>JAUMIR010000002.1:351880885-354793385 GCA_030847615.1 Gambelia wislizenii
CCCCTCACCACACCTACCTCTACAAAAAAAAAAAAATTGCCCCCAATCCTCTATAGGGGATATGTAGGCATTCACATCATATTTGGGGGGCTTCCTGGACCATTTTAGGCCCAGCAGAGGACTTTTTTAAACAACAGGAAGTGAAAAGAACTTGCTTCCTGATCACTTCCAGTTTCAAAAAAGGGCTTCTATAGGGCCTAAATTGGTCCAGTGTGTGTAGGGAACATGGTGGAAATGCCTTCCATGATACCAGGGAGGCATTTGGGGGCATTTTTGACTGCTGGTGAGTTCTGGGGACTACATATGGCCCTTGGGACACACTTTGCCCACCCCTGCTCTATAGAGTGCAATGGAAAACACTATATTGAATGAAAAATGTTTCCTGTCTACTTTTGTGGCTCCTTTGGGCTATTTTTATGGGAGCTCAGTATCTTGGGCTGGTGATCACCATCTTCTTGCCAATGTCCTGTTTTTTCTAGGGGAAAAAATATTGGCCACATTGACAAAAACAATGGCAGCCAGAACTTAAATAAAAAATCTAGACTGGTAGTAGCAGTATCTAACATTTAATGTATCCGTAACCTTCCTGTTTATGTCTCTGAACTCCTTATCCTTGGAAAACAACACAATTTGGGCTAGCTTACTGCCCAGAACATGATGTCCTGCAAAATGTGACGGAAACTAATTCCAGCAGTGTCTTTCAGACTCCCCACCTGATGGTTGGAACATGGTGTTCTTGTAGAAGACACCTTACTGACATCATCAATAACAAAAGGATTCATGTTAGACACTATCGTTTGGAATGGAAGCTTGGACTGCTTTTGCCATTTTGGAGAGCAATTAATATAATGATAGGCCATTTAATAATAGTGTGTGCTCCCTCTGTACTGAATTATTACATTTGTTTACAACTCTGTTTTGCCAGAGGCAGGTATATAGATGAGACACTAGCCTGAGAACAGCATTTCCAGTCTGTGTGGTAGGGCCTGGCTATAGTATATCTACACTGACTGAGTCAATGAACACAATTCAGCAATCCATCAGTCTGTGCTTTGTACTTTCTGTTCAGCAGAGGCAGTAGGAGGGCTGTGAACAGCTGCAGCTGCAGCAATTGATAGAGTGTTGCTGGGATTAGCAAAATTTACAATTATTTAACTTAAGTTACTATATATATATATATATATATATATATAATCCTGACTGTATGCTATTGTTTTAAAATGGCTAACAATACTATTTGGGGGATGGGATCAACATTGCAAAAGCAGCAACAGGACAGCACAACAGGCAGCAAAATTAATAAGCTAAGAGGTATTAAGGACCAAACTGGATGTCGCACCATTCACATAATTAGCACTTATGTGAATGGTTTTTATAGGTAAATTGCAGACACAACAGCATTGGGGGCACATAGTGGGGGTGGGCTCTGTTGCTTTCTGCCCATTGTAGTCACAGTCCAGATCAGTTGCTCCTGCACCTGCAATTTGTTGTTAAAAAGTTGTCCATACAGTTGCTCATGAATGCTGTGCTGGCTAGATTTGTCTCAAACAACAAACACAGGAAATAGATTCCATACAAGTCAGGAATCCTGTTGGGGGGGGGGTTAAGAATGTGTAACTTGGGGTTATCCATTCATAACTGTGTGGTATTCATGATCCCGATGTAGCCCCTAGTTTAGAGGACACAAAAAGATCCACTTACCAGGCAGCAGCTGCTGTGATTGACAGGGCTCTGTTCCCCTATTGCTTGGGCAGTAGCTGACTGACATTTCCACCCTTCCTCATGCGAATGATCTCCAGCACAAGGGGGAATTGTGACAGGGACCCCGCTTCTGCCTGTCACACTAGAGACTGCTCATGGGAGGGGTGGGAATGTCACTCAGCAGCTTCCCAAGGAAGGTGGGGGGGGGAGATGCAGCCTCATTGATCACAGCAGCTGCCTCCTGGTAAGTGGGGATGGAGGTGAATGGTTGGGCTGGATTTTACTAGCTCTGTAAAGTATTTGTAGCTGCCTAATAGGATTCTGGCCAAAACAATTAAAATTCCACTAAAAAGGGGAAAGAACTGGAATGGATTTATTAGGTGCCTAAAAGAGAGCAACAATAATGACAGGCACACTTGCTTAGTAATGGGATTCCAAAATTTGAGTGATATCACTAAGAAAGTTCTGTTTCCAGATGCCTAACTCTGGAAAATAAAGGTACTCAGAGAAGACCTCTGAAGAGGTTCTTTATTCTGGACTGCCTCATGGGGACAGCAAAAAACAAACAAAAACTGGGAATAATGTTTGTGTGTTTGTAGGGGGAGGTTGAAAATGGTTGAGTATCCCTTATCCTAAATGCTTGGGACTAGAGGGATTTTGGAATATTTCTGATTTTGGAATACTTGCATATACGTGATGAGATATCTTGGAGATGGGAGCCAAGTCAAAACAGAAAGTTAATTTATGTTTCATATACACCTCATACACATAGGATGAAGGTAATTTTATACTATTTTTAATAGTTTTGAGCATGAAACAAATGTTGTATACATTGAACAATCAGTAAACACATAAAATATAAAATGCCCTGTCATGTCAGCACTCAAAAAAGTTACAGATTTTGGAATATATCAGAATTCGGAATTCCAGATAAGGGAGATTCAAGTTGTAATCTATTCCAGATGACTTTAGAGGTCCATTTCTTAGTGCTACTCATGGTGGTGGTCTGTGGACTAGTGCCAGGAAAGAAAGCAACAGCTGTAGCCAATGGACACAAACATGGTGCCAGTCTCTGGCACACTTGGGGAAAATATTTGTGTATCCACTACATCAAATAGCTTAAGAAGCCGTACTGTAAAGTGACCCACTGCAGAGTTGGTACCCCATCTACCCAAGGGGAAAAAATCCAAAGTGCCTCATAGTATTGGCATCTCGCAGCAGCAGTGACACGTCTAAACGGTTTTTCTGGCCTTGGAAGCCCGCATAAGCCTCACATTCCTGATGGCGGCTGCTAGTGATTTACTCAAGTTAGTTCTTCATCGCTGCCATTATTATTTTTTTTTAAGAAGTCATCCCAAGGTGTGCTGGTGTGATAGAGTGATTTTCCAATTTTATAGGACAGTAAAACAGAAAATATTCATCCTGTTTTATCACCTTAGCAAGCAATCGCTAAGGCGAAAATCCAACATGGTGGCAGCAGGCATTTTCCCTGCTAGCAAGCCCCATCCCCACTCTCACTTGGCCAATCAGCTTTGTGCTTCCCTTCAAATATTTTGTTGTTCAATAGTCCAAACAAGCAGGAATGCGCACCCCACTCACGGTTTTTGAAAAAGTAAGGGAAAATCTGCGAAGGATTTTACCCCATTGTTTTTGCAATTTTGGGCCCCCTTCCTTCCAAATAGTGTGGATTGGCACTGGATCCCGTTTAGACAGGTAGGATTCCCAGCAAATTCCACGAGGGGTATTTTCACTGTTTAGACGGGCCCTAGGTAACAAGGTGATATCTAGTTCAGTTCCTGCCCCCTCCCCCAAGCAGCTAGAGATCAACCAGAGTCTGAACATTTGTGTCATGATGAACAGACACAACTTTTAACACCCAAAACATTTAAAAGTAGGTCTTTGGGAGAAAATCTTGTGGTGGAAAAAAACATGGAAATACGCTACAAGGGGACAAGGAAAGGGGGCCTGCACTAAACACAACACAAAGTCAAGGGGCTGGTTTACACGGCAGGTTTTATTGTGTTAAGTTGCGCTTTAGCGCTTTCCCGCATCAGTGGTGGGTAGTTTACATGGTATATGTTTACACAGCTATATTTTGTGGCTCTTTGATTTTTTCCGCTTTGAGGTTCACACAGCCAAAAGTGCTGGGGGCATGGCCAAGCATTGTGAGGAGACAAAGGGATGCCATAGGAATGTCTGCCCTGGCCAGCACTCCGTGCTTAACAGCTTAGAGGCAGTCCACCTCCCCCCCACTCCCTTCCCACAAATCAAACGGAAGATTTTCCTCCTTGCTTAACAGCATTTCCTCCCAAATAGAGGAAAGCCAGAGAGAGAGAGAGGGAAAATAACAGCTTAGATCTGATGCAGCCCTTCGTGAAATGGTTCCTCTCCCTCCCCCATGCACAGGATCACAGCTGACGAACTGAGCTTTTACATACTTGCAAACAGCAGAGAGATGAGAAGGAATACTCCCTGAATGAAAATTGTTGGGAATCCTTTTTGTTTGCAAACTGGCTTGCAAAATAGCAGAGAGGATTTTTCAAAGTTTCCTCTAATCGCTACTATCTTTCCCTCCCTCCCTGCCCCTCTTTTAAGCCCACCCCTGCATCATCAACCAATCACAATGCTCTGCTGTAGCCCTTAGCGGAATGGTTGTTTACACTGCCAATAATGCGCTACATTGCAAATATACCTGCAAAAGTAGTGACATCCCTTGCCACGCTATATTTGGGTGTTTTACCTTCCCCCCTTCTGAATGAGGCGATGCTGTGCTGCGATCCGTGGGAACTATGAGCTATCTTAGCGGTATATTTAGAGGAATATTTGCCCGTGTAAACGACCCCAAGCACTCTTCAGGATTTCAAAGAGGCTGAATGAAGCTACATGAAAATCTTTCTTCTGGGAGAAGATAATGCAGAATAGTAGTCATAAAAGACAGCAATAAGAAAGAGGACAGGGCAACTGTACAAAGGCCATTTGACAAAGATAGGATTTGTCAAAGTTTAGGTAAGTGGAGGAAAATACTTTTGCAATGTTGCTCTCAAAAATTCCCACATGTTATTTGTTCTCCCACCCTAGGCAATCCCATTTTTCTCCGTGTATTTCTCCATGGGGTTTGCTGACCTTTTAAAGATCTTTTTGAAAACTTGTTAAAGATCAGCATTATGGCAACTGACAAGCCTTATAATTTTATCTCTCTGAAGGGAAGGGAAGGGAAGGGAAGGGAAGGGAAGGGTACTTCTTATATTTATTTATTTGATTTGTAATTTCTAATGTTTTAGTTGTATTTTTAAAATTATTGTAAACCGCCTTGAATCCCATCTTGGGAGAAAGGCAGGATATAAATCCAATAAAATAAAATAAATCAAATAAGTGCTGTTTACACAGAAGGGTCTTTACCTGTCAGTGAAAACACAGCTGAAAGGGGGGAAACTGAACCTCCTGCAGGAGGCAGGTCCATAACTTAGGAGGAGCAGCCTCCAAGAAGGCTCTCTCCTGTCTCCTGACCAGTCAAGTAAATAAGGATGAGGAGACCAAGAGAGAGCCCTCCCCTGAAGATCATAAGACTTGATGCCATGGCCAGTCAGGCTGAGGACTCGGAGGACGAGGTGGCTGAGCCAGAACCTAGCTTGCTATGCCAACTGCAGCAGAGCCCATGATTCAGCAGCCTAGCCTCCCCCCAGCAGAGGTTCCAGGCCTGGGAGACATAGAGGAGCAGGACAAGGAGGTACCTACCTTCAGCCAGAGAAGGACAGAAAGAGCATGCCTCCAGCAATCCCAGAGATTATATGAGAAATGCTCTGCAGTCACCAAACAGCTGTGATTAGGAGCTGGGCCAATATAATCAGCTGTGAGATGCCGAGCTTCTTCGTCAAAGTCTATCTGCATTCCCTGCCGAAAGCATCTGACTCTGACTCCCTTGTTGCCTGAAACCTTGCCTCCTAGACCTCGGATTGATCTGGAACTCTTGACCTTGGACTGGACTTGCTGACCTGCTTTCTGGAATTTTTGATCCTGGACTAGACTCACTTACTTCCTTTCTAGACTCCCAGACCTTTGGCTTGCCCCCTGGTTTTGCTATTAGACATTGGACTGGTACTGTGCTTCTAAATCATTTTTGTGTTGCTGCAAAGACTTGCATTTTGTGTGTATCATTCTTATCAGCCATTTGGTTGGCTGCTTTCCTGGACACTTGGGTGGGCTCATATGGAGAGATATGGGCTTTCAGATAGTCTGGACCTAAGCCATATAGGGCTTGATAGGTCAAAAACAGCACTTTGAATTGTGCCTGAAACAGACTGGCAGCCAGTAAAGCTGTTTCAACAAGGGAATTCCAGTCTCCCTATAACCAGCCCCAGTCAGCAGTCTAGCTACAGCATTTTGGACCTGCTGAAGCTTCTGAACAGTTTCCAAAGACAGCCCCACAAAGAGTGCATTACCGTTCCCAGTGTAGGCCATCCACCAAGGCAACCAAAGCTGTCTTGTCCAATAACCATGCTGGAAGCCAGATTGTGTGAAAGTGTTTGTTTGTTTGTTTTACTAAAACCAGCAGGCTACAAAACAGGAGTTACAAAACACAAGGAAAGGGATAAAGGATGTGGTAGATGGAATAGGAGTTCCCACTGGTAATGCCTGTGTGCATTACTAGGGAAAAAGACAAAAAACAAAGGTGCTGAAACAACATGCTGGTCCAGCTTGATTCTTCTGATGTGGCTCAACCTCAGTATCTTACTGTGGGAACTGATGTGGGATTTTTATTTTATTTTTTTTTAAAAAAAACACCTAGAGCTTGTGAAAGTATTTTCTGTACCTCCCAGAATCCCCTAGCATGGTTACTGAGGAAACAGGGAGCTGTAGTCTGAAGAGATTATCAGACGTGTCCAAAAAGTACCTTAGCAGAACACCAGGATGACATTCCTGTCCTATAAATGGGACCCGGTTTCACATGTCCTCGTCACGTTCTGCTCCTGTGCTGCAGCAGTTAGTAAGGAGTCGCTTTTCATTGACAGGGAACATTGACAGGGAATTGTATATGAAAAGCTAAAGTTCAAAATGGGCAGAGACTGGCCTGGCAAGCAAAGAGCAACAAAAAGGCCTTTTTCAGATAACACTCAAGGCAAGAGAATGACCAGAGAGACAGTGGGGCTGCTTTTCAATAAGGATGGCAAAATGCTAACAGATCACAATGAAAAAGTAATACATATTTTGCTTTGGTTTTTCCCAAAAAGAGAAATGTGCACTTCCATGCAGCAGCAGAGACCTTCATAAGGGATTTGGATTGCACATTAAGATTGATAGGGATTTAGTCAGGAATCATCTCCTTAACCTAAAAGAGTTCAAATCTGCAGAGCCAGACAAACTGCATCCCAAAGTACTGAAAGGAACTTGTTGATGTACTCTCTGAACACCTTGCTATAATTTTTTTCTTGTCATTAATATTTTTATTAACGTATTGGTTTTACATCACACTTTGGTTTACTCATTTTAAACCTTTAGTATAACCATTTAAAGCGTTTTATACAATCTTTGAGTAATCATCATTTCACATTACCCATATTCACAGCTTTATATCTTCGGTTACAAATTCGCACCCTTAATTAATTTCTTTACATTCCACAAATTGAATAGAGTAGCTCAATGATACTCAAGTGACTTACTATAAGGTGATGCTTTTGGAATCAGCTTCTTGCTCATCCTAATTTTCTAAGTATTTTGTTTCAATTTCACTTTAGAATATGGATCTCTACAGTCTCTCTTTTCTATTACAATCAAGAAAACCACATTCCTTCATCCTTCCCCTCTTTATTCCATTAACAGTAAGTTCTCATCATCATAACATATTCCTCTTGCTTCCCAATATTTTAAAACTGGTCTCCATTTCTCCAATGTTTTTTCCTTGGGGAGATTATGAATTTTAGATGTCAATATATCCATTTCAAGCAGGTCTTGAGATTTCATTAACCATTCTTCTATTGTGGGAGCTTTATGTGATTTCCACCTTTGGGCTATTGTCAACCTAGCTGATGAAATCAAGTATAACATCATTTTCCAATTTTTCCTCACCACACCTGCTGTTATCTCAATCAGAAGAAGGTGTGGTGAACCCCTTGCTATAATTTTTGACAATGTTTACACCGGCAAATATTCCCCTAAATATACTGCTAAGATTGCTTGTTGTTCCCATGGATCGCACCCAAAGTATCACCTCATTCAGAAGGGGTAAAGTAAAAAACCCAAATATAGCATCTCAGGAGCTCTTGCTACTTTTGCTGGTTTATTTGAGAAGTAGCATGACTTAGCGCATTATTGATAGTGTAAACAACCATTTCACTAAGGGCTGTGTGAATCACCAGCAGTCTTCCCGATACACTTGCAGCAGAGCTGCACTGTGATTGGTTCTTATGATGAAGGGGTAGGCTGGCTAGATGTGGAGTCAGGAGGGAGAATCAGTAGCGATCCAGAGGAAATCTTAAAATCCTTCGTGTCTACTGCTTGCTTTGGTGCCAAGGGAAGTCTGTACAGGGAGCTGCAGGGGGGAGGCAATGGCTCATTGTCAATCAGCTGTTACCTATGGAGAAAAAAACCTTCATGTCTGCATGTTGATTTGGGGCAAGAGAGCTTCAGGGGGAGGCAATGGCTCAATGTCGATCAGCTGTTACCCATGGAGAAATAAACCTTCATGTCTGCATTTTGATTTGGGGCAAGGGAGCTGCAGGGGGGAGGCAATGGCTCAGTGTCAATAGCTGTTACCCATGGAGAAAAAAACCTTCACGTCTGCATTTTGATTTGGGGCCAGGGAGCTGCAGGGGGGAAGCAATGGCTCAGTGTCAATAGCTGTTACCCATGGAGAAAAAACATTCACGTCTGTATTTTGATTTGGGGCCAGGGAGCTGCAGGGGGGAGGCAATGGCTCAGTGGCAATAGCTATTAACCACGGAGTTGGGGCCAGGGCAGACATTCCTATTGCATTCCTTTGTACTTCTCTCCAATGCTTGGTCACCCCCCCCCCCAAACATTTGCCTGTCTGAATCACAAAGCAAGAAAAAACAAAGAGCAACAAAATAGAACTGTTTCCTCCACACACCGTGTAAACTACCCACCACTGGTGCTAAAAAGCACTAAAGTGCAATTTATTGCTATAAAACCTGCCGTGTAATTGCAGCCTCAGAGTTTAGGCAGCCAACGGACTGGTGAAGGGCAAACATTGTCCCTCTCTTCAAAAAAAGCAAAAAAGAAGATCCAGGAAACTGCATACCAGTCAGTCTAACCTCAATACCAAGAAAAATATTAGAACAGATTACACAGGAGTCTGTCTGCAAGTATCTTGATGACAATGGCATGATCAGTAGGAGCCAACATGGGTTTGTCAAGAATAAATCCTGCCAAATTAATCCTGTATCTTTTTTAAAAAAATATCAGGTCACTAATTTAGTAGATGGTGGGAATGCTGTGGATGTCATTTATCTGGATTTTAGCAAAGCATTTTATAAGGTCCCCCGTAATGTTTTGATTAGCAAACTGATTGAATGTAGAATAGATGGGAATATTGTCAGATGGCTCCATCACTGGTTGGAAAACTGTGCTCAAAGAGTCATCATCAATGGCAGTATTTCAAACTGGAAGGAGGTCTTGAGAGGACCACCTCAGAGTTCGATCCTAGGCCATTACCAATGACTTGCATGATGGGGTGGAGGGAATCCTTATCATGTTTGCAGATGACAAAAAACTGGGAGGGGTGGCTAACACCTTGGAAGATAGGATGAAATTAACAGATACAGAAATTAACAAAATGAAAGTCAGTATAGACAAATGCAAAATTCTACATTCAGGCCTCATCTGGAGTACTGCATTCAGTTCTGGACACCTCATTTTAAGAAGGATATAAGTTGGAGCAGATTCAGAGAAGGACAACAAGGATGACAAGAGGCATGAAAAACAGAACATATGAGCAGAAGTTGAAGAGGCTGGGCTTGTCCAGCTTGATGAAGAGAAGACTGAGGGGGTGACATGATTGCACTTATTATACACCTCATGGGCTATCACAGAGAGGAGGGTGCAAGTTTGTTCTCTGCTGTCCCAGAGGGAAGGACCAGGTGTAATTGTTTTAAATTACAGGAGGGTAGATTTCGAGTGAACATCAGAAGGAAATTCTTGACAGTAAGAATGGTTTGGCAATGGAACAAACTGTCAGTTGCCTAGAGACATGGTGGGGGTTTGCTCCTCTGGATGTCTTGAGGCCGGGCAGCTACCTGCTGAGAATGCTTGGGCTGCAGATCCTGCACTGAGCAGGGGGTTGCACTCAATGGCCCATGAGTCCCTTTCCACCTCTATGACTCTATGATTTCAAGAGGAATTATTTCCTAGAAAGGGCATATAGACTGTAACCAGACTCTTCACTGAGTAGTAATGACTAACATTTAAATGAAGACACAGTGGGAAATAATATATTGCAATTAATTTTGGGTTTGTCTGCGTCAAGCTGCCTCAGCTGTTCCTCAGACTCCCACAGAGAACAATGTAGTCTCATTGGAGAGAGAAGCCTCATCATTTTATGCAGGAAGAATGTGGGATGGGCATTTTTGCTTCAATGGTGGTATGCCTCCCATGCTGATACTACAGTTGTTCCAGTTGATTTGCAGATGAATACAGTGAGGGTGAGGCAGTGTGGATCCTAAGATACTTTAGATCCTATCCAGTATAGATTCAACACACACACCCATCCCAATCACATACAGCTTTAATAATGTGCATGTGTAGTGACCTGCAAGGTTATCAGTGAAGCACTAAAACTATTGTTTACAAATAGCATTCTTTCCTGTGTTTTAGTGACTTTAAGAATATAACCAGATCAGCTCTAAAACAGTTGTCTCAAACTGATGCCTTCAAAATATGTTGGACTACACTGGCTACCATCTTCAATGTCCCTGTTGGCTGGGATGGTAGGATTTGTTGTGCAGCACATCTGGAGGGTACCCAGGTACAGAACGCTATGTTAAGACAAATCTATTAAAAGTGACATTATTAGAGAATTTCCAGTTATGAACAGAGATGGAGGACTTCCCATAAAGCAAGAAATGGGATACGTCCAGTTCATGGGCCATGTTGGATTTGCTAGGCTTTCGCATCTGGCCTGCACTTTTCTTCTGCTGTTACCTCAATCAGTAGGTGGAGATAAGATATAAGCACCCAGGAAGCTGTTGCATGGAACAGAACTATGTTTTGGAGCCTGGGAACCTGTTGTGTTAGGACTAAGTAGACGTGCATATAGCTGAGCAGTACTTTGCATACTTTATAGAGAAATGTCTAAATGGTAAGAATTACTTCTGAACCTACCTCCATTAGCTTGGCTTTGCCTTGTGTCTATAGCCCCACCAACTCCTGGAATGCATTCCCAACAAGATCTTTCCCTAATTGAAATTTTGATCTTGGTTCCAAAACGTGTTCCCATTCCTGCTGTAAAGAATGGCTCTCCAAGGCCTCATCTACATGGACCAGAATATGCCTGCTCACCAATGGTGTATTCTGGCTGTGGATCTGGCCCGTTCCTCCCCCGTTACTGGCACAGAATGGGATGGAGTCTTGGAGGGCACACTGTCCCGTCTCTGTAGCTGCCTCCACTGCTGTCCACATTGCACATTCCAGATCCAGGCAGGAGGCCCGCAGCACATGAGCAAGGCCCCCTGCATGTAAATAGCCTGGCCACATGCTATATACCTGCTTCTTGGATCCAGAGAGTGCGACATGGACGGCAGCTGCAGTGACGGACCAGAATGGCAGTGGGGTCTCCTGCAGTCCCAAGGGGCCTGATCCGTTTCTTCTGAAGAAAAATGCTCCCCCCCCAGGTATTTTAATATAAAGGCAAGACAGGGCAAAAGCAGGACTCAAAATGGGGCTAAGATGGGGTAAATAGCCCATCTCGACAAGGCCTAAGATAAGAAATTCTGGAGCCCAGGAAGATCAGCACTAAGTTTTTAGTACATTATTTATATAATGTAAATATTATATATATTATTCTTACTTGTGGCTTCCAGTTGTCTCTCATTGTACAGGATGATCAGATCCATACCTGCTCAGCTTCAGTGGTGCTGTAACACCATTTGCTGGCTCTGTCAGAATTCCACTTGATTGGTGACTGCTTACAGAATCAGGGAAAGTTGTAACCAAGACGACATGCTGCCATATACAGTACCTTGTAATAATAAGGGAGAAATAGGGAAGAGGGAGAGGGCTGATGTTTTCCATGGCAATGGGCCATATACTGTAATGTCTTATTCTAGCTAGGGAGTAGGAATAAGCCTAGGGCAAACTAAGAAAACAATTAAAAAATAAAACAATTTGGTCTGTAAAAAATAACATAAAAACACCAAATAGTCTTCAAGAAGAGTATTTTAATCTATACTGACCAGATACTAGAGTGGGCATCTGGCCAAAAGAAGAGTTCATGTTGCTAAGATGATTTAGAAAATCATTCCTCCCACCCCTTTTCAGTTTCCTTGAAAAGTTGGAGATGGGTTAAAAAGACAATGAGAGAATCTAGCAGAGAAGGTTGGTGTTTTAAATGACAAGTCCACATCAAACAGTTTGGTAACTTCTGTCAGTTCCACAGGCCTGTATTCTAACCCTTGAATTCCTGAATGTGGATTGCGGTGGTGGTGGGGGGTAGAGGAGAATGAGAATAGCTGAGTGTGGAGTAACATGTGTTAAATCGTAGCAAGCTAGAGAGCAGACTTCAGCTACCACTCAGGGGAGATTCAGTTTATTGTTCAATGGAATTAATGCTATTGTGCACTGACAGCTGGTGCTCTGAGTGATACACGGAGACAGCTCTGTTGGCAAAAAAAAAAAAAAAGAGGTTTGCACATTAGACTGTCTCAAGGGAAGGCAGTGAGATGTCTGCATATGTGTGTGGGCATGGTGGGGGGAGAGAAACCCCCATAGTCCATAGTTTCCAGGGATAGTGCATTGTTTGATGCAAAATTAATTAGAAATAAGAAGAGGGAAATCCAGTGAATATAGCATTATAAATTCCAGTTCTAGTGTAGTCGTGTCCTGGCTTGAATGGCATTTGGGACTCAGTTCTCTGCTTGTAAAATTGAATGATTATGATCTGCTTTGAAGTACTGTGCAGGAAAACAAGAGAGAGATGAACAACCATTTAGCACATTGCAAAGTGCTACATAAATAATAGCAACCACACAGAAAACCACCAGATCCACCCAGCTCATAAGCCAAACATACAAAAGTACCTTCTAAATGAGCCAGACCATTGATCAAGCTACTCTGAGTTGTATGGCTCTCTAGGGTTTCAGAGTCCTGCTGCCTGGAATCTCTTTGCTAGGAATTAAACCTGAAATCTCCTTCAATCAAGTATTTTTTTTCTGCCACAGCACTATTCCCTTCTGTCCTGACGGTAAATATTATTTAGCGCATAGCAAACCTTGACAACCGCCCCATCTCATTATTTAAGCCCTTGCACAAATCATTAGATCATCCAGGTTTTATGTTTCCATATTTAAATGTGACTTTTAAATATCAGTTTCAGAATGTTTGTTCTATCAGGGCATAATGTTGTATAATATCTATTACAAGGTATGTATTGGTCTTTCTAGTCTAATAAGCCCTAAAGACACGAGCCACGTTCAATGGTTGCCTGTGAAAGTACCAACTGTAATATGTTGGCTATGTCAGAATTTTCCTATACTTCTAATCATTGGTGCAATTTGAAAATATAAAAATAAAAGCACAACAGAGAAAATGATTTTTTTTCAAGAAATATAAACAATTGGACACCATGGTGGACAAGTGTTCATCCTCCTTTTCCTCCTTTTCCTCCTGTTGCATGACAGCTTTGTAGCAGAGATCTTAGCCTTTATAGCCACATTTTGTCAGTATATCGGAACTGAGGAACTCTATCCAATAACAAACCAGGAGATATAAACCAGGTCAAATATTCCTCAGCTTTGGATTTGTAACATATTTGAATTGATTTACCTGGTCCCCCACCAATTTAATTTCCATGTGAATTGTTCTTTGAAATCTACACTTGTTTGGAACTGTATAATAATGAAGTAGGGCAAATTTCAAATGTTACACTTTGTTGGAACTCTAGATTTCTTTATTTGCCATTAGATATTTGCCAGTAGTATTTTGGTATTGTTAACTCAATTTGGGGTTTGAACTGTATACAGTTATACACAGTTCAATAATGAATAACCTAATTCCTTGGACATTAAATTTCTAAAATCTAATGAACTCAGTGGGCTTTGCTTCTGAGTAATGTAAAAGGTTCTAGGATTGCACTATTAAAGGGTATAATGGGGAAATTATTGTGTGAATAATAAGGATAGGTTAAGATGCTTTGGCTAAACCACAAACCATTTGTCCCCTTCTTTATCCACTTCTACTAGTATATGGTTTCTATCACTGTTCTCTTGAGAATGCAAGGCCTTAATGTTCTCCACACAAATGCATATCAGGTCTTCAGAACTTATGTTTGACTAAGGACAGTATCAGACAAGGCAAATAAGGCATCATAAGGATGCCTAATGATCACAAAAGGGTGCGCGTACCACATGACGTTGTCCTTTCACAATCATGTCCTTTTTTTATTGATGGCTCAAGCCATCAATTGATCCCCATAGCACTTTTGTGCCAGCATTGCCGGAGTTTGAAACTTTGTGTCATTGTACTCATGTGAATGCAGCATCAATGGCTGGTCCGGCGAGAACACTTCCAGGTGAGATTGTGACATCCAGATAGGTGAAACACTGTTTATGACCCTCCCTGGTTTACTTGGAAGTTTTTAAGTGTGTTTGTGTGCTTTTTTAAAAAATTGAGTGTTCTTTTTGTTTTCATTTTTAAATTTCCTGTGCTAGGTATTCTTGCGAAAATCTGCAGGATTTCAAACAAGGAAGTGAATGGAGCTCCATTCACTCCTCATTCATTGCCAGGAAGCCTTTTGCCAGGATTACAGGTAAGTGTGGCATGGGGAGATCTTCTGCCAGCATAAAAATGGCAAAGTTATGCCGGCAAAAGAACAGTGCTTAGGGGGGTGGTCTGATAAAGTCCTAAGATGTGGGGTTCAGTCAGCCACAAAAGAGAGCCACCAGAAGGTTTTGAGATGTTGATTGGGGTGCATCAAGTGCCCGGTTGGCCACCTAGCAAGCAGCATTCATTCCAGTAGATCACACGCTGTATAGGCCGTGCACACGCAGTCTTACAGCTTGCTATGTCAGCCACAACTTTATTACTCTTTAGCTTGCCCCTGTTTTCTTCTCAGGCACCTGACTCCGCAGCAGGCTGCTACTGTTACTCTCCCTTTAATCTCTAAAAGAATTGAAAAATGTGCTCCCTGGCCCCACCTGCTGGCCTGAACAGCAAGAAAGAAAAGAAATGGGTGGAGTGATTCACATCAAAGAAGAGCAAGATAGTAAATGGGATGCTCCAGTTAATTTAAGAATTGTGTATTCTAGGTAAAAGGCTGAAGAAGATGAGTGTGCCCACCATCAGTTGACATTAGATGAACTTGAATAAACAGAAATTTTGAATCTCTTTAATGCCGTTTACCACCTGCATAGGACATTTCCCCCTGTACTGGTCAGTCTTTCAAGGAGGCTTTTAAAAAAAAAATACAAGGATCTGCAGCAAAATTGCAGTTCATGATCAGGAAACTGTGTTTTCTGTCTCAGACCTGCAGCTGGTAGCTGCCATATATTTTAAAAGTAATTTTAAAGAAACCAATTTTATTATTTTTGAGATGAGAAACAAAAGTGTTTTTTTAAATCTAACTATGTAAAATGGTAACTGTCCACTGTTCACAGGCTGGTAATTGTAACTCAGTTAATTACTTTTTACAAGCAATTTCCCAGGCTCTGGGTCCCATGGGATGTTCTCAGACTTTAAGATCAGCTGAAGCTGGCTTTGAATGTTGCATAGCGGCTCCAGGAGAGGAAGTTCTGGTCAGTTGTTCTTCCTATTAGTGGGCTTCAAATAATGCTCCAAAAGTGTAACATCTAAAAAGCAACTTGTGTGGAAGACACACAGACCAATCTGTAGCTTATGCATAATAAATACTAGATCTTGACAGATATTATTAGATAGAACACAGTCCAAAGTGGATTGCTTTTTGGTGGATTCAAAGGGCATAGCTAAAATGCCCATGGATTTATTTGTTTTTTGGGGGGATTTATTCCAGCATTGTTAAAAGAGACTGTAATTTGTGGGTTAGCAGATGTTTGGCTCATAGAACTGATCAATACCTGTAAGGGGAAAAATACATATTATTTAAACAGGTGACTATTATTTCCCTGTGTCTCTTTTCCTATTCTACATGTGCCAGCAATATTAAGTTAAGTGGCATGGGAGGGGTGCAAATTTACAGTAATATTTAGCCTGACCCTTGGAATATTCTGTGCGTGTCTCAGAAGGTTGCTTCAGAACTTCTGGTGGCCTCATATGTGAATGAAAGGCCATTGTTGTGTTTCAGGCCCAAAACCCTATGAACCAATGTTTCCATATGAAAGAGCTGTAGAATGATCACTTGATAAAAGTAGACATCATACCAACTTCATATGTATACCTCATATGGAGATGCCACTTTGTAGAAACAGCACTTGCCACATGAACATCGGAGATTATCAAAAGGGTTTAAAAATCTGTGGCAAGCACGGAACAGGATCGGGAAAGGTTTTCCTTTTTAGACAATGTCATCCCCCTCCCGTGCTGCCCCCATGCTGCCTCCATTTTTTTATTCACAGGAAAAAGTTGCTAATAGACCATCCGTTCTGCTTCTGTTATGTAATCATGGGTGGTCTGAATGGCACCCCATTTCTGTCCTGTTATGCTGGCGCGATGCCAGCTGTGGGGGAGGTCCCTCCTGAAGACTTCCGGGTGCGATTGGGACAAGTTGGTAAGTGACACCCTTCCTCCCCCTCCCCAGGTTACTTGTTATTTTAAAACTGTGTTTTGGGGCTTGGGTTTTTAAAAAACTTTTTTTTTTAACGTTTATTTTGAACATTTCCCACGTGATTGTTCTCTCACGAGAATGGGCAGGATTTGCTTTCTGGGTCGTAAATGCAGCTTTGCAACAGCTGCTTTTACTCCAGGGCTGCCCAGGGGAGGGGGAGCAGTTTCTGTCTCACTACCAGGTTGGTGTCTGAAAATGTTTATTTTATTCTGTAACAGGGACAGGATTGGGGTGGGAGGGGAGTAGTGAGACAGAAATAGGGTTTTAGGAGCCATCTGATAATCTCCATAGTCAAGGTGTACATTCAAAAGTGGGCTCACATATGCCTGAGGTGTTTTCATGAGTGTGCATAGCAAATCAGGTAGGTATAAGGCAATGGGGTGTTTATTTGAATGCCTTTTGTTCTTTCTAGAGGCTGAATCATGCATATAGAAGGCGCCACAACCAAATTGCATGGGTAAGTTAAACTTTATGTCCTATATGGAAACTCCATTCCATCCATCAATCCATCCATCCAGGAGAGGACAAAGTGAAAATGTTATAAATAGTATTTGCCTGCCACCCACTGGCCAGTCACCAGTATTGCCAGAACTGGCAATATTCTGCTAAAACAATAGTTGATAGCATATGTAACAGACAAGTGAGATACATTTAGGGCTGTAGTTGGATATTCTTAATGGATCATTTTCAGCACCTTTGCAGAAGTAAGGGAGAATAAAAGGCTGGCTAAAAATGGATGGTTGAGGAAATTGTTATGGATTTCCAAGAGCACTTTGGGAAGTGGGAGACTTGCATTTCTATCTCTTCTTTGTAATGCCTAGCCCCATGCCTGTCCTGTGCCCTCGAAAGCCTGCTGACATCAAGCTTGGTGGACAGACAGGAGAGAAGGATCAGCCCTGGAAGGTGATATGAAGTCAGAGCGGTGAAGAGCTGCAACCAGTGGCTGGCCAGGCAGCTCCTCCCCTGTCTTTCCAGCCAGAATCGGAGGCTGCCACCACATCCAGTATAGGTGAAGGGTGGGTGACTCTCCTTCCTCGTTGTGGGCATCCTCCTTGTCTCTTGGTGCTGCCAGCTTCTCTTCATCTTCCTCACCCCCCAAAGCACAAAGAAAGACATGGCCGTCATCTTGATTCATAGCCGTGTGAACATCAGAGCCAAGAGCTTTGCAGCCTATCGTTTTTGAAGAAAACACTATGGGAACAAAACAGTGCTGCTGCAAATTGGCTATAATGCACAGGTATGTGCATTATTTCTTCTCATCTAGACAAGTCCATAATCATAGTTGAATATCAGGGATGCAAACTCACATTTCCAAGAGCTAAGCACTCAGAGCCCTTTCCATGGACTATCACTTTCAACCACTTTTATTTTTAAAAAGTCTCAACCTCTTTTCATCTCAAATATGACAAAATTCTGAATTTTGGCACATTCTTATCAAACACCAACTGAAACAGATTTCTTACCCATCCCTAGCTGTCACTCACCAGCACCACAAGGTCTCTGGAGGGTCCTTTGCTGTGCTCTCCTCAGTTTGTGGCAGGCAACTCCCAGCACAACAGTAAAACATAAAATAAAATAAAGTTGTTTCTCATTTTGAAATTTTAGTTTTTTCACACTATTACATCCAACACTCCAGTGCAGCATTGCCCTGTCTGTCTTATGACAAAGAACACAAAATAGAATTGTGCTAAGTGGAGCTGCCACTGTCCAGAGGGATTCTGACCATTTCTCCTTTTCACTGCTGCTGAGAAGGCTTCACTGCCTCCACCCGTCCAAGGGAGGGTTTGATGGTTCCACCACAGCCACCACCAACTGGCCCATTTGGGGAGACTGCAGAGAATGTCTCCAAACTTGGTGCTTGTTCTGGGAGGAGCCTTGTTTTCCCCCCACAATACACATGAAAAGAATGGATGCCATATAATATCCTTCTTCAGAATAATAGGTAGACAAGAATGATAGTTCATACCTTTGATTTCAGTAGCCAAATAGGTTCAAAATAAGAAAAAAATAGTAGTAGTAGTAGTTGTAGAAGAAGAGCTACTACTACAACCATTGGCACCATCCTGGTTTGACAAAATGTAAGTTCTCTGTTTTTGAAAATTTTTAGGATTTCTTCCACTTGCCCTTTTTGATCAGCCAAAAATCCATTTCATATTACCATTTGTCATTATGAGACAAGGGCTATGCATTGTACTGAACATGCACTCACACTGTGTGTATGCTTCTTTAACTGACTGAGAGAAATGGTCTGTATGAATTCCAATCCAATGTACATCTGGGTATTCAAATCCCACCCTGTTACAGATAGGGCTACCAGAGTGAAAACTAGAGAAGGTTCCTGTCTCTTTAATGGTTATGTAGAGCAGGGAATTTCAGCAGGTGTTGCTTGTTACGTGGCTGCATGACAAACAACACCTGATGAAATCCCTCTTCTACACAACCATTAAAAGGACAGGAGCTTTCTCTAGTTTTCAATCTGGCAACCTAAGTTACAGATTGATACACTTTATACAGTCACTCGGTTTAGAGGGTAGTGTTTAGAATTTTCAGCCAGAGAGCTCAGGTGCCTCACCAAACTACCAATCCCAGGATTCCATAGAACACAGCTATGACAGTTAAAATGGAATCATAGTGCTATAACACCACAGTGTGAAAGGCCAAGGGATAGGCTGCAGTTTTAACTTGCACACTCCCCTGAAGTCTCTTCAGTTTCTTACTCCCCCAGATTTTCTACTGTCTTTCCAACTTGCTCTCAAAAACACCCCCATCCAAACTTCGTATGGAAGCTAATCAGTGACAAAAAAGATTCTCTTCTAAGCATCCTGCAGGATATCACGATGACAAGTGTACCCCTATGGGGAAAGTGGAGCAGGAATTCTTGTACAGTGCAATCCTATACAAATTTGTGTAAAATTAAATTAGACTATGTTTCATTGAGTGTACTTAAAGCTATGCACCCTCAGTATTGCAGTTATAATAATACATAGACAGATAGACATAATCTGAAATCATGATATCACTATTCTGCTTCTGTTTGATCCCTTGGTGTTATGTCCTGTTACACTTGTCTCACAACTAAGGAAAGCTCATGGCACACAAACACACGTACTCCTTTCCTTTCATGTGGCTAAAAAAGCTCTGTAGCTGAGTGAAAGACATATCACCTACCTATGCTCAACATTCTTCATATGAAACCCATTATATTTCTTACATTGTATCTGTCAGTCTGCAGTAGAGACTGTGGCAGTCAGTACTGTCTGCAAGAAGTATGTTTATCTCCAACTAGCCCCAGATCTGAAGGGGCCATTGGCAGTAAGCTTCCTCCTGTCTAAGGACTCCTCTGGAAGGCTTGTCCAATGGCAATGTTGGTTGGTGCTTGGCAGCTGCCATTTTAATTGCCCCAGAATACCCTTGATGTAGCTTCACTCTGGGTGCCCTTCACACTATACAATTATAGCACTATGATTCCACTTAACCTGCCATGGTTCCATCCTATGGAATCCAGGAGTTTATAGTATGATGAGGCACTAGAGCTCTAAACACTATCCCCTAAACTGCAAATCCCAAGATTCCATGGGATGCAAGTGTGGCAGTGTGAAGTAGTATCATAGCACTATAAATGTGCAGCATGAAAGGGCCCCAGGAGTGCTAATCTCAATTCCCCAGTGCCCTGGGATTATAAACATTGGGAGCATTGAGTAGAAATCAAAATTGTGGCTATCCAGTACTGAGCACTGGAACAAAATTAAAAGAAGAGACTGTGGCAAATTCTAGTAGTCCCATTGGAGCCCTGGCAGCTGTCCAAAGATACAAGATCACACATCATCCTGTGACACACATCATCAGGCTGGCCATACCATGATGAGACATACTGAGGCAACTGCATCAGGCAAGCGGTGACATCACTCTGACTCCTCCTCCTGAGCCCCACCCCCAGGCATTTTTCACTGTTGGAGAGCAGAGTTCTGTGCACCATGAAGCAGGCCCCAAGGCCTCTAAGCAAGCTTGTTTGCTTGGTATGGTAGCATGGTAGAAGATGTGGTCACAGCACTAACCAGGAATACAAGACATTTGCCATGCCAGTTGACTTCAGTACATGGGATGAGAAAGTGCCATTTTTTTTTTGCCTCAGGTAGCAAAATGTCTTGAAATGGCCCTTTACATTATAACACTGGGCCTGTGCTTATGTTAATAGATCTAAGGTCCCCTGCAAGCCACCTAGGCCTGGATGCAAAGTCTTAGTCCTACTATATTGGGACAAGAGGGAGAATTGGTGAGCATGTTGGCTAGAGCCAGTGTGGTGTAGTGGTTTGAGGGTTGAACTAGGAATACAGAGACCAGGGTTTGAATCCCAGCTCAGCTATGGAAACCAACTGAGTGACCTCTGGCAGGTTACACTCTCCCAGCTTCAGAGGGAGACAAGGCAATTCCCACCCCCGCCCCCACCGAAAAAATCTTGCAAAGAAAACCCCATTATAGGTTCCCCATAAATCAGAAATTACTTGAAGCATGCAACAACAAATATTGGCCAGTCTGTGCTAATCTAGAAGAAAAATTGGGGGGCATGACCTTGAAAAGAAACTTGTCACTGAATAGCCTAATGCCATCCCCTGACAGCATCACCTTGGCAATCTTAATGCTTCATTTAGATGATATTCACTCTCATTAGTCATTCTGTTCTTGACCATACCATTTTGCACTAAGCAGAACATGCTGTTCAAAGGCATGGTTGGCACTGTGCACATTTCCTGCAGCTCAGATGGTTTCTAGCACCTAGCCCCCTTTCAGTGATTCCTGAAATGATCAACTCATTGCGGAGGTTCCAGCTGGATGACTTGATTGTCAGCTCGGAAGCATCTGACACGACTCTTCCTCCACTCATCTGCTTACTCTGAAGTGGGGCTGCTTCCCTCCAGAGGAAGAGTGACTCAGATTCCCAGCACAACGGTATCTTCCAGGCATTGCAAAGCAGTCCCAGGCTTTGCAGAACAGAGAACAAAGCGCATGCAGGGAATAGGAAGAGGAAGGAGAGGTTATTCCTCCGCTCAGCAGTGTAATTTGAAGCCGCCTAATTGTTTTGCAGCATCTCTTCCAGCATTGTCATTCACTGCAGGCTGGTTTTGTGTTACCTTGTCACAGAACTGTGCTTAGTGTGCTTTGAAAAGCACAAAGAGTTCTCTCCCTCCCTTTCCTTTGCTCATTTTTTTTGTTTCTGCATTAGAAGGAAAGAGGTGGGAGCTCCGAGGCTAGCCTGAGTGGGGTGGTGGGTGGTGGTAATCTAAAATTTTAATAAATAGCAGGATGCTGAAATAGTATGAGCCAAGTGGGAGAGTTTAGAACAGCCAGATGTTATCTGGAGAAGCATAATAAATGTGGATGGTAAGAGTCGTACACAAGCGAGGTTCAGCTGATGAACTCATACTGCTTCTTTAAGCATATGTTTATTGTTTGTATCTTAGAGTTTAGTCTAACTCAGCTCAGTCTTGGATCTTCCTGGCTGAGAGTACTTTAAAAGGATCTAACTAGCAATGGAAAATACCAGTTGTTGCATTTTCCTCCCCATGTACATTAATTCTAGTTTGGGTTTTCCTGTGCTAGTTCTGATTTAGGAGATTATCAGATGTGTTAAAAGTGTCTCCCTTTTCAGATGAGATGTCGTTCCCCCCTTGTTATGCACCCGTTCTGCTGCCATTCCGCTGGCTCTGCATTTTATTGATGGGAGAAGCCATCAATAGATCCTCGTTCTGTTTCTGTCACGGGCATTCCTGCGAACGAAAAGGTGCCCCATTTTGCTGGTGAGATCTTATCGTCAATGGGAGGTCCCTACTACCTAGATCTCACTTCTGGGTGAGATCGGGACATCCAGGTAAGTGACACACTTTTTATGACCCTCCCTGGGTTACTTCTACCTTTTAAAGTGTGTTTTTGTACGTGCTGTAATTTTTTGTGTGTTCTTTTTGTTTTTGAATTTCCCGTGCTCACATCTTCTCACAAGAATCCGTGGTATTTTAATCCAGGAAGTGAAGGGAGATCCATTAGAGCTCCGTTCACTCCTGGGCTGCCAGAACGACGGGAGAGGAGGTAGGTGCAGTGAGGAGGGTGATTGTAGCATGACAGGGGTGGGACGGGGCGGGAGTGGAGATTACGGGACAGGAATGCTTTTTTTTGTTCCTGTCTGATAATCTCCTTACTCCAAACTCTGTTGCCTTTTCACAAGAGAGAGAGAGGCTGTTGCTACACTGCAGAAATAATGCAGTTTGACACCAGTTTAACTATCAAGGCTCCATCCTATGGAATCCTGGGATTTGTACTTTGTTGTGGTACCAGAGCTCTCTGACAGAGAAGGCTAATATCTCACAAAACTACAAATCCTAGAATTCCACAGCATTGAGCCATGGCAATTAAAGCAGTGTCAAGCTGCATTATTTCAGCAGTGTGGCAGCAGCCAGAAAGAGAAAGATCAGCAGACTTGGGATAGCCTACGTGTTTGTAAAACACACACACACAAATCTGCAGATTGGTTTGTTTGTTTTAAATACCAAGAAGTTTAAGACTGGTAACTCAACAGCACAGAATGCTGAATGAGTGAAAGGAGAAAAACATGAACATATGAAAGGAAGGGCTGAATAGAATAAAATCACTGGAATAGGACAGGACTGACATACACAGTATCTATAAATATATCTATTTATATACAGATGTATATGCTTTTTTGCTCTTATAACTGTCTCCTACCTATCTCACATCCCAGTCTTACAACAAAATATAAGCACCAGACCTTTGAACTGTGCCCCCTTCTCACAAGACCAACAGAGACAATAGTCACTCTAATGTAGTTGGCATCTGTAAAATAAAAAAAAAGTATCTTTCTCCCAATGTGGTTTGCAATTGAATAGCCTTCCTCAAGACTTACCGTACATGATTCCTAAAATGATAATTCTTGTAGACACTTTTATAGAACAGATTGTTACCACTACTGGGAACTAATTTTGTATAAGAGAGTCACTCTGTGGATGACTCAGGAAGATCCAGAAAATGTGGGGAGGGGAGCAGGAATAAAAAAATATTGCAGTCAAAACAAATTGTCTGAAGAAGTCATACTCCCCATGTTAATCGTTTGGTAAATTTGTCACTTGCACTAAGTTTTCTTTACAGAAATTATTAGGGCTTCTGTAAATATTGTGTTGTTGAATCATGATTAATTTTACAAGATACAAATACAGCAGCAACAACCAACACTGACAAAGTCCAAACTTTTCTTTCTTTAGCAAGCATTTGTTTTTGTGTTGTTTGCGTTCATGTGGTTTCTGACTTATGGTGACCCTAAAGTGACCCTCTCACAGGATTTTATTGGCAGAGATTTGTTCAGAGAAGGTTTGTCATTGTCTTCCTCTGAGGCTGAGATAGTATGGCTTGCCCAAGACCACCCATGAGGTTTCCATGGCTGAGGAGGGATTTGAACCCTGGTCTCACAGAGTCTTAGTTCAGCACTCAATCCACTACGCTGCACTGACTCTCAAGTCAGTGTAGACGGATCCTAAATAAAGCCTGAAGGAAGGTGCCTTCATGTAAAAGATGACTTTTTGTTAATGTAAGATTGCTTGCTTAGAATAAAAGCTTTCCTTTAAAGATCTCCTCTTTTCCATACTCTCTTCATGTGCCTTTGTTCAGGGTGTATGCATATATTTGTACAGGATTCTCATCTCCCACAGGAGGGAGAGGTAAAGTCTCTGCAGAGTCAGAGGTGGGGAAAGTTAAACCCTTCAGTAACTTCCCACTGTTACTGAGTCATGTGGACATGGATTAGTGGGTGGTGGCAGCTAGATAGAATTTGCGGGTCCCCTCTCCTACTCAAAATCTGGAGATGGGTCTGGAACCTATTAGAGTTGTTTAAGGAGTACAAGTCACTCATATCTGCGGAACCAATATCTGCAGTTTCAGTTATACGAGGGACACAAAATAGGGGCACATACCATGGAGTTGCTCTGGAAAATGCCTATAGAAGTGTCCTACTAATCACTAAGTCCTCCAATGCAACTCTATGGCATGTTTGTACGGAAAGTCCTTTATTTTAATAGGGTTTGCTGTTATCCATGATTTCACTTACACAAGGTAAGTCCAGGAACTATCCCCCATAGATATGGGGTGGGGACGCAACCTGTAATCAGATTGATGTTGTCAGTAGCATGTTTAGAAATAGTGCAATATTAGAAATCTCAATCTGGACTCATAATTAAAGACATCTGTAAAATTGGAAGAATATCATTTCAGAACAACTACAGTAGACTGCTTAGAAGAATAGCTAAACAAGATCAATTCATTATAATTTGGATTTTATTATTTTTATAAAGAAAGTCATGATTGATAGCATTAAGCAGAGAAAGTTTGCTACTGTGCATTAGAGTCTAATAACATCTGGCATAGCACTTCTTATCAGCTTTTTCTTCATCCTGCCCCCCCCATTTTATTTAGGATTTCAGATTGATGTTCCAAGTACTGCTTGTATATTTTACATAAAAGACTTAAATATTCAGGCCTAAATCTAATTGCTGGTCCCAATTAGAGCAAATCAATTGAATCAACTGAACTTAGGTACATGCTGACTTGCCAAGTTCCCATTGTCTGCTTTAGTTGGGAGGTTCAAAAGAAATGCAACAAATCTATTCCAATACCATGATGCAGCAAACCAATACCAGCAAGCAATAATTTACAGACAATATCCACAGAAAGTCATATTAAATGCCAGGCATAAAGCACCTTTTTCTAATAGGTCCAACACAGAGTCCCTCCAGTCAGACGGACCGGCCTCCCTGGGGTGATAGCTGCCTGGTTGGCGGAAGCCGAGCAGATGGCTGGCATTTGGCTCGGCTTTGGTGGCGGTGAGCATGGGGGTTCAGGATCCAAACTCAGGGTATGGGGTCTCCGGTCTGGGCCAAAGGTCATTCACAGGGCAAAGTTCAAGTCCTTGGCCACGGGGACCTAAGGGGGGAGGGATGCGGGATCCCTCCCCCTCCATACCAGGTTTGGATCATATGGCCCTATCACATGACCAGTCACATGATCGGTTAGCATTCGGGCTAACCGATACGACATCAACCAGCAAGTGGGGTGGTTGATGACCGGCTTACCTCCCATGCTCAAGCGCCAACCGGGCAACTATCATCCAAAGAGTTGTGGCCATTTTTTTGCCACTAAATCCTTATTTACATTCTCTGCTTCTATATCGATTTGCCTATGTACCAATACAACTTTGTTCCGCATACTCAGTCTTTTGTTGTTATTGGGGCTGGGAGGAAGGGCGACGGGAGGGGGACCATCTCGCCTCAGCATGCAACTGGATTTAGACCTCAGTTTTTGTGAGATATTTTTAAAGTCTTTCCTTCTGTATGATGTGTTTAGTAGCATGCCCTTTAAGATGTAAGTGAAATTCACAGTTCATTTCTGAGATGAAACAAACCCTGGCTGTTTATCGCTGGAATACATGGGGAAGAAACTGCAGTAAAAGTGTAGATGAAGTCTTGAATAAGCCACTAATAATAAAAGGTTCTTAAAGAAACCACACAAAAGAATCTGCACCAGTGCTTCTTATACTTTGGGTTTGTATTGGGCTTCAGCTCCTAGAATCCTTGACCCATACTGGCTGGGGTTCTGGGAGTTGAAGTCCCAAACATCTTGAAGACCAAAAAATGAGAACCACTGCTCTAAGTGTTGTTTAACATTTTGTGGTGTTTACTGAGAACCTGTAGTCAAACCTGAGATATATAGTATTTGTTCTTTTTCCTGTGTATGATGAGGTGAGTCTATTTAGTTTTAAATGTTATGCAGTGGAGGTTGCATGTGCACATCTATCCAGAGTAAACATGAAAGACCAGGTTTAGAAATGTGAGCTTGCCATCCTTGGCATGAAAAGCAAGCAGTCTCCCTCCTAGTTTTGAATCTTGAAAAATGGGCGTGGGTGATCTCAGCTGCTTTGCAGTAATGTCCACAACCTCCCAATACCAAAAAAGGGAGAGAGACCAGGGGAGCTTTGGCCACTTGGAAAGGAGGCAACCAGCATTTATACCAGTACCAGCTGACACACTACATCCCCTACATTTGGGGTCCAGGGCACCTTCTTGGCTACTTGGAAGAGCTCTCCCTGGCTCAACTGCATGGCTGTGATTGGCTCAACCAACCAAACAACATGCTTTCTGCTCACCTTTTCTGCAAGGGTGCTTCCTTGATTGGCTAGAAAAGTGGCATCTGGTATGTCTCTTTTTGAGCAGCCACACTATCCAGCAAATGCACAAAGCAACAGGTCTGTTTTTCCTACAGGGTGGAGGAGAAATAAGGTATGGTACAGCCTAGTAAAGCAGATTGGAAACACTCAATATACATTCAGATCCCCAAGAAAGGGGACATCAGGGATTGCAATAACCACCAGACTATTGCATTAATCTTCCATGCAAGCAAGTGATGCTCAAAATTCTACAACAGAGATTTTGACCATATATGGAACGAGAAATACCAGATGTCCAAACTGGGTTCTGGAAAGGAAGAGGCACTAGGAATCATATTGTAAACAAACTTTAGATAATGGAGTGCACCAAAGAATTTCAAAAGAAAAGCAGCCTTTGATTTGTAAATCATGAAAAAACTAGTAATTGCTCTTAAAGAAATATACCACAACATAAAGACAGAATATGGAGGAACAGAATGGTTTCCAATTGGGAAGGGGGTCAGGCAAGGCTGCATCCTATCTGTTTATCATTCTATCTGTTTAACTTGTATACTGAATGTATCATACACAAAGCTGGATAAGATTCTGAGGAAGCAGGTGTGAAAATTGGACACCAACAATTTAAGATATGCAGACGATACCATACTACTATCAGAAAATAACAAAGATTTGGAATGATTAATGTGGTGCTGGAGGAGAGTTCTGCAAATACCCTAGACTACCAAAACAGACAATTAAATGGGTCCTAGAACAAATCAAGCCTGAATTCTCTCTAGAAGTCAAGACAATTCAACAGAGACTATTGTACTTTGACCATATCATGAGAAGACATAACTCATTAGAAAAGACAATAATGCTTGTCAAGGTAGAAGACAGTAGGAAAAGAGGAAGACCACATTACAAGTGGATAGACTCAATCAAGGAAGCCACGGCCCTAAGTTTGCAAGACCTCAGCAGGGCTGTTTATGACAGGGTGACTTGGAGGTCTCTCATTCATGGGGTCACCATAGGTTGAGGTCAATGTGATGGCAGTTAACAACAAAGTAAAACATATGAAACACATAGGAAACTTAAGTATGCATGTAGACTGATTAAAAAGACCAGAAAGTCCCAGATTTTGTTCCTGTTCTTTCCATTTTTATTTTGGAGATACACACACTTTTTATTTATCCCAGAATAATACCAGTTCCTTAGGTTGGTTTGCTGTAATCCACTATAAAATCAGAAACAAGAGGATTATAAAAGACAGCATGATAAAGTTGGCACAAAACATTGGCCATGAAATAGAATTAGTACAATGGGAGAAAATGTGGATGGAGAGAATGAAATATACATTATCAGAAGACATACAAGAAAACACATATAAAATGTTATACAGGTGCCATCTATCTCCACAAAAATTGGCAAGAATCTACAAAGAACTAAAGAGTAACTGTTGGAAAGGCAATCAAGACCAAGGTACATACTTCCACATGTGGTAGACCTGTAACAACGCAAAAAGATAGTGGAAGGACATCTACAAAGTAATGACTGAAATATTACAGGTCAATATCCCATTTAAGCCATAAACATTCCTATTAGGTATAATGGATCCATCAGTGGAAAAAGAACATGGCAAAATCATATTCTAGTTGTTATCAGCAGCAAGAATATATGCAAAGCTCTGGAAGAATCCCTTGACAATATCCCTTGACAACAGTAGATGATTGGTTAATCAGAGTATACATAATGGTAGAAAATGATAAACTTACTTGTTTAATGAAAGGGAAAAGTATAGAAAATTTTCAACAAGATTGGGAAAATTGACAAGCTATCTGGAAAAAACTTGGGGATACTTTACAACAATTGGGGTTAAAAGATTGAAAGATTGAAGGGGGAGGGAAAAGGGGGATAAAAGGAAAGAGGGGAAGGGAAAAAAGAGACAGTGGATTTAGCAGTGGCAAAAAGAAATGATAAAAGATGGTAAAATAGAAGTAAGAACAAAAATGAAAAATTGTATTTTTTACATTGATTTTTCCTTCCAAGAAGTTAAAAATTGTGAAAGATTGATGTTTTAAGAGATATGAGATGTGAAAATGAGGAGGAAAAGGTGTAAATAAGAACTTGACAAAGAGATAAGCTATATAGTTAATAATATCTAATGTCAGATTGTTGGGTGATAATACTGAACAAAGAAGGTGGGAAAATCAGGTTAATAATTCATAAAGAGATTGACAACAAAGAACAGAGAACGTCATGAAAGGTTGGGTAGGAGGTCAAAGAATGTATGAGAAGATGTAATGAAGAGAGAATGTAGTAAGTGAGAGGGTGCGAGAAAGTGAGAAGAGAGCTTGTGAGGAAGAATGGAGGAAAGAGTTGATGAAATTAGGAAGAAGGATGATGTAAAGAAAGTATAAAGTGAAAAAGAAAGATATGGAGAGAAAGGGTATAGATGAAATATTTTATGAGTATTGAAAATGGCACGAGATTAAAGTGAATAATGATATGTAAGGTATGTAAATATATCTGTTGTTTAAATCTCTTTTAAAAAGAAGAGGAACAAAATCTGGGATTTTTCAATCTGTCTGGATGAGCCCTCAGTGGTTTGAAAGACATTTTAAAAATCCTAAACTATAGTAATAATAATATTCAGACGATGCCCTTTGTTCAACAAGTTTGCTAGATAGTAATTACATGTTTGCCATTTTGATAGCACACACACACCACACTAGATGGCTTTCAAATAAACTTTTGGTTAGACTAGGTCTTTGAGGGAAGAGAAGGGGACTTTTATCAGACAAACCTCTAAAAATGTTCTTTTGCCACCAAATTTTACCCCATTTTTCTGCCAGCAAAAGAACCCTTTATATCAGATGTTGCCATAATAACGTTAAAAGGCAGTTCCGTACTTCTACGTTCACTGACGAGTGTGATCTTGGCGGTTCTCCCGAGAAGATGTGAGCACACTTAAAAGTCTAAAAACAGCTAACTTAGAAAACAAAACATACACACAAGCAATAAAACACACTTAAAAACTTGTCTGAAACATGGAGAGGTTCATTAAAAAAAAGGTGTCCCATAGCTAGTTTTTGTGTTCCCACCCAGAAGTATATGCGATCTTTCAGGATACTAACATTCTTTTGCTTCAGCCGTGGTGAGGTCATGTCCTCAAACTGAGTTAAAGGGTTAAGATAAAAGGCCTAGATTTTTCCTTTGTGGGTGGCAGGTTTCACTCCAGGTTTTGGTGGGCTTTTGGATATTTTTTTTAATGAGTCCCTGTGGCATCACTAAGGCTGGTGGCACCCCCTCCTGCCAACGGTGTCACCTGCTGCAGTTGGTCTTCTCCACACCCCTTGGTGCCGCTGCTGGTAAGTCCAACTCTTGCTCTTTCGACGCTGTAACAGTTGTATTCTTGCTCTTAATGTTCGCTGCTTGCTAGTGAGACAGCTATCAATACCTGTTTATCTTTCTTGGGTAATTTCTAGTTCATTTAGATAGGGAAAGCAAAGTAATAAAAGCAACAAAGAAGAGAGAGCACAGACCAGGTGCTCCAGGGGTTGGCAGAAAGCCCAGCTTGGGAGTTGCCCAACTATGCCAGACCTTGACCTCAAGAAGGAAGGACGGAAGGAAGGAAGGAAGGAAGGAAGGAAGGAAGGAAGGAAGGAAGGAAGGAAGGAAGAAAGAAAGAAAGAAAGAAAGAAAGAAAGAAAGAAAGAAAGAAAGGGCTGTTGCTTCAGCATCAATGACTTCTCCTTCTTCTTCTTTGCCTTTCCTGTTTCAAGATCAAACCACATGTTAGGTGGGAGCTGCATGATTCAACATCTCATACCTGTTGTATTTTTTACAAAATGCAGCTACAGAGGAAGGTGGTCAAGTTTGGAGGTATAGCATAATAGAAGGGGATTCTCATGTATTCCCCTGTGCTATAGAACCTCTCCAGCTCCCCTCTCTTGTAGCTGCTATTTGCTATAAAGAAGAAAATGGTTTTGTGACAGAACCCCTCTCCAGGTTGTCTCCTCAGTTCTTTTTCTAGGGCTCCTGTCACTCACCTTGCCTGTTTACACTCAAGATCCCTCCCTGGATCTGGTACTCAGGCCTCAAGTTGATTCCTATTATGGACAAGTGAATCAATGGGTTTAATGTGATAAGGGTGACCAATATCCTTATCAGTTCTTAAATGGAACAATCAGACACTGTTATAAAAATAAAACAAGGAATTATTTATTATATAACAAATAAGGGGCTTGACTACTGGGGAGGGGGAGGAATCCACATGTGATTTGGACTACTTTGGCCAGGATCTGTGGTGCATGAAATTCAGGCTACTCTGGCCTGCAGTTAAGCACTACACCTGCCAAAGCCTGAATCTGGATTGGGGTTCCTTCCATTCGAAGCTGTTACTCATGCTTGACTTTGAGCTCTGAGAAAACCAAAGCACCAGTGGTGGTCACCCTCTCTGAAGCCAGATTGGGCAGCTAGCCTCACAGTGGCATGAAGGGCTCCCATTCTGATATCAGAGAGGGTGACTACCACTGGGGCTGTGCCATTGGGATGAGAAGTGGTTCTAAGGAGGGGGAAATGGCGGTGCCTCAGGCAGCACTTATCCGTCCTCTCCTGCCCACCCCCTGAATCCAGTGTGGATGGATTGCTCACACAGCAGTCTTCTCCAGAGTTTCAAGCAAAGTTTTTGAAAACCCAGAGTAAGGGGGTATTCCTCAAGTCTGGTGCAAATAGGGCCATACATCATGTGTCACTATCACACCAGATTCGGGTGAAAGGTTGCACATCGTGTGGCATTGTCGGGCCAGATTCAGGAGGGATTTGGGGTTTTTCACTGGTGTAGACAAGCCCTAAATTAATCTAGAAATCCTTGAACTCCTTCCCCATTCACAGCTCTCAAAACCCTATTCAGAGCTTCCCCCTGTCTTGTGACTGCCCTCACTCGGTTCCATTTTCCCCCTACCTGACTACTAACTGATTCTTTAACAGACAAGCCTCTAGTTTGTATCCTTCCTGCCCTTACCCCCCCCTCACAGCATTCCCTGGGATGTGATTGGCTGGCTCTAACCCTGCTTGCCCAGCATCTCTCTTCACAGTTTTACTTTGATGTTTTGATTAATTTAGTAGTTTACTGCTAAACAAACTGACAACATTCTGACTTTTATAAAACTGGGGAAATTGCTTTTGAGCAGACTTATTACAATGCCACCCTAAAGCCACCCACAACTGAGCAGATGGTCAGTTATAGATGGCTTCAATATGTGGTTACATTCATTCATCCTAAAAGAGCTCTAGACTTTTTACTCTTAGGAGTTTATCAGACTAGTATCTAAAATGCTGTAATTCCACGACTGAGGAAAGTGGAAACATAAAGTGGCATGATTACAGTAATTATTGCATGTTGCAATGGTCATGCAATACTACTGCCACAGAATTATTGCATGGCCACCACTAGCAGTTTGAGAATGGGATTTCAGCTTCCACTATAGTAACACTTGTCTTAGCATTGCCTTCTAATGACAGAGTATTAATGCCTCCTGCTGGCCGGTGCATGTGCATTTAAGAAAAAAATTCTCTTCCATGATTTTGAATAGGCAAGATTTCGGCTGTTCACATGAGAACATGTGACTTCACTCTAAAACAGTAAAAACAAATACATAATCAAAGAAATAAACAAATAAACACTTAAACATAAAAAGGTACCAAGAAAAGGTGACAGTTGATTAAAAGAGCATGCTGTAGGTCCTCTTCACGTTCTTCTCTGGAAGTTTAATTATGTGTTCTCATTGGGGAAGGAGAGGGGGAGAAGAGGACTGCCCATTCATGCTGGAATCACACAATTACAGTGGGATGTGATTATTGCATGCTTGTCAATACTGCAAAAAGAGTGATATTGTGGGGGTATTGATCTCTTTGCCCATCAGTTAAAGGTAATGCCTAATTAATGGGTGGAGCACACATAGACCACGAGAGGGCAACAATGTCATGGGTGTGATAACGGGAACCCGTTTGTGATACTATCACATCATAATAGTGCTATTTCAGCCCCATCTTATAAAGTCCTTCAAGTTGTTTATGACTTATGACAACCCTGGAGTTATGACAACCTCAATGGAGTTTTCTTGGCAAAATTTGTTCAGAGCAGGTGTGCCATTTTTTTCCTTTGAGACTGAGAGACCGTGACTTGCCAAAGGTCACCCAGCAGTTTTCCATGGCCAAACAGGGATTTGAAGCTAGTCTCCAGAGTCCGAATTCAGCACTCAAACCACTACACCACATTGGCTCTATGAAAAATTACCTATCTAGAACCAGAAAATTTAGCTTGTTAATTTTATATTTAGCTATTTTTATCCAGTTTCTATGGGGTGGGAAGTGTTTACATTACCCTTGTCCAAGTGGCTAAAAGACAGCATTGGCTTCTGCTATAAGAGATTGTCTGATGTTGCTGTCATTGGGATTCTGCCATTCCACTAAGACCGAGGCAGTTTCAGCTACATTGAGCTCCTTGACTCCCTTAATTGACTTGACAGGAAAGCTACCACGTCCTCAGCTTTCCCCTTAAAAAACAAAACAAAAACATTGTGAATTTAATGTCTGTGGCTCAGCTGAAGCCTGCTTAGGAAGATGGATGCTGGACAGCGTCGGTGAAGAATCATATACAATGTTGAGGAACAGTGGAATAGATACATAACACTGGGTATGATTGCCCCATCTGTAGTGTTCTACAAATAGTAGGAACTGAACTGGGGCATTCTGTGGGCATACAGAGAATGGCTGGGGAGCCACAATATTTTAAGCCATGTTATTCCCTGACACTAGACCAAAGGTAGGGAAAATAAAAGTCTGAAATGTATCTGTGGTAATTTTTTTTTGCTGAAGAAATACCCACTATAGATGGGTGGGCAACTCGTTGGATGTTGTTGGACTGGAATTTCCATCAGCCTTACCCAGCATACCCAATGATAAGAGATTATGGGAGCTGGTTTAACCATATCTGGAGGGCCACAGATTTCCCACCCTGACCTATGGAAAGTAGAGCACATGGAACTATAGTTCATTACATGGCTAGTAGTACTGTATGTGAACTAGTAGATGGCAGAATGGCTGCTTTTTATAATGCAGTATGCTAAACCACCTAGTGTGCCAAAGAGCCATACTGGAAGGGGAAAATATTAAGGGCAGCACATTGAACTATATGAATAGAATACTGAACTAACTGGGAGTCTGTGAAAGTATAACATTAGAGGCATGCTATATGCCTAGCTAAATAATGGAGGTGACTTTACACGGTACAGGTTTTACCAGCTGACCTTTTCAGAATTGGTTTTATAAGTCAGAAGCAACTGTATGTTTGTTCTAAACAGTAACATACATATCCTTTGCTGTATGTTTTCTGGAAGCAGATGATCTAAGCAAATGAACTGTTTCAGCATGTCTTGGACTTTGTACAAATCAAGCTAAGGAGGAAAGGATTAGACAGCTGAAAGTCTTATGATCTAGTGGATGTATGATTCACAGTTTGCTTCTGAGAGCCCTTTAAAACAAAACAAAACCCAAACATTATTTCCAGTTAAATTGTGTTCAAGGCCACTAGGTGTCAGCAAAGAATGGCACTGTATTGTTATCCTGGTGCCTTTAGATGTGCTAGTTAAATGTAAGTTTCTTTTCTCCCCCCCCCATTGTGTAAGCTTCTAAAAGAGCCTACATTCCCTAAAGGCACCAGATCCTATCTAATCTTGGATGCTAAGCAGGGTCATCCTGATTAGTATTTGGATGGGAGACCATCAACAAATACCAGGTGCTGTAGGCTAAATTGCAGAGAAAGGAAATGGCAAAACCACCTCTGAGTATTCCTTGCCTAAGAAAACCCTATGAAATTTATGGGGTCACCATAAGTCAACAGCCAACTTGAAGGTATATACACACAGAGACGTGCATACCACAAGCTTTTAGAGCATTGATAATGGCAGTATGGATACAATAAATGACCCATGTGGCAGGAGATCGTGGCACACCTGGAGAAGAGTGAAAGGGCCTGTAAGCCTGGCTTTAGTTAGGTCTGATTGTTGCCCGTGAGTGAAATATGACGCGGCTTCCTCTATTCTGTCATGGAAGTGACATGGAGGGGTTCGCCAGAGGAACAGTGTCATCCAAAACTGCTCCCCTGCCGCACGGCAGCAACAGAGTTGTTTTGGAATATATGGACCCGAAAATTATGTCTGAAAATCTCCATGGTCTTAAAAGCCCTTTCTTTAAAAGCCTTCAATTCTCAAAAGCCTATTGGAATAAAAAAACACAGAAAGATAGTGGGGCGGAGGCATCTTAGCTTCTCTAGGAAGGGAGTTACAGAGCCCAGGGACAGCCTTTAAGAAGGCCCCATCACACGTACTCACAAATTGTGCCTATGAAAGCAGTAGGGTCAAAAGTAGAGCCTCCCCTGAGTATCTCTGCACGGCCAGGCTCTTATGGGGAGTGCAGGTTCTGACAGATAGTCTGGACTTAAGCTATGTAATGGACTGGTCACTGGACAAGCCATTGAACTGAATCCTATTGGTTAATTCCAACTATAAGAGACCACTGGATCAGTTGTTGAATAGTGAGTCAGCACATAGATAATCCCACTCTTGGTGAGACTAACAACAAGATTCAAGTCATTGCTTTTCAAATGAATCTCCCTTACACTGTGGCATTACTAAGGCCGGCATCCCCCCTCCCTCCAGTGGTGTGTTACCTGGTATGGTTTGGCCTCTCTGCACCCCACTAGTGCTGCCACTGCCCTGAAGAGATTTTTGTGAAGATAGCATGTCAGGTGATAGCATTATTACACAAACCATTCCTGACCAACTTACTGAAAACAAGGAGTACTCGTAAAACATTTCTGTATAACTGAAAATAATAAGATGTAGAAAAAAGTTGGAATTTTACTAATTGTCAATTTATTAGAGCCATCTCTCCTGCTTTTTTCAAAAGACTATCTATAGATATAATTCTCTTGGGTATGTTGCCGTTCCCAGTGTGCTGATTGGCCACTTAGGAAACATACCCAGTAATCGTAGTGCTCTGTTGGCTGGCCATTCAGCAGCTTGAGGGTGTTTTTCAGCACCACCTCCTTGGCCTACAGCCACATCTTTGCCTGTTGAGCTGCAGTAACTAAATACTCAGCAAGGTCCCCTTGCTGTCTTAATATGCATGCATGGGGAAAAATAATGTTGCTTTCTATGTGCCCCCCACCCTCTTCTTTCTTATTTTTCTTCCTGTCCTGTGCCCTGCAGGGTAGGTTTTCCCCCCTTCCTCTGCTCTTCACCCCTTCTGCATCCCAAAACGTGAGTCCTTTCTCCCCTCCTTCTGTCAGGGTAATATTGCTTTAAGTGCAAAAGGAAAAATGTTGGAGCAACAGACCACAGATTAGCACAGCTGAAGTGGGTTTGTTTACAGCTGTGGCTAGGCAGAGGGATGACTAGCAAACACTCCTATATAGCCAAAGCACACAATATATTGTGTTTGGGTTGGTGTTGTGGAAAAAGGAATGTTGCTGTTGAGTTTGTTAAATGAGGCTTGCTGTGTATATACTGTGTTTGTTTATACTGAAACTGAAGATAAACACCTCAAGATATTTTTGGATGAACTTTGCTGTCTATAAGTCTTTTTGTGTGTGAAAATGGGTCAGAGCTGTAAAAGAGCTGCTAGCTGAAACCTTTGTTTTTTGTGCCCTTTCTGCTGCACAGTTCTGCTGTTTTGGCTACTCCTGGGTTAGTTTTCCCCCAGGCTGTGCCAGGTACCTCTCAGGGAGCCTATACTGAATGGACACCTTCTGCCCTAAGGAACTTACAGGCTGCAAAAACAAACAAACAAACAAACAAACCTCCAGCTGGTGGGAGGAGTCAAAGCCATTGAGGGAGGGGGAATAGAATGGAGCAAAGTGGGCTCTCATTGGCTGCCAGCCTCCCCCCAATGGGAATCCAGCATGCTGCCCTCAAAGGGAAGCTGGTGTTGGAGCAGAAGGCTGAAGCTCCACAGTCTGTGGGCAGGGCAAAGCCGAGCCCAAAGACTCACAAAAAAGTTAGAGGTGACAATTCCGCCCCTTGCTGGAGAGACTCCATTTCTCCCTTATCTATTCATTTCTATTTTAACAAGTGGTGGACAAGGGTCCCTAGACCCCCTCTTCTCTAAATGAGGCACAGCTTTTGCATGCTACTTTTGCAAAGTATCTAGGCCAGTGGTTCTTAACCTGGGGTCCGGGGATCCCCAGAGGTCTATGATGTCCTCACAGGAGGTCCATGAAGGCTTGAAAGCTGCTCAGACCACCTCCTGCCTGCAGTGGAGTGGCCGCATGACAGGAGCCAAGGCAAAGGCTGGTTTGGCCTGTGTATTGCTATTCAATCCACTCCAGCCACAAACTTGCTGGAAGAAGCAGGAGAAAAGTCTTCCTTCCCACTCCAGTGCCTCTGAGGGAAGATTTCATATATAGTGTAATTGTGTTGCTGTTGTTGTTAGGTATTATTAGGTATTATTATGATTATTAGGGTTTTAAATCTAATGTCTTGGGGGTCCATCGTAACAAAAGATATTTAAAGGGGTTCCCTGGTAAAGAAAAGGTTAAGAGCCACTGGCATATAGGTGTGCCTGGCGTAACATACACTGTTATATGCCCTGCTGAGGGTTCAAGCGGTGGTTGCAGTGTAGAGCTTGGAGTGGCAGTGTTCCTTTCACACGGTTCAGCTACATAGTGGTATTTTAGGAAAAAATATTGTGTTTTTTTTACACGTGGGCGATGATTGGCTGAGGGAGTGAGAGGAGGGAGGGGCCCTCGTGAGGCTGGGGGTGTAAATGCAGATTGAGTGGCAGGAGTGGATTGTGAGATGGACAGGGGATTTGCATGTGAGTGGTGATTGGCCGAGGGAGTGAGGGGACTGGTTGGGTATGTTTCCTAAGCCGCCAATCAGCACAGTGAGAAAGGAAACATACAGATCAACTTTTGATATGGGTTTTGATATTGCTGGTGCCCAGAGGGTCACATCATCGCCCTGCCACCCCTGCTGTCACTGCGATGGAACCCAGGTAGTCAACTAGTGATGGCGGCGGCAGCAGCAGGGGCAGGGCAACAGAGCGACTCACCCATAAAGTGCCACCGCTGTATGTTACATCAGGTACAGCTAGCTTGCTTATATTGCATTTATGGTGGAATCTTATACAGTCAGCCCCCCCCCCATATCCATGGATTCTGCATCCACGGATTCTGCATCCATGGATTCAACCATCCACAGCTTGGAAATTTCCCTCCTCCAAAAAAAAAAAAAAAATTAAAATTAAAATCCACAAAGCAAACCTTGATTTTGCCATTTTATATAAGGGATATAATTTTACTACACCACTGCATATAATGGGACTTTAGCATCCATGGATTCTGGTATCCACAGGGGGTCCTAGAACTAAGACCCAGTGGATACCAAAGGCCCACTGTACATGCAAACTGGGAAGTAAATTCCATGGTGATCAATGGAACTTACTCCTAAGTGTGCATAACAGGCCCTCAGTGGGAACAGATGACATCATAGGACATGGCCTCATTAGTTTCCCAGACAAAACATGAGGTGGTACTTTTCCACCTAGTACATCAGCAAAGGAACTCTGCCTCTCACTCCTCAGCCTTCTTCTCCATGTGAAATCTAGAGGAACAGTAAAGTGTTCTAAACTGTTAATTGCAAATGACTGAGAACAGCTGTTTCACTCTTCCAGTCTCTGGTACTCAGTCAGCTTCTGAAAGTCCCAAATGAAAGTGGAAAGAGGAATCTTCAGGATCTCCAGTTATGAATCATGGTGTGGCTCAGTGATCAGAGTTAGTGCCAAAACCTCTGTTCTGTCGGAGGCTTCCAGACTGTATAGAAAGGAAATTAGACTGCATCCTTATACTTGAGAGTAAGCTACACTCATCATAATGAAACTTTACTTTTTGTGGGTTGATATGTGTAGTAATGGTTAGCATTTATAGAATACTCTTATGGGCTCCAAGAGTTTCACTTGCATTTTCTTGAGAAAATCCTTATAATTTAGACAATCCTTTACCAATTATTCTTAATATCCTTAGTTCAACTGGAAGACTGGGATTTGCCTATGACCACCTTGACAGAACTAAGAAATGAACCCACACAATATCATATTGTGATATTTTAAGCATCATCTCTGTTGGTAAACAAAATCTCAAATTAGTACATCAATAGCTGGTCAAAAAAATGTCTCGAGTGGCAGGGAGTTACAACCATTTTGAGAAAAAAATGTAAGCGTTCAGTTAGACAAGTCTAAGAGAGACTAGAGGCTTGTCTACACCAGTCACAAACCCCCAATCTCCCCCGAACATAGCCTAATAGTGCCACATGATGTGTGGCCTTTCCCCTGGATCTGGTGAAATAATGACATGTGATGTATGGCCCTATTCACATCAGACTTGGGGAATACCCCCTTAATTCGGGTTTTCAAAAACTCTGCTTTCTTTATAGTTTTCTGGAAACTGGGAGAAAATGGCCATGTGAACAATCCATATGCACTGGATTCAGGGGGAGGGGTGGAAGAACAAGTGTTGCCTAAGGCACCGCCATTCCTCAGTGCCACTTCTCAGTTCAAAGGCAGAGCCCCAGTGGTAGTCATTCTGTGAGGTCAGAATGCCTGGCAACCTCTGCCACTGTGAGGCTGGCCACCCAATCTGACTTCAGATAGAGTGCCTATTGCTGTGGTTTTGTTTTTCCAGTGCACAATTACCCAGGAAAAGGAAAACACCAGTGGTAGCAACCTCTCTGAAGGTAGAATTAGTGCCTGTCCCACCTTCATGAGTAAATCTGGGCCAGAATAGTCTGAATTCATGTGCTGAAGCTCCGAACCAAAGTAGTCCAAATCCCATCTGGATTTTTACACCCATATAGTCAAGCCCTTGGAAACATTCGGTTCCCTAACAGTTGGAAACAAAGTATATAATTTGTACTTGGAACAAACTGAATTACAAGTATAACTATTCTTGTGTTTAATTTCCTCAGTAGTTGAAATGTACCTGAAAAATGTGGATACTCTTTCCAGTTCTGATTAGTGTACATTACTGCATAATAATCATAGGCAACTGGAATGCACAAATAGAAAATGGAGCAAAATCAAAGATAGGAAAATTTGGCCCAGGATCAAGAAATGAAGCAGGAGACTGACTGACTGACTGAATTTTGCAAGACCAACAGTTTGTTCATTGCAAACTCATGCATCAAACAACCCAAGAAGCAACTGTCTACGCGGACATCACCTGATGGTCAATATAGAAATCAAATAGACTACATAATTGGAAGCAGAAGATGGAGAAGTTCCATTCTCTCTGCAAAAATAAGACCAGGAGGCGATTGTAGCACAGACCATGAACTACTAATAGCAAAACCCAGAAACCCCAGTGAAAATGCTTCATCAAAAATGTTGCATGTCAACTGTGCCATGAATATGGGGTGACTACAGCTTTTATTGCGTCTCTAGACAAGCCCAATAAGAGCAATGCTGCAGAATTGGTGGAAAGATTCTTGGCAACTTGTTTAGGTTGGCTCTGTTTGTACTAAGGTTGGATGAATCATAGAATCATAAAATGGGAAGAGGCCTTGTGAACCATCAAGTATTTACAGTCCACATAACTCTCACATGAATTCATACTTACAGTCATTCCCATTCTGCTTCTACATTCATCTGCAAGCATTTTTTAAAAAAAGAATCATATTAAAATTTCCTTGAGAATATGCATTTTTTTCAAAGTATATTTGCATGTGTTTTGAACCAAGAAAAGTGTAAGAACGTTCAGAGACTGCAAAAGCCAGAAAATACCTATGAGGGAGACGAGGGGGTAGAGTCTTCACCTTCCCAGTCGGCTCAGACAAAAGCAAACTGCCACAGCTTCTCCTAGGTTTGGAACAGTATATCCTGTGCTTTATGCCTCCAAATTGCGTCTTGAGGTAAGCAAAAGGAATAAATACATTTTGTAAAAAGCAGGGAAAGGGAGAGACCTGCCAGTTAAAAGGAACATTCCTTGAGAACCCCTTTGGATTATATCATTGTGTCTCAATTTTCACCTGTGAAATGTTGTAGGGTATGTGCACAGTTGACCATTTCACCCCAGTTTTGGCCTCACCTCACCTGACGTAAACCCATATGGGCTTTTTTCTTCCAAACCTGGAAGTGACCAGACAATTGTTTCCTGGGGCCCACATAAAGTCCATGGGATACACTTTGAATACTCCTGCCCTGGATACTGCATCACACTAACTTTTCCCTTTAAAAGATATGGGAACAAGGAAGAGCAAGAATCTTATATATACATTGAATATACAGTGAAACTAGAAGAAGGCCCAGGTGTACGCTTTTAGATAGGAAATCTAGCTTTGCAACAGGTGGACTTGGCTCAGCTACATAATATTAGAGATTATCAGACATGGTGAAATGTGGCCCAAAATTGTGTCCCAAACCACATCAGAAGAATGTGATGAGAACAGGAAGGATGACATTATCAGACAGCCATATCCTCAGCTGTTCTCGCATGCATGAGACTTCACTTTTATATTGATGGGGAATAAGCTGCCAATAAAAAGGGATGCCTTATTCACACCCACACCATGCCTCCAGAATGCTGAAGGGTGTTGTCATCTGATAATATCACCTGTTTCTGTTTTCGTAGCATTTTTCTGACATGGCTTTTGCTGCATCTGATAATCTCCACATTGGAGATAATCAGAGTTTGTGTAAGGAAAGAGAAAGAGCTTGTCAGGCTATTCTTCAGAAGAAAGTGGCTCAGACCAAAATGGATGTGGAATGAAATAACAAATTTATTGTTATGCAAAAGGAAGAACAATAATGTTTACATCTTAAAAGGTGTTACCTTTCTCTAGACCCTAGTTAACCCTTTGTTTACCTGATTGCTGAGCTGGCAGATAATGCAAAATGGAGCCTTCCCATTATCACAGGGGGCTATAACATTTTGGGCCCAGCACCATGCATTGTTGGAGCCACATTGCTATATGAATGGTCCCTATCACATAGCCTGTGTTTCTTCCAAAGTTTTCTGGTAAACTAGGCTATAGTTCTTTTTCTGCAACAGAACCACACAGCTACACTTCTAGAGCATTGCAAGATAGCCAGCATTAACAAGAAATGTTATAATGTATTTTGCCTCAATGTTTATTTTCCTTTTCTTTGCATTTATCCCTCTGAAAGAAAGTCCTACAAGAACCAGTGCCATCACTCCAAGGAGATCAATTATTAATTATCCCTACTTTTAAGTAGGTAGCAATGTTCCTTTACAACAGGTGTGGGGAACCTTTGAGTCCCCAGATATTCTGGACCACAACTTCGATAATCCTTTACCAAAATATATGGAGGGCCAATAGTTCTTCACCCCTACTTAGAAGCTTCTACACAGGAAATTTAGGAAAGAGTAATAGAAAGTATGGCACAGCTTGCTTCCTTCTGTCACTTATGTTTTGCTCCCTGGATCAGTGTCATCTCTGTTGGGGGTGAGTGGATTAATCTGATATGGAGTAAGGTATTATAGTATTTTAGGTGGGGTCAATGACCTTCTGGTTTATCTTACAACTGACACAGTTTTATAAATTATATAGGAATGTGCAACTTCCACCATCTCAATACTTTATCTAGCCATAGCTCCAGTATCTCTCCCTTGTTAAAGCTGAGCACACAAGTTGGAAAATGTCTGGACCTGAATTAAAGGAATGTTGAGATCTACTTCTACTGTAATTGCTTATGGGAATCTGCATCAGTGGCAGAATTTATCTGTATTGTGAAGCCACCTGGATGCATTTGGAACATATGGCAGCAGAAAGAGAGATAAAAGAAAAGAAAATTAGGACAAGAAGCCCCTGGTTCAAAAGTATTTGTTCTTTGCTGCAGGGCAGAAGTAATGAGCTCTATATCCATTTTTTCATTTACGTATATTAGGAATTCGGTGTATCTTCTTTTGCATATGGCAAATCATGCTCTATATTTATATTCCAGTACTGCATTTAGTAATGCTGTGAATGTAACGTTTTCCATTCTATTTTTTTTAACACCTACATAAACATAGGACTTTTTCGGACAAACAAAAAATAACGCTAGCAGCCTCGCCAGGTTGTGAGGCTGCAGTGCTAGAGGGCGTCCGTTTTGCATGACGCCCCTTCCCAGCGGTACTGTTGCGGTACCGCTGGGATATTTGACCATCATATTTTGCATTTGACTGTCATATTTTACTCACGTGAGTAAAATATGATGGTCAAATGCAAAATATGATGGTCAAATGTGAGTAAAATATGACGGTCAAATGCAAAATATGACGGTCAAATGTCCCAGCGGTACCGCAACAGTACCGCTGGGAAGGGGCGTCATGCGAAACGGACGCCCTCTAGCGCTGCAGCCTCACAACCTGGCGAGGCTGCTAGCGTTATTTTTTGTTTGTCCGAAAAAGTCCTTAAACACACACTTATACAAAACATACAAACAAAAAAGACACACACTTAAACTAAAACTGACTACTGACTCCGCCCCCCCCGCCCGCTTGACTAATCATAGAATCATAGAATTGTAGAGTTGGAAGAGACCATGAGGAATGATTATATTCCACTAATAAAAAATTTTCTTAAAGTGACATTAAGTTGAAACTGAACTATTTTTTAAAAAACCAAAGTTGATGCATATCCCCTACTCGGTTGCAAAAAATATAATAAACAAATTCTGGTCTTTCTTGAAATTAGTTAAATATTTCTCCTTAATCAACACTGTCAATTTATCCATTTCAGCCAATTCACATGTCTTTATCTGCCAATCTTCTTGTGATGGAATCAATGCATCTTTCCATTTCTGGAAGTAATGCTGTGAATGTAATTGGATATTATAGTTGGTCCTGATTCTCAAGACACAGTTCACAGGATTATGTCTTCCCTACATGTACAGCCTTCAGTGGTACAAAACAGCAGTGAGGAACACGTGGTTTTACTCTGAAGCTCCCATCAGCCAGTATTTGCCAAGGGTGAAAGATTATGGGAACTGTAGGCCAAAAACATTTGGAAAACCACAGCTGCCCAACCCTCGTATAAAACAATTGTTTCTCTAAGACAGAACTTTGTAATCTGTGTTTCTCCTGAGTTTCAGCTAAACTATATGCTATACTGATAATATGAATGATGCATGTGTCTGTGTTTTCCACAGGCCAACTGTGGAATGAAATAAATAAATAGCACAGAGTCTCATGACACAACTGGAGTCAAGAGGAAAAGGATGTTCAGCTGCTGATATACTCATAGTTGAAAGGAAAGCCTGAAGCTTCACAGAATCTATAATAGCAACATGGAAAAGCACAACTCAAGAGAAGCTAGAAATCATAAAACAAGAAACGGAATACATAAACATGGGTGTAAGTGAGCTAAAGTACACAGGAATGGGGCATTTTCAATCAGAAAACTACAACCAGAACTTCTGTCAGAAAACTCTGGAAATGACAATCTAAAAAGAAACAGGGCAGCATTAATAGTTAATAGTGAGGGGAGATATAGCAAAGCAGTCAAGGGATATGATGTAAAGTCTTGTGGCATACTACCAAGAAGATTTTGTGGAAAACCTATCAATGTAGCCATAATCCAGGTTTATGCTCCAACTTCAGAGCATATGATTGGGGAAGGAGGAAGAAATTGCAAAATTCTTTCCTGGCATTAACAAGAAGAAAAAGTAAAATGGGAGAGAAACTGGGAGAGAATCCTGAATGCAAGTGTTCAGTGACTTGTATGTAAAGATAAAGAGAGCTATTGTTACAATCGAGGCACACAAAAAAGGAGGAGGAGGAAATAATAGAAATGGTAAAACAAGGAACCTCTTCCACAAGATCTGAGAAATCAAAGAGAAATTTAAATTGGCATTGAGGATGGTATATGACTAACAAGGAGAATACATATGGAACGTGTCCAAAGGAGGTCAGCCAAAATGGTGGGAGGTCTGGAAGCCATGCTCTATGAGGAGCAGCTTAGGGAGCTGGGTATGTTTAGCCTGGAGAAGAGAAGGTTGAGAGGTGACATGATAGCCATGTTTAAATATTTGAAGGGATGTCATACTGAGGATGGAGCAAGCTTGTTTTCTGCTGCTCAGAGACAGGGGCATGGAGCAATGGACTCAAACTAGATGGTCCTTGTGGTCTCTTCCAACTCTATGATTCTATGATATATAATAAAAATCAAATGAATTAGGACAGAAGAAATGCACTGAGGAATCATATCAAAATGATGAAATGGTGATAGATTCCTTCAAGGAAGAACCTTTTGAAGATCAACCACAATTTTAGAAACTGAGGAAGAAGCTGCTTCCAAAGTACTTGGAAGAAAAAAAATGCCAGCAACAGATGGCATACCAGTAGAGCTGTTTCAAGCTATAGGGATCATATTTTATTAGTAGTCGGCTAAAAAATATGGAAAACAAAATAATGGCCTACAGATTGGAAATGCTCAATATACTGTATATCCCAATATACAAGAAAGGGGAGACCAGTTGTTTTAGTAACCATCAGATTATTGCATTAATCTCACCTGCATGAAAATTGGTGCTTAAGATCCTACAATAAAGACTTTTTCCATTTATGGAGCAAGTAATGCCAGGCATCCAACCTGCAAGCAGAAAAAGAGGCACTAAGGACCATGTTGCAAACAGATGTTGGCTATTGGAGCAGACAAAACAATTTGTGAAGAAAATCAACCTATGCTTTAGAGATTATAGCAAAGTCTTTGATCATGTAGATAATCAGAAAATACATATCACTGTAAAAGAAATGGGAATGAGCAAGATTTGACTGTCCTAATGCATAACCAACATCCTCTCTGGCAGCCCAGAGCTGCATTCACTTCCTGGAAAGGAAATCATGGCCATTCTCGTGAGAGGATGATCACATGGGAAATTCGAAAATAGAAAGAAAAATAAAAGGTAAAAAATGACACCAAGCACAGAAACACATTGAAAAAACCAAAGTAACCCACCAGCCAAGTTACAGCCAAGGCATCACACCAGCATAACAAGGCACCTTTTCACTCATCCTTCATTCTGTTACAGAAACAGAATAACAAGTCAATTCATGGCTTAGCCCATGAATAAGAAGAACCGCTGATGGAATGGGAGCAGCACCGGAGCATAATGACACAGGGACGACATTGTTTGAAAGGGAAGCCCTTTTGCAATCTCCTGGCATCACTGTAATGGTTTGTTTTGGTCGTCTGATAATCTCCATAGTCTTAGCATGCTCATTGCTTGCTCCAGCCATGAATAAACAGTCACTTTCAATTCATAGGACAACCTGTCTATAGCTCTTCAATACCACTGTTTTGAATGGGCTGTCCTCTTTCATGCCTCCCTGTTGCCAGCGAGAACACTTCCTGTTGACAATGGGAAAAGGAGCCATGGGGCACTCTTTTAATGATCTGTCCTGCTTTTTTTTATACATTTTTAGGTTTATTTAAGTGCTCATGGCTTTCTTAACTTTTTAAATTAAGGAGTTTGGGGAGTCTTTCAGCGAAGTCCCATCTTCTCACGAGTCTCGCCGAGATCGTGCCCATGGGAGATCACGGAAGTAAGTAAACATTTTCCCTTAAAGGAGCATGTGCAGGCCACTACAATTCATAAGTATTGCATTAATAGAAGGCAATGCAATGACAAGTGTTACTGTGGCATGAGTATTAATCCCATGGCTGTGGCGGCATGCGAAAATTACCACTACTATGCCACTATGTTTCTGCTTCCTTACTCGCGTGATTAGAGCATTTTAAGATGCTAGTCTGATAATATCCTGATTATTAGCAGAGAATACCAAAGACTTGGAACAACTACTGATGAAAACCAAACTGAAGTTATCGTACTGTGGACATATCAAAAGACAACATGACTCACTGGGAAAAAATATAATGCTCAACAAAAATGGAAGGCAGCAGGAAAAGAAGAGAAAGACCACATTATAGATGAATTGATTCAGTTAAGGAAGCCACAGCACCGAGTTTGCAAGACATGAGCAGGGCTGTTGATGACCAGAGCTCCAGGAGGTCTGTCATCCATAGAGTTCACATAAGCTGAAGCTGTCTTGACAGCAAATAACAATAGCAACACTTAGTTATTATTATTGTTATTTTGGCAGGATTTTTAATCAAATCAAATAAATTGTAAAAGATTACTGAGCTGGAAAAAAAACATTTATATATTAAGATGGTAGCTCATGTATTTTCATGCAAAGACATGCAACTAGGGGTGGGTTTTACTCATCCTGAATCTACCCTCCTTTGACAGGAAATTGATAACTCTATATTCTAACATATAAAATCCAGCAAATCCAGATTGTTTGCCTGTAACAGCTTAGTTTCCAGTTGGTTGTTCCTGCTATCAGACAATTGGATCCCCTGCCTACACAAAGCATCTCTAGAACCTTCTAGAACCCCAGTCCTTTCTTTTCCACCAGGAATCCTTAATCCAGGATAATTAAAAATTAAGGGGAAAGAAATCTGTATTTTGGGTTCATGCCTTCAGGACTTTATCAGAGGTCCCCGTGAAAACATTATTTTGCCGGCATTAAAAAAACCCAATTTTTATGCTGGCAAAAGAATGTTCCTCCCTGCACTTATCTCCTTTCCCAGCAAATGTTCCTCAGGTAATAAAGAGGAAGTGAACTGAGCTCCATTCACTTCCTTCTTTGAAATCCCGCCAAATATCACGAGACTTCATTGCTTGGGAAATTTAAAACAAAAACAAAACAAAAAAACAATAAAAAAGTTTTTAAAAGCACAAAACCACACTTTAAAACTTCCAAGTAACCCAGGGAGGGTCATAAAAATGCATCACTTACTTGGATATCACGATCTCACCCAGAAGTGTTCATGCTGGTCCAGCCATTGTCAGGGTAAGTCTGAGATTTAAAGGGACAGAGGTTTCACATGCTGGCAAGGCCAGCAAAAAATTGGCAGGGGGATCTATTGACAGCTTAAGCCGTCAATTAAAAGGTATGGGTTTGGAGCTGATTTTAACCATGAAAGGGCAACATCATCTGATCTGCACGCCCTTTCAGAGTTATGTGGCGTCCTTATGACACCGTATTTTCTGTTTCTCATAAAGTCCTCAGTCTAAGGACATTATTAGATAAGTGTCTAATAAGGTTTTTATCCCACTATTTTTAAAAGTGTAAGTACCTGGCATAATAACACTTATTATCACATGTTGCTGTAATCACAAGAAAGAACCACCATTGAATTGTTGCACCATAACCACTAGTGTTGTTTACTTCCACATTTTCACATGGGTGAGACTTCAACAGTTCTTGCAAGAAGACGCGAGCACACTTAAAACTCTAAAAACACCTAAATTTACAAATAAAATGAACACACAAGGACTGAAAAAACTAAAAAAACTTTCCAGCAAAATGGAGAGGTTCATAAAAAGAGCATTCCATAAAGTTGTCCCTTCATATTCGCTGGGATTTGGTTCTAGGACACCCCGTGGATACCAAAATCCATGAATACTGAAGTCCCATTATATGTAATGACATAGCAAAATGGTGTCCCTTATATAAGATGGCAAAATCAAGGTTTGCTTTTTGGATTATTATTTTTTAAAGAATATTTTCAAGCTGTGAATACCAAATCTGTGGATACGGAGGGACAACTGTACTTAGTTTTCACATTCTCACCTGGAAGTTTTCTGGTGGGATGTGGTTTCACATGCAAGTAGTACTGTGAAAAAAATGCTATGGGAGATCAATTCACAGCTTGTCCCATTAATTAAAAAGAATGCCTTTTCCACAGCAGTGGAATGCTTGAGGAACGTGAGGATGATGACATTGTGCAAGCCCCCCCCCTTTCGTGGTATCCTGTCAACATTATCATGCAATTTTTGCTGTGTCTGATAATGTCCTCAGTCTCAGGGGTTGTTTACATGGGCAAATATTCCTCTAAATATACCGCTAAGATAGCTCATAGTTCCCACGGATCACAGCACAGCATCGCCTCATTCAGAAGGGGGGAAGGTAAAACACCCAAATATAGCATGCCAGGGGATGTCGCTATTGTTGCCGGTATATTTGCAATGTAGTGCATTATTGGCAGTGTGAACTAGCATTCTGCTAAGGGTTAAAGCAGAGCTGCATTGTGATTGGTTGATGATGCAGGGGTGGGCTTAAAAGAGGGGCAGGGAGGGAAAGACATAGCAAAAATCCTCTCTGCTATTTTGCAAGCCAGTTTGCAAACAAAAAGGATTCCCAACAATTTTCATTCAGGGAGCATTCCTTCTCATCCTCTCTGCTGTTTTGAAAGTATGTAAAAGCTCAGTTTGTCAACTGTTTGTGCATGGGGGAGGGAGAGAAACCAATTCACGAAGGGCTGTAGCAAGCTGAACTGCTATTCTCTCTCTCTCTCTCTCTCTCTGGCAAGGAGGAACACCTTCCTTTTGAATTGTGGAAAGGGAGTGCGGGGGGAGGGGGACTGCCTCTAAGCTGTTATTTCCCCCCCCCTCTCTCTATTTGGCAGAAAATGCTGTTTCAAGCAAGGAAGAAAACCTTCTAAGCTGTTCAGCACGGAGTTCGGGCCAGGGCAGACATTCCTATGGCATTCCTTTCCCTCTCCAATGCTTGGCCATGCCCCCAGCACTTATGGCTGTGTGAACCTCAAAGTGGAAAAAATCAAAGAGCCACAAAATATAGCTGTGTAAACATATACCATGTAAACTACCCACCACTGATGCGGGAAAGCGCTAAAGCGCAACTTAACGCAATAAAACCTGCCGTGTAAACCAGCCCTCAGTCTCTCCTCTCCCTCCCTCCCTCTCCATACACTAGATCTTGGCTTGTGCTTGGGGGAGAATGATTTATTGTGTGAGCTGCCTTTTGTAAACACAACAACTGATGTGTAGACCCAGAAAAAAAATCCTGTAAAAAATAGATGAAAAAGCTGCATATTTTCTATATATTTTCCCCAAAGTCTTTATTTTCTGGAAAAATGGGGGAAAGGAGATTATGACTTTCTTTTAGACCAATAAACTACATGTTTCAGACAAGATGTTCAAATATTTACTCTCTACACCCCAAATTATATAAAAAAAATATGGAACTGGAATTTTTTAAAAAAATGTAAGGTTGTCATAGAATCATAGAGTTGGAAGAGACCACAAGGACTATCCAGCCCAACACCCTACCATGTAGGAACACACAATCAAAGCATGTGCAACAGATGGCCATCCAGCCTCTGTTTAACAACCTCCAAAGAAGGAGACTCCACCACACTCCAAGGCAGCGCGTTCCACTGTCGAACAGCTCTGACTGTCAGGAAGTTCTTCCTAATGTTTAGGTGGAATCTCTTTTCCTGTATTTTGAGTCCATTGCTCCATGTCCTTGTCTCTGGAGCAGCAGAAAAAAAGCTTGCTTCACCCTCAATATGACATCCCTTCAAATATTTAAGCATGGCTAACATGTCCCCTCTTAACCGTCTCATCTCCAGGCCAAACATGCCCAGTTCCCTAAGCTGCTCCTCATAGAATATGGTTTCTAGACCTTTTACCATTTTGGTCACCCTCCTCTGGACACACTCAGCTTGTCAACATCCTTCTTGAATTGTGATGCCCAGAACTGGACACCACAATTCAAGAAGGATGTTGACAAACTGGAGTGTACAATATCAGATCATTGCAAAAGCCTTAGGTTTCCTTTTCTCAGTCTTTTATATGGGAAGGAATGCTTTGTGACACTATGGAAGATGAGAGGAGACAACATTGGCTGAGATCCTGCATTAGGACATGTACGTGCCTCACATAGTTGTGTCTCTGTAGCTATGTCTTGCAGTGCTACCCCCCCAACTGATTTTGTAAGCCCCACAGATCAAAGAGATCAGCAGCGATGCAGCCAGCTATTTTCCTTTAGCTGGATACACTGCAACAGGTAGTGGGGCCCTTGGGACATCCCTGAAGATGACATCCTTGTAGTGTGTCTAGTCTCTCAAGCAGCAGAAAATAAGCTTGCTCCATCCTCAAATATGATTTCCCTTCAAACATTTAAACATGGTTATCATGTCCCCTCTTAAACTTCTCTTCCTCAAGCTACCCTACCCAGCTCCCTAAGCTGCTCCTCATAGGGCATGGCTTCTACACTTCCACCATTTTGGTCACCTTCCTCTGGACATGTTCCAGTTTCTCCATATCGTTCTGGAACTGTGGTGCCCAGAACTGGACACAGTATTCCAGGTGAGTTCTGACCAAAGCAGAAAAGAGTGGCACTATTACTTCCCTTGATCTAGATACTATACTTCTATTGATGCAGCCTAGAATCTGATTGACTTTTTTTAGCTGCCGCGTCACACTGCTGACTCTTGTTCAGTGTGGTCCACTAAGACTCCTAGATCCCTTTCGCATGTACTGCCATCAAGCCAGGTGTCACCTGTCCTATATATGTACTTTTCATTTTTACTGCCCGAGTGTAGTATCCTACATTTCTCCCTGTTGAAATTCATTTTGTTAGTTTTGGCCCAGCTTTCTAATCTGTTCAGGTCATTTTGGAATCTGATCCTGTCCTCTGGGGCATTAGCTGCTCCTCCTAATTTGGTGTCATCTGCAAACTTAATAAGCATACCCTCTATTCCCTCATCCAAGTCATTGATAAAGATATTGAATAGCACTGGGCCCAGGACTGAACCCTGTGGCACCCCACTGGTCACTTCTCTCCAGGATGAAGAGGAGCCATTGATGACAACCTTTGGGTTTGGTTGGTCAACCAATTATAAATCTACCTAACAGTCGCGTTGTCTAGGCTGCATGTTACTAACTTTTTTTGCAAGAATATAATGGGGGACTTTGTCAACGGTCTTACTGAAATAAAGATACACTACATCCACAACATTCCCTCCATCTACCAAGTATGTAATTCTATCAAAAAAGAGACAAGGTAGTCTGGCCTGACTTGTTTTTGAGAAATCCATGTTGACTTTTAGTGATCACGGCATTTCTTTCTAAGTGCTTACAGACTGTCTGTTTAATGATCTGCTCTAGAATCTTTCCTAGTATTGATGTCAGGCTGACTGGGTGATAATTATTTGGGTCTTCTCCCTCCTCCCTTTTTAAAGATGGGGACAATATTTGCCCTCTTCCAATTTTCAGGGACCTCTTCCATTCTCCAGGAATCCTCAAAGATTATTGCCAGTGGTTCTGAACTTCTGCCAGTTCTTTTAATACCCTTGGATGTAGTTCATCTGGACCTGGAGACTAGAATTCATTTATACTGGCCAGGTATTCCTGAACAGCCTCTTTACATATTCTATGCTGCATTTCCCCAATTGCTTCATCTGCTCCATTTTTCCCAGGTTAAGCACTGTTCTCCTTTGGGAGAAGACCAAGGCAAAGAAGGTGTTGAGTAGCTCTTCCTTTTCTCTGTCCCCTGTTAGCATTTTGCCAACTTCTCCATGTAGCGGCCCTACCACTTCCTTGTTCTTTCTTTTGCTATGGACATAATATATATATATATTATATATATATATAAAACATCACCCAAGGAGACCTTCTGCTGCACTTTTTGCAACCGGACTTGTTTATCTCGGATTGGCCTTTTTAGTCATCAGCGCGCTTGCAGAAGGCGCGGGATGAGTCCTTCCTGAATCTTCGTTTGCGAAGAAAAGCCAGAGAGATATAATATATATATATATATATATATATATATATCCCTTTTTATTGTTTTTAATCTCTCTAGGAATTTTATCAGACCACCCTCCAAAGGCCCATTCTTTTGCCGGCATAACTTTTCCATTTTTATGCCAGCAAAAGAACTCTCCATGTTGCACTTACCTTCCCTCCCATCAAAAGGAGTTCCATTCACTTCCTCATTCAAAATCCTGTAGATTCTTGCAAGAAGACACTCGTGTGGGAAATTTAAACCCCCCCTCCCAAAACAACACACAAAAAGTTACACAAAGCACATACACACACTTAAAAACTTACAAGTAAACCGGGGAGTGTGATAAAAAGTGTGTCACCTATCTGGATGCTGTGATCTCACCCAGAAGTGTTCTGGCCAGACCAGTCATTGATGCTGCATTCACGTGAGTTAAATGGCGCAAGGTTTCATACACTGGCAATGCCAGCACAAAAGTGCCATGGATGTTCTAAGCCATCAATAAAAAGTACAGTTTTTTGACTTGACATAAACACAAAAGGGTGACATTGTGTGGTACATGCACCCTTTCACGTTTATGTAGTGTTGTTATGATGCCGTATTTAGTGCATCTGATAAAGTCCTAGCAAGCCTGAGTTCCATCTGTGCTTTTGCTTTTCTGATTATCACTCTACACAAGCTGGCTGTTTGAATTCTTCTTTGGTGATTTCCCCCCTTTTCCATTTCTTGTACATGTTCTTTTAAGTCTTAGCTCAGTTGAAAGTTCTTTAGACATCCATACTGGTTTCTTTAGACACCTGCCATTTTTCCTCCTAAATGGAACTGTTCGAAGTTGTGCCTTCAATATTTCACTTTTTAGAAAGTCCCATCCATCATGTACTCCCTTCTCTTTTAGTATTCCTGATGAAATTGTGAGATTGATTTGATTACTAAGTCAGAACTTCTTCAAAACCACCATGACAATTCCATGCTGAAAGGCAGCACAAGGAAACATGTGTACCTTCAGACACAGTTTGACTGAAGCCCTCTCAGAGATGACACATGCCACCACATATGGGAGCCTGACGCAGGAATGGTGACTTCTGGTACCACATAAATACTTTTTGGGGCAGGGCTGGAGGGTGTAAGTCTGGGTGCACCACTATATATACACTGCTATGGCATTTTTTATCCAATTTGACCCATTTGACAGCAGGACATTTCTGGAAATATAGTAATATATTTAGCTTAGTATATAGCAATAACAGTAACGAGTGGCATCAACTAGCCTCATATCTGTTGGAAGTCAAACTCTGCCAGAAATAAAGTCCAACAAAGTTGTCACTTGCCTTGCTGACAATTTCATTAGAACCAGGACCATTACAAACAATGGAAACCATAAAACAATTAGAAAGAGATTGATCTTTTGAGTTTCTTTCAGTTAGGTTTTCCCTTTCCCCCTCCCATCCATCCATCCATCCATCCATCCATCGGTATGGTATTTATCCAAGCTACCTATGCACCTTCACCTCTAGATGTAGGTAAGGAGGTAGATCGGAGATATAATAGCTGTGTATGTGTGTGAGTGGATTATGTGCCCTGAAGTACAAAGCTTCCAAAAGGAAGCAGCATGGGGGATCATATTGCAAATATGCATTGGACACAGGAACACATGAAAAACTTTCAGAAAAAAAACCCTGTATTTTATAGATTATAGCAAAGCATTTGGTTGCATAGATCATGAGAAATTATGGTTTGCCCTAAAAGAAAGGAGAGTACCATGAGAAAGAAAAGATGGTGCCAGCATGACCTATACATCAGACAAGAGGCCATTGTCATGACTATATGAGGATATGACCCTTTGGGGAATTTATGGGGACCCTTCCTTAGGTATACATGCCTGACCCTAGCTCTGGGCATAGGGAGTCCTGATTTACCATCACCTCATGGAAGGCCACATCAAGTCAAATTATAAAATGCAGCCAATTTATGAGTTATTTAAAATGTGGGGACTGTTATATTTGGTTACGTGGTTACCTCAAATCCAAATCCCAGTCAGTTGAAAGTTTTCAGCACTTCCCAAGCAGAACGCAGTAGCAATTGGATTGGATTTGAGATATACCCCAGTGTGGTTTTAGAACAAGACAGCCTAATTAAGTGTCCATTGCTCTCATAAAAGAACCAAACCACTTGAAATAGGGCAGTGCTTCTCAGACTATTTGATGTGTGGGACCACATCTACCAGGGACCAGTACCATTTTTATCCCCATTGATTAAAACTGTTTCTTTCTGGAAGCTTGCTGCTGATGGCTAATGAATAATCACCAGTCAATGGACCACCACTTTGAGTAGCACTGAACTAGAGAGCTGCCCCTTTGGTTAACAGGGCAACAGGAACATATAAGTGAAGCTAAAAGGTCACGTGGTCTTATATTGTACAAACTGTGCTTGTACACATTTCCCCCATGAGAGGAAGAAAGCAGTCATATATGGATTCATCCTTGTTTGCAACAGCAGCAGAAATATAATAGGCCCCCAAACTGTTCACTCACTCCCCATAGGGTCCTATGTCACTATACTGTAGCCTCTAGGGATTGCAACAACTCATCACAAATGAGTCTTTCCAGATTTTGATCTGATTGCAGACTGTAAATCCCCCCAAGAGGATTTCAAAAGCAATAAAGTTCAATATGTCCTTTGAGTTGTTTAATATACCTGTATTCCATCAACTAATGAGCTTTGCCAGTATTCACAAATATTAAACAATGACTAGGCTGCCCATTCCACCTTTGCTAATTGAGTAGAATGACCATTAAGTTAATTGACATCATGTGCTGGAATGAAGGGAGAAGCAGTTCAAATGGCATCATCTTACCAAGTAAATCTGAATTCTCTAGGATGAAAGTCTGCTTGCAAATAAATCCTGACACTAATCTGCCTGGCTGCTTTTCTGATTGGCAGATTAAATCTACTCCAGCTGCATCTAGGTCACTCAGTCGTCCACAGTGTTTATAATGGATCTCTCACAAACAGTGCACTCTCTCTTGGTTGCAGCTGTCCGCCACTGTAGTCACTAAGCAGCAGCAGCAGCTGCCTGATGAAAATCTAGGTAGACTTTACCTGGGGAAAACAAGCTAATGAAAGCCCAGCATCCCTCACACACTCAGGTGTCTTGGCAAGCCACTGTCTTTCATTAAAAATAAGTCCATCTGGTGTGGTGTCAGAGAGTAAGTGCTAAGGCCGTAATGGCCTTATGAATGTGCTACATGAGATAAGGATGACTTGAAACCAGGGGTTTGTTTTACCTGTAATAATGGGACAGGTCAGGGGATTTTCATAGATGCAGCATTTCTTCTGTAATCATAGAATCATAGAATTGTAGAGTTGGAAGAGACCACGAGGGCCATCCAGTCCAACCCCCTGCCATGCAGGAAATCACGATCAAAGCATCCCCGATAGATGGCCATCCAGCCTTTGTTTAAAGACCTCCAAGGAAGGAGACCCCACCACGCCCCGAGGGAGTGTGTTCCACTGCCGAACAGCTGTTACTGTCAAAAAGTTCCTCCTAATGTTGAGGTGGAATCTCTGTTCCTGGAGCTTGCATCCATTGCTCCATGTTCCAGTCTCTGGAGCAGCAGAAAACAAGCCTGTTCCATCCTCAAAGTGACACCCCTTCAAATACTTAAACAGGGCTATCATATCGCCTCTTAACTTTTTTCCAGGCTAAACATACCCAGCTCCCTAAGTCTCTCCTCATAAGGCATAGTTTCCAGACCTTTCACCATTTTAGTTGCCCTTCTCTGGACATGCTCCAATTTGTCCACATCCTTTTTGTATTGTGGTGCCCAGAACTGGACACAGTATTCTAGGTGAGGTCTGACCAAGGCAGAATAGAGAAACACTATTGCTTCCCTTGATCTAGACACTGTATTTCTATTGATGCAGCCCAAAATCGCATTGGCCTTTTTAGCTGCTGCATTACACTGTTGACTCATGTTCAACTTGTGGTATACTAGGATTCCTAGATCTCTTTTGCACATAGTCTTGTTCAGCCAGGTCTCTCCAATCCTATACCTATGCATTTCATTTTTTTGCCCTAAGTGCAGTACCTTATATTTCTCCTTATTGAATTTCATTTTGTTAGCTTTGGCCCAGCTCTCCAGTCTATCCAGGTCATTTTGAATTTTGATCCTGTCCTCTAGGGTATTTGCTACTCCTCCTAATTTGGTGTCATCTGCAAATTTGATAAGTATGCCCTCTATTCCCTCACCTAAGTCATTGATAAAGATGTTGAATAGCACTGGGCCCAGGACAGAACCCTGTGGCACTCCACTGGTCATCTCTTTCCAAGATGAAGAGGAGCCACTGCTGGGCACCCTTTGGGTTCGGCCAGTCAACCAATTATAAATCCGTTTAACAGTTAACTTGTCTAGCCCACATTTCACAAGCTTGTTTGCAAGAATGTCATGGGGAACCTTGTCAAAAGCCTTACTTAAATCAAGATGCAATATCCACAGCGTTCCTTGCATCTACCAAGCTGGTAATTTTATCAAAAAAAGAGATCAGGTTAGTCTGGCATGACTTGTTTCTCTGAAACCCATGTTGACTTTTTGTGATTATGGCATTGCCTTCTAAATGTTCACAGACTCTTTGTTTAATGATCTGCTCTAGAATCTTCCCTGGTATTGATGTCAGACTAACTGGACGATAATTGTTGGGATCCTCCTTTTTCCCCTTTTTGAAGATGGGGACGTTTGCTCTCCTCCAGTCTGCTGGGACTTCTCCTGTTCTCCAGGAGTTCTCAAAGATTGTTGCCAATGGCTCTGAGATTACATTTGCCAGCTCTTTTAATACTCTTGGATGTAGTTCATCTGGTCCTGGAGATTTAAATTTATTTAGATTAAGAAGGTATTCCTGTACTACCTCTTTGCTTATTCTGTGCTGGATTTCCCCTATTGTGTTGTCTGTTCCTTTATCCTCAGGTTGGTCCCCCTTTTCCTTTTCTGAAAACACTGAGGCAAAGAAGGTGTTGAGTAATTCTGCCTTTTCTCTGTCCCCTGTTAGCATTTTGCCATCTTCTCCGCGTAATGGCCATACCATTTCCTTCTTCCTCCATCCCTTCCACATACATTTTAATAGTACAGGACTTCTGTCCTCTTTCCATTGGGTTGTCTTATATCAAGGATCAAGAAACTTTGTCATTCCAAGTATTTTCAGCTTTAGCTTCCAGAAGCTCCAGGCAGCAGGACAATGATAAGGGACTGGGTTGGACTATGGTCCAAAGCACCTGATGGTCTGTACTGCCTTACATGAAACTAATGTCCATGCTTATACTATGCTGCTTCTTGCTTCTGTACAGAGCACTAAAGATGCTATCTTATCTCTTTATATGAGATATTTATGTGCTGTGCTAAGTCAAGGATCTCTAACTAGACAAATGAGGCATGTTTAATTCCCAACAAGTTGAGTGCAAATTAATGTAAATTAAATATTTTAAAAATGAATTGCATCTGAAGACTATTGGCTGGGAACCACTGACGTACGACTTTGGTATGATCAAGCATGCCTTTTTGAATATTCTTATGTCCATGGATTCAGAGGGCATAAATTATGATTAATACCAAAGTTCTAGTATGTTTACTTGACATTAAGTCCCACTGTGTTCAATGGAGTCTATTCCTTTGTAGGTGTGTTTAGGACTGCAAGAGCAAGGTACAAATTCTATGTGCACCAGTTTGGAGAGCATTACATTGAATTTGGTAGGATTTGCTGCCAAGGAAATATGCCTAGGATCAGACCTACAATCCTATGGGCATTTTCTGGAGAGGAAGTCCCATTTTTTTTCCCAGTGGGATTTACTGTTGAGGAAACATGCACAGCATTGGACTACAGCATGCCTCACAGAAGATCGTGATTTGTCTAAAAAGCTACATTGGCTAAAGAGATGAAAGGAGTCTATCTGCCAAGTTTTCTTAGATCTCACCGCTAGATCATGCTGTGGTACAATATATGTTTGTTCCCCATATCTATAAAGCTAATTTCTCTCATCTGTTATCTAATGCTGTCTAACACAGCAGGGCTTGCAGAAACTGGCACATTTCCTCCTCCGTTCGATAAGGCAGCTCTTATCTTGAGAACTGAACAAGAATTTAATCTTTCTGAGAAAAGACTGAAGTGTGTAGGGACATTTGGTCTCTTTCAGCAGCCATCACTGTATCTGCACTTCTGATTTTCATGTTATAAATAAGGGCTCTCCTTTTTTTCCCCTTTTTTCTTTTTGCTAGCAAGGGAGAAAAACCCTAGAGAACTGGTTTGGATCCACATAGTCGTACTCAAATCGACAAGACCAAAGAGCCTTGTAACACCTTAAAGACTAACATGGTTTATTTGGATTACAATTTTGTGGACTCTTGTTTGATTCATCAACTTTAGCTGATGAAAGCTGAAGCCAAATAAAATGTTAGTCTTCAAGGTGTCACAAGGCTCTTTTTTTTCTCCCTGCAACAGTTTAAGGTGGATGCCACTCACCTATGGTACTTAAGCTAGTGCTAACTAACTTAAATCTTGTGGAAGCCTGTATATATTCTGCTGAATTTTTAAATGGCCAGTGTTATAACATTAGGTAACTTTCATATGAGGGATACCTTGGGATTTGTCTGCCAAATAATTCTGTCTGGATTCTATGGCTTATTATGTAGTTTGGAATTATTGTCCCGCCCCCGAATTTTAACTTAGAATAAAAATAAATCAAAGTTGTTGGGATGGTTGGCAATAATTGCACAGTAGTACTGAAGCTGCACAGTGTGTGCCAATTTGTAATATGAATCTCATCTGTGAATTTATAAATTATGCTAATTTCTATTGAGTTTTCAAATTTGAACTGATGTGTATGATATGTCTTCCCAACATGCCATGCCTTGTCCTATTAATGCTACTTGATAGATCCATAAAGAAAACACCAAGGGTGGGTAAACTGTAGCATCCCCTCCTCCTCCTGACTGCTAGGAAAGATTAGCCGTGTGAGATAATAATATAAGTAGAGATGGCAGAAGGGGAAAGCCCACCGGTCAACTGTATGTACTTTTCTCTTAGTAAGACTTCAAGACAAGCTCCTTCAGCTTTCCTTAACTGTAGCGTGGGAGTCTAAAAATTCTGAATCCTCTTCTTCCTCCTTCTCCTTCTTATTATAGTAGCACCCCCATATCTGCTGATTCATCAAGTGCTGATTCAATTATCTACAATTGGCGATGGCGGGGGAAGGGAAAGGGAGGAGGGATCTCATCTCCCCTGTCCCTTCCTCCGGGGGGGGGGGGCTCTGTTTGCCATGGCGGTGATGGCAGGGGCAAAGGGGGAAGGGAGGGGGAGGAAGGAACTCACTTCCCCCATCCCTTTCTCTGGGAGGGCTCTGGTCACTGCAGCGACAATGGCGGGGGTGAAGGGGGAAGGAAGGATCTCACCTTCCCTGTCCCTTCCTCCAGGAGGGCGCTGGTTGCCATGGCAGTGATGGCAGGGGCGAAGAGGGAAGGGAGGGGGGAAGGATTTCACCTTTGCGTCCCTTCCTCTGGGAGGGCTCCTGTCACCACGGCGGCAATGGTGGGGGTGAGGGAAAAAGGAAGGGAGGGAGGAGTAGGGATCTCTCCTCCCCCCTCCCTTCCCCTGGGAGTGCTCAGGTGGCTGCGGCAGGGTAGTGGTGGGTGGTGTTCGCTATTATCCACAGATTTCATTATCCGTGGTGAGGCCCAGAAACAATCCCCCATGGATATAGGGGTCTTACTGTATTATTATTGTAGTAGTAGTAGTAAACCACTTTTTTCCTAAGGCTAGGACCCAAAGAGGCTCATACTTTAAAAAAACACCCCAATTAAAACATACAAAAAGTGTACAGTATATTAACACAGAATTAAACTAATTACATTATTAAACCAATATCAAAATATTTAAAAGAATAAAATTTACTGAAAAATATTTAAAAGCTTTTAGTAACAATTCAATAAAACCACACAGCAACCCCCCTAACCTGTTCTTTAAAAACTGACTGTTTTAGAAGCCTGCCTAAATAGAAATGTTTTGGCCTGCCTCCAAAAGGACAACAGGGAGGGGGCCACCGAAAAAGACCCTCTCTCGTGTCCCCACCAACCATACTTGTGATGGTGGTGGGACTGAGAGAAGAGCTTCTCCTGATCATCTCAGGGCCTGGGCCAGTTCATAGAGGGAAATATGGCCTGCCAGATAGCCTGGACCTAAGCCATATGGGGCTTTATCCTAGAATCCCTAGATTTTGACTGATTTTCATATGACAAAGAATATGTAGGATGGCATTAATAAGGTCCAGCCTAACATGAAGCAGTATTAATTAGGAACTAGGGATGGAGGAATATTTGCTTTTCTTCATTTTCTGGCTGAAAAATGGGTCTCCCAACACTCAGGAAACCAAATCAAGGAAAAATAATTCAATGTTTTTACTCTTCTCAAAGACTTTTGGGAAGTCCTTCTGTGCATAAATACATGCAGGCGGGGGGAGGGTAAGTAAGAGCTGTTTGGAAGTGGAATACACTGCCTCTGAATGTGGTGGAGTCTCCTTCTTTGGAGGTTTTTAAGCAGAGGCTGGATGGCAATCTGTCAGGAATGTTTTAATTGTGTATTCCTGAATGGCAGGGGGTTGGAATGGATGACCCTTGAGGTTTCTTCCAACTCTATGATTCTGTGATTCTATGGTGTGTTGCATGAGAATTGTGTGGTTTTGCTCAAAAAACCCCTACTGTTTCCAAATAGCCACTTATAGTTTTTGTGAAAGTTCCTATTTTCTACATAGACACACACATGCCACTCCTGTGCAACAAAAATCTGTGCAATTTTGTGCAAAAAATAGCCACATAGTTTTCATAGTGTCTAGATCAAGGGATGTAATAGTGCCACTGTATTCTGCTTCGGTCAGACCTCACCTGGAATACTGTGTCCAGTTCTGGGCACAATTCCAGAAGGCTATGGACAAGCTGGAACATGTCCAGAGGAGGGCAACCAGAATGGTGGGAGATCTGGAAGCCATGCCCTATGAGGAACAGATTAGGGAGCTGGGCATGTGTAGTCTGGAGAAGAGAAGGCTAAGAGGGGACATGATAGCAATGTTTAAATATTTGAAGGGATGGGGCAGGCTTGTTTTCTCCTGCTCCAGATACTAGGACACAGAGCAATGGATTCAAATTACAGGAAAAGAGATTTCATCTAAACATTAGGAAGAACTTTCTGACAGTAAGAGCTATTTGGAAGTGGACTACACTGCCTCAAAGTGTGGTGGAGTCTACTTCTTTGGAGGTTTTTAAACAGAGGTCAGATGGCCTTCTGTCGGGAATGATTTGATTGTGTATTCCTGTATGGCAGGGGGTTGGACTGGATGGCCCTTGAGGTTTCTTCCAACTCTATGATTCTATGACTTCAAGCAAAAATGAAATAAAAATGTTTTTATTGGAAACGGGACTATTCACTCATGCACTCACACAAGCAATCACACAAGGCTAAGAAAAAATTAGGATGAAGTATTTGGGTAGAGGAATATATTCTGAGGATGATGGGCTACCTGTCCAGAGAGTAAAAATTTGTGCAGCAGAGAAAAGACTCAGATTTGGATCTGAGGTGTGACAGCAAACCAGCAGAGTAATGGTGTCTGAAGAACTGTGCACACATGGCTATGATTTGAGTGTAATAATTATACCTTATATTATACCCTTAAGGGATGTTTTGAGTGTAGAACAATGATTGAGTGAATTTCCCAGAGTTAAACAATGGAAGCTCCAGCTTAATTAATTGCTGTTAATGGTTGGGTCATTAAGACTGATGAGTTTGAGGCAACCTTGTATTGTTGGGTAGGCAGAGGTGTGAAATAAGACCTTTGCAGGAAAATGGGTGTTCTGGTCACTTGTTTGTTTTTTGGAGTATGACTCATTGCCAGGTGTGTCCAGGAGAGATTAGCACATTCCTCCCTGACAGCTGTCTGAGGGGGCTTTGCTTAATCAGTCCTGGGTACGTCTGTTTTGGGAGAATTTCTGACACAACTTCATTAGGTCTCTGGGTGACCTTTACATGAACCCTTCTATGGATGACTTGATCTACAGTGAACCTAAGTTAACTGTTGATTATTGCCACTTTATGAATTATTGCCAATCTATTAGAAGGGATGGGGTGTAAGGGCATGTAACATGATGGTGATTGTGGTGGTGATTATCATAATCATTTTACATAAAGGAACATCATCTTAAGCACAATAAAGTGTTAGAATTAAAGACTGCACCTTTCAGGATGTTCTGTATGTTTGTGTGTATGATATTTTATTATTATTATTTTTATTGGTTACATTTATTATACAATTTTCTTAATTACAATATATACCATATTCTTATCCATTGTTTCCTCTTCCATATATTTATTTACATGCATTGCTCCTTGTAACTCTATTTCAATATAATAAAACATAAATTCTATCTTATCAAACCATGTTTCTGTAATTCTTTTCTATTTTTTTCTAAACATTCCTCTTTCCTCACTCTCTCTCTATATATATACATGATTCCCTGCAATGCCACCAATCGGAAATGTCTCTTCCTTCCTCTTAGTTACTGCTTGAGAGTCTCTATTCTCCCACTTTCTTTAGATTTCTGCTTATCTTCTTCTATTAATTCTTCTATTATTTTTTGTGTGTATGATATTTTAGAAAATTCTATCAAATTAACATATACAACATTCTTGAAAATAGTAAACTAGCATGTCTACAGGATGGAGAGAGTGTAGTAGCTCTCTCTCTCTCTCTGAAGTACTAGTGTAGTGTCTAAAGGGAACTTTTTTCATGAGGAAGTATTTTAAAAAGTATGACTCCTAGCTGCAGTGGTACAGTCCAAAATTCTATCACCTCATTTCAGGTAAAGGTAAGTAGAGTGACTGTATAAATAACACACACTCAATTGGTTCACTGAGACATGACCATAGTAAAGTGTAATTTATTCTGCTCCTCTTCCTTCATGTCCCAGTTTCAGGGCTTTTATCTGTGGTCTGCTCAAGCCAGGGGATCCTGTTATACTGTATATGAACTGGAAAACTGTAGTTAAATTTCAACTTGCTAACCAGTTTATAAAACCATACGAGTTGGGAATGTGCAGGTACCTTTTGTCTTGTGTTAAGAAACCATGGTTTATTAAATATAGATTGTTACATCTGAACTGGACCCATGTCTAATTGTAGCCAGTTGTCTACAGTTGTTTTTATATATGTAACTAGCTATTAGTGGTATATCATCCATACAGTAACCCTGTGGGGTAGGCTAAACTAAGTGATAATAATGAATGCAGCAAGAGCATTGAGTGGCCTTCCCTATCTCAAGTCCAAATCATAATCTATCTACTATACAAGCACCCTTCCAACTCACATCTTGTGTTGGTGCTGTACCAAGTCCCTGCCTGGAATTGCCTTCAGTAAATAAATTATAATATTCTAAATGCTCCATATTAAATCATGTATCCATATTGCTTCCTCTGTTTCCAGCTAGCAATAGCAATGAACAGCTTGCTATACTGCTCCTATCTGTATATTTGGATGCCTGCCAGTTCATTTCAGATCTCATAAAGACAAAATGCAAATTCTTACCCAGTTTCAGATTGGAAATAATGAAGTGTTTAACTATGCCTGCCCCTACCATATTTCTGGCTTAATGTGAAGCACTTAAAAATTTAAGGAGAAAAGCAACTGTTTCCTGAAATTGCTTGGATGGTTTAGGAAAATAACCATTTAAACATCAAGGTCAATGTAAATTTTATTGGCTAAACTCCCTTCATTGGCCATGGATGCATGTTTCAAAGCTATATACAGTGGAACATTTCACCCAAATATCCTGTTTAACAAAATAATTGTCCACTCTTATCATGGCTGCTATAAAAATGATAATTCCATTTATCAGAAAGTGTGGTTATACAAACATTATGGATTGTCTTTACATGTACAATAAATGAACCTTACCTAGCCAAGAGAAAACAAATGATACCTAGCTGCCTTTGCACATACACATCTCCTGTCATTCTTGCTTCCCCATTTCCTGTTTCCCTTTCATGTCCTCTCTTCACATTTGAAAACAGAGCTTGAAATGTTACTTTTTAAAAAGAACTAATTACTTTACCCATTACTCTGATCACCCAACAGGTATTATTTCTTACTTCAATTGCAGTCCAGAAAGGTTACTTGCTGAATTGCTTGTTATTGAAAAAAATTCTGTTACTGTTATTATTGTGTGATTGGAAAATACAGTTGGTCCTCCTTATCCATGGATTCTGTACCCATGGATTCCACCATTCACAGCTTGAAAACATTTCCCCACCAAAAAAAATCCAAAAAGTAAATCTTGATTTTTACATTCTACATCCTCACATATAAGAGGTATTATTTTACTATGCCATTATATATAATGGGACTTGAGCATCCATGGATTTCGGTATCCCCAGGGGGTCCTGGAACCCCAGTGAATACCAAGAGCCCACTGTACAAGAAAATGCTCTCAGCATGTGATCAAGGCCTCCTGCATGTGACCAGTCTTGATCATGTTCTGAGGGCCTGCTCTCTGGCTTCAGTGTGGACAGTGTGATGCATGACACTGGGGGAGGTACCCGCTGATACCAGCTGGCATGTGTGTGCAGACTTCATCCTATTTTGGCATTGTAAAAGGGTGGGGGGTGGGCCAGATCTAAGGCCAGAATATGCCAACCAGAAGCCAGTGTATTCTAGCAGGTCTAATCAAGTCATTAGAGTCACTTCCTGTTTTGGAAGAAAAAAAGACATCCCTGGGGTTTTGGGAACCCCACATTTTTATTTTTGAGAGAGAGTGAGAGAGAGACTTGTGCCCCACAGATGCTCGGAGAAGTACACTTCTCCTCTAAAAGAAGAAGAAGAAAGACTTGGTACACCTTGTTTTAGCAACCCCTTTGGGGGAGGTTTTTTTTTTTTTAAACTCACTACCTATGGAGAATACAGGGAAATGAAAACTTGCACTTGGAGTCTACAAAGTTGTCCAATCCTGATTTAGGCCTTTATCCCACCAGGCTGCTAAGATACCACAATCATGTTAGTGTAGGAAATGCATGGTCCCAGGCTTTGTCTTCTGCACGCTGGCCTCCATAACCCTTTCTGCCCTATGCCCTTCCCAGCATGCCTTTTAGTCTGTTTTTTCCCCAGTGCAATTGCGCATTCACAACAATTAATCAAGTAAAAAGAAAACAAAAAGAAATTGAAAAAAAGAAAAAGGAAAACAGCTTGCTTGGGGATATTGATAGAGATGGGGGAGAGGGAAAGAGGAGAAGAATCATGCCCACTCAAACCACATGACTGCCTGCATATCAGAACTGCATCAGGAGGAACGGAACTCATCACACATGAATCAATAGTTCTAAAGCAGCATGATTGGGAGGCACTGCCCATCAATGAAAAGCAGTGCTGCAGGAATATATGGAAGACGAAGCAGCTACAAGACAGACACATAATCATATGATAATGTATGGCCACAGGCGCTACTATCCTGCTGGAATTCCACCTTGGCAGCCTTGTGTGATAAAGTCTTTAGACAAATATTCCCCAGGCTTTCCCACATTTAACCCCATTACCCTTCAATTGACCCAGGGTGCTGAATATTTTCTAGAATTGTACCTATGGCTTAGGCTGCAATCACAGACCCATTCATCTGGAAGACCCATTTAATTAAATAAGATTTCCTTCCAAGTAGTTTTGAAAATAATTTATCTTATCTGGTTCATTTGGTTTCAATAAGGCCCCAAAATGCACAATGATAAAAGAAGATGGTTGCAGAGCTATATATTTATATTCAGAGGTTCCAGCTCATTCATGATCAGCTCAGTATGATTTGTGGTATAAGGCTGATATTCTGTGATTCTCAAAAATTTATCTGTGTACAGTTTTTGGAACAGATTGAAAAACTAAATGCCATTTCTTTCCCCTTCTCTCTTCTATGTGATACCTTTTCAAGTAGGAGAAAAAGTATTCTGTTATGAGATTTAGCATTTTTTGTAAAAGAAGTTTGAAGAAAAAGAAATAACCTTACGTTCAACAAGAGAAGGGTTCCATCAGGACACTCATATCCCAAATAAATGCCAGAAATAATCCAGTCCTATGCGGTTGCATATTGGGCATATATCTTCTTAGAGTGCAGGTGAGGACATGCTCCCTTCCATTTCGTACTCCCTGAATGTGAAAAGCTAGTAGTTCAGAGAAATGGAATCTATGCTAGCTTCCCCCTTGACATGCTAGCTTTCCATATGTGGTTGTTGTGGGAGTTTTTAGAGATTAAATTATGACTTTTTCTGGAAAGAGTCTCTTTTCTTTGTCACTCACATTTGGCTACATACATTTCAGTGAGATGTTTTCAATATTTCATTGATATATATTTCAGTGTCCTTGTATCAGGTTGAACTGCATCCCCCCCAGAAGCAGTCGTGAAATGGGTCTGTGAATTTAGATTAATTGTCTTGCTAATATCCCAGTCAGTAGAAATAAAAGGCACAGAGAAATATTACCTCATTAGTTCAAACAAATGGTCATTCTTGCTAACTTCACGGTAAAATGCCATACTTAAAATGTCAGACAAGTGCAACATCAGCATCACTCAAGCTCAAGACCCTGAAATAAACCATGTGGAACCTCACTGAGTAATGAGTTTTCAAATCACCCTTGACAGCAAGGTCCACAACTGTGTTGATCCCTCTAAAAATAAATTAGAAGGTAATGGTTTTCCTTCATGGTGAATTCAGCATTGCAAATGGATATTGTCCTCCAGGAACCTCATTTCAATTGTGTCTCAAAGAGATTTCAGTGCTGTCATGCCATAAGATCCATTTGGCAATGTCAAACAGAAGCCTGTGTCATCCGGGATATTATTTTTTTTTAACTATCTTAAAGTGTCTTTTTATCCTATTCATTTATCCTATCTTTTTCTCCTACCTTCTACTACTCTCTTAGATCCTCATTTTAGCTTCATCAACACTATTATCCTATAACTTTATTGGGGGGGGGGATGGATTTACAAAGAGGAAAGGAACAATATGACGATATTTATATCAGTAACAATAGCCAACTTCTCAGTTCCTCCCACAAAAAGATTATTAGGCTCACATAACATAACATAACATAACATAACATAACATAACATAACATAACATAACATAACAAATAGGCCCCTATTCATTGTGCCAACACCTTCACCCATAACATATTTTCTGAGAACTCATTAGGTTTTTTAATATTTCTGTCTTCCTGCAATAAAGCAAAGTGAGCAAAAATTCTAATAAATGTTTTCTTTGATGTTATGTGGTAACTTAAAAAAAAACAACCCAAAATAAATCCCCACACACACAAAAAAATTAAACACCTGAAGAATGCCACAGGGAATTATTTATTTGTATAGCTTTATTCATTATTTATTTTTATTTATTTATTCATTTAGTTAGTTATACTGTACAGTATATTCAAGTGTGAACATATTATGGAAAACAGGATTTCCATGGAGACATGTGATAGTTGCATCCGTTCAGACAAAGGAATGGCAGTTCATTGGTGGACAAGCAGTTGGACTGTAGGACTTTTGATACTATACAGTTATTTTGATATATTCTACTTTGGCTACCATGGCTGCATCCTATGGAATGTAGTTTGGTGAGGTGCTATACCTCTCTGGCTGAGAATTCTAAATATTCCTCCCTAAACTACAAATCCCAGAATTCCATAGAATGGAACCATTGCCCTTAAATGGAATTATAGTGCAACAGTGTGAAAGGGCCCTTAGATTGGGGGGGCAATTGAAACACAGTATTTGACCTTAAGTCAGTTGCTTTCTTTCAGTCTAACTTAGCCCAACGGCACTATGAAAGGAAAGGAAAGGAAAGATGCCCCCCCTCCAAAGCCCCACTCCAAAATCATAGAAGGAGTAAGATATAAAGAGAAGAAAGGACAGGAAGAATAAAATGAAGTGGAAAATCACAGTAAATGCTCAGCTGGTTTGCAAAGCTCTTAGGCAACATCTTCAGAAGCACAAAACCATTTTAATGTTGCAGCAGTCATGAAGGATCAGAATAAGCTACTGTTTTATGTACACTGATAATGGAGTGGGCCAGCTCCTGGAAAAAGCCACTCAGTTCTAGAGTGCTGTGAACCAACTTCTGCAGAGGCTCAAAGCCCATTTGTTGGAGTCACCATGAAGTCCATGAAGAAGCAGTGGGGTGTAAGAAATCAACTGGCAGAGCAAACTCATGTGAGTGAGAGGGGGTGGGTGGGTGGTGATGGTGGTGGTGGTCACCCTGTGATGATGGTAGAGGAGTGACTTAACCCTTAACAGGCTGATGCTGAGCAGGGCAAGCAGGAAATTATTTTTAATCTCCCCTGTTTACTCATCAGGCCCACATATCATGAAGGCACAAGATTCCATCTAGTCTTGGAACCTAAGGAGGGTTAGGCCTGGTGATACTTGGATTTGGGACCACCAAGGAATGTCAGGTGCTGTAGTCTATTATTTTAGAGGAAACCACCCATAAGTAATCCTATGACATTTGTGGGGTTGTCATAAGTCAACAGGCTGCTTGAAGGCTCATATGCACACATTTATCGATCATTTTCTCTTCTTTAGAATTTCTGCTTCCTTATCTTCCAATAAGAAGGAAAATAGGTATGCTGGTTCAAAGGGCTGGCATAGCTATTCCCACCCTCCAAATTCTTGGGGTGTGCCGAAGGAACAAGGGAGCTTTATATCTAATGAATCAAAAGCACCTAGTGCTCTTTTCCCACAACACCCCATTTTTACCTTTCCTACTTGCAGAGCATGGCCGGCAGGGCAGGTTAGGTTGAGGTCTCTAGTCAACCATCCAGTCTCACTGCAGGTGAACCTTCTTCTCTACTTGGGGAAGGGAAGATCTCCAGTATGCATCCCAGGGGCCACAGTAGTACATTCTTAACATAATAACATTGGACAGAATTCACCTGGGGACTTACATATTCGTAAATGGACTTACATCCCACCACCCTGCCTTTGGAGGGAGAGAAGAACCAGCAGTATCTGCTGGATTTGATCCCTACCCCCACTGCCATTCCGTTTTCCTTATATGTCATCTCTTATTTAGATTGTACGCTTGAGGGCAGGGAACTGTTAAATTAACCATTTGTAAGCCGCTCTGATAGCCTTTGTGGCTGAAGAGCAGGGTATAAATAAATAAATAAATAAATAAATAAATATCTGCAAGAAATAGAATTTAGCAATTTCTCACTGTCCATATTTAGCAAAGAGCTGCTGTTATGTTACTACATAGGTGAGCCAGCAAAGTGTTGTGCATTAGGACTGATCCACAACAGCAATGATGCACAATGGGACCTAATGCACAATAGGACCAATGTGCACCAGGGCCGATACAGACAGGAATGATGTGCATTGGGACACAAGCTAGGGAGTGCCAATGCGCATCATTAGAGCTTGATGCACATTGGGTCATTCTTGCTGATGCCCTGATATGCATCTTCTCAATTCACTGGGAGGGCAATATGGAATTGTGGCTATTCATATTCACAAGGTAATGTAGTAGATGTTGGTATTATATTATTTACAAATTAACCACGGGGTTAGGACTTTCTTGGTAGAGAATTTATTAAGGTTTCTTAACTTTTCATAAGCAGTAGAAGTGTATTGCTCAAAAGGAAGGGGGAATTGTAAATGGAGAAAGAGAGAGATTTTAACTTTACAGTACTTACAAAATTGTATTGCATAGGTAATCTCTTCCACAATCCCCCAATATATAATCTTACAATATTTAATTTGCTCCCTTAACAGCTCGTCTGTCATGTGATGTATTGCTTCAGTTAAAAACTTAGTTAAGAATTTATTGTCTTCTGGCCCAACCCCCCTCCCCAAAGCCTATTTTAACAGGCAGTGGCCATTCCAAGCAATGGAGGTCTGATCAGATGGTGATCAGGACACAGCAGGATGATGTATCCAGCCCTCCCTGGCTAGTGATCTGTCATGTGATGAGGCATTGCAACAGGAGTCCTGCTTCTGCTGGTTGCAGCCTTGCTTGCTGGCAGGAAGGGTCTGGAAATGTCATCCTCCAGCACTCCAGTCACCAGCAGAATAGATCTCCATCCTTTGGAGCGGCACCCTGGAGTTTAAAGTGGGATTCAGGGGCAAAGACAATTGTGCCAATAGTGACATGATCAATATGTTGTATAACTGAATATGGGGCAGTTACAGATCTGTAGCTCTAGGTTGCAAATCCATAATCATAATACAGGATGCCAGCCACTGTTCTTGGTGGTCTTTTTTTCTTATACCACCAGGAATTTCGTATTTCTTTAAGAACTCTTGGGTGCATGATGCATGTGCTTAGTCTTATTAATTTTTTATTTAGTAATTTAGTAATTTATTTAGTAATTGTATTTATTTATTAATTTTAATTATTTATTTTAATTAGTTTTATTAATTTTTTATTTGCCAATTAGAATTAGAACTTTATTGCTTATCCCCTCTGTAAGTGTCAATTCTTCATGTGCCCTCCAAGGATGGGGGGGGGGGAGATCAGAGCTAACCATCTGTCTTGCATTTTCCACAGAGAAAACAGATACAAATAATTCATCCAATCTCTTTATCTCCGTTAACCTGTCTTTTCACTCCTTTATCATATAATAGTCCAACTGCCTGTTTTTGATATACTGGTCGCCTCCATATCTACAGAACTTGTTTCTGTTATCCACAGCAGAAAAAAGAGGGGCACATACCATAGAGTCATACTGGAAAATGCCTAGAGAGGCATCCTCTATAGGAATTCCTAGGTCCACCAATGCAAATCTATGGTATGGTTGTACAGGAAGTCCTTTATTTTAATAGGGTTTGCTATTATCTGCCGTTTCACTTATAGAAGGTAAATCCAGGAACATATCCCCTGTGGACACAGGGGTCAATCCATTTTTAAAGAATTTTCTTTATTGAAAGGCTTTTCAAAATTTATGTTCCTGAAATAATTTTGTCATCATCATTGTTGTTCTCCTCCTCCTCCTCCTCCTCCTCCTCCTCATTATCATCTTTGTTCAGTTTGTGCTGTTCTGGTTCATTTTGTTCTCATCTGGACAAAATGTCAGCTTTTAAAACAAAGTTTCCTCTCTCCTATAGAGAAATGTTCTACAATGTTATTTGCTGATTGACAGTGCAGTCTTTTCATGGTTTGTGCAGTGAAGTGTGATGCTAAGTGGTACCTAAGGGGAAAGATCCATAAACAGCCACCACAGTGACTGAAGAAGAGAAGCAGAACAGAAAGAAGGGGGAGCCTGAGGAGCACTCCAGGAGGGATGCTGGTTTGTGTGGATATTACACATCATGAAGGACCATAGGTTGGAAAAGAGCAGGTCCATCATGGGCAGAATGTTCCAGGTTCAACCTCACACATCTCCAGCCCAGGTAGGGCTAGGAAAGGCCACTGAACAACACTCTGGAAAGCTACTGCCAGTCAGTGTAGACTAGAGGTTGGGAAAATGCAGCCTGCAAGGCAAACTCAAAACCCACAGGGTCCTTCTAATTATTTTTAATGGTTGGGTTGTTGTTTTTTTTAAACTCAAAATGGTCAAAAATGGCTCAAAATGTCCAGGAAGCATGGCAGTTTTGCTTCCACAGTCCCCCAAGACCCTCACAAAACTGAAAAGCCCCAACCCATAAGACCAGGCCCAAACAAACTGAGCCACTTCCAATCATGTTTGGCACATGAATGCAGGTTTATGGATTAGAGGAGCCAAAAAAAAAAAAAAGTGTTCCACCCCTTCACAGTTGCCCACCCCGATATAAACAAGACTGACCTAGCAATAGCACCTGCATTTCTATACCATTTATCAGTGCAAACCACTCCCTAAGAGGTTTACAACATGTTAGCTAATTGCCCCCAACAAGCTGGGTACTCATTTTACTCAGAAGGATGGGAGGCTGAGTCAATCTTGAGCCCTGCCAGATTGAACTCACAACATTGTGGGTGCAGTACTGGCATTTAACCACTGTGCCACCAAGGCTAGATAGATTAATAGTTTGACTCTATCTTAGGCAGTTTTTTAGGGCTTGTTTACACAAGTCAGGATACACTAGCTCTCTGCTGGTGTCTCCTGGCTATGGATCAGGCCCATTCCTCCCCCATTACTGTGACCAAATGGGCTGGAGTCCAGACTGGCATGCTGGTCCATCACTGCAGCCACTGCCATCTCCCTTGCTCTCCTGGAAGCAAGGAAGCTGGCCTGCATCATGTGACCAAGGCCCCCTGCATGTGGCCAACCTTGGTCACATATTGTGGGACTCCTTTCTTCTAGGGAAGAGCAAGGCATAGACCAGCAGCTGCAGTGATGAGCCAGCCTGCCAGGACAGTTTCCTGAGGACATATGGGGCTCGATCCATTTTTTTGCCGGTGGGACCGGATTTTCCCAGGTATTATTTTACAAGGTTATTATCAGACCCTACCCCGTTCTCCCCTGTCTTAGCCCTTTATTTGCCTTGGGGGGTCACGAGGACTGCCCAGGGATGGAACAGGCATCATCAGGACTGCAGGGCTCTAAGATGGGGGCAAGATGTGGTATATTGCCTGTACAGACAAGCCCATAGTTACACAGTTGCACCTGTGCTGTCTACACAACTATGCATGTTCTCTATCATATATCTGACTCCATTGCTACAGCTTCCATGCAGGTACAACATCAGCAACAACACCTATTCAAATTGAAATCTTCCTATTCCTAGTTGTTGCTTGCTGCTCAAAGATTATTACTCAGTCCAAATGCTCCCTTTGTGTGTTGCAATGCACTGCCCAGAACCTCAAAGTAAGAGTAACAGTAGTGGAGTTACTTGTAACTAGTTACTTCTTTACAGGCCTAAATACACTAAAGGTACCAGATCCTGTCTGATCTTAGAAGCTAAGCAGGGTAATCCCTAGTTAGTACTTGGATGGGAGACCATCAATGAAGAGCAGGTGGTGTAGGCTTTATTTCAGAGGAAGTAACTGGCAAAATAACCTCTGAGTATTCTTGCCTAAGAAAACCGTGTGAAATTCATAGGCTCACCATAGGTTGACAGGTGACTTAAAGACACACACACACACACACACACACACTTACTTCTTTGGGTAATGAGGATGCAACAAAGCTGCACTGTGAAAAGAGCAGAATGAAAAAGAGCAAAATCATGTTATTGGTGCAGCAAGTAATAGTTTTCATTACTTTTGAGCTTTACTTTTTAAAGTAATTTTAATAGGTATTTTGACAGGAATTTTATGGCCTTTTCTTAACATTCCTCACTGGGTATTCCCCTCAATAACTGCAGCAGAAAGAAATGGAAAAGTAATGAGCATTAGGACAAGGGCCCTTCTTTGCTGCAGTTATAGCACTTTGATTCCATGTTAATTACCAGGATACTGGGGAATCCTGAGGTTTGGTTGAGAAACCCTCCCTAAACTGTACATCCCAAAATTCCAAAGGATGACAGCGTGGCAGATAAAGTGGAATCACAGAGCTATAACTATGTAGTGTGAAAGGGACCCAAGTAATGTTAACACACTACTTGTTTTCATCATTCTAATGGCAATGGGCTAGGATTAAATCACTATAATGAGTAAAGGAACAAATTATTTTTAACTAAATTACAAGTAATTTCCCAATCTCTAGTACTTCCCTATGGGTCCAAAAAGGAAGAGAGTAAAATGATGGGTACATCACGTGAAGCCTTAAATAGCTTGAGCAAAATGTGTCACTCAGCTACTGTATTCTGTGCCAGTTTGCTCTTCTGTGGCCTTCTGTAAACTGAATTCCTGCAGTTTACAGTTTTCTCCATCAACTTCCTTTCACTGTCCCTTTGATAAATTATGATGAGAGAACCACAGGACTGCAACAGCTTCCAAGCCTGTGAACAGAAACACAACTGTTGAGAACCTGATTAATGTGCTTGACAGTTAATCAAATGCTTGAACAACATTTCTCTAAGCCTGGAAGGGACTATGTAATTTCAACAGCTGAGATTTCATAGCTTTTTTCCACTTGCCTCAGGCAACGTGTAGGCAGCGCAGTGATTGCCTTTTCAAATGAAGTGCCGCCTTCACCTTTTGTTTTGGTAGCACAATAGCCCCTTATGTCATTCATTCTCCATGTTAACAAACAAATCCAACAACAAACATAAGCCACACTGAATATTGCTAAGACAACTCCAGTTTGCTTTATTGTGTATTCATGCAGGTTCTGTATTACGCTCTAGAGCAGAAATGTTTCATTCTAAATCATTTGCCATTGCTTTGGAGGGATTTTTGCTGCTATGGTGATCAATGTTTAATTACTCTTTCTGGCAGTGTAATAATGTGGTGATTCGTTTTCCTGATAGGAACCTGGAAGATCATTATGCATCATGAATTATTCAGTAAAGTGAAGTTCTTGTTGACAAGAATAGTAATAGATCTAGCATTTTTCTCACTCAAAGGGATCTTGTTGAGACTTAGAACTAGGGGATTTTATGACTCTAAAGGGTCTCAGGGCTTGTCTAGATGAGCTATTTACCCTGTCTTGTCCCCATCTTTGAGCCCTTCAGGCCAAACGATGCAAGGCTCTTGCCTTGTTTTGCTCTGTGGCAGCCCAGGTGACACCCAAGGCAAAGGAGATTATCAGACATGGCAAAAACCACATCAGAAGATTGCGATCAGTACAGGAAGGGGTGAGATTATCAGACAATGATGTCCTTCAGTGACCTGGGGGGGTAGTGTGGCTGTGAGTAAGGCATCCCTTTTTTATTAGTGGCTTGTCCCCTTCAACGATAAAGGGAAGCCTTGTCTGCAGCAGCGCTACGCCCGGGAACAGCTGAGGGTGCGATAATGTTGCCCTTTCAGTTCTCCTCACAATCTTCTGACACAGTTGGGAATATGTTTTTTTGCTGCATTCCCCCGTGTCTGAAAATCTCCAAAGACAAGGGGATGGGGAAAAAATGGGGTAAAGCCCTTTAAAAAAAATTATTTAAACACCTGGGAAAACCTGTGTTATGTGGAAAAACCCAGATAAGGCCAGCACAGGAATGCAGGGTCTGTACCTGCATGCCAGCATGTATAGCTGGCCATTGCTGGAGTTGTTCTGAAGCCAGGTAGGAGGTCCCAAGCACATAATCAATCCCCCATTCATGTGGCTAGCCTTGATCACATGCTGAGAGCCTCCTTCCTGGCTTCAGAGGGAGTGAAGCGCAACAGCGAGGGGAGGTGACCACTAGTAAGGGCCAGCATGTCTGTGAGGACCTCCTCCCATTTCATGTAGATAATGGGAGGAAATGGGCCCGATCCAGGATCAGAATATGTTGGCAGGAAGCTGGCATTTCCTGGAAGGTCTAGACAAGCTCACAGTCACAGACTATTGAATTTATCAGACCACCCCCCTAAACCCCATTCTTTTGCTGGCATAACTTTGCCATTTTTATGCTAGCAAAAGAACTTCCCATGCCACACTTACCTCTAATCCCAGAAAAAGGCTTCCCAGCAATGAATGAGGAGTGAATGGAGCTCTAGTCACTTTCTCATTTGAAATCCTGCATATTCTTGCAATAATATACAGTGCAGGAAATTCAAAAAAAAAAAACAAACAAAAATAAGACAGTACAAGTTTTAAAAAGAACCTAAACTCACTAAGGACTTTTTCAGATGGGGTTTTACAACGCTAGCAGCCTTGTCCCCGTTGCGAGGCTGCTGCGCTGCAGGGCGTCCATTTCGAATGACGCTCTCCCCTGCTGATCCTCTGCCGATACTGTTGCGTAACCGCGGGGACACTGCAGTGTTATATTTGGAGGTTTTCTAATCATGAAAGTTGATCGTGATTAGAAAACCGCCAAATATAACACTGCAGCATCCCCACGGTTATGCAACAGTATCGGCAGGGGAGAGCGTCATCCGAAAGGGATGCCCTGCTGTGCAGCAGCCTTGCAACAGGGACGAGGCTGCTAGCGTTGTAAAACCCCATCCGAAAAAGTCCTAAAAAAGGCCAAGTGTGATGCCAGGTGCCTTCCTAGTGGCGTGGGGGCCTTTCCTATCCCACTGCTGCCACCACTTTGTGATGAAGGGCAGATTTCCACCTCCCGCCCTGTCACCACTTTGTGACGCCCGACCTCCATGTCACAGCCGAACTACGTCTCCCAGTGGTATAGCACAAACACTCAGGTGTGGCTGTGTAGTACTGGCTGTGTCTCCTTGCCAGAGAATCACTCCGCCAGGCTATATGTCTTTCATTAACAAAACAACGTTTATTGTCAAACAAATAAAACATGTAACTTTATAATCAAGTTATTGGGCCTGCACAAACATTCACTCTTTATCTAAGCCTTTAACTGTCTTGGATCACTCAAAGCCTCATCTCATCCATCTAAACTGAAAAATCCAACTTAAACTCAACACTTTTCTCACTCACTCCCCTTTTATCTCCTCCAGAAGCCCCTCCTCCTTCTACCTCCTCACAGAGGATTGGCTCCTGGAGTACCAGGTCCTCATTGGCTCCCTGTCTGTCAGTCACACATGGCATGGGAAATTCAAAAATGAAAACAAAATAAGACAGTACAAAATTTAAAAAGCACCTAAACTCACTAAAAAAAGTCCCAAGTAAACTGGAGAGGGTCATAACAAGTGTGTCACCTATTTGGATGTTGCAATCTCACCCAGAAGTGTTCTCACAAGACCGGCCATTGATGTTGCATTCACATGAGTACAATGGTGTTAAGTTTCAAACGCCAGCAATGCTGGCACAAAAGCACCATGGGAATCAATTGACGGCTTGAGCCATCAATAAAAAAAGAACATTCTTTTAACAGGACATGATCACGAAAGGTCGACATCATGTGGTACTTGTGCCTTTTCACGGTCATTTGGCATCCTTATGATGCCTTATTTGCCCTATCTGATAACATCCTAAGGCTGGTGTCACCCCTCCTCCCAACAGTTTCATCTGGTGTGGTTCAGCCTCTCTGCAGCCCTCTAGTGCCGCCACTGGCCTGAGTACAGCAAATACTGCAGAGAGGAGGCTAATTTTGCTTTTCAAACTACTTGTGAGATAAATTACTATCTCACACATCAACAGTATCATGAGTTACTACAGGCCAGATCTGGATCCTTTCTTTGCCAGGAAATCTACTTATTTCTTTGTTTTATACCCTATATTTTATCAAGAACAGGAACTCAAGGAAGCTTACAAAATTAAAACTGATAATACCCAATAAAATGGAAAGCAGCAGGAAAAGAGGAAGACTGAATTACAGGTTATTCAACCTCAGGCTACTTGATTACTCAGTCAAGGAAGTCATGGCCATCCTGATGTGAGATGTGAGCAGAGCTGTTAATGGCAATGGACTTTATCAGACCACTCCTCTTAAACCTGTTTGTTTGTTTGTTTGTTTGTTTTTGGTCAGCATAACTTTTCTATGTTTCTGCCGGCAAAAGAACTCCCCATGCTGCACTTACCTTCCTTCAGTAAAATTCCTTTTTCAACTACAACTCTGCAAATCCTCAAGCTGACATGGCCACAGGCCATGACAGCTGCAGCACCTTGATTGCTGTAATCCAAATATGTAACTTTTCCAAGGTCAAATGTGGTTCCAGGGCTCAGACACCTTCCCATGTATTTCGCTACCATTGAGGCAGATTCACATTTCCCAAGTTGTCCATGCCTGTTTATGCCATGATTTTTAAAATTATTTTTATAAACACTACAGTTGGTCATAGAGAGTCATGCCACTGCATATGATCTGATCAGTGTGGTGGGGTTGTTGTTGGTTTTGCATGGAACGTATTCACTTTCTCCCCTCCCCCATGTACTTCACTGTGGACTAAAGATGTTTCTTGCTTGATTTATAATGAATGAAGAGATGATCATTTTGCTGTGCAGCCAGCTGTAAAATGCACGTTATAAACCAGGATATATTTGTGTCCTTTATTTGATTTAGATTCTGATTTGCTTATCAATAAATTGGATGAACAATCTATTCACTAAATATCATATGGGGGGAGGTATAACAACTCACAGAAATTATATATAAAACATACTTATTCAACAGGTAGATTTAAAAAGAAAAACTGTTTAGCTGAGAAATATAATTCTGCTCCTACTAGCAAAGTTTTCAAATCTGCTTTTCAAACTGTATCTGAAGTTTTTCCCTGTAATGTTTTGAAACAGACGACTTTATCAGACGCATCAAATACGGCATCATAATGACACCACATAACCATGAAAGGCTGCGCATATCAGACGATGACGTCCTTTTGCAGTTATGTCCCTGCCAAAACCTGTACTTTTTAATTGAGGGTTTAAGACATCAATTGATCCACCTGCCATTTTTTTCCAGCATAGCTGGACTGTGAAACCTCACATCTTTTTTCTACTGTACTTAACCCCGTCAGTGGCTGGTCTGGCATGAACACTTCTGGGTGAGATTGTGACATCCACATAAGTGATTCACTTTTTAAGACCCTCCCTGGGTTACTTGTAAGTTTTAAAGTGTGTTTTTGTACTTTAAAAAACTTTTTAAGTGCTATTTTGTGTTTTTGTTTTGCATTTCCCAAGCAATGAAGTCTCACGATATTTCGGAATTTCAAAGAAGGAAGTGAACGGAGCTCCGGTCACTTCCTCTTTCATTGCTGGGGAAGCCTTTTTACTGGAGGGAAAGTAAGTGCAGCATGGGGAGTTCTTTTGCCAGCATAAAAATGGCAAAATTATGCCGGCAAAAGAACAAGTTTAAATGGGGGGTGGTCTGATAAAGTCCTTAGTGATGCCACAGAATGAGGCATTTTGAAACAGTTCTCCAGCATGGCTCCAATATAAAATAGGAAGGGATAAAATTGCTTAAAGTACTGAAATACAGTAAGATAAATGGGAGAGACAGCTGGGTTTCATATCAGGATATTTCTTTCTGTGTAAGAGGTAGAGCCCATCCCTACTAGGAATGGAAAGGTCTGGGGACTGTTCGACAGTGGAACATGCTGCCTTGGAGTGTGGTGGAGTCTCCTTCTTTGGAAGTTTTTAAACAGAGGCTGGATAGCCATCTGTTGGGCATGCTTTTATTGTGTGTTCCTGCATGGCAGGGGGTTGGACTGGATGGCCCTTGTGGTCTCGTCCAACTCTATAATTCTATGATTCTACTAAACATCTGGTTTTCCGAGCTGCAAGGAGTAATTTTCCATGGGTAATTTCCAATAATAGAGTTTCCTCTTTCCCCACTTTTCCCCTCGCTCCCCTCTCTCTAGCTGGTCTCAGCTTAATGTCATCATTTTCAAATTGATAAAAACATTAAATAAATTGTTTTTAAAAGTTACCGTAAGTTTTATTTGTGGAATACATACACTTGTTTAAACAACTTTTTAGTAGTAGATTAGTTGTTTTGAATTTGCAGTAGAACAGTAGACCTAATTTCAATATCAAGAAATAGGCGTTGGGAGCCACTAGGGTTGTTGCTAGAGTTGTTGGCGGTAGCTTGAAAAGGTTTGGGACTACTGCTCTAAGACAAATGAGAATATCCCACTGCCTAGGAAATCTTCTGCATTCCTATGATCTTATGCACTCAGCCATAAAATTGATAGCTTTGTTACAAACAGTAACATTGGTTGTCTGATGCATTTAGGGGTGTGTGTGTGGCATAACTACTTAATATTTTACTGCTCTTTCATGATTAATGTAGTGTTTTAAATTGTTTTAAATGGTGCTTTCATGATTTAATTTCTTTTAATATGTATACCTCCTTCTGTTTTTATCAGAACCTTTTTAATTATGTTGGGAGCTGCTACATCTCAGCCCTAGGAGAAAGGGCTGTAGTTATCAAATAAATAAATAAAATAAACAAATTGGACTCTGGTAGCAATTTTTGTGGAAGTTAAAACATGAATGTTTCATTAACCAGTTTGAAAATATACCAGAAAGCTATAATGTGTGCACAACAAACAATTTTCACATTTTCAAGACTAACACATTTTATTTAGCAAAAACTATTGTGGAGTGGAGCCCATCAGATTGGATAAACATATCATCAGATATTGGCAAATATAGAGATGCTTCATTCAAGTGGGGGGTTGTAATCAGTGAAATCAGACAGAATTGAAATGCAAAAAGTAAAAACAGGGATAATTAACTTACAACAGTAACTAGATGGTAACACAGACATACCTACACTGATCATGTGATCAACACAGGTGATGTGAAAAAATCCTTTGGCCCTATTCAAGCCACTGGAGATGGAATCAAAGCTCTTGATGAATTCTTATCCAGTGGTATCACACTGGAATCTGTCTCTGAAGTTACCTGGTTTAAGAATGACCACCTTGAGCTTAGGGACTCCTCTAGGCTATCAAAGCACTCTCATAGGCCTTTCCATCCTGATATTTCTGATGTCAGATCCATGTTCCTATGCTCTCTTGCCTAGGGAAAGCTTGCCTGCCCATAGTGGTTGTGGTATTCTTGGAACTGTAGTTTGAAAAATTTAATATGTCTAATTTCTGAAATGTAGTAGAAAATTGCCAGAAAGCCATGATACATACCACAGTGGAAGGCTATGTATGACACCATTATATCCCATAATATTGTTGGCAGTGTAGGCATGGACATAGTTGGCATTGGAGTCCACTGCCCCATTTGGCTTCTGTGGCCTCACGCCTGTGCCAAGGTCTTATTTTCAACTAGTTTTAGTGGGAACTGTAGCTGACAAGCATTCTCTGGTTTTATTTCCCGAGTCTATTGGGCAGATTATATTCTGTAGTCTGGTTTGAGAGGCGCACACACACAGAGAGAGTATTGCATGTATTGATCTGGTTTTCGTTTTTTTAGGCTTTCCTAAACCCAGTACATAAATTGTAGGATAAAAAGAAGGAAGAGGGGTTGGGGAGAGGAAAAAAAGGAATGTGGCAGCACCTTTAAGACTAACTGGGTTTTTAAAAGAGTAAAATGATTTGCATCTTTCTGGATCCTATCACATTTTATCCCACTCACACAAGGGTATAAATATGCTTTATACCTGAAATTTTAATATCACTCTGTATTGCACCTGAAGAAGTGGGTGTATATCCACAAAACTCATGCTAAAATGAAAACCAGTTAGTCTTAAAGGTGCTGCTACATTCCTTTTTTTTCCTCCCCTCCGCTTCCTCCTTTTTATGTTGCAAGAGACTAACACAGCTACTTCTTTGAAAACTACATACTGTAAATTTTAGGGTTTCTCTTCTGAAAACAGTAGTTTTGTGTGTCCTTCCTCATTAATAATTTTTGTCCTCTTGCTGCCTGGCTACATCCTTTTGACCATACTGTGATGTTGCTCAGCTACACATGTCCCAGTTCTCAGCTGTGAAATGTTGGAGGGGGTGTGTGTGTGTGCACGCACACACCTTTAAATCACTTGTTGACTTATGGCCACCCTATGAATTTCATAGGGTTCTATTAGGCAAGGAACACTCAGAGGTGGTCTTGTCAGTTCCTTCCTCTGAAATACTGGACTTTATCAGATGCATCAAAAAACATGTCAGAAGATCTGCAACGAGAACACAAACTGGCAAAATGATCAGACGATGTCATCCTTCAGACATTCTGGGGGTGTAGCGCAGGCGTGAATAAGGTGTCTTTTTTTATTGATGGCTTAGCCTATCAATAAAAAAGGAACACTTTATTCATGCCCACGCTACACCCCCGGAACGGCTGGGGATGTGGGAGTCTGATAATGTTGAATTCTTTGTGTCCTTGTAATGTTCTTCTGATGCATTTTGGGATGCAGTTTTGTGCTGCATTTTCCCACATCTGATAAAGTCCTTAGTATAGCCTACAACACCTGATATTCATTGATAGTGTTCCATCTAAGCACTAATCAATGCTGAGCTCTGCTTAGCTTCCAAGCTGAGATGGGATCTGGTGTCTTTAGGGTATTTAGGCTCTCTGTTTGTGGGGAAGGGGTTATAAATGGTAGCATCCCTGAACTAGTGGCAAAAGCTGGCCATAATTTATAAGGCATAGAGCTTGTCTATACGAGGCAAAAAAATGTGTATTGCTCCACAGTAACAGCAATTCACAGTAGCTGCTATGTGTCTTAATGGTGTTTTTGTTTGTTTGTTGTTTGGTTGGTTTGTTTTTTGCAGATTGCAGGCATTCAAAGCTATCCGTATTTGCTGTGCAAATGGGCATGCCTGTGAATCAAGATGGCGGTCATGAGTGAATTACTCATGTTTTTACTTACCTCAATTTGCCACCACTAGACAGTACTTTTTTAAAAATATATATCCTAGGTGTGAAAGAGCAATCTTTCGCTTTAACAAAAAAGCAAACAAAAAAAGCCAATTTTTATCACCTTAGCACTTGCTCACTAAGGTGAAAATCCAACATGGCAGCTCTAGGAGCTTGCCTTGTTAGCAAGCTCTGCCTCCCATGCATGTCTGACCAATCAACTTTCAACTTCTGCTTGTATAGAGAAAGTAAATCACATCGAATCGCTTGTCCCAATGAGCAGGAATGCACATTCCCACTGCTGTTTTTAAAAAACTTCGGGAAAAGCCACAAATCTTTTCCCACGCAGTATATGGTGGATTTGGCCCCCCTCCTTTCCAATACATCGAAATGATGTGGGATGCCATTTAGACAGATCGTATTCTCCTCGCATTCTGTTAGGAGTATTTTCACCCTTTAGATAACCCCATAGACCCTTGAACAAGCAGGGATCACCAGCATTGAGGCCATGATATTGAGAACACAGCTGCGCTGGGCAGGGCACGTTTCTAGGATGGAGGACCATCGCCTCCCAAAAATACTACTCTACGGTGAACTCGCCACGGGTCAGCGTAAGAGGGGCGCTCCAAAAAAGCGATACAAAGACTCCCTGAAACAACATCTCAGGCTTGGCCAAATTGATCACCAACAGTGGTCCGCCCTGGCCTCACATCAGGAGGCATGGAGACGCAATATCCACAATGCTGCAGCCTTATTTGAGAACTCACGACGAACAAGTCTTGAAGAGAAACGACAACGCAGAAAGAATCACAACCCAAAAACATCACCCAAGGAGACCTTCTGCTGCGCTTTTTGCAACCGGACTTGTTTATCTCGGATTGGCCTTTTTAGTCATCAGCGCGCTTGCAGAAGGCGCGGGATGAGTCCTTCCTGAATCTTCGTTTGCGAAGAAAAGCCAGAGAGAGAGAGAGACAGGAGAACTGCAAAAAGGAAGGTGAGAAGGAACTCCATTGGGCTGGGTGTAGGTCATTGGGCCTAGGTGGCCAATAGAACCAGAAGTGACTGGAGGGGTAGCATATCAACAGCCTTGTTACCACCAAAAGTAATGTTCAATCAGCCAGGGAACAACTTTTCTTACCAAGTAAGACTCACCCAATTAGGACAAGTGGGTAAAACCAGGTATCAGTCTTTGCCTGCATGATAAGAGTAGAGTTTGGAAGAATTCTCTTTTTTGATCTATTACTTCCAGGGTCCTCTCGCTGGTACGACCAGTGGCCAGGATGGCTGAGGGATTCTAGAAGTGAAGGCCAAAATAGCAACAACAACATTATTTCCAACCCCAGATAAATACAGGTTAAAAGAGCTGAAGTGTGGATAGGCTGGCCTGATAAAACTATTTTATATTGAAAGCATTTTATTGTTTCTGCTTAGGTTGAAAAATTACTCCAGACACAATCCTTTGGACAGTTTCACTTTGGACCTGGAGGAAGTTTCACTGAATACAGCAGGACAACTCCTGGGTAAAAATGCATTGTGCTAGAATACCATGCCAACATATAAGAAACTGAACTTGTTTGCTAGTTTTATATTTAGCTATGTCCCTATACAGGAGGTCAAAAATCATGTCACATAATATGCATGAGTGAGTTCTAAAAACGCATTGTGGAAATCAGTGACCTTTTGGAGAACCTTTTCTAAAATCTCAGTTGTAGTTTGAAAACTGTGCTGTAGTAAAAAAAGAAAGAAAGAAAGAAAGAAAGAAAGAAAGAAAGAAAGAAAGACAGACATGTCTGAGTTGAAATGTTGACCCCATTGTTGAAAATTATGTGCTATTTTAGTTTATTAACATAATCTTTATTCCCTGGTAATGGAAAATTTAGCTTGGCACTAGCTTGCCCTAGCTTGCTTCTGTTTCTTATAGTGTATGAGTAGGATATTAGGGGTTCACTGCTAACATTCTACATCTCTGAAGCTGCTGATGCACTGTAGAAATAATGCAGTTTGTTAATGCTTTAACTATCATGGCTCCGTCCTATGTAATCTTGGGATTTGTAGTTTGTTGTGGCACCAGAGCTCTCTTACAGAGAAGGCTAAATATCTCACAAAATTGCAAATCCCAGAATTCCATAGCACTGAGCCATGGCAGTTAAAGTGGTGTCAAACTGCATTATTTCTGCAATGTGTCAGCCACCTGTGTCTGTGGAAGTAGTTATTAAGTCATGATCACTCTTCCTGTTTCATGTAACATGCTTCCCTGTTTTTAATTTGCTGAACTGAATTGCTTTCTGCTGCATTCAGGATTACACTAGGTAGGAAAGGAGAAAATGCCAATATCAAATAATCCAATATGTGAAAATATCAAGTAATGTCTGTTGTTTTGTCACTCAAATGCCTGAAAATAACCTGGTAGGCCTAAGTAATGTACTGTATAGACTGGAGTGTTTTTGTTAGGCCTGAACCTACCAGGGCCAATATCTCTATTGGACATGATACCTCCACAAGAACGGAGAACCAGTATACTTTCCAATTTCACAGAGGAAAACTAGGGCACATGTGGCCAAGCAACATCAGAGTGTGGTCAAGGTAGGTGGTGAAAATGATTAATGAGGAGAAACACACAAGTTAGGCAGGGCTGCAGCAGGTTGCTTTTGCCTGAGCCTAAAGGGAAGGGCAAGATTCCACCCCTCCTCTCCCCCTCTTTTGAGTTCATGGAGTGCAAATTACTTTTGCACTTTGAACTCAGTTTGCAGCAAGGTAGTTAAGCTGAGGACAAAGGAGGGGAGTGTGAGGAGAAGGAAAAAATGGCATTTTAATAGCAGCTTAAAAAATGGAATGACAGACGATTAATTTGGACAGTTAGAGAATATGAAAAGGGACCACATGGAGGCCTGACACCAATACAAAGGGCAAACCCTTACATAAGATTAAAGGAGGTTGCCTGGAGTACTAAGGCCTTATTCCATCATTACAAACACCAACATCACATGTGCATGCATTAGGCCTAAGCAATGCTCAGCACAACAGAGAGCTTTCTGGACCCACTTCATATCTTTTCCAGAGTCAAGGAGGAGCCCACAAGTATCTGTCAATAAGTCTGAAGAATCTGCACTCCATAATCCACTTGAAAGCTGTCGCTACCTCCAATTCTTCCAAGCACCTATTTTGAAAGCTAAACGTTTCTACTGTGTGAGACCTAAAGTATTTTGACAATAAATGTCCCTATGCATAGCTGAAGATGTACTTTATGAGGCTCTCTGCAAGCAGTGCTTGAAAAGATGTATAGGATTTGCATCCAAACACACAACATTTGAAATTGTACACATTATGATTGAACCAAGTATGGTGTAAAGAAGTTCTTTCACACGGGTTCAGTAGGTTTGGGTAGAACATACAAGATACAGCTATGTATCTTGCACAACTTTGTGATGTGTTTTAGTGCTCTGTGCATTTCTGGTTTAGTGCCACAATGCCCATGTGTGGCATGGACTGGCTGGAAAGTGCCTAAACTTTTTCAATATAACTTAATGCGGGGGGGGGGGATTTTTTGGTAGTTCAGACAGTGTACATTGTTCCTGACAATGGGGCCTAGATGGCACTATATGTTCATTGGTTGAATGTGGCCATGCTTTGTTTTATTTACCAATCTAATATTTCAGAATTGGAAAATACTTTCATTTATTTCATTTTCTTGTATACTGGGAACTGACAGTGCTTTACTATATCAGAGAGACAAACATGGTAGAGTGGAGCTATTTATTTAATGGAAAAGCCATCAAAAGTTCAAGGCTAAATCAATATAAAGTATCAGGTCACCAAGAGTTCAAGATAGAACCAATATAAAAAGTATCATGAACAAATGAATGGAGTGGCAGTGTGTGTGTGACAAACTCAGACTGATATGAAACGAGGTAGAGTATGGAGGGGTACAGAATCAAAGGGCTTCTCTAGTCCTGTTTCTTTTCCACTCTTTCTCCTCCTCCTCCTCAAATTCTCCTTCTCACTCCACTAATCAACATATTGTTATTCACAATTGCAGATGCATATATGATAGTCACACAGAATCACATACCCACACTATGTCATGGTTTGTTGCCAGCTCTGCTGGGGAGCACCGTTGGCCTCCACCACACATTTATGGAAATTGTCAGACACGGGGGAATATGCCAAAAAATCACATTCCCAACCATGTCACAAGATCTCAACAAGAACAGAAAGGGTGACCTTACCAGATGCCCACATCCTTCTACCATTCTACCTCCTGCAGAGTTAAGTGAGTACAAACTACTACTATGAGGTAGGTCAGATGGAATGGCTCAAGTGTTAACATAGTGAGTTTCAAGGCTCAGTGAAGACTGCAACCTGGATTTTCCGAATCCTTGTCCAGTATCCTTTTCAAAATCTTTGAACATTTTGTATGTTTAAAAAAAAAAAAAAAACTTGTGTTTTTATAGATGCCATTTTTATTCCGCCCAAACTTAGCTCTTTGGGGAGAACAGAAGTCTCCTTTCAGAACCATTAAGCCTAAATTTTGCCCCCACACCCAGTTGTTTTTCATCATATGCAGCCAAATATTTTGAAAGCCTCGTGAGCTGACTAACAGCAGGATCTCCCTTTCATGCCAGCAACAGCTTCTGCTTAATAAAAGATACTAGAGTGCAGAGAAGGTCTGGTAACTAATCATGGTAGAGTAGTCAATGAGGGCTGATCAAAAGGCCTAGTAGCTCCTAGTAGAAAGGAGTTGGGCATCCCATGCTACTACTTTCTTAACTGGCATTTCAGTGGGCAAAGGCACAATCCAGATCTCCGTGCCAATTGAATCCAACCTGAAGCATGTTTTTTCCCCCTTGGAGGAAATCTCCCATCCCGAAACTAGAGATGTATGTGCAATGTTGCCTAGAAGTTAACAACTCAGTTAACAACTCAGTCAGTAAAGTCATATGTATGTGGAAATTTGAAGAATCCAATCTCTGATTATGACCTGATAAGATCCTTGAGTCCCTGGCTCACAGACAAAAATCACAATTTCATTATTTAGTAGTTTGGGGCTGGTGTGTGGCTATGTTTCCTGAATGTTCCAATGCAAAAAGTGTATCAAGTTACGGGCATATCCAGACTGACTGAAGAGTCCCAGATTTTGTTCCTGCTCTTTTCAGTTTTATACTGGGTTAAAATAAACCAACCTGGGGAGCTGGTATAAAATGTCTTTAATCATACAGGAACTGACACAAAATATTCTGATATAAACAAAACGTGTGGATCTCAAAAATAAAATGAGAAAGAACAGGAACAAGATCTAGGACTTTCTGGTTTGTTTTTTTTAATTAGTCTGGATATTGATAACCAACCACTAAATAACAAGGCCAGATACAGGGGATTGGGTTAAAAAATGGCCACTATATTTGACCTAAACCTATTTAAATGTAACAATCTGTGGATGAGCCGAAGAGGGGGGAGCAACCTGGTCCAAGTCCAGCTGAGGCCAAGTGTCAGCCTGGTGATTACTTCCCCAGCCTTCTCTTGGGCGAAAACACTGACTCCAAGGGCAATCCCAAATTATGGGGCTAATCCCTGGCTAGTTGTATTCTGGAAAGCAAAACCCAGGTTGCTCCCTCCCCAGTCCTGCAGATACAGTGTGGGGTATGTGGAAAAAAACCAGGCAAAAAGGAGGGGAAATTCCTACATGTCCCTGAAGTGACCAGATAGACTCACACTGCACAGAGGGTGGGTGAGTGGGTGGGTCGCAAGATCAAAGAAGAAAGAGGCATGCAAAGAGGCAGCTGAGGCTTAAGAAAGTTCTGCCTCCACCTACTCATGTGAACACCACTGCATACTGGTGTTGCCTCAGAGAGGCCATCAAATAACCCCCTCCCCTGCAGCACTCTCTGGCCACGCAAGTATGAGGACACAAACTGCATAGCTGGAACCCTGTTGGTACCCTATGCTAGCAATTGCACTTTTTCCAGGGTTGTATAGTGGTGGCAAAGGAAGGTAGACAAAAACTTTATCAAACTAGCATCTAAAAATACTGTACAGTAGCACCCCTGTATCTGCTGATTTGCCAACCACTGATTCAGTTATCTGTGGTTGGTGATGGCGGTGGAAAAAGGAGAGGGAAGAAGGGTCTCTCCTCCCCCTCCCTTCCCCGGGAGGGCTCTGGTCTTGGTGGGAGCAATGGTGGGGGAGAAGGTGGAAGGGAGGGGGAGGGGGATCTCACCTCCCCCTCCCTTCCCCCAGGAGGGCTCCAGTAGCAGCAGTGGCGGTAGTGGTGGATTGGTTCCTCACCCTTACCCATTGACTGGTGGAAGCAGCAGTGGCAGCAGCATGGCTCAGCCTGGGCAAAAGCCCTCCACTTCTTCCACTTCCTCTGCTTCACTACCCCTTCCCTCAACAGCACCGGCAGCAGGGAAAGGGAGAGGAGGAGGCGAGCTCACCTCCCTTCTCCCTATCAGGGTAATATTGATTTAAATGCAAAATGGTGGAGCAACAGACCACTTACTGGCACTGCTGAGGTGGGCATGATCACAGCTGTGGCTAGGCAGAGGACTGACTAGCAAACACTCCTATATAGTCAAAGCACAAGATTCATTGTGTCTGGGTTGGTATTGTGGAGAAAGAAGAGTGTTTGTGGATGTTGGAGAAATTTCTGTTGAGTTCATTAACAAGGTTTGCTGTGTATATACTGTGTTTGTTTATACTGCAACTGAAGATAAAAGTCTCCAGATACTTTTGGATGAACCTTGCTGTCTGTAAGTCTTTTTGTGTGTGAAAGTGGGTCAAGCAGTGAAATGGCTGCTAGATGAAGCCTTTGTTTTTGTGCCCTTTCTGCTGTGCAGTTCTGCTGTTTGGCTACTCCTGGGTTAGTTCATCCCCAGGCTGTGCGAGGTGCCTCTCAGTTAGCCTATACTGGGTGGACATTCCCTTCCTCCAGGAGGGCTCCTGCGGTGTGGTGTTGGTGGGTGGTGTTCACTATTATCTGAGGATTTCAGTATCTGTGGGGGTGGGTGGAACCAATCCCCCATGGTTATGGAGGTGTGAATGTAATTCCACTACTGAGGAATGCAGAAACATAGGACTTGATCAAACCACCCCCTTTCTGTTCTTTTGCCAGCATAATTTCTGATGTTTTTATGCCAACAAAAGAATGATATCCTGTGGATTCTCGTGAGAAGATGCAAACGTGGGAAATTAAAAAATAAAAGCAAAAATAACACACAAAAAATTCACAAAAGCACAGAAAAACACTTTAAAAGTACCAAATAAACAGGGGAGGTTCATAAAAAGAGTGACACCTTCCTGGATGCCACAATCTCACACAGAAGTGTTCTGTCTGGACCAGCCATTGACACTGTATTCATGTGAAAAAAAGGTACGAGGTGTCAAACACCGGCAGTGCTGGCAAAAAATCACCACAGCCGATCTATTGATGGCTGAAGCCATCAATAGCTTTTGGACAAGACATAAACATGAAAGGACAACGTCGTCTGGTATGTGACCCTTTCGCATTTATGTGGCATTGTTTGATGTTCCTTGGGTTTTTTCCAGGCTGTGCAAAAATTTTCCTTGGGTTTTTCTGGGCTGTCCCAGAAAAAAACCAAGGAAAATCTATGGATGCCAGCCATGAAAGCCTTCAACTTCACATCATTTGATATGTTGGATAAAGTCCATAGTGGCATGATTACAGTAATTATTTCTTTTTTTAAAATATTTTTTATTAAGTTCTTACCAAGAAATGTTCATCATTACATTTGTTACATAGAATATTCCTTGTCATTGTATCATTCATCAATTTGTAACTTATACATTCTATACATTCTATCATTTATTAACAATAAAAACATGACTTCCTTCGTTCGCCTAATTAGAGTTTTTCATTTTCTTGTAATTTTTAATCTGTCAATTTTCTCTTGTCTTAGCAACAACTTTCTTATTTCTGTACTTTCTTTACTAATTATAATTCCTCCATCTGTTGACCATCATTAACAGTTATTTTCCCATTAACTCTTTCCCTTTCCCTGTTATATTGTGTTTATTTACTCAAATATCAATAAATATCAATATCAAAAGTATTCCATCTTTTTTTTTCACAGTTCAGTTACCGGGTTCCATATTCCATCTACCTTTTCTGAGTTTTTTTTGTTCAGTATATGTGTTAGTCTATCATTATGTTTCATCTCTAGAATTTTATGTAACCAGTCTTATATTTGAGGTTGTTCCTTTGTCTTCCATTTTGCCGCCAGAATCATTAGTGCTGCAATGCATAAGTATAGTATTATCCTCCAGTAATTTTTTTTTTGTCTCCTTTTTCTAGGATTGGAGTGATATTTAGTAAATATAGTTTTGGATTGAAAGGGAAGCTGATGTTAAATATAGTTTGTATAAATTTATGTATCTTTAGCCAATACTTCTTGGTTATTGGGCAATGCCACCACATATGCATTAAAAAACCAGCTTCTTTATCACATTTCCAACATTCTTTCTTTTTTGTTCCATAGATTTTATTTAGCTTTAAGGGAATTAGATACCACATATTGCTAATTTTCAAATAGTTTTCTTTTAATACTTGACAGGCAGAGAAGGATTTTGTTTTTTTCCAAGCGTTTTCCCACTCGACCGTTGTGATAGTTTCTCCAAAATCTCTAGCCCACCCAATCATCGCATCTCTGACCACTTCTGTCTCTAACTCCCTGGTTAAAAAGATATTATAAAGTTTTGCTATTTTCTTTTTGTCATCTTCCCAGATTATTTTATCCAAATCTATGTCTTCTTCCGAGAAGCCAATTTCTTTCTTGTCTTGTTTAAATCTGTTTTGAAGTTGTTGATAAGTGAACCAATTTAACCCCCCCATCCTTCTTTCAGCAATGTGTCCTTTGTTTTAATTACATATTGGCCTGATGCATCTTTTACGCATAAATCTTTCTATAAGATCCATTTCACCGTTCTTACCCATCTTTCAAAAAAAGCTTCCTGAGGTGATATCCATCTCGGTATTTTTGTGTAATATTGTTCTTTAATTTTCTGCCAATTTTTCAATAATGATTTCCTTATGATATGGTTATTAAAGTCTTTATGTATTTTATCTTTATTATATCCAATGTAAGCATGCCATCCCCATCTTAAGTTTGCTTCTTCCAACGTCAATAGTCTGATGTCTTTTAGCTTTACCCATTCACTCATCCACAGGAAAGAACAAGCTTTGTAGTACATTTTCAGATCAGGAAGGGCCGCTCCTCCTCTTTCTGGTTGTTCCAATAGTGTCTGCCATTTTATTCTGGGACGTCGACTATTCCATATAAAGTCTGTTAAATCTTGTTTCCATTTCTTAAATGGTTTTTCATTTGTCAGAATTGGGGGATTTTGAAAAAGGAATAAAATCTTTGGTAGGATTGACATTTTTATTGTTGCTATTCTGCTCAGTATAGACAGATGTAGTTTTTTCCAATTTTCCAGGTCTTTTTTTATTGAACTCCACATCCTTTTGTAGTTATTATCATAGAGGTCTAAATTTCTATTTGTAATCCATATTTCCAGGTATTTTACCTTCTTTTCAATTTTACATTCCAATCTTTTACCTAATTCCTCTAATTATTTGTTTGTGATATTTTTGTCAATATTATTGTTTTTTCTTTGTTGATCTTAAACCCTGAAAATTTCCCGAATTCTGTTGTAGTCCCCATTAGTTCTCTTATATTTTCCACCGGATCTTCTAGAATGATGGCAAATCGTCCACAAACGCTTTTACCTTGTATTGTTGATTTTAAATTTTTAGTCCCTCAGTTGCTTTATTTTTTTCTAATTGTGTCCAATAAAGTTTCCATAACCATTAAAAAAAGTAATGGGGAAAGGGGGCACCCTTGTCTTGTTCCCTTCTGAATTGTTATCAGTGTTGTTTTTTCCCACTTTATAATGACGTATGCTTTCTGGTCATCATACACTTTTCCTATATTTTTTGTTATGAATTCTCCCAAACCCATCTCTATTATTACTTTTTTTAAGGAATATCCAATTGACATTGTCAAATGCTTTTTCAGCATCCGTGAAAATTATTGCTACTTTTTTGTCGTTTTTCTCATAATATTCCCATGCATTGACAATCGCTCTTATATTGGCTGACAGAGTTCTACCAGGTAGGAAACCACTCTGGTCTGTGTGGATTATATCCTTTAAGATCATTTTTAATCTGTTTGCTAATACTGCAGCATATATTTTGTAATCCACATTTAGCAGTGATAGAGGACGATAATTACTGACTTCCAATTTATCTTCCCCCTCTTTTGGTATTAGCATAATGTTTGTAATTTTCCAAGTTTCTGGCAAACCTTCCAAATGAATTAGATTTATTGTCTCTTGGAAATGTATTATAAGCTCATTTTCATAAATTTTGTAAAATAGTGCAGTGAAGCCATCAGGGCCTGGTGCCTTCCCTTTTAAAAGATTTTTAATGGCCGTCGATATTTCTTCCTTAGTAAACGGTAGCGCTATGCTTGATTTTTGTTCTTTAGATAACAATGCTAACATATTCCCTTTAATGTACTTATTCAGCCCCTCCTGCTGCCTCTCTTCTTGATTTTGTTCCTTGTATAATGAAGTGTAGAATTTTAAAAATACATTTTTTATTTCTTCTTGATTCGTTACTGTTATCCCATGTAATTAATTTCTTTTCAGCTTCTTTCTTTAGTTTAAATGATAACCATTGACCTGTCTTGTTTGCTTGTTCAAAGTATCCTTGTTTAACTTTCTTTAATTTATCACCTATTTCTGCAATCATTCTTGAATTTATTTTTCTCTTTAGCAGTTTTATTTCATTTTGTAAGATTTTATTTTGAGGTTTCTCCCTTAGTTCTTTTTCTTTTATTTTCAGTTCCTGTGATAACTTCTGGCTCTTTTCTTTCTCTGATCTGGCCAACTCTGCTCCTTTTTGTAGAAATAGACCTCTAATTGTCGATTTGAAGACATTCCATATTGTTTTCATTTTAATTTCTGCTGTTTTGTTTTCTTTTAAAAAAAGTTTTTATTTCTTCTCTAATTTTCTGTACAAATTTTTCTTCCTTTAGCATGCTCTCTTTCAATCTCCAAATGTATTCTTTCTTTGTCCCGTATCCCATACTTATTCTTATTAGATTATGATCAGATATGGTTTTGGGGATTATTTCCATAGATTTTATTTTTGTTAGTATGTCCTTTGCTGTCCACAACATTTTGATTCTGGACATTGTTCTATGGACATCCGAATAGAAGGTGTAACCTTTCTCGTCATGATATTTTGATGTCCATACATCCACTAGGTTGAATTCCTCTATCATATTGAATCCAGATTTTCGTAATCTTCCCTGATTTTCTTTCTGGTTGCCAGATCTATCTCTTCTTCCATCCAATACTCCATTAAAGTCACCTGTAAGGATTATTGAGCCATTTTCTAGTTTTCCAATCTCTTTCTGTAATTTTGCAAAGAACTGTTCTTTTCTTTCCAAAGGGGTATATATTGTTAATATATATGTTTTTAAATCGTTACATTTCAGTTCTAGTCCTAAATAATGTCCTTCATTGTCAGTGAAAATTTCTCTAGGATCGTATTTTTTGTTGACACAGATCACTCCCTTTTTCTTCTTTAGTGATGAAGAGTAAAATTCCTGACAAATAATCTCCGCTCTATTTTTTCTAAAATATGGAATATTCATCTTCTTTTAGATATTGTGTTTAACCCTTTAACGTTCCACAATATGTTTGCCAACATTGATTATATCTCCAAAATATTAGTCTCCCCTCCTTCCGCTATGCTCTTTTTCTCCTCCTCTTCTTCTTCCTCCAATGATCCTTCTCTTATCTCCTTCTTCACATGATCCATTCTTTTTTGTGTGAGAACCATCCTCATTTGCATTGTTATCCTCCATTCCGTTTTGTCTGTCTCTTTCTGCTTGCTTCACTTTCCCTTCTGTATTCTTTGTTCTTCTCCATCTCTTATCTTCCTGTTTCTGTTCATCTTCATGTAATCTTTCCAGAAATTCCTTCGCTTTCTCAAGGGTATTGATCTTATATCACTTTTGATAGTATGTAAAGGTTATTCCTTCTATTCTTTCCCATCTAAAGTTGACCCCTAGCTTTGTCAGTTTCTGTGTAAGAGGTTTATATTCATGTTTTTTTTCTTCAGTACCTCAACCAGTACATCTTTAAAGACCTGTATCTCCTTATCTTCTTTTGTCAAATTTTCCTTATAACTTTTCTGTATTACCTCATCTCTTACTCTTGATCTTGTGAAAACTATACCTCTTGGCAACTTCCTTTCTTTAGCTATTACCAAGTTAGCTCTAAACAGTTTATCAGTTTCCTGTTTCATTACTTCCTCTGTAATCAATAGATATTTTGCCAATGGGGGAATTAGTCTTTCATATAAGTTCTTGTATATTTTTTCTGGTAGGCCTTTTAATTTTATGCATTTTCTCTATATCTTATCTCTTGAAGAAGATTTGTACTTTTTTCCTTATCTAAATCAATTGATATTTTGTCAGTTTTAGATTCAAGAGTTGCTGTTCTGACTGTTAGTTCATCTACATCCCCTTTGATATCTTTCAGTTCTGTGGACATCTTGTCCAATCTCTTCCCTGTCTTTTCTAGATCCTGTTTTATTTCCTTTTCAAAATTCTGGAGGTCTTCCTTCATCTCTCTCTTAAGGGATTTGATCTCATCCAGAATTTTAACATTAATATCTGTTTTGAAGGCATCTCATTTGATCCTCTTCTTTGTCCAGTACCTTGAGTTGTAGTATACACCCTGGGCCTCAGCTCTGTAGCCATTTAATAATGTTGTGTATTAATAATATCAGATGTACAGTTGTCCCTCCACATTCGCGGGGGTTAGGTTCTTGAGACCCCCACGAATGTGGAAAAACCACGAATAACAGATGCTGCTCCTGCGGCCCCCCCCCCAGAGGGAGGGAGGCAGTGGGAGGGTGTCTGGCCAGCCTGGCTGGCCTCTCCGCGGCCTTTCTGAGGGAACTCCAGGCCTTAGAAGCCCAGGAGCCCGCTGAGGAAGGCCGGGAAAGGCAGCATGTGGGTGGGGAGAAGGCTGCACTGCCTCTCCCCGGTCTTTCTCAGCAGACTCCGGGGCTCCAAAGCCCCGGACCCTGCTGAGAAAGGCTGGGGAAGGCAGCGTGTGGGTGCGGAGGAGGCTGCGCTGCCTCTCTCCAGCCTTCCAAAGTGGGCACCGGGGCTTTGGAGCCCCGGCACCCGCTTCAGAAGGCCGGGGACAGCAGTGGGCAGGTGGGTGGGTGGGCAGGTGGGCAGGTGGGTGGGGAGCAGGCTGCACTGCCTCTCCCTGGCCTTTCTCACCCCCCCCGCCCTTCCCAAAGTGGCTGCGGGGGCTTCTGAAGCCCCCGCTGCCACTCTCCCTCACCCCCCGCCCTTCCCAAAGTAGCTATAGGGGCTTCTGAAGCCCCCACCGCCACTCGCCCTCACCCCCGCCTTTCCCAAAGTGGTGTAGGGGGCTTCTGAAGCCCCCGCCGCCACTCTCCCTCACCCCCACCCTTCCCAAAGTGGTGTAGGGGGCTTCTGAAGCTCCCGCCACTACTCTCCCTCACCCCCCACCCTTCCCAAAGTGGCATAGGGGGTCCCTCGCTGCCTTGGGAAGGGACTGGTGTGGAATGAGGGAGGCTTTCCACCCCCCTTTCCCAAGACAGCGAAGGGATTCCTGAAAACCCCTTCGCTGCCTTGGGAAGGGACGGAGTGGAGAAGAGGGGCAGGTGGCTTTCCGCGAATAATCAAAACCACAAATGTGAAAGTTGCGAATGTGGAGGGGCAACTGTACTAAGGTTACTTCTTTTTCCACAATTCGTTTTTGTCAAAATTAACTTTTAGTGTATATATACAATTATACAAGTGTGTATGATTTTATAGATGTATATATGTAAGTATTATAAGCCTGTTTGTTTTAATTCTTAATCTTGATTCACTCTCAAGTATTTCTATCTATATTCTTTTCAAATCTCAAGCTTCTAGACTGCTCAATTCACTCCTCTTAACTTGTTCAGTAAATATTGTCCTATAACTAAGTAAAGTTAGTTAATCAGTATCCAACATTTCTCTTTTTCCAATATTCAAAATCAAAATCAATAACAGTGTTCAATAAGAAGTAATCACTTTTTGGGAATCCCCTTAGTTATATTCGTTTCCCAAGTAATTATTTCAAGTTGCCATAATTGCATGATACTACTGCCACAGAATCATTTCACATCCACCACTAGAGGTTTAAGAATGGGATTTTACTTCTGTGATTTTGTATGGGCGAGATTTCAGCTGTTCCCACAAGAAGATGAGACTTTGTTTAAACACACTAAAAACACATAAATAAACACTTAAACAAACATAAAAATGTACCAAGAAAAATTGACAGTACATTAAAAGAGTGTCCTGTGTTCCCGTTGGGAAAGGGGAGGGGGGAAAGGGGCCACCCATTCAAGCTTTAATTGTGCGATTACAGTGGGTTGTGATTTCTCATGCTTATCAATACCATGAAAAGAGCAATACTGAGGGCTATTCATAGATTTTCCCATCAATGAAAAGCAATTAACAGATGGAGCACACATTGACCATTGGAGTACGATGATGTCATGCAATAATGGGAACCCGTTTGAGGTACTGTCGTGCTGTAATTCTGCAATTACAGCCCCATCTGATAAAGTCCAAAATCTACTAGCTCTAAGCAGCCTATTTCTCCAGTGCCTTGCTTCCTTTATGGCTGCTGTGCCCATGGTTGTTTTGGTTACACTGATATACATAATGTACCAACTGTATACTAGTCATCGTTTACAAATTTATAAATTGAGAAAAAGATGCATTTGGACATATAGATTCTGAGACCAAATTTATTTAAAAATACATACTTAAATATTTTTTAACTGTGAATTTTCATGCAGATAGTTTTTTTTAAAGAGAAATTAATATGGATATAGGATGGTATATGAAAAAAGCAGTACAGACTGGAAGTTGAGTCTTCTCCCCCTCCCTTGGAGAGACTCCTATTTCTCCATAATGCACCTTTACAATTCACACATAGCTTGTGATAACTGATCAGATAAGTGTTCAAGGCAAGATGCAAAAAGAAAGGGCATTGTGGCTGCTTAGCAGAAAATGTATGAGGAGCATTTTATTTATTTTTTCCTTACTGTCAGGAGGTCTCGCTTGAGTGAACCGATTAGAAGGGCAAGAAAGCAGTTTATTCACTACATCCCTTAAATTGTTCTAATGAGCAAGAGTTTAACAAGGTCAGTCAGGGGAAGTCTATTCTTGGGAACATTTGATAATGATAATAATAATAATAATATAAGAAGAAGAAGAATCAGCTGTATGGCAGTGCATACTGTTTTAGCTTTTCTCATCTAACATATATGGGGATTCACATATTAAAGGAATATTAATAGTAGAATAAAAAGAGAGATGAAAGAAATTTTATGGCACCTTTACGACTAACCAATTCATTTCAGGATAAGCTTCTTCAGATGCCACATACTGCTATATGGCTTGAGTCCAGACTGTCTGAAAGACCATCTCTCTCTCTGTGAGCTTGCCTGAATTTTAAGATCCTCACAGCAACCACCATCACGGGCACATTAAGTGAGGACACAAGAGAGACCCACCCTGGTGTCTGCTCCAAGACTCTTGAATTCCATGTCATGGGAAGCCAGGCCTCCTCTCTGCAATCATTGGGCCAGCAGGCAAAGACCTTCCTGTTTACCCAGGCCTTTGAATGTTAACTGTCTGATGCAGATCTTTTAACTGAAGTGTGTTGTATTTTTATCATTTTGAAAACTGTTTTAAATGAATTTTTAATAAGATTTATTTGTTTAGCAGTGGGGTTTTAAACATTTTTTGTATTATCCATTGTTTTAATTGTATTTTAACTCATATTGTGAGCTGCCTTGGATCCCAGAAAGGCAGGATATAAATTAAAATAATGTTGGTGATGGTGATGATCATGATCATGATGGTACCCAAAGCTAGGAAGGAGCACCAATTGAGAGAGTCCTGAAAGATTAACGAAATTAAAATTTAAACCAAGTTTAAATTATTTTATAGCCATATTGATGTGATTTTTCCATGAAGGCAAGCAGGAAATTGACTCAGAAATTTGGGTCAGCCTTACTATGAAGTGACACAATTTCAGACAGGAGATCCTAAAAGCATATTATTTTTCTTATGTGAGCTATCTTTGGACTTTATCAGATGTGGTAAATACGGTGTCATAAAGACGCCTAATGATCATGAAAGGGCACACATACCATATGACGTCATCCTTTTGCTATCATGAATTGTCAAGAAGCCATTCTATTTTAATGACAGGCCAAGCCGTCAATAGATTTCCCCTGGCACTTTGTTGCCGGCATTGCCAGCATTTGAATCCTCGCGCCATTGGGCTCAGTGAATACAGTATCAATTGTCAGAATCATAGAATCATAGAATTGTAGAGCTGGAAGAGACCATGAGGACCATCCAGTCCAACCCCCTGCCATGCAGGAAATCTTGATCAAAGCATCCCCGACAGGTGGCAATCCAGCCTCTGTTTAAAGACCTCCAAGGAAGGAGACTCCACCATGCTCCGAGGGAGTGCATTCCACTGCCAAACAGCTCTTACTGTCAAAAAGTTCCTCCTCATGTTGAGGTGGAATCTCTGTTCCTGGAGCTTGCATCCATTGCTCCGTGTTCCAGTCTCTGGAGCAGCAGAAAACAAGCCTGCTCTATCCTCAGCGTGACATCCCTTCAAATACTTAAACAGGGCTGTCATATTGCCTCTTAACCATCTTTTTTCCAGGCTAAACATACCCAGCTCCCTAAGTCTCTCCTCATAAGGCATGGTTTCCAGACCTTTCACCATTTTAGTTGCCCTTCTCTGGAACAGTTCTGGGTGAGATCAGGACAGCCAGGTAGGGGGCACTCTTCTTCTTCTCTCTTTTTTTTTTACCTCCCCAGTTTACTTGTACAGTTGTCCCTTCATATTCACTGGGGTTTGGTTCTAGGACCCCCTGTGAATACTCAAGTCCCATTATATGCAATGGCATAGCAAAATGGTGTCCCTTATATAAAATGGCAAAATCAAGGTTTGCTTTTTGGATTATTATTTTTTTAAGAATATTTTCAAGCCATGAAAACTTACATCCATGGATACCAAATCCGTGGATACGGAGGGACAACTGTAATTTTAAAGGTGTGTTTCTGTGCTTGTGCATATGTTTTATGTGCTTGGTTTTTAAAATTGTGCTCCCGTCTTCTTGTAAGAATCAGCGAGATCTCAACCCCGGAAGTAAATGGAGCTATATTCATGCTCCATTTATGCTGGGGATGTCTCATTGCTGCTGCTAAAGCAGTCTGGTAGAGGGTTTTTTTTTACTAGCATAAAAATGCAACAAAATATGCTGGCAAAAGAACATTAAGGGGGAGTAATCTGATAAAGTCCTTTATATGCTATTTTAAAATGCCTTAACAAGCCTTTATGACATACTATTTAACTTAAGCAAATCCAGTCAATTTGTAGTAGGCATTTTCTGTACTGATATGAAAAATACGTTGTACTTTTTTTTAAAAAAAATGCAAGTGTACAGTTAAATAAAATCAGACTAGCACTGAGTTTAGAAGACAAAATAAGGCATGAAATCCATTTGACACCAGACAGGGCTCCATGACTGTATTCATATCCAACACATCATCATCATCATCATCATCATTTATTTATATATATATATCATTATCAGTGTACATGGCACTTTACATGAGCCATTTACAATTGTTAATTTGACAGTTCCTTGCCCTCAAGTTTATAATCTAATAAGACACGAAACACAAGGAAAAGGGGATGGCAATGGAGGAAGGGATTAAGTTCAGCAGATACTGCCTCTTCCGTTCTCCCTCTGAGGCCAGACCAGTGGCAGTAGGGAAGGTGGGATGGCCTTTCATCAGCTACTGGTCCTAGGCATGATAGTGCTTTGCCTACCTGTTTTTCTCTCCCAGCACATCCTAAATTTCCACCTAGGCCACAGGTGGGAATCATGCAGCCCTGCAGATTTGGTTGGATTGCAGTGCTCAAGCATTACTTACCATTGGCCATCTTGGCTATGGCTGCTGGAAGGTGCAGTTCAGTTGCATCTGGAGAGCCACATAATTCCTAGCCCTAGTCTAGGCAGATGAACATATGACAGCAATCAATGTTAACCATATAAAGAAGAGAACAAGGGCAGTAGTGTTTCCATAGCTGTGCTTCATATCTTACATGTGAAATATATTGGCTACAGTTTGGAGTTTTGAGGGGTTTGGGAGGAAATCTTTAGCATTCTTATGGTCTTTTCACTGTGAAATCCATGAAGAACACAATTGCTTGAAAACAAGGCACTCTATAATTGAATTGATATTTCAAGAAGAGTTTGCAACAGCTCTTTTGAGGATTCATTATAAGTCTGGGAACTGGGATTGAAACAGACTTTGATAGATTTACAGTTATTGTCAAGATGAATGACACTTCTCCTAGACTGAAAGTCAGATATTTAACCTGGTAGTCATTTTAGTTCAGCATCAATCTGGAAAAAGGGCTTTGGGTTATTTAAAATTAATTAATTAATTAAGAAGGTGTTTTTCTGCTTCATCAGAAATATCCTGCTGTTACCTTTTCCTTATGAAGAGAGTGAAAATGAAAGATAATCAGAACCAGCGTCCAATGGAGTGAGGGGGGAGGAGTATATGTAGGGCTTACAGATCTAGGAGATCAGGTTTCAGGTTTCAGTTCCATTGTGTGTGTGCATGAGCCTTCAAGTTGCCTGTCAACTTATGGTGATCCCATGAATTTCATAGGGTTACTGTGAAGAAAAAAGGCCCTAAAGCTAATTTGCAGGTCCTGCTTAAACAAGGGAGATGTATGGAATTGCATTTTCACGTATCTCTATATCTATTGTCTAGCTTTAGTTAAAGCTGCTCTGGAATGAATCAGAAGATTTGTTATGAGGAAATGTATACCTTGCCTCAAGAATTTGTCTAGTTGTGATGCTAAAAGGACATTTCTGAGAAATAAAGTGTGCACAAAATGAAATGCGTAAGTGAAAAAGTATACACAAAGCAAGGGTTGCCTGGTGAAAAACAAGACATGACTCCTGTACTTTACATAAGTGACACCTGCTGAAATTCCCTCTTAGACACAAGAACTAAATATACAGGAGCTCAGTCCTGTATTTTACCTGGTAACCTCACACAAAACACTTTTTAGTTATGGAGCAAAGTTGTGTCAGTTAAATAAATTGTGAAAATAAATGTACAAAGGAAAGCATATGTTTTAAAATTTGCATGAATTTCAGTATGGGGGAAAAACTCAGTCTCACAGCCCCGTATGAAACATGGATGGGGAAAAAATGCAGTTCAGATTCTGAGAAGATATACAAAAAATCAAGACTTGGGGATTTTTACATTTGTATCTTCCAAAAACCAATCAAGACAACATAATGTGATCACAGAAGCAAGGCCCACATAGTATCAGGGCTACTGTGTTTTGTATCAAGTAAAGTGATGAAAACCTCTATTTATATTGACTAGCATATGATTACACATATTTGCAATCTGGCCCTTAGTTAAACAAGTTACTATTTGAGAATTTAAGTTGTACAACCACTCCTATGGTAGATGGAGGGAGTTCTAAGACAAAGAGTGCATGCTTTCCATAGTACCAACTCTTGTTCTAGAATACTATCTAGAAATATCTGTGTAATCTGGGTTAGGGACTTGTTACCAGGATGTAATTCCTCTTTAATTTGGCTGATATGAGTTGGGAAAGTAGGAATCTAGATTTCTTCATAGGTTCCACATACAGTTATAGTGTGAGCTAATTTCCTTTGCTTTCCTGAGGACAGTAAGGAAACCACTATAATGTTTTAAAAAGATATATTTCCCCTAGTCAGTCCTGATCTTTTCTGATATGGGACAGATATCTTGATAAATCCATATCAATTGTTGGCATTATCTGTTCATACTCTACCCTTTTTTACAGTGTTCAGGCTTCTTTGTTTTTCAATAATTGGATGCTGGGAGGCAAAGTTTTTCCTCTAGAAAGAGATGTGTTGAATTTCTAAACAGGTTTTCCTCATGAGAAAGTTGTGATGCAATCTGGAAATGTTCAGAAATAAGAACTCCTGAGGTTCTGAATTCAGGAGTGGCTCTGTGCCATTTCAATGTCTGCAGTATAATTGGAGAGGGTGGTGGAAAGTGGGGAGAGAGATGGGGCAATGTTTAGAGCTTCTTCAGAAACACTGTATATAATGAAATGAAAAAAAAAATTAAATAAAATCACAATTATTTCTAGCAGAGTGGCCATTCAATCAGTTTATATTTAGACAGATGCTATCTTTTAAAATGCAGAATCAATCTACACTACAGTATCATTTTCATGCCCCCCAAAAGCTTGTTGCTCACACATTGGAATGTGCATCCTTCAAATAGTAAAGATATTCACAAAGAACAAGTCAAAGGAGCGTGGGAAGACTGTTTGTCTGTGTGCTGGAGTAGGCTTGTCTTCACCTGTCAAGAGACACACCAGTGATTGACATCTGAAGACTGAAAAGCCTGACGAGCCAGCATGCCAATTAAACTAAGTAGGAATAAGTCAATTAAATGAAGTCAGTTTGTGAAAGTATCTTGTGGGTTTAGAGCAAGACATTGTCCATATTCATAGGTGGGTCTACAATCAAGAAGAAGAACATTAATGGTAATAATACTTAGCTTTTCTGAAGCATTTAGAGAATTCCAAGTCCAAAGGAACGTTTTTCATGCTAATATTCAAAGACAGAAAACCCAAGGTGGAATAAAAATAAAATCAGGCAAAACAAATTAAAAAATATGCTTCTGTATTGTGGGGTAATTCCTGATTCCAGTGAATTCCCATGTCTCTTCCTCCTCCAACAGAAGAAGATTCAATTTTCCCCAAATGATGTTAGCATGCCATAGTACCCCTCCCTGTGAGATTCCATAAATGGACATATTAGACACTTTTTTGGGACACTTTGGAGATTATCAGATGCGGCTAATGTGGTGCCAAAACAATGCCAGTGGAATACAAAAAGATGTCAATATCACACAATGTTGTCCTTTTGCGTTCTGCTATTGTTCTTGTGGTATTTCTTTTTGTTGATAGGCCAGAGCTGTAAATGGATCAGCCATCCCACATTGGTGCCGGCATTGCCAGCGTATGAAACCTCACACCTTTTTTGACTCATGAATACAGTGTCAATAGGCAGTCCTGCCAGAACACTTCCAGATGGGATTGCAAGAGCTAGATAGGCTACATTCTTTTTTGTACCTGTCCCGGATTCCTTGTTATTTTTTTAAAGTGTGTGTGTGCTTTTGTGAACTTTTGTGTGTGTGTTTTTCTTTTTCTTTTTGAATTTCCCGTGCTTTCATCTTCTCACGAGAACAGGCAGGATTTCAGTTTGGGAAGTGAAGGGAGCTCTGTTAGAGCTCTATTCATTCATGGGTGGCCTTACAAGAGAAGGTAAGTCTGATGGGAGGTTTATTGTGTCAGGACAGGGACGGGTCTGGAGATTGTGGGACAGAAACACTTTTTGCATTCCTGACTGATAATCTCCTTTGGCGAGGAGGTTAGGCAGACTGGAGGTCAGCCAAAGGTCATGATGACCTGGGATGTGTCTAGAAATACAATTGTGGGAAAATCCAAGTTAAAATCCTATATCCCCTAACTGATCAAACATTAAGAGGTTGATGCAGCACCATAAATGTTTTGTTTTTCTGGAACTAAAGCAATAAGTTGAGTTTTGTTCATTTTGTCTACCCAGTGGAAAAGCCATCCAGGCTTTGTTATAACCTGAGTACTGTCAGGAGTTAGAGACTGAACTCAATTTTAAAATGGCCAAACAACTGCAGAAACCATGCTGAGTCATGATGGCTGACTTCATGAACTGCCAAGTCATTTCTAGTCATGCCACAGCTGCAAAAGGAGGGTTACTAGAGGACAAGCTATGATGCACAAATCTGATGCAATGTACCCATGTGGTTAAGTAAGTCAATGCTCTGCTGGTGTGTATATAAGTCAGCTAGACCAGAGATCATTATCTTCTTGTGATTCTGTGATGTCTGGTGTCGCATTTTTACTGACGAGATTGTAAATATTGTGAATATCTGCAACTCCTTGAAGATTAAAATACCTCCTGTTTTCTGGACATAAAATACTCTGTGTATAAGTATTCTTGGGAATGGGTTGCTACTGAGTCTGCTGAGACAGGTTTTGTCTTCTGCCGGGGATTGAACGTCCTGTCATTCCTTGACAAGTACCCCTTCAGGATATGAAAAAGGATATAAATATTAGACCCTAGACCCCATCTAAGTGAGCCACTGTGGACAGCCACTCTCTTTCTTTCCGCACCCTGGATTGGAATCTCCTGTGCCACCCTCAAAGCCTGTTTGAGTATCCTCACTGCACAGAATTCTTCTCTTCAAGACTGGTAACTATCATCCTATCTTCCCAGACCTTTTTCCCTCTATCCAACTTTTCTGTCTGTCTCTGCTATAGCCTTGTATTCTTCTTAAGCATGTGTGTTGTGTATGTTAGTTCACTTTTGTGTTATTCCAATAAAATACTTTATTTCATTTTAACTAGAGTGCTCTCTACAGTTACTACTGGTATACATAGGTGAAAAGATCCCCGAAGTTACCCTCTTCTCACAGGCCTCCTATTTGAGCTAATAATTCCCCTAGATATTATAGGAGATTTTGGCATCATGGGTGGGGTTCCAATTTACCCCCACCTCTTAGGGTAACAATGAAGCCAACTTATTTATAGCCAGAGTATATAACGTTTTCATCACTGTTCACACACACACACACACACACACACAAACACATCAAAGGACACACACACACATACACTTGTCCAAATACATTATATTAGTTAAGGGGCAAAAAGTCCCTCAATGACAAAAATGAATAGATTTGTTAGGACAACTTTTGTCCCAGCCATTTCTTGCTTATAGAAAAAGAAAATGTCATGTTCCAAAAGGCTGAAATTTCAGGAATTGTTTTCCAACTATGCAGGTAATAATGTCCCCAAATGACAACACTGAATGTCCACATCTATATGAATTTTGCAATGACTCCAAGGGTCTCCTAGTGCATGAAAGTTAGTGTTGTATATTATGTAAACTACAGTAGGCCCTCAGTATCCGCTGGGGTTTGGTTCTAGGACCTCCCATGGATACTGAACTCTATGGATGCTCAAGTCCCATTATATACAATGACTTAGTAAAATGACATCCCTTATAAAAATGGTGAGCAGCAAGGTTTGTTTTTTGGAATTTATTTATTTTATTTATTTATTTTTGGAATATTTTCAAGCCATGGATGGCTGAATACGTGGATAAAGAAACTGTGGATATGGGGGGGGGCAACTGTAAGCACTATGAAGCAAATAAATAACATTGGGCTTGTCTAGATGGGCATTTTATCCTGGCTTCACCTCACGTTGAAGCCCTGCACTCCAAACAATTCATGGCTCTTGTCCTGATTTGCCTGTGGAAAGTCCTGACAATATCTGAGGCAAAGCTGGGAGGAAGTCAGGTTAAACCCTTTTAAAATGTTTCAAAATAATCCCCAGGAAAACCCACATCATGCAGGAAAATCCAGATAGGTCCGGAACAAGAATGTAGGAGTCTGTACCTACACACCAGGTTGTATCACTGGATGCCTCCACTGCCACTGTTGCCATCACTCTGAAGCCAGGAAGGAGGCCCCCAGCACATGATCAAAGCCCCCTGCATGTGACCAGCTTTAATCACATGCTGAGGGTCTCCTTTCAGGCTTCAGAGAGTGTGACGCACAATGGCTTTGAAGGCACACGCCGATATTAGCTGGCATGTGTATGCAGACTCCTGCCTGTTTCGTCATGGTAATGGGGGAGGGGTGTCCAGGCCAGCTCTGGGACCAGAGTATTCTGGCTGGAAGGTGATGTATTCTGGCCAGTGTAGAAAAGCCTATTTTCATACACACACACACACAAAACAAGACAGAGAATATCTGTTATAACATTATTCATTTTGTTGTCAACCTCTTGCCTTATTTGAGACAGCATCACATTGTCTGACCTGAGAAACTATAAAACATTAAAGACTGACTACTTTAATTATATTTTAAGGTCTGGCAGTGTTATGTCTTTGCCTCCTTACTTTCCATTTTGTTTTCATGGTAGTATCACTTGGAACCAGCTTACTTCTGGTTGATGTAATGTGGCACTAAATAACACAGTTGCCAATGCTGCCTTCAGTCTAAGCTAAGGATACCTTGCTTGAACAATGACGATGACTCTTATTTTTAAGGGAAATATAAAGTATGTGCCAGAGGCCAAAGATACATCTTGACATTTAGGAGATTTTCACATGGGGCCAAAATCCCCCGTTACTACCCCCACCTCCTCTCCCATTCCTGCCATGGAATAAAGAAAAATGTCTGCACACTTACCTCCATTCCGCTGCAGGAATGGGCTCCCTCACTTCTTGCCAGCTGGCTGTAAATGCAGCTGTTATAAGGCTGCCGCCTCTCCATGCCTGTCATCCCAGAAAAGGGACAGGGCTCCTTTTCCCTCGTCCCTGATTCCATGACAGACATGGAAGGGGTGTTCTGTTCACGATGTTTCATCATGAATAGAATACCCAGGGAGCAGGACGGGAGCAGGACAGAAGGGGCTGACGTCATCAGAAAGGGAGCCCATTTCTTGACCCTGTTCCATGTCTGCTCCAGAATATTGGCCCCATCTGAAAATCTCATTACCCTCTCTACCTCTTCTGTATGAAAATTGGTTCTGGCCAGGGAAAGAAAGAAGACAACAACAATTCATAATACATTCAAGTGTTAATATTTTCTTTAAAAAACAGTATTCTTTACGGAACTTCCTGTTTCAGCAGAAGCAAGCACAAATGGTCCAGGGCGAGCTCCAGCTCTGGATCGTAACAGGGACAGCAAAAACAGGTGATTACAATCTCAAGACCTGTCAAACTCAGCCCCACAAGACCTAGGGGGTCTGAAGAGCCCCCCCCTTGACAAAAAAGGGGTTGAGATCATTGCTCAGAGGAACAACGATCTCACCTCTGGCTGAGTGTGCTTCGGCAGCTGCCACCTTGGTGATTAAGTGCAGGCTTTGCCTATGCTTGAACTGCTGAAACACTTTGAATACGGAAGAGAAGAAGAAGTTTATTTAAAACCAAAGGAGTATCCTGGCTATGCAGACAGAGACTCGGGTAATTAATCTTCTCTATCACTAGACTATATATCTTTTAATAATAATAATAATAATAATATATACCCCTCCCCTCTGTTAAAACAATCAGGGGGCTTACAAAAATTAAAATACAATACAGATAAAAATCCCAAAACACCACCCACCCCCATAAAAAGATATTAAACAAATATAAATTAAAAGCAACTAATCTAAAATCACATTTAAAAAACAATAAATACAATTAATAGCCAGCAGACTAAAAGAGGCCAGGAGCCCCTGAGGCCGGGGTTTAATTGGAAAGGCCTGCCGAAAGAGATCCGTCTTTAGTGCTTTTTAAAAGCTACTCAGGCTTGTCATCTGATGGATCTCGTTCTGCAAGTCATTCCACAATTTGGGGGCGATTACCGAAAAGGCCCTCTGGGAGGTTGCAGACAGCCTAGATTTTTGTGGCTGAAGCAAATTCCTCCCAGAGGACCAGAGTGCACGGGGAAGATTGTATGGGAGGAGGTGGTTCCGGAGATAAGTTGGACCCAAGCCTCCATTGACGCTGGGGAATTTCCTCTTCATATTCTTTCCCCCCAACACTAAAAGACTTCATACACTAAAAAGCAATATAATTGAGTTAAGGAGAGGTGAGAGGTAAATATTGTGGTGGAAGGATCCCCCCTGTTTTCCCCCCACTCACTGCTGGCTGTTTTTGTATAGCTTTTTTTTCTTCATTTGGTAACTAAGTGACTCTATTCAAAGAACTTCCTTGATTTTTGTTATTCCTGTTATCTTATTATTGCTTATTTTTGGACTGGGGCACTGATTTCTCTCTCTCTCTCTCTTTTTCTTGAATGTGCTGCCTTTGGTACATTTTGTTATTTTTATTTATTGTTATTTTTGTTATTGTGAGGTTTTTTTGTGTCCTATTAACTCAGTAGCTACATTGTGTGTTTGTGTGTGTGTGTGTGTGGGAGGCACCTGAAAATATAAGATTAAAACTGTGCTTATTACTCTGTCTTAAGAATTGGATTTGCATAGAATATCAGTATTGAAGATCTCCATATTTGTTGGCATAAAGCCAGATACTTGACCTTGGAAATGGTATCTTGGAAACCTGGATTGGGAGAGAGAGAGAGTGAAAGGAAGAAGAAAAAAGAAGAGCGGTCATTTGAAAGAAGAGCCCTTACTCACCTCTATAATAGTCTCTTTTTTGTGGCAGTGTCTTTTCTTCTTTTCTTCTTTTTAATTATATTTAATTACATTTAAAATATTGATATATATTTTTTCTTTTTTCTTCCTCATTTTCAGTTAACCAAATTTTGTAAAAGGAGGAAGACTTTCCCCTCTTTGTGTGATTTTTTAAATTTTCCTAATCTTCCTCTTTTTTTCTTTCCCCCTCCTTATGTGTATGTGCATATATACATAAGTTGGCATAGGTTTTTTTTTTTTCCTCTTTCATTTTTCAGGTGCATCTGGACTTTATACTCAATTTTTTTTTGTTTCCACACCTGGTATATATATTTTTTCTCTCCCCCCCTTTTTTTCGTTCCCCCACCTCTTTCTCCCCTTCCTATTTTCACCTTTTTTACATTGAGAAGGAGAGAGAGCTTTGAAGAAGGAAGAAGGAATGAAAGGAAAAAGAGAGTTATAAAGGAAATAAGAGAGAAGAAGAACTACAAGACTGAAGGAAAATAAGAAGGAATAAAGATAGGAAAGGAAGAGGAATTTGAGAGTAGAGTTGAAAATTTGGAAAAGGAAGAGAGACAGAGGAGGAAGAAAGAAAAAGGGATCAAGAAAGAAAATAGTAATAAGTTGCAGAAGGCTTGTGAAAATAGAAGAAGGTAAGAGGATGTGTGAAGATGGCTTCCGGTGTAAGGTCAAAACAGATTAAACAGACAGAATCCCATTATGGATATGGAAGGAGAGGATCAACAGAAGAAGGAACACCACAATACATGGTGAAATTCATGGAAGAGATGAGAGATTTCAGGAAAGAAATTAACACCCAACTGGATGATATGAGTACTAAAGTGAGTACAGTTCAAAACATCCTCCTTCAAGTAAAACAAGATGTAAAAGAAAATAAAGAAGAAATCCAAATTTTGAAAAAAGAGACACAAGATTTAAAGATGGAAATGGAGAGACAATTAGACCGTCAAGCACTAGGAGAATTAAGAGAGAAGGAAAACTGCTTAAGGCTAAGAGGTTTGCCAGAATTATCAAATGAACACATCAGAAATAGAATTGTTAAAGAACTGGCAAGAAATCTGGAGTGGAAAAAAATAGATCTCAACCAAGAACTGGATCGTATCTATAGAGTGAGATCAGAATTGGCTAAAAGGAGAGGACTGCCAAGATATATCCTAATACAATGTGTTAGGAAAAATGTAAGAGACTTCATCCTGGATGTACATTACAATAAAGGTATTGAAATAGATGGGGAAATTATTATATTACTGAAAGAAATACCAGCAAGACTATTAAGGAAAAGGAAACACTATAACTTTTTGGTTGATGTTCTGAAAAAGGAAAAGATTCCATTCAGCTGGGATAAGCTGGAAGGGATACATTGTACATATAAGAAAGAAAGATTTAGAATTGACTCAATGGAAAAGGCGAGAGACTTATTGAAAAGAATTAAAAAAGATCTCCATAAAACAGCAAAAACTGATGAGGAGGAACATGGAGATAATAGTACTGAACGAAGAACACTTGAAGTTCACTCACAAATTGATGAGAAAAGAATCAAAAGAGAAAAGAAAGAATTAAGGAAAGGAGAAGAAAGGAACAAAGCGAGAAGAAGCCAACCTATTGGACTTAGAAATTTCTGACAAAGAATAGGGGAAGAGATAAGAAAAGAAGAAAGGAAGAGAGACCAGGAAGGGAGAAGGAGGGATAAGGATAGGGATAGGGATAGGGATAGGGATAGGGATAGGGAGGAGAGGGAGGGAAGGGATAAGGGAAGAGTGAAAAATAAGGGAAAATAATAACACAATAATAGTTGATAGATTATAAGTATATTACGTGGAATGTAAAGGGTATTAACACAATAAAGAAATGAAAGTTGGTTTACCGCTATTTGAAAAAATTAAATGCTGATGTAATTTGCCTTCAAGATATTCAGATTAAAGAGAAATATATCAATCTACTAGTAGAAAAAAGTCTAGGGGATGAATTGTTCTCAGGTAATCAGAAGAAGAAGTAAGAAGAATGGTGTTGTATTATATGTTAATAATAGATTAACACCAAAATTGATTATATCTGATATTAAGGGTAGATTTCTGGGAGTAGAAGTAAATTTGAATGACACCAAAGTATTAGTGATGGGGATATATGCACCAGTAAATGAAAGAACCACATTTTATAAGGAATTGAAAAACACTATAGTGAAATTGAATTATGAGAATTGGCTACTCTTTAGAGATTTTAACAGGGTCATAGAACCACAATTAGATAGACAATCAAACAAAAAAAATTAATGCTAATCAAGGCAAATTAGTGAAAGATTTTTTTTGAAATAATAGAAGAACTACAATTAATTGATGTTTGGAGGGCCAAGGAAGATCATAAAAAAGGATTTACTTTTTGTTCAGAAGTCCATAAATCCTGGTCAAGGATAGATATGTTTTGGCTGTCAAAAAGTTTAATACAAAATATCAATAAAATTGAAATATTGGGAAAAGTCTTATCAGATCATAATCCAATAATAATGACCTGGAAGAAAAAAAATCCATACTTTTAGATGGTGATTGAATATTTAATGACTAGAGAAGATATAATAGAAGAAGGTAAAAAAAATTCTTAATGAATATTTTGAATTAAATATGGACAGAGGCTTAGAAGATGCAATAGTATGGGATGCTAGTAAAGTGGTAATAAGAGGATTCTTTATTCAGAAAAAACATAGAATGGAAGTAAAGAAGACAAGAGAAAATTAAATTAATTTTAGAAGAAATTAAAGTAAAATAACAGGAAATGATAACAACCCCAAAGAATAAACAGATTAGGAAACAATTAAAAGTACTGCAAAAACAGCTAACAATATTAATGATGGATGAAATAAAGAAAAAAATTAGATTTTGCAAAACAAAGAAATTTTGAATTTGGAAATAAACCAGGGAGATCGTTAGCTTATAAATTAAAAAAAGAAAGAGCAAAGAGGATGATACTAAAATTAAAGGAGGGAGTCAGGATAATAACGGGAAAAAAAGAAATTAATAAATTATTCCAGTACTACTTCAACTTATTATATAAAAAACAGGACATACCAGAAGATAAGAAAAATAAATATATTCAAAAACAAATAATTAAAAAACTAACAGAACAGCAACAAGAAAAGTTAAATGTGGAAATTATGAAAGAGGATATTTTAGAAGCGATTAAAAGAACCAAAAAGGGTTAGACTCCAGGTCCAGATGGGCTAACAGCGATATATTATAAGAAGTTTAATGGAGAATTAATAAAGCCATTGCAAAGTGTTATGAATGATATTCTTAGAAATTATCAAATTCCAAATACATGGAAGGAGGCCAATATAGTGTTAATACCAAAAGAAGGGCATGACTCTCAACAAATTAAGAGCTACAGACCAATATCACTATTAAATGAAGACTACAAAATATTTACAGCAATATTAGCTAGTAGATTGAAATATTTCCTCAACGAATATACTCATAGAGATCAAAATGGATTTTTACCAGGCAGACAAATTAAAAATAATATTAGAATGATAATTGATGTAATTGAATATTTAAAATATCATAACGAAATTAAAGGAGCATTGTTTTTTTATAGATGCTGAGAAAGCTTTTGATAATTTGAATTGGGAATTTGTGTTAACAATAATAAAAGAGATGGATTTTGGAAATAATTTTATTAATTGGATACAAGCAATTTATAAAACCCAAAAGGCTAAACTAATAATTAATGGTAATGAAACTGAAACAATAAATATAGAAAGAGGAACAAGACAGGGGTGCCCGTTATCACTGTTATTGTTCATTTTAGTCTTAGAGATATTAAACAGAGATTTAAGAGCAGATAAGAGGAGTGAAAGTAAGGAAGGAAGAATTTAAGGTAAAAGCATTTGCAGATGATATGATACTAATATTGGAGAATCCAATAGAAGACTTGGAATTGACAATAGAAAAAATAAGAAATTATGGGAAAGTAGCAGGTTTTAAAATTAATGTAGATAAAACAAAAAATTTAACAATGAATATGTCAACTCAAGAAAAAACAGAAATTGCTAATATAACAGGTTTTGAAATTTCAAAAGTAGTTAAATATTTAGGTATAAATTTGATGACTAAACCTCAACAACTGTATGAAATTAACTATGTGAAAACATGGGAGAATATTGAAAAAGACTTGGTCAATTGGCAAAGGTCAATTGGCAATTGGCTCTCATTATTAGGAAAAATATCCGTAATTGAAATGAATGTATTACCAAAATTTATGTATTTGTTCCAAACAATACCAATTATTTATTCAACCAATCCCTTTAATGTATGGAAAAGAAAATTGTCAAATTTTGGTGGGGGAGGTAAAAAACCAAGAATAAAATGGAAATTATTAATGGATGCGAAAGAAAGAGGAGGTTTAGGACTCTCAGATTTAAAGTTATACTTTGAAGCCTCATGCATATCTAATTTAAAAGAATGGATTTCATTAGATGATAAACGATTATTGGAATTAGGTCACAAATTGAAATTTGGGTGGCATGCGTACTTATGGTACGGAAAAGTCAAAATGAACAAAGAATTCACAAATCATATTATGAGGCGTACATTGTTTAAAATTTGGAACAAATATAAGGACAGATTCAGTTTTAAACTCCCCCATTGGCTTTCCCCACAGGAAGCATTTTATAGAAGGCAAATCGGATACCAAAATAAGTGGATCACATATAAAGATTTGTTGGAAAAGAGAGAGGGAGTATGGAAGATGAAAGATCAAGACTATTTAAAAGAGGAAGGCATAGAGTTACATTGGCTCTCATACATGCAATTAAAGGAAAGATTCAAGGAGGACTATAACAAATATAATTTTGAAGAAGAAATAATGGAATTAGAGAAAATAATTTACATGGGAAATAACCGTATGATATCAAGGATATATAAATAATTATTAAAATAAAGTATGGAAGATGAACAAATTAAGAATTGTATGATTGATTGGGCTAAAAATATTGGACATAATATACAATTAGAAAATTGGGAATTAATATGGAAAAAAGATATAAAATTTATATGTTGTTACAATCTTCAAGAAAATTTTTACAAAATGATGTATGAATGGTATATGACCCCGAACAAATTAGCAAAAATATATCAAAATGTAAATAATAAGTGCTGGAAATGTAAGAAACAGGTTTGAACCTTCTCCCATGTTTGGTGGAAGTGTAAGAAAGTACGTCAATATTGGCTAAAAATTAGGAAAATAATACAAAAAAAATTTGAAATTAAAATTAGAACTTAAACCAGAGCTATTCTTATTAAATATGATAGATATAGAAAACAAAAAAGAGAGAAAACATAAAATTTTGATAACATACTTGATAACAGCAGCAAGATTGGTATATGCAAAAAAATGGAAAAGTAATAAAATTCCAAAAATTTCAGAGTGGATAATAAAAGTATTTGAGATGGCAGAATTGGATAAACTTACAAATTTAGTAAAAGGAAATCCAATAGAACATTTTTTTAAAATATGGAAACCCTTTACAGAGCGTGTGAAGAAATATAATGGAGACTGGGTAACTTTTGGTTTTCAATTATAACAAGAAAGCATATAGAGAATAGATGGCGATATGTTGAAGAGTTAGAAATTATAGAGAAGAATTGAAATGTGTTTAACACTGTACAGCTAGAGATAACTTGGAAGTCTTTTTTAATGTGTTAATTCTTAATTGTTTCTTTTTGTTGTTACCTTGTTATATATCTTTTATTTTTTTCTGTTTGTTAATTCTTTTCTATGTTGTATCAATTGTATTTATTATTCTTTTTTTCTTTTTGTTATCCTTTTTCTTTCTTATTCAACTAAAATTTAATAAAGATATTTTTTAAAAAAAACACTATTCTTTACAAAATACATTTCCACATTTAGATCCAAACTTTCCCCATTTTTGTTGTTATACAAATTTTCATTCAGAGCTGTCTTAACAGCATTATAGGCCCCTGGGCAAAGCCAAACTTCAGAATCCCTGATGTGTAAAACAGCAAAAATAAGAATGAAAAAGAAGAGAGGAGAGAAGCGCCTTCCAATGTGGGAAAGGAGAGGGGGGGCGGACAAAAGCAATGTCTAGGAGAGGCATCTCCCTGGAGAGCTGGCATCTCCACCTTGGGCCAATGGGAATGGCGGGAAGGGGAAGAGAGGCGGGGCATGGACAGGCAACCCCTGCCTCTGGGAGAGGAAGAGAGCTCAGACTGGAGAGCTGGAAGGAGGCACCCTCTTGGTGAGGCTGTTGGAGAGTGTGTGAGTGAGAGAGAGGGAAGAGTTGCTTGGCGACTTGTGGCTCTAGGCAGAGCCAAAGAGGTGGGTCAAGCCTCCCTTTCTCAGCTGCTGCTTGGCTTTTCTGCCTCTTCTGGCAGAGCTTCCGCAATGCCTTCCTTGCTTTGTTCCTCAGTCAGGACTCCCCTCTGACAACCTGTCCCTCCCTCCTCCTCTCTTTTCTCTTTATCTTCCTCATTCCCCATTCCCACAAATGAAGACGTGTCTACTCTCTGCTACAAGTAATAATTTTTCTCCTTCTACTGAGTTAGCAGAAGATTTGAATGTTGAGGTGGGTGATTGGAAAATTAGTGTTAAATTCTGGTCTGTACATAGATTAGCATGGGGCCCCTATGCTCATGGGGCCCCTGAGCAACTGCCTATGTGTTAAGACAGCACTGATTTCATTCCCAAACCAACAAAGCACCTAGGTCAAAATCCTGTTGGTGTCTTATGCATGTATAAGTGTCCCTATAGAAGTGGTTGGACATATTTGTCTGGTGCGAAAATCTACATTCAGCTCAAGGCTGTGGAAATGAAATAGTGCATGCAGTGCCATTATGCATGCAGATGTGGCTGAGATGTGCATCCCATGGTGGTGGGTTGCACATTCAGGTGCACATTAATTTGCACAACATTGCCATTCAACACAAAGGTTGCATAGCACAATCAATCCATAACTCCACATGTAGAGATTTATACTACACAACCCAAATGCAGGATTTTGGCTCTGGTGTTTCAGAAATCCACTAGCATTATGACAGTCAGACAGTATCCAAGAGGAAAAAAAAGTTTCTTTTTCTTTCTTTTTGCTAGCCACATCAGCCTAGTGTTCAGGGCCAAACTAGACTTGGCTTTCAATTTTGTGATTAGGAACCACATTTCTATTTATTTAAATTTAATACTAGGTGTGAAGGGTGGTTTTTACTGGGAATATATTTCACAGGGCTGCCTTTTGCTAGTATGGACCATTGGACAGGGAGGAAGATAGCTGGCTAGATGGAGAAAACTCCACATGAGCCAGAGGTCCTTCATCTCCAGTATGAAGTGTCAGCTGTAGGCTCCACATTGCCTTAATCAGTGAATAATCAGTGCTCACTAAGTATGATCCATCTGACTCCTGCACTTTAACTTCTAGAGATCTGGAGACTGAGTTGAATCCCAAAGCATGATAATGGAAGAAACCATGGAATATTAGTAAAGCATCCCCAAAGGCAAAAAATAGAGACCAAGTATACAGAGTGATTTTCCCAACACAGGGAGTACAGAGGTATACCTATGGCGAGGGTCATGACATTGCCCCTCTAAACAAGAATTCTGCCCCCCCAAATGAAATTTTTCATCCGTCCCCAAATTTCTGGCATTTCAGAGAGTGAGACATTAAAAAATCATTCATATGTAGAACTCTTATATTGGCTGCCTTCTCATTCCTTTGGTAAGTCTGGCTGTCCCTCTGCTTAAGATACCTAAATTATATTTCTAAATGCTTGAGTGATGTTAAGTTACTGCAATGCAAGAAATTTTGGAACTGAAAGAAAATGCCTATTGGTGGGCCAGAAGTCTTATTTGGGGACAGTGTTCTTGTTTTGCCCCCCACCCCCACCACACCCATAGCTACACCCCCTAAAGGAGCAGAAGAGAGGGGCTAAGCCTGTCCACTAGGAATATTTGAAAACATATATGAGGAAATGGCAGAGCTTAGAAAAATTGCTTTTAAAAAAAAAATCTGTCTGCTGGTTTGGGCATTCTGGCAGTTGTCATCCAGAAGAAACTTTTCTAAGCTTTGGGGCGGGGTGTGTGTGGAGCTGCCTTGCTCACAGATATCTGTCGACCAGATGGGGTACCTCTGGGCCAGAAGTCACCCTCCTGTTATGTAAAATCACGATTTTGCATTACGCACAAACCAGGCCATCTCTGACAGCATCTGTCCTTTCAGCAGAATTTAGGATTACAGTGACATGTTGAGCTCTGTTTTAGGATTAGGACCTTTTAAAATGTGCCAGCTGCTGTTAAAAGAAAATCTTTCCCCACAAATGCAAAACAAAGCAAAAAAGGGTGACTTGAAAGACTGGTGAAGAGCTTAGGGATTACAGTTGTGAAGACAAGAGTAGCAGGGAAGCACACGGCATGAAGACATCAGGGGCCCTTTCATGTTACCTAGTTGTAGCATTATGATTCCACTTTAACTGCCATGGCTCCATCCTATGGAGTCCTGGGATCTGTAGTTTGGGAGGGGTATTTAGAATTCTCAGCCAGAGAGCTCTAGTGCCTCCCATTACTACAAACCCCAGTATTCCACAGGATGCAGCCATGACAGTTAAATGGAATCACAGTGCTATAACTGGGTGGTGTGAAAAGGCCTAGGATTCACCCTCCCTGAATCCTATTTGTCTGAAACAAATGATTTAAACAACATTCTCTGAGCTAACATTCCAACTTTTGTGGATCTTAAAATGAGACTGCATTAAAAAAAAAAACCCTTTACAAATAAAGCTGCAGAAGTTGTTTTTAAGTAGGAGTCTACAGAAATAGTGAGTGGAAGCTATTATTCCTGAGATAACGGAACAATTTTTGTGCATGTGTGTGTGCATTGTGTGGTTCAAAATTTCAGTAGTGTTCATGTGCCTTCATTGAACTGTGCTTGTCTGAAAGCATCCACCATCAACATTATCCTCCAGGTGGAAAGCTAAAATATAAAGGAGAGTTTGCTCCTTCTCATACAACAGGCAGTCCTTTGAAGGTATATGACCCCTTGCAAAAATGCAGCCATGATACGTACCTAAGGTATTCTTTGTATTTGATATTTCAAAGCTGGACTATCAATGTCTCAAAATAAAAATCTAATGGGGCACAAATCAAGTCAGTTTTTTCAAGTGAGAACATGTACTGTTGCTGAAGGTTGGAGGTGTAAATTTGTATTTTTGGATGTAATGTCAAGTGTGAAGGTGGTACAGTTCTTGTGAAGAAGAAAGGGTTATTTTTGTCATGCTACTGTTTGAGTGCCTGAGGGACAATGAGCAACTTCTTCTATTAAGGATACTGCTTTAAATATATAATATTTTGGTGAGTTTACTTGAATCAGTGCTGCAGTGCCCTTCTCACAACCCACTATTCATTTTGCCATTCTTGTATGCTAAAAACAAAGGAGCCATTTTTGACCATTTTCAGAGGGAACGAACATACATTTCAGAAAGACTTACCAACAGTGCTGCTCCTCCTGAGAACTGCCAGAATGTGTTATGATGTAAAATTGCTCTGATATGCTTCTCAGAAAACTTGGTGGCTACCATGAAGGGACACTTCTCCACCACCACAGGACTGGTGCTTTCCCCTTTGCGGGGGGAGCCCCCTCAAACATTGCTACATAATAACATTCTTTCCTGGCCCTTTTGGTTGAGGGAATAATACCACTAGAAGAATATTGCCACCTCTACAAAAGAATAAATAGGAAGGAAAGCTGTTTTAAGCACTATCCAATTAGAATACTGTACCATGACATAGTGGTTTGAGTGCTGGACTATGGAGATTATCAGACAGAAACAAAAAAAAGCATTCCTGTCCCAGTCTCCTCTCCTGCCCCTGTCCCATCCCTGACCCACCACAATCACCCTCACCATCACACTTACCTTCTCTTCCATTGTTCTGGCAGCCCAGGAGTGAAAGGAGCTCTAACAGAGTTCCCTTCACTTCCTGGATCAAAATCCTGCAGATTCTTGCAAGAAGATGCAAGCGTGGGAAATTCAAAAGTAAAAACAAGAATACACATGAAAAAGTGACACCAAGCACCTAAACACACTAAAAACTTTACAAGTAACCCAGGGAGGGTACAAAAAAGAAGGTAGATTGCCTGGATGTCCTGATCTCACCTGGAAGTGTTCTGGCAGGGACTTTCCATTGACACTGGGATCTCACCAGCATAACGGGGAACCTTGTCACACACAGGCAAATCTGGAACACAAATGGAATGGGGGCTCTATTGACGGCTTCTCCCATCAATAAAAAGCAGCACCAGTGGAACGGCAGCAGAACAGGTGCATAACAAGGGGGGAACAACGTTGTCTGATAAGGGAGTCCTTTTGCAATCTCCTGGCATTCATGTAACACCACTTTTAACATGTCTGATAATCTCCTATGACTCTGGAGACCAGCGTTCAAATCTCTGCACAGCCATGAAAACCTACTGGGTAACCCTGGGCAAGTCACACACTCTCAGCCATCAGAAACCACTGTGATAGGTTTGCCTTAGGGTAACTATAAGTTGGAAATGACTTGAAACACACCACCACCACCACAACAACATGCTTTTCATGGGGCTGCCTGTGAAGAATGTTCAAAAGCTATATCTAATGAAGTATGCAGCAGCCAGTCTGTGGCCCATTGTATGCTTTAGAAACCACTTTGCTATTTTACTAATGATATGGATTTCCACTTCAACTCTAAACTAAGTTTAAGGGACTGGTTTTCAGTTATAAAAAATGAGCCTACATGATTATGGCTACATTTTTTTGTACACTTAAGTAAGAACTAGGCCTACTGAATATTGTTACACTTAGGACTTTTTCGGACGCTGAAAAATCGTCAGCTTGCGAGGCTGTTGCGCTGCAAAGCGTCTGTTTCATATGACGCTCACCCCTGCCAGTACTGTTGCAGTACCGCAGGGAGAGTTGAGCGTCATATTTCCTTGATTTTTACTCACGAAAGTTGATCGTGAGTAAAAATCGAGGAAATATGACACTCAACTCATATTGTGTCACCTTGTGTGGTTTGTCCTCTCCACGTGCACACGTGTGCACACACACACATCCCAGTACCACCAATGGTCACACAGAGTACAAAGAAATTTTGTTAGGCTATGAATTTTCCTTGGTTTTTTTTTCCCAGGCTATGAGGCCGTGTTCTGGAATAGTTTCTTTCTGATGTTTCGCCTGCATCTGTGGCTGGCATCCTCAGAGAATGGTTGGGTATGTGTGTGTGTGGAGTTTATATGCTGTGAACCCCTGTTGGGGAGAAAATGTAAATATGTGTAATTGAATGGTTAGTTTCTGGGTATAGAAATGCAAGGCTTGTTAGTGTCTGTTTGGCCGGCCATGAAAGCCTTCGACTTCACACAAAAACCTATGAAATTCATGGGATTTCCATAAGTTGACAGGTGGCTTGAAGGCACATACACACATAATAAAAATGCAACATTGGTTAAAACAATCCTGTGTATACAGTTGCAATCCATAACGTAATATTTTCTACACTGAAAATACAGCCTATATCATCATCATCATCATCATTATTATTATTAACCACATCTTCCCAAACCTCAAGGTAGGGTACAATATAAATTAAAACACAATATATAATATAAAATAATGAAAACATACAGGTAAAAACATGTAGGATTAAAAGAAACTACATAAAAATCATCCATAAATTTAAAATAGAAATTTAAAATTCATAGATTAAAATCAACTGGGTAGGCCTGTCGGAAAAGATAGGTCTTTAGTACTATTTTAAATTCTGACAGCATGTTTAGCTGTAGAATCTCATAGAGAGAATCAGAGAAGGATACTGGTTTTGACAGTTTTTGAGCCAGTGGTTAGTCCAGTTTTTAACTTTTCCCTCCCATTTCTCCTAATATATACAATTTGGGAAGTGGTGGTGGTGGCTTGATTTGGAGAACTGTGTTGCAAAATTCAGAGAATTATGTATAATACTGAAGGTAATGGTGTTCTGGTTCTCAGGTTTTTACTAAAATATTGACCAAGGGCCTGTATCACAGTCTATGCTTGTAACTTTATGAATCCATAACTACATTGCAGAATGCAATGAAACCTGTTAGTGAATTGTGAAGATGTGCTTCAAGATACTGACAAGAGTACTCCAATGTGCCTCAGACATGTCTGATGTGCCTTGGGTACTCGTGATGAGCTCCTGTTGTTCTCTGGCACTTCCTAGCTGGTGCCCTGATGCACATTAAGGAACACTCCAATGCTCATCAGTGCTCATTGCACATCAAACCATAGTGCATCAGTTACTCTACCATTGCACAATAGATGCTCAGATGTTGTAAAGGAACTGCAGCCCTAGGTTAATATGGACATTGTGAAATTACTCAGTTCAGTATTGTGCACACGTAATGCCATTTACAGAAATAAATCCCAAGCAGAATGCCTGCCATCATTTTTATCTGTTTATATGCCATCTTCCAAATGAAACAGGACTCAAGATGACTTACAAAAATTAAAATAAATGCAAAAATATAGCCATACCTATAGCCATGTCACTTTTTTGCAGCTTTTTATTAGTGCACCCATGCACATTGGTGAATTAACAGGTTGAAGTGACAGGAACTGAAAGCTGTCTAGAACAGATGATACAGTGGAAAATTCCTACTGGACTGGTTCCATTTCAGAAACAAGACCAGTTTTTCCAGAATTCTAGAATCTGAGGAGAGATTTGGATGAGGAATATTTGGGGACCATCTGTACATACTTTGCATTCACTAGGTATAGTTCTGCTAGACTGAATATGGGACAGGGCCTGTTCTTTTAATGTTTAGCAGATCCTCAGTCAGGGAAGACTTACAGTAAAGTTCCATCAGGTGGAACTGACACTTCTCCCTGAACCTCTCCTCAAAACCCACATTTTAGCTGATACAACCTGTTCACATGTCTATTTACTGGCCAGTAGAAAGTGGAGGAGGGCTAACATCAGTGAAGTATCCAGCTCCATTCCTATAGATGGATGTACAGCAATGACATCCCACCTCTGAGACCTGCAGGAGGTCATGGAGATTGCCAGTTACTGTGCATCCAGCTACAGCAGAGGTGAACAAACTCTTGGAGGCTAGGGGTCCACATTAGCCTCCCAAGAGACTTTGTCAGGTTGCAGCCCCACACTGCAACCTCATCACATGTTTTTTTAAAAATGTCCCCAAACATCCTATATGTGTAACCTACAAACAGTTCCAGGTTTGGGGTGGGGAAGTAGGACCTTCCCTGCAATCACTTTCTTTTGTCCATAAGGCAAAATTTCTCTTCCATTCATAGCAGGGGTGGACAAATGGTAGTTTTCCAGAATGTGCTGTGCTGCAATTTTCATCAGCCATATTCAGCTTAGCCAAAGGGGAATTATAAGAGTTACCCACCTTAGGGAGTGATAAGATAGGAATATAAAAACAAAATACAAAAGCATTGAAGGACTCTTCCAAGGCAACATTCCTGGACGCAACACAGTATTACATAACAAGTTTACAAATACTCCAACAAAGCACATACTCTTTACAATATGGAAAAAACAATTTCTATGGGATAAAATGTTAACAAGTCAAGACTTTGAACTTTTCTCAACATGTAGCAAAGGAGACCTTTGCTTGGCTTACAAATTGGCAGTTGGGGTACCTGATGCATGCTTAGGTTACAGCAGTGATAGTTACATGAGCATCCTGAAACATATTAAGCTAAGCTAAGCTAAGCTTTAAAAATGATTTTCCTTCCCTTTGGATTTTCCTTTCCTATGTGTGATTTGACTCTGTTGCTTATAATGGCCATAATACTTGGAGAGCAAATAAATCCACATTTGATCTTAAAAACAAAGTTCAAGAATACGAGTGTTTGCAACTAGCATTTAATTGCCTGAATAAGCTGTTCAGTAGACTACCTATACATTCTTTACTCTAGTTTTGTCTGTGGAAAAGAATCCATTCCTCATACATTTTTCCTTGGGTGGGTGAGGGACACTACATATTTCAGGGAAGGACCCAAATACAGCTGCTGCATAGAGCAAGTTATTACTTTCTCTAATCCTGCCGTATTTAGAACTTAGCCATCAGAGCTTGCCTCTGTGTATCAAAGCAGAAAGCATTTAAAACTAGAGTAAATCTGAATGGCTTGGAAGTAGGTTGACCTTGGAAATCTGTTTAATCAGGGTGGGGGGGGGGTTCTTCAGCTTTCATCAACCAATAAAAGCTGTCCTTATACAGTCCTCACAAACCATCAACTTGGATTTCAATCCATAATTGCAGATAGATCATCTGGACAAAATGAATTATTTCTTGCTTAGGCTCCTACGCTGTTTTGATGCAGGCAGGGTGCATTTTTATGCCCCACTGCTGCATCCTATGTGGATGCACTGAGATCTTCTTGTGCTCCAAGTAAATATTCTATTTTCCAGTGGATAGGATAGTGACCAGTCAGACTATGGTCAGCCAATGTTATTTTGCTGGCTGAGATGAAGAACAAGATGGTGTCTCATTCCCATTCCATGAAGAGAAATAATTGGAGTGGCACTTAAATCTTTCATTGATACTGACAATGGCTGCTGCCACTCTGCAGAAATAATGCAGTTTAACACCACTTTAACTATTATAGCTGCATCCTACAGAATCCTGTGATTTGTAGTATGGTGTGGCACCAGAGCTCTCTGACAGAAAAGGCTAAATATCTCACAAAACTACAAGTCCCAGAATTCCATAACATTGAACCATGACAGATAAAGTGGTGTCAAAGTGCATTATTTCTGCAGTGTAGCAGCAGCCAATCAGACAGTGTCTTCTTTTTTAAAAATATTTTTATTGGATAGAGAGAAGAAAATAAAAAATGTAACATTACAACATATGGTATTGTCATGCATTCTTTTATATCTACATATCATTTTGTATTCCTAAATTGTCTCTAATCCTTTTTATATATAAAATCTTATTTTCTAAATTATCAAGATTACTTGTATGCATCATATGCATCATATGTACATAATATACATTAATGGACTTCCTTTTCTGGCTATTTCAAGTATTTCCCTCCCTATAATGTACATCTATTCTTGTCTTAATTACACGGTTTCTATATTTCTGAGTATTATAGTTCATATTCAAAAACCATTTCTTGCTCAAATATAAACATCAAATGTCTCATATGTAAAGTTATATTTAACATATAAAAATATCCTGCAAACATTATTTCCATATTATACTGTTAGCCATTTAAGCTTTGTTCAGACAGGAGAAAGTTCCATTATATTTCCCCACCTATTAGCTAAGTACTTGATTATAGATGTCCAATCTTCATTGTATTTGTCATATGTTATGTCTGACCTTTTAGTAACATCGTTAGTCTGTCTAAATTGAGAGATTCATATAATTTCTCCAGCCACTGATCTGCACTAGGACATTCTTTGTTTTTCCACATTTTTGTGAATGTAATTCTAGCAGTTGCTAGCATATAGAAGATGATTTCCCCATATTTCTTCTCAACTTGATTTTTCTATCATTCCTAACAAGAAGACCTCTGGTTTCCATTGAAGTTTGATATTTAGTATTTCCTCTGTAATCTGTTGAACTTGTTTCCAAAACTTATGAGTCTCTTTACATTTTCACCACAAGTGAAAAAAGGTTGCATTTTTTTCTCCACATTTCCAGCAGGAGCTCTGTGTTCCTTTGTACATTCGGGCTAATCTGTTAGGCGATAAGTGCCATCTAAAATACATTTTGTATAAATTTTCTCTTAAATCTTGGCTTAGTGTTCTTCTAATTTGTCTTGTCCACAAATGTTCCCAATTTTCAAATTCTATTACATGACCAACATTTTTAGCCCATACAATCATACTAAGGTTTCACTGTCTCCTCTTCCGTTTCCGATTCCAGGAGTAATTTGTAAAATCTGGAGATCATATTTTTGTTTCCCAACTCCATAATAGAATCCCATTGTGATTTTTGGGTCAAAAATCCTGTTAGATTTGCATCCATTTTGTATCTCTCTCTCATTTGCCTATACAGATACCAGTGGCATACTACATCTTCTCCTGTCATTTCATCTTGGGTTTTAAGTCTTAGCTGGTCACCTTCAATTTTTAAGATATCTCCATATCTCAGCCATTGTTTCGATGGAATACCATCTCTGTTATATAATGCTTCGTGAGGTGAAGCCCATAAAGGGATTAAACAAAATATTCTATTTTTAATTTTTTCCCAGCATTTAATTAAGGGTCTTCTAATAGTATGATTACAAAAGTCTCTGTTTATTAAGTCCTTATTATAGAAGAGATAAGCATGCCAACCGAAGCAGATACCATCTCCTTCAATTGCCAATAGTCTCTTGTTCTCCAATGTTGTCCACTCTTTTATCCATGTGAGGCAACATGCCTCATGGTAGATTTTGAGATTTGGAATGTTCAGTCCTCCTCTTTCTTTCACGTCTTGAAGAATCTTCATCTTCACTCTCGGCTTCTTGCCGGACCAGATAGATTTGGAGATGTCTGCATGCCATTGCACTGAATCCCAGCGCAACCTTCCCAATCCCCACTTACCAATCTCCAGCTGCTGTGATCAATGGGAGTCTGTTCTATCCCTCAGGAAGCAGCTGGCTGCTGTTTCCACTCCCTTCCATGAGTGATCTCCAGTGCAACAGGCAGAAACAGGGTCCCTGTTGCACTTTCCCCTCTCACTGGAGATCACTTGAACAAGGGGAGGTGGGAATGACAGCCAGCTGCTTCCTGAGCGACAGGGGAACTGACCCCTGTTGATCACAGAGGCTGCTTCCTGGTAAGTAGAGACTGAATCATAGGAGATTTTCACATGGGGAAATTATTCCCCTGAGAGATCAGGACAGAAATGGGGCTGTTCTGGAAGCAGCGCCGCGTTTTGCATGCCCCCTTCCCTCTCCCAATCTTCCGACGTCCTCACACTGTGCTCATTCTATTTCTATTTATTAACAATGAACTCTCATTAATAAAAAATCACGGAACCTAGCAGGACGGAAATAGAATGAGCACAGCATCAGGACGACAGGAGATCATAAGAGGGAAGTGGGCATGCGAAACGTGGCACTGCTTTCAGAACAGCCCCATTTCTGTCCTGATCTCCCCGGGGAATAATGTCCCTGTGTGAAAATCTCTGTAGTCCCTACATAGCACCTAAAGTAGGAGCTACATAGGGACTATGAATATGTCACAATCATGAGTGTGTAACTCCAGGTCACACATTTGTAACTTTGATACAGGATTCCATCCTATAGCATTTTTGTTGCCATAAGCTGCAACCTCCAATAGACTGGGGGATCCAATGTGCTCCTGTCTCTATCAGGAAGTTGCCTATCCCTGCTTTAAACACTGATAACTGAGACCTAGAAATGAGAGAATCAGAGGCAGACTTTTTTTAAAAAATCTGATTCACAGTCCTTCCATAATGTACAGTGATTAGACAGCATGTGATAAAATGTCACCTATGGTCAGAAAGTAGGCATGTCAATGACTCTGGTCTCCTTTTCCTTCTTCTATACCCTGAAAGTTTTACACAGACTGTTCGCCTTTCCAAAGTCCCCACAAAACTTTGTGTTGTCCAGCTTCAGTTCTGAGAGTGTCAAAAGGAAATGTATTTTGCTGCAGACCACTAGAACCAGTTAAATTAGGTCTATTCAGCTCAGGCTTCATGCATATTAACTGCTATGTTGCTTTATTCCATCATATAAACAATAAAAATGTTATCAAACAGAGTATACAAAGAGCCATGCAAGCTTTATTTGAACTGTAATTTTTATAGTTTAATTATTGATACAGCTCTGCAAGACACTGAAAGAGCTTGGTAAATTAACAGCTTGTTACTTTACAATGGCTCCATTGAAATAATGACAGCCATCTTGACTAGATTTATAGCCTCCTTTGATAAGCCTGCTTTGAGCAGCTCATGTTATAAAAATCACCTTGATTGTACAAACTGACCCAAGGAGAACTTGTGGAGAGAGCCTGAACTAAATGAGAAACCAGCAGATACAAGTTTTCCTGTTCCTATGACATAGCAAATGGCAGGATGTTGCCTGGATTCAACATCACACACAAGCAATGACTATCCATGAAACAAGATGGCAACAGAATTGGAAAATTCAGGAACACAGATAACATTGGATTTCTTAGTGATACCACACCAGCTCAGCTGCATAACTGTAACTAGGGCCATCATAGATCTAATAGTGTGACTGCTCCATCATACACTCAGGTCATGCTATTTCATGATGATTGTGATAATCTAACCTTCCATTACAGGTCTACACAAGCATGATAACATCTGGATGCATGAAGAAGCAATCACACAATTTTTTTCTCCACATTCAGCTTTTTTCACAAATCATAAGTGGTCATGCATAGAGAAATGTGCCTTCATAAAGTCGACATCCATTCACTTCCTCCATTTCCCACATCCACAATGAATCCATGCCTGGTTTCATTGTAGTACAGTTGTCCCTCCACATTCATGGATTTGGCATTTACGGTTTTAAGTATTCACAGCTTGAAAATATTCTTTAAAAAATAATAATGCAAAAAGCAATCCTTGATTTTCCCATCTTATATAAGGGACACCATTTTGCTATGCCATTGCATATAATTGGACTTGAGTATTCACGGATTTGGGTATTCACGGGGGGTCCTGGAACCAAACCCCAGCGAATGTGAAGGGACAACTATAGTATTGTTGTTTCTGAGGCAAAGTGTGTTTTATTGTTCTTATTTTGTTTTTTGTTTTCCTGTTGTGTTAGTTTGTTAATATTTTTCCATTTGTGTTAAAAATATGTACCTTAAGGGCTTATCTACACTAGCCAGGATACACCAGCTCCCTGCCAGCATATCCTGGTTCCAGATCTGGCCTGTTCTGCCCCTGCTACCTGGAAAAAATTCACTGGCATCCAAACAGAACACTGGCCCATCACTGCAGCCACCACCACTGCCATTTTCCCTACTGATGCAGAAGCCAGGAAGGGGGCCTTCATCATGTGACTGAAGGCCCCCTGCCTGGCTTCCAGGAGAGCCAGGGAGCTGGCAGAGGTAGCAAGGGATGGTATGCTGGGATGGGTTCCCATGGACATGTGGGACCCAATCCGGCAGGAACAGATTAAACTGGGTATTTTCATATAACAATATGTCAGGCCCTACCCCAGCTTGCCCCTGTTCCAGACCGTATCTGCCCTGGGAGTGGTGAGGACTGCTCAGAGGCAGATTGGGGTAAATGCCCTGTGTCATCTGGAATTCAGGGCTCTGGAATGGGGGAAAGCCAGGGTATTTGGCCCATGTAGATAAGCCCAAAGTCTACTTTGGAAACAAGTATGCATTACTTAACTGAACTCACTACATCAATGAAAATGTGCTTTAGCAGGTTTGCACTTGTGAAGTTGAAGGCTTTCACGGCCGGCATCCATAGATTTTCCTTGTTTTTTTTTCCCGGGCTGTGAAGAAAATCTATAGTTTTGCACTTATTTGAAATACAGTTGTCCCTTCATTTTTACGGCTTTGATTTTCACAGTTTTGTATATTTGTGGAAATCCTTGGCTCCCCCTCACAGGGAATGTGTTTGGGGGTGGAGCCAAACCCAAGGAAAGCCCCACGTTTGCTGCAAAGCCACTGAGCCTCCAAGTGCTTGGCAGTGGGGGCATGGTGGTGGCGGTATGGCAGACACAGCAGCAGAAGCCCTGGAGGTATGGTGGCATTCCATTTGGGGGGGGGAGGCCTGAGGAGTGCTGCACGTTCCGCGGCTTTGCCCTGAATGTGCGGCATTCCCTGGGCTTGCCTCCACCCCCTCTGCACTGAACCCCGTTCAGGGCCAAGTTGCCCGATGCAGCCATTCTTCAGGCTTGGCTTGGTGGTTCCTGGGGCTTCAATTCAGTTGGAGTGAGAAAAGCAAGCCCGAAGAATGGCCGCATTAAGGACCAAGTCACCCAACACAGCCATTCTTCAGGCTTGGCTTTCTCACCCCAACCAAATTCAAGAGGTTCCTGGGCTTCAATTTGGTTGGGGTGAGAAAAGCAAGCCAAAAGAATGGCTGCATTAAGGGCCAGGTCACCCAACGCAGCCATTCTTTGGGCTTGGCTTTCCCACCCCAATTGAATTAAGGCCCCAGGAACCACCGAAAGCAGCAACGATCTAAAGCCAGTGTCCGAATAACCCACCCCGGCTTTGGCTTTCTGGAGAGGCTTTTCACCACACAGGGAATGATCCCTGTGGGGCAAGAAGCCAGAGCTCAAGCAAAGCCTCTCCAGAAAGCCAACGTGGGTGGGTTACTCACACGCTGGGTTTTAAATAAAGAAATCGTGGATTGTTTCTGCCTTAGGGTCAGCTGATTGGCAATTCCAAAGGGAACAGGCAAAAGAAAGTTGAGAGAGAGGACGACATCTAATAGATATTAGATTAGAAGGGCAAACAGGAGCCATTAGAGAAGGAGAGTTAACAGAATAAAAATCAGCAGCAGAGGGATAAGCAACAGAAAGAACAAGTATGCTATAACAAGCTGTGAACCCTAACATTGCCTAGATAAAAACAAAAGCTGGTTATAGCCCACTATATAACAAAGTTATACTTGAAATTATTATTTCTATTGTTAGAAGTAATAAACCAGGGAAAGTGGCAAATTAAAAAGAAAGAAGCAGTTCGATAAACAAATAAGGAAATGTCAGCAGTCCTTCCCTTCTACTTGAGTGGTGGTAGAGTGATAAGGGTTCAGTCCTCTCACCACCTCCTCAGATGGTGGGGCTTTTAAAGCAATCAGCTGAGCCAGGGTGGAGGCAGGACTTCAGTTCTCTCACCGTGCTAGAGCTTTTAAAGCAGTTCTTAAAGCAGTCAGCTGAGCCTGGGTGGGGGCAAGGCTTCAATTCTCACACCAGGCTGGAGCTTTTAAAGCAGTTCCCCCTTTGCAGCAAATGTGGTGGGGCTTTGCTTGGTCTCCAGCTTTTCGCCCCACAGGGATCATTCCCTGTGTGGCAAAAAGCCTCTCCAGAAAGCTGAAGGGGGCTGGGTTACATGGATGCCATCTTTGGATCATTCCCTGTGGGGCAAAAATCCAGCGTGTGAGTAACCCACCCACGTTGGCTTTCTGGAGAGGCTTTGCTCGAGCTCTGGCTTTTCACCACATTCCCTGTGTGGTGAAAAGCCTCTCCAGAAAGCCAAAGCCAGGTGGGTTATTCAGACACTGGCTTCCTCTTTTCCATCTTGCCCCATTGATTTCGGTACAATACTCTGCCGCTAGGATAATTTTTTCTGCCCGCCATTATGATCATGTCATTCCATTGTTGTCGTCCCTTCACTGGCTCCCAATCCCATTTAGAATTTGTTATAAGCTGTTATTACTAACTTTCAAAGTCCTTCATGGTTTGGCCCCCACCTACTTGTCAGCACTTGTTTCCCCCTATCTTCCTGTTCATGCTCTGTGCTCTGGTGATTCAGGGCTGCTGATTCAGCCAAGGATTTCCTCTGGCCCTACTCGGATATACCCCTTCTCCCACTCTGCCCCCTATTTTGGAATCTCCTTCCCATTAATGTGCGGACCACCACCTCTCTAGACTACTTTGAGTCTTAGGAGATTTTCAGACACGGAAAAATCGTCCCTTGCCGCGCGAGCAGCCTCCCGAAACTGCTGCGCGGCAAGGGTATTTTTCGGACGACGCTGTGCCTCTTGCGAAGCCGTCCGTGTCACTTCCGTGAAGCTTGGGACGGCTCCGCGCCATATTTCAAGCACGGGCAGCCTCCGTGATTGAAATATGACGCGGAGCCGTCCCAAGCTTCACGGAAGTGACACGGACGGCTTCGCAAGAGGCACAGCATCGTCCGAAAAATACCCTTGCCGCGCAGCAGTTTCGGGAGGCTGCTCGCGCGGCAAGGGACGATTTTTCCGTGTCTGAAAATCTCCTAAATTAAAGACTATTCTATTCAAGGAAGCCTTCCAACTTTCATCTTGATTTTATGTCCATATTATTTGTATTAATTTACACTTTTATAGTATTGTTTTAATCCTGTTATAGTAATATTTTATTAATTTTATAATCTTGTTTGTGGTTTTAGATTGTGCACCATAGGCAGGTTTTTGTGTTTATTTTGGATTGTCGTTTTTCTCCTCTCTAAAGGGCTAAGTAAAGCCTGTGGCGCTATATAAATAAATGTAATAATAATAATAATAATAATCAGCAGTGGGGGCATGGTGGCAGTGATGGGGTGATGGCAGTGGTGGCGGTGGCAGCAGCAGAGGCCTAGGTGGTCCGGGGCAGCGCGGCAGCCTTTCTCCCTCCTTTCCTCCTCCAGGGCATTCCAGCTGCACTCCCCCCCCAACCAATCTTTACTTAAATTTTTATTCATGTTTTTTTCATTTTCGTGGGGGTCCTGTGCCCCTAACTCCTGTGAAAATGAAGGGATGACTGTAAGTGCCTTTTCTAGACATACTTTTTAAATGTACATGTTGGACATTCTCATACAAGCCTCTAAAAATGTTTTTTTGCCACAATTTTTACACCATTTTTCTGCTGGCAAATGAACCCTTTATATCAAATGTTGCCATAATAGCATTAAAAGGCAGCCCTATACTTCTGTGTTCGCTGCCGAGTGTGGTCTCAGCAGTTCTCGCAAGATGTGAACATGCTTAAAAGTCTAAAAACAACTAAATTAAAAAACAAAATGTACACAGAAGCACTGAAACACACTTAAAAACTTGCCTGCAACACAGGGAGGTTCATAAAAGGAATGTCCCATAGCTAGTTTTCACATTGCCACCTAAAAGTGTTCTGGCGGGAGCCACCCATTGATGCTGGAATCACGCCAATAGAATGGGGCACAGTTTCAGATGCTCACAATCACAGCCGGTCTATTGATGGCTTGGCCCATCAATAAAAATAGAACACCTTACTTGCAACATATAATCACAAAAGCATAACATCATCTGGTATTGGCACCCTCTCACGTTCATTAAGCATCGTTATAATGCCATATTTGCCACGTCTGATAAAGTCCATTGTTTTCAGATATAGTGCACAACATAAAAATTCTGATTCAATGACACACCAGAAAGTACAAATCAAAAGAAGTCTCTTAAACATCAGGTGGATTTCTTGCACATATTTAGGACTTTTTCAGACGTCTTAAATGTAACGGAAGCAGCCTCGCCACATTGTGGTACCGCAGGGGCATTTGAGTGTAATATTTCAGCAATTTTTACTCACGAAAGTTGATCGTGAGTAAAAATCGCTGAAATATTACACTCAAATGTCCCTGCGGTACCGCAACAGTACCAGCAGGGACGGGCGTCATGCGAAAGGGACACCCTGCAGCGCAGCAGCCTCGCAACGTGGCGAGGCTGCTTCCGTTACATTTAAGACGTCCGAAAAAGTCCTTAGCCATGCAAGACAGTTGGAGACAGTCCTGTTCTTGGATCCATGGTGATTCCAATGTATAAGCCAATGCCTGGACCTCTGAACAACATACTAACAGCATGGAGTAATAGCTGAAAGATTTGCTGGCAGTTTGATTAAGGGAGGTAGCCATTTTCTGCCTACAGAAAATGTACAGGACGAAAGAAAAGCAATATGATAGCATTCCAGACAAAAACCTATCACTATGGCAACTCAGAGTTTTTGCAAGGGGCTTTTTCTTCTAAGAAATATTTTAGGTGTGCAGCACTAAACTGCAGAGTTTCAATGTATACTTTGTCAGGAACTGAGATGAATATCTCAGAAAGACAGCTTTAAAAATTAAGCTTTGCCCAAAGAGGAGAGCTTTGAGATTGCCACCTAATTGGCTGGAATGAATACAAGCAAAGATTCCTTTTTAGGTGTCCAAATAATACACAGTAATGCTGCTCATTGGAGTAATACGCAGTATGGAAAGGCATGACAAACATATTTTTATTATGATAGAAGTGAAACCATAGGGCCTTACTACAAATGAAAATGGGAGCTTTCATCAAATCCAAAATCTCATTGTAGATGCAGCTGTGCTTAGAGGAAAATAAATGTTTGAACAGAAGATGCATTAATTCAGATGTATGTATTTTTAACAACAATAACAAAAGACGCCACTACATGACTGGGATAAACAGGGAGTGCAGCTGGTCTGGTATTTGTGCTGCTGTGCAGGATTAAATTTCAGTAAATCTCCCCCAGTAGCACTGGATCCTAGAAGCTTTAAAACCCATTATTAATAAAGTAATTATCTTCTGAATTATTGGCTTTCCCTCCTTTTCTTCCTCTTAACAGATTGTCTCATTAGAAGAATTGTAAATATAATAAAGGAACTGTAGGATCAAGCACACCCACTGCCAACTCCTTAAATATAGTATGTGTGTGGTCATATGCCCCTGCTTAATGCTGCATGTCTCTCTGTGTGGTGTGTTGCTATGTGCTGCTGCTCATACCAAGTTTATAATGTTACTTTTTGGTACAACTCTCAGAATCCCCCCTCCTTTGTCATTGAGGGGAGAAAGTATGGGACCTCCTAAGAGACTCAAGTCCTGCTCCTGCCTTGTTACAGAGCAGATGGTCACTCACATTTTTCCCAGGTGTTTGTAACACTTCTGCAAGCAGTGAAGAACACATGCAAGTTTTAGTACAATCAAATAACATTTTCCTAGTTTGCTTTGAACAGAAAATAGTCTACAGTAACCATGGTGTGTGTGGGTGACAGAGAGAAAGTGTGTGTGTGTGTGTGTTTCTAGACAGTGTTCTCATCCTGAGATTCCTCTTCCTATCCTGAGAACCAGAGAAGCTCTTGAGACTTTGGAGATTATCAGACAGGAATGAAAAAAAGCATTCCTTCCCCACAATCTCCTCTCCTGCTCTGGCACAATAAAAAAAAACTTTTCAGACCTACTTTAGTAGCACTGACAGGGCAGCCCAGGAGTAAGTGGAGCTCTAACAGAGTTCCATTCACTTCCTGGAGTGAAATCCCACAGATTCTTGCAAGAAGATGTGAGCATGGGAAATTCAAAAATAAAAAGCAAAATATAGCCCTCCCCCCCAAAAAGGGACACCAAGCACTTAAACACACTAAAAACATTACAAGTAACCCAGGGAAGGTCATAAAAAGTGTGTCACTTACCTGGATGTCCCTGTCTTACCTGGAAGTGTTCTGGCAGGGACCTCCCATTGATGCTGGGATCTCGCCAGCGAAACAGGGCACCTTTTCAGTCACTGTCAAATCCATGACAGAAATGGAACAAGGGATGTATTGACAGCTTCTCCTGTCAATAAAAAGCAGTGCCAGTGGAACAGCAGCAGAAAGATGCATTACAAGGGGGAAACGATGCCATTTGAAAAGAGAGCCCTTTAGCAATCTACTAGCTTTCATGTAATACCATTTTCAACACGTCTGATAATCTCCTTAGGTACCCTAATTGCTACTGTATAATTGAAGCCATGTGCTCAAAGCTGCATTTTCATATTCTTCCAGGAAATGAACAATTGATGCATTCTAATTAAGGTTGCCAGAATGGAAACTAGAGAGGGCTCCTGTATCTTTAATATTTGTATAGAATAAATTTCACCATGTTTTGCTTATTATGTGGCTGCTTGACAAGCAACAGCTACTGAAATTCTCTCTTCTACACAACTATTAAAGGTATAGGAGCCCTCACCTGTTTTCAGTCTGGCAACCCTATCTCTTAATTCTACCCCAACCTCACAGAAAGAGCAAGGTTCAGGGTACTTCTGGGTGCAGAATGGATGGCTGACATCTCCTTTGTGGGGCTCTGTGGAAGAGAGGCAGTGGTGACAGGCACCAGTTTGGAGGAAAGTTTGTGTAAACCCATTACTGTGGCGGCTTTCCGCATAATCTTAACTTGGGTTTTCCCACCATTATATTTCTAGACACATCTCAGGTCAATGTGACCTCCAACTGACCTCTAGTCTACCTAAGTCAATATGAACCCAAAAAGTGTCCAATATTTCCAGTTATGGAATCTTGCAGGAAGGGGGTAGTAGGGCATGGTAACAATATTGGAAGTAAAACTAATAGCTTTGTTTTCTTCACACTGCAACTTCTACGGACTTTATCAGATGCATAAAATACGGTGTCATAACCACATCACATAAATGCAAAAGTGTGCACATATCAGACGATGTCATCTTTTCACGGTTATGTCCCTACCAAAACCCGTAGTTTTTTATTGATAGCTGAAATCATCAATAGATCCCTGAGGTGCTTTTGTACTGACATTGCCTGTGTGTGAAACCTCATGCCATTGTACTCATGTCAATACAGTGTCAATGGCTGGTCTGGTGCAAACACTTCTGGGTGAGATCATGATAGCTAGGTAAGTGACACACCTCCCCGGGTCACTCGGGAACTTTAAAGTGTGTGTATGTGCTCTTTAAAATATTTTTGTTTTGTTCTTTGAATTTCTCATGCAATGAAGTCTAGCGATAATCCACGGAATTTCAAAGGAGGAAATGAACGGAGCTCCGTTCACTTCCTCTTTCATTGTTGGGGAAGGCTTTGCTGGGATTAGAGGTAAGTGCTGTGGGGGGTGTTCTTTTGCTGGTGTAAAAATGGATTTTTTTTATGCCAGCAAAAGAACCCTTTTAAGGGGCTCGTCTGATAAAGCCCTACAACTCTTTCCAAAGTACTCATGAAAAATATTACCTAGAATTACTACAGACTGCTATGAATAAACTGTAATTTCCTTCTTAATTAACATTTTCTGGAAGGAAACACAATGAGCACAAAAGGAATGGAATTCTTTTCTAAGTGTCTCATGATACTGAAATAGGGCATAGGAAATTGCTGTTCTGTAAACAAAGACACGTGCAATTGTCCTCTGATCACATATACAAAAACATACTTCAGAGGAGTCTGTAACAGCTTGTTCAGTGGGGGATCACAATGCTGAGTGCAGCACCAAAATTCCAGAAACCTTTTCATAAAACAACTGAACACATTCAGGGGGTAGCTGTGTTGGCCATGCAGCAAAACAAAATCCAAAATCCACAAAAAAGCAATACCTTTATTGGCTAACCAAATGCAAAACACACGATGCAAGCTTTCGAAGCTCTACTGGCTTCTTCATCAGGCTAAAGATGTAACATCTTTTAATAAAGGTATCACTTTTTTGTGGAATTTGGATTTTATAAAACAACTGAGTCATTCGAAATTAATGCATGCAACTCACTTTTTCCACCATAAACACACTACTTGCTGAACCCTCATTGTCCCCACTTGTAGTTATTGGAAATGCAACAACGCTTAGCACTGAAGAGTCAAGAATGCCTCGGAGTGGACAGTAGTGTTAGGGTTAGATAGTTTGAGTGACCCAAGGTGTCCTTGTCTAACTATCCTGACCCCTCTGTGATGTAAGGTGTAAATTGTGATATAAATTGAAGCTGAATCCAGATAAAACAGAGGTACTCACAGTAGCAGCCCCGAACCCAGGCATTGGGATACAATCTCCAGTCCTGGATGGGTCATGCTCTCCTCCAAGGACTATGTTCACAGTCTGGGGTGCTCCTGGACCCATCGCTCCAGATGACGAATCAGGTAAATGTGATGGTCAGGAGTTCCTGTTATCAGCTCTGACTTCAGATGGACTCCAGATAAAACAGAGGCCAGGCATTGGGATATAATCTCCAGTCCTGGATGGGGTCACGCTCTCCTCCAAGGACTATGTTTGCAGTCTGGGGGTGCTCCTGGACCTGTCTCTCCAGATGATGAATCAGGTAAATGCGATGGTCAGGAGTGCCTATTATCAGCTTCAACTGATACGACAGCTGCACCCTTTCCTGGAAGTCAGGGATCTTGAGACTGTGGTACATGCTCTGGTAACCTCCCATCTTAGTTTCTGTAATGCACTCTACATGAGGCTACCCTCATGCTTTGTCCAGAAACTTCAACTAGTATAGAATATGGCAGCCAGACTGGTCTTGTGTACATCCAGAAGAGACCTATAACACTGACCTTAAGATCACTCCACTGGCAGCCCATTAGTTTCCAGGCCCAGTACAAGGTGTTGGTTATCACCTTTAAAGCCCTAAATGGTTTGGGTCCAACCTATCTTCGGGACCTCCTCCTTCCATATAATCCTCTCCATGCGCTCAGGTCTTCTGGGAGGAATTTGTTACAACCGTTAAAAACTAGGCTTTCTTCGACCTGCCAGAGGGCCTTTTCAGCTATTGCTCCCAGATTATGGAATGGCCTGCCGGATGAGATCCATCATATCAACAACCTAAATAGCTTTTAAAAAGCTCTTAAGACAGATCTCTTCCAGCAGGCCTTTTCTGAATAGATACCCAGCCATTAAAAAAGAAAAGAAAATCTAGTTTGTCCTGACCTCGCTACGGCCACTGTCGGTTGTTTATTTTTAATTTTTGTATTCTGTTTTAAAGTATGTTTTAATTCCTGATTTATTTAATTGTATTTTAAGGGGGGTGGGATTGAGGGTCTGGGATGTATATTTTAATTGTTGTAAGCCGCCCCGATTGCATTTTGCAGAGGGGTGGGATATAAATTATTATTATTATTATTATTATTATTATTAAGCTTATACTCTTAGGGATGTTCCCACCTCTTCTCATCCCCAGAACTCTCTCAGCTCTCCCTAGAGACATAGCTAGCTTAGGATAGCACCCTGAATAATGTTCCTATCTTAGAATCAAGTTCCTATAATAAAAGCCTTAGTTTATTTATTTAAAGCCATTGGCGTCTTTGCTTCTTAAATCAGGATATCTAACTGACCACCGTACACACGCACTCTCTACCAGTAGTTTCACGAACTCACAATGTTTAAATGATCGTAGAAGATCATCGCCACATTACAACTGACAGAATTCACTTATCAAAGCATATATTCTACACCTAGCAATCCTATGCTCACCTCCACCAATCCCTTCCTTGCTTATTTCTATCCTGCCAATAGTTCACAAACTCTCCTGTCCAAAGATGTTATGTATGATTTTTACCCAATCCACTTTCTCCTTGTCTCTCTTTTTTTTGTGTGTGTTCAGTTTTATGGATCCACCTCCATTTCTATTTCTTGGTACCCCACCTGCTCTGTGCAACTCCACAGTCCTCTAAGGCAGTTACACATCATCAAAAGAGAGGAAATGCATTACCAAAAATGTTGGGTGGGGGGAGGATTTGCATAGATGAAAATTTAGAAAAAGACACTTTAGAAATAGAATGCATCTCACCATAGTGGGGAGAGAAAAGCTTTGACCAGATGATCAGTGTATATGTCCAGCCTTCTGTCAGTTCCTAACAATTGTTGATGAACAATCCTAAAGTCCCTGGTCTTCCCTCATATGGTTCTTTATTGTTAAATCAGTCTTGAATTGGAGAACCCTCCAAATAAAGGACATCAAACAAAGGATTATCATCTGTAAAGTAAGACACATGGCCAGTTCTATCCCTAGAACACTGCAAACATTTCACTCTTTCAGATAGGTGTGGGTGTGGGTGTGGGTGTGGGTGTGGGTGTGGGTGGGTGGGTGATCGGTCTTCTCAAACTTTGTTTCAGTTAGCTGAGATGTCCATTTCATCTTGGTGGCTATACGTTAATGCACAGCAATCAGGTTCTATGTTGGGGGATGCCTGAATTTCCTGCTGTAGGATGAGGTGCCTCCCTGCTCAGACCATGGGCCATTTTTCCACTGAGAGTAATAATAATTCTCCAGAAATATTATCTTACACCCTGAGACATGGTCTGGAACACAAGGCATACATACCTGATAGGGAGTTGTGTGTAAGCCTCTCTGCACTCCTTGAAGTAAAAGCAAGGAATTTGAATTGCATAAGCTGACATTACAGTAAACTAAGTGAACAGGCTTGAAGTTTCTCTTTGCTCTGTATCAAGGTGGGAACTACATGGTCCTGGAGATGCTGCTGGACAGCTACTCCCAGCAGCCCTTATCACCATAGCTAATTATGAGCAATGCCAGGAGTTAATAGTCTAACAACGTCTCGAGTGCTGCACAATTCTCACCCCAGCTCTATTTAAGCTCAGCTTTTCAGTCATAAGTGGGCTTTGATTCCATTGTCTTTGAATACAACTATACTTGGAAATAATCCTGTTCATTAATATCTGATTTTGCTTTAGATTCAGTACTGCAGATAAGCTATTTTATAGCAGTTGCATAAGTAATACAAAGCTATATCTGCAACAGATGCCAACATTCCTTTCTCAAGTCCCAGATGGACATTTTTGTTGTTTACTTTCCACTTGACCTGGAAATACACACATACAGAGAGAGAGAGAGAGACAGAGAGAGAGAGCAATTACAGAGAGTACGAAACAGGACAAATTTTGGGATGTTCAGGTGGCTCAGTCTAGTCAAATAAAGTACCTTTGAGCTGATTCTACAGACAGTTTGGCTTACCCACTGAAATTGCCACATGGGGGCTTTGTTAAATTGCTCCACATGCCAATCAGTATAATATGATATAAGCATGGCTGGGACAATTTATATCATCGCAGTCAAATGTTAATTTTTATAGCTTTTTGCAGTGATATGCTAGGGGAGAGTGATCACCAATCTGCATAATGATACTGTGCTCAAGGCATATTTCTACCCATCTCCTTTTTTTAAAAAACACATCAGTTATATGCAATCAGTTGCAGGTTTGTTTGTGTATTTGTAAGGAGGGATAAAATGTGTTTGCTTATGTTTTTTAAAGGCTATATATTAAAGTCTTGTTTATAAAATGGTAAGAATTTAATTCTTTTTAAACTTTTGTACTGTTTTAGTTGTATTTTTAAAATTATTGTAAGCCACCTTGAATCCCATTTTGAGAGAAAGGTAGGATATAAATCCAATAAATAAATAAATAAATAATAAAATAAATAAACCAGCAAGATCAGGTTGCAAAGATTTCGAGGGTTGTAGTGCTTCAGAATAGGAAAGAAGGCACTAAACATGTTCTTGACATTCATTTCATGCACTCAGCACAATAAAGTAAGTGGTAATTATTTCTTTGGGACTAGGGAAGTTATTTGCCAATTTTGTTCATGAAGAAATGAGTAATTTTGGCAATTTGCTTCCCATTACAAGAAAGCATTCAAAAATTGTGCTGTTTTCAAAGACTGTTCACAGTTCAGGACTTATTCTACACAAAATCCACACATGGTATTTTTGCACGCAAAGCAGCATTTTCTGCACATGAAACATCATTTTTTATATAGAAAATAATATTTCTGCACAGAAAAATTGCTTTCTATGCCTAAATAAATAAATAAATAAAAATGCTGCTTTTTCTGCAGAAGGTGCTATACTTGGAGATTTATTCTGTGAAAAATTTGCTCCTTTTCCACAAAAATGACATTTTCTGTGCAACAAACAAATGCAAATTTTGCACAGAATAAGTCCCAAACTCATCAGTTTGGGATTCTCATCAGTCCAGGATTCTCCTTTTTCAGAGTTTCCCACAGACGACACATGGTTTTTCACCATTTTCTGGTGATTTTTGGATAGCTTCTCCATCCCTCTCTGAGGGCTGACTCTACATGCTTTGCTGCCTGAGACTAAGGGCAAAATGGTGCCCCTGCCCCTGTTTCCATATACAGAAAGGAACTGAACTAGTAGGTGAATTTATCTGAAGATTGGAAACCGGACAGCATCTCCCAACATGCCTGAGGGGAGCAGATTAATTAAAGGGACTGAAGAAAGGCAATGTGGCATACAAGGCTCTGTCCTCTAATAGAAGAGAATGGCTAGGGTTTGCAAGGAGCAGCTGTGGGGATGTCACTGCATTGTCTTTCACACAAGGAAAGGAAAATTGTAGGAAAAATACTAGCCTGAACTTTTGACAGAAAGCCAAGGAGCAACCAGTGCTCCCCACTATGGATAGGAAGTCTGTTTAAAAAAATCAAATGACAAATGGAAAATGAGTTTCTTGAGTTATAGAAGCCCTGATGAGGAAAATGCTGGAGGGCTGAGGATCTTTTCAGCTTGAAACATATTCTTTGTGAAAAATGCAAATGGCTATTTCAGCATTGAAAAGCAGTTTCTGGTACAGAAAATCTGGAAATAACAATTCTGTGCAGAAAAGAACATTTCTGTGGAGAAAGTGCTGCTTTTCTGCACTGAAAAATGGAAAAAAAAGTGACTTTTTGGACTGATTAGTCTGCAAATAATCCTTGAAAACTGTGCAGGGTCTTTTTATCCTCTCAGTAGGGAGAAACATAGAAAAATTATTTATTCTGGCTGGAAGAATGAAAATCACAAAGATTTGCATATCTATTCTCCATCCCAACTCAAAGTAGAAAGTGCCCAAAGCTTGTCATTTTAACCTGGCCCCTGAGGTAGGAAATCCAACTAGTAAAAATAAAAACAAACAATGTACGACCTTTTCATGTCATCCAAAAACAACTTTCTAAGGTGACCAGTTCACTCTGCCCAGTGGTTGGGCAGGTCCTGAAACCGCATGACATAGTCCAGGAGTGGGAATGAAATGGCCCATCAGATGTTGTTGGAATGCAGCTCCCTGCATTCTTCACCATTTAACTGTGGTAACTAAGGCTTTTGGGAGCTGCAGTTCAACAACATCTAGAGGGCCACAATGTCCACCCTTAATATAGTCTTTTTCCATGTCCAGGGACTTTAAAAAAAATGGAGAAGTGGTAGAAAACTTTATTTGCTGCATCCAACCTGAAATGCGATTGTCTGGTTTTCTAATTCCTTCAGTTAATTATAAAAAATTGAGCACAAAAGTGGAGATCCTTGCTTGGAGAATTCTGTTGTTCTATTTTATGTTTGTGTTTCTGTCCATTGAAGTTCCCATTCAGCCAAAAAAACCCATTAGGTGACCTTGGTCCAGCCTTTCTCATTCTCACAGAGTTGTTGGACTTTATCAGACCACCCTCTTGAAACATTATTTTGCTAGCATATTATAAAACATTTTTATGCCAGCAAAAGAACCCCCTTTACCAGACCTATTTGTAATAATGAATGAATGAATCAATGTATTTTGGTCACAGACCAGCAGTACAAACCATTTAAAAGCAGCAGAATCAATATCATATTTACAGTGTACCCACAGCATGTGTAAAACTTAGTATATACACATAAAACATATTTAAAATTTATAAACTAAAACCTGATATATGGTACATATGAAAAAGAATAATTAAAATATGTAAGCTAAAACATCCATTAAGATCATTCACAGCTTGTCCCCTTAATTTTATAGCAGCAGCACAAAACTTAACCACTTTTAAAGTGATCCATGATTCCCTATCCTCTATTAGATATTTTAAGTAATAGGCATCCTCGCTGCTTGGTATTCATTGCACGATAGGAGTAATATGTGCAAAACAAATGTCTCTGTAGAAAAGACAATATAATAGAATATGATTAACGGTTTCCACTTCATTCCGACCACATGGACATATTCGTTCTGAAAAAGGTATGCCTGGCTAGGGTGAAGAATTTTTAAAATTTAGGAATACAGTATCTAGCTGGAACAGATACATCGCTGGAGTGAACAATCTCCCATTATCCTTGATTTCAGGGTACCTGGCCATTTCACCCAGATGGCATTGAAACTCTACATCCCATATATGCTGCTTAATTGTAAGTTTACCTTTCTCATAGCCAAGTGCTATTAAAGCCTGAAGTGTGAACCCCAGTCTTTTCAGCTTCTCTTGCAGCGTGGATTTCCATTTTGACTGACATGTGTCTATTAAAGTTAGAGGGGCCAAGCCCACTGGAAGAAAAATCAGGTTTAACCAATAATGAATCTTAAGAATTCATACCCGGGCCTCAATCAAAATTTGCCCCACCTCTAAATAGACTGCTGCATTAAGTACACAGGAAGGTACTCCCAGCAATGTGCATAAGAATTTGGTTAAAGGAATTTCAAAAGGAGTAACATTTTTATAAGTACACCTGTGAGCCATATAAAAGCTGGGCGATAACTTTTGCTACAAACACTTGGGTAGCTTCAAGGATGAATTGTCCTCTTTTCACAAAGAAAAACCTTGCAATTGCTTTGATATTCCTCTAGACATTTGCAATGGTGTTTTAAATATGAGTGTCCCATGTACCTCTTGCATGAAAAGTTATGCCCAAATATTTGAAGGACATTACCTGTTCAATGAGCCGATTATCAATCCTCCATTTATGTTTCATTTTTTTCTTAGTAAACACCATCACCTTAGACTTGGAGTGATTAATTGTCAGTTGTTCAATTGTACAATAAGACTCTAGCATTTTTAATACACGTCTTAATCCCACACAAGACAGAGAAAGTAGAACTGCATCATCAGCATACGAAAGAATAGGAAGAGACATATTTGCCAGTGTTGGTGAATGAACACATTCTTCTTACATGCTTTTAACTAAGGAGTTAATAGAAAAATTGAATAGAATAGGTGCAAGTACACACCTTTGCTTTACTCCTTTATAGGTCTGAATTTGGTCTGTTAAATGTCCTTGATGATCATATCTAATCTGAAGCCATGTGCTTTCATACAGACTACGGATGAGAATCAAAAGGCGTCTATGTTTGTGCCACTTAATTTTTCCCATAACCTATCTTGTGGGATAAGATCAAACGCAGACTTAAAATCTATAAAGGCAGCATAGAGGGATCCCCCTTTTATTGAAGCATATTTTCCCACAAGGTGGTGGAGCACTAGCCCTTGGTCAATGGTTGACTGCTCAGCCCTAAATCTTGCTTGTGCTTCTGGTAAAATGTGTTCCTGATTCAGCAATCTACTAATTTATTACAAAGATGGGCAGCATATAATTTACTAATAATACTTAAAAGGCTAATAGGCCTATAGTTTGATGGATCAGATCTTTTACCTTTCTTGTATAAAGGTATAATAATTGCTAACCCCCAATCATCAGGAATAACCGCAGAGTGGTAAATGCTAGTGAACAGGACAGCTAGTACTGGGGCCCACCAGTCAATGTTGGCCTTAAGTAACTCTGGTGGAATGTTATCTGCCCCAAGAACTTTGCCCTGTTTAAGTTTTGAGATAAGCTTATGAACATCCTCTATAGTGACTGGGGGCCACTCCTGGACAGCACTGATCAAGAACAGAGGTGCAATTGAGGAGGTTGGTTATATATAAGGAATGGAAATATGTTTCCCAAACTTTAGCTGGGATCGTATATTCCACTTCAGATTGAGTATTTTGCCATCCTTTTGCGACAATTCTCCAAAAAGGTGGCAGAATCTCTCCTCAAGAAGCCCTCTATTAAATGTTGCCATATTTCCCTTTGAGACTGATTCTTTTTCAATTTAATCAGGGTTTTATTTTCTCTTAACTTCTTCTGCTGGAATTATAGATAAATTCGTTGACCAATATGATCTATATTTTTCCAGCAGGGTGTGTTCCATGTCAATACATTCCTGATCAAACTGGCACTTAGATTTGTTAGGTAACAGGGAGTGTTGTGAACCCTTTTTGTGACTCAGACAAATCTGAAGAGAGGAAATCACATCCTGAAACAGTGCTATTGTTAATTCTGGAGAAGTTGTGTTTAACAGATCTTTTTACACGTGTAAGCTTTTTATCAGAGTGAAGTTTCTTGGGCATTTCTTCATCCAATTGGCCAGACCACCTAATATGGGAAAATCTCAGTTCTGTGTCACTAGACATTTGGGATTCATACTCAGTGTTGTCAATTATTTCCTTTTCTACATTAAGGGATAAACTCAAGGGGAAGTGATCACTTTCCATGCGATCCCCCACCTTACACTCTAATACCCTATTCAAGAGATTGTAAGATATGATAATATAATCAATTGTTGATGCTCCTGAGCTTGATACAAAAGTGAATCCCCCATCCTTATCTCCTTCAGCACATTCGTACAATATCACCCGATCCAGCTTATTGGTCATTTTAAAAAGACATAGGCCTGCATAGTTCCATCCCTTATCTTTCAAATGTCTACAAGAAATAAAATGAGCTTCTACCAATTCAGGGGGAGATTCATGATAATAATTATATTCAGCATCATCATTTTGTCCAGTTCGAGCATTTAGGTCTCCAGCCACTATTACTGAGACTTCAGGGAACCTGTTCATCAAGTTGTCAATGTACTTCTCCAGCTCAGCCCAATCATTTCTTACCAGCTGTTTTTTCCTTCGGGGTGGTATATCTTCTTAATATATAATTCTCTTGGGTATGTTGCCATTTCCAGTGTGCTGATTGGCCGCTTAGAAAACTTACCAACCAATCAAAGCTCTCTGTTGGGCAGCCAATCAACACACTGGGGTGGGAACATGGGGAAGTTTCAGTCTTTTTTAAACATGGCAGTAGTAGAGAGGTTTTCTGTTGTTCCACTCATGTGTGGCCTGGGCCCTTGGGCCTTTCTGTGTACTCTGGGCCCTTTCTGTGTGGCCTGGGGCCTTTCTGTGCTGCCTGGGGATTTTTTTTTGTGCTGCCTGGGGCCTGGAGCCTTTCTGTGCTGCCTGGGGTTTTTTTGTGCTGTCTGGGGCCTGGAGCCTTTCTGTGCTGCCTGGGGAATTTTTGTGCTGCCTGGGGACTGGGCCTTTTTGTGTGGCCTGGAGATTTTATGTGCTGCCTGGGGCCTGGGGCCTTTCTGTGCTGCCTGGGGCCTTGGGCTTTGGGCCTTTCTGTGCTGCTTGGGGCTTGAGGTCTGGGGCTTTTCTCTGCTACCTGGGACCTTTCTGTGCTGCCTGGGGCTTTGGGCCTTTCTGTGCTATCTGGAGCCTTTGTGTGCTCCCTGGGGTCTTTCTGTACTGCCTAGGGCCTTATAGTTGATTTGAAAGGTTATATATTAATGCATCAAATGATTGTACTCTTGACATGTATCCTAAGTGGCCAGTCAGCAGAATAGGAATGGAAACATAGAATCATACCAAAACAGTGTATGTTATACCAGGTATAGCTAGTATACATTAATTATTAGAAGACTGTAACATCTGCATCTTTCTAGCAAGGTAGTGGCCAAATGGTTCAGGGGCTCCAGTTCATCAAAGGAAGCCCGCAATCTTGTTGCCACCAGGATACACAGACTTCCTTTTGTTTGCCCACCCTTATCACTAGGGATTTCTGTTAGAGTGTATGAGAATAAATCATTAATGACTATATCTGTTGTAACCCAAGTCTCTTGGAAAAGTATGATATCATGCTTTTGAATAAATTTTATAAAAGAAGAATCTAATGCCTTCCTAGTCCACCATGCGATGTTCCAAAGACAGAAGTGATAACTGGTACATCTTTTTGTGGCAGTTTTTGTCAAGGAGCTTTTATAGGCACTGCAAGAGGAGTAGATGGATTTGTACCTTCAATCGTAAGGTGATGCTCCTTTGTGATTTCTTTCATTATCATGTGAGTGCCCACATACTTTTCCAAAATTTCAATCAGATCTGGTTGTGGGGCAGGTCTGCTGACATTTGATATTCTTGGTACAGTTCTTGGTCTCCAAGAATCTTATATCAGTCCATGAAAGAGGTTTTATATTTAGATCAGTTGTTCTAATCTCAGACTGTCCTGTCATATCAATCAGATTATTAGTTACTTCTGCTGTTATGACCAAATTAGGTGTTTGAACTTTTCTCTGAATTAAGGCATGAATTCCTTCATTGTTATGCATGTCCTCCTTACTTGGGTACACAGTTTCATCCTTTATAAACTCTTCAACAGCAGCTGACTGGTGTGTGTTTGAACACTGCTTGACAAGTAGAGGTAGAGTCAATCTCAGAGTATCCAGTTGATTCAGAATATTAGTTTGCTCTTCAAGAGGTAAAACAGAAAATGAGTTTAGAAGAGCTTTCTCTTCATCAGACCATATTGCCTCTACCTTAGAGGGAACATAGTCTTGACTCTTGATCAGTTCAAATTTGTTTTGGCTTTTTTTTTTTTTTTTAGGGTGTCATCCAGGCTGGATTTTTCAGTGACCATACCGTCACTGGTCAAGTCAATCAAATTTTCACAAGATTTTAGTTGCTGATTGGAGTGATTGGTGTTACTGCCCTTTACACACAGTGGTGGTGCTTGATTTTCAAACAGTCTTGTCACATGTAAACCAAGGTGTGCAAGCTCTTCTTTGTTCTCTAGTATCCAGCTAGCCATTGACCAGTTTTTAAAAGTAACCACTGCACGAGCACATGTGTAATTAAATAATGGATATTCTATTCTGGCTATATCTTTGATGGTGCAAAAATTAATAGAGATCTTGCCCAGTGGCTGTATGAAATGAGATTTACATTCATATTGAGATAAAATGCCTATAGGTTTGGGATAATTCAAAAACAGCAGCTTCTGATATGCCAAAACAAGCTTCCAACCAGGGTCCTTTGAGTTTCCCTTATGTGTTTCTTTTTTACCCATTAGTACCATAGTCCAGGGGTCCTGAGGACCTTGCATCTGAGCCTGATCTCCAGGGAAATCCACCTGGCAAAGGGCTTCATCCCTTACATTCTTGGGGGTAGCAAAAGTCTCCTGCAATGAACCTTTTGTCGGCTGATGGATTATTGGATCAATATTCGTTATTTGCTTGGTGCTGACATGGCTGTTGTCATTAAATGTTATATTTACTTTCTTAGGTGGGTTTGTTTCTATTTTTGTCTCCTTGGCTAGCAAGTCAAAGAGCTTCTCAAAATTCATCTTGGAAGCATCCTTTGATTGTTTTACGTTCTTTATATTTTTACTTTTCTTCAAATTTTTAGCAGCCTGCTTACTTACTCTTTTCTTAGATACCTTAGATACCCTGAGGCACTTCTTATTTGATTTGACCAAGCTAGCAGAATTGTTTGAGTTATTTGATTCCAAGTTGTCAACATTTAATGCCCTGTGCACTTGTTCGTCTATATTCAATATTTTATAGACTTTCACAAATAGAGTTAAAAGCTCAGTGCAATCAGTTAAGAAGAACTTAATGTGTTCTATATCTTTGGACAGGGAGCAGAGCCACTCTTCAATCCATCCAGCACCTTCCTTGATTAACTTATTAGTGCTAGGTGGCTTTTCCATGTTTGTCTCTCCCATGTGACTACTCAAGTCCAGGGCTTATTTTAACTTTAACTCCCCCTGTTTAGATAGTTTATCTTCCTTAGAAATTTCCTTAATTAGCTTTGTCTCAGCAAGGGCAATTTCTACTGCAAAATTCAGTGAAGGAGAACCTTTCTTTGTGATCTCATTGGATTCATGCAGTTTATCTTGTTTGGAAACTGGCAAGTCTACCCAGGAGTCTCTGGCTAGTGAGTTTGTTTTTAATAGATGCTCCTTCTGCTACTTGGTGAGAAGAATTGAGTTATTTTTGCTTGTTCTTTCAGTTTTCTATGAGTCAGTGACATAGGAGTTTATCAGATGATCTAAATATGATGTGATAATGATACCAGGAGAGTGCTAAAGGACTTGAAAATCTGATGACGTCCCTGTCCCGTTATGCTCCCGTGCTGGTCCCATTCTCCCATTGTTCTATTTTATTCACAGGCTAAGCTGTGAATAGATCACCTGTTCCATTTCTGTAATGGAATGACAGGTGTCTGAAACTGTGACTCTTTATGCTGGCGCGATGCCAGCATTAGTGGGAGGTCTATGCCAAACATTTCTGGGTGTGATCGGGAGATTGAGGTAAGTGACACACTTTTTTGTACCCTCCCTGGGTTACCTGTATTTTTTAAAGTGTGTTTTTGTGCTTGGTTTTACTTTTTAAGCTTTCTTTTTCTTTTTCTTTTTGAATTTCCCACGTGATCATCCTTTCATGAGAACGGCCAGGGTGGGGGATCCAACATATCTCTATATGCTCTTCTTGTATACACCATTATTGCACAGGGCTTATAGCTACAAAACCAAAGAGATTCAGCCTCGGAGAAGCTCAAGGGGGCTGTTTAAACAATTTAAGTTACTCATTAGGTTTCCATAAGGATTTACAACAGTCAAAGTTTTTACTAACAGACTTTCCCAGCCTGCATATCACACAAATGGTGCTCATAAGCCTCCACAAATCACTGCTTCCAGCCAAGCTCCCCTTAGTAAAACAAACAAAAAAAAAAACAAACAAACAAAAAAAAAACCCTCCACTCTTGGTTAACTTCTTCACACTCCCAGCCCCCACAGTACATGCTTATTGGCCGTCTTCTGTCCTTTGGTAGTTAATGGAGCTGTTGTCAAGGTCATAAATCTTTTCTTTGCTGCAGTTTTATCTTTTGTAGCTTGCTCTGTAGCAATTTGGTGTGACATGCTGTGAGGCTTTAAAAGTTTTTCAAATTAAAAATAGGAGCTCTCCTGCTACATGTCTGACTTCGGAGATTTTCAGACGCCTCTTGCCGCCTCTTGCCGCTCAAGCAGCCTCCGGAGCAGTAACCTCTTCCATTTTGGATGATGCTGTTTCTCTCTCGGCATCGTCCGTGACTGTTGCGGCTAGCATTGAAGGCAGCCACACTGTTTTTTACTCACGGACAACTTCCGTGAGTGAAAAACAGCGCGGCCACCTCCAATGCTAGCCGCAACAGTCACGGACACCGCCGAGAGAGAAACGGCATCATCCAAAATGGACCCCTTGCTGCGCAGCAGCCTCATTACTGCTCCGGAGGCTGCTTGCACAGCAAGAGGCGTCTGAAAATCTCCTTCGTTGCCATCTTGGCCCTCCTTCCAACCTACCTGTAATAGTGTCAGAACGGCAGCCCCAGCAGTAACAGAGCATGAACAGAGCTCTGTTTACTTCTGGGTTCCAAATCTCACCGATTCCACAAGAAGACATGAGTGCAGCAAATTCAAAAATTAAAGCAAAATCAAGACATAAGATGTACACACAAACACAGAAACACACTTCAAAAGTCCCAAGAACAATGGGGGGGGGGGTTTCATAAAAAGAGCGTCCCCTATCTGGCTGTCACAGTCTCACCCGGATGTGTTCTGTCATTGACACTGTATTCCTGTGAGCACAATGGCGTGAAGTATCAAACACCAGCAATGCCGGCAACAAAGCACCACGGGAGATCAATTGATGGCTTGGCCCATCAATAAAAAGGAACGGGTTTTGGACATGACATGATCATGAAAGGATGACATCATTTGATATGCACGCCCTTTAACATTCATTAGGTGTTGTTGTGACACCATATTTGCCTGATCTGATAAAGTCTGTTGTGATGAAGTTGGAATGTGGAAGAGTCAGGTACACTGCTTTAGGGGGACCATGCAATCTAGTCAATATTCTTGAATATAAGCAAAACAAATAGCTATTTGGGTCAATTTGCTGGCACAGTCTCTGTTTCAGCAGCAAGCATAATCCAGGTTACTTTAGAATAAATGAACAAAGTATATAGCATGCAGAATCTTCAGCAATTTGTAATGGTGGGGAGTGGGACCCAATGTAGGGATACTAACAGGTCACAGAAGTAAAAAAAGCTGCCATTCTGTCTGGTTTCATCTGTGAATCTTGCTTTACCTGTAAAACATGGCAAGAGTATGAATAATCAATGCCAATATGTAAAACAGAGGTTCATTTTTATGATGAAATCATTTGCAAATTGAACACTGTACAGATTTGTCACACAATCTTGAATAATTCATTTAACATCAAGTCAAAGAGCCACCTGTTAAGAATAAATGCCATCATTTCCACTTTTAGCCAATAGTTCTGCTTACTAGAATATTTCTGGGGGTGGGAAGAGGCTAGGAAATGGCAATCAGCAAATCACATAACTGGAAAACAGTTCACCAGGCAGTATAACATAAAAACAGTAATTTCACACTCTAGAGAATGGGAATCGGGGGAATAGTCAACGCTTAGGGCATATTTTTTAAAAAAAATACCTATGAATTTAAGTCTCTATAAGCTATATATTTATATTATACTATATTATACTAAACTATATTGCATATATAATTTATCATATATAATTTATATGATATATGATACAATGCTGTGAAATTTACCCAGTATTTTCCAAACTGATACTGATGGTTCCACTTACAATTTGAATGAAACAACAGTGGCAACACGATGGTTTTAATTTTTATTTATTTAATTTATTTACCATTTTTTTATTAAAACAGCACAACAAATGGAAAAGAAAAAGAAAAGAAATTCTGTTCATACATATAGAAAATCATGAAGGCTTATGGAATGCATCATCATCATCATCATAAAATAAAATAAACATTGTTCCATTAGCCTGTTTTCCTCTTGTATACATTCTTTCCTATATAATTACAGTTGCTCATTCAACTGAATCTTCTGTTCTTTTGTTTTTACTTCCATTTGTTACCTCAGCCAGAAGGGTAGCTTATATATTCTATCTGCTTCAATAAACATTGATATCTTTTTCTAAGTTTGATCTGGATATTCGTTTAAAAGTCATTACAGTTAACTTAAAGATGTTCACGGCTTTTACACTTAAGTTTACAGCTATTCAGTCTCTCTCTCACATACATACATACATACATACACATGTGCATCTATACGTGTACAAATATACACATATACACATCCATATACATACACATATGCATACACATATATGTACATATACACATGCGTATTTAATGTTCTATAATAATTACTTTACTCGCCAAATTTTTGTCCAATATTCAATTATAGGAAGCCACTCTTCTGCTTTATCTGGATGTTTTCTGTTTATTAAATGTGTTAGCATGTCCATGTCTTTCATGTCTTTTCATTTCAGCAGCCAATTGTCAATCAGTGGGCTATCTCTCTGTTTCCAGTAATGTGCCAAGATGATACGTGCAGCTGTTACCATATAGAGAGTTATCCTCCAATGCTTAATTTCATCTCTTTTATTTAAAATGGAGGTCATATGTTTAGCAAGTACAGTTCAGGTTTCAGTGGATAGTTCATATGTCGAATCTCTTGTATGTGGGTGGTAACCCTTTTTTAAAAATAATTTTGCAATTCCACCACATGTGATATAATGATCCCACTGCTTCTTGACATCTCCAATGCTGAATGTTTCATGCTTTTTATATTTTGTTTATTTTTGCTGGTGTAAGATACCATCTATGAGAGATCTTAAGATGGTTTTCTTTTAAATCTTAGCATGCCGTAAATTTATTTATTTTTCCCCATACTCCTTCCCATTTCTCCAATTCGATATCATGTATAAAGTCTTTGGCCCACTTTATCATTGTCTCTTTAATAACCTCTTGTTCCAATACTCTTGAAAGTAATAGGTTTTAAAATTTAGCTATTTTGTTCTTAGAATCATAGAATCATAGAACTGTAGAGTTGGAAGAGACCACAAGGGCCATCCAGTCCAACCCCCATGTCTGTCTACACAGTGCCTCTTTGTAGAAAAAGTCCTCGCATGTAAGCTTTACTGGTATCCCATATCATTTTTCCTGAGATGTCCTCAACCGTATTTCAGCATCTATTTTTTTCCTTTCCCAAGGAAGTTTCCATCTTTTAATAATTTTTCATTTAATCTCCACTGATAGTCTCCTTTGTTCATGTATATTGTCAGTTTGATTGGGTTATGATCTGAGGTCACTCTAGACATGATATACATTTCTTTGATATTATAACAGAGTTCCTTTGAGGCTAAGAACATGTCAATCCTTGACATTGTTTTGTGGGAGTCTGAATAGAATGTAAATCCTTTAACATTGCCTTATTTATGAGTCCAGACATCTAATAAAATGATCTTTCTTCAATTAATTCAAAAAAAGTTTTTGGTAATTTTCCTTGATTTTTTGTATTTGTTTTTCTGATGACCTGTCTCTCTGTAGCTCAATAACTCCATTAAAATCTCCCATCAAAATTATGTTTGCATTATTATGTTGGTCCAATTGATTATTAAGTATATGAAAGAATTTGTCTTTCTTTTCCAGTGGTGCGTATATGCTGATGCAACACCATGGTTTTAGAAATTTGCTTCACATCAATTTCCATAAAAACAAAACCAGCAATTTCCCCCCAAAGTCCCCAAACAAAGCCCCAAAGTTTGCTATAAGTCCTTGAACTTGGATAAAAATCTTCAAGATGTCACCCCAAACGTTACTAACAACTTGGTCAAAAGTCATCCATAAATGTGCATTCTAAAGCAAAGAAAATACAGAATTCTGAAGTGTTCATTTGGGAGGTGCTCAAAGCAACTGTCAGATAAGGTCCAAAACTTTAATGCCGACTATAATTTAGTTCTAGCCGATAACACACTCAGGGCCCATCTACATGAGGGGAAAAAATCCCAAATACATTGTAGTATTGGCATCTCGCAGCAGCAGCAACATGTCTAAACAGTTTTTCTGGTCTCAGACGCCCCCATAAGCCTCACATTCTTGATGGAGGCCACATGTGATTTAGTCTCATTAGTTCTTCACTACCGCCTTTAAAAAAAAAGTCATCCCAAGTTGCGCTGATGCAATAGAACAATTCTCCAGTTTTACAAGAAAACAAAACAGAAAATATTGATCCTTTTTATTGCCTTAGCGAGCCATCGTTAAGTAGAAAATCCAACGTGATGGCAGCTGGCGCTTGCCCTGCCAGCAAGCCCCGCCCCTGCTCTCACCTGGTCAATCAGCTTTGTGCTTCCCTTTGAGGTTTTTATTGTTCAATAGTCCAAATGAGCAAAAATGTGCACCCAGCTCATGGTAATTGAAAAAGTATGGGGAAATCTGCAAAGGCTTTTACTGCATTATTTTTGCTGTTTTGGGGCCCCCTCCTTCCAAATAGTGAATTGGTGCTGGATCCTGTTTAGACAGGTAGGATTCCTAGCGAATTCCATGAGGGGTATTTTCACCATTTAGATGGGCCCTTAGTTTGGTGTCTCTGTGATTAAGCATATGGACTTGTATAGCACAACAGACACACATTTTAAATTATACAAAGATGAGTTTGTGCTTGATATTAGATATTTATTTGTTTGCTCACACCCACAGATGCATGGGTCAGCTGCTGAGCAATCATAGCAATCTGAACAATCTCAGAAAGAAGATATATAATATAATGTAATGTAATGAGGGGGGAGGGAGTTGAGAGTAGATATCTCATCAGGATTGTGATGATATGGACCTTGGTTCTTGGTCTTGTAATGTTTATAAGGGACTTAAATCTCCATGTAGGAAGAAACCCCATTAACTCCAGATTTTCCTTGTTTTGTTTTTTTTCTAAGCTGTGAGGCCATGTTCTGGAATAGTTTCTTTCTGACGTTTTGCTCGCATCTGTGGCTGGCATCTTCAGAGAATGGTTGGGTAGGTGTGTGTGTGTGTAGTTTATATGCTGTGAACCCCTGTTGGGGAGAATATGTAAATTTGTGTAATTGAATGGTTAGTCTCTTGGTATAGAAATGCAAGGCTCGTTAGTGTCTGTTTGGCTAATGGTTGGTTGATTGGCCATTTTCTACTGGGAATCCCCCTGTCCCTGTGTGGAATTCGTTTGTAAGTGTTGAGTTTTGATTCTATTGTTTTTCAAAACTGGGAGCCAGATTTTGTTTACTTTTAAGGTTTCTTCTTTCCTGTTGAAGTTGTCCAGGTGTTTGTGGATTTCAATAGCTTCTCTGTGCATTCTGACATGATAGTTGTTGGCCTGGTCTAGAATTTCTGTGTTTTCAAATAGCATTTTGTGTCCAGGTTGGTTTATAACATGTCCTGCTACTGCTGATTTTTCTGGCTGCCCAGTCTGCAGTGTCTCTCATGTTCCTTGATTCCTGTTTGCATACTGCGTTTAGTGGTCCTTATATAAACTTGTCCACAGCTGCATGGTATGCGGTAAACTCCTGCAGCTGTGAGAGGGTCTCTTTTATCCTTCGCTGAGCATAGCATTTCTTGGATTTTTCTGGTTGGTCTGTAGCTTGTTTGGAGGTTGTGTTTCCTCATCAGTTTCCCTATTCTGTCTGTGACTCCTTTGATGTATGGTAAAAAATACCTTCCCTTTGGGTGGCTATTTTTCTTCTTCATTCCTGTGGTTTTTTTCTTGGGTTTGTCTGCTCTTGTGATGTCTGATCTGGCATAACCATTAGCCTGTAGGGCCCAGTTGAGTGCCTCAGTTCGTCCTGCAGGTAGTGAGGTTCGCAGATCCTTTTTGCACGGTCTACCAATGTTTTTATTGTGCTTCTTTTTTGTTATGGGTGATGATTGAACTTTTTGTGTAGGCATCTGTCCGTGTGTGGAGGTTTTCTGTATACTTTGTGGCCTAACCGTTGGTTTGGTTTGCGGATGACTAGGACATCCAAGAATGGCAGTGTTCCTTCCTTCTTTTTTTCCATCGTGAATTGGATATTTGGGTTGATGCTGTTCAGGTGGTTCAGGAATGAGACCAAATCTTCTTCTCCATGGTTCCAAATGGTGAAAGTGTTATCCACATATCAGAACCATGTTGTGGGCTTTTGTGGTGCTGTTTCCAGGGCTTGCTTTTCAAAATGTTCCATGTAAAAGTTTGCTATCACTGGGCTCAGGGGGCTGCCCATGGCTACCCCATTTATCTGTTTGTAGAATTCATTATCCCACTGAAAGTAGCTTGTGGTGAGGCAATGTTTGAACAAGGCTTTAGGGATTTTTATCTGTATGGTATTTTAATTTTTGTAAGCCGCCCCGATCGTTTTAACAGAGGGGCGGGGTATAAATAAATATTATTATTATTATTATTATTATTATGTCCTCAGAAAATATTTGTTGTATGAGTACCATGCTGTCCGTTATGGGGACTTTGGTGGACAATGAGACAACATCAAAACTGATCACTCTGTCTCCAGGTTTCAGTTCAATGTTGTTGATTTTTTCTATGAAGTGAGCTGAGTCTTCGATGTAGTGATATGTAACTCCAGATTTTTGGGACAAGTATGTATAGCTGTATAAATAACAAAGTTCATCATCTGAGTCCTCCATCAGACACCAGGTGAATGGCAGTTGTGGAAAGGATCATTTCAACTATGATGCCCCATTTGGGATCTTTCTCTATAGCCTAAGGCTGCAATTTTCTGCCTGCTTATCAAAGATGAGCCTCCCTGAACTCACTGGGAGCTACCTTTAAGAAAATCTGTATCAAACTGTATTGTTGATAAATTTTAGTCAGCAAAGATATGTTGTTGTTTTAGCTGAGAACTTTTCAATGTTTATGAACCTAAAAGCCATGCTGGTTAGGTCAAAAGTCTATCGAGGACATTATCACACCAGCCTTGTGTGTCATGACAATAATGTTATTTTTAAAAAATATATTTTTATTAATTTTTATAATCATACATTATATTATCCAATTGATACTTATTTAGTATAACAGATAAAATTACTATAAACATCGCAATTTTTCTATTAACTAATTTCAAAAGTTAACATAGATTATTTACTATAATTCTATTCAAAAATATTAATTCCCCTACCCCCGCCCCCCACCTCAGTGCTCCCCTTCACCGGAGCCATTATCCCTTACCTCATCTTTCCAGAATCTCATTTCTTCTCATGGAGGTAACCTCCCATCTTTTGTCGGTAATACTTTTTTAACAAATACTTTCCAAATTTTATCAAAATCACTTTCTTTCCAACTTCCCTTTCTTACTTTAATTCTACATGTTTACTTATCATTTATTGCCATTTTCCAAACTTCTTTATACCACTCCTCCACTTGTACATTTATTTGCATTTTCCAATGTCTTGCTATAATTAATCTTGCTGCCGTTAATAAATTTGTTATTAAATCCTTTTCTGCTTGGTTCTCATTCTCTCCATTATAAATTGACATCAAAGCTATACTCAGTTTCCTTTCTATATTTCTATTCAGAATATTCTCTATTTCTATAAAAATCATTTCCCAAAACTGCTGTACAAATTTACAATTCCACCACTTATGCATATATGTACCTATTTCTTGACAACCTCTCCAACAATATTTAGAGTTATTCTTATGTATATTATGCAGTCTTCTGGTGTCAAATACCATCTCCATATTATTTTATAATAATTTTCTTTTATCCGTATAAACATATTTTTTAGATGTCTTTGTTTCCATATCTTATCCCATTCATGATCTCCAATTTTTTGTTTCAAATCTTCCTCCCATATTCTCCTTAAATATTCCCCTTTGTCTTTCTTATCCTTATTTTTTATCAATATTTTACATAATTCACTTGTAATATCTTTCAAACTTTCATTATCTTCCCTCTTTTCACCTTTTTACAAAATTTTCAAATTTTGTGAATTCCCTTGTTTCTTTATGATTCTTTTTCCAATTTTTAATCCATTGTTCTAACTGTATGCAATTAAACCATGAAATTTTCATTCCATAATTTCTCTCTTATACCCCCTTTCTCATTCATCCATCCTATCCATCCCTCTATTTTGTCTAGTCCTCTTTTCTTTAATTCCTTTCAAAAAAATTTCCTTCAAATTATTTGGGAATTTTTTCCCCATTTTAACCGGTGTTAATACTGAATCAATAGGCAAAAATTCTCTCTTATATTTATACCATATTTCCCATATATTTTGCAGAAATGGGTTCTCAATTCCTTTAATTTCCTTTTTTGTAAAATTATCAAAAAATATGTTCCATATTCTCTTTTCTATTCTCCCTGTTTCTATCTCTAACCATTCTAAATCCTACAATTCCTTCTATAACATATCTCAATTGATTAGCTTCATAATATCCTTTTATTTTGGGAAGACCAAGTACTCCCTCCTTCTGTGATACATACCAAAATAATTTATTTAATCTTATCCTTTTCCCTCCATTACAATATTTATTCAACATATTTTGCCATTTTTTCAGTTCTACTTCTGATATTTTTATTGGTAACATTCTAAACAAAAAAATTAGTTTAGGTAATATTTTCATTTTAACTAAAGCTACTCTTCCAAACCATGATAGTTGAATATTTTTATATTCTTCCAACTTCTTTTCCATTTCTTTCCTTAGTACCATAATATTTTTCTCTTCTAATTCTTTTAAATCTTTTGTAATATTTATTCCTAAATACTTAATATTACTTTTTAATCTTCAATTTTTATCTCTTTTACAAATATATTTTCTTCTTCCTTAGTATAGTTAAACAACATCATATCTGATTTGTTCCAGTTAACCTGTAAGCCTGTCATCTCCCCAAATACTTTTAAATGTTCTTTATTTTTTTCTATTCTGTTAATCAATTCCTTAATTGTTAGCAATGTATCATCAGCAAACAAGCTTATCTTATGTTTTGTTTCTACTCCAATTCCTTCTATACTATTATCATTTCGTATTATATTTGCTAGAATTTCTATTACCATTACAAACAACAGACAATAATGTTATTTAAGGAAACAGGAGCATACTAGTTATAATACATTTATTTTCATACCTCTCTTCATCCGTGTGACTGTGCTCCTTTGGCAACCCCCTGGATGTGATAGGTCCCTTTTCTTCAGTTCCAGGATGACTGCAGTCATGTGGCATGAGGGGACCTGGTTCTCCTTTTTTCCTTCTCCCCCTCCCCCTCACTATCCCAAAGCAGGCTGACTGTGGAACGATAGCAATTTTAGCAGGTAGTGCTGGGATTTTCCCATCAATTGAAAGGGTTGCAACAGTAATGACCACAATGCAAAGCACCAACAGGATAGCCACAACATCATCTGATAAGTACTGGCCAAATTCATTATTATCCTGTTGAAATGCCTCTTTAGCAACCTCATGTGATAAAGTCTCTAGTCCAGCATGTTAATCATACAGTAACCAATTAGATACCCCAAGCTGAAACCTACAAGCAGAACGCACGTTAACCTCCCACCTGTTTTACCTAGCAACTGGTACTGAGAGGTATACTGGCTCTGATACTATAGATAATATACTGTATAGCCATCCTGACTGATAGCCATCCTCTGTGAATTTGTCTAATCTCCCTTTTAAGTCATTTAGGCTGGTAGCAACTACCACATCTTGTGGAAGTGAATTATATCATTTAACAATGTGCTCTGCACTGCAAATGAATCAGCTAGAATTCAGTGGGTAGAGTAGCCGTTTGTTCTGCCTTACAGAGAACAGTTCTCTACTTGAAGGTGTCCTCTTTGAAGGTGTCTTGTCTTTGAAACGTACCCAGGCTAATTTTGTTACAAAGAACCATAGGAAAGATGGTTAGGGGCCTTGGATGTCTACCACCCACAGTTAGGATTTGGACAGCAAATGGAATGGATGCATAGATGTACTTCAGTTCCATCATCATCATCACATCCATACATATATGTTAGTACAATTAGGACACACAGGTTTTATGGAAATCCATGTCTTCTTTTTAGTGTTTCATTTCTGCTCTTTGCTAATGCCATTCTTCTAGAGGGCATTGGCTTAGAAAAATAGAATGGATTTTATGGTGGAATTCTGTAGGGTGCATGTGTGTATATGTCCCTCTGTATTACTTTTCTAATAAGGTACTCTTCATATTACTTGAAACTGTTGACTGGAGAGAAAGAAAGAAAAAGAGGAAACCCCCATAGGGGATGTGAATGAGACTCAGTTGCACATTTTAAGTTGTAACAGCCAATAGCAAAGCTTCAAATAGCCTCTGCTGCTGTTTGTCACATTTGCAGCCACTCATAAAGCTGCTGATTAATAGCTTTAATTAGCCTCCTATAGCCTTTTTCCTGAAGCTCTACACTATAACAGGATGCTAAGACTGATATCATCAACAGTTTTAAAGGCAACTCTTACAAAGGGAATGATATGATGATTTACTGTGCTTTGTTGATTTCCCTGGGAATGTTATATACACAAGGAAGACAAGCAAAGTTAGGTGCGTGTTGGACACATGGGGGGGGGGTGAATACAATGGTAGTTTATCCTAGCTCCAACTGAACATAGTCCATAGTCTTTGAATATCATGAAAAAATGCTGGTAATCGTTCGGCAATATACTACCAACATGTGTGTTAACTGCCTTCCAGTTGACTTGAAGGCAGTTAACCCCACGAATGAGACATCTCCAGGACACCCTATCCTTAACAGACCTGCTTAGATCTTGCAGACTCATGTTCATGGCTTCCTTGATTGAGTCTTTCCATCTGGAATGTGGACTTCCTCTTCTCCTGTTGCCTTATACCTTACCTAGCATTATTGTCTTTTCTAGTGTGTCATGACTTCTCATGATGTGGCCCATGACAGTCTCTGTTTAGTCATGTTGGCTTCTAGGGAGAATTCAGGCTTGATTTGTTCTAGGATCCATTTACTTGTCTTTTTAGCAGTCCACAGTATCTGCAGAACTCTTTTCCAACACTACATCTCAAATGAGTTGATTTTCTTTCTCACAGCTTTCTTTGCTATCCAGCTCTCACATCCATACATAGTGATGGGAAATATAATGACTTGGACAATCCTAACTTTAGTAATCAATGAGATGCCTTCGCACTTCAAGATCTTGTCTAATTCTTTCATAGCTGTCCTTCTGAGTCCTAGGGGTTGTCTAGACGAGAGGATATAATGCTGATTGCTGAACATTAATGCAAAATTACAGCAGTATTCTTTTGTCTCTACGGTTCTTTGGCAAAATTGCTGGTATGCAAAGTTATGCATATTTCAAGTTCACATGCAGCCATGCCTGCGAATCAAGATGGTGGCTGGGAGTGAATTACTAGCATTATTATTCTCCATGAGTTGTCTCCACTGCATAGAATTTTCTTTCATGCTATAAATCTAAGGTCCGCAAATGCAACCTTCCGCTTAAAAAAAGCTGTTTGGTTGTCTCAGCGCAGTGAAAAAGCACACAATTGATACCGTGAAACTCCAAAATGGCACTTCTGGCCACTCCCTGTGCATGTCCAACAAATCAGCTTTCAATTTCCATTGTTATCTGGGAATGTGATATGATGCAAACCAGTTGTTGAAATGGGCAGTAATGCTTATTTCTGCATATTTAAAAAAAACCTCGGGGAAAGTCATGAAGGTTTTTCCTGCACAGTAAATGGAGTTTTTGGCTCCCTCCTTCTGATTACAGTGAATTTCTGTGGGATCTCATTGGGACAAAGGATATTCTCCTTGAATTATATGAGGAGCATTTTCACCATCTAGACAACCCCCTAGTCTTTTTCTGATTTCTCGACTGCAGTCTCAGTCCTAATTAATAATTGATCCAACGTATGGAAAATCTTTATTTCAATTTCTTCATCATTTCCTTTAATGTTATGTCAATCATCCATGGTCATATTTTTCTTATAATATTTAGCATTAAACCTATCTTAGCACTTTCCTCCTTGAGTTTCATTAATAATTGTTCCAGGTATTTGCTATTTTCTGCTGGGAGTATGATGTCATCTGCAATTTGGATTTGTTGATGTTTCCTCCTCAGATTTTCACCCCTTCTTCCTCCAAGGCTAGTCTTGCCTTGCGTATGATATTTTCAGCATACAAGTTGAATAAATAGGGTGATAGACTGCAGCCTTGCCTGACCCCCTTTCCAATTAGAAACCATTCTGTTTATCCATAATCTGTTCTAATAGTAGCCTCTTGTCCTGAGTACAGGTTAGGCATCAGGACAATCAAATGTAATGACACACCTATTTCTTTAAGGGCTGACCATAGTTTTTTGTGGTCTATATAATCAAAGGCTTTGCTGTAATCTGTAAAGTACATGCTGATTTTCTTTTTGAATTCTTTGGTATGAACCATTATCCAGTGTATGATTGCAATGTGATCCCTATTGCCTCTTTCTTTCCTGAACCCTGATTGAACATCTGGAATTTCTTGTTCCATATATGAGAGAAGTCTTTGCTGTAGAATTTTGAGCATGACTTTACTTGCATGAGAGAGAGATTAATGCAATGGTCCTGTGGTTACTACAATCTTTATGCCCCCTTTTTGGAGGATTGGAATGTATATTGAATGTTACCAGTCTGTGGGCCATTGTTTTGTTTTCCATATTTGTTGGCAGTTTTTAGTTAGAACTAGACCAGATTCTGTCTCTGCAGACTAAAGCAGTATTGAAATCCACAAACACCTGGACAAGTTCAACAGGAAAGACGAAACCTTAAAAGTAAACAAAATCTGGCTCCCAGTTTTGAAGAACAATAGAATCAAAAACTCAACACTTACAAAGGAATTCCACCCAGGGACAAGAGGAGTACCAGCAGATGGCCCATCAACCAACCATTAGCCAAACAGACACTAACAAGCCTTGCATTTCTATACCCAGAAACTAACCATTCAATTACACAAATTTACATATACTTCCCAATAGGGGTTCACAGCATATAAACTCCACACACACACACCTACCCAACCATTCTCTGAAGATGCCAGCCACAGATGCAGGCGAAACGTCAGAAACTATTCCTCACAGCCCGAAAAAAAACAAGGAAAATCTATGGATGCTGGTCGTGAAAGCCTTCAACTTCACATTGAACGTCTCTATGGGGAGAAACTGTTCCAAGACACATGGAGAATGGAGAAACTTGGGACCAGGAGATCACATCTACTCTGTTGGTTAACTTTCTTGTTACGATGCAGAGACACAGAAACCATACCACACTTTCTCACAGCAAAGAGGACATTAAAATCCCCACAGGCCAACTGGTTGTACAACAGAATGGAAAAAGCACGGTTACGAGAGAGAATACACACCACCCACAAAGACCTGGCCAACACAGACAAAGAGCTATTATAACTCCACCTCAACATCAGTCAAAAAATGAACATCCAAGACTGGGACAAAATTGACAACCTCACCTACAGAAAAATGGGGAATTATTTGGTGATTCACACTGAAAGGCAGAAACAAAAATTTGACAAATGCCACAAACACCAACAGAAACCCCAGCTGGATACATCATGGACTATTATCAACCTAACAGAATGGCAACTGTCAAAAGAAGAAACATCCATCCTGACCAAAGGAGGCAATTTTGCAGTTACCACCACCAGAATCCCAATTGAAGACAACAGTTTCTGGGCCCAGTATAAGGTGTTGGTTATTACCTTTAAAGCCCTAAATGGCTTGGGTCCAACTTATCTCTGGAACCACCTCCTCCCATACAATCCTCCCCGCGCACTCCGGTCCTCTGGGAGGAATTTGCTCCAGCCACAAAAATTTAGGCTGTCTGCAACCTCCCAGAGGGCCTTTTCGGTAATCACCCCCAAATTGTGGAATGACCTGCTGAACAAGATCCGTCAGATGACAAGCCTGAGTAGCTTTAAAAAAGCACTAAAGATGGATTTCTTTTGGCAGGCCTTTCCTAATTAGATCCCGGCCTCAGGGGCTCCTGGCCTCATTTTGTCTGCTGGCTATTTATTGTATTTATTGTATTTATTGTTTTTAAATGTGATTTTAGATTAGTTGCTTTTTAATTTATATTTGTTTAATATCTTTTTATGGGGGTGGGTGGGGGTGGGTGGTGTTTTGGGATTTTTATCTGTATTGTATTTTAATTTTTGTAAGCCACCCCAATTGTTTTAACAGAGGGGCAGGATATAAATAAATATTATTATTATTATCATCATCATCATCATCATCATCATCATCATTGCCCATGTTGAATCTGCCCTCTACCATCTCCCGGAGGAAGAGGCAGAAGAGATAAGAGGAGAAACAGCTAGGATCCTGAGGAAGGCAAAACCACCACCCAGCAACATAACTATAAAAGAAAGAAAAGCCATCAAGGATCTCAATGCAGACCCAGAAATCATTATTCTCCCAGCAGACAAAAGCAATGCCACAGTAATCATAACAGAAAAATACAGACAAAAAATAAGAGAACTCCTGGACCCTGCAACATACAGAAAACTCAAGCAAGACGCAACCAACAAAATCACCAGAAAAACAAATGCCTTGATCAAGAACTCATCCATTCAGCCAATCATACACCACAATCCATGCAGATCAGAGGCTGTCCCACCAAGACTGTATGGACTTCCCAAGATCCACAAGGATTCCATTCCTTTCCGACCCATAGTGAGCGCCGTTGGATCCCCCACGTATAACTTGGCCAAGTTTCTGTCCACAGAATTACAAACCCACATAGGAAAAACCCCTCACTACATCAAAGACTCAGCTCACTTCATAGAAAAAATCAACAACATCGAACTGAAACCTGGAGACAGACTGATCAGTTTTGATGTTGTCGCCTTGTTCACCAAAGTCCCCATAACGGACACCATGGTATTCATACAACAAATATTTTCTGAGGACATCACAGCCTTGTTCAAAAACTTGCCTCACCACAAGCTACTTCCAGTGGGATAATGAATTCTACAAACAGATAGAGGGGTAGCCATGGGCAGCCCCCTGAGCCCAGTGATAGCAAACTTTTACATGGAACATTTTGAAAAGCAAACCCTGGAAACAGCACCAAAAAAGCCCACAACATGGTTCTGATATGTGGATTACACTTTCATCATTTGGAACCATGGAGAAGAAGATTTGGTCTCATTCCTGAATCACCTGAACAGCATCCACCCAAATATACAATTCAAGATGGGAAAAGAGAAGGAAGGAACACTGCCATTCTTGGATATCCTAGTCATCCACAAACCAAACCAACGGTTAGGCCACAAGGTATACAGAAAATCCACACACATGGACAGATACCTACACAAGAACTCCAATCATCACCCATGACAAAAAAGAAGCACAATAAAAACATTGGTAGACCGTGCAAAAAGGATCTGTGAACCCCAGTACCTGAAGGATGAACTGAGGCACTTAACTGGGCCTTACAGGCTAATGGTTACTCCAGATCAGACATCACAAGGGCAGCCAAACCCAAGAAAAAAACCACAGGAATGAAGAAGAAAAACAGCCACCCAAGGGGACGGTATTTTTTACCATACATCAAAGGAGTCACAGACAGAATAGGGAAACTGATGAGGAAACACAACCTCCAAACGATCTACAGACCAACCAGAAAAATCCAAGAAATGCTATGCTCAGCGAAGGACAAAAGAGACCCTCTCACAGCTGCAGGAGTTTACCACATGCCACATATAGGGACCACTAAATGCAGTGTGCAAACAGGAATCAAGGAACATGAGAGACACTGCAGACTGGGCAGCTGGAAAAATCAGCAGTAGCAGGACATGTTATAAACCAACCTGGACACAAAATGCTATTTGAAAACACAGACATTCTAGACCAGGCCAACAACTATCATGTCAGAATGCACAGAGAAGCTATTAAAATCCACAAACACCTGGACAACTTCAACAGGAAAGAAGAAACCTTAAAAGTAAACAAAATCTGGCTCCCAGTTTTGAAATACAATAGAATCAAAACTCAACACTTACAAACGAATTCCACCCAGGGACAGGGGGATTCCCAGTAGAAAATGGCCCATCAACCAACCATTAGCCAAACAGACACGAACAAGCCTTGCATTTCTATACCAAGAAACTAACCATTCAATTACACAAATTTACATATTCTCCCCAACAGGGGTTCACAGCATATAAACTCCACGTATACTCCTACTCAACCATTTTCTGAAGATGCCAGCCACAGATGCAGGCAAAAAGTCAGAAAAAAACTATTTCAGAACACGGCCTCACAGCCCGAAAAAAAACCCAAGGAAAATCTATGAAGCAGTTCTTTTGGTATGCCATCTGTCCTGGGTGATTTATTCTTCCCTAGTGCTCTGAGTGCAGTTTCACTCAGAGTATTGTTTCCATTGTCTTTTTATTGCATCTTGGTCTTTTATTGTGTTCCCTTGTTGATTGTAGAGCATCCCCACCCTTGGTTTGAGTTTTCGTTTGATTTCTTGGATCTTGTGTAAGAGGCCTTTTGTTCTTCCTTTTTTTTGTTGTTGTCATTTTCTTTTACTCTGTATTGATTCTTGAAGGAATTCTCTTTGTCTTTGCACGCTAGTCTTTGAACACTTGCATTCAGGGTTCTGGCTGTATTTCTGTCACCTTTTGCTTCTTATCTGACCTTTATAGCTTGAAGTGTTTTGTCTGTCATCCACTGAAGTTTTTCTTTTTCTTTTTGGTAACAGATAGTGTCTTTCTGCATTTTTCCTTGGCTATATCCGTGGCTTCCATCCATAGCTCCTCTGGTTCTCGATCAATTAAGCTTAGCAATGCAAACCTATTTTTCACATTTTCTTTAAATTCTATGATGATTTTCTTCAAGTTGCATTTTGGATTGATGGTTGGTTTAGTGTTCTTCTTCATCTTTACTCTAATTTTTTATATTAGTAGTTCATGGTTTGTGCCACAATCTGATCCTGGTCTTGTTTATGCAGAGAGAATGGAGCTTCTCTATCTTCTACTTCCAATTATGTAATCTATCTGATTTCTATATTGGCCATCTGGTGTTGGCCATCTAGTGATTACCATATATAAAGTAATTTATCTGGTTGCTTGAAGAATTTTTTCATGATGAACAGATTGTGAAGTCGAAGGCAGAAAACCGATGAACAGATTGTTGGCCTTGCAGAAATCCATTAGTCACTCCTGTTTCATTTCTTGATCCGAGGCCAAATTTTCTTACTGTCTTTGACTCTGCTCTGCTTCCTACTTTTGTGTTTCAATCACATATTATTAATACGAAGTCTTGTTTAGGTGTGTTATCAATTTCTTCCTGAACCCCAGCATAGACACTTTCAATGTCTTCTTCTTTTGCCTCTTTGTCTTTTGACAACAAAGATCTATAAAAGACAAAAAAAATTCAACTCCATTAGCAACAAAAAAGTAAATTCTCTTGAGATCCAGGCTGCCCCTGTCTTGTATGAATCTACCAACCTCTTTTTTAGGCAGAGAACATTGAATTTCTCAACAAATCCCTGTACTGCTACATCTGCAAAAACTTTTAGGTTCTGTATAGGTAAAACTTACCAATAGTAGTCCAAATGAAAGAGTTTTACCTTTATTGGAGGTAAAGACCTCAAAGAATTAAGTCCCATTCCATTAGTTCCCTTTTGTTAAAATTTATCCTATTGCAGCAAAATTCAATATCTTTAAATGGAGGAAACATATTCAAAGGTAGCTGTGTTGGCCATGCAACAAAATACAACAAAATACAAAATCCACAAAAGAGTGATACAGTGGACCCACCATATCTGCAGACTCTGGATCCATGGATTTAATCAATCATGGATTCAAAATAAAAGAATTAAAAATACAGGAGTTGGTGTTCCTGCTAAATCATTCACATGCGGATGAGCAGGACCGCTGCTGCTTCTGCTAGTCACCATGTCCCTATAAGCTGCCCACCAATTTGCAGTTGGCAACAGCAGCAGTGGTCCTCCTCCTTGTTCATTCGTGGGTGGGCAACCACCACTGCCACCAGTTGCCATGTCCCTGAGGAAGATGCTCACCACTCTGCAGTTGGCAGCAGCTCACTTGTTTGTGGATGGGTGGGTGTACCGCCACCACCGCCACTCACCATGTCTTTGTGGAAGCTGCTTACCAAACTTTCGGTGATAGCGGTAGAACTCCTGCTCATTTGTTTGTGAAAGAATGGGAAGGGACACTGCTGCCACCGCCAATTGCCATGTCCCTGAAGAAGCTGCTCAAAGGCAGAGGCGGGTGGCTGGTGGGCTCTCCAGAGGTGGGGAAGTTTGAGGAATGCACGCCTTGTGGCGTGCCTGTCAATCAGGGCTTGCTGGCACCTCTGCTGCTGCCCTACACCATATTTAATAGGAACTTCAGCATTCACATTTTTACTATCCACAGGTGGTCGTGGGACCACTCACCCATAGATACCAAGGATCTACTGTACCTTTATTGGCCAACCAAAATGCAGAAAATGTATCATGCAAGACAGGTTGCAGGGGCGCCAGCACTCTTTAACATGGGGGAAAATGTGTAAAACTAAGGCTGTCATGGTGGCCATGAATAAATCGTGATGAGATTAAAAGCAAGATCATCTATTAGAATGTCTCCCCACCCACCATGGATCTGTAGCAGACAGGAAAGCTGAACTACTTGTGATTTTTTTTTAACTGAACAACAGCCTCTAAGCAATGCAGCAGATATCATGCTCCTTAACATTATGACCTACATACTTATGTACAACAGCAGCAGCCTGACAGTTTAAATTTGCAGCACTGCATTGACACACATTCCTAATCTTAAGCACTAAAGCACCTCTTCCTGGGAAGAGCTCATTAGTTTTCTATTTAAAAATGGAATTATTCCTGTATTGTTGGGATCAAATGATAATAAGTCTTCCAGCATCTTTGCTGAAATGCCATTTTTTTCCCAAAAACACTTCTCTTCTCAGCTTTCAGACATGCAAGCTTTAATTTAAACTAATCTTTTAACTAATTAGGCTGTGATGGCATTTTAAATGGCTTAGCCTTCTGCAATTGTCACAATCCGTGACTCACTTCATTTCTCTGTTTTCCTTGTAGCTTTTTTTTTATATATATTTTTAAATCTTTCTCAGACAGACAAAGCACCTTCAAGTCCAGAAAATGCAACATAAAATATTTCCAAGATGGCAGCAATACAGGACTTTCAGCAATATTTGGTGAGCTTTTCTTGTTAAGAGTCAGCATCCTTTGCTTGCCTGTTCTCACTAATAGCTGTTTACATGCCTGCAGACTTTGTATTGTGTTGCTTTTCCATCCATCTTTCTTTCTGTGTCACTGTAACCCGCGGCCATTTTTCTCTTCCTTCTCAGTCCTCAATGACACCATGTATTTGATTATGGAAAAGTATTGTAAGTAAAAGTACTTCTATATGTTTTACAAAGAAGACTATGTTTCTTTCTTTCTCTGCTAGACCCTGTGTTTGGGTGGGTGGGCATGAGATCTGTTGTTGTTCAGCTTCTGCTTTTCCAGTTTGATTACTGTGCTTGAGAGATCTAGTACTATATCTCACATTTCCCAACACTGCTCCATAACTCTTGAAATCAGAATTATGTTTCAAATTGTGAGGGAAGTGTATGTGTGTACAATTTCACAGCAGATTTATGACTCTAGTTTAATAGCATCCACTAAGAAATGTGTAGTGGACAATATTTGCACAATGTTTGCACAAATTACACAGTGCTTTCTATCTGGATCTGATTCTCCATTAGGCCAGGCTTCTCAAAGCCTGCTCTTTGGCCTCTAGTGCATACACCAGCACTTAGGACATCAGGTTATTTTATGGCTCACAGAGTTCAGACCCTGAATTTGGAACATTCCTTTTAGGAAGGAGAAATGTAATGACCTGATGAAACCATCAATTACTGAGGAAGTGTAGGTAGGATGATGCTCTGGTACCCCCCCTTTTTGTTGTTGTTGTTGTTGTTAACTAAAAGGAACTTTCCAAACTCTAGATTGCCCTCATCACCCAGAATTAGGGATGGGAACAGGAAGTGTGATTACTGTTTTGTAGGCTGTAGCATGACCAGAGTCAGGCCTGGTATCACCATTTGCTATAATGGGGCATATACTGGGGCCCACAAGCTCCAGAGGGTCCAGGACAGGTGGTGTTGTTTGCTTGTATCCCATATTACTAGAGCTGTGGCATTCTGCCTGGTGTGGTGAAAAGAGTGGATGAACAAGACTTGCAACTCTATTCATTGCCCCAGAATGCCTCTCATCTCTAGTGATTTAGGGCTCGGAGTCATTCTCCCCCCCCCCCAATAAATGCTTGCATCTCTGTTATTTGTGTATCCTGGTGCTAGCAAAATTGTTCCAAAAGAACAAGCTGACACTGTAAAGATGTCATTAGCTTACCAAGAGACCGAGGAATGAGTTATGCAGAGTGAATGGTTGTTTACCTTGTAGGAGGCTGTACATGACCAACTGACACTCAGAAGTTTTGACTTCTGTGAAATTCATTATCAGTGCGGGACTCAGCACTCTTTTCACCTTCACTGTTGGTAGAGGGGCTACTAGGGGTACACAGGCAGGGAAGTCAGGGCCCTTCAAACCTAGCAAACCTAGCTAGAGTTGAAATGACTGCTCATGAATTGCCAAAACAGTATGTTTAGTACAAACAGTACATGATCCTAGAAGTATACACATGAAACATTTACATCAGTAGAGTTTAGATTTGTGCACTCCCACCACTGATCCAGCTTGGGAATCACAGGTGGCACCCTTGGTACTAGATGAGTTTGCTTAGGTTCTGAAAGCCTGGCTGGATGAAATAATTTGTATCAGTGCTCTGCCTTGACCAGAGGAATGTTGGCACATCACTAGACAGTTATCAAACACTGAAAGAAAGAAAAAATCCAGAGCTTTAGAGGCTTCAGTTCCCAGAATCCTATGGCTATGGTTATTGGGAGTGGTACTCCAAGTAAGGAACTTCTCAAAGTTCTTGCTATCCCCAGTGCTATCAGATACCAAAAGATCATTTAAAGTATGACTATGTATGAGTTATTCAATAGTCAATGGAACAGATATTCCAAATTTGCAGAGGGGGTTTCCAAAGATTTAGAGGATAATTACATTTTTGCTCCACAGTTAACAAAACATTTATCTATTTCATTTCTGATATAGGCAACATAGTAACATTCCTATAAATTCTGTAGAACAGCACCACTGAAAAATGCTACATGGAGTTAAGAAAATGGTTATTATTCCTATAGAAATAAATATCATACATTTCTGCTTTTAAGAGTTTCCATGAATTATCTATTAATAGTGTTTAATCAACACCTTCTCATCACTCCAAGTTAACTGTCCAACTTCGATTCACACATTGAGATGGGTTGTTGACACCCAGTCTACCATGTAAGAAGTGTTTATGATGAAAGAGGTGAAAATGTTCCACTAAATAGCAGTTTTGCTTTCTTTTCTAAATTAAACAGAGTATTATGTACAGACCACCCCGCATATCCAGTTAAGTTAGAGCATTTGATATGCAGCCTAATCCTACACATGTTAACTTAGAAGTAGAGATATACAAATTTGATCACTGTACAATTGTATCAAGACCACTAATTATGCACTTTCCACAAATGCTAAGAAAAACTACCCCACACTACACAAGTTCTAAATTGGCTGATGTGCACTTTCACAATGTCATTTGGGTACTGTCCTGAAAAAGCCATAGCAGCACATTGCCCAAGTACATTTTCATCATCTGTCACCAGTCCTGACAGCCTGGCATTTCATTGGCTGGTAGACTGTAGCAGGGAAGGATTTAGAGACTCTGATTATATTACCTAACCATCTCAGTCTTACCTGCAGTTCTTGTCAATTTATGTTCCCACATCCTCCACCAAAGCACTCCCCCCCTCCAGGAAAGAGTGGTACCAAACATTATTATGAATGATAATGTGGATACCCAGTAGATACAGGGATTGTGACAGGACATGGACTGGGAAAGCTACCATATCCTTGGTGTTGAAAATTTCCAGTGGAAAGAATGGTTTCTCACTAAGATGGCATAAGGCATCCTGGTATTTATAAATGCCAAGAGTGCTGACACAGAAACAGAACTTCAGTTCAAAATACATCTCTATTAATTATTAATTCAGTAAGAAAGAGGGAGTTTTAATAAAAATTAACATTGCAAGCTGTGAAAACTGGAATTACAAGGCCATTATATTTGTTATCTTTGTCAGAAGCTCCATCTTGAAGGAAGGTTGTGGTTATTTCCAAACAAGTATGCCTTACATTGCATACTTGAGCTGACAGGAAACTGGGTCCTACCAGCTAAATCTAACATTATATGAAAAATATCCACACCCTAATAACACAGATATTAGATATTAATTATTCTATGAACCCTGAATTATACTTATTTAACATGTTACATATAGTAAATAAACAAATGGAGAAAAATATTGGAAAATATTATTATATATGGTCTCAGCTGCTAGGATAATATATGCAAGAAGCTGGAAGAGCCCAATAATCCCATCAGAGGAAAAATGGCTTTTAAAACGAGATGTATGAAAGGGACAAATTAATAATTGCCATGAATGAGGAAACTTTAGGGAAACTTAAAGAGGACTGGAAAAGTATTCTTCCCTTGTGCAAAAATAAATGGGGAAACCTAGCAGTAATTAAGAACTGAGGACTGAAAATAAATAAAGATAATACCCTATGGCCTATGGAACGAGATCCGTTAGATGACAAGCCTGAGTAGCTTTAAAAAAGCATTAAAGGCGGATCTCTTTCAGCAGGCCTTTCCTAATTAGTTCCGGGCCTCAGGAGCTCCTGGCCTCTTTTAGTCTGCTGGCTATTTATTATTTTTGTTAATGTGATTTTAGATTAGTTGTTTTTAATTTATATTTATTTAATATCTTTTTATGGGTGAGGGTGGGGGTGGGGGGTGTTTAGGGATTTTAATCTGTATTTGTATTTTAATTTTTGTAAGCCACCCCAATTGTTTTAACAGAGGGGCGGGGTATAAATAAATACTACTATTATTATTATTATTATTATTATTACTATTATTAATCAAAAAAAGAGAATGGAAATTATAAGTACATTATATACATATATATAATGACTGACCAAGCCCAAAAAGTAGTCACCAATGGCTCCTCTTCATCCTGGAGAGAAGTGACCAGTGGGGTGCCACAGGGTTCTGTCCTGGCCCCAGTGTTATTCAACATCTTTATCAATGACTTGGATGAAGGAATAGAGGGTATGCTTATCAAGTCTGTAGATGACACCAATTTAGGAGGGGTGGCTAATACTCCAGAGGACAGGATCAGAATCCAAAATGACCTGAACAGATTAGAAAGTTGGGCCAAAACTAACAAAATGAATTTCAACAGGGAGAAATGTAGGATACTACACTTGGGCAGTAAAAATGAAATACACAGATATAGGATGGGTGACACCTGGCTTGATGGCAGTACATGTGAAAGGGATCCAGGAGTTTTAGTGGATCACAAACTGAACATGAGTCAGCAGTGTGATATGGCAGCTAAAAAAGCCAATGCGGTTCTAGGCTGCATCAATAGGAGTAAAGTGTCTAGATCAAGGGAAGTAATAGTGCCATTGTATTCTGCTTTGGTCAGACTTCATCTGGAATACTGTGTCCAGTTCTGGGCAATGTGTAGATGTTATCACTTTCTTGACTTCTTAACTAATTTTGGTCTGAATTGGATTTGGTGGTGAGCTTCCTTCCACAATACAAGCCCTGGCCCTTTTTATATGGGATTTTTTTTTTTTTGTATATATTTTTATTACAACACTTTCCACACAATAAGATTTTTTCAACACATTAACAACAACCCACATACTAAACAAAACAACACTTAACATTTAATACATAACATATAACAATCACATCACATTTCCACTTCCTTATCTTATTTGAGTTATGGTGATCTGCCTACTCTATATAATATATAGAATCACAGAATCATAGAGTTGGAAGAGACCATAAGGGCCATCTAGTCCAAACCCCTGACATGCAGGAATACACAATTAAATAATTCCCGACAGTAGGCACGGACAGTCTAAGGTCTAAGCATGAGTCAAGGTAACAGAAGTCAAGACAACTGGAATCCAGACACTGAAGTCAGCAGGAAGCTTTCACCAGGAAGATCAGTTGATCTCTGACAAAGCCTCCATCACCTCTCCCAGCAAATATAAAGCAATTAAGGCATTGTCAGGTGTTTCTTAACAAGCAGGTTTATTTCATAAAATCTCAGAGACCTTCCCTTGACCTTCTGGATATGAAGAACTATAGGCCAGTCTCCTTATTACCTTTTTTGAGCAAGGGCAGTTGCTCTTCAACTCCAAGCTGTCTTGGAAGAAACCAATTATCTAGATCCATTTCAAACTGGCTTTAGGGCAGGATTCGGAGTTGAGACTGCTATGGTTGATGCTTCACCTGAGCATCAACAGGGGTAGTGTGACCCTGTTGGTGCTACTGGGTCTCTCAGCAGCTTTTGACACAATAGATCATGACATCCACTTGGATCTCCTGAAAAGGCTAGGAATTGGAGGCACTGTGATGCAGTGGTTCCATTCCTTCCTCTCAGGCAGATTCCAGAGGGTGGTGCTCGGGGACAGTTGCTCTGCAAGGAAAGAGCTTAATTGTGGCATCCCACAAGGTGCCATCCTGTCCCCGATGCTCTTCAATATATACATGAAGCCACTGGGAGAGATTATCCGGAGGCATGGGGTGAGGTGTTATCAGTACGCTGATGACACCCAAATATATTTCTCCATGCCTCAGTCTTCAGCTCTGACTTCAGATGGTATCTTATCTCTTAATGGTTGTCTGAAGGCAGTAATGGACTGGATGAGGGAAAACAAATTGAAGCTGAATCCAGATAAAATGGAGGTACTCACAGTAGCAGTCCCAAACCCAGGCATTGGGATACAATCTCCAGCCTGGATGGGGTCACTCTCTCCTCCAAGGACTATGTTCACAGTCTGGGGGTGCTCCTGGACCCATCGCTCCAGATGATGAATCGGGTAAATGCGACGGTCAGGAGTGCCTGTTATCAGCTTTGACTGATACGCCAGCTGCGCCCTTTCCTGGAAGTTGGGGATCTTGAGACTGTGGTACATGCTCTGGTAACCTTCTGCCTTGATTCTGTAATGCACTCTACATAGGGCTCCCCTCGTGCTTGGTCCGGAAACTTCAACTAGTACAGAATATGGCAGCCAGACTGGTCTCGGGTACATCTAGAAGAGACCATATACCTCCAATCTTAAAATACTCCACTGGCTGCCCATTAGTTTCCGGGCCCAGTACAAGGTGTTGGTTATCACCTTTAAAGCCCTAAATGGCTTTGGTCCAACCTATCTTCGGGCCTACCTCCTTCCATATAATCCTCTCCATGCACTCAGGTCCTCTGGGAGGAATTTGTTACCACCTTTAAAAACTAGGCTTTTTTCGACCTGCCAGAGGGCCTTTTCAACTATTGCTCCCAGATTATGGAACGGCCTGCCAGATGAGATCCATTATATCACCACCCTAAATAGCTTTTAAAAAGCTCTTGAGACAGATCTCTTCCAGCAGGCCTTTCCTGAATAGATACGCAGGCAACCAAAAAAAAAAAAAAAAAAGGAAATCTAGCTTGTCCCAATCTCGCCACAGCCACTGTCCATTGTTTGTTTATTTTTATTTTTATTTTTATTTTTGTATTTTTTAAGTATGTTTTAATTCTTAAGTTATTTAATTGTATTTTAAGGGGGGTGGGATTGAGGGTCTGGATGTATATTTTAATTGTTGCAAGCTGCCCCAAGTTTTGTAGAGGGGCGGGATATAAATAATTTTTTATTATTATCATTATTATTTCCTTTGAGCTTCCTTTTGAGCTTGCTGCTGGGTATATGATGGTGGAGGTAAAATAATAATAATAATAATAATAATTTTTTAACCCGCCCCTCTGCTCGGCAACCGGGGCGGCGTACAGCAAGATTAAAACAACATCAAGTTAAAACAATCCTTCCCCATCCTAACCCTCCCACCCCTTAAAACTAAATTACACTAATGGAGAATTAAAATAAAGATAAAATACAATAAATAAATAAATAAAGGCAACTACAGCAAGGGGGTGGGTAAGCAATCAGCTCCACTTGGACTGGGAAGTTATTCCAGGAAGGCCTACTGGAAGAGATCTGTCTTTAGCGCTTTCTTGAAGCTATCAAGAGTAGTGATAAGACGGATCTTGTCCAGCAGGCCATTCCAAAGTCTGGGAGCCATAGAAGAGAAGGCCCTCTGGGAGGTCTGCGAAAGCCTAGTTTTCATAGGCTGCAGCAGGTTCCTCCCAGAGGATCGAAGTGTGTGTGGGGGATCATATGGGATGAGGCGGTCCCTGAGATAAGATGGACCCAAGACATGTAGGGCTTTAAAGGTTAAAACCAACACTTTGTACTGTGCCTGGAAACTGATCGGCAGCCAGTGGAGAGATTTAAGTACAGGTATTATATGCTGTCTCCTAGATGTACCCGTAATTAACCTGGCTGCCATATTTTGTACCAGTTGAAGTTTCCAGGTTAGGCACAAGGGTAGCCCCATGTAGAGTGCGTTACAGTAATCCAAACATGAGGTTACCAAAGCATGTACCACAGTTTCCAGATCCTTTGTATCCAGGTAAGGGCGCAGTTGGCGTATCAGCCAAAGCTGATAACAGGCGCACCTGGCCGTCACACTCACCTGACTAGTCATGTGAAGCGACAAATCCAGGAGTACCCCCAGACTGCGAACACAGTCCTTAGAGGAGAGTGTGACTCCATCCAGGACTGGAAGTTGTATTTCCAGACCTGGTTTCGGGCCTGTGGCTGTCAGTACCTCCGTTTTGTCTGGATTTAGTCTCAATCTGTTTTTCCTCATCCAATCCATTACCGCTCTAAGACAGTCAGTGAGAGGAGAGACGCCATCTGAAGTTTGAGCCGACAATCTGGTCATGGAGAATTATATCTGAGTGTCATCAGCGTACTGATGATACCAAGCTCCATGCCTCCAGATGACCTCTCCCAGTGGCTTCATATAAATGTTAAATAGCATTGGGGACAGGATGGCACCCTGAGGGACACCACAATTAAGCTCAATTCTGGAAGAGCAGCTGTCCCTGAGCCTCACCCTCTGGGATCTGCCCGAGAGAAAGGAATGGAACTATAGCAGAGCAGTGCCTCCAATTCCTAACTCTCTCAGGCGTCCAAGAGGATGGAATGATCTATAGTGTCAAAGGCTGATGAGAGGTCCAAGAGCACCAGCAAGGTCACACTACCCATGTCGATGCTCAGGCGGAGGTCATTGGTTAGAGCGACCATGGCAGTCTCAACTCCATATCCTGTCCTGAAGCCGGTTTGAAATGGATCAAGATAATTGGTCCCTCTGATAATAAGTCCCTCTATTCATCTTCATCCTTATCTGAATGGGCAAGACTCTGCTGGGACTGATGCCAACCCACTCAGACCAGGCTCTTCCTCTGCTCAAGCTTTTAAGTTGGCAGGGATCCCTGTTGGCACAGGTGTAGATAAACCTGTGCTAGGGTCCCTCAGGCCATTCCCTGCCATGTTGTGCTCCTCCTCTGACCCTATAGCCTCATCAGGCTCACAGAGGCAACCCCTTTTGGGTTGAGGGATGGGTCTATCAAAATGCACCTGCAGCATATGGCTGGGGGCAGGGAGATAGCTTATCCTTGAGGCTGGTGCCAGGTACGAACCCTCAACAAAAGTCACATGGCTTGCTTGAGGGATTTCCAGCCTGGGGTCTTACCTTCTAGTAGATTGTGCATGGGGGGTAGCTGAATTACTGGGATCCCCCTTGGGGCTCAGGTGTTTCACCCAGGGATGTTGGGAGATGGGTCTGGGAAAGAGACCATTGGCTCCAACTTTTCCTGCATTGGTTCTCCCACCCTTGGTTTGTATACCTCAAGAAATAAATAATTAAATAGGTTAGTTATGCAATAAACTGGCCCATATTTCAACCCAGCCTGTGTGTCCATCTCATTATTTCATATGTTGGTCATTAAATGAAGCCATGCCCTTTTAAAATCCTTGCAGATCAGTTTTCCAATACCCATTTCCTGAAGAAGGCTATACAAATATTTTTTTTAGCTACAACACATTTGGCTATTGCTTGGGGGAGGGACCTCCTTTCTTATAGCCTGAGACTGTCTCTCTTTCTCCATCTGATTTTGCTCTAGATCTGTTGAGCCAGCTTTCAGACTGTTTGCTACATTAACAATGCCTTGCTTGTTTGGTCGCATTGTGGCTTCTGCCATCAGCCAGAGCTGAGCTGGTTTTGCCGCAATGTATCTGTCAAACTCCCAGTCTCCCTCACTGTGACAAGACATTTCAGCATGCATCACTGTCCTATTTATTCTGCTGTACCTTAGCATTAGGGCAGAGTGATCAGCCATATGGAGCCAGTGATCAACACAAATGTCATTTCTTTCCTTTTGGGAGTGTGTGCCATATAAGGACCTGCAGTCCTGACATTTATGAAGGGAAATTCTTTTCTGAGGTCAGCAAGTCTTCCCTCTAGTGACATCAGTACTGGCATTTATTAGGGTAAATTCTGTTCTGTGAAATGTGTTCATGATTTGTCTGAAGACTGGCAAATAGCTCATTTAAATTAGATGTTCAAGCACTAGCATGGCTGCAGTTAAAAGATATTTTCTTTTATCCATGTTAGTCTGCTGCAGCAAAACCAACAAAGTCCTGTGACACTTTAAAATAGTGATGACAAGTGACTTCCTTATCAACGGGATCATGATTCTGCTTCAGGTTTCTGTTCAAGGTGATGAACCCTGGGCCCAGGTTATTTTATGTTTCTGTTTGGATTGTTGCTGTTGTTAATTGCCATCAGGTCACTTCAGCATATAGCAACCCTATGAATGACAGACCTCCGACACTCTGTTATCAACAGCCCTGCTAAGGTTGCAAACTCAGGGCAGTGGCTTCCCTGACTGAGTATTCATCCATAATGAAGTCTATTTGGACATAACCTTCAAAATTTGGACTAAGACTCAGAGTGGATTAACCAGCCCAGTGGCATGGGAGCCATCATTTGCCAGTGCTTTACAGGCAAACAGATTTTTTGTGAACATAAAAGCAGCCTTGCTGGGTCAGACTCAGGGCCTCTCTAGTCCAGTTACTGTTTCCCATAGTGGCCTACCAGCTACCTGTAAAAAGCTCATAACAGGCCAACAATCCCCTCTCTAGTTTCCCAGTGAAAGGTATTTAGATGCACACTGGATCTGATCCTAGAAGTAGCATACACACACACACACACACACACACAGGCCTTGCCCTATATCAGCAGATCTCAGAGCATCTTACAAATAGCATTAAAACAGGTTAAAAACAGGAATAAAGTACCTAAGCATTAGGAAGAACTTCCTGATGGTAAGAGCTGATGACAGTGAAATATACTGCCTCAGAGTGTGGTGGAGGTTATTAAAACCTTCTTTGGAGGTTATTAAACAGAGACTGGATAGCCATCTGTCGGAAGTGTTTTAATTGTGTGTTCCTGCCTGGCAAGGGGTTGGACTGGATGGACCTTGTGGTCTCTTCCAACTCTATGATTCTATGATTCTGTGAATAAGGTGCCTACATGACAAGAGCCATTATGGCTACTAAACACTAACATGCACAGTAATATTTAATCCATCAAAGGAATTAGTGTGATATAGTGGTTTTAGTGCTTAACTAGAACTTGGGGAGACCAGGCCTCAAATTCCTCTCAGCCATGGAAACCCACTGGGTGACCTTGGCAAATCATACTCTCTCAACCCGAGAGGAAGGCTATGGCAAAAATCCCTATGAATAAACCTTCAGAGCCAGGTCCTTACCTGCCCTTCATCTGATGCCTTGTCACTGTAGCTCAGACACATCGTCACTGAAGAAATCCTCACACTCAAGGACTTGTTTCTTGTAAGATCATGTAACTCATATAGACCTGTCACCAGCTGTTTTTGTAGCAGAGATGTAAATCTTTATTTCATTCCCACATGTAAAAATGAATAATTCCATCCATTTTCATCATATTTCATGAGAATATGAATGTTTTTGCACATTTTTTGAATACTATTCATACTTCAAGACTGTTGGAAACAGTTCATTTGTGTAAGAGTATACATTGTTTTCCTTCACAGAAAACAAATATTTTGGGCAGAAAGCAGGTATTTTGCACAAAATACACTGATCGTTGGGCCTTTGATGGGTTTTAATGTCAGATTCAGACTGGGATACTCCACCGGAGATCATGGTGTAGTTTTACATCATCTTGTTGACAAATATTCATCTATGACCAAGGGGGCTTTTTACACAGCCTTTATTGACTTTAAGTCTTCATTTGATATGATCCCCTGAGACAGGCTGTGGCAGAAACTGGAGACAACTAATATTAATAAGTGCCTTTGATTTTGATCCACAGCCTCTATGCAGAAGCATGTTTGAAAGTAAGGTGCAATAGGGTAGGCCACCTTAACTAGGCCATCCCAGTGTATGCAGGTGTCAGACAAGGCTGTGTGCTAGCTGCTTATTTGTTTAACATTTATATTAATTCTCTGGTTAGAAGTCTGTCTGGTCCAAATTTTCACCTCCTAACCTAGCAGGTAGACCTCTGTCAACCCTCCTTTATGCAGATGGTGTGGTACTTCTCTCTTGCAGTGGTTATTAAGAGCTCTGGGTCGTTATTGCAAAACTGAAAAATTAGTAATTAACTACAGTAACTACAGTAAGTCCAAAGTCCTAGTGTTTACTAGGAAACAGAGTACATATAAGTGGCAAATAAATGATCACCCAACTGAGCAGGTAAAATCTTATAAGTATTTAGGAGTGATTTTTCAGTCCTCAGGTTCCTGGAAAACTCAGTCCCCTAATGCCATTGCAAATGTCATTATTTGGCTTGAGTTAAGTAAGGTTCCTTTTCTGCTTTTACTTTGCTGGTATAAAGTATGGTTTTATTGCATTGTGGTATTGGGATGGAAAGAATATTTGAAAGTAATCATTTCTAGGTCAGAAAAATTAATTTCCCAACCATCAGGAAAGTGTATTAGAACAGGGGGACTTTTGCAGTTTTCCCCAGCATTTGAACATCCTGTAGTGCTGCAGAGGAATTACTCTGCACAGAAACTGTTGTTGTTACTGTGTGTCTTCAAGTCATTTCTGACTTATGGTGACCCTATGCACATGGCTTTTTTGAACAAAAAAACACATTTTCTGTTCAGAAAGCAAGTATTTTTCTGGGCAATAATTCTTCCACAACATGTCAAGATGTTTGAATTTGTGAAGAGTACTGTGCAGATATGTTTGTCTTCTTCCACTGTAGGGAAAAAAAACCTGCACTAATTATTCGCCCTTGCATGTAAAGATGAAATAACTGAGGAGTTATAGCCTTATTGTGATACTGCAGCTTCAAATGGTACCATTGTTTTGAGGGCCCTGATGGGCAGAAAAATGATCTATAACTACCTTTAATGAACAAAGATAAAGAGTTTTCTTTTCCTCTGGGAGATTTCCCTGACCTATTTAACTCTGCTCCTCATCTCCCGTTTCTCAAGTCTTACTGTTGCATCTTATCTATTCAGGATTCTGGCTCTTACCTAATGTCCATTTCTCCTCAACCTGATCTTCCAACTTACTTGATAACATGCACAAACATTGCTTTTCCCCCTCAGGCCCCTGAACCAACAGACTCTTATCTACATGCTCCTATCTACTCTGTCACCTCAGCTTCTCACCCCAGTCCTATAATCTCTGTGTCTGGGGGTTTGTTTTAAAGTAGGCACACTTTCATTACCTTGCTTTTAAATTCCCTGCACTTGAAATTTTAAATAATTCACAGCAGTGAGTTCATTTTTTTCTGCTGTGGAGGCATATTTGAGTCTAAAATGAGGACATATGTGGGTGTAAGGACGTGGCATACGGCTCAGCCTGGAAGCTGATTTATTTTATTTTATTTTATTTTGCCATATACAAAGCATCCCCTCCCCACCTGCCCACTCCCTTTCCTTCAGCTCTTGCTGGATCTCCCCCACCCCCCTACCCCAAAAAATGCAGTTTTGGAAATAGTCACATTCTGGCCTTTAAGAGAATAAATCTCTAGTGACACTGCTGTGCGTTATGAACTCTTCTTGGTTCATTATCGTTGCATAAAAACACTTTTCAAAGCTGTGCTTCTCTTCATGTGACACACCCAGCAGGATGCTAATTAATTCTGACTAAAATTCCTGACTTTTTAATTCTAAATACCATCACATCTGTTGCACTCTTTTGATTTCATTTTCTTAAAATTATCATGATGTGGTAAATTGCAGCCCCATCACTTGGCAGGGCAAGGACATGCTGACTCATATGGCCACATTGATATGTAAAGATCAAGACAGTCCAGGGTCCCATGTCAATTGTAGGACTCTGTCAGATGCCCATAATCTCTCTGGCTTTTCTTCGCAAACGAAGATTCAGGAAGGACTCATCCCGCGCTTTCTGCAAGCGCGCTGATGACTAAAAAGGCCAATCCGAGATAAACAAGTCCGGTTGCAAAAAGCACAGCAGAAGGTCTCCTTGGGTGATGTTTTTGGGTTGTGATTCTTTCTGCGTTGTCGTTTCTCTTCAAGACTTGTTCGTCGTGAGTTCTCAAATAAGGCTGCAGCATTGTGGATAGTGCGTCTCCATGCCTCCCGATGTGAGGCCAGGGCGGACCATTGTTGGTGATCAATTTGGCCAAGCCTGAGATGTTGTTTCAGGGAGTCTTTGTATCGCTTTTTTGGAGCGCCCCTCTTACGCTGACCCGTGGCGAGTTCACCATAGAGTAGTATTTTTGGGAGGCGATGGTCCTCCATCCTAGAAACGTGCCCTGCCCAGCGCAGCTGTGTTCTCAATATCATGGCCTCAATGCTGGTGATCCCTGCTTGCTCAAGGACAGCAACATTCGTCACATAGTCAGTCCAGTGTATATTTAGGATTGTGCGTAGACAGCGCTGATGAAAGCGCTCGAGGAGTCGTAGGTGGTGGCGATAGGTGACCCATGTTTCAGATCCATAAAGGAGAGCTAATTAATGTGAAAGGGTGCGCATATCAGATGACATCATCCTTTCACAATAATGTCTTGTCCAAAAGCCATTCTTTTTCATTGACAGGCCAAGCCATCAATAGATCTCCCGTGGTGCTTTTTTGCTGATATTGCCAGTGTTTGAAACCTCGTGCCATTGTCCTCACATGAATACAGAATCAATGACAGAACACTTCCGGGTAAGATCGTGACAGCCAGGTAAGGGACCATCTTTTTATGAAACTTCCCAGTTCACTTTTAATTTTTAAAATGTTTTTCATTGCTTCTGTCTACATTTTCTGTCTTTGTTTTGATGTACTGTATTGTTTAAATTCGCCACGCTCATGTCTTCTCACAAGAATTGGCAAGATCTCGAACCCAGAAGTAAACAGAGCTCCGTTCATGCTCTGTTTATGCTGGGGATGCCTATTGATGCTACTAAAGGTAAGGTATGATAGGAAGGGTTCTTTTGCTGGCAGAAAAGTGCTTTAAAATATACTGGCAAAAGCACATTGGATGAGGATTGTCTGATAAAGTCTGTAGTTGATCTGCTTGTGACCAAAAAGCATCATGGTAGATAGCACTAGTCTATAAGAGGTGATCTCTAATAAGGTAACTTCACATAGCTTAAGTACACTTATGGACTACATGCCAGAAAAGTATGAAGACTGGAATTCTAATTTAGACCAGTGTCATCTATTCTAAGATCTTTCATTATTTGACAACAAATCAAATTAGGTTCAAACTAGGATCAGGATGACAGTTTTCAATCACCTTGTCCTTATCTTATGATCACTTCCTGCAATAATCAGATACTCAAAATACAGTATAAGCAGGCTAAGATGGCTTCCTCTCTGCGGCCCTTGATGATTTTACACTTTTAAAAAATCAATGGCATTTTAAAATTATACTGTAACTTGCTTAATTGTACTTTAACTTCTTTAATCATCTGGGTTTTAGCTTTATGTGGTTTTACCCTTGTTCATAAGCTCCCTTTGCTCCCATTCAAGAGAAGTGTATGATTAAAATAAAATAAAATAAAACACATATTCAAGCGAAAACTACTTTTGTTAGAAATGATAGTTCTTGTCCAATCAATACTTTAAAATATGCTGAGATCCTGTATAACAGGCTGTGATGCATAACTTTTTGATGGTGGAGCTACATTGCTCACTGGATACACAACCATGTTAGAGAATTACAACAGGGCACTGCATAAGATATCCTGTTGTGCAACACAGCATCCTACTTCACAACTGGGTACTGGGAAAAGGGAAGATTTCCCTCCCCACAGCTAAATACATAACTTTCTACTGCCCTCTGTTCTGCCTTACCAGTGCTCCATGATGCTGTTGGGGGCATTGTACATTCTCTCTTTGCGCAGTCATTGTTCAAGGGCATCCTGTCCTGCAAAGTGCCATACTGTTGCACATCATGACCACTGCACAATGGCCATGTTGCTTGGTCTGTTTGTGCAATGGTTCTGATGGTGTATGACAATGCTCCCTTCCTAGGAATACAACTGTTTCGTGTTGCCACAGTTCTAAACTATGCATTTGCATGCTGATGTACAAGGTTGTAAATTCCCAACAGAATGCCAGTCATAGTTTGTAATATATAGTAGTCTCAACAGCAAAGCAAAACAAAAACAAAAAACAAACCACCACTGCATTTTTCATTTAATACAATCCATGCTTGTGTCATCACCTTGCAGTGTAATCATCAGTCACTATATTTCGCTTAGCCCCATTTCCTGCAATAGGATTTGTTTTGTCAAAGTACTTTGCAACACTGAACTGAACTTTAACTTTTCAAGCACTTTTACCCCCAGAGGTAACTGGAATAATTCAAACTGGATTTGCATTTACAGAAGAGACGAAATAATAGATGTGCATATAATTAGAACACAATACCAGTCCTAAGGCCATGAACACTAAATAATGTATACAAGAGCACTGTATAAATATTAAACACTGAATTTTAAGACAGAATGCTTCCATAGAGCCTTAAGAATTATTTAGAAACAATGCCCCTCCCCCATAAAGGGACAGAATGATCCCACTAGAAAGGAGCTGCAAGCTTGTCCTCCTGTCTTCTTCTCCCTGCTCGAGTAGAGAACCGTAGCTTATATGTCAACAAATATATTCTGGGTTTTAGTTAAAAGTTTAAAGAAGCTCCCCAAGGTGCTGACCCCTCCCCCCAAATGGAGGTGATGCCTTGGATACTGCCTTTAAAGTTCAGACTAAAACCTGGAAACAGATTCACCACCCCAGTGATTTGGGGACTGCCCCCTCCCCCCACTCCTCTGCTTCACCAGTTTTGCACACACCCTCCCTTTGACTGTCATGGGACTTTTATCACACCAGCATCTAAAAACCACTGTAATTCCACAATTACAAGTGGAATTATAGTGGCATTAATACATTAATTATCACATATTGTTGTAATTGCGCAGCAATAGCACTAACAGAAGATTGTATGAACATCAACTTGCATTTTAAGAACAGAATTGAAGCTTGCACTATAGTAACACTAGTTTTTACATTGTGTAGTAATGATGGAGCATTAACACTTTGAAATGGCCCACACATGCACCTTTTTAAAAAAATTCCTCCTACTTCCATGAGATTGCATGGGCAAGATTTTGGCTGTTCTTGCGAGAAGACACGACTTCTATTAAACACACAAAAACACACAAATTAACAAACAAATTAATAACTTCACAATAAAACAAACAAACAAAATGTTCCGAGAAAAGGTGACAGTTCATTAAAAGAGCATCCTGGAGGTCATCTCTATGCTCTCCAACAGAAGCTTAATTATGTGTTCTCTTTGGGAAAGGGGAGGGGGGAAGCAGGAGGACCACCCAGTAACACTGTAATATCAGTAATACAGTGGGATGGAATTATTGCACACTCGTCAATACCATGGAAATAGAGCTATTGACAGCTATTCACAGCTTTTGCCCATGAATGAAGAGTTATGCACAATTAATGGCTGGAGTGTGGATGGACTACAGGAGAATGACAACACTGTGTGATAACAGGAAGCCATTTGTGCCACTACCCCATCATAATTCTGCAAATTCAGCCTTGTGTGATACAGTCCTTGCTAAGCAGAGATTGCTATACTAAGCAGAGATTACTATAACATCTAGAGGGAGAGGGAAGCTGTATGCAGAAGAGGAAAAGGAAGTGGAGGGTATGGAGAATGCAAGCACACACTTTATTCATGATGATCCTGTTAGAAGTGCAACAACACTCAGCAATTAAGAGTCAAGAATGCCTCAGAGTGGGCAGTAGCATTAAGTTTAGATAGCCTGAGTGACCCACAGTCCTCCCTGCTTGTCTACCAATCCTGCTCCCTCTGTGATGCAAAGTGCCTACCCCGACAATCCCAGGGGGGACCTGTTTGCACTGAGCTCCTCCCCATGGCCCCAGACAGACCACAGATTCGGATTCCCTGTGCAGCCACGCAGGGAGTCCAACATTGAAGTATTGCGATGGCAAGGACATTGGGCATGGGTTTTTTTAATTTTATGGGAGAAGCCCTGAGGGAAGGAGAACAAAAGGTAGGCTGGGTACCTGCGAGGCAGGTGACCACACCTTCAAACAAAATTGGGATATCACACTAATTGGATGAAAGGAGAACCCCAGGGAGAAAGGATTTACCAAAGATAAGAAGAATTGCAGCCCGGCAGGGGCATTTGCTCATTTGGAGAACCATTGGGCCCCTTGTCCCCTTTAATCTTCCACAACTATGCAAACAGAATTCATTTGGAATTCTTATGAGTGTATATGTTTGGTGATGATTACTGTACCCTTTGTTAAAGTTGTGGCAAATTTTATAACACATATATGTGGTGTCCAGCCCTCTGTCTCAGCACAACTGATACTCTTAGGAATATTTTCACCTCTTCTCCTACCCAGAACTCTCTTAGCCCTCCTTAGAGATGTAGCTAGCTTAGGAGAGCATCCTGAGTAACTTTCCTACCTTAAAATGGAGTTCCTACAATAAATTCTTGGTTTGTTTCCCTAAGGCTGCTGGGGTCTTTGCTCCTTAAGACAAAATCTCCAATTGATCACTGCACACACACATTATCTATCAAATCCAAACCCCAGTTTGGCATAACTTCTAAAACAAACTTGCACTCAAGCTCTGTTCTTGAATACACTCTCTAAATATACTAAGGTTATGTTACAAGAGTCCCCCCCACCCCCAACCAGCACTGCTACAACAAATCTTACATGCAGGATTCCAGTGAACCAGATGCAACACAGAGTGTGAGAGAGAGAATGTTAACAAAACAGTCTTTCCCTTCTCTGCTACAGGAACTCAGTTCTTGGACAATATTGAAACTGCCATGGCTTAAATCTGCAAGAGTCCATCTTGGCAGTATTTCTGACTTAGACCAGTTAACTGAATACCTTTTTAAATTTTACCAAAATTATTAATCATCTGCATCAAAACAGGGATAGATTTCTGTGGCTTTGAAATGAATGACAAAAGATCATCTACGAAAATAATATTTTCAAATTCTAAACCAATATGCACACATTCATTTTTTTCCTGGAATTTTGTCTAATAGCACATGCAAAGGTTTCCAAGCACAAATTGAATATGGAGATAGTGGACATCCTGCCTTTTATCCCATTTCAGTGTAAAACAGGAGGAGAAAAAAACCACTGGTCATAATCCACATTCTTGGAGCTGAATAAAGAACAAAAATAAATAAATAAAAGCCATCAATAAGAGAATTTTAAAAGCACCTGTGCCTCAAACACATAATAAAATGAGGCAAAATCTGGGTGAGCAAAAAGTACAAGCAGATTATGCATAATTAGGGTAGACTACTATTTTAAAAAATTCCAGTTTCTAAAGGTATCTATTTAGGATGGTCTTAATGCTGCAGTAGAATGCCAGAAACAAGGGGAAAGATGCACCTGAGGTAGATAAGTGGTCCTTGTCCGAATGATGAGGCTGAGAATAGTATCTCCCTAAATGATCATGATGAGTGGGTAGAAACACATGGGAGCCAATGGTCTCTCAGAAATCTAGCAATGAAATATTTTTCTCTTATATCTGGCTTCAGTGGACCGTCCACTAAATACTTCAAGAATCTTGAGCCTCTTAAACAGTTGCTCACCTTACAATAGATGCATGGTAGAAAAGGCAGCAGCAGTTTGTGAGCCAGGTGGGGGAGTGGGGCACTTCATTCCAAAACGGCGGAGGGAAGTGCCTTTGGAGAGCATCTGATGGGATGTTGATGAGCAAATGGGAAGAGAGCATGAATGAGCCAAGTCTGTGGCAGGAAACTGGTAGGGGAGGGGTCTCCTAGTGTAAAAGAAGTGCATGACAGTTGAGAGAGAGGGAGATGACAGTTAAAGGGAAAGTTGAAGATCTGACGCGATGGGGAGAGGTCTGGAATGTGTGTATGGTTGTGAGTGCAGCTGAGGGAATGTATGTGCAATGGGAATATTGTTGAGAGGAATAGCGGCTAATTGGAATACCAGGTGAGGGGAAAGAAAGAACCTCACAAGTTGTTATTGAGTCTGGCAGACTCTGGAATTATATGGTCACCACAGAGTGGGACTAGCAACCAGTTTAAAGTTAACCAAGTTGGAGACAAAATACAAAGCATTTCTGTTACACTGTTTATGCAATAAATCAATGTTTATGTTTTGTTTATCAAATCCAGACTTGTCATGAATTATTTCCCTTAGTAGTATTTATTTGGCATGCTAACCCTGTAAGTAAACACATACCAATACAAGTACTATCCAGATGAAGTCAAACCCCAGTCCAAGGAAGGGATAAAGGGGAAGTTTGACATAAAGGTGGCAACTGTGGAACTGTGGTCTCCACAGATATTTATTTGGTGGCAGCGTAAGTGATGAGGTGGCCAGGTTGAACAGTAATGTAAATTCAGCTGGTGCACCTGCTCTTCACTGTGGCCTGCCTGCTTAGTCCACAAGTTTCCTGTCAGTGGTGGCTGGTGACTCCTATGGAGATTTTCACACCGGAGCCAAAAGCCCCGGTTCTGTCCTGTGACCTCCTATCCCGTTCCTGCAACAGAATGGAGGTAAATGTTCGCACACTTACCTCCATTCCGCTCCAGGAATGGGCTCCCTGCCTCCTTGCCTGGCCGGCCGTAAATGCAGCCATCGTAAGGCTGCCTTTATGACTGGCCAGGGGAAATCCCACTCATTCTTGTGAGAGAACGAGTGGGAGGGAAATTTAAAACACCCCCCAGCTGTTAAAACACCCCCCAGCTGTCAAATGAAGAAATAAAAAGGAAAAAAATAAAAAATACAAGGAACCTGGGGGGGGGGAGGGTCCACTTACTTGGCTGTCCAGATCGTGGCAGGGAGTGCCTGCCACAGGACTCCTCTCCTGTCCCTGTCATTCCAGAACAGGGACGGGGGTCGTATTTGCACACCTGCGTTCCGTTACAGAAATGGAACCAGGTGCTTAATAACGACTTCTCCCATGAATAATATATCACAGGGAGAAAACAGAATAGCCATGCTGTAGGAACGGAACAGGAAAATCTTTCAGCGACTCTCTTCCGTTCCTGCAATGGGACAAATAGCCTGTGTGAAAATCTCCTTTGTCAGTGGGGCAGTAAATCCACACCAGGTTTTAGCCCAAACTTTAAAGGAGCCATGCAGCATATTGAAACCTATCCCCAAAATAGTTTCAAAATCTTGGATACATTTTTAAAAAGTCAGACTGAAACCTGAAATGGATTCATCACTTCAGTAACAGGAAAATTACCAGACACCACTGTCACCTATATCAAAAAAGATTTGTATTATGGCACTTCCACTGTCGTGTGAAAATTTTTGGGTGAATCCATTCTGGATAGTGTGTTCTTGAATGTTTTGGGTTTGGTTTAAATGGGAGGTTGCTTCTTACATTTGTGTGTGTGTGGGAAATCTAAATGGTTTTTAAGAATTTTCATGTGTTTGTCTTGCTGTAACTTGAAGTAGTTTAAAGATATTTTTTTAAAAAAATGGGGGAAAGAAGCTTGAGTGTTGAGAAGACAAACTTTCTTTTTCTCACTTCTTATAATCCTAAAGAAGAGCATCGCAGTTTGTAATGCAAAACTTCCTAATGCCTATTAAGAATGTTGATATCCTCCACGGAAAGAAACAATTCCATCAGAAGAAGAATGGTTAGAAAAGCTTATAGAAGTTGCAGAGATGGATCAACTTACCTTATTATTGGAAAATAAATCAGAAAAATCATTTTTGGAAATTTGGCAACCTTTTTGGGAATATATAAAGACACAATAAATGAATGGTTGCTATGCTAGTATTTATGAGAAAACAAATTGTTAACCGCAAAGGTATGATAAGATGACAAGATGGGTAAAGAGAGAGCAAATAGAGTTCTGTGATAATGTATCTTTTAAAAATAGCCTTTCATTATTAATACTAATTAACAATTAAATATAATAATACTATGATTGTTATCAATATTAGAAATTAGGGAAATAGAAAATCTAAAACAGAGAAGGGGTAAGTTACATTTATACTATCAACTAAGGCGTGACAGTAGAGGAAATCTAATTAGTGTTACTATCTCTTTTTTTCTTCTTCATATATGTGTAACCCAAGTTAACGGAAATGAATTTTATGTTTAGGTTTACAGTTTTTGCTTTTGAATACGTAATATATATGGTGTGTAGTGTGTAATCATAGAATCATAGAATCATAGAATTGCAGAGTTGGAAGAGACCACGAGGGCCATCCAGTCCAACCCCCCTGCCACGCAGGAAATCTTGATCAAAGCATCCCCGACAGATGGCCATCCAGCCTCTGTTTAAAGACCTCCAAGGAAGGAGACCCCACCATGCTCCGAGGGAGTGCGTTCCACTGCCGAACAACTCTTACTGTCAAAAAGTTCCTCCTCATGTTGAGGTGGAATCTCTGTTCCTGGAGCTTGCACCCATTGCTCCGTGTTCCAGTCTCTGGAGCAGCAGAAAACAAGCCTGCTCCATCCTCAGCGTGACATCCCTTCAAATACTTAAACAGGGCTATCATATCGCCTCTTAACCGTCTTTTTTCCAGGCTAAACATACCCAGCTCCCTAAGTCTCTCCTCATAAGGCATCGTTTCCAGACCTTTCACCATTTTAGTTGCCCTTCTCTGGACACGCTCCAATTTGTCAATATCCTTTCTGAATTGTGGTGCCCAGAACTGGACACAGTATTCTAAGTGAGGTCTGACCAAAGCAGAATAGAGTGGCACTATTACTTCCCTTGATCTAGACACTATACTTCTATTGATACAGCCCAAAATCGCATTGGCCTTTTTAGCTGTCGCATCACACTGTTAGCTCATGTTCAACTTGTGGTCTACTAGGACTCCTAGATCCCTTTCGCACGTAGTCTCATTCAGCCAGGTCTCTCCCATCCTATATTTATGCATTTCATTTTTCCGCCCTAAATGCAGTACTTTACATTTCTCCGTATTGAATTTCATTTTGTTAGCTTTGGCCCAGCTCTCCAGTCTATCCAGGTCATTCTGAATTTTGATCCTGTCCTCTAGGGTATTAGCTACTCCTCCCAATTTGGTGTCATCTGCAAATTTGATAAGTATGCCCCTAATTCCCTCATCTAAGTCATTGATAAAGATGTTGAATAGCACTGGGCCCAGGACAGAACCCTGTGGCACCCCACTGGTCACATCTTTCCAAGACGAAGAGGAGCCACTGCTGAGCACCCTTTGGGTTCGGCCGGTCAACCAATTACAAATCCATTGAACAGTTAACTTGTCTAGCCCACATTTTACAAGCTTGTTTGCAAGAATGTCATGGGGAACCTTGTCAAAGGCCTTACTGAAATCAAGGTATGCAATGTCCACAGCATTCCCTTCATCTACCAAGCTGGTAACTTTATCAAAAAAAGAGATCAGATTAGTCTGGCATGACTTGTTTCTCTGAAACCCATGTTGACTTTTTGTGATTATGGCATTGCCTTCTAAATGTTCACAGACTCTCTGTTTAATGATCTGTTCTAGAATCTTCCCTGGTATTGATGTCAGACTAACTGGACGATAATTGCTGGGATCCTCTTTTTTCCCCTTTTTGAAGATGGGAACAACGTTTGCCCTCCTCCAGTCTGCTGGGACTTCTCCTGTTCTCCAGGAGTTCTCAAAGATTATTGCCAATGGCTCTGAGATTATATTTGCCAGCTCTTTTAATACTCTTGGATGTAGTTCATCTGGTCCTGGAGATTTAAATTCATTTAGATTAAGAAGGTATTCCTGTACTACCTCTTTACTTATTTTGAGCTGGATTTCCCCTATTGTGTCCTCTGTTCCATTCTCCTCAGGTTGGTCCTCCTTTTCCTTTTCTGAAAACACTGAGGCAAAGAAGGTGTTGAGTAATTCTCCCTTTTCTCTGTCCCCCGTTAGCATTTTGCCATCTTCTCCACGTAGCAGCCCTATCATTTCCTTCTTCCTCCTTTTGCTGCGGACATACCCAAAGAAACCCTTTTTATTGTTCTTAACCTCCCTAGCAAGCCTGAGCTCATTCTGCGCTTTAGCTTTTCTGACTTTATTCCTACACATGTTCGCTATCTGTTTGAATTCTTCTTTGGTGATTTCCCCCCCTTTCCATTTCCTATACATGTTCCGTTTAAAACTTAGCTCCACTGAAAGTTCTTTAGTCATCCATCCTGGTTTCTTGAGACACCTCCCATTTTTCTTCCTCAATGGTACTGTTTGAAATTGTGCCTTCAGTATCTCCCTTTTGAGAAAGTCCCATCCGTCTTGAGGTCTCTTCTCTTTTAGTATTCCTGACCATGGGATCACCCCCAGTATTTCCCTGAGTTTATTGAAATCAGCTCTCCTAAAGTCAAGAATGCGTGTCTGACTATGCCTGGCTTCTCCTTTCCATTGTATAACAAACTCCAGGAGAACATGATCACTCTCACCTAAGGATCCCACCACTTGCACCCCATTAACCAGGTCATCTCTGTTGGTTAGGATCAGATCTAAAATAGCTGACCCCCTTGTTGCCTCTTCCACCTTTTGGACCATGAAATTGTCTTCCAGGCATGTAGGGAATTTGCTAGACCTTGTAGTTTTGGCTGAGTTAGATTGCCAGCAAATATCAGGATAGTTGAAGTCACCCATCACTACTACATCTCTCCTTTCTGCATGTATGTTCATCTGTTCTAGAAAGGCAACATCCAATTCCTCCGTCTGATTTGGGGGTCTGTAGTAGAGTCCCACAATAACATCCCTGTTGTTTCCCTCCCCTTTAATTTTTATCCAGATGCTTTCCACCTGGCTTCCAGTATTGATGTCGTGGATCACTTCACTGGTGTAAATATCCCTGACATATTTGTTGTCTTTCTTATTGTCCTACTGTGTTTCATTGTGTATGTTAATTTATATTAAAAGCAATTTTAAAAATCTAAAAAAAAAGAATGTTGATATCCTAAATAAGAAGATTATCAGACAACCTAAAAAATGCACGACAGAGATGACTTACAATGCACGACATGGACAACTTAAGCCGTCAATTGATCGCCAATTCCATTTCGGTAACGGAATCACAGGCTTGTAAATTGGCACCTTGTTTCTGTGGCACAATGCCAGCCACGGTGGGAGGTTCCTGCTGAAGACTTCTGGGTGCGATTGGGACATCCAGATAAGTGACACCTCCCCCCACACACACAGTTACTTGGGTTTTTTTAACTTTGTTTTTCTGATTGCTGTCACTTTTTCTGATTGCTGTCTTTATTTCTTTTACATTTTTTTAATTGCCCACATGCTCGTTCTCTTGCGAGAATGGCCCAGGATTTAAAGTAAGGAAGTGAATGGGGCTCAGTGAGAGCTCCATTCACTTCCTGGAATGCCGGCTGGGAGGGGAGCTGTTTCTGTCGCACTCCAAAGGTAGGTCTGAATTTTTTTAAAAAAAAAAGTGCAACAGGGATGGTAGTGGGGCAGGAAATAGCTAGCGAGACGGGGACGCTATATATGGTCCCTGTTTGAAAACCTCCTACATATCCAATACATGACAGGGTATTTTTGGTAGCAGCACTAAGAAATATGTCAGGAAAGCCTTCTGACTCTCTCTGCTTTTGAGGAAGCAGTGAAGGTTATTCTTTTCCATCACAAATTTTCTTGCCTTCATTATTTTAAGTATTTTCCCCACTGCTACCTGTGCTGCGTATTTGGATTTTGAAAAGGTCTTTATAATTAATTGTATCTTAACATTTTGATTCATTTGTATGTTATTTAAAAGTATGGTAAGGTGTCTTGGGCTTAGTGTCCTACTTTACAGAGAATAGTCCTCAATTTGAAGGACTATCAGAGGCTGCCCACTATTTGAAAGCATTCTCTATTTGGACAGAAGACTGAATCACAGTCTTTTCAATTATAGTGAGGTATTTTATTTTATTCTATTTTAAATCTTAATATAATTATTCTAATATTTATTTTAGAATTAGTCCTGTCCTGTTCTAGAATTTCTGTGTTCTATGATTTGTTGCATTTTGAATCTAATAGATTACCACACTGCACTGTTATAGTGCTATTATTTCACTTTAACTGCTATGGCTGCCTCCTGTGTAATCCTGGGATTTGCAGTTGAGGGAGGGGCATTTAGCATTCTCAGCCAGAGAACTCTTAAGCCTCACTAAACTACAAACCCCAGAATTCCACAAGAGGCAGCCATAGCAGTAAAGTGGGATAATAGCAGTATAACAGTGTAGTATGGTGAAGTCCATGAACACATTCAAAATGGTGTCCTCCTTTGTCCCATACTCCAGTGATCCATTTCTTCTCTTGTGGTTGGCATAAGTGGCCATCCTACCTATAGTAGGATAGATATGCCTAAAGTCAATATATATATATTTAAATAAATGTTTTAAGTGTCATTTTGGTCATCTACTGATATGTGGGTTTGCCATTTTGGTCCCTCTTAATGAGCTTTTTCATAATTATTTGCCTTGGGAATTGGAAATGCATACTCAGTCCCTACCCTAAGCTGATATATGCCTAGGAACCTGAGAGGAGCATCCATACTTCTGCTGTCCTGCATCACAAAGCTGATTTAGAAAAGACCTGCACCACTGCTGCTGAGCATCCATCAGCTGAACCTCACCTTCGTCAGTGGGTACATTCTTCGGGAGGGAAAATCTGGCAAGAATGGGAATATAGCAAAGAGACTGTGAGCACAAACTGACACAAAGTCTCTCCCACTCTACATCTAAGTTTCAAATGGGCTCCAGTGATGCATGAACACATGGAGCTTGAGGCAAATTCTTGAACACATTTATAAACATTTCTGTTGGGAAGATCATGGCCCGTAATGAACTGAGACGAGTTTAATCACTAAACATTGAATCAGCAGAATGCACTTGTGTCCCAATGAATACTGAAATGAAGTACACACAGAGCACACAGACTTGGTTAGGAAGCATGCCAAACGCTTCCATTTGATTCCATTTTCTTTATTTACTATTGATTGATGATCCAAAGGGTATTTATACAGCTTGAGTGCTCTCCAATTTGGGCAGAACCATAGATAACAGCGAAGCTTTGCTGTGACGTCTTGAGAGATGCAAAGCAATTTTCTAATCCATTGATGCTGATGAGAACTTGACTAACCTTTCTCTTGGGTGATGCAGTCTTGTACCCAATAATTAGCTATTAATGGGATAAAGTTCTAGACCATTTGAGAATCCAAGTCAGGATATGAGTAGTAACTGAAAGCATATTTCTAACAATGCATAACAGAGATCTTATTTGAATAATTTATAAATAGATTTTCACTCACATTTTTTCAGTCACATTTATATTCGTTAGGACATATGCGCAAAATATGGTGTAAAGATCAAAACAGTGTGTGACTTAAAACAAATTCACATTGTTTCATTTCCAGACTATGAGATAAATCCAATATTAGAGAAGGAGATATCCACTTGTGCACAGGAATTACAACTCTTTTCTTCACTCCTGAAGCAAGACTATTCCCCATCCCCCAAATGTGATCTGGAGGGGCACCAAATCTGAAAAGAATCCATTTTATCTGCTCCACTGTCATTAAGGACACTGCAAATTTGGTTGCCTTGGGAGTGGGGTGGAGGGGGTATAGTTGATGAGGAGATAGATGAGTCTTCAAAGAAAGGTCAGGTACAAAACACTTTGGCAGATGGCTTCTTCAACATTCAGCCCCAGGGCACAAAGGAGGTCAGCAGCTGATACTGCTGATGAGAAAATTCTAAGGTACTTGACATCTCCTTGGTAGCAAAGTATCTTCTGTCAAGTGACTTTCCACATGTTTTCTAAAGTACAACATAAACATATCATCAAGCACCACAGCAGAACACCTGTTCAGTATAAGTTGTAAAGACATTGCTTTTTCGGTGAGCCCTTTGAGAAACTGGTTCTTCAGAAGCAGAAGATGGCTGTATTTTAAAAGCAGCCAGAGGTGGCCCAATTGTCTAAAGAAGGAGTGAGCAAAGCATAGTGAGCGGCCCTCAGAATCCCTAAGTATGGCCCCTGAAACACCCCCAGAATCCCCCCACCAAATTAAAATTTTGAGGGATGATTTTCAGGCAATTCTTCAGCTGAAAACTGGCACCACCACCACCCCCCTGAAACCATGTTCAAATAGTGGTACTATAGTTTGCTTTCCCCAATGTCTCAGAGCCCCACAAAACCCTGAAAAAGAAAAAAAGGGGGAGGGGAATGGGCAGATTATTTCTTATTCAATTTTTGATTATTTCTTATTTGATTTTTTAAGGGAGAGAAAAGGAAAATATACTGGACAAATAAAGAAAATGACCTGGTGGGATAGGTGGGGCTTTTCGAGTGAGAAAGTTAAAGGTGAAAAGGGTTACAAAGAAGTGAGAGAAACTATTAATAAGATATTCCACATTATAGATAATGGATATTAAAATATCTTTTATAGCCATTGGTGGGGATTGAGGGTGGGTGGTCAGGGGTGCAAAGAAAATAATTTTGTTACAATATGAAATATTTTCCAGTGTCTTATTATATAAGTTACTAATAGCAAAATTTAAAAAATAAAGGAAAAGAAAAAAGAACAAAAATGGACAAAATTCAACCAAAATGACAAGTGTGGCATTATGTCACTTCCAGTGTGCCCAAAACATACAGGTCCAGGAGAGAAATGACCCCCACCACCTCCACGGTGCCCATCCCTGGTTTAGAGAAATGTGGCATACCCATCCAGCTCCAACCAGGAGAAAGCTGAAGTGGTATTCAGACCTTGGAGAAGAGGAAGAAGGGCACCAAACTAAATGTAGCTGACCAGGCTCATCACCCAAAATAGGAAAAATAATAAAACAATAGCTATCATCAGAACAACCTCTGAAGAGCAGGAAAACTAGATTAGGCATCCATAGGATAAAACACCTGGGTGCCAGTTACACGACAGAAATTGTCATGGTGCTTACCGTGATTTTGTGATCACAAATCCGCCCCTCGCTGTTTATACGATTTATGTCACTGATCTGGATATCCCAGGTGGTCCTGTGACTGATATTTACACGTCCAAAGTTCCGGTTTTTTTAGGTTGTAGTTTTTGTTTTTTGGGGGGCTGTCAATCAAGTATGCGATTACTGGTGTTTTCACAACCTCGGTGATGCACTTCCTTTAAAGTTCTGTGCCACGAGCGCTGCTATTGGCTGGATTTGTGGTAAGGTGGGAAATCTCTTTGAGTCCAAGGGCCAAATTCAGTTTCATAGAACTTCTTCAAGGCCATACTTTATATGTGGGTGAGACCAAAAGGAGCCCTAGTCTTTCAGCCTTTCTGAATCGGAAGAAAAACACTGTACAAAAGCCGGGAAACCACCCAAAACTAATGCAAGGCAGAAAAGGTATGCCCATCTGGGGAACCTCAGAGGGACTGGATTTGGTCCTAGGGCTTGAGGTTCCTTACTTATGTTCTATGTGGAAGCTCTTCTATAGTTGGGACACCACTACATTGCTCATAAATACATTCTCCCCACACAGACACACCACCTGCCCTAGCATTACAGGACAAATGTCATTCAAACTGTCTTAAACTGAAAGAGACTGTCAATCCAGGTCAATATTGTCTACTCTGGCTGCAGGAAGCTGCCAGTGCCACCATATTTCTTTGGACTTTATCACACTATGGGCTTTATGAGATGCAGCAAATATGGTGTCATAACGCTACCCAATTAATGCAAAAGGGTGTGCATATCAGGTGACATTGCCTTTTCATGTTAATGTCTTACCAATAAGGCGTACTTTTTTATTGACAGGCCAAACCATCAATTGAGCTCCCATCAATTTGCTGGCATTGCTGGTGTTTGAAACTTTGCACCATTGTGCTCATGTGAATACAGCATCAATGGGCAGAACACTTCCGGGTGAAATCACAACAGACAGGTACTGTATGCTCTTTTTATTAACCTCCCCAATTTAGTTTTTAGTTGTAAAGTGTGTGTGTGTGCTTGTGTTTATGTTTTGTGTCTTTCTTTCTGTTTATTTTGTTGAATTTACTTCTTCTCATGAGAATCAGCTAGATCTCGATCCCAGAAGTGAACAGAGTTCCATTTGTGCTCCATTCCCGTTGAGGGGTGTTGCCTAGTGATGAAAGTAAAGGTAGGGGGTTCTTTTGCCAGTAGAAAAACATTTTTAAATATGGCAGCAAAAGAATTATTATAGAGGCTTGACTAATAAAGTCTTAGACTGTTAGAGTGCTATTATTCTACTTTAACTGCTATGGCTACTTCCCGGGAATCTTGGGATTTGCAGTTTAGAGAAGGGCATTTAGAATTCTCTGTCAGAGAGCTCTTAGGCCTCACTAAACTACAAACCCCAGAATTCCACAGGAGGCAGCCATAGCAGTTAAAGTGGAATAATAGCACTATAACAGTGTAGTGTGATAAAGTCCAAATTTAACTAGAGATGCAAAGGAGTGCACTTGGAACCTTCTACATGCAACCATCAGCTGCACGTTCTTGCCTCTTAACAGGTAGTTCTGCCTACACAAGCCCTGCCTGGGAACACAGCACAAGAAAGTCTCTGGCAAAGAAAAGCAGTGTACATTTTTGTATGTACTTGAAGCAAAATACTTATTACGTAGCAGCAATTGCTTTTTAAAAATGGTTTATGACATTCTACAAATCTTGAAATGTCCAAATAGTGTGGTGTTGAACATCTATTACCTATAAAAAGCTCTGTCAATTATTTTAGCAGTTACAACAAACTGTGTGATTAGAATTGCAGAAACAGGACAATCGCCTAGGGTTGTGAATCATCCTTGGAGGAATGGGAATGTTGCCGCAGCTGCTGTCATGGTTTTTCAGACTTACTAAAGAAAATGTATTGTGAATTATCTCCCTGCAATGCTAGTCTGGTTGCATTACAGAATCACAGAGGTATGGGAACTACAATGGTAGGAATCTATGGTGTATCTGAAGACGATGCCCCAAAGAGTATTATTTGGTCCAGGCAGTTCAACTCATATCTGACCCATGCTTTCAGGGTCAAATGAATAACGCAACTTGACCAATAAACTCAAAAGATTGAACAAGATGATGAATGGAAAGTTGAAGAAGTTGAAAGAAAAGAGATTTTATGGGTGAGATGAAAAGTCTATGAAAGATTATATTGATTGATTGATTGACTGATATTCCCCCTTTCTCCCAATATAGGGACTCAAGGTGGCTAACATGGGTTTAAAACAATGCAAATAAAACATACAAAAACATTAAAAAGTATAAATATAAAATTTAAAAAACAAATATAGAGTTAAAAACATTTAAAACATTAAAAAGTGGTAAAACTATATGGACCTTAAAATCCAAATCAGACAGCACTTACAAGCCCAATACCCATCAGATTGTAAACGTTTGATAACACAAGAATGTTTTTACCTCTTAGTGAAATGAGAACAGAGATAGGGCTATCCTGGTCTCCCTGGGGAGGGAGTTCCAAAGTCTAGGAGCAACCACTGAGAAAACCTTCTTCCTCATTCCCACCAAATGAACCTGAGAAGGTTGTGGGACAGATTGAAGGCCTCTCCAGATGATTTTAGAACCCTGATGGGCTCATAAAGGGAGATACGGTCCTTTCAAATAACCTGGACTCAAGCCATATAGGGCTTTATAGGTCAAAACCAGTGCTTTGAATGGACTGGCAACCAATTGGTTGCCGGAAATGGACCAGCAACCAATGGAACTGTTGCAATAAGGGAGTTGAGTGCTCCCTGTAGGCAGCCCCAGTTAACAACTCTTTGGGCCAACTAAAGTTTCTGAGCACTTTTCAAAGGCAGCCCCACATAGAATTCATTACAGTAATCCAAACGGGATGCAATCGAGGCATGTACCACCATGGCCAGATCAGACTCGATTATTTCTGCAATGGAGGTGCAGCCTAAGTGATGGAATCCTGCATGGCTGGGAGAGGGGTTGGCCTAGATGGCCCTTGTAGGCCTTTCCAACTCTATAAGTCTATAATTTAAAAAAAAATGTGGAGGGGTGGGGAAACAAACTTGAATCCTTGAAATTCAAAATTAAACATTGCCACTCTGCCCTTTAATTTATCGCGATGATTTGTTTCTCTCCCCTCACCTGCTTTTCTATTTTGCTTTAAATGAACCAGCTCATTACTCTGAAGAAACACAAAGGCTTTTAACAACCCAGCAGGATTTAGTTAATTATGTAGTTAACATCCCATGGAGTAAACAAATTAGCCAGCATATATTCCCTATTGAAACCTGCAATTTTTCCTTTTCTTTGATCACTGTAATTTCCTCAGGGTCTACTGTGTGATCAGTGTTGTCATTTTTCCTGACTTTACAGACACTCGCTTACAGATTCGAAACATGTTATGATTATTCATTAGATGAAAAAGAAAGAAAAAGCAAGATTAAACCATATTCTGAGATGCTGTCTAGAAAAAAAAATTCTCAATTGCCCATCTTTCTTTTGTCTTCTAAGACAAGTTATGTGATTTCGTCCACTGGTTTTGTCATATTCTGGCTTTATTCATAGTTGTGTGTTTCTTTCATAAGTATCAGGGCAAGTTGCCAGCACCCACTGTAAAATAATGCAAAAAACAAAAAACCTTTGCAACAGAAAAAACTCTCAAAACAAGGAAGCTGGGAATGGGTAGCAAGAAGTTTGCACTTTCCATGCTGATAAAATACCCTCTGAGACTGAATTCAGAACTTCTGCTCATTCAGGGTATCCCCAATTCTGCTTTCCCAACCCCAGTGCCTGAAGAGAAGCATAAGTCTGTCTGGCTCATCGGATATGTAACAAGGTTATATGAACCAAGCAAACTTCTGCTTCTCCTCAGGCACTAATCAATGTACACTATGCCTGAGAAATACTGAATTTAGGGTTGGGAAGACAGAATGTGGGTTACCCTCAATAAACAGGAGCCCTGAATTGATTCTAAGAGGATATTTTATTGGGGTGGAAAGTGCAAATCCTTGCTACCCAGCATCCTGTTTTGTGGGATTTCTTTCTGTCTCAAGGGTTTTTTCCACATTGTTTTGCAATGGATACAAGCAACTTGCAATGTGTCATGGATTTGTGACACGAGGCACAGGATGCTTCTAGATCAGTCTTTAGTTTTAACATGACATCACTGCCTTATTCACTAAGGATTTTTTCAAACCTGGGGGAGGGGTAACCCGTGGAGGTCAGGAGTACAGCGCTGTCTTGCTTACAGTGCTCCATTTTGGATGATGCCACCCTCCACCCAACCTTCCCCCATGCTTCCTCCATGCTGCAGCCATGAGAAACACACCACTTTTTATTGACAGGGGTTTTCCGTTAATAAAAGCGGCATGTTTCTTGCACCTGCAGCACAGAGGAAGCATGGGGGAAGGTCGGGAGGAGGACGGTGTCATCCAAAATGGAGGGCACTGTACTCCTGACAGCACTGCAGGACAGCACTGTACACGGGTCCCCCCCCCATTTGAAAAAGTCCTGCATGTTATGGGGACTCCAGATGACAATATCTTCCAGTCATAACCCTCCCTCCCCACCGCCATCTTGCCCCTCTCCTCCGCCTCCGCCTCCTCTGATGCAAAAGTAGTTAAGGAGAACAAAGGCTCATCTACATGAGCCAGGATATGCCAGCTCCCTGTTGGTGTATCCTGGCTGCAGATCAGGGCTGTGTTTCCCCACGCCACTCCCCCGTTACCTTGAGAAAATGGACCAGACAGGAATGCTGGTCTGTTGCTGCAGCCACCGCCACTGCCACCTTCCTTGCCCTCCCATCATTGAGGAAACTGGCTGAAACATGTGACCAAAGGTCCCCCACATGTGACCAAGGTGGGACCCCTTCCTGGACCTGGAAGGGTAAGTGCACCTGGAAGCTGGACCGATGGGCTGGCCTGCTGGGATGGGCTCCTGCAGAAATGTGGGGCCCACTCTGTTTTTTCCCAGTGGCCATGGAATGAAACGGGTATTGTTTTAGAATGCTATATTAGGTCCTACCCTGGCTTGCCCCCATCTGAGCCCCATTTCTGCCCCAGGGGTCATAAGGACTGCCCAGGGGCAGAACAAGGCAAATGCGCTGCATCATATGAACTGCAGGGCTATCAGACGGGGACAAGTGGCATAAATTGTCCATGTAGATAAGGCCGAAGGTAGAATAGCTGCACAGAGCCTTCTGTTTATTAGCAGGAGATATTTTTCATCTCAAGCTGCTCACGGTGTAAGTATGGGAGGCTGGTGTTCACCTAGGGCTTGTCTAGGTGGACAATTTACCCCAGTTTCCCCCTGGATTGGAGCCCTGCAGTCCAAACAATGCAGGGCTCTTGCCCCAATTTGCCTCTGGACATTCCTGACAATGTCTGAGGCAAAACCATGGTAAACCCATTTATAATGTTTTAAAATGACCCCAGGAAAACCCATGTTATGTGGGAAAACCTGGATAGGTCTGGCACAGGAAGGCAGGATCTGTAGCTGCATTCTGGCCTGTATCACCAGTCACCACTTCCGCCACTGGTGTTGCTCTGCAGCCAGAGAGGAGGTCCCCAGCACATGATCAAGGCCCCCTGCATCTGACTAGCCTTGATCACATGCTGAGGGTCTTCTTCCTGGGTTCAGAGAATGTGACATGTGACAGTGGAGAAGATGCCCTCTGATAGAGTCTGGTGTGTGTGTGTGCAGACTTCTGCCTGTTTTGTTGCACTAATAGGTTGGATCCAGGCCAGCTCTGGGGTTAGAATACTAGTCTTGCCTTGCAGCAGGAGTTTGTATAGACTATTACATTTTTGGTTCTTTCACACAACGTTAGCTGGAGACCAAGATATTTTATATGTGGGATTGTCATGAGTCTGCTTTACAGATAGTGTGTTTTACAGACAATATTTCATGGTGTCTGCTCTTTGAAAGGCAGTCCCATGTTGCTATGGTTTAAAGATAAAGAAGCATAAGGGAGAGCCCATGGAGTTCATAGATGCCCATCAGTAGTCAGGACCTGGAGAGCAGACTAAGCAGGCACATAGATTACTTGGTTTTAGGACTTTATCACACTAGCATCTAGAAATGCTGTAATTCCAGCGAATGAAGATAGCAGGAACATCATGGCATTATAACACTTATTATCACATGTAGCTGTGATCATGTGAAAGAAACACCATGGAATTATCAAATGACTACCACTAGCGCTTTAAGAATGGGAGTTTACTTCCACGATTTAGCATGGTTGAGATTTCAGCTGTTCTTGTGAGAATATGCGAGTGCACTTAAAACTAAAAAAAACCCTAAAAAACCTAAATTAACAAAGTTTATGAACACACAAGCATTTAAAGAAACCTAAAAATGTGCAAATTAGACAGGACAGTTCATAAAAAGAGTGTCCCATGCTTTGTTTTTGTGTTCTCACCTGGAAGTTTGCTTGCTGAGGACTGCCCATCCATTCATGCTGTAATCTCGCAATTACAACGGGACATGTTTTTGCATGCCCTCAATACTGTGAAAGAAGTGATATTGGCGATGTACTGATGGCTTGTCCTGTCAATTAAAAGGAATGCCTTATTCACAGCTGGGGCACGGGGTAACCACGAGATGATGATGACATCATGCGGTGGCTGCAGCCATTCACACTACCATGACGTCATAATCCGATGATTTTTGCCACATCTAATAAAGCCCATAGTCTTCTTTTAATTCTTTTTAATTGCATGCACACATGTAAATTCAACCATGCAGATTTTAACCAACACTGTGCCCTCTTTCTGCTCTTTTTTGATGGTGCATTTCCTCTTTGAGGGGCAAGGGTAAGTGGTCACTCTAACAGTTGTAGTGACAATGTGTCCCTGTTTTGAAAAGAAATGCAGCCAGCCATCACTTTTTTTAGCTGGTAAAATTGAGTGCCTGCAGTTTTAAAACAGCTTTAGACTGCAAGTTTCTCTATTTCAATCCTGTTTATATTTTTCATTAATGCAACATTGCTTATGAGACAAACCAGGCGGCAGAACTTTGACAACAACTTTGTAAACAGTTAACTCATTCGGCAACTCATAAAAAGCCTTCATAAAAAAGTTCTTAAGTTATATATTGACACTATATTATATGAAGTATCTCTTTATTCTACAGTGTAACTTCTTGTTGTATATTACAACTGGTATCTCTTGTTGTTGTGTTGGTTGTTGCTTTCATTTTCTAATATTTAAATGTTTTTAAAAACCCTTATGACTGATAAGGGAATGGCATATAAAATGAGAAATTCTACCAGTCAAAATTCCTCTAAAATATCTTAGAATGACCTAGGAAAGTAACTTAACTTTAGATAACTTTATTTGTTACACTTTTTTCAAATATGCCAATCCCATGGGTTACTTTTGCAATGTGACTTGGTTATGTCCTTGTTACCCAGGAAAAGTAACAAGTTAAATGTAACTATTTTACTTGTAATTCATAACTTCCATATTCTGCCATATGGTGGGGATCTTTTCTGCATTCACATTTGTTAAACACACAACTATACAAAAAGAGCATACCTCAGCATAAATACTATATTCCACATTCATTTATGTCAGGGCTGGACAATTGTGTGGGGACCAAGAGCCCATTTTTCCACACGGCCTTACCGGGACTGCCCCCACAGCAAACATAAATATCTCCATTATCTCCTGCAGTCCCTCTTAAAATGGTGACAATAAGTGTCACTTCTTGTTGCCATTTTGAGAGGGATGGCAGGAAAAGAGGTATTAGGGAATACTACAGGGTTCTGGTGTGCTTATAGCACTTAGCAATAGCAAAAGGACTTACATTTCTATACCACTTTATAGTGCTAAGCACTCTCTAAGCTGTTTACAATGTGTTAGCTAATTGCCCCCAACAAGCTGGATACTCATTTTACTGACCTACAGAAGGATGGAAGGCTAAGGCAACCTGGAGCCCTGCAGGATCGAACTCACAACATTGTGGCTGCAGTACCGGCATTTAACTACTGCACCCCAGGGCTCTATGGGTGTTTATGGGTGGGGTGAAAGTATTTTCATGTGTTTTCATGCATTTGGGAGGCTTTCTGCATGATTTTGGACACATTCCCCCCCAAATCATGCTTTTTTTAAAAAAAGGAGGGATTGGGGATTTTTTTAAAAAAGGAGGGATTTTAAATTTTTTTAAAAAGGAGGGATTCATGGGCCACAAAAATGGAGTCCAGTGGGTACATGTGGCTCATGGGATGCATTTTTCCCACCCTGCTGTAGAGAAAACTATTTGCTGACTAGGTAAGTGCAAAGGCACAGCAAAAATATGCAAGTAGGGCAGTAGTGGTAGCAGATTCAAAACTATCACCTCCATCAAAGGAGAGTCAGCAAAGTCTTTCCCTTTGCTCACTGGTTTAGAGAGCAGAAGCAGCCAATTTTTGCATCTGCTGCACAAGGCAGCAAATGTATTAATGGAGAGCTGTAGCCTAGCCATTTGTTACCAGGTGTTACATAATACCCCCTTTCACCTCATTTGAAAAATTGGAAGCTTCGCTTAGAAATCAAATTATTCTAGAAATACATGCCATTTCTGAAGGCAAAAGGCAGGATGCAGGTTTTACTAACATTAAGGTGGCTGCTTTTAAAGAACAGCTAGGAAATTACAAGGCTTAATGATACTAAGCTGAATTTTCTTTCTCCAATGCCTCTTTAGTTGATCATGGCCCATTATGAAGAAAGATCAGTACATTCCTGATACATAGGACTTTTTCGGACAGTCAAAAATAACGCAAGCAGCCTTGACGCATTGCGAGGCTGCTGCGCTGCAGAGCGTTGGTTTCGGATGACGCTCTCCCCTGCCGGTACTGTTGCGGTACCGCGGGGAGATTTGAGCGTCATATTTCGTCTGTTTTTACTCACAAAAGTTGATCGTGATTAAAAACCAACGAAATATGACGCTCAAATCTCCCTGTGGTACCGCAACAGTACCGGCAGGGGAGAGCGTCATCCGAAACCGACGCGCTGCAGCACAGCAGCCTCGCAACGCAACGAGGCTGCTTGCGTTATTTTTGACGCGTCTGAAAAAGTCCATAGGCTATTTAGAATGGAGCTCTGCAGTCCTTCCCATAGAAGTAAGCTTAATTGAATGCCATGGGACTTACTTTTGAGTAAGCATGCACATGAATCAAGTTCTTTAGGCAGCTGCACTGAGACCTTGATTTAAAAAAAAAAATAGTAGCAATTTATATACTATAGCGATAAATTATCTCCTACTCACTTTTCCTCACCACAGACAACATTCCATGATTCAAAGTGTAATCAGACAATTACTATCAAAGGTAAACAACAACAACAGACCATAATCAATATTCAAAGAGTGCTCATCATGATAGCAATCTTGATTTTAATGTACTTTGACTCAAAAGTAAATCCCATAGAGATCGCTAAGGGTTGTATTTCTCCAAAGGCACCAACCCTTTATGAATAAGAGGACAGGTGAGGGTGTATTCACACTGCAGAGCTATAGCAGTTTGACACCACTTTATGTGCCATAGCTCCATCCTATGTAATCCTAGGATCTGTAGTTTTACAAGGTCTTTAGCCTTCTCTGCCAAAGTGTGCTGGTGCCTCATCAAAATACAAATCCCAAGATTCTGTAGCATGGAGTCATGGCAGTTAAAGTGGTGTCAAACTACAATAATTCTACAGTGTAGATACACTATGAGTGCGCTCTCATTACAGCAGCTCTCTCTTCTGCCAGCATGGTCAGGATGACCATATATCCTACTTCACATAGGACAATGGAAAATAATTATTAGAAGGCGTCCTCTTTGTGAAAGGCTGCACTGTCTAGGTCCAGTTTCAATGTGTGTGTGTGTGTGTGTGTGTGTGTGCCTTTAAGTCACTTGTCAAGTTATGGCAATCCTGTGACTTTCATAGTGTTTTCTTAGGCAAGGAATATTCAGAGGTGGCTTGTCATTGCCTTCCTCTAAAATAAGTGTATACCACCTGGTATTCCTTGGTGGTCCCCAATCCAAGAACGAACCAGGCCTGACCCTGCTTAGGCTCTCAGTTTAAACATAGGATTAAGAACATAAAAAGCTGCCTGCTGTTGAGTCAGACCTTTGGTTCCCCATGCTCAGTTGCGCAGTGGTTAAACGCCAGTACTGCAGCCACAACATTATGAGTTTGATCCTAGAAGGCTCCAAGGTTGACTCAGCCTTCCAGCCTTCCATCCTTTCCACAGTAAAATGAGTACCCAGCTTGTTGGGAGCAATTAGCATATTACACATTGTAAATGTATAATAACATTGTAAACTGCTTAGGGAGTGCTTTGGCACTGATAAACATCCTTATGCATCCTAGCCAATTTTTCTGGGGTCAAATACAACATTTTAGGAAAATTCTCCTTAAGCTCATAATATAAAGTAAATCTCAACCCCTTTGACCATATCTTTCCCCATTGTTCTATCTGTATGTTACAGCCACAGTTCTGAGCCCATTTATCATACAATCTTTACCCTCTTACCCAGTTATCAATTTTATTTTTGCTGTTGTTTCCTTTCTATAAAAGCTTTCTTGTGCTGAGATCCATAAAGGCATCTTAGGGCACAACCTTGGTTTCTGTCTGTATCAAATTCTTAACAAGGCATGTGTCACAAAATGATTATTAAAATCTACCTTCACTTTAACATTATTGTTCCATAAATATCCATGCCAGCCAAACCCCAGGTCATGCCCTTCTAATTTCAATAATCTCTTATTTCTCAACGCAATCCAGTCTTTCAATCAAACCTAACAACATTCAGCAAAATGCAATTTCACATCTGGTAAACCCAGTCCCTCTCTTTGTTTTGCATCTTGTAAAACTATATATTTAACTCTTGTTTTTTTCCCTTGCCATATGAACTTCATCAAGGCCTTCTGTCATTGCTTGAATAGCACATCATTAGTCAAAATCAAATTGTCTGAAATAAGAACAACATTCTAGGCAAGACTTCATCTTTATCATTGAAATTCTCCCCAACAATGACATATTTAACTTCTCCCATTTTTGTAGATCACTCTCAATTCCATTCCATGTCTTAACATAGTTATTCTGAAATTCACATTTGTCATAGTAATGGCTAGGTGCTTAACCCCTCTCTCAATTTTAAATACAACTTATCTATCAATTGTATTTTATCGTTTTTCATATTTTTGTCAATATCATCATCTTTTGCTTATTAATATTAAGTCCAGCCAACTCCCCAAAGTCTTTTAGTCTCTCCAATAGTGGATATATACTTTCCAAAGGATTTTCCAACACACTCACTAAATCATCAGCAAAGACCCTTAATCTGTATTTTCCTTTGTTATCTTTATACCTTTATATATTTTCTCATTTTGTCTTATAGCATGTCTTATAGCTCTGTGCAAAACATCAAGTACCAACATGGAGTGGAAACAATGGACAACCTTGTCCTGATCCTTTTTGTATTTCACATGGTTTTGTTAACTCACCATTAGCCGATATTTTTGCCTTCTGTGAATTATAAATTGCTTTTACTCATTTGATGAAATTATCACCAAAACTAATCTCTTCCAGAATTCCAAGTAAAAAGACCCAGTTCAAATGATCAAAAGCCTTTTCAGCATCCAAGAAAATCAATGCCACTTGCTTCTCATTATGTCTTTTTAAGTACAGTATAACCTCCATATCTGTGCGGGATACATTCCTAGACTTAATGTGGAAACAAGAAACCATGATAATAGTGACCCCTATTGAAGTGAATGACTTCTGGCCCAAGCATATCATAGAATCATGCTGGAGGACCTAGAAATGCCTATAATAGTAGGATTGGTAATAGTCCAACTGATACTACCACTACCACCACTACTACAAATTAACTAACCATTAACTACAGATGCAGGTGAAACGTCAGAAGTAAACTCTTCCAGAACATGGCCTCACAGCCCGTAAAAAAAAAAAAAACCCAAGGAAAATCTATAACCAACCATTTCCTTCCCTCTCCTGATTTCTGAAATTTGCTGCCTGACTGTGCCTAATGGTAAGGCTGGCCTTGCTAAGCCACCAATTAGTAAAATGAAAAGTAGTAAGGAATGCAGAACACAATAGAGTTCTCAATTTCCTTAAAAGAAAGGAAGCTGGAGATATGAGCACTGTCTAGTAGTAAACAGAAAGCCTAGAGAGATAACATATTGTAACACTGCAGGGGTCTTTGGAAATTTTCCTAGCACTACTGTGAAGTGTTCATTTGTTTCTAATTTTCTCTCTGTTTTAACATGCTCCCTAGGGTTTGATATTAAAACAAGTTCATAAAGCATGAGACAGAAATAGTATTTTGCTAGACATAGAATGCATTCTTTTGTGCATTTTGAAAGGGACATTTTGATTTCATTCCTCCATCCTCCTCTGTTTTTTTTCATGAATCAGAATGAATATGGACACCTTTGTGCAACTTTCTGACCTTTTTTCCCTTTTGTGTGCCCCAAAATACATCATCAATTTGAGAAATCTGACCCATAGAAAAGTCTGCCCTCCACAATTAGACTCTTCCCCACCCCTGATGTATATGAGTTGCATATAAATGTTGCACAGTTTGGGGAATTTATTTTTGGACTACACTCCCAAAACAACCAAACCAGTATCACCAGGGGCCTAGGAAAGTTACTTTTGGACTATACCTCCCACTAGATTAGGGGAATTCTGGGAGCTCTAGTTTAAAAAAAATGTTTCCTGAGCTTTGGCCTATGAAGCCTCATGTTTTCACAAGAGAAAGATGCCTCATCCAATGCTAATTTAGGGGCAGAAAGAATATTTAAACATATTTGGAAAATGATTAGAAAACATGATTTTCAAGTGTTGAGAAGCCTTGACGAAAAGAATCCTGGACTGATGAGAATCTTCAGAGTTTGTGACTTAATTCTTCATAAAATTAACATGTGGTTGTTTTCCACAGAAAACATTTTCTGCACAGAAAAATGGCATTTTCTGCAAGAAAAAATAGTATTTCAACTCAGAAATATTAATTCCTGTGCAGAAAATGATGTTTTCTGAACTGAAAATGCTGTAATTGGGGATTTATGCTGCATCAAATTTGCACATCTTTGATAATGTTTTCTATGCATAAATAAATCTTTCTTCTTGAAATATTATTTTCCATGCAGAAAATGCTGACTTCTGCACAAAACAACCACATGCAAATTTCACACAGAATAAGTTCCAAATCTGAATAGCCTTCAAAAACTTCATGGCTCTGGAAGACTTTCTTGCAGCAAGAAGAAAATTGTTGAAATTACTCATTGCTACCTTTAAGAAGAAACTTAGGTCTTGTCTGCACTGGCCAGAGTACTCTGTGTTCTGATTGGAGTATTATGGCCTCAGGGCTGCCCTGGATTTCCCCCACCCCCAGCTACCTTACATTCCATGGTGAGAGTGTGCAGCTGTCTGCATGGAGTCCTAGTAGACCACAAGTTGAACATGAGTCAACAGTGTGATGCGGCAGCTAAAAAGGCCAATGCAATTTTGGGCTGTATCAATAGAAGTATAGTGTCTAGATCAAGGGAAGTAATAGTGCCACTCTATTCTGCCTTGGTCAGACCTCACTTAGAATACTGTGTCCAGTTCTGGGCACCACAATTAAAAAAGGATATTGACAAATTGGAGCGTGTCCAGAGAAGGGCAACTAAAATGGTGAAAGGTCTGGAAACGATGCCTTATGAGGAGAGACTTAGGGAGCTGGGTATGTTTAGCCTGGAAAAAAGACAGTTAAGAAGCAATATGATAGCCCTGTTTAAGTATTTGAGGGGATGTCACGCTGAGGATGGAGCAGGCTTGTTTTCTGCTGCTCCAGAGACTGGAACATGGAGCAATGGATGCAAGCTCCAGGAACGGAGATTCCACCTCAATATGAGGAGGAACTTTTTGATAGTAAGAGCTGTTCGGCAGTGGAACACGCTCCCTTGGAGCGTGGTGAGGTCTCCTTCCTTGGAGGTCTTTAAACAGAGGCTGGATTGCCATCTGTCGGGGATGCTTTGATCAAGATTTCCTGCGTGGCAGGGGGGTTGGACTGGATGGCCCTCGTGGTCTCTTCCAACTCTGCAATTCTATGATTCTATGATTCTATGCACTGCGCTATATCAGTGAGTATCTCTGCTGCCACCACTGGTGCTGTGCATTGTGCTCTCTGAGGCCGGAAAAGATGTGCCCAGCTTTGATCACATGCTGGGGGTCTTGTTGTGACCTCAGAGAGCACAACATGCAACACCAGTAGTGGCGGCAGAGGCACACACTGATACAGTGCAGAGCACATGTGCAGACAGCCATGGAATGCTCCGGTTTTTCACACAAGATCTGGGTTTTTCCAGGTATTTTCTTAAGCCATTTTAAGGGGGGGGGGGTTGGCCTAGTTTCTGGTTGGAACTGTTTGGACATCGTCAAGACAGTTCAGACTAGAATTAGGCCCCAAACCTTACATCATCTGAGCAGCTGGGCACAGGAACAGGGGGAGGCCATTTCATTTGGCCCATACAGACAAGGCATTAGTGAAGAATTACATCCCTACTCCAATTGCTTTTAGGAATTTACATTGTTAACATGGATTGATTCAATCAAGGAAGCCACAACCCTGAGTTTGTATGACCCAAGCAGGACTAGGAGGTCTCTCATTCATAGAACCATCACAAGTCAAAGTTGGCTTGACAGCAAATAACAATAGCAACTCCAAAATTGCCACCAAGAATAAACTCAGGCTGTGAAGGAAAACTGCTTGAGGACCAGGGGATCTCTTTGTTTGTCCCAGTAATGGTTTTGGGTTTTATTTGTGAATCTAGGCAAAAATCCATTTTCAAAAGAGGGGGGAAATCATGTAGTCTGTTATTATATTTTATTGTCCCCAGAGTGCAAATGGGGAGCAGAAGAGGAGGGGAATTGTTATCTCTAAATCAGTGCATCCCCCTATAGTCTCAGATCTATCTTTCTTCAAAAAAGAAGAGGAGGAGGAGGAGGAGGAGAAAAAAAACTTTCAGCCAAGAGACTAGGCCCTTTCACATAAAGGATGCCTTACTATCTGTTGATATGATTTCAAAGGTACAAGTGTCCAGCTAGAGTAAAAAAGATGGACTAGTAAGCAGAGAAACATCTGGCTTCTAACCCTAATTATTGGAGATCTTGCTTGGAATCAGTACAAGATAGGGCAGGTGTAAGGTCTTTTGCCTCTCTGTGGCTGCCTTGTTCTTTTCCCACCCTCCACATTTCTTGCATGAGAGACCAAAGCAAGCAAACAAACACACTCCCAGGAGAAATAGAAGAGATCTTTGGTTGCATTTACATGGGCAAATACTCCCCTAAATATACCGCTAAGATTGCTCATTGTTCCCACGGATCGAGCCACAGTTTCGCCTCATTCAGAAGGGGGGAAGTCAAAATACCCAAATGTAGTGTGCCAGAGGATGTTGCTACTTTTGCTGATTTATTTTAAAAGTAGTGCTACTCAGCGCTATTTTGGCAGTGTGAACTACCTACAGAGATATTTTTTAAAAATGTCCCTCACCAGAAATTGGTGCCAGGTGGGAAGTGACAGGGGAGTGGTTTTTGCCTTTTGCCCGCTCATTTTTTAAAAAAAGATAGGCAATGCTCATCTCCTCTGGAGCGCTTTTGTTTTCTTGCACGGGAAGCAATAGCGTCAACACCCCTGGTCAGAACCAAAAATGGTGGCCGTGGCATTGCTTGGGGACATGGGGAAACTCTAGATTTGATAGATTTATGGGGTGAACAGAAGGTGCAGGAGCAGCTCCAAAGTAGCCATCGTAACATTGACGTTTTTGAAAAGTTAGCCGAAGAGATGCATAAACGAGGGCATGAACGGACGGCTGAGGAATGTAGATCCAGGAGTAAAACTTTGAGGGTGAAATATAGGCAAGTTAAAGACCACAGTTCGATGAGCGGTAATGATGCAGCTACTATGCCCTTCTTTGCTGAATTGCATACAATATTCTCCGGGACTGCAATTTGAACCCCAACCAAGTTTCTCATAGCTCATCTGCAGATCGTAGATCATTTTCCATGGAGCACTCAAGGCTCAGCATCTCCGGCAGCTCCAGCAGCTCATCAAGGGATACTGAGGAGAACTCTCCCCCTTTATTTGATGAAGAAGGAGGTAAGAAGGAATGATTATGTGTTTGTCTACCCTCATTTTCATAGGGTGTATGTGTTTGAAACACTATAAATGCTCTTTCCAAAACTAACTTGTTATTCTACTTCCTTTACTTTTTTATTTATTACTGACAACAAGAGCACTTCGCTGGTTTAATTGTTTAGCAATACAAGGCTTTCTTTATCCCTATTTTTCTTTATATTAAAACATTGCATGTATTTTCTATATAGAAGAGTACTTACGATGACTGGAGTTAGGTAGTTTTAAACTCCGTTTCTATGCCCAGTGTTTACACTCATTTAAAATAAGAATGCACACATGTTCAACCGGAAAATATGGGATTGTGCGTATTGCGACTTCTATTTAAGAGATGTGGTAGGCACCTCTGTTACTTTTTAATTGTGTCCGAGCTTTATAAATGTATCGATGGAGTTTTTGGCTACTTTAAAAAAAAATTACACAGTGGGGGAAAATTTCCTGGTGTGATTATTATGCTAAAATTTAAACTGAGTTTCATTACTGTAGAAAACTCTGTATGCACAGCACTATTTATTGGGGGACATTAGCAATGTCGCCCATGCTAATTTTTTTTTGTTGCTGTTGAAGTGGCGACATGCATTTCTTGTTTCCCCAAATGGTCTCCATCCCATGCAGCAGAAGCATCAAAGCAGGGCAATAAATGGGCCATAAAAGATACTTGATACCTCCCCCTTTGCTGAGATTTCTTTGTGCTTAACTTTGCTTTCGTTTTTGGAATGGTCTGAGAAGTCACCTTTCAGAGAAAGATCTTGAACGAATGCAAAAACAAAAAGGTGTTCCTTCATTTTTTAAGGGCCATTGTAAATTAACATATGAAAAGGAAACATTTCCTTAGCAAGGAAGAAGTCTTTACCTGGGTGAGTGTTCATTAACATACTGCGCTATAGTATTATTTTTTTAAATTAGCTGCAGAATGTGCATACAGATAGCCATCCTATGCTGCATTTTAACCACTTCTGTAAGAAGACAGGATATTTTTAACCCTGAATTCTCCTGACTGGACAACTTGAAGCTAAAGTTTTCTCATTAAGCACCCAATGTGTTAATGTTCCTAATCTTTATAATGATATGTCTTCCTTCATGTCTTTTTCAAGAATCACAGGCTACTGCAGATAATAATACTGAGAAAGCAGTAATTTTGATTCTAGAAGAAGTTCCAAGGGCTTCCACGCCTGCTGCATCTTCGCTGCTGGATAGTCAGGATCCTGAAATTGATATAGCAGCAGAAAGAAAGTCCACTGAGTTTGAGCTTGCTTGGAGCAGTCAGCAGTGCGAAGAGCATGAAGGTGGGTTCCCATTTGAAACCACATGATTATGACATGCACTGACTACATGAGAACATTTTTTTTTTACTAGCTGATACTATAAAACAAAGTGTTTATGTTCTCTCTCCATGCAGTGGCTATTACATCTAACCCATTGGCTTCTCTAACTCTGGGAGAAACACTTGCTCTAAATAAAAGAAGGAAAGAACAGAAACCTTCAGAACATGCACAATTAATGCTCCACTCTTCCAGACTTATGAATAGAATGCTCAGCCACATGGATGCTTTATCTAGGAGGGAGCAGGAGAGATTAGATAGACTGGAGAAAGCTGCTGAGGATAGACAGAAATTTGAGGATACAATGTATGAACGAACAAGTAGATTTTTAGAACTAACCTGGAAAAACAAATATCCTTGCTCTCAGAAATGGTACAATATTTAGAGACAATGGCATCTAGACCACCTGTGGTGCTTAGGGTGGTGAGAAAGCAGCCTGTGTCACAACCTCACATAGTACATGATGCTGTAAGCCAGAGTAGTTTGCCTGGTGGGAGTGAGGCTGGGGCACGGAAGGAACGTAGTGCAACAGTGCCACTTATAAAGTCACGACTATCTAGAAAAATTAAGAAACCTGATAACATGAGCCTTTAAATCTCAAGTCCTTTACCTTATAAATTTACTTACTTTTCCTACGTAAATCTATAGTGCAGTACAAGTTATATTACTGCACAGACAATTCAACATCTGTGTATTGGAGAATAAATGGAAATAGTCTTTTAGATTTTAAAACATTTCAGTTCTAAGGCTTTGAGATGAGTTTTGCATTGGATTTGTTTTATAAGAATACATCATTTGAACAGATTGATTTCTGTTACCCTTATTCAATCATTTTATCCTTTAAACTAATAGTTTAGTTAAGCATTGTAATTAGTTTTACCAATAACCAGTCCAGACAAGTTAGTTAAATAGTAGATTTTTTTTAAACTTTGTGTTGATGCTATTTACAATATTTACATTTCAGATAATCAAAACAATAATTATATACATGTACAAACAAAAAAGGCTTTCATCAGCTGTATGAAAAATAAATAAAAATCATATTCCTGTATCCTGGAGTCTCCTTTCAATGGCTGCCAACCATGGCTCAAGGCGTTGTGCTGGAAATAAAGGAAACAGTAGGACAAATTAACAAATTATCAGGTCTGATTTATAGATACATACATTCTGTTTTATGTCCCCATTAACTGTTATTGCTTATCACTTATAACTATTGGTAATGTATACAGTAAAAAATACATAAACACATCCTAACCCAGGAAGCCTTACTTATTTCAAATCAGTACTGAGCAGTCATCATACTTAATGCCATGTAAATAAGTATATAACACAGTAACACATTCCATTAACTGCATACCGACTGCATCGGTTATGGCACCAATTAATTGTTATCCCTCCTCACCCTGCAAAAAATGCAAGAGGTGCTGCCCAGGTGCTTGCTCTATTAGAGAAAACAAAAAGGCATTAAAATGTGGTTGGAAATAATTTGTGTATAGTGATGCATGCAGAGATTTTACAGGTTGTCCTTTGAAATAATTATAGCAGTGTATTAATTTGCATAGTATGAATACCAAACTTTGTATTGAATTTTTTAAAAAACACACCCATGAACACATACTAGGAGACTTATGAAAGCTTATATTACAACACCAGAAATAAAAACTAAATTGAAGTGTGTGTAAAATATATCTCTGCACCAAATTTTTAAGGTGCGATAAAGATTTTTGCCCACCTGTCAGACTGAAGTGCTACTTATACTTTTATTTTTGGAACAAAACTTAACAAAAAAATTCTTTAGAAACACTTGCACTCTTGGGAAGAACACAGTACTGAATTGCTTTACTTGGTTTTAGGTAGAAGACTAAATTTTTTTCAAAAAAGATGAGTTTCTTTCAATTTAAGTGCAGCATTCAAATTGCCCATGTGGGTCCTACGTAATCAATTGTACAATTGTACAACAAAAGTACAATGCAGTACCTTGTGCAGGTGGGGGTGGAGGCGGAGGTGCTCCTGCCTCCTCCTGCACAGGACCTTCTCCTTCTCCTGCTGGCTTAGTGGCAGACTCGTCAGATGATGAGTCTGCCACTTGTGCTGCCCTGCGCACATGCCCACGCATCCCTGTCAAAACATTTACATCTGTTTTTAACGGCTGCATACTATGACTTCAAAAGAACAGAGGATGTACATATGTAACACTTACCAGCAGGACACCGATCCCTCCAGTGTGGTCTCCCCCCCCAGTTACCCATAGGCCGTGCATCTGTGGGTAAAAGGGGGGACAGCAGCAGGGGGGGGACTGCCATCATAGACCTCCCTGGCCTCGAAGAACTTTGATTTTAGAATTTTAAATTTAGACCGGCACTGCTGTGCCGATCTGTTGAAACCGGCCCTGCACAGGCTGGCGGCCACAGCACAAAAGAAGTGGTGATTCATCCTATTGGAGGAGTGCATAATCCTCCTAGGACACCCCTCCTGCTGGATGAGGTGTTCTAGGAGGAATATGGCCTCCTAGGACCTCCAATAGGTGATCCGCCATGGTTGCATTCTGCGAGCGGCCATGCCACCACTGACAACAAAAGCGCAGTGCCTTGAAACCACTCTTCCGGCGGTTAGTATAGGCCTGACTCCTTACACGTTGGGATATTTAAAATTTGAAAGTTGCAAGTTGCCCCCAGTGACACAATAGGTTGCTTTTTAATGTTTTGGTGTATTGATACGTATGTCTGCTAACTAGGCCAGAAAGCCAAGACATGCATACCCGCTCTGCAACAAGTATACAGCCGCTTGTACTTCCCAGTAAAAAAAGACCATTTATTTTAATTGTTAAGCCAACAATATTTATTTTTTGAAAAGGTAGCATGCACACAGAAGGTCAGCATGTACAGGTTTAATAAGAAACATACTTTCATTTCATTTTGAGAATCATAGCTATATGGTTAATGGAACCGAAAAATCTGCCATAACTTGAACAACTGTACTTATCACCTATCTGCACCTGTTCCCCCAAAAATAATTAGCAATGGCATTGCGCACAGCTTCTCCCTTGTCTTTTTTTGTTGTTGTTGTTGCTCCAAATTTGCTAGTGGTGCCCCAAGGGTGTGCAGAACGTAGCGGTTAGACCTATACTGGTCAGGGTTAAAAATTTCTCCTCTGGTCTCACAGTAATTGTGCAGTATAACACATGCTGCAATGACAGAGCATATGTTTTGTTCTGCAACCTCAAGGGGTATTTTTAACGCCCTCCACCACGCCTTGAGAGGCCCAAAACTCCATTCGATAAAATTTCGAACTTTATTATGAGTTTTATTGTATAGAACTTGCTTTGGATTTAATCGTGCCTCCCTGTACGGAGTCATAAGCCACTTCCTAATGGGGTATGCTCTGTCTGCAAGCACCAATGGAGGAATCTGGACACCGTTTATCCGTATGGTAGGGTTATGTGGAACATAGATTTCTGCCTCCATTGCTTCAAAAAATATGGAGTTTCGCAGCATGCGTGCGTTGTGCACCTTGCCGCCCCAACCGATCTCCGTGTCCACAAATAGTCCTCTATGGTCGCAAACTCCTTGAAGTAATATAGAGTAACTATTCTTCCTATTAATAGAGTCATTCCCTTGTCTCACAGGTGGAACAATTGTAACGTGGCATCCATCAAGCGCAGTGATCACATGGGGGTACCCCATTTTTCCAAATCCTGCCATTATCTGTAAAGAGGAAAAAAAAATATTAAATGATCACTACGCAAAATCCCCCCTTTTCCCCCCATCGGCAGTGCACAAAAAACCCCCACCGAATTGTCACATCAATATTATAATGACAATTTTGACAGCAAAAGTGCTTTATAGAAATATCAAGCAGGTAAAACTGTGGATCAATGCTTTGGAGTTACTAAAGCGCCTTCATTTTTAAAACAAACACATGACTAACAGGATTTCTAAGTTATCGTCAGGTGGGGGGGGGATTTCCAGACCCATACTGATACATGCAGGAGAATTTATTGTAAGTTTGTAGAGAAAGCACAATTTTGATTTTCCTGTGAAGTGCAGTATCACATTTATTATCAATGTATTGGTAAACCTCCTAATTTTAACAATTTGAACGCCTACCTCGTTTGGATCTCCTGGATACACAGCTTTAGAGAGAAAAACATGCTCCATGGTTAACACAACCTCCTCCAGAATTTTTGACATTGTAGCTCTACCCACTCCAAACAGATGGCTGGCGGTAACAAATGAACAATGATGTCCGAGAAGCCAGATAGCAATTGCTACGCGCTTCTCTGGGGGGATAGCTTTTCTCATGTTAGTATCAGACTTCTGTACATGGGGTCTCAGAAGTTCAGCCAGTTTAATAAATAGCATTCTGTCCATTCTAAGATTTGAGAACCAGCATTGCTCAGACCACACCATCATTACGAATTTCTCCCACCACTCCCTTGATCTAGGATACTCCCAAAAAAATCTGGTTCTTCAAGATCCTCTTAACATCTCTGCTAGCATAGATGGTACAATCTGAGAGGTAGCAAGCATGCCATTTTCTGAGGCAATACAGAGTTTTCTTCTTCTGTAGCCTTCGCAAGATCCGTAACTCAGCCCCTTGCTACTCTGCTTTGATTTTCTAAAGTGGTATAAACATAAATTCTCCTCTATGGCCCTCATAGTATACCATATGAGAGAAAACAAAAATAAGCAGGATGTGATAATGGTGAACAGCTCCATTTGATCATCCACCCTTGTGCAGCCAGGTGGGAGATGATCAAACAAAGGTGAGCTGGCCAGGCCAATGAGATAGCTACAAAACTTAACAGGAGTTGACCAATAGGAATCCCAGTGGTGGGAAACCCAAAAGGAAGTACGTGGTGAGAAGAGGTCATGTGTGCTTGATTGACAGGGTACCTGAGCCGCAACGTTTGGCAGTGGGAACAGAAAAATAGCAACACTATCTATTACGGTACATTTTTTACCACGGGATATATTACAGTGTAAACTAGCATCGTGGGATAAACAGTCACAGGAATAAATGCCATGTAAATTATGCAGGACAATTTTGGAATTGTGCTAATGCGCAATTTTGCATAACAAATCCTCTCATGTAACCGAAGCCTTTATTTCCTTCCAACTTCCTTGGTGGAAAAATTTATTTCTATTTACTTGGTCTCAGTAACAGTAAAGGAATAAAAGATAATTGCTGATGTCTACAATGGTCAAATGTTCACATTGTAGAAGCTGTTTTTATTTACTGTATTTTAGTCATTAACTGTAAGAAGTTTTGTTAGAAGATCTTCTTTTCTACGAAGAAAAAGTGATTTCACCTAAACTCAGAGTGTGGTGGAGTCGCCTTCTTTGGAGGTTTTTAAACAGAGGCTGGATGGCCATCTGTCAGGAATGCTTTGATTGTGTATTCCTGCAGGACAGGGGGTTGGACTAGATTGCCCTTGTGGTCTCTTCCAACTCTATGAATCTATGATTGCAATCCCATTTTGGAGAAAAGAAGAGTAAAGAGTTTGGTTGCATTAAAATGTGGAAGATGATGTTTTGGCTTTTAGAAGGAAGGCATGGAAAGACAAAGCATCTGTAGTCTATAACTGTAGATGAAAAGATCTGAATATATTTAATCTAGAATAGGGATGGAAAGAATGTTCAAAAATTGTCCAAAATGGTGTTTCTCAAGTGTTGGAAAATTCCTGATAAGGGGAATCCTGAATGGATGAAAATCTTCACAGTTCAAGACTTATTCTGTGTACTTTCTTTGCATCAAAATCAGCTTTTTCTGCCCAGGAAACATTTTCTGCACAGAAAAAAATATTTCTGTAAAGAGAATAATATTTTCAGCCAGAAATATTTTCTGTGCAGAAAATGCTGTTTCCTGTGCAAAAAAATGACTGCTTTCTGCACAAAACAAAAACACATACACATTTTTCAGGATTATTCACAGGAGATTATGTTGTTCCCTTCTCGTAATGCTCCCGTTCAGCTGCCATTCTGCCAGTGCTGCTTTTTATTGATGGGAGAAGCCATCAATATATGCCCCATTCTGTTTCTGTCATGGAGGTTCCTACTAGTGAAAAGGTGCCCCATTTCATTGGCACAATGCCAGCATCAGTGGGAGGTCATTGCCAGAACACTTCCTGGTGAGATTGGGACAGCAAGATAAGTGACACACTTTTTATGACCCTCCCCAGGTTATTTATGTTTTTGTGCTTTCTATCACTTTTTTTTGTGCTTTTTTTGCTTTTTATTTTTTAATTTCCTGCGTTCTCGTCTTCTTGCGAGAACTGGTAGGATTTCATTCTAGGAAGTGAACTGGGCTCTGTTAGAGCTCCATTCACTCCTGGGCTGCCCTGAAAGTGGGAATTAGGTTGGTCTGAACATTTTTTGTTCTCATGCCAGGACAGGGATGGGAGAGGGGCAGGAGAAGTGATTGTGGGACAGGAATGCTTTTTTCGTTCCTGTCTGATAATCTCCACAGTCCCAAGCTACAAATAATCCTCAAAAACTGCACAGTTTTCAAAGACCTACACAGCATGAAGAAAATAGCTACAACGGCTTCCTTCGATATCAAAAGTAATGAAAAATCTTGATTGTGTGTTCTTTTTTAAATAGGAAGTATTAATTTTCTTATTACATTTTAAGAACTTGAGCCTTCTGATCCTAGATGTTAAGAATAAAAAGTACTTTTTTCTGGTAATCATGAAACAGCCATTTCTGCATACTGCTTTTGTTATTCTTTGGTGATGGTGATTCTTATTACGCTGAAGACTTTAATTAACAAAAACCAGTAAAACACTTAGATGCCTCTCCAAGAGCCAAACAGAACAAAATTCATTATCAGTGCACTAAGAAGTGGAAGGGCTTGTCTACACCATCAAATACCCTGAATCCCCATGCAAATGCCCCTGAATCTGCTGCAATCAGGCATGGCCTTTTCCTTGAATCCTGGGCTATCTGGCCACACGTGTCATGTTCCAGGTTTACAGCATTTTGGGGTATCCTACCAGGACGTGCAGTATGTGGAATCTGGGGTTTTCTGCAGAGTTTTGTCTGCCACTGCAGCTGCTGCCACCACGTCCAGTTTTAAAGCTCTGGAGCCAGTTGTCCCTTCCCCTGGTTTGGCAGCACTGCCTCCGTCCACTCTTCCGCTTGCCTGTCACAGGAAGAGGCCCTTGAAGAAAGTAACAGAAGCACTTCAAGGAAGCAATGGGCAAGCAGAAGAATGGGCAGAGGCAGTGCTGCCAAGCTGGAGGAAGGGATAAAACATCTCCTTTCCACCAGGAATGGACTCCGGCGCTTCAAAATTGGTTGCGGTGGCAGTAGCAGCAGCAGATGAAATTCTGTAGGGAAAGTGAAGACACATCCTTGTGGAGTATATTAATGCAAAGGGGTTCAGGCGGAATGCTGGGCCATGCATGAAAATTCCCTTCAGAGTTTTTGCCCCACATGCGGACAAGCCTGAAGTATCTGAATTAACTAACTAAAATGTTTAAAAGGAAAAATAACATAGACATAGTCTTATTTTTTGAAAGGGAAATATGCTATTTTCCAGTTTGGATGTACTGTAATGGCAAGCTATGGTTTCTCATTATGTGAATGAGTCTGCATGCACATTGGTTACATGCACTCCAATTTTCCTCCTATTTTCTAGTTGCAAAGAGGTGACTGGAACCATCTACTTTTAAAGAAATCATGGCTCCCTGTCCCATTTTCTTAAACCAATGGAATTGTAGTTTCTATCAGGCTTGTTCTCACTAATCACTGTATTAGTGAGAACTATGCTATGTAAGAGGGGACTGTGGGTTGTTTAAAAGTTGAGGCATAAGCTTCTGGTCACATGCTCATGCTGCAAAAGATTAGAAAAAGGCAAAGTGCATGAACCTGAGGCTCATAGCAGCATATTTTCTCCTTAATTATCCAGTCTGAGTATCTTTCTAATACTCTCTGTTAGCTCACTCAGAATAAACTGTTCTGTGAGCAAGTTATACATTTCTGTGATGCTGCTGAACCATGACTAACTTCATAATAATATTTGGAAAGAATAAATCATATTGCAGTCTAATATTTGTTTCTTCTCCTTAATATCCTCTGGTAAAAGGTCTCTTGTGTACCTTTAGCTTTGCTGAATCAAATTCATCTCTAGTAGCAATTACTGTCTGCACAGTTCTTAATTTCAGGTTGGGTTTTGTGTATGTGACAGAAAGAGATCAGACATAATAAATTTCCTCTTTTCCTGCTCTCTTATACTTGACAAACATTCAGACTAGTACATTTCACAGTAACTAAACACTGAATTCCAGGCTACAGTATATTATAAGATGGCATATAAAACCAGGGAGCCAGCATGGCATAGTGGTTTGAGTGTTGGACTATGATTCTGGAGGGAGACCAGGGTTCAAATCCCTGCTTGGCCATGAAAACCCACTGGGTCACAAACTCTCAACCCTCAGAAAACCCTGGATTGGGTTGCTTTAGGGTTGCCGTAAGATGGAAATGACTTGAAGGCACACAACAACAATATAAAACCAGTCTGAACATATGGCTTTATCAGGGGTGTATAAAAGATGACCTTCCTCATGTTGTTGAACTGTTGATGAGAGCATATGTTCTAACATTTCACAGATGAAAACCAGGACATGTGTGGCTAAGCAACATCAGACTATGGTCAAGACAGCAAAAGTTATTAATGAGGAGGAACACACAAGCTAGGAGAGGCTGCAGCAGTTTACTTTTACCTTAGCCTACAGGGAAGGGAAAGATCCTTCCCCCTCCTCTCATCTTCCCCCTGCTGAGTCAATTGAGTAAAAATTACTTTTGTACTTGGAACTTAGGTTGCTGCAATTGTAGTAAACTGAGGGCAAAGGGGGGAATGGAAGGAGGATAGGGAAAACAGGACATTTTAAAAGCTCAAAAAGTGCAGTGATGGAGGATTAATCAAGACTGGCCCTGCCAAAGTGGGACAGTTAAGGGTATGTGAGAGGGGGAGCTGACCAACAGCAGTGTATGGAATGGTGCCACACAGCAAAAGTAGGCATGGAATGGCACCAAAGAGGCACAAAGAGGGCAAGGCCTCCTTCTCCCGAGCCTGGCATTCCAATATATAATGCAATACATAGGCTTCTTTATCACAAGTTTTATATAAGTAAGCAGAGACACCTCTCTGATCATCTTTGGCTCTACCAGTGTTTTACATTCCTTTGGGATTAAGCCAGGGACGACTTCTCCCTTGCTAGAGAACTGAGGCTCCTTGCCAGACAGGAGGAGCAATATCCCCCCTCCCATCAGGTCTAGTGAGTCTAGAAATGGAGTGAAGAAAGCATGATCCATAGGCCACATCAACCCCAGGATCATTCTCACAGAGGTGCCACTATCCATTCATTTTTTCCACTCAAAACCTGGGTGAGGTAGAGGTGATTTTGCTAAGTTTGGTATCCCTGGGGCTGTTTTAGGCCCAGGAGAGACCTTTAATTAAGAAGGAAATAAACCAGAAATTAGGTTTTCTGTGGGTTTTTTTCCAGGTTGTGAGGCCGTGTTCTGGAAGAGTTTATTCCTGACGTTTCACCTGCATCTGTGGCTGGTATCTTCAGAGAACGATCACGTGGGTATTTTGAAAAGAAAAAGAAAAAGAAAAGAAAAAAGTGACAGTAAGCACGAAAACACATTTTTTTAAAAAAAAAATAACACAGGGAGGGGGGAAGGGTAACACTTACTTGGCTGTCCTGATCGAACCTGGAAGTCTTCTGCATAGACCTCCTGGTGATGGCACATCCAGTCGTCATCTTGGGAGCAGAATGGAGCTCCCGTTCACTCACCCATCATTCCATTATAATAACGGAACGGGCTCCTTATTGACAGGTTTTCCCCATCCATAAGGAAAACAGAGTCAGCACAGAGTCAGCACGGAGGGAATAACAGGACAGGGATGCCGTTGTCTGATAGGTAAGCCTTTTAGCAATCTCCCATCATCCCTGTCTCATCTCTGTCGTGCTATATGTGGCCTGTGTAATAATCTCCCTAATGAGGACATGCTGGCATGAGAGTTCAGAAAGGCATACCTACCAAACAATCCTCCTCTTCCTCCAGCCTGTGACCTGGAATGCTTCAAGTAAATTAAGTTACAGGGAGGCATAGCAATCATTTGCAGCATTTTGACCAAGATCCTACATTGTCTAGCTTAGTGTAAGAGTTCCACATGTGAGACTCCACTACAGCTTCCCTGTGACCACCCCAGAGCCCCTTTTTTGCTGTGATACCTCCGCAAGCTTCCCCCAAACTTAAGGAGAATGGTGTGGGGATCAGAGAAGCGTCTGGTCATGTTTCTATAGTCAGATACAGACTGTGGATATTTTCTGCCAAGATCTGTTTGGGTGTGCCAGAAGTGTCAGTAGATTATTTCATTGGTCATCTTTCATCCCCACCCCCCACTCTCCATCAGCAGCTATTGAAGTGAAATGGTGAGCCTGGGGGCATGGGGACCTTTGGACATTGTGAAAGGAGGAACAGAATACCTACTTCTGCAATAAGCCCCCCCCCCAAATGCAAATGCAAGCCTAAGGTGGACTTATGCTTGTCTATGTCACTAACAGGATCCTAGTTTATATCTCCCACAAATCAGAAATACAGAATCCCTCTGACTGAGAGGCTTGGTGGGTTCTTCTCATCCCAATGGGTGCACCTTTCTGTTTAAATCCTATTTAGCACACTCTAAATGTAGCATGCTCTCCCCTTGTCATTCCTGCCACTGAAATCAATAAGACTTAAGAATACTTTACTTGGCTGGATTGTCCTATGGTAGCAATCATTGTCTTTTAAAGCCACTCCAATTCTCAATTATTTAACTCTGTCCTATTTTTGAATGTACAATTTTGTCATATCCCACTCTAATAGCTTTTGCAATATGCTCTATATTTTTGAAAGCACAGAAGGCTTTTCCTTTACTGATTCATTTTCCTTTCTAAATAATGTTTTTTTTCCACTGCGTCTTGGCACATTCATGGGACTATGGCTGTCCCTTGGCTCAGAGTTTTTGTATTGATTGCTGTATTCACTTTCACACATCTCTCCTCCTTAACTTGTATCTTGCCTTGGATTTGACTGCTGTTTGTTTGCTAGCACAGCAAAATTGTAGCCAATACTCATTAAATGTTTCATTTCTGTGTCCATTGTTTTTTTGTTGTTTTAAAAGTAGTGACAGTTTATTGCTGTATTTCTCATCTACCTTCTTTCCATTAAAAGTTTCTGTAGGCAAATTCAGACCCAATGATTAACTAATTTCTAATTGGGATGTTCTTGCCAGGGAGGTCTCAAAAACAAGCTTCAAGGTTTTATTCATCAGACTTCACACTTAACATTTTAAAAAGTCAGTACAGATGAGAGAAATGGAAAGTTTGCACCTTCACAAACTGAATTGAGTTAAAGTGTAATTTCCGTTCTGGCTGCTCTTGTGATGTCTGATCTGGAGTAACCGTTAGCCTGTCGGGCCCAGTTTAGGTGCCTCAGTTCGTCCTCCAGGTAGTGGGGTTCACAGATCCTTTTTGCACGGTCTACCAATGCAAACCATGGTCTACCAATGCAAACCAAACCAACGGTTAGGCCACAAGGTATACAGAAAACCCACATACACGGACAGATACCTACACAAGAACTCCAATCAACACCCATGACAAAAAAGAAGCACAATAGAAACATTGGTAGACGTGCAAAAAGGATCTGCAAACCGCACTACCTGGAGGACGAATGGAGGCACCTAAACTGGGCCCTACAGGCCCAGACATCACAAGAGCAGCCAGACCCAGAAAAAAAACCACAAGAATAAAGAAGAAAAACATTCACCCAAAGGGAAGGTATTTTTACCATACACCAAAGGAGTAGTGACAGACAGAATAGGGAAATCGATGAGGAAACACAACCTCCAAACAATCTATAGACCAACCAGAAAAATCCAAGAAATGCTATGCTCAGCTAAGGACAAAAGAGACCCTCTCACAGCTGCAGGGTTTTACCGCATACCATGCAACTGAGGACAAGTTTACATAGGGACCACTAAACGCAGTATGCAAACACGAATCAAGGAACATGAGAGACACTGAAGACTGGGACAGCCAGAAAAATCAGCAGTAGCAGAACATGTTATAATCTGGAAAGTCACACATTCCCTCTCCCTGGCATAGACTTTCCTTTTTAGCAGTTGGTGAAATGTAATCTTGTGCCTTGCTTTCAGACAGATATAAAAAGAAAAGAAAGAAAGAAATCATATTTAAGACATTTTTCAAAATTAAGACACAATTTCCCAGTAATGTAACTTAATGATGCCTGTGCAAAAAAGTTAGATATACTGCAATATGGCAAGCTTAGAAATGATGAATTTTTACTGAGGCTGAAAGTGCCTTATGAACTAGCAATTCCTGAATTACAAATGTCTTGTCAGCAGCTTTAGAAGCATAGTCAGACATCGATGAAAAGCAAAACAGGGTGATCTATTACTTTTCTGTGTAATAAGTATTTGAAGTAGCTTTACTTGCAATAAAGAATGAGTAGACTGTGCCAATATTATGCTTCCATTTATACAAGGTCCTGCCATCCAACATGATTAAGCATCACAAAGGCAGGGAGTGGATGGAATAATCAGCTAATTGAAAATGGTGCTGAATTCTGTTTCAAAACTTTCATTCTATCCACTTTAACAAGTGTGCCTGTGAACTCTGAGCGTGGTATGATAAGCATTACAAGAACACCAGCTGCTTACTCTAGAAGCCTCATCTTCTTGTTGATTCAGTGCCTTGGACAGCAGTCCTATCTACCAGTAAATAAGGAATCTCTTTCAACCCAAGGGCTAAATTAATTTCAGACAAGTTCTCAGGGAGCACATTCCATTGGTGGACTGGGATAAAAACAAAACAATGGGGGGAAAGTACATTTTACCTCAAAACTCTTGCTGACATAAATTAAGCCTTGGGAAAGTCATTCCAACCTTTTAAAATAGGAAAGAACCAATACAGACCCTGGGAAATCATCACGTGATGATAATTATCATGACAAAGAGGGAGTGGCCCCTAGAGGAGCCCCACAGAGTTCTCATTGGGGCCTTAGGATGGTTGTGTACAGCCCTAGGATCTCAGTTTTCCCACCTCTATTATATACATACCTACTTTCCTCAAACTTGGTGAGGCTTTCTTGCTTGAATTTGCTACAGTGATACTGTCTGGATAAGACTTTGCAGCAAAATCTAAGCTCCCAATCAGCAGAGTAAGTAGTTGGGTCCCCAAATGCCAAAAGACTGGCTTATCACATTTTAAACTAGGTGAAAGAATTCACATTACCACAAGGTTTTTGTTTTAAAGAAATTGTTACTGGGTGTTCATTTGAATGCTTCTCCACTACATCCTTATTCAATACCTAATTGAGGCATTTATGATAAGGTCCCTCTGGACCCTTTAAGGGCTTTATCAGATGTGGCAAATATTGTGCCTATTGAACACAAAAGGGCGCACATATCAGATGATGTCATCCTTTTGCAATTTCATCCTGTCAAAAAGACATTCTGTTTTATTGATGGGCCAAACCATCAATAGATTTCCTATGGCATTTTCCCCCCGGTATTCCTGGAGTTTGAAACCTCAGACCATCGTGCTCATGTGAATACGGCATCAATGGGCAGAACACTTCCAAGTGAGATCATGAAAACCAGGTAAGGGACGCTCTTTTTATGAACCTTCCTGGTTCACTTTTAAGTTATAAAGTGTGTTTTTGTGCTTTTGTGTCTGTTTTGTGTCTTTATTTTTCTGTATTTTATAAATTTACAACACTCGTGTCTTTTTGCAAGAATTGGCGAGATCATGAGCGTGGAAGTGAACAGAGCTCTGTTCCATGCTGGGATGCCTTTTTACCACTACTAAGGGTAAGGTGTGATAGGAAGGTTTGCCAGCAGAAAAGTGGTTCAAAATATGCTGGCAAAGGAACATTTATAGAGGCTTGTTTGATAAAGCCCTAAGACATGAGGAAAACTCACATAGCCTGTGGGTCAAATGCATCATGCCACTCATTTTTAAAGATCCAATGGGTGTGTGGAGAATTACTGCTACTGGAAGTCTCCAAGAATACTGATTCGCCTTTACAACAGTACAAGCAAATACACACACACACATCTTATTCCTCCCCCAAGCAATTTTATGTCATCAAAAGTGGGCTTATCAGCCACATCTAATTTTATTTTGGGGGAATGGTGCAGCCCACGATGAGTCCCATGGGTGGGGACTACTCCTCCAAGAGCAGCTCACACTCCCAATAATAAAAATAGTAAAATATATAATTCAGTTGGCTAAATGGGCAAAGCCATTCTTAACTGGTAAAGCCATTATTCTTCAGAGGACTGACATTTTCATATCTTTCTCATTTGAATAAATTCTTTGTTGTTGTTGTTGTTGTTGTTGTTGGAACATGTTTCCCAACCAAGCATTCTCTTTAACCTTCTTCACCCATTTGCCTTTAGAGCAAGGGGGCTTTTGATAGTAAGGGTTTCCTGTATGCTTCTACCCTATACATGCTGTCTTGAAAACCTTCCTCTCTCATGCGTTGTAGAGATGTAACTAAGGGAGCACACTATGTGGCCAGAGGACGTTCCACGTGTGCTTGCAAGCACATAAAAGACTCCTCTCTCTCTCTCTCTCTCTCTCTCTCTCTCTCTCTCTCTCTCTCTCTCGTGAATGTAGGCTCTGCTGAGCTGCTCCTCTTGTTGAAACTTCCCTGTAGTTAGCCAGGGCTTAGGCACTGCATGTATATACAGTGGGTCCTCAGTATCCACTGGGGTTTGGTTCCAAGACGCCCTGTGAATACCAACATCTGTGGATGCTCAAGTCCTAGTATATACAATGGCATAGTAAAATGGTGTCCCTTATATAACCTTGTTAAACCTTATGTAACAAGGTTTGCTTTCTGGATTTTTTTTTTTTTTTAAATATTTTCAAGCCATGGTTGGTTGAAACTGTGGACAAACAATCTGTGGATACAGAGGGCTGGCTGTATTTTGGAATGTGCCTTTAAAGGTAATTAGTAAAGTTTTTAGCTATGAAACTGGTATACTGCCTGTTTGCCTTACTTTGCTAAAACTAGTCTCAGAAAGACCCAAGAGATTCAGGGCTTCCACTTGTGAACTCTGCTAAAGGAGGCTGAGTCTTAATTGAACCAGTGTTTATCTTTCCCAGAAAGGGGACTAACATCCTTGTAATCTACTGTACTTCTAATCCAACTTTTTCAAAATGAATTGTCAGAAAGTTACTTTCAGAGAAGATTCAGCACTAATATTTTTTTTAAATCATTGCATGGTAAACCTATATAAAAGAACCTAGTTAGGCAGGCAGGCATCAGAGATTAATAAAGCTGTAGCAAAATTATCATATAGAAACTCTAATTCTGAAACATCTTACAAAGTAGGCAACTACTGGCAGAGACCATCTATCTAGTCCGAAACTGTTAACTTCCTGAAATCAATATGGGGTAAGAACTAGCATTAAACCTCTCATATTTAAACCAACAAGCAAAATAAAAATGCATTTTGGCTTAATAGTTAAATAATGGCTGCTGGAGTCTCCAGTTTGTTCTTCTTTTGCTTACAACTTGGACATTCTGTGACTTTAACTCTCTCCATTGCATACAGATGCACATGCTCACACACCCTGGCAATGGATGGTCTGCAAGCCTCATTCAGACATTTTCAAATTCTTCTCCTTGTGTGTTTAGAAATTTTGTTTGAAATGAAAGCTGTGAATGGACATGCACAATCTGCACAGCCCTACCACTGTGTTCTGTGAAACAACTTCATATGTAATGTATAAGGCCTTCTTTCTTCCTCCTCCTTTGGATGGTACAACAATGAGAAACCAAAAAAGCTAACCATGGGTCAGATGCATCCATTCTGTGTGCAATAAACTCAAGCCTAACAATCGAGTGTGCCACTTTGCTACCATAGCAACTACTGTTGCAAGGTGGGGAATCCCCTCTCCCATACACACACACACACCACAGTGGGTTAGAAAACAGTACTGCACAATGCCTGAAACAGAAATTGTGTTAAGTATAAAAATCCACAGAGCAGTTATATAGGGAACATAAGCACTGTGTGATGGTTTTAGGCAGCAATCATTTTGACATTGCTGAAGAAGCAAACAGACACATACTATGTTTCACTTTAAAGAACAGAATGAAACAGTACTTACTTTGGATATTTGAAAATGTATGTTGCAAGTAGAAAAGGGTGCACAACCCTTGGCAATAGGGTAGGCACACTTCAGAGCCCAGAGAAGGACCCCAGACCATTTGAGGTTCCTCCAGAGCTTGACAGGGCCTCAGTTCATTGTCACAGCCACCAGAAGTGATGACTTGTAAGTGGTGGGATGGAGAGTACTTCAAAACAGCATGTAACAGATCAGCAAGAGGTTTCTTCATTATTGCAACGTGCTTCCTCCCCTCAGCCAAACCTTACTTTTTGGGCCAAAAAGTGAGGTGTCAAGGTCACACTGGACTCTCCAAAGAGCCATGGACAGACTCTGGTTGGTATCCTATGGGTGGTGTACACAGGCATGGGTGACGTACACAGTCTATATTATGCCTTGCGTGTGTCTTTTTTCTTTTCTTTTTCTTTTTTGTTGCTGTTGTGGAGGTTGGTATACCCTTCCTCTCTCTGCACTGACCAAAGTCCCCCTCCCCCAACTTTCCATTTGGCCACTGAAGCCCCCATGGCCATTCATGGCTGGTGGAGAGTGGGGTGGAGGATCAGAGAAGAATGTAGCTATGTCCCAATTGCCAGACATGAAATGATAACACCATCTACTGCGACCTCTAGGGGACCTGATGGATCTCAGTGGATTGCGTCTGGCTATGGGACACAGTCAGATGCTTCTCTGATTCCCCCTCCACTCTCAGGCAGCCACAGAATGGCTGGGAGGGGGGGCTGCAGTGGCTCAATGGTAAATCCAGAAGGTGTTGAATGGCAAACTGTAGTGTAGTTCTGCATACAGAGCTATTATACTACACTGTGCCATACAGGATCTTTACATAAAGATGGAGAAAGATACGGCCACCTGAGTGTCTCCCTCTTTTTATTGTCTGATCTATCTTTAGTCAGGTCTCCTTTTTCTCACTAACCATGTAGCCTAGTGGTATTTTACCATGTTATTTTATTCTGTAGAGGGAGTTCCTATAATATTTATTTCCCTTCTCCTCTAAATAGTTGCTGCTGATCAATGGAGCACCTCACATCCATGCATATGCCACATTTTGTTCATCATATTTTCCTTAGATTCTACTCTAAATGTCAGTTTTTCATGTGGTATCTGAACAAATTCCTTCCCATTCTTTTATCGTATTGAATTCTGAACAGTTTACTGTAACAATCTACTTGGATTGTGACCTTTCCTTTTACTTTGTATCTTTCAAAAGTTCTTTCCTGAGGGGGGGGCAACTGGTGGCTCTCTGGATTTTATTGAACTGCAACTCCCATCATTCGTCTTCACAAGAGCCAATGGCAAGGGATGCTAGGAATTGCTAATGACATCTGAAGGGCCCACTCCTGTCTTTGCCTATCGAGAACCAAAGAGGAGACTGGGAAAGATTTTGTGGACTCATGTTCATGACCCCAAAACTAACTCAGTTATCTTCAATGCTTTGTTTGCTGTTGGATTTTGCTATGTTCCATCTTTAGACTCATACAATAGATTGGCATGCGTAAGAGCACAACAGCTGTGCTAAACCAGCCCAAAGACCTATCTAGTCTAACATTCTGTTCACACAGTGGCCCCTATCAAACACTTAACTGTATATTTAGTCAGGATGAAGATCTAGTTTACAGGGGGCAAAGAGATGGGATTTTTTAAAAAACAAAACCAAACTTCTCATGGTGAACATGGAAGAAGAGGTATCCAAGATACAAAATATATTATCACACACAACAGGCAGTTTCTGTAGTTCTAGTGCCTGTAATTCTTATACATTAAATACATGAAGTATTCCATATCACTCAACTATGCTAACTGTTAACCTTTCATAACATATTTACTTAATCATAGTGTACCATCTCTTCCCATGTTTTCATTGACTTGATCACCCACTCTTTCCATAGTATGTATGTGAAGATGGATCAATAAATTTTTATAGTATTTGTCCATTGCTACCTCTAAGCAATTTGCATTACTGTACATATCTAATGCAAGGTAAGACCATAGGCTTTAAGATCATTTTAAAATGATAGCTACTTTAAAACACATTAAAATATTTTAATAACTGGCTTAAAACACTCCAGCAAAAATGGTGCGATGGGGAGAGCAGTTATTAGCTGGGGAAAGCCAGCATAAACAATATTTGTTTTCAGCAAGCTTTTAGAGAGATGCAGTCTTGCATTTATAGTTGCTGACACCTCGCTACTGAGATTTAATCAGGTTAAGCCTCCCCTGGATGATTATCTGTTCCATTTAAAAAATGCTATTAGCTACTTTCTTTTTGTTGTATGCAGAGTTATCAGTAGCTGGGGTTCAGTGGGATGATCCAACTCTTCATAAAACAAGCTTGCTCTCTGAAACAGCAGGATGCCGTTTATACGATGAAAATGTAGTGGGAAGAATTCGTGTCGAACCCTGGTTGTTTACACGTACATTGGGTCGGGCACGTGATTTTCTGAAGGGGGGGTACCTTTTATCCCACAGCCTCGGAACTTCCAGTCCCGTGGTTTGTGGCATTTTTTTAAAAAGTCACTGGAGGATTCGGAAAATCGGAAATGTAAACAGCCCGGGACAAGCTATCTTGGTACTAGGTGATGACCAGAAATGGTGACCGGGGGCAGGCTCAGAAACAGTGACCAGAAAAGTAGGGGTCAGTCACCTGTTCAACAGATTCAGCCTCACCAGCTGAAAACAAAGGCATCCCTTCCAGCTGCATGAAGGTTTGTGTGTGTGTGCGTGTACTAAATCACCCTGTTCAATTGATTTCTACAATGCAAACCCTTCAGCTTTAACCTGTTCCTCTACTGCATGCTGGGGTTAAATTTTAAAGAGAGAGTAAATTATAAAGAGATCGCGGGTGGAGGATCTCCCATTCATCTCCTGCCTGGATCCCTTCCCTGGGTCTGAACGGATAATCAAACATTCATCCACCCCCACAAGGCATAGTAAAAAATGCCAGCATCTGAGCAGATGATCACACATTCATTCATCCCCTCCCCTCCACAAGGCACAGTAAAAAATGCCAGTGTCTGGGTCTTTCAAAATGCCTTGTGTGTCCTCCCCTTATGATCCCTGCACTGGCTTGAAACCTTCACTCCACAGCTGCCTCTGCTTAAAGGGTTAACATTTTAAAGAGACAGGACAACTGCAAGCCTCTGGCCCCCTGCACTCGGCTTCCTGGCTGAAAGCGTACTGGCTTGGGCTTCTGTGTGTGCGTGCGTGCAGGGGCTCCAGTCCGCTCTGCTTTTGATCTCTCTCACCCTCCCCAGCACCAACTGATTGCTCATTCCTCCCCAGTTTAGCTGGCTTTAAATGGTGTTCTTTCATTTCTAAAGGAAAGCAGGGTTTAGCCACTGATTGCTCCTTAATCCCCCAGATTCCTTCTCTCATCCCCTCAGCACCTCATCCCCAATGCAACACTCATTCATCCCCTCATCTCCAACCAGAAGCCTGAACAAACATTTGAGCCAGCCAATAGCATCGCTCATGGTGCAGAACTCTAAAGGAAGTAAGTCACTGAGGTTGTGAAAAAAAACGAGTAATCACATCCTTGATTGACAGCTAAAAAAAATCCCAGGACTGTAAACTCGAGTAAACAAAAACAAAAACAAAAACCGGGGTAGTATATAGTGGGAGAAGGTACATATCACAGGATGGGATGCCATGTAAACAATGATCCCGGGATCTCCCAGGATATCCAGTTCAGAGACAAAAATCATGTAAACAGGGAGGGACGAATACAGGCTCAAGAAATCCCAGGATGCCCTGTGACAAAAACTACCGTCTAACTCTCACTCAGGCTAAGTGTGAAAGCATAAGTTTTGGACAGCATGCATTTACTTGAGTTCAGATTCAGCCACTAAGGAAAGCTCCGTTTCCCAAGAACCAAATGAAAATGAACAACAAAACTACTGAGAAGGCTTGCTTCTTCTAAGCTTGTGTCTGGCATAGTGGTTTGGGGGGTTGGACTAGGACGCTGCAGACCAGGGTTCAAATCTCCACTTGGTCACGGAAACTCACCGAGTGACCTTGGGCAAGTCATACTCTCTCAGAGGAAGGAAAAGGCAAACTCCCTCTGAACAAATATTGCCAGAAAACCCTGTGATAGGCTCACCATAAGTCAGAAATGACTTGAAGGCACACAACGAGAAGAAGCTTTAAAAAAAAATTAATATGGTTTCCTTCCTTTATTCCTTCCTCCCTTTCTTGATATTGTTAATATTTCTTTGATACTTGTATGATCACTGACTGCATTCTCTAAAGAACATGAAAGCAGCAGCCTATGGATCAGTTCTCTCCACTCCAGGCAAATTACAAATGAAGTCCTTTGTTCCAAGTCAGTAGTAGATTAGCCTGGTGTAATCAACTCCCAGGCTCAGATACATGTAGAGGATGTATTCCTCTAGAAGACAATGGCAAAATCTTCCTTATTAACAACCAGGCCCTTTTGTGAGGCAGGTAGCTGCTCTTCTGCCTGGCAAGAAAGAAATTCAACATCAGTGAGGAAGGTTTCCTTTCCACTTTCACAGAAGGAGAGTGGAGACATCTCCCCTTGTGACCATGGGGGAAACTACCTCATCTCCTTTGTTTGCCCCTCCATAAAAGCAATGTCCTCTCCCTCCCTGCTCAGTAGTTGGATGACTATAGTCAAGGCTCTTAGGTAGCTAAGGCAACATAATAGCTTTACCGCTCCTCTTTCTCTTTTTTAAATTGTCCACTTGAGGACAGCAGAGGTCAGAACAGGTTGGTAGTAACCATTCAGATATTTCTCCTTCAGTACCAGTCCTACTATTAGATTGTTATTTAATGTGTTAATATACTTTTTTTTCCTGCAAATGGAAAAGAAATTTGGATTAAACGGAAGTTTTTTCATAGGATCATCTAATTTAGGATCTGTGAAACAGTGCAAATTTCCACATATTTGTTCATCACTGGGGAAGAGGCATGAATGCAGATTCTTTTGTTGATTTTTCCCTTTTCTAATGGGACATAAATAAATGCATACAGACATGCTTTAATCAATGGGGAAACTACATATAAAAGTATGTAATTCGCTACTCAAAAACTGACTAGGTAGGCGTGCATGAGGGCCAGTGTAGTGGTTTGAGTGTTAGACTATGACTTTGGAGGCCAGGGTTCAAATTCCCTGCTTGGCCATGAAAACCCATTGGGTGACCTTGGGCAAGTCACATCCTCTCAGGCTCAGAGGAAGGCAGAGGCAAACCCCCTATGAAGAAATCTTGTCAAGAAAGCCCCATGATAGATTTCCCTTAGGGTCACTATAAGTCGGAAACAACTTGGAGGCAATCATGTGTACATGAGGGAAAAAAGCATAACAAAATACTTACCAATTTCCTTGTAAGAATCTGAAAATGAGGATTGTGGGAAGGTGCTTGCAGAGTTTTTGCCTCTTGTGCCATAATTACTTGGCTAATTTTGGGTAATACACACCTTGACTTTGGTGAGTTGGGGACACCATGTGCTGGTTGGCCTCAGGTAGCAAAGTGTGTGAAACTGGCCCAGTTTTCCTTAAGGACATAACAGAGCACTTGCAACCAATACTTTTGTAGCCAGAGAAACATAAATGCAGCATGCATGTGGAGTATTTTGTATTTGGCACCTTTCTTGAAGAGGGGTATTTTAAATTAAGTATGGAGAGGTGTTCTCCTTGTTTATTGGCGACTCCATTTTGTTGCCAAAACAATTGGCACAGGAAAGGGTCACAGAGAGACCCAAGTCTCTACTGAGGTAACGCTCATGATGCAGAGCTAAAGTTATGTAAGCTGGCATGAGAGATGTTTTCTTTGTTGACATATATTTCATAAGCCTACATTTTCAATGTCCGTAATGCTTGTTTCACTTATTGCAGAAAGTGCTGGCTACATCTGGTGAGTTTCAAGGTTTGAGGCAAGGTGGATTGTTTGTTAAAGCAACTTGTGGTAATTTCCCTGGAGTCATAATTCTGGCATGGAAAAGGCTGGAGAAGACAAAAACTATCATCTTGGATATATATTTTTTTTGCCTAATAATCAGTCTGTTTCCTATGAATTTGAGTGCAGAACAAAGCCCTGAAAGTGTTAAGCCACATTGAGAGGTATCCTCCAACCCCCACACTCCACACACGGTTCCTATGAATTTATGACTTGTCATCCTGTGATTTATTCAAAGCAATACAGAGTAAATAATAAAAGCAGTATAATGATAATCAAACAAGCATAACACATTTAAATCAATGTGTATCACATCTGAGGCTGAAGTTACTGTATCTGAACAAGTTGGAACATGTAGAAAAATTCATAAGAAAATAGCTTGGACAAAGCAGTCCTTTAGAGTCCAGTCCACCCCCTCCTGTGACAGTCCCAACAACAGTTGAGGAAAAACAATGGGATGAGGAATTAGCCTCAGATGATGTAGATAACTTCAGATAACAAGATGCAATGATAGCTCCCAGCTTGGATTGCTTTAGCAGCCTTTCTCAACCTTTTAACCCAGGAGGAACCCTTCAAGTGATTTTTTTAGGTCTCAGGCAACCTCTGTATTGAAAATATTTTTTATCTATAGTTTTTTTTAAATGTTTATTTTTTAAAAAATCACAATCTCTTGTGGAATCCTGGGGTTCCAGTGAAGCCTCATTGAGAAACCCTGCTGTAGAGACCTCAAGAGAAATACTTTGTGTCTGCTGAGACTATTGAATTTCTGTCTGGAAATACAGGTTGCTCCCCGTATCCATGGGGGATATGTTCCCAGACTTACTGTGGATACACAAAACCATGGATAATAGCAAACCCTGTAGAAATGAATGGTTTCCAGGCACTATAGGCTGCATTTCAGAAACAAACCACCTCTGAACATTCCTTGTTTAAGAAAGCACTGTCTCCTTCCACTCCATCCACAATCCCAGTCAGAACTGGCAGGAAATGCTTCCTCTTTCTAAAGGACCCCCTGCTTTATCTCCCTTGTTTTCCTTCTGGAACAGGATATGTGTCAGGATAGACTCTGATAAGAATGGCCTTGATGCATTATTAGACCCAAACAGTCCACAAAAGGATTCAAGCATTCCATTCAACAGTGACCAGCCAAATCTTGCAGGGAAACTCAAGTAATATAATTAATTGCACCCTGCTCTTCACCACCCCTTCACACACAGAGAAAAATACACTGCTTCTAGTACTGGAAGCTCCATATAACCATGTCCTAAAAGGCTGGAAGGCTCCACACAGAGCCCCACAGATTTAACTCACTTTAAACACATGCATGGTTAAATTCCGATTCTGTGGGGTGAGGTTGGAGGCTGCGCAACATCATGCAAAACTCCCTCCTTCCCCAATGTGTCTTCCTTTCTCCCCCACCCCCAGTTTTCAGTCTGCACCTCCCTTTCCTCCCTCTTGCCATCCCCCATCTTCTGCCCCTCCTGCGACATGGAGGAGAGGGGAAGGGGGAAAACTGAGTTGAGCTGGAGCCACGGTGAGAGGCTGTGGCTCATCCTGCGCAAGGAGCTGGTGGAAGCGGCCGGGACATGGGTGGGTTTTAAAGCCCAACAGATCTCATTAATATTTCTCATGGAACCCTTAATGGTGTCTCACGCAACCCTAGTTGAGAAACGCTGCTTTAAATGGTGGTTAGGCAAACACTCTCAAAAACAACTAGGCATGATGGAACAAGGGTGGGCCACTGCACAGTGGGAAGGGGTCAGTTTACACACACACACACACACACCTCCTGCAGGCCACACCAGCACTACCATAGTGTACTGTAAGTAAAATCACATCACTTCTGGGTGCCAGTTTTTGGCCAAAAGAAAGTTGGGAAATGGGAAGGAGCTTCTTGGGTGGAAAATCACTTCCAAATTGCCCACCTTAAAAAAAAAAAAATCCACCAGGTGTTGTGGGCTTGGGAGGGCTTCAAAGTATGTAGAAATGAGGGGGCTGCATATTTTTTTATCATCCCTGATATATAGAGATGGGCAAATCATTTGCATTTTGTCCCATATTCAAATTGTCCAAATTTTGCTATATTTTTAACACAATTTTCACCCATCCCAGAACAGAAGTAGTACACTAGACACAAGGGTTCTGAGCTTACATCCTGCTCGTGTGCTTCCTATAAAATCTACTGTGGGGATAAATTGTTTGACTGGATGGGCTTTCTGTCTTATCTTCCAGCACTTTTTGTTCAGATGTTGCACTTAATTTAAGAAATGCATGGATCTCATAGCTACTCCCCCGCCCTCCAAAATGCTGTTTCCTACAAATTTGTGCATGAGATGACCCTTGGACAATCCATGATCCTAAATATCTTAGCTTTAACTGTATCACTTATTCCATTGGTGTCTCTTCTAATATGTAAAAGTGTTATTTCTGAAGTACTGTATTTCCTTCTGGAAATACACTTAATATGCTGTCAATTGCTGTTTGTAACAGAATATGGAACTGAAATGTTAACTGGTTTACATTGCCTTGACATGACAGATGTCAAATTATACTTGCCTGAATGACTATAGTGCAACCAATGTATTGTGTCTCAGATTTTTCATTCAGGGGCCTTTAAAATGTACATATGGAGAGAGAGATAATTATCAAAGAGAAGACTTAAGGGCAAGCTACCCTTACTCCCTCATATGTTTCTGTGCTTGGAAACTTACTTTCGTGGGCTACATTTCCTAGAATCTTCAAGATGGCCATGCTGGATAAGGGACTCTAGGAGTTAAAATTCACAAAAGTAGTATTTCCAGGCTCCATTTCCAGTTTTTAAAGTGTAGGGGGGATAGTCCAGGTATGCTAGACTACGTGTTCCATAACTCCTGATCAATGGCCATGCTAGCTGTGAGGTGTCAGTTGGAACAGCTGGAAGGCACCTGGTTGAACAATGCTGAACTAGTTTAATACCTTTTTTCCATTATTCTTCATGAATATATAGTGCTTTTAGCTATTTTATTGTAGTTTTTCTCCTGCATCCCCCATATCTATGTTTCTCCCCTTTTTAAATTGTTTTATCAATTGCTTTGATGTTTTAGGACAGATGGAATATTAAATGAAAAACAATCCAATAAATGCAAATAAAATACATTCACTCAAGTACATAAAAATACATTTAATTAATGCTCTATACAGGATTGTGTGTGAATCCTCTCCTTTCACAGAATATCTTCTAGGTGGGTGGCTAACTAGAATAAAATAAATAACAAACTGTTTAAGGTAGTTAAAAGAATTCAGCAACCAAGGGAAGTCCCTAATAAAACAGCAACAATTGAAGTAACAGTAGCATGGAAATGTAACTCACCCACTCTTTGAAAGAAATGAAAACCAGAAAAGAACACTGCAAGATGACTATTAAAAGCATGGCTTTGATCAGATTTTGACCTGTCACTTAAAGAAAATGGCCAGATCCTGTTGGGTCTTTACAAATGTATAACCTAGAGTTACACGCTCATAAGTGTTTTGTATTCACAATCTCTACCTAGCTCCTGGTTTAGACTGATGGGGATCTGTTCCCCTGTCGACTGAGAAGCAGCTGGCGGATGGCCCCACCCTGCTTTGCTGAAGTGATCTCCAGTACGGGGGGAATTGTGACATGGGGTTTGTCTACACAATGAAAATACTCCTCATAGAATTCCCAGAGAATACGATCTGTCCAAATGAGATCTGAAGGGGATTCACAGTATTTGGAGGGGGGCCTAAAAACACCATGAACTATGCAGTAAAAGGATTCACAGTTTTCCCCGAACCTTCCTGGAGAATACACATCACTGCTCATTTTTGCTCAACTGCCCTTTATGAATGTGTGTGCCCAAGACAAATCAACTTTGCTGTGAATGGGCGAAAATGCACACCCACTCGCAGTAAACCATCGTGCCTAGACAAGCCCAGGGCCCCTGCTTCTGCCTGTTGCAATAGAGGTCCCTTATGGGAGGGGTTGGGATAATCAGTCAGCTGCTTCCCAATTGACAGGGGAACAAACACCCCATTAATTGCAGTGCTATTTCCTGGTAAGTGGGGATTTGGAGAACTGGGATGGTATTCACTGCATGGCATAGTAACTGCAGTGTTTACACATACATAAATCCCCAACAGGATTCCAGAAAATGTTTTCCGCCTATCACTTAAAACTTCTGAAGCCTGGTTCCTGGCAAGCAGTCCAGAGGAGAGCATTCCAGTGCCAGAGAACCACCGCCAAGAATAGGGATGATTACTTCCATAAAATCAAAATCTGTAAACACTCTCCCCTGTCTATGTCCATTTTTTCCATGCCCAGTTCTTTTTTTAAAAAAAAATGAAAGAAAATCTCCTCCTTTTGTTGCTCATATTTTTTAAAATATGCTCATTGGTATACATGTTTTAATCATACATATTGCTTATCTACCTCTGTCCCCAATTCACAGGGATTTTAAACAGTGTTTTGTGTGTACTCAATATGCCTGTATTTATTTCTGCTCATCCCCCACCCCCAATGTGCTCATTTGTTTCAAAGGCATCCACTGTCATCCATCTACAGGTGAATTCCAGAGTGCAAATTGTATCTGTGTCATGGACAGGTCAGGAAGTGCTGATGGAGATAAGTCTGCTGAAGTTTGGGCTCCAATTGGATTCCTCACATATTCCTAATCAGGAAAGAGTGTGTGTGGAATGGGCCATAAGCCTGCTGATATTTTTGGGGGGGGAAAGAAAGAAAAAATATGTAGGCCGGCATCCTATTGGGAATGAATGGCATCATAAACCAATTTACGACTGTGCAGTTTTAGTATTGCAATGTTGTGGAATGGTCACATTCCCAGCAGGGAGCTTTGTCCTAGCTCTGCCATCTGGAGCATTGCACAAGGGGAGCAAGCAGTGTGGCCATTGCACAGCGGTTGCAATGCACAAAAGCCTTGCACTTAAAATCACTGAATCATAGAGCTGGAAGAGACCACAAGGGCCATCTAGTCCAACCTCCTGCAATGCAGGAATACTCAATCAAAGCATTCCCGACAGATGGCCATCCAGCCTCTGTTTAAACACCTCCAAAGAAGGAGACTCCACCACACTCCAAGGCAGTGCATTCCACTGCCAAATAGCTGTTACTGTCAGGAAGTTCTTCCTAATGTTTAGGTGGAATCCCTTTTCCTGTAGTTTAAGTCCATTGCGCCGTGTCTTAGTCTCTGGAGCAGTAGACAACAAGCTTGCTCCATCCTCAGTATGACATCCCCTCAAATATTTAAACATGGCTATCATGTCACCTCTTAACCTTCTGTTCTCCAGGCTAAACATACCCAGCTCCCTAAGCAGCTCCTCACAGGGCGTGGCTTCTAGACCTCCCCACCATTTTGGTTGCCCTCCTCTGGACACGTTCCAACTTGTCAATATCCTTCTTGAATTGTGGTGCCCAGAAAATTGTGGTGCCCAGAATACATAGTATTCCAGGTGAGGTCCAAAGCAAACTAGGGTGGCACTATCACTTCCCTTGATCTAGATATTATACTCATATTGATGCAGCCTAGAATCACATTGGCTTTTTTAGCTGCTGCATCACACTGCTGCTGCATCACACTGCTACCTCCCACTTTGTGGGACAGGCTGCCCTTGTACAATGACAGTGCAAGAAGAGGGAGACAATGACCCCCAACAGAGCTGTGGGGCACTGGTAATTCAGAATGGAGAGCAGAGGAAAGTAATGGGTGCCCTGAACCCAGACAGAAAATTATCCCCGCCTTTCATGGTGCCTCTTGGTGTGGTGGGATCCCCCTCTGTGCAACAGGACATCTTGCATGGTGCAGAGGGGAAACCCACATTGTGCAATGGGGTATCCTACACAGTGCCCTGTTATGTAGTAGGAGCCCCTGCTACACGTGGGATGTCTTGTGCGCTGCCCCCATTGTGCATCATCACAATTCTCTAACTTGGTTGCATGGCAGTGACCTAGCTCCATCATCATAAAGTTACACACAGTCCGCACAGGATCTTGGCTGTAATGTTAAACAGTGAAGTAAACCTCTACAATCTGTTTTAAAAGTGGATGACCTTTTCTAGAGACTTCCAGGCATTTCTTTGCCAAAAGGATTCAGAGGGGATGGAGGCCACAAAAATTGCCCCAGAGGCACATGTGGCCTGCTCCTGCCTTAGGCGGTGAAGTGTGTAGAGAAGAACCTCTCAAAAATGGGCTCCACATGATATGGGAACATTTAGTTCTTTAGACACCTGCATCCCCAGCTGTACCAGATACTCCAACAATCAAAAGAAAAGGCTAATGTTTGTAATTTAAAATGTTTATTTTGTATCTCTTATATACAGAATATCACATGAAACTTATAGGCACAAATTACATGATCACTAGATAATGAAACTGCAACAAGAAATTACACTAAACAGTTATATATCTTAAGAGTTTGCTCATATATATATAAAAGTCATGCTTTGTGAGCAGCATACTTATCCATTTAATGTTTCCACGATGCTAAAATTCTTTGAAAGTTTTAAACATGTCATCCTTTTGTGTACATACATTTTTTAAACAATTTGTGTCTATTACTATTGCACTTGGAAATAAACCACAAAATATAATAAAGCTATATAACTATTTTCCCTAAGAATTTTCTTTGTTTCTCTCTTTCTATATATACTTTTAAAAAACCTTGTATCAGTAATAGCAAAGCAGAACAAATATTTTGATAAACACACACATATATGTAAAATCTATTATAAATTACAAGGACAACAGAAGGGTATACTATAAAATGTATCCTCCTTAAAATTACTGGCCCAGGAATAAATATTGCTTGTCTATCAGCCCTGCACTGATAAAATGCAAGGACAAGAAACATTAACCATGGCTTATTATATTGTGACAAAAAAAGGGGGCGCACAAGGGACAACGGGATAGTATCCTTACATTAGACCAGCCCCCCCCCATGACTTGCATGACAGGGCTTTATGTGCAAAATTAACTGAAACCACTTTGAAATAGACCAGCTAGATGTTTAAATTTGACTCTCTGGGTTGCTACAAATGGATTAGGACAGCAATCACTGAGAACATCTCAGGATAAGGCAAACCAAACCTTTCTTCACATTATATAAGTTAAGCTGCAATGAAGTTAAGATGTATTTATGCCAGCTTTCTCTTGGGGGATGATGCACATTTGTAAGAGAAGTGCAGAGGTGATCCGAATAAGGGAGAATGATGGAAGAGTCAAACCCCCCCCCCCCTGCCCAAGTCACTCTCCCTATTCAGACCATGAGCTGTACATGGAGAAATGTACTGGTGGTTCTCACAGAAACAAGGGTATTCTGTGGAGCAGCTCTTACAAACCCTCTGATGATGAGAACAGGGGCACCCATGTAACACCACAGTTGTCACACCAGGGATCTCTTAACAAAGCCTCTCTTTCTCCTGCTGTCTACAATCCCATTTTAAACCAGTTAAAAACATGGGCTGTATTTGCCTGTTTGGATCTATTGTAGATACAGTACAAAAGCATAGTGGCCTACAGTAGTGAAGACACCTTAGCATAGCAGTTGCAATGTACTGGACAAGCCATCCATTGATCCTGGTGCTTTAGCATTCATGTGAATGTATTGCCATTAAACACCAAGGTTTTGCTGTTGACTTAGTTCAGAGTGAGCAGATCCCGTAAAAGTGAGACTTAATTTAGTCATGATTAACTTTAATCCCATTGACTTCAGTGGCTCTGCTGCACCCATGACTAGGTTGGCAGGCAACTCTTTCCCATCTGCTCCTCTCCAAAACAGACATTGTGAAGGCAGCTGACTCGAGAAGACCAGCAACTATACCAAGTGATACAAAAGACAGCCTCCAGAACTAAGACAGGTACCTTGATTAACCAGGGGTAGGTAACAGAAAATCAGGAGTACTGTTTTAAACCGTGAGAGTTGGAGTATACCTAGTTCCAACAAGACCACAGAATAATAACTGGTAACAAGAGGATTTTGTCCATCTGGTTGGTTTTTGATGTGGGCTTCCATGTGCATGTATGCCTTGGGATGCAGAGTGAATGTTTTGAAAGGAACGGTTCCACAGGTGTGGTGGAGCTGCCTGATTTGGCTTCCACCACCCATGAAACATAAGCGTGGGGGAGGGAGGTAGCAGAGTGCATGAATGACTAAAGCACTGAGATAAGTCCCTGGAGAGCCAAATGGAATTCACCTACAGTTCTCACCCCTTTCACAACTTGACCCTATTCAAGATGCCTGTTTGCTGCCTAGAAGCAAATACAGTACAGTACTGTAATGTAACCTCTTCCTTGAATGACCAATGGCTGGCAGCCCATTACTGATATGCATATATATAAGTGAGGCTTACATGCTTGTCTGTCCCTTTTTGGAAAGGGTGCAGGGGGCTATTCTCTTGCTCTTGTACTGTGTCTCAAAACTGCCGCTGCTGCTGCTTATCAATAGCAAAAGGAAATAGTGGGAGGCAATTCATGCTATGAATATATGGCTGCTCTCAGGGGAAAGAAAAGGAGAGCGTACTCCAGCTACAAGAGCCCCCTTATTTCTTCCCCCACAAGCTAAGTGGAACTGCTACTTCATGATCTAAATCACCTCCAACTCCCTCCCCTCCCCACTGTAGCAGCAAGCCTTCCTGGACCCTGACATGAAATGAAACTGAACCAGTAGAGCTATGTTTTAGCGGAGGATCTCAGGCTATGCTCCAAATGATATTTCTGTCTTTTAGTTTGTCACTTTTCTGAATAGAGTCCCCAAGGGAAAAGATAAAAACCTTTCCTGGGTTGAAGCATCACTTTACAAACAGAACCAACCAATTATGTGGTTACATATTGAATTATTGCCCTGCTAAAAACTGGTGCATTTTCTGCCAGTCAGAAAGAGAACTCACTTGATATGAAACTATACAAACATTTTCCCTGTGCTTAGGAAGAATTTTAAAATGTTCTTTTCTAACAGCAATTTTGCTGCATCAAGCTCAAGAGGAAGAATAGAAAATGAGATAACTCCTAGCTTTGGAAATTGGTAGTTTTTTTGGGAGAGGGGATGATTGTATCTGTGAGTTTTCCATTATACATACCCTATATAAAGTGTGGAAGTGGTTTCAATAGAGTATGTTGCATTGAAATCCCTGACAACTGGTGGCTTCCATGACTATGGAGGGGTGAATCTGCCTGGGTTTTAGTCTGAATATTAAAGGAGATAACCAAGGTGCCAAACTCTATCACCCAAACAGGTTCACAACCTTGAATAGCTCATTTACACTTCAGATTAAAACACGGAGTGAATTCATCACCCCACAGGCATGCAAGCCACCCACTGCCACTGCATGAAAGAAATGCTTTTTGGTTCATTGAACAGATGTTGAAACCAGCAGTGCATGGTATCAGGCCTTTGCTAGGATAGTCTATCCTCTATATGCCCCCATGGGAAATCCAAAAGTGGTCGTGGTGATCTAAAGCCATTTCTAGCAGGTTTCAGCTCTACCCAGAACCGGTCTTTTGTAAAATTAATGGGTCTTGCCAATTTGAGAGACAAAACCACCCAAAATACTTTGGATTGCCACAGGGATAGCTCATACTTATGCATTTTGCTTGGAAAATAGGTTTCCCTCTTCACTTACTATGGAGATTTCAGCTAAAAATAAGAGGAAATAGGAGAGTCCTAGGGGAGTGACAGATGATAACATTGATCCTACCAATAAAAAAAATCTGGGACTTCAGCCCTCTGAGCCTGGTTCTACTAAACCGCTGGTTGAACCCAAACGCTTTACCAGATCTTAAAATATACCGTTATTCTTCTCTACATGTTCAGTCTAGAGTAAATACACATGATGAGAGGAGCAAGTAGCAGTATCATAGCAAGTGGCTCTATCCCAACCTGCTTATGTAACTTTGAACACCAGGAGAGAGGTTATCCACATAAAACTGTATGAACAACAAGCTCTCTTTCAATATTCCAAAGACTGTGCTGAAGGTCAAAGGTGGAGCCTGGGGCCACTCCCTCCCCAAACAAATTTGTTCTACTTGGGACAAACATCTACAACAAATATCTGTCTTCACCCTTAGAACACCTGTCTTTATTAAGTCTGTCCCACCCAGGGCATGGGAAATGTTTCCAGTTCTGCTTGGAAGATGGGAGGGAGCTTGGACAGAACTCTGGCCTTGGCATACAGGCACTTGCTTTGTTGCAAGGTCTCTGTCTTTATGCAAAGAGTGGCTGAGATGAAAGAGCTCACAGCATTCACTACTTTGTGATCAATGTGTATTCAAAAGTGAATGATGCATTCTACCAGCTCTTTGGCAACATTTCAAGTGTAACAGGCATGCTGTTTTTTAACAAACATTTTCCCAGCTTTTAATGAACACACTTATCAATGTGTTCATTTCCTTTATTTCTAAAAACTTATTTGGTTTTTAGTAAGGGCAGCTACAAAAATCTGTTGTAATTCATGTACTGGAGTTTAAGTATATTTTACTGCACAGAGATTTCACAAGTCCATTGAAGATGTGTAAGCTACTGTATGGCCATAGACTGCCTGCCCTGAAACCATACATGCTCATCCTACTTTGCTTCTTCATGATAACAACCACACATGAAGAGATTGTTTACAAAGTCTGTGTCATATGTTCCTTTCCACGGGGCAGGGAGTACAGGGGAAAGAGAGTACATTTCTCTGGCAATGTAATCATGACAAAGTGAGCTTTATGGATCAGTTACAACCAGTGATGGCTAGTGGCTCCCTGTTATTGGATCAATGAATCTGCTCCACGTTTTAATGTGAAATTGTAGATTCACCAAACTACTAACATGAAGGCCACCAGCTGCCACTGTCTCCAGCACCACCACCACCACCACATCCATTTCCCTGCCAGTCTGCTGCATCCAGGATTGGTGGAGTGGAGGTGGTGTCTCTTAATTCCTCTCACTTATAGTCAGGGCATGATGTAGTGTCCTATTTGTGCTGTGGCTGTGACAGGGAAAATAAAGGACTTTGGAAGTCTTGTGTCCATGCTCAGCTTCAACACGCCCCCAATGTTTCCTGTTCCCATCCTTTTTTTGGAGTCAGAACACTGCTGGGGAACCTCTGTGCTGAGAGAGCTTTCTGTCTTTGGACACCCCCTCCCTTTCTGCTGGCACTTAAGCCACTTTTGCATGACTTTCTGCTGGAGTATAGGGTAGGGTTACTGCCATTTCAACTAGCCAATCTGCCTCTGGGTTAAAAATTATATAGTGTTGTTTTACAGTTCTTAACAGTAATTCTGCAGATATCCATTTAAACTATAAACCCTTTAGATAACAGATCATCATGAGTATTATAAGAGAGAAATCAAAATAAACTGATAGCAAGTTAAGTATTGTAGAATTAGCCTGCAGATTTCACCCTTTGGTCAAAAAAAGTAAACTTCCTCTCCTAGTGTATCCACAATCCTAATCATTTCCCTACTATCTTGGATTGCTAATGAGTAATGTCTGAATGGAGATATTGGCAAAGGGAGGTAACCTGATGCTGTGAAAAAGAATGAATAATTGGTGCTACATGTTATTAAGGTCTGGGTAGTCAACCCAACCACACCTGTGAGTATAGGCAGCAGCTCCTCTGGTATGCTCAGTGAGCCACAGAGGTGAGATATACTCTACTTAGATCAAGGGCTGTTCATCTGCATCATAAGAGATGTGTGTAAGAAACCTGCAGTCTAGCAAAGCCATTTTACCTTAACCCTAAATTTAGATACACCTCCAAATATATATAAATGTATATCTTTGAAGCATTTTCATAATTCTACACATAGCACTAGCATAAATCTTAAAATGGCTAACTCCTGTTCCTTACAGGGTGGTACTGATGCTGGTGGGAGTTCATAGTTATGGGTGTTTTATTTTCTTTGACACTGAAAATAGGTATCACTTGTTCTTTGGGATTACTGTAGTCTTGTTGTGAATGGCTAATTTATAAAAGGATGAATTTTTGAAAGGGCCATAGTACATTTACTCCACTGTGTTTGATTGTACTATATTTCTTTCAAAATAGCTATTAATAAAATGGTCTCACATACTTTCCCCATGATGTATGTAGGCATAAAACCTGTACAGTCAGGAGAATGAGTCTTGATGATGCTCCAAGATTGCTGCTTTCACATGATGACACACTTGCCTTTCAGCTTCTCTTTTCTTTTCTGCTGCTTACTTTTTTTGCCATCAATCTGTAAACTCACCGTCCGACGTTTCTCCAAGTTCAGCAGCTCTTGGAACAACTCCTTGACATTGTGGTTCATCTTGGCCGAGGTCTCCATAAAGGCACACTTCCACTTTTTGGCCATGGCTTCTCCATCACTGGTCTGCACCTCCCGGTTATGGTCCTCATCATTCTTGTTTCCAACAAGCATTATGGGAATGCTGTCTATATCCCCTTTGATCTGACATATCTGTTCGTAGATAGGTTTGAGTTCCTCCAAGGACTGCCGGCTTGTGATAGAATAGACCAAAATGAAAGCATGCCCTTTGGAAATAGATAAACGCTGCATGGCAGGAAATTGATGGCTGCCTGTTGTGTCAGTAATCTGCAAAGTACATATGCTCTTATCACAGCTGATCACCTGCCTGTAGGTGTCTTCAATTGTGGGGATGTAACTGTCTCTGAAAGTGCCTTTAACAAACCTCAGGACCAGTGAACTTTTGCCAACTCCTCCTGCTCCAAATACCACCACCCTGTAATCATTGCTTTGCTCAGGCATATTTTTCAAGGGACGTGATGGTCAACTATGAAAGAAAACCTATGGAGATAAAATATGAGCATTAACTATTTGGTGGGGAAAAGAAAAGAAATTCAGAGTGAGAAAAATCAGACAAGTATGGTATGTTATTTTACAACCTGAATGTTAGTGATGATAAAGCCAACTTCATCGCACCTTCAGATTACCACATTCCTTTTTTAAAGCAGATCTGTATAACAGTATCAATCACTGTGATTACTTGATTTCAGAACCAATGAGAAATAAAAGGTATTATTATTGGTCATACCACAGAGAAAGCTAGATTTCATCTGAATGCTAAAGTTTGATAAGGACAGTACTCACAGAAAACAGAAATAGTGCATTCCGAAACAATTATAGAACATTTACTAATGCCTGTACCGTTTATGTTTTGTAGAAATGTTTGAATGATTTAAAAAACATCCCTTGCTATAGCTATACTATTGTACTCCTGTTAGCCCTAATCTACCACTGTACAATATTCTGATGCTTCATAATCATAAGGCAACAACCACACAGCAAGAAAACAACTATGCTACTAATGCATGTATTTCTTTTTTTGTATGCACAAAAAGGTTTCCTAGCATAAGATGTCAGTCTGTTTTTAGGACCAGCCAGGGCTGGCTGATGTCATGGGTTGGCGTCAAGGGATTGATTAACAAAATCATCCTGGATCTATTGCTCCTCTTTACAATTCTAGTCTGCTTCTTCACCCACGTCTTACTCTGGCTCAGAGAAAATGAGCAAATAAGCAGAGTTCCACTGGGCATAAAACCTTGTCAGGAATTTTTAAAGTTGTGCTATACGCTTCCTTGTTCTCTGATCTCCCCTCCCACCCCAGAAGCTTTTTTTTTAATCATTCAGAGAAATACTTTTTATTGAATGAATATACCTAGTCTAGTGAAATTTTACTGCTATATATCATACCTAAAATAACTATTACCATGGAGAAACAGATACTATGTACCAAAACTTCATTGAATTTATATCTTTATGGGAATCAGGCTTCCCAAGATTATAATAACAGTACCCTTGACAGTAAATTTTGTAAAACCAGACAAATCCGGAAAGGAAAAAGCAATTTAACTGATGTCTGTTCCTAGTACTTAACCTGGGTTACTGAAATGTTTGGCCAGTTGTAGGGTGTGTGTCCGTGGTGATACACTCATTGTTCCTACCTACTCCTGTACAGATGTACCCAGAGACAGGTCCCTTACAAAGTCAGTTCAGTTTACCCCTAAGCAGGCATGTACAGGTCTGCAGTGTGATTATCCTATTTTCCAAAATGTAATAGAATTTATGATACTGTATATGTTTAAGGCAAAACACAGATTTACATTTGCTGAAATCCAGGAATGGCTTATAAATAAGGGGTTTATAATGCTGCACTGGGCTTTTTCTCTTAGGCAACCATCTATATGTAATTAATTTTGCCTTACATAAGAGCTCTAAGTACATGCAATTGAAAGGGACATGATGGTGGCTCTGATTGTAACAGGATTTCAGAAACTGTGTCATCAGAGATGCTTCTGAAATGTTTAGCTAAATTTGGGATTCATGAATTACCTGGCCTTGTTTCTGAAATGGACTGGATGCATTACAAAGGCTGTATTTTTCAGGATTTTTTTTCATTTTTGATTCTTTTCAACAGTATACTGGGAATGCTCATTTGGCTGCAGTTTCAGTATCATTTGTTTCTTTCCCTACCTCTGCATTACTGATGCCAATATGAGAAATCATGGGGGGAGCTGGTGTGCATTGATTAAACACCACAACAAATTTTATAGGATTATACTCATGGTTCTATCAAGATTTCTGTGCATGCACAATTACAGTAGGACCCTGTATCCACTGATTCATTATCCACTGATTAAATTATCCATGGGACACAAAACAGTACACCTACCGTAGAGTCTTCCTAGAAAATGTGTCCTCTCTAGCCATTTTCTAGGTCCTCCAAGGCAACTCTATGGTATTTTAAACTGGAAGTCCCATTATTTTCAACATGTTAGCTATTATTCACAGTTCTCAGTATCCATGCCCCCCCCGAACCAATCCTTAGTGGATATGGGGGTGCTACTGCATACTCAAAAACATGGATCCATTAACGAAACACCACAGAAGAACGGGTATCGTCACACTGCAACCAGAGTTCTGTTGTCCTCATTATCGGTTGTACTTTTTCCAGGGACAGACAGTGATGGAAACAGAAAATAAATAAACTCTGCCATCTCTGAGCAGCCTCTTTCTCCATTATCTTACTTCTCCCCCACCTGTTCTGCCCATGGTATTTTTCCTCCTGCCACAGCCACTGGCATAGTGCCTCAAGGGCATTTCAGCCTGAACCTTTTTTGTTGCTGTTTTATCCATGCACCCATGTGCATTGGTAATGGGGTGGGGGCACGCAACTAACTGAAGGAACTAAAACCTCCAGTTGAATTCTATAAGTAGTATTACCTGAATTCCAGTTAGGCCATGCCTTCCAACTGTCCTGAATTGGCAGGGACAGCTCCAATTAATCCTCTGTTGTCTCACTTCTTCAGCTGCTTTTAAAATGTCTGTTTCTCTCTCTTCCCATTTCCCCCTTTTGTCCTCAGCTTATTTCAGCTGCTGCAAACTGAATTCCAAGGGCCAGAGTAGTTTGCAATTAGTTAACTGCAATCAGTTAATTGTACCAAACTGCTGCAGCCTCTCCTAGCTGGTATGTTCTTCCTCATTAACAACCTTGACCACACACACTGATGTTACTTGTCCACATATATCCTGGTTTTCATCTGGGAAATGTTGGAGGGTATGTTGAGATCCGAAGACATGGAATACAGAGTTAATCCTTAGAACCATAAGCTTACAGGACCAAAGTCCCTAAACAGCCTATCTGTGTTGTCTGAGCAGTGATGTCTGCCACGGGGCCCTTCTTCCGTGTCCCACTGGTGAGATCAATGCACTGTGTAAGGACATGGGAGAGGGCCTTCTCAACTATAGCACCTCAGTTGTCAAATGCCCTCCATTTGGAGACCTGAGTGGGACAAACACTGCTGCATTTAGGTGCCAAGTAAAAATACAGCTGTCTATTAAAGCCTTTGGGGCCTAAATAATTGACTCTAAAATGGCTATGTACAGAGTCTTAAACTGTTTTATCCTTTGTAATCTGGTTTAACCTGTTAACATGTTTCATATATTTTAGTCTTTTTAAACTAATTTTATTGCTTTAAATTGTTTCAATCTGTTTATATTGATTTTATTTGTATGCCACCATGAGATCTTGTGCTATGGGACAGGATATAAATATTCAAATAAATAAATAAATACGCTGGTGGCAAGGAGATGTGGGAAGGAAATTCTTTCATTTGCTCTCCAGATGACAACATAGTGTTTCTAGCTGTCCTCAGTAGAGCTCAGTAAACTACTCTGGGCCCAATGCAAAATGGATAGAAAATCGATACAATGCATAATTGAGCCATTTGACTGGGACTACCTCTTAATGCAATATAGATAAAGTATCTAGACCTGGCATACCATACACCATTTTAAAAACTCCCAAAAAAAGCTTGGTAGACTTCATGCCCAGTTGAGTGGGTCCTGTCACAGTGGCAGCAGTGGTGTCCCGCTGCTGTCACCACCAGATGACTGCCTGGGTCCTGTTGCAACAGCAGCAGTGGTGTCCCCCAACACCGTATGCCACTGATGCCACCAGTTGACTTTCTGGGTCCCATTGCAGCAGGAATAGAAATGATATTACTGTGTAGATTTAAATCACAAGTGGGAATTGTGCAGCCCGGAAACATTGGTGAACTAGAAAGGCCTGCAACCTTAGTAACTATAGCCAACACTGTAGCACATGGTTTGGTCACTCCCAGTATGCAGATTGGCCATGAGTGGCAGGAGTGGATTGTGAGGCGGAGAGGGAATTTGCATGTGGGTAATGATTGGCTGAGGGAATGACTGGAGTGGCCAATCAGCACACTGAAAAAGGCAACATACCTAAACCCATTGTACATACCTAAGATGCAACAGACCTACATACCTAAGGCCATTGTGCACACCCAAGAGTTTTATAGATAGATAGATAGATAGATAGATAGATAGATAGATAGATAAAGATGGCCTTGGATTTTCTTGTATATGTCAGAAGTGTGAACTCCCAGGAGTATTTTAAAGATGGACAGGCTGAGAAAATAATCAGGGAGTATAAGAAGGAGAAAGGGAAAGAGAAAGCAGGCAGCCTACAGGAAGAAACCAAGACCAGTGGCAATTTTAAAAGGATTTTTTCCTGGGAAGAAGAAAAAAGCTGATTAAATCTATGTGACAGCTGTTAACCAGGACTATAGTTTAGAGGGGGCAACTGTAAGGATTAATAAAATTGTAGTCATCATGTTTTTAAATAAAATAATATGGCAGATGGGACAATGTGTTTCCAAAGCCTGCCAAAATCAGTTACAACAGGTATATGCCATTCCAGTGGGGAAGTGATGAAAATCAATGTACAAATAGGTCATTTTCCAAGTCCAATGAATTTTGCATGGCTGTAGGGGACTGCTCAATTGTTCTCAATTAAGAAAGATGTACATTATTTTCTGTTCATGTACTGTCTACATTTCATTGACTGTCTACATTGCATTGACAGGTTAACTACTATCGTTATTACTGTTGTTGTTGTTGTTTTATCTGAAAGCATTTCAGTAGCTCATCCACTAGAGACTGTGGAAACCCAGAGAGAAACCACATCTACTCGCACTAGGAAATATCAGCACATTTTAAATACAAATTTGTACATGTTTACATGTCCATTTATAGTATATATGATACAAGATCACAAAATTTTGTCAATTAATTGATTACATTAACTGACTAGAAAATACTTTTAATTGACTCAAAATTGTTCTCAATTAACCTTTTTTCAAATGAAGTACTTTTAAAAACCAGAGATAGCTTGTGCTATCTTACAAGAGAGCATTCTTCCTTCTTTTCATCCCATTGCATTAAAATTCTTGGAAATGGCATAGATTACTAGTATGGTTGACAGTTCAGAAATTATTACCAGTTGAGTCTTCCTTATCCAAAATGCTTAGGACCAGAGATATTTTGGATTTTGGAATATTTCAGATTTTGGAAAACCTGCATATACATAATGAGAGATCTTGGAGATGAAGCTCAAGTCTAAACACAAAATTCATTTATGTTTCATGTACCCCTTATACACATAGCCCAAAGGTAATTTTATACACAATATTTTTAATAATTTTGTGCATGAAACAAAGTTTGTGTAAATGGAACCATCAGAAAGTAAAAGTATCACTCTCTCAGCCATTCATGTGGATGATTCTGGAATGTCACAAAACCCAGAAATGTTCTTTTCTGCATAGCAAATCATGGCCAGAATGTTATATGGAAGTTATCTCTTTGTAAGTGGAATAACGTATGTGGGAATTAGAATTGGGCAGTTTCATAATGTCCATATCCAGTAGAGGGCTGCTGATATGTTATTATGTAGCAGAGCTGGCAAAGTGACCATTGCACAATGGAAGTGATGCACAATGGAAGTGATGCAAATCAGGACCCAAGTGCATTGGTCCCATTGTGCATCAGGCACCAATGTGCATCAGGCACTCTTGCTGCTGTCCCGATACACATGTTTGCAATTCACTGAGAGGGTTTCTTGGTGCCTCTGCTGTTTAGCTAAGTATATGTGACGTTACATTAAGCAGAAGGTGAGACAGGATTACCAGTGTACATTTTCTATGCAGCAAACCTTCCTGCACAAAAAAATGTCATTTTCCACACACACAAAAACTGAGCATTTTTCATGCAAAATAAGTCCCAAGCTGCAAAGAACCTTCTCCATTTAATATCCTCTTCATCACTGACACTCGGGAAATCCATTTTTTCATGTATCATTTGAATATTTTCAAATATTCTTTTCATCCTTATCCCTAAGTACATACAGTCGGACCCCCGTATCCATGGAACCAATATCCACGGTTTCAGTTATCTGCAGAACCCCAAATAGGGACACATACCATAGAGTCATTCTAGAAAATGCATAGAGAGGCATTCTCTCTAGACATCTTCTAGGTCCTCCAAGGCAATTCTATGGTAATTTTTTACAAGAAGTCCATTACTTTTAATAGGATTCTCCGTTATCTGTGGTAAGTCTAGAAACTGAACCCTTACAGATACAGTGGTCTGACTGCATAGGGCTGCAGCTTTCATTGGGCAACACCCCCCCCCCCATAAGAATATTAAATTGCTTTGTGGTTAAGACAACAAGGCCTTTTGGTATTTGGCAAACATCCACCCCTCCTCTTGCCTCCACCCTTCACCAGCTGTTTGAATGCTTGTATGCGCTGTTTCCATTGGTTTGCATGAGGATGGGGAGCTACGTTGACAAAACAAATACTGAAATCTGAAAAAAATGAATGAACTATAGAGTAACAACATACAAATGAAAGTGTTCTAAAAGAAATACATTCTGAAAATAAATTAAATCAAAAAAAGGATGAGTGTCCTCCCTGCATGCAGTGGACATCCCTGATATTTGTGACTCAGAATACAGTGCAGAGTGTAAGGCCTAGGTTCTGTCATATATTTGAGTTCTTAAATTGTTGTATTAGCTCTTACACTCAGGGATAAGGGAGCTGCTTTAATAGCCAAATATGGCAAACAAGTTAAAAATCACTATAATATAAAATTCTCATAAGTGAGGGTAAGTAATGATTAAAGAACCTTGCTCTAATGAAACATTTAATTACAGTTACTGAGAAGGCTGTTTTTTGAGAAATTACTATGTTCCTCTCATAGGACTGCATGTTTCTAGTGTCTTTGAAACATGATCAGTCTGTGAAAAAAGCTCAGGATAGTCAACTGTGGGGAAAATCAGGACATTCTTTGAGATATTTTTATCCCTGGTGTTATATGCCTGCTAAGTCTAAGCAGTGTGGGGAAGGGCTGTTCCTTTTGCCAAATCTGCCTACTGCAAAGGAGAAACATGCCACCAACACACAGTTAAGTATCTTTTACACATACACGCCCCTCATGTAGCTATCTAGTTAGTCTCTATTCCCTGCAGCTGGCATTCTAGTAGATGAAGTACTCCACTGTAAGTCCTCACACAGCTCTCAGTTGGCTGAAACTTTGACTCAGTTGTTTTCTTCAATCTTCATACTAGCAACAGTGATGTTATCAAGTACCCAGGCAGAGGGAGCTATGTTGGCACCACTAGATACAAGCCAAGCATTCAGAGTGAGGCAACATTTCCTGAACAGTTATGAGCCTTGCAGTTGGCCAAAGAATACATACATGAAAATGTCTTCAACATATCAGCTGAGAATGAGGAGTCTAAATAAGTCTAGACCAGGGGTGGGGACTTTTGGCCTTCTAGATGTTTTGGACTTCAACTCCCACAAGTCATAGCTAGCCAGTGGTGTGGGATTATGGTGACTGTAGTACAAAACATCTTGAAGGCCAAAGGTTCCCCACTCTTGGTCTAGACTGTGTCCACAGATATTTTCAGTGCTTTCAGAGCTACTTTGTGAGTACGATGAGTCTCAAGGTATCTTTCCAACATCAGCCATGAAGTGTTTGTGGGCTAATGCTTATAAGCTAAATTATTTTTATGACTGCAAATTAGGAATGTAGTCCTATTATAGCCATTTGCATTGATTTAATATAGTAGTTTTAGTCTCTGATTAATTGATCTATTGATTAAACTAGCATAAATAAGCCTACATAGGACAATATTTCTGAAATGAGATGCCATCTGAAATTACTTTCCAGAAAATGTGCATGTACTGTAATATAATAGCAAAAATCATCAAAGGTTAGATGTTTCTACCTATGGTAGAGAAAATAACCATCCACTGTTTTATAAATAATTGTATTAAAGTAATCTTTAAAAAAAATCTGTTCCCCAAATAATTGTGGGAGCGGTTCGTTGATTTAAAAGTTTATAATTCATTCAGCCTACCAATTAATCAATTAAACATTGCAAACCTATTGTCTTTGGTGCCATAGCCATTGATGGTTCCCAGGGTCATTTGTACTATGTATCTTCAGCCTTAGGAATTCCATTTTGTTTTTTCAGAGAAGGCACAATTGCTCTATCACAGGAATATAAGGCTGTGTAGTAAGAGACACAGTTCTCTGTGGTGTCTGTTAGACCTTGGAAATTTAGTTGTGGAATGTAACTCCAGGAATTCTGCAGTGCCTATGCTGGTCTGGTGATTCTGGGAGTTGTAGTGTAAAAAAGTGACTTTTCCAAGCTACGATTGCTCCTTAACACAAGGGGTTTTGCCCTTTAGTAGGGCTTTCAAATATAAGAAGCTCAGTTTCAGAAGCTAAGAATGAAGGATGTCTTTACACATACTGTATGTCTATTAGAGTGTTGTAAGACAGAGAGTTTGGAAAAGAAAGAGTGATGAACCAGAAAAACTCTGGGCAAATTTGTCAAATATCTCCTGTGTTAGGGAAATTACAAGTCAGCAGCCCACAGCCATTTTGCCAATAAGGCATTACTTTTCTTGCTCTACTCAACAGTAGCAGCTGGTGGCTTTCATGTTGGTAGGATGGATAATCTACACAGAGTTTTAGTATGAACTTTTAAGGAGCTATCCAAAGCACTGAACATACTTTGGGGGTTTACCACCTTAGTACAGATTAAAACTTAGAGCAGATCACCATCCAACTGACATGGAAGCCACCAGTGCCCCCAAGCCCCTTAGCTAAAGTTATATTCATAAATACTCTAAATCAATTTTTAAAAATAAAATAAATATCCAGGGGCAGATCTATTGGCTATGCAGCAAAAAAAAGACATCCAAAATATGCATCACCACAATATCTTTATTAGGCCAGCTGATGACACAAAATATGGTATGCTAGCTTTTGAAAATCACTAGTTTCTTCATCAGACAAATATATTGGACTCAAATTCAGTTGGACACAAAGGAAGGGCTATGGGGAGCTACGTCTGGCCTCTTGGACTTTTTTGCTGTCTCCCTGGAACTCTGATAGAGTGGCAGTGGATTGTTGCTCTCTGTTGGGATGGGCTGAGTTATACAGTTGTCCCTTCACATTCGCTGGGGTTTGGTTCCAGGACCCCCCGTGGATACCAAAATCCGTGAATACTCAAGTCCCATTATATGCAATGGCATAGCAAAATGGTGTCCCTTATATAAGATGGGAAAATCAAGGTTTGCTTTTTGGATTATTATTTTTTAAAGAATATTTTCAAGCTGTGAATACTTAAATCCGTGAATACGGAGGGACAACTGTACTGACACCTATGTTTAATCTGTATATTCGCAATAAATAAAAGACAGTGTCATGCCCTCCAACATTTGACAGAAGAAAACCAGGACACGTGAGTGTGGTCAAGAAAGGAAAAATTATTAATAAGGAAGAACACACCAGCGAGGAGGGACTGCAACACTTTGTTTTTGTCTGACTCTAGTCTATAGGGAGGAGCAATATTCCACTCCTCCTCTCCCCCTGCTGAATTAATTGAGTACAAAATACTGTACTTTTCCACTTGGAACTTAGTTTGCAGCAGCTGAGGTAAGGTGAGGGTGAAGAGAACCTGGGACATTTTAAAAGCAGCTGAAGAAATGGGATGACAGAGGGTTAATCAGGACTGTCCCTGTCTAATCAGGAAGCTGCAGCGTATGCAATGCTTTGAAAAATGCCAATAAACAGCATCCAGTGATCTCCCTTCAAAGGGATTTCTCACTGTCAAGAGGAGTGGGGTGAGTTGGCATTATAGATTGACAATTGCCCATTTCAAAGATTTAAAAAGCAATAAGCAAAAAGCACAGTTTTTGCTTTGTAAATAAATGTAAGTACATGAGGGTTTGTCTTTTGCAGCTCTTGCCTTTTTTTTTTTTAATTTTAATTTTCCCAAGTAAAGGAGCTGCATGTTCGAGCAGAATTTTAATCAGGATGATTAATAATGCAAAAAATGGTTTTCCAAATCATTTTAAGTACAGTCCTAGAGCTCGAGCCAAGTCACACCAAATTTAGCTGTGGAACACAAGACCCCAGATTTAATTGGAAGGGAAAGGAAAATTCTCCACTGAGCTCTTTTTCTGATCAAACAAAAATGGCTACCTTTTTTCTGCTTAATAGTACAGCTCTGTTCCATGCAACCCAGACTCTTTTTGAAAGGCTGGCCACAGGAGGTGAAGTGCCTCTCTGTCAGGGGAGGAGAACTCCACCAAAGGGAATGGGAGGAGGGACCCTCAATGAAGATCCTCCAAATACCTCCAGAAAGCTCTGTCGACATCAATCTACTGCCCAAAGTGCTGTCATCAGTTGCAGAGGAGAATTGTGCAGCTCTGGTGTTCTTGGCCTGCTACTCTCGCCAATGATAAAGAAAGCTGGGAGTTGCAGTTCAACAGCCTCTGGAGGGCTGAATGAGTCAAGATATGCATGGGACAGAGCCTCTGGATCCAAGGCTCCTCCACTCCTGTGTGGCACCAAGATGATGCAGCCCCAGCCTGGAGGAAGAAAATGAGAGGGGAAGAAATACCAGGAAAGTGGGGAGAGAGTGCCAGCAGGAGCTAGGATTGGGAAATCATGGTTAATCTACCACCTCATTATCCTGCAGCTCTATTTTGGATTGCTAGGCCCACTCCCCATTTTTCATACATATACCTATCTGCTGATATGGTGATTTTAGAAGCTATTCCATGAGCATCGAAGGTTTTATACTATTCTGAATGGTGAGTCAACTGAAAGCATGGACTGTCGTGCTGCAGAAGTAGCAACTTCGGCATTTCAGGAATGCTCTCAGTACGTTCAAATTGGGGGTGATCTTATGCAGAGTGGAGCAACATATGTTGCACAGTACATACTGGAGGAATTTTAAAATTACATGATCATTCTAGTTTGCCAGCTAGGCTACTTGAGATTCCTGTGGAATCCTAATGGGAGTTTGTACCATGTAACAGTTTAAAAGAGCACACGTCCCCACAGCCTTATTGCATCTATTATGCTTTTTTAAAAAAATGCAGGTTCTACAGCTTAGTCATACCAGATGTTGCTTTTCGATTTCAGGAGCCTCACTAAGTAGCCTCAATTTTGTAGATGAAGATCTGTGGTAGAATACCTCTAACTGCTATTAAGAAAAGTTTGGGTGAGTGTCATCAGGCTCCTTTCTACCTCCAACATTAGAACTGTCTGGAAGTGCACTTAAAGCTACCACAAAATTGTAATGGAACATGTTACTAACGTAGATCTCATTTTCAAGTAGATATCCACATATATAATGCCTGGCACTACTCAAGACCAGGAGTACAAGACCACTTAGAAACTTGCAGAGGAGCCCAAAGGAAAGCAGCAGTTTTCCTTGGGACAGCGTATGATTCTTCATATACTACAGTGATCATTCACAGTCCACTTTGGGCCATGATTGCTTTTTAATTGCTTTTCTGATAGCCTCTTACTGTTCTCAAAAGTAGAAGTGTTCAAAGGACATTACAAGGAGCAATCAGAACACAATTCAACAATTGCAATAAAGTACCTTAAGAGCTTGTGAATTCCCCTTCTATGGGATCAAAGTATAAACATGATGTTAATAGCATGAATGTAACAGACATGCTATGGAGTCATCTAAACGGTCAAAATAATTCCAATGGAATTCGCTAGGAATATGCTAAGTCTTGATGGCAACCCGCATCAATGCTTCATATTCAGAAGGGGGGCAGCAAAAAACTCCAAAAACTAGGCTTTTCCTGGGGTTTTTAAAAAGCTCTGTGGGGAATATGCATTCCTGCTCATTGGGAAAAGCAATTCAATTTGAATTGCTTTCCCATATGAGAGGAAGCAGACACCTAATTGACCAGATGAGCACAGGGGAGGTGGGGCTTGCTAGCAGGGCAAGCCCCTGCTGACGCCATGTTGGATTTTTGGCTTAGCGAGGGAGCACGAAGGTGATAAAAATGGCAATTTGCATTCTCTCTCTCTCTCTTTTTGTAAATATGAAATATCGCTTGTGTGCACCATGAAAAGTTATTTTAAAAAAATTGGTGGTGGCAGATTTAAAAATGTGAGTAATTCACTCGTGTCCACCATCTTGGCTAGAAGGCACGTGAAGTTTATTGGGGCTGTAAAACCATTAAGACAAGGCAGCTGCTGCGACTTGCAGAGCAATCAGGTTTTTTTCAGGCTTGTATAGAGGAGACCTGAATTTCTGTTATGTAAACAGTAGCCTTGGGACCACAGAATGGGGTGGGCATCTGGACTGATCTCTGGGTGACTTCCAATAGTTTGGTATGGATTTCTCATTACCAGTTATCTAACAATTGCAGCAGAAACATTATGATATCCCCTGCCCCCAGGCTAAATTACACTGTTGAAATGAAGAGAGCTTGGAACGGCCTAATGTGCAAGGTCTGTGAGTTGTAATCAGCTCTTCTGTTCAAATTAAAATTCTGGGCTGACATTCCAGAACTTTTTCAACTAATGTATGCCATTTTCATCAAGCATCAGTTGGCAGATCGCGGGATTGCTAATAAAAATAACAATGTAGACCCTACAAGCCTGAACTCTGCCTATTACAGCAGGAGAAAATGGGGAGAGGTAATTTCCTTCTCTCTGCTACAATTTTCATCAAAACAAGACAAAAACATAGGCTTTCCAAAGGTTCTATTTGCAAACCAAAGAAAATGCCCATTATTACCAAAAGAAACAGCCACTGAAAATCAAACGTCATCAGCTTGGTTGAGGCATTTTTTGCCACTACAGTAGGACCCCCTTATCTGCTGAGGATTGGTTTGGGGGGGCACAGATACCAAAAACCATGGATAATAGCGAACACCATTAAAAATAATGGAACTTCTGGCTTAAAATACCATAGAGTTGCCTTGGAGGACCTAGAAAATGGCTAGAGAAGACACGTTTTCTAGGAAGACTGGTAGATGTGCTGTTTTGTGTCCCGTGGATAATTGAATCAGTGGATAATGAAATCAGTGGATATGGGGATCCTACTGTACTGTGACAGGAAGAGTTCAGCTTCCTGTTTTCCATTCCCTAGAGTCCAGCTGCTACTCACTCCTTCCAGTGGTTGGTATTTATGGGAGTTGTCATTCAAAGAAATATCTTCCAAAGATCTCAATCTATTGAGGACATTCCATACCCTCCAACATCTCACAAATGAAAAGTGGCACACATGTGGCCAAGCAACAGCAGAGTGTAGTCAAGACAGCGAAAGTTATTAATGAGGGAAAAGATAGGAGCTAGAAGATGCTGCAGCAGTTTGCTTTTGCTTGAGTCTACTATGAAAGGCAAGATTCTGCCCCCTCTTTTCCTCTCCTCTCCCCACTGCTGAGCTAACTGCAGACTATGGTCCCATCTATATGGGGGGTGGGGTGGAATATGAACGCATCCAAAAAAGCAGGCATTCACAATGATGCAACCTGTCTTCATGGTCAAAAGAGCCCCCCTAAACTCCACATGACCTCCTAGCCAAGATGGTAGCCACGTATGATTTACTTGTGATTTTAAATCTGCCACTACTAAAAAAAAAATTTTTTTTTAAAGTTTCCCATGGTGTGCACATGCGATTGCTTGGATTTATAAAAAAAGAATAAGAGAGTATAAGATTGCCATTTGATCGACTTACCAGACCACTGCTTAACCAAAAATCCAACATGGTGGCAGCAGGGGCTTTCCCTCTTTGCTAGCCCCACCCCCCCATGTTCATCCAGCCAATCAGACTGCACTGTCTGTTCACATCTGTGCGAATGCGATCGTCCAAATGATCACACATTTGTACATCTTATGGAGCTTTTTAAAAAATCAGGACAAAGCCCCAGGCACTTACCCACATGGATTTTGTGGTGGATTTTGCTGCCCCCTTTCCTAATGACACGTATTTTGTGCAAATGTCCGTCTGAACAGATTGCCTTCCATTCGTATTATTTTTACCATATAGACAAGCCCTATCTTTGCACTTTGAACTCAGTTTGTAGCAACTGAAGTAAGTTGAGGACAAAGAAGGAAAGTAAGAGGTAGCGAGAGCAACTGGGACATTTTAAAAGCAGCTGAAAAGGTGGGATGGCAGAGGATTAATCAGGACTGTCCCTGCCAAATTGGACAGTTAGAGAGAGTGACAGATTGTGTGAAATATGCAGAAGCCATACCCAGTAAGTACAGAGAGCAACACTTTGCAGAACCAGGAGAGCTTACATTGTGCCTTCATTTAGAAAAGGGGAGCCATAGTCCAGGGAGCTTGTCCATCATTCATTGATCACAAGGCTTTGCTTCTGACTGGCATGCATTCAATGAGCAGTCATTAATTCTGCCATTTTGAAGGCCTCAGCAGCCAGAGAACACTCTGTTCGGGTGCTTTGTATTTCAGCTGAGCTAAGGTTGAATCACAGAGGAAGAACTATTCCTACCAGCAATTAAGAGACAGCATCAAAGCCTGGGATCTTTAAAACTGTATTTAAAAAATCCTATGCAACTGTATAAGAAATAGTACATTAAGGCTCTGATCCTATACCCACTTCCCAGGGTGGTAAATCCTATTCAAATCAATAGGGCTTATTTCTGCCTAAGGATTGCACTGCATTTTCCTGAAGTATCTTTCAGTATATTTTACAGTGCATGCTTTATTAACAACACATAGGTTTTGTTGATTAATAGGTTTTTTTTAAATAGCCATTTTCTTCTCTTAACAGAAACTGAAGATTCTGTTGCAAGGAAGCTGCATCTGTTCTTGCACTTATGGAATAGACTGGTGAACTAACAAAGTATGCATTGCTGCTCTTGAACAACATCCAGAGCTTCAGACACATCCCCCATTGTTGAAAGCTTTATATACACACATTCAGACACATTAGCTAACACACATTGGAAATGGCTTAATGCAGTGTAGATATGTAAATTGCTATTGCTTAGAACAATTTGTAAGCCACTCTGATAGCCTTGTGGCTGAAGAGCGGGGTATAAATAACAAATAAATAAATAAATGATGATGTGGGTGGGACACTGTGAATATATTACTCAGGTAGATCAGGTTGAGTATAATGGTTACAACATTTGGGGCTATTTAGCTTATGAAAAAAGATATAAAATTGTATATGGTATTTTAAAAAGTAAATAGGAGAAAGCTTTTCTCCAGCTGTTATGATAATAGAATTCAGGGTCATCCATTGCAAGCTGGAGGGTGGACAATTAAGAACAGATACAAGGAAGCACTTCACAAAGTTAATAGTTAAGCTGTGGCACTCGCTGCCACAGGAGGTAGTGAGGATTTCCATCTTGGATGGTTTTAAAGGTAGACTGGATAAATTCATGGAGGATAGAGCCATCAATTGCTACTGCTCAGAATGGCTATATGCTACTTCTGGTATGAGAAGCAGTATGTCTCTGTGCATCCAGTTTCTGTAGCCTATGAGATGGAGTTGCACTTGTGTCCTTCTTGTGTGCTTCCCACAGGCCATTGGATAGCCATTGTGTGAACAGAATGTTGGGCTAGATGGGCTTTTGATCTGATCTAACATGATTCTTATTAAGTTCTTATGAATGTGGATGTGACTATATGTGAGCATGTGGCCTATATACATTGTTCTTTCAGTAGTACTCTTAGCACCATACAGGATGCTACCTATGGCCCAATAGCCCTTTACAATTTGGATCCAGTATACTGTGCTTAACTGAGTACCCATCCAGGCCATTCAGATGACCCAAAATATTGAAAATTTCCCTGGAGGCACTCATAGGGACCCCTCCACCTAGAGATAATGTGGTCAGGGGTGTGAGACTGCCTGATGAGAGACAAAATGAGAGATGAAAAGAATGATTTTTGTATCAGAGATGCATAACCTGTACAGCAGTGAGGCACTACCCATCACTTCCCATGTATATACTGTTCATGAGCGTAACCTGCATGCCAAAGTTCCCGATGCCTCCCTCCTAAAGCTGATGTCCTGCACCTCATGCTGACACAATAATGGATCAATGTTCTTCATTTCACTAGCATAGGTCAAACCTACTTCACCAGTGTTTTTGTTCTAACTGAGGTTTTTGCACTGCAATCAAAGGTAACAACCTACATAGCATGTTATAACAATCCATTCTAAATGTAACTAAGGCATATGTGGCTATCTTCTCTCTCCAGAAATTGATACTGTGGGCAAACCAGCCTAAGCTGAACAAAAGCAGCTCCCTACCACTGGGAGTCCTGAGCATGTAGGAACACCTGGGCCAAGAACACTCACAAACTGTAAACCCAATCTTGCAAAGCTTTCCAGAAGCATTATGACATCTGATCACTAGATCAAGTTCATAATTAAGATCAGTTTTTAAATTCAGCTTGTTCACCAACAGCCGGTCCATGCCAGGTTTCAGACAGTGGTTTAGAACTTCCACAGTTTCTCTGGACTGAGATAAAAATAGAGCTTTTTGTCATCTCCATGAGTTAACAGCTAACTTCAAATCTCCGGGGAATCTTCCCCTAGTAGTTTTCTCCATAGGCCACTGAACAGACCAGGGAATTGGATTGTTTCATCTGGAGAAGAGATTAGTGAAAGGTGATATGACAACTTCTTCAAATATCTAAACCATCTTCCATTAAGCAGAAGGTGGAGCAAGCTTTTTCTCTGCTGCTTCATAGGGTAGGATCCAAATCAATAGATTAATATCATAAGAAAGGAAATTTTGACTTAACAATACAAAGAACTTCCTGATGGTTTGTTATTGGACAGTGGAATAGATTCCTTTTTAGAAATAGTGGGTTCTTCTTTGTTTGAAGTTTTCAAACAGAGGTTGGATGGTCACCAGTCATTCTGTAGTTGTGTATTTCCTGCATTGGTGGGGACTGGACTAGATGGCCCTAGATGATCCAACTTCTATGAAAGGTCAAGTCATCTAGTAGGTGTTCCCCATTACCACCTTCTGGGATCTACCCTTCATGAAAATCTGAAGCTACTGCAATATAGCCTACAAGTCAAACCCCACAGAGAAGACCCACAAGCTTTATATTTATATAATTAAAATTTTTGGGGTGATGTAGATTACACACATATTACGTACATACAGCAAGCTTGGAAAAGTTATTTTTGGACTACAACTATTCAAATTCTCCAGCTAGCATGGCTAGCATCCATGATGACTGCAAGGCCCTAGGAGCTATCGTCCAAAAAAAGGGTAATTTTCTGTGACCCACTCACATTAAAAATACAATTTTATTAATACATATAACTCCCTTGCTGAAACACCTTCACTGGTTACTGGTCTGTTTCCAGTCACAATTCAAAGTGCTGATTTTTACCTACAAAGCCCTATACAACTTAGGTCCAGACTATCTGAAAGCCCATATTTCTCCATATAAGCCTGCCCAAATCTGCTGATCTTCAGGAGAGGGCTTTCTGTCCATCCTATCACCCTCCCAGGCTTGACTGGTGAGGGCATGAGAGAGAGGTTGCTCCTGGGGTTTGGAACTCCTTCCTGAGGGAAATTCAATTTGCCCCCTCTCTGCTGTCTTTCTGCAAATACCTTCCTGTTTAAAGAGGCCTTCAGCCTTGCCTGACCAAGGTGGAGTGATATGCAGTTGATTGTGCACGGTTTTTAGTATGTAATGTGTATTTAAGTGTTTTAATTGTTTAAATTTTTAATGTTGGAAAAGTAGTGTTTTAATTGAATGTTTAGGTTAAGACTTTTTTAATTTTTGTACTCCATATTGTTTAAAGGCTTGTCTATATGGCGAAATATTCCTCATAGAATTCGAGGAGAATATAATTTGTCTAAATGGGATCCCTCATCCATCTGCCCTATTCAGAAAGAGGGGGGCAAAAACACCAAACACTACATGGGACAGGCCTTTGTGGCTTTTCCTGTATTTAAAAAAAAAAAAAACCAAAGAAATGCACCTTCCTGCACGTTGGGACAGCCGATTTGCTTTACTGCACTTTACTAATAACAGCAGAAATGGAAAGCTGATTGGCTGGAAATGCTCAGGGGGTGGAGCTTGCTGGCAAGGCAAGAGCCCAGAACCACCATGGTGGATTTTCACCGTAGCAATTGTGCACTGAGGCAAGGAAACAGCCTTTTCTTCCTCTTCTTTTTTCCCCCTGTTCATTTAAACAGAAGATTGTACTTCTACACCTTGGATTTGCTTTTTTTTAAAAAATACTGTTCGGCAGCAGCAACTGGTAACAATAAAAATGTGAGTAATTCACTTGCGCCCACCATCTTGATTCACAGGCATGCCCGTTTGAACAACAAACATTCATGACTTTCACATGCCTGTGATCTTGAAAAAAAAACATGGAGACAAATGAAAGCTGCTGCAAATTAGCCTTAGTGCACATCAATTCACATTTTATTGTCTGTTATAGACAAGCCCTAAAATTCCCTGTTCTAATTTATATTGTAAGCCACTTTGAGTTCCATTTGGGGATATAAATCAAATAAATAAATAAATACACAAAATAAAATACACAATATAAAACATGGACAATTGTACTGAAAGGTCCAATAGAACCAATTAGTGCTGACAGTTCAGGATCATCCCAGGCCCTAGGGAGAGCCCTGCTGATGTCATTAAGAGTTATACATTAAATAGCTACCACAGTTGCTCACAGACTGTCACAACTTTTTGTTTGTGTGTGTGAGGCGGAGGGGGACATACTTTCCTGTTTGGAAATTAAAACTTAGCTAAAGGGGCTGTTGCTAGATCAAGGTGAAATGAAGGGATTATTCCTTCTCACTTAATTAGAGAGATGAGATAAACAGCATATAATCTAGCCTAATTGCTGAACATCCACCTTCTGGCTAGAAGCAGAGTGGAGGGTGAGCCATTGCACCACAGGGACTGGGAATCAAGGAGGAAGCTAATTAGGTAAATCCATGGATTCCCTGGAAGGTCTTTGCAAGTTGCAGCAAGAAACCAATTAAGTCTTCCAAATTGTAACAAGCTGCTTCTCTCCTAGTTGACTTGCAAAAGGCCTTTCCTCTTAGCTGGAGCTGAGCCCTCCAGATCTGGAGAATTTGTACCCTTGTCTCGTATCTGGAGACAACCCTGGAACGCTTGAGACTCTGGGCCAGGCCCTGAGATTTGGGAACCCTAAAACCAATAGAGATGCATTTTTACTTCCTGGCATAGATCATCTGTTAGGTTCATCGACGTTCTTTCAGTCCCCAAACCCAGGATGTTGCGGTAAACATACATCTCTGAAGACCCGCTCATTCTGCCTGATGATAAGGCTGGCCCCAGCATATCTTCCACAAACCTCCTAATGGTCTTGCATCATGGCACTCTCTGATCAGATGCACTGCTATGCTATTGTGGCATTAGTATTCCCTGACTAGCAACAGAGTATTTGTTGCTACTATTGCATTTCAGCTGTCCATCAACATTGATGAATTTCTAAACAATGGATGTCAAACTGCAGCTCCCCTTGTCCCCTACCACTGGTTATGTGAGCAAGGGCAGATGGGAGTTGCACTCTGACATCACCTGGTGGGCCTACAGCCCCCACTCTTGTTATAAAGAATGGTGGGATTTTTAGGAGATTAAAGATTTTTTTAAAAAATGTTTCTCTTGATTCAACCCATTTATTATTGAATTATTGAAAAGACCTTGATTTCACATCTGATTATGAAACTTAAAAAAAAATAACTTTCTATATCATATTGAGGTCTTTTAAACAGAAGGGCAATTGATAAATATTTAAATAAACAAAAAGAAAACATCATACCTTTATCATAGACCCTAATATTTAAAATAAACTAAAATCTGAATGTTTGCATTTTAAGAAATGATAAATTGAAATCTAATACCCTTGCTAATGCCAGTTTATTATAAAGGACTAGTTTGAAGAACTGTAGTTTTAAAAAATTACACAGTTTGATTTTTATCACTGAAATCATCATGGCTTTCCAATGGCAAGATTTAAGACCACTTATACGGAGGAAAAACAAAGAAACATTCATGCAATTCAGTGAATCTCATTACTGCTTGGCATTGATTTTTAGTCAGAGCTGCTGAGCCTTAAGGAAAGAACCTTATGCAATCTGGAAATTGATGGGCTTTTACCAGTGCTGTTGCTGTACAGTCATCCATCTTTTAAAAGGGAGAGAAAGAAAGGAGGATGCTAGCGAGCACTGCAGCATTTGCTAGTCACTCTGACACAAATTCTCTTCCTGTAGTTTTAATTCAATATCTACTGTGTTGGCCAAAGGAATTTAAAGAATGTGCTGACAGACATTCCAGTTAAAGACTTCAAGTGATGGAGTCTGGACTTCCTTTCCCAAAATTCATTAATGCTTTATATTTCTTGGCTTGTAACTGAAGCATTTTTCTAAACGTACCAGGTACCAGAAAACCTAAATTCACCTTTGAACAATGATATACTTGCTTGCCTGTGTGTTTATGTGGAGTGGGTGGGTGGAATGACAGGCTAACCCCGTATCCACAGGGGATAAATTCCAAGACACACACACACACACGTGAATGCCTGAAACCATGGTTAATAGGGAGTCCTATTATTTTCATTAAGACGAACACTAGATGTTGACCATAGAATCACATCGGAGAACCTAGAAATGCCTACAGAGAACACATTTTTTGGACATGAATAAGTGAAACCTTGGATACAGGAGTCGACTTGTATTTTACTTTTTCCAACTTTACAATACATCCAAAAGTTTTGCAAAATTATTTTAAACAAAGAAAATGATCAAATAGCTGCTCCATTTAGGATAAACATCCAGTAACTTTTACTCACTATTTCTAGATCAGAATTTTGATCAACCACGCAGTTTCCCAAAGAAGCTGTATTGTGATGCTGGAAAACAATTAAAGGCTTTCCCAAATCAGTGTGAGTCAAAGCGGTGGTATAGATCTGGTATAGACCTGTCCAGGAGCCATTAATTTCTGGTTGCTGGAGGGTTTCCAAGAAACAAGTGTAGCCAATGAGCATAAATATGGTACCAGGTCATGGCACACGGGGTTGTGCCAGGACCCAACCTCAGATAACTGAAGACACACTGGCCCTATATCATTCGATGAATCCATTACAGTTGTCCCTTCACATTCGCTGGGGTTTGTTTCCAGGACCACCTGTGGATACCAAAATTCATGAATACTCAAGTCCCATTATATGCGATGGCATAGCAAAATAGTGTCCCTTATATAAGATGGAAAAATCAAGGTTTGCTTTTTGGATTATTATTTTTTTAAAGAATATTTTCAAGCCACAAATACTTAAATCTATGGATACCAAACCCGTGGATATGGAGGGACAACTGTAATTGCCGTATACAGATTTAATATAGGCCAGGGGTCTTTTCCTAAAATGTTAATTTTTTTAATAAAAATTGGCTTTCAAGCAGTCGCTAGTGTTTTGCCTTCTGTTCCCACTGGAAATAGTCTCAAACATCAGACACAGTCTGTGAAGCAATCCTGCTGGGTAACTTCCATTTCTTTCAGTGAAGCTTCCACAAGTCAGCCATGCACATTGCATTAAACTCAAAGGAGGTTACATAGCATTTGTGATTGTGAGACAATACCCTTTGTGTGCATACATTTTGAACTACTGCCCTAGCATCCCTTGTGCATTAAAAAAGACTTAATGGAAATAAACAGAGTTTTCTTTTCTTTTCTTTTCTTTTTTTAACTACTGGAGGGAATGCTATCTTTATGAAGCTGTGCTAAAGAACTAAATGGAATTCCAGAACTGTAAACTTATAAACAACCTTTCCATTAGCACTGTTAAGAATAAAAGTTTATTTGAGATTTAAGACTCAAAGAGGACCATGGTACTCTAAATATGAACAAATTTATTACAATATAAGCTTTTATTGGCATTGTCCGCTATCAGATACAAAGTTTATATTTCAGGCTGGCGGATCGACATGCACATGCTGGGGATGGGAAGCAGTTGTACATAGCCAGGATGTCCCATTTTCTGAGTGCAGGGAGTCCCACCCTAGGATGGAGAGAGTACCCCTCCCTGGCTTGGACCATTAGCTGTAGGTGGTATACAGTAAAGCCAAAGGGAACTGAGCCCTGGTGGCACAGTGGTTAAATGCCACAACATTGTGAGTGCTATCCTACAGGGCTCCAGGTTGACCCATCCTTCCATAGGTTGGTAAAATGAGCACCCAACTTGTTGGGGGCAATTAGCTAACACACTGTAAACTGCTTAGGGAGTGTTTTACACTGATAAGCAATATAGAAATATAAATGCTATTGCTACTGAAATGGAGAAAGGACAGAGCGGGATCATTGCCATATCTGGTGGAATGCAGATTTTCTCTCATGTGGAAAATGTAAAGAGCTAAGGTGGGGGTGGGATCACCAGCTAATATAATCAGAACATAGGATGCTGCCTTACTCCAAGTCAGATTGTTGCTTAGTGTAACTGATTTTGACAGACACCAGTGCTCCAGAATCTTGGGTACGGGATGTCCACATCTATCACCCAATCATTTTAACTGCAAAGGCGAGGGACAGAACCAGAACCAGATGCCAGGGGCAGCATTTTATCATGGATCTTTGACCTTTGACCCAATAACACGCAATTACATATCTGAGCCCATGAAGCATGGTGAGAACCCAAAACTAGTTAAAGCCAAACACTTGGTCAAGATTTGTGGCCTCGCTGTCATATTTTACCAGTGACCATAAAAGAACATCTTACTGCATAGCTGGCTAATGCCGGAAGCAGAATCCAGGTCTGGATAGACTATGTTCTGATTAAGCTATGCAATTTTGACTGTGTGTGTGTGTGAGAGAGAGAGAGAGAAAGAGAGAGAGAGAGAGAGAGAGAGAAATGGGAGCAAGAAAGCTTCTACCAAAGGAGATACTACAACAGCCTTTCCAGTTAAAATCCTGTTCCATGAATTCAACTTAATTACTGAAGGCCTGCCTTTCTAAAAAGGTCCATAAATTTAGATCGCACCCCCCCCCAAAAAAAATACAACCAACAACCCTGCATTAGCAACTCTGACAGAACATTTTTTGCACCATTGGATAATGTTCTGTAGAATGAGCAGCTTGGCAAATCTACAATTGTGTTTTAATTATAATTGAACAACTGCAAACAATTCTTCCTATATTAAACTGAGCTATAAACTTGACATCCGTATGTCTTGACATCTTTACTTCATGTTTGTTAATGATATTATATAATGAAATGGCTTGTATATTTTATGGAATTTAAGGAATGACTGTTCTTACAGCATCATTCTCCTCTGTTTGTTTGTTTTTTAAGAAAAAGAAGTCTTAGTACTGAATACAGTAAGACTTCCTACAGGGTAGATATGTATAGATTTATGCTATAAATTGGCTTATGCAATACAAGTTTATGTTGTAAACTGCAAAGCAGAAAAGGCTTTAAAATCACTGAAAGAAAGAAAGAAAAACATTCTCAGGTATGTATCTCAACATCTATAAACATTCCATTTAAAAATAAAATAAAATGAAGCATAATTTAAGGTTAAAATGATAGTTACTTGAGAAAACAGCCTTGAAAGGTATGTGTAAAAGAAAGGGATATTTCTGTAAATATATACAATTATATTTTTTAAAAGGCACAAACATGCAAAACTATGTAGAAAATGCCATACCATATGAACATCTTAATATATTGTTGGGAATGTATATCAATATTAAAGGAACAAATAAAAATCACCAACTGCAAATTTTTAGTCAGTCCCTCATTTTCACTATTTGAAGAAGAATGACTATTCAAACTAGTAAAAAACACGAGAGTCAACCTGCAAAAAGGAGCCCATCTCTAAAGTTTCCCAACTCTAAACATGTCATAGATTGTTTTAAAACTGATCCTCTCCATTGATTTCTTTCTTAAATCTCTGGATATGAAACCCATGCTGAAGAGGTTTCAAATATTTGCCATGGTTTGAGCTCTTCCAGAAAAGGCTGATGTAAGGTATGACACAGACTGTAGCCTATGTTGAAAGATGTTGAGGCATAAAGTTCTCCATCACCAGCATCCCTTTGCATTCCAAAATCTCTCCTTATCCCTTTGGTTCCTCCCATGCCTTCATTTCAAATCCTGTATTATTTCACATCCTTTTCCCGCTATAAGATGGGACTCTGATATTTCTCTCACACATTCATTTCTGCCAGTGTTACCATGTATGTCTTGCTGGTTATGCAATATGCACCACTAAAGTATAGAAGGTTTTGAAAAAGATATGGTGGAGGCTTACCTGAAGAAAATAAGTCTGATCACTCTGCTTCAGTTTCTGCCTATCATAGTAGCCCAGGTACTGCCCTTCTTCTGGAGAGATTGATAATTGGCTCTGCTCTCCTATTTGCCAAGCTGGCTTTCCTCTTCCTTTTATTCCTTTCCACTTGGCAGCTGATCTTGGATGCTGCTCTTTGCGTTGCTTGTGGGCTTCAGTCACTGGGCTGCAACTCCTCTCCTTCTCTCTTCCTCTTTGGCTGCCTGGGCTATGGCTTTAATGCTACTGTAAGTGAGTAACGAGCTCTCTCCCGTTTGCACGCATCCTCTCTGCTCTCTGTGGTAGACCAGCTGTAGCTCTGGCTGCTGCTTCAGCTGCTATTAGTACCTAAATGGCGACAGCCAATCTCAGCTAAGCTTTTAGCTGCCACCTACTGAATAAAAGTGGGATAACCAGCTTTCAAAAAGGATGGACTGTTATTTATTATCCTGAGACACTTTAGCAAAGCTGTTAATTTCTGCACTACAATTTCCCTCCCATACTTAAAAACTGTGTCCTTTTTGCATCTCAAATTACAGAGCTTAGACACATTACTGTTTTGGATTACAACTCCCAGAACCCCCAGCCAACAAGCCCACACCCATAGTGCACCAATTTCATGGCCCTAAATTAGACATAATGTGTGAGTGTAGCGAACCGCATTATCAAAAGTAATTTCCTGCCTCATGTATTTTTTTTTTCCAGAGGCAGGATAGAGTAGTGGATCAAAAGTTAGAACGATTTGTAAATGATCAGAGGGAGATGGAGCATCCAGTCTCCATGCAAATAAGACATTCTGACCCTGATATTCATCCCCCTAATCTCAGATGTGTTTTGTCAGTGATAAAGGGAAACTACTCTGCACATAGTCAACGGTAATCTTGTTTTCTTATTATTTCACCTGTACTAAAGACATGTTTGATGATGCCGTGTAAATGAAAACTTGATTTAACCTCAAAATCAGTACCACAGTGACTATAAATAAACTGTAAATATAGATGGGTTTTTGTAATGCAAATATCACAGATGATCTTTGAATTAAATTTTCTGTTTCACATATAATCGCTAAATGACCTAGAGCATACACAGGATTTTAAAAAATCTCTCCCCCCTCCCTTTTCCATATAAAGACTATCAACACTTGTGCATAAATAGAACACAAACGAATTAAAGTGACAAAGTTCACCATGGAGGCACAGTAACCCAAAAAATAATTCATCTTGTGTTGTCTTCTATCCTAACACCTTATGCTAAATTTGCTTAATAAAGGCTGCAAGTTTTTAATTGGTTTAATCACTAAATTAATCAACAAATGTGGTTGGTTTATAGTTAGATTCCCAGTTTTGGTTGCTCAGGTTGAGAGTATGAGGACACATCTTTTGAGGCTTTTAACAATAAAACGAGGGATAACATAACAAGGAATGAGAATAGGACAGAAACACGAATAGCAGTTGTTATTTATTTAAAAAATAAGCTATGTCAGACTTCCCCGCCCCCAACATTCTAAAACAGCACTTACTCAGTAACATACAAATTGAATGTTAAAGCCTTTTTAAAAGTCTGACAATCAATCCATGTGTGTAACTGGTTTCAAGAAAATCTGCATCTCTCAATATGGATAAAATATACTTCTGCATTGCTTTCCTGGGGATGCGCACAAAGATGTACTCCCCCAAAAGCAGGCCTAATAGCCTCAGCAGCAGAAATATGTTCCCTCAACCCCTAAAAGAACAGCAGTTCAGGGGAAGAATGGGTGCCAATGGGTTTAAATAAAATGTGTGGACTTGTGGGAGGTAGATTCTTTTCTACGCTCAAATGTCCATCTTTGAGGGGAGGGGCTCAAGAATCTGATGCAACATCCGTGAACTCTCCAAAGACTATGTAACCCTGTTACTGCCTTGCATAATAGTATGCAACTGCAAGTATACAACAGGATGTTCTTTTGAAAGGCTCTTATGTTAATCAGATGAATACACAGATGAAGTTTGACAACACAATGGGAACTTAAGAAGCCTTAAGTCCACAGTATGTGATGAGCTCCTCTCGGGTACCTGCCTTTGCTTCTTTTAAAGAGCTCATCATTTGTCATTTTCATTTGTCTCCATGGTTTTTTTCAAGATTGTTTCAAGATTGCAGCATATGAAGCCATATGCCTTTGTTGTTCAAATGGGCATGCCTGCGAATCAAGATGGTGGGCACAAGTGAATTATTCACATTTTTATTGTCACCAATTGCCACCACCAAACAGTGGTTTTTTGTTTGTTTTTAAAAAGCAAATCCAAGGTGTGGAAGTGTCATCTTCCACTTAAATAAACAGGGTGGGGGGGAAGAAGAAGAAAGGCTGTTTTGTTGCCTGAGTGCAGGATTACTACAGCAAAAATCCATCATGGCAGTTCCGGGCACTTGCCTTGCTAGCAAGCTCTGCCCCCTGAGCATGTACGACCAATCAGCTTTACACTTCCTCTCTTATTGGGAATGTGCAGCAAAGCAAATTGGTTGTCCCTATGAGTAATAATGTGCATTTCCTTTGGAGTTTTTTTTTTTTTTTTAAATACAGGAAAAGCCACAAAGGCTTTTCCTGCTGAGTATTTGGAGTTTTTGCCCCCCTCCTTCTGAATACAGTGAAATGAAGCAGTATCCCATTGGGACACAAGGTATTCTCCTCAAATTATATGAGGAGTATTTCCCCACATAGACAAGCCCAAAGTCAAGGTGTGTGTGTTTAGAGATGCATACCAAAGTGACAGAGCTTTGACCAGGGGGTCAGTTACACGGCAATTTTTATTGCAATCATTTGTGTATTAGCACATTTTCACACCAGTGCTGCATAGTTTACATGACTTAGTGCAAAATTGGTTGATCTGTTTAGTTTTTGGCTTTGTAGTTCATACAGACAAAGGTGGGGGGGTGTGGCCTCCCAAGCACATCTGGGGGAAGATACTGGGAAGCTGAGAGGGAGGGATGGAAAGAGAGCGAAAGAGAGCGCGCTGGCACCTTTATCTCCCTCTTCTTCCCAAAATGAGAAGGGTGAGAGGAAGGAGGGAGCCTTTCAGCCACCGAGGAGCCATCCCCCATTTCCGAGAGCTGACAGGAAGGAAGACAGATCTTGGGGGGGATGATCACCCAGCCACCAGAAGCAATGGAGTCGCAGGCTCCCCCTTCGCCCTGCTTCCCTCAAGTCCCCCTTCCCCTCACCCACTGTGATGTGTAACGGCCAGCGGAGCAGACTGCTACTCTCTCTCGCTCGCTCTCTTGCACACACACACACACACACACACACATGAACGTGATCACTGCAGGGCGACGGAGCGAACAGCTGGCAGAGCAGATCGCTATTTACTCTCTCTCACTCACACACACAGAGAGATACAGTAATTATGACTAAGTGGGGATCCCTCAGCTGCAGCAGCCAAGCAAGCCAGGAGGCAGACAGCTAGGTGATTGGGATGGTGATAGCACTGGTATAACAAAATGAAAAATCTTTTCATTTGAGGCTCCTCGCATCTCTTGTAAGTCTGCCCCCTCCGCAGTAGGTCCAACCAGTCACAGCTCAGCTCTACTGTGGCTGTTTCGGGAAGATTGCTGGTAATTCCCACAGCCTTTTGCACATCTGGTAGTTCACACAACTGATTGTGCACATTTTTGCGAATTTTATCAAAAAAGTCAGGGGAAATAGCAAAAGCTGATACTGCACAACTTATGGGATTTTTTGCCCCTCTCCTTCTGAATAAGGCGACTTTCATCTGAAAGACATGGGAATTATTAGGACTCTTTGCGAATTCTTCGAGGATTTATTTTGCTGTGTAAACAGCCCCCAGGTGTCTCTCAGCAATGGGAATGCATTTCTTCATCCTTTGATGTTTGCCCCATTGTATTACCCTCTAAAGAAGGCCAAAAGCTGTGGTTCATTTCATGGGCGTGGGGAGAATGAGAGTGTTGATCCCCCAAACGTATTCTGTCCCCAAATGAAATTTTCTTTCAGTCCCCAAATTCCTAGCATTAACTTAACTTCCTATCAGTCACTTAAAACTTCAGTTGAGCATTTAGAAATACAGAAATACAGAATTCACAGAGAATATCTTTTGTCCCAATGAGATCCAACTGAGATTTGCAGTTTTTGGAAGTAGGTGGGCCAAAAACTCCATTTACTGCATGGGAAAAGCCTTTGTGGCTTCAACTAAGGTGTTTTGAATAATATGTGGCAACGCGCATTACCGCTCATTTGGACATCCAATTTGCATCACAGCACATTCTTGGCAAGGGCAGAAGTGGAAAGCTGATTGGTCAGACATGCACGGGGACGGGGGCAGCTTGCCAGCAGTGGCCTGAAGCACCATTTTGGAGTTTTGTGTTATCAATCATGCACCTTTTTTGCTGCGCTGAGGTGAGCAAACAGCTTTTTAAAGCAGAAAGTCACACTTGTGCACCTTTGATTTACAGTTTAAAAAATGCTGTGCTGCAGTGACAACTTGTGGAGAATAATAATGTGAGTAATTCACTCTTGGTCACCATCTTGATTCACAGGCATGGCTGTGCACTTCAAACATGGATAGCTTCACATACCAGCAATTTTGCCAAAGGACCATAGAGACAAATGAACACTGCTGCGAATTTGCATTAATGCACAGCAATCCATTTTATATCTTCTCATGTAGACAAGCCGAAAGACAATGGGAACATATTCTAGGTATGAATGATTTTCAATGTTCCACTCTCTGCAATCATAGAAATTTGGGGACTGGTGGAAAATTTCATTTGAAGAGGGGCAGAATTCTAACTTCGAGGGGCAATGCTCTCCTCTCCCCACCCTCCACATAGCTACACAATAGGAGGTATAAATGTTCACAAATATTATGATGTCCAGCCAGGACTGTTTGAATTTCCCCTGCATTTTCCTTCGTTTAGTTCAGGCCTTAGTATGTCTGAGCATAGGAATGTTCCATTGTATTAGAGTTGTGGGAGGAGATGAAGAATTCCCCTGCATTTTTCCAGGTTTGGTTTGTCCCTTCCCAGCAAGCCCTGTTTAGCTAGAAGTTTCTTAGTTTGTTTTTTTTCTCAGTCTTTGCTTTGAGCTTGCAGGGAGCTGTTTTATTGGTGGCAAACAGGCCCGGACAGCTGGGAAGGGCATTTCTTACACCATTTAGCCAAATTAGTAACCAACAACAAATAAGTCAAAGGAATAAGGAGCTGAAAGATCCTGCACCAGCTCCATTGAGTGAGGAGACCAAACCAAGATTAAACCCAGAGAGATGACACCCTGAAGATTGCTGAAACTCAAACGTAAAGTACCTTTTATTTCAAGCTTTTAGAGCTGGGGAGGAGAAAGCCTTTTACTTTTGTTCTTTAAAATAAACTTCCTCCTTTTTTGAACTTTATATTCAGCATCAGAGCCTTTTTGGGTAAAAGAGTTTGGTCTCACCAGGGTACTGGCATTGCACACCCAAACCTGCCACCACCTTTAGTTGGGTGTGTCTTCACAAATATACTCTCCCACTTCAGTTTACAGTTGCAGAATCCTTGGCAAAAGCTTTACAATAACAGAAAATATAGCTATTATATTAGAACTGCTGATTGCTTTTGTTTAGTTTAGTAGTTTGTGGCAGTGTGTGTGGGTGTGCCTAATCTCCTTCCTTCCACCCCTTTTCATTTTACACCCATGTGAATTTCTGCTTTCCAGTCCTTACTGGGGGCTTGTCTTATACAAGGCAATAAAATGTGGATTGATGTGCACTAATGCCAATTTGCAGCAGGTTTCATTTGTGAGCCCAGACAAGATACCAGTCCCCACCCCACCCCATCACCACAAAAACAGACACAGAATTAATTTGGAAAATTGTTGGCAATAAATGGCCACAACTTTATTGATGACAGCTGCAGTTGATTGGCTCACACACGGGTCCAGATCCAGACATCAATCAACCCACCTGTTGGTTGATGAATCCATTGTTGACCTGCCTGTTGACAAGTGAAAACCAAGAAGGGGAGGAGTCCCCACAGGTCTGAGTGCCTCCTGTCCAACCTCCTATCAGGGGATGATAGGACACACAATCCCCAGCAGAAGCCAAAAAAACCTGTCTCAGTAGACTCAGTAGCAACCCGTTCCCAAGAATACTCACACACAGGATGTTTGACGTCCAAATAAGCAAGAGGCACTTCTCTCTTCAAACTCAAACAGTTGTAATATATACAGATATTTACAGTTCAAAGAGAAACTGCTTCACCAGGTCTCAGCATTCACAGGAAGAAGGAGGAAGTGAGCTCTGTTCTGAACTCATATATATATATACACACACACACACACACACACAGAGGACATTGCCCCCTTGTGGCCTGACTAGGCATGACTTGGTAGTTCATGCAGCGTGGTTCTGCAGTTGTTTGGCCATTTTATAATGGAGTTCAGTCTCTAACTCCTGACACCTCCTCCCCTCTCCCAAAGGTGGGGGGGCAGAATGTGCATGCCCCAAGCTGGCATGCTCCCACGTCCAATGCCCCCCATGCCCCTGTAGGGAATCTCTGTGACCTGCCAGTGATGGAGACCCCAATACTATTGACCTTAAATCCAGGACCCATGCCAACCACCCCTGTAGTTGTGACAATAAAGAAAATATGTAACCCTTACAATGAATCCCCCTAGAGGGTAGGTTGGTCATCTCACCGAGAGCTCTGGCTGATCCAGCGAGGTGGCCATGAATTTATCCCCGGCCACCAGACCAGAGGGAAGCCTACCAATAGGGGCAGCTTCCCTCTCTCCCCCAGCCAATTGGATTTGATCTGAATGCTCACCTCCGATTGGCTCGGAAGCAAACACCCCCAGCCAACCAGAGCAAAGCTAGATTTGCCCTGATTGTCTGCCACTCTATCATCCTCCCAGCAAACCCGGAAGCTCTCTGGGAGGAAGATGGATTGGGTGCCGCGCGGTGACAGCCATGCCTGGTCACCACAAAGAGGGGGGGTGTACCCCTCGCCGGAACCACAAATCACCCACTGGGTAAGTCCGGCAACTTTATTGTTTCAATGATTTTTTTTGCAAGTTTAAAAAGTTTTTTAAACTATTACTAGCTGGACTCGGCATCCTATACACCATTAAAAAACTCCCCCCAAAACACCCAGTAGACGTCATGCCCGGTTGCCTTTTTAAAAATTATGCTTTTTAAAAATTATGGGGAAAGCCACAAAGGCTTTTCCCGCAAAGTTTTTGGCATTTTTGGCCCCACTCCTTCAAAGTACAGCAGATTGATATGGGATCTCATTAAGACAAATTTTATTCTCCTCAAATTCTATGAGGATTATTTTTGCCGTTTAGCTTCTTTGCTTCTCCCTGATATCTCCTTACAAGTTTTTTAAACTATTACTAGCGGGACTCGGCGTAGTATACACCATTAAAAAGCTCCCCAAAAAACACCCAGTAGACCTCATGCCCGGTTGCCTGGGTTCTATTGCAGTGGCGGCAGCAGCTTTCTGCCACCGGCACCACCAGTTGACTGCCTGGGTCACATCGCAGTGGGGATAGAAATTATATTACTGTGTAGGCTTTAAATCATAAGTGGGAATTGTGCAGTCCTGAGTCACTGGTGAACTGGAAAGACCTGCAGCCTTAGTAACTATAGCCAACACTGTAGCACATGGTTTGGTTGCTCCCAATATGCAAATATGGCCATGAGTGGCAGGAGTGGATTGTGAGGTGGAAAGGGAATTTGCATGTGGGTAGTGATTTGCATGTGGGTGATGATTGGCTGAGGGAGTGACAGGAGCAGCCAATCAGCACACTGGAAGAGGAAACATACCCAGGCCTATTGTACATACCCAGAAGGCAACATACCTAAGGCCACTGTGCATACCAAAGCCTTTTATATATTGAGAGATTGATTTTAAAAAAAACCCTTTGTGATTGTCGTGCTAAAGTTCTTTAGTCCATTAGTACCTATGTGCTGGAGTTACCTATGAGCCTAACCCAGTGGGGGGTGGGGTGGAGGCAGAGGCTGCAAAGGCAAGAGAGTAGAAGAGGGAAATTAAATATTGCATAGGCAGGAGAGACTGCAAAACAACAGCACGCAGTGTTCTGCTTTGTTGGCCTGGATCACTCGAGTCTAGTGGAAAAAAAGCATGTAAGATATCATTGGCCTCACTAACTGAGGAAGAAAATTTTAACTAGATAGTTTTTAGGGTTGTCCAATCTCAGAGCCTGGTGCTGAGTCTCCAGTTTTTGCGGGTCACCTCCAAGAGGGAGGCGATATTCTCCAGTTCTGATGGGCTCAGCTCTAGGCAAGAGAAAAAAGCTGTGTGCAGATCTCCAGCTCCACTAGTAAAGCAGCAGCTTGCTACAACATTCAAGGATTAATTTGATTCTCCCAAGGGTCTATGGATTTGTTTAGTTAGCTTCCCCTTCCCTCCTCAGTCGTTGTGGTGCCAGGCTTCACTCTCCACTCTGCTCTGCATCCACCTTCTGCTTGAAGCAAAGAGATTTAAGATTAAAGGTTGTTTATTCCACCTCCCTAAATTAAGTGAGTAGGAATAATCATCCCATTCACCTTGATCTAGAAACAGACCCTTTAGCTAAGAGCTTTATTGCACAAGGAAAGAGAAGCGGCTTTAAAGCCCGAGAATAGTTTTGCTTTGCCTTCTTGCATGACGTCTGCGTGCTTCAGCTGTTCTACCATTCCAGTTCCATGGAAGATGGTGGTAAATGCAAGTCCTTTGCTAACTGGAAAAAAGTCTGCCTCCCACAGGACCAAAACAACAGAACAGCTGAAGCACACCAACATTGTGTGATAAGGCAAGGGAAGACAAGGTATTCTTGGGCTTCACTTCTGCTGCCCTTCCCTCATGCGGTAAGCCCCTAAGTCTTAATTTCCAAACAGGAAGATATATTCTGTGCGCATGTGTGGGCAGTTGACAACTGCACTAAACATATAACACTTAATGACATCACTAGGGGCTTTCCCTAGGTCTCAAGTTTTGGCCTGGAAACCTCAGGGCCCAAGACAATCCTAAACAGGCAACGTTAATTGTACTGTATTTTTCCTTTACTGGTATGTTTTTAAGTGGGGGAAGGAGTTAATGTGTTTATTCCTATACACACACGCAAGTTATTGTAAGCTGCCTTGAGTCCCATTCGTGGGAGAAAGGTAGAATATAAATCAAATAAATAAGGCCAGTTCCTCATATAGGAGTGTACCAGCAAATTTGGGGAGTCATGTAGTTGCCACAGAATTTAAGTCTTGGTAGGTCATTTGTGACCTATAAAGCCCTTTAATCTTAAATCTATTTGCTTCTAGACAGAAGGTGGGTGCAAAGTAAAGTGGAGAATGAAGCCTGGCACCACAAGGACTGGGAGCGAGGGGGAAGCTAACTAAACAAATACATAGGCCCTATGTGGCTTAGGTTCAGACTATTTGATAGCCCGCCTCCACAATATGAACCTGGAACTCCCTTCCTAGAGATGCTAGACTCACACCTTCCTTGTTATTCTTCTGTAGGCGGGTGAAGGTAGGATTGCCAAAGTGAAAACTGGAGATGACTCCTGTACCTTTAATGATTGTGTAGAAGAGGGAATTTCAGCAGGTGTTGCTTCTCATGCAACCAGGTAACAAACACCACCTTCTGAAATGCTCTTTTCTACACAAACATTAAAGATCCAGGTGCCCTCTCCAGTTTTCACTCTGGCAACCCTAAAGTGAAAACTTGTTTGTTTGTTTTGGCAGACCTTTGGGGACCAATTACTCATTGGTCCAATTGCAAATGTATTGTTTATATTTGTTGTTGCTCTTTTCAGTGAACATGGTTTTAATTGCTTTTAATTCTATTGATTGTCTTGGCATTTGGTGGAGAGGCCTATCTTTTTTAGGCCTGAATAGTGTCTGTCTGGTGAGGTGTCCCCAGTACCTGAAAATGCAGCAAAACAGCCCACACCTCCTCTCCAGAGTCTCCAAGAGTGCTACAGGACATCAAACCCCCTGCAAAAAAACATTTTGGGCAAACCTCCCCACTTCTTTCTGGATACCTACATCCATATTTTTTTCAGACTCTGGCCCAGCTATTTTCTGATTGTTTGATGAGGAGCAAAGGTCTCTAACTAGCTTCAGACTCCAGATGAAGTCTCCTGTAAAGGAATGCTTCTTCATACCATCAATACATAAATTAACCCTCCATATATTATATTAAGACCCTGACTTGGTACATATAGGGAACTGTCACATGATCCCCCATTTCCACTCTGAAGTGGTACAATCAGACACAGGTTTTCTACTGGTCTACTCTTTAAGAATATTCAAAGATATGGCCATGTTATTCTGGATCAGTGTGCAAAGGGACCTTGTAGAACCTTTGAAACTAACTGAGAGTAGCAGATGAAGCAGACTTAAGTCTACCAAAGCTTATGCTACCAACTTCTTTCTCTCAAGTTAGCTTTATGAATACAGTATGTAAGCCAATGACTGGTAAGATCCTGCATTTCTACAGAGTCAATTTTCAGGGTAAATCTTAGGAATTGACTGCTAATCTTTCTTGCAAATGCTTTTGGTTGACCTCACGAAAAGAGCATGTATCATCTTTAAAACTAGAACTGTGCTTTTAAAATCCATTCTTCAGTTGATGATGACCTAGTTTTATGGCATGCTCTTACAACTGCCCTAAAAAGCAGCAAAATATTTGAGCAAAATCTGTAAGCACATCTCTCTGTTTGTCCCTGTTTTGAAAGAGAGTTTGGAAGTGATGGTTCTGGTGCCTGAGGTTACTCTTTTTTGGCAAATGCCCAGTACATAAAGGAACATTTTGTGTTGTAACATATTTTGTGTGCTGACAGTAACAGCCATTTCTCTCATGAATTAAGAGAGAGAGAGACCGCACACTCAAGCACTAGTGCAATGAGAGGCCTGTTTAAGCTTGCATAGATACATTCTCCAAACATCCCTGTTTATCAGAGGGGATTCCTTTTTTCCCATTCTTCTTCCAGATGCCTTGTTAAATTGCTTTCAATGCAAGTTATCAGTGTTGTTCTTCAGGATTCACCTCACTCTACAGCAGAGGAGGCGACTCCTTTTCAACTTGAGGGCCACATTCTCTCATGGAGAACCTTCTAGGAAGCATTTTGCTGTGTTGGGTGAGACCAATGCCATTCACCTGATTCACATCCATCCATGTACACACACGCACAGGAGTCCTAAGGTCCATTCATACCATATAAGCATAGTGCTATGATCCCACTTTAACTGATGTAGTTCAGTCCTATAGAATTCTGGGATTTAGAGTTTAGGGAGGGGTGGAACTCTAGTGCCTCACCAAACTACAAACAGCAGGATTCCATAGGATGCAGCTGCAACAGCTAAACTGGAATCATAGTGCTATAACTGTGTAGTGTAAAAGAACCCCGGTTCAGACATTCACTGTTTGGATTAATTAAACACACAAATGCTCCTAGCAGAATTAATTAGGTCAGGTAACTTTATAAATACCATTACAATAAATAATTGCAGTGACACTTTCAGCCTTTTTGCAGACAATATCTCAATTACTATACTGAATTGTATTGGTTGTGAGAGTCAGGGTGGTGTAGTAGTTTGAGTAGGACTCTGGAAGACCAGGATTCCAATCCCCACTCAGCAATAGAGATTCAGTGGATGACCTTGGCAAGCCATATTTTCTCAGCCTATAAGGAAGGCAATGGCAAACCTCTTGTGAATAAGTCATGCCAAGAAAACCCTATGATATGGTCGCCATTAGTAGGAGTCAACTTGAAGGCACATAACAACCAACATTTCCTTTCCTCAAAGCTGGGACTCAAGGCCGCTTAGAAGGAGGCTTATTGAAATCTAAAACTTCGGTTCTTCAATCATTTTTAATCTATTGAAATCCAAAGCCATCTGTTTCAAGTTCTTCAATTGTTTTTAATCTATTTCCAAAAATTCCCTAGCAAAATCAAAGCGATCTCTCATGCTTTAACATCCAGGTTGTACAACATGATGTTTTACAGGAACAAGTTAATATCAATATTGCTTTTTCCAGATTTAAGTATCTTGGGAATCATACTAACTCAAGACAACTTGTACAGCACCATTATATACAAGTAATCAAGTGGATGAGGGGGAAGTTGGAAAAGGAACCATTTTAAAAGCTTTCTTTCTTAGAAATATTGCAGGGATCAAAATGCAGGTCTCACCAAGGTTAGTATATTCATTCCAGTATCACTGTGTAAGCTTTCTACTTTTCAGAAACTGGTTAGGAGTTTCATAACAGGGAGTATAAGGAATAGATTTCCTCCCTCCACCATGCCCAATATTGCTTGGCAAATAAAGGAAGTTTGACAATCCCCAATTTCAACTTCTGTTCCCAATCCTTTAAACTGGATGCATTACTGTTGTTTCCATAGACTTGGCATACACCAAGTCCTGGGTTTGTTTGATTTTTGGCTTTGCGGTCAGCTGACCTCAAGATGGGTGTGCTGTAGGCATGCTATGGAGTGGAACCTAGGGATGTACCACTTTTATTCTTTGCTTGTACTGATTTAAATGACTTTAAAGTTACAGTCAGTTTAATACCATTTTAATCTTAATTTTTTGTATATTTTTAGGTACCCATGGTTTTACTTGTATTTCTTTTTAACTGTAAGACACCTTGAGTTCCATTCCTAGAGTTGAGAAAAAGGCAGGATATGTTTGACTAATTGATACTTCTACCCTTATTGTTCCCACTGTATACATTGTGGAATATGTGGGCAGTCACTTAGCAAATTCCCTGTTATGGAGACAGCAGTACTCACAAACTATTCTGAAATGCTCCTTTATTCTCGTTCCACACAAAAACTTTGAAATGGAATTGTGTCACCCAGGATTTCGCTTTGCAGATACTTTCAAAATGGAGAATCATGGCTGTGCTAGCTAGGGGATTCTGGGAGCTATAGTCCAAAAAAGTTACTTTTCCAATCCCTGTCTGTGAGACATATAAGTGAGAATTTTCTTAGGGTTCATTTACACGGCAGATTTATTGCAGCAACTTGCGCTGCAGCTGTGCCTGTCAGGTTTTTGTGGTAATTATGCTGCTTTTTCATTCAGACATGAAAAAGTGCGGGGGGCGTGGCCTCCCAAGCAGAGGAAGGCTTTATGGGGAAGAGATAGATCCTACGTGACTGAAAGGATTTGAAGCCCTGCATTTTCTAGCTATAGAAAGACTCACAGACTGCCAAAATAGCAGGGGGGAAGATCAAAGAAGTGGCTCTGTCTCTGTGTTCCTTTGTCTCTCTAAACCTGCCTGTAAATGAACCCAGTCACTCCCCTAAGCAGAGAGACAGCAATCAATCGCAGCTGAGGAGAAGAAGGAATTCCTTTCTTTATGTGGGGAACAGATGTTCCCTGACTGAAAATTGTTGGGAATCCTTTTTCTTGGCAAACTGCACACAGACTTGCAAAATAGCAGAGAGGATTTTAAAGTTTCCTAATCGCTACTGAATCTCCCTCCCTCAGTCCCCCTCTTTTAAGCACACCCCTTCAGTATAGCAACCAATCATAGTGCAGCTCTGCTGCAGCCCTTAGTGGAATGGTTGTTTACACTAGCAATAATGCGCTACTTTGCAAATATACCGGCAAAAGTAGCGACATCCCTTGCCACGCTATATTTGGGTGTTTTACCTTCCCCCCTTCTGAATGAGGCGATGCTGTGGTGCGATCCGTGGGAACAATGAGCTATCTTTGCAGTATATTTAGGGGAATATTTGTCCATGTAAACGAACCCTTAGTCAATTTTTGTAAGAATTTAGTAAAATTTACAAATTTTGTCAAAAGCTGTTTTTTATGTTGTTTTTTTTAAATCTTCTATCATCCCTACCCTGTTCTGCCCTCAAGGACTGATGAACCTTGGGAAGCGTGAAACATGTGTGGTTCCTCAGCCCCATCTCTTTATCCATGTTGACAGCCATCTGAAACAGGCATGGTTCCTCTACACTGTCTCTTTATTTGAGGGATTTGCAGGCATAAATAACATCAGCATTCTTCTTAGGTAATCATAAATATTGGAATTTCAGAATACAGGCATACCTCAAAGATTCATGCTCCTTCTCTCATGACTGTCTGCCAACCCCAATGTCAGCAGGCATAGAGTGCAGGTAAAGACTATTTCTTCTCATATAGACAACCCCCTACTGTAGCTGTGTGTGCTTATATACAACAAGCAAGATAAACAGATGCCTCCAGGATCACTTACTAAACATTTTTGAAGAGCAAAACAGTAAGAAAAGGGGAAAGCAGATTAATCCACCTCAATAACTATCCTGGCATGTAGAAAACGCACCAAAATGGAAATCATAAGAAAAGTGGAGGTTGTTGTGAAAACTATGATTGTTAGAATATTCAAAATGTTTTTGTTTACTTATGCATTACTTACCTGACTTGGGTGTTTCATTTCATACGTGCACATTGTTAGCTTTTAATGAAAAAAAAAATTACTGAAATATGTTGAACAGCTCTTCTTTTTTGTGGTATAGGAATCTATCCCTATTCCTTTGATACATTTATTTCTACCTCTGATACCAAAGTTTCTATTAAAGAAGTAAAGTCCAGGAACACATCTACTTCATTAGCTGAGGTAAACCTGGCTAGTTATTTTAGGCTATTTATTTACATTATAAAATCATTAACATATACATGTATAAACTCCCTATGGGGAGGAACATAAGACTTCTCAGTCTAGACATATAAGTTATATGAACAATTTAGACTGTCTTTTACTTGTAAAGAATTCTATTTCTTACACAATATTGTAACATAGCCATCTGTTGAAGGATTCTGTACATTTCAAACAGGCCTCGCTTCATATTCATATATAATATTTCTAAAACAGGCATTTATCTAATAGCCTAGCTGTTGCCAGCATTATCAGGCATGGTATATTAAGGGAACCAGATCCCATCTGACTTTGGAAGCTAAGTAGGGTCAGCCCTGGTTAGTACTTGCATGGGAGATTGCTGACAAATACCAGGAGCTGTAAGCTATATTTTAGAGGAAGGCTGGCAAAACCACCTCTGAATATTCTTTGGCTAAGAAAATCCAATGAAATCCATGGGGTCTCCATAAATCAACAGGCAACTTGAAGGCACAGACACACACTTATCTTAGAAACAGCATAGCAGAATGCTGTTAGAAACAGCTGTATATGCAATCTTGTAGAAACAGTTGCTGCTTACCTTCTCTCTCTTTTGAACTTGCTTTATACTCTCTCAAGCTCCTCCTGACTATTAATCTCTATTTTTATCTACCTTTCAGGACTAACTTTCTTAGGACTTTATCAGACCACCCCCTAAACCCGTTCTTTTGCCAGCATAATTTGTGCTGTTTTTATGCCGGCAAAATAACTCCCCATACCACACTTACCTTGCATCCATGCAAAAAACCTTCCCCATCAGTGAATGAGGAGTGAACAGAGCTCCATTCACTTCCTCTATTGAAATCTCACAGATTCTCACAAGAATACATAGCATGGGAAATTCAAAAATAAAAACAAAAATAACAAAGTAAAAATTACACAAAACCCATAAACACACTATAAAAGTCCCACGTAAACTGGGAAGGGTCATAAAAAGTGTGTCACCTACCTAGATGTTGCGATCTTACCCAGAAGTGTTCTGGCCAGACCGGCCATTGACTCTGTAATGACAAGAGGACATTGGCGTGAGGTTTCATACACTAGCAATGCTGGCAAAATATTACCACAGCTGATCTATTAACAGGTTGGCCTGTCAATAAAATAGATCAGCTTATGGCCAGTACATAAACGTGAAAGGACAACATCGTTTGATATACACACCCTTTCATGTTTATGTGGTTTTTCATGTGTCTGATAAAGTCCTTAGTCTTTCGTTATCAATTAGAAACAGGTTTACTAGTCTACTCTACAAGGCTACTAGTCATCCAATCACTAAGGACTTTTCCGGACATTTAAAAAGCAACGCAAGCATTTAAAAAGCAACGCAAGCAGACTCGTCAGCTTGCGAGCCTGCTGCCCTGCAAAGTGTCAGTTTCGGATGATGCTGCCCCCTAGCGGTACTGTTGCGGTACCGCGGGGAGAGTTGAGCATCATATTTGCTTGATTTTTACTCACGATCAACTTTCGTGAATAAAAATCAAGCAAATATGATGCTCAACAATTATAACCCCATATCATGGTACAGGCACCTATGGTTTCACTTACCCATGTCTGAAAAAATATGTTCTCTCTAGACAAGGGAAGGGGAGGGGATTGGGGCAGTGAGAGCAAGGCAGAGGCATTGTGGTGCCATTGGTGGAAAGGACACAGAGGAGGAGGATAACTGCAGGAGACTTTTGTAGCAGTATTGTCATCTTAGGCGATGGAGAGGGGAAGGCCTGGGGACCAGTGGTGGAGGCAGCTACAAACTCGTGAATAATCAAATCCACAGAAGTAAAGCCTGTTAAAGTTGAGGGTCTATTGTGTTTCTGTATGTGCACACACACACCCATATAACTACATCATTCACAGACACACATACATTCAATAGTCTTAGTATTGTACGCATATTTGTGCATCTATCTATCTATCTTATACTGTATATATAAAACTCTTGGGTACATTTCCTTTCCCAGTGTGTTGATTGGCCACTTACCCAACCAATCCCCTCCCTGCCCTCACTCCCTCAGCCAATCACCACCCACATGCAAATTCCCTCTCCACCTCACAATCCACTCCTGCCACTCAATCTGCATCTACACCCCCAGCCTCACAAGGGCCCTTCCCTCTTCTCTCTCCCTCAGTCAAACACATGTAAAACAAGACAATATTATTTTCCTAAACTAATAGTGTGTATCTGAACTGTGTGAACCTTTCAAATTTACTATAATGGTGTATGGTATGCTAGTTCCACCACCGCCACCAGTTGACTGTGTGAGTCCACAGTCAACTGGCGGCGGTGGCACCAGGGGCAGGTCAACAGAGCAACTCACCCTCAATGCAACACCAACATATATTACGTCAGGTACAGCTAGTTGGAGCAGCATCCTGCTGCCGCTGCCATTTCCACCTCCACCATCATTGAGAGTGTGGTATTTTTCAGAGCAGCAGCAGCAACGTCCCACCACTGCTGCTGCCATTCCCACTTCTGCTGCCAAGTTCACTCCATGGCAGTGGGGCCATGACTCCCCCCGCATTCGGCCTAGAAAGGCCGGAGCTCAGTGACAGCAGCGGCAGGGCCATTCCCCCCCATTCAGCCTGGAAAGGCCGGAGCTCAGCAGCAGCAGCAGCAGGGCCATTCCTCCCCTGGTTCAGCCTGGAAATGCCAGAGTTCAGTGGCAGTAGCAGCTGGGCCATTCCCCCCGCCCGCCCCGTTTGGCCTGGAAAGGCTGGAGCTTGGCAGCAGTGGCAGTGGGGCCATTTCCCGCCCGGTTCAGCCTGGAAAGGCCAGAGCTCAGCAGCAGCGGTGGTGGTGGGGCCATGACTCCTTCCCCCCAGTTCGGCCTAGAAAGGCTGGAGGTCGGCAGCAGCAGCGGTGGGGTGATGATGTCATGTCCTGTTCTTCTGGGCAAAGCTTAAGCAATAATTGTAAGCCAAGGAGGTGCTGCTGAGAGCTGACTGGCTGGCCAAGGAGCGCCTAAGAAGCCAATCAGAACACTGAAAACGGCAACATACCCAAGATATATATAATCATTAGAATAAGATAAGTAGTGATAAATATATAAATAATGAAGTATTGAATTAATATTTTAGTAGCAATACTAATTGAAACATATTGCAAAAAAAATATTCCACAAAGAAAGGAATAAGCCATAAACTACTGTGTGTGTGTGTGTACATATGTATATGTGTGTGTGTGTGTGTATTATGAAAACCACCTGCCACTGAATAAAATACCACTCTTTTACTCTGCATTGCCTGTAGATCTCAGGAGGAAAACCAAGCCAGAGAGACAGAAAATCCTGGGTATATGTCCTATAGATCTATCTATCTATCTCATAGTACTGTTTTTTATTGGCTCATTGGAACTTTCTGCAGGCAGGATTTCTTGTTTCCTCTTCCACCCTTCACTTTTGAGTTTTCTATTCCAACCCTTGTATGTCTGTCTGTCTGCAATGATGACTAACTATAATGGAAACAATCTGGCCAACCAAAAGAAAAATGGATGTGGCTTGAAACTGATTTTTTCTCTATGATAAGTCTTGAAGTGTCAAAAAATAATTTTAAAATGCACAAGTTTCATAATCTCATCCAGCAGGGAGAAAACGATTGAAATTGTGAAATAGACAAAGATTTCCATCCCTACAGATTGCTTTGCCAAGGCTTTACCCAGTGGATTCAGTTATTCAGCCATTTATGCTAACTGCTGATACTTTTACCACTCAGACCAACATTCAGATTCAATGAAACCACACGTTTCAAGCATTACAGGAAATTAGTGAAATAAGTAACCCAGTGTTCAACAATACTCCAGTAATCTCTAACAATTTAGAATCATGGCTACACTGAGCTGGAAGAAACCACTAAGGTCATCTACTCCAAACCCCTGCTGACTTAGGCCTTCCACAAATAGTCATCCAGCTTCTGCTTAAAAGCCTGTAACAGGGTTTTTTTGCATCCTCCCTAGGGTTGTCAGGTGCCCCTTATTGTAAGGGATGTCCCTTATCTGAGGAGAATGGAAAGCTTGTCTCTTATAGGACTGTCAGAAGTCCTTTCTCATGAGGGATATTCCCTATTAGAGGTCTGGAAAGCTTTTTCTTTTACATATACTGAAGAAGAAATCCTGTATTTTTTAATGTGGGTCCTTCATAAAGAAAGGAATATGTGCATTATATAATTGATGAATGTGGGCAATATGTTATTTTTACAGAGAAACACATGGCTAAGTTAATTGAAATCAATACTTCCATTTGGTATCCAGGTAGAACACAAACTTCTTAATAGCTACTTCCTGATTGTCAGCCCAGCATGTCATTAATTTCAACTGTACCTTATTGCTGTTTTGAAAACCCTGCAACACTACCCTCTGAAGCAACAGGAAAGAATTGATTTCATTGTCTATTTGCAAGCTAAGCTAAAAATTACCAGTGGTGAAATATATATAGTTTTGAACGGATTTTGCTGTCCCTTTCATTCAATATAATAGATGCCAAGGTCTAGCTTTTAACATGAGCTGCTGTATTTCTTCTAGGTTTATATATTGCTCATGAGGTTGCCTTAGCAACAGATGGTGTCATAATTGGCACTTCAGCCTTTCAGACACACTTTATCTTCCTACATCATTCCTTTTTCATCTACTCAATTCCAATTATGGTGATAATATATAGACAAATATTTTCTCATGGGTTGGCCTCTCTGTCATTAGCTCTGCTTGGTGTGTTCCAGTGTACTTCTACAGAACATTAACAGTTTAATAGGAGATGTTCCATCCCACAACTCTGTTGAAATATAGAAACAAGAACGAAAAGTGGTATACACTGTCTGAATCAATTCTGTCAGCAGAGACAGAGAGGCTGAACTTTTATTAACTACAGCAACTTCCTCATCCTGTTTGTAACATGATATCACTAAATATAGCAAATGTTCTTCCGCTCCTCAATCTGCTGAAATTTCACAGATAAATCTGACATGCACAATCCATTTTAGTATAGCTGTTAAATGTTGTCTTTCATAAAATATCTAGTATAAAAGCTGTGCTAATGTATAAAAACCTGAAAAACAGCAGACCTTTATTGAAGCAAAGGTAATACTGACTATGAATCAATCTTGCTTCTAGCCTACCCATGAAATATTTTGCAGGCCACGATGAGGAAAACAAACAAACACAACCTTTATGATGTCAACAGTAGGGTGGGTTGGGGGAGTGCTTGCACAGTTGGTGTTCATAGATTCATAGTTGCAGAGCTGGAAGGGATCACAAGGGCCATCTAGTCCAACCTCCTGCCATGCAGAAATTTACTTAGTTAAATCACTCCCAAGAGATGACTACCACACCTCTGTTTACAGACCTGCAAAGGAGACTCCACTCCTCTCTGAGGTAGTTTATTCCACTGTTGAACAGCTCTCACAATTTAAAATAAAAGGTTCTTCCTAATGTTTAGGTAGAGACTATTTTTGTCATTTGAATCCACTGGTTTGCATCCTAGTCCCTGGACAAGCTTACTCCATCTTCTGCAAGACATCCCGTCAAATATTTAAAGATGGCTACCATAGCACCTCTCAGTTTTCTCTTCTTCATGCTAAACATACCCATCTCCCTAAGGCATTCCTCATAGGGGTTGGTTTCCAGACACTTTACCAGCTTGGTTGTACTTCTCTGGATACGTTCCAACTTGTGTAATCTTTTTTTTCATCTGCCTGCCTGCCTGCCTTGTTAGGAGTTTAGCTGATGCTTGACACCACCATTTTGCTTTTGGCCTAGCCCGTTACTGGAATGCTACTCCTTATTTCCTTTTTCTAAAAACTGAATGCATTGTTACCATGCCCTAATTCTCCCTCCCTATAATATCTCATAATTGGAAATATTGGACACTTTTAAGGGGTCAGGTAGACTGGGGTGATCCAAAAAGAAGTCAGATGGAGCTCAGAAGGACCTGGGAAGGGGTCTTAGTAATATTTTAGAAAACACCCAATCTAGGATTGAATGGAAGTCTCTGGTAAACAAAGCCATTAAGGAAGTATGTGCTAATCCCTTCTTGGGCACCTCAGCAAGGAGTCACCCAACCAAACAATCAACTGGTGTTTCCAACTCTAATCCCAAGGAAATATCCCCTTGGATCCCCCCCCTGTCCTGCAATACGAGATTGTCATAAACCCATCAATTTCAATCTCCCAGACATAGGAGATTTTCACACGGGCTATGTATCCCGTGGCAGGAACAGAACAGGGTTGGGAAAGGTTTACCCTTTCTTACGATATTGACCCTGTTCTGTCCTGTATCCATCCTGCTCCTGTGACTGTTCTGGAACAATGTAATCACAATTTTTCATTGTGAATAGAACTCCCATTCCGTCACTATCACGCAACCACGGGTGTGAACAGGAGCCCCGTTCCTGTTCCAAAATGATAGCCGCGGAGGGAGGTCAGTTCCGAGCACTTCTTGGTACGATCTGGACATCCAGGTAAGTGGCACCCTTTATTTTACCCTCCCTGTTTTGATTGTGTGATTTAAAGTGTGTTTTTGTGCTTGGTGAACTGATTTTATGTTTGGGGGAGTTTTATTTTTTAAATTTACTGTCCGGCGTTATCACGTGATAACGTTTCAGATGGCCTGTCATAAAAGCAGCCTTACGACGGCTGCATTTACGGCCAGTCAGCAAGGGGAGGGGGAGCCCGTTCCTGCTGCGGAATTAAGGTGAGTGTGCAAAAGATTTATGTTATTCCATGGCAGGAATGGGAGAGGAGGTAGCAGGACAGTAACGGGGCATTTTGGCCCCATGTGAAAATCTCCTAGGTTGCATTAATAGGAGTATGGTGTCTAGATCAAGGGAAGTAATAGTACCACTCCATTCTGCTTTGGTCAGACCTCACCTGGAATACTGTTTCCAGTTCTAGGCACAAAAATTCAGACAGCCGGTTGTAAAAGCAGCCTTACGACGGCTGCATTTACGGCCAGCCAGTGAAGGGAGGGGGAGCATGTCACGGAATTAAGGTAAGTATGTGAAAGATTTACATTATTCTGTGGCAGGAATGGGAGAGGAGGTGGCGGGGCAGTAACGGGGCATTTTGGCCCCGTGTGAAAATCTCCATAGACAGCAATCAACTAAGTTGTAGTTTCCTTTGGTTATATGTTGGTAAACCCATCTAGGCTTTTTCCTAGCCAAAGTACCCCCTTCAGGACATGAAGAAGGGTATAAGTATTAGTCCCCCAACAATAGAAAGGTGTGCCACTGTGTATGAGACCAGCCACTCTCTTTCTCAGCACACACACACCCGGATCGGAACTTCCAATGCCACCCTCAGACTTACATCTGAGTACTTCGAAACTCCAATCTTTAAGACTGGTAACTATCAGCCTATCTCCCAAATCTATCCTTCTATCCAACTTTCTGGCTTTCTCTCTGATAGCCTTGTGCGGTTCACAGGAACATGTGTTGGGTTTGTGAATGTTTTTTGTGCTATTTCCAATAAAAACATTTCTTTCACTTTAACCTGAAGTTCTCTGCAGTTAGTAGTGGTATACATAGGTGAAAAAGTCCCAAAGTTACTCACTTCTTGCAGCCTACCATTTGAGCTAATAGTAAGAATTCCCCCAAATATTAATATAGTTTTTGCATCATAAGTGGGGCTCTAAAGCACACCCACCTCTTAGGGTAACAAGATCCCATGGGTGAAACTTTCCCACCCTTGCTTTAATTCTTACTCTGCAACTGTTGTCACCTCTAATACCCAGATATGCTTAGCAAGTGCAACCTGCACTCTCCACTTTTGCTGAAATAATACTTGATGTAGGCAAAGAGAAAACAAGCAAGGACTTTATCACACTACACTGTTATAGTGCTATTATTCCACAGACTATTCCATCATCTACAGCCAAGGTTATGCAAGCCAAGACAAAATGCAGAGCTTTGGCTGGCTGGCTGGCTGGCTGGCTGGGGAGACCCTTGCCAACCAAACCTCTGAGTTGGCTGTCTGGTGGGGGGCAGGCTTTCCAGCCACCACCTGCCCTTCCCTATGCCCCTGTTATGTCAGAACTGTGCATGCCACAAGGCACTTGCTGCTGATTTTCTAAGTTTAACCTGGAAAGATTACAGCAGCAGTTATATAGAGCAAGTGGCTGCTAACTCAACCCCTCGGCAGCTCAGCAGAAGCGCTTCCCCCTCAGAAAAGAACTGTGCCTCCCCCTCAAACTCCCCCACTAAACACCCATGCCAAACACCCCTGTTGTCCTCTCTCCTGTATGTTAAGCTCTAGAGACCGAAGCTGCAGTTATAGAGAGGGAGAGCTACTGACTGCTAGCTCCTGCCTCTGCCTCTGACCTACTTCTTAGCTCCTCCTCTGCCTCTGTCCTGCTTTCCTTTTTGACCTACTTTCCTAAGGGCCCCTCTTAATGATCTCAGAACTTAGGCCAGCTCATACAAGGAAATATGGTCTGCCAAGTAGCCTGGACCTGAGCCATATAGGGCTTTATAGATCATAACCAGCACTTTGATTTGTGCCTGGAAAGAAACTGGTAGCCAGTGGAGCTGTTTCAATAGGGGTGTAGTATGGTCTCTTGTACTCTCCCCCAGTTAACAATTTGGCTACAGCTTTTCGGACCAGCTGAAGTTTCTGAACACTCTTCAAAGGTAGGCCCAAGTAGAGTGCATTACAGTAATCCAAATGGGATGTAACTAAGGCATGTACCACCGTGGCCAGATGCAGCATTTCAAGGAACAGGCACAATTGGCACACAAGCTTTAAATATTCAAAACACTCCTGGCCACTGCAGAAACCTGGTTCTGGTCCAGATTCAAAGCTGAGTCCAGGAGTACACCTGAACTGCAAACCTATGTCTTAAGGGGAGTGTAACCCCATCTAACACAGGCTTACCTGTTCCCTATTCCCTAATCTGCGTTCTGACTGTCCATCAGCACCTCTGCCTTACCTAGATTAAGTTTTAATTTGTTTGCTCTCATCCAGTCCATTTACTGGTGACAGACACTGGTTTGGAACAAGGAGAGCCTCCTTGGATTGGAGTGGGAAAGAGTAATAGGATTGAGTGTCATCTGCATATTGATGGCTTGTATTGTTTATTGTTGTGTGCCCTTAAGTCATTTCCAACTTATGGCAACCCTATGGTGAACTGCACCACAAAACTCCAGACAACCTCTCTCAGCAATTTCACATATATGTTAAATAGCATGGGAAACAAAACAGAACCTTGAGGGACCCCACAGGCCAACAGCCAGGGGGTTAATCAGGAGTCCCACAGCATCGCCTTCTGGATTTGCCCTTCCAGGAAGAAATGGCACCACTTTAACACAACCCCTCCAAATGCCATCCCAACAAGGTGGCCCAGAAGGATACCACGGTCTATGGTATCGAAAGTCACTGAGAGGTCCATCAGAATTATCAGGGACAAACTCCCATTGTCCAGTTCCCATGACCAAACCTGTTTCTGTCCCATATCCAGGCCTGAAATAAGATTGAAATGGTTCTAGATAATCCATTTCATCCAGAAACCCTTGGAGTTGAGAGGCCAACACATGCTCCAATACCTTGCCCCAAAATGGTAAATTGGACACTGGCCAACAATTATTCATTATAGAAGGATTCAGCAGTGGCTTTTTCAACAAAGACCTCACAACTGCCTCCTTTAGAAAAGGTGGAATGCTGCCTTGTTATAAGGAAGCAGTGACCTTCACCCACTCAGCCAGTCCCCCTCTGGCCTGTTGGATAAGCCAGGAAGGGCAAGGGTCTAGCATACATCTGGTGGCTCTCACCTCTGCCGGGGAAGAATGAGTGTGTGTGTGAATGTTTTGACACCAACAGAGCCTGCAAAGGGGCCTCTTATGAGTTAAGGGGGGGAAAGGATATTTATGTGCCAAATACCTAGCTCTCCCTCCCAGCTTTTGAATTGCCTTAGATGTGCTAATGAAGCTCCTCATGCCAGCCTGACAGCTAAAGGAGAGGAGGCAAGGAATTACTGTGTGTGTGTGATTGAGTTTGCTTCCTGCAAGCAGCCATGGATCCTTATTGTTTGCCAGAATTGAGGACAAAAGAGGACGCTGGTTTGCAAAGAACTGATTTAAAGGTTCAAATGCAAAATAAGGGTGTGTTTTTTTTAAATTCAGAACAATGGAAAGAGAATTGCAATACTGAACAGCTCTTAGCCAATTGGGGGAAACTGACCAAGTAATCCAAGTAACCCCCTGGTCAGTCAGCTACTCAGGCGCCAGCTGTGGATGGGAGAAGTCTGATAAAAGTGACTTAGGGCTTATTCTTTTTAAACCAGATTTGGAAAAGGCAGAGCCATAACAGTAAAGGAGTCATTATAGAGAAAAGGTTCTTAAACTATGGGTCTGGTAACTGAATGTGGGGGTCACACCACCATCACAGACACATCTGGTAATGACTTGAGCCAGAGCCTCCTCAGTGGCTGCTTCCAGGCTATGGAGCTCTCTTCCCAGTAAATGTGTGTGTAGATTCAGTAATTGTGACAATACCTACCCATCTGATTGAAGGCATTGCCTTCAAAGTCTCTCCACCACCAATTTTTGCCCCCAAAGTCCCAGAAAGATAATATCTCCTATTGCAATGTTACACTACAGAGAAGGAGGTATCAGGACGAAACTTTGTCCCCCAAAGGACTGTGACAACTCTTCAAGAGACTCAAAGTGAGTCTGAAGTGTGGTTGTGTGAATATCAGCATTAAAACACTTATTAAAAACCTATGAGAGCTATGTCCAGATTCCAAGCGCTTGTACTCTTCAGCAGAGTCAAAAGCTTTGTACCTCTCTATTTAATGACATCAGTGTTTCCAGCATGAGTCATAATTAGACATTAAAATTAATTATAAGGAAAATTGGGGAATCTATTATGAATAGACTAAAAATAGAAACTAATTCAGCTAAGATAAATAGGCATATCCTCCTCATCTTCTCTTAAATCTGTTCTTCCGTGCCAGTGGTAACTCAAGCTAGACTAATTTGTCAAGACCAGGTTTTGTTGCACGAGGACGGAAATGCACACAACTAAAATACGTTATTAGGCCTTTTAATCACTAATTGGCTTTCTGTTTTCCCAACAAGGGGGAGACAGAAAGCCAAGAGGCTGTTTTCAGCTTCTTAAACGAGCATTTTAATGATGGTTTGCCCTTGGTGAAATTATCTCTAGAAGATTGAATTGGATGGGCAAGAGGCCATCCTCAAACTGAATGACAAAGTGCTGAAAGCTGAAATTGGGACATGAAAAATTAGCACTTCTATAAAGAGCTCCTCTAGGAAGTGTACATGCACATAGGTACAGAATGGGACTCTTTGCTGCTGAGGTGGTGTCACATGCAACCGTATTAATAACCATCCAGAGCCTTTCTTTCGCAAAGCACATTTAGTTCTATTTTTACAGAAAGGTCAATTGTCATCTGTTTAGAAGTGTGAGGAAAAGCTGCCGAGTTTTGCCTCATTGCTGAAGTACATTCACAGCAACTGTGAAAAGAACCCATGCAATTTATAAGCGATTGAACAATTCCGTCCCTGATACGGTTGACAGGCAGGTGATCTAAAGGTAGCAGCACTCTAAGTGGAAATAAAATGCACTGATTGATAAGCAGCCTCTAAAGCAGGGGTGCAGCTATGACAGGGGCAAAATGAGGCCATTGTCCCTCAGATTAGAATTCTACACCATCAATTAAGTTTTCCTTCAGCTCTCAAATTTCTAGCACTGCAGAGAGTGAGACACTGAAAATCCTTCATATCTAGAACTCTTATACTGTATTGGCTGTATTCATATTCTTGTGGTAAATTTCCCTGCCACTTTTCTTTGGATACTTAAAATCTATTTGTAAATGCACAACTGAAGTTTTAAGTTACTACAATGCAAGAAATTTGATAGAATCATAGAAACATAGAATCATAGAATCATAGAATTGCAGAGTTGGAAGAGACCACGAGGGCCATCCAGTCCAACCCCCTGCCATGCAGGAAATCACGATCAAAGCATCCCCGACAGATGGCCATCCAGCCTCTGTTTAAAGACCTCCAAGGAAGGAGACCCCACCACGCTCCGAGGGAGTGCGTTCCACTGCCGAACAGCTCTTACTGTCAAAAAGTTCCTCCTAATGTTGAGGTGGAATCTCTGTTCCTGGAGCTTGCATCCATTGCTCCGTGTTCCAATCTCTGGAGCAGCAGAAAACAAGCTTGCTCCATCCTCAAAGTGACACCCCTTCAAATACTTAAACAGGGCTATCATATTACTTCTTAACCGTCTTTTTTCCAGGCTAAACATACCCAGCTCCCTAAGTCTCTCCTCATAAGTCATGGTTTCCACACCTTTCACCATTTTAGTCGCCCTCCTCTGGACACGCTCCAAATTGTCAGTATCCTTTTTGAATTGTGGTGCCCAGAACTGGACACAGTATTCTAGGTGAGGTCTGACCAAGGCAGAATAGAGCGGCACTATTACTTCCCTTGATCTGGACACTATACTTCTATTGATGCAGCCCAAAATCGCATTGGCCTTTTTAGCTGCCGCATCACACTGTTGACTCATGTTCAACTCGTGGTCTACTAGGACTCCTAGATCCCTTTCGCACGTACCGTATATTGCTGCATACAAGACTACTTTTTAACACTTGAAAATCTCCTCAAAAGTGGGGGGGGTCTTATACCCCAGTAATCATACTCCCCTGCTGTGAGAATGATTGAAGTGTAAAATGGCCTGGGCAGTTTTCCCAGCAGATCCTTCCTCCTGCTGTGAGAATGACAGCTTTGCCTTTGAAGAGTTAAATGGTCCTCCATTTAGCTCAGGAGAGTCAAAATAATGTTTATTTTCAGGACAAGTTAGCCTAAAATTAGAATTTTTGGATTCAGACTTATCACTCTGCATCAAGTTTTGTCTATGGTGAAATTCTCTTGTCTAACACTGTGGCTCTAAAATCATTAATGTGCTCATTCATTAATGTGCTCATTCAAAAATTTGGGATTTGATAGCTTCATATTAACCAACTTACAGTATTAAAGCAATCTTACTTTCCAAAGATTGAACACCACAGAGATTTTTCAAAGTATCCCATGCTTTTTTAGCTGTTCTCAGTCCTTTAATTTCACAGACTATTCCATCATCTACAGCCACTGAGCTGGCTGGCTGGTGGGGGACAGGCTTTCCAGCCAGGTGGCTGGCTGGGGGGGGGGGGCAAACTCTATATTTTAACTTAAAAATTGGGGGGGGTGTCTTATGCACCCAGTCGTCTTATACGCCGGAATATACGGTAGTCTCATTCAGCCAGGTCTCCCCCATCCTATATCTATGCATTTCATTTTTTTGCCCTAAGTGCAGTACCTTACATTTCTCCGTATTGAATTTCATTTTGTTAGCTTTGGCCCAGCTCTCCAGTTTATCCAGGTCATCTTGAATTTTGATCCTGTCCTCCAGGGTATTAGCTACTCCTCCTAATTTGGTGTCATCTGCAAATTTGGTAAGTATGCCCCTAATTCCCTCATCCAAGTCGTTGATAAAGATGTTGAATAGCACTGGGCCCAGGACAGAACCCTGTGGCACCCCACTGGTCACATCTTTCCAAGATGAAGAGGAGCCATTGCTGAGCACCCTTTGGGTTCGGCCGGTCAACCAATTACAAATCCATTGAACTGTTAACTTGTCTAGCCCACATTTTACAAGCTTGTTTGCAATAATGTCATGGGGAACCTTGTCAAAGGCCTTACTGAAATCAAGGTATGCGATGTCCACAGCGTTCCCTTCATCTACCAAGCTGGTAATTTTATCAAAAAAAGAGATCAGATTAGTCTGGCATGACTTGTTTCTCTGAAACCCATGTTGACTTTTTGTGATTATGGCATTGCCTTCTAAATGTTCACAGACTCTCTGTTTAATGATCTGCTTTAGAATCTTCCCTGGTACTGATGTCAGACTAACCGGACGATATTTGTTGGGATCCTCTTTTCCCCCCTTTTTGAAGATGGGGACAATGTTTGCCCTCCTCCAGTCTGCTGGGACTTCTCCTGTTCTCCAGGAGTTCTCAAAGATTATTGCCAATGGCTCTGAGATAATATTTGCCAGCTCTTTTAATACTCTTGGATGTAGTTCATCTGGTCCTGGAGATTTAAATTCATTTAGATTAAGAAGGTACTCCTCTACTACCTCTTTGCTTATTCTGTCCTGGATTTCCCCTGTTGTGTCTTCTGTACTTTTATCCTCAGGTTGGTCCCCCTTTACCTTTTCTGAAAACACTGAGGCAAAGAAGGTGTTGAGTAATTCTGCCTTTTCTCTGTCCCCTGTTAGCATTTTGCCATCTTCTCCACGTAGTGGCCCTACCATTTCCTTCTTCCTCCTTTTGCTGCGGACATGCCGGAAAAAACCCCTTTTTATTGTTCTTAACCTCTCTAGCAAGCCTGAGCTCATTCTGTGCTTTAGCTTTTCTGACTTTACTCCTACATGTGTTCACTATCTGTTTGAATTCTTCTTTGGTGGTTTCCCCCTTCTTCCATTTCTTATACATGTTCCGTTTAAAACTTAGCTCTGTTGATATTTCTTTAGTCATCCATCCTGGTTTCTTGAGACACCTCCCATTTTTCTTCCTCAATGGTACTGTTTGAAATTGTGCCTTCAGTATCTCCCTTTTGAGAAAGTCCCATCCGTCTTGAGGTCTCTTCTCTTTTAGTATTCCTGACCATGGGATCACCCCCAGTATTTCCCTGAGTTTATTGAAATCAGCTCTCCTAAAGTCAAGAATGCATGTCTGACTATGCCTGGCTTCTCCTTTCCATTGTATAACAAACTCCAGGAGAACATGATCACTCTCCCCTAAGGATCCCACCACTTGCACCCCATTAACCATGTCATCCCTGTTGGTTATGATCAGATCTAAAATAGCTGACCCCCTTGTTGCCTCTTCCACCTTTTGGACCATGAAATTGTCTTCCAGGCAAGTAAGGAATTTGCTAGACCTTGAAGTTTTGGTTGAGTTAGATTTCCAGCAAATATCAGGATAGTTGAAGTCACCCATCACTACTACATCTCTCCTTTCTGCATGTGTGTTCATCTGTTCTAGAAAGGAATCATCCAATTCCTCCGTCTGACTTGGGGGTCTGTAGTAGAGTCCCACAATAACATCCATGTTGTTTCCCTCCCCTTTAATTTTTATCCATATGCTCTCCACCTGGCTTCCAGTATTGATGTCATGGATCTCTTCACTGGTGTAAATATCCTTGACATATAATGCTGTTCCTCCTCCTTTCCTGTTTGGCCTGTTTCTCTTAAAAAGGTTATACCCCTTTATTCCTACATTCCAATCATGAGACTCATCCCACCAGGTTTCAGTAATGCCTATTATATCATATTTGTTTTGTAGTGCTAGGAGTTCAAGTTCACCTTGCTTATTTCCCATGCTCTGTGCATTAGTGTAGAGACATCTACGACCATGTGTTCCCTTTACTTGCTGCCTGTGCAAGATTTTTTGCCTCCCACTGTTGGGTCCTTGTGCTGTTTGCCTTGTTCCCTCTATAACAGCTTGACTATTTTCTCCAGCTCTTGTGCCTTCCAGAATACTGTCTCCCTCCCCCATATGACTCAGTTTAAAGCCCTCCTGATCAAACATAGTTGGGAGATGCCACAAGGGCCATCTAGTCCAACCCCCTGCCATGCAGGAATAAACAATCAAAGCATTCCCGACAGATGGCCATCCAAAGAAGGAGACACCACCACACTCTGAGGCAGTGCATTCCACTTCGAACAACTCTTACCACTAGGAAGTTCTTCCTAATATTTAGGTGGAATCTCTTTTCCTGTAGTTTGAGTCCATTGCTCCATGTCCTAGTCCTTGGAGCAGCAGAAAACAAGCTTGTTTAATGCTCAATATGACATCCCTTCAAATATTTAAACATCGCTATCATCTCACCTCTTAACCTTCTCTTCTCCAGGCAAAACATACCCAGCTCCCTAAGCCGCTCCTCATAGGGCATGGCTTCCAGACCTCCCACCATTTTGGTAGCTCTCCTCTGTTCCAGCTTGTCTATATCCTTCTTGAATTGTGGTGCCCAGAAATGGATGCTGTATTCCAGGTGAGGTCTGACCAAACCAGAATAGAGTGGCATAACAAGATGGGGATAACATTTTCCCTCCTCCAGTCTGCTAGGAGCTCTCCTGTTCTCCAGGGCTTCTAAAAAATTATTGCCAGTGGTTCTGAGATTACTTCTGCCAGTTCTTTTAATACCTTTGGATGTAGCTCATCTCGTCCTGGAGACTTGAATGTATTTATACTGGTCAGGTATTCCTGAACTACCTCTTTACCTATTCTGTATTGCATTTCCCCTACTGCATCATCTGTTCCATTTCCCCCAAGTTGAACACTGTTCTCCTTTTGGGAGAAGACCAAAGCAAAGAAGGTGTTGAGTAGTTCTGCTTTTTCTCTGTCCCCTTTTAGCATTTCGCCATCTTCTCCATGCAGTGGCCCTACCATTTCCTTGTCCTTCCTTTTGCTATGGACATAATTTTTTAAAAGCCCTTTTTATTGTTTCTAACCTCTTTAAGCAATCCTGAGCTCCTTCTGTGCTTTAGCTTTTCTGGCTTTCCTCTTACATGATATGGCTATTTGCTTGAATTCTTCTTTTGAGATTTCTCCCTTTTTCCATTTCTTGTACACGTCCCTTTTAAGTCTTATCTCAGTTGAAAGTTCTTTAGACATCCATCCTAGTACCATTAGATACCTACCATTTTTCCTACTCATTGGAACTGTTTGAAGCTGTGCCTTTGATATCTCACTTTTAAGAAGCTCCCATCCATTGTGAACACCCTTCTCTTTTAGGAGATTATCAGACACAGCTAATGTGGCACCAAAACGACGCCAGTGGAATGTAAAAGGACATCAGTATCACACAACGTCATCCTTTTGTGTTCCACTCTTGTTGTTCTGGCATTTCTTGTTATTGATGGTGTCATGATGGATGGGCCGGAGCTATCAATGGATCACCCACCATTTTGGTGCTGGCATTGCCAGTGTCTGAAACCTCACACTGTTTTTGACTCGTGATTCTAGAGTCAATGGGCGGTCCTACCAGAACACTTCTAAGTGGGATCATGAGAGCCTGGTAGGCTACCCTCCTTTTTGTACCCTCCCCAAGTTTCTTGTTATTTTTTTAGTGTGTGTATGTGCTTTTGTGAACATTTTTTGTGTGTATTTTTCTTTTTCTTTTTGAATTTCCCACATGCATGTATTCTCATGAGAACAGGCAGGGTTTCACTCCAGGAAGTGAACGGAGCTCTGTTAGAGCTCCGTTTATGCCTGGGATGTCCTTGGGTACAATAAAAAGTACAGTTGTCCCTTGACATTCGCGGGGCTTAGGTTCCACGGACCCCCGCGAATGTCAAAAAACCGCGAATATTGATTGCCCTCCCCCCACCCTCCCCAGGCCTTCACGGAGCCTTCCAAAGCTCAGTGAAGGCCTCCGTGGCCTCCCCCCACCCTCCCCAGGCCTTCACGGAGTCTTCCAAGGCTCCATGAAGGCCTCCCCCCACCGTCCACCCTCCCTCCCTGGGGCCTCCCCCCACCCTCCCCAGGCCTTCACGGAGCCTTCCAAGGCTCCGTGAAGGCCTCCCCCCAACCTCCCCCCTCCCTCCCTGGGGCCTTCACGGAGCCTTCCAAGGCTCCGTGAAGGCCTTCCCCCTCCCTCCCTGGGGCCTCCCCCCACCTGCCCCAGGCCTTCACGGGACCTCTGGAGGGTCTCCAAAGGCCCCGTGAACGCCTCCCCAGCCCTCCCCGCTCCTTCCCAGGGCTTTCAAGGGGCCTCCGGAGGCCCCTTTTCGCGGTTTTGGGGGGGCCCGGGGGGGCCCTCCCAAAACCGCGAATAATTAAAACCGCGAATGCTGAGTTCACGAATGTGGAGGGACAACTGTACATCTGATGGGGAGGATTATTGTGCCGGGAAAGGGACAGGTCTGGAGATTGTGGGACAGGACAGGAACACCTTGCATTCTTGTCTGATACTCTCCATAGTATTCCTGACCATGGGATCACCCCCAGTAATTCCCTAAGTTTTCTGAAGTCAGCTTTCTTAAAGTCTCAAATGCGTGTCTGACTATGCTTGGCTTCCCCTTTCCTCTGTATAATAAACTCGAGGAGAACATGATCACATCCTCCTAAGAATCCTGCCATTTCCACCCCATTAACCAGATCATCTCTGTTGGTTAGGTTCAGATTTTAAATAGCTGATCCGCTCATGGTCCCCACATCTTGAAGCAGGCCCCCAGGCCAGGATCTTCGGCAGGCCCTCTACCTATTACTAAGATCAAGGGCAGCAAGATGCTCTACAATGTTTGGGATAAAAACTGAAATAAATCAGTTTAAATGATGACACCAAAGTAAAAATATTTACATTTATTTTTTAAAAACTAAATAGATTTACATAATAAAAACTTACAATAATATCACACCAGGCCCACCTCCTAATCTCAGGTGCCTGAGCTCCCAGGCTAGAGTCCTGTCAGCCTCTCCTTGGCGGGGGGCATGGATTGCCTAGTTGCCTCTTCCACTTTCTGGACAATGAAATTGCCTGCAAGGCGAGTGAGGAATTTGTTGGACCTTAAATTCATGGCAGAGTTGGACTTCCAACAAATATCAGGATAGTTGAAATCCCCCATTACTGCTTCATCTCTCCTTTCTGAATGTGTTGTCATCTCTTCTAGGAAGGCATCATTCAGTTCCTCAATTTGGCTTGGAGGTCTGTAGTAGACCCCAGAACAACATCCCTGCTGTTTCTCTTCCCCTTGATTTTTACCCAGATGCTCAACTTGGCTCCCAGGATTTAAGTCATTGATCTTTTCACAGGTGTACACATCCTTAACTTATAATGCTACTCTACCTCCCTTCCTGTTTGGTCTATTTCTCTGAAATAGATTATATCCCTCTATTACTACATTCAAATCATGAGACTCATCCCACCAGTTTTCAGTGATGCCTATTATATCTTATTTGTTTTGCTGTGCTAACAGTTCAAGTTCATCCTGTATATTTCCCATTCTCTGTGCATTAGTATAGAGACCTCTAAGACCATGGGGTATCCCCCCTGTATGTCTTATAAAGGTTTTATTCCTCCCACTGTTGGATTCTTGTACTATTGTCCTTGTTCTCTGTATAACATTCGAGTTATTATCTCCAGTTGTAGCCCAAAAAAGGAGCTTGTCCAAGCTCTATTGACATGCACAGGGGGGGTCCTCCATACTGCCGTTTCTATGTGCAGGCTGATGTTCAGGCTGCTGGAAAGGTTACTGATGAAAATGCCCTGCCTCTCACTCAATAAGGGCAAATGATTTGATGAGACAGAAAATTGGATTGAGCAATCTTCTGCTACCTTTAATCCCAATTAATCCTACATTCCAGGCACCAGATGGATAGCTAGCAACTTTTGTTAGTGACAGGGCTCTCAAGAAGAGTGTGCTTGGAGAACTGAAGTTCACATTCTGGGGATTGGGATTCCCACATAATTTTAAAACTTTCTAAAGTGATACTGAATTCACAGTCTCAAACCAGAGGTTCAGTTCCATTCTGCAATATTTATTTCTCCATCTTGGACACTTGAGAGGAACACCTCGATCTTTTCCAGTATGTGAACTTAACATCTCTTTTATGTTTAAGCTATTCGAATAAAGACTACTTACTCCATGTCCCAAAGAGAAAACAGAGGAGAGACTGAAGAGCTTGGAAGAATTATTTTGTGGGGCCTAAGGACGTTAGCAGACCACCCCCTAAACCCTGTTCTTTTGCCAGCATAACTTTGCCATTTTTATGCTGGCAAAAGAACTCCCCATGCCACACTTACCTTCTTTCCCAGCAAAGGGCTTCCTAGGTACTAACGGGGAGTGAACAAAGCTCCGTTCACTTCCTGGTTTAAGATCTCACCTAATCTCACGAGAAGACGCTCACACAGGAAATTCAAAAAAACAAAATAAACACACAAAAAGTAAAAGGAAAGCATATAAACACACTTAAAAACTTACAAGTAAACCCGGGAGGGTCATAAAAAGAGTGTCACCTATCTGGATGTCACGATCTCACCTGGAAGTATTATGGCTGGACCAGCCATTGTCACTGCATTTACGTGAGTACAATGGTGTGTGGATTCAAATACCAGCAATGCCAGCACAAAAGCGCCATGGGGGATCAATTGACGGCTTGAGCCATCAATAAAATATGATGGGTTTTGGCCAGTAGATAAATGCGAAAGGGCAATGTCATCTGGTATGCACACCCTTTTGTATTTCATCATTATAATGCTGTATTTGCGGTGTCTGATAACGTCCTCTCCAAATTTCCAAGCCAGCACAGATGGCTCCATGCTGGCTGGAGAGAATTTTGGAAGCTGTAGTCCATAAACAGTAACTTTTCCCAGCTCTGAGAGACAGGCATTAGTAATGTGGATGAGCATTCTTGCTTATCTAGATTTTTTTTCCTTCACATTGCAGCCTGGTTGAAGCAAGAGTTGCTTGAACCTTATGTGTGACATGAGTTTTATCAAAGACAACAGTGTCTTACTGATTCCAATTGAAAGGGTTTGTGTACCTGTTCCAAGTTTTGAGGAAAAGGTGGGATACATGGGAGGAGGAGGAGGAGGAGGAGTCCTTCATGAGTTTTCTCTGTTGAAGTGAAGCGTCAACAAGTGTAGGAGGAAATGGGAGGATTATGGGTGGAAAACATTGTTTTCAAGTCTGTGAATGAGACAGGGCAATTTCAGAAAGAAAGCCCTGTCTGGAATCATCCAACCTCTTAATACTAACCCTAGTTCATTTTATAGCATCCAGCAGAAAAGGGGATTTTTAGGCTGCATTCTTATGCACTCTTACCTGAGAGTAAGCCCCACTTAACTGAGTGGGATCTCATGTCTTGGAGGATTATGCATTTCCTGGAGAAAGTGTTTGCTAAGAGATCTCTACTTGACTGTCTGTTTGTATTATCCCAGAGCTAGCTAAGATGGCCACTGCCAGTAAAACACAACTATTGTTTTCAGGAGAGATTCAACAGAGATCAAGTGAGGTAAAGAATGTTTGTACCAAAACAAAATGATCCTAATGTTTAACTAGTTTAATATTCCTACAGCACTTTATCACTTTGACTATAATTCCTGAATAATAATAAAGAAGGCTTGGTGGAAATTGGTGAAAATCAGTTTCTGAAATGTTGCCTGAGTCTAGATGTGACACGTTGTCATGATGGAGTTCTATCCTTCTGCCTACAGGGAGGTGCAACTCCCATCATGTGCAAGAATCACATTTCCCATTATCTGCAATCAGCAATTCTCTGATCAACATGAACAGGTAAACAAGGGGTTAAGAGAAGTGAGAGGTGGAGCTCATCTCCTGCGATGGCAGCATCATGACATAACATCACCACACTGGACTGGCCGATCAGATTTTGGCAATAGCGATTTGAATAGGTTTTTATGCTTTTGTTCTGAGCACATGGGAGAGACAAAGAAGCCCTCTGAGAGGTTATGGATCTCGGGGAGCCATGCTTTGAGGGTTCCATGGCTTGGCCTGGCTTAGGATAAGCAGGTAGCATTGCCAACCCTTGGACACCAGATTGAATCCTCATAGCCTTCCATAATGTAAGTAGTCTTTCTTTTGTGTAGGGACAGTTTTAGTTAGATGGCGTCAGGGTACTTTTATTTGTTTTTCCTTGACTGAATGTATAACCCACTATATCTCTGTAACTTTAAGCTGAACCTGGAGAAAAGGGCATTTTCTTCATGAAACAATGATCTCTTAAACGTGTTTTAAAAACTTGCTTGAATAAATATAAGTCTTTCTATTTTTCTTATCTAAGCTAGTCTCCACATGCCTTATTTTGGGGTCATGCTACATTGTTAGTCTCCTCTGTTTCTGGATAGAATGGAGGAGGGTTGGTGACACCTCAGCCAGTGGCTGGAAGGTCATAGGTACCCTCACAATCTCCTCTTGGGTTGTATAAAAAGGGGGATAGTCAAATCAAAAGGTGGCGGCGGCTGCGGAAGAGAGTTATAGTTCTGGGGATTTCCAGGCTGGGAGTGTGTTCAGAGTGATCCAGCTTGAGAGTTCTCAGGTAGGAGGACTTCTGAGCTGGATCACAAAAGTAGCTTTGCCTCTCAGGGTGTGCATGCTGGGTGTGCGCACACAGAGAGGGAGAGGGCTACTTCACACACATGAATAGTGGGAAGTGGAGGGGGGAAACACAAAGGAGAGGGAGTGAGAGAAACCCAAGTTATTTCAAGAAAGAGTTTGATGCAGACCTGGGAATATGCAGGTAAAATAAAAACAAGAAGAACTCTTAATGCCTCCAGATACTTTCCCCCACTTCTGGATGAGTCCAGTTAGTTGTCTTGCATAGCCAAGTGAGTTCAGCTGTCTTCTGCATTAGCCAGAATCTGAAATGAAGCAATCTCTACTAACAGAAAAATATTAGCCGCTTCAGCTAAACATTATGGATTGCAAGCAATGCTCTCTTGGGACATATGATGTGGCCGTTCTTCAATAGTGGCTCCTTTCTAGCTGGATGTATTGCTGCATATTTTGTATTTTAAAATATTTGATATTGTAGACACATATGTACTTTCAAAACAATGATAGCTCCTGACTCCCATGTCAGGGGTGAGGTGGGGGCTAAATCTGCTCCACTTTTAATCCAAATGTTCAAGGAGTGATCCAACATGCTAAATTCTTAAAGGGGCTACCAAAGGTGTTGAGACCACTTTTAAGTTTGAACTAAAACTCAGAATAGATTCACCTATCTCCCCACTGCCATGGAAGCCACACCCCCTACTTTATATGACTTGGAACTCAACAGCTAGTTATCAGCTTTGGATCCTATGTGCCCTCACAACATCTTAAAAAAACGTCTTATACCATCCATTGTTTGATAGTCAGAACTGATTTATCTATGCTTGAACATGTATTTTTACAGTGCAAACTCCAGGCAGAGAATTTTTGGACATATGATCAGTTTATATTAATGTATATACATAGCTCGTGATCCTAGGTATTTTCCTCTCTCTTTTCTTGTCCCCTTTCCTCTCCTTTTTTGCCCTTCTCTTTTTTCCCATTTTCTTTTATTCATTTTTTATATTTAAAAATCCAACTAACTTTTTTTCAAGGCTGTTCACAGTGACAGGATTTCACTTGATGTTGGTAACATTAAGAACGGTTGTACAGCATTTGCTTTCTCATGCCCAGTTTTGACCCCAGATTTACAACTAACCCAGTGCCTGCCAATGCTTCATCATGGCTTCAGGGTTCTTTACCATATCCCTCTCTGAGAGTTTTCTGCTGCTATTATGGCAGAAACAACATCTAAATTTCAGGCTTTTTTTGGGGGGGGGGGTCTGGAGGGTGAGGGTAGCTGCATTGGTCTGTTCCAAATCCTGGAATATGCTATGTAAACCACTTCAGGATTTTGCACGTGATAATTAATTTGGACTAGTTCTGGCAAATCTAGATCATAGACTTTCAGGCTGGAATCCTGTCACAGACGTGTGTAAGTTCCCTTACACACATGGTTGTATCTTTCTGGCTGTTGTGCAACACACATACTGTATTCAGTTCATGCTTGCATAAACAGAGTTCTACAAGTGTAACCATTTCACTCGAGCCTAAATTCTATTGTTAGTCCCAGCTAGAGTCCTGTTGAATAAATTGGATTTGCCTGCATGTTGACTCAGCATTCAATGACTGGGCCTTCTGTCATTGAGAGTAACTAACAGGATTCCATCCATGCACTTGCACCTTTTTTTGATGGTGTATAACCTCTCTTTAGTGTCTTCAGTGTAACATTTTTGCTGGGATTGCCACTGTACATTCCTATTGCAGAATGGGACAATGAGCAAGCACATTGGCAGATACATAATCAGCTGCTTAATGACAGCATTCAGCAGAAAGGAAGCCACAACCACCATGTAATTACATGAGTGTATGCAAGGACAATGTAACATCTAATTGTCAAAGATTTTTAAGTTTCAGGAGCAGAGATACAGCTGTGCAAAGTACAGGTGCTCTCTGATAAAGTTACATAAGATTTTTCCAAGATTTATTATTTTTTAAGGTAAGATATATACTATTTTGAGAAAATGAATAAAAGCAACCCAGCTGTTAACCATTGCACTGGTACTGAATGAAACAGTGTTGGAAACAGTTTGTATCTATTCTGCCCATTTTGACATAGAAGGCAGATTTGCTCCTCCTGAAATCAATAGTGGTAAAGAATTGTAACCATATTGTTCATCTTGTGCTTCTGCAGTGCAGTCTGCCATCTGCTGGCCACAGAAACCAATCCAACATAGAACTTCACCACCACCCTCTCTACAGGAAGCTAGAGTACAGTACAGTATATTTTTAAAAAATCATTGTAATGACTGTAACATTTAATAGTAGATTAGTTACCTGTGAAACATTTAATATTTTGCTTGAGCAATATATATACACACAAAAATACATTCATAACTGAGTCAGGGTCAGAGTAAGGAAATGTTTCTTTTCTTTTGTGCTAGCTTAACCATTCTGGTTAAGTAGTCTTTAAAAGGAAGTTTATTTTGATGTGTCTTACCTTTCTCCCAAGGCAGGAATGCAAGACAGCTTCCAACACAATTAAGAAGTGCCAGTGAAAACACAATAAATAATACATTGTTATTGTGTGGCGTCAAGTTGTTTCCAGCTTATGGAGACCCCAAGGCAAACCCATCACACAGGTTTTGTTTTGTTTTGTTTTGCAACATTGTTCAGAGAGGGTATGCCTTTGCCTTCCTCTGAGGCTGGGAGAGTGTGACTTGCCCCAGGTCACCCAGTGGGTTTCCAGAGCTGAGCAGGGACTTGAACCCTGGTCTCCAGAGTCATAGTCCAACACACAAACCACTACACCACACTGGCTCTATAAATAATGCATAGCAAAATAGAAATTAAATTAAGGATGCTGTTAAGGCAGTGATATCTCTCTCTTGACATTATCAGACTCACCAAATACAGCGTCATAACGATGCCACATAAATGCAAAAGGGCGTGCATATCAGACAACATCGCCCTTTCATGTTTATATCTTGTAAAAATCCTGTGGTATTTTATTGATGGCTTAAGCCATCAATAGATCCCTTGTGACGCTTTAATGCTGGCATTGCCGGCATTTGAAACTTCACATGCAGCATGAATGGTTGGACCGGCCAGAACACTTCCAGGTGAGATTGTGACATCCAGGTAGGTGACACACTTTTTATGACCCTCCGTGGTTTACCTGAAAGTTTTAAAGTGTATTTTTGTGCTTTTTGTAACTTTTGTAGTGCTATTTTTGCTTTTATTTTTTAAATTCTCACGCTATGTATTCTCGCAAGAATACGCAGGATTTAGAACAAGGAAGTGAACGGATAAGGTAAATGTGGCAGAGGGAGTTCTTTTTCCGGCATAAAAATGGCAAAGTTATGCTGGCAAAAGAGCAGGGTTTTGGGAGGTGGTCTGATAAAAGTCCTCTCTCTCATTCTCAGTCTCAGTCTCCATGGATAGCATTGTTGGCCATGCAGTAAAACAGCAAAATCCATAAAACACATTATATTGATACCTTTATTGTATATGCATGTGCCTTCAAGTCGCCTGTCAACTTATGGAGATTCTATGAATTTCATACGGTTTTCTTAGGCAAGGAATACCAAATGGCACAAGATACATTATGCAAGCTATCAAAGTTCACAGGCTTCTTCAGCAGGCATGGATGTTAAAAGTCATTTTAGGGGAACAAATGTGACAATGGAGGATCACAGAGCTGCATCTTTCTTGAGATGTCAAAGTCAAGTTTAAGATGGTGGTGGAATAAGTTTGGTGCAAATAAAGACCGCTGCCCCTTGTTGGCCATGAAGCATTTGGGACAAGCTAGGTAGTAAGCTTAGGCCACATCTACAAGTCACTTAGCAATCAGAATATACTGAGTACACAGCTTCTCAAGCTACTCACTGTAATGTGTGTTTTGTTTTTTGTTTTTTGCTAAATTTAGTTTAAATGTTCAGAGCTTCACACTAATAATAGAAGTGTGCAAAACTATATGAAACTCCTGAGACAGGAAAGTTAGTCGGAAAGGGTTAGTACATTCAGTTAATTGATTATCTCTTCCAGACTGGTAGAAAAAAATGAGAGCTCTAGCAGGAGAGCTCTGTGCTTGGTGCCAGGAATTGCCAGTTTGTGCTCCCTCAGTTGTAATGTAGCTTGATAGCCCCCACCTTTGTAATACCTCATTATTGACTATATTCCATAATTTGGCTTGCTGTGGCCTTCCATGTGGTTGGCAGTAGACTGAGACTTCCCAAATGCCAAGGCTGGAGTCATGCTTCAAGGTATGCACAACCTAAGGAAGAGCCTTCTAAATTCCTAAAAGGGTCACACCCAGGTCAGAAGATTATGCAGAAGCCCCTGAAGACTTCCAAAGTTAAGGTGACAATGGCTAATTCTTCCTGGGCATCTCTGGAAATGAAGCATTCACTGATCCAATCAAAGATAGTTGGATGCTCATTACCTTCCAAGACTGGTTTTCCTGTCCCAGATCCCAAAACAATAGAAAGTTGCCTGTCACTCATCAGTCCTAAATGTTTCTCCCATTTCCGATCATTAACACATCCAGGAATCCATTGACTAACTTTAGGAATCTCGGGCAAACACTATCATTCTCTCAAAATCACCCCTTCAGGGGAAATATAGACTATAAATATCACCCTAAAACTCCACCTAAGAGTTGCACAGATCCCTTTCCTCCCATTTCAATGCCAGTCTGTGTTACCAGATCCCTTTCCTCCCATTTCCATGCCAGACTGTGTTACCAATTCCCCTTCCTACCCACCCACCCCTCTCTGCCAGTACGCTGCATGAACCTCAGAATGCAACTCTGAGAAATCTCTGCTCTTTGGATTGGTATAGTATAATCTATCATCCCCGCAAACTATTCCTCTATCCAAATACTTCCTGAAATGAAATGAAAGAAGCTGTTTGGACATCATAAGCAACTTGACCAATCATAATTAAGATCTTATACCACTGTAGGCAACTTGACCAATCATCATTCCGATCTCTTCAATGTCTTCGCTCACCTATTTGCTGTGGATGTTGTCAGATCTGGTAAAGGCATGCCTTATTTTAAAAGAAACAGCATTATATAAACCCTTTATGCAAACTGTAAGGGAATGTCTAGTGCCCCCTTCTCACAGCAGCAAAGGCGAAAGAATGGCCAAGGAACCTGGTATGAACCACAAGCATAGAACCATACCAATCCTTTGGGATTTTTTTGTTGCAATATATCCTGGAATTAAAACTTCACCCATCCTCTTGGAGGCAATTAAATGTTGCTGCTGGTGCCAGGAATTGCCACTGAATAAACTGGGAGAACAAATGTCTAGTTGGTTTTTAAACAATCCCTGAGAACTATGGCAACAAATATAGCAGTCATCTGCAGCATTTACTGCATCTGGAGAAGCACACTAATAAACTAAAAACAAACAAACCATCAACTGTGTTTACATTAGAAAGGAGGGGGAAAACAATTATTGAGTTTATGTTTAATTGGGATTTAAATTTAAGTTAAATGTGAAAATCCCTTCTAAAAGTGTGGAAGAAGTATAAATTAAGATTCTGTCCAAAAATTCCATTATGGGCATCAGCCCATGAAGCATTCTTCAGCAAAGAAAAAATGCCATCACGGAAATGGATCACATACAAAGACTTACTAACGATAAGAAATGGATAGCATGTAATCAAAACACAGGAGGAAATGGAGAGAGAGGAGACACCATGTCACCGGTACCTTTTTAGGCAAATTAAAGAAAGATGTAAAATGGATCAAAAATTGGAGGGTATAGATATGGCAAAATCATTATGGGAAAAGATGATCCAACCCTGAAATAAAAATCTGATAACCAGATTTTATCAACACCTATTAGAATGGGACACAGAAGAGGAAGTGATAAAGGACAGCATGATAAAATGGGCACAGAATATTGGTCACAAAATACAACTGGTAAAATGGGAAGATCTGTGGACATCTAAAATGTAATTAACACTCAGCCAAAATGTTCGAGAAAATTGCTACAAGATGTATTTCAGGTGGTATCTCTCCCCAGATAAATTGTCGAAAATGTACAAAAATATAAAAATGAATGTTGGAAATGTGGACACACCACAGTTACATTTTTTTACTTATTGTGGAGTTGTGAGAATGCTCAAAAATATTGGAAACAAGTGCAAAAAAAGGTCATTAATGAAGTGTTAAAATGTAATCTTTTGCCGAATCCAGACTTATACTTACTAGGTATGTATGAAGAAAAGTTAAGTCAGGACAAAGAGAAATTACTATTTTGTATGTCGACTGCTACACGAATCACTTATGCGTCTAAGTGGAAAGATAAGTGCATACCAACAATGGACCAATGGCTGCTTAAAACATACGAAATGGTGGGAATGGACCGATTAACAATGCTTTTAAAAGGTAAGTCTTTAGAGAAGCATAGAGAATCTTGGAACAGTTTCTTGGAATTCTTAGGAAAAATTTGGGGGAAATTTGCAACAATCCATAAATAAGAGGAAAAAGTTATAAGTATATACCAGTAAAATTAAAACCAAATCTAACAAAATTGTGTCCTTATCACAAAACATTTAAAAAAAAAAAAGACTGATAAAACAGATATATAATACCACCATGGACAATAACAAGGGAGGGGGAAAAAGAGGAGATAGATTAATGTAAGAATTGGGATATAAAGGTGAGAAGTAGTCTTTTTTTATTTATATAATGGAAAAACAAAGAAAAGATTAAAAGGTACAAAAAGTAATCATGGAAGGATCAGACAGGAAGTCAATGTTAGAAGTAGAATGATTGAGCAATATGTATTTTATTACTGTTTTTGTATGGTGATATGTTTATGATATGTTTGTCTGTTATTTTTTTAATGTGTTATATATCAATAAAAATATTTTTTTTAAAGTTAATGTCTACGCTGAAAGCCTCATCTGAATGAAGTAGGAAAATGCCATCCATGATTTTAGTTCTCTCCCATCTGCTCACCTCATCCCTATTTTACCTTTGGGAGAGAAGCAAACACCTGAATGAACTTTTGAAAGCTCAATTTCTCATCTACACCACCACAAGCTGCCTCAATTTACCTAATGGCAGGGTTGGCCTTTCTGCCATTCAGGATATTATAGGAGGCTCAAGCAAGGCATTTACTTCCCTATCCTTCCCTCAGTTTTCTGTTTTCCTTTTGCCACTGACACTCAATATTTCATGGTGGGGGTGGGTGGGGTATACTCAGTCCATGCAGGGATATTGTGGTATTTTGCCCTCTCCCACCCCACTATTTTTAAAAGGGTTTTTTAGGAAGGGGGAGTACTTTTGCAAACTTTATGGTCCATCCACTCGGGTGGTCTATTGCAGTTCAGCAATGCTGATGCATGTATACAAAAGCCCCAACAATTGTTAAACATGAAGCTGCTTGTAGCTTGCTAATGATAAGGGAGAGAGAATGCAACACAGGAAAAGGGAAGTCCTGGGACACTTTAGTTACAATAAACAAGGTAAGGATCATTGAAACAGCTCAGAAAGGCAAGAATGTTGTGTGTGTATGTGTCTTCAATTCACCTGTTCAGTCATGGCAACCCTATGAATTTCATATGGTTTTCTTAGGCAAGGGACACTCAGAGGTGGTTTTGCTAGTTCCTTCCTCTGAAATATAGCATATAGCACCTGGTATTCATTGACAGTCTCCCATTCAAGTAATAACCATGGCAGACCCTGCTTAGCTTCCAAGATCAGATAGGATCTGGTTCCTGTAGGGTATTTAGGCCCTAAGAATGCCAACTAAGCAGCTTGCTGGTGGAAGGAAAAGAGGTTTAATCCATTTTCTCTCAATTTCTCTTCCAAATTTTTCTCTGTAGATAGATAGTTAACTAATAGATAGTTAACTAAGTTATGTCATTTCACTAACTGTATTTCTAAAGATGTAAAGATGTTACATGAATCCTTTGGCTTACTATCATTAACCCTCTCATCTTTGCACCTGTTTTCTAAATACAGTACTTGTCTATTAGTTTGAGCTCCACAGAGCAATTTTTATACTGTTATTTCCCTAGTGCTTTTCCATCCTGACAGCTTGCAAAGATACACCTATTTAGCTTCAGCACCAGAATGCCTCATTCTCCTTCAGGCGACTCTCTGAGACCATCTTTTTTCTTCAGGGTTGTCTACACAGAATTCGAGGAGAATACCTTTTGACACAATGTGATCCCGCATCATTTCGCCGGTTTCAGAAGGGAAGGGGGCGGAATTCCAAATGCTCAGCAGGAAAAGCTTTTGCAGCTTTCCTCGACTTTAAAAAAAAAAAACTCTGAAGGAAATATGCATTCCCACTCATTGGGATAACTGATTCACTTTGCTGCACTTTCCAGATATGAGCAGAAGTGGAAAGCTGATTAGTCAGATGTGCGCAGGGGGAGGAGCTTGCTGGCAACACAGTGCCCAAAACTGCCATGTTGGAGTTTCACTGTAGCAATTGTGCACTGAGGTGACAAAACAGCATTTTTTCCTTTTCTTTTTTCTCTTTATTTAAGCAGGAGATTGCATTTCCGCACCTTAGATTTGCTTTTTTTTTAAATTAACTGTTTGGCAGCAGCAACTGGTGACAGTAAAAATGTGCGTAATTCACTCGTGCCCATCATCTTGATTCTCAGGCATGCCTGTTTGGACAACAAATGCATATGGCTTTGTATGTTTGTGATCTTGAAAAAAAAACCTGTGAAGACAAATGAAAGCTGCTGCAAATTGGTGTTACTGCTCATCAATCCACATTTTATTGCCTTGTATAGACAAGCCCTTCCATTATAGCCAATATAGGCTGCAGTCTCCTGGGTATGACAACACCAATTAAACTTTTAGGACTTTTTCGGATGTCAATCTGTAGCGCAAACAGCCTCGTCCCCGTTGCGAGGCTGCTCCACGGCAGGGGGGCCATTTCGGATGACGCTGTCCCCACGCCAATACTGTTGCGGAAGAGCTGGGAGGCTGCAGCGCCATATTTGTCGATTTTCTAATCACGGTCAACTTCCTGCCGCGCAACAGCCTCGCAACGGGGATGAGGCTGCTTGTGCTACAGATCGATGTCTGAAAAATTCCTTAGTATTGAAGAATCACAGATTTCCTCGGCAACCAGAAGGAAGGGCTTTCTCTGAAGCTGTCTGTAGTTGGCTTTCAGATACCTTTGTTTTACGATACCTTCATGGAGCAAATAATAGTGTTCCTGGCCCCAAACCCTCTATTTTGTCCTCACAACAACCCTGTAGCCAATAGAAGTAGCACCAATGACTAAGGATAGGTCAAAGCCAGGGATGGGGACTCTATGTTACCCCAGATGTTGTTGCAGTATGAATAGCACTATCCCTCCTGGTTTAGTGGGCCACCCACTGCTGGTATAAGCATTCATCCAACTCTAGGAGAAGTAGGTCTTAAAGAAATGCACATCTGCCACATGTCTCACAGGAACAAAAAGCATACCCTCCAACATTTCACAGATGAAAACTGAGACGTGTGGCAAAGCAACATTAGAGTGTGGGCTAAGACAGAAAAAGTTATTAACAAGAAAGAAGACACAAGCAAGAAACAGCTGCGGCAGTTTGTTTTGCCCACTGGGAAGGGCAAAATTCTGCCCCCTCCACACCTCTCCTCTCCCCTCCCTGAATCAAATGAGTGCAAACTACAGTCAGCCCTCCATATCCACGGATTATGTATCCACAGATTCAACCATCCACGGCATGAAAATATTTACGGGAAAAAAATCCCAAAAGCTAACCTTGATTTTGCAATTTTATATAAGGGACACCATTTTAGTATGCCATTATATACAATTGGACTTGAACATCCATGGATTTTAGTATCCACGGATGGTCCTAGAACCAATCCCCAGTGGATACCAAGGGCCCACTGTACTTTTGCACTTTAAACTTAGATTGTAGCAGTTAAAGTAAGCTGAGGATAAACGGGAGGAAGAGAGAGAAACTGAGGACAGACGATTAAACGGGACCCTACCAAATCAGGACAGTTGGAAGGTATGAAAAAAAGATACCCCTTCTTTTCTGATCTGCAACACCAGTGGCAACAGGAGGACAGGACTGGTTGTATGCATTTTGTCTGAAGCCCTCTATGGCAGGGATTAGAATCATGTGGCTGTTTGAATCTTGTTGAACTACAACTCCCAACATTCCACACAACTGGCTATGCTGGAAAGGGTTTATGGGACATGGAAACACTGCTTCCTAAGTCCTGCTGGGTAGTGTTGGCCAGGGCAAAAGGTGGTAATGGGAGGAGGTCTGGGGGTTTTTTCAAGTAGATAGGGAAATAAATATACCAGCTCCATGCAGATGTTGTTTCTCCCCATTCCACAGCTTTGTTGGATGTGGCAGCTTTGGACCCCATAGATATAAAGCATGATGGGGAAAGTGCAGCCCCTGTAACTCACTTTTGCAGCCTTTGAAACCCTCTGGCAGGTCCCCAACCCTCCCCCCCCCACCAGTTTCTGGTGATTTGGTGGTGATTCTTTTGCCCCCAAACTGCTCCAAACAAATGAATACCACATGCACGCACATGTGAAAACTGCCCTCTGTGTGGTTGCCCATCCCTATTTAAATCTTGCCCCAACCTATCCATGTTACCCCAGAATGTCCCCTCTTGGTTCTTATGGCCTATGATGACCTATGGAACAACCACAGCAATGGAGCTTTCTGCCCATAATAAAGAAGAGAACTCCATGGCAGACTTACCTTTTCATCCACCAAAGGTGAGGCCTACTGTATCCTATGTTACCAGGGATGTCCTCCTGGAAGCACATGGACATTACAAAATGAAAAACAGAAAAAGTTAAATTTTGGACATTAACTTCTAGAATCCCCAGCCAGGGGAATCTGGAACCTGAACTCTAGAAATAAATTTTCCCAACCAGATCTTTGCTGAGCCCTGTATACTCTTTAAGAATTTAAGTTCTACACTTAAACATGGCCCCCAGCCCAGGCCCTCAGCCCAGTTCCTTATTTCATGGCTATTAATATTTTATGAGTGGCTTTGGTAATTTTTTTCCCCCAAAAGCTTTGTTCCCACTTCTGAACAGGAATCCTGTTGTTTTGTGCTTTCATTTCCGATTTACAGTAACCCTAAGGTGACCATATCACAGAGTTTTCTTGGCAAGATTTGTTCAAAGAGAGTTTTGCCTTCACCCTCTTCTGAGGCTGAGAGAGTATGACTTACCCAAGGCTACCCAGTGGATAGACTTGGCTGAGTGAGGATTTGAATCTTGGTCTCCAGAGTCATAGTCCAAGCTCAAACCACTACACCATGTTGGCTCTCTTATCTAATGCATATTCCTGCCTTGTGCTCTGTTTCTCATTTCCTATAATGTTTCACAGAATAAAACCAGAACACACGTGGCCGAGCAACATCAGAATGTAGTCAAGATGGGAAAAGGTATTAATAACGAAGAACACACAAGCTAGGAGAGGCTGCAACAGTTTGCTTTTGCCTGAGTCTACTGGGGAGAGCAAGATTTCACCCCCCCTTCTCTCACTGTTGTGTTCATTGTGAACAAACTACTTTTGTTCTTTGAGCTCAGTTTGAAGCAACTGAAATAAATTGAGGCCAAAGGAGTCTAATGAAAAGAGATTACTAAGTGCCTGATGGAGTATTTGAGAAACACATATTCAATATCCACCTGAAGTCCCAGATTCCCCTGACCGGGGATTCTAGAAGTTATAATCAACATTTAGAAGAAGAGTATCCACAACATTCCTTCTTTCTAAGCATAATATCTGCTCAGCCCCCATTGTTATTAGAACAGAATTCAAAGACATAGCCATGTTGGTCAGAGGAATTAGACCAAGGATATTATCAGATGGACTTAAAAATCTGGGAAAGGACCGCAAAAGGATTTCCCTTTCAGATGACATCGTCCCTGTTCCATTCTCCCCCCGTGCTGCCTCCATTCTGTCCCCGTTTTTTCTTATTGATGGGGAAAAGTCCTTAATAGATCACCCATTCCATTTCTGAAATGGAATCACAGGCGTCTGAAAAGGAGCCCCATTCTGCTGGCGCAATGCCAGCATCACAGTGAGGTCACAGGGAGGGTCCATACTGAACACTTCTGAGTTCGATCAGGACATCCAGGTAAGTGACACCTTAAAAAAAAAAAAAACACCTCCCTGGGTTACTTGTTTAATTTAAAGTGTGTTTTGGGGTTTGGTTTTAGTTTTTGACGTTCAGTTTTCTTTTTCTTTTTAAATTTCCCATGTGATTGTTCTCTCATGAGAATGGCTGGGATTTGCTTTACGGGACATGAGTGCAGCTTTGCAATGGCTGCATTCACTCCTGGGCTGCTGAGGGGAGGGGGAGGACCTTCGATAGCACAGCAAGGTAGGTGTATGAAAAGTTTTCTTCGTTACAGGGATGGGAGTGGGGCGGGAGTGAGGTGGGTGGGAGGTAGCAAGACAGGGATGGTTTTTAGGGACCCATGTGATAATCTCCCAAATCTACGAAATCTTATGCTACAACTTCTTTCTCTCAGGAGATTATCAGATGAGCTTCTAAAAATGTTTTTGTCCTACAATTTTTCAAAGTGTAAATGTCCTGGCATAATAACACTTCTTATCACATGCTGCTGTAATCACGAGAAAGAGCGCCCCAGAATTATTGTGACATGACCGCTAGTGCTGTTTACTTCTTTGTTTTCGCATGAGAGAGACTTCGGCAGTTCTCGCGAGAAGGCATGAGTGCACTTAAAAGTCTAAAAACACCTACATTAACAAACAAAACAAACACACAAGCACTGAACCACACTTAGGGCTCAGTTACATGACAGCTTTTATCACGGGGAGAAATGGGATTTCCTCATCCCGAGTTCATCCCTTGTTGTTTACACAATTTGTCACGGTAGCATAAGTCTCGGGGGGGGGGTTATTTCTTGTTCTGAGTGCCTCCATCCCTGGATAGGGGCACACAGCAGAGATGTATTTTGATTGGTCGGACTTTGGAGGGACGGACTTACAAGGGAAGCCTGGCAAGTCTGGATCCGCCATTTTTGGAATAGTTAGTCTGGGAGAATCACCCCCACCCCTGCCAGGCACAAGTACACTCGGCTCTAAAGAGAATCCCCCATCCCCTGACTTCCACTTTTTTTTCCTTCCAATAGAAAGCAATGTGTTAAGTTCTGTTTGTCCTCCCCATCCCCTGCCCCCACTTTTTTCCTTCCAATAGAAAGTAATGTTTTAAGTTCTGTCTGTCCTCCTCACTCCCCCCCCCCATTTTTTTCCTTCCAGTAGAAAGCAATGCCTAAGCTACAGCCCAGAGGAAGGGGGAGGGAGGGGCCAGCCGGGCATCAATAATTGAAAGGCTTCCCTTGCAAGCCCGCCCCCTCCAAAGTCCGATCAATCAGTATTCAGCCCATGTCCTGGGATGGTTCCTGATTGTTCAGACAACCAATAACATGGGTTGTCTTGGACTTTCCTAAAAAGGTCCTGAAAAATAGAGGGTGGAAAGTCACAGGTTATCTGGGCTTTTTGCTACCCCCTCCTTCTGAATAGCCCATGATGTGTGTGAACTACTAGGGATCAACATGAATTCTTCTCGGGCTTTTTTTTTGTCATGTAAATGTTCCCTTAAAAACTTGCCAGAAAAATGGGGAGGTTCACAAAAAGAGTGTCCCATACCCATTTTTCACATTCTCACCCAGAAGTGTTCTGGCAGGGACTGCCCATTGACACTGAAATCATGCCAGCAGAACAGGACGTGGTTTCACACACAATCCTATCATTTAAATATCATTTAAAAAATGCCAGGGGATATCAATTAGCGGCTTGGCATGCTAATAAAAAAGAACATCTTTTTCACAGCAGCAGAACATGAGGAGTATGATGTAGTGTGATAGGTAAGCCCTTTCACAGTATCCTGTCATAATCACGCAATATTTGCCATGTCTGATAATCTCCTTAGTCTCAAAGATGCTACTAGATACTCTTGCTTACTGTTGTTAGTATAGTTATTAGCTATGCAAACTAAGGCTGACACTGGGTCTCCTAGGGTGGGAAAATACAGCAAGACTGCAGCAATCATGGTTCATGGTTCAAGAAAAGTAAGACTGCAGCAATCATGGTTAAGAGAGATTGTACTGAAACTGTAGAAACCATAGCTTAGAAACTTGGGGCTCATCTACATGATGAAAAAAATCCAGCATGAATGTGGGCAGAATATCTTTAGTTTACATGAGCTCCTGCCTGGGGTCACCATATCAAGAAGGAGGGGGGCTGAAAACTCCACATAGACTGTGATAGCAGCTTTCACTGTTTCTCGCTATCTTTTTTTAAAAGTGTGTGAATATGTGCACAATAGGTTATCTGTACAACTGATTCAAAAAGGGGACACAGCAGAGCTGAAAGCTGATTGGTCGGACCTCGGAGGGGGCAGGCTTGCAAGGAAGGGCTTGCAATGCCGGAGCCACCATTGTTGTTGTTTTTCCAGGTACAATTGATCAGGCTGCAAAGCGGCAGAGCAAAAGTAAGAATTTTCTTTTAAGCAGAAAATAGCTCTTTTGCATCTGTCACTTTAAGGAAAAAAGTGGGGTGAATGAAGGGAGATTTCCCAGACTCAACTCACTCGCATCCAGCTTTTTTTTCCTGTGGATGTAAACTGTGAAATATTCCCTTCCAAGCCTGCTAATGACACACATGGGCACAAATGGGCACTGCAGCGAAAGGGAAGTAAGGCGATATTTTTTGCTATTAATTCTCCTGTCTAGCTGAGCCCTTGGGTTAATGAGAGCATAAGCACAGCAAAGAACACAGAGAAGAACACTGGGCAGGAAGATTCAAAGCAGGTAGTAGAGAAAAATAATGAAAATAACATTGGGAAATATTTTAATATTAAATTTGAAATTGCTTTATTTTTCCATATTACAAAGTCTTTGAGAATAAGTATTCATGTTGTTTACAGGGCCAGCTTAACCACACCGCCAAATAAGCATCTGCGGGGGGACTCAAACAGCCAGGGGCCCCCGTCCTAGTCCTTTAAAAAAAACACTCCCAAACTCGAAAGAGAAAGAGAAAGAGAAAGAGAAAGAGAAAGAGAAAGAAAGAGCTGCCCTCCATGTGGCTGAAGCTGGAGGGAGTTTGCTGCTCCCTTGCCCCCTCCTCCCAGGATCGTGAAAAAGCAAGCCAACCAGGCGTGTGTCGGAGAGGGGTGAATGTGTGTGAGAGAGAGGGGGGAGGGAAGTGTGAGGGTATTCTCTTTCCCTCTCTTTCTCCCCTGCTCACTCTTCAGAAAGGGCTTCTTTCTTTGTGGGATAACGAATTCTACGAATTCTACGAACAGATAGATCGGGTAGCCATGGGCAGCCCCCTGAGCCCAGTGATAGCAAACTTTTACATGGAACATTTTGAAAAGCAAGATCTGGAAACAGCACCAAAAAAGCCCACAACATGGTTCCGATATGTGGATGACAGTTTCACCATTTGGAACCATGGAGAAAAACATTTGGTCTCATTCCTGAACCACCTGAACACCATCCACCCAAATATCCAATTCATGATGGAAAAAGAGAAGGAAGGAACACTGCCATTCTTGGATGTCCTAGTCATCCACAAACCAAACCAACGGTTAGGCCACAAGGTATACAGAAAACCCACACGTATGGACAAATACCTACACAAGAACTCTAATCATCACCCAGGATGAAAAAGAAGCACAATAAAAATATTGGTAGACCGTGCAAAAAGGATCTATGAACCCCACTACCTGGAGGATGAACTGAGGCACCTAAACTGGGCCCTACAGGCTAATGGTTACTCCAGATCAGAGATCACAAGAGCAGCCAGACCCAGAAAAAAAACACAGGAATAAAGAAGAAAAACAGCCACCCAAAGGGAAGGTATTTTTACCATACATCAAAGGAGTCACATATAGAATAGGGAAACTAATGAGGAAACACAACCTCCAAACAATCTACAGACCAACCAAGAAAGTCCAAGAAATGCTACGCTCAGCGAAGGACAAAAAAAGACCCTCTCACAGCTGCAGGAGTTTACTGCATACCATGCAGCTGTGGACAAATTTACATAGGGACCACTAAACGCAGTGTGCAAACACGAATCAAGGAACATAAGAGACACTGCAGACTGGGCCAGCCAGAAATATCAGCAGTAGCAGAACATGTTATAAACCAACCTGGACATAAAATGTTATTTAAAAACACAGACATTCTGGACCAGGCCAGCAACTATCATGTCAGAATGCACAGAGAAGGTATTGAAATCCACAAACACCTGGACAACTTCAACAGGAAAGAAGAAAAGAAGAAACCTTAAAAGTAAACAAAATCTGGCTCCCAGTTTTAAAGAACAATAGAATCAAAACTCAACACTTACAAAGGAATTCCACCCAGGGACAGGGGGATTCCCAGCAGATAATGGCCCATCCAACAACCATTAGCCAAACAGACACTAATGAGCCTTGCATTTCTATACTCAGGAACTAACCATTCAATTACACAAATTTACATATACTCCCCAGCAGGGGTTTACAGCATATAAACTCCACATACATTCCTACACAACCATTCTCTGAGGATACCAGCCACAGATGCAGGCAAAACATCAGAAAGAAATTATTCCAGAATACAGCCTAACAGCCCGAAAAACACCCAAGAAAAATCCATAGCTTCTTTCTTTCTTTCTTTCTTTCTTTCTTTCTTTCTTTCTTTCTTTCTTTCTTTCTTTCTTCTTTCTTTCTCCTTTCCTTTCCTTTCCTTTCCTTTCCTTTCCTTTCCTTTCCTTTCCTTCCACATAGATCCCCTCCAGCCCATCTTTCCAGCTGCTCTTAACATGTCTTTGTTTCTCTCCCCTCCCTCCTTCCCTCTTTCTCCTCAGCTTCTTCCCCTTGTTTCCAACTGAGTTCAACCTGCAAAAGGAATTTGTGTGTGTTTGCCCATGTGCCTTGAAGTCATTTCTGACTAAGGCGAACCTACCATGGGGTTTTCTAGGCAAGCTTTGTTCAAAGGGGGTGTGCCTTTGACTTCCTTTGAAGCTGAGAGAGTGTGACTTGCCCAAGGTCACCCAGTGGGTATTCATGATGAGTAGGGATTCAAACCCTGGTCTCCACAGTCATAGTGCAATGCTGAAACTTCTACAACACTCTAGATCTTTTAACAGAAGAATATAAAAACTATAAATAAAACTTTGGAGTAATTTTACTGGGAACAATGGTTTTATTGTTGTCACTAAAACACACCAGTATCCCATTAGTGTTATGTGAGAGCCATTGGGCTAGAGCAGTGGTTCTTAACCTTTTCTTTACCAGGGACCCCCTTTAAATATCTTTTGTTGTCCCAAGAATTGACCCAAGATTTAAAAACCTAATAATATTAACAATAATAGCTAATAATAATAGCTAACAACAACAATACAATTACACCATCCATTAAACTTTCCCTCAGAGGCGCTATTGCTTCTTCCTGCAAGTTTGTGGCTGGAGTGGATTGAATGGCAATGTACTGCCCAAGCCAGCCAGCCTTTGCCTTGGTTCCTGTCACGTGGCTACTCCACTACAGGGAGGAGGTGGGCCAAGCAGCCTTCAAGCCTTTCAGGACCCCCTGTGAGGACATTGCAGACCGCAGGTTAAAAACCACTGGGCTAGAGAAAGCTGGGAAAGGAACAAGGCAACCAAACCTTGAGAAGGGTGCTGGCAGGGGGATTCTGGGAGGTGTGATCCAAAAGTAACTTTTCCAGGCTCTGAATGCAGTCTAGAATCATAGAATCATAGGGCTGGAAGGGACCCCAATAGCCATCCCATCCAAGCGGCTTCTGTCTGCAGGAACACACAATCAAAGTCATCACGACCGATGGCCATACAGCCTCTGCTTAAAAACCTCCAAAGAAGGAGACTCCACCACACTCCAAGGAAGCAGTATATTCCACTTCCGAACAGCTCTTACTGTCAGGAAGTTCTTCCTAATAAGGTTTAGGTGGAATGTCTTTTCCTGTAGTTTGAACCCATTGCTCCGTGTCCTAGTCTCTGGAGCAGCAGAAAACAAGCTCGCTCCATCCTCAGTATAACATCCCTTCAAACATTTAAACATGGCTATCCTGTCACCTCTCAACCTTCTCTTCTCCAGGCTAAACATACCCAGCTCCCTAAGCCGCTCCTCATAGGGCATGGCTTCCAGACCTCCCACCATCCTGGTCACCCTCATCTGGACATGTTCCAGCTTCTCAATATACTTCTTGAATTGTTGTGCCTAAAACTGGAAACAGTATTCCAGGTGAGGTCTGACCAAAGCAGAATGGAGTGGTACTATTACTTCCCTTGATCTAGACACTATACTCCTATTAATGCAACCTAGGAGATTATCACACGGGGCCAAAATGCCCCATTACTGTCCCGCTACCTCCTCTCCCGTTCCTGTCATAGAATAACATAAATCTTTCACACAGTCACCTTAATTCCACAGCAGGAACGGGCTCCCCCTCCCCTTGCTGGCTGGCCGTAAATGCAGCCGTTGTAAGGCTGCTTTTACGACCGGCCATCTGAAACGTTATCACGTTATCACATGATAATGCTGGACAGTAAATTTAAAAAATAAAACTCCCCCAAACATAAAATCGGTTCACCAAGCACAAAAACACTCTTTAAATCACATAATCAAAACAGGGAGGGTAAAATAAAGGGGGCCACTTACCTGGATGTCCAGATCGTACCAGGAAGTGCTCAGAATGGACCTCCCCTCCACGGCTGTCATTTCAGAACAGGAATGGGGCTCCTGTTCGCACACCCGTAATTGTGTGATAGTGACGGAACAGGAGGTCTATTCACGATGAAAAATCATGATTACATTGTTCTGGAACAGTCACGGGAGTAGGATGGATGCAGGACAGAACGGGGTCAACGTTGTCCGAAAGGGAAAACCTTTCCCAACCCTGTTCTGTTCCTGCCACGGGATATATAGCCCATGTGAAAATCTCCCTAGAATCACATTGGCTTTTTTAGGTGCTGCATCACACTGCTTACTCATGTTCAGCTTGTAGTCCACTCTTTCTTTTCTTTGAGGAAATCTACACCATTACATTAATTGCTAAACTAAATTATTGGTGGCAAATTATGTAATACAGTAGCCCCCCCTTTATCCACTGGGGATTGGTTCTGGGGGGGGCATGGATACTGAAAACCGTGGATAATAGTGAACACCATGGGAAAAAAATGGGACTTCTGGTTTAAAATACCATAGTGTTGCCTTGGAGTACCTAGAAAATGGCTAGAGAGGACACATTTTCTAGGAAGACTCTATGGTAGGTGTGCTGTTTTGTGTCCCATGGATAATGAATCCGTGGATACAGGGGTCCTACTGTAATCTGAACAACCTGTACCATGAATAGGTTAGGTTACATTGACCTGAGATAAACATATGGGGCCTCTAAATAAAGCATTGCAGGGGCCCCCCAAATTCCTTAAACGGGCCCTGATTGTTTATATTCTATGAGATAAGGCAGAAGATAATTCAAATAAATAAAGTATGGCCTCATTCCAAGACTTCTCTAAAATGGGTATCAAAGTTCTATTGCTTCAAAGTTACAGTGCTTATCTGTGACTTTTAGCATTGCATGCAGCGTACCAAACTTCAGAAAAGCATTAAATGTTCAGTACTAGCAGATGTTTACAAGAACGATGCAATAAGAGACAGTTGCCAGAATGCCAAGAACCCCTAAATTTTAGGTTGACCTGAAATGTGCATGCAGTTTTTACCATAATTTCATTGATTCCACCCACCCACCCTGCACCATAATAACATCTATGCCTGAAACCACACAGGCGCTTTTATGCTCAGAGCAAGGAGGATGCAAGCCCACAGCAGGGCCATTTTTCACATGTGGTTAAGTTAGCTGGACACTCTGTAGGCTTGTAGTTTCCTTTTTCATCAGCCCCTTAAGCAGTACAATGTCTGATTACAATCAAGGTGACTTTTCTTATTAACTTGATGTTTTCTCTAGCATGTGAGTAACCTCTCTTACTTGTTTCTGTATATACAAGACCAAGGTGAGGAAGGGAATGAGATGGGGTAAACAGGTAAACGCCCAATGAGTATCACATCCCTCTGAAAATATTCCTTAAGGCAGCCTATTTATATCCCCCAGAAAATCCCTTTGAGCAGCAAATTTTTAATTTGGGTTGACAAACATCATATAATGTCCTAAAGTGCTTGGCCTCACTCTCTTTCCTGGAACTGTCTGACTGTCTAAACTGATGAGTTATCAATTAAAATCTCTTGTTTGAAAAGTTTGTGAGGATATATAAACAAAAAATATATTTTAAAAAGACATTCTGCATCAGATACAAGATTCTAAATGAAATTCCATATGCATAATTTGTTTGCCCATATAGAGTTTTTTCCCCTTTATCTTATCTGTCAAATGATTTCTCATCATAAAACACATACTGTAGTCTGATCATTTTTAAATTAGCTTGTGCAGTGCTAAGCTTTTTAACTGTATAAATACTATTTGTTATTACTGTACTTTATGAGAGTTGCTGGGAACAGGTCTCCCCAGAAGATCTGATAGAACTATGCAGAACTCCAAAAGTTAGGGAAGGCTCAAACCATTCAAAGATGTACAGATCTCACAAGTATCACCTTCAGTTGTGCCTCAGACAACAGGAAAACAGTTTAGAATTGAGCTCTGTTATCTGTTTCCCTTGACTATTTTTGATAGGAATCAACCAGCTGTATTCTGCATCAGAAACACTTCAGAACAATTTTCAAGAACATGGTCATGCAGGAAACTTTGTAGCAATCAGCCTCAGAATTTTTTAAAAATAAAGCTGTCTGTAATAAAAGCATAAGTAACATTTAAAATTGTAGGGGTAATCCAGATGGTGGGGAAAAAAAACCTCTTAGAAACCACAGGGAATCCCATGTGTCCAAATGGGATCCCACAGCATCCCACCCTTTTCAGAGGGAGGGGGAGCAAAAGTCAGGGAAAGTATGCAGCAGAAGCCTCTTGGACTTTTCCCAAGTTTTTAAAAAAACCCAACAGAAATGTGTACCCATGCCTGTTAGAACAACTGAATTGCACTGCATCACATTGCTAAAGAGGACAGCTCATTGGTCAGATTTGCACAGGGGGTGGAGCATGGTAAGATGGCAGATTGCGGAACCGCCATGTTGGATTTTCGCCGTAGCAATCGTGCACTGAGGTGATGAAACATGCTTTCTTTTCTTGTTTTTTTTTTTTTAATTATTATTATTTAAGCAGAAGATGCTCTTCCACACCTTGGAGTTAAGTTTTTTTAAAAATATTGTTTGGCAGGGGCAAGTTGGGGAGTACAAAACCATGAGTAATTCACTCACAGCTGCCATCTTGATTTGCTGGCATGCCTCTGTCTGAACAGGAAACATGGAGAGCTTTGCACACCAGCAATCTTGCCAAAGAGTTGTTGAGACAGATGACAGCTGCTGCAAATTGATACAAATGTGCCCCAATTTACATCTTATTCCCTTGTCTAGACCGTCCCATAGATGTAATCAAGAAAGCTGAATATTTAATTGCAGACAGCATCCCCCTTATGTGCCTGCCTGAGGATTAAGGCCAACTGGGGGGGGGTGCTCTTTCATGTCCCACCAGTGAGGTCAATACACTCTGTTGGGACATGGGAGAGGGCCTTCTCAGCCATGGCACTCTAACTGTGGAATTCCCTCCCCTTGGAGGTCTGGTTGGTACCAATGCTCATATCATTTAGGCCCTAAGTTAAAACTTGATTGTTCATCAAGGCCTATGGGCCTCATTAATTCATCCCAAATACTGTTGTACAGTCTGATCTGTGTATCCACAAGCAGAAGCATGCCATAGAATCATGCTGGACAACTTAGAAGATGCCTAGAGAGAACATATTTTTTAAGACACAGTGTGGAGGGACCCAGACCAGCCAAATTTACCTTACTGTTCAGCCTGGTCACCTCCCCACTTACGATATTGCCACCTAACTTTCAGCTTCCCCTTATCCCTTCTTTGGAATGGGGTCTGACTTTCTGTGAATATTATCTGGGATTGTGTGGATACAATTGGTGAGTGTGCCTAATAAATGTCAGGGAGGGAAATAATACAATAAGAGTCTGAATAAAACACAAAAAATGGTTTATTAACAGAATGGTGTAACCAAAATACTTCAATATTGTGCCTTCAACTTTGTTAACTGTTAACTCTCTTAATCTCCCACTGTAATGACTATTTCATAGAAACCAGGATCTTCCAGATTTAGTCACTCCTTTTTTATATATTTAATTTCCACTCATTCTATCATCCATTCAACCTTATCACTCTCTCAAGCACAGACCATACTTTACAGTCATCAATCAACTGCACTCAAAAGTTTCCAGACCATAACTGACTCTCTCAACTGTCATAACAAGCTTTCAAAACTCGGGAAAACCCCTCCCATCACAGTTTCTTGTGCTGCGATTGGCTCCCTGGTGTTCTCTTCCCATTCATTCATCAACATTCCATCAACCGCTCATCACACATGGGTAAGTGAAACTGTGGATATGCGTCTTGCTGATAGGGGGTCGTACTATATATGTTTTTAAAATGTTTGACTCTTTTAAATGTTTTTAATTCAGTATGGTGTTCAATATGCTTTAGCTTATTTAAATTATTTATTGTTTTAAACTGTTTAAATTGTTTTAATGCTATTTGTAAGCTGCCTAAGATCTTATGCTATAGGGTGAGGTATAATATAATTTTAGTTTCCTTCTTCCTCTTCCTCTTCCTCTTCCTCTTCCTCCTCCTCCAAAGATCCTAGTGGGTCATGAATACTCCAACCCTCATATTCTCCAGTTTTGCTCACTCTACAGTTCTCCAACCCACCCTTCCACTTAACAATGGCTCCATATTCTGGAGTGGGGTGCGGTGGAGTGAAGAGCCATATTCAGCTTTGGGACTCAAAACCATATAATGTTAGAAAACCAAAACATGTTTACACAGAGAATAGCCACTCCTATTTTCTAATTTTTAAATGAGAAGAGCTACAGTTATGAGCGCTAAAAGCCCTTCTAATTAATGCATTGGGGTCCCTTCCATACTACCCATGTTAATAGCATTTTTAGGGAGGTTGTTTGTTTTGCTTTGCCACAAGAAATGCTATTTTTCACATCAAATATGTAAAAGAATTTTTCTCTTACAATTTACAATGCAACAAATTCTTTCTTTTTAACTACTTATACCCATAGACCACTGTAAGCAATATCAAAGAGGTAAAACAGATATGAAACATGACTAACTTAGCTTCTCAATTCAGAAATGTAACTCAGATAAATCCTTCATTAAAACTTAGGTTGATTACTTACATACTTGCCTGTTTTGTTTTGTTTGGATGCTGCTGTAAATAATGCAACTTGACAGAATATGCATTCATCCCTATCTAAAAGTGGATCTGTCAGTACTGTATATCATTATCAATTACCTGATAATACTGAGACACAAAATAGGATTTTTAAAAAATTGTTCTTGGAGAGTAATACAATAAATAAAGCCACAAATAATAAGCTAAGGTTTCGATGCATCAACCTCCACAGGCATATCATCTATCCTTTACAGTAGGAGCAGGCAACTTGTGACAAGGACTGATGGCAGTTGCAATCCAATAACATCCGGAGTGCCACAAGTTGTAGTTGTTCACCTCACCTTGCAGGAAAATAATGCCTCCAAAGTAAGTAGCTGGCAGCTGCTGGAACCTTAAGTTCTGTGTAGGCTGTGGAAAAGTGAAATATCTGGAAATAGTTTGAAATCTAATCATTTTTGCAAATAGTTGCAGATTACTGAGATGAACAATTATTATTGTTTCCCTTTGTGCAAGCATTTGGAAATACCGGTAAGTAATCTATTTGCCAAGTCCAGATTGGAGGCAATGCACAGGTATAAAATATTGCTTTGCCCACTTATCTTGACCAACATTTATTTCAATCAATCATTTCCTGCATGGCAGGGGGCTGGACTGGATGGCCCTCGTGGTCTCTTCCAACTCTGCAATTCTATGATTCTATGATTTCATTTTATCCTTATTGAGGTATTATTGAATAAACATAACATGGGAAAATGAGGGTGAAGGAATCAAACAGCACCCTGAAGTCTTACTGATTTATCTTAGAATGAGCTTTCATGTATTGTTATCCATAAAAGCTCATGTTGTTTCAAAGATGCTACTTGCTTCCTTCATCCTCTCTTTCCCATGTTATGCTACAACAGACTAACAAGACTATCCCTTTGAATAGACATGCAGGGAGGCTATGTTGGTGCCATCCTTCCATTGTGCATTTCCATCATTTTCCTTACATGGTAAGCAATGTACTTGAGGAACGCATCTATGCATAGAGGAACCTCTCTTCTTCAGAAAGCTGTTGTCCATATGGGGACAGTAACAGAAACATACAGTATAAGGAAAGAATAAGCTTAGCCTACAAAACCCTGTGAAATATATGAGCTCACCATCCATTGACAGATGACTTGAAGGCACCTTCACACACACAAGCTTATTATTGTTCACATGTTTATTTAATGGGGCTTTGTTGTTGTTGTGTGCCTTCAAGTTTTTTCTAATTCATGGCAACCCTAAGATGGACTGAATTTTTTAAATGGATGTGTTGTAGTGGAGGGGAGGGAATCAAAGTACCTTGGCCAACTGCAGAGTTCTGAAAAGTCCAATTGGTATAACACACCTTAAACTACTGAAATATGCAATAAAACAATGTTAAATGTCAAAATGTGGAGGGGTTGTCTTGTTGTTGTTTTGTTGATAATCTGCCCAGTCCAGTCCCGTATACTTATGACCCAGTTTTGTGGCAACCCTAGCCCTATCCTTCCTATCTGAGCATTCAGAGAAATAGAAGGCAAGAGCTTCCACGAGTTCTCCAGACGTGGCAAGTTCACAAGCGTGCACACACACACACACACGAGACAGGAAGGTTTCCTGGCAAAGGAATCCTACCCTTTTCCCATTCTACCCATCCTCTGAAGGGGTCAAGAGAAAGGGGGGTGATATTTATTATTTTGCTTGCCCCTTCTGGTGTTGTGTGCCTTCAAGTAGTTTCTCACTTATAGTAACCCTAAGGTGAAGGGTGAACCTGTCGGGGGGGGGGGGGAGAAGGGGAGGCATATAACAGCAAAAGGGTATAGAGAAATCCATACTAAAAAACAGACTGAACAGTCATTTTTGAGAGACTAGGCCCTTTATTTTAAAAGCCCAAAAAGGCTTGGGACCAGGATATCTAAAAGATTGCCTCCTTATTTGTGAACCTGCCTGAAATCCAAGATCAGCAGAGACCCTGCTATATATTCCAACACCCTGGGAGTCTAGGTGGATGTGTATATGTGACACGGCTTTCTCTGTAGCAACACCCTGACTGTGGAACTCCCTTCTAAAGGAAGTCTGGCTGGCACCATCTCTTTTGAATTTCTAGTGGGCACTGCTGTAGGCTAGATTTCAGAGGAAGGAACTGGCAAAATCCACCTCTGAGTACTTCCTTGCCTAGGAAAGTGGAGAGCCAGGAGAACCTAGACTGGGTGGCGGGGGGAGTGCTAAGTTCCCTGAAATGATCTGCCAAAATTGGGCCACCAAGACTCCGATGTAATTAGGCATTCTCAATCAGAACTGTACTAAACGATCAAGCACTAAGACACAGTAAGAAAGGTATTGTTGTGTCTTCCTAGAAATAATAAAAGTCTGTCTGCAATCTACTCTAGACCCACTTACTTGGAAGTAACCTATACTGAACACATGGAAGGCACTTCTATGTACATATTTTGCTTGTTAGAGTCTTCATATTTAAGGATGTTTTAATGATACAGTAGGACACCCATATCTGCTGATTCATCATCCACTGATTCGATTATCCGCAGTTTCAGTTTCAGCACAGCTACCATACAGTCTTCCTAGAAATTGTGTCCTCTCTAGCCATTTTCTAAGTCCTCCAAGGCAACTCTATGGTATTTTAAACTGGAAGTCCCATTATTTTCAACGGTGTTCGCTATTATTCATGGATTTCATTATCCATGGTGGGGCCTGGAGCCAATTCCCCCACGGATATGGGGGTTCTACTGTAATTGATGGGAAGAATAATTTGCCCTTCCTCTGCTTGTACCTGCAAGTACCAAAATTAATACCAACCTTTCTGTCAATGTTGAAGTTCCCCACCTCAAAAACAGTTCCAGGCTCCTTGCCCCCCAGAGGACAGAAATTTTGCCCCCAGGCCTGCCAAAATTGTCCACACCTAAATTTGTTGTGTGCCTTCAAGTTGTTTCCAACTTATGGCACCTGTAGCATGGGATTTTCTTGGCAATATTTGTTCAGAGGGAGGTTGCCTTTGCCTCCCTCTGAGGCCAAGAGAGTGTGACTTGCCCAAGGTCATTCAGTGGGTTGCCATGGCCAAGCAGAGATTTGAACTTTGGTTTCCAGAGCCATACTCTAATGCTCAAGCCATTACACTATCAGTCTTCATTAAATCATACTCTTATTTACTTTTCATTCAGTAAAGGACGGAATTCCTTTCACTTCCAGCTATTGTACCGAGGGATAATGAAATAATTTTCTCTTAAAAAAAACTATTTTGCACTGTTTCTAATAAAGCTGTATTGCCATCATATGAAATTTTAAACCCAGAGCATATTATACATGCAAAGGACTGAGGTTAGATACACAGTGGTGTCTTAGAATTTTTTCATTCTGCAAAGTAAATATGGCTGGCATTATACCTTTATTTATTTATTGAATTTCTATGCCACCTTTCTCCTGAGATGGGATTCAAGGTGGCTTGCAATAATTTTTAAAAAATCAAGCTAAGATATTAATTTATAAAAGTTAAAAAGGAATTAAGTCACAATAATCATTTTTAAAAGCTTGGTTAAAAACCATTTAAAACAGAATTACCAGTAAAAAAGTATTAAAATTACAACACACCACACACACACACACACACACACCTGGGTACAGCAGCTGGAACTTTGTTTCTAACTTATGGCAACCCTAATTTATTTATTATTTTATTTATTTATTTATTGGATTTCTATCCCATCTTTCTCCCAAGTGTGGGACGTTTGTTATTTATATTGAGGAGACTGCAGCAGAGCCCCAGTGCATCCTGAGCTTCTGGTAAAAAAACAGGACATAAAACATGCAGGATGCTCCAGTAAAGTTATAAACCAGAACTTACATTTATTATCGCAGAGAATACATCTTAGATAGGAAAAATAGATAGATAGAAGAGAGTTATCTAACTTGGATGGAAGAGTGCCTAAAGCTGACACTCATGAGTGTGTGTGTAAGACATCTTGAGGCAGAGCTGCCTCATGCGTGCTAGCATCTAGATTCTGAGACAAAGGGCTGTAAAACACTAAAACGTCTTGCCACAAAGGGGAGGAAGTGACCTCTGCATGCAAGCAGGAAGTAAACACATATCAGGGACACACACAGAGAGATGTAAACAAGTGTTGATGCTTCTTCACTTCCAACACCAAGATGGGATTCAAGGAGGCTAGATGGGACCTTATGGGGCCAGCTGGATCTCCCACAGGACAGAGTTCCACAGCATTGGAATAGCCACTGAGAAGGCTCTCCTGAGTCCTAACAAAGCACGCCTATGAAGGGGATGGGACTGAAAGAAAGCCCTCCCCTTTCAGCAATATGCCCAGATGTATATTTACATGTAATTTCAGTTTCTATAAATATATTTAGTATACCATGGCTATTTCTTTGCTTTATTTTGTATACATGGGAAACCATGCATATTGTCTGTGCTAGCCTTCCATGCAAACTCTGACTCAGTATCAATTTATTTGCAGGCTAGCTTTCCATGGCTCAAAGCAGCTCATATTTCAGAACAGTTTACATGACAAACTGTAACATTACAAAATAATTCATTAATCATTACAAGACACAATATGATTTAAACAGCCATACAGTTTTCAAAACATTAATAAGCTAGTCAAAATACCTCACAGTAATACAGGCCAATATTAAACTATTGACCAATAATTTCAAAAAAGGACTAGTGAGAGGAATACAAAAGTTATTTCCAAATGACATCAAAAACAACATTCCCCCCCAAAACTAACCTTTGCCTTTATAAGACCAAACACTGATTACCTCTGACATCTTCAACAGCATCAGGGGCCTTTATGGCTGGAGTCAGTCAGAGCCCTACCATCCCAGGCGTAGCAGAGAAAAGCCACCACGCAGAGAGCAAAGGCTAGGCAGAACTCAGATCTTCAAACCTCCCAGAATCCCTTGCAATTTGCAGGTGTCCATCTGTAGACAACCTGCCTCCTTATTTCTTTAGTGAAGAAAATTTGGAAAAGACTGAAAGCCAATGCATTTGTTTTCTTTCAAACTTTGATTCTGTGGGATTCACCAAAAAAAGAAAAAAAGCCTCCTGTTCAGCAAGGCTGTCTTCTTGACAGTAACTAATCTTGTGACATTGGAAGAACCACAGAATTTTAGACAGTAGACTTTGTGGATGGAATTCAAATGGCAATAAATGCGATATTGAGTGTTCGCTAAGGTAGATCACCTAAATTGCTCAGGCTAAACGGGTGAGGTCTCAGTTGGGTTAAGCATAGTGAGGGGAAACATCTGTTTGTGGCTGCCAATGAAATCTGTGCAGAAGAGAGAAAAAGGCAAATGTACTTGACAAGAATGTTTGAAGAAACATACAGGAAATACATTCTACAGATGGTTCATTTATATACAGTAGAACACACACCCCCGTATCCACTGATTCATTATCCACTGATTCAATTATCCATGGGACACAGAACAAGATACCTACCATAGAGTCTTCCTAGAAATGGTGTCCTCTCTAGCCATGTTTAGGTTATCCAAAGCAACTCTATGGTATTTTAAACTGGAAGCCCCATTATTTACAATGGTGTTCGCTATTATACATGGTTTTCAGTATCCACGTCCCCCCGAAGAACCAATCCCCAGCAGATATGGGGGTCCTACTGTACAGTAATGTTGTTACATTGCCTAAGGTGGAATAATATTTTTATTTGTGGAGACAATTTTTTACAGACAACAAAATATGTAACGTGCAATTGGTTTCTCAGTCTCTCTGTCCCAAACCATTTATTGCCTTGAAATCTGTCTTCTTCTAAACTTTCCAAATCACTATTACACAACATCAAGGAAAGAAACTGACCCAACCTGCCGGATGGAAATTCTACATATTGAGTAACTTGGAAATGACAGCCATGTAGGTCTTGCATAATCTACTTTTCATTTTCCTCCAAACATACCTTTGGTAGAAGGAGTGGCTGGGAATGCCCTAATATTGTGGGAATTCACTGTAGCCAACATAGGGATTCCAGATATATAGACATATTATTATTCATTTCAGATGAGGCAACTCCTGCTAAGTAAGAAGGATAAAGATAAGTACTGAGTTAAGGTGGAATTAATAGCTGGTCCAGACTTGAAAACTTTTCTAAAAATAGAAGGAAAAAAAAAAAAGAAATGCCATCAAGACCATGGACAAACCCCTTCTGCAGCCTTTAATAACAGTATGGAATAAACAATCAATTCCACATCTTTCACCTCTTTTACCTGTTATCATACACCCTCCATTCTGTCATGAAGATTTAGTAAATGGGAAGATTTTGGCCGTTGTGGATTATTAGATTCCCTGCCATACACACACAAGATAAATACATATATAGACAAAAACAACAGAAAAACTTCCAAAAAAATGTGAGGTCTTAGTACTAAATTAATTAGATCTTAATTTTCTAGGGAATACAGAAATAATGAAAAAGGCTAACCTATCACTCACTTCCATTGAACATCATCTTAAAATGTCTGGCTACAGAATTAGTATCTGTTATTTACAATTTCCTACCCTCTAACAGGTATTCCAAACCGCAAGGGTTAAAAATTTAATGGGTACAGGTTTTGATATTAGTAACATTAACTGGAATATTTTATGGAAGACGATGCCCTTCAAATCAATCTCTGCACAGTCTAGGGAAACCTAATGTACAGATGCTATAAACTAATGTGTAGATTTTATTTAATGCCAAAGAAAATGTCACAAATTTTCCACCATAACTTTCCAGAAAGTTAGAGAGACTGTAATTGATCAGGCAGTCTGATTGCAGCAGGGTTTTCAGAGGGTTACCCCTCCAGCAGTGACCTCTCCCAGTTTCCACCTCCCACTGCAATGGGGGATTTAAAATCTTCCACTGGCTCCAAAAGAGGCCTTTAAGAAGGCTGGCTGCAGCAGAAGATGGGATAATTTTCAGGGGGTTAGTTACAGTCAGCATCGTTAGACATATGTGTGGGGTGGGGGGGGAGGGTTAGCATCATGTTAATTTTTCATCCTGTTGCAGCATGGGAAGAAAGAAGTTTTAGGAGAGGCTGTCACAGAACTGGGAAAGGCAGCATTTTCCTCTGCAGAAAAGACCCCTATAAAAATCCCCTTTTCCCTGGGGCCAGCTTAAAAAAAAACAAAAAAAAAAACAGATTAGTCATCACATGGAGATTTTGAGATTTAAAAAAAGAAAAACTGAAATGGTGTAAGGTTTAAACCTCTCCCACTCATTTGCACTGGTCTTGACCCAAACCAGGGACATTACCTGAAAGTAAGGAAGGGAGGGAATCTTAAAATTCCACATACTCTTTAACCTTTATGTTTCTTCACCATACACAGTTGGTCTCAGAAGGAGCAGGCACCACATCCTCTCACTTACTCATCTGAATTCTCCCTTCAGGAAGCACAATGATGGGGATTCTATCTAATTGTGTCAATGGGGGGGGGGAATCTGTAAAGATGAGTGAGAGGAGGTAGTGGATGCTCCTTACACCAGCAGCCCATGGACCACTGACAACATTGATGTGTGTTTGTGTGTGCTCTCATAGGAGACCACGAGGCAAGTGGGTAGGGGGGAACCTCATTCCACACTGTATGCATCCACCCACCCCACTGCTTGGAATACAAGTCCCCAGTTGCTGGCCCCTCATGATTGCTCACCCTCTCCAACCTGGCAAAACTTTATTTGCCTTACCAGCTATGATTGGACAGGTAATGGTTGCCAGGCTCTGATTGCTCCCCACCCACTGCCATGCATGCCCTACATAACTTGCACACCCAATCTCTTTGGGCCATGGAACAGAAAGAAGGACTTGGCTCAGCAAGGTTTCAAAAAGGGAAGGAGAAAAATGTGCTAGTGGCCTCTTCTCTCTCCATTTCCTCTTTTCTTGCTTTACTTGTTACCTCTTACTGGGCTCCTGCCCCTCAACCACACTGCTCAGGAAAGCCTAGCTGAGTGTGCCAGAGGATGAGGTGGCTGCTCACTTCAAGGACAGATGCCCTATTGCTGCCAAAAGGAAGACTTCAAATGGACAAGCAGAGGGTGCCCCTGGTCGCTCTCTCTTATCTCAAGGCAGCACTGTCGGTCCCATCCTTCCTGTCTGAGCATTCAGAGAAAGACAGTAGAAGGCAAGAGCTCCCACTGGCTGCTGCAGAAGTGGCAAGTTCACACACACAGAGAGAGAAAGAGAGAAGGGCTTCCTGGCAAAGGACTCCTACCCCTCTCCCATTCTTCCCATCCTCGGACGAAGGGGTCAAGAGAAAGGAGGGTGATATTTATTATTTTGCTTGCCCCTCCTGTTGTTGTGTGCCTTCAAGTAGTTTCTCACTTGTAGCGACCCTAAGGGCGGAGGGACCTATCAGGGGCTTTTCTTGGCAAGACGTGTTCAGAGGGGGCTTTGCCTTTGCCTTCCTCTGAGGCTGAGAGAACGTGACTCGCCCAAGGTCACCCAGCGCGTTTCATGGCCGAGCAGGGATTCGAACCCCGGTCCCCTGAGTCATAGTCCAACTTTCATCCCACTGCTGTACACCGCACTAGCTCACCCCGACCTGGCTGGGTGGCACCTTTCGCCCTCCCCACGCCCGTCTAATGCCACGCATGGTGGGGAGCGCCTGGGCCACCCCGGTCACAAGGCTTTGCCGGGAAGGCTTCGCTGGAGAAGGCGCCCTTCCTTCCCTGAGCAGAGAGGGTGGCCCCGTCGGTCCCACACTCGGGGGCGCCTCAGCCCTTTGAACCCCGGACGGCGCCCCCACTTTGTCAGGGCCAGCCTGGCTTTCCCTTCTCTTATCCTCCCCCCCCCCGCGTCCCCGGTGCTCTGAACCCAGCGCTCTTAAGCAAATGAAGGCAGAGCCCCACCGGCCGACGAGGAAGTGCTGCTGAGCCGAAACCCCAGCGCTGAGGAAACCGGCGGGGCTGGGAGCCAGAAAATGAGGAAGCGAGCGCTCCACTCAGCCTGAACAACGCCGTTGCCGCCGTCGGGCTGGGCTGGGGGCCTCGGCACGCACAGGGGCCCGGCAGCGGGGCAGAGCCCAGGAGGGAGGGAGAGCCCCGGGACTCGTCGGCCCGGGGAAGGCGAGGGGACGGGCTCCGGCGCGGAGGGCTTGGACGCGCCCTCGGGCTGCCTGCCGCGCTTCCCTCCCAAGGCAGAGAGCGAGAGCGAGAGAGAGGCCGCGCCTGGCCTCGGCCCCCCAGCGCTTCCCCGCCCGCTCCCCTCGGGTAAGAAGAGATGGAGAGGAGGGAAGGAGGGAGGGAAGGGGGGGCACACGAAACAGGCCTCTTGGCGGAGTCGCAGCCAAGGAGTGAAGGCTGGGCAGCTCTGGGGAAGGGGCATGGAAAGGTTGTCCCAACGCGGAGGCGTCCCTCCTCCCAACAGTTCCCCTGGAAGTCCCCTGAGGAGGGGGGGGGGGCGTTCAGGGAAAGAGGCGCGGCCATGCTTTCTAAGAGGGTTGAAGTCAGGTGCAGGTCTCTTTGGAGTTTTCAGGGTGGGAAGGGGCACCCTTTGGATCAGACTTTCTCAACCTGGAGGAACCCTTGAAATACCTTTCAGGTCTCAGAAAACCCCTGCAGAAATATTATTGCTCCTACTCCCCTCCCCCAGTCACTCACAATCTCTTGAGGTACCCCTAGCAACCTCTTGGGGAACCCTGGGGCTCCAGGGAAGCCTGGTTGAGAAAGGCTGCTTTGGAGGCTGCTTTGGAAGGGGCGCTGGTGTTAAGGCTGAAAAGACTGGTGGGCCAAAGAGTAGGGGTCGGCCTTCCCACAGAAAGCAAGGGGCACCTGATATATTTCCCCCTACACACCTTGAACAGATGTAGATGAACTGAATGTTTATATGTCTATAAAAAAGTCTAAATAATTCAGGGAAGAGCGCCTACCATTTGAGTCTCTTCTTTAGAGCTCTTAGAAAAGTGCTTGGGGCAATCCTCCCCCTTGTTTTCTTCTGAACATAATTGCCTGTTGACCAGGATAGGCTGGCTGAGAAATGATGATTAGTGCGTAGGGACCTTCAAGTTGCCTGTCGACTTAGGGCGACTCCATGAATTTCAACCGGTTTTCTTAGGGAAGGAAGTACTCAGAGGTGGATTTTGCCAGTTTCTTCCTCTGAAATCTAGCCTACAGCAGCTGGTATTTTTTAGTGGTCTCCTATTCAAGTACTAACCAGAGCTGACCCTGCTTAGCTTCCAAGGTCAGATAGGATCTGGTGATTTGCTAGAGGTCAATTCAGTAAATGTGGTAATGCAGTGTAACTAACCTCTTGGTAAAGCAAGAGACAGAAGAGAAATGTTCCCTCTCAAAGTCAGATGCTGCTTCCTCTACAAAACATTGGCTTTCAGACTAAGCAATCAAATAATCTTTCTCATTTAATAAAACAGTGTTTCATGATAGTAGGCTAAAGGTATATAACACTGTGGGATCTTCTGCTGAGTGAATGTGTGTTTCTGAATCAGGCTATAGGTAGCTGTCATCAGCTCACGTGCTAGTTTTAAAAAATGCTTTGGCTTATCTTATTAATTTATTATTTATTACATCTTAACTCATCAGGGCACTGAGGTGATGCACAATCAATTGCAATCTTTTAAAATAGTAGATAACATTAAAAAAAAACAGTACAAATTCTCTTTAAAAATAGTTCTAAAACCAAACAGTTTTAAAAACAGCCAGAGCAGACACCTGTAATTATAAGAGCCAAAGAGTGTGCAAAACAACAACACTTTCAGTGCCCACTAGAAATTCAGAAGAGATGGTGCCAGCCAGACTTCCTTTGGAAGGGAGTTCCACAGTCAGTCTGTTGCTACAGAGAAAGCCGTGTCACATATACACATCCACCTAGACTTCCAGGGTGTTGGAATATATAGCAGGGCCTCTGCTGATCTTGGATTTCAGGCAGATTCACGTAGGAGGAGGCAATCTTTTAGATATCCTGGTCCCAAGCCTTTTTTGGGTTTTTAAAATAAAGGGCCTAGTCTCTCAAAAATGACTGTTCAGTCTGTTTTTGAGTATGGATTTCTCTGTACCCCTTTGCTGCTATATGGCTGTATTAAATTAAGAATAGAATTTGAATTCATGTTGGAAGTGCACTTGATGGGGATGAAACTACATTTCGAAAAAACTGTAATGTCAAAATGCTGCTGTCTGCATATTCTTCCATCTAACCTAATAATTATAACCACTAAAATATTTGATACAGTTGAAGACCCTACTTAAGTCCATTCCCCTTTGTCTCTGCTAGTATGTGGCCAATCCCTTGGTTGTTCCTCCTTGTAGTTCCTCCTTCACTGAGGGACAAAAGAGACCCTCTCACAGCTGCAGGAGTTTACCGCATACCATGCAACTGTGGACAAGTTTACATAGGGACCACTAATGCAGTGTGCAAACACGTATCAAGGAACATGAGAGACACTGCAGACTGGGCCAGCCAGAAAAATCAGCATAGCAGAACATGTTATAAACCAATCTGGACACAAAATGCTATTTGAAAACACAGAAATTCTATACTAGGCCAACAACTATCATGTCAAAATGCACAGAGAAGCTATTGAAATCCACAAACACCTGGACAACTTCAACAGGAAAGAAGAAACCTTAAAAGAACAAAATCTGGCTCCCAGTTTGAAGAACAATAGAATCAAAACTCAACACTTACAAAGGAATTCCACCCAGAGACAGGGAGATTCCCAGCTGATAATGGCTCATCAACCAACCATTAGCCAAACAGACATTATACCCAGAAACTAACCATTCAATTACACAGATTTACATATCCTCCCCAACAGGGGTTCACAGCATATAAACTCCACACACATACCTACCCAACCATTCTCTGAGGATGCCAGCCACAGATGCAGGTGAAACGTCAGAAAGAAACTATTCCAGAACACGGCCTCATAGCCCGGAAAAAACCCAAGGAAAATCTATTGCTGTAATACTTAGAAACTTCTGATTTGATTAGCCTAACCTGAACTTCTCAAGGTTTGGTGAGTTTTCTACCCTGAACCACAATCCTCTTAGTTAGTTAAGGACTTAGATTTGTTTTGAATATGTAGATTAAGATTGCTATACCTTCAGTAAACTTTTGATATGCATTTTTAAGCAAACGTCTTTATTGTCCTTAATTTAGTCTGTTTGTCTACTTAATGCTGTGTTATTTAGACCACATGGAAATGCAAATTGAGCTGGGTCAAAGTCTTCCCTGTTAACTCTGCTTACTTTGAAAGAAATTTTTCTTAAGATATTCCTAAAGGGCTTGCTCCCTGGAATCTTTAATAAATTTTTAATTTTATACTCATACACTCCATAGTTCCCTGTAGCAATGACCACAGAAGTGGAGAGCCAGGGGAGCCTAGGTTGGGTGGTGGGGGGCAGGGAGTGCTGAGCTCCCTGAAATGATCTGCCAAAATTGGGCAACCAAGACTCTGATGTAATTAGGCATTCTCAATCAGAAGTGTACTAAATAATCAAGCACTAAGACACAGTAAGAAAGGTATTGTTGTTGTGTCTTCCTAGAAATAAGTCTGTCTGCAATCTACTCTAGGCCCACTTACTTGGAAGTAAGCTATACTGAACACATGAAAGGCACTTCTGGGTACACACTGTGCTTGCAAGAGTCTTCATATTTAAGGATGTTCTAATTATAATTGATCGGAAGAATAATTTACCCTCCCCCTGCTTGTACCTGCAAGTAGACAAAATTAGTGTAATACCAATCTGCCTATCAATATTAAGCCCCCCCCCCCACCTCAAAAACAGTTCCAGATTCCTTGCCTCCCAGAGGCACCCAAGGACAGAAATTTTGGCCCCAGGCCTGCCAAAATTGTCCACACCTAAATTTGTTGTTGTGTGCCTTCAAGTCGTTTCAGACTTATGGCGACCCTACCACAGGATTTTCTTGGCAAGATTTGTTAAGAGGGGGTTTGCCTTTGTCTCCCTCTGAGGGTAAGAGAGTATGACTTGCCCAAGGTCACCCAGATTGGCCAAGCAGGGATTCAAACCCTTATCTCCAGAGTTGTAGTCCAGCAGTCAAACCTCTTCACCATGCTGGCTGTGCCCGTAAATTATTTTCACAATGTAGTGAGCAACTTTGAACTTAGCTAGAACTTAAAACAAGGTTTTACATGGTTGTTTTGTTTTTAAATAATGTTGATGCAGGAGGTGGCCATGAAGAAACGTCAAAACTTGCTGTTTTTTTCATTCTTTAAATAAAGTTAAGCACTTGTTTTGTAGACTCTCATTTCAATTAAGATTATGCAATGTGTAAATGAGATCTCAAGCTTCTCTCCTAGGAGAAATCATGGTTGTTCCTCCTTTGAGACAGACTTGTAACATCACTGTATATTTTTAGGTCTGTTTAAGTTTGTTGCCCTCCATTACCACATCCACAATCTACGCAGTGTTATAATAAATGTAATCATGCTGATCTCAGTGTGTTTAAACTGGGTTATATCCATGTGTTTGTCTGAATTGTGGCCATTTTTACCCCAGTACTGTTGTCCTGTGTCCTCATTCCTATTGGGAGGGCAATGGTGCTTATGATACAGAGAAAAGTTATAGAAAAAATGCTACATGGGGCGGGGACAAAATCTAATAAAATATAAAAAATAAACTTGAACCAAATCTTGTGAAGATAATACAATGAGAATGATCAAAAAGTGATCTTAGGATGAATATAATGTAGACGGTCCTTATGTCACTTTTATCTGGATCTGGGAGATGCTGCACAAGTCACTCTCTCTCAGCCTCAGAGGAAGGCAAAGGCAAACCTCTTCTGTACAAATCTTTTCAAGAAAACCCTGTGAGAGGGTCACCATAAGTTGGAAACAACTTGAACACACACAGCAACAAGCAACAATTGCATGAAAGTTTAATTGGTCTATTTATATAGTCAGTGACAAAATTGTAGTGACACTATGTTAATGTAACCAAAGGCAAACTTGGAAGTTGTTTTCTTCTTGCAAAAGATGTTTTTAATGCATTGGACTAGAATGGGAAGGGATATTTATTTTACACAATTGTATTTTTTTAACTTCATTTTATTCTTGCCTTTTTGCTTTAGTGCCTTAACCCACATTGCAGTGAAATTAGTGGAGATGAGTTTGTGGCTGTATACTAGGCAGGATGACAAGAGAAGCAGGGTAATAGTGAGTGTAAGAATAGAGGCATGGGCTGGGTAGTGAAGGAAGGCCATTTTGTGGTTTTAAAAGCTGAGGCTAGGCAAAATATATTGAGAAGATCCACCAAGCTCTAGTGCTCCAAAATCATACTGAAAGGGGAGTTGGAGATGAGGCCCTGTTAGGGAACCCAGAATAATACCCTCAGGATTAGACATCTAGCAGAAATCACAAAGTGGGCATTAGCTTCATGTTCTCTTTCACATCCTTTTTAATTTACTTGCTTCCATTCCTTTCAGTCTTCATCACAGCTAACTACTTCATGTGTCACTGTTGTGGTGAAAGCCACCATCCAAACAGTGTTTTCTGGGGCCCTGTTCTTCTCTGCTGTGTACCACTAGACTCTTTGTGTAATGGGCATCCATTGTAACTCATGCCTGGTGTTGGCCACAAATCCTAAATGTCTAATGCTGACATGTTGAATCATAGTGAATTGGAAGAAATTGGATCATCTTAAACATTTCATTTAATGTCAAAGGGAACTGGAAAGAATTTTTTAAAAATATTCTTACATTTTTCAAGTTCAAACCATAACAGAAGCTATAATTTAAGATTTGAGCCAGATATATTTTGCAAGTTTGACAGCTGTGTCCACTAGCAAAATGAATTCTAGACCTTAACTTCCACCTTCCACAGTCAGCAGTGGCATCTACATCTCTAGAAGGTGTAAAAATGCACCAGTGAACATCTCAGTCCTTCTGCTATTAATTGCTCACTTGGATCACGTATTGTTTCTTTTCTTTTTTCTTTTATTTAAAAATCCCTTTGGTCTTTTTGGTACTAGATACCTGGTTCTGTTATAGCCAGTGATTTGTAATTGCTTTTCAAAAGTGAAAGAGCCAGTCACATGATACCCTGCTCAATTTATAAATGTAAGTTAAAGAGTGACAGAAAATCAAAAGAGTGACAGAAAACCATTCTGCAGATGACAACAGCTATGGGAAAAGCAGAAGAGGACACACAAGCACACAAACCATTTTTAATACTTTGGTTGTGGGGTTTTTTTTAAGCACAAATAGATTAACTGGCCTTTATTTTTGCCTTCTGTGTTTTAAACAAAATGAGTTTTGTTTTTGTCTGGCAGAAATGCTACAGACTATATCCAGCACTGCTTAAGAACCTTCCAAGTGAGCTATTTAAGTGTAACCTGGCACTGGTCCCAGAAACAAAGGATATAATTAAGAAAAGATAGAATTAATATAAAATGAAGAATATACTTATTATAAACTTATATTAATTAAAACAAAGCCATTCAGAGCCAATAGGAGCACTACAGATATGGTATTTGCCCTTAGACAACTGCAAGACAAATGTAGAGAGGAGAACAAGGGTCTCTATGTAACTTTTGTCGACCTCATCAAAGCCTTCGTCGACACTGTGAGTAAAAAAGGTCTATGGCAGATCCTGGAAAGACTAGGATGTCCCCCCAAATTCCTTAAAATGATTATCTTGCTACACGAGGACCAGCACGGTCAAGTCAGATATGGCGATGCTCTTTCAGAGCCCTTTCTAATAACTAATGGAGTGAAGTGTTCTTGCTCCAACATTATTTACAATCTTCATGAGCATGATGCTCCAAAGGGCTATGGCAGGGCTTGAAGGAGAAGATGGCATCTATATATGTTACCGTACTGATGGTAGCTTGTTTAACTTAAGCTGGCTGAGGGCTCGCACTAAGACTCTAAACTATCTAGTCCATGAGCTGCTCTTCGCTGATGCTGCTCTTGTTGCCCACACAGAAGCAGCTCTGCAGCGCCTAACATCCTGCTTTGCAACAGCTGCAGAGTTGTTTGGGCTGGAAATCAACCTGAAGAAAATGGAAGTTCTTTACCAGCCTGCACCACAGGACGAACACCATCATCTCCACATTGCCGTCGACAAATTTGTGTTTAAGTTCGTTCAGCAGTTCACCTACCTGGGAAGCATCATCTCCTCAGATGCCAAGATTGACAAAGAGATTGATCACAGATTAGCAAAGTCATATAGCGCATTTGGAAGACTACAAAAGGTCTGGAGTAATAAACACCTGAGGCAAACCACAAAAATCAGTGTGTATAGAGCCATTGTACTGTCTATTCTCCTTTATGGGTCTGAAATATGGGTCACCTATTGCCACCACTTATGACTCCTCAAATGCTTTCATCAGCACTGTATACGCACAATCCTAAATATACACTGGACGGACTATGTGACAAATGTTGCTGTCCTTAAGCAAGCAGGGATCACCAGCATTGAGGCCATGATATTGAGAACACAGCTGCGCTGGGCAGGGCACATTTCTAGGATGGAGGACCATCGCCTTCCCAAAATAGGACTCTACGGTGAACTCGCCACGGGTCAGCATAAGAGGGCGCTCCAAAAAAGCGATACAAGGACTCCTTGAAACAACATCTCAGGCTCGGCCAAATTGATCACCAATAATGGTCTGCCCTGGCCTCACATCAGAAGGCATGGAGATACACTATCCACAATGCTGCAGCCTTATTTGAGAACTCACGCCAAACAAATCTTGAAGAGAAACGACAACGCAGAAAGAATCACAACCCAGAAACATCACCCAAGGAGACCTTCTGCTGTGCTTTCTGCAACTGGACTTGTTTATCTCGGATTGGCCTTTTTAGTCATCAGTACGCTTGCAGTAAACGCGGGATGAGTCCTTCCTGAATCTTCGTTTGCGAAGAAAAGCCAGAGAGAGAAGATAGAAACACACGAAGCACTGAATTTCCAGACCTTATTGAAAATACTTAGTAGAAGCTGGATTACAGTAGGACCCCCCATATCCACTGATTCATTATCCACTGATTCAGTTATCCATGGGACACAAAACAGCACACCAACCATAGGGTCTTCCTAGAAAATGTGCCCTCTCTAGCCATTTTCTAGGTCCTCCAAGGCAACTCTATGGTATTTGAAACCAGAAGTCCCATTATTTTCAATGGCTTTTGCTATTATCCATGGTTTTCGGTACCCAGCCGTTCCCCCAGAACTAATCCTCAGCGGATATGGGTGGTCCTACTGTAATTATAATTTAAGCAGTGACACAGCTGGACAGACCTTTTATACCAAAGACACTGTTCTGAAGGAAATGTTCTGTGCAGTCTAGATACAAACTAGTATGGGGGAAAACAGTACTTGCCTTGCTCATAGATAGATAGCATAGCCAGTTAGTTGTGCAGACAGCACCACAAAGTGACAAATTTTATAATTATGTGAGGCTGGTCATCTGCCACTGGCTCTTGATTTCCATATCTTCCAACATTTAATAGATCAAAACTAGGGCATTTGTGGACAGACAACATCAGAGTGTGATCAAGATGGCAAAAGTTATTAATGGGGAAGGCTATGCAAGCTAGAAAAGGCTGCAGCAGTTTGGTTTTACTTGAGCCGATAGGGATGGGTACTTTGAGTTCAAATTACTTTTGCAGTTTGAACCCAGTTTTCACCAATGCATGTAAGCTGAGGTTAGGAGGAGAGGAAATAGAACATTTTAAATGCAGTTGATAAAGTGGGATGACAGGGAATTTAATTAGGACTGTTCCTCCCAAATCGAGATGGGAGAATTTCTTTAGATAAGGACAGAATTAGGACATTTCAGAATTTCTTTAGATTAGGTCAGACAAACAGAGCTGCAGCTTTTATGACATGCTGTGCAAGTGTCTGCCATCTTCTGAAACATTTACCTGGCAAGAGTGGGAGGGAAGAGAGAATGGAAGTTAATAGCCTACAAAATTTATTAGTGGGTTAATATTGTAGAAAACAATGGGACTTAAGTGAGTCATAACTAAATTTCTACTTCATTGCTCTCTGTGTGGGTTAGTCATTAACCATTTTAGTTTGGTCTACAACTTTTTTCTTCTTGAGAGAAAACTCTTTTCCTCCTAGGAACAGAGGGCCAAAGTCCCATGATACAGGGGATCAGTGACTAGATCTCTGACACTTGTGGGATATTTAATTTAAGAATATATTCATTGGACTGCAATTGAAGCAGAGATATTGGGAAATGTCATGTTCAACTCATCCTATTCCTGCCCAAGCTGCTATTAGGCTCCATACCAGAAAAATGCAGATGGTTATGGATGATGAATGACAAGTATGGCTGATACAGTAGAAAGTAGCATTGAAACCTCACAAGACATTGAATCTAGAGCTTTTGCCTTGATATCAGTTCAGCAAATGCTAAGCACACTATTATACAATGTATATTTTTTAAAAGTACAACTGCTGGAGATGTGTTAAAATGTCAGGAACCACCTTTCCATAGTGGTGGAGTTCTGTGCCCCAGTGAAGTAACGGGCTAATAATGAAACTGGTAGTGTCACCTAAGTCAGACCAGCTTGTTCTGAGGGGAAAGACTAAATATGCCGAACAGATACTGAAAGCAGCAATAGTATGTGTGTGGAGAGTTAGAGAGGACACTGGTGGAGGATCATTCAGAGACCATGGAAGTGGTACTTTAACTAACTGTAAAGGAACCAGTACTGCTCAAAAGAAGGCAATGGTAAAGTATTCCTGAATGCCTTTTGCCTCCAAAACCTTATAGTGTAATGAGACAGGGAATCATAGTATCATATAAATATATAATTATGTAATGTATTGGATCCAGCCTAAATCATTCATCCACCCATCCCTGTATTTATTTCCCATCTTTTTTCCAGACTGGGATCCAAGGTAGCTTACAAAAAGTCAGAAAATTAACAATAAAATATACATAGTTAAAAACGTACAAAATTATGATTAAAACAGTATTAAACAACACAATTAAACCATTTAAAATTTTAGTTTAAAACAAAGCTTAAAAACAGTGCAGCATCATAAAAAGCCCCTTTCTCGTTAAAAATCAATTTCGAAAGGCTTGCTGTAAAAAAAAAGTCTTAACCTGCTGCTAAAAGGACAACAAAGAAGGAGGCCTTCTAGCCTTCCAATGGAAGGGGTTCCAAAGTGTGGGAGCAGCCAAAGGGAAGGCCTTCTCTTGCATCCCCACCAATCGTGTCTATGAAAGGTGAGATAAAGAGAAGTGCCTCCCCGGCAGATCTTAAAGCTTGGGCAGGCTCATATGAGAATATAATGGTCCTTCAAATAGCCTGGATCTAAGTGATATAGGGCTTTATAGACCACAACCAGCAGTTTGAATTGTGCCCAAAAACTAGTGGAGTTGTTGCAATAAGAGAATTGTATGCTCCATGTAACCAACACCCATTAGCAATTTGGCTGCAGCTCTTTGGACCAGTTGAAGTTTCTGAACACTTTTCAAAATCATCCCCATGTAGAGTGTGTTACAATAATCCAATCAAGCTGTAGGACTTTAATCCAATCAAGCTGTAGATTTTTTGTGGCAAGATTTGTTCAGAGGGGATTTGCCATTGTCTTCTTCTGAGGCTGAGAGTGTGACTTGCCCAAGGTCACCTAGTGGGTTTCCATGGCTGAGCAGGGATTCAAACCTAGTCTTTAGAGATGTAGTCCAAGACTCAAACCACTATACCACGCTGGCTCTGATTTTGTCTAAAAAATTTTTGCCTTTTTAGTTATCCATGGGGTCTGTAAAAATCTCCTCTAGCACCACAGTTCGAATGAACTGGTCCTTGTTACTGCACATAATTGTGTTATATTGCATTTACTTGAAAAAAGACACATGGATGTTTTAAAAACTTTTTAACACATAAGTTCTAAATGTACAGACACAGTCCTGCAGTGTTTAAAACAGTGCAGCCTGTTTTAAACTGTCTCACTAGTGTGTTTTGTTTTGTTTTGTTTTGGCTTCTCCATCAAGGAAAGTTAAATTACATGCAAAGTAATTATAAAGTGCTGCCACTGGCTCTGTGTGGTCATAGGGACATATTTGAAAAGAAAAACAGGAAGTCGCTTTTCTCAAAACTGACAAAGGCAAGGTAAGGCTTATTAAAGCAGACTACGTTTAATTAAAAGAAGCAGTCAAAATATTGGAAAGGCTTGAATATTCAGCTGTGTTTTTGAAACTAACTAGTAAAAGTGTTAAGAAAGTATAAAAAATATAAAGAGCAGAGATTTAAATTCTGTTTCATATTCATGCTGTTTTCTTACCATCTCAACCACTTTATTATAATTTAAACCAAACGCTCAAGCTGAAGCTCATAGGCATGACTTACAAGAATCTCTATGGCTTTGTGATGTACCACATGGGTTCCTTAAATGAAAAGTTAACCTGCAGCCAGGCTAGTGTAGAAGTAAGCTTCTTTGCATGAGTATCCCCCACCACTCAACCACAGTGTATCTAGAATAGCGCTTAGGGATTTGCCACAAGACATGTATGTACATTTCTGTACTATTTCCAACCCGGTGTCATAGACAGGCCAACAGTTATCCATACCTGTTGTATATATGGATAAGTGTGTGCAGAAAGAAGTAGCTGCAACATTTTAGACAGATAGCTACCCAGACTCTGCTTAAATATCTCCAATAAAGGAGAACCCACCACCTTTTGATTTAGTTTATTCCACTAATTGACAGCTCTTGCTGTGAAGAAGTTTCTCCCAATGTTTAGCTGAAATGAGGTTGCCCGCAATGTCCACCCATTGGTTCTAGTCCTGTCCCCTGGAGAAGGGTTTTGTATGACAGCTTTTTAGATATTTGAAAACAGCTATTTTACCCCTCCACCCTTTAATTTTCTCTCATCTCATTATCCAGGCTAAACACATCCAGCTTTTTCAGTGTTTCTTCAGAGGACTTATCATATATATGTGTGTGTGTGTGTGTGTGTGTGTGTGTAATTCTCTTGGGTATGCTGCCATTTTCAGTGTGCTGATCGGCAGCTTAGTGTCAGGATCTGCCTCTCCTCGCAGGACTAGCCCCCTGGCTGCAGCAGCCAGCACAGCCTCTTTGCAGACTCAGGCCCTGGCTGTGGGAGTCTTGGAAGAACCAGGGCCAAGCTATCAGAGGCAGCCAGCTGCAATCACGCAGCACACCTGAAGCAGCCAGGGGAACAGCTATTTAAAAGTGGCATTGGGGTCCTCAGTCTTGGCCACCACTACATGATCTTCTGTGCTGTCAGTAGCTGTTCCTTGCTCCTGGACCTTGCTCCCTTGCCCTGACCTGCTACTTGTGTTGGACCCTTGTTTGCTTCTTGGACCTGCTCCTGGATATCTGGTATGTGTTCTGACACTTGGACTGTTTTTAGATTTTGGCTTGCTTGACCCCTGGTTCCTGTGCTCCTGACCTGGCACTCCCTTCCTGGATCTCATTTTGCCTCTGGCCCTCTGGAAGTATGTGCTCTGACCCTGGGCTCTTTTCAACTTTAGCTTATCTTTGACCCTGCCTGGACTTTGGACTCTGTCTCTTGTGTTCCTGACTCGGCTCTGGCATCTCTGCTCCTACATCCTGCCACCCACACCCTGCACCCTGACAGTAGGAAACTTCCCAACCAAAGCTTCGTTTTGGGCAGCCAATCAGCACATTTGGGGTGAAAACATGTGGAAAGCTTGAAGTCCTTTCTAAACATGGTGGCAGAGGGGGTCTTGCATCCTGGCATGTGTGTAGCATGGTGTGTGTGTGTAGCATGGGTGTGTGTGTAGTGTGGGGGGGTATAGCATGGGGGTGTGTAGCATGGGGGTGTTTGTGCAATTGCATGGCAGTGGTGGAGGGGCTCATGTGTCCTGGCACACATTGTGTGTATGTGTGGTTGCATGGTGGCAGCGGAGGGGCTCATGCATCCTGCTATGTGTGGTGTTTGTGTAGCATGGTGTGTGTGTGTATGCATGTTTGCATGGCAGCAGCAGGGGGGCTCTTCCGTTCTGGCACGGATAGTGTGTGTGTAGCGTGGTGTGTGTATGTGTATGCACGGTTACATGCCGGTGGTGGAGGGGCTCTCGCATCCTGCCATGGATGGTGTGTGTGTGTGTGTGTAGTGTGGTGTGTGTGTATGTGCGGTGGCAGAGAGGCTCTAGCATCCTGTTGCATGGTGTGTTTGTGTAACATGGTGTGTGTGTGTACGCGTGGTTCCCTGGTGGCGGAGGGACTCTCATGTCCTGGCACATGTGGTATATGTGTGTGTGTGTGTGTGTGTGTGTGTCTAGCATTGTATGTGTGTCTACATGTCTGTGTGTACACTGTAGTATGTGGGGAAATAATAATTGTAATGTAAAAGCAATCTTGTAACCTCATTCACATCCTAAGATAAGTCTAGGGTTTTTCCCTGCATGCCTGTTGTTCTCCCAAGTTCCCTTTCTCTTATTTCACTGGGCACTTCCAGCCAACTGGAATGCTGGGTCATTCAACACATGACCTAATTTAAACTTTATTACTTTGTGTAAGTTCCCTTTTAAGTTTGTGTCTCCATGATGCTGGAGCCATCTTTAGCCATCTTAAGACCTCTTAAGCTATACCTTCTTTCCTGTAAACATGCAATGATGTTTTACCATGCAGCCTTCTACTGTAGGCTGGGTGAGTTTGTTTTCCTACCCTAAATACCATTAGTTAGTTAGGAACATCTTTTTAAAGTTTGTTTTAGTATGTAGATTGAGATTGATATACCTTCAGTAAACTTTTGATTTGCATTTTAAACTGACTCGTTTGTTTTGTAATGAGTCTAATTTAACTGAGTAATCTCAGACCTCTGAACATACTTTTCTTTTAAATGTTAATTGAGCTTTCAGTCTTAGCATTCTTAAGTGCACTCTGCATGAAGTTAAAAGTAAACGAATGATTTTTTTAAACTCTTTTTTAAAGGAGATAATTCTTGTTGTTTTTTAAAAGGACTAGATCCTGCAATTTTTAATACAGATTTATTTTTAGACTCATTACTCCTACATACACATGGTTGCATGGCAGTGGCGGTGGGGCTCTCAGCATGAAATTAGTCATTGTAGTTGATTTGAAAGATTATATATTAATGCATCAAATGATCGTACTCTTGACATGTTTCCTAAGTGGCCAATCAGCAGAGTGGGAATGGAAACATACTCAAGCATTTTATATATGTAGGTAAAAGTGTATGTTACGCCGGGTATAGCTGTTTTTACAGAATCTTCACCATCCTGATCATTCTTTTCTGGTAACCTAGTTCTTGTGTTTGTGACTGAATGAAAGTCTTTCTGTCCAAATAATGCACTTTTGTTTGTGGATTCAGAATTGGTGGATTCTGTGTTCCTGGGCTGCAAGGTGTGTTAGGATATGGCATAACTTCGCTTCTCCTTTCCCTACCCAGTTTGTGCCCGTTTTGGATCTTATGCCGGCAGATCTTGGCCAGCAGAACAAATAACTGGAGGTTCCTCTGTTGACTGATCTCTGAGATCAGCCAGCAGAACAAGGTTCTGACAGCATAAGGGCATTTCTAGTGGCAAAGGAGGTTTTTGATGATGATGACAACAACAATTTATTTCTTATCCCCCTCTTCCCAAGGCTTGAGGCAGGATACAACGTAAATTAAAATCATTTTAAAACACCGATAAAACACGTAGGATTAAAACAAACATTAAAATCATTCATAGACTTAAAATACCAATTTAAAATTCATAGTTTAAAATGAACTGGGTAGGCTTGTGGAAGAGAGAGGTCTTTAGTGCTGTTTTAAATTCTGACAGCATGTTTAACTGTCCAATCTCTTCCAGAAGGCCATTCCACAGTTTGGAGGTGGCTGATGAAAAGGTCCTCTGGGTGAAAGTTGCCAGTCTAGTCCTGGCTGATTAAAGTAAATGTTGCCTAGAGCACCTGAGTGTATGGGGTGGATTGTACAGGAAGAGGCAACCCTGAAGGTAACCTGGACCCAAGCCATGTAGGGCTTTAAAGGTAATAACCAACACTTTGTACTTTGCCTGGAAGCTAATTGGCAGCCAGTGGAGTGATTTTAATATTGGTGTAATATGCTCACTACTGTAACCAATCTGGCTGTCATATTTTGAACTAATTGGAGTTTCCGAACTTACAGAGATAACCCAATGTACGATGTATTGCAGAAGTCCAACCTTGAGGTTACCAATGTGTGCATTACCATCTTTAAATCTGCCAGTTCTAGGTGTATTCTAGGTCAATGTGACCTCTACCCGACCTCTTTTTGGTTCATCCTGGCCAACTTCACCCTGAAAAGTGTCCAGTATTTCCAATTCTGAGATATCATAAGGAGTGGGTAGTAGGGCATATTAACATTGTGGAGATTTTCCCATTCCTTACTAACTGCAGTTCTGATTATCCATGCATAGCACAGAAAATTTAAGTGTCAGTGCCTTCCAGGAATCAGATAGCTTCCTGTGCTTGGTTTAGTAACATGAGAAATGTGGTCCCGGTTTCTACAACTGAGTAAAGCAGTGATTACCAAAGTGGGCACTACCGCCTCCTGGTGGGTGCTGCAGCGATCCAGGGGGGCGGTGATGGCCACAGGTGCATTTGGGGGCAATGAATAACTGTAAGGGGGTGGTGAAAGCATAAAAGAAAGAAGAGAAGATTTAGAATAATTGATTTATGTATTCCACTCATAACGCTTAATTTTTCTTTGAACAACGTACTGGACGTTGGCTCTGTTCCTGCATACTCCCTCACTTGCATTGAGGTATGTGCAATCACGCACTGCTACTGTTCATGTGGTGCCACTGAATTGCCGTTCCAAAACTCATGAGCAGTACGAGTATTGCTGTGGGCAACTGCCACTCGAGCGATTGGTTGGTCACAAGGCCAAAGCCTGGAACGGCAGCAGCAGTACTGGCTACTGGCAGTACTGCCAGCAGATTTTGGAGCACACTATGAATCAGGAGATTTCCCGTAATTATTACGGGAAAATTATGGTGTAATATAACTCTGAGGATTTTTTCGGATGGAGAAATACACCGCAAGAAGGGTCGTCCCTCTTGTGATGCTGCTGCACAGCAGGGGGGGTCTTTTGTATGACGCCGTCCCCCTGCCAATTCTGTTCCAGTACAGATCGCAGCTCCAGCATCATATTTGGCCGTTTCTTAATCACGGTCAACTTCTGTGATTAAGAAATGGCCAAATATGATGCTGGAGCTGCGATCTGTACCGGAACAGAATTGACAGGGGGACGGCGTCATACAAAATGCCCCCCCTGCTGCGTAGCAGCATCACAAGAGGGACGACCCTTCTTGCGGTGTATTTCTCCGTCCGAAAAAGTCCTAAGTTAGATTGTTGTGATATTGTGACAAGTTAAAGTTAACTAACAAATAGTGCGACTATAATTGCTGAGTATTATTTATTTATTTTGTAATAATCATATGTGTTTTACAATTAATAATATCATGTTTATTTCTTTCATTAGAATTTATTTTAGTTTGTTTTTTACAAAAATATTTCAAAAAATTACAAAAAGAAATATTAATTAAAAATACCTCCATAAAAATTTTATTTTTTCTATAGATAATAATGGCTCAACCAAAGAAAAAATGTAGACAATATAATACTGAATATGTGAAATGTGGCTTTATTGAGTCGCCTGTAAACAATACATTACCAATGTGCCTGATTTGCCAGAAAGTTTTATCAAATGAAGCTATGAAGCCTTCCAGACTACAAGAACATTTGACTAAAATTCATGGTGATGAAAAAGATAAGGATTTATCTTATTTTCAAGCAATAAACAAAAAAATTGATCAAAGAACCGACATTGGCAAAACTCTTTTCAACCACAACCACACAAGATGGCAATGGCTTGCTTCTTACAATGTTTCATTAATGATTGTCAAATTGGGAAAACCTCATACTATTGGTGAAGAACTAATTATACCGGCTATAAGTGAAGTAATACATACTGTGCTACACAAGCCAGCATCTGATATTATTAAGAAAATTTCGTTGAGCAATAATACAGTGCAAAGAAAAATTGATGAAATGGTTCAAGATGTTGAAGATTCATTGTGTGGCTATTTAAAAACATCTCAGTTTTATATTCAACTTGATGAGTCAACTTTGTTAGGAAATGAAACTTTACTTTTAGCATACGTGCGGTTCACAAAGGAAGAACAAATTTGCCAAGAATTATTATTTGCTAAATATTTGCAAACTGATACTAAAGAAGAATCAATATTTCATGCATTGGATGAGTTTTTTAAGGAAAAAGAAGTACCTCTGAGTAATATCTTATCAGTAGCCACAGATGGTGCTCCAGCGATGGTAGGGCAATACAGGGGTTTTCTTGCGTTTTTAAAAAAGGAGGTGCCGAATGCATTCACAGTACATTGTATCATCCATCGTCAACATCTAGTTGCCAAAAATTTAAGTGCACGCCTACATAATTCATTACAATATGTAATTAAAGCTATCAACACAATCAGAAGCAAATCATTGAATGACAGATTATTTAAACAGCTTTGTATTGAAAACAATGAGGAATTTAATCGTTTGCTGCTTCATACAGAAGTTTGTTGGTTGTCAATGGGTGCCTGTTTAGATAGGTTTTATAAGCTGTGTAACTCGGTGCTGGAGTTCTTGAAAGATAAAAATGATGCTTTATGATCCAATTTAATTCAATCCAAAAGAGGCATCGCTTACTTGACCAACTTGTTTCAAAAATTTAATGAAAGCAATCTTCAGCTTCAAGGTGATGAACTGAATTTAATAAAAACAAAATCTGTTATTTCTGCATTTGTGACAAAACTTCTTCTGTACAAACGAAATTTTGGACGAGGGGAATTCAGCCATTTCCCAAATTTATCAGGAGCAGAAAAAAAAGATTGAAGACATACTTTCTTATTGTGATCACTTTGGATGCTCTCCATTCAGATTTTAATCAAGGACCTGATGATATTTTGAAAATGAACATACCTGATTGGATTTTGGATCCTTTTTCAAGTGCAAACACAGAAGAATCTCCACAGTTACAAGAAGAACTGATGGAAGTAACTACAAATGATGAATTTAAATTTAAATTCAAAAGCAGCTACCAACAATTCTGGCTGCAAAAGGAGATCCCTCCGGCTTATCCTGAAATACGGGCTGGAATTCAAAAGTTCCTAATTGCATTTCCTTCATCATATTTAGTGGAACGTGGATTCAGTGCGGTAACCAATTTATTAACAACAACAAAAAAAAGAATCCGATTGCAAATAACCAATCACAGTGATTTAAGATTACTGCTGACGAAAATAGAGCTGAAGATTACTAAATTGGTAGCAGCATACCAGGTTTATCCTCATTAAGATGATTTCGAATGTTTTAGCTTTTTTTGTATTACCTTTCTATTCTAAGTTCAATAGTTTCATAATTTCAAACTTCAATGTTTCTAATTTACACCTTTCTTTACTATATTTTATGAAAAAGGTAGAAACACTAATACATATATCCTTCTGTTTAATTGCTGTTAAAATTTTAAAAAAATTAATTTTCAGGGGGCGCTGAGTAATATTTTTTCTGGAAAGGGTGCGGTAGGCCAAATAAATTTGGGAACCGCTGGAGTAGAGTTAGGGCCCAAAGGTATACTTTTGCTGTGCCCAAGCATCCTCAGCAAAAGGTTCATCTTGTTATTTTGAATAGCAATTACCCTCTATTTCCAGTGTGTTGTTGGAACTCCCCTCAGCATTTTGGTTTAAACAAAATGACTTTTTAAAAAAATCCTATTTTTAAAAAATTGATTGTTCGTATTTTATTTTTTTTTTGAGTCTGGCTATTACTATTTTCAAATGACTGTTTGAATTTAATTTTTTTTAAACTTCAACTGTTCATTGGCAGTTGTTCATTCTTAGACACTATCCAGTGTCAGTTGCTTCTTTTTAATCACTTTATTTTATAGTGCAAGAAATGCTATTTAGAAATAAATCCTTCAATTAACATAAGTTGATCCAAAACAACTTGCTTTAAAAGAGCACTTTTAAAAGAACAATTATTATTTAAGCTAGTGGCCATAACATCTGAACTGGATATTGCTACTTAATTTTCTAATTTAGTCCTATATTGGCTTTAATGCAAAAAACAAAACAAAACCTGGTTTAACCCTCCCCCACAAACACACATTTTTTAAAAAAATCTGGGTTCTTTTCCAACCCTGCCCCTAAGTTTAGGAAAGAATTTAGTATTTGTTCAGGAAACACATGTCCAAAACATCCTTGAGTATGCGGAGCTAATTATCTGGTTGTTTGGGTCTGTACCTCTAGATCAGGGATGGGAACTGTGTAGCCCTGCAAATGTTGGACTATACCTCCCAGCATCCCTCACCACTGGCATTGCTGGCTAGGGCTATTAGGAGTTACCACCCAGCAACATGTGGAAGGGCATGTGTTTCCCACCCCTACTCTGTACCTCTTATGTTTATTTACACTTTTTTTCGGTACAAAATCTGCATAACCCTTCATTTCCTCACTCCTAATTGCATATTGTTAAATAGTTAGGATGTGATTCTCCTTAACAGATGAGGAAAACAAACATTGAATATGATTAACCAGCTTTTTCAGAAACTTGACTTAACCTGATTTATCCTGATGCGAATGAAAGTAATGTTGCCTTCTTGCTGAAATTCTTACATTTGGCCTCTGTTTAGGTTTATTGCCAATATGTGGCTGTAAAACAACACAAAATTCAAACACTATTTTTCAGATACTCTTCAGATGTCTTCTACTGCACAGGTTTACCTGTTTGGAAGTTCATTTTCTTCAGCCATGGCTTTTTCTCCTTGCATATGCCATAGTGTGTAGGCTTATATATATAACCTCTTGCTGAGACTGAAAATTTTCAAAACAGTTGGAAAATTGTTGGGTGTTTTAGGTGCTTTGGGGCTTCTGACATGCAACAAATTACATGCACACATATTGTTGGACAGATTTCTAGTAGGTGTGCATGAATTTCTAAGATTGCTTTATTTGCCAGAGTCCTCTATTCTTCTTCAGATATACCTGTGTTCCTTGAATCTTAAGACACTATACTAGTTCTGATTTTGGGAAGGAGAGTATACCCTTGCTTGCTTTCTCAATTTTACTGGAGAAGAACTATGGTTACTGGAAGCCAGATACCAATATTTCATTCTGAATGGCTTCTCTTACATTTTTCTTTTTTCTGTGCATCTACTTTGATAGTTTATCCTTTATTATATTACACGCACCCCCAGACCTATGCCAAAAGCCTTACTGGGTAGTAATGTAGTCCTATGTACTCAGAAAGAAGTAACTGTGTATAGAATTGTCAATTAAAAGAAGAAATATAGGTATAACAAGAAATCAGTGGATGCGAATTATGATTAATACAGTTATGCTAATTAGTGCCAATTATGAATGTAATTTTAGTTCTACTATTATCCGTGATGTATGCTTTTTTGTTGTATGTGACTATCTGAATAGAAAGATTTACTCCATGAATGGATATGATTTTGAGGAAGACAAAAATGCCTACAGGGATTTCAGCAAAAAATATAACTGGTAGTTTGTGAGACAGCCTAAATACCTAAAAGCACCAGTTCCTGTCTGATCCTAGAAGCTAAGCAAGGTCAGCCCTGCTTAGTACTTGGATGGGAGGCCACCAGTGAATACCAGGTGCTTTATTCCAGAGAAGAAATTGGCAAAACCACCTCTGAGTATTCCTTGCCTTTAAAAGCCCTATGAAATTCATGGGGTCACCATAAGTCAACAGGAGACTTGAAGGCGCGCACACACACACACAGAGTTTGTTAGACCTCAAAGGGTTGCCTCTTGTTTTCCAGTTTAAACAAAGAAACAGAGAAGTTCTTTGTACTTTCTCATTATAACCACAGCAGTTTTCTGACAATCTGAGCTTGCTACAAGGAAATGTCACTTGGTCAGCATTCTCTCTTTTCATGTAGCCCATAGTGAGGACTTTCAGAAATATAGCTTGGTGTGCCTTTCAATATTATGCAGTGTGTTTCCACCCAGTATTGTGGTTGTTGTTGTCCCTGAAGTTTGAAGTTGGAGTGTGTGTGTTTGAGTATAAAAAGAATTGATGATGGAGCTATTTTATTATTTTGCTGGTGGTTTTCCAAGTTTTTACAGAAAAACACTCTTTGGCAGGTTTAATTTTTCACGACCACATAACCTGTAAGGGCTTGGAACAGGCAAAAGAAGGGCTCACTAATTGCCTCTGCCTCTCTCATGAAGACACTGGGGCTATAGAAGACATAGAATAGCAAGATTATTCCATTCCTGTTACCAGAGTTATTCATTTTGGGAGGAAAAGTAAGCAGACCTTCTCTCTATCCCCAACCCCAAGTCAGAATTATTCCAGTGCCATGAGAAACATGGGAATTGGGAACAAAGATGTCAGATATTTTAAGCTGGCTGAAAACAAATTTACAGAAGATGCACAGCACTGCATAATTACTCACACCTTCCGTTAGGTTGCTGTAGAGCTTGGAAACATAAGTGTAACATTAAATCAGGAAATAAAATGAATTGATTAAAATGGAAACCATGAAAACTCTGCCAAGTTAATTAGTCACATTAATAATTTATTTAAAACATTCATGGTTAAGTAGTTTTAAAATAGCCCTAAAATTTTCTTTCCAAATAATGAATTTAGTAATGTGAAATGTTAATAGTTATACTTAAAAATGTTCTTGGAAATGATTGATCAAGATAACATTTTGTATACACTGTGTAACATTTTAGCAAATTGAGGCTAATTAATTATTAGTAATGAATTTTTAATTAATGAATTATTTTGAAGCTCTGGTGGAACAGAGGGAGAGGAGAGAAGCAGGGTTATTCCATAGCCTTACTAGAGGCCTCATACCTTTGGCTATTGCAGCCATACTATCAGACTGAACTAAGATGTTTATCTCCCAGCTCAGTATTTATAAGAACGGTAACTGTAAGGATTGAATCATAGAATTGCAGAGTTGGAAGAGACCACGAGGGCCATCCAGTCCAACCCCCCTGCCACGCAGGAAATCTTGATCAAAGCATCCCCGACAGATGGCCATCCAGCCTCTGTTTAAAGACCTCCAAGGAAGGAGACCCCACCACGCTCCGAGGGAGTGTGTTCCACTGCCGAACAGCTCTTACTGTCAAAAAGTTCCTCCTCATGTTGAGGTGGAATCTCTGTTCCTGGAGCTTGCACCCATTGCTCCGTGTTCCAATCTCTGGAGCAGCAGAAAACAAGCCTGCTCCATCCTCAGCGTGACATCCCTTCAAATACTTAAACAGGGCTATCATATCGCCTCTTAACTGTCTTTTTTCCAGGCTAAACATACCCAGCTCCCTAAGTCTCTCCTCATAAGGCATTGTTTCCAGACCTTTCACCATTTTAGTTGCCCTTCTCTGGACACGCTCCAATTTGTCAATATCCTTTCTGAATTGTGGTGCCCAGAACTGGACACAGTATTCTAAGTGAGGTCTGACCAAGGCAGAATAGAGTGGCACTATTACTTCCCTTGATCTAGACACTATACTTCTATTGATACAGCCCAAAATCGCATTGGCCTTTTTAGCTGCCGCATCACACTGTTGGCTCATGTTCAACTTGTGGTCTACTAGGACTCCTAGATCCCTTTCGCACGTAGTCTCATTCAGCCAGGTCTCTCCCATCCTATATTTATGCATTTCATTTTTCCGCCCTAAATGCAGTACTTTACATTTCTGCGTATGGAATTTCAATTTGTTAGCTTTGGCCCAGCTCTCCAGTCTATCCAGGTCATTCTGAAATTTGATCCTGTCCTCTAGGGTATTAGCTACTCCTCCCAATTTGGTGTCATCTGCAAATTTGATAAGTATGCCCCTAATTCCCTCATCTAAGTCATTGATAAAGATGTTGAATAGCACTGGGCCCAGGACAGAATGAGCTTAGTTTTCTTCTCCTCCCACTCCATGTAGTTTTCCTTGGCTGTAATGTCTTTTAGGTTGGTTTGAAGGCAGGGAAATGGTTTTTCCAAGTTGCTCTGGGGACCTTTTGGCTAAAAAGCGGTCTCTCTCTCTCTCTCTCTGGCTTTTCTTCACAAACGAAGATTCAGGAAGGACTCATCCCGCGCTTTCTGCAAGCGCACTGATGACTGAAAAGGCCAATCCGAGATAAACAAGTCCAATTGCAGAAAGCACAGCAGAAGGTCTCCTTGGGTGATGTTTCTGGGTTGTGGTTCTTTCTGCGTTGTTGTTTCTCTTCAAGACTTGTTCGGCGTGAGTTCTCAAATAAGGTTGCAGCATTGTGGATAGTGCATCTCCATGCCTCCCGATGTGAGGCCAGGGCGGACCATTGTTGGTGATCATTGTGGCTGAGCCTGAGATGTTGTTTCAGGGAGTCCTTGTATCGTGTAAAACTGTGTTAAATATATAATTACAGGTACTAGTATTCTCTGGGGTATCTCTCAGAAGATACGCCTAAGAGTGTGTTATTACTTCTTGTGATTTTTCTTAGGGACAGGTGATTCAGTCATTATTACTTCCATGCATATGTCTCTTTCCTACCTTTTAGTCTCCTATAAAGGTACTAAAGATTACTTTTAATTAAAGCAGATGACTTTTGAATGTCCACTAACCACAGGAGGAAATAGAAAGGCAACTTTGAGCTGGAGATGTACATAAGTGCTGAAGAGTTGTGGCTTCCTGTGCAAAATTAAAATAATAAATGTCTAAAGTGTTGATCTGAGAATGTTGTAGTCTACAGAAACTTTAAAAAAAGATAGTGATTTGAAGGAAACTGATCCAGCAAAGCTTGTAGCCAGTTTGGTGGCACAGCACAGTCTATAGCTGCAGAATTATAAATAAACGCAGATTAGCAGTTCAATAAGGGCAACTGAATTTATATTAGTATGGCATGCAGTGGCAATTGAATTTACAGCTGAGCTATAATAAAAAATTCAGAGAAGCCCTTGGGATGCATTCACATGCAAGTAATTGTAAAGTGTAATGGCTAAGAGTATGAGCCAGCAAGTCCCTGATTCATAGGAGCACAGGACTCAGTCAGAACAGTGATCCATTTAGCCCAGTAGCATGGAACCACTAGCAGTAGCTTTTCAGGTTTTCAAGTAGAACTGTTTCCTAGCTCTGCCTCAAGATGTCAGGAATTCAGCCTTGAATCTAGTGTAACAGTACACCCCACACCATCTCCTCACCTATGAGTTTCTTAGGCAAGCCACTTTCAACCTCTGTCATTTGCTTGCTGGTTAAGGACAGGCTACTTACATGTAACTGTAGTTCTTTGAGTGGTCAACTGTGAAATCACGTGCTTGGGTTACTGCGCCTGCGCAAAACAGCATTTGGAACATTCTAAAGCAGTTAGGCAAATCTTTTTGGCAGTACCTCCACACATCTCCCTGTGATATATAAATACTGAGCCTGGCAAAAGTTCCTTAGTTGCATGCGTGCTGCATAGCAGCATCAATGAAACCAAGGAACAGCAGGACACACGAGGGGAGAATGGGCGAGTTTGTGTGATTTCACAGATGATCTCTCAAAGAACTACAGTTACAGCTAATTAACCTGTCCTTCATTGTGGTCTCTGTGAATCACACAATTGGGATGTTGGTAAGCTACACCATACAGGTTGTAGGAGTGTCATGCAGAAGCCCCCCCCCCAAAAAAAGTGGCTCAGCTCAGAGAAAAAACACATAAGAGACATGGTATAACTCAAGAAAGTGTGTGATTTAAACTTAGTTGCAAAGCAGGGCAAGAAATGCAGAGCAATCAAGTCCACAAGGGACATTAGTCAAAAACCCTTCAAGGCAAAGTAAGGTATAAGGGCATTGCATCACAGGCGGCAACAACACAGATATATACAACCACCAGATCACATCAAGTGATGAATGGAAGGTACATAACAAATAGAATTATCTCTCTCTCTCTGGCTTTTCTTCACAAACGAAGATTCAGGAAGGACGCATCACACGTTTTCTGCAAGCGCGCTGATGACTAAAAAGGCCAATCCAAGATAAACAAGTCTGGTTGCAGAAAGCACAGCAGAAAGTCTCCTTGGGTGATGTTTCTGGGTTGTGATTCTTTCTGCGTTGTCATTTCTCTTCAAGACTTGTTCGGCGTGAGTTCTCAAATAAGACTGCAGCATTGTGGATAGTGCGTCTCCATAGTGCGATGTGAGGCCAGGGCGGACCATTGTTGGTGATCAATTTGGCCGAGCCTAAGATGTTGTTTCAAGGAGTCCTTGTATCGCTTTTTTGGAGCGCCCCTCTTATGCTGGCCCGTGGTGAGTTCACCGTAGAGTACTATTTTTGGGAGGTGATGGTCTTCCATCCTAGAAACGTGCCCTGCCCAGCGCAGCTGTGTTCTCAATATCACGGACTCAGTGCTGGTGATCCCTGCTTGCTCAAGGACAACAACATTCATCACATAGTCAAGCCAGTGTATATTTAGGATTGTGCGTATACAGCGCTGATGAAAGCGTTCGAGGAGTCGTAAGTGGTGGCGATAGGTGACCCATGTTTCAGACCCATAAAGAAAAATAGTACAATGGCTCTATACACACTGATTTTTGTGCTTTGCTTCAGGTGTTTATTACTCCAGACTTTTTTGTAGAGTCTTCCAAATGCGCTATATGCCTTTGCTAATCTGTGATCGATCTCTTTGTCAATCTTGGCATCTGAGGAGATGATGCTTCCCAGGTAGGTGAACTGCTGAACGGACTTTAGCACAGATTTGCCAATGGCAATGTGGGGATGATGGTGTTCGTCCTGTGGTGCAGGCTGTTAAAGAACTTCCGTTTTCTTCAGGTTGACTTCCAGCCCAAACAGCTCTGCAGCTGTTGTGAAGCAGGATGTTAGGCACTGCAGAGCTGCTTCTGTGTGGGCAACAAGGGCAGCATCATCAGCGAAGAGCAGCTCATGGACTAGATAGTTTAGAGTCTTGGTGCAAGCCCTCAACCGGCTTAAGTTAAACAAGCTGCCATCAGTACGGTAATGTATATAGATGCCGTCTTCTTCTCCAAGCTCTGCCGTAGCCCTTTGGAGCATCTCGCTGAAGAAGATTGTAAATATAGTTGGAGCAAGAACACAACCTTGCTTCACTCCATTAGTTATTAGAAAGGGCATAACAAATAGAATTATATGTTCAAGATAATGCACACACCAGAAACAATAGAGCATATGCACAAGAGTCAAGCATGAAAACAATACAGATTCACTTATCAATGGCAGGAATACATGACATCAACATAGCTTTACCAAAAACCCCATTGGACTTAGAATGAGTACCGATAGGGTAAGAAGACAGAAAGGTCATGGTTAGGCCCTAACAGCAGCATGACAGACATCCGGCAAGGGAATGCCTGCCAAAAAGGCAGAAGAGGCAGAGACTGCCCTGGTGGAATGTCCTTAAATCTGAGCAGGAGGTTCAACTCGAGCAAGTTACTAGGCAAGGTTGTCAGCACCACCCACTTCGATGGCCTTTGTGCTGAGATCAGCAGTCCATGCTTGCTCTGGGAGCAACAGGAAACATGTTGAGGCCAATGAGACAGAACAGTCTGGTTAACATAGAAAGTGAGAGCCCTCCATATATTGAGTGTATGGAACTTTAGTTCAAGATCAGAGGAAGGATTCTGAAAAAATGGCAGAAGTACAATGTCCTGATTCAGATGAGAAGAAGAAATGACCTTTGAAAAAATGGAAGTGTCTGGTCGCAAGACAACTTTGTGCTTGTGGAAAAACAGGAAGAGTTGAGTGACACAAAGGGTGCACAGCTCATCAGCCCATCGAGCTGAAGTGATTGACACCAGAAACATCTCATATGTGAGGGACAAAGAAGATGTGAGGCTATCCGTTTGAACAGGTGGTAATGCAACTGGGAGAGGACAGGCTTGGGATTGCAGGCCACCATTGGTCCCAACACAGGAGGGTGCAGGGTACGGTGCACCATGATGATGTTCTCACAAGAGGATCTTGAAACGAAGAGGGGCAACCTGAGAGTAGGAACCGATTGGAATGACAACCAAATAGACTTTGACAGTTGAGAAGGAAAAAAAGCTGGTGTTAGAGAGAGAAAGCAGGAATTTGAGGACGTCCTGAATCCTGGTCGGTCCAGGGAAAGGAACTAAAACATTGCCAGTGGAAAGCATGGAATCATATCATGGAGGGCCAATGAGATGTGTCGATAACATGCTGGAGATGATCAAGCAAGTCAGTCACAGGAAGAGCCTCCATGCTGTGAGGTTCAGAGTCTGGAGGTCTGGGTGATGAATATGATCCCCACACATGAACAGTACATCTGGCTGTAGAGGCAGTTGTTTGTAAGTGTGATTCAACTAGGAGAAAAGAGTTTGCAAGCCAAAATTGATGAGGCATGGGAAAATAATAATAATAACTCATGGCCAGCAAAATCAAGTAACCACCATGGAAAAGCGTACACTGAAGTATGATTAAAAAACCAAACTGAAAGGTTCTGCCAAAAAATAACCAGGATAAACCAATTCCACTTACAATTATAAAAGAGCAACAATATGAAGAAATAAAAGGATAACTAAACCCTGGAGCAGAGAATCCAATAAAATTAAATTTCTGAAAGGGTAAAAATACCCCATTAGAAAGTTTACAAATGCTACAAATAAGTATCTAAAGATAAAACAAAATCCAAAAATCAAGGCCAAAAAAAAGAAAAATCTGACCCCTGAAGTAGATGAGTCAGTAAAATTACTAAAGGGGTGACAATACCCCACTGAAAAGTATGCAAATGCTAAAAATAAAATGTTATAATAATATAATATAATAATAATAACTGAAGTATGAGACACTAAAGCAATATATGTGTCTATTGACCATGGAACAAAGGAGACTGCCATGGGATATCTACATTGCAATACATAAATACAATTCCTGCAGGTCCAGCATAGCCTAGTCCTGCATCAAAGGGAGGATGGAGCTTAGAGTGCCCATCCTGTAGTGCCTGGGTGGGCGTAAAGCTAAAATCTTAAAACTACCAGGATGAGAGTGAACATCTGTCCTTCTTAAACATGATGAAGTAACGGAAACAAAACTTGATTGAGACAAGAGGGTGGGGTGAGCTCGAGAGAGAAATATAGGCTTTATAGTATCCCTCTTAAAACTGGAGTTGGCCTCATGTTACTGTGGCCTGAAAAAGAGTGCCTACTAGGAAGATGGTAAATAATGCAGAGGGGAGTGAACATGCAGAGATAGAACTGTAACAACAATGAAACAGTGAAGTGTATACTTGTGAAAAAGACCTGGAATGGGGCAAGAAGTGCTACAGGGCCAGACATCTGTCCCGAGGCAGGTACGCCTTTGCGTCTTGGGAATCCAGAAGAGCCCCTATGAATTGGACAGTGGGAGACATTTCCAGATGAGACTTCTTCCAGTTGACCATGAAGCCAAGGTTGTGAAGAAAATGGAGGACCACATGGATGTTGTCCAACAGTTGTGGCCTGGGATCCACCATAAACAGCCAATTGTCCAGGTATGGGAAGACGATGACACCTCTCTGATGGAGCCATGCAACAATGATGCGACACATTTTGTAAAGACTCTGGGTGTGGTACAAAGGTCAAATGGGATGACCTTGTACTGATGGCAAAACACAGGTACTGGTGATGGTAGGGCCAAATACGTATGTGGAAGTATTTTAAGTCCACAGTAGCGAACCAGTCCCCTTGTTGCAGTAATGGTAGGATTGAGGCAAATGTTACCATTCTGAACCTTTTGGGTCTGATGTAATGGTTCAGGTGCCTGAGGTCTAGAATAGGCTGAAATCCTCCGTCTCATTTGGAAACTACAAAGTACCAGGAGAAAACCCCTTGGAAGATATGAGAAGCAGGAACACGTTCTATAGCCCCTTTCTGTAGCAAAGAGACAACCTCCTCCCTGAGGACAGCAGAGGGGGCAGTTTCCTGATAAACTCCCACAGGTGGCATACGGAGGAATTCTATCACATATCCAGATGCAACAATCTTTAGCACCCAGGCATCTGTGGTGATGGAATGTCAAAAGTCTATGGTAGATGTGTGCCTGAGAGGGAGAGCAGTGACAGTAATGGCAGGGTTGTTGGTGAAAGAGACAGTCAGAGGTGTGGCATTGTCAAGGCAGGAGTCAAACTCTGTTTGGACCTGTTGGCGCCTTTCTTCTTGAAATAAGACTTCAGTCTGGTAGAAGAAGGAAGCTTCTTCCATGAGGCAGACTGGAAAGAGCTCTGCTGATGGGGCCTGGAGTAAGAAGGGTTGTAGGTGTGGCAGTATGAGGAATAATGACATCTCGCACCAAATCTCACCTTCGGTGGCTGGGTAAAGGACGGGAAGCCAGACTTTTTCACCGTTGCCCACATCTTATGTGTATGTTCTAGTTTTATGTTCGTGTCAGCATGAAAGAGCCCTTTCTCATCCAACAGCAGATCTTCTATGACAGAGTGCACAATAGTAGACAGGCCAGAGCCAGGCATGGTGTCCAAGTGCAGTGGAGCCCGCTATCAGCTTCCCAGTGCAGTCTGCCAGATGCTTGGCTGATTGGAGTTGGTGGCTTGCTAGCGCAAGACCGTCATCCTTCAGCACAGAGACAACTCTACTGTCCTGGTCTGGGAGGTTGGCACAATACGGGGCAATCTTCTCCCAGAGGAAGCATTGATAGGCCCCCATACAGGTCGTGTAGTTAGCAGCTTTAGATATTAGACAAGCTGATGAATAGAGCTTTTGTTCCGTCTAGCTTCCTGCCCTTCTTATCCATTGGGATAGGGTGTACCTTCTGTGACAACCTAGATTGAGCATCATCAACAACAATAGAATTAGGCTTTGGATGTTGCATAAGCCACATAATGTCATCCAACACCTTATAGAGATTGTCTAACTTCCTCGAAGGAGGTGGTACCGAAGAGGGAGTAGACCAAGATCTTTTAGCAACCTGGAACAAGTAAGGCAGGATGGCAGAGGGAATAGCAGGTTCTTCCCTGTGCAGTTGTTTAAAGATAGGATCTTCAACCAAAGGCTCTAGAAGAGACGCTTTTAGGCCCAAAGTGCCCACCATCCTCGCCATCTGATCAGCAAACAATCTAAAATCATCAGTAGGTGATGGAGGGTCTGGATCACCTAAACCAGTGGTTCTCAAGCTTTGGTCTTCTAGGTGGTTTGGACTTCAACTCCCAGAATTCCTCAGCATTGGTCATACTGGCTGAGACTTCTGGGAGTTGAAGTCCAAAACATTTGAAGGACCAAAAGTTGAGAACCACTGACCTAAACGGACAGGAGGAGAACAACCCGAAGAAGACTCATCAGAAGCAGGTGATTCCAAATGGGTAGAGGATGCGGAGAGCATACGCTTCTATGGCCACTTAGGAGGCGAGGAGCAACATCATAGGACTGCAGAACCGGTACCATCACCCACACCCAACGGACATGGGACCTGATCCGGCCAATCATGCTGTGTCTTTTTTGAAGCATTACGTTCAGAAAGGACAGTTGAAGGAGGCACCGACCCAGGCTCTGGAACTGCTACCGGTACTGATGGTACCGGAGCATCTTACAGGGGCGGGAAGGTCAGCAGGACGCGCTCTCACACCACCTATGTCAGTGGTGGTGGTAGTGGGAAACAGAACGTTCCCTAAAGGATCTGTGCTGACATGGCCCATGGTGCCGAATCCAATCAAAGAACCCACAGTCACAACCATCAAAATGCCTGCAACCACTATAACGGGGGCAATCTGCATAAACATAGTCCCAGTCTTGGTAGTAGAGACAAGGCAGTGTGCGAGAGTAAGACTGGCCTCATGGTGATCTCCATCTCAATGTACGAGCAGAAGAAGCATAAGAGGATTTGCAGTAAGAGCGAGACTTTGATTTGGAACGGGAGCAAGATTAAGAACGTGAGTACCACCTAGAGGAGTGAGGGTCCCAGCGATTCTGTGTGCGCACTCGAGCGGGACAGATCTCAGTACTGGAGAAAAAGGCTTTAGACAGGAGATCTCTTGGAAGCGCAGGAAGAAACTCCTCCGGATGCAAGTCACTTAGGGCCATTGGATGTGAATCATCTGGTAGCAGAGAACAAACTCAGGACACCCGGATTACCTCAACATTGGAGAGCTCAGGATCAGATGTACCTTCAGTAGCACGAGTCCGGTGTTGGTGGGATCCCTCCGAGGTGAATCTCCACCAGCTCCAACTCAGGCAAAAGTGGGCAGTGTTACCACCAAAAAGGCCTTATGTACAAGTCTAGAAAGTTCTGAAGCTGTTTCTGTGCAGCCATTTGTGTGCATTCACAGAGACCATGAAGAAGAAGTTGGTATTGGTGGTCATCGGCCCTTGGTACAGAGGGACTAACCTGATAAGTTTCCTTTGCATGGAGCAAGAGTATGGTACCAACAACTGGCACTCAGTATGGAAGGACTGGTTGCACTCAGTTCCTCAGTATGGAATGAGGAGATGGTACCAATGATATGGCGGGAGCAATAATGTCCTCTCTTTCATCCATACATAGAGAGAAGATGGTACCAGCAATCAGTCCATGGCATGGAGTGATTCCTTCATATGGAGTGAGGAGATGGTCCTGACGATAGGCCCTTATTATAAGAGCAATTGAGCTCATATTTCTCCTGCAACAGGAGTGTCAGGACGGTCTGAGGCCACTGGCAATGCCAGCCTGGTTTCTACCCAACATTTCTAAGCCAGTGTAGAAGATTCCATGTAAGACCACCCTGAGGGACATTTGGTCTGACAAGTCGATGGAGTCAGAACCAAAGAGGATCAAGGTGGGCCAGGGAATGATAAAATGATGATCCATGGATGAAATAGTTTCCCATCTGCCCAAAAGCCTCAGGTTGGCTTTGCTCATACAACAGAGCCATTAACCTCACCTCAGTATTAAAACCAGCTTATGCCAAGCCGAAAAGGCATGCCGAGTGCCACTTAACTCAGGAGTGTGGAAGAAGCTTTTCAGCTGCAATTGTAGGTGGAGGAGAGGAAGAATGAAGAGCCATAGAGTTGTCCCCTTTCTTCTTCTTATGTTTCCTCTTTTCCTCCACACGGGAAAGATCGGCCTCCAATGACTTTCCATGAGTATCTGGAACTACTATACAAGTCACTCGACCCTTCGAGCTTGAAGGGGTAGAGATTTCCTTTGTTGACAACACCACAGATTCACATCAGGACCACTGTGATGTTGACAGGTGAGCCCCTCACTACCATGAGAACGCTTCTACACATCATGAGAGGTGTCAGAAGAGCATTTTGACAACAAATCTGATCTTGAAAGAGAAAGCTGGATTCAGGCAAAGGTCACTTGAAACCATGCCAGGAAGAGTTTTAGAAGACACAAGCATTTCAAATAGCCATCATGACCAGATACCTCTGCACTGTAGACCATAGAGTACTTAAAGGACATTGAAGACATTGTCAAGAATGAAGAGGAGATAGAAGAAACTGGAGTTGATTGAAGATCACAGAAGAAACTGAGGGAAAACTGCTGAGTCATGTTAGAACATTCTGTAGCTGGTAGCATGGCAGATGAAAAAGAACTGAAGTACAGTAGCACCCCCGTATCCACTGATTCGCCAACTGCTGATTCAATTATCTGTGGTTGGTGACGGTGGGGGGGAAGGGAGAGGGTAGGGAACTCGCCTCTCCCGTCCCTTCCCCTGGGAGGGCTCTTGTTGTTGTGGCAGCGATCGTGTGGGAGAATGGGGAGGGAGCTCACTTCTCCTGTTCCTTCCCTTGGGACGGCTCCTGTCGCTGCAGCAGTGATTGCAGGGGAGGAGGAGGGATCTCGCCTCTTTCATCCTTTCCCCTGAGAGGGCTCCGCTGGCAGCGGTGGGATGGTGGTGGGTGGTGTTCACTATTATCCGCTGATTTCGTTATCCGTAGTGGGGCCCAGAACCAATCCACTGCAGAAACAGGGGTGCTACTGTACTTTTGGCAGTCTCAATATTTATATACCACAGAGAGGTGGGTGGAGCTACTGCCAAAAAGCTTTGCCTAACTGCTCTAGAATGTTCCGAATGATGTTCTATGCAAGCACAGTAACTCAACTGTGTGATTCACAGAGACCACAATGAAGAATTCCACATATACGGACAACCTAGCTAAAGCACCACATCTAGTATGATTTAATTACAATAAGATTATCAAAGTGAATTTGTGTGTGTGTGTGTGTGTGTGTGTGTGTGTGTGTTTATTTATTAACTATATTTATAACCTGCATTTCCTTTAGTGAATGACTCAGTGTACATAATTCTCTTCCTCACTACTTTATCCTCACAACAAGCCTGTGAGGTAGGTTAGGCTGAGAGAGTGACTGGCCCAAAGCCATCCAGTGTGTTTGATGGTTTGATTCCATCATGCATTAATTTTATGACTTAACATACAAAAAAAATTATGGATATCCCACTCTATGTTATATTCCACCCTATGTGGGTGTCCCACCCTATATCTGCAAATAAGACTGTGTAGTTGGCATTGATTTCAGTGGGTTTAATCAGTAAACTCACTGTTCGCTAATATTTGACTGCATTAAAATGTCTTTTTACTTTTCTCAACATATGCTTCTTCTTTCCTTGCAGGTATAAAATAATTTCTACATAGAATTAAGAATTCTTTGGCAAAAAGAAAAATGGCAAGTGTCAGTTCAATTGGCCACCTCCCATACTTCTTTGGCAACATCACACGTGAGGAAGCTGAAGATTATTTGATGCAAGGTGGACTGAGCAATGGATTGTACCTACTGCGACAGAGCCGAAACTATCTAGGTGGCTTTGCTTTGTCCCTCGTTCATGATAGTAAAGTTTATCATTATACCATTGAAAGGGAAATCAGTGGCTCTTATGCCATTACAGGAGGAAAATCCCACAGGAGTCCTGTAGAACTCATTAACTACCACTCAGATGAAGTAGATGGTCTTGTTTGCCTACTCAGAAAACCATGTAATCGCCCACCAGGAGTGGAACCAAAAACTAGTCAATTTGAAGACTTAAAAGAGAATCTAATCAGGGAATATGTCAGACACACTTGGAACCTACATGTGAGTTTATTGTTCTTTCCTCTGTATTTTTTTTCTCCCTTTTGCATTTGGCACCTGCTGAACAAAGAGAGGTGTAGAAGAGGGCAAGAAGTGAAAGACAAGTTCCCCTGCTGGACTTATGGTCTTTTAACTGCTGGTGATTCATGTTTATGATCATTAATAACTGAATGTGACCCCCAAAGCCCAACTTTTCAACCAGGCAGCACCCCAGCCAAAGGATTTCTGAGGCTTTGCAGATCTGGATGCTGAAAAAACAACATCTGCAGTGCTCTGCTGGCTGTGGGCCACTTTGAGACAAATGATTGTTGGAGTACCCTGAGGGGTCTCCCCAGCTGCCTATTTGTGTGATATGCCTCATGACTGGGAGGCCAGTGCAAACATCATTTCCCACTACCCCAATCTGTATTGCCTCAGAGACACTTCAGTTGGGATGCTGTCAGGCTGCCAAAGTGATTTTTGGGGAGAGTGGTGGCATCACCAGACATAACTATGATGACGAAGTTCTATCATCATAGTTACATTTGATGGTGCAGGATCTTGGCCCATACTTTTTGCTCTGTTTTGGTATCCATAATATAAGTAGCAAATCCTGTCGCGTAAAAAAAAAATAGCATTCTTGCTGACTGGTGTTCATTCTCTTTCTCTCTCCCCCTCCCTCTTTCCCTCCCCCCTCTCCCTCTCATGCACACACATATTACCATTGTTGAAATAAACATAAAAATATTTGAAATTCTCTTGTTACACCATCTATGCATCAACCAAAATTCCTATATCACAGACTATGATGTTGCTCAGGGCACATTTATGGATGGCATGGTTTCTTGTATGCTTCTTACTCTTTCATAAATCTATTGGTTTATCTTGCTCTTTTTGGTATAATTTTTTAAGTCGTGGTATTCATTTTACTCCTTGTTTTGTTTGGATTATAAAAGGTATATATTTTAAGACCAGTTTGCGTTTCACACCATAGGTTCAAATGTTGCTGGACCAGCATAACTCTAAAAGAGAAATGGATAGGATCCAAGGGCCACTTCCTCTCCTCTGCAAGACCTCAGTGGGCTATGCTACATATGCCTGTGAGAGCGGGGAAAGCCTTAAAATGATCAGTTGTTCCCCAGAACCCCCAGAAACATTAAATAGGCCATCTAAAGGTCATCTATTTAAGACCCCCTTTCCGCAGTAGCCTTTCCTGTGAAACAGGAATTGACCTTGTCTGTTGGGAGAAAGGCTGGAGGGGTACATCTGGTCCACAGGTCACACTTAGCCCACCCTTGGACACTCTTTTCAAAGTAGCTGTCTAACATAACTTTGGATGTGCCCAAGCCTTAGCTCAGCTTCTAGAAATGTTTATATTATATGCTTACACCTTTCCCTTCTTTTGTCCACTGTGCAGGGACATGCTCTTGAGCAAGCAATTATTAGTCAGAAACCACAGCTAGAGAAATTGATTGCAACAACAGCACATTTGAAGATGCCCTGGTTCCATGGGATGATATCTCGTGAGGAATCAGAGCACCGTGTTCTTCTAGGGACAAAGACCAATGGGAAATTTTTGTAAGTAAACGTTTCCACCTGTCACCTGTTTCCAAAGGTTAATGATGGCAGTTTGAAGAGTAGGAGGAAAACTGTAATACATTCATTTTTCTTAACCATTCCAAAGTCTGTGTAACATTTTTATTTGCACTGAAATGTAATATCTGTTTATCCATGCATCCATTGAAAGCTACATTCATGACTTGTTTGCACAAGCTTTATAAATTCCTTGTGAATGTCAGATCTGTTCCCCTATTCCTTGTTGTGAATATGTGTTGAAAAGAGGGATTGTGTTTACAACTGTGTTGTTTAATGAATAATGGATTGTACTTTAACATTTATTAACCAACTTTCTGAAAGAGGCAGAAATGGTTTTAAATACTTCTGTTTTAATCTTTCACTTATTAAATACTATGAATTGATCCATATACTCAAGCCTGTTGATCTCAGTGGAAATAAATGTCCCTAACTGATGGAAAGTTTGAAGTTTAGATATCACTATTTTGTGTAGTGGATTCTTTGTTACTCTGAAACACTGTCATGACTTCTAGAGTTGTAATGAATCAAAGAAACTTAATGACAGTGAGAGAAAAATCCTTTCTTTTATTTAATGTTCATACAAATTATAATAGTTAACTGACTTACCATCCAGGTAATTTAACAGAATGATGAAAAAGTCAGGTAGCAAGGCTATATACCAGATACCTTTCAGGTGTTGTCAGAATGAAAATGCCATCAGCCCAAGCCATTATTGCCAGCAGTAAGGGATGATGGGAATTGTACTTCAACACCTGGAAGGCCAGATGTTTCTCCTCTCTTGTTGCACATGCTTACCTGAGATAAGTCCTGTTAAACCCAAGACCATATTAAATTTTTGGGGGCCCCAGGGATGCACTCGTCCCATAAAATCTTTTCAGCCTCAAATGGGCGGGTAGCATCTCAGCTCTCTTCCACACTTTCAGTCATTAGGAGCTCCTTCATCTCTTTTTTGGCCCCGTAGAGTCCTTCCATCAAAAGAGGTAGTAACTAGAGTAGGAAATCCAGTCACTTCCTGAATGGAAAAAAGAGTTGCCTAGGAACCTCCCCTCCAAAACAAGACACACACAAAAAAGACACAAAAATGAACATGAGGTGAAGGTAGAAAGTATAGTAGTGCCCTCTAGAATTTTGGGAGAACTATTATTTATTTGGGTACAAAAAAAATCCCTCTAGTTTTTTGGAAGAGTGTTCTTTCAACCATAGGTGTAACAATGGGTGTGTGGCCCTCCAGTGACTTATGGGGGCCAGTGAACCTCCTTCCCCAACACTAGCAGTTCCCTATCACTATATTGTATTTTATGGGACTTAATTCTGTAAATACGCTTAGAGTCATGCAGGTTAGGGAAGAAAAGTTCCTAATTCTTGGCAAGTTTTAACGTGTGCTTTATTTAAAAAAGTTGCTGATTAGGAGTTTGCAAAGTATTGAGTCCTATGCAAGGGGAAGGATGGGCTATAAATAAATAGAGAGATATCTAGACTAAAGGCCATGACCGAGGGCACACTTTTTTGATTGCCAGAGCTTTTCTCTGCTATTGCAACTGTATCTCCTATAGTGTTAAGAAGCATAATTCTGCAAGGGGAGCCATGCCCCATAGATGGATTTGTTATGACCCCCACATGTTTCTGCTAATTCAGTAGCCTCCAAAACAGACAAAAATGACTGATTTATTATAAAATCTCTATCTCTTTATTGTGGATTTGATTAGGTGAAGACTTAAAATTTTTAACTGCACAGAAAACTTACTGAAATCTGTCTGAAAAGCAAATTTAACTATTCCAGACATGAGTTGTTTTTGATAAACAAAACCTAAAGATGAGCTGTTTTTCATACAGTTGCCCTTGATGAATGCAGTGGATTTCTTTGTATTCAGATGAATTACCCAGACGTTCTCTCCAGTTTTCCATCTGTATGGAAATACTACATTTTGGAATTTCCCCACTCATCTTTTATCTAACTGTACCACATGTTGTTGACATCTGCACTGCGTTTCTTCCTTTATTTCTGTTTTGTAGCTACCTTAACTTATTTATAGCTGGGCCAAGAAATAAACAGTGTACTAGGAATTCAGGAACTGGAAAATCCTACTCATCTGTGTAACTTGGAAAGGATTTGACAAGATCACATTAGTTGTTCTGACTCTTCCCCCCCCCCCCCCAGGTTGTACCATAAAAGAAGCACGAGATTTTCTTTCCCTACTACATGTTCATACCTTATTTTTTTAGTATACTGTAGTTTCTTTTTAAATGAAGAACAACAATAGAAAGTAATCTTGTATTTCAAGATTAATACCTTCTGTAAAGTTTACAGAAACTAGTGTATTGTTTATATAGTGTCAACAATCAAATGAAAACCTACTTCTGGATATCTTTGAATAGCACATGCAAAAGTGAGAATTTGTAAGCTTTATTGTGGGCTCTGAGGAACATATGAAGCTAAGCAGGCCTTCTTTTATGGTAAAAGAATATTAGGAATTAATATTTATTTTATAACATTGTATGGATGCTGAAAAGGATGTCTTGTTGCATCAGATCAGAGGAAGTGAGAAACATAATGAACATCTTTTACTGATCAGACTGGACTACTATAGAATTGAATTCAAACCACTTATCTTTTACCCATTTGGTTGAATTTTACTAAGGAAGGTAGGTGTCAGTGGGTTATATACCTCAAAGATCTCCAGCAAATTATGGTTAATGCAGGTACAGTGAGGCCTCTGGATCCATGGGGGTTCAGTTCTGGGACTCGCAGCAGATAACAAAAAAAAAGTGGAAGATTGCATCCCATATTATTAAATGGTGGCAATGTGCATACAGACTTTTCAGTGTGTCTGTGTTCACATCCTGCCATTTTAAGTATAGGACATGAGTATCCCCGGTTGCTCAAAATCGTGGATTCAGAGCCCATGAATTAGGAGAACCCACTCTATTGTAATTCAGAAGAATGCAAAATGGAGAAAATTAGCAACTTTATACAATCAATGATAAACGGTGAAGAAAAAATACGTGTTATTGTAAGAATGAATCCCCATTCAGTTTGAATGTGTTTAACTTTATTTTGATCTTTGCAGAATCAGGGAAAGAGACAACAATGGATCATATGCTCTCTGCCTCCTCAATGAAGGAAAAGTTGCACATTATCGCATTGATAAAGATAAGAAGGGAAAACTCTCAATCCCAGATGGAAAGAAGTTTGATACTCTCTGCCAGGTCTGTCAAGTATCCAAGTGTCATTTATTCTGTATACTGAGAGTGTAAAAAGTATAGTGTGGGGATTGTGGGGTCAACATTCTTTTAACAAACAAAAGGGCTTGTCTATATGAGAAGATATAATGTTGATTGTTGAGCATTAATGCAAATTCACAGCAGTGTTCATTTGTCTCCATATTTATTTATTTATTTATTTTGGCAAAATTGCTGGCATGGGAAGCTATCTGTGTTTGATGTTCACATGGAGCCATGCCTGTAAATGGCTGCACAGTATTTTATTTTATCTTTTACTGTAAATCTAAGGTGTGCATGTGCAACTTCCATTTAAAAAACTGTTTGGTTGCCTCAGTGCTGCAAAAAAGTGCATGATGGCTACCAAGAAACTCCAAAATGATGCTTTGTGGCTGGCACGCCAGCCTCTTCACATGTCTAACTAATCAGGTGTCCACTTCCACTCCTATCCATGAACGTGCAGTGATGCAATTTGGTTGTCCTAACGAACGGGAATGCAAATTTTACCCACATTCTTTTCTTTCTTTTTTTTTAAACACCTCAGGAGAAGCCGCAAAGGTTTTTCCCCTTGTAGTTTTCTGGAGTTTTTGGCCCCTCTTCTTCCGAATATGGAGAATCACCACTGGATCTCATTGGGACAAAAGGTGTTTTTCTCGAATTCTATGAGGGTTTTTTTTACTGTCTAGACAACCTTAAAGACTACCTGACATCCTTTCAGTATAATGGAAATATCTGCATGCAGAGAAAGCCTATGCCAGCACTTTGCAACCCTCGTTGCAACATTGTGTGACACATGTCAATGACTGGATGATGTGCAATGCACAATATGCAACTGCTTTTTGTAACCAAAATGTGCAGTGTTGCTGCATAAGCAGAAAGTCACACTTTCTCAGTCCAAGTATAAGTCAGTAGCAAAACTCCTCTGAATAAATCTTGCAAAGAGAACCTATGATAAGGTTGTCATAAGTCATAGTTGACTTGAAGGCATACAACAGCAATTAATGTTGATGCCTAGAGTGCACTTTGTTGATTTAGAATAATAGTAGTTGGCATGGTGGGGGTGGTAGCTTCACCCCGCACTGTGTTTGCTTTATAGTAAAATCCATGATTATATATTTGGTGTAGCCTATAGTCTGACTTCCTGTCAAAAATTACTGTAGAAACTCTGTTGTAATCCTAAATTAAGAAACACTCAGTAGACCACGCTGTCTCTATGCTTAACTTCATATGCAGACCATCCAGACTTAAAAATTGTAGCATTTTTATTAGTTTTATTATATGAACTTCAGATGCACCATTTCACCATCCTTAGAGTTATTTGTTTAAACATCACTAATTTGCATTTAGATTTGCCTGCATATAATTGTATGTAGAAAAATGACCATTTGTGTATTGTTCTTTCTGTACAAGTAAATAAAGTTCATAAAGCAAACAGAATGAAAATGTAAATTGAAAGAAGATCAGGAAGACAAAATAGACATGACCAAAACTACATTGTCATCAGTGTTCATTCTTCTTGCTCTGTTGTTCCACATTACCAATTATGAGGCATGTATGGGTGCTTACCAGCAACTTTTGTGGGAGAAAATATCACCTTTTCTAGAGAAGCTTCCAGAGGGTTCACAGGATGGCTTCTGTACTTCAGGCAGAAGTTCATTGGCTGGCAACTCAGCAGTTTAACACAGCTCATAATGCTGCCAACTTCACTGACAAGGCTCTGGTGGGAGCTATTGCCCTGCACTGCCATACTTGGCTTTGCTCATCTGGCCTTTTCTATCTGGCAAGGGCTACTACAGAAGACCTCCTTTTTGATGAGAAGGGCTTATTTAATTCCAAGACTGACAATAAAGTGAACAAATGCAAAAGATACATACAATGACACAGAAGTTTGGATTTTTTCCCACTGTCACAAGTGTCTTCCAGGTTTCATTTTTTCCTGGGCAAAGCATGCCTCTTTTAAGAGATCCTTCAGTTCAGCTGGAAGCAGACAACCTCATGCTCTTCTGTCTCCAGCAGCCAAGGAGAGCTCTTCGGCCTCACGCTTTCAATCCCAGCAAAAAAAAAAAAAAAAAAAAAAAAGTGTCACCAGGACCTCTTTAAGTGACTCATGGGCCCCCAGCCCTAAAACCTCTGGTGCTCCCCCTTTTCATGACACACTGTCCAGGTTCCATCAGTCTTAGGCTTCCAGCACTTCAGACTCTTGGGTCCTCACCAACATGAAGAGGGGATATACCATAGAGTTCTGGATGAAACTCTTGACTGGGGTTTATTGAAGTACTAATCCCTCTCCAACCCTAACATGAGGAGGTGGAAGCCCTCCTCCTCGAGGGAGAGATAGAACTGGTCCTTCCCTCTCATCTCAAGCATGGATTCTTGTCCTGCTACTTCATCGTGTCCAAGAAGGACGGTGGGCTGTGCCCCATTCTAGATCTTTGGGATGTCAACTTCTACAAAGAGCTCAGACATTTCATAATAGTTTTGTTCAGTTCCATTCTTCCCCTGGTGCAGAAGGGAGACTGGTTTGCAACTCTTGAGCTAAAGGACGCACACTTTCATATCACAATCAGACCCTGTCACAGGTGTTTTCTCTGATTTGCAGTGGGCAGAAAGGTCTATAGGTTTTGCACCGTTCGGCTTGTGCACAGCTCCACAAGTTTTCACGAAGTGCATGGTGGGGGTGGCAGCCTGGCTTCAACAGCAAGGAGCCATTCTCTTCCCATGCATCAACAAATGGCTCCTTGTTACACACTCTTGAGCTTGCCTGGTTACCAACATCCACCTCACTCTTCATTTCCCAGATTCGTTGGGTCTCATAATGAGAAATACCATCTTGAATCATCCCAGTGAGACCAATTTATAGGATCTCTGTGGACTCCCATGTTCCCGCCACCTTTCTGCCAGATGACAGAAACGTTGTCCCACAGAGGACCACCCTTCAGTGGCTTCACAATCAGAGAATGCATGCTAAGGTCTACTACGACTAATAACTTCCATGACTTCCATCTCACCATTCATGAGACTCAGAATGAGGGCCTTGCAGGCCTGGTTCCTGTCTTTTTTATCCTCTTGTCAACTTCCCTCATTGGATGCTCACAATGTCAAGAGCTGTTGATTGCTCTCTGCAGTAGCGAGTTGACTCACTTGCAATATACAAGTCAGCATGCCATTCCTTCCTCCTCAGGCCACTGTAGTGTAGCTACAGACACATCACTCAAAGGATGAGGAGCCCATTCAACTGGTTTCATGGTGCGAGGACATTGGTCAGCAGATGAGAATTCCCTACACATCAAAGCACTCAAGATGTTGGCAGTTGTAAACGCTTTCTGAGCCTTTGCGCCTTCTCTGAGGCAGAATGGTTCAGGTGGTCTCTGACAACACCACAGTGGTCTTCTACATGTGAACAACAAGAAGGAACAAGGTCTCATACTCTTCTCCATCTCACCCTTCACCTGTGGTGTTGGGTGGAGCTGAAATGTCAACCCTACCATTATCTCCCATGTGAGAGACAGAACAGGATTTCAGCCCTGAATCTGGATAGGAAGAGGGGGGAGAACTAGAAGCAATATTTCTTTGATCAAAGGGATCATCAGCTCCAACAATGGATCAGGCTCACTGCTCCACAGAAAGAGAGAGTGAACAAAGTTTATTGTAAATCATATCCCAGTAAGTAGTGTATTTTTCTTCTGTTACAGAAACTCTTAACAAATACAAGGATCCTTGGAGAAAACAGCAGCTATCCTTCAGAAAGAACAGAATGATTTTTAGAGGCCGCATCTAACATTATTTTTCATATCTCTAGTTCTGCCGTCCCTGGCTCCAGCTTTCAGGGAACTAAGCAGTTTCAACTTAGCAAGTATCTAGAGCAAAAGTTAGGAATCAGCACACGGAAAATGTGGCTTTGTTAAAGCTTCAGGCAAATGAGAGACTATAAAAACAATCTGGCAGCAATTGTTAACCCTTAAAGGAAGGATTCCCAAATGCCATCTAGTCCACCCCCCCTTACAGCGGGACTGGTACATTTTGTGCAGGATCACCATCATCGTGATTCACCTTCCAGGGGAAGAGGATGACTTGGCAAGTGCCCTGAGCAGAACTCCACAGTCCTGCCACAAGTGGAGGCTCTATCCTGGCACTCTCTGCAAAGTGTTCAAGCACTGGGGCATGACAGCTGTGAACCTCTTCACATTGTCCCTGAACACTCAGTGCCTGACCTTTTGCCTTGGGCTCAACAAGGAAAGGGCTTGCTAGCCCCCCCTCTTCCACTGTCCCCCATCATGTACGCTTCCTGCCCCTTTCAGCTTGTCACCAGATGTGACAGGGTGAGATGGGTGGTGACCCAGATAACCTTGCTTCATTGCTCTTCTCCCTGAGGGGAATTCCTTAGACTGTCATCCAGATCAAATCTCCACACCATTCACCAGGGAACGATGAGGCATCCAGACCTGGAGACACTCAAACTCACAGAACAGAGGAATTTTCTATAGCCTTTCTGCGTTCTCCTGTTAGGAGTATCATGGCTACAGCTCACATTGCTGCCCCTCATCAATCATATGCTTACAAGTGGAACACGCTTCTCATCTTCCTATCACCTCAGGGCATTGGTCCAGCTCAGGTGCAAGTCACTCATGTTTTGAAGTTCCTCAACTCATTGTCAGATAGGGAACTCTCCCTCTCGTCAATCAAATGCTATCTGGCAGCAATTTACTGAACTTGCAGAATGTTAGGAAATGCTCCTGCTTTCTTCATCTCTTCATGAAAAGGTTTTCGAGGGGATATAGAAATATTCATTCCCCTACTGCTGGCCTACACTTCAACTGGAGTCTTGAGCTAGTCCTCTGACCGTTGTTTGGAAAGCCCTTCAAATCATTAGCTCACTGTGACATGAGGCTCCTAACTTGGAAAATGGCCTTTCTGGTGGGAGAGTTATGCACTCTCAGGGATGACTCTCCTTATCTCTGCTTTTGAAGAGATAAGGTGGTCCTGAGGCCCAACATATAATTTCTGCCTAAGGTAGTCTCTGCATTTCATCTCAACCAGGACATTGTGTTACCAGCTCTGATGCAGAACCTCATCTGACTTTGAGCACTCTCTTCACTCCTTGGATGTTCGGTGAGTGCTTGCCTTCTGTGTGGACCACACAGCCTCCTTCAGGAAATCCCAGAAGCTATTCCTCTGCTATTCATCTAGCAAGAAGGGCTTGCAGGTCTCTGTGCAACACTTCTCCAAATGAGTCACCAACACTAGCAGACTCACCTATGATTTCACACAGAAAGATCCTCTTGCACAAGTATGAAGCCATGGCAGCATTGACTGCATTTTCAAGGGGTGTCCCTCTACGGGACATTTGCAAGGAAGCTACCTGTTCCCCCAGCCTTTGACCTTAATTAAGCATTACCGGTTTGATGTGAGGTCCAGAAAGGAGGCTGTGTTTGGGAGAACTGTTCTTTTCTCCCACATCACATGACACTCCCACCTCCTATGCCGAATAGCTTGCTAGTCTCCCATTTGTCTGAGTCACAAAGACCATGAAGAAGATGAAGAAAAACAGGTTGTGATTTTTCAAGTAGTCATCTGTGAACTCACAGAACCTCGCCCATCCTTCCCTCAGCTACCTTTCTCCTAGGCTGTTGCTTCAGTATCCAGGGAATTGAAGGATTGAGTGGGAATGGCACAGGTCACATTGGCCGTGTGGAGGAGGGGCTACCACAAACACTTATTCCCTAGTTCCAGAAGGTTCTGAACAATGCATTGCACAGGCAATCCATTTGTGTGAGTTCACAGAAGATCACTTGAAGAACCACAGTTACAGGTAAGTGATCTATTTTTATTCCCCCCTTAAAAATATTCACATGGGTGGTGCAAAGTTTCTGGGTTTTGTGCAGAAAGCAGTACTCTTGCACCAGTCTCACCATTATGTTATTCTTCCCAATCAGGTTTCCTTGAGTGTCAGGAAACCCATTTTTCAGCTGGTTAAGGAATAATGGTGAATATTATTTCTGTCTGTATTCAGTCTGTACTCATTTGAGATGTGGTGCTGAAGGAGAGTTCTGTGGATACCCTGGACTGCCAAAAGGAGAAATAAATGGATCCCAGTCCAAATCAGGCCTGAGCTCTCCCTGGAAGCCAAGATGACTATCACTGGGACTTTCACAGTGGGACTATCACAGTGAAGTCAAAGGCTTTAATGGCCAGCATCCATAGGTTTTTTTGTGGATTTTTCCAGGCTGTGAGGCCATGTTCTAGAAGAGTTTATTCCTGACGTTTCGCCTGCATCTGTGGCTGGCATCTTCAGAGAATGGTGGCGTATGGGTGTGTGGGGTTAATATACTGTGAGTCCCTGTTGAAGAAACCCATGCTGGACACATCACAGACTATCATCAACCTCACAGAGCAGAAGGTTTCAAAAGAAGAAGCACCCATCCTGTCCAAAGGGGGTAATTTTGCAGTTACCACCACCAGAATCCCAGTTGAAGACATCATCGCCCATGTCAAATCCACCCTCTACCATCTCCCGGAAGAGGAGGCAAAAGAGATAAGAGGAGAAACAGCAAGGATTCTGCAGAAGGCAAAGCCACCACCCAGCAACATAACCAAAGAAAAAAAGAAAAGCCATCAAGGATCTCGGTGCAGACCCAGAAATCATCATTCTCCTAGCAGACAAAGACAATGTCATGGTAATAACAGAACAATACAAACAGAAAATAAAGGAACTCATGGATCCTGCAATATACAAAAAACTCAAGCAGGACCCGACCAACAAAATCACCAGAATAACAAATACCTTGATCAAGAATTCATCAATCCAGCCAATAACACACCAGAGTATATGCAAATCTGAGGCTCTCCCACCAAGACTGTATGGACTTCCCAAGTGCCACAAGAATTCCATTCCACTCCAACCCATAGTGAGCACCATTGGACCCCCTACGTATGACGTGGCTAAGTTTCTAGCCACACAATTACAAGCCCATATAGGTTAAACCCCTCACTACTTCAAGGACTCAGCTCACTTTTAGAAAAAATCAACAACCTTGAACTGAAACTCGGAGACAGACTGATCAGCTTTGATGTGGTCTCCCTGTTCACCAAAGTCCCCATAATGGACACTATGGCACTCATCCAACAATTTTTCCAGCAGACATCACAGACCTGTTTGAACATTGCCTCACCACAAGCTACTTCCAGTGGGACAATGGATTGTACGAGCAGAGAGACAGGGTAACCATGGGAAGCCCTCTGAGCCCCATGATAGCAAACTTTTACATGGAAAACTTCAAAAAGCAAGCCCTGGAAACAGCACCAAAAAAGCCCACAACATGGTTCTGATATGTGGATGACACTTTCACCATTTGGAACCACAGAGAAGAAGATTTCACCATGTTTCTAAACCATTTGAACAGCATCCACCTGAACATCCAATTCACAATACAAAAAGAAAAGGAAGGAACATTGCCATTCTTGGATGTCCTGGTCATCAGAAAACCAAACCAATGTTTAGGACACAAGGTATACAGAAAACCTACACACATGGACAGATACCTACACAAGAACTCAAGTCATCACCCAGGACAAAAAAGAAGCATAATAAAAAAAATTGGTAGACCATGCAAAAAGGATCTGCGAACCCCACTACCTGGAGGACGAAGTGAGACACCTAAACCAGGCTCTACAGGCTAATGGTTACTCCAGCTCAGACATCACAAGAGCCCCCAGACCCAGGAAAAACCACAGGAGTGAAGAAAAACAGCCACCCAAAGGGAAGGTATTTTTACCATACACCAACGGAGTCTCAGACAGAATAGGGAAACTGATGAGGAAACACAACCTCCAAATGATCTACAGACCAACCAAGAAAATACAAAATAAATAAATAAATAAATAAATAAAAATGCTGCACTCAGTGAAGGACAAATGAGACCCTTTCACAGCTGCAGGACTTTACCACATACCACGCAGCTGCAGACAAGTCTACATAGGGAACACAAAATGCACTGTGAAAACACGAATCAAGGAACATGAGACACACTGCAGACTGGGCCAGCCGGAAAAATCAGCAGTAGCAGAACATTTTATCAACCAACCTGGGCATAAAATGGTATTTGAAAACACTGAAATTCTGGACCAGCCTAACAACTATCAGGTCAGAATGCATAGGGAAGCTATTGACATCTACAAACACCTGGACAACTTCAACAAGAAAGAGGAAACCCTAAAAGTAAACAAAATTTGGCTACCAGTCCTGGAAAACACCAAAATAAAAACTCAACACATGCAAATGAACTTCACCCAGGCACAGAGGGCTTCCCTGCAGACAATGGACCATTAGCTAAATAGACATTAATTCCCCTCACATATCCTCCCACCCTATGAACTGAACATCCAACAACTGAATACAAAAATGTACATGCCAATCCTCTTCAACAGAGACTCGCAGTATATAAACCCCACACACCCACGCACAACCATTCTCTGAAGATGCCAGCCACAGATGCAAGCGAAACAACAGGAATAAATTCTTCTAGAACATGGACTCACAGCCCGGAAAAAAAAAAAAACATGAGACTATCACAGTTTGGACATATCATGAGAAGAGATGACTAACTTAAAAAAATAATGATGCTTGGCAAGGTAGAAGGTAGTAGGAAAAGAGGAAAACTGCATTGCAGATGCATAGACTCAATCAAGGAAGTGACGGCCCTCAGTTTGCAAGACCTGAGCAGGGCTGCTGATACCAGGGTTGCTTGGAGGTCTCATTCATAGAGTTGCCAAAAGTCAAAGTCAACTTGATGGCAGTTAACAACAACAAATTCAAAAGACATGCCACTTGCTTTTGCAAATTTTGTTGCAGGTTTAAAAATGTATTAAGAGAGAACAAGTGATTTTTTCTGGCATAGAGATATTCCATGTGACTATCCTAGCAATGAAGGCTATGAGTCATTGCATTGTACTACCTAGAACAATTAGCCAGCTCACATAGGGGGAAAGTCAGAAAAGCTAAAGCACAGATGGAGCTCAGGCTTGCTAGAGAGGTTAAAAGCCATAAAAAGGGCCTTTTTTTTTTTGTTATGTCCCTTGCAAAAGGAAGAACAAGGAAATGGTAGGGCCGCTGCAGGGAAAAGATGGCCAAAGGCTAACAGGACAAAGAAAAGGCAGAACTACTTAACACCTTCTTTGCTTCAGTCTTCTCCCTAAGGGGAACAGTGCTCAACCCAGGGAAAATGGAGCAAATGATTCACTAAGGGAAATATAGCGCAGAATTGGTAAAGAGGTAGTTCAGGAATACCTGGCCAGTATAAAATCAGTTCTAGTCTTTAGGCCCAGATTAACGTCATCCAAGGGTATTAAAAGAACTGGCAGAAGTAATCTCAGAACCACTGTCAATAATCTTTGAGAATTCCTGGAGAACAGGAGAAGTCCCAACAGACTGGAAGAGGGCAAATGTTGTCCCCATTTTTAAAAGGGGGGGGGGAAGAAGACCCAAATAATTACTGCCCAGTCAGCCTGAATACTAGGAAAGATGCTAGAGTAGATCATTAAACAGACAGTCTGTATACTCTTAGAAAGGAATGCCGTGATCACTAAAAGTCAACATGGATTTCTCAAAAACAAGTCATGCCAGACTAATCTTCTCTCTCTCTCTTTTTTTTTTTTTTTGGATAGAATTACCAACTTGATAGATGAAGGGAATGCTGTGGATGTAGTGTATCTTGATTTCAGTAAGGTTTTTGACAAGTTGCCCCATGATATCCTTGCAAAAAAGTTAGTAACCTGTGGGTGAGACAGTGCGACTATTTGGAGGATTTGTAATTGGTTAACTGACCGAACCCGAAGGGTAGTCACCAATGGCTCCTCTTCATCATGGAGAGAAGTGACCAGTGGGGTGCCACAGGGTTCTGTCCTGGGCCCAATGCTATTCAACATCTTTATCAAGGACTTGGATGAGGGAATAGAGGGTATTATTAACAAGTTTGCAGATGACACCAAATTAGGAGGAGTAGCTAATACCCCAGAGGCCAGGATCAGATTCCAAAATGACTTGAACAGATTAGAAAGCTGGGCCAAAACTGACAGAATGAATTTCAACAGGGAGAAATGTAGGATACTACACTTGAGCAGTTAAAATGAAAAGCACAGATATAGGATGGGTGACACCTGGTTTGATGGCAGTACATGCGAAAGGGATCTAGGAGTCTTAGTGGACCACAAGCTTGAACATGAGTTAGCAGTGTGATGCAGCAGCTAAAAAAGCCAATGCGATTCTAGGCTGCATTAACTGGAGTATAGTGTCTAGATCAAGGGAAGTAATGGTGCCACTCTATTCTGCTTTGGTCAGACCTCACCTGGAATATAGCGTCCATTTCTGGGCACCACAATTCAAGAAGGATATGGACAAGCTGGAACAGAGGAGAGTGACCAAAATGGTGGGAGGTCTGGAAGCCATGCCCTATGAGGAGCGACTTAGGGAGCTGGGTATACTTAGTCTGAAGACGAGAAGGTTGAGAGGGGACATGATAGCCATGTTTAAATATTTGAAGGGATGTCAAACTGAGGATGGAGCAAGCTTGTTTTCTGCTGCTCCAGAGACTAGTACATGGAGCAATGGACTCAAGCTACAGGAAAAGAGATTCCACCTAAACATTAGGAATAACTTCCTGACAGAAAGAGCTGTTCGGAAGTGAAATACACTGCCTTGGAGTGTGGTGGAGTCTCCATCTTTGGAGATTTTTAAACAGAAGCTGGATGGCCATCTGTTGGGAATGCTTTGATTGTGTATTCCTGCATGGCAGAGGGTTGGACTGGATGGCTCTTGATGTCTCTTCGAACTCTATGATTCTAAAGAAGCACAGAGACCTGACAAAGGGTTTTTTAAAATTCATCATGCATGCAATATTCATACACGCAGTGGCCTCTTCCAGAATTTTTATTATCTCCCACCCGCCCCATATTGAACTTCAGAATGCCTTGCTCAAAGGAGTTGGCAGGAGCCCAGAATGGGTAGCTGAATTTTATATATTAACTGAAAATGATTTTGCCAAATCTTTGGCTGTAGGTCACTGTTAATAGCTCTGTATCTTGTTCATAAACTTTGTGTATTGATTTGGCCTCCCTTGTAGTCTAAAGTTTCCTGTTTTCTCTTCATGACAGCTAGTGGAACATTATTCCTACAAAGCAGATGGACTTCTAAGAATAATCACTGTTCCAGTTCCAAATCCTGATATCCACTTAGCAAATGGTAAGTGACTAATATTTTTATAGGAAGGTGAAATCCATATACTGTGTGCATCATTATTTGACCATATGATGCATCTGAGAACATAGTTGCCATGGATCAGTTCCCACAGACCATTCTGTTTTAGGTACAGCTTAGAAAACTAACTTTTGGACAGACAACAGCTGCCAAACTCCCCACCCAGTAGCCACGTTGACTAAGGAATTCTGCAGGTTGTAGTCCAAAAACAAACATTTGCAAGTTATGCATTCAGCACTTCAAGAAAATTCCTAACACTGAAAGTCAATAGATCATAGTGTGCTAAAAGTATGACCGTCCTAATGATCTCTGAGAAGCTGTTGTTTAAAATGTGATAAATGTTGTCTGAAAAACCATAGTAATCCATTTCATATACTTTTGTCAATTTAGTAGTGTCAATTAAAAAACAGATATTCCAATTTTTCTTATATGAAAAAGCACAACAAACAAATATGAACCCTCCTGATTATGCAGCATTATTATTTTAATCTCAAAATTAATTTGGACTAGATTAGATGATAGAATAGTGCTTCGTATACTTGAAAACTACTTTTATTGGCTAAGAAATGCATTTCCCAAATCATCTTTTGTGATAGTTCTGATATTATGCACCGGTATCATGGAATATTATCTAGAAATCTGAGCTTTGGCCTCTTCCGTAGAAACTGGGTTGGACTGTAATGGAAGGTTCACATTTTGTGTAGACCCTTCAGAACCGAGATCCAGTTATCAAGGTCTATTTCTCACTGCTATCCCCTTCACTTTCTCTAATTCTCTAAACTTACCTGGAAGCAGGAAACAATCACAGCAGATAACTGTTAGGCCATAGATCAGGCCTGCACAACATATGGCCTGTGGGCTGCATGAGGCCCTCCAAAGGATTTTGTGTGGCCCGCAAAGAGAGAATATATATTTAAGTTTTCTCACCCACTCTTCTGGTACACCAGTTAGTGTTAGATTCTGATTGGTTGTTGGTGGCCACCAATCTTACAAATAAAACAAACCCAAAACAACCAATTGAAAAAGAAAGCAGCACTAGCTCAAGCACAAAGTGGCTCCCTTGGATACGCCTGCCCCACACTGGTGCCCCACATGCGTCTGGGGACATTGGAGGTGCTGGCTTCGGGTGTTCCTTACTTGGAAAGCATCTCTTACCTCAAGGTAACCTGATATCATTGGTTGTCCTGGAATGCTGTGAGGTGATGATTTGGCGGTGGCAGCAAGGGAACACAGGGCCGCTTAAGACCCTGGCTGCCAGGGGATGAAGCAGCTTCTGTATTCCCTTGCTTTGCGACCAGCCATCCACCAGCCATGAGGAGATGGTTTGTTGGTGGCAGCAGTTGTGAGGGAACACAGCCACTGGGGGCTGAAGTGGCCTCTGCATTCCCTCACTCCATGGCTGGCCAGCTGTGAGGAGATAATTTGGTGGTGGCAGTGAGGGAACACAGAGGCTGCTTAAGCCCCTGGCCATGAGGAGATGATTAGGTGGGTTTGGTGAGGGAACACAGAAGCCGCTTCAGAGCCTCTGTGTTCCATTGTTCCATGGCTGGTCATCAGCCAGCCGTGAGGAGATGATTTGGAGGCAGCAGCAGTAAGGGAGAAAAGAGCGCTGGGGAAGATGGCCTATTCTGTTACCATTGAGCTGGAGCCCACCCACGTGCTTCCTTCTTTCACCTGGCCCTGGATTGCAGCTCCTTCTGCTGACGACGGCTGCCTTTTCTCGGGCAAGCCTCCACAGAGTGTCGGGGGGGGGGGACCACATAGGTTTTGCCTTCAGATCACAACAGTGCTAACACCACAAAGGTGTGCAAAGTGCATGTACTGTGACGTGTGTGTGCTGTGGTGGAGCTGCTGCAGTTAAGCAACGGGCCACATTGAGAAGGCAAAGGGTGACTTACTGCAGTGTAAACATGCATGGGATTGCATGATTTGTTGTTGTGTACCTTCCAAGTCATTTCCAATTTATGGCAAAACTATCATGACATTTCTTTGGCAGGATTTGTTCTGCAGGGATGGGTTGCCTTTGCCTCCGTGATAAAGCAATTTATTTCAAAGCGGGAAACATTTCCATACATCTTATTCTATTGCTTGCCAATCCTACCTTTCACATTATTTGTAGTAGTGCAATGAAGTCAGAGGCTAAAGCAGCATTCCTTGTATCAGGCAAATTGGACAGAACTATCCTAGGGAATTCTTCTAAAATCTTTCTACTGTGTGTGTTGAGGCAGCTTGTGGTGAATAGGCAGCAGAGCTGCTCTGACAGGTTTTAGGGATTCATAACTGCAAAATGAGAGCCAGTGTGGTGTAGTGGTTTCAGTGTTGTACTGTGACTCTGGAGACCAGGGTTTGAATGCCCGCTCAGCTGTGGAAACTCACTTGAGCAAGTCACACACTCTCATCCTCAGAGGAAGACAAAGGCAAACCCTGCCTGAACAAATCTTGCAAAGAAAACCTTATGATAGGTTTGCCTTAGGGTCACCATATATCATAAATTACTTGAAGGCACACAACAACAACAACATTGCAGAACACAAGATACATAGTAAGACTGTATTTGACATTGCAACTGTAGTAGCTGTATGGGAAATCCAGCTTCTTTCAGCTTGCTGCATTAATTTCAGTAAGGTCATGCCAGAGAGCTGTGCACATCTGCTCTGTGAAGGAAGTTTTTATTTTTTTTTAACCTGGCTTTTCTCCTTGAACCCTATCTTGGTAAAAGCAGCGACTGTTATATTTCTCTTAATAAGCATATTTTATTGTCTTAGGACAATTTGATTTTGGCCACACACCAACACTTCCTAAACGTCGAAGTAATAAGGTAAGAAAATATACGGTACTGGCAAAAAACAGTATTGGTTATTTTTAATAGTGCTGTAAAATCTCAAGCTACTACTCTTTGAATTTTTAATAAATGTGTACTTTTTTAATGGCAAATGTTTATAATTTTCTTAAATGTTGAAAAAACTGATGTGCATTGTATGGATTTTTTTAAAATGATGCCCTTTAAATGTTGTTAAACACTAAGTTGTGTAAAAACAGTGTGCCAAACTTGATACTGGCTCTACAGCTGTATCTGTACAGTTCTATATGCATCTGTATCTGCTGCTATCTTAATCTTCTGAAATAAAGAAACACTGATTCAGCATTCAGAACAACTAGGTCAAATGGCTTATTCATTTGAAACAAAATATAGAGTTATAATTACTTGTTCTTCAATCATAGTCCTTTTTCTAAAAATTCAGCTACACACGGGATTGTAATATGTTGGGAAGAACTGTAGTGGGAAGGTCTAAGGCAGGAGAACAGCATGAGAGAAAATAATGGAGACTCTCTTTAAACCCAGGTTGAGCAACTTCAGTTGGTCTGGAGGGCAAGTTTCTGTCCCAGGGTTGCTTCGGGGGCTGCATGGCATGCCAAAAGCTGGAAAAAACTAAAACTACCACCTTTTCCAAAAACAGGTGGTTTTATGTATAACAATTGAGGGTATCACTGTGATCTATTTATAAAGTGAATTGCCACTCTTGTAGGCTCTTACATATATGGATCAATTGGCTGACAAAGGTGTGTATGTGTGTTTTATGATTCACTTTGGTTTACATTCCAGCGGTACATGTTATGAAATGTAAAGAGCAAAGAGTTTAAATATTATGCTTCCAAGCTTCAGATGTACCAACTTCTACCATCCAGATACATTTATTGACACCTTTATTGATTTGTTTACAATTTAGAGGGGCACTTCTGCTTCAAATTAGGCTTAAGCTTCAGAGTCTGGGTTATCAGCTAATGTCCAGAAAGCATTCTGGAGTACCAATATCTTTTATATGGTTTACCTTCTGGCATTTGGGGGGCATTTGATGGTACAGGTTGATTTCTGAGCTTGTAGCTATGTTTTTAAACATGTCACTGTAAGTCATCTAAAAACAGCTGACTCCTCATAGTTCTGCTAATATTGATTTTAATGGAACAAAAAGTGCTATATTATTCATTTCTCAAAAATGCTATCTATTTTATATTTTATACATTTAAATTTCATAGACAGCTGCCACATTTTATAACCTATACTTATAAATTGTATTAGGCTAAAGTGTTCAAGCCAGCTTGCAGGATTTTCTGTCTTGAAAGTTCTTATTAGTCTTCCATTAAAATCATTGCATAGCAGGACTAGATCTAACATTAATAGTGTAATCCTATACATGTCTACAGGAAATTAATGCCTATGCAGAAGTTAAGTCCCATTGAATGCAATACAAATTGTCCATAGATCGGGGTGTGTAGGAACTTAGCCTTAACAAAACAAGTCTAGGTAAATCTCAAGCTCATGCATCGCCATGACTGGAAACATTCTGTAACATTTTCAATTAACCATAGTGTAGTTCAGTCCTAAACTTTAGTAAATTTTAATCATGGCTGATTAAAACAATCCACCATTATAAACCAAGATTTGCACTTCGTGTGTTTCAGTGAACCACAATTGAAACAAATCTTAGGCCAAATCCACACTATGCAAACAAATGAAACTGGATTATTTACCATTGCTCCTTCCTATGGAATTCTGGGATTTGCAGTTTTGTGAGGCACCAGCACAGAGAAGGCTAAAGACCTTGTAAAACTAAAAATCCCAGGATTATGTAGGAAGGAGCCATGGTAAATAATCCAGCTTCAAAGTGGACAATTTGTGTAGTGTGGATTTGACCCCCGTTTGCATAAAATGTTAAAATGTGGTTAGTCAAGAATGGAAGTGAAAGGTTCTGATCCCCTTGTGGCTGCACCAAGACAATAAACCAGAGGTCCTGAAATGATAAACCATAGTTCATCATTGTGTCTGACAGAAGCAAATGATTTCCAAATGATTGTCTGACAGCTACCATTGTTCAACAGAAATACTCTGAGTGATGTAGGCCAACTCACGATAGGTGTTAAAGAAGTTGATTAAAAAGTTTTTTTTAAAAAATGATTCAGTTGACAGGTCAAAGGGAAGTTCTTTACATGCAAATTGTGCAGGTAAATAACAAAAGAGCACAAATGAATTGTATTCTTGGTGGAAAGTTTGGAAAGCACTGTTGTAGAAGATGTAAGGATATTGGTATGTGTTAAATACTTCTTCATATTTTCTTGATACATTTATTTATCCTTTTGATATCCTTTATGGTTTCTAGACTTGGTCAACAGGTGGAATTATCACGAGAATCAAATCATACACATTCCCGAAGGCGGGAACCAAAAAGGTGCATTAAAACAGTGTTTTGTAAATGTACAGATGTGTGCCCTCACTCAGCTTGCTTATAGCTCTTTTGATGGTTTCACTCTGTGCTTTGTTGCTAATCTTCTGCATATTTTCTGTTGTCTTCAGCTGTCACTTCTGGCCTTAGTTTATAGCATTAACTCATGGCTATTATTTATCAAAGATAATAATAAAGAAATGGGGTTGGATCCAGATTTAGTTTTGCTTAGAGTAAATCTACTAAAATTAGTAGGACTGAACTTAATCATGACTAACTTGTTGAAACACAATGCAGGTTCTCGTGTCTGGTCAGCTAATATAACACTGACAGCAAGCCCTAAAACCTGTGCAGTGGAAGGAGAAGAGAAGGACAGAATAGCAGATAGGTTCTTTACCACATTTTAAAGAATTCAGATTTAATTTTTAAAGTACTGTCTATCTAATTTACACCAAAATTATAGTAATAACACATTATGTCACTGCATGTAAGTAACCAAATGCAAAATTTAATTCTCAGCTCATGTGACTGAGCTGGAAACATGTCAAAAACTCATTTACATTTTGTATGCAGTGATTATTGGATAAATTAGAAAACAATCACAGTACAGTAAAATGTAGTCATGCAACTGCAAGCTTAAATCATCTAGGGATGAGCCTGTTTCTTCTTCATGACAGAGTGTGATTGGGTACCACATGAAGTCATGTTTTTGATTTTTAGGGCAAATAGAATGTGGATTTTCATATATGGATTTTTTCATTTTAAAAAGTAGTTGTGAATAGGCTTGAGTCCAGAACGTATTCACACTTACAGTAAATATGATTAACTTAAATTCCTCTTTTTAGTCAGTCTGTGCTCAGTGCAGATCCAATCAATTGTTCTCTGAAAATATATTTTAAACAAACATTTCTTTTGTATTGCTGAATTACAGCTTGTGGTACATGGTTTAGAGATACAGACTCTAAACTGCCATTCCTTTTAGATTTTGAGGGTAAAAAGTGGAGAATCAATTTATAAACATGGTTATGTAAGCCCAGGAAACAGGTTCTTTGTTTACTGTGATGTCTTTACCTTGCCGTAAAGCACAAGAAGATTGCCAGCAGGTAATATCGTGTTCTTAGTACACATGAAGGGATGAACACATTTCTGTTGCCATATATTGTGCAGTATTTTCTTTTGCCGCGTGAGTGTTGCTCCATCTACTTATAAGAGAGTTGATGCTCTGCATGCAAATGTTCCTGGGCTTCAGTTACACAACAGTTTTTATTGCGGTAATTTGCGCTTTATCGCTGTTCTGCACCAGTACTGCATCGTTCACATGATTTATTGCTTAATTGATCTATTGGTTTAGTTTTCAGCTGTTTTCCGCTTTGATATTCACACAGAGACTGGGACGGGGGCGGGGCCTCCCAAGCACATCCTCTGATTACCACAGTTTCTATTCCTATAGCATGGAGTGTCAGCCAAACACACATACACACACAGGCTAGTTTGGGATTCTTCAGCTGGCTGCAGCCAAGCACAAAGATACCTGGGGAGTGAGGGAGGGAAGGAAAGGAACGCGATCTTATCAGGGGAGACGAAAAACATTCACACAGAGAGACAAAAAGGCTACCGTACTTTGGAATTAATTCTTCAGCTGGCTGCAGCCAAGCACGAAGAGACCAAGGAGGGAGGGAGGGAGGGAGGGAGGGAAGGAACGGAACACGATCTCATCAGGGGAGACGAAGAACATTCACACAGAGACAAAAAGGCTACCTTGGAATTCTTCAGCTGGCTGCAGCCAAGCACGAAAAGACCAAGGAGTGAGGGAGGGAAGGAAAGACACACACAAGGCTATCACTCACAGTCTTTTCTGTGGCTGGAAACAACAGTGGATGGATCTTTCCTCCATCCTCTCCTTGTCCAAACCCCTCCCTGGTGAGTTCAACCAACCATGGCAAAACTCTGCTGTGAATGTATCGGAAAGATTGCTGGTAATTCACACAGCACTTAGTGTAATGGTTGTTCAGACTACCAAAAATGCGCTGCTTTTCAAAAAAGTTGGGAAAAGTCCCGAAATCCTTTCTTGCGTTACTAATGGGTTTTTGTGCCCCCCTCCTTCTGAAAGAGGCAACTTTGTGCCGCAATACATGTAAACAATTAGGAATCTTGGCGAATTCTTCACGGGTTTTTTTTTTCATCGTGTAACCAAGCCCCTGGTTTCTTTTTCTAGTGTACCCAGTTAAAAGAAGGTAGGGAGTTATAGGAAAGATCTCACTGTGCCTGCAACTATAGAAAGGAAAATCAAGGAAGAATATACTAGGATAATGGGCTGGATGAAAGAACATTCCAACCTGGTATATGGCACCTTCCTATTTCCTACAAACCAGGAAAGGAAAATCCATAGCATACATAGCTGTTGCTTTATACCAATGAAGCTGTTTTAAAATCAGACTCTTATAAAATATGAAAGCTATGTCACCTTGTAGGCAAGTCAGCATGAATTGCCATTATCAGTCTTTTGTGACTTTGGCAGGGCACTATAGCAAAGATTACTATTTATAATTTTGGTCTCTTTCTCTGTCTCTCCTTCTCTTTTAAAGTGCTCGTCTGTGCTGCACTCATTAAATGCCATTAGAATGCAGTTGAGTTCATTTAAATATATTTCAGGGAATTTACTTTCCCTGAAAGCCTTCACTATTTCTGTGAGGAAAGAAACCCTTAGATTTTATTGCATAAAAATCTCCTCTCACATTTAAAAAAAAAGGGGGGATGCCTAATCCATTTATAAAACTGTGATAAGCAGCAGTAAAATGTCCTTCTTATTGAACAAACCTGAAGACTTGACATAATAAAAGTGTGTCAGACATATTAATAACAGACTTACTTGAGAGTAAGCTCCATTCAGCTCAGTGGTGCTTACTTCATAGTAGATATGAACACCCATTACACTGTCATTTGCCTAACTGGAACACCCTGTTACCCTAAGAAGTGGGGACATGTTGTAAACCCAACCATGATGCCAAAATGTCCTGTAATATCTGGGGGAAATAGTAGCTCAGACAGGAGAGCTGCGAGAGGAGGGTAACTTCAGGAACCTTTTCACCTATGTATAACAGTACTAACTGTAGAGAGCACTCCAGTTAAAGTGAGATAAAGTATTTAATTGGAATAACACAAAAGTGAACTAACATACACAACACATGTTCTTAAGAACCATACAAGGCTATAGCAGAGTAAGACAGAAAGATTGGATACAGAAAGGTCCAGGAAGATAGGATGATAGGTTACCAGCCTTGAAGAGAAGAGTTCCATGTAGCAAGGGTACTCAGACAGGTGTCTGAGGGTAGCACAGGAGGTTCTGATTTGGGGCGCACCAAGAGTGGTCTGTCCACAGTGGTCCATCCACTGTGGCACACTTTACTATTGTTAGGGCTCTAATATACCCCATTTCATGCCTTGGGGGGAAGAATTTGGTAATAACAAAGCCTGGATGGCTCTCCCATGGAACAGACAAAAGAAAGCCGAAACTCAACTGATTGCTTTAATTGCAGAGAGATAAAATGTAAATGGTTTTGTGACAGCCTTCTAAGATTGGACAGGAGGAGGTATGAGGAGAGATTTCTGTAGGGTATAGATTTAGTAATGGTCACTTAATTGCTTGATTGAATCATTGCTTGTGACACTCAAGGCTGGAAGAAAGGATTAGCACACAACCCTCTAATGACTGGGTTGTTAGTCTGCCTCAACCAACCTGACTCCCAAGAGTGTCCAGTATTTCCAGTTATGAGACACTGTAGGGAGGGAGTAGTAAGACATACTAACAACCCACAGACAAAGCAGGGCTTCCTGCATCTTGGCATGGAATCTTGTTGGTGTCTTACATATGCATAGATTCCCTTTCACAAGCTTGTGGACATTTTTGGTCAATGCATAGCAACCATATTCATTTGGAAGTTATGGAAGTGTAGTTATGGATGTTGTGCCATTACACATTGTTCTGCATTGATTGCATAGTTGCACATGACCAAGCATTGTGCATTGCACATCAGTGCAGATACTGCAATAGTTTTCCAACATTGCAATTCTGTGACAAGATGGCATAGCGCAACTAAATCGTAACCGTAAGTGTAAAAGGGGCTAAAAACTTGATGTAGGATCTTAGCTTTGGATCTTCCCTTCTTGATGTAGGATCTCAGCTTTGGACTCCTAGGACTGTAAAATAACACATGTGTAAATTAAAAGAATGCTGAAAGAAAGTGGCCCAGTGAATACTGCACATGCTTATTCTCTGCTAGGAGCCAAAGGATGGTGAGAGCAGCTGAATTCAGTATATGGACATGGAGTAGGAGACAATGAGAGCAGCTAGATGGGAGAATTTGTAATGGAAAAATATCACCTTACCTCCCTATTGCTGCAGTGCTCATTTGTGCCCACGGCTCATTGGCAAGCTTGCTGGAAGGGAATAGCTTGCAGTTTGCAGTTTACATCCCCAAAAGTCCTCCCTTGTAAACCCGCCCCCTCCGAGGTCTGACCAATCAGCTTTCAGCTCTGCTGCATCCCCTTTTTGAATCAGTTGTTCAGATGCCCTATTATGCGCATTTTCATGCAATTTTTAAAAAAGACTGCAAGAAACAGCTAAAGCTGTTATCATGGTCTGTGTGGAGTTTTTAGCCCCCTTCCTTCTGAATATGGCAAATTCTGGCAGGAGCTCATCTAAACTAAAGGTATTTGCCCTCATTCTTGGCAGATTTTTTTTTTCGTGTAGATACTCCCAATGTGTGGAAAGTGGAATTGGACTGCTTAGTCATAAGCAATATATATTATACACGAGAAGAGATAGGGTCAGGGGTGTCACCCAGTTCTAATTACCCCCATGAGTCCATTCTACAGGAAGATGGAAATGATAACGCATTTGAGTCCAGTTTCTAGACCTGCATTGGCATATGTTATTCACTGACTTCTGAATTAGAGCCTCATTTCTTCCTGCTCCCAACTGAGAACAACAGCACTCACTTTCCCCCAAGAGAGAGGGAAAACAGCACTTTAAGCCTCTGGAACTAAGAAAGCCACAGATCTTCCAGAGCTAGAAAAATCTGTTTCTTTCTGCAATCCTACCCACGTCAGTTCCAAAAAGTGCTGCCATCCATGTGATGTGGGCCCTGGGGTCTCTCGGCCTGAAACCTTCAGAACTTTCCTTTGTAGACCCAAACCTGGGGGATTTTTTTCTAGCCTTGAAATCACTTAGATTTAGTTTCCCTTTGAAATCTGCTACCACTCGCTGAGTTTCCACACAGCACAGCAAGAAGCTGTGCAGGTTATGTTAAAGTATCACCAACCCCCCTTCTCTATCCCAGAGAGAATTCAGATAGCTATGACCCAAGCTAGGCATGTGCACGTGGTTAATAGGAAAACAGAAAAAGCTTTATTTCTAGTTCCAGTGATTACGCAGTTAGCATGGAGGGAAATCTATCCTCTCCAGGTTCTTAGCAAAATTACACAGGATGCATTTAGTCAGAGGACTAAAATAAATCACAAAAACTAACACACTTGTAGCTATACACATTTTCCCTGTGCTAAAAGAAAATGCTAATTTACATTTATGAAATCCACATATCAGTCTGTGTCCCAATTGGGATAGACTAGGCTCATGCTTATCAAAGCCAGCCTAACAAAGTCCCAGATTATGGAATCCAGAGTCATTTGAGAGTCTCTCCCCAGACTCCATGATATCTCTTGTGGCCTTTGATGTTCTTAAGCCATGTGGGAGGTCTGCTTTTCAGACCTCAGTAAAACCATTTGTCTCTCTGCTGGTCTCAAGCCATGTGTCTCTAGACAAAGGAATCCAGAAACTCAAAACTCCATTCGCCAGATCTGATTAGCTCTGTATTACCAAATCTGATTGGCTCTCCAGTCAGGTGATGTGATGTCATGTTTAGTAAATGAGGGTCTACCCTCTACCTTACCTTCTGTCTTGGAAAGCAGGGAATGGAAAGTTAGAGATGATGTGAACTGTAGTTTTTGCAGATGAGATCTTTCCCCATAATGGAGGTGCAGAAGTCAGTCCATCATGACACCTGGGGCTGGGTGGTGGTGGTATTTTTTATGTGTAATCTTCCATTTAGTCTCAGCTTGTTCCTGAAGCAGAGGGCAGGCAGGGGATGTGTTGATAAATTTTTTGTTATTTTTTCACAGGAGCCACTGTCTTTTTTCTTTTCCAACCTGGAGCATGAGCACATAGACTAGCATATATTATTTGCTTCAGACTAATACAGGAAGGGAGAAGTGTATGTTCCCCAGCAGGGACAAATGGTAGATGGGGGAGAGGGAACAGTTACAAAGATGAGGCTGATTTGGGATCCTCGATGGAGATCAGGGTTTGGCTTGGCTTTTGTTGCTGCTTCCAGTGGGTTAGACCCCAAGCTTTCCATTGCAACATTTTGTGAGGATCCAGGGTCTTCACTGCAACCACTTTCCACATCCAATCTTTGAGGGATGAGTAAGCGCCAGGGGATCTCAGCAGGTTTCCTCACATCTTTTTGCTGCTGGAAGAAAATCCACACTCATCCAACTTTTCTTGCCAAAGTGAAGGGAGGGCTGGAGAGAAATCCTTTACCTGGCAGTAAGTCCTACTGAGGTCAGTGAGGCTTACTTCTGAGTAGACACATACAGGATTATATTGTGTAAAGCAGAGATAAGATGGTGTGTTTAAAATACAAATAAGCAAATTACAAATGAATATTTAGACAACTATTCACATACATGTGCCTACACATATATAATTTTAAATACTGCATAAGAATATTTCTTGGAAATGTGCACATGCAAACATACCAGACCCTGTGAAGTCGAAGGCTTTCACGTCCAGCATCCATAGATTTTCCTTGGTTTTTTGCCGGGCTGCGGAGTTTATGTGCTGTGAACCCCTATTGGGGAGTATATGTAAATTTGTGTAATTGGACAAGAGGATTCCCAGCAGATAATGGCCCATCAACCAACCATTAGCCAAACAGACACTAACAAGCCTTGCATTTCTATACACAGAAACTAACCATTCAATTACACAAATACATATAGTCCCCAACGGGTTCACAGCACATAAACACCTACCCAACCATTCTCTGAGGATGCCAGCCACAGATGCAGGTGAAACAACAGAAAGAAACTATTCCAGAACACAGCCTCACAGCCTGGAAAAAAAAAACACCAAGGAAAATTTATACCAGACCCTGTTGCAGCTGCTTGTTGCACTGCAGATCACTGGTGGGAGGTGGCTAGAAATGTTATCCTTATGCACCCCAGTCACTAAAAGAACAGACATTCATTTCGCAGTGTGGCTGCTGGTTTTTAAGGTTGGTTTGGGAGTCAGGTGAGAAGATTATACAGTTGCCCCTCCATATCCACAGGTTCTACCATGCACAGCTTGAAAATGTTCAAAATTTTAAAAACATCAAACAGTAAACCTTGATTTAGCCGTTTTATATAAGGGACACCATTTTACTATGCCATTGTATATAATGGGACTTGAGCATCCACAGATTTTTGTATCCACGGGGGGTCCTGGAACCAAACCCCAGTTGATACCAAGGGCCCACTGTATATAATGATGTATTCATAACTGTGTCTGCGATGTAGGATCTTGGCCATTGCTAGTGAATGGACAATTACTAATTTTTTTTGGAGAACATGCTTACAACTTCTGTAGGTTCTGTTTTATAGAATCTGTTCTCATGCCCTTTTACAATTGCAGCAAAACAAGTTGTTCTCATAACTGAAATTGTACATGTTTCTGTGAGGTTGCCTCCAGGGAATGGATGGGGAAAGGTGCTGATAATGAAACAGTAATTCAAGGAAGAACTTGACACTGTTAAAGCCAGCCTGGGATGGTGTTTCCTTTGGCACCCCAGCTGCCTGTCCTAGGCTTGTAAGTGCCTAGATATAGCCTGTGCGACTTGGATCCTATCCTGCATAGAGGTTTCCAGGTAGAAAATTCATATAAGACAGCACGTATTTATTGGTCATGTATGTACATATAGTTGAAAGCCATTATAAGCAAGTCATATCTCTAAGCATTACCCATTCCCACAAAATAAAAACTGTTTTCAGAAACTTACATGGGTCTTCATGCAAAATTACTGATTTCTGGAATCTTATTTTTTACCCATTTTTAATGCAATAATTGGTAGTTTGTGGAAGTGGGGCTTACTTCTACGTAGACTTGTGCAGGGTTGCACTGCAAGAAATGTAACTAAGATGATAGTTAAATATGAAAAAATATATTTAATATTCAGTTGACTATGCATATTAATGCAGGCTACTTTCAGGAGAGGTGAATGGAAGTGAGATTCTCACCCCTTGGTGTTCCCCATGAAAAAGTACTGATCCTAATTTTAGAAGCAGATTAACATATGCCTGCTCCTTTCCGGTCACATAAACCAAATTGATTCTGTGCTCCCCTTTTCTCTAATGACTGGGGAGAATAAAGCAGATTTGTACAGCTTTTTTCTTCATGTTAAGACCCAGGAAATCTAACATAAATAGCATTTACATTTGAGTACTTCTCAGCTACTTAATATGGTTTAATAGTCTTAGTTCTACTTACTTACATGGGGCTATGCTTCCTCCTTGGGAAAGCAAAGATCAGAGGCTGTAGCCCATGGTTCCTGTTTTCATGCTTCTCTGCTTTATTCAAAATAGAGCTTTTGAATCTTCCCTAGCAGGTGCAAATACTGTACCAGAGTACAAAGTATATATGTCAGAGGTGAAGCTCATGGTTTGCATTATTTACCACTCAGTTCCCTGTTATTATAAATGTAGCAATTTATAAACCTACTGTATTTATTAGATATACATTTTTATTTTGTAATAAATGTGTGTAAGTTGCCACTTACCTATTTGGAAAAAGAGAGGTCAGCACTGAATGGTCTAATTCCCTAATTACCTACTATTTATCATCTACTACTTACTGATTTTCTTTGAATTTATTTTATATCAAACTATGCCCCCACCAAAATAAATATCCTCCCATCAAGGGTTTCTAAACTGTGGGGTTGTCTAGATGGGGAAACTATTCCTCATAGAATTTGAGAAGAATACCTTTTGTCCCAACAAGATGCCACGGTGATTCGCCATATTCGGAAGGAGGGGGGCCAAAAACTCCAAAAACGGTGCAGGAAAAACCATTGTGACTTTTCCCAAGGTTTAAAAAAAAACAACATGGTGTACATTACTGCTTGTTAGGACAACCGATTCGCATCACAGCACATTCCCAGACATGAGCATAAGTGGAAAGCTGATTGGTCAGATGTGCAAGGGGGGGCAGGCTTGCCAGCAGTGAAGTCGCTAGAAGGGCCGTTTTGGAGTTTTGCATTGTTGACCGTGCACTTTTTCACTGCGCTGAGGCAACCAAACAGATTTTTTAAGTGCAAGGTCATATTTGCGCACCTTAGTTTTACATTTTTAAAAAAGATACTGTGCAGCGGCAACAACTTGTGGAGAATAATAACGCAAGTACAGTTGTCCCTCCGTATCCGCTGATTTGGTATCCATAGATTTAAGTATTCACAGCTTGAAAATATTCTTTAAAAAATAATAATCCAACAATCAAACCTTGATTTGCCATCTTATATAAGGGGCACCATTTTGCTATGCCATTGCGTATCATGGGACTTGAATATTCGTGGATTTTGGTATCCACAGAGGGTCCGGGAACCAAACCCCAGCAAATATGAAGGGACAACTGTAATTCACTCCTGGCCACCACCTTGATTTCCAGCCATGGTTGTTTGTGAACTTCAAACATGGATACGTTCATATACCAGTGATTTTGCTAAAGGACTGTGGTAACAGTAATGCTGCTGTTATTTTGCGTTAATGTGCAGCAGTCAGCATTATATCTTCTCATCTAGACAAACCCTGTGTTACTTCTGGGTAGAAATTCAAGAAGCCCAACTACAGCAAAGCTGATAGATGAAATGACTCCCCCTCCAAGATCCTAGTTTCCCTAAAGGTAAATTAATCTAGGTAGTGCATGAATTCAGCTGCAGACCTCTTAAAACAGAATTTGCAAACATAGCAAAGCACAAATACATTAACTGCTTTGTATTTTTATTAACAGGTAGTTTATTAACATGGTGTGGGGGTTTTGCCCCTTTTCTGCCATTAACATAGGCTTAGAGTTGGTCTCTGTAAGATATTTTCTATCATACACGGTCTGCATGCAGGCAGTCCAGGCCTGAGTATACATTTTCCTGTAACATCAGGAACCTGATGAACACAGAGACACGACGTTCCACTGCTTGTATTATCATGGTGAATTGTGGCCATCAAGTGTTAGAACTGTCTGCACAAAAAAGAAAACAGCTTGTGTCGATGAGCCTTTTTAATGGTACCTTTTATTTTGAAAATAAAACCAAGGGCTTGGAACAGGTTATTAAATGCAATAGGAGACATCAAGAAATAGAAAAAAAGTGGAGAAATGTACCTACATTATCTCCTGTGGTTCCAAATATTGGTAGATGTGTAAACCTGAACTCACTATCCAAATTACTATTTCAAAGTCCATATATGTTGGTGGATTGTTTTATATGATGCAGATACCATTAAAAAACAGTGAAAACACACAGCAGGTTGGAATATTAGAGTCTGTAAAGGTTACCATTTAGACTAACTTCCAGAACCCTTCAGCATAGTCCTAGTTGTTGAGGAATTCTGAGAGATGTAGCCTTAAAAAGTAACTTTTACACACTCTGTGGAGGAAAAACACTGAGCAGATCTACTTTGAGTGGAAAGAATTCTGAAATAAGATCAAAATTTTGATATATAATTCAGACTCAAAGCCTTTTAATAATTCTTTCATCTTGAAATGCTCTGAAATATTTGCAAAACCTTTGTGGCATATGCTGAAAGTATATGCTTTAGCAGCATGTGTCTTATTTTGCTGGCATATATATGCAAGATATAACCTGAATGTTTAGGTAAGCTTTGCTCCCTTTCTTATGCATTAATCCTTTTCTACAGCTTTCATTGCTTAATTTTCAAGTACTCTTCTCCTTAACCAGCCACATTACAAAAGACACTAAGAGAAAAATCTGTTTTGTGTGTCACAGTCACTTTTACCTGCTCCTGGCCGAAGTGATGATTCTACCCTACTTGCATCATTTAACAATTATGTGTCACGGGCAAAGCAAGGTAGGCAATTATAGCATCTCCTTTCTATTATTGATTGCTACCTAATTTGACAATAATAAGCTGTGTCTTGCTGTTGTTTAGTAAGCCCTCCACATTTGTGGGGGTTAGGAGTGCAGAAAAAACATAAATATCACAAGCCCCCTCCCCACAAAAATATGCTGCAGACGCCTTTCCAACCAATAGCCCTGCCCGTTGCTGTCTTTCCCAGCTTGCCTCCATGATGGCTAAGCCAGATTGTCAAACCCTTCCACACTGATCCATCTCTTACAATGTTCCCTCTCCTACCACTACTTTACAATATCTCCTCCCCTGCCCACCATGGCAGCCCCTCCAAAGTGAAGGGAAACCCCTTCCCTACCTCTCCCATCCTCTCAAAAACAGAAATTAGTGGCTGGTAGCCTTATTCAGCTTTGGAAGCAGCAAAGGTAAAACCCTTTCCTTCCTCTCCCTCTCCTCTGAAAGACAAATACCAGTTACTGGAAGCCTCACTCATCTTTGGAAGGGGTGAAGGTAAAACCCATCCCTTCCTCTCCCCTCCTCTCAAAGACAGTGGCTGGAAGCTTCATTCAACTTTGTCTTTGAGAGGAGGAAAGAGGAAGGATGAGTGAGGCTTCCAGCCACCTGTTTTCTATCTTTAGGAGAAGGGGAGAGGAAAGGAAGGGTTTTACCTTCGCCCCTTCCAAAGATGAGTGAGGCTTCCAGCCACAGATTTTATCTTTGAGAGAATGGGAGAGGAAGGAAAGGGTTTTTACCTTTGCCCTTTCCACAGTTGAATGAGGCTGCCAGCCACTGCTTTCTGCCATTTGGAGGAGGGAAGAAGGAGGAAAGGGCATTTCCCTTCTCTTTGGAGTGAGGGGCTGGCATGGTTGGCAGGAGAGGAGACTGCATGAAGTAGGGGAAGAAGAAGGAGTGGGAGTAGGAGGTCAAGGTGGTTAAGAAGCAGCTAGAAAATCGTGAACAGTCAAATCTGCCAAAGTGAAACCCGTAAAAGTGGAGGGCTGACTGTGTTATGAGAGCATTGTGATGAAAGCATTAATTTATTGCACTGTGGGTTCAAATACAACTTTACCCAGTTCTCCCCGTGGGGGCCTAAGATTCAGAAAGTAAAGTTAAATCGTGTGACAGATTTGATTGTGTTCACATTGGTCTCTCCTGTACTATAGATTTTAAAACCCATTTTACCTAAAATGGTGTGCATCTATTGCTTTCTAGTTGCTATTACACTGCTTTCCTTCCATTCTGAGTTTGCTGTTTTGATCATTCCCTTGCTTTAAAAATTATAACTATTTTTGTCTGCTGACACTTGAGGTGTCAATCTTATAAAATGTCTGCTTTGTAAGTCTAGTTCTGTGCAAATTCTTCAAAATTAGCTAACACACATTGGAAACTGCTTGATGCAGTGTAGATGTGTAAATAGCTATTGCTTAAAACAATTTGTAAGCCGCTCTGATAGCCTTGTGCTGAAGAGCGGGGTATAAATAAATACTGTAAATAAATAAATAAATAAATGTTGACTCTGAGGAACTAAACATTACCATCTGCCTTCATACCTCCTAGAAAATCCCATTTCAAATATGATAGATGCTAAGTGGGAGCAGCTGTGGTATTAACTCCTCCTTGTAGTGATGGATGTGTGTTGGATAGCACTTGATAAGATTGATTTAACCTCCTATGTATTTTCTCCAAATTTAAGTTATAGAAATTTAGCAAAACTGGTCCCCGAGAGCAGAGCAAAATGCTTGACAAATATGGGTAATTGCTCAAACAGTTTAAAAAAGGAAAATAATTTGATCTGGCTCATTGATTATGGTGTTAAAGACCTATCCATTCAAATCTAATAACATATTTCAGCTATATGTTAGATATAGATATACCTCACTCATGAGCATTAAATGATTTTATATTATCATTGTGAACTCGCCACGGGTCAGCGTAAGAGGGGCGCTCCAAAAAAAAAAAAAAAACGATACAAGGACTCCCTGAAACAACATCTCAGGCTCGGCCAAATTGATCACCAACAATGGTCCGCCCTGGCCTTTCATCGGGAGGCATGGAGATGCACTATCCACAATGCTGCAGCCTTATTTGAGAACTCACACCGAACAAGTCTTGAAGAGAAATGACAACGCAGAAAGAATCACAACCCGGAAACATCACCCAAGGAGACCTTCTGCTGTGCTTTCTGCAACTGGACTTGTTTATCTCGGATTGGCCTTTTTAGTCATCAGCGCACTTGCAGAAAGCACAGGATGAGTCCTTCCTGAATCTTCGTTTGCGAAGAAAAGCCAGAGAGAGAGAGATTATCATTGTAAAGCACCTCTTAACTATTCACCATTGCTGCGGTTTATATCAGGGTTCTTTTTAGCATTTACTAACAATAATCTTCATATTGTATGAAATAGAGATAGCTCAATATATCTAATCTTTTTAAATATCCAATAAAGCAAAGGAAAGCTGGTGGCATGGTTAGGGACAACAAATTAGTAGTAAAGTGAAATAGGGTGGGACTTAAATAACAATTAAAGTGCAAAAGTACAAATCAGGGAAGATGTTGGAAGTCTCTGAAGAAAAAGTGGGTGTCAAGGAGAGAAAGAAGAAGGAAGAGACTGGCTAAATAGAGGGAAAGAGTGCTGTTTGCATGTGGCAACGTAGTACAGAAGGCATGGAGGCAGAAATAAGAAAGGAGACACGGGGCCAAATTCTATTGTTCATCCTAACTGCTGGCCATGGAATTAATGACATCTATGTAAGTGCTGACTGGTTAGTCATTGGTTCTACTCTAGCTGAAACTATCAACAGGATTCAGGCTAGAGAGCACTAATATTTAGTCATTCATATTATAAAAACAGTGTGAATAGAAATATACAGGTTACAAAAAGATGTGATTCTAGAATATGTTTTGCTGTTCAAGATACAGATGATCAAAGGGAAGCTTTGCCTATGGACACAGAGGTCTATGAGAGTCCATATGCAGATCCAGAAGAGGTGAAAGCTAAAAATGTCACTCTTGACAGAAATCTGCTGATTTTGGATGATCTGGAACTCGGTTCTGGTAATTTTGGCACTGTAAAAAAAGGCACCTATGAAATGAAAAAGTAAGTTGTGAAATGTGTTATCTTAGCATTTCGCCATTTTGACTCTTACTGCTTTTCTCTGTAATATGTTTTTGATGCCTCTATCCTTTATCTGATGTACACTTTGAAAAGGAGTGGGTTCCTTAAAATGATCATAGTACATTTTGGATAAAAATCTCTTTTGTAAAGTACAGAGAATAACTACAAGAAAACTGTGGTCGTCAGAAAAAGGAAGTAAAAGTAGCATTTTCTGTTTTGATTTTAATCTGGTGCTTTGATAGTGACTGTTGTAATGAATGAGGAACATTCACCACTGTTCTTTCTTACATTCTTCTAGGAATGAGGTAGCCTCTGGGCAACCCTTGGTCTGCAAACTTGATGTAGGGAGCCTGAGCAGGCTGGAGGCAATGTAACTTACTCCTCCTCTGAAGGGTTGTATATAGAATATTAGACAGACTATGTACATGCTAAAACACTTAAAGCTCTACAAAGTTAAGCTTTCCGGAAATTCCTTTGTAGGGGAAAGAAGACAGTGGCTGTTAAAATTCTCAAGAATGAAAGTAATGATCCTGCGGTAAAAGATGAGCTGCTGAGAGAAGCAAATGTAATGCAACAACTGGATAACCCATATATTGTACGAATGATTGGTATTTGTGAAGCTGAATCCTGGATGCTGGTAATGGAGATGGCTGAACTTGGCCCCTTGAATAAGTATTTGAATAAACACAAGTAAGTTGACCTTCATTGTTGTCCTTCAATAAATAAACTTAATATAATGAATTTTGAAAATGGATAAGCAAACCTGGTGTAATCTAAATTCTATTTGTAATGTAGATGATCTTTGAAAACATCAGAAGAGAAAACATTTACTTAAACACTGATATTGTTAATAAATGGAGATGTTGTAAATTTGTTTGGTGAGCATCCTTAAGGTTTCTACTATATTCTACTAGAGCAATAGTCTGTTCTCATGGCATTTTACAATTGCAGCAAAAACTGAGGTTCTCATATGCATGCTTCTGTGAGGTTGCCTTCAGAGAATGGATGAGAAAAGGTGATGATCATGAAATGGTTGTGCGGGGAAGAACTTGATGCTGTTAAAGCCAGCCTGGGATGGTGTTTCCTCTGGCATTCCAGCTGCCCATTCTAGGCTTGTAAGTGCCTAGTTAAAGCTTATAAGACATGGATCCCATCCTGCATAGAAGTTTCCTGGTGGCAAACTCATATATAATACAGATTTCAAACTGTTTTCAGAAACGCAAGTGGGATTTCATGCAAAATTACTGGCTTCTGGAATCTTTTTTTTCACAATATTTAATGCAAATATTAGTGGTTTGTGGCATCTATTTTTCAGTAAAACAAAACCACTGTTTCCAGATAACCATGTCTGTTTGGTGCAACATTTCTGGGGTTTGCACCAAACCCCCAACAATGTTGCCTTAAAAACTCAGGATGTTTGTGGAGGGGTTGTGCAAAAACACAAGGTTTTCACACAAAATCCTCACATATATTTCTGGGCAGAAAAATTTCTTGAAGTGCTTTGGAATATACAAATACCAGGTAAAACTGAACATCCTTAGTGTCAGGAAACTCATTTTTTTTGGCCAGGAGATGAATAACACTGAACATTCTTCCTTTCCTACTCAGCACACATTTATTCAACTGTAAAATTGTTTATGTGTTGTTTTGCACCGCTGAGAAGTGTCCCCTGGAGCAGCTCACATAAAAACACAGATAGAATCCAGTTAAAATACGATCAAAGTAGGGAATGAAATAATGAGGAATTAAAATGTAGTTCATATTACTAATGGCCCACTTCTGATTTTTCAGAGATGTCACAGACAAGAATATTATAGAGCTAGTTCATCAAGTTTCTATGGGAATGAAATATCTGGAAGAAAACAACTTCGTGCATAGAGATCTAGCTGCAAGAAATGTGTTGCTGGTTACACAACATTATGCCAAAATCAGTGATTTTGGACTTTCCAAAGCTCTTGGCTCTAATGATTATTACAAGGTAATGTTTCATGCTGTGATTCATCTTGCCTCACATTTGTAGTGTGATGTCACTGTAATTCAGCTTTGACTGAACATGAGAACACCTACATGTGCCTTGGGAGAAAACAAGAATTGTCAAGAAAATCTTCTTTTGGAAACGCCTATAATTAGGTCTATTGCAACATGATCATATTGTGTCCATTCAGTAAATGAAAATGTCATTCTTCAGTACAAAATATTATCATGTTAGCTCATTTTCAACTGTTAATTAATTAATTAATTGGATTTGTATCCTGCCTTTCTCCCAAGATGGGATTCAAGGTGGCTTACAATAATTAAAAAATACAACTAAAACATCACAAGTTACAAAAGCTAAAAAAGAATTAATAAAATATAGTTAAAACACAACATTAATTAAAAACATAAAATCAACAAAAATACAACATTAAAAGCAGCACACCAATTAAAATTCAAGTTTCAAATACCTGCCTAAATAAAAATGTGTTCAGTTGCCAACAAAAAGAGAGCAGGGAGGGGGCCATCTGGACTTCTCATGGAAGGGAGTTCCACAGTTTGGGAGTAGCCACGGAGAAGGCTCTCTCCTGAGTCCTCACCAACTGCACCTATGAGGATGGTGGCACTGAGAGAAAGCCCTGATTTTAACACTTGGTCCAGCTTGTATAGGGAGATGCGGTCTTTCAGACCAAGCCATTTAGGGCTTTAAAGATCAAAACCAGCACTTTGAATTCTGCCCATAAGCAGACTAGTAGCCAATGAAGCTGTTTCAACAGGGGGGGTGTTCACATGATCCCTGTAGCCAGCCCCAGTCAACAGCCTGCCCGCAGCATTTTGGACCCACTGAAGTTTCTGAACAGTTTCCAAAGGCAGCCCCGTGTAGTGCATGTTACAGTAGTCCAAACAGGATGTAATCAAGGCATGTGTCACTGTAGCTAGATCCGACTTGTCAAGGACCGGGCACAGCTGGCGCACTAGTTTTAACTGTGCAAGTGCACCCCAGGCCACAGCCAAAACCTGAGCATCCAGACTAAGATATGAGTCCAGGAGCACACCCAAGCTGTGAACCTGAGATTTCATGGGGAACGTGACCACATCCAGCACAGGCTGAAACCCTATTCCTTGATCTGCCTTCCAGCTGACCAGGAGCACCTCTGTCTTGTCTGGATTAAGTTTCAATTTGTTCACCCTCACCCGGTCTATTACAGCAGACACTGGGTTAGTACAACAGCTTCCTTGGAGTCAGATGGAAAGGAGAGATAGAGTTATGTGTCATCAGCATACTTATGATGCTGAACCCCGAAACTCAGATGATCTGTCCCAGCAGTTTCATGTAGATATTAAACAGCATGGGGGGCAAAACTGAGCCCTGAGGGACACCACAGGTTAGTGGCCAGGGTGTCAAACAGCACCACCTTCTGGGTCTGACCCTCCAAGGACGAGCCATTGTAAAACAATGTCCCTGGGCCCCATCTCAGCAAGACTACCCAGAAGGATACCATGCCAATGGTATCAAAAGCCACTGAGAGGTCCAACAGAACCAACAGGGACACACTCCCCCTCTAGTTCTCTATGTAGGTCATCCACCAAGGCGACCAAAGCTGTCTCTGTCCTATAGCCAGGCCTGAAGCCAGGTTGTAATAGATCTAGATAATCCATTTCATCCAGGAACGCCTGGAGCTGGGAGGCCACCACACGCTCCAACACCTTGCCCCAAAAGGGGACATTGTTGACTGGCTGATAGTTCTCCTGTCTGGTGGGATTCAGGGAGGATTTTTTTCACTAATGGCCTCACCACAGTTTCTTTTATGCAAGCTAGAAGCTTGCCTTGCTGTAGCGAAAGATTCACCACTCCTCTTAGCCAATCTGCCAGTCCCCCTCGGGCTTCTTTCAGCAGCCAGGATGGGCATGGGTCCAGTATGCACGTGGTGGCTCTTACCTCTCCAAGGATCCTGTCCACATCCTAAGGTTGCACAAATTGAAAAGCATTGTTACAGACATACTAACCATCATTCTGAGGAGTTAAGCAAGGGAAGGGCTAGAACCAGCAGGTGCAATTTTGATGCACTTGCATAGCACAGACATGGGCAATTTGGGAAGTCAGGGGCCAATCCTGAAACCCATGGGGAGCCTCACTGCCATGGTCCCCATGCCACTGAAGGATGCCACCAAAATGATGGCAGAACAGGAGCAGCAAAAAACAAAATCAAAACCTACACATGCTACAATATGAGCAGAAGGACTTCAAAAGGACAGGGGTTGTACTGCTGCTCCAGCACTAAATTATCATAGCACATTAGCAGCATGATGGAGTGGGGAATGGCAGGGGCTGAAAAAGTAGTCATAGAGCTCCATGTGATCCCTGGGCCATGCTTTGTCCTCCACAGCTGTAGCAGCTTGCCTTTAGTTTATGATACCATTGGCTCCCAACATTGTCCTGCACCAGGAAAAGTATACCCCAGTGGTGGCTGGCCCTCTTTCTCCTCTGTTCTCCTTACCATAGAGGCAGGATATATACCCAAATACAGTCAGGAAAAGATGATCTTTAAAATTTTAAAATATATTGTTAGAAACTATGTGGCTAAGATTATGCTAATTTTGTGTTTTGTTTTTCATTTTGGGTATTATTCTAGGCAGAACATTACGGGAAATGGCCAGTCAAGTGGTATGCTCCAGAATGCATGAACTTCTTCAAATTCTCAAGCAAGAGTGATGTTTGGAGTTTTGGTGTGCTAATGTGGGAGGCTTTTTCCTATGGGCAGAAGCCATACAAGGTAGCTGCGTTTTGTTTTTCATTAAACTTCCTTTCTTAACTCCTACACATTATCTAGCATGGGTAGGGAGAGATAAATCCTGCTGTCTGTTACAGCAACTCTTTTGGGGGCAAAGAATCAATAAGTTGTGGTGTTATCAGTTAGAGCCAAAGCTTTCATCCTGATAGTCTTCTGTACCTATAATAGATCAATCACTGTGTTGCAGGGTATGAAAGGAGGAGAAGTTGCTCAGATGATTGAAAGGGGAGAACGAATGGAGTGTCCCCCAGGTTGTCCCCCTGAGATCTATGAACTAATGAAACTGTGTTGGACATACAAGTGAGTACAATCATATTAATGTTTCCTCTGAACATTCATTGGGTTGTTAGAAGTTTTCTGTCTACTCTTGGTTTTGTTTGTTTTAACTTAGGATGAAATGGAAAAACCAAGGGTTATGTTTTCCCCCCATTAATCGTAGTTAAGATTTGCTTCAGTTTGTCTGAGTTGGGGCAAAGCAGAAAAGTATGCTTAATCTTAGAAGGGCCTTTGGTGGGTGATTTTACTGTCTATTTTGATTAGTATTTGCTTTTTAATATTCTTGGATTTGTTATTATTGTGTGTTGTCTTTTTACTGCTGCTACTTTTTGTGTTTTACATTATTTATTTATTTAAAAAATCACCTCCCAACCCACAAAAGCTCCCAAGGTGATGAAGAAGTAAAAACCAAAAGATAAAAACATTTTTAAAACACATGAAAATATTCTTTAAAAACTCCTAAAAGCCATCTAAAAACAACCCTAGGGGCTTGTCTAGATGAGAAGATATAATGTGGATTGCTGCACATTAACGTGAATTCACAGCAGCATTCATTTCTCTCCATGGTCCTTTGGCAGCAGCATTCATGTATCTCCATGGTCCTTTGGCAAAACTACTGGTGTACAAAGCTATATGTGTTTGAAGTGCACACGCAACCATGCCTGCGAATCAAGATGATGGCCAAGAATGAATTACTCGCATTATTATTCTCTACTGCACAGTATTTTTTTAACTGTAAATCAAAGGTGTGCAAGTGCAACCTTCCACTTTAAAAAGCAGTTTGGTTGCCTCAGCGCAGCAAAAAAAGGGCACAGTTGATAACATGAAACTCCAAAATGGCACTTATGGCCACTTCATTGCTGGCAAGCCTGGCCTCTGCATACATTCAAACAATTAGCTTTCCACCTCCACCCTTGGTGAGAATGTGCTGTGATATGAATCAGATGTCCAAACAAGCAGTAATGTGCATTTCCATGCATTTTTTTAAAAGCTTCAGTAAATTGAGTTTTTGCACCCACCCCTTCCGAAAACCACAAATCTCGGTCAGATCTCATTGAGATAAAAGGTAATCTCTGTGAACTCTATTAGGATTATTTTCACTGTCTAGAGAACCCCTTGGATCCAGTTTTGAAATAGTTAAAACAGCAATTTCAAACGCTGAGTGCTACACGGAACAGCACTGTTTGGGCTGCCTTCCGGAAGCTTAGAAGAGATGGCGCCAGCCTAACTTCCTTGGGTAGAGAGTTCCACAGTTGAGGCACAGCTACAGAGAAAGCCCTGTTACATGTGCCCACCAACCTGACTTCACAAGGTATTAGGACATACAACAGGCCTCCTCTGAAGATCTCAGATTATGGAGGGAGATTTTATTTGTTAAATATTTATTTATTCTCGGCTGCCTAGAACTCTTCGGAAGGTTTTCTTAAGGCATTTCTCTGGAAGACAATACTTAAAGTGAGGGCTGCTGCTGCTGCATGTGCCTCTAGCTCTACTCCTAGATGACCAGAAAGGTTATTAAGAATTGTCTCAAGACTCTCAGCCTGCACAAATTCTCCTGTTGCATCCAGGCATTGCAATGTTGCTTCACCTGCATGACTTCATATCGTGTCTTTTATCTCCTTGCTTCAGGTAATGGAGAGATGGCAGTAGTGGCAGCTTGCCCTTTGTTGCTCATAACTAATAACTGGGTTTATTTATTTCCCTCTTCTACCTCCAGGTAGTTGTTTCAGGGCTTAGCTGACACTGGTTTTAGAATAAACAGAAGCCAACATGTGTTCAAACCCACCAATAGTGTTTCCAAGCTACCGTGTTTTTTTTAAATCAGCCTTCTATTTAGCCATAATGGGCTGCTGCTCTTGGGAAATAGCTGTTAAATTACCTGATACAGAATTGGTTTGGTGCACAGTACGTGAAGTTGTTACATGATAACAGAATCCTCAAAGCACTGCTCAGTAATGCTGGTGTTAAGGATGTAATTAGATTTGGCATTGCCTATGGATCCATAAAGACCAAGGGAGCAAAATGTGGATTATATACAAAAACATTTGCCTTTCTTTTGCAGCGTTGACGACCGGCCACCATTTTCTACAGTAGAATTAAGGCTGCGCAACTTCTACTATGACATTGCACAATAAGCATATAGCAGACTTTTATTACCTTTGTGAAGGAAGACATCATGGGAAGCAGACCCAAGAAACCTGCAACAATACCAACATGCTCTCCAGCAGAACCACTGTGAAAAGAGCTTAGCTATGGAACTGCCTCACTGCTTCTCAGAGTATTTCTACATTTTAAGTAACTTTGGCAAAGTGGGGATCCAGAGATCGTTGGACTTTTATTTTGTTTTAAGCTATTGATGCCATTGTTTCCATGCTATTATGGATTTTGCTGATGATCCGAAACTTCATCCTTTCCGGTTTCTCTTTCTGTATGATACTTGTGGAGTCAAGAGATCTCCAATGTTTTACTTGTTGTTGCTGTTAAGAGACATTAATACTACCATTATCATAGCTTTTCCAAGGCGCTCACAGACCAGGGATTGATTTTGAATCAGAATGGCACTTTCAGATTGTTCTAAATAACAGTACTCAGCCTTCAATGTATTTATGGTGTGACTGTGCAAAGTATAAACCATGCCTCTATTTCTGCCATTCTTACTTAGTCCTATTTTACAGAAATATAGAATAAAATCAAACTATTCTGAAATCCCACAATAGCAGCAAATATTCTACCTTGATGTTAACTAAGCCTGCAATCCTAAGATATCTACTGGTGAATAAATTCAACTTACTAACTGCTTACTATCTGTACTTAAGACTGCACTGTAAATTGCTTTCACAGTGAGAGGTAAATAGATGAACTAGCATTAGCACTTAAACTTAATGTTTCTAGCATCAAACTTTGGAATCAAACCCAATGTTAGACTCTAAAATGTATTTTCCTGGAGTTTTAGATGCCACAGTCCCAATTTGAAGGCTGCTACAGTGTTAAGCCAAATAATGGCCATAACATTTCAAAAGCTTCTTGTTGTGCAAAGCCATCCAATCAAACACATCTCCAGACAACCACTGCACATCCCAGGAGTTGGTCTGCTGTGGCATGAAGAGGTTAGATGTGACTGAGCTGGTGAATACAGTAAAAGCTGTCAGATGTTTCAGCCACCATGCAAAAGTGCTTTTCAGTGGTTCCCATGTTATAGTGGTAACATTTAAATTGGTCTTCATGGACTGAATTTTCCAGAACTGCTTATCTCATCAATACAGGCTGGTTGGCAGAACAATCAGTTCCAAATTTCCATTCCTTATCTTAATGCTCTTTAAAGCACTTAGATTTAGTGCAATATCACATGGGACTTCTACTATGCAATTGTCCAGCCTCATTCATGGAATTTTAAGTGGGATGCAGATGATGTTGACTTCCATTTGTATCCCTCCCATGACTACTTGCTCACTTTTCTTATATTTGACTAAAAGTTCTAGGAGCTATTATTTTGGAAGTACTCTTGGTGGCCAGTGATCCCAGACTGGAGGTTTCTGACATGCTTGAGTTTAAACATAGAATCATAGAGCTGAAAGAGACCATAGTATGATAGAGCTGGAAGATACCACAAGGGCCATCTAGTCCAACCCCCTGCCATGCAGGAATACACAATAGAAGCACTCCTGACAGATCACCATCCAGCCTCTGTTTAAGAACCTCCGAAGAAGGAGACTCCACCACACTCTGAAGCAGCGTATTCCACTGCCAAACAGCTCTTACTGTCAGGAAGTTCTTCCTAATGTTTAAGTGGAATCTCTTTTCCTGTAGTTTGAATCCATTGCTCCATGTCCTAGTATCTGGCGCAGCAGAAAACAAGCTTGCTCCATCTTCAATACGACATCCTTTATTTAAATATAGCTATCATGTTACCTCTTCACCTTCTCTTCTCCAGATGAAACATACCCCGTTACCTATGCCACTTCTCATACGGCATAATTTCCAGACCTTTTACCATTTTGGTCAGATTCCTCTGGACATGTTCAAGCTTGTCAATATCCTTCTTGAATTGTGCCCAGAACTGGACACAGCATTCCAGGTGAGGTCTGACCAAAGAAGAATAGTGTGGAACCAGCAATGTCAGGTCCATTCAGCAGCTTTTAACACAATTTTTTTTTTCTGAATAATATTGTACTTGGTATATCTATAATCCAGCAATAACTGTAGCCTTGTGTCCTACGATGAAAATTTAGAGTCATTGGGACTTGTGTCTTTGTAATTGAATTTACACCTGCAGGAATAAGAACTGCCGTTGCCTAATGTCCATACTCAGTAAGGGGCTGGTGTTACTTTACTAAGTAGGAGAGCCAGCCAAATACTGGTGCACACCAGGACCAATGCACAATGGGACTGATGTGCATCAGTCCTGTTGTGCATTGGGACATCAGCTGGGCAGAATCAGTGCACATCAGTAGAGCCTAATGGGCATTAGAACACTTGCTGTTGTCCTGTTACCTCTCTCTCTGGCTTTTCTTTGCAAACGAAGATTCAGGAAGGACTCATCCCGCGCTTTCTGCAAGCGCGCTGATGACTAAAAAGGCCAATCTGAGATAAACAAGTCCAGTTGCAGAAAGCACAGCAGAAGGTTTCCTCGGGTGATGTTACCGGGTTGTGATTCTTTCTGCGTTGCCATTTCTCTTCAAGACTTGTTCAGTGTGAGCTCTCAAATAAGGCTGCAGCATTGTGGATAGTGCGTCTCCATGCCTCCGATGTGAGGCCAGGGCGGACCACTGTTGGTGATCAATTTGGCCGAGCCTGAGATGTTGTTTCAGGGAGTCTTTGTATCGCTTTTTTGGAGCGCCCCTCTTACGCTGACCCGTGGCGAGTTCTGTTACACATCTTTTATAATTAGTAGCAGGGTTTCTTAGTCTCTCTGCTACATAGCTAAGTATTCATAAAGGTATGTAATGTAGACTTTGATGGAAGACTCCAGCCAAAATCATACTATTGAGGTATGATGGATTTTGAAATAGCAAAGCATAAAACATTCAGATTTGAAATTAATATATTTTATTTTGTATATCTCTTTAAATATATAAGATTATTCATATGCATTCTATAATAATGGAATTGAACAGGCAATGATGAATTACATTGTTCTGCTATTTTTATGTTTCTTAGCAATCATAGTAGAAGGCTACAGTTCTTTCATCTGTTTCCATGGCAAAAATATTTCATGTTGTAGAGGAACTCAAAGCCACTTGTAACTTCTGTATAATAAATATGATCAGTATGTGTACAACATAATTATGTAAGTATCAATATATTTCTAATGCAGCCACAGATATAAATCTAGATATAAATATGTGTGCTAGATATAAATCTAGTATACACAGTATGTACAAAGGCTTCCCATCTCTGACTAAACGATAGTGATATAAATCCTCTATTTCTTTTTCTGAAAGCTTGATCTAAGCAGCCAAATTGAAAGAGATGCTTTTAGTGTCTTGCATATCTCAGCCCTTTTAAAAATGATTTTACATTGTTTAGCCATAGTGAATTGCATGTAAAATAAAAATCCTCTGCCTACATTGGATATAGAAGTGTGTGTGGAGATAGAAGCATTTGCAGAATTTAACATTTTGGACTTCAAAAGACAACAGTGGTCACACAGAATTTGTTACTATGCAAAACCTGTCTCAGCAACTACGTATAGGATTGTTGTATGTATTCCAACTGCTGCATTGGGAGGAAAGGGTAGCATTCCCCATTTTCCCCACTGGCCTATCAAGGAAACAGTGACTGAGGTCCTACACCTCAGCTATAACTATGATGGTGGAGCTTGGTCATTGTAGCTCTGTCTGACCATGGTACCCTCTAAAAACTTTCTCTTTGAACCCTAGTAGTTTCTGAGGTGCTGCAGATTGAGGCACTGGGAAATGACACATACAGTACTCTCCCAGTTATGGGGCATGTTGAGAACAGGCAGCTGGAAAGACCCTTCATGGTCGTGTAACAAATGGTTCCCTCAATGTTTCCTAAAAACAGGAGAGTGCTACATATTTCATTTCCCAATGCCCCAGTCTTCAGTGCCTTGGAAACCCTTTGGTTGGAGCACTGCCGAGCTGTAAAGGCAAGTTTTGGAGGGGTTGTGGGGGTCACATGTGGTCATTAACAACCTTAAATGTTAGTCCCTGGCAGTCTCGTAACTACTGAATAGGATGCCAACCATTATTTCTCCTTTCTTTTTGGCTTCATTGACAGAAAGGGAAGATGAGGAGAATGCTTCCTCCCAGAACTCTCATACACATTCACCACCAACAGCTGGAATACTTATCAAGCTTCAAAGTGTATACACATGATTGGAGGGACCTAGAAATAGGCCAGTACCTCTTTTACAATCATCACCAATTCAACAATTATCGAAGTTCATTCTGTAATGGAAGATCAAGACACACATATTTTAAGTGGGTGGAATCCTTCATTTACAAATGGGTAAGCAATGTAGTTACAATGTTACTCAGTGAATCCTGGCATTACCCACCCCAGTGTCCACTTGCCAGGAAGCAGCTGCTGCAATTGATGGGGGTCTGTTCCCCTGTCATTAGGAAAGCAGCCAGCTGCCATTTCCACTCCCTTTTGTGAGTGATCTTTGGTGGGACAAACAGAAACAAGACCCATGTCACAATTCCCTCTCACTCCAGAGATCACTTGCGTGAGGGGAAGGGGACCGTCAGCCAGCTATTTATTATTTCTTTATTTTATTTATTTATACCCTGCCTTCTCCCAATATAGGGATTCATGGCAGCTAACAATGAATTTAAAACAATACAAATTTAAAACAATAAAAAAGCATTACAATCATAAATGTAACATTTAAAAAATAATTTATGCAATTAAAATGTTAAATATTAAAATTATTAAAATGTATTGAACTATATAGAAATCCTAAAATCCAGATCACACAGCATTTGAAAGCCCAACCTTTGTCAGTTTGTAAATGCCTGGTGGCACAAAAATGTTTTTTACCAACCGATGAAAAGTAAAGCTACTTCCCAATCAACAAAGGAACAGACTCCCATTGATCACAGCAGCTGCTGTCCAATAAGTGAAGATCAGGGGACTTTCACTGACCTTTTAAACTACACAGGGTATGTGAATACATAACAGTCATGTGTGCATAATTCTGAGTTACAGTATATGTTCGTAACTGCCATAGAGGATTCTGGCCAATGTAAATAGTGCTCTGGAGAGAGTCAGTATGGTGTAGTGATTTGAGTGTTAGGTTAGCACTTCATGAGACCATGGTTCAAATACCCACTAAGGCCTGGAAACCCACTGAGTGTCCTTGGACATATCACATTCTCATAAGTACAAAATAATGGCTGACATTATGTCAGTGAATTATGATGGTGTAAGATGGATGTGCACCATTGCAACTCACTTCTTTTGGTCATCACAGAGGTTGGAAATCTGTTCCAACACCACCACCAAAATCCTCTTCCTAATTTGTAAGTATTACAGCCACCCATCATCAACATCATCATCATCAAATTTATTTCTATCCCGCCCCTCTGCAACGCAATCGGGGTGGCTTACATCATAAAAATCCCATAATTATATTAATACTCTAACCCACCCACCCCATAAAACAATATTAAATTAAACAGATTAAAAATGTACAATGATTAAAAAGAGGGGGGAAATGAAATAATCCAGTGGCCGCTTAAAGGAAAAGGCTGCCGAATCTTTGGGCCAGGATACCTATTCAGGAAAGGCCTGCCAGAAAAGATCCATCTTGACAGCTTTTCTGAAGCTGTCTAAGGTGGTAATAAGATGGATCTCGTCCGGCAGGCCATTCCATAATCTGGGGGTGGCAGCAGAGAAGGCCCTCTGGGAGGTCACCGACAGCCTTGTTTTCATAGGCTGTAACAGATTCCTCCCAGGGGACCGAAGTACGTGGGGAGGGTCGTATGGAAGGAGGCGGTCCGGAGATAAGTTGGACCCAAGCCATGTAGGGCTTTAAAGGTCATAACCAACACCTTGTACTGTGCCCGGAAACTAATAGGCAGCCAGTGGAGAGCTTTTAGCACAGGTGTTATATGCTCTCTTCTAGAAACGGCAGAAATCAACCTGGCTGCCATGTTCTGAACTAGTTGAAGTTTCCGAGTCAAGCACAAGGGTAGCCCCCATGTAGAGCACATTACAGAAGTCAAGATGAGAGGTTGCCAGCGCATGTACCACAGTTTCGAGGTCCCTGCTTTCTAGGAAAGGGCGCAGTGGCATATCAGCTGCAATTGATAACAGGCACTCCTGACCATCACATTTACCTCATTAGACATCTGGAGCAACGGGTCCAGGAGCACCCCCAGACTGCGGACACATGACCATTTCTATGTTGACAGAGACTGGGGGATCAGTGGGGACATGCCCAGCTAGTTTCCTGTAGCTGGACATGCTGCAAGGATACCATCTGCAAGAACCTCCTGTCACAGCACACAAGGTAGCCATCTATGTGTGTTTGCAGATTTTTCTCAGTAACTGTTATACATGCCAGTTCTGTTTCTCAGGTGGTTTTTAAAATTCCACACTAGAATCAAAACTACACACACTCATCACACTTTATCACACTCAAGTAAGTTTATTTAGGACATCCAGTTACAAATTGTATGCATTCTAACAGTGAATTGAACTAACTCATATGCAGATATTAGAAGTAACTCATAACATAATTACCTGTTGCAGCTAGTTACAGGGAGGGAAAAGGAGGCTGTAATGAAGTCACATAACAAGTAAGATTGAAGTTATTTTACTGGAGCAACAAATACCACCACCACCTCTATTACATTTATTTATATCCTACATTTTTCCCAATGCTGGGACTTAAGGGAAGCTCATAATACTAAAAATGCATATATAGAGATAAAAGCATTGAGCAAGTCCTGCATCAGAGGCCATAATTTGTAACTTTAAAATATTGTGGCTACATCCCAACAAGGCAGGCTACCCTTCTAGTGAATTGTGATTATGTGTATCAGGGTGTCCTGCACTGTTTCCTGTTGTGCAGTGGGATACCAGTTACACAACAAATTCTCCAGCATTCTGATGCCTGTTGTGCAATGGGACCCATGGTGCAAAAGCCATGCCAGTTGCCTAATTGTTCCAGAGATGTAGCTACGTCTCTGCTCCTGTCCTGAGAAGCATTGTACAACATCACAATTCACCTTTTTGTTGTTGCATACCTTCAAGTCATTATGTAATTATAAATCAGTTTACCAGCCATTACTTTTAATCTATTATATTTGAAATTGCCTTTGAAGGGCATTTTAGGTCTGACTCTTATTAGTTAATCACAAATAGAATTAATTCATAGCTGTGTTAGTCTGAAAAATCAGTAAGCAAGGGGATCTTATAGTTCTTTTGAGACTAAGGAGATTATCAGACAAGCTTCTAAAAACATTTTCCCCCACTATATTTTAAAGTGTAAATATCCTGGTGTAATAACAGTTCTTATCACACGCTGCTGTAATCATGAGAAAAAGCCACACCAGCATTATCAGAGCATGACTGCTAGTGCTGTTTACTTTTGCGTTTGTGGGGTCTTGTGAACTTGGTGGTTCTTGTAAGAAGACATGAGTGCGCTTAACAGTCTAAAAACACCAAAATAAACAAATAAACACCCAAGCACTAAAACACACTTAAAAACTTACCAGCAAAAAGCATCCCATATCTAGTTTTCACATTCTCATCTGGAAGTGTTCTGGTGGAGACCGCCCATTGATGCTGTAATCATACCAGCAGAACAGGACACTGTTTTGCACACAGGCAGCACCACAAAAAAACACCATGGGAGATCAGTTAGCAGCTTTCGCCCACCTATAAAAAAGAACGCCTTCTTCACAGCAGCAGAATATGAGAGGATGATGTCATGCGGTGGGTAAGCCCTTTCACAATTTCCTGATGTTGTTATAATACCATGTTTGCTGCGTCTGATAATTTCCTAACTGAGAGGAAAAAATTGTAGCATAAGCTTTCATAGATTTCATCTATTTCTTCAGACCAAACCTATGAAAGCTTATGCTACAATTTCAGTCTCAAAGGTGCTACAAGATCCTCTTGCTCACTGATATTCCAGGCTAACACGTCTATGTCTTTGAATTCTACCCCTATGGAAAGCATTGAATTCAGCCAGATGAAATGGAAACCCATCAGCCTCTTCAAGACTTGCCCAGGTACAGACGGACATCATCTTTCCACTCCATGCAGCTGAGAACATAGACCAAGGACTTTTTCAGACAAACAAAAAATAACGCTAGCAGCCTCGCCAGGTTGCGAGGCTGCAGCGCTAGAGGGCGTCCGTTTCGAAGGCCCCCCCTTCCCAGCGGTACTGTTGCGGTACCGCTGGGACATTTGACCGTCATATTTTGCATTTGACTGACGATCGTGAGTAAAATATGATGGTCAAATGCAAAATATGATGGTCAAATGTCCCAGCGGTACCGCAACAGTACCGCTGGGAAGGGGCGTCATGCGAAATGGACGCACTCTAGCGCTGCAGCCTCGCAACCTGGCGAGGCTGCTAGCGTTATTTTTTGTTTGTCCGAAAAAGTCCCAGGTCTATGAAAGTTTATGTTACAATTCAAAGGTCCCCTTGCTTACCATTTTTGAATGGTGAGTCAACATAAAACCAACTCCCACTGATTTAACAGCCTATATTAATCGAGACTAACAAGAGAATTCAAGCCTTAGAGGCAGCATGATGAGCTTGTCTATATGAGGCAAAAAGAAGTGGGTTGCTCTGTAGTAAAGGCAACTCACAGCAGCTGCTATTTGTTTTAATGTTTGTGTAGGGTTGGGGGGGGGGTAGGTAGATAGCAAGCATGCAAAGCTATCTGCATTTGCTGTGCAAATGGGCATGCCTGCAAATCAAGATTGTGGCCGCAAGTGAATTACTTGTGTTTTTACCTACCAATTTACCACCACCAAACCATTAAAAAAAAAAAAAACCTATACCCAAGGTGCAATAGAGCAATATTTGCCTTAACAGAAAAGCAGCAAACAAACAAACTCTCATTTTATTGCATTAGCGCTTGCTCGGTAAGGTGAGAAAAAACCATTGCAGTTCCAGCCACTTGACTTGTTAGCAAGCCCCACCCCCTGCACTCATCCAGCCAATCAGCTTTCAGCTTCTGCTTGTATGGGAAAGCAAATCAATTCCCGTTGCTTGTCCCAACAAGCAGGTATGTGCATTTCCCTTGTTGTTTTTAAAAAAACTCTGGGAAAAGCTGCAAAGGTTTTTCCTGCGGAGTATATGGAGTATTTATCCTCCCGCTTCCAAATACATCAAGACAATGCATGATGCCATTAAGACAGCTTGTATTCTCCTCACATTCTGTGAGGAGTATTTTTGCCATTTAGACAATCCCTGAATTTTAAAAAAAGCAAACAACCAGTTTTATGCCATTAGTGTATCAATCCAAAAATTCTTCTCCCTCTCAAAAAAAAGCAGTGAAAAATGATTGAAAAGTAGTGAGCAGCACAACAAAAAATGTAGCAAGTTACTTTTTCAACATTGTAACAAGTAATCATAACAACTTATCAAACACTGTAACGAATAGGAACTAATAACAGTATGAATACTAAACAAATACAGTAGCACCCCTGTATCCATGAGGGACTGGTTACTGGTTACCCCCATGGATACTGAAATCCTCAGATAACAGCAAACACCAGATCCCACCCACCACCACCCCACTGCCGCCAGAGCCCTCTTGGTGGAAGGGAGAAGGGAGGTAAAATCTCACCTCCCCCTCCCTTCCCCCTTTGCCCCCGCCGTCATCCCTGCCGCCACCGCAGCCCTCCCGGCAGAAGAGAGGGGGAAGTGAGCTCTCTCCTCCCACCTCCCTTCCCCCTTCGCTCCCACTGTCACCCCCCACTGCCACAAGAGCCCTCCCAGCAGAAGGGAAGAGGAGGAGTCGGGGATGCTTTGATTGTGATTTCCTGCGTGGCAGGGGGGTTGGACTGGATGGCCCTCGTGGTCTCTTCCAACTCTGCAATTCTATGATTCTATGATTCTATGATTCCTTTCCTCCTTCGCCCTGCTGTTGCCAACCACAGATAACTGAATCCGCTGGTGGCAAATCAGCTGATACAGGGGTGCTACTGTAAAGTGAATAGCTGAATGGATGAAAGTATTAATCCACTTTCCAGGATTAAACAGGTGGGGAAGTGGCTGTAGAGATCCCCTGATGTTTAACTTGAGGGGGTTTGGCTGGGCGAATTGTGAAACAGTTGTGTGGAGCTAACACAGGCTGGTGGGGCTGGGTTCATTTTCTGGGAACCTGCATGCACTGGGGCTAAGCAAACCTGGATGGACCCTAGGCTCACTGTGAAAAGGAAAAACAATAAAAGGCAATAAACAAATTCTGTATTTTGAAATTGCAAACACTAGGTAGATCCAGACTGGCAAAAGATGAGGAACATGATGGGACAGATCTCATGGTCACTGATGATGCCATCTCACACCCAGACAGGGACTGCCACCTCCTGCTCCTTTTCAGGACTAGATGGAGCAGAGCTAGGTGGATGCTGTTGTGGGGGGGGGGCTTCATGAGGGATGGAAACAAAAAGGTGTGATTTCTCCCTGGAGTTTTTCAGGATGAAAGGAACATCATCTGATTCTTCAAAACAAAGCCACAAACTACAGGTACAGGTTAAATCTCCCTTATTTGAAGTGCTTGGGGCCAGAGGTTTTTCAGATTTTGGGTTTTTTTTCCAGTTTTTCTGAATGCTTCTATTTGCATATACATGGTGAATGAGGGATGGGGGAAAGGGGACTAGTTACATGTTGAGCACCCACTGAGTTTTTCCTCACAGATTCCTTGCTCCATCACTGTCAAAAATTTGATGGGGGGTGGAAGAGAAAAGGGGGAAGGACAGGATGTCTTCAGTTCCTGCAGCTTCACTTACATAAGGCCCCTGTAAGCATCTGGGCACACTTTCTCCCCTATTACAAATTAGTCATAGCTGGAAAGGGAAGGAAAAGTCCAAGGGGATCTGGCTGCACTGCCAACTGGTGCTTCACTCTGCCACTGTAGCCCTCATAGCCAGGAAAGAAGGGGAATCTTCCCCCCACCTCGTGGTGAGTCTTGTCCATTCTCTCTCGGCCAGATACACATGGTGGCCAATGGGGTTGCTCTCTTCTCACCTTTACAGCCCAACCAATCCATGTCACACTTTTGCCTTCTGCCTGGCCAATGGTGGCACTGCCACTGTCCAGGCCCCAAGGGCAAGCACAGAGTGACCCTGTTGGCTGCCGCCTGTACGTATCTATCTCAGAGAAAATGAAAAAGACTTGGGAGGAGGGAGGATTTCCCCTCCTTTCCCAGCTACGAGAGTTACAGTGGCCAAGTGAAGCACCAGTTTGCAGTGTGGCTGGATCCACTTGGACTTTTTCTTCCCTTCCTGGCTATGAAGGCTACTTTGCTAAAAGGGCAGAAAGTATGCCCAGATAGGTTTTCTGTGGGTTTTTTCCGGGCTGTGAAGCTGTGTTCTAGAAGAATTTACTTCTAACGTTTCACCTGCAACTGTGGCTGGCATCTTCAGAGAATAGTTGGGTAGGAGTGTGTGGGGGGGTTATATACTGTGAGCCCCTGTTGGAGAAGATATGTAAATTTGTGTATTTGAAAGGCTAGTTTCTGGGTGGAGATATACAAGGAGGATTAGTGTCTGTTTGGCTAATGGTTGGTTAATGGTCCATTATCTGCTGGAAATCCCCCTGTCCCTGGGTGGAGTTCATTTGCATGTGTTGAGTTTTGATTTTAGTGTTTTTCAAGGACTGGCAGCCAGATTTTGTTTACCGTATATTCCGGCGTATAAGACGACTTTTGAGCGCTCAAAAGTGCCCTCCAAAATTGACAGTCGTCCTATACGCCGGATACACTTTGCTTCGCCCACCTGCCTATCTCCTGCCTCTTCGCAAACGGAGCAAAGAGGCAGGAGATAGGGCAGGGGGCTGAAGCAAAGTGTTTTGAAGATCATTCGCCCCCCTCCTCTGCCTTCTCCCTCTTTGGGGAGCAATGGAAGAAAGAGGAGGGGGCGAACATTGCGGTTTGCCGCAGCCACCGCTGGATCGCTTCTGCAGCGGCCGAGGCAAACCCGCGATTTGCCCCCTCTCCCCATTTTCCTGGAAGGTGGGGAGAAGGGGTGAACGTGCCCGGTTTGGCCGCACAGCCTCCGGATCCCGCTCCTGCGCTCTCTCCTGGAAGGGAGCGCAGGAGGGGCATGCAGAGGCTGCGCGGCCAAACCCACAATTCGCCCCTTCTCCCCACCTTCCTGGAAGGTGGGGAGAAGGGGCGAACGTGCCCGGTTTGGCCACACAGCCTCCGGATCCCCCTCCTGCGCTCTCTCCTGGAAGGGAGCGCAGGAGGGGCATGCAGAGGCTGCGTGGCCAAACCCGCGATTCGCCCCTTCTCCCCACCTTCCTGGAAGGTGGGGAGAAGGGGTGAACGTGCCCTGTTTGGCCATACAATCTCCAGATCCCCCTCCTGCGCTCTCTCCTGGAAGGGAGCGCAGGAGGGGCATGCAGAGGCTGCGCGGCCAAACCCGCAATTCGCCCCTTCTCCCCACATTCCTGGAAGGTGGGGAGAAGGGGCGAACGTGCCCGGTTTGGCCGCACAGCCTCCGGATCCCCCTCCTGCACTCTCTCCTGGAAGGGAGTGCACGAGGGGCATGCAGAGGCTGCGCGGCCAAACCCGCGATTCGCCCCTTCTCCCCACCTTCCTGGAAGGTGGGGAGAAGGGGCGAACGTGCCCGGTTTGGCCGCACAGCCTCCGGATCCCCCTCCCGCGCTCTCTCCTGGAAGGGAGCGCAGGAGGGGCATGCAGAGGCTGCGCGGCCAAACCCGCGATTTGCCCCTTCTCCCCACCTTCCTGGAAGGTGGGGAGAAGGGGCAAGCGTGCCCCGTTTGGCCATACAGCCTCTGGATCCCCCTCCTGCGCTCTCTCCTGGAAGGGAGCGCAGGAGGGGCATGCAGAGGCTGCGCGGCCAAACCCACGATTCGCCCCTTCTCCCCACCTTCCTGGAAGGTGGGAAGAAGGGGCGAACATGCCCCGTTTGGCCGCACAGCCTCCGGATCCCCCTCCCGCGCTCTCTCCTGGAAGGGAGCGCAGGAGGGGCATGCAGAGGCTGCGCGGCCAAACCCGCGATTTGCCCCTTCTCCCCACCTTCCTGGAAGGTGGGAAGAAGGGGCGAACGTGCCCCGTTTGGCCGCACAGCCTCCGGATCCCCCTCCTGCGCTCTCTCCTGGAAGGGAGCGCAGGAGGGGCATGCAGAGGCTGCGCGGCCAAACCCGCGATTTGCCCCTTCTCCCCACCTTCCTGGAAGGTGGGGAGAAGGGGCAAGCGTGCCCCGTTTGGCCATACAGCCTCTGGATCCCCCTCCTGCGCTCTCTCCTGGAAGGGAGCGCAGGAGGGGCATGCAGAGGCTGCGCGGCCAAACCCACTATTCGCCCCTTCTCCCCACCTTCCTGGAAGGTGGGAAGAAGGGGCAAACGTGCCCCGTTTGGCCGCACAGCCTCCGGATCCCCCTCCTGCGCTCTCTCCTGGAAGGGAGCGCAGGAGGGGCATGCAGAGGCTGCGCGGCCAAACCCGCGATTTGCCCCTTCTCCCCACATTCCTGGAAGGTGGGGAGAAGGGGCAAGCGTGCCCCGTTTGGCCATACAGCCTCTGGATCCCCCTCCTGCGCTCTCTCCTGGAAGGGAGCGCAGGAGGGGCATGCAGAGGCTGCGCGGCCAAACCCACGATTCGCCCCTTCTCCCCACCTTCCTGGAAGGTGGGAAGAAGGGGCGAACGTGCCCCGTTTGGCCGCACAGCCTCCGGATCCCCCTCCTGCGCTCTCTCCTGGAAGGGAGCGCAGGAGGGGCATGCAGAGGCTGCGCGGCCAAACCCGCGATTCGCCCCTTCTCCCCACCTTCCTGGAAGGTGGGGAGAAGGGGTGAACATGCCCCGTTTGGCCATACAGCCTCCGGATCCCCCTCCTGCGCTCTCTCCTGGAAGGGAGCACAGGAGGGGCATGCAGGGGCTATGCGTTGGAAGAGGGGGGGTCGTCTTATAGGGCGAATATATCACAAACTCTGCATTTTTCCTTAAAAATTGGGGGGTCGTCTTATACGCCGGGTCGTCTTATACGCCGGAATATACGGTACTTTTAGGATTTCTTCTTTCCTGTTGAAGTTGTCCAGGTGTTTGTGGATTTCAATAGCTTCTCTGTGCATTCTGACATGATAGTTGTTGGCCTCATCCAGAATTTCAGTGTTTTTAAATAACATTTTATGCCCAGATGTTTCCCCATCTGCCTGCTTTTACTAGGGCCTGGTGTAAATGGAACCATAGGAACCCTCTTCCCTTTCCCTCATCAAATTTCTGACAGTGGAGGGGCAAGGACTCTGTGAGGAAAAACTCAGCAGGCACTGGACATGTAACTAAGTCGCCTTTCCCCAAAGGCAGAAATAGGCAACTGATGACAAAAAGCTTCCTGTTTTGGAATATTTCAGATTTTGGAATTCCAAATAAGAGACACTCACCCTTTACAAATGCCACAACCTTCAGCAACATTTGGCCCACCTGCCTCCACCCAGAGACAGCTTTACGTTTTCAGGTGGCAACCTTGTGTTTTTCAACATAAAAAGCTTGGGGAGCAGTCACAAAGAAACCTAATGCCCAACGAGCTCTGTTTGACATTTGATTCTGTGGCTCCTTTCTCACCACTAACATCTTTATGCAACATGCAGATTACATGCCTTTAAGATCATTTCTCCTTTCTGCTTGTTTTCTGTAACATCTTGCTTGAGGTAGGAACTCCATTTAGAATGATACTAATTCTGTTCTAATGTGGCTTTATTCTGCTTAACAACTCATTTCACAACAAGATCTGGATATCTCATGTAGATAAATGGAACAAAGGATGTGTATATATGTGTGTGTTTGTGTGTGTGTATGTTGTTGTTGTTGTTGTTAACTGCTATAAAGTTGACTTCAACTTATGGTTACCCCATGAATGAGACTCCAAAAGTCACCTTATCACCAACAGCCCTGCTCAGGTCTTGCAGACTCAGGGCCAAAGCTTCCTATATTGAGTCTATCCATTTGAAATGCGGTCTTCCTCTTTTCCTACTGTTGTCTATTTTACCAAGCATTATCGTCTTTTCTAGGTATATACATATCTCAAACAATATCTACAGTTGAAAGATATTTTCCCCTCATGGTATTGGGCCAACAGTCAAAGTACAGCTTTCCTGGACTTATTTAATTTTTTCCCACCACAGCCACCTATGTTTCCCCCATATTAATAAGGAGAAAGCATGTCTTTTGTTCCCACCAATGGCACTACCTTTCCTCAGTTGTGGGATTGCATGATCTTGTGAGGGAAGAGTCTATGCTAATGGTAGCAGTCCTATAACTGGTTCAGTCATTAATCAAACTGGAGAGTGCAGTCAAGAAATCAGAACACTAGGGGGTTGTCTAGACAATGAAAAAAATCCACCAAGAATTCAGATGAGCGCCTGCCGGGATTTGCTACATTAGGAAGGAAGGGGGATGAAAACTCCAAATGCGGTAACAGCATTCACTGTTTCTCACACTTTTAAAAAAATTACGTGAAAATGTGCATAACCACCAGTCTGAACAACCAATTTGAATAGGGGCATATTGAAGAACTCAAACATAATTGGTCGGACCTCAGTGGGGGTGGGGTTGCAAAGGAGGAAGTGGCCAGAGCCACCATTGTTTTTGGGTTTTTTCAGGTGAATGATTATGCTAACAATCTTTCACCTGGTAGAGAGAGAAAAAAGATTTTTTAACCTGAAAATTGCTCTTCTGCATCTGTTATTTAAGGCCAAAGAAAGGGGGGAAATGGAGGGAAGTTTTTGACAGGCAATTCACTCGCAACCATCATCTTTTCATGGGGGCATGCTCCACGTGCACTGCAAACTTTGCTAATTTTCCTGCCATCAATCTTGCAAATGAGTTGTGGGCACAAATGAACACTGCAGTGATAGAAAGGTAATGCACTATTTGGCCTTGGAAAGGCAGCTATGAAGGAGTTAGGATCCTAACATCCTAACATCAAAGTCAGGATTGTCCATGCCCTTGTATTTCCGATTTCTATTATGGATATCAAAGCTGGATAGTGAAGAAAATTGATAGGAAGAGAATCAACTCATTTGAAATGTGGTGCTGGAGGAGAATTTCACAGATAGCCTGGACTGCCAAAAAGAGAAATAAATGATTTCTAGGCACACAACAAGAAGATCCAATCAAGATCTTCACAGTGGAGCAGTTTAAGCACAATGGAGTGGTTTAAGTGTTGGACTACAACTCTGGAGACAACGGTTCAAATCCCTGCTCAGCCATGGAAACCCACTGGGTGACCTTGGCCGAGTCACACATTGTCAGCCTCTGAGGAAGACAAAGGCAAACCCAGTCTGAATAAATCTTGCCAAGAAAACCCTTTGAAAGATTCACTTTAGGGCCACCATAAGTTGGAAATGACTTGAAGGCATATAACAACAATGGGGCAAATCAGGCCTGAACTCTCCCTAGAAGCAAAGATGACTAAACTGAGAGTGTCATACTTTGGACATATCACAAGAAGACATGACTCAATAGAAAAGACAACAATGGTTGGCAAGATAGAAGGAAGTAGTAAAAGAGGAAGACTGTATTCCAGACAGACTCAGTTAAGGAAGCCACAGCCCTTAGACTGCAAGACATAAGCAGGGCTGAGAATGGTGGACTATTCATCTTTGGAGATCTTTGAGTATAAGTTGGATGGCCATCTTTCAGGAGTGCTTTAGTAATATATTCCTGCATGGCAGGGGGTTGGACTAGATGGCCCTTGTGATCCCTTTTGACTCTTAAAATGATGTGATTCTATGAGGGCTGTTGATGACAGGGTGACTTGGAGGTCACAATGAATCAAAAAGCCAGCTTGCCCACAGATAATAACAATTCTGTCAAAATAAGTGTACAGAACGTATTTAACCGACAGATGGCAGTCTTTGAATACATATTATTGCTTCTCTGTTCTTTTTATTTCTGGTTTTACTGCTGCAGTTGCTGCTTTATCCTCATCTTCAGTTTGGTTTTATTAGTGGGCAGCAAACTTTCAGCAAAACCATGGATGCTTTATAAATGTAAAGAAAGATTCAGAAAGTTATTAACTTTCTTCTGATAAAACAGAAAATCTTCCCTGTTTCCCTGAGCCTTTGAAATGGATATATATATATATATATATACACACACACATCTTAATGAAACAGGGAATCATTATTGTTGGAAAAGTAACTGTTCTGTCTGCCCACAAGTCAAAATGGAAGCTATCTTGTGATAAAACAACTGATTAACGTTCAAGCAACCTTCAGAGCTCTCACTGCATATTGCCTGAAAATGTACAGAGCATCTTCATTAAGCAAAAGATCATTTACAAGCATTAATAGTTGTGGCACATGTGATTATATATATATATATATATATATATATATATATATATAGAATCATAGAATTGTAGAGATGGAAGAGACCACAAGGGCCATCCAGTCCAACCCCCTGCCATGCAGGAATACACAATCAAAGCATCCCCGACAGATGGCCATCCAGCCTCTGTTTAAAGACCTCCAAGGAAGGAGACCCCACCACGCTCCAAGGGAGTGTGTTCCACTGCCTAACAGCTCTTACTGTCAGGAAGTTCTTCCTAATGTTGAGGTGGAATCTCTGTTCCTGGAGCTTGCATCCATTGTTCCGTGTTCTAGTCTCTGGGGCAGTAGAAACCAAGCTTGCTCCATCCTCAATGTGGCGCCCCTTCAAATACTTAAAACAAGACTATCATATCACCCCTTAACTGTCTTTTTTCCAGTCTAGACATATCCAGCTCCCTAAGTCTTTCCTCATAGGCATGGTTTTCAGACCTTTCACCATTTTAGTCGCCCTCCTCTGGACACACTCCAATTTGTCAGTATCCTTTTTGAATTGTGGTGCCCAGAGCTGGACACAGTATTCTAGGTGAGGCCTGACCAAGAGTGGCACTATAGAGTGGCACTATTACTTCCCTTGATCTAGACACTGTACTTCTATTGCTGCAGCCCAAAATTACATTGGCCTTTTTAGCTGCCGCATCACACTGTTGACTCATGTTCAACCTGTGGCCCACTAGGACTCCTAGATCCCTTTTGTTTTATAAGATTATAAAACTTATTTCCAATAATATAGCAACCAGTTTGAAAACAGAAATTTTTTTTGCACTTGATGGAAAATCCTAGCTAAAAACTTAAAAGAGCTCTGTGCAATCATAATAAAACAAACTCATTCACCACTCACTATGCTTGCTGGGGACTCTGGGAGTTTTAGTTTCAAAGCTCTTGCTGTTATAGAAAATGAACAATTTTAATAAATTTAATAAAATACCAATAATTACTAATAAATTAATGCAGGCTGGATTCAAATACTACAAATATGTTTTAATTCTTCCATCTTTGATTTAAGCATTCTGCCATAAACCATTACTGCTGAAAAATACTGTGATCCTGAAAGGAAATAGAACTGTGGAGAAGAAAGCCTCAAAGAATTATAATAAAGTGTTAAACTAAAAACAGGTGTTCAGCAGACTTCTTCAGGTTCAGATCTTGATCTACGCTTCTTTAGTGTCTTGCTTTAAGACTCAGATGCCAACCACAAGGTCCTGCAAATGTGTGAAGATGCTTTTCAAAGTAAGCTGCACATTTCTAGGTGCTAATTAGAATATGAAATACAGCAATGTTCTTAAAGAAATCTGCAAAGGAAAGAAATACAAAGTCTCACATGGAGAACAGTGGGGTATAGAAGTGGTACTGGATGAAAAATTGACTATGAATTAACTATGTGATACTTGGACAAAAATGATCAATGTAATTATTAAAAAGGATCATATCCAACACTTAAATAGGAATTATATTGCTTTCTGTATGAATACATGCACTCATGCACACGTGCACATGTATATATATACACACACACATAGAAGCCAAGTTCCTGTAGGGCTGTGCTGCCCCAAGTGGTGATCCCTGGGCTGGTGCCAGTGCTTGAGCCATTGGCCCATGGTCGCAGACGAGTATTTGGGAACGGAAGAAACAATTAAGTGCTGGGCTCCATTTGCATGATGAATATGTAGTGGAATGAATTTGTGTCAATCCCTGGTTGTTTACACGTACATCGTGACAGTCCCGAGATTTTCAGAAGGGGGGCCACCTTTTATCCCTCAACCTGCGGGACTTTCCGTCCTGCGGTTTGTAGCAATTTTTAAAAAAATCACAGGAGGATTCAGAAAATCATAAATGTAAACAGCTCAGGACAAAATATCTCGGTACTTGGTGATGACCGGAGGTGATGGGATGGGAAGAGCAGGAGGATGGAGGGGGTGGTGCACATGTCTCTGGGATGGAGGGAGGGAGCAAGATGGGGGAGGGGAGGAGGAGAAAGCTGGACCAGGTGAGTGAGATGGCAGCAGTGGGAGGAGGGCAATGGCAGCGGGAAGGGACTGCAGCAGCTCCTGTTACAATGAAGGCCCCAGTGGGTCTGGGCTTAACAGGGACTTATAAGTCTCACCTCTAAGTCCAGACCTACCAAGGCCGCTGCTCTTACAGTGGTGGCCTTAGCAGTCTGGGTTTAATGGGGACTTATAAGCTATTTTATAAGCCCAGACCGACTGAGGCCATCAAAAACAAGCAAGGTGCATCAAAATGTGGACTCTGACAGTATCTTGTTGGCCTCAGTAGGGCTGGGCCTATACTTAAGTGCATTGAGGTGCTGATATCAGGCAGCTGAATTTTCCTGTCATGAAAGGACACCAAATTCTTAATAATTTAGTTTGACCCTATATTGTTACTGCCAGTTAAGTGAGAAATTATCCAATTAATAGTCCCAATTAAAGTAGACCCATTGCATCAAAGAAGTCCTTGAATAATCAGCTGAGCCAACAGATATGCTCTGACTCGGACTAGCAATTGGATTTAAGCCATTGCTGCCAAGTAACTTGGCTGGCCTTGGGTTTTAATGCATTGTGAGCCAGGGACAAAACTTGAGAGGGTCATTTCTTGCTCTACTTCTGGTAGCAAATTTTCTCAGTTGGTCACTGGTTCACATTAGATGAGTGAATGTGAAGACATCAAATAAGTCCTGAGCTCTGACAGAAGTAGGGCTGGATTGAAATGCACTTTTTCAACTCTGTCACCCTTTGATGGTGAATGTTGAAGTAATGTTGAAGAGGTACATTTTGGTGGATCTGTGAGGCACTGACAGGAGCAAAATGCTCACCCATTTGGCAAGTGATGGTGTTTGTGCAGCCAGCTGCACTGTTTTTCTTGAATGTTTTCTCTCCAAGAGATATTACAGTGGAAGTACTGCTCCTGCCCTCACTCTGTTTTGGCTTCCTAGTGATGCCAGGATTTCAGAATGCAGCCACATTAGATTAAGGGAAGTTGTAGAAACCAAGCCTTTTGCTTTCTGACTGATGTTTTCTGGGTAGAAAGCATATGCATGGGTATGCTGACATATGAGTGGGAATACAGTTTCATGAAACTTTTTACACCATAAACCCACACTGTTGAGCTGACTTCACTCTAGACAAAAATTAGGAGTTGCCCCTCAGGACAGCAAAGCTCCATGATCATAGCCGTGTCCTATCAACCTTTGCATGGGGCATGTTTTATATCATGTGGGGAGAGTTTACATGATACCCCCCTCAAATACACACCTACAAGGGCAAGCAGCCAAGATGTTGGAGCAGGTCCAGCAGGCGTGACCTGACTCTCCCTCTTACACAATTGTTAATTGGGTAAGGGTACAACACACAAATAGGCCTAAATACAGATTGGTGAGGGTAGATATTAAGAGAAATGTATATTTCCCTCATTATTATAGTTGTTGTTGTCTAGCACCATCAGTGTACATGATGCTTTAAAAGCAAAAGAACAACCAGCCCTGCCAAAAGGCTTACAATCTATTTTATCTACATACATAGACACATAGGGGAAGGAAGAAGTAATACAAATATATAACTATGCAATACAATTGTAAAAACAAATTATTCAGACAAATACAAAAACCAATGCAATACAGTTGTCCCTCCATATTCACAGATTTGGTATTCACTGATTTAAGTATTCATGGCTTGAAAATATTCTTTAAAAAAATAATAATCCAAAAAGCAAATCTTGATTTTGCCATCTTATATAAGGGACACCATTTTGCTATGCCATTGCATATAATGGGACATCAGTATTCATGAATTTGGGTATTCACGGGGGGTCCTGGAACCATACCCCAGCGAATGTGAAGGGACAACTGATAAAGCAAACTGACAAATGTATATAACCAAAATATCTAGGATTATAAAACAATATTAAACTAAGATGCTTGCGAAAGATTTATACGATCTGAAGAGAAACCAGAGTATATAGACAAATATGTGAAAGATATAAAATGGACTCAAAATTAGAAGGTTTTCAGGGTGAATATAACAAGATTGATAAGATAATATTTGATTAAAAAAAAGAACATCATGTAGCCAAATATTATAAATTGCTGTTGGATAGAGATCTAGAAAACGAAACAATAAAAGAAACCATGATTCAATGGGCTAAAGACCTTGGCCAGGTGATAGAAATGGAATGATGGGAGAAATCTTGGGAGATTACACAAAAATTTACACTAGCTGTAAAAATGAAAGAGAATTACTACAAAATGTTTTTTCAATGGTACTTAACACCTGTTAAATTAGATAAAATATATAAGACGGGTAAAACCCAATGCTGGAAGTGTGGGAAATCGGAGGGTACATTTTGTCATATTTGGTGGAGGTGCCAAATGGCAAGAGTGTATTGGAAGAGAGTACATGTAAAAATAAGATATATATTGGGAATTAGCTATGGTTTAAACCCAGAAATCTACCTGTTAAAAATGGTTGATAAGATAGGAAGTGGGGTGGGGAAATAGTTTTGAGAAAGCTGAAAGGTAAAGGATATACAGTTGTCCCTCCACATTCGCGAACTTGACATTCGTGGTTTTGGTTATTCGCGGTTTTGGGAGGGCCCCCCGGGCCCCCCCAAAACCGCGACACGGGGCCTACAGAGGCTCCGTGAAAAGACCTGGAGGGAGCGGGGAGGCCCGGGGAGGCCTCCACGGGGCCCCCGGAGGCGCTCCGTAGGCCCCGTGAAGCTGGGGAGGGGTGGGGAGGCCTTCGCGGGTCCCCCGGAGGCCCTCCAGAGGCCCCGCGAAGGCCTGGGGAGGGAGGGAGGGCCGGGGAGACCTCCGCGGAGCCTAGGAAGGCCCCGCGAAGGCCTGGAGAGGGAGGGAGGGAGGGCTGGGGAGACGTCCGCGGGGCCTAGGAAGGCCCCGCGAAGGCCTGGGGAGGGGGGGAGGAACGGCTGGGGAGACCTCCGCGGGGCCTAGCAAGGCCCCGCGAAGGCCTGGGGAGGGGGGAGGGAGGGCTGGGGAGACCTCCGCGGGGCCTAGGAAGGCCCCGCGAAGGCCTGGGGAGGGGGGAGGGAGGGCTGGGGAGACCTCCACAGGGCCTAGGAAGGCCCCGCGAAGGCCTGGAGAGGGAGGGAGGGAGGGCTGGGGAGACCTCCGCGGGGCCTAGGAAGGCCCCGCAAAGGCCTGGGGAGGGGGGGAGGGAGGGCTGGGGAGACCTCCACGGGGCCTAGGAAGGCCCCGCGAAGGCCTGGGGAGGGAGGGGGGAGGGGAGTCGTTATTCGCGGATTTTTCACATTCGCGGGGGTCCGCGGAACGGAACCCCCGCGAATGTGAAGGGACGACTGTACCTCCTATTTTTAACATATTTTTATGTTTTTTTGGAGACATGGAAATTAAGAAAAAAATTAGAACCAAAAATAAATTGTTAAATTTTGATATTGGAGAAGGAATTGAACCTTGTTGACGGTGAAAAAGATGGAAATATAAACTAGATAGGAAGCAAAGTAGCTAATAGAACAAAAAGAGAAATATGAAAATTGTGGGTTTTATTTTAAAAAAATACAGTTACATGATGTAATACGGTGGAAATCTTTATTTTTCTTTGGATGTATATATACTTTGGTAATACATATAAGTATGTAAGTATGTATGAAGATATGTAACTCAAAAAATAATAATAAACTAAGATGCTTGCATGCTACTAAAACTCCTAAATGTGATTTGCTTAGAGAAAGATGCCTCAGTAATCAAACATTCACATTAAGCCCATGTTTACCTTGTAATGGCCAATGGGGGGACATGGAACCCTCCAGAATCTAAGGGGCCGGTTCCACGACAGGAAAAAGTTCGCAAGATTCTGGATTATCGTTCTTTTGCATCAGGAGCACATAAATCACACAACTCCTGGCATTTTCGGAAGATGAAGCCAGAATCAGCCACTTTCTGTTTCCCTTAGTTTACACAGGCAAAGCTGGGGGGGGGTCGCCTCCAGATGATTAAAGCCAGGCAGGAGGCAGGGAGGGAGCAAGGAGGGGGTTATGGAGACCATAAATAATGAGAGGAAAGAAAAAGGACAAACAAACAAGCGATCGAAAGAGCGATCTGTCAAACTCCCCCATCTTCCCCAGCCCCAAAAGGCTGCTATAAAGAAAGGAGTCAATGAAAGCACGAACAGGCAAAAGCATGGTGGAGCGATCTCCCTCCCTTCCCTTCATGCATGCACACACAAACACACACCACAGAACTAGGGCTCCTAATTGTTTTCCCTCCCTCTGAAGCCTTGAATAAAGGAAGTGAATGGAAGGACAAACAAACAAAAGAATGGACATGCGATCGGCTGTTTCCCAGCACACACGAATGCACACACACACACACTCACACCAGCGAAGCAGTGAAGCATTTTCCAACCCCCCCAAAGACAGACAGGAAGGGCTCAGTTTTCCAAAGTGGGTTGCCAGCAGAAGGAGGGTGAATTTCTTCTCTCCAACCCTTCAGTCTATTCGGATAAAGCAGAATGATCACTCCAACCAATCAGGATTCAGCTCTGCTCACAGTAATTCGAAAAGGCAGATGCCAGTTTACACAATCGTTAGTTTCCACGATAAATTATGTGCATTTTCGCGAACTTAATCAAAAAGTGCGGAAAACTAGCGAAAGCTGATACTGCGCAACTTATGGTTTTTTTGCACCCCTCCTTCTGAAAAGGGCGCTGTTGCTTCGAAATGCGTGGGAACTATCAGGCTTCTTGTCGCATTCTTTGAGGATTTATTTTGCCATGTAAACGACCCCTAAATGTTGGACTGCAACTCTCATCAGCCCTGACAGCATAACTACTTGTAGGAGATTATGAGAGTTGCAGTTCAAGAATTTGTGGAAGGTCATACCTTCCCCATTCCTCTTTTAAATCATGCCTATCATGTGTGAGGAAGAGGGAAGAAAAATAATTGATCGCAGTCCCACACTTATTTTCCCAAATGGGCCACTGGTGGAAATACACTTTCATTTTAAAAGCTAGGTACCCACAGCCCACACTGGGCTCAGTGATTGTGCCTATGCTCTTACAGGCTTCTCTTTGAGCTAATAATTTATCCAGATAATAACAGAGATTTTGGCATCACCAGGGAGGGCTCTAAAGTACCCCTCTACCTGTTAGGGTAACACTAGGATGGAGGGGGATTCAAGCAGTACTCTAGATATGGTTGGCTTGCAATTCCCAGCAGTCCAATAGAGAGCCAACATGGTGTAATAGTCTGCGTGTTGGACTAGGGAGATTATCAGATGGGCCAAATATACCAGGACAGGGATGACAGGAGATCGCTAAAAGGCTTACCTTTTAGCCGACATCATCCCTGTCCCAGGATGCTCCCGTTTTGCTCCTGTTCTTCCCCCATTTCCTCTTATTCATGGAAAAATCCATGAATAAGAGGCCTGTTCCATTATTATAATGGAATGATGGGTGAGTGAACAGGAGCCCTCTTCTCCTCCTGGGACGACTACTGAATGTGATGTCACCGGGAGGTCCCTGCCAGACATTTCCGGGTGCGATCGGAACAGAAAGGTAAGTAAACCCCCCCCCAGGTAGCTTTTTCTTTTTAAAATATATTTTAGTGCTTGCTTTTATTTTTAACAGCTGGGGGGGGGTCTTTTTAAATTTCCCTCTCTCGCGAGAATGGCCGGGATTTGAGTTTTGGTCATAAAAGCAGCCTTGTGACAGCTGCATTTACAACTGGGCAGGGAAAGGAGGGGGAACTCGTTCCTGTCATGGGAGAGGGGTGGGTGAGGGGTAGCGGGACAGAAACAGACCCTAGGGGTCCATCCGATAATCTCCTAGGACTCATGGAGACCTGGGTTCAAATCCTCATTCAGCCATGGAAATCCACTGGGTGACTTTTAGCAAAATCACACTTTCTAAACCTCAGAGGAAGGTAATGGCAACCCCCCCCCCAAAAAAACCAAATCTTATCAGGGAAACCCCATGATAGGTTTGCCTTAGGGTCACTGTACATTTGAAATGACTTGAAGACACACAATAATTCCCAGCAGCCTTAGGCAGCATAGGCAGCAGTGAGGAATGCTGGGAGCTGTAGCCCAATCACATCTGGAGGGCTACATGATTGCCACATTGGATATAGGGATATGTCTACAAGACTGCTTCTAGGCAAATACAGATCCTCAGTAGATTAGGGTTACATGGATACATTAGCGTCAAAAGAAAGAATGTTTATCATACACACACAAAATAAGAACAGAACACCCTTAAATATTGTTGGGAAACAAGATCTTGACCTAGCAATATAGGACATGGTGTTGTGTTTTTAAACCCTGGATTAATGTCAACCATTTTATCCTCATCTGTGTGCCATTTTTGCTTGTATTCCCACTCTACAGAGGGGAACTGGAGAAAGGCAACTGGTGTAAGCAACAAAGCAGAGTACTGTACATATCTACTTGTAGTTGTGAAGTGTTATATTTGCTTGGCTTTGGCTGCATAAACAAAACATTGATTTGCCATGGAAAACTGAGTTCACAGAGAATGTTTTCTGATAGTCTCATTTGGTGTGATCACTTTTCTGGACAATGTTCTATTATCTTCTGATTTCCATGTACTTTACTTGGAGTATTGTACAGGCAGGACATAATGTACTAAAACAAGCCACTCGGAGAATGGCTGCTCTGCATTCCCTACTCCAGGAGCTTGGCCATGAAGACCGTTCTCTGCCTCTCTCTCTCTCTCTCTCTTTAATTGTCCCATATGTTCCTATTTTATTTTACTTCTTTTTTCTGCTATTGTGCAACAACATTTAAACTCACTCTGCTGTAAATTTTCCTCAGCAGACCATCAGCAGTGCCAGCTTGTGCTTTACACAGCCTGGAAAGAAGGCTGATGGGGCAAACCAAGGATGGAGAGAGGACAGTTATGAGTGAAAGAAAGAAGAGTTGTGTGTCTACACCAAGTTTCAGTTCAGTTCACTCAGTTCCTTGGTGGCCCAACTAATATTTCAGACCCCCCCCCCCAATTGTCATGAACAGTCCCAATTAATCTCCTCTCATTCTGCTTTTTCAGCTGCTTTTAAAATGTCCCAGCTTCTCTCTCCTCCTCCACTTTCCTACTTTGTCCACAGCTTACTTTAAATGCTGCAAACAGAGTTCAAAGTGCAAAAGTACTTCACACTCAATTAACTCAGCAAGGGGAACAGGAGAGGAGGGGCAGAATCTTGCCCTTTCTAGTAGGGTCAGCCAAAGACAAACTGATGCAGCCTCTCCTAGCTTGTGTTTTCTTCCTCATTAATAACTTTTGCCATATTGACCGCACTCTGATGTTGTTTGTCCAGAGGTGTCCCAGTTTTCATTTATAATAATGTTGGAGCATATAAAGTTTGGGCTTTTCTTTCAGACCAAGCTCCTGGTTATTAGGAGCCCAGAGTAAACTGCCCTTTGGTGGACCCTCCCAATTGATGCAGACCTACTGTGGGCTTGTCTAGACAGCCTATTTACCCCATCTTGCTGCAGTCTTGGAGCCATGTAGTCCATATGATGCAGGGCTCTTGCCCGTTTTGCCCCCAGGCAGTCCTGACAACACCCAGAGCAAAGATGGACCAAAGAGGGGGTAAAGCCTATTAAGCCATTTCATCAAAATACTTGGGAAAAACTGCCACATTTCAGGAAAAAACAAACAAACAACAGATTGGGCCCCCTGGGACTGTAGGAGTCCATACCAGCATGCCAACCCATCTCTGCTGCTGCTGCCACCCACACCACAATTTCCGAAGCCAGGAAGGAGACCCACAGCATGTGACCAAGGCTGGTCACACGCAGGAGACCTTGTTCATGTGCTACAGGCCTCCTGCCTGGCTCCGGAGAGTGTGATGTGGACAGCAGCTGCGGCAGCTGCTAAGATGGTACTATGTGTCCATGCCGACTCCATCCCATTTCATGCAGGCAATGAAGGGACAGTGGGCCTGATCCGGGGCCAGAATACGTGGGAAGCCAGCATATTCTGGCCAGTGTAAAGGAACCCTCTGACTCCTTATTTGGTGTGCACACTGCCCGCTTACTTACTCACATTAGGTGGCACTCAGCAGTGCCCTGAGTGGGTTTACACAGAACCAGAGCTTTAAAATATACATAACATAGCTACCTGGATGTAGTTACTCGGTGTGGCTGGAAGGTTAGCAAGGATGTGACTAAGTTCCATTTCAAAAGTAACATAATCAATAATGCTGGAATCCTGCTGGTGCACTACAGTAGTGGTTGTACTTTTTCTAGGCTGGTGCAGCAGTGGCAAGGGAAGGCAAACAAAGGGCCCTTTCACATTACACAATTATAGCTCTATGATTCCACTTTAAGAGACACAACTGCATGCTATGGAATCCGGGGGTTTGTAGTGCGGTGACACACTTGAGCCCTCTGGCTGAGAATTCTAAATACCTCTCTCTCAAGTGCACAGGACAGAACCACAGCAATTAAAGTGGAATCATAACACTATAACTGTGTAGTGAAAGGGCCCAATATTTGTCAGTTCCAAACAGCCTGCTTCTCCAGTGCTTTACTTCCTTCATGATTCATGGCCTTTTTCATCCTGGCACCATATCTACTCTGGCACAGTTATTTCAGTGTAGTATACTAACAGAATTCCAGTCTTAGGGTGAAGTTTTGGGGGTAATAGGCTAGAATCTTTTATGGGAGATGCATATGCTTAAGCATCATCATTAGGGTGCTACACAGTGTGTCCCATCCTGATCTCCCCAATTCTCACTTCCTGGGAAGCAGCCACTGCAACTGAGGGACAGGGAGGTCTGTGGGAAAGGTCTTGGAAAGTGAGCCGCTAAAAACCTATGCACGGCCCTTTGATGTTTACCCTATTTTAATTTTGGCCCCTACCTACTGCCAAGTTGTGTAGATCTGATTTAAACCATAGGTTTCTGATTTGGATGTCACAGGAAACTGTAGTTTAAGAAATCATGATTTTTTCTCTAAAGCTCTCCAAAATCACATAGGATGAGGAGGAAAGAGGACAGGGAGAAGAGGGAGCACTTAAGATTGTCACTCATTTCTACTCCAACAACTTATTCTTTGTTGGACGAGGAATGCCATGTTTTTGTTGAGCCTCCCATGGAAATATAGAGGACAAGGCAGAATTACAGTCATTTTGAGAGTGAGTCCTCAACTTCTGATTTTAGTGCTATGAAAATAAGGAATCTATTAGTACAGGCTGTCCAGCTGAAGAGATAAGAACAAAGGTTAGAATCAGTGACTCACCAGAGTGTACACATGACTCACCTTGTGTCATAAATAGCCAATTAATTCAATTTAGGCCTCATACCATTACAGTGTGGTCGGTTAGATATCCCACCTCACCTACATGCAAATTAGATAGGTCTGAGCCTCTGACACCTATTTCTTTATTTAAAGGGCAAACAAGAAAACAAACAGACTGGAGTAACCAAACATCAGATGATCATCTGTATTATCACCTCTTCATTCCTATTAGGATAATTACACCAATTTCATAATGTTATAATTAATGGGGATAAATTGGTTTTGAATAACTACAGAAATAGGGTCTTTCAAGTAGTGTTTGCAATAACTAAAGAATCTGGTTCATATGACATAAGTAAATGTTATTTATTTAAACAAATTTGCTTTCAACACTATCCCTCTAGATTACTAAAATGTTCTTTCTGTCTGCTACCCCAAACCTTCCAATGAGTTCCACATGCATTAATAAATAAGAGTTTTTTACCTTCTGATGGGGGTGGGAATCATGTGGCCCTCCAGCCATTGTTGGGTTGCAGGTCTCTCCAGCCCTAGCTGCCATAATCAATGGTGAGGAATACTGAGAGATGCAGTTCAACAGCATCTAGTGGGCTGGATGATTTTCATCCCACTTTGTGAGGACTCTCCTGAATCAATGCTGGGTGATACCCATGGGGGACTAATCTTTCCAGACTTCAGTTGCCAGTAAAAAATTTAACATGTTCTTTCTCACTTTTAAGAAAATAAGGGATAACCTCTGTAACTTTAAAATTTCTTAAGTCACCATTACTCTTTGGACTTTTTCAGATGGGGGAAAAAACCCCAGAGGAGGTCGGGAGAAGAACGGGGCTGTTTCGCTTACAGAGCCCTGTTTCAGACAGCCCCATCCTCCTCCCGACCTTCCCCTGTGCTACTCACACCACTTTTTTTATTGAGAGAACCTCTGTCAATAAAAAGTGGTGTGAATAGCGGTGGGGGGGGAGGTCGGGAGGAGGTCAGGAGGAGGATGGAATGGGGCTCTGTAAGCGAAACAGTCCCGTTCTTCTCCCAAACTCCTTGGGCTTTTTCCCCCTCTGTCTGAAAAAGTCCGTAGATTTTCTACAAGATATGATGTTGGCCACTAGCATGACCAACTTTAAAAGATAATTAGACAAATGCATGAAGCCTCTATGTATGTCTACTTTATGGAGCCTCGTCTTTATTATTCTCTGTATTTTGTTTTGTGGTTGTTTGTTTGTTTGCTTGCTTTTTGGTCTGTTTAAGGGCCGTTACATTGAAAAATGTATGTATGCCCCAACCTTTATAACTGTTTTCATATTGTAGAGCTATATGAGATTATTCCACAGGCAGCATTCTCCTTGCATCAGCACTATACTAGATTCCATGAATACACTGTGGAATCAGCTTGCTATTTTTGGCATGTTTTAGTCAGGCCAATCATTTGCCTTTTGTTATAGCTACAAATTTGAGCATGCACAATCACTTGGCAGCTTTACTGCTGAACTGAAAGGATCCTGTCTTCAAATGTGTGTTTTATGTACTGTGGTACAAAGACGCCACCCCACCCTCCTGTCATCAGTAATCTAAAGTTAGCTTTTATATACAGGAAAATTCTGTGCTATCACTTTTATACACTAACATTAAAAGCATTTCAGGGCAAGAGGGAATTTAATTCTTTCTATTAATATTTAGAGCTTGGCAACCTCCTTGGTTTTCTAAGGGAATGGGAACAGTGAGATGACTAGGATGATGATAAAAAGGACACAAATGGAAGAAGAATCTGAGACATCTCTGACCAAATATAGATTCAAGGCCTTATGATATCCTATTCTGTGGTGGAGATGACAACAAAGGATCATTGCATCTGCTCAGTGTCATCCAGCAGGGCTCTTCCAGGTGACAAAACACCTTTTACAATCTGACCAAGGCAAGGAAGTGACAGAATCATCAGTAGGCTGGTGTGAAATGTCTGCAGTGGTTGCATTTCACTTTTGCATAAAATTGCTCACATGAAGGCCACCTGGGTTGGTTGGGTTAGTGTTTGGCTTCAACGAACTGGTAAACTGGTGAGAATACTTCAGGACTAGATTCTTTCTCAAGGTTGGTTTGAGTTAGTTGGCTGGGTGGTGACATGCGTAGGCATTTTCATGATTTTTCCAGGCTGCATGGGGAAAGAATCATTTCATTACATCAAGAAAGTGTTCTTTACACTAGGCACCTCAACCTTGGCAGCATCTTAGAGCTTTAACTATGTTCCTGGCAGCTAATCATGTTGTGCCTTCCAGAATGAAATGGATTCCTCAGCCAAAGCATCTCTGCAATGTCCAATGAATCCATAGCGCACAACACACTGTAACAGAGAATAAGTCAATCTGGAGCTCCTCTGGAGAAGACTTGGAAGAAGAATGGTATATGCCAAGCAGATGCCCTGCCCATCTGCTATATCCACTGGCAAATCTGTTTAGCTTCTGTGCATGGAACTGGGATGGGACAGAGTATCTAGTCCTTCATTTACACTGCAAAATGATTTAGGCCTGTGCTGGCTTGAACCAATCACAATCTCTGTTCTTGTTGGGAAAATATATATATTTTCTCTTGTACCCCAGAAAGAATAGCAATGTTTGAAGGATAACCCAACTTATTACCCCTTTATTCTTCCCACAGGTTCTGTGTATGTTTGGAAAGATTCCCTTCCCTTTAAGGTTATCTATCGTTCATTAGCAGGGCTAACAATACCAAACCTGCTTTGTTTAAACATTAGAACCATGTGTTGGACTTTCAGAGGCCTAGAGCTGCAGGCATGTAAATTTGTGAAGGACGGTGAAGACGTTGGAGTGTTCAAGTGCTATAATAAAACTATTAACGGCAAAAAAATCTTACTGACGAATTATAAGGAAAACAGATCCTCATATCTTTTTTAAAAAGCAACATTTTGATGTACCACAAATGGAGAAGATTTAGTGGACAAAAGTCACAAATCATTTTGGAAACTTCTGTAAAAATACTTAAGTTGACAGAAGTTTCATTGATAGGCTGGAAAAAACACAGTATTTTATAAAACTGTTTTTTGTGGTGGAATGCTAGAGGCTCGCAAGTGGAACATCTGCCGGAAACAAGGCACTACTTGTGGGAGTTGATACAATTCAGCTGCCCTCACAAAGCTGACTAAAGCCACAGACTGGGACAGCTTTTCAGGTATGGTTAAATAGTGGGGAAAACACCCAAACCCAGCTCATACAAAGCTGATATCAATCAACTTTTCTGTTTCCATCTGACATGGATGTTGTCAAAAATAGAGAATTCAAACCCCAAAATAATAAAATACAAATGCCACTCTTATGAGAAGTGTAGGTAAGTCCATATCCTTGTGGTGCACATCAGCAGACCCACAGCATCTGCTTCTCCTAATTATAGGAGAATTTTGATTTTATAAGCAGGCGTATGTGTGTGTTCATTATAGAGATGGAGCCATAGATCTAGAGGGCGGACACACATATACTATACAGTGAATCATGTGATACCACGGTGGTTCAACTGTCAAAATTTGACCACTGGAACCATCTTCTATAATTGCAGAGAGATTTTGTTGGCTGCTAAGATAATGATGACTATTTGTTTTGTGACTGTTTTATTTAAGTGGAAGTTTCAAGAAAATATAGTTTGAAATCTAAGGCTATATGTTGGGTTTTTTAGAACTCTCTTTGAATTCCACTGAAATCTCCATATACTGATCAAGGACAGAAGTTTTTAGATTTCTAGTATTGACTATATGATCTCAATATGACTTGTGTCTCTCTGTGTATCTTAAAATCTCAGAGTCAGTAAAAAAATAAGTAAAAGTCTCAAAATGGCACATGTGTAATACCTATCACATTCAAATGAGCTAATACTTTCGTGAGTAAAAATCAACGAAATATGACACTCAACTCTCCCCATGGTACCGCAACAGTACCGGAAGGAGCGAGCGTCATCCGAAACTGACGCTTTGCAGTGCAGCAGCCTCGCAACGCAATGAGGCTGCTTGCATTATTTTTCAGCATCCGAAAAAGTCTGTACACCACTAAAACTTGGAGATGCTGCAAAGCAAGGCTTTCTCCTCCCTTTCTCCCTTCCCTTCCCTTCTGGTATCTCATTTTAATCTCCCATAACCCTGTGAGATACATCTGGTTCTTGTAATATTATGAACTGCTACACACCTGTATAGAATTGGACTATGGGGCTGCAAGGTACGGAATAAGCTTCCTGAGTAGGTGAAATATTGCGATGCAGGTTGCATTGGCCCAATTTCTTAACACTTGCTGTCCATATGTTGCATACCCTCTAACTGTACCAATTTAGCAGGGACAATCCTGATTAATCTTCTGTCATCTCGCTTTTTTCAGCTGTCCCAGTTTCTTTATCCTCCCAATTTCTTCCTTTGTCCTTAGCTGCAAACTGAGTTCAAACTGCAAAAGTAGTTTGTCCTCAGTAAATTCAGTGGGGGGCAGGGGGAGGGAGAGGAGAGAAAGACTCAATGGGCTCGGGCAAAAGCAAAGTGCTGCAGCCTTTCCTAACTTGTATGGTCTTCCTCATTAACACATTTTTCTTTATTGATGAGACTCTGATTTCTCTTGGCCATATGTGTCTTGGTTTTCCTATATGGAATGTTGGAGAATATAATGTTGTCTATTTAAATCAGCTATCCACAGCTACTTTACTTCATTTCCACTGTCCCCAGTTCAAATATATCAAGTATGAAGAAGAAAATTATATCCATTGTCCCTTTATTTTACCCTCTGTGTTTTCATTGTGTGATTTAAAGTGTGTTTTTGTGCTTGGTGAACTGATTTTATGTTTGGGGGAGTTTTATTTTTTAAATTTACCACCCAGCCATTATCACGTGATAACGGCCGAGATTTCAGACAGCCAGTCGTAAAAGCTCCCTTACGACGGCTGCATTTATGGCTGGCCAGTGAGGGGAGGGGGAGCCTGTTCCTGCCACATAATTAAGGTGTGTGAAAGATTTACGTTATTCCATGGCAGGAACAGGAGAGAAGGTGGTGGGGCAGTAATGGGGCATTTTGGCCTCGTGTGAAAATCTCCTTTGATTGCTTTCCCCTGGTGCAATGTTTTAGAAAGGCTTAGAGAGCCTTATGAACAAATGTGGCAGGCTACAATTGAAAGTTGTTCTACTGTTCTCCAGACTAAGTTAATTTAGGAAATATATTCAACAAATTGTGAGCTTAATTAATTCCAGTGATTCTAGGTGGGAAAGCTGATTATATTTGTGGGGGGATCATGATAACCCCACTTGCCAAAGAAAGGTAATTTGGCCCAAGGTCAATTTCACTTGCCAAGTGACCTTTTAGCAATGTGTTATTGCTGATATGTTCATCTTTTGATTAGAATCTTGTAAAGTTAAAGATTCAATGGGTATAGGGGTGAGAGTCCTACACGAGATGAAAGGGGTTCTACAGACCAATGAGTTACAGAAAAGACAGACCATACAGCTGTCTAGAAAAGACAGCTGACAGTAATCCTTCTCATTGAGTCAGCGTGGTTTGAGCGTTGGGTTCAGATCTCCATATGGACATGAAAACCTACTGGGTGACCTTGGGCAAGTCACACTCTCTCAGCCTCAGAGGAAGGTAAACCTCCTCTGAACAAATCTTGCCAAGAAAACCATGTGATAGGGTCACCATATGTTGGAAATGACTTGAAGGTACACAACAACAACAACCTCCAACTCCTCACCATCATGATCAGCATCATCAAAATCTGGATTTGTTAATGGTTATATATTTTAATATCATTTGCTCTTTTTGAAGTGATAGAGTAATTAACCTCTGTGACCTCTGTGATTGGTCTTATTGGTCTCATTGATGAGTTGCCCTTTGATGAATATGATATTGGTTGATGTTTTGGTATTTTTTTATTGTCTTATGACTTGTTTTATATATTTTGAGGGAGGTAGCCTTTTCTAGCAAACAACAACATAATGTTGCAGTCCTCTAAAAACTAACAAGTTTTATTAGGAATAGTCTTTGATGGATGGCAGCCCACTTCTTCAGATGGATGGAGCACATCCTCAGTTGGCAAATATTTCTATACATGTGGGGTGTGGGGTGGAGAAAATATGGAAAACCAGAAAGGCAAAGGGTACTACGTAAGTGATCATCTTAACAACAGGCATTTAACAGAGATGAAGAGAGGGAGAAGGCTTTTTGACAATGACATCCTATCATAGGCAAGCAGATTAATACATGTAGGGTAATGAATAGTATTTGTCCAGTTCTAGATTCAAATACTGTATAATACATAAAGTCTTGTTTTATGAGCTGAGGAATGTTGTTCTGTGGAGGGTCTCGATGCAATTGGGAATTTTGGAAAATCAGTATTCCCAATCACTTGTCGGGAGATTATCACACTACACTGTTATAGCGCTATTATTCCATTTTAACTGCTCTGGCTTCCTCCTCTGCAATCTTGGGATTTTCAGTTTAGGGAGAGGTATTTAGTATTCTCAGCCAGAGAGCTCTTAGGCCTCATTAAACTACAAACCCCAGAAATCCACAGGAGGCAGTCACGGCAATTAAAGTGGAATAATAGCGCTATAACAGTATAGTGTGATAAAGTCAAAGAGGAGGTTCTTCTCTTCAGAAAGTTGATCACCATGTATTAAGGAGATTTTCACACGGGCTATCTATCCCATGGCAGGAACAGAACAGGGTCGGGAAAGGTTTTCCCTTTCGGACGACGTTGACCCTGTTCTGTCCTTCATCTGTCCTACTCCCGTGACTGTTCCAGAACAATGTAATCACGATTTTTCATCGTGAATAGACCTCCCGTTCCGTCACTATCACGGAATCACAGGTGTGCGAACAGGAGCCCCGTTCCTGTTCCGAAATGACAGCCATGGAGGGGAGGTCCGTTCTGAGCACTTCCTGGTACGATCTGGACATCGAGGTAAGTGGCACCCTTTATTTTACCCTCCCTGTTTTGATTATGTGATTTAAAGAGTGCTTTTGTGCTTGGTGAACTGATTTTATGTTTGGGGGAGTTTTATTTTTTAAATTTACTGTCCGGTGTTATCACGTGATAACGTGATAACGTTTCAGATGGCCGGTCGTAAAAGCAGCCTTACGACAGCTGCATTTACAGCCAGCCAGCAAGGGGAGGGGGAGCCCGTTCCTGCTGCAGAATTAAGGTGAGTGTGCGAAAGATTTATGTTATTCCGTGGCAGGAACGGGAGAGGAGGTAGCGGGGCAGTAACGGGACATTTTGGCCCCGTGTGAAAATCTCCTAAGAGTCAGTGAAATTGTGGAATTAACAGAGAGTCTGAACCATATTGAGGTAAAGCTATTTGTGTATATAGACTACTAACTACCCAAAAATGGTGAAGGGTTCACAGGATTACTTTATTCAAACAAAGTTGAAGGATGCACTGTTTATGGTTTACCTGTGTTTCTCCCGTGTATGAAGGCCTTTATATTTACCACTTGCTTCCTCATAAAGCTTTGTTCTGCTGTAACCAATGCCTACTCTCTCCTTTATCACAACCTTGCAGTTATCCTCCCTTGGTGTTTGATATACTTTATGCTCTCAAACTTACACTCTGTGTCTTCAAGTCCTTTAATTATCCTGTCATCCCTGATATAACTGAATCTCCTGAAATGCAGAATATGCCACAATCAGCCCTTTTCACTGTGCCTAAGCCTAGTCAGGATTTCATTCAATATTGCCTCATGAATGTTTCCAAATTGTGTCAAATCAAAACAACTGTTTAAACACTGTCCTGTCATGTAGATTACATTATCAGAGGAATTACTGTTATATCATCCTTAAGTGAAAACATAGGTCCCGTCTACATGATTTAAATAATACGTACGGCGTGCGGAAGTTCGCGCTTCGGTACAAACGGCCGTTCAGATGCACATGAATGCAAAAGAGGGGGGCGGTTTTCCACCCTGAAATACGCACACGCGGCATTCGGGAGGGAAAGCGGATTGCGAAGAGAAATCCGTACGCCGTTCAGATGGCTGACGGGTCTGTACGGTCCGCTCGCACACATACGAACAGGCAGGGTAATCTGATTGGCTGGCCGAGTAGAGGGGGCGGGGCTAGCACGGAGGGGAATTGAATTTATATGTTTATTTATTTTTATTTTATATTGTAAATACGGAAAACCAACTGTCCGCAAACCAGGAACCTTTAAAAAAAAAAAAAGCGGTGGGAGATTTAAAACTGCCGCTTGGCTTGCTCGCTCCAGCCAGCTTCAGGAAGAGGGAGTCATACGGAGCTTAGGGGGCTTAAAAATCGTATAGCCGGTTCGTATGCATACGAACGACAGGCTGTTCGTATTTTTTGCCCCCCATACGGATTTTTTTATGATCATATAGCCGCACCCATAGATTGCTAGGAATTTCAGTTGATTGATCAAGGAACCAATCCTTAAATGCAACCTTGTTCTGTTCCTGTCACGGGATATATAGCCCGTGTGAAAATCTCCTATGTCTCCTTAAAATTAGCATTTTTAAAATTATGGTGAAATTGGACTCTTGTTAAAAGTATTAACTTGTTGTAAGCTACACCAGACTAAATACTGTCTGACTAACACTGTTAGGAACAATATTAAGCTTGCCATACAAAGACATACCTCCTTCCTTCCCTCCCTCCCTCCAAAAACTATCATTACTCTTGTGAAAAATTTACTTTGTGGTGCTCTGAATGTGTCTAACACTACATAGTTAGAACAGTATGGTACCACTTCAGGAGCCATGGCTCCATCCTACGGAATTCTGGTAGTCTGTAGTTTGGTGAGATACTTAGAATATTTGGCCAGATAGCTCTAGTGCATGTCCCTGAGAGCAGAAAAACAGAGTAGATCTGATAATCCCTGTGTTTTCCCAACTCTGTTCTAGGCTGTACCACTTCAAGGTTGAGCTAGCTGCTTTGATTAGGGGAAATGTAATGAAGGGGTGCATTAATTTTTCCTTCAGCAGCACTTTCTGGACATTCAAAGCTGCCATGTGGGGGTACTTATTGCTAAGAAAATCACTTGTAAAAAATTAAAGTTCTGGGACATCCTAATCAGTGGTGGCTCGGGGTGTGTGTGCAGAGAGGCCAAACCACACCAGGTGACCCCGTCGGGGGAGGAATGGCACCAGCCTTAGTGATGCCAGAAATCCTGATCATGGGTCTTCTGTATGGCTAGTCTGAGAAACAACAACATCTCTCTCTCTCTCTCTCTCTCTCTCTCTCTCTATATATATATATATATATATATATATATATATAATCAGGATGTCAGGGAGAAGCAGACAAGGCTAAAATCCTCCTCTCTGCTTGTGGGAAAGAGTACTGTATTTGCTTTGTTGAGGAGGGGGTGTTCCACACTGATGATCATTTTCATGGGTCCTGCCTAGGATTACCAGCTTGAAAACTAGAGATAATCCCTGTACCTTTAATGCTTGTGTAGAATAGGAAATGTCAGCAGGTGTTGTGTGTCACACAGCCAAGTAACAAATAACACCTGCCGAAATTCCCTTTTCTATACAACTATTAAAAGTACAGGAGCTATCTCCAGTTTTCACTCAGGCAACCCTGGCTCCTGCCAACATGCTGGAGTAGTGCAAAAGTGGTTATGAATGTTTAACATTCTACTGAGAATTAGGCACAGCTAACCTGATTCAATGCAGAGTGCTCCCTGAATCCATGGCCGAGCTAGATTTGAAAAATAGGCATCTTTGAACTGTGTCCAACCTTCTCTTTAGTGGGCTAAGGTTCTTTGTCTTGTGGGTTAGCATAATTAAAATTAAAAATAAGCTAGAGCTGGATGATGCTTTCTGTAACTTTACAATGCCCCAAATGAAAGCAGGCCAGCCACCTGCATAACCAACAAATGTCATACTTCAAAGGAAGCTACCTTACATATGGTTGGATTTGTAGTAGCATCCACAGTCCAGATGTCATACTGAGGATGGAGCAAGCTTGTTTTCTGCTACTCCAGAGACTAGGACATGGAGCAATGGGTTCAAACTACAGGAAAAGAGATTCCATCTAAATATTAGGAAGAACTTCCTGACAGTAAGAGCTACTCGGAAGTGGAATACACTTCCTCAGAGTGTGGTGGAGTCTCCTTCTTTGGAGGTTTTTAAACAGAGGCTGAATGGCCCTCTGTCAGGAATAATTTGATTGTGTATTCCTGCAATGCAGGGGGTTGGACTGGATGGCCCTTGAGATCTCTATAATTCTCTGATTGCAGGCAGTGTCTGCTTCACATAAAGCACTGTGAATAAATTTAGACAACTGTACACCTTGCTTTTCTTCCGTTTGCACCTCTGCCACTTTGCTAAACCTATGCACTTGGTGTTTGATGGCCTAGTGCATGGGGGAAATATGCATTTTCAAACCACCAGAAATGTATTGGTGGTGGTTGTTTTTTTCTGCTGGTTTGTTTGCAGTCAGCCCCAATGAGCTCTAGGTTTAAAAACCTTTCAACCTTGAGGTTTTCTCCAGAAATCTCAAGTGCTGTTTGTTAAGTAAGGCTGTCCTAGTATAGACTTAGGTCTTATTCCACTCTTGGTGCAAATTTTAATGCAAAGTTTTTTGCTTAGCTTTCTTCTCAGGGACGCTTTTCTGTAGCTTCCAACAAACCCCAGTGCTACATTACTCCTTTATGCAGTTTCTAACCCAAAAAAGTGAAAAAAGAAAATCCTGCTTTTCAAGCACTGTACACAAATTAAATATTCATATCCCTTAAAAGCAATTAAATTTACTGTCAAGTAATTTGCAACTCTAAACAGCAAATGTACAAAAATAATTAGCATGGTTGAAAATCAGTTATTCTCTGATAAGTTCATAAGCCCTTTTAATTAAAACCACATTTTTTTAATTGCCAAAGGGAGTATTTTGTTTATAACAGAGGAACATTTCTAAGTTTTAATTTAAGTTTCACACACTAATATTCTTGTAATTGAGAAACACCCTCTGGGTATCCATCTAACAAAATAATGTGTTTCCCTATTAATACTAAGGAATGGCATGCATAAAAATGGAACATCCTTGGAACATGGCTCTAAATCCAGTTGCTAATTCCAGCAAGAACAGATGCACTGATCAATTGCTGAAGTTAACACTTACGTAAGTGCATTGATCCAATAGGTCTACTTTAGTCAGGACTAACAGATGGTGGTCATAGATAGAAAAACTGAACAGAAATGAGTTGAGGATGAATATGGAGCCTTATGATTATTCACCTCTGCACACATCATGAGCCTGGATAGGGGCTGCCTGTAGTATGTGGGGAAATAATTATTGTAATGTAAACCAATCTTGTGTACCCCATTCACATCCTAAGATAAGTCTAGGAATTTTCCCTGCATGCTTCTGTTCTCCCAAACTCCCTTTCTCTTATTTCACTGGGCACTTCCACCCAACTGGAATGATGGGTCACTCAACACATGACCTAATTTAAATTTTATTGCTCTTTGTGTAAGTCTCTTTTAACTTGATTCTCCATGTGGCTGTAGCCTAGCCATGGATGCCATGCTGCTGCTATGAAGCCTTGCTATGATGCTATGACATGATGTTCACCATGCAGCCTCTACCGCTAAAGGCTGGGTGAGTCATTCTACCCTAAATCCTCCTAGTTAGTTAGGAACACTCTTTTTTAAAGTTTGTTTTAGTATGGAGATTGAGATTGATATACCTTCAGTAAACTTTTGATTTGCATTTTTAAACTGACTCCTTTGTTTTTGTAATGAGTCTAATTCACTGGGTGATTAGATCAGACCACAGACCTCAGAATACACTTTTAAATGTTAATTGAGCTGTCTGTCTCAGCATTCCTAAGCGTCACTCTGCATGAATTTGAAAGTAAATGATTTTAACTTTTTTTAAAAAAGAAGATATTTGTATTCCTTTTTAAAAGGGCTAGATCCCTGGAATTTTTAATACATTTTTATTTTTAGACTCATACCTCCTACACTGCCCCTATTCTCAGGGGAAGGAGTACAGCTCAGTGAGAGAAGCACAAGCTTTGTATAAAGAGATTTCTAGGTTTAATCCCTGGCATCTCCAGTTAAGAGGATCGCATGGCAAATAATGGGAAAGGTCTTTAAACAGAACAATCTTCTTCTGTCAAAAGAGATATTGTAGTGTGGCCAAATTCTGGGGGTCCAAGTGACAATACCTCTAGTTCACCTGCAGGTCTCAAAAAATAAAACCAACAATAGCTAGAAATCCATTTCTGATTGTTAAAAATCCTTCTGGTGTGTGTGTGTGCGTGTGTGTGTGTGTTGGAGGAGAGGTTTTAACAATCCCTTTTGGAAAGGAACAAAACAAGAAGGGGTTTGCCCCTTGTTTTAAACAAGAATGGCCTGACACGGATACTTCTAGAAGAAGAATTCTAGGAGAGGCAATTCCTCCTTTTTGGCCAAAAATATCTTCCACCCCCATCAAAAAAATCTGGGATGTTAGGCTGCTGCCACACTGCAAAATTAATGCAGTTTGACACCACTTTAACTGCTATGGCTCAATGATAAGGAATTCTAGGATTTGTAGTCTTGTATTTAGCCTTCTCTGTCAAAGAGCTCTGCTGCCACAATAAGCTACAAATCAAGCTACAGATGTGAGGGCAATTCTGGCTTTCTTGTTTGGTGAGCCAGTAGAGCAATCTCACTGAGAATTCTAAGCTGCAAATCCCAGGATTCCATAGGATGCTACCATGATAGTTAAAGCAGAATCATAGCACTATAAATTGTGTAGTGTGAAAGGTCTCCGTGTATTTCTCTCGCCCAGTTCAATTCTGAATTCTACATTTTAAACAACAGATACAGGGGTGAAAATCTGGACCTTCTGAAGCAGAACATGTGCTGTACCCTTGAAGTATGACCTTTTCTGATGTATTAGCTCTCTGTTGTAGTTATATTTTATACATCCCCCAACCATCCCAGTTTGGCAGGAATAGTCCCAATTAATCCTCTGTCCTCCTACTTTTTAAGATGCTTTTAAAATGTCCCAGATTCTCTCTCCTCCTCCAGCTTTCCCCCATTGTTGTTGTTTGCCTTCAAGTCATTTCCAGTTTATGGCAACCCTAAGATGAACCTATCATGGGGTTTTATGAGGCTGAGAGTGTGTGACTTGCCCAAGTTCACCCAGTGGGTTTTCGTGGGCAAGCAGGGATTCAAACCCTGGTCTCCAGCGTTGTAGTCCAACACTCAAACCACTACCCCATGCTGGTTCTCTTGGCTTACTTCATTTCTTGAAAACTGAGTTCAAAGTGCAAAAGTAGTTTGCACTGAATTAACTCAGCAGGGAGGAGAAGACAGGAGACAAGAGGGTGAAATCTTGCTTTTCTCAGTAGTTCAGGCAAAAGCAAACTGCTGCAGACTTTTTTCTTTTGGGGGTTGTGTGTTCTTCCTCAATAATATTTGTCATTTTGACTACACTTGGATGTTGTTTAGCCATATGTATCCCAGTTTTCATCTGTGAAATGTTGGAGGGTATGATATTAGTGGTAGTAGGGGTACTTGGTCTCTAGGGATTCTTATTTTTATATGGAATAAGTGAGTTAACCAAAATTATTTCAAAACACTCATTTTCCATTAAGCCTACTGATGATTCCTCTGAATTCTAAACTCTTCTGTTTTGTCCACATCATCATGGTAATTAATCTCTGTGGTTACTTGTGTTTTTGTTTTGTTCTCTGTATTGAATAAATGTAATATAAAATAAAGTACATGGTGTTTGTTTGAACATTAAAAAATAGCTGTAGTCTCTTATTTTCAAAACTGTTTTTTGCAGTTCTGTGCTGAATATATTCTGACTTGTCTCTTCTCAGTCTGTTAAAACCTCAAAGGCCAGAGCTGATAAGTTAAAGACCTAGTTTTAGTTAAAAGAAGTAGCAGGAAGTCAAATTTTGACAGAGGTTGCTGAAGACATTTGGATCTATATAAATGTGATCACATGTTCAAAAATATGTGATACCTGGAAAAGAGTGAGGGGTTATGAAGCACTGCTCTTGGGATTCCCATAGTCAGGACTTTTGCTGATGACAGAATGAAAGAACTATAGAGTTGGAAGGGATCTCAACTGTCATCTAATCAAACCCCCTGCCAGTGCAAGAAATTCGCAGCTGAAGCATTCCTGGTGGACGACCATCTCACCTCTGTTTAGAAACCTCCCGTGAAAGAGAGCCTACCACCCTACTGGGCAGTCTGTGCTACAGCCCAGAATCGGGCAGAAGCCTGTTGGTTCCCTAAGCTAACAGTTGCACTTCTTCCAGGACTGTTCAGCATTGGTGAATGAAGGCAAACAAAATGTGCTGGTTCTGAGCCACGTGTTTCTCTAATGTCTGTCTTCTTTCATGCCCTGCAGCCATTTTTCTTCTGCCTCCACTGTCTTAATGCTTAGTCCAAATTCTTCTTTTTGTAACTTGAATCCATTATTTTTACCCCAGGAAACAGCAAAAAACTAACTTGCTTCACCTTCTGTATGACAGCCTTCATAATACTGGGTGCCAGTTACACGACAGAAATTGTCGCGTTGCCTACCGTGACAAAGTGATCATGAATCCGTCCCTCGCTGTTTATACGATTTATGTCTCTGATCTGGATATCCCGTGTGGTCCCGTGACTGATATTTACACGTCCATAGTTCCGGTTTTGTTTAGGTTTTAATTTTTTTTTTTTTTTGGCTGTCAATCAAAGATGCGATTACTCGTGTTTTCACAACCTCTGTGACGCACTTCCTTTAGAGTTCCGCGCCACCAACGATGCTATTGGCTGGCTGGGGGGGGAGAGGGGGGGCAGAGGTTTGTTATTCCCCCTTTGCTTCGTGAACATTTTAACCCCTTCAGAAGAGGCAGAAAGCATTTTGAAAGATCCTGATAGATCTTTCGCTCAGACGCAGGGCTTTCCTTTTGAAATCAAGCAGAGTGCTTTTAAAGCCAGCTGAGTGCTTTCTTTTTGAAATCAAGTGCTTGGTTTTCCTCTTGCCTTTTTAAAATATTAACCCCTACAGCTGGCTGCAGAGATGGCTATAGGCAGGCGTTTTGAAAGACACAAACACAGAGAGGGGGAATTAAAGGGTGCTAATTCGCTCAGAGGCTTGAATATTTTAATGTGCCAGGGAGGTGACCAAGCTACTACGATCTCTCTGTAACATGCAGTTGAGGAAAAGGTAAAGCTGAAGGGTTTGCAGTGTAGAAATCCATTTAAAAAGGTAATTGAGTACACGCGCGCACACACACACATCAACCTTCGTGCAGCTGGAAGGGATGCCTTTGTTTTCGGCTGGTGAGGCTGGATCTGTTGAACGGGTGACTGACCCCTCCTTTTCTGATCCCTGAGCTCTAAGCCCGCCCCCAGTCACCATTTCCGGTCATCCCAGTACCGAGACTTTTTGTCCCACGCTGTTTACATTTCCGATTTTCCGAATCCTCCAGTGACTTTTTTAAAAACCGGCACAAACCGCGGGACTGGAAATCCCGCAGGTTGAGGGATAAAAGGTGGCCCCCCTTCCAAAAATCACGTACCCGACCCGATGTACGTGTAAACTGCCAGGGATCGACATGAATTCTTCCCAGGACATTTTCATCATGTAAACGGCCCCCTGGAAGATGGCTATTGTAGCACCTCTCAGTCTTCCCTTAGCCTATAGAATCAGTAAACAGATGTGATAGGGGATCATTTTGTGTAGATCAGTATAGGCACTGTCCCAGTTTGGCAGGGACAGTCCCAATTAATCCTCTCCTGTCCCACTTTCTTGGCTGCTGTTAAAAAGTCCCAGTTTCTCTCTTCTCATCCTCCTTTTCTTCTGCATCCTGAGCTTAATTCAGTTGCTACAAACTGAGTTCAAAGTTCAAAAATAGTTTGTGCTCAGTTAACTCAGCAGGGGAGAGAGGAAGGGAGGGGTGGAGTCTTGCCCTTCCCAGTGTGTGTGTGCGCCTTTAAGTCGCCTGTCGACTTATGGTGACCCCATCAATTTCATTGAGTTTTCTTAGACAAAAAATACTCAAAGGTGGTTTTGCCAGTTCCTTCCTCTGAAATATAGCCTACAGCATCTGTTATTCATTGGCAGTCTTTCCAGTAGACTAAGGCAAAAGCGAACAGTTCTTCTAGCTTGTGTGTTCTTCCTTATTACAGTGGATCCTTTGTATCTGCTGGGGCTTGGTTCCAGGACCCACCGTGGATACCAAAATCTGTAGATACTCAAGTCCCATTATATACAATGGTATAGTACAATGGCAAAATCAATATTTGCTTCTTGGGATTATTATTCTTTGAATATTTTCAATCCATGGATGGTTGAATCTGTGGACCCAGAATCCATGCATATGGAAGGACAATTGTAATAACTTTTGCCATCTTGAGCATACTGTGATTTTGTGTGAACACGTGTATCCTGGATTTATCTGTGAAATGTTCAAGGGCATTCATTACAGGAGTAGAGAATACTGAGAGGTGATATTGTAGCCATCTCTAAATATTTGAAGGGTTGTCATGTAGAAAATGGAACCAGCTTGTTTTCTGCTGCTCCAGAGAGTAGGACATGAACCAATGGATTCAAATTGCAACAAAGACATTCCACCTAAACATTAGGAAAAACTTATTTATCGTGATATCTGTTCAACAGTCACATAGATGGCCTCAGACAATGGTCAACTATTATTCACTGGAGGTCTTTAAACAGAGGTTGGATAGCCATCTCTCGGGGTGCTTTAACTGTATTCTTGCATGGCAGGGAGTTAGACTAAATAGCTCACCACACTGTCCCTTTCAACCCTATGATTCTATTATCCCACACACAATGTGTCAATCATGCCATGCCAACTGCTAATTCTTTGGGATGAAATAAAAACCATATTCTGTTTCCTGAACTCTTATTTCACAAGCTAATGTGAAATAATCAAAAACGCTGATCATCAGCCATTGCTGAAAAGGTTCATAGTATATACAGAAACATGTCTGAATACAACAGAAAGAGATATGTGGAGTGGAAGATTAAGTTCTGTAAGCCTGACAGTCTAACGACATATTCCTTAAGGCATAATCTTTTAATATTTTTTGATAAGGTAATCCTTTTCTCCTTCCCCCTTCAAATATGTTCAACTGCATATAATTAGACTTTACTGAGGCCCTATCTCTTGAAAGGACACTTGGTGGCACTCATTCAACATCATTTTTTTCTTCAACTGAACTTGCAGCTTTAGCTGAGTCTATGAATGAAGCCAGTGTGGCATAATTGTTTGAGTGTTAGACAGTGACTCTGAAAACCAGGGTTCAATCCTTGTTCTGCCATTAAAACCCACTGGATGACCTTGTGACAGGTTCATCTTAGAGTTGCATAAGTGAGACGACTTGAAGACACAAAACAAGTGAATGAATGAATTCCTGGTCAAACCAAAGGTGTAAACAATTCTGTGATTACATGTGTTGGCCTAAACCCAATTGTTAGTTTCAACTAAAGTAGGCCTACTGAATCAATGGAAACTTAGTATGTTGACTCTTACATAAATTCTAGTGATTCAGTAGGTCTTCTCCAATCTTTGGATTTAGGCTATTAAATGAATTATCACTACAGAGTATTTAGCCTGAAATTAAAGGGTTTTTTTGCACAACCCTAGATTCAACAAACAGCATGTACCCAACCATTCTCCTCCCTCCTCTCATTCCTTCAGCCAATCACCACCCACATGCAAATTCTCTCTCCACCTCACAATCCACTCCTGCCACTCAATCTGCATCTATACCCTCAGCCTCACAAGGGCCCCTCCCTCCTCTCGTTCCCTCAGCCACTCACCACTAACATGTAAAACAATGAAATATTTTTTCCTAAAATAATAGCATGTAGCTGAAATGTGAGAACCTTTTAAATTTATTATAACAGTGTATATTATGCTGGATACAACTAGTAGGTTGTACATTAAAGTAATCCAATTGAACTAAATGATAAAAAATTGACCCATGAGTTAGACATTTCCTATTCCAAGTAAGGATTCCATGCAGGATTTGTCTATGGTCACATTGCATCATGGTTTCTATTGTGCTATTTGTGTATTTATTTTAGGGCTACAATCATGCTATTTACTCATATGTTGCATACCTTTGAACTGGCCTGTTTTGGAAGGAGCAGTCCCAATTATTCCTATGTTGTCCTATCTTTTCAAGCTGCTTTAAAATGTCCCAGTTTCTCTCTCCTCCTGCTTCTACCCTTTCACTCCTCAGCTTCCTTCAGTTGCTGCAGACTGAGTTGAAAGTGGATAACTCATTTGCACTCAATTCAGCAGGGAGGAAAGGAAAGAGAGGAGGGGTAGAACCTTGTCCTTTCAGGAGATTCAGGCAAAAGCAAACTGCTGCAGCCTCTCCTAGCTTGTGTGTTCTTCCTCATTAATATCTTCTGTTATCTTGACCACACTCTGATGTTGCTTGGCCACAAGTGTCCCGATTGTCATCTGTGAAATGTTGAAGGGTATGAAGCTGTTCTCTTATATGCAATTAAAATGTCTTGAGTACAAAGGCAGCCAATGTGAAGTAACGTGAGAACGAAGACAGATTGTAAAGTTTGACATTGGCTACAAATTTAAATGCTTCATGAATACATAATGCTTATTCATCATAAGAAAAACCCATGAAGTCAGCCAGCTCATCTATGGCCTGCCAGGAGTATGTGCTTCTGATGAATCCCTTATGTGACTGGTTTTACCTTGATCACAACATCAGCTCTGGGCATAACATCAAACTTCTTCTCAGATTCTATCATGTCAAAGCAGTTTGGGCAGTTAACTCACATACTCTTTTCAATATGATGTGTAGGCAATAGTTACAGGTAGAGAAAAGTCCTGGTGGAGCTAATAAAAGCATATGGGAGGCCCACCCATTCTACATCTTTTGGAGATCCATGGAGAAAAAGTAACAAATGTCAGGACTGGCCCATCCTTTAGGCAAAATGAGGCAACTGCATCAGCCGGCAGAATGGCTGGGAGGGGGCAAGAATGACTTCCCCACCTCTTCCCCTCTAATGGAAGACAGAACTGTATCCCACATAACTTCTTGTGGCCCCCTGAACCTAGTCTGCTGCCTCATATGTGGTGGAGGACACTAACCAATCAAGAATGTTCATACCAGTCCAATCATCTTCTGTACTTGGATAGGGGAGGGGGTGTCATTTTGTCCATGACAAAGCACCCTTGACAAACATAATAAAATATGAAGGAAGAGAGGGGACAGCATTAATTTGTTACGTGCATAGTTCCCATAAATCTGAGCAAGCATTGTTGTTTACATCACCAGAATTTGCATTATTTGTAATACAGTATATGTGTTATCTAAATCTGCATTTCCTGACTGGAGATGAACATGTACACTATCAATGACACTCTAACAGAGTACACAGACAAAATCCAATGGGCCAGATTACAGTGGCTAAAAGTGTAGCCTTACATAATGACTCCTGGGCTTTCTCCTCCCTTGATGGTGCAGCTGCTCTGTTCACTATGCTCCATTATTGTCCACTCTACTTGCCCATCAGAGAATTGAAATTACATTATTTGAATGCCTGGGAACCAGACATAATAGAGAAAACCTGTAATGGCAACAAACAAGGTGGCCAGAAGATGGCATCATTGAGGCAAATGATTTATTAAAAAGACAAAGCCTTTTGCGGTGTCTCGTACATGAGGAGGACAACTGACACGTTTCTTAACATTATTATAAAACATCTTCAATCCTGCATTTTCCATGCTTACAGGCCAGATAGATGCTTAGTGTGATATGCCGTGGGTATGTATTTCTACCCTTCCAAAGGGTGAGAAAGGGCTCCATGACCTGAATCATAAAAGAGACATGTTTTGTTTTAGAGGAGGATATGGAAAAGTAGGTCACACTGCTCCCAGGGCAAGAAGAGTGTGCCAGTTGTTCCAGCCATCATAACTTCAGGCTTGGTTAACTTCTGAGCTATTGAAGTCCCTGAGCTATTGTTAGCAGGTTACACAGCAAGGCCGAGCCTGTGCCCAGAGCACAATCTGGAAAAGTTACCTTTTTGACTACAATTCCCAGAATCTCCCAACTACAGTTGTCCCTCCGTATCCACGGATTTAAGTATTCACGGCTTGAAAATATTCGTAAAGAAATTATAATCCAAAAAGCAAACCTTGATTTTGCCCCATCTTATATAAGGGACACCATTTTGCTATGCCATCTATCTATCTATCTATCATCTATCTATCTATCTATCTATCTATCTATCTATCTATCTTGCTCTTAGGTATGTTGCTGTTTCCAGTGTGCCGATTGGCTGCTTAGAAAACTGACCAAACAATCAAAGCTCTATTGGGCAGGCAATCAGCACACTGGGGACGGAACCATGTGGAAGTTTCACTCCTTTCTAAACATGGTGGAGGCAGAGGGTGTGTGAGTAGCATGGGGGGATGTGGCATGCTGTGTATGTGTGCAGCATGTACAGGGTGCACGGAGGGCGGTGTGAGTGGGGGGAGGATGGCACAGGGCGGCACAGGGTGCGGGGACAGTGGTGCGAGTGTGGGAAGGGTGGCACGTTGTGGCACATGGTGTGGGGAGGGCAGTGCGAGGGCGGGGAGGGCAGCATGGGATACAGGGAGGGCGGTGCGAGTGTGGGGAGGGCGGCACATGGTGGTACAGGGTGCGAGGAGGGCAGTGTGAGTGTGGGGAGGGCAGCACAGGGTGGCACAGGGTACGGGGAGGGCGGTACAAGTGTGGGAAGGGTGGCAAGAGTGTGCAGAGGGTGGCATGGTGCGGCACAGGGCATGGGAAGGGAGTCGCGAGCACAGGGAGTGCAGCATGGGGTGCAGGGAAGGCGGTGCAAGCATGGGGAGGGCAGCACAGGGAGGGTGGCGCAGGCACAGGAGGGTGGCATGGGGGAGTGGCATGTGTACCACGGGGGGGATGTAGCGCATGGGGGGGTGTATGTTACACCGGGTATAGCTAGTTGCATATAATGGGACTTGAATATTCACGGATTTTGGTATCCATGGGGGATCCTGGTACCAAACCCCAGCAAATATGAAAGGACAACTGTACTGTGTTGGATTTTTCAGGTTTTGTGCTGGCAGCAGCAGTGAATAGGGCATGTCTACATAGGCAATTTATCCCATCTTGCCCCCCATCTTGGAGCCCTGCAGTTCTGACAATGCCCGGCTTTGGCCCCATTCCCGCCTCCTGGCAGTCCTCACAACCCCAGGGACAAAGATGGGGCTACAATGGCGGGAAGAGATGGGGTAGGGCCTGATAAAACATTTTTTAAAAATACCTGTTTAAATGTGTTCCAACCAGATAAAAAGGGATTAGGCCTGACATGACTGCAGACCATTCCAGCATGCTTACCCATTGCTGCAGCTGCCCTCTGCCTTGCTCTTCTGTAGCCAGGAAGGGAGCCCGTGGCATGTGACCAAGGCAGGTGACATGCAGGGGGCCTTGCTTACTTGCTAGGGGCCTGCTTCCTGACATCAGAGAGTGGGGGCACTGGCGTTGGCATTGGCAACAGCTGCAGGGACAGATCATTGTGCCCATCTGGACTCCTGCCTGTTTTGTAGAGGTAATGGCCCATGTAGATGAGCCCACAGATTGAATCATAGAATCACAGAATCATAGAATTGCAGAGTTGGAAGAGACCACGAGGGCCATCCAGTCCAACCCCCCTGCCACGCAGGAAATCTTGATCAAAGCATCCCCGACAGATGGCAATCCAGCCTCTGTTTAAAGACCTCCAAGGAAGGAGACCCCACCACGCTCCAAGGGAGTGTGTTCCACTGTCGAACAGCTCTTACTGTCAAAAAGTTCCTCCTCATGTTGAGGTGGAATCTCTGTTCCTGGAGCTTGCACCCATTGCTCCATGTTCCAGTCTCTGGAGCAGCATAAAACAAGCCTGCTCCATCCTCAGCGTGACATCCCTTCAAATACTTAAACAGGGCTATCATATCACCTCTTAACCGTCTTTTTTCCAGGCTAAACGTACCCAGATCCCTAAGTCTCTCCTCATAAGGCATGGTTTCCAGACCTTTCACCATTTTAGTTGCCCTTCTCTGGACACGCTCCAATTTGTCAATATCCTTTTTGAATTGTGGTGCCCAGAACTGGACACAGTATTCTAAGTGAGGTCTGACCAAGGCAGAATAGAGCGGCACTATTACTTCCCTTGATCTAGACACTATACTTCTATTGATACAGCCCAAAATCGCATTGGCCTTTTTAGCTGCCGCATCACACTGTTGACTCATGTTCAACTTGTGGTCTACTAGGACTCCTAGATCCCTTTCGCACGTAGTCTCATTCAGCCAGGTCTCTCCCATCCTATATTTATGCATTTCATTTTTCCACCCTAAATGCAGTACTTTACATTTCTCCGTATTGAATTTCATTTTGTTAGCTTTGGCCCAGCTCTCCAGTCTATCCAGGTCATTCTGAATTTTGATCCTGTCCTCTAGGGTATTAGCTACTCCTCCTAATTTGGTGTCATCTGCAAATTTGATAAGTATGCCCCTAATTCCCTCATCTAAGTCATTGATAAAGATGTTGAATAGCACTGGGCCCAGGACAGAACCCTGTGGCACCCCACTGGTCACATCTTTCCAAGACGAAGAGGAGCCACTGCTGAGCACCCTTTGGGTTCGGCCGGTCAACCAATTACAAATCCATTGAACAGTTAACTTGTCTAGCCCACATTTTACAAGCTTGTTTGCAAGAATGTCATGGGGAACCTTGTCAAAGGCCTTACTGAAATCAAGGTATGTGATGTCCACAGCGTTCCCTTCATCTACCAAGCTGGTAACTTTTTTTAAAAAAGGGATGAGATTAGTCTGGCATGACTTGTTTCTCTGAAACCCATGTTGACTTTTTGTGATTATGGCATTGCCTTTTAAATGTTCACAGACTCTCTGTTTAATGAAGTGCTCTAGAATCTTCCCTGGTATTGATGTCAGATTAACTGGACGATAATTGTTGGGATCCTCTTTTTTCCCCTTTTTGAAGATGGGGACAACGTTTGCCCTCCTCCAGTCTGCTGGGACTTCTCCTGTTCTCCAGGAGTTCTCAAAGATTATTGCCAATCGCTCTGAGATTATATTTGCCAGCTCTTTTAATACTCTTGGATGTAGTTCATCTGGTCCTGGAGATTTAAATTCATTTAGATTAAGGAGGTATTCCTGTACTACCTCTTTACTTATTTTGAGCTGGATTTCCCCTATTGTGTCCTCTGTTCCATTATCCTCAGGTTGGTCCTCCTTTTCCTTTTCTGAAAACACTGAGGCAAAGAAGGTGTTGAGTAATTCTGCCTTTTCTCTGTCCCCTGTTAGCATTTTGCCATCTTCTCCACGTAGTGGCCCTATCATTTCCTTCTTCCTCCTTTTGCTGCGGACATACCCAAAAAAACCCTTTTTATTGTTCTTAACCTCCCTAGCAAGCCTGAGCTCATTCTGCGCTTTAGCTTTTCTGACTTTACTCCTACACGTGTTCACTATCTGTTTGAATTCTTCTTTGGTAATTTCCCGCCTTTTCCATTTCCTATACATGTTCCGTTTAAAACTTAAAACATTGAAAGTTCTTTAGTCATCCATCCTGGTTTCTTGAGACACCTCCCATTTTTCTTCCTCAATGGTACTGTTTGAAATTGTGCCTTCAGTATCTCCCTTTTGAGAAAGTCCCATCCGTCTTGAGGTCTCTTCTCTTTTAGTATTCCTGACCATGGGATCACCCCCAGTATTTCCCTGAGTTTATTGAAATCAGCTCTCCTAAAGTCAAGAATGCGTGTCTGGCTCTGCCTGGCTTCTCCTTTCCATTGTATAACAAACTGCAGGAGAACATGATCACTCTCACCTAAGGATCCCACCACTTGCACCCGATTAACCAGGTCATTCCTGTTGGTTAGGATCAGATCTAAAATAGCTGACCCCCTTGTTGCCTCTTCCACCTTTTGGACCATGAAATTGTCTTCCAGGCATGTAAGGAATTTGCTAGACCTTGAAGTTTTGGCTGAGTTAGATTGCCAGCAAATATCAGGATAGTTGAAGTCCCCCATCACTACTACATCTCTCCTTTCTGCATGTGTGTTCATCTGTTCTAGAAAGGCATCATCCAATTCCTCCGTCTGATTTGGGGGTCTGTAGTAGAGTTCCACAATAACATCCCTGTTGTTTCCCTCCCCTTTAATTTTTATCCAGATGCTCTCCACCTGGCTTCCAGTATTGATGTCATGGATCTCTTCACTGGTGTAAATATCCCTGACATATAATGCTATTCCTCCTCCTTTCCTGTTTGGCCTGTTTCTCCTATAAAGGTTATACCCCTCTATTCCTACATTCCAATCATGATTGCCTCCTATCTTGGCCCATGTAGATGAGCCCACAGATTACCTCTTCCTTAAGAGCTCAAGAAGAGCTGTGTTGGATCAAAACAAAGGCCTATTTAGTCTACATTCTGTTCCCACAATGCCCAACCAGATGCAGTGCTGGCCAAAATGGAGCCCTGGGGCTGCATGTGACCCTCTAAGGGTTTTTTTGGGGGTGGTGGTGACTCAGTCCCCATAGCTCCCCTGAACCACACCCTTTTTTGTGAGAAAAAAATGACCTTCCTATAAGCCTCCAGGAGTCATAATTATTCTTTTACATAGGTTGTAGGCTCTTTTATACTCTTCAACATGAAAACATGCCTATTTGGGCCTTTTTTTGCTAATAAAAACATCCATCAGTTGACCACCTTGAAACATGTTTTCAGTTTCTTCTGCGAATTTTATTGGGTGTTCCCCAGTTTTTGCTTCCTTTGTTTGTTTTTTTTCCCCAAATCAAGTGGATTTCTGGCCATTTTGGCTTTGTTCCTCCCCCACCTGCCATTTTGCCCCCTGAGGGACAAAGTGGCCCCCAGGCCCACCAGTTTCATGCCTTCCAACATTTCATAGATGAAGACCAGGACATGTGTGGCCAAGCAATGTCAGAGTGTTGTTAAGATGGCATAAGTTATTAATGAGAACAACAGACATGGTAGGAGAGGCTGCAGCAATTTGCTTTTGCCTGAATCTACTGGGTAGACTCTGCTCCTTCCTCACCTTTCCTCTTTGCCCTACTGAGTTAATTGAGTACAAACTACTTTTTCTCTTTGAACTCAGTTTGCAGCAATTGAAGGAAGGTCAAAGTGGGAGGTGGAGAGAGGAACTGGGACCTTTTAAAAGCAGGTGAAAAATTGGCATGACAGTGGATTAGTCAAGATTGTACCAGTCAATCTAGGACAGTTGGAGGGTATGCAATTAGCCTACACCTGCCTAAACAAGAAACCTACAACCAGGCCTGGAATACAATTGTACCCTCATTTCCCCAGCAACTAGAACTGAAAGCACCATACTGTCTCTGATACTTCACACTGAGCTACTTTACCAGGGACTTCTTGACCATGAGGGACAAAAGCTGATTTGCTGCTATATCATAGTCATAGAGTTGGAAGAGACCACAAGGGCCATCCAGTCCAACCCCCTGCCATGCAGGAATACACAACCAAATAATCCCTGACAGATGGCCATCCAGCCTCTGTTTAAAACCTCCAAAGAAGGAGACTCCACCACATTTGGAGGTGGTGTATTCCACTTCCGAACAGCTCTTACTGTCAGGAAGTTCTTCCTAATGCTTAAGTGGAATCTCTTTTCCTGTAATTTGAGTCCATTGCTCCATGTCCTAGGACATTATCAGACATGGCAAAAATTGTGGGATCACGACATCAGGGTAGCACAAATGGGGCCCCACTATCACATGACATCATCGTTCTTGCATTATTACCTCATGCTGCAGCTGTGAAAAGCATTCTTTCTCATTCATGGGACAAGCCGTGAATAGATTGTCAATAGTGCTTTTTTCATGCTACTGACTGCATGAGAAACCATGCCCTGTTGTAATCACAAGATTATAGCGTGAATGAGCGGTCCTCAGTGAGAAAACCTCTGGGTGAGAATGTGAAAACGAAGCACAGGACACTTTTTTAATGAACTATCCCCTTTAATTTGCATGTTTTCAGGTTTGTTTCAATGCTTGTGTGTTCATTTACCTTCTTAATTAAGGGGATTTTGGAGTTTCTGGTCTGTATGATGCAAAGTTTTCTCATTAGGGAGAATTTGTGGGCCTATGTTCATAGCCCTCCTGCCCAGACCTGGAATGTTGAGAAGCAACGGGCTGATAAAAAAGCTAGAGCAACAATTATATTGTCTCTTGAGTCTAGTCAGCTAATGTATGTGCATAATATGGCCACGGCTGAAGACTGCTGGAAGTGTCTGAGAGATGTGTATCAGAGAGACACTTGTACCTCTAAAATGATATTGACCAAGAGACAGTATAACACCAACCTCAGAGATGGTGATGACATCAGGGTTCATCTAGAGAAGATAAGGCTCTCTTTGTTGAACGAGAGAACAGAGGAATGTTTTTTCCAGTCACAAAATGCCTACATTGTTCTTGGGAGCCTCAATGACAACTGGGACTATCTGCTGTACAGCCTACAGAGCTTGCCTGAGAGTGACTTAACTCTAAATTTAATCTCAGCTCATGTCTTGAAGGAACAGGACTGGAGAGACTTTTTGAGACTCAGAACAGCAGATATGTACCGTGTGCAGGTGGCAGAAATAAGTCATGTTTCTACAGTGTTGCAGAGAGAGGAGATTGCATCATGTGGTCATGTGAGGCATTACAATGGCTGTGGAAAAGAGGGGCATCTCAGGAAAGACTGTCCTACCTCTAGTAGCTCCAAAAAGAGGCAGCAACAGAAAAGGTCTGCCAGAGGACCCTCTAAAGCAACTGTGTCTAGAAAGAGTAGTTTTGCAGCAGCAGCCAATGATGTGGAGTCTGCAGATGTATGGATTTTGGACAGTGGAGTGACGCATCATGTTATCAACCATGTGGAACTGCTTCAGGATGCAAATTCAGCATCAGTGACCACAATAAAACTGGCTGATGGAACTCCCAGCAGAGTGGAGAAGATGGGAACTGCCTTCATTCCCCTCTATAGGGGAAACCTTGTCAAAGTTCTGTGTGCACCTGATATGCCTAATTGCTTATTAAGTGTATCTGCTCTGACTAGTGATAAGTATAAGGTAGTGTTTGAATCCAATGAATGTGTTGTATCCAGGAATGGACAGATCTGTGGTAAAGGTGTAAAGAAACACAGACTGCATTATATGCAACCAAAGGCAGATATGTCTATGGGGACAAACGTAAGCGTGTCTAATGTGCCTTTGCATGACCAGTGTGTTCACTACATGCATCGTGTACTGGGGCACACAAGTTTTTCCATGTTGTCACAAATGGCAAGGGTTTGTCCAGAGCTTAATGTAAAAGCTTGTAAAAAATTTCTGGACTGCACGGTCTGTAAGAAGGTGAAAATTAAGGCATATCCTGTAGTCAAATATATTCAAAGGGTGACTACCACGCTTTTTGAGGCAGTGCATGGAGATTTGGCCAGTCCGTTTAAAACTAGTGAGGGAGGAGCCAGATACATGTTTGTATTGGTAGACCATTACACCTGCTTGGGCTTTGTTTATTTGTTAAAAACCAAAGATGAAGCATTTGCCAAATTTAAGGAATGGTTTACCATGGTAGAAAGGAAGTATCCCTACAAGGTGGTTTCTTTCATATCAGATCAAAGTAGGGAGTTCCTGAGTAATGCATTCCAACAGTGCTTAAGAAAAATGGGCATAAAACCACAAACCCCCCATAATCCAGCAGAGAATGGTTTGGCAGAACACAGAGTAGGATTGTAACAAACCATGAAGGATTGTATGATGGTAGATAAGCAAGCACTTGCAAACAAATGGGGAGAGGCAATACTGTCAGGAGTTAGAGACTGAACTCTATTATAAAATGGCCGAACAACTGCAGAATCATGCTGAGTCATAATGGCTGACTCCATGAACTACCAAGTCATGCCTAGTCAGGCCACTAGAAGGCAATGCCCTGTGTATATATATATATATATATATATATGAGCTAGTCCAAAACTCACTCTCTTTTTGTGAATGCTGATGCCTGGTGAAGCAGTTTTTCCTTCAATTGTCAATATTTGTATATATTGCAACTGTTTGATTTTGAAGATAAAAGTGCCTCCTGCTTATTTGGATGTCAAACACTCTGTGTGAAAGTATTCTTGGGAACGGGTTGCTGAGTCTGCTGAGATAGTTTTTCGCTTCTGCCAGGGATTGAATGTCCTATCGTCCCCTGACAGTGGTTATGGGTCCAGCTGATTGATAAGATAAGGTGCACCCGGTAAGGTTCCCAAAAACTCTTTTGTTTTGAGTGTTTTCGACTAGTTGGCTGAGAAATAGTTAAGTTTCAGCCAGGCTCTGTATTGTAGCTATTTTCAAGTAATCTTGAACTGCTGCCAGCGGCCAGCTGTTTGTGTTTCATACCTGGAGAATTGTTGACTCAATCAGCAGAATGGAAGATAATAGTCTCATCCACTTTGAAAAGCTGGCTGATGGAAATTATTCAGCATGGAGTTTACATATGGAGGCTTTATTAATTAAGGACAATTTGTGGCATGTTTTGGAGAATAAAGTGTGATCCCAGAGGGTTCAGAAGATGAAATAGCAGCGATCAGGCTAGCAGACCAGAAGGCTAGAGCTGCAATTCTCTTATCACTCAGCCCCCCCCCCATTAATACACGTGGCCCCACCAAAGACAGCTTTTCAGCTTTGAACAGCTTTGAAAATGAATTCATCATCAGAATTCGTCCTGCCTCTCAAAGATGATATGTACTAAGAGACTTTTTAACACAAAGCTGTCTACTGGAGGCTGCGTGAAAGCCCATTTGGAGGAAATGAGACAGCTTTTTCAAGAGGTGGCCAATAGAGGGGTGGACATTTCAGAAGCCCGTAAGTGTTTTATTTTATTGGGCAGTTTGCCAAAGGAATGGGATTTCCTAATGTACAGTCTGCAGACCACCAGGGAGCATGATTTGTCTGTAGTCCTGGTAGCTGGGTGTATTCTGGAAGAGGTCCAATGCAAGCAATTTGATTCCTGGATGGAGGGGAATAAACAGCCACAAATTACCAGACACAATCAGGAGAGCACTGAAACAGAGGCATCTGTAGAGGAGGGAGCCTGCAGCTATGTGAAATGCTATTTCATATGCATAAAACCTGGACATTTTCAGAAGGACTGTAAGATGCCTGCACTGGATAGGATGGGTGGCACAGCTACAGGGCAAAGGAGGGGTGCATCCTCTCAGGCTGCAAACCATGCCTTTGTAGCACAGCACCATCCTGATGGTACTGAGCAAAGAATCTGGTTACTTGATAGTGGGGCGACACACAACATAGTGAATGACTTAAAGTTGTTAAGCAATGTTAAAAATGCTTCTATAACAAATATTACCCTTGCAGATGGTGCTCCCAGCAAAGTGCAGAAAATGGCACTGCATATGTGCCTTCTTTTGGTAAAGATTTTGAAAATGTGTTATGTGTTAGCAAACTGGAGAATTGTATATTGAGTGTGTCTCAAATGACTACTGATGGTTATAAAGTGATATTTGAGGGGGAACAATGTACAATAACAGAAAAGCATAACATGAATAATGTCTGTGCAAAAGGAATAAAGAAACATGGGTTGTATTACATGTTGCCTAAAGGGAAGGTGGCAAATGTGAATCCTGCAGATAATGTACACCTACATGATAAGTGTGTTCATTATTACCACAGGCTAATGGGCCATGCTAGTTACAAAGGGTTAAAGGAGCTAGCAAATGTTTGCCTTGGTCTAAATATGAAACACTGCCCAAGGTTTTTAGAATGTGCTGTGTGTAGGAAAGTTAAGGTGAAGGCTTTCGCTGTTGACAGAAAGACCCAGTGTGTCACCAACAGACCCTTTGAAGTTCTCCACACTGATTTGGCAGGTCCCTAGAAGTCCACTGAAGGGGGTAACCACTATTTATTTGTAAGTATGGACAGACACACTAGGTACACCTATGTATACTTACTGAAGGAGAAAAATCAGGCTGCAGACAGGTTCTGTGAGTAGGTGAATGTGGTGGAATGCGGATTTCCTTCTCATAAGGTTTCCAGTCTAGTGACGGATAGGGGAGGGAAGTTCTTATCCAACAGTCTGCAGACCTGGATGCATAGGAGGGGCATTAGACACAAGACCACAAACCCATCTCCAGAGGAGGATGGGCTTGCACAAAGGAAATTTGGGATGTTGAAGTGCAGGATGGAGTGCATGATGGAAGATGCACAAGCACCAGCTGGGCTGTGGGGGGAGGCAGTTAAGACTGCTGCTTACCATTTAAATAGACTGTGGATGTCTGGTGTCAACAAGACCCCATACTGTCTATTCTACGGTAGAGCACCAAACCTCAAGCACCTGAGGATTTTTGGATAATTTGCAAATGTACTTATTCACCCTAGCCTAAGGAAGCCTGGGCAGCCTAAAACCAGGAGGCTGCATTTCCTTGGCTATGAGGGTAATAAATACGTGTTTTCTCTCCATCCTGGAAAGGTGGTGTTCTCCAGGAGTGCAAATTTTGAAATGCACTCAGGGTGGGATAGATTGCACTGCAAACAGGAAGTTTTTGTTCCCTTGTGGAGGGATGGGCCAACAACTTCCAAAAGTCCCACAAATGGAGGGGTAGTTGAGTCTGATGATGATGAAGAGGAGGCAGAGGAAGAAAAACCTGACACTTCACATGCCACTCCAACACACACACCAGCACAAACAAGCATTGAGCCTGTCACAGGGAGAGATTGCAGCAGCAGTGCATGCAAAGATGAATCAGGCAGAACTAGGGTGCTCATTCCCAGAAGGTCAAGGAGGGTTAGAAAGGCTCCTGACAGGTTTGTTGTTCAGGAAGCCAGGCTATGCAATGTCATGGCAGAGGAGCCTGCAAGTTTTCAGGATCTCCTAAAACTTCCCCAGGAAGAGCAGGAGAAGTGGAACTCAGCCATGGACTCTGAGTTCAAGTCACTAGTTGAGAGGAAAGTGTTCCAGTTGAGAGGTCCAAAAACCAAAAGGTTGTTGATTGCAGGTGGGTGTACAAGCTTAAGGACATGCCTGATAGGACACAAAAGTGTAAGGCATGCTTAGATGCGAAAGGCTTATCGCAGGAGCGCTATACCAATTTTGACAAAACCTTTATGCCCACAGCAAAGCCAGTGCTTAAGAAAATGGGCATAAAACCACAAACCCCCATAATCCAGCAGAGAATGGTTTGGCAGAACACAGAGTGTCTACACCAGAGGAGCTGGCGATGAGTTAGTGATACTTATAATGTAAGTGGATGACCTGTCTGAACTGAATATAGCTGATGTCTTTATGAAAACATTAACATGTCAGAAACACCAAGAAATGTTGACAATGCTTGGTCTGGTAGCATTACCAAAAATTATCTAAACTGTACAGTAACATGTATGTAATGTAAATATGTAATGTATATGGTCAGTTGCGACATTTTGGAGGGGATTGTCATGGTAATATTGCTTTAAGAAGAAAAGGAAAAATGTTGGAGCAACAGACCACAGACTAGCACAGCTGAAATGGGTTTGATCACAGCTGTGGCTAGGCAGAGGGCTAACAATCAAACACTCCTATATAGTTGAAGCACAAGATGCATTTATCTCTGGGTTGGTGTTGGGGAGAAAGAGGAGTGTTGGTGGATGTTGGAGAAATTGCTGTTGAGTTTGTTAACAAGGTTTGCTGTGTATATACTGTGTTTGTTTATACTGAAACTGAAGATAAAGACCTCCAGATATCTTTGGATGAACCTTGCTGCCTATAAGCCTTTTTGTGTGTGAAAGTGGGTCAGAGCAGTGAAATGGCTGCCAGCTGAAACCTTTGTTTTTGTGCCCATTCTAAACAGTCCTGCTGTTTGGCTGCTCCTGGGTTAATTTGTCCCCAGGCTGTGCCAGGTGCCTCTCAGTGAGCCTATACTGAGTAGACAAATGGACCTTATCACACTATACTGTTGTAGTGCTATTATTCCACTTTAACTGCTATGGCTGCTTCCTGTGGAATTCTGGGGTTTATAGTTTAGTGAGGTCTAAGAGCCGTCTGGCAGAGAATTCTAAATGCCCCTCTATAAACTGCAAATCCTAGGATTCCACAGGAGGCAGCCATAGCAGTTAAAGTGGAACAATAGCACTGTAACAGTGTAGTGTGATAATCTCCTTTGACCTTTAGAAGGAACATTCCTGACAACTCAGCAATGGAACAAATTGCCTAGAGAGGTGGTGGGGATCTCCTTCTCTTGATATCTTCAGAAAGAGGCTAGATAACTACCTGCTGGGGATGCTCTAGCTGGAGATCCTGCATTGAACAAGGGGTTGGACCTCATGGCCCAAAAGGCCCCTTCCAGCTGTATGATTCTATGTTTTTTTTACCCTCCAGATTTGGCAGGAACTGTCATCCCACTGTTCCAGGTTCTCTCTCTTCCTCTCATTATATCTTTACATTACTTTTTTGGACTACAACTCACTGCATTCCCCAGCAAGCATGGGCAGCATGGTTGCCTTCAGTTGCAGTGAAATACATTGGGCTAAACTACATTATTACTCTGATTTTCCAGTGAAACTCCCCAGCCAGTGCCATGCTGGCTAGAGAATTAGGAGACTTTTCGTCCAAAAAAGTAATGTTTCCAAGCTCTGGTAGTTTCAGTACAGCCAATGTAGCCACAGTCTTCCCTTCTTTCTCTCCCAGCATGCAACTTCCCACCCACTGCTACTGATGCTGATGTCTTTCCTTTGATGTCACCAGTTTAGCTTTCTTTTCTTGCTTGAGAAACTGTGAGACCACACACATATTACCAAAAAGTAATGACATAAGGCAGAGGTTGCAAGAATTTATTAGCATGTGAATGATTTTGTTTAAAAAAAAAAGAGAGAGAGAGAGAGATCTGTCTTTAGAAAGTATGTAATTATTCTATAGCTAGATTGTCTCTCTCTCTGGCTTTTCTTCACAAATGAAGATTCAGGAAGGACTCATCCCACACTTTCTGCAAGTGCACTGATGACTAAAAAGGCCAATCTGAGATAACCAAGCCTGGTTGGAGAAAGCACAGCAGAAGGTCTCCTTGGGTGATGTTTCTGGGTTGTGATTCTTTCTGCGTTGTCGTTTCTCTTCAAGACTTGTTCGGCGTGAGTTCTCAAATAAGGCTGCAGCATTGTGGATAGTGCGTCTCCATGCCTCCCGATGTGAGGCCAGGGCGGACCATTGTTGGTGATCAATTTGGCCAAGCCTGAGATGTTGTTTCAGGGAGTCCTTGTATCGCTTTTTTGGAGCGCCCCTCTTACTCTGACCTGTGGCGAGTTCACCATAAAGTACTAATTTTGGGAGGCGATGGTCCTCCATCCTAGAAACGTACCATGCCCAGCGCAGCTGTGTTCTCAATATCATGGCCTCAATGCTGGTGATCCCTGCTTGCTCAAGGACAGCAACATTCGTCACATAGTCAGTCCAGTGTATATTTAGGATTGTGCGTATACAATGCTGATAAAAGCGTTCAAGGAGTTGTAAGTGGTGGCAATAGGTGACCCATGTTTCAGACCTGTAAAGGAGAATAGATAGTACAATGGCTCTATACACATTGATTTTTGTGCTTCGCCTCAGGTGTTTATTACTCCAGACTCTTTTCTAAAGTCTTCCAAATGCGCTATATGCCTTTGTTAATCTGTGTTCGATCTCTTTGTCAATCTTGGCATCTGAGGAGATGATGCTTCCCAGGTAGGTGAACTGCTGAATGAACTTAAGCACAGATTTGCCAATGGCAATGTGGGGATGATGATGTTCGTCCTGTGGTGCCGGCTGGTAAAGAACTTCCATTTTCTTCAGGTTGACTTCCAGCCCAAACAGCTCTGCAGCTGTTGCAAAGCAGGATATTAGGCGCTGCAGAGCTGCTTCTGTATGGGCAACAAGGGCAGCAGCAGCAGCAGCAGCGAAAAGCAGCTCACGGACTAGATAGTTTAGAGTCTTAGTGCGAGCCCTCAGTTATAACACCTCAGTTGTACTCTAAACTGTGAATTCATGCCAAAAGCTTAATCCATTGAAGACCTAAGCCAGAATATCTGTGTGCCATTCTTTTTCTTGTAAAAGGTATCTATTAAATAGATTTAATTATACTCTTCTGTGACAGATTACTCTTACAGAAGTCATTGGTTCTATTTCATACTCATCATCTGATCCTGAATCAATAGATTTTTTGCTGCTTCTCTCCCTTCAGTTTTAATTTCATTCCCATTCTTGTTTTGGACCATTTCAGGGATGGCCCTACCGCTAGGCAGGCTGAAGCATCTGCCTCAGATACCAGATGCTAGGACAGCAGCAGTAACTCCATATCGTTGCTCCAAACCCCTCACTGCTCCTCCCCGCCCACCATAGTTCCATACTCTTCAACTGTCTTGATTTGTTAGGGACAGTCCTGATTAATTGTCTCTTGTCTCACATTTTCAGCTGCCTTTAAAATGTCCCAGTTTCTCTCTCCTCCTCCCAATTTCTCCCTTTCTCCTCAGGTTACTTCAACTGATACAAACTAAATTCAAATTACAAAAGTAGTTTGCACTCAACTCAGCCTGGGGAGAGGAGAGGAGGGTCGGAGTCTTGCTTTTCCCAGGAGGCTCGGCAAAAGCAAAGAGATGCAGGCTCTGCTAGCTTGTGTTTTCTTCTTCATTAATAACAATTGCCATCTTGGCTACATGTCCCAGTTTTCATCTGTGATATGTTGGAAGGTAGGTAGTTCCTGTCTGTTGGAGAACAGAACTGTGTGTGTGCAACCAGTTGAGTTGCACCAGCATCCCTGCTGGTGCTTTTTGACCTCTCAGCAGCAATCAATACTATCACCCATGGTATCCTTCTGGAACAGTAGGGGTAGGAAATCAGAGGCACTGTGTTTCAGTGGTTCCAGTCCTACCTCTCAGGCAGGTTCCAGATGGTGGTGCTTGGGGATAGTTGGTCCTCAAAAAAGGAGCTGTTATATGGCATCCCACAAGGTGCCATCGATCCCCCAATGCTATTCGATATCTGCATGAAACTGCTGGGAATGATCATCTGGAGGCATGGGGCAGGGTGTTATCAGTATGCTGAAGAAACCCAAATATATTTCTCCATGCCTTCAGAAACAGCATCAGCTAAGGATAGTGTGTCTCCTCTGAATGAATGCCTAGAGGAGGTAATGGGCTGGATGAGGAAAAATAAACTGAAGCTGAATCCAGATAAGATGGAGTTGCTTACTATCAAGAGTGCTAACCTGGGTTTGGAGGTGTGTCAACCAATCCTGGATGTGGTTACACTTCCCCTGGAAGACTGTGTTCACAGCCTGGGAGTGCTTCTGGATCTACCGCTCCAAATGACAACTCAGATAGATGTGACAGCCCTGAGTGCTTACCACCAGCTTCAGCTGTTACACTAACTGCACCCCTTCCTAGAGTTGGGGGACCTAAAGATGGTAGTGCACACACTGGTGACCTCAAGGCTGGACTTTTGCAGTGTGCTGTACATTGGGCTACCTTTGTAACAAGTTGACCAAACTTCAATTGGTCAAAACATGGCAGGCAGATTAGTCACTGGTACATCCAGGAGTGTTCATATCACACTAATATTAAAATCACTCCACTGGCTGACAATTAGTTTCCAGGCAAGGTACAAAGTGTTGGTTATTACCTTTAAAGCCCTACATGGTTTGGGTCCAGGATACTTACAAGATCACTTTCTCTCATATAATCTGCTCCGTACACTGTCTGGGGGACATTTGCTCCAGCCAGCTAGGACTAGGTTAGGAACTGTCACCCAAAGGACTTTTTCTTCAGCCACCCCAGAATGTGGAACACCCTGCTGGAAGAGATATGACAGCTAAATACACTGTTGGGATTTAAAGCCGCATTAAAGACCAGTCTCTTCTGACAGGCCTATCCAGATTGTTTTAAATTGAGAATTTTAAACTGTGTATTGACTGTTTTAAAATTTAGTCCTACCTGTTTTTAAAATTGATATAAGTTTTTAACTGATATATGTTTTTTAACATTATGTTTATATCTTAATTTGTTGTTCCCTACTGCGGTCCATAGGGAGAGGTGGATAAGAAATAATAATAATAATAATAATAATAATAATAATTCTCCTAAAGTAGCTTGCTGCAACTAAGTATCTTGTCCATAACATGTTTTGTTTTGTGGTTGTTAACTGAAACGTAAACAACTTGCTGGAGCACATATCTCTGAGGAAAATCTCTGATAGAAAGGAAAGGGGTTATCCAAGGGGATACATATTTGCTTAACATCTAGCTTGACCCATTGTCCTATCACCACCTCTGAAATAATATATTTAGCTCACTTCATGTGGAATGGGAGAATGCCCACCTTGTTCCTTGCTTCTGGTGGCAAAACATCTTAGGACAACCCAAGTCCTTTGGCATCTTTTAGTTGCCTGAGGTTAATATTTGGCTGTCTAATCCAAGGCATTTCTTCTACTCAAGTGAATTTCCAGCAATTCTATTTCACTGTGTTTAGCAATGACTTTGTGATGGAACAAAGCACATGCTAGTGTTTGTATTCCATATTTTTCTGGAAGAAGGCAATGATTATTTGTGTCTATTATGGTTGTGTGTCCAGCATAAGTTATTATCATGTTCTTGTATCTGATGTGGCATCCTAAGTGTTATGGTTCCAAGACAACTCAGAGCAATGCTTGTCAATTGCACAATAGCTGGCATGCATGTGTACTCGCTTGATTCCATGCAGGGTCCATCAGTGTTGACATCAGCACTGACTGTACCACCTGGGAGGTCCCTGTTGTTGCTACCACTTGGGACTCCTACCAGCACAGTTGCCAAAACCATCCCAGAAACTAGTCACTACCCTTGGAGCAGATGTAGCACTGGTGATTTTTGTATGGTTCTGGGTGTCTGTAATGTTAAATTTCCCATAATATTATTACTCAGGAGTGTCTGTCATGTCTACATTTGACATCCCTGGTGGGAGTCTCCAGTATCACGGGCACTGCATGATGCATAACATGGTGATCACCAATCACTGCATAATATGATGACCATCTGGGTACCAATCAAAGCTGAGCAGGCCCTGGATCCTATATAAAGAAAATATGTACTGCTGGGTAAGCTGAACAGAGAAGAGTGGCTGTGGGTGCAGTCGTGGCCGGATCAACCATTTGTGTAGTGGCAGCAGCAATTATGGGAGCCAGGCATAGTAGGTGTCAGTACTAAAACGTGTCCATGTGATTTGAGAAGGAGGCCCACTTAAGCCTTCTGGCAGCCCAAAATATGTGATTTATCTTTCTTTTCTTACTCATGTACTCTGGAATCATCTACTCTGCTGAATGTGACAAACTCTAAAGCAAAAACCAAGCTGTTTTTGCATTTGCTCTGCTGGTCGTGACAGATTCTAGGGAAAAATCAAGGTTATTTTGGATCCATGTTTGGGCTTGCATGAAATCAGGTGGGATCTTAATTTTCTGCTCTGAACAAGAGGTCTTTAGGGTAGTTCAGGGGATTTTAAACAGCACTTCACGTTGCCTCATTAGGTGGGGAAGAGCTGGCTGTCAGTCAGGAAAGTCTGAATGCCTGCTGCACATGGACTGTTTAGGTTGCTGAGTTCCTTGACACTGGACTCAAAGGCCTTCTAGCTTTTGCAAATGCTATGATTCAACACGGGAACAATTTTCTAGGCATACAAAGTTCAAGCCATCTTTATACACTAAAGTACAAATAAGACACTTTTCTCCATTAATGGTAATTTTCTTCTACTGAAGCACTGTTTTTATTCTAGCATAACTGAATACCAAGGGATTAACACCTCCTACACATAACAAGAGTTGCACACTCACTAACAACTGAGATCACCTAGCTGTAGAAAAACCTGTACTTAGTTACTTACTAAGGCTGCAAGTCTATACATATTTACCTAACTCTCACTGAGACCTACCTATGAGGTTTCCACAGTACTGCACTGCTTCTTATTTTCCAGCTATATTTACATGACTCTTTTGTAATGACATCATTAAGGTAGCTGACAATCTAAAATGGGATGGGAATTGTGCAGCCCATGGATTGTGTCTGGCCCCTAAAGGCCTTTTGTGGAGCTCCTGGATTCCCGCCCCCCTGCCCCACTTTTTTTCTTTTAAGGACAAAATTAAGAATTGTGCTTCAAAGACCTCTAGGGCACACAATTCTTTGTTTAAATGTCATTCTTACCCAGTTACTAGAAGACCAAGGAATATTTATCTCTTTGGAAGGAAAAGAAGTGTGGAGAGGAAACAATTCTTTGGATATTATCAGACATGGAAAATACAGTGTCATCACAACATCACATAACCGCAAAAGGGCACGCGGATCAGACAATGTCACCCTTTCACAGTTAAAAACAGACCAAACCCTGTCGTTTTTAATTGACTGATCCCCCTGCTGTGTTTTTGCTGGCATTGCCAGGATTTGATGCCTCTGTCCCTTTAAATCTTGTACTTATCCTGACAATGCCCTCTCTGGCGCAAACGCTTCCGGGTCAGATCGGGACATGCAGGATGATATTTTTTTTAGAAACCCTTCCCTGGGTTACTTGGGACCTGTAAAATTTGTGTGTGCGCTTTATGCAACTTTAAATATAGTTTTCTTATTTTTATTTTTTAATTTCCCATGCAATGAAATTGTGCGAGTTTTCGAGTGAGGAAGTGAACGGGCTTTATTGCCAGGAAGCCTTTGCTGGGAAAGGAGGTAAGTGCAGTGGGTTTTTCTATGCCGGCGAAAGAATGTTTTGAAGCTTGTAGTCTGATAAAGTCCTTTGTATGGAAATTTTGAGGTTTCATTTTCTTCTCACACCATACACTCACACACCATGGGAACTAGATACAGAAGGGGAATTGGGATATGTAAAAGGAGAATTATCTATACTGTCTGGACTCCCATTATCGCACATCTGGAATATTTCACTTCCTAAATGCTGTGGATATGTGAGTAGAATACGTTCTTGTCTTCATATCCTTTGCTATATCCCACAACTGAAGGATCTCTTCCAGTGATCTATATATAACATATCTGGTTTGAAGAATTAGCAAGGAAAAAAGAAATGGGGGAATGTTGACCTCTGTGTTCTGACTGAAAGAGTTTCACTCCAGCATTTATGACACACCGAAAAAATGTTTCTTCGGCCAGTTTTCAGTATTGAAAAAGGAAGTGATGCCCTAGTGTTTTCTTGGTTATCTGAGATATGAAAGGGGGTGCACTGAAGGAGATGTGGTAGTTCCTTTTTACAAAGCATATTTCTCTCCTATAAGAAGGGTGTTTTTCACATGACATTTCATTGCTTAAAGCTCAGCCTCTGGTCATTCACATTAGGGGAATGATACATAGCTATTAGTTTGTTTTTTAAAAGGCCTAAATGTACTTGATTTTATGTCACTGACTGTTGGCACACTGTATTTTCTTCCTCCCGTTAAATCTTCAGAAGATTCTATACGTAGCTCTTTCCAGAGCCACATGAAAAATCCCTTTCCACTTATGTCCCCGACTCTGTTCAAGGAGGAGGTAGAAAACAAATAAAAATAACAAGGCAATGTTAATTCATAGCAAGACTGATATTTCCTTAGCCTCTTGTTTCAAAGTTTGGGACTCAATCTATCTGACTCTCTCACTAGTCCTCCCTTTCAAGACTTCCCCTATCATTATGCAGAATGAGGCAGTTGTCTCATCAATGTTTTGGGGTGTCATGAAAAAGCAGCAAATTGTAAGCTATTTATTTTATTTAGTTGGATCCAAACTTATTCATAGTTACAACAGAATCTCTGAAATCAATGGGGCTTCTTGAGCTTGCTAATGACTAGCTTCAGCCCCACTGTAATATATTACATAATTAATTACTAACAAGTAATTTACCAAGCTCTGGCTACCACTGCCACCACCACCACCACCAAGGGAGCATTACAGATTAAGTTGCATTTTCCTAAGAAGAATGCCAACCCTTTAATAATAATAATAATAATAAATAAATAAAATTTATTTATATCCCGCCCCTCTGCAAGCAATCGGGGCGGCTTACAATGATAAAATGGTAGACAGTATAAAAAGACACCCAACATCCTCTGGTCAATGAATTTCACTATAAGTTCACCATCTTAACATTCCAGAAGTTGTACTAAATGCTATAGTGGGCCATCTAGACCCAGAGGGGTTTGGTTCCAGGACCCACTGTGGATGACAAAAATCACAGGTGATTAAGTCTCATATTATTAAATGGTGGCAATGTGCACATGGACACTTTAGTGTGTCTGTGTTCACATCACCACCATTTTAAGTATAGTACATGAAGAATCCATGCTTGCTCAAAATTGTGGATCAGAGCCCATGGATCAGGAGGACTCACTGTAGATTGGTTTTCTAGTAATTGTTCTGGGTGGCATATACAAAGAATAGGGATGTGAAAAAATGTTTGTTTTCTTTTCTAATTCTCAATGAAAAGGGGATGCCTTGACCATAAGGACCCCCCACCAAGAAAGTGTGAATGCAATGAGATTATTTGCAGTTGGTACTCTTTATTTAAAATTTGATTGTAATTAACATGAGTGGGGAGGTATGCAGAAAAATATACTCTTCTACAGATGAAACCTTTTTTTCTTTTTTTGTACAGGAAATGGTATTTTCTGCAGAGAAAGCTTCATTTAAAAAAAAAACCAGAAAAATATGATTTACTGTGCAAAAATTACAGTCTTTAGCACAAAAGTCCCCCTCTTTTTTCAAAAACATGAAGTACTTCTTCAAAAAAAATTGGACACTTTGAATAATTTACAAAAATTATGCAGTTTTCTCATTTTCTCCTCCAACCAGGAGAAAATTGGTGAAATTGTTCATCCTTCCTTGCAAAAATATTTTCTGTGTAAAAAAAGAAGCATCCTATGCAAAAATTATAATTTCCTATAGCAAAAAAATTAAAATAAAAACAAAACCAAGTTTCCTCCACAGAAAAATACATTTTCTGTGGAAACACCTCTCCCCCATTGAATACAGATTTTGCATAAATAGTCCCAAATGCAAATAATCTCATTTGTATTCAAATTTTCTTGGTGGGTAGTATCGGTCGTTCTTGCTTACAAAAATGAAATAAAGGAAGATTTACATCTCTAACATAAACCATGAGCAGACTTGGTTATCACACCCTCAAAATATTTTTGAATTCACCTAGCTTTGCACATATGTTTCAGCACTTTATTCCCTTGCATTGGGAATAAATCATTCATCTTGAGTTCAGTTCTCTACATTAGGGAATTTTGTGGATCTTAATTCCATTACATATTCCCTTCACCATGTATTCCAAAATAAAGTCACCAATGTTTGTCAGTATTTCCACTTCTTGGAAAGTTTGTCTTGAGTAACCTTTATAGGAGCAACATTTCGATTTGAAGGTAGGTTTTTCCTCCCCATTTTTGCCTGAAAAGAAAATGAACCATGTTCATATGAATTGTATGGTTCTTCTATCTCATCGACATGGGCCAGAATACACCCAGCTTCCCACTGCTGTATTCTGCCTGCAGTTCAGACCCATTCCACCTGTTACTGGCACGAAACAGGAATGGAGTCCAGACCACCACACTGGCCCATCTCTGCAGCTGCCACCACCTACATCCTGCTCGCTGAAGCCAGAAAGCTGGCCCGCAGCATGTGAGCAAACCCTCCTGCATGTGAACAGCCTGGTCACATGCTGCAGGCCTGTTTTCTAGCTTCAGAAGAGTAGCAGCAGGTGGCAGCTGCAGCGATGGGCCAGCATGGGCTCCGGCATGGGCCCGATCCATTTTTTTTCTGACTGAATCAGTTTTTCCCAGGTATTTTTTAAAAGTGGTGTAATGGGGTTTACCTTGTCTTGGCCCCGGGGGTCATGCAGACTGCCCGGGGGCACACAGGGCAATGCCCTGCATTGTCTGGACTGCAGGGCTCCAAGATAGGGTAAACAGCCCATCTAGACAAAGTCCAAATCTTGAATTCCATCTGCTTCTGCTTCAGTGAAGGTTGTTTTGAGTTCTTTATATGAGAAATTGGCTCTTCCAATTTATATGAGAAATTGGCTCTTCCTGGTTTAATCTTCAGGAAGTCTAGACAGTAATATGAGTCCACTGAATACATGGTCATGGTTAACCCTGTGTAGTTTCTTCAAAAGTAGAATTTTGGTTTATTTGAAGCAAACTGAATTGCAGTGATGTTTACCACAACTTGAAGAGACAATTGCCTTTGTTTTATGATCTGGTGATATGCCTTAAATACATGAAATATCTGCATTGTTTCTTTACTGTCTCCTTGCGTCCTGAAACAGCCAATGGAGAACAGCCTTTTCCTTGTAATTAGCAGCTTCACAGTATAAGCAGGCTATTCTGGAGTTGCTGTATTCATTGCCGCTGCAGATGAAACAGTAGCCCAGGGTTTCTTCTAAATATTGTGGTGTTGGTTTTAGTTTCAGTTCAACAAACTTGGTTTTAACTCAACTTCTTATTAGGAATGAATTTCTTTCTTGATTTCCAACCTTCCTTCAAAGGATTCTCATGACATGTTCTCTTCATCAACAGCATCCCGGTTGTGGATGAATCTTAATAAATAATAATAATAATAATAATAAAATTTTATTTCTGTCCTGCCCCTCTGCAACGCAATCGGGGCGGCTTACAATATGAAACTCCATAGACACAGTACCCTAGCCCACCCACCCCTTAAAATAATATTAAATTATAAAAGATTAAAAACATACAGTAATTAAAATATATAAATTAGAAAGAAAAAAATTAAAACATACAATAGTTAAAAAATCTAATTGCAGCTCAGAAGGACAGCCGAGTCTTGGGCCGGGATAGTTATTCAGGAAAGGCCTGCCGGAAAAGATCCGTCTTGACAGCTTTTTTAAAGCTGTCTAAGGTGGTAATAAGATGGATCTCGTCCGGCAGGCCATTCCATAATCTGGGAGCGGCAGCAGAGAAGGCCCTCTGGGAGGTCACCGACAGCCTTGTTTTCATAGGCTGTAACAGATTCCTCCCAGAGGACCGAAGTGCGCGGGGAGGGTCGTACGGAAGGAGGCGGTCCTGGAGATAAGTTGGACCCAAGCCATGTAGGGCTTTAAGGTTATAACCAACACCTTGTACTGTGTCCAGAAACTAATAGGCAGCCAGTGGAGAGCTTTTAGCACAGGTGTTATATGCTCTCTTCTGGAAACACCAGAAATCAACCTGGCTGCCATGTTCTGAACTAGTTGAAGTTTCCGAGTCAAGCACAAGGGTAGCCCCATGTAGTGCGCATTACAGAAATCCAGATGGGAGGTTACCAGTGCATGTACCACAGTTTCGAGGTCCCTGGTTTCCAGGAAAGGGCGCAGCTGGCGTATCCGCCGAAGTTGATAACAGGCACTCCTGACTGCCGCATTTACCTGATTAGACATCTGGAGCGTCGGGTCCAGGAGCACCCCCAGACTGCGAACACAGTCCTTGGAGGAGAGTGTAGTTCCATCCAGGATTGGAAGTTGTATTCCCAGACCTGGTTTCGGGCCTGTAACTGTTAGTGCCTCCATTTTGTCTGGATTCAGTCTCAATTTGTTTTTCCTCATCCAGTCCATTACTGCTTTAAGACAATTATTGAGATGAGAGACACCATCTGAAGTCGAAGCTGATGACCGAGACATGGAGAAGTATATCTGGGTGTCATCACCATACTGATGACACCGCACTCCATGCCTCCGAATGATCTCTCCCAGCGGCTTCATATAGATGTTAAATAGCATCGGGGACAGGATGGTACCCTGAGGAACGCCACAGCTAAGCTCTATTCTGGTAGAGCAACTGTCCCTGAGCCTCACCCTCTGGGATCTGCCCGAGAGGAAGGAACGGAACCACTGCAAAGCAGTGCCTCCAATTCCTAACCCCCTCAGGCAATCCAGGAGGATGGAATGATCTATTGTATCAAAGACCGCTGAGAGGTCCAAGAGCACCAACAGGGTCACGCTACCCCTGTCAATACCCAAGCGAAGGTCATCAGCCAGAGCAACCATGGCAGTCTCCACTCCATATCCCTTCCTAAAGCCAGTTTGAAATGGATCTAGATAATCGGTTTCATCCAAGACAGCTTGGAGTTGGGAAGCGACTGCCCTCTCAATCACCTTGCTTAGAAAAGGCAGCAAGGAGACTGGCCTACAGTTGTTCCTGTCCAAGGGGTCCAGGGAAGGCTTTTTCAGGAGCGGCTTAACCGCCGCTTCCTTCAGACAGGTTGGAACAGACCCCTCCCTGAAGGACGCATTGATAATATCTCTAAGGAGTACTCTCGATGCATTGCCCCCTTGGGTGGCCAGCCAAGATGGACAAGGATCGAGGGGACAGGTTGTCTTCCTCACTCTACCAAGGAGCTTGTCCACGTCATCGGTACGCACAGATTGAAGCTGATCCAATAAAATTTCATCAACGGAGTTGCTGGACACCTCGTCTATAGATTCTGTCATAACACTGGCATCTAAGTCGGCTCTTATCCGAGAGATTTTATCTGCAAAGTGGATGTTAAACGCATCACAGCAGGCCATTGTAGGGTTAAGTAAGAGGTTCTGCGCAGGTGGAATCTGCGTCAGCTCCCCCACCACCCTAAACAGTTCTGCTGGACGGGACTCTGCAGACGCAATACGTGCAGAGGAGAAAGACTTCTGCGCTGCACGTATCGCCTCTCGATAAGAATCAAGGAAATTCCTATGACGAGTCTTGTTGGATAAGAGTCGAGTCTTCTGCCAGGTGCGCTCTAGTCGTTGTCCAGCCCGCTTCATCTTCCTAAGCTCCTCTGAATACCAGGGCTTATGGTTAGGAGCAGGCTGGAAAGGACACTTGGGAGCGATTGTGTTGATAGCCTTGGTGAGGTCGGTGTTCCAAATATTAACCAAAGCTTCAACAGAATCACTGGCGTTACCAACCATTAAACCCTCCAAGGCTTTCTGGAATCCAATTGGTTCCATTAGCCTTCGAGGGCGGACCATTCTAATAGGTCCACCACCCCCGGTGGGGCAGACAGTGGCTCTTAGCTCCATCTTGACCAGGAAATGATCCGTCCATGACAATGCAGAGGTTTTAACAACCTTCGCCCACGGATATTCCTGTTCCGTACTAAAGGCCGCATCGAAGGTATGACCTGCACAGTGAGTAGGTCCAACAACCAATTGGGATAGGCCCATGTTTGTCATAGATTCCATGAACTCCCGAGCTGCACCAGTTAGATTTAGCAAGCTGGTCTCGAGTGGGATGTTGAAGTCGCCAAGAACTAAAAGTCTGGGCAACTCCAGCAGCAACTCTGAGACCAGCTGTGTTAGCTCGGTTAGGGAGACTTTTAGACAACGGGGTGGCCGGTACACTAACAGAATCCCTAAGCTATCCCTGGACTTCAGGCTTAGGTACATACACTCGATGTGGACTGTGTTCCGGATAGGCTTCCTGGTCAAGGTTAGATTGTTTTTATGAACCAGAGCCTCTCTGCCCCCCCCCGCCCACTTTTCCTTACCTGCTCACTAACTGAGTACCCGGCCGGGAGTGCCTGAGCCCAAGTCGCAGCACTGGCCTCTCCCAGCCAGGTCTCCGTAAAGCATGCCAGGTCGGCAGCCTCATCCAGTAAAAGGTCATAGATAATAATCTTAGTCTCATCTAGTCTAATCTTCAAGATTCATCTCCATCAATACTGGACACAGAAGAGTGCCATAGATATCTGATACAGCTCTGTTATCTCTGAGTGTAGTTGAATGTCTCAGCCACCATACAACTGTTGTAGCATGAGAAGGTCAGGTGAACTGCATTCATTCTTGGCAGTGCATTCATGATAATTTAATCTTTCCTCCCAAATCTCTCCTTCAGAATCTTCACTGCTGCATCATAATTTGTTTTTGATATTTAAAATCTCTCCACTGTGTTTGCTGCTCACCCACTTGGGCATGACTTTAGGTGATTAAATTGATATGTCTTTGTTAATCTGGCATTCTGATTAACAGAGGTTATAAATTCACTCCAGAGGTTTTACCAATACAGTTGTCCCTCCATATCCACGGAATTGGTATCCATGGATGGACAGGTTGCTTACCTGTAACCACAGATCTTCGAGTGTTCTTCTGTGAATTCACACAGCTGGGTTACTCCTGCGCCTGCGCAGAGCATCGGAACTTTCTAGAATCGCTAGGTAGAATGTGCTTTGATACATTTTTGGTGGTAACTCCGCCCATCCCAACGGTCCCTTATAAGGGATTCCCACCTAAATCCCCTCAGTTCCTTGAATGACACTGCAATCTACAGCATCAGGAACATTAAGTATGTTTATATGATGTAGTAGGACATAGAGGGGAGGATGGGTGGGTCTGTGTGAATTTACAGAAGATCACTCAAAGATCTATGGTTACAGGTAAGCAACCTGTCCATCTTCTTCGTGGTCTCTGTGAATCACACAGCTGGGTGTAGACTGGCAAGCTTCACTCTTGGAGGAGGGTATGTCCTACACCAATTAACCTGAATACCATAATATACAGTCAAACCTGAGATTGTAACTTTAAGAGCACATTCTTAAGTAACACTAAACAAAGTACAGTTGTCCCTTCACATTCGCTGGGGTTTGATTCCAAGACCCCCCGTGAATACCCATATATGTGAATACTCAAGTCCCATTATATGCAATGGCATAGCAAAATGGTGTCCTTTATATAAGATGGCAAAATCAAGGTTTGCTATTAGGATTATTATTTTTTTTAAGAATATTTTCAAGCCGTGAATACTCAAATCCGTGAATGTCAAATCCGTGAATGTGGAGGGACAACTGTATATGAAATATTAATGACTTGGCAACATCCGATGCGGCAGCTAAAAAGGCCAATGCGGTTTTGGGCTGTATCAATAGAAGTATAGTGTCTAGATCAAGGGAAGTAATAGTGCCGCTCTATTCTGCCTTGGTCAGACCTCACTTAGAATACTGTGTCCAGTTCTGGGCACAACAATTCAAAAAGGATATTGACAAATTGGAGCATGTCCAGAGAAGGGCAACTAAAATGGTGAAAGGTCTGGAAACGATGCCTTATGAGGAGAGACTTAAGGAGCTGGGTATGTTTAGCCTGGAAAAAAGACGGTTAAGAGGCGATATGATAGCCCTGTTTAAGTATTTGAAGGGATGTCACGCTGAGGATGGAGCAGGCTTGTTTTCTGCTGCTACAGAGACTGGAACATGGAGCAATGGGTGCAAGCTCCAGGAACAGAGATTCCACCTCGACATTCGGAGGAACTTTTTGACAGTAAGAGCTGTTCGGCAGTGGAACGCACTCCCTTGGAGTGTGGTGGGGTCTCCTTCCTTGGAGGTCTTTAAACAGAGGCTGGATGGCCATCTGTCGGGGATGCTTTGATCGTGATTTCCTGCATGGCAGGGGGTTGGACTGGATGGCCCTCGTGGTCTCTTCCAACTCTGCAATTCTATGATTCTATGAACACTCACTCATTGAATAGAAGATAACAGTACAGCTTTCCCAAAGGCAGCCTAGTTCCTGGAATGAGAGTCAAGTCTGTAATGACAGATAAAAGTCATAGGTGAAGACCAAGTTGCAGCTCTGCAAATGTCCTCTAGAGGCACCCCAGAGAGGAAAGCTGTTGAGGTGGAGACAGCCCTCGTAGAGTGTTCTCGAATCCATGAAGGCAGAGGCTTCTTTGCCAGTTCGTAGCAGAGAGCAATGGTCGATGTTACCCGCTTCAATAGTCGTTGCGGAGAAATGGGCTGTCCAAACTTCGAGTCAGCATAAGATACAAACAGTCTGGGTGACTTTCTGATGGAAGCAGTTCTTTGAATGTAGAAAGCAAGTGCCCTCCTGACATCCATGAGATGGAGGATGCGCTCGAATTTGTCTTTCGTGTCCTGCATCAAAGCAGAGAGAGTGAAGGATTGGTTGAGATGGAAGTTCGACACCACCTTCGGAAGGAAGGAGATGTTGGGCGAAGCACCACCTTGTGCTTGTGGAAAGCAGTGTATGGAGGGTCCGATCGCAACGCACAGAGCTCACCAGCCCGACGTGCTGAAGTGATGGCCACGAGAAAGGCAGTCTTCCAGGAGAGAAGTCGCAGATCAGTAGAAGCCAAGGGTTCGAATGGTTGGTGAACCAGCTGTGAGAGGACCAATTTGAGACTCCAAGCCGGGGTTGGTTCGGTTACCAGAGGATGCAGGTTGGTGAAGCCTTTTAAAAACTTCTTTACCGTCGCATCAACAAAGGGAGACGGATGACCTCTCACCTGGAACTCGATGGAGATAGCTCCCAAGTAGCACTGGATCGACGAGAGTGACAGGCCGACAGAAGACAATTGGAACAGGAACTCCAGAACAGTCGGAATGGAGAACGGCCCGGGACATGGACTTCAAGATGCTAGAAAGGCCTCGTATTTCTTCCATTTGTAGTGATAAGACCTTCGGGTAGACGGCCTCCATGCAGCATCGATGACAGCCTGGACATCTGGATGGAGAGGTGCAGGCTGTCTCGGTATCAAAGACGAACCCAAGAGTCCCGAACTCGAAGGGCGAATCACAGAATCAGTCTCCACGCTGTCAGACGCACAGTGTCCAGGTCGGGATGCCTTGCCGTCGTGAATGGTGAGCAGATCCGGACGGGATGGAAGATGGATGAATCGACGCTTGGACAGATGTAAGAGAGTCACAAACCATGGCTGCCGAGGCCACCATGGGGCGATGAGGATGGCGAAGCTTGGCAATTACTCTTGTCAGTAGCGGAAATGGAGGAAACAGGTAAAGTAGAGGACCCGACCACTGGAATAGGAACACGTCTCCCCTCGATCCCGGAACACGTTGCCTGGAACAGAACTCGGGACACTGAGCATTCTCGGGAGAAGCAAAAAGGTCTACTTGAGGAAGGCCCCACCTTCAGAACATATTGAAGATGACCATCTTGTGCAGATGCCACTCGTGGATGGAGAGACTCGAGCAGCTGAGTTTGTCTGCAAGAGTGTTCTCCTCCCCGGGAAGATGGATGGATTGGAGCAAAATATTCCTGCGGACACACCAATCCCAGATGTCCAGAGTGAGCTGCAGAAGTTGAGGGGACCTCGTGCCTCCTTGCTTGTTCAGGCAGTACATGACAGATGTGTTGTCTGTCAGTACTAATATCGTCCTGCCCATCACCAAGGACTCGAAGGCTCGCACCGCTTTCTGGATGGCTAGAAGTTACAGGATGTTGATATGGAGAGTTTGTTCTTCAGTGTTCCAAGACCCCCAAATGTCGTAGGACTTGAGGTGCGCTCCCCAGCCTTGCATTGAGGCGTCCGTTGTCAGAGAGACGTCCAGCTGAGGAAGGTCGAATGGCATGCCTGACAGGATGTTGTCCGTTACCAGCCACCACTCTAGAGACCATTGAACCACTCGCAGCCTCATGAGCATCTTGTTCGGAAAATTGCAGAGAGGGTCGAACACTTGTAGGAACCAGTGTTGGAGTGGACGGAACCAAAGTCTGGCGAGGCAGGTCACATAAGTCGTAGCTGCCATGTGACCGAGAAGTACCTGGACTGAATGAGCGGAGAGCCTTCGGGACCGACGACAAACATGGATCAAGGTCCGAAGGGTGTCGAAGCAGTCTTGAGGTAAGTATGCCGCTGCTGTCACAGAGTCTAGATGAGTTCCAATGAATTGGATCACTTGAGCCAGCTGAAGCTGAGACTTCTCAATGTTGACAACAAGTCCCAGGAAGTCTAAGGCATCTAAGGTGAGGCCAACATCAAGTTCGAGCTGATGTCGAGACTCCGCCACAATCAGCCAGTCATCGATGTAGGGGAAGACCACAACCCCCTGCTGCCGAAGGAATGCCGCCACCACCACCATGCACTTTGTGAAGACTCGAGGAGCGGTCGAGAGACCGAAAGGGAGCACTCTGAATTGGAAGGCATCGGTTCCAACTTGAAAAGCAAGGAAGCGCCTGTGGGCCGGATGAATCCCGATGTGAAAATAGGTGTCCTTCAAGTCTATGGAGACGAACCAGTCGCACCGTTTCAGAAGTAGAAGGATGGAGGCCAAGGTAATCATTCTGAACTTCCTCAGGGCTATATACTTGTTTACTCCACGGAGGTCGAGAATCAGACGGAGACCACCGTCCTTCTTTGTTACCAGAAAGTACCTCGAGAAGAAGCAGAGGTGGTGAAGGTCAGGGTGGACGGGTTCGACGGCCCCCTTCTGCAACAGAGTCTGCACCTCCTCGAGGAGGGAAAGGGAGGGCGGTGTTGATCGAACCAGTCCCGTCGGAGGCTATTTGATCCAATAGCTGTTCTGGATGATTCGAAGCACACAGCAGTCTGATATTATAGAAGACCAGGCTTCTTGGAAATCGGACAGTCAATCCCCGAAGAGTGGTGTCTAAGAGAGAAGAGAAACAGGTCAACAATGCAATTAAAATTTCTTCCAGCTCTGATCCCTGGATTGTTGCCACGGTGGTTGGCGGTATCTGGAACCCAAGCCCTGGCCCCTCACCGATGAGGCCAGAGAGGGAGAGGGAGCATAACGGGACCAACGGGAGGACTGGCCAGAGTACCCTCGACAGAACTGTTGGCCATACGATGGGGCTTGCCAGGAATACCTGCCTCTAGGATGGTACTGAGAGGCGGAGGTGGAGCCCATACCATATTTCCTGGTAGTGGTCCTCATCTTTTGGGTGAACTCGAGCTTTTCGTCGGTTGACCCATTAAACAAACCAGACTCATCGAAGGGCAGATCTTCTATGGTGGCCGAGGCTTGAGGCGTGAAACCCGAGGATCGCAACCATGCGTGCCGCTGCAGCGCAATGGAACCAGCAATGGTTTTCGGTGCGCAGTCTGCCACGTGACGGGACGAATTCATCTGTTGCCCCACTAGAGACTGGGCCTCTGATTGTATACCCTCCGCTGTCCTACGCCGCTCATCAGGAAGGTCTTGGATTAGATTACTCATTTGTTCCCATAAAACTTGCTGGTAAGCTCCCATGCAAGCCGAATAATTCACCACACGGAAGCTCAAACCAGCTGCAGAGTAAATTTTCTTCCCGACAATGTCCAGTTTCCTGCTGTCTGGGTCCGGTGGGGATGACAGAGGCCGACGCTGTTTCTTGTTCTGTGCAACTTTGATGACCACAGAATTTGGCCTTGAGTGGTTTTGGAGCCAATCCACATGTTCACCACCGACACGGTACAGACGATCTATCTTTTTGGATGTCGACTAAATAGAGGAAGGATTCTCTCAGGATCCCTGTGCGATCTTCAACAACGAGGGCAGCACCGGGATGGAAGCCGTTGGGGGTGCCTTCGACTGGATCCGCTAGAAAATTGGGTCCACGGGATCAGTCACTCTTTCATCCAATTTAAGATCAAGTGCATGGGACATCCGTACCATTTGCTCTGCAAATGCACAAACATCATCTTTTGGGGAAGAGGAATCATCCTCCAGCAACTCAGTCTTTGGCGATGGCAAGTATGGTTGGTAAAGGTCCCAAGACATGGAGAAAGACGTTGAACCCTCCAACGAAGGACTATGGTCCCTTGGCGGTGTAGGAGATCAGGGCTGTGGAGTTGGAGGGGTCCGAGGTAGAGGGCGATGTTCAGGAGGAGACACTTGGATCACAGCATCCCTTTTCGACACTGGTTTCACAACATCCATATCGGCCAGCCGTGGGGATCGAGCAATTGAACGGTCTGTGATGGTAGCGTCAAGGACATCACCCCTTGGAGTAAAGATCTGTGAATCCATGGGTGACCCGAAACCTGCCCTGCAGATGGATCGGGCAAGATCATAGGCAGAATAGGCCAGAACATCCTCATGGATTGCAGTAGGTGTACAGCTTCAAGGCACGACTTCGGACTTGACGACCTCAACCTCCTCGTCTGAAGAGTGGCGCTCTAGTAACTGAGCCCTTGACACAACCAGAGCAGGAGATGCCTCAAGATGCTTAGGGGGTCTTTCGGGGTCAGTACCGGATGGGATCTCGACCGCCACAATCTCCACTGATTCCCATGGTGTACGTGATCGGCGAGCCTCGGGTTCCGGCGTGCTGGAAACAGGCAAGGGCCAGACAAAGGTGGCCTCAGCATCAGTCGATCGTCGCGGGGGATCACTGGAGCAGCACCTTCCACAGGCCTTGATCTCATTGAACCTTCCTTTATCTTACTCTTAGTTTTGCTGGACTCATTTGCTGGACTAGTTTTGCTTAGATAGATGTTTTTTTCCCCCTCTTCTTCTTTAAAGACTGAGAGGAGGCAGACTCAGTACTGGGACGGGCCTCAGTGGTGGTAGGAGCCCGATCCCAAGGGGCAGCCCTCGACGTCGATGGAGTCAGTTCTTGAGTTGGTGTTGATTGATCTCCAGCTGAATCTGAGGATGCACGTTGAAGGGAGGTATGGAGAGCATCCGGATCAGATGCAGTGGAACGGCGCCTGGATGGGCTTCGGGACCGATGACGTTTCTGGCCCTTAGATGGAAGAGACCGGGAGCATCCAAGGCCTTGGGGCTCAGAAGAAGAAGCCAAAGTTGGGGCTGAGGCAGAAACAGAGGCCGGAGCTGCAGCAGGGATTAGGGCCTTCTCATATAGGAAAGACTTCAGGCGTGAGAGCCTCTGTTTGCGAGCCTGTGACGTAAAGGCCTTACAATGAATGCATGCGTCGACATTATGGGTTTCTCCCAAGCATATTAAACAGTGGGAATGACCGTCTGCATTTGGGAGTTTCGCCTGACAAATCAGGCAGCATTTAAAGGCTCCTTTCACAGACATCTTACTCACAATAACAGCAACAATAATCACAGCAAAGAAAAAACTGTAGTCAAGGACAGTCTGGGTCAGTAACAATATCTGAGGTAAATGCCAAAGCCGAAGGAGTAAGCCAAAATCGTCGTCAAAAGCCAGAAACAGGTCAAAAATCGAGCGGTCAGAAGCCAAATACCAAAACCAGAGGGATAGAACGAAAAATCGTTGTCAAAGAACCAAAGCCAAGTCAAACCAGATCGTATGAGAGAAAAACACCTAGCGAACAGAGGTTCCTTCAAGCTGCTAACGCGGCGGAAAGAAAGGGACTGAGGGGATTTAGGCAGGAATCCCTTATAAGGGACCGTTGGGATGGGTGGGGTTACCGCCAAAAATGTATCAAAACACATTCTGCCTAGTGATTCTAGAAAGTTCCGATGCTCTGCGCAGGCGCAGGAGTAACCCAGCTGTGTGATTCACAGAGACCACAAAGAAGATTTAAGTATTCACCGCTTGAAAATATTCTTTAAAAAATAATAATCCAAAAAGCAAACCTTGATTTTGCCTCTTATATAAGGGACACCATTTTGCTATGCCATTGCCAAATTGATCACCAACAATGGTCCACCCTAGCCTCAAATCAGGAGGCATGGACACGCACTATCCACAATGCTGCAGCCTTATTTGAGAGCTCACGCCGAACAAGTCTTGAAGAGAAACGACAACGCAGAAAGAATCACAACCTGGAAACATCACCCAAGGAGACCTTCTGCTGTGCTTTCTGCAACTGGACTTGTTTATCTCGGATTGGCCTTTTTAGTCATCAGTGTGCTTGCAGAAAGCGTGGGATGAGTCCTTCCTGAATCTTCGTTTGCGAAGAAAAACCAGAGAGAGAGCATATAATGGGACTTGAATATTCACGGATTTTGATATCCATGGGGGTTCCTGGAACCAAACCCCAGCGAATATGAAGGGACAACTATAGTTGGTTATCTCCACAAAGCTTCTCAATCATCTATTTGGGGAATTTTACCACAAGGGCCTGAGGAGTGTCACATCCCTGATGAAGATAATCAGATTATGCCTTTTCTAATTTTGCCTTTTCACAAAAGTGTCCCTATGATGATAGAATGCTTGTAATTCTATGCTACCTAATTCTGGACTGCTAATAGGGATCTATACTTTTGACGCCCCCAGTACATTCTAAACAATGACTGTTTGTAAAGTCCAAAAGTTCAAGATCAAACCCACTGTTTATGCTGAATCTAACAACCTGTTCTCCTTTAGAGATTCTCTCTGCTCACACATCAGACTCAATCAACCTTCCAGTAAGATGCTATTATTAAATATATATCACTGAAACTGTAGCATTCTCATTGACCTGAGTAGGGCTGCGGTAAGTAGGTGGCATACATCTTGAATAATGGTTCATAAGAGAGGTTAAGAACAATAAAAAGGGTTTTTGGGGGGTATGTCCACAGCAAAAGGAGGAAGAAGGAAGTGGTAGGGCCACTACAAGAAGAAGATGGCAAAACGCTAACAGGGGACAGAAAAAGGCAGAATTACTCAACACCTTCTTTGCCTCAGTGTTTTCAGAAAAGGAAAAAGGTGACCAACCTGAGGATAATGGAACAGAGGACACAATAGGGGAAATCCAGCACAGAATAAGCAAAGAGGTAGTAGAGGAATACCTTCTTAATATAAATGAATTTAAATCTCCAGGACCAGATGAACTACATCCAAGAGTATTAAAAGAGCTGGCAAATGTAATCTCAGAGCCATTGGCAATAATCTTTGAGAACTCCTGGAGAACAGGAGAAGTCCTAGCAGACTGGAGGAGGGCAAACATTGTCCCCATCTTCAAAAAGGGGAAAAAAGAGGATCCCAACAATTATTGTCCATTTAGTCTGACATCAATAACAGGGAAGATTCTAGAGCAGATCACTAAACAGAGAATCTGTGAACATTTAGAAGGCAATGCCATAATCACAAAAAGTCAACATGGGTTTCAGAGAAACAAGTCATGCCAGACTAATCTGATCTCTTTGTTGTTGTTGTTGTTGTTGTTGTTGTTGAAAAAAATACCAGCTTGGTAGATGAAGGGAATGCTGTGAATATTGCATACCTTGATTTAAGTAAGGCCTTTGACAAGGTTCCCCATGACATTCTTGCAAACAAGCTTGTAAAATGTGGGCTAGACAAGTTAACTGTTCAATGGATTTGTAATTGGTTGACCGGCCGAACCCAAAGGGTGCTCAGCAGTGGCTCCTCTTCGTCTTGGAAAGATGTGACCAGTGGGGTGCCACAGGGTTCTGTCCTGGGCCCAGTGCTATTCAACATCTTTATCAATGACTTGGATGAGGGAATTGGGGGCATACTTATCAAATTTGCAGATGATACCAAATTAGGAGGAGTAGCTAATACCCCAGAGGACAGGATCAAAATTAAAAATGACCTGGATAGACTGGAGAGCTGGGCCAAAGCTAACAAAATGAAATTCAATACGGAGAAATGTAAAGTACTGCACTTAGGGTGGAAAAATGAAACGCATAGATATAGGATGGGGGAGACCTGGCTGAACGAGACTACGTGCGAAAGGGATCTAGGAGTCCTAGTAGACCACAAGTTGAACATGAGTCAACAGTGTGATGCAGCAGCTAAAAAGGCCAATGCGATTTTGGGCTGCATCAATAGAAGTGTCTAGTGTCCAGATCAAGGGAAGTAATAGTGCCATTCTATTCTGCCTTGGTCAGATCTCACCTAGAATACTGTGTCCAGTTCTGGGCACCACAATTAAAAAAGGATATTGACAAATTGGAGTGTGTCCAGAGAAGGGCAACTAAAATGGTGAAAGGTCTGGAAACCATGCCTTATGAGGAGAGACTTAGGGAGTATGTTTAGCCTGGAAAAAAGACAGTTAAGAGGTGATATGATAGCCCTGTTTAAGTATTTGAAAGGGTGTCATGTTGAGGATGGAGCAGGCTTGTTTTCTGCTGCTCCAGAGACTGGAACACGGAGCAATGGATGCAAACTCCAGGAACAGAGATTCCACCTCAACATTAGGAGGAACTTTTTGACAGTAAGATATATTTGGCAGTGGAACACACTCCCTTGGAGCATGGTGGGGTCTCTTTCCTTGGAGGTCTTTAAACAGAGGCTGGATGGCCATCTGTCAGGGATGCTTTGATCGTGATTTCCTGCGTGGCAGGGGGTTGGACTCGATGGCCCTCATGGTCTCTTCCAACTCTACAATTCTATGATTCTATAAGAAAAGTAAATCTTACAGTGCCTGAGGTTGCTTAGCAAGGAACAAAGCTGTCAACAAAAATATACATGTTCTCAAATACATAAAATCACAGAAGTGCAAGAAGATTTAGTTTATATTATTGGTCCAACTCTTGTACCATGCTTTCATCATGGTGTAATGGCAGACATAAAAATACTCCATTCAAGTGTGGTGTGGTGGAAATTACTATTAAATCACAAATCTATTAATAGCAGATCATATGAGAGGAGAATCTTGATGCCTGTATAGTGGAAGGGGACTTACTTTTTCATATACCTGTCTCCTGAATAAGGCACATCACTTTCAGATATCCAGATAATGTTTACTTTTTCATGTGTGTCTGCCATAGATATCTGAAATCCTTTGCATTTGCTATGGATATCTCAAATCCTTGGCCTTTACTAAAGCATTATCTGTATTTCTATTACCACCTTCAAGTCCAATCTAGCTGTTATAATCAGAATAGGAGGGAAATAATCCAAAGCCATTTCTCACACATCCTTGATTACTGCAAATCTAGACTCATGGGGCAGGATGATCCTGGGGTATTGGAAAAATAAAACTGTGTGGTCAAAAACAGTACAAATCCGATACTCCACCTGGCTACAACCCGACTGAAATAAGATAAGATTCTAACCAATATGTGTCATTCCTAACCAATTTTACTCTTGGTGACTATAATATGACTCATATGCAAGGCATGTGCTTACACTTTAACCCTGTTTCCATTACACACTCACACAGTAGCATTTGTGCTGGTGGTTCTTGCACACAGGCTTTAAAGAGCAGGGAAAACTGAAATGCCAAGTAATGAATCCATATTCTTTTACTCCTAAAAAAGGGAACAACTAATTCCATTAGATCAAAAGGAGCAAATCCCTATTAACATCAGTCAGGTCTTTGTCGTCGGACACAGAATTTATCACCCAATGATTTTAATGGTTTATCATCCCATGACTCCAAAATGCACAGTTAAAGATTCTAACTTTGATCACAGCCCTCTGCTACATGATATTGCATGGGATGTCGCCCTCTTTGCAGATCATGACTTGAACTTGAAAGTATCTTGCAAGGACTTGAGACTTGGGGTAAAAGATAGGCACCATGCCTATCAACATTTAAGTGGGTATGAAATTACCATTTGAAGATCGCTAGTTTACAGAAAGAAGCAGTGCTTCATTTCCATAATCAACTATTGGAATTGAACCTGGTAGTTTCAGTCACTCAAATATTAGCAGTTTTCTTCAGAATCTGCAGAAGGGCCTATTCCACTCCATCCTTCTAGTGCCCTTCTCTTCCTTCATCCACTGACTGACAGTGGACTTTATCAGACCACCCCCTAAACCTGTTCTTTTGCCAGCATAATTTCTGCTGGTTTTATGCTGACAAAAGAACTCCCCATACCACACTTACCTTGCATCTACGCGAAACGGCTTTCCCAGCAAGGAATGAGGTGTGAACGGAGCTCCATTCACTTCCTCTATTGAAATCCCATGAATTATTGCAAGAATACATAGTGCAGGAAATTCAAAAATAAAAACAAAAATAACAAAGTAAAAGTTTTTTTTATTTTTTTTATTTTTTTTTTAATTCTTTATTGAATGAATATAACACACAACAGGCAATTAAGATTACAAAAAGATATACACATGACTTTGAGAGCAAGAAAAAAAACAAACAACAAAAAACAAAAACAATAATATATAATATGCAATATTCCATATATTAAATACAATGCACAAAGAGAAAACAAAACAAAAACAAAGACGAACAAGAAAAGATACCCAACACCCGACATCTACAAAGTATTTAACTTAAATATTTAACTTAATATAATACTTACACATAACACAAACTGTTAAAAGACTTCCCACTTGATCTTGCTTGGCTTTATTCCACAATCTAAAATAACCCTCCTATTTCTATGTCAATCATATTTAACAGATGTAGCTGGGGTCTCAGGTCTAAATCCATTCCAATAATTTTCTCTATTTCTTTATTAATTTTCCCCCAATACCTTCTTATTCTATTACATTCCCACCACATATGGTATAGGGAGCCCGGGCAGGCCTTACATTTCCAACAAAGCGAGGAGAAACCTTTTTTCATTTTGGCTAACTTCCGTGGTGTCATATACCACCTGTACATTACTTTATAAAAAATTTCCTTTAGATTATAACAACAAGTGAACTTCAAATCCCTTCTCCAAACAGCTTCCCATTGTTCTAATTGAATAATTTCCCCTATGTCTCTGGCCCACTTCACCATGCAATCCTTTACTTGTTCGTCTTCCGTATGCCACTGTAATAGCATTTTGTAAAGTTTGCCAATTAGATTCTTATTGTCTGACATCATTAATTTTTCAAAATCTGACACCTCATCTTCATATTGTCTTTCTTTTAGATCTTCTTTAACTCTGGAGCGAATCTGATAATAACTTAACCATTGCATTTGGATACCTTCTGACACCAACTCCTGCCAATCTTTGATTTCCCATTTGTTTCCTTTTTTTTTCATAATTTCCCGATATGTTATCCAATTATAATCTCTCAGTTCATTTTTACAAAAGGCCTCTTGAGGGGATAGCCAGCCTGGGATTTTTGGGCATATTCTGGCTTTGTATTTCTCCCAAATTCGAATCAGTGATCTTCTTATTACATGATTTTTAAAATCTTTCACCATTTTAGTCTTATTATATCCCAGATATCCATGCCAACCTAGTTTTAAATCGAATCCCTCAATTTCCAAATCTCTTTTATTCTCCAAAGTTACCCATTGTTTTATCCAGGAAAGGCCTGTCGCTTCAAAGTAAATTCTCAAGTCTGGTAAGCCCAGTCCACCTCTTTCTCTATCATCTGTTAAAAGTTTCCACTTAATTCTGGGTTTCCTCCCTGCCCATAAAAATTTGATTAAATCCTTCTGCCAATTCCTGAAAATTTTATTTGAGATTATTATTGGAATTGTTTGAAAGAGAAACATTAGCTTTGGTAGTACATTCATTTTCACGGTGGCTATTCTACCTAGTAATGATATATTCAGTCCTTGCCATCTACTCAGATCATTTTTAATAGTTTTCCAAGTCGTCTCGTAATTGTTCTGGAATAATTGCTGGTTGTTCGTTGTCAAATTAATTCCTAAATATCTTACTTTTTTTACTATCTCACATTTTGAAATCTTTTCTAATTCCTCTTTTTCTTTCCAATCTAAATTCTTAGTTAAAATTTTTGTTTTTTCTTTATTAACTGTAAATCCTGCTACCTTCCCAAATTCTTCTATTTTTCTCATTAGTCTATCCACTCCCATTAGTGGATTCTCTAAAATAAGAACTAAATCGTCAGCAAATGCTTTCACTTTATATTCTTCTTTCTTAATCCTGATACCTTTAATTCCTTTATCTTTCCTTATTTCGTTGATTAAAATTTCTAATATCAAAATAAACAATAGAGGGGACAAAGGACATCCTTGTCTGGTACCTTTCTCAATTTTTAGTTCCTCAGTCAATTTCCCATTTATTACTAATCTAGCTTTTTGTTCCCCATAAATCATTAGAATCCACTTGCAAAAATTTTGGCCAAAATCCATTTTTTCTAGCACTTTTATCATGAAAGCCCAATTCAAGTTATCAAACGCTTTTTCAGCATCCAAAAAAACTAATGCTCCTTTAATCTCATTACGGTAATGTAAATACTCTAATATATCAATTACTGACCTAATATTATCCTTTATTTGTCTTTTGGGGAGGAATCCATTTTGATCATTTTGAATATAATCTTGTAAGAATTTCTTGAGTCTGTTTGCCAATAGCGCTGTAAAAATTTTATAATCCTCATTTAACAATGAAATAGGACGGTAATTTTTTAATTGTAATTGATCTTTCCCTTCTTTTGGAATAAGTACTATATTTGCCTCCTTCCAACTATTAGGGATTTCGTCCTTCTTTAATATATCCTGTAGAACCATTGAGAAAGGGGCAATTAGTTCTAATTGAAAAGTTTTATAATATTCTGCTGGCAGACCATCTGGCCCTGGTGTCTTATTGGGTTTCATCCTCTTTATAGTAGCCATAATTTCTTCCATTGTTATATCCTTATTCAATTCCATTTTTTGGGAGTCGGTTACTTTAGCAATATTACATCTTTTAATATATTCATCTATCTTTACTGAGGATATTTCCTTCTTTTGGTATATTGACTTAAAATAATTATGGAATATTTTCTGGATTTGTGTTTCATCAATAATTTCTTGTTAGTTTCTCCTGTTTTAATTTTGGTGATTAGTCTTTTCGCTCTTTCCTTCCTCAATCTATAAGCCAACCACCTACCCGGCTTGTTGCCAAATTCGAAATCTTTCTGTTTTAAAAAATCTAATTTTTTCTTTATCTCCTCTGTCATAGTCATAGCTAACTGCTCCTGCAATATTTTAATCTGCTTCTTAATTTTCTTATTGTGCGGATTCTTCATTAATTCCTGTTCACCTATTTTTATCTCATCTAATAATATTTTCTGCTCTGCTTGTTTCCTCTTATTAATTATAACATTCCAGTTTTTGAAAACACCCCTCATCACTGCTTTCCCGGCGTCCCAAACTACACTATTTTTAACTCCGTTGTTTAAATTCAATTCAAAATATTCTTTTAACTTCTTTTTCCCGTCTTCTATTACCTCTTTCTTTTGCAACAAAGCTTCGTTTATTCTCCAATTAGACACCTCTTTAGCACCTTTCATCATCATTTGAACCGGGTTATGGTCTGATAATGGTTTAGGTAGAATATCCACTTTCTTAACCTTATTTATTAAATTTGTACTAATCCAAATCATATCAATCCTTGAAAAAGAACAATGTACCTCTGAGTAATAAGTATAATTCCTGGTTGCTCCTTCTTTAAATCTCCAGATATCAGTTAGCTGTAACTCTTCTACTATATCAAAAAAATCTTCAGTTAGTTTCCCTTGGTATTTTCTATTACTTTTGTTTTTATTGCTTGTCTCTGTACGTCTATCCAACTTTGGTTCCACCACCCCATTAAAATCCCCTAACAAACACCAATTATTATAGCCTAGATGCCCAATTTTATTTTTTAACTCCCCAAAGAATTTAAACTTCTCCTCTATGGGAACATAGATACCCAACACTAGTATTTTAATTTTGTCTATAATTACTTCTACCATTATAAATCTTCCCTTCTCATCGGCTAAAATCAAAGTTGGTCTTAACCGGGGATTTACATATAATGCCACACCTCTTTTCTTTTTTACATTTGATGATATAAAGACATCGCCTAAAAAATTACATGTTAACAAATGCTCATGTGTCTTTTTTATCCTAGTCTCCTGTAGGCAAATAATATCAGATTTATTTTTCTTAAGATGATGAAATACTAATTTTCTTTTCTTTTCAGCATTTAATCCCTTGACATTCCAAGTCAGAAACTTTGTTGTACCCATCTGTTTTGTACTAATTTTCAAGTTAGTTAACACCACAGTAATAATACTACAATTAATCAACAATCTTTTAACTATGTATACACCTATATCAATATATATAAAACACACACAAATATCTTATCTACCTTAGATTATTTTAACTATAACTATAACAAATTTTATTCAGTCTGATACAAATTTCTAAATCTCTTTATTTTTGACTTTCTCTTTTTACGTTAATGCACTGTCACCAACTTAAATTGGTTTTTTCCCCTTTCTTCTGTTCCAAATTCTTATAAGTCCAGCAGACTATTCTCCAAGTTCCTTTTTCCCTTTGCTTCTTCATCCTCCGCCGTTTCCCCTTTTTCCTTGGAGATCCTTCCCTCCTGGCAAGTATCATCTCTCTTTCCATTTTCACTGTTTTGTTGATTACCTTGTCTATTTTGTTGTCGCCCAAAGTCTCTTTTGTTCTTTCTTACAAAGTCTTGTGCTTTTTCAATTGTATCAATTTTGTATTTTTCTTTTTTGTATGTAAATAATACTCCTTCTAATCTGTCCCAGCTAAATGGAATTTTTTCCTTCTTTAATATTTCTACCAGAAATTGATAGTCTTTACATTTCCTTAATATTCTCGTTGGGATCTCCTTCAGCAAAATAAGCAATTTCCCTTCATGGCATATTCCTTTGTTGAAGTGTATTTCCATAATAAAGTCTCTCACCGCTTTCCTTGTGCATTGAATTATAATGTCTCTTGGGAGATTCCTTTTCATTGCAAAAGTTGATTTTAATCTGTATACCCGGTCTAGTTCATTGCTGATCTGCTCTTCGCCCCACCCTAGGTTTTGCGCCAACAGCTCGATTATTCTCCTTTTAGTGTCCTCATTAGGTTGTTCTTTGAGCCCTCTAAGTCTGATCCATGCTTCCTTCTCCCTTGCTTCCGCAAGGGCTAGTTGATCGTGCATTACTTCCAGTTCCGTGCGCAACTCCTTATTGTCCTTCTTCAATAATTGAATATCTTCTTTATTTTCTTTCACCTCATTTTTGGTTTGGATCAGTATGGAGTGGAGGGCATTGAACTTTGTGTTGATATCTTCTAGTTGGACCGTCATATCTTTCCTAAAGTCGCGAATCTCCTCCATAAATTTCATCATGTACTGTGGGGTACCTTCTTCTGTCGAACCTCTTCGTCCTTGCAAATTATAGGGATCCAATGGTCTGGTTCTGCTTCGTACCCCCGACGCCATGTTTTAACTCTCTCAGCTAACAAGGTTGCGGAGGAACTTCTCTTTCACTTCTTCTACCCTCTCCTAACCCCTCCTCCCCCTTCTCTCTTCTTTTCCTTCGCCTTCCTCTTCTTCCTACTTTCCTATGTCCTCCTTTGTCCTTCCCCTTTCCACTCTCCTCTCTCCACTCTCCTCTTCCCTCTTTTCTCCCTCTCACCTACTCCTCCCCTCCTCCTCTCCTTTCCTCCCTCCTTCCTTCCCCTTTTCTTCTTACTGTCTTCTTGCCCACTCTTGTTCCCTTTACTTTCCCTTATTTCAATTTACCTTCTTTCCCTTTCTTTCTCCCTCTCACCTCCTTTCCCCCTTCTTTCCTTCTCTTCTTCCCTTCTCTCCCCTTGACTTCTCCTTTTCTCTCTCCAACTGCTCTCTGTTCTGAGTACTCTTTCTTTCTATTCCACTTACTATTGCTTTCTACCTACTTCCACTCTTTTTTTCTTCTTAACCTTTCCCCTATGGGGGGGGGTCCGGGTACTAGTATCTAGGATCCCATTGTAAATATTTTGGGAGGAATGGGAGAAAGAAAAAGAAAAAAAAAGAGGAAAAAAAAGTAGGGGGGATCCGAATTTATAGGGATACGAAGATTGAAATTAAAATTAAAAATAAAAAGTAAAAAATAAAAGGTATTTAGGGAAAACGAGGCGAGATCTTCAATGGCACCCAAAAAAAAAAAAAAAGAAAAAAAGAAAGAGTTGGGCACCCCCGAATAAGCCTCCCCTGGGAGGAAAAAGAAAAAATAAATAAATAAATAAATGAGAGAAAAAAGGGGGGACAAAGGGGAAAAAAGAGAGGGAGAGAAAAAAAAATATATAGGGAAACAGGCAGGTTAAAATAGCTGCTGGACCCCCAGATGTTAGATCAAAAATTCATATATGGACTGAAAAGACAACTCAAAAAGGAACCAGAAAAAAAAAGAAAAAGCAACAAAGAAAAAAAAGAAAAAAAAACAAGAGGTAAAAAAAAGACACGTATATTGCCTTAGTTTAACTGGGCTTTTCAGGCTGAGTGTCTTGGCTGCCTTCCAAGCATGTGCTTGAAGGTTTTAAGCTTTAGCTTTTTCAAGGTCACTTGTATAAGGTTTGCTATGGCAGTTATGACTCAGCATCAGCCAAGACTATATCAACAAATTTAAATCAGGACGATGAGAAAAAAAAAAAAACAACTGTGAGAAATATAAGAGAGGAAAGAAAGGGGGAAAAAAAGGTATATATATAAAAAAAATGCCAATATTGCACAACTACAAACTTGCAAAAAAAAAAAGAAAGAAAAAATAAAAAAAGAAAAGAAAAGAAAAATAATAGAGCAATGAAAAAAAAAACCAAGACGAGTCCAATGTCACCTTACCACCAAAAGGAAAAGAAAATAATAATGGTTGCCTTAGTTTAAAAAATCAAAAAACAAAGCCAGAAAAATGGATAAGCAACTGCTAAGTGTCTATGTAACTGTTTCACTTCAAGAACTTATGGCAATGCCCAATGGTACAAAAAGAAGGAACGAATAACAAAAGCAGAAAGAAAAAAATATAAAAAAGCAAAAAAAACAAAAAACAAAAAACACAGTCCTGTTCCGTTTTCCACCTGGGCTGATAGCTCAATTTTACACAAATAACACAAATAACAGATAGCTCAAAGTCAATTCAGTCCCATGAAGATAGTGCTCTATATACAGAGGGGAATTACAGCCTCCCAAGATCAAGCTCCACGGACCTTTCTAAGCAGTTTTCTTTCATTCACGCCGTGGTGTCTGGCGGCTTCTTCTGCGAGTGGTGAGTTTGCCTCTCGCCCCACTCTTCATCCGCTGCGGCTGGAAACCGCCATTCAGCTTCGGTGCGCCCGCTCCACCACACTCACCCTTCTTCTGAGCGGGTAGCGCACCCGAGCCCGTTTCAGACGGCACCTTTTGGACCCCCTCGCCTGGGGGACCTTGGGTTAGAGTTTGGGGGGCTTTTTCACCCCCGATGGTTTTACCCTTTGCCACTGCGGAGGCTATAGGACCGGAGCTCCTCTCGCTCGGTCGTCGCTTCGCTCCGTCCCAGACCGGAAGTCCAAAGTAAAATTTTTAAAAAGCACATATAAACACTATAGAAGTCCCAAGTAAACTGGGGAGGGTCATAAAAAGTGTGCCACCTACCTGGATGTAGCAATCTCACCTGGAAGAGTTCTGGACAGATTGGCCATTGACACTGGAATGATGAGAGGACATTGGCACGAGGTTTCATACGCCAGCAATGGCGGCACAACTTTGGCCGTCAATAAAAAAGTACAGCTTATGGCCAATACATAAACACAAAAGGGCAATGTCATCTGATTTGTGTGCCCTTTCACATTTATGTGGCATCGTTATGATGCTGTTTTTCATGTGTCTGATAAAGTCCCTATGCAGTCTTTTCCACCTTTCACCAGTGATGCAGATGCAAGTCGATTGACTTGGACTCAAGTTGGACTCAAGTGACTTCAGTGATTTGACTTGGACTCAGCTCTGCCATGAATCATGCACGGACTCGAGACTTGTATATTTTTAGCTACTGATTTGCTGGCCTTGGAAGAGGAGGAACCTTCTAAAGCATTTCCGAGCAGCAGGCAACACTTGCCCCCGAGAGCCTGGGAAGCATTTCTTCAAGGGGAACACAGCAAATGAGCAATAGGTTTGAGGCAGAAGGAACCTCTGAAGCTTGCGTTTTCCTAAGCAGCAGGCAAAGTCTGTTTGGCAGCCTCATGGGAAGTGTTTCTCACAGGCTGCCAAGCAGACCCCAACTCCACCTCAAACCCAACTTCTAGTTTAGTGTTCCCATTTTTCTCATATACCTCTTGCTTCTTCTTCAACCCAAATGAAGGCAGTGTCTCCGAAACTAGCCTACAACCTCACTGACTACTCCTCCCCTTTTCTTTGTCTCACTCAGGCTGACATTTCACCAGCTCCTTCAATGGATCTCCATGCCCACCCCCCATATAATCAGCTAGGATCTTCAGTCATTTGCCTAATGCTTCCCATGCTCTGGGAGCAAGTCTTGCATTCTGCTGCTCTTAGGAAATGCTTTAGAAGGCTCCTCCTATGTGCAGCAGGCACAGGTTGTCTTCTGAATAGACCTAACCTCCCCTCCACACCTCAAGCCCAATGGCAACTGCACATCAGAGGATCCTTCTAAAGCATTTCCTAAGAGCAGCAGCTTGCCCCCAGAAGCGTTTCTCTGAGGGGTACAGGAAACAGCAAGCTGGGGGCCAAACTTGTGGAAAAAAGTAGTTTTTCTAAAATGCAATCTTGATCAATTTTATTAACAACACAGCTTTGTTTAAATACAGGGTTGTTGAACATGCCTATGATAATTGAATTGTTTGTACTTAACTTTGTGCACATCGTCTTGATTTTCTAGTTACTGAAACTCACTCACACACACACATACCACCCCCACCATCTCCCCCCACACACACCGTTAGCTCCCAGACTTGAGACTCAACTTGAGACTTGACTTGAAAGTATCTTGAGACTTTGGGTAAAAGACTTGAATACTTCACTGCCTTTCACCCATCCACCTACCCAGTGATTTTTCTCTCCCATCAGGTTAATAGGTCTTACTTTCTCCTTATCTAGCCAGATATTATTTGTCTTACCTCACACAAGTGATATTTCTCTTCCCCAGCCAAATGCTCTTTCATCTCCCCTCTGCCCTTTATCTACTCTCCCTCCCCCTTTTTCTCTCCTTCCAACCTGGTGCTTTTCAAACTTTCCTCTGCTCATTCTTCTCACTTACACTTCCTAGGCTCCCACACACCTTTTTAAATAATTAAGGCACCATATAAAATGAAGCAACACTTGTGCCTGGCATGTTGTTATCCCTGTCATGCTTCTGGCCCATGCAGACTTAACTAGAAGTTCTCTGGAGAAATGAATATGCCAGGCCTGACTGCAGTTTTCTCTTAAAAAGCTAAGAGACTGTGACTGAAAACACTATGAAGTTATACAGACAGATTTAAATGAATTAGTCAATATTTACAACTGAATATCCATGTGGGATATTACTAGGCCCCTTTCACAGGCACACCAACTTTCAGGTTTCATCAACTTAGATACAGACATACACATGTGCAACCTCATTTATCAGTGTGGTGTAATGTGATGTACTGCTTTGAGTGTTGGACTAAGACTCTGGAAATCAAGGGTTCAAGCCCCATTTGGCCATGGAAATCCACTTGATGACCTTGGGCAAGTCACACACTCTAAGCCTCAGAAGAAGGCAACAGCAAACCCCCTCTGAACGAATCTTGCTAAGAAAACTCCATGATAGGTTTACCTTAGGGCCGCCACAGGTTGAAAATGATTTAAAGGCACACAACAACAACAGGTAGACAGCATAATTACAAACCAATTCATTCTAGATTTATTTCATATCATTTCCCACATTTTATGCAAACCAATGTCTGGCATTCTTTTTAACTGAGAATACAATTTGTAGTGCTGGCCTGCCTAGAGTGGACTGAGGTTTCTGCCAGAGACTGATCCTTTAATTAGTATTTTCCTTGCTCCTTTCATTTGATGCAGCTTGTGTGGCCTTAGCAATCTGAGAAGAGGGTATTAAGAATACTATCTAAATTAGTTACTTCCTGTTCTGTGCTGCTGGGAGAGGGGGCTGGTTTCCTCTCTGCAACCAGAGGACTTGCTCTTTCATTGTTGCTTTTGAGGATCTCAGCTGCTAATCTTAAAACCAGGGTGTTGTTTATACACGGGGGGGGGATGTGGATTGATGTGCACTAATGCCAATTCTAAGCAGCTTTGATTTGTCTTAACAGCTATTTGGGAAGATTGCAGGCATGCAAAGCTATCCGCTTTTGCTGTCCCAATAGGTATGGCTGCATATCAAGGTGGTGGGTGTGAGTGAATTACTCACATTTTTATTGTCACCAGTTGCCACCATCAAACAGTTAAAAAAATCTAAGGTGTGAAAGTGCAATATTCTGCCTAAATAAATAGAAAAAAGGGCTGTTTTATCACCTCAGCACATGATTGCTATGCTGAAAATCCAAGATGGCAGATCCGGTCTTGTTAGCAAGCTCTGCCCATGTCTGACCAATTAGCTGCCACTTCCACTCTTATCAGGAATGTGAATTGGTTGTCCCAACAAGCAAGAATGCACATTCCTTACGGAGCTTTTTAAAAAAATATAGGGAAAGCCATGAAGGCAGAGTTTTTGGTGGATTCAGCCCCCTTCCTTCCGAATACTGCAGATTGATATGGGATATCATTTAGACAAATCGTATTCTCCTCGAATTCTATGAGAAGTATTTTTGCCATTTAGACAACCCCCAGGTCAATTCTGTCTCCAGCTGATTACAAAAAAGTACTCCATCATCAACAGTTTGAAAGGGTTCTAATTGTCAGGATTGATCCCCTTTGCTCCTGCCATATTCATTAGTTTCTCTGTTGCCTTAATGTAGAGTCTGCATAGCAGTCTGTGTCCAGGTGACATGATGTATGTGTAACTGTTTGGGCTTTGCTTTGGAAAGGAGATAACAAGACACCTGCAAATAACAGTTTTACTTTCAAGACTAGAGGTGCCGGGAAGATGGTAACTTTTGGTTTAAAGAATGCTTATGTCAGTGGAGGATGGACAACCAATAGTTATGCAACCAGCTAGATTTTGTTGATGGTAAAATGCTTTTAACTTAGAGTATATCTGTTAGGTTCACAGTCTCAGCAACCACTTTGTATTGTATGCTTCCTGGATTTCTGGCAATAAATAGTTCTGATGAACCCTGAAGCTTGTGTTCCATGAGTTTGGGAATACTAATGCCTGACACTAGTTCACAGTGAAGCAGTTATCACTATGTTCCATGCAACCGTCCTTTGGCTAGACTTCTTCAGGTGCAGTGATGCATACTGCCCCATCATCAGCATTGAAGAAGATTCATTTAGCAGTCTGGCTGACTTTTGTACATTAAATAGGAGGGGTGCCAGCTTGCTCTTTACCTCAGGCAGCAAACTGTCTTACACCAGTCTTATTCTAATACAGAAGCAACCTTAGTAGCATTCTATTCGCCTTCATCCATGGGCCCATTACTGCCAAATATGGGTGCCCAGAGTAAAATGTGTTGCTAATAGAAAATAGAGCTCATCAAAGAAACAGTGAGAAGTCACTGAAAAGCTCAGGGTAGATAAGTGTTTCCATACAGGATATGTTTCTCCATTAGACTTCATGGCTCTTGCCAAACTTTGGTGTTGTACTGTTACCCAGGTCTTTAAATAGCTAGTCAGAGATCAAAGGGTGTGAAAAGATTTGACAGGAAAAATGTGTTTATAATTAATGATGGAGATATTGGAGGAAGCCCAACAATGAAAGCAATTCTTGTTTTCTAACCTAGGGAATGAGCCTTATGTAAACACAGAGAGAGAAAGAAGATTACCATAGTAATAAAGCAGGGCAATGAAGTGAAACAAGATACACACACTGTACTCAAAAGGGTTTCAAACTTGCAGCTATTCCCAGCCAAGATATAAGCCATCCCGCATAGGCAGATTTGAGATGTGACACTGATACATATCTTTGAAGGAAAGGAGTGGTAAGGGAGGGAGAGTCTAAAAACATGAGTAGTACTCTTAGATTATTACAGTTTGATAGCCCTTATGTTTCCAAGGGCTTTGGTCTTTGCCCCATAATCATTTCTGAGGAAAGATTATGCCTACGAACATAAGAGGGAATGGCCACATTAGGGCTGTCTTATTAATCATAAGCATTAAAACTGACATTTTTATTTTATTTATGTATACAGAATCTCTTAGGCTACTTTTAAGGAGGGGGAAATCCTCTCAAGGTAGCTGCCAGAATAAAATAAACATAACAATAACCTTCAAATAATTACAAAAAAAAAAAAACCCACCCCCACCACAGCAATAATAAAAACAACGAACAACCAGCTCCAGCAGCTAAAATCAACAATCTGAAGAAACACTTCCGTGTTTGCTGGTATTTAAAGCTTTTTTAAAGGCGTGAAATGTTGGAATCTGACCACAGCTGGTAATATGATCTATAAATATGAAGTCAGTGAAAAAAAAAAAAAGCTCTCTCCCTTGTGTCCACCAAGGCAGGCGGTCCTTCCAGGAATTTGGTCTTGAAGTGTTTAAGACTTTAAATTTTAAAACTAGAACTTTAATTTGGGAAACCCAACAAATACACATACCACCACTGCAATTGGTCCAGCAGAAGTCATATATAACTCCCCATCTGGCATCCAGCAACATATGGATAGTTGTATTTAAACTGAGAATACAATAATAGTAGAAGAGGCTGGGTGTCTCTCGTAGTCCACTGAATAACCCAGGAAAAATGAGACTTCTGCTGCTTGCCACCAACTGAATTTCCCTTTCTTAGCATGAAGTCCAGGAAAGCACATTTGATCAATCAGGGAGAGTACAAGACCTTCTAAGACCAGTTGTAAATCTTCTTTAAGTAGATTACATGTACATTTTTTGACTTTAAAAAGCACACCAAATCCTTTTTGTCTTAGAAATATGTTTTGCATGGCAAGGAAGGAAGAAGAAACAGGGGACCCTGCCCACATAGTATCCCCTTCCTACCTTTGAAATGATACTGTTATCTCACTTCTCCAGACAGTGGGATGTCTATAGGTGAAGAACTTCTCTGTTTTGTTTTCTTCTAAAAGGACATCACAATTGTTTTGGAATTTTTGCATTAGTCTACAACAGGGGTGGCAGCTGTGCAACCCTCTAGAAGCTGGTGGGCTTCACATCTCATCAACCATAACACAGCCAATGCAACTAAAGCTGCACTTCAACAACATCTAGAGGGCCACAATTCCCACCCTACTTTTCAAAGATGCAAGTTGTGCATAGGTGGAAGCCAAGTTCCAATAGTCCCAAAAGGCTGTCAAATTTTGCTGTTTTCATCTTGTATAAAACCTTCAGAGAGAACCTGAACGCTCAAACTCTCCATGTACCCTCAAATTCTGTTAGCTAACAGACCCCGAATTCAGCTTTGTGTGTCTCCCTTACTTTTTAAATCCTTTATGGACACCTAGATTACATTATCTTTAGACTAGAGTGGAGGAGGTCTGTTTTTACTCTGTTCAGACATTTTGGGAAGATGTCTAACACAATTAGTTCTGATGAAAAGACACCATCTGTAGTTTCCCTAACCAAAGACATGTTTGGCAATTTTGCCATGATGATCAAAGAACATTTGCAGACTTTCTGGACCAATTAACTCTCAGTTGTCTTAGAACACCACATCCTGGATCACTCTCCTCCCAACACTTAGAACAGCATTTGAAACATTCAGTTAGGTAGGTAGGTAGGTAATTCCTACCTTTCTCCCAGTATGGGGCCCAAGGCAACTCACAACATATGATAAAACAGAATGCAGTTAAAAACCACATGCTAGTAAAAACAATTTTAAAAACCATTTAATAAACTATCCTATTATAAATAGTACTAATATAAAACAGCTTAAAAGCATCTGAAACATAATAATGAGTATAAAAGTTTGGCATTCTGCTTTTAAAAACCTTTCTGCAGTAACCAGTTAACAGCCCAAAGGAGACCAGAGAGAGGGAGAACAGCCTAGTCTCCTGTGGAAGGGAGTGCCACAGCTTGGGAGCAGCTGTTGGGGGCTTGTTTAGACCTGCCAACACAATGACTTCTTACTGGTGTATCTGGCCCTGGATCTGGCCTGCCCCCACCCCCACATTACCTACACGAAACAGGAGGAAGTCTGCACGGACACGCCAGCCCGTACCGGCAGCCGCCTCAGCTGCTGCCGCATATTGCTCCCTCTGAAGCCAGGAAGGGGGCCCTCAACATGTGGTCAAGGCTGGTCACATGTGGGGAGCTTTGATCATGTGCTGAGGTCTCCTTCCTGACTGCACAGTGACTCCAGCAGCAGTGGTGGCAGCAGCAGCCAGCTATACAGGCTGTCATGCAGGTATGAATCCTATGTTCCTGCGCCAGCCTGATCCCGGTTTTCCTGCATAACACAGGTTTTCCTAGCTGTTTAATTACACGATTGTAAAGGGCTTTTCCCTGGATTCCCCCATGTTTGTCCCAGGCATCATCTAAACTGCCCAGGGGGGAAATGAGGCTAGAGCCCTGTGTTGTTTGGACTGCAAGGCTCCAAGCTGGGGCAAGCTGGGGTAAATAGCCCATGTAGACAAGCCCTGAAAGACCTTTCTCATGCTTCCTGGTTACCATGCCCTACTACCCCCTCCCCCCCAATGTCTCATAATTGGAAATACTGGACACTTTTTAGGGTTAGTTTGGTTGGGGTGAACCAAAAAGGTCAGTTGGAGGTCACAATGACCTGAGATATATCTTAGAAATATTTTGGCAAGAAAGCTCATGTTATAACTGTGAGGAAGCCCCTTAGTAAGCATAGTCTTTAAGGAGGTATGATGTGCTAATCCTTTCTTCTAGTCTTGGGTGCATCAGCAATGAGTTATTCAATCAAACAATTAAGTGACCATTCCCTATTTACCCCTAAGGAAATCTCATCTGGGCATGTGAGTTAAACAAGTAATAATATTAAACAACAATTGATTAAAAATCATTTAAGGGTGTATTTACCTGTAAAAAGCCCCCTTTCCCACCACCACTCAGTTGCCAAAAGCTAGTGTGAATAAAATTCAAATTCCTCTGATGCTACACAGCATTGTGCGGGGAGACGTGTATGCTGGCCTCCGATGAAGGGAGCCCATGGAGTAATGAGCCATGGTTCTGTGCACCATAGTGTGGAGAGCAGGGGGCAGAGGCAGAGCTTTATAAGCCTTTGCTGCCTTCTGCCTTTCCTCTTTGGTGATTTTTGGTGGCCCACCCTCCCACCTCTGATCGTGTAAACTTGCTGGGCACTTCTGGGCTGGGTAGGAATATTTTCCCCTTTTCCACAATTTTTTTTTTGCCTACCCTACACTGTCAAAGGGGACTTGTTAATTGGCATAGGGCCATGCCTTAAATATGTAGGCAGTCACTGGCAGGTAGTGGAGGGGGGAGAATATAGGAGTACTGTGAGCTGCTATGGCATTCTTTTGGTAAATATTAAGTCACTGGAACTTCCTGCACGTGTCATGAGACCCAGGGTGGGATGGAGAAGGAGACTGTCCTTAGGGCTGGCCTGAGGGTTTAGTCCTCACTAGAGGTCATGTGACTTGAGGGTTGTATCCTCCTGTTGGCCTTCCAGGGAGCAACCCAGCTTTTGGGTTCTCCCTGGGGCTCAGATGTTTTCACTCAGGGGAAGCTGGGGAAGATGTCTGGGAGAGACCCGTGCCCCTGCTGTTCCCACACTAGGTTGCTCCCCTGCCCCTTTTACACTTCTTAGGGGATAATCTTAAATAGGTGATTGTTTAAGTAAAGTGGTCCATATTTCCATCTAAGCTCTGTGTGTGGTCTCATTATCTCACGGGTTGGTCAGCAAATGAGAGGAGTAAGAGCCAGTGTTGGGTCACAGTTAAGTACTGAGAACTTAGTGGGACTGGAGATTGGGATGGTGCAGGGAGCAATAACTTTAATTTAAAAGCTGGTAGAAGGGGGAAATATTATAGAACGGAGTGAGTGGTGTTATTTGATAAAACCATTATTGTGGAGTGAGCGGTGTTATGTTATTTGATAAAACCATTATTATTCTTCATCAACTGACTATGTATTTTGGATTATATATCCCATCTACAAATATACATTTAGAGTTTTCACTGTCTATGTTGTGGCCTGGGTAAATTTCTCAAGTCAATATACTGTATTTCACACTGTATACTGGCTTAAATCCACATTGAAATCTATAAAACTGAGAGATCAACAGCTCTCTATAAATCAGTAAAGGGTGGAAGTGGGTTCTTCTGGAAAATATCAAGGAAGTCCAAACTCAGCTGACCATCTGATCTACTCACTCCGGGTCCTCTAGGAGTGATAGTCTTATAGTGAACCTATTGGTGTATTACAGTGATGTACTAGTATTTAAATTACTTTAGCCCAGTGATTCCCAAAGTGGGCACTGCAGCAATCCAGGGGGACGGTGATGGCCACAGGTGCATTTGGGGGCGATGAATAACTGTAAGGGGACGGTGAAAGCATAAAAGAAAGAAGAGAAGATTTAGAAAAATTGATTTATATATTCCTCTCATAACGCTTAATTTTTCTTTGAACAACGTACTGGACATATGGTTCCCGCATACTCCCTCACTTGCATTGAGATATGTGCAATCGTGCACTGCTACTGTTCATGTGGTGCCACTGAATTGCTGTTCCAAAACACGTGAGCACTACGAGCATTGCTGTGGGCAACTGCCACTTGTGCAATTGGTCGATCGCAAGGCCAAAGCCTGGAACGGCAGCGGCAGTACTGGCTACTGGCAGTACTACCAGCAGATTTTGGAGCACACTATGAATCAGGAGATTTCCCGTAATTATTACGGAGAAATTATGGTGTAATATAACTCTGAGGATTTTTTCGGATGGAGAAATACACCGCAAGAAGGGTCATCCCTCTTGCGACGCTGCTGCGTGGCAGGGGGGGCGTTTCGTATGACGCCGTCCCCCTGCCGATTCTGTTCCAGTACAGATCGCAGCTGCAGCGTTATATTTGGCCGTTTCTTAATCATGGAAGTTGACCGTGATTAAGAAATGGCCAAATATGATGCTGCAGCTGCGATCTGTACCAGAACAGAATCGGCAGGGGGATGGCATCATACAAACCCTCCTGCCACACAGCAGCGTCACAAGAGAGACAACCCTTCTTGCGGTGTATTTCTCCATCCGAAAAAGTCCTAAGTTAGATTGTTGTGATATTGTGACAACTTAAAGCTAACTAACAAATAGTGCAACTATAATTGGTGAGTATTATTTATTTATTTTGTAATAAATATATGTGCTTTACAATTAATAATATCATGTTTACTTATTTCATTAGTATTTATTTTAGTTTGTTTTTTTACAAAAACATTTCAAAAAATTACAAAAAAATATTAATTAAAAATACCTCCATAAAATTTTTATTTTTTCTACATATAATAATGGCTCAACCAAAGAAAAAAATGTAGACAATATAATATTGAATATTTGAAATATGCCTTTATTGAGTCACCTGCAAACAATACATTACCGATGTGCCTGATTTGCCAGAAAGTTTTATCAAACAAAGCTATGAAGCCTTCCAGATTACAAGAACATTTGACTAAAATTCATGGTGATAAAAAAGATAAGGATTTATCTTATTTTCGAACACTAAAAGAAAAATTTATCAAACAACCAACATTGGCAAAACTCTTTTCAACCGCAACCACACAAGATGGTGATGACTTGCTTGCTTCTTACAATATTTTGTTAATGATTGCCAAATTGGGGAAACCTCATACTATTGGTGAAGAACTAATTATACCAGCTATAAGTGAAGTAATACGTACTGTGCTACACAAGCCAGCATCTGATATTATCAAGAAAATTTTGTTGAACAATAATACAGTGCAAAGAAGAATTGATGAAATGGCTCAAGATGTTGAAGATTCATTGTGTGGCTATTTAAAAACATCTTGATTTTCTATTCAACTTGATGAGTCAATTTTGTTAGGAAATGAAGCTTTACTTTAGCATACATGCTGTTCACAAAGGAAGAACAAATTTGCCAAGAATTATTATTTGCTATATATTGACAAACCGATACTAAAGGAGAATCAATATTTCATGCATTGGATGAGTTTTTTAAAGAAAAAGAAATACCTCTGAGTAATATCTTATCAGTAGCCACAGATGGTGCCCCAGCGATGGTAGGGCACTACAGGGGTTCTCTTGCGTATTTAAAAAAGGAGGTGCTAAATGCATTCACAGTACACTGTATCATCCATCGTCAACATCTAGTTGCCAAAAATTTAAGTGCACGCCTACATAATTCATTACAATATGTAATTAAAGCTATCAACACAATCAGAAGCAAATCATTGAATGACAGATTATTTAAACAGCTTTGTATTGAAAACGATGAAGAATTTAATCATTTGCTGCTTCATACAGAAGTTTGTTGGTTGTCAAAGGGTGCCTGTTTATAAGCTGTTTAACTCGGTGCTGGAGTTCTTGAAAGATAAAAATGATGCTTTATCATCCAATTTAATTCAATCCAAAAGTGACATCGCTTACTTGACCGACTTGTTTCAAAAATTTAATGAAAGCAATCTTCAGCTTCAAGGTGATGAACTAAATTTAATAAAAACAAAATCTGTTATTTCTGCATTTGTGACAAAAAAAATTCTGTACGAACGAAATTTTGGACGAGGGGAATTCAGCCAGTTCCCAAATTTATCAGGAGCAGAAAAAAAGATTGAAGACATACTTTCTTATTGTGAGCACTTGGATGCTCTCCATTAAGATTTTAATCAAGGATTTGATGAAATTTTGAAAATGAACATACCTGATTGGATTTTGGATCCTTTTTCAAGTGCAAACACAGAAGAATCTCCACAGTTACAAGAAGAACTGATGGAAGTAACTACAAATGATGAATTGAAATTTAAATTCAAAAGCGGCTACCAACAATTCTGGATGCAAAAGGAGATCCCTACAGCTTATCCTGAAATATGGGTTTTAATTCAAAAATTCTTAATTACATTTCCTTCATCATATTTAGTGGAACATGGATTCAGTGCGGTAACCAATTTATTAACAAAAAAATAATTGCAAATAGTCAATCGCGGTGATTTAAGATTACTGCTGATGAAAATAGAACCAAGGATTACTAAATTGGTAGCAGCATACTAGGTTCATCCTTCTCATTAAGATGATTTTGAATGTTTTAACTTTTTTTGTATTACCTTTCTATTCTGAGTTCAATGAATAGTTTCATAATTTCAAACTTCAATGTTTCTAATTTCCACCTTTCTTTACTATATTTTACGAAAAAGGTAGAAACATTAATACATATATCCTTCTGTGTAATTGCTATTAAAATTTTTAAAAAATTAATTTCCAGGGGGCACTGAGTAATATTTTTTCTGGAAAGGGGGTAGTAGGCCAAATAAGTTTGGGAACCACTGCTTTAGTCTATCTCCCCGATAGGTTTTGTTCTCTAAGACAGTGGCTCTTAACCTTTTCTTTAGCAGGGACTCCTTTTAAATACCTTTTGTTGCCGCAGACCCCCAAGACTGAAGATTTAATACCCCAACAATAATAACAATAATACCTGGTAACAATAATAATATAATTACATCATCCATTAAACCTTCCCTGGAGGTACTGGAGCGGGAGAGAAAACTTTTTTCCTGCTTCTTCCTGCAGGTTTGTGGCTGGAGCAGATTAAACAGCAAGGCACAGGCCAAGCCAGCCAGCCAGCCCTTGCCTTGGCTCTTGTCATCTGGGCTGAGCAACCTTCAATTCTTCGAAGACCCCCTGTGAGGACATTAACCACTGCTCTAAACTACTGAAAACACTGGGTACTTCCAGAAGGCCTTTACAGTGAAATCAATTACTGTTCCTTTCACAGAAGTTTATAGGAAGCCCAGACATCTTCATCCTCTGTTTGCATCCTTCTATAATTTCTCAGCTGTTTCTTCCAACTTTTTCTTGCCAGAGAAAATATATTCACAATGTTCACCACCACCACCACAAATACATATATCTGTGCTATGCCTCTCAACTGTGAACAGTAGGCATCCTCTGTTGGGAAACACCAAGGCCATTTTGTTTGTCTGTCTAGCAATGTCTTTCCAGGGTCTGCTCATCACTAGTTCCCTGTGTTCTGCCACCAAGTTATGGTCCATTGCTTAATCACAGTGAATCAATTCCACTGACTTGCTCATTAATAAATATGTTCCTCATTTGAAACACAATTTAAAGCCTGGTTTAGAGTCCACTTACTGGGTTCATTCTTCTAATGATGCTATGAGCAAAATAGAGTCAACTATTTCTCTTCAGTGACACAGTTTCTATTGCCAAAATGTGTAACAGCCAGTGTCAACCTTGTGAGCTGGAAGCAGAACCAGCAAAACTTTTCTTCCTTTATTTATATTGATACTGGAAATGTTTCTTTTGACTTTCCTCAGTGCATCAGCCATTTGTCTGGTACAGCATATTTATATACTTGGTAGATATATTTATGGCAAGGTCTTTAAATAGAATGTGTACTGGAGCTCAAAACTTTAACAGAACAAAAGAGTGTGCCAAAGACATCACTGGCCATATTTCATGGACCATTACTAAGCCATGAATTCAACAAAATGTGTAATTTAATTAAGGCCAGCAGTGGGATTAGAAATATGTTGATGGTAAGAGAAAAAGACTCTACATTCCATCACCTTTCTAGTTTTCCTTTACATTTTTTCCCAAATTGGTGTACCTTCAACTGAATAGAAGGTACACATCTGCACTAAGAACAGTAATCCTAGTCATGGTGATGGTGGTAGTAGTAATCAAGAGTTTGGGACTATTGTTTTTTTGGACTTCAACTCTCAGAATTCCCCAGCTGTCATGACCATTGTCAATGCTGGCTGAGGGAATCTGGGAGTTATAGTCCCAAAAAGTAATAACTACTACTTGTTGTTGTTGTTTGTTTGACCTCTGGTAGCAGGGCCAGTTGTGTTCACAACTGTGATTATAGCATTGGTATAGAATATAATGGCACTTTGATTTCTCGGGTCTTGAAAGTAGTGATCCCTAAATCATAGTCAAACGGCTCCTCCAGATGGCCAATAGCCCCAATAAAAATAAGTTTCTTCTGTTTCTCTGTTGCAAACCTCCTAACAATTGTTCACACTGCCATATTCAGTCATGTTGTAAATACACCAGGTTGCACTGCCCTGTAGTAGGAGTGGATAACTATAGTGTGGCAATATTTCCTTCCTTCCAGCCCCATCTGCCTCCCACCCCCCACCCCCCACCCCCATGCAGCCCATCATTAAGGATTGCCCAGTGGTATTGCTGGAACTGAGGCAAAGGGTTCTTACAAGAGAAAAGCTCTGCTTTTTTATCTGAATCTCCTGGGATAGAAGGAGGAGGAGGAGGAGGAGGAAGAGGAGGAGGAGGAGGAGAACCTTCTGATCTGAGTTTCAAAAGTTAAGGACTTGTCTTGGGAGGTCACCAGAAATAGACACGGACAGAAGAAACAGCATTTGGATATTCAACACACACACACCCTGATCCATACAGGAACAACTCCCACAAAATCACAAGGCTTTTTGCCAGTCCAGATGAGCCCCAAAATGCTCTAAAATGACAGTTCCTTTGAAAGCAAGCAACTGTGCTGAGAAGATTACTCCAAGGCAGAATTACAATGCTCTACAGATACTTTGATAAGACAGGCAAGACCAATAATTCTTAACAGAAAGCGGAAAAGATGGGAAAATATAGAATAAAAACACTGGAAATGGGAAACACCACTGCAAAATGTAATATGTCCTGGAGCAATTCCTATCTCACGTGTATGCAGAGTTTCTAATGCTTCATAATAGCACTAGTGTTTTCTTCCGGACAGATTTGTTTGAAAGCTAAGGCCCTGATTCCAGCATTCTGGGTCCTTTCCATCTCCTTCAGCACATAGTACATATTCCATGTGTCGTTCCTTGTCCTTACTGACCCATAGGTCATACATACAGCCTTCTGGAAAGCTAGCTTCTGCACTTGTTGAACAACAGTGCTGCACCAATTAATGCTGCACCTAACATTCAACAATATTTGCAGATAAACCTCCAAAGTAGCCAAGTCAGTTTGAATGGTGACCATGCATGTGAAGAAACTTGTTTCACAAACTCAAGAACACCTTCTTGTGGTGGCGATGCTTGATTTGTCACATATTTTAGCAGAGTAAATTGTATAAATCGATATTCCAAACCATAACTAGAGCCCTGTGGGATCTAACCAAAGTGTATGTTTCCCACACTAGTGTATCAAGTTGGAAGCCCATGGGATGAATACAATGCCAATAAACCTCTCATATTACTATTTCATATCAAATGGGAGTAAAAGGCAGTATAACATAGTGTTTTACCCCTGGAACTAGTAGCTACTACAGTTGGCCCTCCACATTTCCAGGTTTAACTTTTGTGGTTTTAAATATTCGCAGATTATTTGCTACCACCTCCACTGCTGCTCTGTGCCATTTTTAATAGGGGTTGCAACCCTCACAAGATTGAGGGGTGTCTAAACGGCAAAAATACTCCTCATAGAATTTGAGGAGAATGTGATTTGTCTAAATGCCATCCTGCATTTATCCATATTCGGAAGGAAGAGGGCCAAATCCACCAAAAACTCCACAGGAAAAGCCTTTGTGGCTTTTCCTGAAGGTTTAAAAAAGCTTCACAGGGAATGTGCATCCCGCTCTTTGAGACAACTGATTTGCATTCATTCACATTCCTGATAAGAGCGGAAGTGGAAAGCTGATTGCTTGGACATGCGCAGGGGGGTAGAGCTTGCTAACAAGACAAGTGCCCAGAACCACAATGTTGGATTTTCGCCTTAACAATTGTGCACTTAGGCAACACAACAGCCTTTTTTTCTATTTATTTAAGTTAATATTGCACTTCCACACCTTAGATATGCTTTTTTCTAATAGTGTTTGGCACCAGCAACTGGTGCGAATAAAAATGCAAGTAATTCACTCATGCCCACCATCTTGATTTGCAGGCATGCCTGTTGGAACAGCAAAAGCGATAGCTTTGCATGCCTAAGATTTTGCCAAAAAAAGTTAAGCCAAACTGAAGCTGCTTCGAATTGGCGTTAGTGCACATCAATCCACATTTCCCCCCTCATACAGACAATACCTGAGAGAGTCTGTGAATATGCGGCAAGGCTTGTTAATCCTTAGTAAAAATGGCACAGGGCAGCAGCAGAGGCCATGGCAAGCCCTGCCAGGCACCCACTTCTGCCCTGAGAAGAAACCCTGCTGCCTTGAAGACATCCACAGTAGGTTGAATCTGCAGATTGTATTTGTGTGTGTGTGTATTAAATATGGTGGTGGGGGGGTAGAGATATTCATGGTTTTTCCACTTTCATGGGAGTCTGCACTCCTAACCCCAGCAAATGTGGAAGGCCAACTGTACTAGTCTCTCCACCATAGGTTCATCCAACCCCTTCAAAGCCATCTCACCTAGTACCCATTACAAGTTGTACAGAAAATACCATAAGTTAATTATCCATTGTGTGAAGACATAATTCCACTGGATCTCCCATTTATCAGCTTCATTAGGTGATCTCATGTACTAGATTTATGAGAGCAGAAGAAGAAAACCTTCTTTCTGTTTGACTACATCACTACATTTCAGTTTGCAACCTTGATATATCATTCCCTCCAAAACTGATAAAATGCTATTTTATGCTGCTTTACTTTACTTTACTTTACTTTACTCTGTCACTGTCTTTCTTCATACTGGTATCAGTACTCTCTGGTCACGTGGTCACTCTACTGCTACAGTCGTCCCTTCACATTCGCGGGGGTTATGTTCCACGGACCCCCGCGAATGTGAAAAATCCGCGAATAACGACTGCCCTCCCCCTCCCCCACCATAGCGACCATGGGGCCTCCGGAGGCCCCATAGTCGCTTTCCCCAGCCTCCCCACTCCCTTCCTAGGCCTTCCCGGGGCCTCCAGAGACCCTCCCGAGGCCCCGTGGATGCCTCCCCAGCCCTCCCCCCTCCCGCCCAAGCCCTCAACGGGGCCTCCGGAGAGTCTCTGGAGGCCCCGCGGAGGCCTCCCTGGCCCTCCCCACTCCCCCCCAAGGCCTTTGTGGGGCCCCGCAGAGGCCTTCCCGGCCCTCCCCACTCCCTCCCAAGGCCTTTGCGGGGCCCCGCGGAGGCCTCACTGGCCCTCCCTACTCCCCCCAAGGCCTTCGCGGGGCCCCGCGGAGGCCTCCACGGTCCTCCCCCCTCCCTCCCCGGCCCTTCGCGGGACCTAGCAAGGCCCCGCGGAGGCCTCTCTCGGCCCTCCCCCCTCCCTCCCCGGCCCTTCGTGGGGCCTAGCAAGTCCCCGCGGAGGCCTCTCCGGGCCCTCCCCCTCCCTCCCAGGGCCTTCGTGGGGCCTCCGGAGACGCTCCGGAGGCCCCATGGAGGCCTCTCCGGCCCTCCCCACCCCCTCCCCAGGCCTTCATGGGGCCTCCGGAGCCTCTCCGGAGGCCCCATGGAGGCCTCCCCAGCCCTCTCCACCCCCTCCCCGGGCCTTCATGGGGCCTCCGGAGCCTCTCCGGAGGCCCCATGGAGGCCTCCCCACTCCCTCCCAGGCCTTCATGGGGCCTCTGGAGCGTCTCCGGAGGCCTCCCCGGCCCTCCCCAGCCCTTCCCCAGGCCTTCATGGGGCCTCTGGAGCATCTCCGGAGGCCCCATGATCGCCTCCCCAGCCCTCCCCACCCCCTCCCCGGGCCTTCATGGGGCCTCCGGAGTGTCTCCGGGGGCCCCGTGAAGGCCTCCCTGGCCCTCCCCCTCCTTCCCAAGGCCTTCGCGGGGCCTCCGGAGGGTCTCCGAAGGCCCCACGGAGGCCTCCCCAGCCCTCCCCCCTCCCTTCCAAGGCCTTCGTGGGGCCTCCGGAGGGTCTCCGAAGGCCCCGTGGAGGCCTCCCCGGCCCTCCCCGCTCCCTCCCAGGGCTTTCACGGGGCCTCCGGAGGCCCTGTGTTGCGGTTTTGGGAGGGCCCGGGGGGACCCTCCCAAAACCGCGAATAATCAAAACCGCGAATGTCAAGTTCGCGAATGTGGAGGGGCGACTGTATTAACAGCCTTAACTGCTTGTACTTTCAGAGTACTAAAGTCCAATACCAAGAGTGAAGTCGAAGGCTTTCACGGCTAGCATCCATAGATTTTCCTTGTTTTTTTCCGGGCGGTGAGGCTGTTTTTCTGGAAGAGTTTATTTCTGGCCAGGGATAGGGGGATTTCCAGCAGATAAAGGGCCATCAATCAACCATTAGCCAAACAGACACTAATCCTCCTTGCATATCTTCACCCAGAAACTAGCCATTCAAATACACAAATTTACATATCCTCCCCAACAGGGCTTCACAGTATACAACACCCCCCCCCATTCCTACCCAATCATTCCCTGAAGATGCCAGCCACAGGTGCAGGTGAAACGCCAGAAATAAACTCTTCCAGAACAGAGCCTCACCGCCTGGAAAAAAAACAAGGAAAATCCAATACCAAGTGCTTGTGTTGTTTTGGGTTTTCTTTTTTATACATTTATAATCTAAAGGTGATAGACACATAGCTATGATATAGAGGCTCATAAACAGGAGGATTCAGAGCAAAAACCAGGCCCCAGAAACATTATTGTGATTTAAGATTAATCTTTATGTTAAACCTGCTTATCCATTGTTGATATCAGTATATTTGTTTGTTTGGTTATATATACTTAAGAATAAATGCCCATGGCTATAAATGCACTTTGCAGATTAATCCACAGAGATGGGCTTAGAAGCTTCTAAGTTAACCTATAGACCTGGATATCAAGTATGTGGGTTAAGCATAAGTGAAAGAGTTATAGCTGTTCCATTGAGGTTAATGAGATGCATCTAGGTTACCAAATCATTCTTGGAGGCTTATTGTATAAATCTGCCAACTGAGCTAGTTAGTCATGTTGCCTAGCAGCAGCCTGCAGCAGACAAGAGCACTGGATACATGCCTATTCCTTTCTCTAGGTTTAAATGTGACTAACCCATAAATGCCAACCAAGCAGGCACTGCTAACATCTGGCATGGAGAGAAGGGTTTACGCCTTCCAGTTATTAAAATGAGAAGGTACGAGGCACCGCAAGACCATGGGGTCTGGTAGCTTGAGTAATGGCTTTGAGGGAACTTGAGTTTGGGTTCCGCTTTGGCCAATGAGGGCTCAGTTTCAGTCACTGAAATGTAAAAGGAAATGTATTTCATAGGCTTTTATTGTACAAGTAAACACAATAAAACATGTAGTGCTTTTACATTTAAAACAAATAATTTTATTTATATTTATATTTACATTTAAATATAAATAACTAAGCAACACTGGCAGCAAGGCAGGTAGAACAACAGGGAAGTTTGTAGTAAGCTCGAGCAGACTGCCTGCTCTTGCATCAGTGCATTAAACTTTGACATGGAGCCATCTTTTAACAGTGAACTTTGGACAGTCTTGTGGGGTTCCTAGATTGAATACAGGACAGGGTTCCTGTATCTTTTGAGATTATCAGACACTTGAAAAAACTTCAAAGTTGCTCATGAAAACAATGTCACTGTAATGGGAACAGGTCCTGGTTTCACACGCCATGGTCCTCTTGGCATGCTTGCTCCATCCTCCCTCCATGCTGACGTGATGAAAAAGGTGGTGCTTTTCATTAGCGGAAACTGCCACTAATGAAAAAGTGACACCTTTTTCATCACATCAGCATGGAGGGAGGGTGGAGCAAGCACACCACGAGGATGACATGTGCGGAACTGGGACCCATTCCCATTACAGTGACATTGTTTTCATGAGCAACTTTGAAGTTTTTTCAAGTGTCTGATAATCTCCTTTAATAGTTAACAGATCTTAGGACTTTTCTAGATGGGCTAAAAACACAGTCGCAGGCACGGAACAGGGTCGAGAAAGGGTTTCCTTTTCAGACGACATTGACTCTGTCCTGTGCTGCTCCCGTGCTGCCCCCATGATATTGTAATCACGGGGAAACATCATCAATAGACCACCCATTCCGTTTCTGTCATGGAATCATGGATGGTCTGAAAGGCAACCCCTTCCTCTCCCGTTATGCTAGCGCGATGCCAGCCATGGGGGATGTCTGTTCCAAACACTTCCGGTGGAGATCAGAACAAGGAGGTAAGTGACACCCTTTTCCCCCTCTCCCCGGGTTACTTTTTTTAAAATGTGTTTTTCTGCTTGGTGTACTTTTTAACTTTTGTAACTTTTATTTTTAAATTCCCCACGGACCGTTCTCATGGGATTTGCTTTCCGGGATGTGAATGCAGCTTTACAACAGCTGCATTCATTCCCAGCCAGCTGAGGAGAGGGGGAAGACATTCCTGTTGCAGAGAAAGGTAAGTGTCTGAAAAAATATTATTCCATGGCAGAGACGGGAGTGGGGCAGGAGGGTGTTTAGTGGGGCAAGAACGAGGTAAAAGTCCCCATCTGAAAATGTCCTTGGAGGAAGAAGACATACGACTTTATCAGACCAGCATCTAAATCTGCTGTAATTCCACTACTAAGGAAAGCAGAAACATAGTGGCATTATTACTTTTATTATCGCATGTTGCTGTAATCGCACAATACTACTGCCATGGAATTATCACACAACCACCACTAGCACATTAAGAATGGGATTTTACTTCAATGATTTAGCAAGGGTGAGATTTTGGCAGTTCATGTAAGAAAACACAACTTCAGTTAAAACACCCAAAAACCCTCAGTTTCCAAACTAAATCAACACATAAATACTTAAACAAATCTAAAAACGTGCAAACAAAAGAGGACAGTTTGTTACAAGAGCATCTTGTAGATCATTTTCATGTTCTCACCCTGAGGCTTTCTCACTGGGAATGGGGAGGGGGGAAAGAGGGCTGCCTATTCACGCTGTAATCTCGCGATTACAGCAGGACATGTTTTCGCATGCTCTTCAATACCATGAAAATAGCAATATTGAGCTATTGACGGCTTCTCCCATCAATTAAAAGGAATGCATTATTGACAGCTGGAGCACAGTAACCACAGGAGGACGGTGATGTCATGTGATAGCAGGAACCCGTTTGCACTACCATGATGTCGCAATTGTGCAATTGTACCTTGTCTGATAAAGTCCATAGTGTAAAATAACATAAACTATGCAACATCTCCTCCCTCGCCCCGCAACCTAGCTGCTGCATGCCCGTCCCCCAATATGGCCATTTACTTGCTGGTGGATGCAGGGGCAGTGGAGAAGCATCCAGGCAGGTTCCCATATCAGCCCCTATGCATTTGCCAATTGCTGCTGTAGCTGGATGCTTCTCTTTTGCCCACCCTCCACCAGCCAATAAATAGCTGTGTTGGGGTGGGTGGGTGGAGTGGCTAAAAGGTGGGCTGGATGTGAGGAAGGAGAAGTCACATACTTTTGTATAGTGGAACTTTAGGCTATATCTTTTTGCTCCAGGATCTGTTAATTATCAAAGATACAGAGCCCCTATCCTGTATTCAACCCAGGAACCCTATACAATGAGCAAAATTACACTGCAAAAAAGAAGGGAGAGAGAGAATATCTGCATTAAAAATCAGGCTTATGTGCATTGCAGGTATTTACACTCTTAGTCAATTTGTGCCTCTCAGGATTAGGATTCATTTTGGACCAAATTTTAAAAAAAAATCAATTGAACAAGTCTGTTGTAAGCAAACACACAAATGCCTCATCTACATGGGCCAGAATATGCCAGCTCCCCACTGGCATATTACAACTCCAGATCTGGCCCACTCCTCCCCCATTACTGGCACAAAACGGGATGGAGTCCAGACCGCCATGCCAGCCCATACCTGCAGCCGCCACTACCCATGTCTCACTCTCTGAAGCCGGGAAGCTGGCCTGGAGCATGTGAGTAAGGCCCCCTGCATGTAACCAGCTTGCTTCCTGGATCCAGAGAGTACAGTGCAGGCGGCAGCTGCAGCATGGGCTGGTGTAGCGGTAGGGCCTCCTGTGGCCCCGCGGGGCCCGATCCATTTCTTCTGTAAATAAACATTTTCCCCAGGTATTTTGATGAACCATTTCATTGGGCTTTACCCCATCTTAGCCCCAGGTGCTATGAGGACTGCCTGGAAGTGGGGCAAAATCCCTGCATCGTTAGGACTGCAGGGTTCAAAGACGGGGCCAAGATGGGATAAATAGCCCATCTAGAGAAGGCCCAAGTAATAAATAGATACAATATTCATTATTCCATTAGTCAGTCATTCAGAGGTTGCAGGGTCTCTGGAAGCAACAACAGCAAACTTATTTTCCCAGAATGCTCAGCCACTGCCACATCTTGGAACTTTCTGAAAAGGTGGGGGAATGGTGGCCAACTGAGAGAGAGCAGTTTTTATGGCAAACATTGTTGTTGTTTTTTCCCCTTAATGCCCTGGAATAATGCAATTCCTGAAGCATTCTGGAGAAATAAAATGAAATGGTTGCCAAGAGCATCTACGGAAGTCAGTTCTGCTGCTACCAAAGGGAGGGGGAGAGAGAATGAAACAATGAAGAATAAATGAGAGTAAGTATCAAAACAAAGATAACTGTATCAAATGAACCACAAAAACAAATTAAATTTTAATGGATAAATGACAAAACAAGTGTTTAACAATTAACATGAATGGGCTGAAATGTAAAACAACTGATAAGCATATTTTAAACTGTCTGTCTTATATACAACCTTTCTCACTAAGTAGTTGAAGGTGCCATATAAATGACTCACTTTTCTCCTCATAATAACCCTATAAAGTAGATTACGCTGCTAACAACATCCATATTTAGAAAACATTAACCCCAGATTTCTTTTCTTGACCTAAAAAATCTCACCCAGGGCCATCCAGATGGCTTGGCCATTGAAAGTGGATTTTTCACCCATGTCTCTAAGTTTTAAACCACTCTTCCCTGCATGCTGAGATCTAGGGATGAGCTCACTATAAGGTGCAAGGTTAAAGTCACCACTCCAGTAATTCCACCTGTGGTGGTTGTGAGCACTGGCATTACTGAGGGAAGATGCAAAGATTTAAAACCTCTTCTATTCCGTTGTGGTACCACTGAGATCTCAATTTATCTACCAACATTAGCAGTGGTAAAATAGCAATCCCAGCAGGGCTGGGACCACTGGTAGGTGAGAGAAGCTATCACCTCTCCATCCCCACAGTGTCCTCCCCAAAATCTTTGTCTCTGTCTCAGTATGGCACAGAGAAAGTGAAAGACTGGACTACCCTATTTTAGTTCCCTCGTACTTCTACAGTTCTAACGTCCTTAAGTTTTCATGCCTAAACTAAAGGAATGGAGAATAAGCTAAATTTGTTGAGGGAAAAGAGACCACATTTGACCTTCGCAAAGTAACGTAGTGAGTCACAGTCAGCAATGCTACAAAATGGCTCAGGTTCCTGAGAGTGCCTGAGAAGATGAACTGCACACTTGGTCTGAGAGAAAGCTCTGACTCAGGCTGACCTCAGCCTTATGTCCCCCTTTACATAAAGTTATTTGTAACATTAAAAAAAATAGGGCACCAAACTCCACCTCTAGCATGATTAACAAATAATGCCAAGTAGGGCAAGCAAAGAAGTGTGAAGCATCAGCCACATGGCCAACCAGTCTCATGTGAGCCCCAGATGGTTTTATGGAGGAGCCAAAAAAAGAATAGAAAAACAAGTTAGAATCCACATGAAAGCAGGGGGGATGGGACACAGAAAGTGAAACAAAAGGCATTTTTGCAATAGAAATTATAAAACACACACACACATACAAAGCTTCCTCCTCTCCTCTTGATAAGACGTCAACTAATCAGAGCATAAATAGAAATAACATTCCTATGAAATGACAATGATTTGAATGGAAAACATTCATTACAGGCATCCTGCAATTATCATTACCACTTGGCAGCAGCTAAATCCAAGAACACTCAGGTGTTTGCCATGTAAAGCAAATGGAACAGCAGAGAAAACAAACCCAGTGCACTGTATTTAAAATACGTGCTTGGTGACGTGAATGGCATGCATGCCTGTCTGTCTGTGTCTCTGGGTGCATGCGTACGATTGTACACGTGAGCAGCTTGAATCGTGTACTGCTCCTTCTCTCCTCCACCCCCCCTTCCTCTCTCTGTTTGGATTATGCAGCCCAGCTGGGCAACCATCCAAAAGATTCACATTAAATTCTAGCTATATTCAGCACAAAAGTCATCTAGCATCAGAGGATCAAAGTTACATCAACCAACAAGCACTAAGGAATTGATAAGCTGCTAAAATTAGGTCATCTCCTAGCAGCTGCTTTTGATAGATGAAGTGGAATTTAGCCTCAGGTTTTCTATTTAAAGATCTGTTACAGCATCTTTTTCCTGCAGCTACAAGGAGAACACAGCAACATATAATGCTTCTGATTAAAGGTTTAATCATTACTTGTTTGCTCTTCTGATTGTTTCAGCCAAGGCACAGATTTATAGCATGTCATATTTGTAGCTATTTTAGTTATTCTGAACTCACATTGACATGTTCAGAAGGATTTTAAATTCTCAAGATCTAAGGCTATCAAAACTAACCTTTCTTTCTTCCTTTCTTTGAGAAAATGGTTTCACAGAGCTGGTAGCTTATGTTTCCAAGAATAGACATATAATGTCAAACAGTGACCTTAACAGTTGGCATAGCTTACATTATTTTTAATAGTATTTCTCTCTCTCTTTTTTTTTAAAGGAGTAATCTAATGCTTCATCATTAAGAATGTCTGAACGTTAGTTCTTGCAGACCTACAGGGAAAAATATCGCTTGGCCTGCCATCTCTACAGAAGCAGAAAGCTATTCAAATGCTTTTGTGAAAGCAGATTATTAAATCAGAGATAACAGTATTCCTGCACAATGGATTTATATAGGTTAGTGTTCAGAATTTTGCCTCTGGGGTTTTGTAGGGAGAAAGGAAGGATACAAAGTCTCTCTCATTGTAAGAAAAAATATTGCAAAATATTTGGAAGTAAAGTCCAATGATTTAAATGGAACTTATTTCTTGAGTACACATGTGTAGGATGGCAGCTACAGGCACAGAAATATATAAGGCACAAATAAATGTAATCAAAGCAGGAATACAAAGAGCTGCTCAAGTTTATTCAATAGGGTTCTTCTATCAAAATTCTTGCATTTCCCCCCAATTCCTTGTGCTCAGTCTTGAACTCCATGTCTCATTCACAAATTGGCAAGACTGTGTCCCACCATTAGTCAGACTGAGGCAGCAGCTACCTCAGGCAGCAGATTCTCAGAGGCAGGAAACAGTGAGGAGGTGTTGAAAGACAGACTGTGGAAGATTTTGTTGTGTTCTGTTTTTCAAAGGACAGTGCCACACCATCTATTCTGAGATCAATAAGCTAGTCTAGTGCCCTCTGATGCAGCAGAAGATGCTGTCTAATCAGTAGCATTGACATAAGAGTCAACTGCCAATCCACTTTGCTTTTGTACATGATTGAATGGAAACAGGTGCCATTTTGTCCTTCACTTCAAGGAGCAAAATGAGGACCAGAGATGTGCTGGACTTGCAGGGGTGGGGGTCCCCAGTCCCTGCCCCCAGTCCCTACATAGCTATTTCTGAAGCCAGAGAAGTGTTGGTGGCAAGAAAAACAGCCACTGCTGCAGGAAGGGAAGTTTCTGGAGGGTCAAGGATCTGCTCCAGCACCCATTTCTTCCCTGTCTCTTTCTACCAAGTAGGCTACAATAACGCAAATGTCACTGCCAGGCTAAGGTGACGTTTTGGATTTTTCTTCAGGAACTACAGCTCTTTTCACTCACACCTGTTTGAAGAGCCAAAAAGGAGAATATCATGGATGGAATGGAAAGAGCCCTCAGAAGCCTTTCTCTCAAACTGCAAAGGGGAAGTAAGGTGACAGCACTGTGCCCAGGACCATTGGTGTGTGTGCTGACAAGAGGCTTTCCCTGCTTCCTGCCTGTTATTGAAAGGTGGAACTGGGCCCACTTATCTTCTCTCTTGCACTCACAAGGTATCTGGCTTTGCATCTTTTGCCTGGGTAGGAGGGCCCTCTCTCCCTTCTTTCCTCCTTCCTCAGCGCTGCACAAAAAACAACACACCTGACACAAACACACACACGCGCACACACACACAGAGGGCCTGGGAAGAAAACAGGCCACCACCTCTTGACCCAGGTCCCCCAAGGCCTAAACTTTGCCATAGAGCAAAATGAGACATATATGTCAGGGGATGATAGGACACTCGGTTCCCAGCAGAAGCCGAAAAAACTATGTCAGCAGACTCAGTAGCAACCCTTGCCCAAGAATGCCACACACAGAGTGTTTGATGTCCAAATAAGCAGGAGGCACTTTTATCTTCAAAGTCAAACAGTTGCAATATATACAAATATTTACAATTGAAGGAGAAACTGCTTCACCAGGCCTCAGCATTTACAGGAAGGGAAGAGAGGAGGAAGTGAGCTCTGTTCTGAGCTCTCTTATATATATATATATGTCTACAGGACATTGCCCTCTAGTGGCCTGACTAGGCATGACTTGGTAGTTCATGCAGTCAACCATTATGACTCAGCATGGTTCTGCAGTTGTTCAGACATTTTATAATGGAGTTCAGTCTCTAACACCTGACAATATATACACATAATATTAGTTGAGATTCATAACTGTGTGCAGTTCAGGGCACCATTGTTTAAGAAGGACACTGACAAGCTGGAATGGATTCAGAGGTGGGTGATCAAGACTGTAAAAGTCTGGAAACCATGCCCTATGAGGAACAGTTCAGGGAACTGGGCATGTTTAGCCTGAAGAAAAGACTGCAAAGACTGCAGAGTGAATTCTTAAACTGGGAGGGAGTTGAACTAGATGCCCCTTGGGGTCACCTTCAACTCCATGATTCTGTGTTATCACAAACTGATTTTTAAACTCCCCTCAGTTTCAAAGGCTGTTGGACATGTAGGACTTTATCAGACTAGCCCCTGAAAATGTTCTTTTGCTGGCATAAACACCCCATTTTTATGCCAGCAAAAGAATGCCCCCCCCCGCACTTACCTTCTCTCCCAGCAAAGGCAGCTCTGGCAATAAAGAGGAAGTGTTTGAAATCCCGTGAGACTTTCACATGGGAAATTCAAAAATTAAAACACAAATAAAGCATTAAACATTTTAAAAAGCACACACACACACACACTTTAAAAGTAACCCAGGGAGGGTCTTAAAATAGCAAAACATACCTGGATGTCCCAATCTCACCCAGAAATGTTTGCACTGGATTGGCCATGCTTGCTGCAGTGATGAGAATTAAATGGCCCGAGGTTTCGCACGCCGACAATGCCAGTACAAAAGTGGCAGGGGAGATCAATTGACAGCTTAAGCCATCAATTAAAAGGTACAGGTTTGGGCTGATTTTAAACGTGAAAGGGCAACGTCATCTGATCTGTGCACCCTTTCGCAGTTATGTGGCGCCTTTATGATGCCTTTGAATGTCTGATAAAGTCCGTAGTCTTGCTGTTCCTTAAAGACAAATCTATGGCACCCTCTGTTTTCCAGGACTAGTATTATTGTTCTTTGGATCCTGGCCTAGGTTGGGCTATATGATTAGCACCTATTATAAATGGTGAAGATTTATATCCCCCAAGGCTGTATGGCAGAAACTCAGCAAATTCAGCTGCTCCTCGCATTAAAATATCATGATGAGGAAGTGCTAATTATCAGGCAGTTTCAAAAGAGGTGGCACCGGACACACAAGAAGTGGCACCACTGATAAGTTCAGCAAACTTGGGTTTGGCATCAACTGAGCATGTTATACATTAAACTATGGCTGGTGTATATGTGTGTGAACAGATGGACCTCTTGCAGGGCTGCCAAACTGCAGCCTAACCACTGCTTTTTCCACCAAAGTAGGCAGAGGTGATTTGCATTGGGGGAGCAGCACACTTCCTCCAAGCATGAAAAGATCTTGCATCCATACAAAACATGTGCTTATTTACACAATCTGGAACTGGTGTTTTTGCAAGATCTCCAGTTCATAAACCGAGTCTACACACATACAGCTTGCATGCTTGAATCATGAAAACCAGTGGAAGGCATATAAGGGTCTACCACCTCATTTTATTTATTTTAAGCATTTATTTCTCACCTGTCAGCCCATCATGGGCCTGGATTCTATGGGATGATATGCAACAGATAAAAACATTTAAAACATTAAATATAAACAGATTTAAAACACCTTAAAAACTGATTAAAACCATTTTTAAACACTTACTTTAAAACCACACACCTTTAAAATAGGCAGCACATCCACTCCTATTTTTAAAGGCTGAAGGCCATTGGAAGGAATACAGATGTAGCTGTTCATCAAAAATTCAAAAGGGATGGCAGAAGCCTGACTTCCCTTAGGAGGGAGTTCCACTGTTGGGCTGTTGCTACACAGAAAGCTTTGTCAATGTATACTCAGTGACCAATTCAAGGGGTGAGATATGCAACAGAGCTTCTGCTGAAGATGCCAGAATTCAAGTTGGATCATGTGGGGGGAGCCAGTTTTTCATTCCCATTCCCCCCTCACTTATGTCCTAAAACCTCCGGACATTGCTTGTGGGACCAGAATGTTTGCAATGTCATGTCTCTTTAACAGCTCTGCCAGTGCAAAAGAGAATTCAGGTCTTCATGCCTTACTCGTCACCTGATCGAAGAAGAAGAAGGAGAAGGAGGAGGTTTATTTATATCCCTCCTTTCCCATGAGGATCGGGGCGGCAAACATAATTTAAAACATCTACAAACATTAAAATAATCTATAAACATTAAAATAACATCACTAAAACCACTATTCAAATTTTTCCTTTAAAAACACTATTAAAATAACTTAAAATAAGAAAAGGCCTAAAACAATTTAAAAAAATAACAGAATAATAAACCAGAAAGTGACAGCCAGGCAGCTAATCTAATCTGGAAAGGTCTGCCAGAAGAGATCCGTCTTAACAGCCCTTTTAAACATCCCCAGATTGTCAATGTGTCGGATTTCCTCTGGCAGGCCATTCCACAGTCTGTGAGCAGTAGCGGAAAAGGTCCTCTGGGTGACTGTGGTCAGTCTAGTTTTAGTCACCTGAAAGTAAGTTTTTTCCAGAGGACGTAAGGGTGCGGGGTGGACTGTACGGGAGAAGGCGATCCCATAGGTATCCTGGCCCTAAGCCATACCTTGCCCAGAACTAATTGGCAGCCAATGAAGAGATTTTAATATTGGTGTCATATGGTCACCCCTTGTTGTTCCTGTGACCAGCCTGGCCCCATCCAGAACTGGTTGGCACACCTCCAGACCCAGTTTGGGAGACTTAACAGTAAGTACCTCTGTCTTGTAGCTTCAGTTTGTTTTTCAGCTTCAGTTTGTTTTTCCTCATCCAGCCCATTACCGCTCCAAGGCATGCATCCAGCGGAGACACACCATCTTTAGATGCAGCTGTTGCCGGAGGCATAGAGAAAAATTTGGGTGTCATCAGCATACTGATAATACCCTGCCCCATGTCTCCAGATGATCTCTCCCATCAGTTTCATATAAATATTAAACAGCATTGGGGATAGCACAGTGCCTTGTGGGATGCCGCATGTAAGCTCCTTCCTCGAGGAGCAGCTATCCCCAAGCATCACCATCTGGCCTCTACCTGAGAGATAGGACCAGAACCACTGGAGCACAGTGCCCCCGATGCCCAACTCCCTCAGGTGTTTCAGAAGGATACCATGGTTGATGGTATCAACAGCCGCTGAGGGGTCCAAGAGTACCAACAGAGACACAGTCCCCCTGCTGATACTCAGGCAAAGATCATCCACTAAGGCCACCATAGCAGTCTCCACTCCATACCCTGCCCTGAAGCTACTTTGAAATGGGTCTACATAATCAGTATCATCCAAGACTGCCTGGAGTTGGAGTGCAACTGCCCTCTCGATCACCTTGCTCAGGAATGAAAGGTTAGAGACTGGTCTATAACTTGCAAAGTCCAGGGGATTCAGGGAGGGCTTTTTTAGAAGTGGCCGTACGACCACCTCTTTTAAACTTAATGGAAAGTTCCCCTTCCTGAGAGATGCATTTACGATGTTTCTTAATTTCGTTCTAATTGCATCTCCTCCCTGGATGACAAGCCATGGGAGGCAGGGATTGAGGGGGTAAGTCATCCACCAGAAAGTCATTCCCTTCTGGCTTCCCTTCCCATGGCTCACCAAAAAAATATATCACTCTGTATTGAGGATCTTCTTTTCTGCTGGGATCCTAGTCCTGCAGAGTCTTGGGGTTTGTCTCCATGAGAAATTTACTCTGGTTCCCCCCCACACACAAAAAAATCTTGGAGTCTTGCAGTCCAAACAATTTGGGGCTCTTGCTCTGTTTCTTCTCAAGGCAGTCCTGACGATGCCTGAGCCAAAGCTGGTGGGAAGCCAGGGTAAACCCATTTAAAATGTGTTATTTAAAATGCCAATGCTGGCTGATGTGTGTGTGCAGACTTCTGCCCGTTTCGTCTCAGTAATGGGGGCGGGGAGCTTTGGGGACAGAATACACTGGACGGAAGATGACATATTCTGAATGGTGTAGGCAAGCCCTTGGAGGAGCCACCCTTGACATGAACAAATAGCCATTCCCTAGTTATATGTCAAAGGCTGTCTTAAATTGCCTGCATGATTGCTGGTTGGGGATTCTGGGAGCTATGGTTCAAAAAAGTCATGCTCTCCGACGTGCCACAGATTTTGTGAAAAAGAAGACAGATGTGGCAGAGCAACATCAGAATCTGGTCCAAAGGGTATGGTCAGGCAACAAGAGGGCCTGATGAGGAAGAAGACACAAAACTACTAATTTATGCAGATAAACTTTGGAATTAATGTACTGAGTTTAGGAGAGCCTGAAAATGGGGGTGCCTCCCCCAAAAAAACAATAAACACAATGCTTTCTATCTGTTTGTATTTGCATTTTCTCACAGCATGATTAACAATAAATATATTATTGGATAGTAATTATTGTAAAATCAAAATGCCTTTATTGCACCCTGGTCAAAATTACAACTTTATCACAGCTCCATGGCCATTGCATGACCTTTGTGTTCACACTCATTCCCTTTGCCCAATGCACATTATCTATCAGGTCAAATCCCAGCTTCCATATAATACTTATGTAGTAATCTTGAGCCAACCACACTTCTTAGCCTAACTTACTTCACAGATATGTTGTTAGGATAAAAGCTGGGTGGTGGTGGTAAAGTACAATACTTATACCTCAAGAAGATATATGGAATGAAATTAGTTTTAAAATATAGTCTGGAAAAAAATTGTCAAAAAGAAATTCATGCATTCCAATGGTCTTTTAGGCCAGAGATGGGCAAAAAGAGACACTTGGGCTATGTGGGGTCCCTGAGCACAAATTGTGAGGCCCTGAAGGTTCATTCACAAGCCTGAAAGTCCCCAACTATTAAAAATATATATATTTTTAATTCCCATCAATTTTGGGTGATTTTTTTTCACCCCCAAACCAGCCAAAATCAGCTTTTAAGAATGTGGTGGTTTCATACCCCCATCCCTGTGCCCACCACCCCATCTCTAAAATCAGCCAAAAGTTGACTAAAAAGCTGGAAATGTCTCAATACTCATTCTGAAGTGCCAAAAGGCAACGGTGTGGGGCCTGCTGCAACAGGGAGCACTGCGGCAAAAATTGGTCCATGCCCTTTTCACAGTTGGTCCATGCCCTGTACACCTTAAGTAGGATCTTGTCTATAAAAGCCCATAAAAAAGGAATGTCTCACAATAAAAACATTTCACAGCAGTTGCGACCTGTCCTAATTGGTTTTCTGCCCCCATAAGCTTCACATGCCCAGTAGTAAACATGGTGGCCACGAGTTATTTACTCGCATTTACACTTACCTCAATTTGCTGCTAACAACCTTCCCCCAAAACGATATCAAGATGCAATTGAACAATTTTTCAATTGAGCAGGAAAAAACCCCAGCACCTCACTTTCTCACCTTAGTGCTTGTTCACTAAAGTGAAAATCCAACATGGTGGCAGTGGGTGCTTGCCTTGTTAGCAAGCCCTGTCCCCTGTGCTTGTCCAGCCAATCAAATTTGCACTTCCTCTCATATGGGCAAACAAATCAAATTGACTCACTTGTTCTAAAGAGCAGGAATGCACACACCCCTCAATGTTAAAAAAAACAAAACAAGAAAAGCCATGAAGGCTTTTCTGGCAAGGTTTTTGGCCTTTTGTGCGCCCCTCCTTCACAATGCGGCAAAATCACATACATTCCGTGAGACTTTTCACCTTTTGGAGAAGCCCTAGAAGTAAGTTGCACTCAAGTCACTGAGGGATTCTTATGTATTGTTAATGTGAATAGAATATTGTGCTGAGGAAGACCTTTTCAATGTAAGAAGCCAGTAAATCTCCCCAGTGTTGGATCTTACAAGTTAGTTTCTTTCCTGTGATGGTGTGCACCCCAGTACATGCAGAGAGAGGGGGGGAGAAAAAGAAGACGAAGAAGAAGAAGAAGAAGAAGAAGAAGAAGAAGAAGAAGAAATCAGTAAATAAAAAGGAAGAAGGATAGAGAGAAAACCAATAAAGCTAAGTCTTAAAATATAGGGTTTATACAAATCAGAAAAGCAAACAAATTCACAGACAGAAATGAAGAGGACGAAAAAAAATGTTCAAACCAAGAATCCTTCTCTGCAATATTAATAGTTTCATGCTTATAGAGCATGTGTCCAACTGCCCTGGTCCTGGCTAGTTCTTTTGGAGCACTTGGTATAATTTGCCGTTTACTTGAAAGACAAGGCTTGGCAGCGGGAACCATTTCAGTTGCTTTTGCAGCCTTTGAATTTAAGGCCAAATCACTGAACTTGTTTGATTTCACATTGGACTTTCAGCTTCATAAAATTTCAAAAGGTTGGACACACTTGCACCTTCCCCTCCTGATTCCTGGACACAGTTCACAACTATGTCCTCCAAGATATTCTCTAACAATCGCAAGTTGTATGCTTTTCACTGTACAAAATACTATTACTACTACTAATAATAATACAGTTGTCCCTCCACATTCATGGATTTGACATTCACGGTTTTAAGTATTCACGGTTTGAAAATATTCTTAAAAAAATAATAATCCAAATAGCAAACCTTGATTTTGCCATCTTATATAAGGGACACCATTTTGCTATGCCATTGCATATAATGGGACTTGAGTATTCGCGGATTTGGGTATTCACGGGGGGTCCTGGAACCAAACCCCAGCGAATGTGAAGGGACAACTGTACTTCTTTTCCCTACTGCTGCCTTGCTGGCATTTTTTGCAGTTCTGCACCCAAGCAAGTTCCTTGCTGCTTCAAGACAGGATGATTTGAGCAGGATGATTTCCTTACAGGACGTCCACTTTACCGAAGTGAGAATGTCTATCACAGGAACTGCAGGGGCTATATCCTGGGTTTCATACAAATTGTGCCCACATGTCCATTGTGGATTCCTGAAGTTAATACATTTGTGGCCTTATTTCACCAACTCTTGTGCCTGGCATCATGTAGGTGGGAGGGCTAGTTTCTTTCCTATGACACTGTAGACTCCAGCACATGCACAGAGAGAGTGGGGGGGAGGAAGGAAGGAAATGGACTGGGTGTGGGACAAACAAATTTACAGACAGAACATAAGTGGGGGGGGGATATATTTTCAAGTCAGGAAACATCCTCTACAATATTGATCCTACCTTAGGCAGATCAAACATGTAGGGAATCAAAAATTTGTGACAGAAGCAAATTTAACTGTGTGTGTGAGAGGGGGGCGGCGGAGGTCTGGTACACAGGCCTGGGGGTGTTGTAATAAGAAAGGATCTCCTCTTTCTGGAGAAGGCTCTCCACTTCCCTTGCTTTTTACAAGCATATGTTGTATAGGACAAGAGGCAAATAGGGTTCATATAGCACAGGCTGTTCTATTCCAAACTGAGTGACTGCAGCAGCTTTTGCTTTTCCTTTTGCTCTTCCAGCCCTACTAGAAGGGCAAGACTCCACCCCTTCTCTCCTGTGCTCTCCTCTCTAGAAGGCAGGCTCCCTCCTGCTGAGCTGAGTGTGAAGGTTTATTCTTTCAAGTGAGTTTGCAAGCTGAAGCAAGCAACAAGTGTCTGAGGGCTTGTCTATAGGAGGGGGAAACGTGGATTGATGTGCACTAATGCCAATTCACAGCAGTTTCTATTTGTCTTAATGGGTTTTTTTTTTTTTGCAAGATCGCAGGCATGCAAACCTATCCACTTTTCGCTGTTCCAGTGGGCATGCCTGTGAATCAAGATGGCAGGCATGAGTGAATTACAGTTGTCCCTTCATATTCGCTGAGGTTTGGTTCCAGGACCCCCATGAATACCAAAATCTTTGAATATTTAAGTCCCATTATATGCAATGGCATAGCAAAATGGTGTTGTCCCTTAAAAATAAGATGGCAAAAATCAAGGTTTGCTTTTTGGATTATTATTTTTTAAAGACTATTTTCAAGCCGTGAATACTTAAATCCATGGATACCAAATCTGTGGATACAGAGGGACAACTGTGCTCATGTTCTTATTGTCACCAGTTACTGCAACCCAAAAGTATTTTTTAAAGCATATCTAAGGTGCAAAAGTGTGATATTTCACCTAAATAAAGAGGGGAAAAAATAAAGCTGTTTCATCACCTCAGCACATGATCGCTACGGCGAAATCCAACATGGCAGTTCTGGGTGCTTGTCTTATTAGCAAGCTCTGCTTCTGCATACATCTGACCAATCAGCTTTCCACTTCTGGTCTTATCGGGAACACACATCAAATGGAATCACTTGTCCCAATGAGCAGGAATGCACATTCCCTGCAGAGCTTTTTTTAAAACTTCAGGGAAAGCTGATAAGGCTTTTCATGTAGAGTTTTTGGCGTTTTTTGCCCCCCTCCTCCCAAATATGGTGGATTGATGCTGGCTCCAAGAAGGAGTCCTGCAGCATGTGACCAGCCTTGGTCACATGTTTTGGCCACCCTCTTTGATGCCAAAAGAGCATGGAAGAAGGTGGTGGCGGTTGTAGCAACAGGGCTGGCGAGGAAGGCGAAGGGGACCTAGCACCACCGAGAGACAACAAGAAGGGTGGCCACTGCAAGCAAGAGGAGGAGAGCTGCCCGCCCTTCACCCATCGTGACAGCGGCGTTGCCCTCCAGTTGCAAAGGGATGGTAGTAGCCACCTGGCCAGCCACTGGGAGAAGGAAGAGGAGGGAGGCTCTTCGCTGCTTCATCTCACCTTCCACCAGAGTGGCGAAGAACCACCCTCCTCTTCCTTCTCCCAGCAGGTGGCCAAGCAGCTCCTACCATCCCTTTGCAGCCAGAATCAGAGGCCACCACCAGAATGGATGAAAGGTGGATGGCTCTCCTCCTCTTCCTCTTGGTGGCCACCCTCCTCATTGTCTCTGGGGACTGCCGGGTCCCCTTCACCTTCATTGCCCCCCCCCCATGCAAAACAGTGACATGGCCGCTATCTTGATTTGCGGTCGTGTTCCCTTTTGACAGCAAAGGCTTTTACCACAGAGTATATGAAGTTTTGGGGCCCCCTCCTTCACAATATGTCAAAGCACTGCAGGATCCCATTGGGACAAAAGGTATTCTCCTCACATTCTATGCCTCTGAGGGGAGGGTTAATGGGTGGTGTAATTTATTATTATTATTATTATTATTATTATTTTGTCTTTTTAAAATCTTGAGTTAAATCTTTGGGGGACTGAAGCAACAAAAGATATTTAAAGGGGATCCCTGGTAAAGAAAAGGTTAAGAGTAACCGGTGTGAATCAATAACTCTGGAACAGAAAATGGAAAACCACTCCTTTTCACTGTCATCACTGATAGTAATAAGAGAAGAGAGAAAGTATTTCATGTCCCTTTCCATAGCCACATATAGATCTGATTCAACTACTCACATATGTATAAAAATCCCCTTTCTTATGCAAACATCCCATTTGCTTTATAGCTGCAGCCAAACAGTTGTGCAGCATTTATCATAAAGAAATCTTTTAATCACTGGAGGCTGCCTTTCCATTGTATTGAACAGGTGTTTTCTAATCGTGTATCTGTTGTGGCACCCAAGTCATTAAAAGTGAGCATGATCATAATAAAAATGTGGTACAGAAATGGATGCACTGTGTATCCTGGTTAGAGTTAGTGGTTTCTTATTATGAGAGTAGCTGCTGTGACTGAACTGAGGAGAAGCTGGAATTCATTATAGCAAGCCTGAGTGATGTGGTTCTTTTTTTGGCTCTGGTTTGCTTTTGAGAAAAGAGAGGGATACATGAAAGACTCTTTTGTTGAAAATATGCAACCCAGTGTGGTTCCACCAATGTGTAGGCTCTCTTTCTTCTCTATTTCTAGGTAGTCTGTACTGTAACTTGTTTGGACTCAGCATAAATTACTTAGGGAGGGAAGGCTGGAAGGCATCTGTGCCAAGTTACAAATGACACACCAGCCATATAGTCTAGTATCACAGACCAGACAGAACAGACAGTTGCTGCTCTCCAACTTTTCCAAACTAAGGTATGTTCAGGGAAGTTTTTTTATTTTTTAATTAACTGGGATACGGTCCTGTGCCAGCAGAAGAGTGTAAGGAGGAACCTCTGCAAGCCACTCAGAGGAAGCTTTTGCTTTTTACTTTTGGTTATTCCTAAAGTAATTCCCCAAAGTAATTTCCCCAAAGACCACCCTTCCTTTTTTGCTTATGTACCTATTACCATTACGTAATATTTTCATCTGATCATCCGTATCCCCAAATAAATAAATCTGGGGATTTTCCATGAGAAATAAATTGAAATATTATTTTAATAATTCCATTTTGATCCAGCCTTTGCAGCATATACTGGTAAAAGCGACCAAGAATCTTGTGTCACCTTAAAGCCAGTATGGGAACTGCCCATTTCCCAGTATTCCTCTGTGTTAGCTATGCTGGTTAACGCTGCTGAGAATAGAGTCCACCATCTGGAGGACCACGATTCCCACCCTGATTTAAAGACTGGCACATTTTATTCCGACATATGCTTTTGTGGAATTTCAGCCCACATAGTGAAAGCTTATGGCTTAACTTTTCCCCTACAGAGGAAAAACAGGATACATGTCTCAAAGTGCTCAATAGATGTCTGCTTTATGTCAGAGGAAGCTCAACACATTTCAACCTCTATGTATGTTTATGTCCTTCTCCAGGAGCTATATAAAAACATAAACATAAACATAAATATAAATATAAATGGAACCTGGGACTCTCCGGCTCTCAGTTTAGCACATTACACTAGCTCCGATTAACAGAAGAACTATTTGATGAGACCAAAGGCCTATCTCAGAGCTTGTACAAGCTGCTTTTCGAACTGCATCTCTCATAATCCCCATCCAGTGACTGTGAGATTCTATGAGCTATAGCCCAGACTTTTCCAAGCTCTAAATGAGCTTATCTAGCATTATGTTGCCTTAGTGGTTACCCTGGTTCCAAAGGGAAGCCCACAACCAGAACATAAATGCAAGAGCACTCACACTGATGTTCGCAACTGACTGATAGTCAGAAGCAATCTACTTCTGTGTTTTTGTGCATGTGTTTGCACCTTCAAGTCCTTTTTGACTTGGTGGCCCTGTGGCAAACCTAACATGTGGTTTTCTTGGCAAGATTTATCCAGACAAGGTTTGTCATTGCCTTCCTCTGAGGCTGAGAGTGTGTGATGTGGCCAAGGCCACACAGTGGGTTTCCATGGCCTAACGGGGATTCAAACCTTGGTCTCCTAGAGTCCTAGTATAGCATTTAAACTGCTACACCATGCTGGCCCAAACCATACTTCTAGTGCTGGAGAGAAAATACAACCATCATGACGCCTAGGCTTCATCTACATGGGCCAGATCAGGCCCATTGCATCCCCATTACCTGCTTGAAATTGGATGGAGTTCGCATGAACACACCAGCCTGTCTCTGCAGCCACTTCTGTTGCCATTCGCGTCATACTCCCTGAAGCCAGGAAGGAGGCCTGCAGCTCATGATCAAGGGCCCCTGCATGTGACCAGCCTTGGTCACATGCTGCGGACCTTCTTTCTGGCTTCAGAGAGTGTGATACGAACAGCAGTGGTGGTGACTGCAGAGACCAGTGTGGTTGTATGTGCTCCTGAAGTCACGTAGGGCCCAATCCATTTCTTCCTCAATGAGGCAGTTTTTTTCTGAAATGGTTTAATGGGGTTTATCCCATCTCCCTCTGCTTCTTTGCCCCATCTTTGAGTACTGAGGACTGCCCAGGGGTAAAACAGGGCAAAAGCCATGTGTTATATGGACTATTGGGCTCTAAGATGGGGCAAGATGGGGTAAATAGTCCATCTAGACAAGCCCCTAGTCACCAATAATGCCATAGTCCAATCTACTTTTTTAGCTATTCATGTTGGTGGCCATCATTACATCTTGTTGCTACAAAATACTACTGTTTAACTATGTTATTTAAACTTAATACTATCACTTAGTTAATATTATACCATCACAAAAAGAAATGAACAAAAAAATTGTTGTTTTTTTTCTTGGTTAATACTATTGGAAATGCAAATCACTTCAAGATTTCTTTCTTCAGGAGATACACAGAGACTGTTAATATTAGCCCCAGCACTGATCCAGCTCTAATTGTTAGCAATATTTGCAATGCATGATTGAAGAGTTAATAGCTCTCTTTTAGGTTAACATCTGGATATCTCACACTGAGAATACATGTATAATGGTTTACAAAACTGTGAGCCCTCCATTACAGACTGCAGGGAGGTCACATACACAGGAGACCTAGACCCTCTCATTTGCCTGTTCATAACTGTTTCCATCTCATTAGACATGGGGTGACATGGTGCAATATGATGATTGGTGTCAGAAGTGGGATGACATGGTGTGATCTGAAGAACGATCCCTGATTGGTGTAAGAAAGTTACTAGTGGGTGTGTCCTCCCTGTCTGACAAGGATAAAAGGACCTTCCCTAGCCCCATTTCTCTGTTCCGAACCTCTTGGCATCCTGCTGGAGCAGTTCTCTTCTGAAATCACTATTGTTGCTGAAATCACAATAAAATTGGCTTAAGCCTTGAACCAAGAAACGGCTGGTCACTTTTCCTGTTTCCCTGAAGCAAAGCTGACCTTCTCCAGCACGCGAAGGTCACATAGCATTTATGTTGCTATGTAGTGGCGATGTTATAAACTTGCATTACTATTGTTGTTGTTGTTAAATATTAATGATAATAATTGCACTTTTGTCTTTCACATGATAGTTTAAGAGTATTCAGGTGCTTGGAGCGTAAGTGACTTTGAAGTTGAGATTCTGAGAGAAAGATGTCAGTTCATCTGGCATTAGTAGTAGTTTAGGCAATGGTGTGAGAAAGAGAAGCCTAATTATTCCAGCAGATTTTGGGATTTGAAGAAGAAAGAAAATATGTAGAATTAAAGCAACAAGCTAATCAGAGAATGCTGAAGTTAGTTCATAGTGCTTAAAAGACTATGCGACATGCTTCAGGGCACATGCATGAAACCTTTCCCTCTTGTTATTGCTTTCTGTCTCCTTTTACTTTACAAATCTGTTGCAACTAAATCTGAAGTCTAGAATATTGGTCACAAACACAGCACACAGATAGATACACACATACTGCATGTTTAATATTCCGTAATCATTCTGAGCATAGAAACTGGCATAAAGTGTATTCTTTGGAATTCATTCCCTCCCTCCTGGAATTTCTTCTCCAAAGCCTTAATGTTAAATGCCAAATGAGAGATGTTTCTTCTAGCCTGTTACAGAGCAGGAAACTTATTTTTACAGAAGTAATCTGTTTTCATTACTTGATTATGATGTTTGGAAAGTGATCCATTGTTGTAAGTTATGGTTAGGAAAGGTGTCACTTGTTGCTTTTCTTTTACTTTCCATTACTGGGAAGAGGGCTAGGATTGGTCAAAAATGGCATAAAATGGGAGGGGGGAGTCTCCTGTCAAAAACCCTCTAAAAAGTGAATGTTAAAGCGCCTTTTAAAAAGTAACTAGAAAATTTTACTCGCTGCACCAGTAAAGTAATTTTAATGGCACTCATTACATTAGTTTTAAGATTATAGGAGATTTTCAGATACCTCTTGCCGCCTCTTGCCACACAAGCAGCCTCCGGAGCAGTAACGAGGCTGCTGCGCGGCAAGGGGTCCATTTTGGATGACACCGTTTCTCTCTCGGCGTCATCCATGACTGTTGCAGCTAGCATTGGAGGCGGCCGTGCTGTTTTTCATTCACGGAAGTTGTCTGTGAGTAAAAAACAGCGCGGCCGCCTCCAATGCTAGCCGCAACAGTCACGGATGACGCTGAGAGAGAAACGGTGTCGTCCAAAATGGACCCCTTGCCGCGCAGCAGCCTCGTTACTACTCCAGAGGCTGCTTGCGCGGCAAGAGGCATCTGAAAATCTCCATAATGTGTTTGCTCCTCATTACTAAAAAAGGGATAATCCATTACAGGTAACTATATTACTCATAACTCATTATGTCCAAACAGCTGAATGGAAGTTTCATTATTAATAAATGCAATGGAGAAATGGAAGAAGAAAGGCAGGAAAAATTTGGATAAGAAAAGTGCTTCTTCAGTCTTCTACTTCTACTTAATTTGTTGATAATGTAATAATGAACAAGCAATAAGTGCCCTTCTGTAGCTGTGATATGTTCGTTATTTTTAAACGGGTTTGTGTTCTATCCTCTGAAGCAGCAGAAAACAACTGAAGCAGCTTCATCTTCAACATGACATCCCTTCAAATATTTTAAAATGGCTATCATATCACCTCTCAGTCTTCATTTCTCCAAGCTAAATATACCCAACTCTTTAAGTTGTACCTTATAGGGTTTGCTTTCCAGGCCTTTCATCATCTTGTTACTCTCCTCTGGACACATTCCAGTTTGTTAATATGCCTCTTGAATTTTGGTGCCCAGAACTGCAGTATTCCAGATGAGACAGATATTCCAAGCAGAATAGAGTGGCACAACTATTTCCTTGATCCAGATACTATACTTCTATTGACAAATCTAGAATTGCATCTGCTTTTTAATCAACTTGAACTTTTCTCAGAAAAAGTGGACTACAAAGGTCATTCAGAAAATAAATTAAATAAATCAGGTTTTGTTCTTCAGAGCTGTGTACCCTGTGCTCTAAAAATCAAATCCTAGTCACTCCCACCCCAAATTAAGCATGATTAGGTCAGGTTCAAGTGTAAACAAATCCACCTGCCATTTGGCTATGTTGTTTAGTGTGCCCAGTTCAGTGACATTATAATATTTGGGTTGACTTTCCTTTTCTGCAACAACCCCCCCCCCCGCCAAAGAACTGCATGGCACTGATGAGTATCAGTTTGTTGAGTATTAATTTCTGGTATATACAGTATTTACTATTACGTATTTACAGTACAGCAATAACAGTTTTGCCTTTACTAACGCTTCCAGCGAGCAAATTATATAAGTGATATTTTTAAAAGCAAATTAGAACAAGACTGGCCTAGTGGGTTTCTTAATATCCTCCTTCGTACATTGTAATTCACTCCTGAAAAGAAAACGAGAAGAATTCACACTTGTATCTGGCAGGCACTGCACATGATGTTCCAGGATTCTAAACACAGTGTACCTTCACAGCAAACAGCATCACCACAGATATGGGAAAAATTCTTTTCCTCTCACTCCACCACCCCACTGCATTGGTGAAACAAATACACATTTCATGACACAATGTCCCAGTTTCTGCATTTACAGCACACTGGGGTTATTGGATCTTCTCTGGCAAGAAAAAGATGATTTGTTTGCATGATGAGGTCAGATCTGAACAAAGTTCATTTAAGCAGAAGATAAGCTGTTGCACTGGCACACTGTAAGCATCCAGCCTGTGAACAATCCAGTGTAACGATTGTGTTTGCCTTATGTATAGCATGACTTTGACATGCCCGCTAACATTTCACAGATGAAAACTGGGGCACGTGTGGCCAAGAAACATCATGATGGCCAATGTTATTCATGAGAAAGGCCAGATAAGCTAAAAGAGGCTGCAGCAGTTTGCTTTTGCCTGAGCATAGTGAAAAAGGCAAGATTCCCTCCCCTCCTCTTCTCTTCTCTTCTCTTCTCTTCTCTTCTCTTCTCTTCTCTTCTCTTCCTCTGCTGTTAATTGAGTACAAACTATGTTTGAACTTTGAACTCAGTTTGCAGCAAGTGACATAAGCTGAGAACAAAGGGGGAAAGTGAGAGGAGGAGAGAAACTGAGACATTTTAAAAACAGCTGAAAAACTGGTAGGACTGATTGAGACTGACCCTGCTAAAGCAGGAGGTTTGAAGTGTATAATTTGAGGAGGGAGCAGAGAGTTCTGTTAAAGGTTAATGCACACAAAATGCAGAGAAGAAATTAAACCTCTATGCTGCCCCATCATTGTTATCTTATGTTGGACTGACATTTTGTTCTTTCCTACCTGCTGTTTGGAGTACCATTTCTCCCTGTTGAAATTAATTTTGTTAGTTTTGGCCCAACTCTCCAATCTGTTAGGGTCATTTTGAATTTCATCCTTTCCTCTGGGGTATTCACTACCCTTCCTAGCTTGGTGTCATCTGCAGATTTGATAAGCATGCCCCCTATTCCATCACCCAAGTCATTGATAAAGATGTATATAGTTAGAGGCATAACTATAACATCAAAATTAGTCTCAGTCTTGCAGGTGCAGCAACCTGCCAAATGTTGCTCTAATGTGTATTTAAGTTTGCACAATATTTCTTCAATGAGGTGGAAAGTCCAATTGCATGATTTTTCTTGGGATTTTTAAAACAAAATTCTCCAAGGATAATAAACAAGTCAAATCCTTAATAGTTATTTTTCTAAGAAAACAGCAGCAAACAATCTTGTCCCCTTTTACCAGGTTTTTTTTTTTTTAATTTAGCCTAGCCCAAACCGTGTCTGCAGGATTTGGACAATTGGCTTTGGGTGGTGTCATTAAATAGGCTTTCACTTGGCAGGTAGCCTTTGGCACCCTTTTGATGTAGCGTAGGGCTCTGAAACCTCCTCTTGTAGGGTTCTGAAGTCCGGGGGTGGTTGGGGAAGGAGGATACCCTTCAGGTTAAGGTGGGATTTGGGCTCTCACTTGTAGAGTTCACTTGTAATCCCCTGGGTTACCTTCCAATTATGGCTGGCCAGGGAGCAGCTGTCAGGCTCATCCCTGAATTCTGGGATTTGGAGTGGAATTCATGGAGGATCCTGACATGAGGCAGCTCCTCCCCTGGCTGGGCCTCTGGAGTTTTGGAGAGAGGCCAGCCCACCTGGTTGGCCTGGGAACGCTCCTCTCCACAGCGGCTCAAGGTCAGGGCGTCTCCTCCCTGCATTCCCTGAATGCTTTTCTCACACTGTGAGGGTTTACCTGGGGGTTTTCTTTTGCTGTGTTCAGTTTCGGCTTTATCCTATGTTCCTGACACATGAATCCTTGTCAACAAAGCAATTTATTGATTGAATGTGAGCGTGTGTGCTTGATACATCACAGTAAGCCGAAACTCATCTTCAATACCTAATCCTTTTGAGTGGTTCTACTCGCAATGTCGGAAGACACAGAGGCTGGAACCCAGACTGAGAAAGACCTGGCTGCCAGCAGCGACCAGGGCACCGGAGCCCCGGGGGAGGGGCCGCAGCGGCGGGGAATGTTGCCAGAACTTCTGAGGAAGACGCGAGCTGGACCCGCCAGAGGGCTGGGAGGTTTACTCATCCCCTCGACCTGATGGAGTTGGGAGCCAAGCAAGCCCCAGGGAGGGGCAGTCTGCCATTCCCCGGCACTCCAGAGCAAGGAGCTGGAACAGCCCTGGGAGCCAGCTGGCCATGGCCAGGCAACCGCAGCTGGGAGGAACGTTGGTCCCGTAGGTGGGACAGGCCCCTGGCCGAGGGGCACCGAGAGCCAGGGGTGAGGTTTTCCCGGGCAGAAGTGGGAGCAGAGGTCCAGCAGTTGAAGCAGCAAATAGGGGTGATGCAGACAAGCCTCCTAGAGATCCTGCAGAGGTTGCCACAGCCACCACCCGCCCCTGGAGGGGCCCAGCCTCCCCAAGCTCAACCAGTGGCTGCCCCGGCACGCGGGGCAGGGGCCCCTGCCATTCCTGCTGAGGTCCCTGGCCTGCTGGCTCCTGGACCAGCCCCCCCTGGAGGGGCTTGACCGGTTGAGCCATGGGAAAGACCCCAGGGCCTGAAGCACTGAGGTTTAAAGGCGACCTTTGATGGAGCTTCCATACTTCCTAACCCAAGTGGTGGGGTTTATGTCCCAGTGGGATAAGGAGTTCCAGACAGAGGCTGAGAAGGTGCAGTATGTATCCAACCAGCTAGAGGGAGAGGCGGCGCAGTGGTTGGTGGGGCTTTATGATATGGGAGCCCCAGAACTAGGAAACTTTCATGAGCTCCTGCTAGCCTTGCGGGCCCAATTTGAAGACCCCCTGAGAGTGAGAAGGGCCCGGGCAGATCTCAGGCAACTGAAGCAAGGTTCAAAGACTGTGGGAGAGTATGCCACTGAGTTCCACCGCCTGGCCAGTCAGGTGCCCGAATGGTCGGAGGACATAAAGGTGCAGTTTTTCCAGGATGGCCTGAACGCAGACATTCTCGAATGGGCGTTGTTCCAAGGGAACCCCGAGACCCTCCTGGGGGGGGTACGGCTCTCAGGAGAGGTGGAGACACTGAGACAAGCGTCAAGCTGGTTCGGCGCCAGCAAGGATCTGAGGGGAAGACCACTGGGTCTGCTGGAAATAAAAGGAAACCAGCCCGCTCAGTTGGAACCACGACAGGAGAGTCAGAGAGGGAGCGAAGGATGAGAAAGGGCTTGTGCCTACACTGTGGAAAAGGAGGCCACCGCATAGCTGAATGCCCGAAGAGGAGCCCTCGGGAACCAGCTGCAGCCGAGAAGCCCCAGCGAAGTGAAGGAAGGTCGTTGGTGTCGAGGGCCCCACTCAAGCCCAAGCCTAAAGCAGCAGTACAGGCCATGATACCAGGCCATGCAGCGGGGGAGTCTTCAGAGGACCCAGATGACAGCGGATCTTACTCTTCCAACGCAGAGCCGGCGGGAAACGGCTCCAGCCTGCCCTACTAAGCGCCCGAGGGCGGGCTAACCCCGAAGGGTGCCCAGATGCTGTGGTGAGTGGGGTGAAAGGCCCTTTCTTCATAAAAGCCAAGTTAGGGGTTGGAAAAAGGGGGGCACCCGAAAAGTAATGTTAATGGTTGATTGCGGATGTACCCAAGTCCTAATGCATCCCTCCCTAGTCAGTGAACTGGATATTTGCACTATTAAGCTGGACAAGCCAGTGTGGCTGTCACAGATGGATGGGGGGATGATGAAGGGGGCCCCTGCAAGGTGAATGACTGGTCCAATATGCATGAGAATGGGGAATCATCAGGAGGAACTTCAATTTGTGATTGCACCACTGCCCCTGCTGCAGTGGTGGGACTAACCTGGCTAAAGTTCCACAACCCCATAATAGACTGGGTTAAAGAGACAATGACTTTTGCAGATCCTGTGTGTGTACAGGAGCATGGGGTGGGGTAGCTTTCCCAGAGGAAGGAGCTCCTCTAGAGGCCAAGATGCAGAACTGTACAACCACTTTAGTCCAAGGGGAGCTGAAAGGCTTGCCGGTGGAATACAAGGCATGGCAATATGTTTTTGAGGAGAAGGAGTGCGACATTTTACCACCCCACAGACCCTTTGACTGTGCCATTGAGATACTTTCAGAGACTAAGCTACCCAAACCCAGGATTTAATCCATGACGCCAGCTGAAATGGATGCCCTCAGGGAGTTCAAAGACAAAAACTTGGCTCGGGGGTTCATCAGGCCCTCGACCTCACCTGTAGGGGCCCCAGTGATGTTCAGGCATAAGGCAGATGGGGGTCTTCGTTTGATCCAAGACTACCGGGGGTTAAATGCTATCAGCCTTTCTTATCAGTACCCCCTTCCCTTGATGAAGGATATTCTGGCCCATTTGTCCAAAGGGAAGATATTTACCAAACTGGATTTGAGAGAGGCTTATTACCGGGTATGAATCAAGGAGGGAGATGAATGGAAGACTGCATTCAATTGCCCCCTAGGGGCTTTTGAATTCTTAGTAATGCCTTTCGGGCTCAGCGGAGCTCCAGGAATTTTTCAGAACTTAATCAATGATGTGTTGAGAGAATTTCTGTACAAGGGGGTATTGGTGTACTAGGATGATGTATTGATTTATTCTGAGGACTATGCGTCCCATGTGAAACTGGTGAATAAAGTGCTTGCTAGACTGGGGGAGAACCATCTGTATGCTAAGATGTCAAAGTGTGAGTTTCACCAAAGTCACTTGGACTACTTGGGGTACTGCATCTCAAATAAGGGGATAGAAATGGACCCGGAAAAAGTCAAAGGGGTATTGGCATGGGAGGCCCCTAGAACCAGGAAGCAGCTGCAGAGCTTCCTTGGATTTGCTAACTTTTACTGGTCCTTCATCCCTGACTTTGCGACAGTAGCCCTCCCTCTGAGTGATCTATTGAAAACCAAAGATGTGGGGAAGGAAACCCGAAAGGGAGCAGTGAAGGCAGAGAAGCCTCCCCAAAAGATAGTGTGGTCTGACCAATGCCAACAGGCTTTTGATAAGTTGAAGAAACTCTTCACAACTGAACCCATTCTTAAACACCCCAACCCCTCCCAACCTTTCGTTGTCCAAGTTGACGCTTCAGATGTAGCAATGGGTGGGGTGCTGTTGCAAAGGGGGGAGGAGGGAGAGCTCAGGTCGTGTGCATACCTGTCCAAGAAATTCAATGAGACTGAGCAAAATTGGCCTGTGTGGGAAAAGGAGGTGGGTGCAATCAAACTGGCCTTAGAAACTTGGTGCCACCTATTGGAGGGCTCTTCCAAATCCTTTGAAGTTTGGACAGATCACAAGAATTTGGAAGTTTTGGCCACCCCAAGGCGGTTGAGCCCCAAGCAGGTTAGGTGGGCCAGTTTCTTCTACCAGTTCAAATTCACCCTGAAATTTATCCTGGGGAAAAAGAATTTCCTAGCTGATGCTTTGTCTGGACTTCCCCAACATGACAGCAAACGAAAAGAGGTCATTGACACAGTCTTCTCCCCCTCACACTTGGGACTGGCAGTCCTGACATGCAGCAGGGCCAAGCGTCAGGAAGCCCAAGCCAGCCCCTCTTTGGGACCAGGGCCGGATCCTAAGGCAAATGACACTGCCGTCCCGCCAACTGTAGATGCTGGACCCGGCCTCTTCGGAGCTAGCTCCTCCTTCCTCCTCCCAGGGTGAAGAGCGTGGGTGGCAATCCCAAATGGTGTCAGCCCTTCCCAAGGACTCATGGTTTTTGGCTCATCCAGGGGAGGTGGCCCTTCGGGAGGGCCTGGCTTGGAAGGGGGAGTGCCTATATGTCCCGGAGGCTATGAGGTTGTCCATTCTCAAGCAATGCCATGATGTTAAAAGTGCTGGGCATTTTGGGTATGTAAAAACCTTGCATCTGGCCTGGAGACAGTTTTGGTGGCCAAAGATGAGAAAGGAGGTGGAGGAGTAAATAAAAGGGTGTTCCACATGTGCAATGGCAAAAAGGGGATAAGGAGGCCTAAGGGCCTGCTGCAGCCTTTGCCTACCCTGTCCAAGCCTTGGGAAGTCATCAGTATGGATGTTATAGTGGAGTTGCTGGAAAGTAGGAAAAAGACTGTTATTTGGGTGGTGACTGACATGTTTTCGAGAACATGTCAGTCACCTGCAAGAGTGACTGCGAGAAACTCCCAACAGCCTCCCAGTTAGCCAGGATGTTTATTCAACACATTTACAGGTTACATGGGATCCCTGTTAAGATCGTGTCTGATCGTGGGGCCCAGTTCACTTCTCAGTTTTGGAAGGCGTTCACAAACCTTCTGGGAGTCGAATTGGGGCTCAGCAGTTCCCATCAACGCCAGAGTGATGGACACAGCGAGTGTACTAATCAGATTCTTGAACAGTATTTGAGGTGTTATGTGAACTTCCAACAATCTGACTGGGTGGACTTCTTGCCGTTTGTGGAGGTTGCCTATAACAATGCCACTCACCAGAGCACCGGCCTCTCCCCTTTTAAGGTTGTTTCAGGACAAGATTTTAATCCTCTACCACTAGGGGAGGGGACCCTCAAGGACCCGGTCTCAGTGGCCCAGTGGAGTCAAAAAATTAGAGATGCCTGGCCAAAAGTTGTTTCGGCCTTGGACTTTGCAAAAGCACGTTACAAACATCATGCTGACCAAAAACAGGATCCCACCCCAGAGTACGCTGTAGGGGAATTTGTATTTTTGTCCACCAAGTTTCTTAAAAGTCCCCAACCTTCAAAGAAGTTGGGGCTCAAGTACATCGGTCCTTTTCCTATTGCTCGAGTGATAAACCCGGTGGCTTTTGAACTGACGTTACCCAAACTGTACCGTAATGTTCACCCTGTGTTTCATTCTAGTTTGCTCAAGCCAGTGTGCCCTCCAGACTGTCATCATCCAGATCCGGGACTTGCACCCCGTCCTATCCTGGTCGACGACCACCAGCATTTTGAAATTTCTGGTGTTGGACTCTCGGATTCACAGGGGGGCGTTACAATACTTGGTAAAATGGAAACATTTACCGTTAGGACATGCCGAGTGGGTTAACTGTGAACATGTCAATGCTCCGCACTTATTGCGAAAGTTCCATGCCTGCTTTCCTGATAAGCCGGGCTGAAGAGGGGGGTTTTCTCTTCGGATGGGCGGTATGTCAGGCTCATCCCTGAATTCTGGGATTTGGAGTGGAATTCATGGAGGATCCTGACATGAGGCAGCTCTCCCCCTGGCTGGGCCTCTGGAGTTTTGGAGAGAGGCCAGCCTGCCTGGTTGGCCTGGGAACGTTCCTCTCCACAGCGGCTCAAGGTCAGGGCGTCCAGGTGCAAATCTCCTCCCTGCATTCCCTGAATGCTTTTCTCGTGCTGTGAGGGTTTATCTGGGGGTTTTCTTTTGCTGTGTTCAGTTTCGGCTTTATCCTATGTTCCTGACACATGAATCCTTGTCAACAAAGCAATTTATTGATTGGATGTGAGCGTGTGTGCTTGGTACATCACAGCAGCCCAGGTATTTGGATTGCCCTCTGGGCTGAGGTGTTTCACTCAAGGGAAGGCTGAGGAGGTTGCCAAGTGGTTGGTACCTGGCCTCAGCTGGACCCACATCAGGTTGCTTCCCTCTCTTGCTTCATTTCAGGCCAATGCATCTTAAATAGATTATATCAAATAAAGTGGCCCTTATTTAACCCAATTTTCTGTGTTTTGTCTTGTTATTCCATGGTTTGTTGTCAAATCTTTAATAGTTCTTTTTACAAGAAAACAACAGCAAACAATCATGTGACTGTCATTTTGGCATGAAATAACCCATATCACAGGGTCTGCTTGTAATCCAACATTATGCTGTATCCCTTGTTTGTTGTTTTTTTTGCAGTTATGGGATGTTGAACCTACAGTATATGGCATAAAGTTTACTGTTTGTTACTTACTTTATGCCACCTGGAGTATAGGTATATAAGTGCAACTATAAATGAGTAAATAAAGTATTTGCTGTCAATTCCTGGCTAGTGGAAATATGATGCTGCTGAATCATCTTTGTGCTGTGTGCACCCTCTTGGTTTTTGCTAAAACTGTGGGTTTTTTTTAAAAAAAATTAACATCAGTACAGTTCTTTGTAACAGCCCATGTTTTAAAAGTACAGTATGCATGAAAATGTGATGGTAATACATTTTAAAGTGTTGTAACACAATGCAAGAACCTATGTGCATGCAAATGAAGATTATTTCAACTTATTTTGTCAGAGAGTGTTTTAAGACTATTGAGCTTAACACATTTGTATTCCAGATTCAAAGGGTTCCTCTGTGTGATGGATGGCTGAATGAGCGAATGGGAGAAGTGCATTCCAGGAGCCAATCCTATGGCAGGAAACTGAAAGGGGCGGGGCTTCTGGATGTTTTAAGTATGCATGACAGTTGGAGAAATTCAAGTTAAGTGTCAGTTAAGCTCTGAGTTCTGAGTGAAGGAAGTTGATGACAGTTGGCTGGAGCAGAAGGCTCCGTATGTGTGCTGTATGAGAGGCTTGGATGAGGTAAAATGGTGTGCAGAGGTTACTAATTTAGAATAGAGGAGTGAGTGGACAAAGAGTGAATGAAACTGGGAAATAAGGAACGACATTATGAAGATATAACGAGTGGTTAAACCAAAAGATTCCATCCTGAACTATGTTTATTCCCATTATGAAGTTGTCCTTTGTTGTTAATACAAATACAGACTCTGGCTCCATTCTTCAGAATAAAGATAATTGAAGGCAAGTGACCATAACACACTATCCACACATTTAGGTTAAAGGTATATCCCTGGTTCAGAAAAAGGAACTAAGGGAACCTTATAGGAATTTAGATGGAAGGAACAGAGGGTAAAGAGGTGGCTGAGCTGAACCCTGAGGTAAGTGGGGCTGGCGCTTTGAAGATTGCCCTCAACCACCTGGGTGTCATTTACACAATGAAAATGTAATGGAAAGAATTCGTGTTGAAGGGGGGGTACCTTTCATCCCACAACCTGCGGGACTTCCAGCCCCACGGTTTGTGGTGGTTTTTAAAAAAGTCACAGGAGGATTCGGAAAATCGGAAATGTAAACAGCCCGGGACAAGATATCTCGGTACTAGGTGATGACCGGAAATGGTGACCGAGGGTGGGCTCAGAGATCAGAGACCAGAAAAGGAGGGGTCAGTCACCCGTTCAATAGATTCAGCCTCACCAGCTGAAAACAAAGGCATCCCTTCGAGCTGCATGTAGGTTTGTGTCTGTCTGTCTGTCTGTCTGCACTACATCACCCTGTTCAATGGATTTCTACACTGCAAACCCTTCAGCTTTAACCTGTCCCTCCCCTGCATGCTGGGTTTAAATTTTAAAGAGAGAGTAAATTATAAAGAGATTGTGGGCGGAGGATTGTCCATTCATCCCCTGCCTGCATCCCCCTCAATGGGTCTGAATGGATGATCACACATTCATCCATCCCCCCCATAAGGCACAGTAAAAAAATGCCAGTGTGCGGATGATCACACATTCCCCCACAAGGCAGAGTAAAAAATGCCAACATCTGGGTCTTTCAAAATGGCTTGTGTGTCCTCCCCTTATGATCCCTGCACTGGCTTGAAACCTTCACTCCACAGCTGCCTCTGCTTAAAGGGTTAACATTTTAAAGAGACAGGACAACTGCACACCTCTGGGCCCCTGCACTTGGCTTCCTGGCTGAAAGCATACTGGCTTGGGCTTGTGTGTGTGTGTGCGTGCCGGGGCTCCAGTCCGCTCTGCTTTTGACCTCTCTCACACTCCCCAGCACCAACTTCCTTCCTCCCCAGTTTAGCTGCTTGAAATGGTGTTCTTTCAATTCAAAAGGAAAACACATGGTTTAGCCACTGATCGCTCCTTCCTCCCCATGTTAGGTCATGGATCACTCATTCCTCCCCTCATCCCCAACCAGAAGCCTGAACAAACATTTGAGCCAGCCAATAGCATCGCTCGTGGCGCGGAACTCTAAGGAAGTACGTCACTGAGGTTGTGAAAAAACTAGTAATCGTATCCTTGATTGACAGCTAAAAAATAAATAAATCCTGGGACTGTAAACTCGTGTAAACAAAAAAACCCTGGGGTAGTATATAGTGGGAGAAGATACATATCACAGGACGGGATGCCATGTAAACAATGATCCCGGGTGCCATCCAGTTCAGAGACAAAAATCATGTAAACAGGGAGGGACGAATACGGGCTCAAGAAGTCCCGGAATGCCCCGCAACAAAAACTACCGTCTAACTGGCACCAGAGTTGTGAGTTGTTGCAAGTTTGGTGGCAGTGTCACACATTTGGTGGCAGTGGTGGGATTTGAAAGGCCCCTGCATCACACTCTGTTCTTACAAATTATTTTAATCTCATATATCCCAAACATTCAAAAATATGGGTCAGTCCTTGAGCCATAGGACATTATAAACATTCAAATAAACCTATCATAAGTATTTACGTAACAGAACTGGGAAAGCTACCATTTTGCACTGCAGGGCCCAGAATTCCCCAACCAACATGGTCAGTGGTTGTCAAACAAACAACAAACAAACCCAAAACCCACCTATGAAAATTAGGCCTCACGAGGTGTTGCCCAGAAACTTTCCACAAGCAGCGAGCAGTGGTAACTTAGAGAACCTTGGCTCAAGTAACATATGAGTACCATAGCCTTTGCCTTAGAGACCTGCCAGGAGTCTCCTTGTGATGCAATAGCAAAGGCAAAGTGAACCCTGTGATCCCTTCCTTCCTCTTCTGTCCAGAATGTCCTGACCTTACCTTCTGGAACTATGAGTCAATTTATTAGGATGCTGAAAGTACTGGCAAAGGTTGTGGATGTCATTAACATTGAGTCTCAACTTGGTTCAGAGGGTTGAACCTGGAGTATGGTTGAGGACAGAGACATACTATCCCCTGAAAATAAGCCTTAAAATAAACAGAAACAGAGGCAGGGTTCCAACATTATTTTTGAGAAGCTGTTTCATAACTACTGTGCTTACTAAGCGAGGTTACTAAAGTGAGGTTACAAACAGCCAGCCTGCCCACAGGCATACACCTTACATAACAGGCTATTTACCAAAGTGGCCCTAAAACCAAAACCGAGTACATGTCTCTCTCTCTGGCTTTTCTTCGCAAACGAAGATTCAGGAAGGACTCATTCCGTGCTTTCTGCAAGCACGCTGATGACTAAAAAGGCTAATCCGAGATAAACAAGTCCGGTTGCAGAAAGCACAGCCTTGGATGGTGTTTTTGGGTTGTGATTCTTTCTGCGTTGTCGTTTCTCTTCAAGACTTGTTCGGCCTGAGTTCTCAAATAAGGCTGCAGCATTGTGGATAGTGCGTCTCCATGCCTCCCGATGTGAGATGTATAATGTAAGAAAAGAAGGTTCTTTTCCTACATATTGTTGGCTACACTGGGTAAGCCTCTATACTTGTTTGTCACATGGAAATAAAATACCACAGCTTCTGTGGAGGTGGGGATGTTTTCAATTCAATCAAGATTAAAACCTTACACAGGGATGGCTATGGAAAGAAATCCTGGGAGATTTCTTCAGAGCTTTCTCTCTTTCGATTATCCCCTTTTTCCTGTCAATTCCATACCTATTTCTTAAAGTCTTCTTCACCTGTTCAGCCAAAATGTCTACCCAGCAATGCTAAGCAAGCACTAACTGGTTGTGTGAATCTCCTCCACCATCTGTGGCACCAGCAGAGCAGGCAAGCAAGACGCAAACAATCCTTGTTCCCCTGTAAGGCATGATAGGAATACTGCCCCAGGTTTCCAGTTTTGTAAGGTCATCGTCTCCTGGAATGCTCTGCAAACAATCTTTAATGAAACTATGTGCTACGTCAGGGTGCAAGATGAGACTTGGTGAATGATAAGAATCCAGAAAGAGCCATCTGCAGTTCTTTGAAACCTAGGCCATTCCCTCAGGCTACCTCTGACATATAATTTTTAGATGGAAGTGCTAAAGAGACTCAGTGAAAAGGTTTTCCTAATGCTTTTCTACCCAGCCATGCTTCTGTAGCCTTAATCAATCCCTGCTTCTCTCAATACTTGGTGAACCAGCTATTTGTTATCTCACTTAAATTATTGTGCACTGCTCTCAAGAGAGCTTTGTGATTGCAAATGGATTTTTGTCCCCTTGGGCACCATGTTGCCATGTGCCATTCAATTATCAAACTGACCTGCATTAAATCCTGGGAAGAAGTCATTCAGCAAAGTAGCCAAAGAACAACTAGACCAAAGCATCTCCATTAACACACTTCTCCCCATCTATGCTTCAAGAAGCAAACACAAGTACTAAATCAAACCCAACCTCAGGAAGTAATGAGTTAGAAGTAACATAGTTGCCTATAGTGAGTTACTTTTTTTGTAATGAGGGCCACATGAAATGTGGCAAAAGTAATGAAACAAGTGAGAATAAAGTTACTTTTATTACTGAAATAAGTTATTTAACTAGTTTCCCAGTTATGTTTTATTATTATATTTTATACATAATAGAAAATGAATAAAACATGCAGCAAACAAACAAACAAACAAACTTCCTCCTCCATCTGTGTTGAACTCTGATAATACATTATCATAGACTTTCCTAGGTAGCTCATCACTTTGTTGCTCCACAATAAGGTTGTATCTTTGACAGAAGATCTATCATATTTATAGTCTGACAACCATTTCCTTCTCTAGTCTAGATTCCCAGTTATTTTAAAACGGCATTCCCTATGTGACGAATGTTGCTGTCCTTGAGCAAGCAGGGATCACCAGCCATGATATTGAGAACACAGCTGCACTGGGCAGGGCACGTTTCTAGGATGGAGGACCATCGCCTCCCAAAAATAGTACTCTATGGTGAACTCGCCACGGGTCAGTGTAAGAGGAGCGCTCCAAAAAAGGAATACAAGGACTCCCTGAAACAACATCTCAGGCTCGGCCAAATTGATCACCAACAATGGTCCACCCTGGCCTCACATTGGGAGGCATAGAGACGCACTATCCACAATGCTGCAGCATTATTTGAGAACTCACGCCGAACAAGTCTTGAAGAGAAACAACAACGCAGAAAGAATCACAAACCAAAAACATCACCCAAGGAGACCTTCTGCTGTGCTTTCTGCAACTGGACTTGTTTATCTTGGATTGGCCTTTTTAGTCATCAGCGCGCTTGCAGAAAGTGTGGGATGAGTCCTTCCTGAATCTTCATTTGCGAAGAAAAGCCAGAGAGATCTTTAAAGAGCATTTTAAGAGACATTTTGACAGGCATTATTCAGGTTTTATGCCAGTATCATGCCAGTCCTATGTTTTTCCCACAGTAACTTTTTGAGGAAGTTACTTTTGTTACTTCCCCAAAAGTAACAAAGGATAATGAGCAACTCAATGAGTGATGTAATCTGTTTCTTTTTAAAAACTGATTTTTTTAAGCACTGTAATATGTAACAAGGATTAATTACTTTTTAAAAGCTACCTTTCCACATTCTGAATTATAACAATTGCCTCAGGAGTGTGGTTTGAAATGCTGCACCCACTAGGCAGACACAGTAAATTCAGTGGTTGAGCTGGAGCTACTAGCTTAATAGGCAGAGTGAGATAAATGCATTAGCTGCAGATGAGTAGGAATAGGGAAGAGACAAACCTCTGGGTATCATCCTGCCTGCTTAGCACCTCTAATCTAGCCTGCTGTGCTCAGGTCTGGTGAAGGATGCTGTCCCATCACCAGTGCTGAAGTAAGATTCAACTGCCATGCTAGTTAGCTCCTGTATGTTGAAGGGGGAATGGCATCTGGTCCTTGGTTTCAAGCCATAGAGTATCTTGTGCTGGCCCTGGCAACCAGAGCACAGGAGGGCCTGCCAAGCAATTGGATCACAATATAAATCCAGTTTAATGTAACACTACAGCAGGTGTTAGCGACTTTCCCCCTCAAAATGTTTTCAGACTGCATCTCCTATAATCCCTCACCATTGACTATGCTAGCCCATCACTATCCCATACAGAGAAGAGGGTGGAGTTTCCTTGGTTTTTTTCCAGGCTGTGAGGATGTGTTCTGGAATAGTTTCTTTCTGACATTTCACCTGCCTCTCTGACTGGCATCTTCAGAGAATGGAAGTGTAGGAGTGTGTGTGGAGTGTGGTTTTGCTTTCCTCAGGATCCTGGGACAGGAAAAAGGGAAACAATCAAAGTGGATGAGATGAACTCAGAAAGTGGTGTGTAACTAAATACAGCTGCTAGAGACCATGGAGGGAGGGAAGGAAAAGTGGTCTCCAGCAGCTATATTTAGTTACACACCACTTTCTGAGTTCATCTCATCCACTTTGACTGCTTCCCTTTTTCCTGTCCCAGGATCCTGAGGAAGGCAAAACCACACTCCACACACACTCCTACCCAACCTTTCCCTGAAGATGCCAGCCACAGATGCAGGCGAAACGTCAGAAAGAAACTATTCCAGAACACGGCCTCACAGCCCGGAAAAAAACCAAGGAAAATCTATGGATGCCGGCCATGAAAGCCTTCGACTTCACAAGAGGGTGGAAGCTTACAAGTAGATATACAGTATGTGAAATATCCCCTTGTGCATCTGATTATTGCTGGATGTTTATGCTAAATTCCAAACTGTGAAAGAAAATGGGTGACAATGCTAATTTTCTGCACTCCTTTTCTTAGGGCATTTGGGATCAGCTAGAGGAGCTCTGCCTGGTGTTCTGGATCGAATTTCAAATAGCTCATGCTGTTTCCCTCTAGTGTATTCACTATATTCTTTCATTTGGACAGATAGACACATGATGAGAGCCAGGAGAAGGAATGGCTGCAATTTGAGATGCCCTAGTAGTGACACTATGTGACAGGTCAACTTGACTTATCCCTTTTCCATTGGAAGCTGAACTGTTTGACCAAACTAAAAAGAGAGGTCATATACATACATATATATATATATATATATATATATATATATATATATATATGATCAAATGCATAAGATCATGATAGTCATAGGATTAATTCAAGAGCGGAGTGGTGAAATTTCACAGGAAATTTGGCAAGGAACATGAATATTACCCTCCTCTCACAGGCCTTGTATTTGAGCTAATAATGTAGATTTTGGCATCATGGGTAGGACCCTAAGATTGTGGCATCTTAGGGTAACAATACCTCCTTTTTTCCCCTTCCTGTTTTTTTAGAAGGACCAGATATGGAGAGTTCCAAGGCAGCTTGAAGTGAAGGGGCAGGGGAGATTTAAAGGGTTAACTCTTCCCTCTGAAGATGGACTTCTTTCTCTGCCCTCAGAAGAGGAAATCTGTCATTTTCAATGGATTATCTCCAGGGACCATAGGATGCTGCATGTATTTCTTTATAACAGAAATGCTTATTTTTACTAGATGCATCTACTACCATCATAGAACTTCACCTCTTCCACATGGTGGCCTTACCTTTTTTGGCAGCACCTAATTCTGAAACCTTTTCATGGCTGCAAACTTGCATCCAGCCATTTGAAACCAACAAACATGTCTTCTTCCTGAGCCCTTTGAGCTTTTGTTCAAAGTTTGAAGGCTGCTTACTGACAAGTGATTTGTTTCCATTAAAACATGCCTCATACCAGCCATCCATGACCATCTTGTACTTGGGCTTTATAACCAGCACGTCTCAACATTCCTAAAATCCCAGAGAGGATCTGAAAATAGAATAAGAAATGAGCATTTAAATTAAAAGCAACAACCCTTAAATAGAGTTGCCAGGTTTTCAGGCAAGATAGTGTCTCTTTCTCATCATTTTCGTCTTTCTTCCCCACCCCCACAGAGTTGTAAGTGGCATTTTCTAGAATACAGTGCAAAGCCACAGAGATTTGCATTCCCTCTTCTATTTATAGGAGCCGCTTTTAAAGTGAAACAGGTGTCAAGTTGAATGAGACCGAGACAGGCTTACATGTTCTTTATGGGAAGGAAAAGCAAAAGGGTGGAAGAGGAGACCTTGATTAACTTGGGGGATTGGCAGGTCACTTTCTGAAATCTGGTGAGCTGCTGAATGGAGAGAGGAAAAGCTGAGTTTTTCCTCCAAACTCTGTGAGGCTTGGGAACTTAGTAGCAGAGAAGGATACCAGCTGGCTTGTCATGGAAAATTAAATCCTCCATATATCAATGAAAAGAAAGCAAGAGTAACTTCTCTAACAATCTCACACATTAGTCATCTCCCTTACTCTAAAGGTTATTTCATGTATTATTTCAAAATGTTGATTTCTTCTTAGGTGTACGTACTCAGGGTTTTAAACTATTTTAAACTTTTAACTTGTTCTGCCTTGTTAAATTGTTTAACGTGTTTTTACTCTGTTCAAATTATTTTTCATTGTCTATTTTAGTGTCTATTTTATACTGTTTTAAACTGCCTAAATTGATTTTACTCGTACACCTTCTTGAGATGTTGTGATAAAGGACAAGATATAAATATTTAATTAAATACATAAGTCCTTGTGATAAAAACATAACATTCTAATCACTTTAGTTCATGATCAAACACAAATTACCCTCTGGTAGTCTTCAGTACTCTGTGGCCTAACAGTAATAACACTCCCACTATTGGTCATACTGTCAGGGACTGATCAGAACTGAAGTCCAGCAACAGCCTTAATTTTGCCATACAATCTGTACAAACCAAAGAATATATCCAGCATGGATGTCCTTCATTGGATCTGTTATTCACAATATTGGCCGAGATCCTGGGCCAGAAGGCATAGTTATGACACATACTATAAAAACATCTTCTGTCCAACCCTCCCCACCTCATATTTTGGAGATTATCAGATGGGAATAAAAAAAACTGTTCCCGTCCTGCAGTCTCCTCTCCCGCCCCTGTCACAGAATACAGTTGTCCCTCCATATCCATGGATTTGGTATCCACAGATTTAAGTATTCACGACTTGAAAATATTCTTTAAAAAATAGTAATCCAAAAAGCAAATCTTGATTTTGCCACCTTATATAAGGGACACCATTTTGCTATGCCATTGCATATAATGGGACTTGAGTATTCACAGATGTTGGTATCCACAGGGGGTTCTGGAACCAAACCCCAGCGAATATGGAGGGACAACTATAATAACAAAAACTTTCACACCTACCTTGTTCACACTTGCTGGGCTCCCCAGAAGTGAACAGAGCTCTAAAGAAGCTCCTTTCACTTTCCGGATTGAAATCCTGACTGTTCTTGTGAGAAGACAAGAGTGCCAGAAATTCAAAAAAAGCAAAATACATGGCAAAAAGTTAGACTAATCACCTAAAAACACTTAAAACTTTACAAGTAACCTGGGGAAGGTTCAAAACAGTGTGCCACTTACCTGGATGTCCCAATCTCACCAGGAAGTGTTCTGGCACAGACCTCCCATTGGTGTGGGGATTGCACCAGCGAAACGGTCACCTTTTCACGCACTGTCAATTCTGTCACGAAAATGGAATGGGGGATCCATTCATAGCTTAGCTCATTAATAAAAAACAGTGCTGGTGGAACGGCAGCAGAATGGGAGCATTACAAGAGGGGAATGACGTCATCTGAAAGGGAAGCCCTTTAGCAATCTGTTGGCATTGTGATGATGCCATATTTAGAGCGTCTGATAATCTCCTTTGTCAGCTGCAGCCTCCCCAATGTAGCCATTGGGGCCAGTGGGGAATGGGGATGCAGCAGAAGAGCACCCAGATATTTTCCTATAGCTGGATATTCAGCAACTGATATCCACAATGACCTCCGGGAATCCTCTGGAGGTCCCTACAAATGACATCTTTGCTGTGCATCCAGCTATAGGAAGATACCTGAATGCTTAATGCCCCCTCCCCCCTGCTCCACACCAGCTAGGAAATTGCCATGTTGAGGAGTTTGTAGACAAGAAAAGGGGGTTGGAGACAGGTTGGTCATTGCATGGTTGGTAGAGAATTCCAGCTTCTGCTACAACCCAAAAAGTGAATTACAATGGTATACATCCAATTTATGCCATCGTACCTCACTATCAGGATGTCAGCCATTGTTATATATCATAGTGATATTACACAGCATAAGCCAACTATGTGTCAGGCAAAATGACTGCCTACTGAAGATAAGAAAAGAGAAGAAAAAGGATGAGGACCACTATAAATGATAAATATTTAAGAAAAAAGAAATTGCTGATTAGGTACATAAAAGATCCAGTTGCTTTATGTATTGTTGTATTGTTGTCCTTATGAGGGCAACCTGACTATTATTTAGGACTTCTTCCACAGCAAACGGACATCTTTTTGTCAATATAATGGCAACCCACCCTCACCCTCACTGTGGATGCACCACCTGAACTATCCTTTACGCAAGGAAGGATGAGACTGTACCCAGGAAATGCAAATTAACTCAGAGGATCTCTTACAAGCAAATGTCTGGATTTTGACATTTTTCAGGCATATTTTTGATGCAGTTCATTACCTGCTCCTAACTGAAGTGTTAAATTTATTTTTCCTTTCCTGATTGTGCTGAATCCTGAATACCTGATCATCTGACCTTAACCATATAGAGCAGAAAATCCTTTTAATTTAGCAAAGACCTTAACAACAGAAATGGCATTTAACATGAGCTCTTTGGTCAGACCTTACCTGGAATATTGTGTCCAGTTCTGGGCAGCACAGTTCAAGGAGGATATTGATAAGCTGTAACACATCCAGAGGAGGGTGACCAAGAATGGTCAAAAGTCTGGAAGCCGTACCCTATGAGGAGTGGCTTAGGGAGGGAGGTATATTTCGCCTGGAGAAGAGAATGTTACGAGGTGACATGATAACCATGTTTAAATATTTGAAAGGATGCCATATTGAAAATGGAACAACAAGCTTGTTTTCTGCTACTCCAGAGACAGGGATTTGTCTGCTTAGGCAATATACCCCATCTTGCGCTCATCTCAGAGCCTTGTGCCCTGTTCTGCCCCTGGGCAATCCTCATCACCACTGGGGCAGATACGGGGCTGAGATGGGGGGAAGGTGGAGTAGGGCCCGATTATAAGAAAATACCTGATTTACTCTGTTTCCACTGGGAGGAAATGGATTGGGCCCATTTGTCCATAGGAACCCACCCAAACAGGCCAGCCCTCAATGCTGCCACTACCCCTCTGGCTCTTCTAGAAGGCAGGAAGCAGGTCCACAGCATGTGACCAAGATCGCAGGGGGCCTCAGCCATATGTTGCGAGGGCCCTTCCTCCCTTCTGAGAAAGGGAGGAAAATGGTGGTGGGGGCAGCTGTAGCAATGAGCCAGCATACCCATCAGGACTTCCTCCTGTCCCATGGAGGGAACAGGGGAACAATGGGCCTGATCTATGGGCAGGATAAGTCGGCAGGGAGTCAATGTATCCTGGCTCATGTAGATGAGCCCTAGCACATGGAATAATGGATTCAAACTATGGGAAAGGAGATTCCACCTAAACAGTAGGAAGAACTTCCCAAGGTGAATATTCTGCCTCAGAATGTGGGGGAGTCTCCTTTTTGGGAGGTATTTAAACCGAGACTGGATGGCCATCTGTCAGAAGTGCTTTGACTGTGTATTCCTGCATGGCAGGAGGTTGACTGGATGGCTCTTGTGGTCTCTACCAACTCTGTGACTCTTTGATTCTACATATTTGAAGATGTTTGTACCATTTTGTGCATCACCATCATTATATTATTGTCATTAATATTATTATTATTAGCCTTTATTTTGATTGACTCAGTTTTATTGTATTCAACAGCCTGCACAAGCACTTCTTGCATTCATAAATCTTCTATAAGAAGCATTTTCAAAACACATGCACCAATAAGAAGTACACACATTTTTAAAAATAAAATAGAAGTTGTCTCTCTGATGTAAACAGTTTTATAGTGGGCCCTTGGTATCTACTGTGGTTTAGTTTCAGGAGCCCACGTGGATACCAAAATCCATGGATGCTCAAGTTCCATTATATACAATAACATAGTAAAATGGTGTCCCTTATATAAAATGGGAAAATCAAGGTTTGCTTTTTTTATATATATTTAAAAAAAAAAATTCAAGCTGTGAATAGCTGAATCTGTAGATACAGAATTCATGGATATGGAGGGCTGACTTCATTTATGATCAGTAAGAGTGAATCATGTGATTGCTGGGTAGAAACTTGCAGCTCCTGAGTCATCAGTTTTGATTTACTGGGAAAAAAAACATAATATAAAAGAAAAGGGATAAAATACAAGTTATAGCATCTTCCTTACCCCAGCAGATTAAATCCTGTAGTCCCATAATTAATTTGAACAGTTTAGTCAACCTATGATGGATTTTTATTTGGCTCAACCAAGAGTGTTAGCTTGACAATTATACAAAATGGCCAATCAATAAACCTAAAACTAGAGCACAGTGAAGGCCCCCACTGTTACTTTCTATTCTTGAACTACCCTTGGGGAATTAATTTGAGTCAACAAGAATACAAACTCTTAATGATATGTCTCTTTCTCAAGAGGCATTTGGCAACTAGAGTCTTCAGCCACTTAAGTTTGACTTGTGTGCATCATATTTGCATAATATAAACTTTATAATGAACAATTGCGTGAAATGATTGACTGCCTGGAGAAAAGCAGAGTTAATTTCCACTAAAATTAGCACTGTTCCTTTAATTATCCTAGCTTAATTACTACAACGTCTGGCTTTTGGAGAAAAATATTTCAGACATTTCATCTGTGAGTATTTTCTTGTTAGTGACATTCTCAAGGGGATTTGAAATGATTTTTCTTCTTCTTCTTTTCTTTTCTGTTCCCATGAACTGCAACCATAAATGGAAAATATTATGCAACTGTGAGCATTTACTTTCTAACAGCTTTTAGTACATGACTATTTGCACGCTTTGGTGGAAAGTTAGTAACATAATGTGCTGTGTTAGACATGCAGGATTAAACTGTTCTCCTATTAACAGTTCATTCCTATACATTATTTGCTCCAAAGTAAAACCCACTAAGCCCAGTTCAGACAAAAGTACAGCCTAAGTTTATATTTCTTTGAACCAAACTGCATCTGTGGGTGAAGCTAAGATTAGAGCACCTCTTCTCCCTGTGTTCTAACAGTAACCATGTTCATCCCCATGACCAATTAGTCCCTTTTTTAGTAGTTTCAGCCAATGACCTCAATTTAGCTTAAGGCAAACACATACTTACATATGAGAAGTTGTACCAGAATGGCAGCTAAGGATGTTATCACACTACACTGTTATAGTGCTATTATTCCACTTTAACTGCTATAGCTGCCTCCTGTGGAATTCTGGGATTTGCAGTTTAGGGAGGGGCATTTAGAACTCTTGGCCAGAGAGGTCTTAGGCCTCACTAAACTACAAACCCCAGAATTCCACAGGAGGCAGCCATAGCAGCTACAGTGCAATAGCACCATAACACTATAGTCCTAAGTACAGGTATATAGCTAGATCATATTCCTTTTCTTGTTTCTTTGAACACATCTCATTCTCTAATTGGTCAATCCACTGAGGCCAGTCTTCCCTGATCTGGCCCTTTGTATGAGTTTGGTCTACAGCTCCCATCATCCCTGACTATCAGGTTGGTAGTTGTAGTCCAAAACATCTCAAGGACACCCAGTTGAGGAAGGGCAACTTACATTGAAATATATTATCCCCTTGTTCCCTAGGCACCCAAATCCCCGCCACCTCCCAGGCACCCTCCAAAACACTTTCCAGAAGGTCAGGGGACTGTCCTCAATAAGAGGATGGCATGCTGGAGATTGCAGGGGGGCAGGTGATTTGTCCCACACTGTATGGAGTCCTTTCCAAAATATGCCTTCTTTCCATTGCAGCTCCTAATGTCCCATTCCAAATATCAATGTGTTGCTCAAGTCCCCACCCCATATATATATATATATATATATATATATATATATGCAAAACTGGATTACAAAGAGTCCTGTGTAGTTGAACCTCCTCAGGAAATATCAATCAGAAATATAACCAATAATCGAACACTAAAAAAAAAATTAAGAAAGCTATTGAGTTCTCCCAGGAATAATAAAGGCTGTCCACCAACTAGCCTAGGCACACTTACTTGGTCGTAAGCTATAGTGAACACATGCAGGGCACTTCTATGTACACACTGTCCTTGTAAGAGTGTTCATATTTAAAACTGAATGATAATGGATGGGGAAAGTAATTTGCCCTCCTTCTGAAACTACCTGTAAGTAGGCAAAATTAATAACAACCTGCCTGCCAGTCTTGAGTCCCTGCCACTTTAAAAACAGTTCCAGGGTCTCTGCACTTGGCTACAGATTCTTCTGAGACAAGGCAATTGGGCAGTGTGAAAATACTGACTTTTCAGAACAGGGAAAATCTTATACCAGGGGTTTCCAAGGTGAATTTTGACAGTGTCCCTTGAGATGAATGTCATGGTGATTGCTCGAAAATTTCATTTCTTTCAATCTGTTGGCCATGCTGGCTTGGGGGGCCGTGTCTAGGAGTTGTGGTCAATAGGTAACATTTCCAGGCTCCAATCATGGTGCTATTTACTCTTACTCCAGCCCATCTCTTGAGGTTGACGTCATTGAGGAATAGTACATAGAATCATAGAATCATAGAGTTGGAAGAGACCTCAAGGGCCATCCAGTACAACCCCCTATTATGCAAGATTAAACAATCAAATCATTCCCGACAGATAGCCATCCAGCCTCTGTTTAAAAACCTCCAAAGAAGGAGACTCCACCATAATCTGAGGCAGTGCATTCCACTTCTGAACAGCTCTTACTGTCAGGAAGTTCTTCCTAATATTCAGGTGGAATCTCTTTTCCTGTAGTTGGAACCCATTGCTCCATGTCCTAGTCTCTGGAGCAGCAGAAAACAAGCCTGCTCCATCCTCAGTATGATTTCCCTTCAAATATTTACACATGGCTATCATGTCCCCTCTCAACCTTCTCTTCTCCAGACTAAACATGCCCAGCTTCCTAAGCTGCTCCTCATAGGTCATGGCCTCCAGACCTCCAACCATCCTGGTCACCCTCCTCTGGACACGTTCCAGCTTCTCAATATCCTTCTTGAATTGTGGTGCCTAGAACTGGACACAGTATTCCAGGTGAGGTCTGACCAAAGTAGAACACAGGGGCACTATTACTTCCCTTGATCTAGACACTATACACCTATTAATGCAGCCTAGAATTGCATTGGCTTTTTAAGCTGCTACATCACACTGCTGACTCATGTTCAGCTTGTGGTCCACTAAGGACTTTTTCAGATGATACTTACCGTGCAAGGAGGTCTTGGGAGAGGCACAGTGGTGTCGCGCAGCAGGGGGTCCTTTTCAGACGTCACCGTCCCTCTTCCGAAATCATCGGTCTCACTTCCATGAAGGATTAGAAGTGGCCGTGCCATATTTGGCCATTTTTTATTCACGGGCAACTTCCATGATTAAAATATGGTGCGGCCACTTCCAATCCTTCACGGAAGTGATGCCGATGATTTCAGAAGAGGGACAGCAGTGTCTGAAAAGGACCACCTGCTGTGCTACAGGGCCGTGCCTCTCCCGAGACCTCCTTGCGCCGTAAGTATTGTCTGAAAAAGTCCAATGACTCCTAGATCCTTTTCACCTGTACTGCCCTCAAGCCATGTGTCACCCATCCTATATCTGTGCATTTAATTTTTACTGCCCAAGGCATCAGCATTCACAAGAAGAGAGTGAGTTTTGATGTAGTATCCTACAATTCTCCCTACAATTCTCCCTACAATATCCTACAATTCTCCCTGTTGAAATTCATTTTGTTAATATTGGCCCAGCTTTCTAATCTGTTAAGGTCATTTTGAATTCTGATCCTGTGCTCTGGGGTATTAGCTACCCCTCCTAATTTGGTGTCATCTGCAAATTTGATAAGCATAACCTCGATTCCCTCATCCAAGTCATTGATAAAGATGTTGAATAGCACTGGGCCCAGGACAGAACCCTGTGGCACCCCACTGGTCACTTCTCTCCAGGATGAAGAGGAGCCATTGGTGAGCACCCTTCGGGTTCGGTCAGTCAACCAATTACAAATCCACCAAACAGTTGCACTGTCTCGCCCACAGGTTACTAACATTTGCAAGGATATCGTGGGGCACCTTGTCAAAAGCCTTACTGAAATCAATATACACTACATCCACTGTGTTGCCTTCATCTATCAAGTTTGTAACTCTATCAAAAAAAAAAAGAGAGAGAGAGAGAGAGAGAGAGATAAGATTCCTCTGGCATGACTTGTTTTTGAGAAATCCATGTTGACTTTTTGAGATCATGGCATTCATTTCTAAGTGGTTACAGACTGTCTGTTTAATGATCTGCTCTAGAATCTTTCCTAGTATTGATGTCAGGCTGACTGTGCAGTGATTATTTGGGTCTTCTTTTCCCCCCTTTTAAAGACGGGGACAACATTTGCCCTCCTCCAGTCTGCTGGAACCTCTCCTGTTCTCCAGAAATTCTCAAAGATTATTGACAGTGGTTCTGAGATTACTTCTGCCATTTCTTTTAATACCCTTGAATGAAGTTCATCTGGCCCTGGAGACTTGAACTCATTTATACTGGCCAGGTATTCCTGAACTACCTCTTTACCAATTCTGTGCTGTATTTCCCCTACTGCATCATCTGCTCCATCTTCCCCAGGTTGAGCACTGTTCCCCCTTTGGGAGAAGTCTGAAGCAAAGAAGGTGTTAAGTAGTTCTGCCTTTTCTCTGTCCCCTGTTAGCCTTTTACCATCTTCTCCCTGCAGCGGCCCTACAATTTCCTTGTTCTTCCTTTTCCTACAGACTGTCAGGGGATGATAGGACACTCAATTCCCAGCAGAAGCCAAAATCTATCTCAGCAGAGTCAGTAGCAACCCGTTCCCAAGAATACTCTCACACAGAGTGTTTGACGTCCAAATAAGCAGGAGGCACTTTTATCTTCAAAATCAAACAGTTGCAATATATACAAATATTGACAATTGAAGGAGAAACTGCTTCACCAGGCATCAGCATTTACAAGAAGAGAGTGAGTTTTGGACTAGCTCATATATATATATATATATATATATATATATATAGTTGCCCCTCCACACTCGCAAACTTAACATTCGCGGTTTTGATTAGTCGCAGTTTTGGGAGGGCCCCCCCGCCCTCCCAAAACCGCAACAAGGGGCCTCCTGGAGGCCCCGTGAAGGCCCGGGGTGGGAGGGGGGAGGGACAGGAAGGCCTCCACAGAGCCTCCGGAGACTCTCTGGAGGCCCTGTGAAGGCCTTGGGAGGGAGGGGAAGGGCTGGGGAGGCATCCACGGGGCCTCAGGAGACTCTCTGGAGGCCCCGTGAAGGCCTTGGAAGGGAGTGGGGAGGCAGGGGAAAGTGACTCTGGGGCCTCCGGAGGCCCCATGGTCGCTTTGGCGGGGGAGGGGGAGGGCAGTCATTATTCACGGAATTTTCACATTCGCGGGCGTCTGGGGAACCTAACCCTCGTGAATGTGAAGGGACGACTGTATATATATATATATATATATATATATATATATATATACAGGACATTGCCCTCTATTGGCCTGACTGGCATGACTTGGTAGTTCATGCAGTCAGCCATTATGACTCAGCATGGTTCTGCAGTTGTTCGGCCATTTTATAATGGAGTTCAGTCTCTAACTCCTGACATGGACATACCCCAAAAAGGCCTTTTTATTGTTTTTAACCTCTTTAGCAGGCCTGCGCTCCAGCTGAGCTTTGGCTTTTCTGACTTTCACCCTACATGGCTATTTGTTTGAATTCTTCTTTGGTGATTTCCCCCTTTTTCTATTTCTTGTACATGTCCTTTTTAAGTTTTAGCTCAGTTGAGAGTTCTTTTGACATCCATCCTGGTTTCTTTAGACACCTCCCCTTTTTCCTTCTCATTGGAACTGCTTGAAGTTGTGCCTTCAATATTTCACTTTTTACAAACTCCCATCCTTCATGGACTCCTGACCATGGGATCACCCCCAGTAATTCCCTAAGTTTTCTGAAATCAGCTTTCTTAAAGTCTAGAATGTATGCTTGACTATGCGTGGCTTCTTCTTTCCTCTGTATAACAAACTGCAGGAGAACATGGTCACTCCCCCCCAGGGATCCTGCCACTTCCACACCATTAACCAGGTCATCCCCATTGGTTAGGATCAGATCTAAAATAGCTGATCCCCTTGTTGCCTCTTCCACCTTCTGGACAATGAAATTGTCTACAAGGCAAGTGAGGAATTTGTTGGACCTTATATTCTTGGCAGAGTTGGATTTCCAACAAATATCAGGATACTTGAAACCCCCCCCCCTTTACTACTACATCTCTCCTTTCCAAATGTGCCTCTCTCCTTTCCTGATATTTGTTCCAGAAAGGAATCATCCAAGTCCTTGGCTTGGCTTGGAGGTCTGTAGTAGAATGATATCCCTGCTGTTTCTCTCTCCCTTAATTTTTACCCAGATGCTCTCAAACTGGCTCCCAGGATTTAAGTCATGGATCTGTTCACAGATGTACACATCCTTAACATATAATGCTACTCTGCCACACTTCCTGTTTGGTTTATTTTTCTGAAATAGGTTATATACCTCTATTTGTACATTCCAATCATGAGACTCATCCCACCAGGTTTCAGTGATGCCTATGATATCATATTTGTTTTGCTGTGCTAAGAGTTCAGGTTCATCCTGTTTATTTCCCATGCTCTATGCATTCATATAGAGACATCTGAGACCATGGGCAATTACCCCTATCTGCCTTTTAAAGGCTTTATTCCTCCCATTGTTGGGTTGTTGTGTTATTTGCCTTGTTCTCTGTATAACATTTCGGCTATTATCTCTAGCACTCAATGAACTCTTGCCTTCAAGAGTACTGTCTGCCTCCCCAAAACAACTCAGTTTAAAGCCCTCCTGATCAGATCTTTCAGACTCTTCACAAAAACATTCCTGTAACCAACTGCTGTAAGGTGCAGCCCATCTCTTGCCAGAAGTCCACTTCCCTGAAACTGCATCCCATGGTCCAGGAAGCCAAATTGTTCCCGGAGGCACCATCTGCGTAGCCAGTTGTTCACTTTTCTTCTCTCCCTTCCTGGACCATGCCCTTCCACTGGAAGGATAGACGAAATGACTATCTGTGGATCCAAGTTCTTCAGCTTCCTACCCAAAGCCTCATAATCCCTTGTGATCTTCTGGAGGCTATGCCTTGCAGTATCATTGGTTCCCACATGGACCAAAAGGAAGGGATAATGGTCAGAAGGCTTGTTGAATCTTGTCAGCCTCTCTGTAACATCTTGAATTTTTGCCCCAGGTAGACATCATACCTCCCGAGACATTTTGTCAGGCCTGCTGAGACACAATTGATGGTTCCACTGTTACGCTGCACTAATTTTTACATGCTGTTTTCAAATACGATGTATAACCTCAAGTTTTCTTGTAGGTCTATTTTACACTAAATAACTTTTATGAGATTTCTTCATTTGCATGAAGAACAGAAAGCAGTTTCAATTGATGTTCACATAACTTGCTGATATTGTTAGTGGCTTAGAAAGTATAACATAATGGTACATGTATTCTTAGTAGATGTTTGTTTACTTTTGATTTGATTTACATTTTAAGTCAAAGGTAAGCAACAAGTAGAACTAGCATGTCGTAGCGGTTTGAGCATTGGACTATGGTTTTGGAGACCAGGGTTCAAATCCCTGCTTGGGCATGGAAACCCACTGGGTGACCTTGGGCAAGTCACACTCAGCTTCAGAGAAAGGCAAAAGCAAACCCCTCTGAACCAATCTTGCCAAGAAAACCCTGTGATAGGGTCACCTTAGAATTGCCATAAGTCAGAAATTACGTGAAGGCACACAACAATGAGGCAACAAGTAAGCCAACTCTTGTTAATACTGCTCAGAAGAAGCCAATTTTACCTTGAATATTCTATGATGAAACAACTGAAAATGAAGCAAGAGATAGTGCTGGAAGATGAGACTCCCAGGTCAGAAAGCACTCAATCAGCTATGAAGGAAGAACAAAGGACAAGTACAAGTTGTGCTGTGTCTAATGTTGCAACTCCACCCATGACAAAAGGATGTTCAATTGCGAACATACTCAGATATTAAAAGAAAGTCCAGAGCTCCACAATACATATAATAGAAACATGGATAGTGAGAAGCATGATTTAGGGCAGGCTTGCACAACACACCCAAGGTTTTCCTGCAGCCTGTGACAATAGGTTAAAATTGGTAAACATTTCAACTGTTTTTACTCAATCTTCTGGTGCCACCAATCAGTGCTACAGTCTGATTGGTCTATGGTGGCCGCCAATCTTATTTTTGAAAGTAAACAAAGCCATACCGAAAGAAACCAGCCCCTGCACAATCTACCAGAGACTTTGGAGCTGCTGCCATGGTGTTGGTTAGAGCTTGGTGTTGGAGCTGCTGCCTTCATGTTGGAGCTGCTGGCCTCTGCCTTCCCTCACTTCCAGGGCTGGCTGTCAGCCATGAAGATCTGATTTGGCAGTGGCAGCGAGGGAAGGCAGAAGCTGCTTTAGCCCTGGTCACTGGGGACTGAAGCAGCCTCTGCCTTCTTATGCTCCATGGCTGGCCAGCTGCCAGCCGTGAAGACTCAATTTGGCAGTGGCAGTGGTGGCAAGGGAAGGGTCTGTGAGGAGATGATTTGGTGGTGGCAGTGATGGGGATAGAGGTATGGCCACCCCAGCAAGCATCCCGGGGTAGATTGAGGGAGAGGAGAGCTGTAGAGTGAGCAAGGCACCCGGGGTGGGGGGAAAGAGGAAGAGGAGGTAATTATACTTTTATTAATTAATTATTAATTAATTTTATTATTACTTTAATTAATTAATTAATTAAACATTTACTTGGAAAGTGAGCTGCTAAAAATCTGTCTATGGCCCTCAGAAATTTGGCCTGTTTTGATTCAGCCCCTACCTACTGCCAAGTTGTGCAGGCCTGATTTAGGGGAAGCTACAAATTATTCATTGCAATACTTGTGGTGAGTAAGCTTAAATGGACAGAAATTAGAAAGTTATAATCAGATAATTACATTGTGTTTTACTTTGGAAATTACAATCTGAGAAGAAATTGGGTGGTATTAATAGTGAGACAAGTTGTAGCAAAAATAGTCAGAGGATATAAGGCAAAGTCTGACTGAATAATATCAATAAGACTTCATGGAAAACCAATTACTATAACCATAATCAAAGTTTATGCTTCAACAATGGAGACAGATGTGGAAGAAATTGAAAGATTTTGTGCTGGGAAACAGGACAAATGATCATAATCATAGGTGACTGGAAAGTAAAAGTAGGAAACAGAGCTGGCCAAGGACCAAGAGGTGAACCTGGAGAATGATGTGTGATGTCCAGCCAGGACTGTTTGAATCTCCCCAGCATTTTCCTTTGTTTTAGTTCAGGCCTTAGGATGTCTGAGTTTAGGAATATTTTAATGTATTAGAACTGTGGGAGGAGCTGAAGAATTCCCCTGCATTTTTCCAGGTTTTGGTTTGTCCCTTCCCATCAAGCTCTGTTCTAGGTAGTAGTTTTTAGTTTTGCTCAGTCTTTGCTGTGAGCTTGCAGAGAGCTGTTTATTGGTGGCAAACTTCCTCCTTTTTTGAACTTTATATTCAGCATCAGAGCCTTTTTGGGTAAAGGAATTTGATCTCACCAGGGTACTGGCGTTGCACACCCAAATCTGCCACCACCTTTAGTTGGGTGTGTCTTCACATGATGTATCAAATTTCATGAGGTCAACAATTTGTTCACTGCAAGCATGTTCTTCAGAAGAGATAGCTGTATATGTGGATATTCCAGGAAGGCCAGTATAGAAATCAAATAGACTACACAGTTGGAAACAGATGATGGAGAAGCCCGTTCTCTCTGCAAAAACAAGCCAGGAGTGTATTGTGGCAGAGGGCATAAACTGCTAAATTAGAGTAAAACTAAAGAAGTAAACCAAATCAATCACAGTGCCAAATATAACCTAAGGAATATCCCTGTACAATTTAAAGGCCATGTAAAGAACAGATTGGTACTACTAACCCTTATGGACCAAGACTATATGATCAGGACAAAATAAAAACATGATGGAAGCTTTACACTGAAAAGCTATACAAAAGACATCAAAGAATGCCAGATGCCTTAGAGAAAGAATCTTTTGACAATTAACCTATAATTTTACAAAGTGAACTGAAGCTGCTCTCAAAGTTTTTGGAAGAAACAGCTCACTAGGAACAGATGGCATACCAATAGAGCTATCTTAAGCTATAAGACACAATCTCTCTATATATTTCCCTTAGGTATGTTGCTGTTTCCAGTGTGCTGATTGGCTGCTTAGGAAACTGACCAACCAATCAAAGCTCAGTTGGGCAGCCGATCAGGACATTGGGGCAGGACCATGTGGAAGTTTCAGTCCTTTCTAAACATGGCGGCAGCAGAGGGAGTGTGAGTAGCATGGGGAGATGTGGTGTGTATGTGTGTGTAGGATGCACGTGCCTGAGTGTGGAGGGGGCGCAAGCCAGGGGGCGAGCCTGGCAATAGGGGAGGGGAGCCTGGTGATGGGAACCCTGGTGACAGGGGGGGGCGACAGCAGGAGGGGCAAGCCTGGCGACGGGGGGGCAGAGCCTGGCAATGGGGGGGTGATGGGGGAGGGCAAGCCTGGTGACTGGGGGGTGATGGGGGAGGATGAGCCTGGTGACGGGGGAGGTGAGAGCCTGGCAATGGGGGGCAATGGGGGAGGGCGAGCCTGGCAACGGGGGGGCGACAAGGGGAGGGTGAGCCTGGTGATGGGGGGAGGTGAGAACCTGGCAATGGGTGGTGAGGGAGGAGGGCAAGCCTGGTGACTGGGGGGTGATGGGGGAGGATGAGCCTGGTGACGGGGGAGGTGAGAGCCTGGCAATGGGGGGCAATGGGGGAGGGCGAGCCTGGCAATGGGGGGGCGACAAGGGGAGGGTGAGCCTGGTGATGGGGGGAGGTGAGAACCTGGCAATGGGGGGGAGAGGGGGGAGGGCAAGCCTGGCAACGGGGAGGCAATGGGGGGAGGGCAAGCCTGGCGACAGGGGAAGGGTGAGTCTGGAGATGGGGAGAGTGAACCTGGCAATGGAGGGTGATGGGGCGAGCCTGGGGGGGGAGTTTGAAGGTGTATGTTACACCGGGTATAGCTAGTTTATCAAATTCAGATTAAAAATTGCCAACAAATATGGAAAACAAAACAATGGCCTACAGAGTTAAAACACTCAAATTTTAATCACCAAGAAAGGGAACAGCATGCATTGTCGTAATGATCAGAGCATTGCAGCCATCTCCCATGCATGCAAAAGTGATGAGCAACATTTTACAATAAAGACTTTTACCATCTATGGAGAGAGAAGAGCCAGACATCCAAGCTGGGATCAGCAAATGAAGAGGCACTAGAGATCATATTACAAATATGTGTTAGATAATGCATCTCACCAAAGAATGAATTTCAGAAGAATATCAACCTGTGCTTTTGAGATTATAGCAAAATATTTGATTGTGTAGATCATAAGAAACTATGTATTGTTCTTAAACAAATAGGTGTGCTGCAACATTTGATTGTCCTGATGTCTAACCTATACTCAGTACAAGATGCACCATCAGGAACAGAATATGGAAAAACAGAATGGCTTCCAATTGGCAAGGGGGTCTGGCAAGGCTGTATTTTGTCACTTTAGTTGTTTACCTTGTATGCTGGATGTATCAAACGTAAAGCTGGATTAGATCCAGAGGAAGGAGATATGAAAATCAGAGGAAGGGACATCAACAATTTAAGATTTGGAAGGACTTGAAGAAAGTCAAGGAAAAGAGTGCATAGCCAGGATTACAGTTGAAAATAAAAATAGCGATCACAGATTTTCTATACCTTGGCTCACTCTTGGGTCTTGAAGGTCTCTTATTCATAGGATTGCCATAAGTCAAAGCCAGCTTGATGGTAAATAACAGCAACACAACTATGAATAGGTAATTCTAGGAAGTCTCACTTTGCATATTCACACATCTGGTAGGCCTTCTATTCATACTTAAGTTGTTTGACATGAACAACTGGCTCAGCATCTTCCTGCAGTTATTAACAATCTTACAATGGATTTCTAGGTAGTCAAATATTTCAGATGTTGGAAATATAACTATTAGAACTATGGATTTTATCAGATGAGCCCCTTAAAAGCATTCTTTTGCTGGCATTAAAAAAAAAATCCATTTTGTGCCAGCAAAAGAACAACTCCCAGCAATGAAAGCAGAAGTGAACAGAGTTCCGTTCACTTCTTCGTTCAAAATCCCACGTATTCTCACAAGAATACATAGTGTGGGAAATTCAAAAATAAAACAAAAAAATAACACTAAAAAAGTTACACCAAGCACCTAAACACTCTAAAAAAAAAACTTCCAAGTAATCCGGAGAGAATCATAAAAAGTGCATCGCTTCCCTGGCTGTTGTGATCTCACCCAGAAGTATTCGCGCTGGACCAGTCATTGATGCTACATTGATGTGAGTACAATGGTACAAAAGCACCACAGGGGATCTGTTGAAGGCTTCAGCTGTCAATAAAAAATGATGGGTTTTGGTAGGGAAATAACCGCAAAAGGGTGACATCATCTGATATGTGTGCCCTTTTGTGGTTATGTGGCAATTTTATGCATCTGCTAAAGTCCTATGACTTCGAGAATCCTCCAAATAAATGGTTATTTACAGTGCCTATGTTGATTAGAGAATGCTGGAATTTATAGTCCAAAAAATATCTTTTCTTTAATCTGATGGCTCATTGAGTCATGGGTTCATGAAGACTAGCTGTAGCTCAGTGGCAGGGTAGATGCTTTTCATGAGAAAGGCTGTCAGTTCATTCCTTGGCATCTCCTCTTAGAGCTATGAGTGATTGCCTTCTGAAATTTTGGAGAGTACTGGCAATCACTGAGGATTATGCTGAACTAAAGGGGCTTGGATCAATAAAAAACAACTTCATATAGCTATGACAGTGCAAGAAGGCAGAACAAAGCTTTCCAGAGACTAGCTCATCATTGTGTCCAGAGATAAAATGTATCTCGACTTCATTTGAGGACCAGACAACTCATTAAAGGGAATATATTTTCCTTTTTACAATGGACTTGCCTCAGATATAGTGTATGTGCTTTAGCAATTAGACTTACAAATTAAGCCAATCACAAAACAAGTTCAGAATACCTAGCTAATGACAATCATATGTTATGACAAACATGCCTTTACCCACTGAGGGAACATCTCTGCCAGGTATGTGCTAAATGTGTCATCTAGTTTTATTCTCATAGTTACATATAGACATTGAGCCAAGAGTTTCTTAGAAATCAAGAGCTAAGCCAGCTTAAAATCAAGTTCATAGAGGCTGGGAAGTCAGTGGTGAGGCCAGGTGTGTTTCTTCTGCCTACGTGCCTGGGAACAGGTGTGGTTACTCTGCACAAGCTTCCAATGCACTTATGTAATACCTCATGAATAAAACCCAGAAACCAGTATTCCAGCTGCATCTGTACTATATTAAACTCTTCACCAAACTAGACAGAATTCTGAGAAATGATGCAAATACAGATGACCTCCTTTGTGGAAGTCCATATCATTTAGATCACACTGGCAGCCAGACAAGAGTATGGCAGGGCTGAATCACTGCCTCAGGAGCTGCCAAGGGGTTCCTCCTGATAACGACAAGTTTTGAATAATTCCACTCAGTATACAGGGAAAATAGTGGTTGTGTTGATTTGATGCAGGCAGCTGACATAGCCTGGACTGGTTACCTCTATAGTCCTGATGCCCACGAATGTGATAAGAAAGCTGGAAAGCAGTGATGTAAAAGTGTGTAAGCAGGCAGGCACTCAAAGTGGAAATAAGAAAGGGATTAATTAGGGCTTTCTGACTATCCTAAGAGAAAATGGCCAGAAACATACATAGGATATTTTGTGGAAATCTAACTTTAGTCCCACTAAGTTGGAGTGATTTCGACTGGTCTACTCTATGTATAACATACATACCTACAATATTTTTATTTCATTAAAAAAAAACATTTACCCTGATTATCTGTTTAAAGAAACATCTAAAGTGGTAATCTGTAACAGTAAAAGTATGTATGTTTGTCTGTCTTATTCTGCAACTCCAAGTCCATGAAACACAGAGACCTGAAAGATGGCATTCGGGGACCCTTAGAGTGTATTTCTCATCCATTTTAACAGATTAATTAGTTAAATCCTACCTAGTCCTGACTTTAGCTGCTGGCAGTGGCTGCTTAGAAACCATGAGGGTGCAGGCTCCTTTAGGAGTTGTTACTGAGGAAACAATTAGCTTTGGATAAAATGTTTTTTCAGCTTTTTTTTGGAATTTGAATTTCCGGAGGACTATGGCAGTATAAGGATTGTTCCTTTGCTTCACTGTCTGAGGAGGATAACCTGGCAGGGGGGTAAAGACTGGCTGGAGAGATTTGACAATTGATAATTGTGCCCCCCCCCCGCCGCTGATAAAGGGGAAGCAGAGGGGCTCATAGAAGTTTGGATCCTGATTTGGAAGCCCTATTCTTCATTTCTCAAAGGAGTGGATGAAGAAGAACATGGAGAGAAACAGAGGGAATCAAGAGCAAACCACAATCTCATCTGAGCAGCCATGATTAGCAGCATAAGTGCTGCCACCGCTTTTTAGAAACAGTTAGGCATTAACTTATTTTGAAGATGTGACTGCTGCAAACCTGCCAGAAAAACTGTCAAATTCAAATTGTCTTCATCAAGGGACTCATTGTCAAACATTGTGATTGTAAGTAAAGTCAAAGTATAGTGCTACAGAATAGAGAGGCAGGCATAAACTTAGCCCTGGAAAATGGACTGAATTAGATAGACGAGGCTGGAGAGGAAGAGAAAGTACAATTTAACTTAATTGGGACAGTTTAAGTGGGATCTAAAGAAAGTTAAAATATTAATTGCACTGTGTTATGATCACAATTACAATTAATAGAAAAAGAACAGCAAGCAAGCTGACTAGCTAGGAGAACAGATACACATAGCAGAGAAAGAATATCCTGCTAAATATGTTGGATACATTGTAGTGAGGGGAAGAGAAGAATATCGATATACCCCAGGACATACCTCAGGACAGCCTGATTAAAGATTGCCTTCAAGATACATCAAGATTTTAATGTGAATTATTGATGGAGTGTTTAATTTCGGTATCTAATTATTACCGTGAAATGTTTATTGTACGATCCTTTAACTTCCTTGTGAAGTTTGGTTTGGTGATAGTAGGCCCTCCCTGCAAGGCTGGGTTACTGATTAAGAAGGTCCCTCCTGGAGACTTATGGAATCTGAAGGATTCCTGAATGGTCTGTGGGATTTTACAGCTGACTGGATTGACAATTCATTTGAGGCTTTGGCATAATGGGACCATGAAATGGAAAGGGTCATTGGTACAGTCACTCTTAAATGCCCAGTCCAGTGCTGCAGAGCCTACAATTCAACTTGGTATACAGAAAATCTATGGGCAATGAAGCATGTTGGATGATGGTTAGCATTTAAGTCATGTAGGTCACAGAATAAGTATGACTAAAGATCAGCAAGAATTCTATGTTGTGCCTATTGTATGACAGTGACATTGGTTAAAAAAAAAAAAGTCCACAACTGGAGCCTCTACATGCTGCCCAGCAGAGTTATTCCAATTGGTGATGGACATATTGTGACCAAGCTCAGACAGACCAGCAGTGGATTTCTCAGTTAGCTGCTGTCATGTTTGCCAGGCACTCTGAGGAGAAAATAGATAATATTTGCTCAGAGCCTGATACCATAGTTATTGCAGAGTCTGAGGAAGTGTCCAATGCTCTACTTGGTTACACCTCCTGGGATCAGTTTTAGTGGTTGTGGCCTAATGATGTGGGCAAAACACTTGAATTAGTCGGTCTCACCACGTGTAAGCTTGACTCTTTCCCATCTTTGCTGATAACATTTAGCAGAGGTAGATAGATCAAGTGGGCCAAGGGCATGGTAAAAGCCTCACTAAATTAGGGGGAGGTGTGTGCTGCCTTGAAAGAGGTTGTAGTATTTCTGTTCCAGAAAACAATTCCCTGAGTACAGTAGTATTTGCAAACTACCACCCCATTACTAATATCTCCTTTGAGGGTATAGTTCTCAAGTGTGTGGTGGCTGGATAATATCATACTTGTTTGGAGGAGACCAATTATTTGGACCATTTCAGTCTGGTTTCAAGCCAGGGCACAGCACTGAAACAGCCTGAGGACTTTATTAGAGGCACTAAATACGGCATCATAATGCCAGCACATAAATGCGAAAGGGCTTGTGTACAGCATGATGTCGCCTTTTCATGTTTATGTCCTGGCCAAAACCTATACTTTTTAAAGCACCTCTGTGGTGCTTTAGTGACGACATTGCCAGTGTGTGAAACATCGCACCATTGTACTCACATGAATGCAGCGTGAATGGCCGGTTCGGCACCAACACTTCTGGGTGAGATCGCAACATCCAGGTAAGTGACACACCTTTTGTGACCCTCCCCAGGTCACTTGTAATTTTTAAGTGTGTGTATGTGCTTTTAAAAACCTTTTTCTGTGTTCTTTTTGTTTTTGTTTTTGAATTTCCCACATGAGCATCTTCTTGTGAGAATCCACGGGATTTTGAACGAGGAAGTGAATGGAGCCTTTGTCGGGAAAGCAAGGTAGGTGCAGAATGGGGAGTTCTTTTACTGGCATAAAAATAGGTATATATATATATTTTTATGGCAGCTAAAGAACATTTTAAGGGGCTCGTCTGGTAAAGTCTTTAGTGTCTTTGACTGACAGCCTACTCCCAATGAAAGACAGGATGAGTGCTACCCTGTTGATCTTCCTGGATGTCTCAATGGCTTTTGGTACCATTCATCATGGTAACTTGGTGGACTGGATCCGCTGAATGGGAGTACATTTGTCCCTCCATATCCACGGATTTGGTATTCATGGATTTAAGTATTCACAGCTTCAAAATATTCTTTAAAAAACAGTAATCCAAAAAGCAAACCTTGATTTTGCCATCTTATATAAGGGACACCATTTTGCTATGCCATTGCATATAATGGGACTTGAGTATTCATGGATTTTGGTATCCACGGGGGGGGGGGGTCCTGGAACCAACCCCCAGTGAATATGAAGGGACAACTGTACAACACACTATGTTGTAGTGATTCTACTCCTATCTGTGAGTCTGTTTCCAGACAGCAGCACTGAGGGATTTCTGTTCAGCCTGTGGTCATTAAGTTTGGGGTGCTATAGATTTCTGTCTTTTTCTCATTCAATACCTGTTCAATACCTATGAAGCCTCTGGGTGACATCATACGCAGGTTATTCAGGTGGAGAGGAGTGCCATCCGTGTACTGATGACACCCAGCTCTACTTCTCCTTGTTGGAATTGGTTGGGGCTGCGTGAGTGCATGGACCAGTGCCTGGATACTGTAATGGGCTGGGTGAGGACCAATAAGTAGAAGCTGAATCCCAGTAAAATGAATCTCAAGACCAGGAATTGTGTAAGTTACCTGCTCTGGATGGGGTTGCACTCCCTCTGAAGGAGCAGGTGCATAATGTGAGAGTACTCCGAGATCTGTCTCTGGACATTATCAGACAGGGCTGAAATAGCAGAATCATGACACAATAATATCATAAATGGGTTTGTATTATCTCACAACATCATCCTTCTCCAGTGGTCTATGTGTGTTCCACCCATTAATTAGGCATAACTTTTAATTGATGGGCAAAGCCATCAATAGCCTTCAATATGACTCTTTTTGCAATATTGACAAGCATGCAATAATAGCATCTCGCTGTAATTGCACGATTACAGCATGAATGGGCTGTCCTTCCCCTCCCCTTTCCCAATGAGAACACATAATTAAACATAATTAAACTTCTGAGGGAGAATGTGAAGAGGACCTACAGGACACTCTTTTGATCAGCTGTTGCCTTTTCTTGGTACCTTATAATGTTTAAGTGTTTATTTGTGAATTTCTTTGGTTATTTATTTGTTTTTTGTGTTTTAGAGTGAAGTTGCGTCTTCTTGCGAGAACAGATGAAATCTCTCCCATGCAAAATTCAGAAAGCAAGAGAACATTTTTCTTAATGCGCCAGCAAGCAGGAGACGTTAATACTCTGTCATTAGAAGGCAATGTGAAGACAAGTGTTACTATAGTGCAAGGTGAAATCCCGTTCTTAAACTGCCAGTGGTGGTTGCACAATAAATCCATGATGGTAGTATTGCGCAATTACGATGCCGTGCTGTAATTACTATAATCATGCCACTATGTTTCCACTTTGCTCAATCGTGGAATTACAGCAATTTTTCGATGCTAGTCTAATAAAGTCCTTAGTCACTGGAGGCCCAAGTAGACTTCGTGGCTCAACATATTTGGCACCAGCTTTGACTGATGTACCATCTACAGCCTTTCCTGGACAGGGATACCTTAGCCACAATAGCCTCATTCTAGTAACATCAGTTTAACTACATGGCTCTACATGGAGCTGCACTTGTAGGTGGCTCAGAAGCTGCAACTAGTGCAAGATGCAGCAGCAAGACTGCTGATTGGAGCACCATATAGACAACCTGTAATACCAGTCTTAGTGGATCTTCCCTGTCTGTCAGTTCACTTCCAATCTGAATTCAAGGTGTTGGTGATGACATTTAAACAGTGGCGTCATTAGGCTTGGTGTCACCCAGTGTGGTAACTCATCACCTCAATGGATCTCTTCCCATACCAGACCATACAGAATGCTTAGTCATGTTTTCTGTATTAATGTTACTCATAAATTGTAATTCCTGTATATCACTGAATGTAATGGCAATAATAGTAACATAAACAACTAGTAAAAATTAAATTCACTCCTTCAAATTACAATATAATATGCACAGCCTAGCAGATTTATTTTAGCATGAGCTCTTGTGGATGATAAAACAAATCTGTTAGCAATAGCACTTATTTTTGTTTCTTTTGGTACTTGTATTGGTACTTCCCAGAGTCATTTCCTTTTACATTTTAAACTCTCAACATCTAAAAGCTGGGAGTCCCAAAAATTAACATTCATGAGCTTTAGGTGGTGTCCCAGAAAAAAAAAACCAGAGAGAAAAGTTAAGAGTGTTTCCCCCACCTCCAGCGATCATGGTATAGAGTTAAAATGTGCCTCAAAGGCCATCTAGTCCAACCCCTAGCCATGCTGAAATCCACAGTAAAAGCACTTGTAAGAAATAGCCCTCCAACCTCTGTTTAAAGACCTCTAAAGAAGGAGAGTCCACTGCCTTCTGAGGTACTGTATTCCACTCTAGTAAAGTTCTTACTGTGTGGAAATTCTTCCTCACCTTTAGGTGGAATCTCTTTTGTTGTCCTTTGAACCCACCAGTTAGCCTCTGCAGCAGAAGAAAACAAACTTGGCCCGTATCAGTGCTACTCAAAGTTGTGGTCTCTGGACCAGTGCCGGTCCATGGTGAGTTTCCAGGAAAGGAAATAAAATAGCAGTTGCACAATTGCTGCAAATATGGTGCTAGTTCCTGGCATGTGGGGTGGGGGTGGGGAGTTGCTGGTCTCTCACATCAGTTAGCTTGAGAAGCACTGTTCTATATAATATCCCTTCAGGTATTTAAGGAGAGCCATTATGGTGTTTGGGTTTGAGTCTTCGACTCTGGAAGATCCATGTTTGAATATCTGTTTAGCCATGGAAAGCCACGAGATGACCTGGAGCCTCTCTCAGCCTTAAAGGAAGGCAGTGGTGGCAAACTCTGAAGAAATCTGTCCAAGAAAAACCTAGGATAGGCTTGCCAAAAGTGTCAACTTGAAGGCACACAACAACAAAGTTTTTAATGTGAAACCTAGTTTGGAGTTTGAGGCCTCATAGCATGGATGGTTGGAAGTTTGAGGCCTGGTTTGGAATTTGAAGCCTAAGTAGTTTGTCATGTGAGGCCTGACTTTTAGTTTGAAGTGTGGTTGTTTGTAGTGTAAGAGGAGCCCATGTGGTGTAGTGCTTTGAGTGATGGGCTAAGACTGTGGGAGTCCTGGGTTCAAATCCTTGCTTGGCCACAGAAACCCATTGGGTGGCTTTGGGCAAGCCATGCTCTCAGCCTTAGAGGAAGGCAATGGCAGACCTCCTCTGAACAAATCTTGCCAAGAAAACCTAGGATAAGATTCATCATAAGTCATAACATGTTGAATGTAAGTAATAACAACAGGTGTATTTAAAGATGGCTCTCATGTCACCTCTCAAATTGTCTCCAAGTGAAATACCCCCACCTCCCTCAGCTGCTCTTCATAAGGTTTGCATTCCAGACCTCTGACTAGAGAGAGGTGGGGGTATGTCCCTTTAATGACTAGGTAGGACAAGGGATTTCTGCAGGTGCTGCTTGTCATACAACCAGGTAACAAGCACCACCTGCTGAAATTCCTTCTTCAAAACAACCATTCAAGGTCCAAGAGTCCTCTCCCGTTTTTACTTTGGAAAGCCTATTTAATGTGTCATGAGATTAGGGTCACTAAATGAAATGAGGGACAGGGCTCCTGTGCCTTTAATGGTGGTGTCAAAGAGGAAATTTCTTCAGCTGTTGCTTATGGCACAACCCAGTAAGAAGCAACACCTGCTGAAACTCCCTCTCCTACACAACCATTAAAGGGACAGGACAGGAACCTCTCCATTTTCATTCTGGCAAGGTTAATTGCTCACCCTCCTCTGGACAGATTCCTGTTTTGTCAGCCTCCTTCTTGAACTCTGGAAATGAGCTGCACTTCCCCTTAAAGAGCCAGCAGTGCCAGCTAAGAACAGGCAACATAGTCTTCCATGCCTTTTCCCTGGTGTGCTGCTTGCTGCCACATTCTTGCTCATGGAGCTCTTCTGGGGGATCTGGGAACTGGCACTGGTGGCCACTTTGCTAGCCTTTGGCCTGGGTCTTCTGTTGGGCTTGTCTGAGTGGTGGAGACACCGAGGTCAGAAGGAGAAAGAGGAGATGACTGGGGATGGAGGGACTACTCATCCACCTGCTGGTGGTGGCGGCAGCTGCTGGTGGAACCACTAGGATTGGTGTCATCTCCTCTGATGGAGTCCCCTGGTACATTCCGCACCCACCGCACCCCACTAGCAATGCCACTAATGTCTCAGTCACACAATCGGTACAATGAGCAAATAATGAAAAAATAATTTCCATAATGTACAAATATGGCTGCCTGGATTTGAGGGGCTAGAATATTTTAAACCTGAGAGAGAAACTCCTGGTGCTAACAAGGGTAAGGAGGTAGAAAGGTTGACTGAACATTAGACTGGATGGAAAGACCAGTGAGAAAGAGAAGACTGTGGGAGGAGAAAAGAGAAACAACATTAGGGTAAGGTGATATTGGAAGTTTGGACTCAGACAAAACAGGTGCAAGGCTGAATGAGTACTATGGAGGAAAAGAGACAAAATAACACAAAATAAAAAGAGCTAGTATTGGGGAGGGAAGAGAGGTAGCAAGTGCACTGAAGTGTCAGGTGAGGAGGTTGAACAAATGGGTTTTCAATCTGGATCAAGCTGCTAGTGTCAAAAATGAAATAAAAATAAGTAAACAGATGATAGCTGACATTCAATTGGGGACATAAACATGCATAAGTCATGCTGTATATTGTGCTTTGTGGTGGTTCATCGTATATCATCATATATATCATCATATATCATTACACATTATATATTGTTCATTGTGGTTGTACATCATGTATTGTGATTTGCACATTCTGAAATAGCACCTTGTCATTAACATATGTTGCACATGGTTGCTATTCTGCATAGTGGTTGTAAAGTACTCACATAGCATATTTTGCATGAGAATATTTATTCTGTGCTAAGGGGATGTTGGAATGCAGACATATTAAAAAATGAAAATTGAAATGAAGCAGAAAGCAAAAAAACTGTTGCAACAGATACAAGCAGGAATTAAAATTATTATTATTATTATTATTATAGTTAACTTTATTTATACCCCATGTTTTCTCCGTAATTGGGACTCAAAGAGGCTTATAAATTAAAGTACAATACAGCTAAAACATACACAAGATCAACATTAAAATGGAATGAAATTTCCTCTTCTAAACAACCATTAAAGTTACAGGAGATAACTCCTGTGTTCAGTATGGCAAACCGACGTGTTGTCTAGACAATGAAAAAACTCCTCATGGAATGCGAGGGGAATACCCTTTGTCCTGATGAGATCCCGTGGGGATTCACCATATTCAAAAGGAGGTGGGCCAAAAACTCCATGTACTCTGCAATAACAGCCTTTGCTGTCTCTTGCAAAGTTTTTTTTAAAAAAAATACGCAGAAATGCACATTACAGCTCATTTGAACAACCAATTTGAACTGGGGCACATTGTGGAAGCCAAAAAGTGATTGGTTGGACATGCCCAAGGGCAGGCTTGTGGATAACGAAGTGGCTGTTGTTAATTTTCACGGAAATTATCGTGCATGATTTTCGAGTGTTAATGCAAAAAAAGTATAGATTTTCCTTTGGTTTTTTCAGGCTGTGAGGCCGTGTTCTGGAATAGTTTCTTTCTGACATTTCGCCTGCATCTGTGGCTGGCATCCTCAGAAAATGGTTGGGTAGGGGTGTGTGTGGAGTTTATGCTGTGAACCCCTGTTGGGGAGTATATGTAAATTTGTGTACAGTTGCCCCTCCACATTCGCAAACTTTAGCATTCGCGGTTTTGAGTATTTGCAGTTTTGGGAGGGCCTCCCCCCCTGCCCTCCCAAAAGCAGCGACTGGGCTTTAGAAGCCCTGTGGCCGCTTCTGGGGGGGGAGAGAAGCAGGCCAGAGGGGTGGGAGAGGTGGGAAGGGGGCCTTCCGAGGCCCCCTCGCCACCTTAGGAGGCCAGGTGGGGGTGGGAGAGGCGGTGAGGGGGCTTTGGGAGGCCCCGTGAAGGCCTTGGGAGGGAGCGGGAGGGCTGGGGAGGTGACCATGGGGCCTCCAGAGACCCTCCGGAGTCCCCGTGAAGGCCTTGGGAGGGAGTGGGGAGGGCTGGGGAGGCGACCATGGGGCCTGGGGAGGGAGGGGGAGGGCTGGGGAGGTGACCACGGGGCCTCCGCAGGGTCTCTGGAGGCCCCGTGGTGGCCTGGGGAGGGAGTGGGAGGCAGGGGGAAGTGACTATGGGGCCTCCGGAGGCCCCGTGGTTGCTTTGGTGGGGGAGGGGGAGGGCAGTCGTTATTCGCGGAATTTTCACATTTGCAGGGGTCTGTGGAACCTAGCCCCCACGAATGTGAAGGGATGACATGGTTTATTTTTATTTTTATTTGTTTATTTATACCCTGCTCTTCAGCCACAAGGCTATCAGAGCAGCTTACAAATTGTTTTTAAGCAATAGCAATGTACACATCTACACTGCTTTAAGCAGTTTCCAATGTGTGTTCGCTAATTGCCCCCACAAGCTGGGTACTCATTTTACCATCCTACGAAAAGATGGAAGGCTGAGTGAACCTTGGAGCCCGCTGGAATCGAACCTGCAATGTGGTGACTTGCAGTACTGGCATTTAACCACTGCGCCACCAGGGCTCCCTGTTTAGTTTCTGGGTATAAAAATGCAAGGCTCGTTAGTGTCTGGTTCATGGTTGGTTGATGGACCATTATCTGCTGGGAATCCCCCCGTCCCTGGGTGGAATTCTTTTGTAAGTGTTGAGTTTTGATTCTATTGTAATTCAAAACTAGGAGCCAGATTTTTGTTTACTTTTAAGGTTTCTTCTTTCCTGCTGAAGTTGTCCAGCATCTGGAAGACCACTGATTTCCCGCTCTGATTTAAACAATATTGACTTCTTCATACTGTTCAGTAAGAGTTGTGGTGCAGCTCTCAACATTCATCACTATTAGCTACATTGGCTAGAACTGCTGGGACTTGCAGTCAAACAAAATCCAGAATGTGTGATTCCCAGGTTCTGTCAAGAAACTGCTGCAGTGACATGAGAACATCTCAAAGAAAGCACAGGGGGATTTCTGTATGCTTTAAAAGGTAGAATAACCTGGGTCATTTTGCCCAGAGGACTATGAAGATTAATAAACTTAGCTATTTCCATTTTCAAAGAAAAAAGAGGAAGGGAAAGGTGAGTGGGTGGATAGGTGAATCTGGATATTTTGTTATGTATTCCTCAGCAACTGCCCCTAGTCCCAAATATGTGTGGGTTGATTGTGGTTCACAATCAAGAAGAGAAAGCCACAGGAGACATAAAATGATAACGTGCCTGTTTATTTTTGTGCGAGGCTAATATTTCAGAGATTTACTCCTTCTTGTGGGACAACTGGCAACACCAAAACTAACTCAGCCTAATACTACAAATGAAGTGACATCAAGAAATAGACGCCATGATTTTTGTCACTCCTTGTAGTTGTAACTGCCACTACATGAACAAAACTACTGATTCTGCTTCCTGACCTTAGCATTCTTGGCCTCCAAAACAACAACTCAGAAAGAGTCAGCAAATGCAGCTCCTCTAAGGAAAATACATAGAAGTTTAAAGCACATCTCCCCTGTATTTGTTTTGTGTTCTATAGACAAGGCAGGAGGCAGGAAGCAATATAAGTATGCATGTCTATGTTTCTTAATGTTGTTTGCAAGGCTTTCTATCCATTTAAAATGTCAACTTTCTGTTCATTTTGATTGGAGAAGAGTTATGTAACTGAGAGAGCCACAAAATGAAGAGGGCAATAATGATTCATTGCTTTTTCTTTTTGCAAAACTGTGTTGCATAATTCTGCTGGCAATTTAAAAAAAACAAAGGGGGGAGGCCTATAAAAGCAGTTGAAGTTTCCCTGTTATGAAAGCTAAAGCTCTTTAATAAAAGCAGAACTCTCACAGCTTATCTGAAAGCTTGCCACACCCACATCTTGCAAAATGTTTGCCAAGCATCCAAAAATAGAAACTGAACATAATCAACATATATATTGTGGCATTTGGCAACTTCTGCTAAAGGTCTAGCTTAACAAACGTGTAATTTTATTATTATTTTTTAACTGACAGCAATCTTGTGCATGGCTACAAGCTGGAAATACTACTCTTATAATGACAAATCCCAGAATCCTCCAGCCAGGATTCTGGGAGCTATACGCTCCCAAAAAGTACCACTACCAAGTTCTGGCTCAGGCTTGCAAACATCACAAGCCTGATTGATAAACCAGCTAAGCAAAAATGCTTGAATTGGAGCCAACTTGAAATCAGAGTCTTTTGGAGTTAGGAAGATGTGGCTGGACTTGTTCCAGGTATTCAAGTGTGGATCGGGATTTTACAGAGTGATAACATTTCTATTGTCCAATAACAACTTCGTCAGCTCTTGCTATTTTTATACTTGTGGCTGACTGTAATGAGAGCAATTCTGATCATTGTTTCTATTCATCCTGTAAAATCCCATCTAAACCAAGTCATCAACAAACTGATGTAACGTAGTTTATATAATAAAGCTGGAAGTGCTTTGGTGCATGATTATTGTTATAATTAACCACATGCCTTTTACGTACATTATGAAAGTGCCTGCCTGTCCTAGTTAACAAAACAAAGCCCAGCAAACATTGGAGCTCTGCAGCAAGTTGTCTAAAAGTTTGAAAGCCAGTAATTAAACAACGAAGGTTATGATTAATGCTGTTTCTGAAACCACAGCACTTACTGGCCTGCATGACCTACTTCACGTAAGTGACATTAACCTACTTTGTGACACATGAATACCAAATTTTGCTCTCTGTATTTGTGGGAAATGAATGCAGAATAATAAAAGTTGCAATAGCTTCCTTTTGCATATGGCCCAGATCTGCCCCTTCTTTCAACACTTGGTTTATCATTCTAGGAGAAGGACTTCTGGGTTTATCTACACTGTAGAAAAAATGCAGTTTGACACCACTTTACCTGCTCTTGCCTCATTCTACAGAATCCTAGGATTTGTAGTTTTGTTAGGCACCACGACTCTGACAGAGAATGCTAAAGACCTTCTAAAACTCTCTCTCTGGCTTTTCTTCGCAAACAAGTCCAAACAAGTCCAGTTGCAGAAAGCACAGTAGAAGGTCTCCTTGGGTGATGTTTCCGGGTTGTGATTCTTTCTGCATTGTCGTTTCTCTTCAAGACTTGTTCGGCGTGAGTTCTCAAATAAGGCTGCAGCATTGTGGATAGTGTGTCTCCATGCCTCCCGATGTGAGGCCAGGGCGGACTACTGTTGGTGATCAATTTGGCCAAGCCTGAGATGTTGTTTCGGAGAATCCATGTATTGCTTTTTTGGAGCACCCCTCTTACGCTGACCCGTGGAGAGTTCACCGTAGAGTACTATTTTTGGGAGGCGATGGGCCTCCATCCTAGAAACGTGCCCTGCCCAGCGCAGCTGTGTTCTCCATATCATGGCCTCAATGCTGGTGATCCCTGCTTGCTCAAGGACAGCAACATTCGACACATAGGCCAGTCTATATTTAGGATTGTGCATATACAGCGCTGATGAAAGCGTTCGAGGAGTCGTAAATGCTGGCGATAGGTGACCCATGTTTCAGACCCGTAAAGGAGAATAGACTGTACAATGGCTCTATACACACTGATTTTTGTGCTTCACCTCATGTGTTTATTACTCCAGACTCTTTTGTAGAGTCTTCCAAATGCGCTATATGCTTTGCTAGTCTGTGATCAATCTCTTTGGCAATCTTGGCATCTGAGGAGATGATGCTTCCCAGGTGGGTGAACTGCTGAACGGACTTAAGCACAGATTTGCCAACGGCAATGTGGGGATGGTGGTGTTTGTCCTGTGGTGCAGGCTGGTAGAGAACTTCCATTTTCTTCAGGTTGACTTCCAGCCCAAACAGCTCTGCAGCTGTTGCGAAGCAGGATGTTAGGCGCTGCAGAGCTGCTTCTGTGTGGGCAACAAGGGCAGCAGCATCAGCGAAGATCAGCTCATGGACTAGATAGTTTAGAATCTTAGTGCGAACCCTCAGATGGCTTAAGTTAAACAACTTACCATCAGTACAGTAACGTATATAGATGCCGTCTTCTTCTTCAAGCTCTGCTGTAGCCCTTTGGAGCATCATGCTGAAGAAGATTGTAAATAAAGTTAGAGCAAGAACACAACCTTGCTTCACTCCATTAGTTATTAGAAAGGGCTCTGAAAGAGCACTGCCATATCTGACTTGACCGTGCTGGCCCTCATGTAGCAAGATAATCATTTTAAGGAATTGGGGGGGGGGGGACATCCTAGTCTTTCCAGGATCTGCCACAGACCTTTTCTACTCACAGTGTTGAAGGCATTGGTGAGGTCGACAAATGTTACATAGAGACCTTTGTTCTGCTCTCTACATTTCTCTTGCAGTTGTCTAAGGGCAAATACCATATCTGTAGTACTCCTATTGGCTCAGGAAGAAGTTCTTCTGCAATAGCAGGAGCTAATCTGTTCAGGAGTATCCTTGCAAGGATTTTTCCAGCAATAGAGAGCAGTGTTATGCCTTGATAGTTTGAGCAATCGGATTTTGCTCCTTTTTTCTTGTATGCAGGGTGATAATGACTGCATCTCGGAGATCTGATGGCAGTTCCCCTTTTCCCCAGCAATTCGCAAGAAGTTCGTGGAATTTACCATGGAGTACATGACCTCCGTGTTTCGAAACTTCAGGTGGGATTCCATCGACCCCAGCTGCCTTGCCTTTTTTCATCTGCTGTATGGCCTTAAGGGTCTCTTCCAAAGTGGGAGCGACTGGATGGCCCTTGTGGTCTCTTCCAACTCTACAATTCTATGATTCTATGATTCTATGTCCAATTCATTTTTCATTGGTTTTTGTATCATATGTTGGATAGCTGAGTCTTGGACTACTCAGTTTGCACTAAAGAGACTTTGAAAGTGTTCAGCCCATTGATTCAGGATGGAGGCTTTATCAGCAATTAATGTTTGACCATCTGTACTGTATAAGGAAGGGGCTTTGGACCTGATAAGTAGGTCCAAACACTGCTTTAAGAGCTTCATAAAATCCTCTAAGATCACCCAGATCTGCACAGCATTGTGTCTTTTCTGCTATATTGATCCACCACTTGTTCTGCATGTCTCGGAGTTTTTGTTGAAGATTACTACATGTGAGGCGGAAAGCTGCTTTTCTTACATGGCAAGTTGGCTGGGCGAGGTATGCCTGGTGAGCAGTTCTCTTCTTTGCCAACAGCTCCTGGATCTCTTGGTTGTTTCTATCAAACCAGTCTTGATTTTTCTTGTGGGAGAAGTCGAGGGATTCTTCCACAGACTGGAGGATACTGTTTTTGATATGTTGCCAAAGCACTGTGGGAGAAGGATCTGTAGGATGGTCTTCAAGTTTTGTTTGCAGGTTTGCCTGGAAGTTGTCTCTCATGGTAGCTTGTGGAAGATTGTTGACTTGGAGTCTCTTCTTAAGATGCCACCCCTCTTAGGTTTGAACTTAAGATGAAGATTTAGTTTACATCTGACGAGGCGATGATCTGTTTGGCATTCTGCACTGGGCATCACTCGGGTATGACGGACATCACGAATGTCTCTCTGACGGACTAGAACATAGTCAATGAGGTGCCAATGTTAGGATCGGGGATGCATCCGGGTTGTCTTCAAGCTATCTTTCTGCTGAAAGATAGTGTTTGTAATAGTCAGCTGTTGTTCTGCACAGAACTCTAGCAAGAGGCGTCCGTTATCATTGCAGTTTCTAACACCATGTTTGCCTAAGACACCTTTCCAGGCTTCGGAGTTCTTTCCTACTCTGGCATTGAAGTCACCAAGGATAATAATTTTATCTTCTACAGGGACTTTTTGTATGAGTTGGCGTAGGTCTGTGTAGAATTTGTCTTTCTCTACAGGGTCGGCTTGCATAGTTGGGCTATATATACTGAAGAGAACAACATGTGGGAGGCATAAGGAAATAATGCGATCAGAGTGTCCTGTTGGCAAGGTTTCAGGTTTGGAGGCAATGGAGTTTTTAATCATAAAGCCTGTTCCTGAAAGATGTTTTTCGGTTTTGCGTTTGCCAGACCAGTAAAGTGTGTAGCTGGCACCGTGTTCTTTAAGGCTGCCTTACTCATGGAGACGACCTTCACTAAGAGCAGCGATGTCAATATTAAGTCGTGATAGTTCATGGGCTATGAGAGCAGAACGACGCTCAGGCCGTCCATTATCTGCAGAGTCTCGCATGGTTCTGATGTTTCAGCATGGAAGTGTCAGTTTATTTACACCTTTGGAGACCGGTGTGTGCCTTTGTTTCTTTGCCTTGGTTTGACCGCATCAGAAGATGCCCGTTGGCCACGGCTAGCCAACCAGGTAGTTGGGCATGAGCTTTCATTAGGCCACATTTTCTAGGCCCCTCTCCATATGGAGTAAGCAGTGTTCTCCTTAAAAAAGGCTGCTTGGTCATTCAAGATGCTGCCAAACAAGACTGTCATCTCCCGGGTCAGCCTCGAGCAACCAAAGTCCTGAACCGCCTGCATGCAGGGTTGCGTCTGCGGCTTCCAGTGCATCTTTACACCTGCCGTTTTGTCCCTCGCCTATCGCCACAGGGCTTTTTTGGAATTGGATTTGTCCTTCGAGTCTGTGCAATGGATTTTTCTGGTGGAGCACAGCATGCACAGAACTGGCCTCACCTTTTAAACCAGAAGTTCATCTGCTGTGGCCTTACAAGCATGGACGGTAGCAGCAAGGTCCTCAGGCCGTAGGTTTGATTAGTTTCCTTCTCTTAGATGGTTGACCTTACATGGTTGGATGAGCACCATCTGCCTGGGTTTGGGATTAGAGTTTTTCTTCTCCTAAGGTGGTTGCATAAGGCTAAAGAGCCCATCCTACCCTTTGACACTCTTTGTCAGATCCTTTGGTTTTGACGTGTCTGGCATGTGAGACCCTACCAGTGGCTGTTATGCCACCACCAACATAGCTCAAAACATCATTGGGGTACACAAGCCTCTCTCCCACGACAAGGGGGCGTTGTAAAACTACCAGGATTCTATAGGATGGAGGTACAGCACTTAAAGTGGTGTCAAACTGCATTATTTCTAAAGTGTAGATGCATTCTATCTGAGCTGGAATTCTTGGAAGTGTCAGCAGTACAAGGGAGTCCTAAATGCTTAACAACCATGTTTGTATTCAAGCAGCATTAAAAGGACCAACTTCACCTTTAGGTTGAGCGAGACAACTGCCTCAGGTGGCAGAAACTGGGGGACAACAGTGGCAGCCCACATGTTCCCCAGAAGCAGTGCATCCACAGCCCTCAGGTCTCTCCCCTCCCTTGGAGGACACAGCTGTATGTGCCACAGAACCTGTCTTGTACCCTTGAGTCTAAGCTGTCTTGTTTCCCTCAGATGTGGTGGAGCCCTTGTGGCGCAGTGGTTAAATGCTGCCATAATGTGAAGTCGAGGGCTTTCACGGCCGGCATCCATAGATTTTCCGAGGGTTTTTTCCAGACTGTGAAGCACTAAAGCACTTCCAGAACATGGCCTCACAGCCCAGAAAAAAAAAAAACATGGAAAACCTATGCTGCCATAACGTTATGAGTTTGATCCCAAGGGCTTCACTCAGCCTTCCACTTTTTGTAGGTTGGTAAAATTAGTACCCAGCTTGTGAGGGCAATTAGCTAACACATTGTAAAGCAGGTAGGGAGTGCTTAGCACAATATAAAAGCAGTGTAGATGTGTAAGTGCTATTGCTTAACAATTTGCAAAAGCTTCTTTGAGAGCCTTTGTGGCTAAAGAGTGGGGTATAAATCCCTAAATAAATAAAATAAAATAAATCTCATTGTCAGAGCTGAAGAAGGGTTCAGCTACCAGTCCACCTTCTATACGTAGTATGGTCAAAGGCTCTCTTGTCTTTATCTTTAACAAAGGGTCCTGGGTCAGCCATAAGCATTAATGATTTTTGAAGGTGTTCTTCTAGGGGTTGTGCCTTATTTTACTGCTGTACTCTTTATATATTCTCTAGATCTTGGAAATATTACCTTGGGGGGTGGGATTGGGCAACAACTCCCAACCTCCTGGGAGACTACATCTTCAGATTCTTCCACTGGTCATGCTGAGTGTGGGATTCTGGGAGTTGCAGTCCGAAAACCCCTTAACTTTTCCAGGCTCTGGTACTTTCTGTATACAAAAGTGCATTCCAACATTTTTTACCTATGAGGAGGTATATGAAAAAATGTTATCCCTCAATTCAGACCCTGTCACTTCTCTCACCCTCTCAGCAGACCCTTTTCAAACTGATACAAGTATGCAAATTGTGGCAGCCATGTCATCTTAACCATTGCTGTTCTCCAATTCTTTCATTTCATTACATTTTGGCCCTTAAAAGAGGAATCCTTCAAACACATTAAGTAGTTTTTAAATGAAAGTAACCATAATTCAGATTAAAATAGCAAATTGCTCAACAGACATGTTTATTTTGCCATAATCTGCTGCAGTGATGATAGAATTGGCATCAAACTATAAATTATAGGGCATGTGTATTACCTGTGATTAATTTGGTTTCCCTCCTACAAGGGATTTCCTTTAAAAAAAAAAGAGCCTCTGCAAACAGGATTGCATATTAAAACAATGCTTACATTCTATGCTTGCCTTCCATCACAAAACAAGGCATGCTAAATGTAGGTGCATGATGTGACAAACATACATTTTCCACCATTCAAGCAATCATATCTACAAATAATCTGCTATATGTATGAACTGACAACTTCTCATATACAAACAAAAGAATATATGACTGTCCCTCCATTGACATGTATGAAGAAGCTTTTCTAGTAGAAAGAGGGGCACTTGTATGACAGACTCCCTGTACATGCCACAGTGCACTGTTCATGTGCACTGACCACTTACTTTTGAGCTATGCTTTTATTTCATATAAAATGGCCTACCCATTTCCTTTCAAGTGCTCAGTCTCAACAAACTTTTAGTTTGGAGTAGTACTTTACTGATATTATATACAGTAGGACTCCCGTATCCACTGATTCATTATCCACAAAACAGCACACCTACCATAGAGTCTTCCTAGAAAATGTGTCCTCTCTAGCCATTTTCTAGATCCTCCAAGACAACTCTATGGTATTTTAAACCAGAAGTCCCATTATTTTCAATGGCATTTGCTATTATCCACAGTTTTTGGTATCTACGCCCCCCCCCCGGTTTAAGGAATTTTGGGGGGCCCTGCAACGCTTTATTTTTGGGGACCCATATGTTTATCTCAGGTCAATGTAACCTAACCTAACCTATTCACAGTACAGGATATTCAGATTATTACTAATAATGTTTTTGCAGGAGGAGGGTTATGACACCCCCCCCCAACAATGCCGGGGTCCCCTGTGGCTGCAGGGCCCTTAAACCAGCCCTGCACATACACATCAGAACTATTTCCAAACTAATAGATTAGTTATTTCTAAACTAATTACGGCAGAATGGCTGTAATAAAGATGAACATTCTATCTAGATTCATGTACTTATTTTGCAATTTACCCATTATACACAACAATAAATGTTTTAAAATCTGGGAAAAAGAAATCTTAAAATTTTTGTGGCAAGGGAAAAAACCGCGAATATCAATAAAACTACTAAAAGATAAGAAAGAAAGAGGTGGATGTGCGTTACCTGATCTACAATTATATTATCAGGCATGCGTGCTGACATGGGTTGAAGACTGGATATTGCTAAACAATAGAAGAACATTGGCTTTAGAAGGAGCGGAGTTAAGATATGGATGGCACGCATACTTATGCTACAATAAAAGAAAGGATAATAAAGATTTTGATCTGCACTGTATAAGGAAAGCGCTGTTGAACACATGGTTAATTGTAAAGAAAAAATTCTATAAAAACATTCCGATGTGGATATCAACGGAAGAAGCTTTCTTCGGAAAAACTAAGGGGACAGAAGAGATTTGGCTGAAGTATAAAGATATCCTGAAGGAAGACGAACAGGGACAACTGCTGATAAAATCCAGAGAACAACTAGAAGAAATGGGCTTCAAACTAAATTGGTTCCAATATAAACAGATTTACGAAAGGTACAAGATGGATTATAGACTAGAAAACTTTGAAGCGGAGGGAAATAAACTGGATAAGATAATTTTTGATCGAAATAAGAAACATATATCAAAGTATTATAATATATTACTGGAGAGAGAACTAGAAGAAGAGGTAGTCAAGGATCAGATGATAAGATGGGCACAAGATGTGGGGCAATGCATTGATCTAGAAAGGTGGGAAAGATCTTGGGTGAATACCCAAAAATTCACCTCATCTCAAAGCTTGAAAGAGAACTACCTAAAAATGTTCGGAAGATGGTACCTGACACCGGTTAAGCTGAATAAAATGTACAAAACAGGATCACAATCCTGCTGGAAATGCGAGCAAGCGAAAGGTACCTTATACCATCTATGGTGGACATGCCAGGCAGCGCAAGAATTCTGGAAAAAGATTCACGCAATGATAAACGAAATTCTAGGACTGAGATTTCCAATGTCACCGCAAATCTATCTACTAAATATGATAGACACAATAGATCACAACTCAATGAAGAAATATTGGAGAGTGACACTATATATGATTTCAGCTGCGAGAATTCTATACGCATCGAAGTGGAAAAGAAAGGAAATCCCCTCTAAGGAAGAATGGTTACTTAAGATGGGCGAGATGAAAGATATGGATTCACTTACTGCACAGCTAAAAGATATTCCAAAAGAAAAAATAGAGAAGGAATGGTCTCCATTAAAGAAATACTGGAAAAAGCAGTGGAAAAATCTGACCAACTTAGACCTATGAAAATTTCTATAAAGATACAAACACTATCAGAACTACCTAGGTCAAAGTTGCTAGTTAAGTTACAATTAGCTTAGCAGAATTGTAGTTCAAGTTAAATAACGGACACTCAATTAACAAATAAGGATAAAAGCTGGGAAAAACAGGGGCGAGAAGGGGAGAAAGCTGGAGTTAAGAATAAGGGATTTAAAAACGAGAACAAAAAAAAAAGAGAAGATAGAGAAGGGGTTGCAAAGAAAGAAACGAAGAAAACGGGAAAAAAATTTATTTGGGCTGATAAGCTGGACATATAAGTTAAGGTGTAATCTTTCTAAGTCTGTTTTTTAATCCTGTAAAATGTTACTCTGTTTGATATAATTTCTTGGAAAATGTCATGGAAAGATGTATAGAAAGTTGATGTAACAGTATAAAAATTATAAATAAATAAATAAATAAAAGAACTATTTCCAAACTAAGGAAGTGAAACTTAGAAGCCGTTTGCTTAGAAACAAGCCCCTCTTGAAGCCGAGCAAACACACTCAAAAGCAGGCCTGTATGTGGTAAGTAGCAGCAGCATTGACAACACACAATGAATTACGTAAATAAATGCCATCTAGAAAGGAGGAACAAATGTTAAGAAATGCTTTCGCCGGTAGCTTAGGAAATAATAACGAAAAGAACTTCTGCCCCCTCTAAAAATGCTCTAGAGCAGTGGTTCTTAACCTGTGGTCCAGGGACCTCCGTGGGTCCATGAAGGCTTGAAGGCTGCTCAGTCCACCTCCTCCCTGCAGTGGAGTGGCCACCTGACAGGAGCCAAGGCAAAGGTTGTCTGGCTTGGACTGCACATTGCCATTCAATCCACTCCTGCCACAAATTTGCAGGAGGAAGCAGGAAAAAAGTCTTCCCTCCCCCTCCAGTGCCTCTGAGGGAAGGTTTAATGGGTGGTGTAACTGTATTATTATTATTATTATTATTATTATTAGTTGTTGTTGTAGTTGTTGTTGGGGTTTTAAATCTTGAGGTATGTCTTGAGGACCCGTTGCAACAAAAGATATTTAAAGGGGTCCCTGGTAAAGAAAAGGTTAAGAACCCCTGCTCTATAGCTTTATTTTACACGCATTCTATCAAAATTAACTCCTATTGTTAATGTCTCTTACTCCAGGGTAAATGTGCAAAGAATGCAGCCTTGTCCCTTTCTTTTGCTCTCAGTTCCCCAGTTTGCTTCCGCATTACTTTTGTAGCGGGTTCATCCCCAATGCATCCTGCTGCCCTTAAACAAAGCGGCCCAGGAAACCTACCCAGGGTTCGACCAGCATCCCTCCTGTTCCTGCAGCCATTGACGTGAGAGGACCCACCCTTGAGCCCGACGCTCGCAGCATCCTCCGGTAACCTCAGCGAGCAACAAAGCAGTGCCTTGATTGGCCATTCTGAAGCCATGCCTACTAGGCCAGAGCAATTGTATCCTTCAGAAGCTTTCCTCCTATCTGGTCAGGAGTGAATACGTCCCTTCCTTCCGTGTTTCCGATTAGTGTATGGCAGAGCACTAAGCTCAACAATTTAATTATTGTATGTTTTATTTTTTTCTAATTTATATATTTTTAATGATTGTATGTTTTAATCCTTTATAATTTAATATTATTTTAAGGGGTGGGTGGGCTAGGGTATTGTAATTATGGAGTTTTTATATTGTAAGCAGCCCTGATTGCGTTGCAGAGGGGCAGGATAGAAATAAAATTGTAGTATTATTAGTAGTAGTAGTAGTCCGCCCCCTGGGACTCTACTGTTGAGTTCCCATTGGTTGCTTTCGCCTGAGGGGTGGGAATGCTTTCTGCTATCCCCTTTGAATATTTGCTGGGAAGGTGAGGGCGAAAGCTCTTCACCTCTGTCCATGGACTCCGCTGCCAGTGCCAGCAACTCTGAAAGCCACCCCGCCCCAGCCCCTACATGAGGAGAGAGTCACTGGGGAGGCTCTGCACTATGCCCCCCACACACACACGATAGCCCCCCCCACAAATGCTGATGCCACGGGTGCCTTAAACTGGCCCTGCCCCCCAGAACCAATCCCCAGCGGATATGGGGGTCCTACTGTACCTTCAAGTGAACTTCAGCTGGTGGCAAACAATCATAGGGTTTTCTTGGCAAGATTTATTTGGACGAAGTTTGCCATTGTCTTCCTCTAAGGCTGAAAGATGTGACTTGCCCAAGGTCACCCAGTGGGTTTCCAGGGCTGAGTGGGAATATGGCATCATAATGACACCTAATGATCCCAAAAAGGCGCACATACCATATGGCGTCATCCTTTCACGATCATGTACTGTCAAAAAGCCATTCTATTTTATTGACAGCCCAAGCCATCAATAGAGCTCCCATGGCGCTTTGTTGCTGGCATTGCCAGTGCTTGAATCGTTGCGCCATTATGTTTATGAGAATACAGTGTCAATGACAGAACACTTACAGGTGAGATTGTAACAGCCAGGTAGGGGACACTCTTTTTATGAAACACCCCCCCCCCCATGTACTTGGCACTTTTAAATTGTGTTTCTGTTCTTGTTTGTATGTTTTGTGTGTTTATTTTGCTTTAACTTTTAAATTTGCTGCATTCACTTCTTCCTGAGAGAATTGGTGAGATTTGGAACCTGGAAGTAAACAGAGCTCTGTTCGTGCTCTGTTACTGCCAGAGCTGCCTTTTGACATGACTCAAGGTAAGGTCTGGTGGTGGTGGGGGGGGTCTTTTGCCGGCATAACATCATTTCTAAATATGCTGGCAAAAGAATGTTTATCGAGGGTGGTTTGTTAAAGTCCTTAGTCCAATACTCAGACCACTACACCATACTCCATTCTTAAATTGGACAGGGAGGCAGGGCCATAAAACCATCCTTTATTCTATAGCTCCATTCCATCCTTCCTTTGTTATTCAGAAAAGTCTACACTGGAATTCTAAGTGCATTTGGCTAAATGCACACAGAATCCTCTCTACAATCTACAACACTGTTCTGTCCCTTAACACTTTCTCACTTAGCACAGGAAAATTTAGGGAGAAGAAGCACACATGGGGACTTTGGGGTCTGAGCTATCCACAATCCCCACTCATCATACGTGGGTGAAATTTACAAACACCTGAATAGAGCTGGAAGTAAAAATTAAGTTGATTTGCCAGTCAGTATACATTAGCTGGCAAATCACTCCTACTTTCCACAAATTTTAGATCACTTTCATTTGTCTTCTAATAAGAAAACTGTGTCTCTGCATAAGAGAGTGCATTTAAATGGAGCATACTTGCCTACTGGAGGAGTAATTGAGAGTCCCACGCACACTGGAGTTTCCCATTCCTCCCTTTGAGAACAGAAACCTTACATTATTGAATGAGGAATGTCTGTGGGCATGTGGAAATTTCTGACAAAAGATATCTGGAACAATTATGTACACTTTGAATCACACCCAGCATGTTTTGGATTGCAGTGCAAGTATGCATTCAAGGAGTGTTCTCTTATCAGAATAACAGTATAGAGAGATCTATGGAAAACAAAGCATATGTAAAATGGTTAAAAAAAAACCCTCTGGTTTCGTAGACTGTTTCTTTTATCTGGGTGTGCAATGGGTATAGCTTGCTCTTCTGTTTTATTTATTTATATTTGCATCAGAATGACTCTTCAACAGATGACTTCCCCTTTAATTCACAGGCTGTCAGCTTTGTTCTCTGTAATTCACAGACATAAATCTTGATTCTTTGCCTTCTTGTCTGTTATTTGTTCAATTGACAACCACAATGAGAAAGCCATACAGAATATATTTAGAATGAATAAAAGCCTAGACACCCAGGCCACAAGCCACAATCCATAAAAGATATTTTTAGTGGAGGAGTGTTCTCCTCTTCATGGGAAATGGACATTTTCTGATTGAAATAGAAATGCTGATCTACAAGCCACAAGGCTGAAGTTACAGGCTACAAACCCAAAATCTGTCTTCCTTTCGGCAACATAAAAAGAATTACACTAACCTCTGTTTTCAGAGTGCATGTTAATCAAATGCCATATTTCTGTTAGAGACCTCTGAAGTGTTGTGTCATTGTGACTACCACTTTGAGGCAGCTTGAAATCACTCTGTCTGCAAAACTGTGAAGCTGGGAGTGGGAAGTTTTGCCCTGATTTGCCCCTTTCTTTAAGGAAGAGCACCAATTCAGTGATGGGACACATACAATGTCTGTGTAAACTTCCAGATTCATCTCTGCCATCTTTAGAAAGGGCGAGCCCAAGCCATTTTGTTTCCTGAGCAAAGAACAACATGATACCCTCCTCACTTCAACACTTCAACATACGAAAGCCAACAGAATGAAGAAACTGAATGTTTCTTCAAGATTGACAATGGGACAGAGCCCACTGAAGGCAAACGGTTAACTTAGGTGAGGAGTACAAGGCTGCATGCCATAGAATTCTCAGTTCTAATATCCTGCTTCTGCCCCCTAGCTTCTGCTGCCAGATGTGACTACTACATTTTACCTAGTGGTAGGGTCAAGCCCACATCTAGGCAAAATAAAGTGTATATGAAAAGTGGGAATCACATACCCTCAAGATGTTGTTGGACTGCAGCTCCCTTAATCCTTCAACATTGGCTATGGTGACTAAGCTTGTTGGGAGCTATAATCTAACAGCACCTGGAAGGCCACAGAATCTGTCAGGAATGTTTTGGTTGTTTATTCCTGCATGACAGGGGGTTGGACTGGATGGCCCTTGTGGTCTCTTCCAACTCTAGGATTCTAGGATTCTCATCCATGGTATAGAAAGATGCTTCTCAAGGTCTGCAATAGCCAGTACCAGTCAGCATACAGGACTTGGTAAAACAGTGGCTCGGCTCTATGTAAATTTGCTTCTTATATCATCAGTGGCAGAATCTTAACGATCAATGGCAGAAAAAAAATGGAACAATGTGTGAGCTATTCAGATTAGGGCAACTTGTGGGTACTAAGTGTGATATCGCACTACACTGTTAAAGTGCTATGATTCCACTTTAACTGCTATGGTTGCCTCCTGTGGAATCCTGGGATTTGCAGTTTAGGGAGGGGCATTTAGAACTCTCAGTCAGAGAGCTCTTAGGCCTCACTAAATTACAAATCCCAGAATTCCACAGGAGGCAACCACAGCAGTTAAGGTAGAATACAGTAGGACTCCCATATCCACTGGGGATTGGTTCTAAGGAGGGGGGCGTAGATACCAAAAACTGTGGATAATAGCGAACACCATTGAAAATAATGGGACTTCCAGTTTAAAATACCATAGAGTTGCCTTGGAGGTCCTAGAAAATGGCTAGAGAGGACACATCTTGTAGGAAGAATCTATGGTAGGTGTCCTGTTTTGTGTCCTGTGGATAATTGAATCAGTGGATAATGAATCAGTGGATATGGGGGACCTACTGTAATAGCACTATAACAGTGTAGTGTGATAAAGTCCTAAAACTAACAAATGCAAATAGGATGTGTTACTCTCTAGAGGTTAGAAGATCTTCTTCCCTCACACACATTGTTAGATGTGAACACTGAAACCCAAACTGTTGTAGTTCTTGAAGCCCCTCACCAGCTCCCCACAGTTGCCATTTTTTTAAAAAAAATGTGCAATGTTTGCCCTATAATCACACAGACATCCCTGTATGCATAAAAACATGTGAAATACCCCCAAGCAGTCCAGAACTCCATACTGTCCCCAAATACCTCCATTTTCCTCTGCAGTCCCTCTCATAAATGCAATAGGAAGTGAGCCAGCATAACTTCCTGTCACCATTTTGAGAAGGACTGCAGAGGAAAATAGAGGTATTGGGAAGATGCAGCCCATGGGGAGATCATACAAAATTGCAGCCTGTCCTGAAGAAATTGCCTGTGCCTGAGTTATAATATTTAATGAGGGGGGGACTTAGAGGCTGCAGATCCTGTCTGATCTTAGAAGCTAAACAGGGTCAACGCTAGTTAGTACGTGGATGGGAGACTGCCCATGAATACCAGGTGTTGTAGGCTATATTTCAGAGGAAGGAGCTGGCAAAGCCATCTCTGAGGATTCCTTGCCTAAGAAAACTCTATGAAATACATGGGGTCACCATAACTCGACAGGTGACTTGAAGGCACACACACATCTGTAGGCAAGCTGAAGTTTCTCCTCACAGAAGCCAACTGGAGCCACTATGACTCCACATTTGGACAATACCTTTCTTAGGCCAACAACAAAGCACAACATTGTATGCAAACATTTGAGATCTCTTCATCAAGCAAAAAGACCTCTCAGAAACTAGGGAGAAGAGGGAAGAGAAAAGGGGGGATACCAGACTTGAACTTAAAATCTGGGGCCTAAATCCATCTCTTAGTCCAAACTAAGGTAGACCCACTAAAGCAATGGTAAACCATAGCTTATACAAGTTTCACTGATTTAGTGGGTCTGCTCTAGTTGGGCTAACAATTGGATTTAGGCCTGGCTCACAATGTCTGTAATAAAATACTATGGAAAAAGAGCTGACAAGTTCTTTCATGGAAAGAAATGTATGACCTCCCACCCCCGCCCCTGGTGGTTCACAGTGGTCAAGAAAAGTTATACCTGACTTTTTCTGGAGCAACAGGAATTGCAACAACCAGTAAACTATTAATGTGAGGCTGCAGATAGGAAGAGAGGTCCAATTAAATTTTCTCTGCACTGACTTGCAAGATCTGTTTTGTTTGTGCTCTGAGTCTGATGGATCACCATTGTCAGGTGAAGAATATATTTTCTTCCAGGTCAGATTGGCAGTGATTCTACAGCAAATAGTCTTGATACTTGACATGAATCATGATTTTTCCAAATGCGTGCTTTGGCAGAATGGCTGTATACAAGTACAATGAGTACAGTAGGCCCACCGTATCCACTGATTCATCATCCACTGATTCAATTATCCATGGAACACAAAACACATCTACCATAGAGCCTTCCTACAAGATGTGTCCTCTCTAGCCATTTTCTAGGTCCTCCAAGGCAACTCTATGGTATTTTAAACTGGAAGTCCCATTATTTTCAATGGTGTTTGCTATTATCCATTGTTTTCAGTATCCACACACCCCGAACCAATCCCCAGTGGATACAGGGGTCCTACTGTATGTGGTTAAATAAATATGTATATGTCCTGCAACTTTCTCTCTGTTTCTGAACTAGATGGTCTGGTCAATGATGAGAGTTGGTAGTTGATGCTACAAGTTCCCCTGCCAGGAAGCTGGGCTACTTGCCTCCCAGATCCATGATACTATATACACTGTTTTCTTTGGATACATAATGGCTGGGAAACCCATTGGTGAACGATCATGGCATACTTTGGACTTACACCATAGCAGTTCACTTTTTTGGTCGTTGTGCAGGTCAGAATTCTGTTCCAACAACAAAGACCAAACTCTCCCCAAAAACCCACTTTGCAAACAGTTCAAAGCACTTCTCCCCAATACAATTATTTCCAAGTTGTTGGAGAACAGGGAGATCAGTGGGAATGTGCCCAGCTATTTTCCTGCAGCTGGTTAAGCTGTGCACAAAGACATTACCCACAAGGACCTCCCAAGGACCCCTGGAAACCCTGTGGGTGCCTTTGCAGCACATCCAGTTACAGAAAAATAGTTAGACACACCCCTGTCAAGTGCCGACCCTGCTTTCCAGCAACATGGAAACAGCCTCATTGGAAGGCCTGCACTGCTTACAGTGTGGATTTGGGGATATAGCCTTGGATGATGTGGCTACAGAGACATAGTTATGTGATATACATACATCTCCTGATGCTGCATTCCAGTTAGTGTTTCCGAGATGGACATATTATCTTCTTGCTTATCCTGTTCCACTTTACATCATTACAGATAATGTAGCTACTTACTCTTTGGTTTCTCTTACATATATAAGTCTCTTTCACACTGTACAGTTATAGCACTTTGATAGCACTTTAACTGAGATGGTACATCCTAATGAATCTTGGGATGTGTAGTTCTGTGAGGTATTTAGAATTCTTTGCTAGAGAGCCTTAGTGCCTCAGTAAACAACAAATCCCATGGTTCCATAGGATAGAACCCAGGCAGAAAATGTGGTGTCAAGTGCTGTAATTGTATAGTTTGAAAGAGACCATAGTACTGGATTTAAATAATCTACCCTTGGATATTTTCAGATACTAGAATTGTAACACCAACACAAAAAGTCAACAATTACATAAAACATTTTTTTAAAGAAAAATCATAATCTTGACTTCTTTTGCATTAATTGACACCTATAATACTTTGTTGCATTCTTCATAGAGAAACCTTCCTTTCAGGACAGATGCATTCTGTAAGATCACTTTTCCTTATTATGAAATAATGCAAACTGTGTTGACAGGGGAACGCTTTTGTAACACGGATTATGCAATGTAGTATGCCTGTTGGTTCCCATAGTAGAAGAGTTAGGAGACTGGCATCTTAGTCTCTAGGAACTGTATGAGTTTGCAGAAACTCTTTTTTTTTTTTTTAACACAGTAAAATAGAGAGAGAGATAACAATTGGGTATAATCCTTCCCAAGCTGCATTTGTTGGGGCAAAGATTTTGGACATCACCTGGGTAAACTGGGTGGGTGGGGGGACGTTGTTGCTCCATCCCAACTGGGCCACGTAACAAAAGCAGAGCTTGGAAAATTTAGCATTTTGATCACAGATCTCAACTGTTTTTAGCGTAGTGTCTCATTCAGGATGATGTGGCTGTTTCTACCATTAACATTTGTCATGAAATTGCCAATTAATGTTGCCAATTAATGGGCACAATGACTAAGGGCAGCATAGCCTGGATTATCTCCTGCTGTTTCTCAGTCTTCCTCCTAATTATATTTAGCATATCCAGCAATGTGAAAGGAATGCCAAAAGCCAGTTGTTTTACAATGTTTGGTTATGCTAAGTGCAAGGAGTCTCTTTTAGCACTAAACTCCCTGTCTTTTTTTGCATCCAACTTCAAAAACTATAGATTTAATAAATTAGTTTCCCCCCTTTCATCCAGTGATATAGATCACAGTTTCTCCTCTCTGCTTTCTTGCACAGGCACAAATAACTAGTAGAATAAGGAGATTTTCACATGGGGGAAATAACCCCCACAGAGATTGGGAGAGAAACGGGGCTGTTCTGATTGCAGCGCTCCGTTTCGCATGCTCATTTCCTTCTCCTGATCTCCCTTTGTTCTCCCACTGTCCTGCTTCCATTTTCATTCTGATATTTTTTACTAACGATAGTTCTTCGTTAGTAAAAAATACTGGAAAATATTGGAACAAAAAGGGAAGCAGGACAGTGGGAGGATGAAGGGATATCAGGAGAAGGAAGGGGGCGTGCGAAATGGAGTGCTGCAACCGGAACAGCCCTGTTTCTCTCCGCAAGGGGTTATTTCCCCTGTGTGCAAATCTCCTAAGGCCTAAATCCAGTTGCTAGTCCAATCTAGAACAGACCTATTGAATCAATTGCTAAATGGCATAGAATCATAGAGCTGGAAGAGACCACAAGGGCCATCCAGTCCAGCCCCTTGCCATTCAGGAATACACAATCAAATCATTCCCAATAGATAGCCATCCAGCCTCTGTTTAAAAACCTCCAAAGAAGGAGACTCCACCACACTACAAGGCAGTGTATTCCACTTCTGAACAGCTCTTACTGTCAGGAAGTTCTTCCTAATGTTTAGGTGGAATCTCTTTTCCTGTAGTTTGAAACCGTTGCTCCGTGTCCTAGTCTCTGGAGATGCAAAAAACAAGCTTGTTCCATCCTCAGTGTGACATCCCTTCAAATATTTAAACATGGCTATCATGTCACCTCTCAAGCTTCTCTTCTCCAGACTAAACATGCCCAGCTCCCTAAGCTACTCCTCGTAGGTCATGGCTTCCAGACCTCCCATCATTCTGGTTACCTTCCTCTGGACACGTTCCAGCTTCTCAATATCCTTCCTGAATTGTGGTGCCCAGAACTGGACACAGTATTCCAGGTGAGGTCTGAACAAAGCAGAATAGAGTGGCATTATTACTTCCCTTAATCTAGACACTATACTCCTATTAATGCAGCCTAGAATCATATTGGCTTTTTTAGCTGCTGCATCACACTGCTGACTCATGTTCAGCTTGTGGTCCACTAAGACTCCTAGATCCCTTTCGCACGTATTGCCATCAAGCCAGGTGTCACCCATCCTATATCTGTGTATTTCATTTACAGCATTTTAATGCTGTAAATATATCAGTCTCATTAATTAAGTGGGTCCACTCAAATTGGGACTAGCAATTGGAGTTAGGCCTAAATCTGCAAAGCAACAGGACTCATATATGTGTGTGTGTGTGTGTGTAATGGATTTTGTTGGTATCATCATCCTTTTTTAATACAGAAAGATTTTAATACAGAAATAAAAAAAGCCTCCACTTTTCAACAGCTCGTCATCTGATTACTTGCTCTTTCAACATTTGCAAATTAAGGATGAGTTCCATTCATTCAACAAGAAATCCATTCTTTTGACAGTTCTTGCCTATGGAGGCTTGCTTGGGACTGACTGCACACACGCACGCTGCTTGCAAAGTGAACTGAGCGGGGGGGGGCGGGAGTCACCAAGTTGCACTCATGTGCAGGCAGTTCCAAGTGAGTCACCATAATTCCCTCATGTTCCCTATATGAGTTCTGCCTTTTGACCAATTCTGGCTTTTGACAGATAAGCAGGGGCTTTGTTGCATAGCCTCCAACATTTCACAGACGATCACTGGGACAGACGTGGCCAAGCAATATCAGAATGTGGTCAAGATGGCAAAAGTTATTAATGAGGAAGAGTACACAAAATAGGAGAGACTGCAGGAATTTGCTTTTGCATGAGCATAAAGGGAAGGGGACAATTCCACCCCTCCTCACCTTTCCCCCTTGCTGAGTTAACTGGGTGCAAGCTACTTTTGCACTTTGAACTCAGTTTGAAGCAATTAAATTAATTGCTGAGGACAAAGGAGAAAAGTGAGAGGAGGAGAGAGAAACTGGCATTTTAAAGGAGCTAAAAAGTAGAACAGTAGAGAAATAATCAGGACTGTCCCTGCCAAATAGACATTACAATTCTCTGCTCCACCATTTTTTAGAAAGCAATGTATCCAGTCAGCAAGACTAGGCATCTTCTGTTAAGACCGAACTATAACATCTTTCTCTGTGTTTTCATTAGAAGATGTTCTACACCAAATAAGGCTCTCCTCTGTGACAGCAATGAGAGTGCGCAAGGGTAGAACCTGCTCACTGTAAGAGCTGAGATGACTAGTTTCTACGGAACAGTGCAAACCTTTCTCTTTGTGTGTATCTTTAGAGCATTCCAAATTGTAGTAGTGAACAATTAACCTTTCCAATTTTCAGCATGATAAATTTGTGGGATATGAGTTCCAGCCTAAGGGTTATGCTGATACAACAGATGAAATACTCATTAAGCAGATATTATTAATCGGTATAAGGCACCAATATATATGATATCCTAGACCATGAAGGGCAGATATTTGAAAAACCTTACACGAAGTTTACTTCCCTAATCTGTTCTGAATACTTGCTGAATAGCTGTTGATGTATATATAGATTCAGGCTTTTAGCTGCAGGAAGGAAATTCCTGTGTTATTTTGATGGACAATGAGGTTATTACAGTCAATCACACAACACAGAACAGTGTTAACTTTAAGAATGTGAGAATCAGAATCAATGCAGAGTATTTGGACTTTTTCAGAGAGGACTTATTGCACAATGAGACTCTAGAACAGTTATGACACTGTCGCGCGGCAGGGGGTCCATTTTGGACACCACCGTCCCTCTCTCAGCATCATCCATGACTGTTCCAGGTATGATTGAAGGCAGCCACGCCATTTTTTACTCACGGACAACTTCCGTGAGTAAAATATGGTGCGACTGCCTTCAATCATACCCGGAACAGTCACAGACGATGCCGAGAGAGGGACGGCATCGTCCAAAAAGGTCCCATCACACAACAGTGTCATAACTGTTGCAGAGTCTCCTTGCGCGGTAAGTCCTGTCTGAAAAAGTCCTTTGTGAGAGTTTCTACCATCTCAAACAGCATGTAGAGTACTTGTTAGGTATTTGAACTTGCCTATTTAACACAGTAGGAAGATTTATAGTCTAGGGGGTTGTATAAACAGCAAAAATACTCCTCACTGGATGCAGGAAGAATGCTACCTGCCTTAATGGGATTCTGCATTGTTCCACCCTTTTGTAAAGGAGGGGCCCCCAAAATGCTATATACTCTGTGGGAAAAGCCTTCACAGCTTTTCCCATATTTTTTTGAAAAGCAGTGAGGGTAATGTGCATTCTGCTCACTGAGACAAGTGACTGAATTGATTCGCTTTCCCAATACAAGCAGGGATTGGTCAGATGAGCAGGGGGTGGAGCTTGCTAACAAGGCAAGCACCCAGACCTGCCATATTGGATTTTTGCCTTAGTGAGTGAGAACTAAGGCAATAAAATGGGGTGTTGTAATTTTTTTTTCCTTAAGGCAAAATATTGCTTTAGCACACATTGGACATAGTTTTCTAAAAAACAAGTTCCATGGTGGCAAATTGAGATACAGTAAGTAAAAAAGTGAGTAATTCACTCACAGCCGCCATCATCATTTGCAAAGAACACAAAGTGAAAGACTGAAATAATTCTACCATTTTCTGTCCTTGTAGCTTCTTAATGCCATTCTTCTTGGCTCTGTGACTTTGGAAGCCCAGAACTTTTCTCACATCTGTTCCATCCAGGAATCCTATTCTGGTGTTCTTAGCCTGCCAATTTCCATTTGTTTATCTTTGGTAGTTCTACTCCTTGGAGCTAAATGGACTGTTGTTTGCTACCCACCCATGACTCATATTCAGTCCCATCTCTGCATGAATTCAAGTATTGTAGCCTGGATTTGCTATTGCTCTTTGTAGCATCAGACAGTAGGCGACTATGCTTCAGTTTAATAAGGAGTAGCACTTGGTGAACCTAAGAAACAAAATTTCCTTCCCAGCCACAGCTCCAGTAATAACATTATCCCTACAAAAATGTTGCCCAAAATGCTTTATTGTTGTCAGCACATGAACAATTAATTTTTTCCTTCTTTCATGCCAACTCAACAGTTCTGAAGTATTAAGTCTTATGTTTCGGCATAGTAAATCCATCTAAATATATAATCTGCTAAATTAATCTCATTGAATAAATGCTGTGAAGATGGTTGAAGACTTTTAAAAGCCTAATTTACGTAGCTTAGGTGTGCATAAGTGCATGTGGGACACAGTGGTTGGAAGTCTGTTACATTTATGTTTTAGATGTTAGTTTCAGGCCCTTCAGACTTTGAAGCCTAATCCGTATCACTACTCCTGAACGTTAAGCAGAGCACTGACCTCATCAAGATGACAGAGAGCTTTTACAAGACAGATGGCAATTTGTTGACACTTAACACTTTAAATGGACTCTGTTACAAAGACACTTTATTTAAAAAAAGTATCTGAAGAAAGAAAGCACATGTACTCATACATAACATTAAAGCAATTGCTGACAGGCTTATTTTCAGTTCAGGGAAGAAATGTGCTGACTGTGTATTTTTTGCTGAGTATGGTAACTTCAGACTATTTTTTAAACTTCTTTAAATAATAAGACAAAAATACTGTAGTAATGAGTGTTTGCTTTTAAAAAGAAAAAAGAAAAGAAAAGCCCATCTGCTTCTACTAATAAAACTGTGCTCAAAAGAATGGATTCCATGCATAAAAGAACAATAATGAACTGATAACCATCTCCTCTTGCTAATAAATTGCAACATACTTGACTTCACTCTTCTACAAATGGTCATCTGAAAAAATCAAATGCAAGACATTAACATTTGAAATTTTGTTGAGCTTGGGGTACGTTAAAAGAGGTTTGAGTTTTCATGAAAATGTGGCTGCTGTTCACCAGGTGGCCCTGGATTAAGACATGACAAAGTCCTAAAATACATCAAGTTTAAAAGGGCCCATTATACGAAAAAAATCTTCTAAAGATGGAAAGCCATTAGTGGCTTGTTTTGGTATAACCTGTGGTTATGGCAGCATAACCACTTTTAAAGATGTTGTATCTCCTTGTGCAACACTTTTGCCTCAGGTGCACAAAGACATTCAGAGGTTCCTGGGTGTAGTTCTTTTTCACTCCACCCACTTCCCACCTACTGACTGACTGTGAAGGTCCATCAACAGGTTAAAAGGATTGTGGCCAGTGTGTATTTGAGTTTAGGGGTCCCTCATTATCAGAGACCCTACAGTGTAACTTACTTAGCTTGTGCTTAAATTATTAAATTATAAATTAAATAAAAAAAATTGTGCTATGCTTCCCATCATTAAGGGCCAAGAAATCCACAATCCTTTACTCATATTTCAAAGGTTCTGAAAAGTTCTACTGCCTTTCAGAGTAGGAAGGGTAGTGAAAACTACAACTGACTGGGCTTAAACACACAAGTCTAAAACCAGTTACTGTTCCCAACTAGAGGACTCCCAATGAATGATGGGTCAACATTTATGTAAATCTCATGAATTCAGTGGATCTAAGAGATTATCACACCAGGCTTCTAGCATGTAGCAATCATGTTAGTGAAGCAAATGGAAACATACTGGTATTGAAGCAATACTCATTGCACTTCTGCTTCAATGCTGGTATGTTTCTGTTTGCTTCACTAACTCAATTGCTACACAATACTGGCAGGTGGGTGGGGGAAGAAAAGAGTCAGATCTGGTGGGAGGGGGAATAGTCACATCAGGCGGGTGGGGAGGGGGAGAAGACCGGGGTGGCAGAAAGGTGTGTAGAGGGAGAGACAGATCAGGCAGGAGGGGGGATAGATCAGGCAGGCAGGAGGGTGGAGAAACAAGGGTAAGAGAGAGAGAGAGAATGGCAAACACATCCACCCACCCCACGAGACTGCAGGTATGGAAACTGAAGCAGGAGAGGATTCATCACACAGAGGCAATACACTGTAATGGGAACACAGCATTATTGAGGGCTTATTGATGGGTTTCCCCTCTCAATGAAAAGATGCCATCCAACAACAGTTTGAATGTAGCTTGGCAACAGAATACAAACAATGTTGTGTGATAAGGAACAGTTGCATATGATATTATCCTGCTCTAGTAGTTCTGATAAAGCCTCATGTGATAATCTCCCTAGTCTAGCTGGAACTAGTAATTAGATCTAGGCAATTCACTCCTAGTGGAGAGTATCCATTCACTGTGACCACTGAATGGGAAAAACTGGGGGGGGGTTGATTTTTAGTTATTGGTTTGTTTGTTTGTTTTTAAAAATATTTACTTTGTAAATTATCTTGGTCAGCTATCAACAGAATAATTCTGACAAAACAAAAGACCCCCAAATGGTGGTGTCCTTTTCAGGCAGCAATCTTGATCCTGAAGTTTGTTTACTTTTTTAGAAAGCATTTTACTACAGTGAAATATGCTATTGAATTACCATAATGTATGCCAAAGAGAGATTTTTTTTTTTAACGAAATCTTGATTCAAGCAGAATATCATTCGAAAGACACTCAGTTATAATTGTATTGGATGTATTACTGGCAAGATCAAGCAAGGCAAATGGTGATGACTTTTAAAATACTATCATCATGTGGAAGGACTAAATCCAAGGTTCTCACAAAGAAGGGATTACATGGTAAATTCAGAGCTTGGAAAACTTACTTTTCACAATACAACTCCCAGACTTCTCCAGTCTACATGACCATTAATCATGGTGGCTGGGAGATTCCAGAAGCTGTCATCCAAAAAGCAACTTTCCCAGTCCCTGAGTAAATTAATTCAGAGGAATTATGTGCATTTGCATTGGCCTTTAGACTGAAGTCCTGCTCCCACTTACCTGGGAGTACTTCTCATTGCGGTTGCCAGGAACTCTTAGGGCTCACCTACATGGGGGGGGGGCAGAAACAGAGTACCTCATAGTATTGGCATCTCGCAGCAGCAGTGACATGTCTTAATGGTTTTTCTGGCCTCAGGAGCTGCATAAGCCTCACATGCCAGATGGTAGCCGTGAGTGATTTGCTTGCGTTAGTTCTTTGCTGCCATTGGTTGTTGTTGTTGTTTTTAAAAAGTCATCCAAGGTGTGCTGGAGTGATAGAGTGATTTTTCAATTTTATAAGATAACAAAATAAAAATTAACCATCCTATTTTATCGCCTTAGTGAATGATAGCTAAGGTGAAAATCCAACATGGAGGCAGTAGGTACTTTCCCTGCTAGCAAGCCCCACCCCCACTCTCACCCAGCCAATCAGCTTTGTGCTCGCCTTCAAATTTCCTGTCATTCAATAGTCCAAATGAGCAGAAATGCACCCCCCCCCTTGCAGTTTTTTAAAAAGCAGAGGAAAAGCCACAAAGCTTTTCTCACGTTGTTTTTGCCGTTTTGGGCCCCCCTTCTTCTGAACAGTGTGGATTGGTGCAGGAACCCATTTAGATAGGTAGAATTCCCAGCGAATTCCATGAGGGGTATTTTCACCATCTCCTAAGTAGAAGAATATAAGATTGTACTGTTAGACTCCTTAGTTGTATAAAATATCCCAAATATTATAGTGAAGGAGATACAATAAGCTATGTTTTGCCTTGGTCACCCTTCCACTTTGTAGCCATCTTCCTTTCTTGCATGCTAATGGTATCACATTGCTGTTTCCCCCACTTCCTCTGGGATCAGGCTTCAGTCTTTCTGAATTCAACTCTAAGTTTTCCTTATTGTGGTCAGGCAGAAAGTTTGTCATTTGGAGGCTACTGATCCAGCAAAATGTTTTTGATTCTGTTGATCGTATGCCCACCACTGAGAGAGTTGAAAGCAATGCCAGATGACTAAATTCCCTTGCTAGTTAGCTTCAGTGTTCAAAATGTCTGTAGCTGGTGTGGCCCTGTCACCAGGCAGATGGGTCCCACAGTCCTTATCAGCATTATGGTCAGATGTTAACAGCTATCCAATGGTAAATAAATCATTATTTGGTACAGTGAGCCCTCCAGATCTGTGAGGGTTCGGTTCCACCCCCTCCCAATTGACAAAAAAAGTGGATGACTGCATTCCATATTATTAAATGATGGCAATGTGCACACAGATGCTTCAGCATGTCTATGTTCATATCATCACCATTTTAAATATATGACTTGATGATCTGCAGTCTCTTGAAATTGCGGATCTGGAGCCCAGGGCCCACAGTATTTTAGTAGTCCTTCTAAATAGTTTCACTTTAGCTTGACAGTTCAAAGCTGGGAACATAGCAGCAGAGCAAAATTTCCTTTTAGCAACTTGCTTGGTTTCTGCCCTTTGTAACCTTGGGGACCTTTGCAGGGGCCTTGCAGAGTGGGGTACATACATCCCAGGATAGGGATCTGGAGATGATCCAGGTAGAATCCATTGTTTAGGCACCTAGTTTTAATGCCTACAGTGAGGGAATACTGGAACCTATCAGCTAAAGGGCTGGAATGCTTTTTCCTGTTGGATCATTTACTATGTGCTGCATCATTTGCCACCAATAAAGCTGATCTTATATCAGTGATGTGGGTGAGATTTGATATCAAATGAAGTCTTAGGGAGACCTGGAACTGCTGCCAGTTCTAGCTCACAACAATGTCCCATAAGGACGACACCAGCGATGAGTGGCAATATCAGTTTAAGAACACTGGTGCACTGGATTTTGTGTTAGCATCAGGTAGGTTGACAACACAGTCTGGACCTTGATTGTTTCAATTGCCTGAAAGTATGAACCGTTGAATGGCTGTGATGGATTATGTGAGTATATCATACACCACCACTTCTTTCAAGGTGTTGTTTTATTTTGGGTTTTGGTCTGATGGAATGTAACACAAACAAGTCAAAGGTAATGTTGATCAGAGTCGTTGAGTCCAAATGACTAAGGGTGACTGGTAAAGGAGCATATCTGTTGTGTTTATTTTATCAAATCAGCAAGAGAATCAGAGACATGTGAAGAGATAAGGGGAAATACATGATGTACTGTATGTGCCTAAAGAAGCACAAATGTAGTGTGTTGGCTTTAAAATGTTTAGGCTGCATTTTAGACTTATTAGGGGACAAATTGCTGCTGCAGTGGTGGGTGTACCTGACAACAGAGGAGTGGTGGGAGAAGTCTGTAATGAATATCTGGTCTGACAAGCGATGGATACTGTACTTCAGGATGCCACGGTACCTTTTCATGTGTCTTGTGGAAATCCTCCATCCAGAGATTGCAAAGTCAGACACCAACATGAGGAAAGCCATTCCTGTGGAGAAGAGGTTCACAATAGCCCTTTTCCTTCTCACCCACCAGTGCTCCTACGGGGCTGTATCTCAGCTATTTGGTGTCAGAAGAGCCACGGTGTGTAAGATTTTTGTGGAGGTCGTCCTCGCAATGGAAAAGTTACTTCTGAAGTGGACAGTTTTCCTGGGGGAATCATAGAAAGGTATTTTTTTTCTTAATTTTTTTGTTTGTGAAAATATGTGTACTCACATCTGTTAATCAATGTTTACTGTGTAAGACCTTGGTTGCAATTACCATTTAATAAAATCTGGCCTGCAACATGTGGTATGCAATTGAAAAGTGATAGCATGTGTTCCCTGCATTTGAAATCCTCTTCATGTAGTGATGTGTGTAATCGAATACTCGTGTTTGCATGATCTGAAATCAAGCGTTTATGATTTTATTTCCTTTTTTTATCTACAGGTGATGGATGGATTCGTGGCCCTTGGTTACCCACAAGTGATCGCTTGCCTAGATGGGTACCATGTTAACATTATTCCCCCCGTTCGTCAAGGAGACAAATTTATTAACAGGAAGAATAGGTACAGTGTTCTTCTTCAAGGTACTTGTGATCACAGGGTTTTTTTTTATTGACACAGATATAGGTTGGAGTGGCAAAAATTACGATGCTTGGATGCTAAGGAACTCTGGTTTTTTCGAGACTATGGAGGCTGGAATATTTGTGCCAGGAAATCCCACCATAACGATCATGGGTCAGCAAATTGTTCCACTCGCACTGGTTGATGGCATATATCCAATTAGGAATTGGCTACTGACACCTTATAGAAGGACAACAAATACTAAACAGAGACTGTACAATAGGTACCATAACAGGATTCGTTTGACAGTGGAGAGGTGCTTCGGTCATCTGAAATTGTGTTGGAGGGCATTAAGATATTGTATAGAAGTTGCAGAGGAAAATGTATGTTCTGTGATATGTACATGTGTTAGTTTCCATAAAATATGTGAAACCAAAGGTAATATCCTTGATGATCCAAACCGGCATGTTCAGAGATTTGTTCTTGACACACTGGGAGCTCCAATGGTTAATAACAATGCTGCAGAGAAAGCTCAGGGGGAGGCTGTGCACAACACTTTAAAAGAATATTTCTGGCGGATACATCAATGATTGCTATAGTGTTTGAATCATTTCATTATATTGAACCTTTTTTGTACAATAAAAGCCACTGATTTTTTCTTTTCGTAATGTGGTTCCTGTGTCCATTTTTATCCTAACACTCACTTAAAAAGCTGTATTTTTCATTTCCACTTGCCCATAATAACATCAATGTATCAATTAGTCAGTAGAACCCCTTTCTGTGTGCTCCAAAGTAGGTTGAAATGGTTACAAATCTAGTTGAAAACACTGTGCAACAACCGATACAATGTTTCAGTTTTGGCGGTTGCTGGAATTGGCGGTCTTTTTACAGGGATTATGCTTTTTGGTAAAGGTTCCAGACACTGCCGAATTCTCAAAAATAGGTGCCTCTGCTAGTTAACCAATAGATTAACCTAATCACTTTAAAAGTTTGAAAATCAAGCTTCTTCAAAACTTCATAGGTTTGCTTTAAAACCAAACAATCAACTTGAAAACTTATAAACTCGAGTTTCCGCATCCCGGATGGCCGAAAGGAAGAGAGGACGTGTCAGGCCAGGTCGGCACATCGCCTACTGGGGCACCAGGGAGACCAACCTCATGTTGGAATCCCTGGCCCACCAGGAAGGTGCACCGGACCAGCTGATGCAATCCTCCAACCAGAGGAACTGCAACTTCTATATTGAGGCAGTGCAGTTCCTCCGGTCAAGGGGCTACATGCAGACTGGCCTCCAATGCCGCTCAAAATTTAAGAATCTCAGGCAAGTTCTTCGCAGCATTGGAGGCCAGTAATGGCAGCCCCACCGAAGGCAGATGCCTTTTTATGCCATCCTGCATGACCTGTGGGTCTGTGCGGGGCAGCCAAGCTGGAGAGACTGGCTGCCAAGAGGTAAGTTATGCCACTGCTTTGTATGGCTCCTGGCCAGAGAGTCTGTGTGTGTGTGTGTGTGTGTGTGTGTGTGCATGGTGTGCCTGATCTTAATTATTTTGTTGTTATTGTTATAGCGGTATGGATCTAGAGATGGGAGGCAGGCCAGCCTGTCTCTGAGTCCTCCGACGAAGAGGAGGGAAATGAGCCCGGCTCGGTTCCAGCAGCACCACAGCCAGGTACAGTGCTTTTTGTGTGTGTGTGACTTACTGCCCTAATCCTATTTGACAGAGTAATAGATAGGATTAATTTATTTATTATAGTTTCCCCTCTGCATTAATGTTTTAAAAGGTCCAGCAGCTGCCCAGGAGGCTGCAGCACAGTTTGCAGGGCTGAATATTATAGCCAGAATCGAGGAGCTTGGTAAATTAATATTTTACTCATTTATAAAATGTGGCTGATTTACCCATCAGGAGCTGTATTGTTAACATATAATTTTTTTTCTTCATTTCAGGGAGGATGTTACAAGCCTCGATAGAAGCTTTGGCTAGGAGGGTGGGTGCCATAGAACAAAGGCTGGGCATGTAATATACTTTATTTTAATTTTTTATAATTTACTACAATTTGTTGCCATTATGTACTTATGTTTTATTTATGAAGTTGAATTCATTGATTTATGTATGTATACAAAAATGTGCCAGATCTTTTATTATTTATTATATGTACCATAAATTGAATTATTTCTGTAAGATTTTTTTGAACATATTATGACCTATGTATGTGTATGTGTTTCGCTGTATTTGTTTTGTTATCTATGAGTTTCACTGCATTTGTTATTGAATTTTATTTTGTAAACTTGTATATATGTACATATATAAATGTGACAGAAATATTTTGTAAATAAAAAATGCTTTATTTTAAAAAGAAACAGTCCTTGCTTAGTATTTTTTTGTTCAGTACAATGTCTGCATCCTTACAGCAAATTTTCTTTATAGTTGAAATATCAGACTGTTTATTTGTACATATGTAAGATCCCCTTCATGTAATAGCAGTATATAGTACACTTACCATTTTTAAAAAAATGAAAGCATAGTGTACGTGCTTTTAAAATTTCCTATAATGTTAGAGGAACACATTTTTAACTGTTCTTGTTGGCCTACTGAAACCAACATTAACAGCACCAGAACTAGTGGACGGTACACGTTGTTGAGATTCCTGTGAGTTTTCTTTATCTACTTCCCCAGAATTGTTTGGCTTGGCCACTCTCTTTACCACAACACATTTTTTAACATTATCCAAAGACTTAATGTGTGTTACGAGCTCTCCAAATAAATCATTATGCCTTTTTATTTCTTTGAGCATTTCCTGAGATTCTTCTACTTCATGCTCATAGAATTTTTCAAGATATCCCTGTAAAGCAATTGCCTTTTGATTCTGCCTATCTGAAATTTTAGTCATATTTGAAACAAACAGCTCTGCAATGGATCTAGAGTTAGCCATAAGTTCAACAACTTCAGATGAATTTTTTTTCTTCTAAACATGGCCAATCTCTCTGCAGGAGATAGAGTACCTGTTGGATTGCTCAAGGCGGCCACTGAAAAGGAAATAAAGGAACATTGTGTTATGATATTCAGTAATTTTAAAGGGAAGCATGTATGTTAATAACAATGTGCATAATATGTTGGAATCAATACCATTGCGAGCTGGAGTTGTTGCCCAGACAGTATCAATTTCTGTGACAACAACTGATGTGTTTTCTTCAGCATCGTTGAGTGCCAAGCTTCCTCCAGGTTCCTCAGTTAAGGTCAAAGTAACTGCTGTTTCATCAGAACCCTGGGTCCCTGTTTCATCTGGGAAAAAATAAAATTACAAAAACATATAACTATTAATGGTAACACTGAGATGTGAAATAAGAAGCAAGTTGAGTTACTCCCAGAACAGAACCCAGTGCTGTTGGCGGTGGGGTTTGGAGGAAAGTACCAGCTGGTTATGGCTGCGGGCGAAGCTGCCATCGTTAAGGTGCCAAGCTGGTTATGGCTGGTTATGGCTGCGGGCGAAGCTGCCATCCGTAAGGTACGTTTTTAAAACTGCCAAACACAAACAGAGAAAAGCGCCATTTGGCTTTAACTGCCATCATTTGCATACCAAAGGAGCATGGAGGCAATACATGTAAACAGTCCTTAGGCATTTAGGCTAAGCAAGTAAACAGTTCCTTGCCACATATCACCAGTGGCTAAATGCATAGGGAAAGGGAATTACACTTTAGAAACAAATTTCAAAAAAACCAGTCTGCTTTAGAGAAATTGATAATTAAAAATTTGAGTTTTCACATAACAAATAGGTAGTCCTTGCTTGCTTAAATGAAATGATACAGGAATAATAATATGTTATTTTTGATCGCAATATAACTACATACAATGCTGTATATTGCCCTGAGAAAATTTAAAAAGCTAAGCCCAAATTCCATTGCTCTAAGCTTGAAAACCGAGCAATTATTTAATCGAGTTTTCACATAATGCGAACTTTATTTTTTTAAAAAAATTCCCTTACCTGGAGGACTTGAAAAGAGTTCCTCAGAATATCCCTGCATGATCTCCTGGGATGGCGGGGGCAATTCCACTTCTTCATTGAGGAGGGGAGTGTGATGGGGAGTCACTGACCCTCGCGGAACACGAACGATGTTGGTGGTGCTCCCCAGCCACTTCGGGTGGTAGTTGGCATCACCGCTGAGGATTGCGTGTTCTTTATAGAAGGGCATCGTGGCCGCATCGTTGCCACTTTTGGAGTTGTGGTTGTTGACCTGGAGATAATTCTTACGCATCAGTTTCATCTTCATCCTGCACTTCTTAGTGGTCCGTTCATGCCCTTTGCTTCTCATGTCGGCTGCAATTTTTTCGAATAGGTCGATATTTCTATGGGATCCCTTCAGCTGCTCCTGCACCTTTTTCTCGCCTCATATTGCCAAAAGGTCTATGGTCTCCGGGTAGGACCAGGATATACTACGGCCGCCTTTCCTGGGGTGAGGAGCAGTTTTGGCATCTATCTCTGTCACTGCACAGGTGAAGGGCAGGAGAACAATGGAGGTTTGCCTCTAAAATTTGGGATGTTTAAAAAAAGGGCAGGTAGACCACCCCCTTACTGGCCAGTACCCGCCCATGGCCACAACAATTTATGGTCATCACCTGATATCGAGATTTTTGGTCCCGGGCTGTTTACATTTCCGATCTTCCAAATCCTCCCGTGACTTTTTTAAAAACCAGCACAAAACTGTGGGACTTTCAGTCCCGTGGATTGTGGGATAAATGGTGGCCCCCCCTTCCATTTAGTCTGGGACTCAAGGTGACTTGCACATTTAAAAGATTGCACTCTATTCTGCTTTGGTCAGACCTCACCTGGAATACTGTGTCCAGTTCTGGACACCACAATTCAAGTAGGATGTTGACAAGCTGGAGTGTGTCCAGAGGAGGGCAAACAAAATGGTAAAAGGTCTGGAAGCCATGCCCTAGGAGAAACAGCTTAGGGAGCTGGGTATGTTTACCCTGGAGAAGAGAAGGTTAAGGGCGACATGATAGCCATGTTTAAATATTTGAAGGTATGTCATAGTGAAGAGGGAGCAAGCTTGTTTTTCTACTCCTCCAGAGACAAAGGAGATTATCAAACAGGAACAGAAAAGTGTTCCTGTCCCACAGTCTCCACTCCCACCCCTGTACTATCCCTGTTGTGTCACAATCATCCTCCCGACCACACTTACCTACTTTTCCATCATTCTGGCAGCCCAGGAGTGAACGGAGCTCTAACGGAGCTCCCTTCACTTCCTGGATTGAAATCCTGTAGATTCTCGCAAGAAGACACAAATGCAGGAAATTCAAAAATAAAAATAAAAAGAACATTTAAAAAATTACAACAAGCACAAAAACACACTTTAAAAGGTAGAAGTAAACCTGTGAGGGTCATAAAAAGTGTGTCACTTACCTGGATATCCCGATCTCATCTGGAAGTGTTCTGGCAGGGACCTCCCATTGACACTGGGATCTTGCCAGCATAATGGGGCACGTTTTTGCTCACAGGAACATCCGTGACAGAAACAGAGTGGAGGATCAGTTGACAGCTTATCCTGTCAATAAAAAGCAGTTCTAGCTGAACAGCAGCAGAACTAGTGCATAATGGGGAGGGGAATGACATCATCTGAAAAGGGAGCCCTTTTCCGATCTCCTGGCATTCATGTAACACCACTTTTAACACTTCTGACAATCTCCTAGGACACAAAGCAATGGATTCAAACTACAGGAAAAGAGACTCTACCTAAACATTAGGAAGAACTTCCTGATGGTAAGAGCTATTTGACACTGGAACATGCTGCCTTGGAATGTGGTAGAGTCTCCTTCTTTGGAGGTTTTTAAGCAGAGGCTGGATGGCTATCTGCTGGGCATGCTCTGATTGTATATTCCTGCATGGCAGGGGGTTGGACTGGATGGCCCTTGTGATCTCTTCCAATTCTATGGAGATTTTCAGATGGGCAATTTAATCCGTGGGAGACATGGAGCAAGGTCAGGAAAAAGTCTTCTTTTCAGAAGATGTCGACCCTTTTCTGTATTTTCCCCCGTCCTCATTCCAGATTTCCCCGTGATATTTTCATCACGGCAAAACATCATTTTTGGGCCACCCATTTGTGGTAATCCACCTCCATCTCCCCAGCTATTTCTCTTTAAAATCTTAAGTGACCGGCTTCTTGGCACTTGTCACCTCCCCGTCAATAATCTACTGATAACATAATGGTAGCAGTTTTCAAATACTAACTCAGAGGCCAATATAGGTTTTAATAAAACAGTAGAATGGTGTATTTCTCTTAAACATATAGGCACGACTTCTTGTTCTTAAAACTTGGTAATAACAGTTCTGAGTTACAGGTTCATATCCAATGAAGCTATTTCATATACAATACTTCATCTCTTCTGACTGTTACAACCTAACAACACGGACCCTCTCTCTATTAGAGTTCTGTAAATAATAAGAGTTATTCTTTCTTCCACTCTTATCCTTTTAAAACTTATTTCCCTCAGGAACTCTGACCAATTGATTCTTCATTGAACTCTCTCGGTTCCTATCTCTTCTACGAGCTGTCCCTATCCTCTCTACAAATGGTCCCTCTTCCTTTCTCTCCCTCACAGCCTGGGGTATTTATCTGCTCCCAGCTGCTCTCTCATTGGCTAGCTCCAGCTGTCTTCGGATTGGTCAGCTGCCTTCTGGTCTTCTCAGCTCACAGCTGTCCTTTTATTTGTCACACTGTTCTGTTGTAGTAACGGAATCACGGGTGGTCTGAAAGGTGTCCCGTTACTCTCCCATGATGACAACCACAGAGGGGAGGTCCTTTCTGGACACTTCCAGGCAGGAACGGGACACACAGGTAAGTGGCACTCTTCCCCCCCCTCCCTGGGTTACTTTTATGTTTTTGGTTTTTTTGTGTGCTTGGTGTACTGTTTTGATGTTTGGGGGGGGAGTATTTTTATATTTCCCTCCTGCGCATTCTTTCACGAGAACAAGCGGGATTTCAGTTCCTGGTTGTAAAGGCAGCCTTACAATGGCTGCATTTACAGCCAGCAAGCTTGGGGAGAGGGAGGATGTTCCTGCCGTGGAATAAAGGTAAGTGTTTGAACATTTCCCCTTTATTCCACAGCAGGAACGGGATTGGGGCTTGCGGGGCAGGAAAGGGGCATTTGGCCCCATTTGAAAAAGTCCTATGATTCTATGATTCTATGAACTAAAAGTATATGAAAGGTCAACACTAACATGAAACATTAACTGTATTAAAAACATACACTCTAAAAAAGTTTTTTAAAAGTTAAACAATACAGTTTAAAACAATACAGCACTTAGCCCTTTTGTTAAAAGCTTTAAATTCTAAACCCCTGTCTGAATAAAAAAATCTTTGCTTCTCCATGGAAGGAGACTATTCTAAGACCTGTTCTAGCCTTACTAGGAGGGAATACCAAAACCTAGGAGCAGCCACTGAGAAGGCCCTCACTCGTGTTCCCACCTGTAAAGGTGTTGGGACTGAGAGACGGTCCTTTCAGGTGGATCTCAGGGTCAGGGCAGGTCCATATGGGGAGATATCGTCCAGATAGCCCAGACATAGGCTGTAAACATGCCACAGTCTTCTCCAGTGTGGTGAGATGATTAAATTAGACTAATTGTTTGTCAATTTGCAGTTATACATATAAATTAACAGATAACAAAATCTATTTACATCTGTGCTGTCTTTTGCATTCTATATTGGTGATTTATTCCCACCCTTTTGACAGTACATAAATGATGACTACTCTGTCATGCATGACCATTTTCAAATGCCACACACACACACACATACACATACAAAGAGAAACCTGCCATTTTTTTCTAAGTAACTGTGGACAGGGGCACTGAATTTGGAGGGTGTGCATCTTCTAAAATCAGTTCTTACTGCTGGAAGGAACTTTTTGTGAGTTGCATGAGCTGACAAGACTGCTTCCTCCCCCTAAAAGAACAAGGACATCATATACAGGCATCACTTTTCTTGACTGTATATTTGTGCACATGTGGGCTACGCATTGGCTATGGCATGTCCATCTTGATGCTAATATTTTTCAGCTAAGATAGGAGGTATTTACCACTCTTCTAGCCTGACCTGTTTTCCAAACAGGAAGGTGTTTTGTACCAATAGTCTGTATTTTAAGCAGTTGCTCTCAGATTAAAATATATGATTGCTTTAAGAAGCTTTGGCAGAGGCTCAAATATAGCAAGAAGCAAATCTAGCAAGAGACTGGCTGGGATCAAGTGTCTGTCTCTTCCTTCTTTGCAAAGGAAGCTAGTTTCTTGGGTCAGATTTCTAACAGCTGAAATATGTTTGAATGGTTTAAACCAGAGCTGCTTGGGCTATGTGATGTGGGGGACTGTCATATTTTTTCCTAATGTGTCCAGTGACCAATATCATACTTTTGCCCATTTTTCTTTCTTTCCTGGAAACTTGCTGTAGATGGCTTGTGGACCAACAACAATATTTTGAATGTCCCTGATTTAAAATATAGAAATGACTTTGATACCCAACCCTGCACCATATTTAGAAGGTTCACTACCACACCTTTTCAACTTAACAGGGCTTAGCTTTCACCCCAGCTTTTCTTAAAAGGACTTCAAATTATAACATCCATCTTTGTACAGTAGTGTATGGCAACCATGCTGTTCTCTCTGCCACACAAGTGGTTGTTTTTCATACAGATTTGATGGGCAGGAACAGCATCGCCAGGCTGTTGTAACAACAATAATCTTGAGATTATGTAAAAGTTAAAGGTCTCCATAGTCATATCCTGGCAAGATGAAAACAGCTAACCCACAGTGAGGGAAAATGAATTATCTCTTCTCTTTTTTACCTCAAAGGCTTCTATAATGAATCGGTTGCTAGAGTAACCTGAACAAATTGTGACACAGTGTTTTGAAACCCTTCCTGGAGTTGATCTGAAACCTCAGCATAACAAGTGGCCTCTTATCGGCATACTATTCCAGGAAGAAAGGCATGACATTTCGTCATCATTGCTGAAAGATGAACCCGCTCTGCACGTAGACTCAGGGCAAAGACAGAGGGCGGGGGAGAGACCCTTAACTTTATAAAGAGAGATGCAGAGCTGTAGATGATGCTAAGAGAAGTTCCTGCTTTTCTATTCACTGCTGCTACTGCTTGCTGGAACAGGAATGCAGAGACAGGCATTGCCCAAGCACTTAAGAACACACTTAAAAGTCAATGTTTAACTTTTTTTATTTGCTTTGGCCGTGCTTACCCTGTGGTGTTCCTGAACTGCCTCTCCCAGCAGAATATGCCTGCAAGATCCTAGTCTCTTATTCAAACCATTTATCCTTTTCATAAATAGCTGCTCTGAATCTTGATGGACAACTCACATGAGTAAGTATTACCGGTACTCATTGCAGTAAGAGTTGCCACAGCAGACAGTTTTCCAGACCAGACAGAAAAGGAAGAGCACAATTTAGTTCAGGTTAAAAGTACAAGTTGTCCCTCCGTATCCACAGATTTGGTATCCACGGATTTTTCACGGCTTGAAAATATTATTTAAACAAATAATAATCAAAAAAGCAAACCTTGATTTTGCCATCTTATATAAGGGACACCATTTTGCTGTGCCATTGCATATTCTCTCTCTCTCTCTATCTGGCTTTTCTTCGCAAAGATTCAGGAAGGACTCATCCCACGCTTTCTGCAAGCGCGCTGATGACTAAAAAGGCCAATCCGAGATAAACAAGTCTGGTTGCAGAGGGACTTGAGTATTCATGGATTTTGGTATCCACGGGGGATCCTGGAACCAACCCCCAGTGAATGTGAAGGGACAACTGTAGTACTAATATTTCTGTCAAAAATGTGAAGGAAGGATGCATATACCCCTGGGTATTAAGGCAAATATATCCCTGGGTATTAAGGCAAGATTCAGAGCAAAGGCATATAGTGCATTTGGAAGACTTTACAAAAGAATCTGGCATAATAAACACCTGAGACAAAGCACAAAAATCAGTGTGTATAGAGCCATTGTACTATCTATTCTCCTTTATGGGTCTGAAACATGGCTCATCTATCGCCACCACCTACGACTCCTTGAACGCTTTCATCAGCGCTGTATACGCACAATCCTAAATATACACTGGACTGACTATGTGACGAATGTTGCTGTCCTTGAGCAAGCAGGAATCACCAACATTGAGGCCATGATATGGAGAACACAGCTGCGCTGGGCAGGGCACGTTTCTAGAATAGAGAACCACCACCTCCCCAAAATAGTACTCTACGGTGAACTCGCCATGGCTCAGCGTAAGCGGGGCACTCCAAAAAAGCAATACAAGGACTCCCTGAAACAACATCTTAGGCTCGGCCAAATTGATCACCAACAATGGTCCGCCCTGGCCTCACCTCGGGAGGCATGGAGACACACTATCCACAATGCTGCAGCCTTATTTGAGAACTCACGCCGAACAAGTCTTGAAGAGAAACGACAACACAGAAAGAATCACAACCCAGAAACATCACCCAAGGAGACTTTCTGCTGTGATTTCTGCAACCGGACTTGTTTATCTTGGATTGGCCTTTTTAGTCATCAGCGTGCATGCAGAAAGCGTGGGATGAGTCATTCCTGAATCTTCGTTTGCGAAGAAAAGCCAGAGAGAGATTAAGGCAAATATAGGACTCTCCCTCCTCTATTAGCTGACAGTGGATTGTGCTGACTTACACAAACTATTTGGAAATAAATAAAAGATGGGACTCATGCAGCCCTCTGGATTTTCTTGGACTGCAAGTCCCAGCAGCCCCAGACACTATAGGCAATGGTGAAGAATGCTAAGAGAAGTCCAGCAACTTCTGGAGGGCAACATGATTCCCAGCCTGGTATAAAGTCTCATGTGGATTGTGAAGGCATTCACTATACAGTGTAAATATAAAATATTTGACTTTAAACTGCAATAGTAATATATGTAAGAAGCTGAGATTATAGATGGTTTTGAGGCTTGTAAGGACAGCATGCACACATATACACACATGCATATAGCTCGTTCATTTCAAAATAACACTTTGGCAAGTGTCAGTTGACTAGGCATCTAGTACAACTTCTGTGGATTTTATTCCCCCAGCACCCATCATTTTGATTTTGTTCAGCCTATTCTTGAGAGTGAGAGCCATCATGGTGTAGTGGTTTGATTGTTGGGCTATGATTCTAGAGACCAGTGTTTGAACCCCTGCTCAGCCATGGAAACCCACTAGGTGGCTTTGGGCAAGTTATACTCTCACAGCCTCAGGGGAAGGCAAAGGCAAACTCAGAGGTTTACTACAGAGGGGTTTTGTTGCGCTATCCATTAGTCATGATAATGTGGGATTGTGCGAATTAGTTCTTCCTGGTCACATGACACAATCTCCCTTTTGTTGCTGGTTCAGCTGTGGGGTGTCTTTGTAGCACTCCTTTTCATTCACGGCAAATCCCCATGAATGAAATCAGTAGCCCTGTGAAACTACCATACTTTCTTGTGCAACAATATCATTGCGCCATCAGAGAAGAACATGTGATAGCGAGGGCATGTATTGGGCTGTCTTCCAGTTTTCGCCTGTGTTTACTTATACCTCTTCATCCCATTCAACTTCTGGCTTATCAGAAGAGCTCACCAGTGCCCCTTGGCTACTTTCCCCCAACCACGCTTTCCCAGAGTTTATTTGGATTCAAAACTCAGCCTCAGCTGTTGCAGGGCAGACTTAAATGTATACAGTCATCCCTTCACATTTGCAGGGATTAGGGGCAGACAACCCCCGCGAATGTGAAAAAAAAAACGAATAAGAAATGAGCCTGTGGGCAAGCGGCTTTCCACCCCAGTCCCTTCCCAAGGCAGGGACGGGCTTTGTGAGAAGCCCCTCGCTGCCTTGGGAAGGGACTGGGGTGGAGAGGGAGCCTGCCAGCTGCTTTCCACCATGCCTTCCCAGGGCAGGGACGGGCTTTGTGAGAAGCCCCTTGCTGCCTTGGGAGGGGAGTGGGGTGGAGAGGGAGCCTGCCAGCTGATTTCCTCCCCGCCTTCCCAAGGCAGCAACGTGGTTTTAGGGGGGAGAATTTTTCAAAACCTTTCTTCCTTCTGCTATGTTTTAAATTGAGGTTTGTTTGTTTTTTTACAAAAATAAATAAATCAGAAATGTGTCTTAGCTGATGGAAGACTTCTGGCCCCTCTCTTTCTCTCCTTTCCCACACAGCTTTATTCAAAAGTAAACCCCCTTGAGCCCAGCAGAGTTTACTCTTGAGTAAGCATGGCTAGTTGCACTCCAGTGCTTTCCCCGCAGGTTGTGTTAAGCTGGTTTTTGTCCTCTTGATATTAAAAAGAAAAAAAAAATCACAAGTATTTGTCAATGAATCACCCACACACACCTTGGCACCTCAGGAGTAAGTACCTACTGAGTTCAGTAGAGGCTTACTCCTGAGGAAGGGAGAGAAACCCCTTGCTCTTCTGCTGTGGGGAAGGCCCTGATCTACTTCAGAAATGGAGAATCTGCAGCCTGCTGGGTGCAAAGTGGAGAATGGTTTTACAGAAACATTTGAAGTTGCATTGCCGCAATACTGTGCAGTCATGCAGCATAATGTTTCTTAGTTAAAAGGAGATAATGCGCTGTTGAAGAGCAGGAAATGGCGCATGGGAGAGGGAGGAGGGGAAAGCTCTGTGGAGGAAGAGACTAATTGGAGAGGGAGGAGGGGAGAAGAAGCATAGATGGCCAATGTGGTGTGTGGGAAGGGGAATGAAGTATTTTCATACAGTTGTAGGAACGGAATTTTGAGCAGCGTGTGATAGGCTGGCTTCCATCAAGCAATATATCTGTTGCCTTCTAAAGCAAGACAATCACTTCTAACAACCCTAGTGTGGTAAACCTCATAGTCTGCAAAAAACCTTGGTCAAGAAAACCTTGTGATAGCTTTGCCTTAGGTTCACCCTAAGTTGGAAATGACTTGAAGACACCCAACAACATTCTTGAGAGCAACCAGATATAAAACCAAAGAACTTGTGTGTGAGAGACTGTGTGGAATGTTCTTCAGTTGTATTTATTCTGTTTCTGCTTTATTAACAGCCAAAACTAGTGCAATCTGTACAATTAAGGCACAGCTTTATTCAGTTTTCACCAAAAATTAACATCAGGAATAAGAAGCAGTTATTAGCATGGAATAACTCTGTACCATTTTGCTTTTAATTTTGTTTATTTAACATTTATATACTGCCTGTCAGCCTTCTAAGGTATATTCAGAACTAATAGAGGGGTGGGGTAAATAATAATAATAATTATTATTATTATTATTATTATTATTATTATTATTCCTAATGCGTCTAGTGATGATTCTCCCCATGCCTTGTTTTGTTCCCGGAACCTGATAAGGAGTTTTATAAATCTGTCAGTGGACATCTAGCCATTTCTGATTTTGTTTGGGGTGTATGTGTGGCCCACTGTAGGATCGGGGTATGTGAGTAAAAAATTGGTCCCTGGACTTTCACCAACCCTCCTTTAAAGCAATAATTTAAAGCAGCACAAAAATGAAAACAAAACATTTTAAAGAATTATATTTTAAAGTGAAAACAGGGTAAACATGCTTCTGCAGCTTGCCTCAAATTTTCAAAGATTGCACCAGCCAATCATTCCTTGAGAGAGTTCCACAAATGTGGTGCTGCCACCAAAAAGCCTTGCTTCACATCACCACAAGGTGTGCTTCCCTTGGTGGCCACACATAGAATCATAGAGTTGGAAGAGACCACAAGGGCCATCCAGTCCAATCCTCCGCCATGCAGGAACATACAATCAAAGCATGTGCAACAGATGGCCATCCAGCCTCTGTTTAAAAACCTCCAAAGATGGACACTCCACCATATTCTGAGGCAGTGCATTCCACTGTCAAACAGCTCTTACTGTCAGGAAGTTCTTCCTAACGTTTAGGTGGGATCTCTTTTCCTGTAGTTTGAATCCATTGCTCTGCGTCCTAGTCTCTGGAACAGCAGAAAACAAGGTTGCTCCATCCTCAATATGACATTCCTTCAAATATTTGAACATGGCTATCATGCCCCTTCCCCAGGCTAAACATACCCAGCCTCCTAAGCCACTCCTCATAGAGCATGGCTTCCAGACCTTGTATGATTTTGGTCAGCCTCCTCTGGACAAGTTCTAGCTTGCCCAGACCAGGGTTTCTGATGTCCCCCACAACTGATGGACAACTTCATATGGCAGGAAAATCCCCACCCCTCCCAGCATCCTGATCTCAAGACATAGAGAGCTTTTATAAGTAGTAATCAGCACCTTTAAGAGGGCATAGAAACAAACTAGTGCAGGTAAAACAGCCTGTGTTTTATCAGAATATGGAGATTTCTCAGTGCAGTTCAAAGTGCTGATTGCAAACTGCTATATAGTTTGGGTGCAGGCTGTATGATGGCCTGTATCCTCCCATGCATGCTTTCCAAGGCTTCAGAGAGGCCTTTCTCTAGGTCCCACCACACTTAGAATCACATTTGTTGGGGATGTGAGAGAGGGCTTTCACAGTGGTTGCTCAGACAATAGGGATGGAATCATGTATGGCTCCATGTAGTGTAATAGTTTCTCATGTGCAACCATGCTATAGCTGGCCACTGATCACATCCTGGACTTACTGTAGAGCCACTGCGCCCCCTTCCCACAGCTATTCTATGGCTGGGGGTGAGTCGGGGGTGAGGGGATCAGAGTAGTATCTGGTTATGTGCCCATAGCCAGACATGAAATGATTACAGCAGTTTTGGTCACTGTGGAGGGAGGGATGGAATACCAACCTCTGCAACCACCAAACAGATATGCAGGTTTAAGGTTGAATTACAGCGGTGTATTCCACTAATAGGATGCAAAGCTTAGAACTCCTGGTTAAGTATGGCTAAGCTGGATCCTTCCCTTTTGTTCTTCCACCAGCAGGTAAAGATATTTTCTTTATTCAGGCAATCCTTTGGCAATTCACCAGCTGTTGACAATGGAGCTTGTTACCAACTGCCTGTGCACAACTTTTCTTGGCGAGGTATTTCTAGTGCTTTTAATGTAATTCTGTTTTAATAGTTGATTTTCCTTTCTTCTTTTTCTTAAATTTTACTGTTAGCTGCCTTGAGTCCCATCCTTGGCAGAAAGGCAGGATACCAATGCAACATACAAATGGTATTTGAGTAGTGAGTGCCAGATGTAAACTCTGAACCCTCATAGTTGAACAAAGAACAGTTGACTTAAAAAAAGAAAAGAAAGAAAAACGGTAACAATTTTTACCACTTGTAACACTTGTATGATTGGGGGCAAGGGGGAAATGCTCAATGAATTGCTGCTGTCACTATTTCTGAAAATTAATCATGAGTGACACTTTGACCCCAAAACGATAAATTGTCTTTAATCTTTTCTCAAATGCAATTATCTCTTTTCAGCTCTGAAGCTGAAACCAGTTGTTAATCACGTACACTACTAAGTAGAGATTGTTCAGCTATTCCTGAAACATGAGTTTGGAGTTAAGTTGGAGTCTTCCATATTTATGTGATGAGAGTTATGTCACAAAGTTAATCATTCCCAGAACAGGAGGATTCAAGCTAATGAAAAACTTATTGTGCAAGCAGTCATTAATCAGGAGCATAACATTGCATAATGCATTCTAAAACATGTGTTATGTGATCAGAGTACAAGGCTACATAGTACAGAAGAAGTGTTTGTACCATATGCTGACCTTTCCTAAGACAGGAATGAACCCATGTGATGGGCTACTCTTGCCAACTCTTGTTTATTGGCAATAATTAAGCTTGATGATATGAAGGAAGACACACTTGTCATCTTTTCAACTTTTTAAGAAGCAGCTTTGAAGTTCGTGCTTTCTGCCACAGTAAACATAATCATGGCCAAGCTAGCTCAGATATATTACTGTTGTCCATTATGAATGCCTTCTATTAAAGCTGGAATCAAATATACAAGTCAAGTGGTTCCTGGCATTTGTGTGAGAGAAAACACATGTATTTTTACAAGATCACTTGATGAGCCAATTGAGTATAAAGGTCAAAGGAAGAAAGACAGCCAAAGGAATGCATGGCACATCAAATCTCAGCCCGTAACAATAGCGTTTGAAGTTGTTGAGCAATAATGTTAGCAAGAAGCTCTTACTTAATCTCCTACTAGTATTACCGAAAAGAATGCTTGCGAAACTTTTCAGACAAGCATGCTATAATTATAAGAAATGAAAAGAAGTTTGCTGCATAAGACAATTCTATAACCATCTGTACAAATGCCTGTGGAGACGTAGCTTAATTAGCAAGAACAAAGACTGCAGTGTCTTTTAAAGCACCAGTGAACAATCTTAAAATGGATATTGCTGTAGACAGTCTGTATACATGCATGTTGTAGCTTTTGATCAATATCTTTTTAAGACCTTTTAAGGCATCATATTTTTTCTCTAGAGTTGATATTCTGAGTCCAATAGCCCTAATATGCCCCACTGAAATGAATAAAATTCATTTGATAGTGACGCCTGCTAGAAATGCTTTGTTCTTGTCAGTACTGCATTTCTCTCTTTCTGCTGGCTTATCCCGAAGAATACTCTTCTGGGCTGCAAATCTTGTATCAGTTTACCTAGGAATAAACTTTATAGAGCTCCACAGGAGTTACTTCTAAGAAGTATTACTTTGAAAGAAATACAGTCATCCCTCCACATTTGTGGGTTAAGCATTTGCAGATTTGATTATTCACAGATTACTATATTTACCACCCCACCCCCCACTGCTGCCCTGTGCATGACGGGAAAAATATGTTACCTCTAGGCATTTCTAGGTCCTCCAGCAGAGCTTGACCATATTATCATGCTGGAGGACCTAGAAATGCCCAGATAAGTGTTCTCTCGGGTTAAAAAAACAAAAAGGCATCCTATATTTATGGTTTTTCCACTGTGAAAGTTGAGAGCTGACTGTAATAGCCTTATTACTAACACTGTATAGCATCAGGATTCATAAGAGGATATGACTTCAGAGTTAGACTATTGGACCATGTAGCCCAGTATTTCCCCTGGGATTGGGGCAGGATTCTTTCTCTGTCCTAGCTGGAGATCCCTGGTATTAGTTAGTGGTACTAGGTAATTACCAAGTACTAGCCAGATTTGACCCTGATTAGCTTCCGAAATCAAATGGTATTGGCTGTGTTCAGGGGAAGGGATGGGGGTATTAACTGTGCCTTCCCCATAATTGTGTATCTTTTCCACTAAAATAAAGGATGGTTCTTTCATGTGGTCTCTGTTCCTCACATAACTGGGATCTTCGCACATGCGCAGATCAGGTACGGAGCGTTGAGTAGCTTTTTGCAGTAAGCCCTCCTTCCCAGGGTACCATGATAAATAGCACCAGAAAGATACTACCTCAGTTCCTTTTTGTCTGTTGTGCAGTTCACTTTGGAACATCTTAGTTGAGTAGCTTATCTTCATTATCTCTTAATTTTCCTTCAACCTCAGGCTGTTGTTTTGACTATGATTTATCCTATTGTATGGCCTCCAAGGCCCGCTTCAAATCCTGCCCTTCCTGTGTGGAAAAGATTCCCCACATAGATTCTCATGACTGTTGCCTCTTCTGCCCCAGAGAAAGCCACAAGGTCTCTTCTTGCTCCATTTGTTAAAGGCTTCACCCACTAGGCCCTTAAGAACAGGCTCTCTTGCCTCTGCATCCATCTCTGGGAACAATCTCTCCAAAGCTGACAAGCTGGCCAAAAACTGACCCCTAGACACAGCCCCTCTCTCTATGTGCAAGGGCCGTTCTGTTTTATCGACCTCTGCCAAGGTTCCTTCCACGGCAACTTCCTTGGCCTCAACCACCCCTGCGATAGCAGGTGCTGACAGAATTCTTGTGGTCTCCACAACCCCAGGCCATGTTACCTTCTCTCTCTCTCTACCTTCTCTCTCTCTCTCTCTCTCTCTGGCTTTTCTTCGATGAAGATTCAGGAAGGACTCATCCCGCACTTTCTGTAAGCATGCTGTAATGTTGACTTCATTGGTGACTTCAGTTATGTTACCTCCACTAACACCACGTAGTCCCATTCCAAGAAGGGACAAAAGCAATCTGCTACTGAGGCCTCAGTGTTGGACTCGAAGAAAAAGGCTAGGTTGGCTCATCATGTGATCCCTTGACTGGCCCCACCGCTGGAGTTGATACAGCCTTGACATTCAGCATTGGCCTCAGTCATGGTCCTGGAAACCCAGAAGGATGACATTTTGGCCTTAGATGCTGACCAACAGCTCAGAGTCCAGCCCGAGAGCTCGAGCTCCTCATTGCAATGCACTCAGGCCTCACCTAGACACAACATTGACCGCCCGCCAACTCCCCTTCCCAGGAGACCGCAATTAACCACTCTTGAAAAATCGCATTGTCAATGCTCACTGTGAAGCCAGGCGCCTTCCTAGTGGCGCAGAGGCCTTTCTTATCCCACCGCTGCCACCACTTTTGTGATGCTGCACCACCATGTCACGGCTGAACTACGGTTTCCCAGTGGTATAGCACAAGTACTTCAGTGTGCATGTAACTTAACAGCTGTGCCTAGTGGTCAGAGAGTCACTCATGCCAGGCTGCATGTTTTAAATTAATATAAAGAATGCTTATTGGTAACGAATAAAATATAACTGCATAAACAAGTCATTTGGCCTGCACATACATTCACTCTTTAAGCCTCTCCCTCTCTGTATACTCCCTCCAGCACACAGCTTAAAACTCTTCCTCTCTCCACCACAGCTCAAGAACTCCTATTCTCAAAGCCTCAACTTAAACTGAATTGCTACTTTTCCTTCACTTTCTCTCTCTTAATCCCCCAGAAACTCCTCCTTTTTCCACCTTCTCACAGAAGATTGGCTCTTGGGGCCCACGGTCCTCATTGGCTCCCCTAGCCGTCCATCACATTCACATTCTGAGAGACCTCGATCTCTTCACATTTGGTCCCAGAACCAATCCCAGTCACAATCCCGCTCAGCTCAGTCCCGGTCCCATTGATCCTGGTCTTGTCAGTCCCATAGCTCCCACTCAAATCGATCTTGATCTGAATCCAGGTAGTCTTGACCCTGACACTCTCAGTTGACGTTGTCTCAGTCTTGATTACCCTGGTCTCAACATGGTTGCATTGTTCACTCTCATCATCCTTGGCATCAACACCAACCTCTACACTGCTGGACCTGCTCTTGCTCTAGGGATCAGCGAACAGGACATGGATGCAGAGATCACTCACCTTCCTCCTACTCAGGCTACCCGGAGGACACTGCTCACCGTGGGCAAGGTCAGTCTGATTCCTACTCAGTGTTTCTATGATCCACCATGGTTCCACCCACAGGGTCACTACTAACCTTACCTGGACCCTCAGTACTATCAGTACCCAAACCACCGCTGCTGTCCCAGGGACTCGACACTGTCGCAAGTCTCCTTCTCATCAGCTCTGAAGTAGCCATACCACATGGAAAAGCATTGATTCCACTGGTATAGCAAACCAGATAGGGCTGTAACCCCTTAACCCATGGTCCCTCCAATTCACAACCCGGCTCAACCTGCCGCTGCCTCTGTCCTATCACAAGCCTCACCCCAGCACAGGGACTCTTTGGCAGAAGGAGATGATACACAAGATGTCCTCACTCAATGTTCACCTTCATCACTCATTTCGACTCCAGATGACATGGATAACATCTCTCCCATTCCTTCTTCTGAAGATCTCAGACCATATGTGGACTTCATCATCAGGATGGCAAAGTCCCGTAACCTGGAACTCAAGCCCCAAATGCTAATGTTGCTTGATCTGATTTTCCAGCAAGTGGAGACACCTAGCAACACACCAGCCATGCTCCCCTTCCTACCCACACTCCAGGAAGTTGTGAAACATGCCTGGACAAAACCTTCCTCCATTCCTCCTACGTCAAACATTTGGAAAACTTGTACAAAATTTGATCCGAAGATGCCCTCTTTCTTTTGAGCCACCCACCTCCAAAATCCATCATCATGGAGGCTGCACAAGCAAAATCCACTCAACATTCCAACACCTTCACCCCACCAGACAAGAAGGGACATCCCCTTGATCTCTTTGGAAGGAAATTCTTCCTCCCTCCAATGGCCATACAAATTACCAGGCCTGCATGGCTGGATACCAGCATTTCCTCTGGGACAAAATGGCATCCTTCCTACCGTACCTATTGGATGATCACAAGAATATCATCACTTTATTCCAACACAAGGCTCACCACCTTGCGGGCCATTAGATTAGCATTACACACCACGCAGCAGACTGTGCTGCTACGTGTGGCTCAGATTGGCGGATTTAATGGAAGACACTTGCCAATGTATCAAGGACCTCCTGTTTGATTGGGAAGGTCTCTTCAATTCCAAAACAGATGAAGCCATGGATACTTTGGTCAAGGCCAGAATGATGGCCAAAAAGATGGAGCTAAACCAGCCTACTCACCCCTACTGCCAGACCAAACCTTACTGGTGCAAGTCACAATTCTCTTCCTCTTTGGGACTACAGCCCCCCCCCCCGCCATCGACAGCCACGCCAGACATCCAAGTTCCCACAACACCATCGCTCATCCAGAAATCAGCAATACTAACCGTTTGCTCAGTATAAATCTCATCCATCGACTAAACAGCACCTTTGACTATGGCACCTTTCCATCTTATTTTCCACAAGATCTCTGCCGCTGCCTCACTTCTGCTTCTCCACTAGACTTGGCTGCTCACTCCCAAGCTTGGGAGGCCATTTCCTCAAACTGCTGGGTCATTACAGTCATCAGACTTGGCTATGCCATCGAATTTTCCTATCTTCCACTTTCAGACATTTTTCATTCTACCCCTCCTTCTTCAGTTTTGCACCATGAAGTCTCAGTTCTGGCAAAATATGCTATCCAGTACCTACCTCCTCATGTTCCCCATTCTGGATTTTTCTCTTGTTATTTTACCATTCTCAAAAAGTATGGCTCCCTCTGTTCAGTCACAGATCTGAGGGCAGTAAAACATTACATCCGGCCAAGAAGATTCTGCATGGTCACACTATCCACTATACTTCCCCTTCTCAAAAAAGGGGACTGGTTTGCCTCCACCGATTTACAAGACACATACTTCCATGTATGCATCTGTCCACACCACAGGAAGTTCCTCGGATTCACTGTTGGTTCCTGCCTCTACCAGTACAAAGTGCTGCCATTTGGTCTCTCCACAGCTTCAATGGTCTTTACAAAGGTCATAGCCATTCCGGTATCTCACCTCCACACACTAGGCATAAGAATATTTCCTTACCTCAATGATTGGCTGCTGGCAGCACCATCCAACCACACTCTCTGTCAAAACATGACACACATGCTCTACCTTCTTACAAGACTTTGGGCTGTGCCTCAAACTAGCCAGATCCCACCATCAACCAACACAGGTCTTGCTCATCATAGGCACTCTCCTGGACTCCTCCACAGCCTGTGCCTTCCTGACCCCTCCATGGGCACAAACTCTCACATTCCTCATCCACCACCATCCTGGCTCTCCTCATTATGTGGCTCCTCAGCTACCTTGCTACCACCACAATGGTAGTCCCATATGTCAAACTACAGACCTGTCCACTTCAGCTATGGTTCCTCTAGAACCTCTGCCCCAATTACAACTCCCATTGCAAATGGCTTTGACTCCCACAAAATGTTCTTTTCTCTATCCAGTGGTGGTTACATCTGTGCAACATCTCGACCACCATGACATTTCAAGCCCCTCGGCCCATCACAATGGTGACATCAGATGCCTCCCTCCATAGGTGGGGTGCTCACTGTGAGGGACACTCAGTACAGGGCAGTTGGACCCCTCATCTCCACATAAATGCCTTGGGAATGCTGGCGGTGTAGAAAGCTCTCCAGACATTCGAAGACATGGTTCACCACACAGTAGTCCAATTGATGTGCGACAATACAACCACAGTACATTACATCAACAAGCAAGGGGGCACACACTCTGCCACCCTTACAGACATAGCATCCGGAACTGGTGCATGAAAAGGCCTGTCCTTCCTCTGGCAGTCCACATCCTAGGGTCAGACAACTCCCTAGCAGACACCTTCAGCTGTATGGAGGGACATCTCCACAAATGGAGCCTCATGAACAAGTCATTCCACACGATGACCAAGAAGTGGGGACATCTCACCATAGACATGTTTGCCTCCATACACAATCAGACACGCACACAGTTCTGCTCACATAGCGGCAGGGGCCAGGACTCCCCTGGCAACGCCCTTCTCTGCCACTGGTTGGACCCCCTTGTCTATCTGTTTCTGCCTCTTCCACTGATAATGAGAGGCATGGGGAAAATACAGGATGAAAATGCCAACTGTGTTCTTCTGGCTCCATGGTGGCCGAGGCAATCTTGGTTCTCCACCCTCCTCCTCATGGCTCAGGGAGACCTTCTCCACCTCCCTAATTACCCACTCTCCTCACTCAAGACACGGGCTCCCCCAGATACCTGGTGGATCCAACCCAAATAAACCGCATACAAGAAATCCTCACAGCTGCATAAAAAACATTTACTTGCCCTTCATACACCCACAAATGGCACCACTTCTGCACCTTCACTCAGTCCTCTTGCCTCCCTTCTGCCCCTACAGTTGCTCATACAGACATGTCATTTCTCCTCCACCTCTTCAACAGTGGCCTTGCTCACTCTGCCCTCAAGATATATCTTGCAGCCATTTTTGCTCATCAACCAGGCTCTCACTTGGTCACTTCTCTGTTTTGGGACCATACGTAAGGGTCTCTTCAAAGCCTCTACCCACCAGTGCACAACCCTGTCCTCTCTTTGTCTCTCTCTCTTGTCCTGTTGCAGCTCATGAACAAACCATTCAAACCCATGGCATCAATTGATTTGTGGCTCCTCACCTTGAAAACTGTTTTTCTCGTTGCCATCACCTCCGTTAAAAGAGCAGGCAGACCGTCCATACTTAAACTTCCACCAGGACAAAGTCACACTTAGTTTTGATCCTGCTTTTCTTACCAAGGTGGTCTCTATGTATCACTTAAACCAGTATATCATCCTCCCAATGTTCTTTCCTAACCTCACATCAGACCTAGAAAGAGCACTACATTCCTTGGATATCCACCAGGCCCTTGTACTCTACACCACCTGCACAGCTTCCTTCTGGAAATCTCCTTGTCTTTTTGTATGTTACAGAGAACATTGTTGTGGCACCCCAGTCTCCTCCCAGAGACTCTCAAACTGGCTTATTGACCTGATCAAGACAGCCTACCAGCTCACCAAGAAGCCTCAGCCTCTTCATGTCCACTCCCACTCCACAAGTGCAGTTGTCACAATTCAAGTGTGATTTTGGGGCATATCTCTCCCAGGCATCTGCAAGGCAGCAACTAGGTTCCAATCTTCTACTTTCATTCACCACTACCACCTGGACTGCAGGGCCAGAGCAGATGCTGACCAGTCACTCAGTACTTCCTTCCATCCTTGGCTGGGGAGCTGGTATAAAAAGTTTATAATCATACTTGGTGCGGACAGAAAATATTCTGGAATAAACAAAACACGTGTGGATCTCCAAAATATAGGAAAGAACAGGAAGAAAATGTGAGACTTTCTGCTCTTTTTGATCAGTTTGGATGCACCTGGGTCTACTGTAGTTGGCACTAGCAACTGCACCGAGGTCTAAGAATTCCATGGATACAATAACACATGACAGTCCTTATAGGGAAGCTGGTGAAAACTACTTTCATGTGGCAATGCTTCATATGGAGTTGTATTTGCAAGCCTTTTGCTGTTTGTGCTAGCATGCTTATCTGGGGAATCTGTACATCTGGTCTGGAGTATTACCGTAAGGGCTAGGCCCAGTGCATTTGGGAGCCAATTTTTAGCCCTTGGGACCTGCTGGGGACTGCATGGCCAGCCTCCTCAAAAGAAAGAAAGAAAGAATGAACGAAAGGAAGAAAAGTAAGTGCCAGAACCTCACCTGGAACCCACTTAAAAGGTGAAGTGCTGCTTCTGGAAGCATTTGTTTGTGAGGAAAACCATAGATCAGAGTCTGAAGAGGGTGAGAGCTGTAAAAACAATGTGTGCCGGGGTGTCACACTTTGCTCATCTGTGCCCTAAGGAAAAGTTGATTGGCATGAGAAGTGGGGAAATGTGAAGCAAGAGTAGAATTGTGTTTGGATGTTGAAAATAGTGAACAGGAATGTATGTACTGTGAGGATAATCATGTCATGAAGACGTCTTTGTGGGGCGAGCTTCACATTAGTAACCCAGATTGTCCCCTGACAGATTTACTAGTATTATGAGGCAATCGAGTCTTTAGTATAGGACCAACACGTAGCCTTTTAAACCAACCACAGCCCTTTATTGTCAGTAGAACTTTGCATTTGCTAGCTTCGTTGAATCCTGATTTATAACATCAAGACCGAGCTATCTTTATTGAGAACGTTCATTTACTGTACAATAATCTGTGCTTAGTTTTTAAGCTTTCATTAACACATTGCAAGTTTGAACATCACTTGCTAAAGCTATACTCTACAGTGACAGAAAAGTAACAGGAAACATTTTTTTAAAAAAATACAGATAGAAAGGGAAACCTAGTTCCTTTTCCTGGGAACAATACTCTTGTCAGTTGTAAGCTTTGATGACACCATATCCTTCAACTGTCCTAGTTTGGCAGGGACAGTCCCTATTAATCCTCCGCTGTTCCATTTTTCCAGCTGCTTTTAAAATGTCCCAGTTTCTCTCTCCTCCACCCTCTTTCCTCATTTGCCCTTAGTTTACTTCAGTTGCTGCAAACTGAATTCAAAACGCAAAAGTAGTTTGCATTTAGTTAAATCAGCAGGAAAGAGAGAACAGGAGGAGGTGGAATCACGTTCTTCCCAGTCAGCTCAGGCAAAAACAGACTGCTGCATCCTCTCTTAGCTTGTGTGTTCCTCTTCATTAATAACTTTTGCCATCTCATATGTTTCTTGGCCACATGTGTCTCAATTTTCATCTGTGAAATGTTAGAGGGTATATGCCATACTTTTTCAAAATCCCTGATTATCGTATTACTTTATCTTGAAGAAGGCCACACAAATATTTCCAGGAGAAAACATGTTGAACTAATCTGCAGAATAAACCAATCTTGAGATCAGTTGTTCCTACTATCTGATATACACTGTACTAGACCAGAGGTACGATATTACTGAAACTGGTATTTGAAACTGCAGTGTTAAACTATCTATAACACTGCATGTTATACTTCAGGCTGAGATTTAAAAAAACAAACACTTGTGATATTGCAATTGGCCCTATGGATGTTAGAAGTAATTTAGAAGTTTTTTCCCCTCAAAAAAATTGAATGTTATAAACATACACCTAGCCTGTAGGGTGCCCTCTAGATTATGCCCACCAGACCTCTACCATTTTTGACCATTGCCCATGTTGGTTGGGCTGATATGAGCTATAGTCCAAAATATCTGGAGGGCAACAAGTTGGGAAAGATGTGTGACATGTATCTCAGTACTATACGTGCTCATTCAAAAAGTCCCATTAAAGAACTTAAAGGAAGTCTGCAGTCTTTGATTGCAAGAAGAGTGGTAAGTAATTTGACAAGTGTAGTTCTGAATAGAGGAAACACTATACAGTAGTTTCATATGGGCTTGTTCACTGTGCTTTGTGTCATGAAGGAGTAGGATTGGCATCCCTCTGTCCATCATGGAAATAAACATGAACAGAGTGCTTCATGCAAATAATTATTTTTATTTTTATCTTGCTTATTTTCAATCTTTTAACTTTTATATATTTATGTAATTTTAGATTTTGTATATTCCAATGTTTTTAATGGTTTTTAAACTGTATTTTATATGATTTTTTGTGAGCCGCCTTGGGTCCCTTTCTGGGACCCATATTTCTGGGAGAAAGGCAGCATATTAAATAAACAAACACAGTTTACTAATTTTTTTTCCTCTCAAAAAGGGGGCTGTCACACTGCCCATCACCCCAGCACAACCACTTTCTCATGAGGTATGGCAGTGTGTGCGGGGGGTGGGCGGTTTGACAGTAAAAAACAGTCTTCATTATGATGAAGTTGGAGATGGTTTTTGCTACCATTTCCCCCATTATCACAGATGGCCTGGCCCTGTTTTCTCTCTTGCTGTACCACAGCCTGTGCCTCCCTCTCCCCTGCCACAGTTAGCCAGCCTGTTGGATCATGGTTTATAGCTTCAAAATATACTTTTGATGTTCAAAATGAACTAGCTGCCAATTTTCGAAAACAAAAAGCAGCAAAATCACAACTGAGGAAAAAAATCCTTCGGCTATCCACCAAAGAATCAACAAAGTACCAGATGAAAGCAGGTGAAGAGCTGAAACGTTAGCTGATGAGATGAAGCCAAAAGGCTGAAGACCAGGGTTCCAAACGATGCTGCTGGTGTTGGTTGAAAAGAAACTGGCAGTTTTGGCAGGTAGCCCCTTATATCGAGGCACTGGAGGTGGCCAGGGCTACCGCCAAAACACTTATTTAACTCCCTAGAAGGTTCTGAAAGATGTACTCTGCAGGCGCAGGATAACCCATTTGTATGAATCACAGAGACCATGAAGAAGAATCTGGGATTGTCTTCCTGGAATGGTTATGAGGATCAAGAAACTTCCTCAACCCATGAGAAAAGCTAGAAAAATAGATGAGGGGTCTTCTGTTTGTATGCAGATGCTTCATGATGAGTTGGTTACAAAGGTCCTTAAACCTCCCCCCACCAAAAAAAACCTCCCCACAAGTAATTCACAATCTCCCTTTCCTTGAAGTTGCTACAATCAGATACACTACCTTGTGTAGCCTAATTTTTGCCCAGTTTTCACAGTGAAGGATTGGCTAATCATTGTTTATTATTATGAAGATTTTATTATTACGAAGCTAGTGATCCCAGATTGGCTAGTGAACTTGAGGTAGGATTGGTTTATGTGTGTTTGCTGGGGCTGAAGTTAATCTTCACTCCACAGACTGTAAATATGTGTGTGTGTGCAGAAAGATGCACTTTGCTCTTCATGCCACTAAATATTTTAAGGAAGTAGGAATCAACAGAGAAAAGGAAATTAAAGCTCAAGAGGATAAGAACTGGTACCATCAAGGAGCTTCATATTGGCAATACCACCAAAGATTTCTATGATGTGGGTTACTGCAATTCTGACAACTTCCTGCTGTGAACACCACAGGCCACATTAAGGATTTTCTTGGTATTTGGATTTATAGGCTGTTCTTTCTTAGTACCTTAGCCAAGGCAAGAAACAAATATAGGTATACAGATGAGAGGTAGTGCTTGACAAGTTAGTTTTACGAAGAATTAATATAATGACACACTGTAGCTATCCATAACTGAAGAGAGCCAGTGGTTTGAGTGTGGGACTAGGACCATGGGGGAGGTGGGTTTGAATCCTCACTTGCCCATGGGAGCCCACTAGGCCTTGGGCAAGTTACATTCTCTCAGTCTAAGAGCAAAGCAATGCAAACTCCATCCATACAAATCTTGCCTAGAAAACTCAAGAGACAGAATTGCCTCGGGGCCACTATACGTCTAAAATGACATGAAGGCAACACAACAATTCATAACTGAGCAGTGGCAGGATGATGCTGTGGGCAAGGTACTGACAACTTCAGCATGTTATTGTACTATTTGATAAGTACGAACAGTAGTAAATGCAGAAGGGTAACTCACCAGATGATGCTATTTTGGCATACATAACTTTCAACAAAATGCAGGACCCTAAATCGACTGAACACGTTATATACCAGTTATAATGAGGGTGCCAAGCAACTTCTCATCTGAGATCGGAACTGCACCTGCTCATCATCCCACTGAGACTGGCCATCTCTCCCACAGGTGGTGGAGCTGATCAAGCAACTCCAAAATAGGAGCACGGTGAGCAAATAAAACAAAGGGAAAACTTCCAAAAATAGTTGGAGCACAAACCTTGACCTGTTCTCAAGTGCAAGGCAGGACAGAACTGAGGAGGTGGGACTGGCTCTCCTCCTAATGGTGGTGGATAGTTTAATTGAGAGTTAGTTTGCCTCACCTGTAAAGAATGAGAGAGGAGCTAGCTTGAAGCATTACCTCCCTATACTGCTGGAAAAATTAGTGGCTAATAGCCTTATTCTTTTTAAAAAAAAATAATTTATCTTGAGGGACATAATACATCACTGCAGGCTAAGAACTAGCTTGGTTCATTATTCATTATTAGTGCAAATCATAAGTGAGTGCAAGTCATTATTGTTTATGGAAATGCAAGTTACTGTCACTTGTGTTCCATTACTTTGATCTCACATCTGAATCTTGCCCTAAAGTGGAACTCCTCCCATCTGATCCTATTCCTGACGTGGCTGAAGATTAAACTCCTCAGATTGGTCTGAGGAGGACACAGTGGCTACACAGTTTGCATGATGATTATCCAGTATTTTCAACCAACAAATGATAAATCCATTGCAGCGTATACCTCCAAAGCTTCAAATATATGGCTGAAACTTCTTTTTAATACATCTTGCCAGTTTATATTGGAGTGGCTCTTTTCTCATCATACAACTGGAGAGTATCTGTTAATGTTGTTATAGGAAACAGTGCTACCTTACAGAGTTCTTTGAAAAAAAATGTATATACTCATGTGAAAGTAAAAAAAAAATGCCAAAAAAATTAACCGCAAAAACCTGGGTCGACTTATACATGGGTGAATGTGGTACCTCTGTCCGCCTAGGCACTGCTTCTGGCCTTTTGTAATGCCTGCTTGAAAAAATGACAGTGGCAGCTCTTTGGTGCTTCCCTGTCACATGGGGGGGGGGAGAACAGAGGGGGTTGGTGCCTCTCTTATGGTAGGCTCTCCCCAGATAGACTAAGCTCTTGCCTTAGAAGTGCCAACCTATCCACTCTCCTTGCCATGGTGGTGGCGCTTAATGGTGCTTCCCTCCTGCAAAAGGGAGAGCAGAGGGGGGGTGGTGATACTTCTTTTAGGCTCTCCCCAGGTGGCCTACGCTCATTGTACTCCGTCCCAGGAAAACCTGAAAGAAACTTATTCCCCTCCACTCTCCTTGCCATGGTGGAGGCTCTTTGGTGCTTCTCTGTTGCAGTGGGAAGAGCAGAGGGGGTTGGTGTTTCCTTTACAATAGACCGTTCCCGGAATGACTTCCCCTGGATAACCTTTTAAAAGTGATGACGCCATCTACTCTACTCCCACCTGCCTGCCCACCCTAGCTCATTCTCCTCTCCCCCGTGTTCCTTCCCCAAGACACACACACCACCTGCCCTCCCTCCTTCCCCTGTCCAATCCCCTTCCCACATCCTGCCAGAGCAAGTGAGGGAATGTGAGTGTGGCCTTGGCAGGTCTGGGCTTAACAGGGACTACAAAGCTTTTCTTTCTTCTCTATCTCAGTGTGTGTTTGCACACTCACAGGGCAAAGGGCTTTTGGCGGGGGGGGGGGTCTCCCCTTAGTTAATTTCTTCAGTGACCATGAGTTCTGGCATTAAGAAAGTGTGTGTTGAGGGGGAAAAGGAAAGAAAAAACTTCTTCCCCCTTTCTCCACACTGTGCTTTAACTTGATAAACCTTCACAAATGCTTCTTTTGCACTTGATACCCTGTCGCTATTTCAAAAGCTCACAAAACCCATTGGCCTTTCTTATTGGGGGCGTTGATTCTGCCTCTTTTTTCACAACTCTAGAATATCTCCCCTCAGCTCCATCCTCTTTTTTGGGGGTGGAGGGCCAAAAAGATGCCCACAGGGTTCACAAATGGAGCTGTGCAGCCCCATCACTTCTACTTCCTCTCAAAGAAGTTTTACACACCTGAAGCCTCTCATGGTGTCTCTCATGGTTATCTCCCATCCCACCACTCATGACTCTCTCTCTCTCTCTCTGTAGTTCTTCCCCCATTGCACTATAGTCCCGCTGCGCTGTCCTTGCCCTCCTCCCACTGCTATCCCATCCAGGTTCTGTCCTCTCCTTCCCCTCCTGCTCCCTCATCCCATCTCCCCTGCCCAAATGAGTGAGCAAGAGAATGCATGCACAACCAGGCCCAAATCTGTGAAAGTTTAACATGCAAATGTGGAGGGATGACTGCAGGGTGACAGAAGGGGAGAGTAGTCCATCCTGGGGAGAACCTAAAGAAGCACCAATCCCATCTACTCTTTTGCTGCTCCTTTGAGGGGAAGTGCCTCAATTTTCCTGCCCAGGCATTCAAAAAGGCCAGAAGTGGTGCTGCAGCAGAGAGTAGAGGGGGGTCAGTGCTTCTTTTAGGTTCTGCCAGGATGGACTAAGCTCTCGCCCTTCGCCACTCTACTTAGAGAAGGGGATGGTTCCTTTTTCAATTAGAATTAAAATCATACCTTAACTTCAATCAAAAAAGCAACCATCCCCTTCTCTGAGTGGCAAAGGGCCTTTTTGAATGTCTGGGTGGGAAAATGGCAGTGGTGTCAGCCAGGGGCAGCTGCCACTTAGGCCGCTCCATGGAAGAGTGTCTGGGGAGCTCCATGCTGAGCCCTTAAGTGTTACAGCAAGTAACAAAGAAAGTCTTACCCACAACTTATTCACAGGTCATATCAAAATCCATAATTTTGGCCCAAAAACCTGCCCTCGATGTGCACACGAGGTCAGCTTATACACAAGTATATATGATATTTTATCTTCTATGAACTATATCCTGATACTGTTTTATCTATTCTACTCCCTTAGTGGTATATAATACTTTACCTTAAAATAAAGAAATGTAAGTAACTTTGTATCTTTGTTAAACATATTTGTTCACAAATGAATTCACAAATATCCAAAACATAGAAATGACACCATAAATATTTTGTTATACAATATGGAAAAAGGGAAAGGTATCTGACATTTTTACATGGCTACCATACTGGAATGTTTGAATTTTACATGATGGCTTCAGATCTCACAATCAAATATAAAATTGGCATCTAAGCAATCTTTTCGCAGTCTGCAGTGGTCTTATTACCAACTTCAATTTGCATGCCAACTAACAAAGATTTTGTTTTCAAATGGCAGCTGCTGCAACCATATAATACTTCTATCCTCAGCTGGAATTCAATGAACTATTTCTGCAATGTACTTTAAAGTATCAGGCTGTTATGATAGGTGGTCAATTGTTTTATTTTTGAATAGGACACTGCATATAATGATTTTAAAATTATTTTAATCGGCTTTTGACAGCATTAACAACATTCATACTTACACTAGCACTTAATTAGCAAGATAGTGGCTCCAGGACGCATTTGGTATTATGTGTCAAAGTACCAAAACTTCTCATCTATGCCATGTTACTGTGAGAAAAACCTAAGACCAACTTCTGTTTTCTTATTAGAATCTTATTAATGATGGTGCTGAACTTCATCAGAGTGGAACTGAAACAGTAACAATTTGTATGTATGGAACAACACACTGAAATAAAATTTCCAAGTGAATTTTATGTCTCATCAGAACTAATATGATTTCTTTTACTCTCTTCTCAATTCAGCTACCTTTATTATTAAATTTATACATTCACAGTTAGAAGAAACATGATCTTTTGTATCAACAAGATTCATTTAGAAACTCTATGTGGTACATGTCACATTTTTTGTGTGCAAAATTAAATTATTTTATTGCAAGAGCAGAAGACTTAGACATTTAATGGTCACTTTCAGTTCTGTGTACATTAAGCATTTATGTATTTAACTGACAAGGTATGCAAATTCAAACATATGGAATAAAGTGCTGAAGAGCTCAATGACCTTGCAAATACACAGAGAAGCCTGCAGAATCTTAGAGACTGCATACATATTTAAGTACATTACAGAGATGAAAGCATGGGTAATTACATTTACTTTCATGGTTGCAATATTCCATGTTATGAGGCAAAAAGAGCTGAAAAGTCCTTCCAGCAATATGTTTATTTCATCTGCATTTTAAAAGGCATCTGGGTTTGTTTTCCTATTCTCCCTTGTAGCGAGGGGGTCTTTTTTCTTTAAAAGCAAGCAGGCCTTCAATTCTGTCTTTTGTTGGAATAGTCTATAATGAAGAAAATAATTTTCAGTGCCAACATAACAAGTTAGTCAGAAGTAGTTATAGGTGAACCTTCACTCTCCAAAGCTGTTAAATCTCATTAGTAATATACAGAAAACAAGCTCAGAAACACTGTATGTTGACTCATCATTAAAAATGACTCTGCAGCTGCTGTAAATCAATCATACTCCCCTGTAGTCAATGTTTTGCTGATTGCCACTGGAAGGACTAGAACACTGAGAAACTTCACATATGATGATGCTTCTGCACTGAGATCATCTCCATGAAGGAAAATACAGCCACTTTGAGTCCCACTTGGGAGAAAAGTGGGCTATAAATAAAATAAATACTTGTATGGCAACTTGTTTATTTGGTCACAAGCACACAGATTAGGCAGCTTTTGCCTCATCCTAAACCTGGCACTTGCAACAAAGTTAAGAACCCATGCAGCACCTAACTAGCAATGGGTGAGAATTTCCAGGCTCATTTGAAATGTGGCTGCCTAAAATAACCTAAGGTGGACTTAATTCAGCACAGGCCCCAATCAGCTTATTTGAAGCTCAGGCCCACTCCAAACCAATGACACCATCAGGACTACAAAGAAGGCTGGATATTTTTCTCCACCAGCAACCCCTCCTTTCCTTGCTTCCTGCTCCCAAAATATCTGGAGGTGGGGATAAGATATGCTGCTGCAGCCCTGAAACACTAGAGCACCCTAAAAGTCCTACAAGATCCCAAGATTCTTGAGAACTTTTTCTCCTCATATCTTCTGAGTCACTGTTGGAACAGAAATTTTATCAGGCCCTGACAATGCATTGTCAAAGATCCTAATGAAGCTTCTTAACTAATCATGGAATACTTCCTACTTACTTTACCAAGAAGAGCCTAAATAGATGCATCATCCAACAACTGAAGCATAATACATGAACACCTTCTGTTTCATCTTTCTCATAAAACTATAAAACTTCAAAATACATATCTCTAGATGCTATTAGCAAACTTGTGCACTAAAGCAGTGCAAGCTAGTTTAATATTCAGGATATAGCAATTAAATTGCAAGTCATAGATTATCAATATCCAGAGATGGAAGGAATACTCACATTACACATGGGGAGGTGGGGGGGGGTATTTCTGAAGTTGCACAATTTGAATTACATACCTGAGCATAACATGCCTCTTCAATTGCTAAACCTGTTAGCAGATCCACCTGTGAAACAAAAATATTAAAAACTATTAACACTGTAAACACTGCAAAAGAGCTCAAAAATGGACTCTTAGCAAAATAATGCTCAATACGAGTAATACATCTACAGGTTCTATGGAGAAGAATTCACATTTATAAAATGTTTCCTTCTCTGTTTTACTATGCTAAAATTGCACCAAGACACACAGATCTTGCTAATTTCTTCCAATTAGTTTTAGCAGAAGCCAAACATGGCTACCTTCTACCTGCATTATACTGACATGATATGTCAATTCACATACTCTTTTTTATTAGACAGTGCCATATGTGGTAGTAAATCCCAATGTTGGAATATAAAATGTATCATTAAGTTTCTGTACCAAACTCTCAAACAAATAGGTGTAGTTTCCATTTAAACCTAAGGGGCATTAAAATTTACAGTTTGAGAGTTCAATTGGGGGTTGGGGCTCATTTTAGGGAAGTCTCAACAATAAATATGTTGATAGTTTGATCATGGGATTCTGGTTAATATGCCCTTAAGAACTCTGGATTACAAAAATGTTCATAAGAACTTATTTTAAATGGATCCCATGAATTCATATAGATGAAATGCAGTGGAAAACACTTTTCACCAGCTAAGAAGGTGAATATATTAACCAAAGACATAACATACATTGGCACTATTTAACAGACAAGAGGTTTTTACTTTCAGTCGGTAGTGCTTTTAGGGCATATAAATTACATTGGTTGCATTTTGGGGGAGAGAAAATGAGGTCTGTCAGCTACTTAAAACAAATGCTCTGCACAAAATAAACACATTTTCTGGTTCTGGAAGTTTGGGTGTTTGCCTTTTGTAAACTGCCTTGAGTGTCAGTCTGTGAGAAAGGTGGGATATAAATAAAATGATAGATGAGTGGATGGATGCATATCATGGAATGTGCTTCACTCTACACTTACAGAACAATCCTGGTGAAATGGGCCCTTTTCATGATTGTACACATCTGAAGTACACATGATTGGAATGTAGGAATAGAGGGGTATAACTGTTATAGGAGAAACAGGCCAAACAGGAAAGGAGAAGGAATAGCATTATATGTCAGGGATATTTACACCAGTGAAGAGATCCATGACATCAATACTGGAAGCCAGGTGGAGAGCATCTGGATAAAAATTAAAGGGGAGGGAAACAATAGGGATGTTATCGTGGAACTCTACTACAGACCCCCAGGTCAGATGGAGGAATTGGATGATGCCTTTCTAGAACAGATGAACACACATGCAGAAAGGAGAGATGTGGTAGTGATGGGTGACTTCAACTATCCTGATATTTGCTGGCAATCTAACTCAACCAAAACTTCAAGGTTTAGCAAATTCCTTACTTGCCTGGAAGACAATTTCATGGTCCAAAAGGTGGAAGAGGCAACAAGGGGGTCAGCTATTTTAGATCTGATCCTAACCAACAGGAATGACCTGGTTAATGGGGTGCAAGTGGTGGGATCCTTAGGGGAGAGTGATCATGTTCTCCTGGAGTTTGTTATACAATGGAAAGGAGAAGCCAGGCATAGTCAGACATGCATTCTTGACTTTAGGAGAGCTGATTTCAATAAACTCAGGGAAATACTGGGGGTGATCCCATGGTCAGGAATACTAAAAGAGAAGAGACCTCAAGACGGATGGGACTTTCTCAAAAGGGAGATACTGAAGGCACAATTTCAAACAGTACCATTGAGGAAGAAAAATGGGAGGTGTCTCAAGAAACCAGGATGGATGACTAAAGAACTTTCAATGTTTTAAGTTTTAAACGGAACATGCATAGGAAATGGAAAAAGGGGGAAATCACCAAAGAAGAATTCAAACAGATAGCGAATACGTACGTGTAGGAGTAAAGTCAGAAAAGCTAAAGCACAGAATGAGCTCAGGCTTGCTAGGGAGGTTAAGAACAATAAAAAGGGTTTTTTGGGGTATGTCCGCAGCAAAAGAAGGAAGAAGGAAATGATAGGGCCACTACGTGGAGAAGATGGCAAAATGCTAAGAGGGGACAGAGAAAAGGCAGAATTACTCAACACCTTCTTTGTCTCAGTGTTTTCAGAAAAGGAAAAGGGGGACCAACCTAAGGAGAATGGAACAGAGGACACAATAGGGGAAATCCAGCAAAGAATAAGCAAAGAGGTAGTACAGGAATACCTTCTTAATCTAAATGAATTTAAATCTCCAGGACCAGATAAACTACATCCAAGAGTATTAAAAGAGCTGGCAAATGTGATCTCAGAGCCATTGGCAATAATCTTTGAGAACTATTGGAGAACAGGAGAAGTCCCAGCAGACTGGAGGAGGGCAAATGTCCCCATCTTCAAAAAGGGGAAAAAAGACGATCCCAACAATTATCGTCCAGTTAGTCTGACATCAATAACAGGGAAGATTCTAGAGCAGATCATTAAACAGAGAGTCTGTGAACATAGAAAAAAGACGGTTAAGAGGCGATATGATAGCCCTGTTTAAGTATTTGAAGAGATGTCACATTGAGGATGGAGCAGGCTTGTTTTCTGCTACTCCAGAGACTGGAACACGGAGCAATGGATGCAAGCTCCAGGAACAAAGATTCCACCTCAACATTAGGAGGAACTTTTTGACAGTAAGAGCTGTTCGGCAGTGGAACGCACTCCCTCGGAGTGTGGTGGGGTCTCCTTTCTTGGAGGTCTTTAAACAGAGGCTGGATGGCCATCTGTCAGGGATGCTTTGATCGTGATTTCCTGCGTGGCATGGGGTTGGCCTGGGGGCCCTCATGGTCTCTTCCAACTCTACAATTCTATGATTCTATGATTTAGAAGGCAATGCCATAATCACAAACAGTCAACATGGGTTTCAGAGAAACAAGTCATGCCAGACTAATCTGATCTCTTTTTTTGATAAAATCACCAGCTTGGTAGATAAAGGGAACGCTGTGGATATCGCATACCTTGATTTCAGTAACGCCTTTGACAAGATTCCCCATGACATTCTTGCAAACAAGCTTGTAAAATGTGGGCTAGATAAGATAACTGTTCAATGGATTTGTAATTGGTTGACCGGCTGAACCCAAAGGGTGCTCAGCAGTGGCTCCTCTTCGTCTTGGAAAGATGTGACCAGTGGGGTGCCACAGGGTTCTGTCCTGGGCCGAGTGCTATTCAACATCTTTATCAATGACTTGGATGAGGGAATTAGGGGCATACTTATCAAATTTGCAGATGACACTCAATTAGGAGGAGTAGCTAATACCCTAGAGGACAGGATCAAAATTCAAAATGACCTGGATAGACTGGAAAGCTGGGCCAAAGCTAACAAAATACAATTCAATATGGAGACATGTAAGGTACTGAACTTAGGGAGGAAAAACGAAATGCATAGATACAGGATGGGAGAGACCTGGTTGAATGAGACTATGTGTGAAAGGGATTTAGGAGTCCTAGTAGACCACAAGTTGAACATGAGTCAACAGTGTGATGCGGCAGCTAAAAAGGCCAATGTGATTTTGGGCTGCATCAATAGAAGTACAGTGTCTAGATACTAGAAGTAGAAGTAATAGTGCCACTCTATTCTGCCTTGGTGATGCCTCACCTAGAATACTGTGTCCATTTCTGGGCACCACAATTCAAAAAGGATATTGACAAATTGGAGTGTGTCCAGAAGAGGGCAACTAAAATGGTGAAAGGTCTGGAAACCATGCCTTATGAGGAAAGACTTAGGAAGCTGGGTATGTTTAGCCTGGAAAAACGACGGTTAAGGGGCAATATGATGGCCTTGTTTAAGTATTTGAAGGGGTGTCACATTGAGGATGGAGCAAGCTTGCTTTCTGCTGCTCCAGAGACTAGAACACAGAGCATTGGATGCAAGCTCCAGGAACAGACATTCCATCTCAACATTAGAAGGAACTTTCTGACAGTAAGAGCTGTTCGGCAGTGGAACACACTTGCTCGAAGCGTGGTGGGGTCTCCTTCCTTGGAGGGCTTTAAACAGAGGCTGGATGGCCATCTGTCGGGGATGCTTTGATCAAGATTTCCTGCGTGGCAGGGGGTTGGACTGGATGGCTGTTGTGGTCTCTTCCAACTCTACAATTCTGTGATTCTATGATTAAGTGTTCCACAGGTCAGAAAACTGCCCAAAAGTTGCTCAAAACAAGTATTCTTAAAAAAAAAAAATGTGGATAAGAGATGGGCAAACCAAAAACTTTCCAAAACCTGTCCCTCTCCACCCCTAAAATAATGTTTCTTACTAGCCAATGTTTTCCACAGTGGTGCTCTGAGACATGAAGCAACACCACCAGGGAATAATGGTTAGAGAGAAACAATTTCAGAGAAGAGATTCAGCACCTATAAGTCCCCTCAACGTACTTTAAATAATTCCTGCAGCCTCTGCTTTACAAGAATTTGCTAAAACCCGTATCAGCTTGTACTGCTCTCACCATCTACTTTGTTCTTTAAAGAATAAGTTTAGATAGCAGAAGGAAAAAAAACCCCATTTTTTCTTACTTCCATTCCTTGATTGATGGCCAGTTTTGCGACTCTCATTGCTACTGGTCCCTAAAATTAAAAACGGATATAAGTTTCCACATCCAAAGGAGGAAAAAAAGGATTTGTAAGTTAAAATGTTCAAAGGCTTCTTATGTTCCATTGTAGCATTCACAGTATCTCGTGCTAATACAGTATTTACCAACATGACAACAGCAAGATCTCAATCTGGAAAAAGACCATGGAACACAGACATAAGCATTTGGGAGTAAGAGTTTGGGCTTTAATCTTTAAACAGAATTTAGGCATGCTGACTATAAAAAAAAGTGGGACTGGATGCAACAGTTCGGCACAATGCATATATTTTCTGCTATTTTAAAAAATATTCCACAGAACACACCATAGCACTGCACGTTATTTAACTAGTGCTTCCAAAATCATTAAAAAGCATGCCCTTTCAGAATAAATGCTAGATAATGCAGTATTTGAAAATGAGGGAGGGAAACCTGCACTCTTCAAAGGTGTTTAAAAACTAAAATCTGAATGTAAAACTACAATACTGAAACTTACAGTCATTCAAGAATAACTGTTTTATAGGCACACACACAGTGCAGTGTCCTTCTCTCAAAATATGGTTATAGAATTTACAGTGTGACAAAACAGCTAAGTTAAAACACTCAGATTTCAGTTTGGGAATATTACGACATCAAGTATGCCGAAATTATGTTAAAGGTGGCATCCTACCTCTTACTTTCCAATATGCTATTAAAGGTCACTTTTGCAGAAATCTTTGTTGATTCATACAGCATTAAATGAGATAATCATTATAGTTTGATTTAATTAAATTTGTATGGTTGCCCAATAACGTATATTTTCTTGGAGAATTAAAAAATGTAAAAAGAACAGAACACAATATTAACACAAAATATGGAAACAGTAAAAGGAACTATAAAATTGTTCAAGCATGAATCATAACCCCATGTTGTAAAAAATACTCATTGTTCAAAAATCCTGGACAAATAAAATGGTCCTTCTGCAACCAAAAAGATGGTCACAGTTGAACCTATCTAGGGCGGCATTCACACTATTAAAAAAACGTGAATTCTCCCTGAATCTGGCCTGGTAACACCACATGATGTATGGCCTTTCCTCCGAATCTGGTGTGAAAAGGACACAAGACATATGGCCCTACCCAAATTCCTCCCTTAATCTGGCTTTTAGAAAAAACAAGAGTTTTCTCTGAAGGTTGAAGGGAAGACAAGCACTGCCTGAGGCGCTGCCATTTCCCTTCTTCTCAGTGCCTATAGCCATACACATTCTCTCCTGAAGTGAGAACAGGCAGTACCCACCTATCGGAAGGGTAGCCCACCTGTTCTGGCTTCCAAGAAAGGGATTAATGCTGGGTGATGGGAAGACAGGGGTTTGCTTTCATAGAGCTCAAGAGCTCCATGAAAACAACCCCCTAGCGCTAGCTATGCTCTCTGAAGCTAGAATGGCAGCACCCCCCCAATTGGGAAACTAGCCACTTATTCTCCCTGAAGCCGCTGGGTTCAGCATATATAACAGGAACTAAGCAGCAAGCCTCAGCTGTAGCCACTCTCCAATGACAGCAAGTAAAAATCTGAATGTGGATTTGGGCCAAATTTGACCAGAGGTGTAGCGCTTAAATCCAGGCCAGAGTAGCCCGAATTTCATCTGGATTTTTACCCCCCCCCCATATCTAAAGTGCCATCACTGAGAAAGCTCTCTACCTAGTAGCCTTGCACCTCACTTCATCTGGTGGGGACACTCAGAACAGGGCCACTGAGGAGGATCATGGAGGTATGAATGAAAGAAACCAATCCTTCAGACAACTTGCCAACCACTATTTAGTATTCAGAATAGTTTATTATTACTCTGGTTTCCTTGTTTCAGTTTTCACCACTATTTTTTCACAGGAAGCTGTTCAAAATACTTAATTTGTAACTCAGTTTTATTTGTGTTTGAACTATACCCGATTTGTCAGTCTAAACACTCTTTTTCAGATCTGACCATTCACCCATTCCCTTAATTTTCCTATTCAGAAATTTGCATTGAAGTGATGAAGGTTAATTTTAACTTGATATCTGTCAAGACCCCAACACTTAGTGAGTAGTAAACCACAGTTAAAGAATTATTGCTACAGAGGAAGAGGTTTGAAATTTCCACAGTAACAACACTTTTAAAAGCATTAATGGAAGCATGCTGATTTAAAAGCTACAAAGAACCAGAAGCAGGTAAATTTTCAGATAGGTAAATGCTTGTAAATCTCCACACACATGAACAAATGTGGAAGTTCTTGACACACACAATGCTGGAGGGAGTGGGATACACATATTAAAAAAAAAAAAGAACATTATTCTAAATAATTGTATTATCTTATAGTTCCAGACTCTTGTCCTAGCTTGTGATAATCTCTTTCATCCTTGTTATATTTATAACAATCTATGGTATCAATATTACCGCACACCTTTTTCCAAAAATGTCCAGTCTCTTAAATGAGCTGTGTGATAAACTGGGCACGTTTTACACCATTTCCTCTCCTGACCAGTGATTTCCTGCATTTGTAATACACTCATATGATATACTGTGTATCTTTTTATATTACACAGTAACACAACAGCAAAGTTTCATTGAAGTCTATTGGACAGCAAATAGCAGAAAACAACCCACATGTATTTTTACAAATTCCATACTAGGACTAGTATTGGTTGGACTTACTACCTATAATTGAATAACTGGACAACAGCCAAAGGAATTCACAATAGATCTAGGATAAAGTTATGTTATCCCACAAACACACCTAGCAAACTGGTTGGCTGTGGATAACTTTAACAGTACCAAATATCAGCAACAGTTCCTTCCCATCCCACCTTGTACCTAAAGTGGGTCTGAATATCTAAGTAAGTGCAAGATCATCATATTATATCAGTAGTAACCAATAAAAAATGCATGATAAACATTTATAGAAGACATTTATTTTAAGAATATATAAAGCTACATACCTAAACACATTTACATGCATGCAAATCCCATCAGTTAATGGAATTTGCTTGTGTTTAGAATTTGGGCCTCCAACTACAAAGTGCCTGTTCAATACTTTTTGTTCATGCAGAGAATCTGTAGATTTTAGTTTGGAAAACTGAATTGGGAAGTCTAGAGACAAAGAAATAAAAAGATTCACCATGATGAGAATTCAATAAAGGCATGCCCTCTTCTAATGATAGCCTCATAGAAGTGAATAGAGAGGTCTGGATGCCATATCTGGAAGAATTAACTTTAACAATAATGGAAAACCCAAATTTTTAGCTTAAATTATTATAACATTATAAAGTTATAACAAACAAAATATAGATGGATTCAAAGCATAGGTATAATAAGGGGTGGGGTTACTCTGTCCCCAAGAGGCACCACTTATAATTGATAAATAAGGGGGTCTGATTTGTTTACTTAATCAGAATAAAGGTTACTTATAGTTTGTGGTGAGCACTTTTTTTAGCTTTCACAATTCTTGCCTTTTTACTTATTCATTCTCCTCACTGCAATGACATGACAGGTTAAACAGCACCCTTCATTTGGATTATACCTGAGGTAAAAATTCTCTTGCCAGGGCTAAAGCTCTTCTATAGGCAGCATCCCCAGCTTCGTTCTGTTCCACCACATGACTAATCAATCCTATTGATTTTGCTTCTTCGCCATCAACCACACGTGCAGAAAATATTAGTTCTTTTGCCAAAGACACTCCAATTGTGCGAGGTAGCCTTTGCGTCCCTCCTATAGTTCAGGAAAAAGAGAAAGAAAATGCAAAAACTGATTCTGCAGTACAGGTATATATACCTCAGTTAATGAAGTACAGTAGATGTGTTCCTGGGTGTTGCTTCTTTAATAGAAAATGTGGTACCAGAGGTAAAAATAACATGGAAAGAATAGAGACAGGTTCCTGAAACACAAAAAGGAAGAGTTCAACAAGTTTCAGCAGATTTTTTATTCAAAACTAACAAGTAAGCCTGGTATTAGGAAACAAAAGCATTTTCAACCTTCTAGAGACTACCTGAATGCATCTGGTGATGACTTTTTCTTTCACCAGCCTCCACTTTTCTTTTTATTTTTTGGTAGCGAAATTTTTAGATCTATGCTTTTTAATATGCTGGAGGTAGTTGATAAAGCAGCAGTGTCTGCTCACCCCTTTGTGGTTCATGCATGCTCATTAAAGGATTCTAGAAGCAGCTGCTGTATACCTTGTCTGTTGTAGCCAAGCACTTGCAGCTGCAGAATGATCAGCTAGAGCAGAATACAACTCTTTTCCAGATCAAGCTTTATTGCACTGTCTACTGCAGGTATACTGCTGGAACCCAGCACCAAAAGTCTGTTTCTCCAGCCCTCCTTCCCCATCTTCCCAATTTTCAATGCTGCTGAACAACTTCCAGTTAGATAGAGAACAAGAAAGAAAAGGGATAGCTGAGTGGACACGAAAAGACTTTCTTAAAATAAGCTTCTTTGTCAGAGGCTTTGTTAACTGAGATATGCCTATAGTTTAGTTTGATGTAGTAGTGCCACACATCAGTGAAATATTTATTATTTGAATCCCACATCATGCATGATGCACATTCTGTATCCCACATCTTCTATGACAAAGGTCTTGACAGTATCTTAAAATTATATTAAAATATATAATATAAACTTACAATTTTAGAATGTGAAATGGAGGTTCCTCTCAAAGAACCTGGGAGGGGGGAAATCACCAGGAACAGATCACAAACCAATAGATCTGTTTCAAACTATAGACAGAATCTATTCAAATTGTAACAAAACTCTGCCAACAAATATTTTGTTTTGTTTTAATCATTCATATCCTCTTTTCATCCTGAATACATACAACCCATGACAGCTCACAACATTCATAAAAATATGGTGCACAATTAAAACAATAAAAAGGTTTTTTAAAACACTACCATATTAAAACATCAATACTTTAAAACAATATACTGTAAAATCATTAAAAAGCATCCCGATCCCTACGAAAGGGTACATCAGGGATTGTAATGACAACTGTGTCAGGAATTGGTGACTGAACCTCAGTTTTAAAATGGCCAAACAACTGCAGAAATCATGTTTAGTAATGATTGCTGACTTACATGAACTGCTTAGTCATGCCTAACCATGCCACAGCTGCATGAGGAGAAGGGTTACTAGGGTTACTGGTTATGGGCCCAGCTGATCTCTGATTAGATAAGGTGCACCAGGTAAAGTTCCCAGAAACTCTTTTTGTTTTGAGTGTTTTTGGCTAGGTGGCTGAGAAACAGTTAAGTTTTTCACTAGGCTCTGTTTTAGCCGAGCTTTATCTTCAGATGACCTTGGAGTACTGCCAGCTGTTTGTGTTTCATAGCTGGAGAATATTTTTTATTCAGGCAGTAAAATGGCAGATACTAGCTACGTGCAATTTGAAAAATTGACGGATAGCAATTATCCAACATGGAGAATGTACATGCATGTACATGCAAGCTTTATTAATTAAAGACAATTTGTGGCATGTTTTGGAGAAGGAGAGTGTGATCCCAGAAGGCTCAGAAAATGAAATTGCAGCATTCAGACTGGCTGACCAGAAAGCCAGAGCTGAGATTCTTTTATCTCTAAGTCCCTCCCGAATGATTCATGCTACACAAACGAACACAGCCTTTCAGATCTGGACCGCGTTAAAAAATGTTCATCACAGCTCTTCCTGCCTCTCAAAGATGATTTGGACAAAGACACTTTATAACACAAAGCTGTGTCCTGGAGGCTGTGTAAAAGCACATTTGGAAGAAATGAGACGGCTTCTCCAAGAGGTAGCCAACAGGGGGTTGGGATTCCAGAAGCCCATAAATGTTTTTATTATTATTGGGCAGTTTGCCAAAGGAATGGGATTTCCTAATCTACAGTCTGCAAAACACCAGAGAGCCAATAGACGTCCACAGTCTATTCATATGGTAAGCAGCAGTCTTCACTGCCTCCCCTCACAGCCCAGCTGGGGCTTGTGCATCTTCCATCATCTGATTTCTCTGTAGACCTCATGGCGGCATATTCTGGAAGAGGTCCAGAGCAAGCAATTTGATTCCAGGATGGAGGGAAATCAGCCACAAATTATTAGGCACAATCAGGAGAGGACTGAAACAGGAACCTGCAGCTACGTGAGATGCTGTTTCAGATGTAAAAGGCCTGGACATTTTCAGAAGGACTGTAAGATGCCTGCACAGGACATGAGGGGTGGCAAAGCTACAGGGCAAAGGAGGGGTGTATCCTCTCAGGCTGGAAGCCATGCCTTAGTAGCAAAGCACTATCCTGAAGGTAATGAGGGGGGAACTTGGTTATTAGATAGTGGGGCATCTCACAATATGATAAATGATATGAAAATGTTAAGCACTTGCAGATGGTGCTCCCAGCAAGGTGAAGAAAATGGGCACTGCATATGTGCCATCATTTGACAAAGATTTTGAGGATGTGTTATGTGTTAACAAACTGGAAAATTGCATATTGAGTGTGTCCCAAATTACCACTGATGGTTATAAAGTGATATTTGAAGGGGATAAATGTACAATAACAGAAAGGCATAACATGAATAATGTCTGTGCAAAAGGGATAAAGAAACATGGGTTGTATTACATGTTACCTAAAGGGAAGGTGGCAAATGTGAATCCTGCAGACAATGTGCCCCTACATGACAAATGTGTTCATTATTACCACAGGCTAATAGGCCATGCTAGTTACAAAGGGTTAAAGGAGTTAGCAAAGGTTTGCCCTGGTCTAAATATGAAACACTGCCCAAGGTTTTTAGAATGTGCTGTGTGTAGGGAAGTTAAGGTGAAGGCTTTCCCTGTTGCCAAAAAGACCCAGTGTGTCACCAAAAAGACCCTTTGAGGTTGTCCATGCCAACTTGGCAGGCCCTATCAATGCACTGAAGGGGGTAATTGTTATTTGTTTGTAATTGTGGACAGACACACTAGCTACACCCACATGTATTTACTGAAGGAAAAAAGTCAGACTGCAGACCACAAACCCAGTGTCTCCAGGGGAGGATGGGCTTGCAGAAAGGAAAACTGGTATGTTAAAGTATATGATGGAGTACATGATGGAAGATGCAGAAGCCCCAGCTTGGCTGTGGGGAGAGGCAGTGAAGAATGCTGCTTACCATATGAATAGACTGTGGACGTCCAGTGTCAATCAGACCCCGTATTGTCTATTGTATGGTAGAGCACCAAACCTCAAGCACCTGAGGATTTTTGGGAATTTGCAAACATACTTATTCACCCGAGCCTAAGGAAGCCTGGGCAGCCTAAAACTAGGGGGCTGCATTTCCTTGGCTATGAGGGTAATAAGTACATATTTTCTCCCCATCCTGGTATGGTGACGTACTCCAGGAGTGCAAATTTTGAAATGCACTTGGGGTGGGATAGATTGCACTGCAATCAGGAGGTTTTTGTTCCTTTAGGGAGGGATGTGCCAACAACTTCCAAAATCCCACAAATGGAGGGGTGGTTGAGACTGATGATGATGAAGGGGAGGCTGAGGAAGAAAAGCCTAGTACTTCAACACACACACACACACACAAACACAAACACTGAGGCCAAAAAGTTTTTGAAGAGAGAACCTGACACAAGGAGAGACATCAGCAGTAGTGCAAGTGAGGATGAGTCAGGTAGAACTTGGGTGATCATCCCCAGAAGATCAAGGAGGGTCAGAAAGGCTCCTTGCAGATTTATTGTTCATGAGGCCAGGCTGTGCAATGTTATAGCAGAGGAGCCTACAAGTTTTCAGGATCTCCTAAAACTTTCCCAAGAAGAGCAGGAGAGGTGGAACTCAGCCATGGAATCTGAACTTGAGTCACTGGTGGAGAGGAAAGTATTCCAGATAGTAGAAAGGCCCAAAGACCAGAAGGTTGTTTGTTGCAGGTGGGTCTACAAGCTAAAGGACATGCCTGATGAGACACATAAGTATAAGGCATGCTTGGTTGTGAAAGGATTTTCGCAGGAGCACTACACAAATTTTGACAAAATGTTTTCGCCCACAGCAAAGCCAGAAAGTCTTAGATTAGTGTTAGCTGTAGCAGCCAAGAGGCAGATGGTTGTGCAACACTTTGACTTTGAGACAGCATACCTGAATGCTGATCTTGAGGAGACAGTTTTCATGGAACAGGCCCCAGGGTATGACACTGTAGGTGAGAATAAGGTGTACCGGTACTTGTTATGCAAAGCACTCTATAGCTAAAAGCAAAGTGCCAGGTGCTGGAACAAGCGCATACACCAAGTGTTCGTGTCATTAGGGTACACAAGGAGCATAGCAGACACCTGTGTGTACACCAAGGGGGCAGGAGATAGAGCTATCATGCTAGTCATCTATGTGGACAACCTCTGTGTGGCGACAAAGAGTGCCAAAGAAGTCAAGAAAGTGCAGGTGGAGTTAGAAAGCCGCTTCACGTTAAAGGACTTAGACAACCTGAGGTGTTATTTAGGCATAGAGGTAGAAAGAACTGATAATGGAGAATTTTTCCTCAGTCAGAAGAAGAAGATTGAAAGTTTGGTGGCCAAGTGTGGGTAAGTAAGGCCAAAGTGGTCAGGACCCCAATGACCACCGATTTTGTGAACCTGGAAGCAGAACAGGAATTTGAGAGGCCAGACCTGTACCACTCAGTGGTAGGCAGTCTGTTGTTTATTGCAAACAACACAAGGCCTGACACCAGTTTTGCAGTTGGGGTGCTCAGCAGAAGAGTCTCCAAGCCAAAGAGGGAGGATTGGGAAGCCCTGAAGAGAGCAGTTAGATTTCTCAAGGGAACCAGGGACATGAGCTAGAAGCTGACAGGAAATTAGGTGGCCCTGGAGTGCTATGTGGACAGTTCTTTTGCTGCAGAGACTTTGAACAGGAAGTCAGTGACCGGGTTGGTGGCCAGCTATGCAGGGAGTCCCATAATGTGGAGATCAAGGAAGCAGAACTGTGTATCCATAAGTACCACTGAAGCTGAATTCGCAGCCTTGTCTGAGATGGCAAGCGAGGTACAATGGGTAAGGCAGATGCTTGCAGACCTTGGGAGCCATGCCAAATGCCGTTGAGATGCACGGGGACTCATAAGTCTGCATAGCTATGGGAGAAGCAGGAAATCTGAAATGCAGGACAAAGTATATTGCGGTACGTTACCAAAATGTGAAACAGTTAATACAGGAAGGTGTCCTGTGTCTGAGGTACTGTCCATTAGAGGACAATGTTGCAGACCTGCTCACAAAAGCCCTTCCAGCAGGAAGCCATGAGGAGATGGCAAAGAGGCTGGGCCTTGTCACTAGTGTGTAAAGTGAAAGGTCAAAAAAGGGAAAGGTCAACTGACAGACAATTGATGTTTAACAATGTATGTGAATAATGTTATGTTACAATGATAACATGTGGGCCACAGACATTTCCCCCACTCTAAGAACTGGAGAAGAGAGGCCAGGCCCTGAGATTTGGGAATCCTAAATAAGATGATACATTTGAGAGTCCTAATGTGTAACTATACTTCGACACAGGAGGCCACTGTTAGGATAGAATATGAAGAAACAGAATGGTTTCCAATTGGTAAGGAATACCGATAAAGCTGCATTTTATCATCCTATTTGTTTAATTTATATGCAGAATGTATCATATAGAACGTGGGATTTGACTTGAAGGAAGGAGATGTGAAAACTGCAGGAAGAAACATCAATAGTTTAAAATTTGCAGATGACACTATATTATTACCAAAAATTAGCAAAGATTTGGAAAAACTACTGATGAAAGTTAAAAAAAGAAAGTACAAAAGCAGTGTTACAGCTAAATATTAAAAAGACAAAAAGAATGGAACACATGAGATTTACATAACTTGAAAGTGGGTCATGAAGATGTCAACATTGTTAAGGATTCTATATAAGATGTCTTAGTTATCAATCAAAATGGAGACTAGTCTAGAAATCTGAAGAAGACTAACAGGTTGCCTATACAAGACAATGACATGTGGGTTGGTGAGCAGTAATGCCAATTCACAGCAGTGTCCATTTGTTTCCACTTTTTTTTTTTTGGCAAGCTATCCATGTTTGATGTTCACATCGGCATGCCTGTGTATCAAGATGGCAGGTGCAAGTGAGTTACTCTCGTTTTTATTCTCCCCAAATTGCCATTGCCAAACAGTACAGTAGTTTGTTTGTTTGTTTTTAAAGCAAATCCAAGATGTGGAAGTGCAACCTTCCAATTAAACAAGCTTAAAAACCTCCACCCCTGTTTTGTTACCTCAGTGTGGAGAGCTAGAGATAGAATGCATCTGAGCCAATGAGATGAGAGAATGTGGGAGTCAATCCCAGATCAGTAAACTGTGATGGGAGGGGTTTCAGATAGAATGAACTGAGTGTATGTCAGTTAAGAGTCAGGTTTCAGTTTGAGTTTGTTTGCATTTGAGTTTGGAGGTGGAAAATTGAAGTTAAATCTGAGAAATGAGACTGAGTGGATGAGAGAGTGAGTGGAGACTGAGATTTGAGACACAAAGAGTGGATGAGTCTGTTATCTGAAATATATTAAGAGTGTTATACATGAAGGCACTTTGTTAAAGTAGTGAAGAAACTAAAGCATTAAATATTATTATTATTATTATTATTATTATTATTATTATTTACCCTGCCCCTCTGTTAAAAACAATTGGGGTGGCTTACAACAGTTAAAATACAACAATACAGACTAAAATCCCTAAGCCCAACCCACCCCACCCTCCCCCATAAAAAGATGTTAAACTAGTATCAAATTAAAAACCACCTAAACTTAAAATCACATAAATAAACAAATACAAAAATCAACAGCCAGCGAGTCAGGGTAAAGGGCTAAAAGAGGCCAGGAGATGCAACCCCGATATGGTTATAGTCTGACATTCAATAGCAAAAATAAGTGAACTTAAGAAAATGAACAAAGTTATACACACAGTACTGAATAGTTGAAGAAGTAACTTTAAGAACAATAAACCAAACAATTTGTTTTGTTTATTAGCTCCAGCCTCATTGTGCTTTAACTGAAAGGTATTAGCCACGCTAACCAATGGAGACCATACTGACACAAAATCAATCCACATAAAACTCCAATTCCAGTCCAGAAAGGGATTAAAGGGGGGATTGGAAGGAAGGGTGGCAGTGACAGATGGTCAGGCTGAGTAATTAGGTAAACTTCACTGGTGATTTCAAAGTCGTCACACTCAGCACATGATCATGACCACAGACATTCAACATGGCAGTTCTGGCTATTGCTGGCAACCTCCACCCCCTGCACACATCCGATCAATCAGAAATCCACTTCCATCCTTGTCAAGCATGCACTGCAATCCAAATTGGTTGTCCCAATGAGCAGTTTTAAAAAAAACTTTGGGAAAAGCTGCAAAGGCTTTTCCTGCACAGTATATGGGTTTTTTACCCCCTTCCTTCCGAATACAGCAAATTGCCATGGATCCCATTTAGACAAAAGGCATTCTGCTCGAATTCTATGAGGAGCATTTTCATAGGGTTGCTATACGTCCCAGAAAACCAGGAAAATCCAAGATTAGAGGGACTAAAAATGGTCCTGTCTGGCTGGGCTGCTCGAAGCAGCAGATCCTGCATTCCTCCAGCTCTGGAGGGTAGAGTCTCTCTTTGCTTCAGAGCTGGAGGAATCTAGGATCTGTTGCTTCAAGCAGCCCAGCCCAACGAGCTGGCATAGTGAGGGAGGAATCCCCCACCCGCCTGCTTCCCTCCCCATGCACCCACGCCCGCTCACTTGCTTCCCGCGTAGAGTTGTGGTGAGTCTTTGGGTGCCCTCCTCATGGGGATGGGGGGAGGGAAAAGGGCTCCCTCCTCCTCCCCCCATGGGTGCTCTGGGTGCCCTTTTCATGGGGATGGGGAGAGAGAAGAGGGCTCCCCCCCATGGGTGCTCTGTCCTGGTTTTGTGGCAGAGAATTATGGCAATCCTACTTCTACAGATAACATAGCTATATCCCAAAAGTCAAATGGGTCTTAGAGGAAATAATGCCTGAACTCTCATAGAAGTCAAGATGAGCAAACAGAGGCTATTGTACTTTGGACATATGAGATAAGACTCACTGGTGGAGACATAAATTTGAAGGCAGTAGGAAAAGAGGAAGACAATATTACAGATAGATTGATCCAATTAAGGAAGTCATGACTCTTAGCTTACAAGACCAGAGCAGCACTGTTAAAAAAGGTCTCTTATTCATAGGGTTGCCATGAGTTGGATCTACTGAGCACAAAACAGTAACAAATATAACATTTTAATATTGTCATTACATCTCCCTAAAAAACACAGAGAAAGCAAGGGATCTAAGTTCTCAAACAAAATAAAAAATAAATATTCAAACATAAAAACTAAAAGATAAAGAAATCCAAGGTTCCATAGTCCAAGATAATGCTAATCAAAAGGCCCATCAGGCATTCAAAACGTTCATACTTCACAACCACATCATTTGTTTTCAAGTTGTTTCCAACATAGTAACCCTAAGGGGAACTTCTAATGGGTTTTCTTGGTAAGGTTTGTTGAGGGAAGGAACTAAATTAGGGGTGGGCAACACTCCTAAAGAAAGTCAAAATGGTGTAGTAGTTTGAATGCTGGACTACAACTCTGTACAGCTTGGCCATGGAAACCCACTCACCCTCAGAGGAAGACAAAAGCTAGTCCCCACTAAATAAAACTTAATAATAATAATAATAATAATAATAATAATTCTATCCTGCCCCTCTATGAAACACAATTGGAGCAGCTTACAACATTTAAAATATACATCCAAGACCCTCCATTCCACACACCCCTTAAAATACAATTAGATAATTCAAAAATTAAAACATACTTTAAAAAATACTAACATCTTGCCACAAAAAACCCATGACAGGTTTGCTTTAGAGTCGCCCTAAGTCTGAAATGACTTGAAGGCAGACAACAACAACAACAACACTCCTAAAAGTGATTATTTTGATGACCTCAGTGTTAAGGCAGGTTTATCCAGGAGGACACAATTCTTCAAATACCCAAATCCCAAGACATTTAGGGTTTTACTAGAACTGAAATCAGTAAATGTAGTAAAGCTCTGGAGTAATACAATCTGGATCCCAGTTTAGATGTTGGATAAATACTGATTGGTGCCATGGTCTCCCTTGTCAAGAGTTATGGAGACTTTTCAGCATTGTGCAGCCTGAGAATTTAGGACCTTTGCAGAACTAAGGCCTACTACATGTGCAGGCCATATGTTACCCACGCCTGATTTAGACCTTTCACCACCATATAATCTGTTCCAAAGAGGAACATTAAATGCAAAGTATCACCTGACATACAAGACTCTAAAACTACATGAGAGAACTGTATGATTGTCAAGAAGTTCTCAGGTGTATCATTAGACAGGCTCCAGAACCACAAGCGGGGGAACTCAACATTAGAGTTGAGACTATGCTGCTCACCCTTGGTAGGGATACTGTTCAACCCTGGGGAGGATGGTACAAAAACACAATCTTCATTCTGTTTTGCATATTTCAACCACGTACATACATTAAAAAGTCGGGGACTGCTGAACAAGACACCTGGCTGTGAAGGTGGCATTTTCATAGACTATACGTACCCTCCTCCTCAATCCCTCAAATCTAAGCTGATGCACCACCAGAAAGTCCTGCATACAGAGCTGGAATAGAATAATCATCCCAGCTTCATGCAATATGTTCCTGATAATACACTGCAAACTAGCATGGTCATCCACAAATTAGTCCTTGGTGTCTTTATATTAAGTTCACTTGGCATTCAGCAGCAATACACATAATACAATGGTCTCTCTGGATGAATTCACATATTTGTTTTTCATTACATAAATAATTTCATCACTAACTTAAGAAGAAACTGGTACTTAGCTCAATAGATAACAGCAGCCATTCTAGTTAAGATTAACCAACAGAGTAGTAAGCTGTATCAGCTAGGCATCAGCTCCTAGCAAGCACAAACTGATAGTGTACACTTGGTGATGGATATTTTACAATGATAATATACGTGCCACCCACAATCAGTGAAAGGAAGTTACACCCAATCTTAAAAGCAGCTACTTAGAACAGACAGTCCAGTACTATTATTATTATTATTTTGCAAGTTTCATATTATTTAATGGAATGGATTTATTGATTTATTTTAAAATATCAGTTGGGTAAATCAGACCAATGAGAAGGGGGAAATGTAGACTTATTCAACAACAACAAAAATAAAAAATAAAAAAAATCTAAATATTACCTTCTTGTACTTAAAACTATTTTATCTTTTGTTATTAATACAACTCTGAACTTTAATATATTGTGAGACACTTGATTTTTAACATTTTAAGGAAAATGCATGCATTTTATAGACTTCAAAATATGTTGGATGAAAACCCGCACAAACACTACTAAGTACAATGCAAAACACACACAAACACGTTCACAAATCAGAAACTTATTTGCAGAATATTGACACCTATTACCAAAATCTTCTAATGCTTGAGTGAGAGATGCACTATGGCTATACAGCATCAACTCTTCCCAGCCTTTGTCAGTCTCTCATGTGAGCTCAATAGAACCTAATTAGAACATTGGATCAATCATGTAATTAGATAGGACTGGGGCAGAGATTCAAGCTTTTTTCTTCCGTTTATTACTCTGCATATATTTCACAGATTTTCTTCAGAAAGTCTAGATTAAATTGCTTTTCAATTTTATATAACATGGATACGCAAAGTGTGGCCCTCATAGTCCTTAGGGCTCCTAGCCTGCCAGGATATCCTCTGACAACCACCTCAAAATTTGGTCCAACAAAATGACAAATCACATTCCTGGAAGCTTCTAAAAGGTACAATTTTCCTTTAAATGTAATTCCTTTCAAATATTCTATCTAAATGGCACATTTTGCCCCCACCTAAGTCTTTTAGAGGGTAGAGGGGTTTGGAGAAGATAAAGGGTTACATGGTCTCTGGACCCTCAGAAGATGTTTACCCTTGATGTAGAATCATAGTCTTGCTCTTTGCATGGTAACAGAAACTTCTTGGCTTTAAACCCACACAAATGTTAAAGGCACTCAGTTACCTGCATATGCAAAGCTTGATACCCATTTCTGCTAATCCCTGTGGCTGATCCTCTACCTCCATGCACACTGTTCTAAAGGGGATACTACTAACTGTCACTGGCTATTCAATAGGGATATAAGAGACCCTAACAGGAAGGGCAACCTAGAGTTGGATTCACCACCCTGTTGACATCAGATCCTCCAACCTAAACTGCAAACTCCAATGCAACAAATATAAACACAGCAGCAGTATATTGCCAACAACAGCAGTATAAAAAACTTTCAAACAGAATAATTTTTTCCATTACTTTTACACTGCCTGAAGTGTCACATCAAAGGAAAAGAGCTTTTGGCTTTGCTACCATTTCCTATTAAAGCAGACAGCTGGTGACAACTCTGATAGATACAGTCTCTCCCAGACCATTGTGGCAAATCCGTTAGTAGCATGAGTCATTCCCTATAGTCTTACAGTCCTTGCAGATCTTGTACTGGTACTAATAGGAGCTACAACAGAGATGATGAGTGCCTAGAGAAAGGTCTGGGGGATAGATACCCTTTCCCTTTTAGAATAATATATATGTTTATCATTGTGATATTGCATTATTTAAAAAAAATAGTCTCAGCTGATCAGAGATGCTTGCAAAGTTTTTTTGTACCAGTTCTGGAGAAGAACTTAAAGGGCCAATTAAAATATCAATCAGAAAAATATTCATATTTTATTACAGTAAAAGACTAGGACCATGGTTCAGACCTTTCCCCACATGCTATTACAGCTGATGACTAGGTAAGTACAGGCTGAGCCTCTCTTATCAAGAATTCCAAAATCCAAAATATTCCAAAATCTAAAATCACCTACACGGGTTGCTGACATAGTGACACCTTTGCTTTCTGATGGTTCAGTGTATACAAACTTTGTTTTGTGCACAAAATTATTGATAATATTGTACATAAAATTACCTTCAGGCTATGTGTATAAGGTATATATGAAACATAAATGAATTTCATGTTTAGACCTGGGTCCCATCTCCAAGATACCTCATTATGTATAAGCCAGTATTCCAAATTCCAAAACATTCCAAAATCCCAAAAACCTTTGATCCCAAGTATTTTGGATAGAAAGACTCAACCTGTAAGTGTAGGGAGTGACTGGGGACAGGAGAAGGTAGTTCATTTTCTGAATCTCCAATGGCCTCTGGAAATAATCAAAGTTCTTTCCATTTTTGAGGAAAGACCTCTGAACAGTTCTGAGATCTTACATATCTCTACAGATAACATGATTCAAATCAAATAAACGAACTATTCATTATATAAATATCTATGTAGTAACTATATTGTAAGGTTAGACTTAGCCACTATGATTTTATAAATGTATGTAAGAACAATGTTTAAATATCTCAAATTATTTTCCACAAAAGAACACCTAGATCCCATACTGACTAGAAATCAAGACAGAGACCAATGACAAGGAAACCATAACAGAAATTTAAAATAAAAACAACGAAGATATAGAGCAAAATTTCAAGCAATGTCAGTTTTAATTCAGATAGCAGCATGGAACGGAAACAAGTATCTTATTGTACTCTTTTTGATTCAACTGCAAACTATTTATAAGGTTGCAAGGCTAGAAGGCATGCCATAGAACATTTTGTTCTTGAAAGACAAAGAGACATGATACAAGAAAGGTGGAGGGAGTACTAAGCATATGGAAATATTTAATATTTTATTGAAACTGGCATTTGAATTTAGTGAGTTCTTGGAAAACATTTGACTTTATAGAAATGGTTGAAATTGTGGTTTTTGTTATAAAAATGATCACCACTATTGCACCACCACTGGCTTGTGTTGCAATCTAGATGACTGATAGTAATCATTGGAACGTAAATCAGATGTTAGTACAGATGAGACTAAGTTGAAGGCAATGCCACAATTGGTTTAACTTTGAGTTTTCTAGTTCAATGATGTGTGTGCTAGGATTTTTATTGCACATAACCGATTTAGCACTCTTCATATTTGAAACAACTTCCTAAATTCTTTCATATAGCCATAGAAATTTGTTAGTACAATTTAAGTGCCATGGTTGTAATCGAGATGGCATATAGGTACAAAACTTTATAGTAATCTCAGAGATGCCATTACTAGCAAGTCGAAAGGTTAAACACCTAACTGACATTTGCAGGACAGGAGGGCTATGAGTAAAGAGACTTTCAGACCCTATTGTAAGGAAAAACAAGTAGTTAACACATTTTTTCTCACAAGTGCACCATTTAAGTGAGCTGTAAATCCTTCAGTGAGTAGGACATCTTTGGTAGATTAGAAAACAATCAACTAAAATGCAATAAACAAAAGACTTGACCAATACACATCCTTCTATATAGCCAGTTTCTAATTACATTTTTGTGTACTTTTAGCACACACAAAAGACAATAATAACAGGATTTTAAATATGTTGGATAACCGAAATTGTTTGCTTTGGTAAGTTAATCAGTAGGATGCAGACCAACAATCTGAAGCACAATCCAGACAAGCTGAAGGCTCTGTTGATCAGCAGTTCCTCTAACACAAGAAAGGGCATTCAGCGGATTCTGGTTTGAGTTACACTCTACTAAATGATCAGTCTTAGCCTTCTCTCTAGAACTCCAAGTGGCAAGTTTAATCATACACTGGTAAGCTCCCACTTGGTTTATTACAATACTCAGGATGTGGTGCACCCTCTGAATCTCAGAACAGAATGGAGCTATTAGATGCTGTCTGAAGCTAAACATATGGGCCATACCTCACCAGTCTTAGCACAACTGCACTGACTGCTGATATGTTTCTGAGTGCAAGTTAAAACACTGCAAACCTTTAAGAATCTAAATAGCTCGATACAAAGTTATTTTCCCAGACTATCTCAAGAACTAACATCTACTGCATGAACATGTTAACATACTAAAATTTCCTCAGTGGCCCTTCTATGTGAAGTGGGAGGGATCCAAAATACAGACCTTTTAGCTGTGACACTACATATTTAGAGTGTTTTCCCCAGGAGATTTGCTTGGCACCATGCTTGATGTTTCTCTGGCACCAAAAGATGTAACTGCCTTTTCATTTATCTAACCTTTTAAGGTGTTCCGTTTTATTTCAATTTTTAAAAGATTTCTAATTTAAATCTCGTTACATACTCATCCTATGTCTTCTCTGTTTGTTTTACTCCATTTTTATTGTACTAGATATAAATTTGTGCTTGTTATTTAGGAGCTCTTTTTTAACAGCTGTGGTGAAATGCTTCAAATAAATTAATAGTGCATGTCAGATGTTAATTAATAACATTAGTAATGAACTCAACCAATTTCACAAGCTAGTCTTTAGTTCAATGTAGAATTTTATAAAATATCAGACAGCTTACTACTGCATTCCTAACTTTTAAAGACTAGAGAAAGCACACAATAGATTCTAGAGCACAGAGTACACAAAGCTGCATATAATCACCTAACAAGGAGACTGTGACTATTTCCAGACACTTTTTAAATCTTTGTATAGGAATGATGGGCTGTAGTTAGTAACAGGTCAATGGTTATATTAATTTTAGGGCACTTGAAGTTATGTTCATGAAAAAAGCTGTGGCCTTGCTGACAGTGCATCATTATTTCTATGACTGTGTTTTGACCATCAGATAAATCTCACAGCTTGGACCAGTGCCTCAAAGCAGTGACCTAGTTTAAATGGGATGGGAAAAGAATGGCAAATGGCCCTATGAGAATAGATTAACTGAAAAACGTCATGTAGGAAAACATTTGTAGCTTGTAAGCAGCATAAAGATAAAAAGAAAAGCTTTCAATTCTGACTGCATAAAGCATACAAAAAAAGCAGGCTTACAGTGGTATTATTACATCCCTATGCAATATATACAATTCACTCTCAAAAATTAAATTCTTTTAAAATATTTTAAATTGTAATAGCTTATTTAAGAAACTTTTTTTCTGCACATATTCACTGTGACAATAAACTGGAATTTATTTAATAAAAATACAAGGACTCCTGTTAAAAATTAGCACATAGCAATGTCAATAAACCTTCTTAATTTAAAAAATCCTTAGCTTCCATTTAATTACACATGAAGTGATAACAAGTTCAACATCAGTACAGTAGGACCCCCGTATCCACTAATTCATTATCCACTGATTCAATTATCCACAGGACACAAAACAGCACACCTACCATAGAGTCTTCCCTCTCTAGCCATTTTCCAGGTCCTCCAAGGCAACTCTATGGTATTTTAAACCGGAAGTCCCATTATTTTCAATGGAGTTTGCTATTACCCACAGTTTTCAGTATCCACTCCCCCAAGAACCAATCCCCAGTGGATACGGAGGTCCTACTGTAAATATATTAATCCAAGAACAATGCATTTACAAGATTCTAACTTATAAATACAGTTGTCCCTCCATATTCACAGATTTGGCATTCACCGATTTAAGTACTCATGGCTTGAAAATATTCTTTAAAAAATAATAATCCAAAAAGCAAACCTTGATTTTGCCACCTTGTATAAGGGACACCATTTTGCTATGCCACTGCATATAATGAGACTTGAGTATTCACAGATTTGGGTATTCATGGGGGGTCCTGGAACCGTGTTCTGGAAGAATTTATTTCTGACATTTCGCCTGTATCGGTGGCTGGCATCTTCAGAGAATGGTTGGGTGGGAGTGGGGGTGTTATATACTGTGAGCCCCTGTTGGAGAGGTTTATGTAAATTTGTGTATTTGAATGACTAGTTTCTGGGTGGAGATATGCAAGGAGGATTAGTGTCTGTTTGGCTAATGGTCCACTGTCTGCTGGAAATCACCCTGTCCCTGGGTGAAGTTCATTTGCATGTGTTGAGTTTTGATTTTAGTGTTTTTCAAGGACTGGTAGCCAGATTCTGTTTACTTTTAGGGTTTCTTCTTACCTGTTGAAGTTGTCCAGGTGTTTGTGGATTTCAATAGCTTCTCTATACATTCTGACATGATAGTTGTTGGCCTGGTCCAGAATTTCGGTGTTTTTAAATAACACTTTGTGTCCAGTTTGGTTTGTAACATGTTCTGCTACTGCTGATTTTGCTAGCTGGCCCAGTGTCTACTGTCAGTAATGGATTGGTTGAGGGTGAACAAATTGAAGCTTAAGCCAGACAGAACAGATGTGCTCCTGTTCAGTCAAATGTCAGTTTAGGGAATAGAGATTCAGCCTGTGCTGGAAGGGGTTACACTCCACCTGAAATCTTGGGTGTACTCCTGGAGGCCCAGGTTCCAGTGAATGTCAGGGTTCATTTGCACAGTTAAAGCTAGTACATTAACGGTACCCATCCCTGGAGATGTCAGGTTTTGTCATAGTAACATGTCTTCATTACATCCCAATTTGATTACTGTAGCATACTCTTGGAGGTGGGGGTACCTTTAGAAACTGTTCAGAAACTTCAGTCGGTCCAAAATGTTGTAGCCAATTGCTAACCTGGGCTGGTTATATGGAACATATAACTCCCTTGCTGAAATAATTTCACTGGTTACTGGTCTGCTTCCAGGAAGAATTCAAAATGCTGGTTATAACCTAATAAAGTCCCATATGGCTTAGGTCCAGGCTATGTGAAAGACCTAAGCCATATGGGACTTTAGGATCAGCTCACATTTTAAGGTCTTGGGGAAGGGCTTCTCTTGATGAGGACAAAGGAAAGAGACTTCTTGGAGGCTGCTTCCAGATTGTAGAATTAAATCCTATGGGAGGCTTGGTTGGCCTTGTTTGTGCTGGACTTTGATCTTTATGTTTTAAACTTATTTTAAAATGTTTTAAAATTAATTTTAATAGGACTGATTGTTTAGTGGTTTTTAAACTGTTGTATTATACTAGCTGGACCTGGTGTACCATAGGCCATTTAAAAACTCCTGGTAGACCTCACGCCCTGTTGCCAGGGTTCACCGCAGTGGTGGTGGCAGCATCCTGGCACCTCTGCCAGTTGACTGCCTGGGTACTGTTGCAGCGGCTTCCCACCGGTACTGCCAGTTGACTGCCTGGGTCCCATCGCAGCGGGAATAGAAATGATATTACTTATGACTTAAATAAAAAGCGGAAATTGTGCAGTCCTGAGACATTGGTGAACTGGAAATGTCTGCAGCCTTAGTAACTACAGCCAACACTGTAGCACATTGTTTGGTCGCTCCCAGTATGCAGATTGGCCATGAGTGGCAGAAGGGGGTTGTGAGGTGGATAGGGAATTTGCTTGTGGGTGGTGATTGGCTGAGGGAGTGACAGGAGCGGCCAATCAACGCACTGGAAGAGACAACATACCTAAACCCATTGTACATAACCAAGAGGCAACATACCTACATACCTAAGGCCATTGTGCATACCCAAGAGTTTTATATGTATGGATATTTTTCTCATTATATTGTTTTAACCTTCATTTTGAGCCACCTTGGGTCCTATATTTGATATAAATTAAATAACTAAACATTGATGTTTTCTAACAAAACAGCCAAAGCCATTTACAACTTCCACGCAAAGTGATCCAGGTATACAAAGAATCCAGTATACCAACCAACATAACATCATAACATTTAGTATCAGATTAGACTTTCTAATATGCAACAGTAATTTGAAAAGTCTCTGAAAACTGTTGTATAATATTTGCATATTTGTCTCTGAAGCATTTATCACTGGATATATTTATCAAGCCAATTACAAAGAAACTCATTTGAATGAAGACTTATTCTTACTTTTTAAAAAATGCAGCAGGAAGCATCTATAAACCACAATTCACCCTAATTTACAGAAGCAGAACTAATCCACCTATTCCCATTAACACTCCACATACTTTGTTTAATTACTTGGAAGCAAGACTGGCTGTTCAAACATCTGCTTTCTACACTATTAACAATTTCTCTTGAGGCTATTTATTTAAAAAGAAACATACAACAAACATTATAAAATATCATTAAATGCAAATAAAGCTAAGTTTTCAACGGACTGGTAATGGTGAGAAATAATTTGCTTGCAAAAGTAAGCCTTCAAATTAATCGTAAGTGTTCAATGGATTTTGAGGCAGACCCAGATCTACTGCAGTTATTTTTGTTTTGCATATTAGATATACATTTTGAATTGATATTGATTTCTACTATCATTGGGAAAGGGTGGGATACATGTTAGTGAACACACCTGATCTCATCAGACTTTCGAAGCCAAGCAGGGTTGAGCCTTGGACTGCAAACTACTAGGGATCTCCAGATAAGGCTGGGAAAGAATACTGTCTGAAATCCTAGAGAGCTGCTGCTAGTAAGAGCTGACAATAGGCTAAGGTGGACTAATGATCTGACTCAGAATAAAGCTGTTTCTTATGCTTCCTAAGATCTCAAACTCTGCTGTCAACTATACTGATAAAGTTGAAGACCATAACCTTTGGGGAGAAGGGTAAGGAAGATGTTTTGAGGATTTTTCAGCAGTTCCCATAGTTTGCAGGAGACAGATACAAATAGAAGACTCTGTGCTTGCTTTTATATTTTCTTCCATAAACATTTCAATCTTCTCACTAGTGAAACCCAGAAGAGAGATAATACTAATTCGGTCCTGACCACAGTTTGCAACTCAGAAGCCAACTGATCATTCCACTTCTGTTTCTGGCACCAATATCCCATCCCTTCCCTTCATCAGGCTTCAAACATTAATATCAATAAATTAAGAAGGCTTGCACGTATAGCAACCATGGGAGTAATTGCACTATATGAGAAAGCTATTCAATTCCATACAAGAAGACAAAAGTGGGGCTTCCAAGGAACTTGCAGGGAGGCAAAGTTAAACAAAGAGAAAGGAGGTGAATGAAAAAAAGATTTCCCCCCCTTTTCTTTCCTGATTCTGAAGTTCCTCTATTCCTTCTTCCTCCCCAATAGCTCCTCAAGCAATGTGTGAGGGGATCATAAGGAACTAATAACTCATCTCTACAACTTCCCAAAATCATCTCATGCAGTTCAGAAGTAAAGGGTGCAGAATTAATTTGCCCTCCCTTCTTTTCAACCCCCTAGGGCACTTGAAATGTTTGCCTCATCTGCCATCAAGCCCAAGGTTCTTCAATCACCAACGTTGCCTGCTTTATCTATTCTTTCTGTTAACATGGGCAGAATTCTGGTACAGAGTAGTGTTTGTTTCCACATGCAGTTGCTACCAATGCATGAAAGTAAAGAGCATGTTATTCTGCTTCACTGCATCATGGTTCAACAAAAAACAGTTGGGACATGCTGGGGCATGAATGTTTTTTTTAAAAAAAGGACCAGAAGTCCCAAACACCATCTCAAGAGACTACCCCTGTCAGATCAGAGAGGGAGGTTGTCAAGCAGCAGGGTCAACAGTAAACTAAAAGAATCCACATTCTGTTTCTAATACCCAAACCAGGTAAAGATTCCACCATATGGCCAATCACCAGGGCACCTGACTAGAGAAATTTAGTATTTCAACAGAAAAATCACAAATGCCAGCAGTACCTATTACGTTACTTTGAAAAAGTTCATACCTGCACCAGGAATGATTGCTAACTTTGTTTCAACTAAACCCATTTTTGCAGAAGTGGCTAAAAAAAAAAGAAGAAGAAGAGTTAGTTCTTGTGAAATCTATAAGTTGCTTTAACAGAATAAACAGGAACATATGTAAAAATTGTAGATGCACTGCACCTGATTAAGATAAAAACAAAAGCCTTGGGGTTGTGATTCTTGTAACTATTCTATTCATGAATGCTCTAAAATGATCAAGATCAGACAAGCTCTTCAAGCTGATACCTCTTTGAAGTATCACAGAGCAAAAATGGTGTTACCCTTAATTATTATTATATTTTATCAGGCTAAATCCAACATTATTCAGAGCTGGAGTAAACCCATTGGTATCAATAGGGCTGATGTCAGTGTTGACTAGAAAATGGGGGGAAATGGAGAGCATCCTATTGAATGCAAATATGAAAGAGACATGTCTCAAGATGCTGCAAAGTTAGGTTTATTATATAAAATCCTAATGTGTTTTGGCTTATCAATATTTTAAAATTCCAGTAATTTGTATCAGAGATGCTTTCATGGAGTATTTCTGCAGACTCTTCTTTTTGTTTTCCTGAACAATAGTTTAAAATATTAACAGCCTGAAATACATCAGGATTTTAAACAGTAAACATTATCTTGTAGTATTTTTGGATATATCTCTTTCATATATGGGTTTGTGTTAATTAACAAGTCCTATTCACTCAGTCTACCCCAGTTGGGATTAAAACAGGATTTACCCCATATTTTGCAAAGTTAGGACAAGTTAAAACAATTTCATCAAATCAAATCACAAATGTTTACTGATGTTTTCTTCAGTCCAAGTAATTATAAAAGGCTTGAAGAAGCACAGCAAGGAAAGAAAACAAATGTAAAATGAAGAGTGACAAAAAACTTTTCCACTTATTTAAGTTTCTCTGCCCATTAGTCTCCTTCTTAAATAGATGTCTCTTTAAATAAACATTTTTTCTCATGTCCCCTTTATCTCTGAAATATAGCATATTTTTTTAAGGTTCCCCTTTTTTCCTAAAAGATTCAAATACAATTGTATGTATGGTTCCTAAATGCACTGCTACAATGGAATGAAGGAGTATAAAGTCAACTGTGGCAAAAAAAAAAAATAGTGACAGGAGTGTCTTTGTGTTGGCAAAGAGGATTGATTGATCTCTGCTGATGAAAACAAGAATAGGTGGTGTTCACTATTAGACAAGTTTTTTCTCTTCTCAAGAATCTCTGGGCAATATCAAGAAAACTGTGGTATTCTAGTTAAACTGTGTTAAGTCCAACTGACTACTGCCTCAGAAAAGGATTTTCCTAATTAAAGTACAGTACAGGCATACATCAGTCAGCAAAGTCTCAGACAAAGAAGCTCTTTTTTAATAAGTCTTTTTATATCCTCCCAGCCCTGCTTTTAATTCCTTGTCCTCTATCTATCTGGAAGTTTTAAATAACATTAGCACTGGGAGGAGGGCGAAGGAAAGCTGGAGAAAAACAGACTTTTAGTGTCATGTTGCAAAAGCGCATCTGCAGTAAACAATGCAATAAAAGCTTGAGTTGGGTAATAATGGACTTCTGCTCTAGCTGATCCTACTGTAGCTGCGAATACCTGCCTACAACAGGTGAGGTAAACAGCAGCTGTTTCCAGAATCCCTTACAGAGCATGTTGAACACCAAAACACAGACAACAGGGGGGTGCAGGTAAGACTGCCTCACCAGCTATCCCCATCATATTAATGAAGCATACAGCAGATCTAGAAATTTGGCCACCAAAATGGAAATCATAAGAAGAAGTGGAAACTAATGAAAGAAAGAAAAAACATTGCTGGATGCATTTTGGAAGAAGCTTGCAAGTGGTTTGTTGAAGATTCAAAATGTTTTTCTTTACTTATTAAAAGCTTATCTGAACTGCTTTTCCCTTTTTTGTAGTGAAGGAATCTACCCCCATTCATTCCATGTTACTTCTGCCTCAGATACCAAATTTTCTGTTAAAGTAATGCACAGGAACATATTTACTTTGTTAACTGAAGTACACCTGTACCTTTATCTGACATCTGTTAATACCTATACCTACAGTGACAAAATTTTTAAAAAGTTTTGTTTAAATTGGATTTATCTATTCCAGATTGTCTCCAAAAGGAAACCTGACAAGGAAAAGCTGCAGTTTATACCAAGCCAGCATAAACACATACTGAAAAACAATGTGTCACTGATTCAAGTGTAGATTCAAACTTAAACAGAAGAATTCAGTTTTCTACAATAAAAATTACTTCTCTAAACAAACAATAGGCAAGAAATCTACAACAATAAGAGTGCTAGAATTATAAAAATATGACTAAGCCTCACCTGCCACTCGTATGTCACAGGCTAAAGCCAATTCTAGGCCACCACCTAATGCAATGCCATCTATTGCAGCAATAGTTGGTACTGGAAGATTAGCTGAAAGAGAAAGCAACAATTAGCACCATGAAGATAGCAAAGTCATTTGCTCAGTAAATTTCACTCAACCCTCAGGGCAATTTTTCTAGCGCTAAATTGATTCTTGTGAAATTACTATTTTCTCTGGGCAAATTACCTCACTTGTGTTTTTTTCAATACAGCATCTCACATGTCCACAGACTTATCTGACAGTTGGAACATTAATGATGAAAAATTAAACAACACAATGATTTTGAAATTTGACTGTTTACTTTTCACCATAATAACCACTTGTTCTAATTAGGGTGCAGTTTTGTATCCGTGTATATACTGGTAACAAAATAATTTTATTAACCCTGTTAAGCAGGGCTGAGTAAATAACCAACTAACCTAGAGGTACAGAAGTAGAGGTGAATGTTTAATAATAATAATATCTCAAAAAATTGGTGTTGGCTTGGTGTAAGCCAGCTACATTGACTGTATATTGCTACAGGAAAAGCTATATCTTTGAAATGGAAAGGTAGCTTCCTTTATTATTCATTTTAGCTACGTAAAAAAATCTGGTCTTGATTCTGAAGTTCCCGCCAGTTGCCAACAAATACCCCACTGCTTACTACATGGGATGAACATGCCATTCTCTATATAAAAATAGTAAATAAATACAAATCTGACATTAGAAATAACAACAAAAATGAAAGAACAAATACTTGCAGGACACAGTGTTGTTGACGTCAAGGTGGCCATTCTTACACAGCTGAACAAGAATGTATCATGATAGTTTGATATACCAGTTGCTTAGGAACAGAAATGGAAGAGTGCTGTTCTACTTCTGTGGGTTTCTCATAGGCATCTGGTTGGCCGCTTTGGATACAGAATGCAGGCCTTCAGTCCTATCCAGAATAACTGTTCTTATGTTTTCAAAACCATCAATTATATCTCTTGTGGTATGAATAACAATACATACTTTTTATGATGCTACAAGTATTAATTTGCTCTCAAATACAGCAAATTGTTACCCCCCAACAAATGTTTTCTGAATGGTCACTATTAAGAAAAGTATCACTGTCTCTATTTTCTTCATTTCAGTTGTCACTGACCTCAGTGTTTACAATTTCTTCCACCCCCTCACATAGTTATTTATACCTGCCAAACAGTGATGTAGTAGGGCCAAAGCTCACAAGGTCAAAAACCTAGTTTTTTTAAAAAAAAATCTTGTTATTAAACACTTAATTTTCCAATCTAAAAACAACACACAAGGAAAAAGGTAATAAAAATTACAGACATTAACCCCCCCACCTAATCTAACACTCCCCTCCCCCTTCACAACTAAGCTAACCCTTCTAAACAAGACAACACAAACATAAAAAACTAACACAATAAAGAAGGTCAGGTTGTTTACCTGTAACCATAGATCTTCGAGTGGTCTTCTGTGAATTCATACAGTTGGGTAATTCCTGCTCCTGCGCAAAGCATTCAGAACCTTCTGGAATCGCTAGGCAGACTTTTGGCAATAGTCCTGCCCATCCCAATGGTCGCTCTGAGGCGTTGCTGCCTATTCCCCTCAGTTCCATAAAGGATGCCGCAAGCATCATCATCATAGAACTTGAAAGATAAAACAGGACATAGAGGGGAGCATGGGCGGGTCTGTGTAAATTCACAGAAGACCACTCGAAGATCTATGGTTACAGGTAAGCAACCTGACCATCTTCTTCGTGGTCTCTGTGATTAGAAGATCCACGCAGATTGGAAGAAGATGGTACCGGTGCCGGGCCAGTACGACATCTAATGAAAGAAAGAAAAAACATTGCTGGGTGCATTTTGGAAGAAGCTTGCAAGCCCCAGTTTCATGTCAGGATGGACTGACGGAATGAGCTCTATGGCTTTGACGGACTCCTCGATGTCAACCATCCTCTTTTCTGACTGGAAGTGGAACCGGCCATGGATACAGAGGAAGAGGCCTTTGTTAAAGTCGCCAAAACACCCATTGGAGGTGCAGTGTAAGGCACCAGCACCCGTTCATATAGAAAGGATCGGAGGAGAGTCATCCTCTGCTTTCTAGCTTGTGGGGTAAATTTCTTGCAATGTGGGCATGACTCCACATTGTGGGACTCCCCCAAACAAATCAGGCACTTTGAATGACCTTCAGAATTAGGCAATTTAGCCTGGCATATCGTACACCATTTAAAAGCTGCCAGTTTAGAGGCCATTTTACCTCACAGAATCGTAAGTCCAGTCCTGGTCGTCGACACCCAATAGCAAACAGATTCCGAGGATGGGGCAAAGAATCATGAACGGTCCAGAAGGCAAGCCAAAATCAGTCCAATCGAAGAAAACAAGTCCAAAACACACAAGAAGCAACTGTAGTCAGAGAATCAGGTCAAAACCTAAAGTCTAGCGATCCAACAAGAGCTAAGTTCCTAAGTGTGCTGCTTGTGCAGCGGACGAAAAGGAACTGAGGAGAATAGGTGGCAACGCCTCAGAGCGACCGTTGGGATTGGCGGGGCTACCGCCAAAAGTCTGCCTAGCGATTCCAGAAGGTTCCGAATGCTCTGCACAGGCGCAAGAATTACTCAATTGTGTGTATTCACAGAGACCACGAAGATCAATGAGATTCCAACTTATCAGTTAAAAGGTTGCAAAACAAAATCTTAAATCTCCCTTAAACCAGACCTGCACAACTTGGCAGTAGGTAGGGACCAAAATTAAAATAGGCTAAACTTCTCCAGGTCGCAGATAGATTTTTAGTGGCTCACTTTCCAAATAAAGGTACAATTAATGATTACATTATTTTGCAAATAAACCATATTATAAAAAAAGGGAAATTACACTTATTACTTAAGATTTTTATTTACCATGAAATCATATTAATGTTTTAAAAATTACTTTGCTAAGTGGTACAAGTTTTAATACATTTTTCAGCCTTTCTTACTGTCTACATTTAGTTAATGGGATGTTATTACACTTCTTGTCAGCAATCAGTTTATTGTACTCCAGAATCATGTTTGAAATCAATGTTTTCAAAATATCTTCCAAGTGTTCATCGGTTAGAGTTGATCGTTGCTTGTTTTACAAGTTCATAATGGAGAAGGTTTGTTCACATATGTAGGTACTCCTGAATATGCTGAAAACCTGTAAAGCACCATCTCACAGATTTTTAAACTGTCCCTAGTTTAACTCTTGTAGAAGTCTTGAAGGCTGGTTTCTCCGTGTTTATTTTGATAAACTGTTGAACACAGAAGTTCAATAACCTCTAGCTGTAAATGTGCAGGGATTTCCTACGGTTCCACAGAGAAAGGATCTTCAATTAACTTAAATTTAATGTTATCTTCTTTGGATAGTGTCAATCTTCTGGATCAAAAGTTCAATGTTGTTTGAGTATTTTTCTCCTAACTTGGCATGCTTACACAACGGAATATATTTCATACACATAGTAAAGTGGCACATTTCTCCATGACTGCACACTATGGAATCCTGAGGTTTGTCACTTGGTGAGTCACTGGAGCTCTCTCACTGAGAATTCTAAATGCCCCTCCCTAAACTTCAAGTCCCATGATTCCATAAGACAGAACTATGGCAGTTAACATGAAATTACAGTTGTCCCATCATATTCGCTAGGGTTTGGTTCCAGAAACCTCCGTGGATACCAAAATCCATGAATATTCAAGTCGCATTATATGAAATGGCATAGCAAAATGGTGTCCCTTACATAAGATGGCAAAATCAAGGTTTGTTTTTTGATTATTTTTTTAAAGAATATTTTCAAGCTGTGAATACTTAACTCCGTGGATACTAAATCCATGGATACGGAGGGACAACTGTATAGTGCTATAATTGTGTAGTGTGAATGTGTGCTAAGCTGCAGTCTATACTTTTTTAACAAGGGAGGAAACCTCATTGAACACCATCAAACTAGCTTCTGAATTTATTTATTTTAAAATGTAGTGTTATGCCTTTAGTCACAGAGATTTGTCCCCACTGAATATTTTTTTATCATTTTACTGTTTTTATCATTCCTTGGAACAACTTAGGCAGAAGGCATTTGTCTAAGAAGGAATCCTGAAATTTACCTCAGATTTTTGTGTAGGTTAAATTTAGAGGCATACTTTGATCTTAAACATCTCTCACACACAATATTTGTCCACTCTGGATTAAACATATTGGTTTTGTGTTTTGCATCCACTCAGGCTGGCTTGCTGCAACAACACAAAGGTGTCAAATGTAGGTCCAAAAAGCAACCACAGGAAAGAAGAAAACTGTCCTTCTTGCCCTCCCAAGAGAGGACACGGCTTTTGCACACACTGTCCCCCCTTTTACACAAAATTGAAACAGCCCACTTTTGTGTGCAAAGAAAGAGTGCAAGCAAGTTGGGGCTGTCAGCACCTCTGCTTCACTGCCATCATGCAGCTCCCACCACCCTGCCTCGTGGTGAGACTGAAGGAGAAAGGTAAGGGGTGGCTGTGGAGTTGGACGGTGAAGGGCTGAGAGTGTGAGAGAAAGCACAAGCCAATGGTAATACTTTGCTATCTCCTCCTTTCAGTCATATTTCTGTTCTCCTCCAACAAAACTGAGGGAGGGCAAGGGGAGAGAGAGAGGCAGGCAGGCTTGTAATTTGGGAACACACACACACACACGCACACACACAGCCCCGCCAAGAAAAGGGAGATGCAAAAAGAAAAACAGCAAAATGGGTGTGTGTGAGAGGGCACAATGTTTTCACACTAACACATACAGAGATACAAAAATCGTAGAGTGGGAGTAAGGCAGGCAGAGGCAAGGATGTGGGGAGGAACAGTGGGGCTGTTATCTCATAGAGTTCCTTGGAAGCCATTCTGAGGTGCCTGCCTCCCAAGGTGGACTTGGGTGCTGGTTTGGAGAGACTTTTGTCTCACTTGGTGCCTGGTGTGGCCTCTCCTTCCACTCCTCTTCCTCTTGCTTCTCTTTCTCTTCCCGGTTGCCTCGCCTACTCCACAGTGCTCCTCTCCCTCAACCTGCCCTGGTAGTGCTTGCTGGGGTGGCCGTTGCTCTATCCCCCCTTTCCCTCCGGTGCTGCTGCTACTGCTGGTAGTAGTGGTGGTTTGTGTGCAGAGCAAGCTGCTAAAGGGAGCTCCATCTCACTCACCTGCTCTCAAACTCGCACTCTTTGCTCGCAAGGTGTGGGAGAGGGTTGGTAGGGAGGCACTGTAAGAGGAGGAGGAGGAGGCAACAGCTACAGCGGCAATGAGTTCTTGTACCCGTGAGCTGCCCAAAATCCTTTGGCGGGCTGCTATCGGCCCATGGGCTATATGTTGTGCAGGCCTGCCTTAAACAATAAACCTTACCTAAGTCTCATAAAATTATATTTTTGATAGTAATATATAATGTATAATAACCAAAATACATTTTATCTGTAATCTATCAGTTAATGTTTAAATCAAATCTATTGAATGCCTCAATCTCAAACATAGCACTTTTTTATTAGCAGGGACTATGACATCACCTGCCACCCACCTTCTAACTACTCTGTTCCCTTGAATTTACCTACAATTCCCACAGTAACTAGAGGGGAAATTGATTTTCCTAGCACTTATATATTACTATGAGCTATTGTTTTTGTGATCCAAATTATGTGAGGGAGGATTTGCAAAAGATCTGTTCCTGTTAAAGATTAAAAATAACAGAAATTGTTTTACATCAGCACAGCCACCTATACTTTTCGACTCTTCATGGGGTGTTATATGTTAATATGGTGAAGGGCTGTACAGTCATCCCTTCACATTCGCGGGCGTTAGGGGCAGACAACCCCCGCGAATGTGAAAAAACCGCGAATAAGATATGAGCCTGCAGGCCAGCTGCTTCCCACCCACCTTCCCAAGAGGCAGCGCGCCAGCTGCTTCCCACCCCTCCTTCCCAAGGCACCGAAAGGCTTCTTCAGAAGCCCTTCGGAGCCTTGGGAAGGGAGTGGGGCGCAGAGGCAGCGCGCCAGCTGCTTCCCACCCCTCCTTCCCAAGGCATCAAAAGGCTTCCTCAGAAGTCCTTCGGAGCCTTGGGAAGGGAGTGGGGCGCAGAGGCAGCGTGCCAGCTGCTTCCCCCCCCTCCTTTCCAAGGCAACGAAAGGCTTCTTCAGAAGCCCTTCGGAGCCTTGGGAAGGGAGTGGGGCACAGAGGCAGCGCGCCAGCTGCTTCCCACCCCTCCTTCCCAAGGCATCGAAAGGCTTCCTCAGAAGTCCTTCGGAGCCTTGGGAAGGGAGTGGGGCGCAGAGGCAGCGCGCCAGCTGCTTCCCACCCCTCCTTCCCAAGGCTAAGCCCTTTGCTGCCTTGGGAAGGGAGGGGGTGTTGAGCAGCGGGGGGGGGAGGCAGCCTTCCGCGAATAATCAAAACCGCGAATGTGAAAGTCGCGAATGTGGAGGGGCAACTGTACTTCAAATTTCACTACTACACTACTGCTGCCAAATGAGGCTAACACCTGACAAATCTGATGAGGCCGACCGCATCCATAATAATAAATTTATTAGATAACAGAGTGCCATGAGACACTCTGGTTTTTACTGCCACAGATCAACACTGTCACACCTCTGGAGAAAACTGAGTAAATTGGTAATAATAATTTATTTTTAAAATTAATTTGTGCTTCGTTTTTAGGCTTGTCTAGACAAGAAAATATAATGTAGATTGCTGCACATTAATGCAAATTTGCAGCAGCATTCATTTGTCTCCAAATTTTTTTGGGGGGGGGGATTCAAATTCCAAAAAACCTCTGGTCCCAAGCAACCTCTACATTATTTTATCAAAGCAAAGCTTTGAATATAACATGAAAACCAAATTGGTAGCCCATTTCTACTTGGAATAACGGTAAGCAGCTGGAGGGTGGGCTGGATAGAAAGTTATAATGGAGCTGTGTGGTGTAGTGGTTTGAGTGTTGGAGAACGACTCTGGAAACCAAGGTTCAAATCCTTGTTTGGCCATGAAAACCCACTGAGTGACCTTGAGCAAGACATACACACTCAGACTCAGACAACCCTGTCATAGGTTCGCCTTAGGGTAACCATAAGTCGGAAATGACTTGAAGATACACAACAACAACTAAGTTATAACATAGATCTGGTTCCCATGCTCTGACCACAATTCTTCCTTCCATACATACAACCCCATGAATCATGAGTTTAATTCTGAAATAGTTACCACATATTCTGCATTTCTGACAAATGACTTCCTTTGCTATTTTTTTTAAAGAAAACACCTCAGAATCTTACCAGTTTTCTAAATATTTTGTAACTTTTTGGTCAATGATAAATTGATTATCCTGTTAATGACTTGATTTTCTTTTTATTCTAGTGGACTAACATGGCTGCAAACATTGAGTCAATTCATTTGAAGGTTTTATTTTTCTGTCCTCCATCGCACAAACATGACTTCGTCTCCACAAATGTTTCTGTTTACAAGTTTGCTCCCAACAAACAAAGTAGCTTAGCCATTCTTGCCCTGCTGTAAAACACAGCAGTTTTTGATGACTGATCACTAAATGAAAATTCACTGAAAATTAACTGCAATTGTTTCTTATAAATCTCATTTAATAATATGAGTGGGGGTAATTGATATTCTTTTAAAAAGTATATTTGAAATGTTTCTTTTCAGGTGCACCATTTCACAAAGAAATTTCTGAAAAAGTTCTGTGGGATACTTGTGATTTACTGTACAGATTTTAGAGTCTTCTTCCGGTTTCCTAGACTAATATATTTTAGGATTGAACTGAAGGTAAAACAAATGTTGTTGTTTTGTGCTGTAACGCACAGATGATGCACAGATGACATTGTCCAAAGCTGCACTGAAACTGTGGCTACAAATAAATTAGACATTTGATCAGAGACCAGCAAATCCTACCAAAAGAACAAGAAGAAGCAGCATCATTTGCTTCCACTGTCTTACGCATTGACTTTGCCACTAGGTATTTATCCTTCCTGCCTATGCATAGAAAACTTTAGGAATTGTAGTTCTTGAAATGGCAGATCATTTCAAATAAAGGGAAACAAATTTTTCTGTCTCTCAGCCTCACACAGTCTGTGCTGAACTCCACAAGCACACTATTCTAGAGAAGGCCTTTAAGGCTGCAGCTGGGATGGAAACATCTCACAAGATATGGACAGCAAATATATTAATAAAAGAGGAGTTTCTATCCTCAAGCATGAGCAGAGATTATTTTTTGTATTTTTCTCATAGTAATGACAACTGCAGATGAGGCAGGCTCTTCAGGGGTTTGTTAACATGTGTATTCCTCCAGATTTGGGAGACCTGTGCCCATGTAAGTGTGCACAGAATTATATTTTAAGTACATTTTATTGGGGAAGGTTCCCAATCAACTATTCCAATTAATCAGGTTTTGGCTACTGGGAAAATGCTGAAATACAGCCCCCAATATCTGCAGGAGTTCAGTTCCTGGACTTACTGTGAATACCAGAGACTGTGGATAACAGCGAACCCTTTTAAAATAAAGGACTCCTAGTAAAAACATACCATAGACTTGTGTTGGAGGACCTAGAAAATGCCTAGAGAGGATGCCTCTCTAAGCATTTTCTAGCACGACTCCATAGTATGTGTCCCTATTTTGTGTCTTGTGGATAACTGAAACCGCAGATATTGGTTCCATAGATACAGGAATCCGACTGTACTTGTACAGCATGTATAATAACATGGCTGACTTTTAAAAGTTTTGTTACCTAAATATATCAAATACGCTAGATCAGTTCCCTACACATTTAGGACATTTTAAAAACCTGATTCCATATTTAACACCAAACCCCAAATTGTTAGTCCCAAACTTCTAAAAGTCTGAAGTTTGAGAACCACTGCTAAAACCTACATAAAGAACTCTCTAATTGCAAGGTCTCTCTCTCTGGCTTTTCTTCGCAAACGAAGATTCAGGAAGGACTCATCCCGCACTTTTCTGCAAGCGGGCTGATGACTGAAAAGGCTAATCCGAGATAAACAAGTCAGGTTGCAGAAAGCACAGCAGAGGGTCTCCTTGGGTGATGTTTTTGGGTTGTGATTCTTTCTGCATTGTCGTTTCTCTTCAAGACTTGTTCGGTGTGAGTTCTCAAATAAAGCTGCAGCATTGTGGATAGTGCGTCTCCATGCCTCTCGATGTGAAGCCAGGGCAGACCATTGTTGGTGATCAGTTTGGCCAAGCCTGAGATGTTGTTTCAGGGAATCCCTGTATCGCTTTTTTGGAGCGCCCCTCTTACGCTGACCCGTGGAGAGTTCACCGTAGAGTACTATTTTGGGGAGGCAATGGTCCTCCATCCTAGAAACGTGCCCTGCCCAGCGCAGCTCTGTTCTCAATATCATGGCCTCAGTGCTGGTGATCCCTGCTCACTCAAGGACAGCAACATTCGTCACATAGTCAGTCCAATGAATATTTAGGATTGTACGTATACAGCGCTGATTAAAGTGTTCAAGGAGTCATAAGTGTTGGCGATAGGTGACCCCATGTTTCATACCTATAAAGGAGAATAGACAGTACAATGGCTCTAAACAGAAACTATTAAAAATCCCCACAATATTAAGGACAATCTTTAAAACCCAAATTGAAAGGATGTAACTTCACATTATCCTAAAACCATCGAAGTGGGAATTGATCACAGTTCCAAGGGGAGTTCATTCCACAATCTGGAAGAAAGGACTCTTCCACATGTCCATCAAGCAAGTGTAGTGCCTCTCCAGGTTAAGGTAGCCTTAGGAGTGTGTCCCTCGAAGTTTCACAGCAAGTTTCTAGTAAGATAGAGGATCCTCCATATTGATGGCACCCAAGCATGTAGGGCTTAAAAGGTTAAAACCGCAACCTTGAAATGTGGCCAGAAAGCAGCTGGCTATCAATACTGGTTTTTAAATACTGGAATAATAGGTTCTTGATACGTGTTAGCTAGGAACCTAGCTGCAGCATTTCACACGAAATGCTAGATATTCAAGATATTCTACACAGAACCATTGCAGTAGTTTGGATACAATGTTCTCAAGAAGCAATAAAATGGAGTATCATTGGCTTCCTGTGGACACCTATACCCATTTATCTAAAAAGGCAAAGAAAACAGAAGAAAACTCACAACCCCTAATACATATGTACAATGAGTTATTCTAAAAACTCATACTTGTATTCCCCCACAAATTAGCAGTATTACTGAATTAAATATCATGTTCTTTGCAAATGCTGTAATCATTATTTCTCTAATTAAATACACTTATAAATAAATGTTTAATAAATACTGGCAGTTTGGTTCATCTATAATAGTAAAAAATACAAAGCTAAAACACTCCTGAAAGGTGCCTTTCCAATGTGTTTAAAAACCTCCAAAAGTGGAGAGGTACTACACTCCGAGGCTGTCTATTCCACAGCTTTTACAATAAACAACTTCTTCCTAATATTTAGGTGGAATGCTTTCTTGTAATTTGAATCCATTGGTTCACATTCTAGTCTCAGGAGCAGCAGAAAACAAACATGCTCCATCTTCTACATGACATCTCTTCAGATATTTAAAGCTTTCTAAAGTTATCATGTCACTTCTCAGTCTACTCTGTTCCAAGCTAAACATACCCAACTCCCTAAGTTGTTCCTCATAAGGATTGGTTTCCAGCTTTTGATAATCTTGGCCACCTTTCTCTGGACATGTACCAGCTTACCAGCTTGTCCATATCCTTCTTGAACTGTAGTGCCCAGAACTAGACACAGTATTCCAGTTGAGATTTTATCAAAGAAGAATAGAATGGCACTATTACTTCCATCGATCTGGATACCATACTATGCATCATACTGTTGACTTATGTCTAGTTTGTGGTCTACTAAGACACCTGGATCCTTTTCACAAGTATTTATTTCATGCCAGCTGTCATCCATCCTATATTGGTGCATTTCATTTTTCCCACCTAGATGTAGTACCTTACATTTATTCCTGTTGAAATTCATTTTGTTAGCTTTGGCCCAGTTCTCCAATCTGTCAAGGTTGTTTTGAATTCTGATCCTGTCCTCTAGAGTATTAGCTACCCCCTCCCAAATTTGGTGTCATCTGCAAATTTGTTAAGTATGCCTTCTAGTACATCATTTATAAAAATCTTAAATGCTGATGGTTGGTTGATGGGCTATTATCTGTTGAGAATCCACCTGTCCCTGGGTGGAATTCTTTTGTAAGTGTTGAGTTTTGATTCTATTGTATTGCAAAACTGGGAGTCAGATTTTGTTTACTTTTAGGGTTTCTTCTTTCCTGTTGAAGTTGACCAGGTGTTTGTGGATTTCAATAGCTTCTCTGTGCATTCTGACATGATAGTTGTTGGCCTGGTCCAGAATTCCAGTGTTTTTAAATAGCATTTTGTGTCCAGGTTGGTTTATAACATGTTCTGCTACTGCTGATTTTTCTGGCTGGCTCAGTCTGCAGTGTTTCTCATGTTTCTTGATTTGTCAACAGATAATGACCCATCAACCAACCATCAGCAAAACAGACACTAACGAGCCTTGCATTTCTATACCCAGAAACTAACCATTCACTCCCCAACAGGGGTTCACAGCATATAAACTCCACATACACACCTACCCAACCATTCTCTGAAGATGCCAGCCACAGATGCAGGTGAAACATCAGAAACTATTCCAGAACACGGCCTCACAGCCCGGAAAAAAAACCAAGGCAAATAGTTCAAAACATTTATGTTATTTTGTTCAACCAATAAACCAATTTTTATGTTTTGTTTAGCAAATCCAGACTCCTCATGAATTATTTCCCTTACTAGTATTTATTTGACACACTAATCCTGCGGGTAAACACACACTGATGCAAGTACTATCCAGGTTAAGTCAAACCCCAGTCCAAGGAAACGATAAGGGGGGATTTTGACACAAAGGTGGTAACCGTGGAACTGTAATTTCCACAGATATTTATTTGATGGCAGTGTATGTGATGAGGCAGCCAGGCTGAACAGTGATGTAAATTTGGCTGGTGCACCTGAACAGCATACCAGGACAGAACCCTTAGGCACCCCACTAGTCACTTCTCGCCATGACGAAGAGCAACCATTGGTGAGTATTCTATGGGTTCAGTGTGTCAACCAAACACAGGTCCACCTAGAACTATACCCTGTCTAGCCCACAGTTCACCAGCTTGCCTGCAAGAATATAATGGAGGACCTTGTCAAAAGCCTTACTGAAAATAAGACATAATACATCCACAGCACTCCCAAGTGTGCAATTCTATCAAAAAAAAAAAGAGAGAGAGATAGATTAGTTTGACATGACTTGTTTTTTGAGAACCCATGCTGGCCCTTAGTAATCATAGCATTCTTTTCTCACAGACTGACTGTCTAATGATCTGTTCTAGAACCTTTCCTGGTACTGACATCAAGCCGACTGGTTGGTACTTCCTTGGGTCCTCCTTTTTTTGCCATTTTTTAAGATGAGAACATTTGTACTCTTCCAGTCTGCTGGTACCTATCATACTCTCCAAGAATCCTCAAAGATTATTGACAGTGGCTCTGAGACTACATCTGCAAGTTCCTTTAATATTCCTGGATGCAGTTCATTCAGCCCTGGAGACTTGAATTCATTTGGAGTAGCTAGGTATCCCTTTATTACCTCTTTATCTATTCTGGGCTGCAGTCCTTTTACTGCATAAATTATTCTATTTTTACCAGTTAGAGCACTGTTTCCCTTAGGGAAGAAGACTGGAGGCAAAGAAGGTACTAAACAGTTTGGCCTTCTTTATCCCCTGTTAGCATTTAACCATCTTTTCTACACAGTGGCCCTACAATTTCATTGTTCTTCCTCTTGCTCTGAACATAACCAAAAACAAACAAATCAACCAACCCTTTTTATTATTTTTAACCTCTTGAACAAGCATGAACTCATTTTGAGCTTTTGCTTTTCTGACTTTTCCACAACAGGTATTGGCTATTTGTTTGTACAGTATTCTGCTTTGTTGATTTCCCCCTTCTTCCATTTGTTACACATTTCTCTCTTAAATCTCAGCTCATCTGAAAGTTCTTTGTACATCCACTCTGGGTTCTTTTTCACCTTCCACCTTTCTTCCTCACAGGAATTGTTTGCAATTAAACCCTCTAAGAAACTCCCATGTATCATGAACTGCCTTCCTTTTGAGCACTTCTGACCATGGAATCACACACAATATTTCTCTAAACTTATTCAAATCAGCTTTCCTAAAGTCCAGAGTATGTATCTGACTATGTTTGGCTTGCCCTTTCTTCTGTATAACAAATCCTAAGAAAGTATGGTCACTTTCACCCAAAGATCTCACTTGAAATCTAAAATATCCTGAAGCCAAGGTCGAGAACCAGTAACGTTACAGTACCACTCAGGTAACAAACATCACTAATTATGACATAATTATTAACACAGGATCATGGTTCCTATTTAAAAAGGGGATTCTGTAAGAAGACTGCAAAATGTGACTAGCAAAAGCTGCAGCAAGATAAACTAAAAATCAGAGAGCAGCAAAGTAAGAAAGATCGCCTCCAGAGAGCTTGAGACTGAAGAGCAACAACTCTGCATTCTCCTATTATCAAACACTGGATTCTGGTTCTGATCCATTAATCACAGTTGTTCAATGTTGATTTTTTAAACCCACTGTCATGCAGTCAGATAGGAATTAGAACAAGAATATGCCGAAAAAGTGGAAAGGTTCAACTAAGAAACACCCCGCGAAAAGGAGAAAGGAAGGACTTTGGGTTCCACATTCCATGGCTTCACTCCTACTAGATGGAAACAATGTATCTGACTTTAATAGCTTTGTAAAATTTCATGAGGGGGTTGTAGATCACATTACAAAAGTTATTCTAATCCATGTAAAGCCACATGCTTTTATTAGTGCATAATAAATCAAGACTTATGACAATGTTACTTATAAACAATGAGATTCCCACTTACCCATTTCATTAATAGTTGCTCTTGCTTTTGAGACAAAAGAACCTACTTCACTAGAGTGCATTTTGGCTCTTTCTTTAAGATCAGCACCTGCAAGTGATATTTTATTGTTATATTTATATCCAAATTATGCAAACAGAAGTGTCCATTCAGGTAAACCACAATGACAATACTTTCAATAAAAGCAATGTAAACATCTCCCACAAAACGTAAGTGTATTATTAACACCAAGAAGATCTGGAGCTGTTGACTCACTTCATAACTCATGCCTTAAAACATGCTAACACTTCATAGAGATATTGAAAAGGGACAATCTAAGAGGATGCCTGACATATAAAGGTCTAGTGCACTCCTTCCTCTACCCATTGCAACTTCACAAGTAAATTCATTATTTCCTTCCCTTTTTGCAGGTAATCAAACCACAGCATAACAATTCCAGTGAGAGCAACACCAGCCAAAATTAGCCTAAAACCAGAGATTACAACCAAGATGATCAGGAGGTTGTTAACACTAGACCAAGAAAAAGAGCAGAGAATACCTCGTTTGGGCAAAGCCTAAACAAATATATGCATCTTTAAATGCTACCTGGATACAATATGGGCTGGAAGGTTACACGGTAAAACCATACCAGTTTAACGAATAAAACTCAGTAAACACAACACTATTTGGTTGGGCCATGCATAGATTTCAGAACTTTCCACCCTAAAGGGGGAGAGACAGATTTTAACCCTTGTGCATCAAGGTGGGGTATTTTAATCCCTCAGCCAAGATTTGTTGCAGAATCCACTTAGAACTAGATATACAGTGTAGGCCAGGGGTCAGCAAACTGGCTTGCAGCCCTTGGGACCCCTAAGTGCAGCCCTTAAAGCGCCTCAAAGCCCCTCTCACTCATTTTTTTTTTAAATGGGGGGATTTGGGATGATTTTTTTTGCCCCCAAACACCCAAAATGAGTTCAAACCACAGTGGTTTGCTTCCCTTGACCTTCCAACCCCTCCCAAACTTCCTCAAAACACAAAAGATTTTTTTTTTAATTGGCCAAAATCAGCCAAAATGGCAGCCAGAAGAGATGTCATGGCCCACCAGACAGACAGAGGGTGGGAAAATGGCACCCGTCCTCCTACACAATTTCATGTACCTGATGTAGGCATTCTATGGCATTATCTTCTGAACATCTATAAACAGTGTACCCGAATTCTAGCCACTTGTTGAGCACAACAGGCTCCCACCCTTATAAACAAATGACAGCTGGGACAAACCCATCTTAACAGATTTTTTGCCACTGAGGTACCTTTATGTCTCAGCCAATGTAACATATTGGGACAAAGGATGTCTCATACAGGTTTTTGGCAAACTATGATGCAGCAGAACAGAACAGACAAGCTCTATTGTCAGGAAACTGGTCCCATTCAGGAGTAACTGGCATTTCTGAACACTGGAATTTTCACTTGGGGAAGGGCGTCAGAAATATCCCATAATTCAGATAATCCAAGGTTTTAATTTTTGTTTTAATGCTATTGCATGGGAATTAACAAGTTAACAAAACAGAATAGTCCACATCTGTCTCACAGTCTCTACAGGACTGAGTCACAAGAGGCAGGAAATAACAATCAGAACCAGCGTGGTGTAGCAGTTTGAGCATTGGACTACAACTCTGGAGACCAGAGTTTGAATCTCTGCTAGGCCATGGAAACCCACTGGGTGACCTTGGGCAAGTCACACTCTCTCAGCCTCAGAGGAAAGTAAAGGTAAACCTATCGGAAGCAGCTTGAAGGCACACAACAACAACAAAAGAAATCCAAGATGAACACCTTGCTGAATCTTTGGTAGTGTAAACATGGCAACATATTTTTCAGGAATATAACACTGCAATGGAGTATACTTGTGAAAAAATTATTTTAAATAGTGGGAAACAAGTGGGAAAGAACAAGGCCTTTATAAGCATATGAAGGTGTGTCAGATTTGCAGAAGATATCCAATATCTGAACAGCTTTATTTCAAATGTCATATTTAAGCTTTACCTCAGGAAGCACGCTCCATATAAGTTTTTACAGACTGCTGTATCTAGAATAAATGTGAGGAAGAAAAAAAATCCACTAAAATTAAAGCCAGCTATTTAAGTCTTACCTAGTCTAAAAACAAACCACTTGTCGACAAAAAGGAGCAGGGGGATTTATGCTTTGTAGACCAAACGCACGTGTATGCATAATTAAATGTGACTCAAACGTTTCATATAATCATCCCACTCATGTTACAGAAATAGCAAAGACATATATTAAAAGCCAAAGATGACAAAAATCTGGTGATGTACTTAGTATGCTTTTCTTTTGCCAAGAAAACATAAAAAGCATGTTTGACAAGTGAAAAAATTAAAATAAAACTAAAGCCATGTGTCACAGCTTGAATAAAAAGGGTTTTTTAAATAGTTTTTCAATAATGCATCATACCCACATCAGGAGCTTGGGTGGGTATTATTTTTAAAAATGCATTAAAAATAAAACAGAAAAAGCTAACCATTCATACCGTAGCAAATCTACTCCATATGCTCCCTTAATTCAAACAATAAAAAACAATCTACTTCTTATCTTGCCATTCATCTTTACTTAGATGATGGTTAAATTAACTGTCAATTAACTAGGTAAAATATAGTTCCCTACTGTGACCTGAAACTGAATGTACTATGTGAAGGGAGAATTTTGGTTAGGTGAAAGCTAAAGAAAGATATCCTAATATTTAATACATCCTGAGCTCCAAACACTTCCTGATCTTTTCCAACACCTCAAATGAGGAATGAACACAATGGTCGCTGTAGGACCCCAAAATAAAGATCTCATGGAGTAACCAGTAACAATCACTGCTACATCCTACAATAATCCTCTGCTTCTGATCAACAACAAAAATTGCATTGCCAAAGGACAGCAACTGACTCAGATGAGCACCTTAACAAACAGCGCCTGTTCAACATACAAGGTTAAATCCAATGATACCTAAACAGATTTTCACCCAAGTGGTGGCGTTTCTTTTCTCTTCTTCCATGTGCACCCTCCTCCTCCCTAAAATCTGCAAAATAAGTTTCCCCAACCCTCTGGAGAAGATTTGGAGCATGCAGAAGGGCATTAGGGAACTGTGAAAATTCCTCACACTGGCCACAACTAGATACAATGTACTCTTTATTCAGAGCCAAAACATGTAGACATCACAGCATTGTTCTTTAGAGTAGCATGGAACCAACTAAACACTAAGGCTGTAATTTTTTGCACATTTTGCAAAAATAGTTTTGCATATTTTTCAAAATTTTTTTGGATTTCTGCATTTTTGATAAAATTTTGTTTGTTCCAAAACTCCATTTTCATACAGAATTTTCTCTAAATATCCCAAAATAAGAAAAATCTCACAGTAATTCATTATTTTTTCAAAGGGTGCTTCAATGTATTGAGAAACCCTTTTTCTTTTCTATTCAAGAACAAGAATATTTATGGGTATTTTTAACATGCCTACTGGACACATGGCTCAGCTTTCCTCATGTCCTCAAGCTTCAAAGGATTAGTGGTATGCAATGTCATGGCGACAGCTAAGTATGCAGAAGTGAACAGACTCTTAGCACACCTTTATTTTATGTACATGAGGCTGTACCAAAGAGAGCAGGGAAATAGGCCACTCCAACAGTTCTGCTTAGACACACTATTTCAACTGTCACCTTGAAGCTGTCATTCCATCTGACTGCAGTAGAGGAAAAGATAAGAAGCAAAGACACACTGGGATCAGCTCTGCTGAGGCCAGGTTCTTCTAGCTCCCTTCACCTTTCCTTGAGCTGTTTCAATCTTAAGACAATATAAACTGTGTAAATTTAAAAAACAAAACAAAAAATTGGTGCTTGGATTCATTTTTTCCTCTCTTATCCTCATCTTTTTCCTTTTGTGCCACACCTTTTACATTATACACCTGAGTATAGAAAGTGCCTCTTTTTAAATTGATCTATAAGCTACACTGAGAAACTTTGCAACTGCAAATCTTTTTTTTTTTAAATACATTTCAGAATGGTATACCCCCCCATAGCAAGCTTGTGTGCACTTCATGATACTTTCTTTTGGAAGGTGCACCCCAGTTATCAGTATAATCAACAAAAACACTGAACATCTTCAGAGGTGAAAAAAGCCAAAATTAAAAAAAAATCCTCAGAGGGGAAAAAAACCACACTTGGATTGAGTGATTTAATCTGTAGTATTTTTCTGACCTCAATGAGAATTCCAATGTATTGTGGGCTATAAATAAATGTCCCAAGTTCAGCAGAGTATCAGTGGGTGCAGAATCAAGGTTATTCCACAAAATTCAAAAACCCAGAAAACAAATGTTCACATGGGGTGGAATGTTTGTTTTGAGTAGCTATCAGTTCTTTCTCTCTCTCTTTGCCAAAACAATGTAACCAACATAATTTCTGAGTCTTAAAAATACTGCTAGATATATCAGTTTAAAACTCAACATGGCTGGTAGCTGAAACACTGTGACCCAGTTTATAACTCTTTAAGGGAACAATGTCATAAAATGCCTACCATGTAGAGATAGCTGTGTGAATTCTGCAACAAAAAGCTTTAGTTCAGATAGACTAAAGTGTCTTGTCTGCCTGGATAAGGGTTAATTATTGCACCTTTGGTGCATAAATAATAAAATAAAGGAGAATTCATTTCAAGATGTAGTATATTTCATATTACCCAAGAGACTAATTATCTAAGATTAGAATCACTGTGCTCTCTGAACATATTGCCAAACTTAATCTTGGTTATATGACAGCACTTTAGAAATGAAATACATAAAAACAAACATACACATACTTATTAAAGAAAAGTGCTTTATCCTATAAAACAATGTGTACATTATAGTACGGGGGGGGGGGCTTTCCCCCCTAAAAGATGCAGCAGATGTTACTTAAAAACAGAAGATATAAAAGTAGCTGGGACTGACCAAAAGGGAAAAATAAAAATGCATATCAGAGTAATGTATTTTATTACATCAGCTAAAAGGTAATGAAATATTATGCAAACTTTCAAGTTGTCCAGAAGGCTTCATGAAGTGAAAAGTTAAAGTGTTTTTTGTTTTTTTTAAAGGGGAGCATTGAGGGAAAACTGGCTGATATTCAAGTCAAGTAGCCCGCATCCAATAAGTGTCTCAATATGTAAAGTAGGAGAAGGTTACAGACATTCAGATTAGGATGTAGTAAAAGTTCAGATGGTTTTAGGTACCTTGGGACTCTCCCAAGGGCTACTGGGAAGAATTAAGCATGTAAAGCATAATCTAATGTCTGTGGCATCCTCTCACTTTCCAGAATAAGAGTATAATCAAAAACAGATTTTATGGCTTAAACACGAGCCACTTTATTCCTCTATCCTTGCACCTGTTCCCATGTTTTAAAATACCATGTTCAATGAAGGTTCAGGACTCAGAAGCTTACAAAAGTTTTTTGTGATCTTTTTATGTGGCCCAAGAAAATGTATTTCCCTAATAATGATTAAATATAGAAATTGTCTATATTTATTTGCTGAAATAAATTTTAGATTCTCAATCTTTTCTACTGAGTTTTGACAAATTATGGATTTCCAAATAGTAAAAATTAAATTTGCATACCAGCACAAAATACCCCAGGGACTTCACTTCGGAATATAACCGTCCGTACTTTTTTGTCAGTTTTCAAAGCTTCCATAACTTTTGATATCTATAGAAAAAAGGTGTGCAAGTTATCAACACTAACTTTCAGCATTTCACATTCATAGAAGATTAATGAATCATCTACTTACCATTTTTACAAGACTTTTATTGAGTGCATTTTTTGCATGTCCTCTGTTTAATCCAAGTACAACAATTCCTATACATAAAAAGGGAGGGAAATAACAGGAATCAGTTCTTTATTTAAGGTTACTCCTACATTTTTAAGACTATATCTGTATCTATTGACAAAAATGGAGTCTGGTTTATATGAACATTCCTAGTCATGTGTCATGAATACAAGCATAAAGGATCTAGATCTTTATTAGTAACTGCTTGAAATAGGTAGCACACCCTATTAATGGAATAAGGACATTATCACACTACACTGTTATAGTGGTATTATTCCACTTTAGCTGCTATGGCTGCCTCCTGTGGAATCCTGGGATTTGCAGTTTAGGGAGGGGCATTTAGAACTCTCAGCCAGAGAGGGAGCTCTTAGGCTTCACTATACTACAAACCTCAGAATTCCACAGGAGGCAACCATAGCAGTTAAAATGAAATAATAGCACTCTAACAGTGTAGTGTGATAAATCAGAATATGCAGGTGCAGTGGTTTGAGTATTGGACGAGTCAGGAGACCAGGGTTCGAATCCCCACTTGTACATGAAAACCCATTGGGCGACCTTGGGCATGTCACACACTCTCAGCCCTCAGAAAACCCTCAGATAGGTTTGCCTTAGGGTGGCCATAAGTCAGAAATGACTTGAAGGCACACAATGCACAGACAGTTTGTAACAATATCTGAACAGTTACGTTTCTTTTTGGAATGAGTTGGGAAATTTTAAAACTAGGTACTCTATACGCTGTCAGTGGTTCTTAACCTGTGGTCCAGGGACCCCCAGGGGACTGCAATGTCCTCACTGGGGGTTCACGAAGGCTTGCAGGCTGCTTGGCCCATCTTTTCCCTGCAGAGGAGTGCCCACGTGACAGGAGCCAAGTCAAAGCCTGGCTGGCTTGGCCTGTGCATTGCCATTCAATCCACTCTAGCCACAAACTTGCAGGAAGAAGCAGGAGAAAAGTCTTCCCTCCCTCTACAGTGCCTCTGAGGGAAGATTTAATGGATGGTATAACTGCATCATCATCATCATATATTATTGTTGTTGTTATTATTATTATTAGGGTTTAAATCTTGAGCTAAGTCTTGAGGGTCTACGGCAACAAAAGATATTTAAATGGGGTCCCTGGTAAAGAGAAGGTTAAGAACCACTGTACTATGACATAAAGCCACTTAGTATAAAACTGAAGAGTGGCATAGTAGAGTTGCGTATATTAAAGCTACACTTCATCTCTAAAATTATTTTTTAACCTAGATTTTTTTTAACATTTTCATTTTTATTGAAAACATCTTAAAACAGAACATCAAGAATGACAGCTTGTGGGTATATAAAATAAATGGTTGACATGAAACAGAGATCTTATATAATGGCACTAGCCAGTATATCATTACGTTTAGTGACAGCTTTCCTTATCTCTCCCATAGAAAAGAATGATGGATGCTGTTCTTTTTCCATTTTGGCAGCCTTTTCATTATGACTGTTACCCCAGTACTCTCAATCCTGCTACCTTTCAAAACTATGGAGTTATCTGGTTCTGTCTTTTACCCAAGTGTACAATGGAGAGAGAGTACTATATATGGGATACAAATTGTGATTTTCTAACACACACACCTTCCAGTAGAACTAGCTTTTGAGAGAACCCTTCTGATCTTGGAATGTGGTTTTTGTGGGGAATCTCTAAACAGCACATCAACATTTTGTTGGAGATTCCTTTATAAGTAAAGGTTATACTAAACTGACCCTCCCTCACAAAGAGTCAGACTTAAAGCGCATAAGCAAGGTCCTCTCTTTTGCGAGTGGGTGTGTTTACTTAAAGATCTGACTAGAACTAGTTGGGGGAAGTAAGTTCATGCATTTTTTATTCCTGTTAACTGTTTCCTTTATTCATTATTATGACTCTTGCCATTTTATAGTTCCGATTGATGATTGGTTTTCACAGGGATGTCTAGCTTTTCCAGATTTATTCCCCCACTGAAAAAGCTCAGCTCCCCTTGCGAAGAGAAGGCGCACTACCAAAACATCTCTGAACGTGAACGCGGTTTTTGCTGCGTCTGATAAAGTCCCAAGCCTTTTTGCTGCAAGCCAGCAATTCCCCAGCCAGAAAAGAGAAGGAATGGAGATTGGGAGGAGAAGCACGGGTCTAGAGATATCAAAGGCCTCATCTGATATCAAAGGTCTCATCTGAGGCCACATTTTTTTCAGACTAGGGTGCATGCTATATCATGTGGACTGCCTATAAAGTGTTCTTATATAGTATGTTTTTTATCCAATGCCACTATTTTGAAACTTGCCTTTATTATACTGCATTTTTACAGCGGATAATATTATCTCCCCTGAGGAAAAACAGAAGTGGGTGCTGTTTTTGTATGTGCATAATTTGGTGAGATACTGAAGAAGGGCCAAGTCACCCTGAGAAACGATGGCCTGCAGATTAAATCACTTTAATTCTTAGTGAAAACAGGGACTCAGGATATCTTGGAAACTGTAGTTCTGGGAAGCAAAATAGAAATCCCTAGAAAAGAATGCTAAGTACTATACTTCACTAAACTATAAATCCCAGGATTCCTCGGGGTGGATGAATTTGCCCATGCTTTGTGTTGGCATGATGTGGGATATCTTGTACAGTTGTCCCTTCACATTCGCTGGGGTATGGTTCCTGGACCCCCTGTGAATACCCAAATCCGTGAATACTCAAGTCCCATTATATGCTCTCTCTCTCTCTGGCTTTTCTTCGCAAACGAAGATTCAGGAAGGACTCATCCCACACTTTCTGCAAGCGTGCTGATGACTGAAAAGGCCAATCTGAGATAAACAAGTCAGGTTGCAGAAAACACAGCAGAAGGTCTCCTTGGGTGATGTTTCCGGGTTGTGATTCTTTCTGCGTTGTCATTTCTCTTCAAGACTTGTTCGGCGTGAGTTCTCAAATAAGGCTGCAGCATTGTGGATAGTGCATCTCCATGCCTCCTGATGTGAGGCCAGGGCGGACCATTGTTGGTGATCAATTTGGACAAGCCTGAGATGTTGTTTCAGGGAGTCCTTGTATTGCTTTTTTGGAGCACCCCTCTTACACTGACCCGTGGCAAGTTCACCATAGAGTACTATTTTGGGGAGGCGATGGTCCTCCATCCTAGAAACGTGCCCTGCCCAGCGCAGCTGTGTTCTCAATATCATGGCCTCAATGCTGGTGATCCCTGCTTGATCAAGGACATCAACATTTGTCACATAGTCAGTCCAGTGTATATTTAGGATTGTGCGTAAACAGTGTTGATGAAAGCGTTCGAGGAGTCGTAAGTGGTGGCGATAGGTGACCCATGTTTCAGACCTATAAAAGAGAATAGACAGTACAATGGCTCTATATACACTGATTTTTGTGCTTCGTCTCAGGTGTTTATTACTCCAGACTCTTTTGTAGAGTCTTCCAAATGCACTATATGCCTTTGCTAATCTGTGATCGATCTCTTTGTCAATCTTGGCATCTGAAGAGATGATGCTTCCCAGGTAGGTGAACTGCTGAATGGATTTGAGCACAGATTTGCCGACGGCAACGTGAGGATGGTGGTGTTCGTTCATCCTGTGGTGCAGGCTGGTAAAGAACTTCCATTTTCTTAAGGTTGAATTCCAGCCCAAACAGCTCTGCAGCTGTTGCAAAGCAGGATGTTAGGCGTTGCAGAGCTGCTTCTGTGTGGGCAACAAGGGCAGCATCATCAGCGAAGAGCAGCTCACAAGAGCAGACTAGGTAGTTTAGAGTTTTAGTGAGAGCAATGGCATAGCAAAATGGTGTCCCTTCTATAAGATGGCAAAATCAAGGTTTGCTTTTTGGATTATTATTTTTTTAAGAATATTTTCAAGCAGTGAATACAGTACTTAAAACTGTGAATGCCAAATCTGTGAATGTAGAGGGACAACTGTAATCTCAAAGTCCTTGTTTTGGGCAATGTAGCTCCAACCACCAGGAGCCCTGGTGGCGCATTGGTTAAATGTCAACTGCAGGCACAATGTTGTGAGTTCGATCCTACAGAGCTCTAGGTTGACTCAGACTTCCATCCTTCTTTAGGTCAGTAAAATGAATACCCAGCTTGTTGTGGGTAATTAGCGAACACATTGTTAACCGCTTACTTTGCACTGATAAGCAGTATAGAAATGTAAATACTAATGCTATACTTTTTGTTTGAAATTGAAGGGGTTTTTTTCTCTTTGCATATCAAATAACATGCCAAATTAGAGAACACTATTTTAAAGACAAAGTATGCTTTTCTAAACATAGGGTGTTTTAAAACATGCAGTTATATAAACTTTAGGTTTTTAAGTCTTTAACTCAAGAGCTACACTGCAAGATTTGTAGATGTTTGGAAGGAGCAAGGTAGTTGCATTTCAGTTCACATTGTTCTGGGAAGTGCAGCTCAGACTGGTTTGTATTTTGAACAAGCTACACAAAATTTTCAGTTATCCCTAGTAATGGAAAAGCCCTGAGCAGATTTCCACACGTCAAATATAAGCAATACGGTGGATATTTACAGCATAATCCAAGCCACATTTGCATGTGTGTGTGCCTTCAAGTCGTCTGTTGACTTGTGGCAACCCATGAAGACATAGGGTTTTCTTAGGCATACTGGTGTGTATATGTGTCTTCAAGTTTCCTGTTGACTTATGGCGACCCCATGAATGTCATCCGGTTGTCATAAGCAAGGAATACTCAGTTTACCCTGAAGTACAGTAAATCCCGCCAAGCTCAAGATGGCATCTCCCACAAAAGTAGGCCCAATACTATAACCCTGATGTTTGAAATACAGATGAGAATACATTAAATACATATCATGCAAGGTAGCTTTACTTTTTGTTTTGCTTTTGCACATGAAAACCCATAAATAAGTACACAGGGCCAAGGGACACGAATCTTTCTTTTTTCAATCCCCATGCAGGAAGGAGGTGGAATTTAACATGGTCCAGGTACTCCCAGGGAGCTGCAATGTCCTCAAAGGGGGGGGGGCAGCAAAAGCTTGAAGGCTGCTCGCCCGCCTCCTCCCAGCAGTCCAGTGGTCACATGACAGGAGCCAAGACAAAGGCTGGCTGGCTGGGCCTGCGCATTGCCATTCAATCTGCTCCAGCTGCAAACTTGCAGGAAGAAGTCGGAGAAAAGTCTTCCCTCCCCCTCCAGTGCCTCTGAGGGAAGGTTTAATGGATGGTGTAATTGTATTATTATTATTAGGAGGAGGAGAGGAGGAGGAGGCATTATAATTATTGTTATTGTTTTAAATCTTGAGTTATGTCTTGGGGGTTCCTGGTAAAGAAAAGGTTAAGAGCCACTGGAATACAGTTGTCCCTTCATATTCGCTGGGGTTTGGTTCCAGGACCCCCCTCTGTGGATACCAAATCCGTGGATACGGAGGGACAACTGTATATGCAATGGCATAGCAAAAGGGTGTCCCTTATATAAGATGGCAAAATCAAGCTTTGCTTTCTGGGTTATTATTTTTTTAAGAATATGTTCAAGCCGTGAATACTTCAATCGGTGGATACGAGGGACAACTGTATACAGTATTCGACATCCTGACTTTATGCATCTCCCAACTCCCAACACACACACCACACACGTAGACGCGTGTGTGAAAAAGGCGGTGGGAAGGGGAACGCAACATCCGTTTCCTTGACGGAACGGAGAGCAGCGGCGTCACTGTGTTAGTCCTCCTCGTTTAATTCTGTGGGGGGGGGTATTTAAAGGGCCATCACGCCCCATTCCCCGCTTCGTTAGCAACCGACAGTGATCTGACCGCGAGGGCGAGCGGGGGCGTCAACACGTCCAGGAGTCTCGGCAACCGACCAAGGGAGGAGCGACCCAGCCGGAGGAGTCCCGGTGTCCCCTCGCGAGGGGGCTGCGTGACCGTTGGAGGCAGAAGGAGTCGCCCCCCCGCGCGCGCGCACTCCCTCCCACCCTCCGCCGCGGCCATGGTTACCTTTATGTTCCTCGTCCAAATACCGGACCCGCAGCTCTTCCTCCCCACCTTTCGCCTCAGAACTGTAACCTCTGGCAGATGAGGACAAGGCCGAGCAGCGCCCAACGGGCGCCAAACCCCTCAGGGTTAAGCAGCCCAGAGCAGCACAGGAGGAGGAGGAGGACCCGGTGGTAGCGGCCGCCCCCGCCGCTAAACCCCCTCGGCGCTGGAGGAGGAGGAGGAGGCTGGCCGTTGCCCTCGCTGCTCCTGTCGCCGCCGCCATATTGTCTGTTTACAAGCGCGCGCCCAACCACGCAGCCCCCCCTCCTCCTTCCCCCAACCCGCCGCGGCGTCTTCCGCCTTCTACCGTCACGTGATCCTTCCCCCCCCCCCGCAGTCTATCGCGGGCGGCTGGCAGGCACCGCGGATCTGTCCTGCCGCGTGCTTGGAATGGCACGTGACGCCGCCGTGCGCGCGAAGCCCTGTCTCAGCCCCACGAGCGCCCAAAGGACGAAGGGACAAAGAGAGGCGCCCCTCTCTCTCCTCCTGTAAAAAAATGGGAGTTTTCTTCCCAGTGCAAATGACCCGGGAGACGAAGTCCCTCCATCTCCCAGGGTCGCATAAACTTTCACAGGGATCTAGTTACTTCTTTTGAAAAGAATTGTTTAAGCATAGATTTTCCTTGGTTTTTTTTCCGAGCTGTGAGGCTTTTTTTCTGGAATAGTTTCTTTCTGGCGTTTCGCCTGCATCTGTGGCTGGCATCTTCAGAGAATGGTTGGGTAGGAGTGTGTGGGGTTTATATGCCGTGAACCCTTTCAGCAGGAAAGAAGAAACCCTAAAAGGAAACAAAATCTGGCTCCCAGTTTTGAAATACAATAGAATCAAAACTCAACACTTACAAAAGAATTCCACCCAGGGACAGGGGGATTCCCTGCAGATAATGGTCCATCAACCAACCATTAGCCAAACAGACACTAAGTGCCTTGCATTTCTATACCCAGAAACTAACCATTCAAATACACAAATTTACATATACTGTACTCCCCAACAGGGGTTCACAGCATATAAACTCCACACACACACCTACCCAACCATTCTCTGAAGATGCCAGCCACAGATGCAGGCAAAACGTCAGAAAGAAACTATTCCACAACATGGCCTCACAGCCTGGAAAAAACCCAAGGAAAATCTATGGATACCAGCCATGAAAGCCTTCGACTTCACAGTGAACAAACTTATTTGACTGCACGGAATTACTCATTGGTATCTTGAGTGCATTTAGTCAGTTTTTGCTGAGACTTAACAGATGTGCAGAGAGCAAATCGCAATACAAATCACCCCAGATTCAGTGAAGGAATTGTGCATGGTATGACATCACACCTATTATTATTATCTTTTTATTTCTATAGCACCATCAATGTACATGGCTCTTTACAAGAGAAAGAGCAACAAAATAGTTCCCTGCCGTCAAGCTTACACTCTGATGAAGATAGGATACAAAAGGAAGGGGGATGGCAGTAGGGGAAGGGATTCTGGAGATTATCAGATGTGCTAAATATGGTGTGATAACCAGGCCAGGAGATCACTAAAGGGCTTCACTTTCAGACGATGTCATTCCGCAAGTGAAAAGGTTCCCTGTTATGATGGCGCAATTCCAGCATTGATGGGAGATCCGTGCCACGACACTTCCAGGTGAGATCGGGATATTGAAGTAAGTGACACGCTTTTTTGTACCCTCCCCAGGTTACTTGTTAAGTTTTAAGTGTGTTTTGGTGGTTAGCGTCACTTAATGTTGTATTTTGCTTTTTATTTTTGAATTTCCCATGTTTTCATCTTTTCACGAGATCAGCCAGGATTTCAATCCAGGAAGTGAAGGAGCTTCCTTAAGGTAGGTTTGAAAACTTTTTATTTTATTTTATTTTATTTTTGTGTGTGTTACAGGGATGGGAGAAGGGCGGGAAAGAGGAGGTTGCGAGATGAGAACACTTGGTGGTTTGTTTGTTTGTTCCCGTTTGAAAATCTCCTAAGTCTAGCATTCTCTTCTCTCCCTCCTTGGCCAGGGCAATGGCAGTTGGGATGCAGGGAGGGCCATCCTGCATTTGGGCCGGGGCAAAATGGAGCTCTGTCTGTTAATGTAATTTTTTTGTGTGTGTTGTAATTTTTCTTTTTTCTTCGTATGTTACTTATGTATTTTTGAAGTATCATTTTTATTAATTTTGTATAATCTTTAAATAAATAATAATAATTTAAAAATCAGATGCAGGCGAAACGTCAGAAAGAAACTATTCCAGAACACGGCTTCACAGCCCGAAAAAAAACCAAGGAAAATCTATGGATGCCAGCCATGAAAGCCTTCAACTTCACAATTTTATAAATCATTTTTAAAGGTTCAGAAATGGTTATCTGTCCAACATTCCTGTAATGTAAATCTCAGCAATTCAATTTATTTAGCTTCTGTGCAGACTCCATATTCTTCTTCACCAATCTTTTACTCGTTTTTTTGTCCAGTAGAGTATTCCTTGCCTGAGAAAACCCTATGAAATTCATGGGGTCACCATAAGTTTATGGGTGACTTTAAGGTACATACACAGTCCAGCTACATCCCTCGCTATTTTCCTACTATTGATATACAGTACAGTATTTGAAGAATTGTTCTTAATGATTTCAACAATGCACTTGTCCAATCTTTTTCACTTGTCTTCTCATTGGTCAATTTGCCTTGGTTTGATCAGAGTTTTTACTCTTTTTTATCCTCTTTATTTGGACAGTGTTTCCATTTCTTAGAAGCAACACATCACTTTATGAAGAGGCAAGTACAAATATGTAAGATAAATAGTTTGAAGAACCCTACAAACATTACCCACATTGCATTCACAGTCATTATCCAGACACTACATTACCTACATTATTTTACAACAATTTGCCAGCTTTTGAGTGTGGGCAGCTACCCCATTTCCACACTGCAATCTGTTTTCAACTCCTGAGTGGTCATATACAGATTTGTGAAGACCAAAGCATGTTTTGGATAATCTCCGCTGGGCTTTATCTTTATGAAACAGGGAGCTATTATGTGTGAAGCCAGTAAGGAATTAAATAAATAATTGGAAGAATAAGAAACTTCAAAGATGGGCTGCAGTCTGAAAACTCCTTGGATATTGTATGTAAATGCTCTGACATCATATTGAAATGAAGCCACCCTGACATTGTCTCAGCAGCTGAAATTTATTTTTTTTAAAAAATGGAAATATTCCACCCTTTCAGAAGATTTTAAAAAAGACGTCACACTATTCCTAAGAATAGATGAGGTTGCTGGTGAGTAAAAGGAAAGAGGGGACGCAGCATAATTGCAGTCTAGTAGACTGCTGTTAGATTGCTAGAGTAATCCTGGCCATATTTCCACAGAACTAACGACGAATGTAGTGGGAGATGCCATTGGGGAATGTACTATAAGAAAGTTATACATTGAGCAGTTTGGGACTGTCTACTCTAAATTTGCCCCAAATTTAGCAATACATCAGTATCCAAGAGCAGTGGAATTGGGACTTTCTTCTCTTTCCCCTTTAGTGGAAAATGTCCTGGGAAGAATTAGTGTCGATCCCTGGCAGTTTACACGTACATCGGGTCGGGTACGTGATTTTCGGAAGGGGGGCCACCTTTTATCCCTCAACCTGCGGGACTTCCAGTCCCGCAGGTTGTGCCAGTTTTTAAAAAAGTCACTGGAGGATTCGGAAAATCGGAAATGTAAACAGCGTGGGACAAAAAGTCTCGGTACTGGGATGACCGGAAATGGTGACTGGGGGCGGGCTTAGAGCTCAGGGATCAGAAAAGGAGGGGTCAGTCACCCGTTCAACAGATCCAGCCTCACCAGCCGAAAACAAAGGCATCCCTTCCAGCTGCACGAAGGTTGATGTGTGTGTGTGTGCGCGCGCGCGTACTCAATCACCTTTTTAAATGGATTTCTACACTGCAAACCCTTCAGCTTTACCTTTTCCTCAACTGCCTGTTACAGAGAGATCGTAGTAGCTTGGTCACCTCCCTGGCACATTAAAATATTCAAGCCTCTGAGCGAATTAGCACCCTTTAATTTCCCCTCTCTGTGTTTGTGTCTTTCAAAACGCCTGCCTATAGCCATCTCTGCAGCCAGCTGTAGGGGTTAATATTTTAAAAAGGCACACACTCTGCTTGTTTTCAAAGCACTCAGCTTGATTTCAAAAGGAAAGCTCTGCGTCTGAGCGAAAGATCTATCAGGATCTTTCAAAATGCTTTCTGCCTCTTCTGAAGGGGTTAAAATGTTCAAGAAGCAAGGGGGAATAACAAACCTCTGCCCCCCTCTCCCCCCCCCAGCCAGCCAATAGCATCGCTCGTGGCGCGGAACTCTAAAGGAAGTGTGTCACCGAGGTTGTGAAAACACGAGTAATTGCATCTTTGATTGACAGCCAAAAAAAAAAAAATTAAAACCTAAACAAAACCAGGACTATGGACGTGTAAATATCAGTCACGGGACCACACGGGATATCCATATCAGAGACATAAATCGTATAAACAGCGAGGGGCGGATTCGTGATCACTTTGTCCTGGTAGGCAACGCGACAATTTCTGTCATGTAACTGGCACCCAGTAGTTTTCTGGCCTACTGCCCTGCCCTTGGAGGGAGAGAAGAAGAGGCAGGCAGGACTCCATCAGGCCTGGGCCCAGAAGAAAGTGAAAGGCCCTCCCTCCAACCCAACTGCCACCATGCCCTTGGAGGGAGAGAAGAAGAGGCAGGCAAAACTCCATCAGGCCTGGGCCCAGAAGCAGGTGAAAGGCCCTCCCTCCAGCCCAACTGCCACCCTGCCCTTGGAGGGAGAGAAGAAGAGGCAGGCAGACCGTCATCAGGCCTGGGCCCAGAAGCAAGTGAAAGGCCCTCCCTCCAACCCAAATTCCACCGCCCTGCCCTTGGAGAGAGAGAAGAGGCAGGCAGAACTCCATCAGGCCTGGGCCCAGAAGCGGGTGAAAGGCCCTCCCTCCATTCCAACTGCCACCACCCTGCCCTTGGATAAGTACCAACAGTATCTGCTGGATTTAAACCCTAACCCCACTGCCATTCCCTTTTCCTTATGTGTCATGTCTTATTTAGATTGTAAGCCTGAGGGCAGGGAACTGTTAAATTGACCATTTGTAAGCTGCCCTGATAGCCTTTGTGGCTTAATATGCGGGGTATAAATAAATAAAATAAATAAAATAAAACTATTAGGGTATGCGCTGGAGAAGAGAAATAACCATGTTATACAGAAAAATGGGATCCAGAGGAAATTCTTAAATCATAATAATAATAATAAAATTTATTTATACCCCGTCCCTCTGCTAAAAACAATCGGGGCGGCTTCCAACAATTAAAACATTGTAATAGTGACTAAAAGCACCACCCACACCCACCCTCCCCCATAAAAAGGCATTAAACAATATAAAATTAAAACCATCTAACTAAAATCACATTAAAAACAAATATACACAAAATTAAAAAATCAATACGTGATTTTTATAATAAGAGTAAAACTTTAATACATATGCAATGTATGTTTATACACAATCTTTTGTGTGCATACATAGCTTTTCTTGCTAAGAAGAAGACATTCTCTGAATAATGTTTTTCTTTGTCATAGAGTTTTCCATTGGGAAAGTCCTGCTTTATGTTGCTGTTTTTAGTGTCACAATGCAGTTTTCAAAATGCCCAGTGACTCCTCCCATTGCACTGGCATTTCAAATATGAGTCAGAAGATTTGGATGAAAGCAAAGTTTTCCATATACAAAATTCCTTCATTGTTCACTTTATTTTATTTCATCCCACTCATCTTTCAAGCCAGAATAGCAAATAGAACAGCATATTAATTTGTTATAGATATTTTTGAAGTTACATAAATTGACTTGAAACAGGTGTCCATTTTCCAACTGACCCAAGAAAGTGTTTAATTATTTTGGAAAGATGGTATTCAGTGGTCCAGGTCACATTGCTATAGTAACAGTAAGACATTTTCTGGTTACATATATAGTTACCTTACATCTACTAAATTAACATTAGAACCTATGAAATGAAAATTATATTTTCTTCCAGCTACCATTCTCCCTTCTCCCATTCACCTCTGTTAAGTAAGGAATTTTGAAATTTGCTGGGCCACTGAGCAGTACATCACCTCCTGCTAATGAAGCATTGGCTATTTTGCCCTTAAGGTCTAAGATCTACAATCCATTTACATTATTTATTTGTTAATGAATATATTTATAACCTGCCTGTCCAACTCATAATGAGATGTCCTAGCGAGAAACATAATGAAAGCTATTTATGCAATAAGTGAATCAACAAAAACAAATAGGACAAAAATATTACAGCATATTAAATAGCACACTTAAAACTGCAAAATACAGGAGTCTACTTAGATGTTCATGTTTTACTTAATCAGGTCATTTCCACTGTGGCAGTTTTCAAAGAAGTAGCCATGTTAGTCTCTTGCAGCATAAAAAGGAGGAAGGGAAGGGGAGAGAAAAAGAAATGTAGCTGTATCTTTAAGACTGTTTTATTTTTAGCGTGAGCTTTTGGGAATATAAATCCACTTCTTCAGATGCAGTAGAGAGCGATATTAAAGTCTGAAGTTATAAAACATATTTATACAGTTGTGGGAGAGGAACAGACTTTAATAGGGTCTAGAAAAATGCAAATCATGTCCCTTAACATACATTTTCAAAGGGATGAGGTGATACAGGTCTTTCAGATCTTTACAGTGGTGACCTGCGTCACCTTGCCCAGCCCTTTGAAAACTTAGGGCAAGGGATATAATTTGCATTTTTCTGGATCCTATTCAAATCTGTCCCAATCCCACAACTATATAAACATGTTTTATAACTTCAGACTTTAATATCGCTCTGTACTGCATCTTAAGAAGTAGGTTTATATCCACAAAAGCTCATGCTAAAATAAAAACCAGTTAGTCTTAAAGGTGCTGCCTCATTCCCTCCCCCTGCTTCCTTCCTTCCTCCTTTTTATGCTGATCCAGTTAGTTTTCTTGAGAGTTGCAAACTAGACCTTTGCTTTTCAAATGCTGCCCAGTGGACCAAGCCACTAAAATATATTTCATGTGATCCCTGAGGCCCAGAGGGGACAAGTTCGGCAGAAAAACATGGTGGCAGTTTATGAGGGAAATGATTGCACCCAGATCAAGAGGTTCCTTTGAAGAAACTTTTATTCCAGTCTTGGACTTTGTAGACTTTATAGAATCTGGGAGAAATGGGCAAGTAAGACCCTTATTTCTTGTCTTGTTTTTCTTCTGTGACTGTATCTCCTTTTTCTTTCATTAAAAGATGCTCTGGGCTGGTAGCACTGTATTTCTTCCTTTTAGTGAACACTTGTTATGTTAATAGACACTGAAGATGAAAAGGCATTCTTAAATGTGTTATAGCTAAAACTGGTTATTCTTTGAGTCATAGTCTTTTCTATTCAGTTGAAGCCACTCATGCATATCTCATAATGTGTAAATTCAAAGCCTTTGTAAAACTGTGGTTTCTTGGTTCTTTTTTTCTGATTATCGGGACTCCAGGAGCTGTTTCTTGACTACTTGTGTGTTTATGAAAGTTCTCAGTATCATACCACCTACCTAGACCTTTTTTTAAATTAATATAGTCAGTTGTTTGCCATGAAAGTGTAGAATAAAAACAAAGTTTCCTTTTTTACGGTAGAGTTCAGTTATATTTCATTGCCTTTGGAACAGCATTCCCAGTCCTGTTTTCAGGTTTTTTAAATGTCTCCTCTTGTTTTCTTTGTTTAAACAATGCTATGACAGAAACATGTTCCCTAATTGTTATCAATCATTCATAAACAAGCAGCACACATGGCATTCCCCCTTTGGCACTCTGCCTCTTTAGTGTATTTCAAAGGCATCTGTTTCCTCAAATTGTCTATTCACTTTGTTTAGTACAGTATTGAGTTTCAAAGGCTAAATAACCATGCATTGATTAGAACACTTCCTTTTCTCTTTAAGATTTCTGCCCCTTTAGACCCTGTTTATCCCCAAAACATACAACTTTGGTGTTAATTTTCTGATAAATATACCATGGTATAGTTAAATGAAATGGACAGAAGATTGTTCATACACTAGACTTAAACATGCCAATTGGAAGCTAGTTCCATTGATTTCAAAAGGAGATAAATTTAAAGTTTACCATCCAAATATATAGTAGGATGACAGATTCACCTATTGCAGGTTATTTAATTCACGTGGGAAAAGGTAGCAATATATACCAGAGGATAGAAAAGTGAGCAGGTATGGAAGAGGACCTTCCATGTGATTTTACTGATAGATCTATCCTTTTAGTGAAGCACTTGTGGATAAAATTGATTTCCTAGAATCATTTTATACAAACTTCAGGCCTGCTTTTGTAATATAAACTGCCTTGGTCACACTGGAATGACTTCTAAGAAAGGGACAAGCTATATCTGTCAAAATAGGCGTTACCCAGGGACACCACTGCCATTTCACCATTATATTTTCATCCACCATGGGAAAAAGTAACATCTGAACATGTATGCATACTGGCACATGTATACACATTGTCTTCTGGACTGCCTTTATGAAAGAAAGACACTAGAAATTACAGTTGGCCATCTGTATCCACAGATTCTGCATCTATGGATTCCACCATCCATGGCTTGAAAATACCACCCCCCAAAAATATTCAAGAAGCAAACCTTGATTTTACCAATTTATATAAGAAACACCATTTTACTATGCATTGTATATAATGGGACTTGAGCATCCACAGATTTTGGTATCCACAGGGGGTCCTGGAACCAAACCCTAGCAGATATAAAGGGTCCACTGTATAACAATGACTGCATTTCCTATCTAGTTTGAATCCCAAAATTTGGTGCCTGGCACCTGCAGACATACCTTCCTGTCTTGTATCTCCCCTCATCTGCAGACACCATTACCTTGTGGCATGACAAGCAACACCTGCTTGAATTCCACTTCTGTATAACCATTAAAGGTACAGAAACTGTCCAGTATTTACTCTGTCAGTTTATGATGATTCCATGAATTTCATAGAGTTTTCTTATGCAACAAATTACTGAGGTGGTTTTACCAGCTCCTTCCTCTGAAACATAACCTACTGCACCTTGTATTTATTGGCGGTCTCCTACCCAAGTACTTACCAGAGCTGACCCTGCTTAGTTTCCAAGATCAGATGAGAGCTGGTGCCTGTAGGATATTTAGGCCATGTGTTTCTTTGCAGTGGCATAATTAAACTTTACTTGGCTAATGACCTTGCTTCAACAATACGCTTATAGCCAATTATGGAGCTCATGATGTGTAAACAGGTTCCAGCAGATGCCGTGAACTTTAAAATCACATTTACCAAATTGTTCATGTCTTCATTTTAAATTGAAAAGCAGTTGTACAGCTATTTTTTAAGAATGTGTTATGCAGAAATTATTCACAAGTGAAATGTCAAGACAGAGTCATGGAAATTTGTTTGCATTTTAACTGTGTCATGCAGTGTATATATTTCCAAGGCTATACTTAACCAGCAGGGAAAGTGCCGGGGCACATAGGTTATTTTGTCATTGTACAAGGAAAGTACAGTACATAAACATTTGCAAAACCTTGCAGATACTGTATTTGGAGGAGTCACTGCTGTCAAAATCACAGAAGAGCCACATTTTTATTATGTCCTTGGGAGAGGCTTGAAGACTCACATGTACGGTTGCCCCATCATATTCGCTAGGGTTTGGTTCCAGACCCCCCCATGGATACCAAAATCTGTGAATATTCAAGTCCCATTATATGCAATGGCATAGCAAAATGGTGTCCCTTATATAAGATGGAAAATCAAGATTTGCTTTTTTGGATTTTTTTTTAAAGAATATTTTCAAGCTGTGAATATTTAAATCCGTGGATACCAAATCTGTGGATATAGAGGGACAACTGTATACTCTCTCGTACACTTCTCTCTAATTTATGGACAAATCTTGGTTCATCCCCATACACATAGCCCAACCCCCACCTTAGAGAGAGATTTTGTGGGTAAACAGTCGAACAGCAAAATATGGGCTGGCATGTTACTGATATCCATTAATGCCTGATCCATATAATGACTCTGTCAAACTAGGGGCGACCACTGCATTTTTTTATTATTATTATTTTTGCTTCATCTTACAGAGGCCAGTGCTAGCCCACAACATTTGGCTACCTGAAGCAAAGGACAAGATGGCATCCAACCTGTTCTCCCAAATTCTATATGCAGATACTGACTAGATTGGCATTTAAACCTTGTTGATGTGATGATACAATGTCCTCTTCCACCAAACATAAAGGTACCTTAGCTTAGTTTAGTTTAGAGAGTACAGGATAGGTTGTGTCGCACATAGCCTTGTCTTCCAACACTCAGAGCAACTCCAGTCCCTGCTGGCATCTGCTGCCTTAGGCAACCTCCTCAGTCCTCCTAATGGCAGGTACCCCTGATAGGGAATGTGTCAATGAAATCACACAGAAAACCAAACACAAAGCAAAAGTAGGCATTCTTCACATTTAAAGCAGCTAGGACAGAGAAAAGAGGAGGAAGGGCAAGTGTTGTGCAGGTCTCCAGGGTAGATGGAGGGGATGGGATGGGGGAGTGGGGGAGGAGAGAGCCAGGTTGGGATAGAGTAGAGAGCCAGCACTTTTTTTAGGTTCTCCTGGGAGGGCCTAAGATGAAGCTTAGTCTGTCCAGGGAGAACCAACCTACCATAAAAGCACCAACCCCCCTATGCTCTCCCCTCAGCAGCAGGGAAGTGCCAAAGAGCCATGGTGAGGAGCATGGAAGAGGTTGGTGCTTCTTTTAGATTTTCACAATAAGGATTAAGGCAAGAGCTTAGTCTGTACCGTTCTGTGGATGTCTTGGTCTACTGTGGACCTATGTGAACTGTCAATTATTGCCAATGCATGGATTATTGTCAATTTATGAAATATTGCCAATTATTAGAAGTGAGGGGGTGTAAGGGCATGTAACAAGACTAATCTCTTGCCTTAGGTCTATCCCGGGAGAACATACAAGGATCACCAATCCCCTCCACTTTCATTTCCATGGTGGCAGCTCTTTGGCACTTCCCTGCCACTTCAGGTAGAGCAGGGGAGGGAGTCATTGCTACTTTTAGGCTCTCGCTGGACAGACTAAGCTCTCATCTTAGCCCATCCCAGGAAAACCTAAAAGAAGTGCTGACCTCCTCCACTCTCCTCACTGCAGCTCTTTGGTGCTTCCTTGTTGCTGCAGAAAGAGCAGAGGGGGTTAGTGCTTCTTTTATGCTTTTCATGGATGGCCTAAGCTCTTCCTTTAGTCCATCCCAGGAGATCCTAGAAGAATTGCCAACTCCTTGCATTTCACTCTCCTTGCTGTGGCTCTCTAGTGCTTCCCTGCCATAATGGGGAAAGCAGAGAGGTCAGTGCTTCTTTTACAGTAGGTTCTCCCTGGACAGAGTAAGATATTGCCTTAGTCCATCCTGGGAGAATAGAAAAGAAATGCTGATGCCCTTCTCTCTTGTTGCCGTGGAGGTGGCTCTTTGGTGCTTCCCTGCCATGGAGGTGACAGCAGATAGGGGTCAGCGCTTCTTTTAGGCCTTCCCTGGGTCACCCAGAGACCTAACAAAGTTGCCTCAGAAATTCCCAAAAAACAGATATGCCCAGGACTGATTAAGCAAAGCCCCCTCAAACAGCCATTAGGGAGGAATGTGCTAATCTTCCCTGGATGCACCTGGCAATGAGTCACACTCCAAACAAGTGATCAAAACATCCATTATCCTGCAAAGGTCTTTCTTCACACCTCTGCCTACCCAACAATACAAGGGGGGCTCAGCTTTAATGTTCCAGCCATTAACAGCAATTAACGAAGCCAGAGATTCCATTGTTTAACTCCGGGAAACTCACTCAAGCATTGTTCTTCACTCAAAACACCCCTTTAAGGTATGATATCGGGTATAAATATTACCCTCAAATCATAGCCATGTGTGCACAGCTCCATATACCTCGTTACTCTGCCAATCTGCTGTGTGACCTTCAGATCCAAATATGAGTCCTCTGCTGCATGAACCTCTTGCTCTCCAGACAGGTAAAGTATAACCCATCATCCCCAAAATCTATTCCTCTATCCAGATGCATCGTCCTAAGTTAGCCTTGTGTGACTGCTTGAAGTGTGAGTGCATGTGTGAGTGTTCCCATGATTATTTTCCAATAAAAAACTTTAAAAAAATTTTTTGGCTTGGAGTCTTTTCAGTTAGTACTGGTATACACTGGTGTAAATATCCATCAGTTACTCAACCTCTCGCTGCCATATTTTGAGCTAATTAAATTGCCCAATCTAATATACAGTAGCACCCCCACATCTGTGGGAGATTGGTTCCGGGCCCTCCCGCAGATGGTGAATTCCGTGGATAACAGCGAATGGCATCCAAGGGGCCATCCCATGGAATGGGGAGGAAAAATCACTCTGTTCGCCCCCTCATTGACATTTCCGCCTTGGGAGTGAACCCAGGGAGTGATCCTGGGGGCAAAAGGACGGGGGAGGTGGATCTTTCCCCCCCTCCCTTCGCTCCTGTGTCACCATTTTGGCCTCAGAAACAATCTTTGGGAACGATCCCGGGAGGAGGGAGGGAGATCTTTCCTCCCCTCCCTTCACCCCCAAGTTGCCATTTTGGCCCCGGGAACGATCCCGGGCAGCGATCCTGGGTGCAAAGGGAGGAAGGAGGGAGATGTTTCCTCCTCTCCCTTAGCCCCCGCATCACCATTTCTTTCCTCCTCCCCCATCCACCCCCCACTGTCACCATCCACGGATAATTGAATCCACTGGTGGCAAATCAGCAGATGCGGGGGTGTAATTTGAGTGTCACAAGTGGGCCCCGTGGGCCCCACACAATTCAGGTAACAGTCTATCTCAGGAGAACCTACTGTAGAAGAAGCACTGAACCCATCCACTTTCACTCTCCCTGCCATGGCAGGAAAGCATCAAAGTGCTGCTGCCATGACAAGGAGAGTGGGGCAGTTTGGTGCTTCTTTTAGGTTCTCTTGGGACAGACTACGATGAGAGCTTAGTCTGCCCATGGACAGCCTACCATAAAAGAAGCACCTACCCCTCTACTCTTCCTGCAGTGGCAGGGAAGCGTCAAAGAGCTGCCACAGCAGTGAAAAGAGTGGAGGGGGTTGAAGCTTCTTTTAGGTTCTCACAGTATGGACTAAGGCAAGAGCTTGGTCTGTCAGGAGAGAACCTATCCTAAAAGAAGCACTGACCCCTTCTGCTCTCCCAACTGTAGCAGCGGAGTACCAAGAGCTCTACCACATTTTTTTCAAGCAATCATTACAAAAGGCCAGAAGTGGTGCTGCAGCATACTGAGGTACCACACCAACCTGTGTATAAGTCAACCCTGGGTTTGGTGGTTGATTTTTTTGGCATAATTTTTTCAACTTACACCTGAGTATATGCGGTATATCTCTTGTGACCACTCCATCTCAGTGCATTTTTAAGAGAATAAAGTGCTAGTCAAACTTTAAACTGGATACACTTGTAAGCAGTACACTGACAAATAAAAAAGAAAATGGCTTTTCATAAAGTACAGTACACCCCCATATCTGCAGGACCAATACCCAGGGGTTTTATATACCTGCGTCTAAAAAAAATATGTTCTCTCTAGCATTTTCTAGGTCATCCAGCATGATTCTTAGGTCAACGTCTGGTGGAAATTGACCACAGAATCATGCTGGCAGACCTCTTAAATGCCAACACTACTGGGCAAGAACAACTTCCAGTTTTTATTTACATTTCGTTTTTGATTATTTTTTTTCTGTTGGGGGGGGAGTTGTGCAGCGGAAATTAAGCCTAGCTGCTGCATTTGACTGGATTTGGTTGCAGGTTGGATGATTTTCAGGTGATTATCCACCCCTCAATTTTTTTTAAAAAATGGGAGGGATGGGGCTTTGGGGGAGTCACAAAAAGGGGTTGGAGCTGCATGCAGCCCTCAGATCTCATTTTCTCCACTCCTGATCAAAAGCATTGTGCTTACTCTACAATAGAGAATTCAAATATACCCACACACTTCTTTTAATGGGTATGGTAAACTCTGTTAATACCTACTTATATACAACAGGCATCGATTAAGATTGCTTTATTGTCAGGATATAGATGCATATGGTAACACTGCATAGACAGTTCTGAGGCTTTGGCGGCAAAACCCCTTTGTTAATACATTCTGCCAGTTTCAGTTTCTCCCCACCACCACCACCTGGTCATTATAGTTATCTATGCTTATGCAAACCTCCTTAAACATTCCCAAGCAGCCAGTGACCTTGGCACCCCAGCTCCCAGAATGCTCTCTGCTCATATCAGGTCACTGGTATAATGAGACACAGGCCTAGCAGTGCTAACTACTGCATATCCCAGCTACCTAAGCACTAAATTCCCCGTCTCTGGAACTCTCTCCCGTTTGAGCTCCGCTCTACCCCAACATTGAACCAATTTAAAAAAGATCTCAAAACCTGGGCATTCCGGCAGGCATACCCTTAACCTCACCCTTTAGCCTGCATATCTCGCCCCTCACCAGCATTGGGCATTGGCTTTTTTGTTATTGTTGTACTCTTGTATTTTAATGCAATTTTAATGTAATTTGTATTATGTTGTGATTTTTGTTATGTTGGAAACCGCCTCGTTATAAGAGAGGCGGTATAGAAATAAAATTTTATTATTATTATTATTAAAGAGTGAACAGCATTCTAAATAGCAAACAGTACCAGCGACCTAACAATGGGTATCTCTATGCACTTTTCATCTCAAATCCCTGCTCAGTCAGCTCAGGATTTCTGGGATTTTGAGTATAAAAACAACTTTGCCAAGCTCTGATCAAGTTTATAGGCATGTTAGCTTCCTAATGTGTACATAATTAAATAAACACACAAGGCCAAGTTTAATACAATAAATAAGTACATAAAGCTAAGACAGAATTTCCTGGAACCATTTGCTCATAAAGAAAAGACCCCCTGAGAATACTGCACCGTTGCACTTTCTTCTTCTTCAGTACAACGGCTGGTGACTAAGTCTTGTGGGCTTGTGGTCAGGCTAGCTGGAGAATGGAGAAAATTGTGTGTGTTTCTCCCTCCTCACTGCAAAAAAATCCAGCACTGCTGAAAAAAGAATCCTAATTAGTTTTGTCCTCATATTTCTATGATTCATCCTGTGGAATTTCAACTATTTGCCTGAGACAAAATGCTATTTAAAATGATGAACTCAGAAAATTGCAAATACTGTACTTCAGAAGTTAATTTTTTAAAAAAACTTCTCAGTTTACACTTTGAGAGATTTACTCATTATTAAGAAGCTGACTCAGTTAATATGCTTTAAAGAAATTCTCTGTCACACAGTTTAGGTTTTTACAATCACCCTTAAAAGTACCACGTTTATAAGCATAGCATTGTTTTATCTCCACATTTGAGAGACATCAAGAGCCAAATCTATCCCAACATAACCTGCATTATGTATCTAGGAAAAACTTATCTAGAGCAGTTTTCTTTTGCACAGACGTATATTAATCGTTCCTTTAAAAGGCAGTTTTCAGATCAAGCTATCAAAGATGGGGAGCTAACTTTTGGGCCCAGAGGACAAAGAAAAGAATGGCACTAACACAGGTTTAAATTTTTCTTGTTAACACCAGAGCTATCCAGACAAATCCGCTTGCTTGCAATGACTTCTAGTTCTCAGGAAACAGCAGCAGCAGTGCAGGCTGAGCCCACTGAATGCAGGAGCACAAGGAAGGGCACTTATCCTTCAGGAACTGTGAAGAACTACTCTAGTAGAAGTCTGGTGGGCTTAAGATGGAGGTTCCCTACTGCCAACTAAATACATTTGTTTGTTTGCTTCTTGAGAGTACAGACTAGATACTTAATGCAATGTGCAGAAATGACAATGCTCTTGACCATTTGCAAATCCTACTTAATTTTAACATGCCATGAGACTCACCTGTGAAGACCATCGTTCAACACTCCAAGGATGAAAAGGAGACAAGGATTAAATGATTATCATAAAGTAGAAGTGAATGACTTCTGATCTTCCAGATGTTGTTGAATTACAATCTGCATCAGTCCGAGACAGCAGAACCAAGCCAATAGCAAGAGAGAATATGGATTGCAATATAACAGCATCACACTTGCATTAAAAAAACCCACAACACCCTTTAAGCTGCAGTTGAGGTTTTGGAGCTATCACTGGTTTCATGTGTATCACTTTGGGGTAAAGTAGCGCTCTACCATGGTCTTCAATAGTAACAAAAGCGACTTCCTACTTTAGAAGAACTGGGCAAAATGATAACCATTATGCTGATACCATAGGATTATAACACATCCTTGCTGTTGTGTTTTGTACTCACTAGGGATCTAATTATTCACTAAGTTTCTTCTCAAAGCAATGAGTAATTGAAAACCATGCAGTTCAGGACTTACGCTGTGCAAAATTTGCACATGGTTGTTTTGCAAAGAAAACAGCATTTTCTGCACAGAAAACACCTGTTATCAACTTCGGCTGATACGCCAGCTGCGCCCTTGCCTGGAAACTAGGGACCTCGAAACTGTGGTACATGCACTGGTAACCTCCCGCCTGGATTTCTGTAATGCGCTCTACATGGGGCTACCCTTGTGCTTGACTCGGAAACTTCAACTAGTTCAGAACATGGCAGCCAAGTTGATTTCTGGCGCTTCCAGAAGAGAGCATATAACACCTGTGCTAAAAGCTCTCCACTTGCTGCCTATTAGTTTCTGGGCACAGTACAAGGTGTTGGTTATAACCTTTAAAGCCCTACATGGCTTGGGTCCAACTTATCTCCAGGACCGCCTCCTTCCGTACGACCCTCCCCGCGCACTTCGGTCCTCTGGGAGGAATCTGTTACAGCCTATGAAAACAAGGCTGTTGGTGACCTCCCAGAGGGCCTTCTCTGCTGCCGCTCCCAGATTATGGAATGGCCCGCCGGACAAGATCCGTCTTATTACCACCTTAGACAGCTTTAAAAAAGCTGTCAAGACAGATCTTTTCCGGCAGGCCTTTCCTGAATAACTATCCTGGCCCAAGACTCGGCTGTCCTTTCTAAGCAGCAACTAGATTTTTTAACCATTGTATGTTTTAATTTTTGTCTTTCTAATTTATATGTTTTTAATTATTGTATGTTTTTAATCTTCTATAATTCAATATTATTTTAAGGTGTAGGTGGGCTAGGGTACTGGGACTATGGAGTTTTTATATTGTAAGCCACCCCGATTGCATTGCAGAGGGGTGGGATAGAAATAAAATTTTATTATTATTATTATTATTATTATTAGCATCTTCCTGCACAGAAAATGTTCTTTATCCACAGAAAATGCTATTTTCTATACAAATCAACCATGTGCAAATTTTATGCAGAATAAATAGACAACTGCAGCATTTTCTGCAAAGGAATTAATATTTCTGCATTTGCACAGAAAAAGTCCAAAACTGTGAAGATTCTCATCAGTCCAGGATTCTTCTCATTGGGGTTTCTCAACATTCAGAAAATATGGTTTTTTTAAACAATTTTTTTTACTGTGAAGTTGAAAGTTTTCACAGCCGCCATGCATAGATTTTCCTTGGGTTTTTTCCAGGCTGTAAGGCCATGTTCTGGAAGAGTTTACTTCTGACTATTTTCAAATATTCTTCCCACTCCTAGTTCTCACTTGTTGCAATGTGTTGAAAAAGATAGCCTGTCTCACACAGTAGTCAGTGTCAGAGTGAAGCTATAGAGTTCAGGGTTCAAATGCCAACTAGGGGGCCTGAGTCCCAGCTTGCCTTGTAAGATTTCTGTGAAGATAAAATCAGTGATATGATGTGGGAGGCAATTAAGCTAGGCAAAGAATTGGGATTTCGTACCACATCTTAGATTCCTAAAAGAGAAATAACAATATATTTCAATATTTTTTCTCAACACACACACACACACAGAGAGAGAGAGAGAGAGAGAGAGAATTAGTCCTATTAATGTTGATAGAATTAACATTTAAGTAAGCAAAAACATATAAACTTGGCAGCCTTACTTTAACTTCCAGTTTATATTTTTATTTAAAACTGACAAAATTAAAACCCTTCAAAACTAACAGCTCTTTAATTGTAAAGTGAACACTTGTTAAGGAACTTCAGTTCTCAGATTTGATTCACTAGTGAAATATACACTCATCAGATGTGGTTGCAATTTTGTTAAGATTTCTGCAATTTTTGTTAAGATTCTGACAAATCTATCCTTTGGTTGCTTTGGTATCTAGCTTCTTCATTGTGGTCTCTGTGAATCACACAATTTGGTAAACTGCACATGTGCAGAACAGCATTCCAAACATTCTAGAGCAGTTAAGCAAAGCTTTTTGGTGGTAGCTCCACTCACCTCCGTATGGTATATAAATACCGAGCCCACCAAAAGTACCTCAGGTCTTTTCCATCCGCAGCACTAGCAGCTATGAAATTTTTTTACTGTGACTCAGCAGTTTTCTTTCAATTTCTCTTTGGATTCAACTATGTCTTCATCTTCCTTCAAGCACTGCTTAGTATGCACTGCGAAGATTCCAGGCTGCGATGGGGATTTGAGGTGTCTTTTTTGTTTGGGCAAGTCCCGTGTCATTGCTTCATGTCTCACCATTTCCTCTCTTCTCTTCAAACACTGGGAGAACATGAATCTTCACCCCCAACAGATGATGTGACTGCATTTGCAGAACAAATAATTTGTATGGCTAACTCCTTGGATTTGAAGATGAACCATTCTGAAAACGACCCTATTGACTCCGTTTACAGCCGTATACAAACAAGGGTTCCCACCCCTCCATTAATTCCTTTGCTGCCTTCTATCCTGTGGATTGCACAGCATTCCTGGTTGACACTTTCATCCATTCCATCCATTTCCAAAAAGATCCACACCGTTTACCAGATTCTCAAACCTGAGGATGACTGGCTTTTTCACCACCCTAAGCCTAACTCCAGTGTTGTAGAGGCTTCCCAGTCCAAGCATCTCTAGAAAACTCATACGACTTTGGACCGTGAAGGCAAGAAGTTGGAATCTGTGTTCAAGAAATTCAATGCATCTGCTGCACTTGGGACCAGATTGAGAGCTACTTGACATGCACGTCCACGTACCAACAACACCTGTGGGAACGAGTTTTTCCTTTGCTTGACAAATTGCCTGATGACATCAAAAGGCTGGCCATGGCCCTCTACAACGAGGCTTATTCCTTAGCAGGTCACCAAATCAATTCCGCCTGTCGCTTTGCAGATAGTGCTGCAAAGACTCTCATGGGATCCATTGCCCTTCAATATCACATGTGCTTGCAGTCTTTGGGTTTGTCCTCTCAGGCTTGAGTGACTATAGAGGACATGCCTTTTGATGAAGAGGGACACTTCTGCAAGGAGACAACTGGGAAACTTGTGCTAATTAAAAAAAAAATGTGGCCCACAGCCTGCAAATTTGGCTTTCCAACCCAGCTGCGCTCCTCTTCCACTCAGTGAGTCTCCATTCCAACTTGGTACCATCATCCAAAGTCAAATCAGCCTTCTTTCCTTTCCTCTCTGGAAAGCTCCTCCACAGTACTGACCACAACTCAAGAAAAGGTTGATGGACTCTGGAAAGCCTCTGGGCCATCCTCCTTTCTCTTCTAGAATTTTCTTTGGTAATAGACTCTCATTACCTCCCTGACTGGCAAGCCATTACCACCCACTCCTAGGTTCTCAACATGGTGTGCCAAGGCTATGCCATCGAGTTCGAGGAACTTCCACCCACCAGTTTCATTTCAGTTACTCCTCCTTCTGACATTGTTTTTTTTTTTTTTTTACAAGAAGTCTCTTCTTTGTTGGAAAAATGGGTGGCTGAATCCGGACCTCTTTCCGTGGCTCATCAGAGCTTCTACTCCCATTATTTTATCATTGAAAAAAAAATACTGTGGCCTTCACCTATCCTGCACTTGAGAGAGCTCAGTTCTTATGTTCGTCCAAAGAAATTCCAGATGGTAACTCTTTCAACAATTCTTCCATTTCCTGAAGAAAGGGGACTGGATGGCTACTCTCGATCTCAAGGATGCATATTTCCACATTGGCATGTGAGAATGTCATAAGTGTTTCCTTTCTTTTGCAATAGGAAGAAGGCCCTTCCATTTCTGTATTCTTCCCTTTGCACTCGCCACCGCTTCGCATGTATTCACAAAATATATGGCTGTAGTCACCACTTGGTTGCAACAAGAAGAAATCAACATCTTCCCTTATTTTGGATGGCTGAGAAGCTGCTGCTTGACATCAACAACACAATCTCTCTGCTAGACAGCCTTGGTCTCATGGTGCATCTCAACAAGTCCTCCCTGATACCATCCTTTGGCGCTCTACTTGATTCAATTCATGCCAAGTCAGTCCTATCAGATGATCGGTACCGGAGGCTACTCATTCCTCTCTACCACTGCATCAAATCTCGACGTGTGAGGGCTCAGCTCGTTCAAGTACTGTTGTTGTTCATGGCCCGACAACTTCCATCACTCCCTTCAGAAGGCTCTGGATGCGCTCTCTTCAATCATGATTTGTACGTGTTTTCGACCCACGTTGGGATCTACAGTCCTAGTACCTCTCAATATTGACTCCAGTCATCCTGTTGCTCTGTTGGTGGCTGAGACCATGCAACGTTCTGATGGGGATGCCTTTCCTGCCTCTGAAACCACAGTTTATCTCACTACAGACACATCTCTCAACAGTTGGGGTACACACATTATGGGACTCTCCCTCAAGGGTCTTTAGTCAACATCAGAGAAACATCACCACATCAACGTGCGTTAGATGCTGACAGTAGAGAAGGCACTTCATGCATTTGTCCAGTTTTTTCAAAAGTGTACAGTCCAGCTTCTCACAGACAACACCACTGTAATGTATGACTTGAACAAGTAAGAGGGAATGAGGTCCCGCACCCTCCTTCTGCTGACCCTTCGAATCTGGAACTAGTGCCTGTCAAAACGCATTCTGGTCTCTGCAATTCGCTTCCTTGGTATGGAGAACACAGTGACAGACACCCTGAACAGATCGAAACAATCTTGCCACAAATGGACTCTACACCTGTCGGTTCTTCACCCCATCTTCTCCAAACGGCGGACTCCTCAGATAGATCTGTTCACCACTGCAAAGAATGCTCGCTGTTGAGAGTTTTGCTCTTGGATTCCTCACTTGGATTTGAATGCAGACACTTTGTTCAACTAGAACAGTCCTTTACTGTATGACTTTCCTTATTTCCCTCTGATCTCCAGGGTCATCATTAAATTCTGCACCAACCATGCTGAATGCATTCTGATCACCCCTTGGTGGCCTCGACAACTTTGGTTTGCAACCCTCCTGTCACTGTTGAACCACATGTACAAATGTCTGCCTCTCCGCCCAGACCTTCTCTTTATCTGCAGTAGTCAGGTTCCCCATCCAGACCTCGACACGCTGAACCTCACAGCATTGAGGCTCTTTGTGAAGTCAAAGGCTTTCACAGCCAGCATCCATAGATTTTCCTTGGTTTTTTTCCAGGCTATAAACCCCCCCCCCCCATACACACACACACCTACCCAACCATTCTCTGAAGATGCCAGCCACTAATGCAGGCAAAACTCTTCCAGAACACGGCCTCACAGCCCGGGGGACGAAAAAAAAACCAAGGAAAATTGAGGCTCTTCCTTTGACTGACTTACCAGAACACATGCACAATATTATTGACGCATCTCATCGCCCATCAACAGTCAGGTACTATACTTATTGACTGCAATGTTTTGTTTCTTTTTTTGTTGGACAAATGCCACTCTCTGGATCGAGATGGTTCTTGAATTCCTGCTTACAACCAGACATTTCTTTTCTCCTGAAGGTGGTTTATTCCTTCCATCTGCATTCTTCTGAAACCCTTCATCTCAGCTTGAGTGAAAGCTCCACAGACTTGATGTGTGCAGGGCTCTCGCTTTCTATGTGAATCCGACTACTTCATCTCATAGATCATAACTTCTTTTTGTTTGTTATTCTCAGAGTAAACTCGGACATCCTGTTTCTCCTCCGAGACAGTCTAAGTGAATGGTATCCACAATCCACCTTGCATATGAACTGGCTGGAGTTGAACCTCCTCCTTGGGTTTGAGGACATCCCATCAGGCTGTTGCTGCTTCTTCTGCCTTTTTGGCAGGCATTCCTTTATTGGACACAAAAAGTAACTATGATGGCAAGGTGGCTGGGCCTGTCCACACGTGCATTCTCTTGCTTGCTTATTCACTTGCTTGGGTGGGCAGGAGGGGGGAAGGGATGGAGGAGGGAGAAAGGGGACACCTGTCCCATCCCCTTCTCCTAGCTATTTGCGCATGTGAGCGAGGGAATGCATGTGATCTCCTTCTTCATGCTCCCCCACCCCTTCCCCCACCCACCCATTCAAGTAAGTGAGCGAGCGAGTGAGGAAACATGCCCAACACCCTCCTCATGTCCCATCCCTCCTCGCCACATGCCTGTGCAAGTGAGTGGGGGAAACACATGCACCCTCCCTCCCTCCCCCTCCCCTGTCCCATCCCCTTTCCTCTTGCCCACCCACATGAGTGAACAAGCGAGTGAGGGTCCACATGCTCAGCCAGGCCCGGACACCCCACCAGCTTGATTTCCTCCCAGCAATACTGGTATTATCAATGTCCCTGTTCAAGGTGGTGTAGGGCAGCAGTGGACGTGGCGGCAAGTACGGTAATCTGCAAATACAGTAATCAAATCCATGAATGCTTAACCCACATATGTGGAGGGATGACTATAAATGCTTGTGCAATATTTGGCAGATGATCAAAAATGTTTTTTTTTTCCCCTGATGTGTTGACAGTATCCTAAACAGCAAAGCAAAATCCATCCTCTGGTGATATCTGCCATTAAGGTCAAAGATGTCCTCCCTTCCCTGTAACCTCATTCTCTCCCCTTGCTGCAGGTGGTCGTGGTTTCATTTTGGCTAGCTCAGTTCCAGTTCCTGAATTCAACAGTTTGCAATGAAAAGGTGTTCATCAGATATTTTAAAAAAGCATATCTCGTTGTTCTCCCTCATGAAGTTTTTCCCATGACTTGCTGTTTACTTAACTTTCACTCAATGTTGTAGTTAATCAGCTATGCTGAGAGAAATTCTTTTGATTTCATTGCATTTTTGCTGCCATTTACCCCAAGTTTAATGTTAGTTCCCATAACCTTTGAGCGCCAGAATTAGTCAGACACCAGAACAGAAGAATTCCCATTGCACTGATGGAAGATGAGAAAATGTGCTAAGACATAAAACAAACAACAGGCCATTTTCAACAGCCACTTTATGTTTTCCAGGATTGGGCTGTGGGGGTGAGGGTGGGGAGAGAGGGGAGAATAACAGCTGGTACACTTGCAGAAATACACTCCCAAGATTTATATATTACTGCATATCCATAGCAAAATGTACCAGATCAAATGCTTAAAACAGCTCTGGACATATGTATAAGTTCATCAAAATGCCTCCTCAATCCCAAGGGTAAACAAAGAGTTTGGGGCCTTCCCCCCTTACTTGCATTTAATTTTAATACTTTTTTATGATCTTACTGCTTTTGCATTCACAATTTAGACATTATACATGCTGGTGGGGGGCATTGCTTGGATCACTTTTCTGGACAAACCAGCAGCTGAGGAGACCACAACATTTCCAAGAAAAACACTTCATATTCCAATGACTTGCCTTCTTCCTTACATGTCATATGGTATTATCTCACCACCACCACTACCACTCATCCATATTTAATAAGGATGGATTTTTGTCTCCTTTTTGAATTTTTGCCTCATTTTGTCTCCTTTTTTTTCTTTTTAAAGGTAGTTGTCATTTCATATGTAAACACTGTTCCTAGCTAAAATTCATTTAAAAAATCTGACATGATTCCTAACTAGGCTGGGGCCAAGGTCTTTGCTGTGTAAGACAACAAAGCAAAACCCCAGAACCAGCACCTGAAGCAGAAAATGCCAAAACAACCTCTTCCCCTTCGTGCCTCTAAAAATATAATCACAAATTCTTAAGAATTTGCTGCTCTTTTATGACTTTCAAGCTCAGATACCTTAGGCTTTGTCACTTTGTCTAATGGTAGGGCTAGTCCTGTGAAACCCATCTCTTTACATACATAGGGTAGATGGGTGTTTTTCAATGGTTTACCATATCCAGTACAGCTGAATCAGATTAATTGAGAAGGGATGGCAAAAGGATCTTTCTTGTGCTTAATTCTGAATGATGGATTTGTGATGTAAAGATGTAATTTTGATAACAGTTTCGGAGCTGTTCCAATAGCATAAATATTTCTGAAGAGTCCACTGTGTTCAGTACAGAATTTTTTTCTATATGTTCAAGGGAGCAGAATGTATGCAGTGACAAGGAATATCACCTTTCAGCATATATGAGCACTGAATATGACACAGTTCAACACAATTATCCAGCTATTTTTTAAAAGAAACCAAATCAATTGCTGTGAATTTGATTTTAATACCCTCTTTGTAGAACAAACCCCTCTGATACTATTGGGGTATTAAATATCTACAATATGCTTGCAATATATATACTGCTAAATTCATATAGGTGTGGCCATAACCTTAAAACTACCTCTAACTACTATACATGCTTTTCAATACAAACCACTTGGTTTAACATTTGTCAATGTATCAGGACTCATAAACAATTTAAAGTAGCCATTTCTCATAAAAATTTGGCTGAATTCCTATTTCCAAGGCTAGTTGGCAGATTTCTTCAAAGTCAGGTTGGAAAACCAATCTTCATTTCTTCTTCCTAAATGACTCTAGTTAAGACCTGATCCTCCTTGGCCCTTAGATAGCAGTCATAAAGGCGATCTCTCTGTATCCCACACCTATTCTTGTTCCATGTATCTCCAGTCCTGCATTTCTCAACCCATAGTTCATCCTGCACACCGCTGCACAATACACTTTCACAGCATCCTGCTGTCACAGCCTGCATTCCTCACCCCCTCTACAGTTCCATTCATTCCAGTTATACTATTGCCCAGTAAATATAACTGTGGTAGGCAGGGCCAGTTTAAGGAATTTTGGGGGCCCCTGCAATGCTTTACTTTGGGGCCGCCTTATGTTTATCTCAGATCAATGTAACCTAACCTATTCACCATACAGGATGTTCAGATTATAGTAGGACCCCTATATCCATGGATTCATAGCAGTGTGATGCCAATGCGATTCTAGGCTGCATTAATAGAAGTAGTGTCTAGATCAAGGGAAGTAATAGTATCACTCCATTCTGCTTTGGTCAGACCTCACCTGGTATACCGTTTCCAATTCTGGGCACAACAATTCAAGAAAGATACTGAGAAGGATGGTGCAAGGTCTGGAAGCCATTACGCCCTATGAGGAACGGCTTAGGGAGCTAGGTATGCTTAGCCTGGAGAAGAGAAGGTTGAGGGGGGACATGATAGCCATGTTTAGGTATTTGAAGGGATGTCATACTGAGGATGGAGCAAGCTTGTTTTTTGCTGCTCCAGAGACAAGGACATGGAGCAATCAACTCAGACTACAGGAAAAGAGAATCCACCTAAACATTAGGAAGAACTTCCTGACAGTAAGAGCTATTTGGAAGTGGAACACACTGCCTGGGAGTGTGGTGGAGTCTCCTTCTTTGGGTTTTTTTAAACATAGGTTGGATGACCATCTGTCAGGAATGCTTGGATTGTGTGTTCCTGCAGGGCAGAAGCCGATTGGACGGGGTGGCTGTTGGGGTCCCTTCCAGCCCTATGATTCTAAGCTGCATTTAGAGCCTGGGAAAGTTACTCTTGGATTACACCTCCCAGAATCCTCCTGCCAGCACCCTTCTCAAGGTCTGGTTGCATTGTTCCTTTATCAGCATTCTCTAGCCCAGTGGTTCTTAACTTGGGGTCCGCAATGTCCTCACAGGGGGTCCACAGAGGCTTGAAGGCTGCTTGGCCCACCTCCTCCCCGTAGTGGAGCAGCCACGTGACAGGAACGAAGGCAAAGGCTGGCTGGCTTGGCCTGCACATTGCCATTCAATCCACTCCAGCCACAAACTTGCAGGAAGAAGCAAGAGTGCCTCTGAGGGAAAGTTTAATGGATGGTGTAATTGTATTGTTGTTGTTGTTAGCTATTATTATTAGCTATTATTATTAGGGTTTTAAATCTTGAGTTAAGTCTTGGGGCAACAAAAGATATTTAAAGGGGGTCCCTGGTAAAGAAAAGGTTAAGAACCACTGCTCTAGGCCAATGCCTCTCACATAACACTAATGCGATACTGGTGTTTTAGTGACAACAATAAAACCATTGTTCCCAGTAATATTACTCCAAATTTTTCTTTATATTCTTTATATTCTTCTGTTAAAATAGTTAGAGTGTTGTAGAAGTTTCAGCATTGCACTATGACTATGGAGACCAGGGTTTGAATCCTTACTCAGCCATGAATACCCACTGGCTGACCTTGGGCAAGTCACACTCTCTCAGCCTCAAAGGAAATCAAAGGCAGACCCCCTTTGAACAAACCTTCCCTAGAAAACCCCATGGTAGGTTGGCTTTACTCAGAAATGATCTTGAAGGCACATGGGCAAACACACACAAATTTCTTTTGCAGGCTGAACTCAGTTGGCAGCAAGGGGAGGAAGCTGAAGAAGACTAAGGGGGGAAAGGGAGGGGAGAGGAACCAGGACATGTTAAAAGCAGCTGGAAAGATGGGCTGGAGGGGATCTATGTGCAAGGAAGGAAAGGAAAGGAAAGGAAAGGAAAGGAAAGGAAGAAGCCCTTTCTGAAGGAGACAACCCTCAAATTCCCTGTCTCTCTCTCACACACACCCTTACCCTCTCTGACGTGCCTCTCCCTCCAGCTTCTGCCATGTAGGGCTGCTGTTTCTTTCTCTTTCTCTTTCTCTTTAGTTTTGGAGAGGCTGTTTTGTTTGTTTTTTTAAAAAAGCCAGCAGGAGGTTTTTGGAGGAGGAGGGTAAGAGGGGGCTCCTCCTGGCTGCCTCCTTCGTCAGATTAAGGAGGCCAACACGGGGCCCCTTCTTGACCTCAGGGCCCCCTGCCAATGCTGATTTGGCAGACAGGTTAAACCGGCCCTGGTGGTAGGAATACCCAGTGGTGCTTCTTGGCTCCCTTTTTTCCAGAACAGCATCTAGGGAAAGAGTATTTTGGCCAAATAATTGTGATGCCGTCATGTTTCATATGATAATTTAATGTCAAGTTATAAAGCCTTAACACAAAATTTAATTTCTACTGTTTGCTTCAGAATTTTCTTTCTGTATCTCTGAGGTCTTATCCTTTCTTTAATCCATTCATGAGCATGCACATAACTAGCATAAGAAGCATACTCCTTGGATCAGCTTTGGATGTTGTCTAGAAGCTGGTGTTGAGGAACACCGCAGGAACAGTATTTCCTATTTCTATAGAATGAAAAGGAATAGTAATATATGAAAAAGAACTTGCAAAGTTTAAAGGAGCAAGTTCCAAATGGAATAGACTGGTACAGTTAATCTCTGTAGGTTGTTTTCTTCATACATTATTATGTCATAACTGCAGAAAATGAAAGCACAATTCATTTTTGTTCTAGTTCTTCCCCTTCATTAGAATTGTTGTTTTCACTGTGGCCATAGTACAGTGAAAATAACAGAGAACAAATATAATTTATGTTTTTAAATGCAAATTACCACTTGTACATTACTGGCAGGTGGTATCATTTCACCATCTTGTGAACAGAGGCAGATATTTCCTCCTTGCTTTGGTACTCTTATACGGCATTTTCATTCCGTGGACAAGATCCTGCATTGGGAGATGTATCGTAAAGTTTTGTGCAGGCAGAACTACAATATGTTTCCCCTCTCATGTCCTCCAGGACTCACCCTTTCCCTGCTACAGCCCTGACCCAATGGAGAGCAGGCAGGGGCCATCAGAGAAGTGTCTGCCTATGTCCCTATAGTGAGATGCAGAATGTTACTATCTGCCAGGACCTTTGGGTGTCCTTCGTCTAGTTCACTGTTGTCTACACTAACTGGCAACAGCCTTCTGGATTATTCCAAGCTCAACTGGATATTCCTGAAATTGCAACTGGGACCTTCTGTAGACAGAAGGAGCAGTAAGCTAGAGCATTGTCCACAAGTACAATTGTTTTATAGGCATATCGTTAAATTACGTGAATATGCCTATAAGGCCATTGTACTTGTAGACAGTAGATGAAATAAGTGGTGAATGAATACAAAATAGATATGGAGCTACTTTTAGGGCTGTGGGTGATCTGCTATAGCTTGGATCGGCAAGGATTTCAAATTCTCAATGATCAATGTAATGTAATGATATTGCCTAAATTATATTGCTGAAATGAAGTTGGCTTTGGTTAACCAAAAATGGAGTTTTAGGTGAAATAACTATGAACTCCAGCTCACTTTTGATACTTAAAACAAATCCCTTGTCTCAAAACTGTTAAATTGTATGTGCACAATTCTTAAATTCTTTTGCACAAGGTTCCTGTTGGTGGATCTTGGGATTATAACAAAAAAGTAAATCCCAAAAGTCTGTAACCTGCCCACCCATGAAATTAGTCATACAATAATACCACTATTATCAGCACCTAGATATAAAATGTCTGAGAAACAGTGGGTGTTTGCCAAAAGATCTGAGTAATGCATTTTATAAGAGTCTGAAACTGTGCTGTGCTTTATCATCACTTAATTCCAATGATCTAATTAGCAATCGTGTTTTTACCAACCAAACAGTAAGCAGCTTCTGGCATGGCTTTCACAATGCTTGTTAGAGTTCAGATGTCTTCCCAGAAGTCTTATATTTCAATTTACATAATTCTCCACTGAGAGAATGGTCAGCTAAATTTTGTGCATGCTTTATTAAGTTAGTCCCATTTCCTCAATAAACTTTCTCCTTAGGAAGTTTGTTTAAAACTACAGTATAGCTTTCATGCAGTAGTAGGTTTTGCCTTCTCAAGGCTCTGGAGTAATGCCCTAAGCTTAATCCTTTACTATATCTCTTATTCCACATAGCTCTGTAATGGATCTTTGAGGTCATTAAGTTCAAAACTTCAGGCTCTGTATAGAAAGCTGTATAAAATTACTAGCTGGCACTCCCCCTCCCCTTCTCACTCCTCAGTCTATTTAAAAAAACAAACAGTTGTTAGCCCTGTGCTGGAAAAGAAAGCTGAGAGCCCATGTTTTCATGCAAGCAGAGACCAATAATTGTACATTAAATAAGGATCTTGGCTGTATGTCTTTATCCCTTGGACGTGATGTTCTGTCCCAGAACATTCACACTAGTTCAACTTTTGCAATGAAAATTGTTTTGTTGTAATCATGTGGTTACTTGGCTTATGTTGTGCAATGAGCTGTAAAAACTATTTTTAAAACAATATGGCTATAATAAAAGTAATATTTCTACCTTAGAGCTCTACTAATTTTACTGACTTGAGTCAAGCATGTTCCTTTTTCCCTGCCCATGCATCAAGAATTTGAATGACATTTTAAAATATTGTACAATTTGAGTTAAAAACCATGGAGAAAAATATTTTTACATTAACATGAATGTAATCAGACTATGGATATCTCTGACTGCTGCCACATTGCAGAAATAATGCAGTTTGATACTGCTTTAACTACCATGGCTACATCCTATGGAATCCTGGGAGTTATAATTTGTTGTGGCACAAGAGCTTTCTGACAGAGAAGGTTAAATATCTCACAAAACTACAAATCCCAGAATTCCATAGCATTGAGACATGACATTAAAGCAGTGTCAAACTGCATTATTTCTGCAGTGTGGCAAGATCCTCAGTGTTAAATACACACAAAGAACTTCACCTCTGCTACAAACGTAGTTTGTTTGAGAGCAACATATAATTAAAACTAGAATGTTGTTTCTTTCACTTATACTGCTTTTGCTACATTCCATTCTTCAGTCTCTCTTACCCACCAGTTGTAAAGATAATTGCTGTTTGTATTAGGGAGAATATATATATACTAGCTGGACCCGGCGTACCATATGCCATTAAAAAAACTCCCCCCAAAATGCCCAGGAGACATAATGACAACCCTCTGAGGTAGGCTGGTAGATATAACTTGCCCACCCGCCACTCGTTCTGCCCCCTGCCGCCCCACCGCTTGTTCTGCCCCTTGCCACCCCCACTGCTTGTTCTGCCCCTCCCCCCACTCGTTCTGTCCCTCCCGTCCACCCCCTGCACACCAGAACACACAAGCACACACACCACATCCACCCCATGTTACTCACTCTCTAGCTTCAGCCCATGTTTGAGATCTACCTGGTCCCACCCCCAGTGTGCTGATTGGTTGCCCAACAGACCTGTGATTGGTTGGTCAGTTCCCTAAGCAACCAATCAGCACACTGGAAACGGCAACATACCCAAGAGAATTATACACACACACACACACACACACAGAGTTGTCCCTTCATATTCGCTGGGGTTTGGTTCCAGGACACCACCCCCACGGATACCAAAATCCGTGAATACTGAAGTCCCTTATATAAGATGGCAAAATCAAGGTTTGCTTTTTGGATTATTATTTTTAAAAGAATATGTTCAAGCCATGAATACTTAAATCCAAAGATACCAAATCTGTGGATATGGAAGGGCAGCTCTGTGTGTGTGTGTGTGTGTGTGTGTGTGTATCACTCTCTTACACAGGGTTACACAAGCTCCTTGCAAGTCACAGTCATCATGAAGTTCTTTTAAATCCACAGATTCAAAAGTTCAGTGTCAGAGAAGAACTGCATATTATGCTGAAACAGGACTGCCACATTCTCTCTTCTTCCCCCATTCCTCTCCTTAACATCCCCGTCTTCCCTATGTGCAGTCTCATACTTACGCCAGGCTGTAACACCATAAGGTAAGCTTTTCCCTGTCTCTTCCAGTTGAAGCAAATGATGAAGAATGGGGGCCAGATACAATGATGTAATTATAACATGAAGTAAAGCCTACCGTGCAATATAGTGGTAAAGGAAAAACAGTCTTAATATGGAGATCTTATTTTCAGCAGCAGTTTCCCTTCCCTTGAGCTGTATTCACATTACACAGATTTGGGGCATTTATCTGTGGAAGCAGTAATGGTGCTTCACAGCTTGTCACAATCCTAGCATTGCAATGCTTGGGATATTTTGACTGTAGATGGGAGGGGGATGTATTTATCCCAAGTATACAGTGTCAGGGATGAGGTCAGGAGCACAGCCATACTCCTAGTTCAATACAGTCACCTGTAGATGTGTAAGACATGACTTGGGCTTTCATAACATGTGTTTCTAGGGATAGCTCCTTTCTGAAGCACCTATGCAGACATCAATGCATATAAATGAAAATCAGGTATTTTCAGTGCACAGTATAGGGATGTGTTGTGAAACAATAGCAATTTACATAAAATGTTGGAATATATATCTCACATCACAATGCTTTGCAATTTTACTTAGGAGTAAGTCGTACTGCATTTCAGTGAAGCTGACTCCCTAATAAACATGGGTCTTGTCTATATGAGGGGAAAAAATACGAACACATCCAAAAAAGCAGGCATTTGCAATGATGTGACCTGTCTTCATGGTCAAAAGAGCCCCCCTAAACTCCACATGACCCCCTAGCCAAGATGGTGGTCGTGAGTTATTTACTCAAGATTTTAAATCTGCTGGCGTGAAGTTTTTTTAAAAAGTTTCCCATGTTGTGCGAAAGCGAGTTTGTATTTACAAAAATGGGGGGGGGAGGATTTAAGATTGCCGTGTTATTGACTTACTGGACCCTCGCTTAGCTGAAAATCTAACATGGCAGCCGCAGGTGCTTTCCCTGTTTGCTAGCCCTGCCCCCCATTGGCCCTCATCCAGCCAATTAGATTACACTGCCTGTTTGTATCTGTGCAAATGCAAGTGTTCAAATGATCACACATTCACATGTCATACAGAGCTTTTTAAAAAAATCCGGATGAAGCCCCCGGATTTTGCAGCACACGGACTTTGCGGTGGATTTGGCTGCCCCCTTCCGAATGACACATATTTATGCACATGTCCATATGAACGGATTGCCTTCCATTCACATCCCATTAGGATTATTTTGATCGTATAGACAAGATCATGGTTAGGTTTACAACCTTCAAGGGTTTGCTTTATATGGGAATGTAAATTTACTTACACTTTATCTAATAATCATGAACATGACCCAGATCAGCCTCTCTCAGCCTTTTTTATGCTGGAGGAACCCTTAAAATAATTTTCAGGTCTCAGGGAAATCCTACATAAAAATGATTTTATCTACAACTCAAAAAACAAAAAAGTGTATTTTTTTCAGTCACAATCTCTAGTGGAACCCTAGGGTTCCAGGGAACCCTTGTTGAGAAACCTTAACATGGATAATGTTTGTTAGGCCAGGACACTATTTTTGGAATATAACATCATACATGCATCTGAGGAAGTAGACCAAGTCTACAAAAGCTTATGCTACAATTTCTTTCAGCTAGTCTATAAGGCACTACAAGATCCCTTTGCATACTAACATTATGCATTAGGGAAGAGCACACATTACATACCAGGTTGAATCTGCACTTGTCCTTCCATTTTTACTAGGTGAGCTTTCCTGGGGTCAAGTCATAATGCCCCCCCCCCACCTAAAATGAATTAGCAGGAGCTAAGTTCAAATCAAGGCTTGTAAACAATGGCTGAAATCTTGCATCAAACACATAGCCATGATGGCTATGCTCTATCTCTCCATCCAACACCTGAAATCCACCTTAAAAGCCAGTCAGCCATCACTTGCTGGTGGGAGGGTGCTGGTTACATCATCCTGCAGTGCCCACCAACCAGCAATACAGACTCTGTCACTCAGGACAGCTGACTGGCTTTTAAGGTCAGTTTGCAGTTGTGACAATAGTGCCACAATTACAAATAAGAATACAAAACAGTTACAATGTCCTAAGACTAACCTATGGCATTGTAACTAACAGAATGCCAGCCATTATTTTTAAGCTTCGGTATGTTCTGAATTTCATCTCTTACCAAGCATGCCGCTTCCTGTTAAACCATTGCCTGTGGGAAAACATGACACCTCAAAGTCTCCCTACACTTATCTCAAGTCTCCCCACTTCCCCATTCTGTTTTCCCCATATTTACCTTTTTATGGTGGAGAAGAACTACTGCTGCTGTAACTACAGTTTAGACACACAGAATGCTGCAGTTAAAGTGTCCTGTAATGCTGATATAAGCCAAGTCTGTGGCAGTAATTTTTTTCCAGGACTGAGCCTACTATTAGGGACAACGAGCAGAGCTTGGAAAAATTATATTTTTTTTTATTACAACTCTCAGAATAACTCAGCCAAAATGACCATTAGCCATGGTAGCTGGGAAGTTCTGGGAGATGTACTCTTCCAAAGTAACACTTCCAAGCTCTAATAGTGAAGAGTCAGCCTTAAGTATTAGATGCTGAAAGAAAGGGAACAGTGTTAATGTGCTGGAAAACAGTGTTCTTGATGTACCTTGTGCTCTGTAAGCTAACCTGCTGTTCCCATGTGCAATTGGAATATTGGCTTAATTTTATGCTGGAGTAAGATTTAATTGCCAGCACAGCTGGCTTCCAAATGTGAAATAGATGGTGCCATCTTATCCTTCATCTCAGCCTGGTTTCATATCATCACTATTTCCATCACATCTAGACGGAGTGATTTGTTATGCGTTGCCCATCAAAATGGAAAAATATCACCAAAATTGGGATACACACTTGGATATGTATAGATGCAAATTTGGCAATGAATGCTATAATTTAGAGCACCATAGTGCGAAAGATTGGGACAAGGTGACCTATGCTCCTTCCTGTCTGGGTGATGTTCATGGACAACCTCAGGGCTCTGTACAGCCCTTGAAAAATGGGATGTAGAAGGCACACCCACTCTAGGGACTTTATCAGACAAAATACAGCGTCATAATGATGCCACATAACTGTGAAAGGGCGCACATATCAGATGATGTCACCCTTTTGCAGTTATGTCCCCACCAAAACCTATGTTTTTTAATTAATGGCTTAAGCCGCCAACTGATCGCCCTACTGCTTTTTTGCTGGCATTGCCAGTGTGTAAAACCTCAGGCCATTTAACTCTCATACTTACCCCGACAATGCCCAGTGTGGCGCAAACACTTCCGGGTGAGATTGGGACATCCAGGTAAGTTTCGCTCTTTTTATGACCCTCTCTGGGTTACTTGGGACTTCTAAAGTGTGTGTGTGCTTTGTGCAACTTTTTGTGTGTTTTTCTTGTTTTTAATTTTGAATTTCCTGCATGACAAAGTCTTATGGAATTTCAAGCGAGGAAGTGAACGTGGGTCTGTTCACTTCCCTCTTTATTGCTGGGAAAGGAGGTGAGTGCGGGGAGCGTTCTTTTGCCGGCATAGAAATGGGTTTTTCTATGCCAGTAAAAGAACGTTTTAAACTTGTTCATCTGATGAAGTCCTAGAACAAAGCCAATGAAAAGCTGAAGTTATTGGCAAATATATGAGATATAAAGTTTTCAAACTGGGCTTAGTTTATCTAATTTTGATTCACACCTGGCTGACATATATCAAAATGTTATATATTTTGCTGTTTGATTAATTATCTACAATGAAAGTGAAATGGCTCCATTGAAACACATTGCAATTGAAGTGATGTGAGGGGATACAAAGGTTCTGTTGTGGTGTTGCAATATTGGTGGTTCATTCCACATATGCAAGTTAAAGCTTGGTGTTACAGTTATCAAGCGGCAAGCATTCATGTGTGAAATAACCCCTTGATGCTAAGTCTGCTGGGATGTAAAAATAAAAAGGGGAAATAATGAATGTGTTATTTTAGAAATATAAAGAAACAGGATAAATGAAATGGAGAATATAAACTTGAAATGAAATATTGTTGAAATTATTTCAGGTAGGCCCTCACATAACCCTTTGGTAGAGGATAAAAAGCTTTGACATTGTTGGTGAAGAGGGAGCAGGAAGATGCTAAAAATTCAAAAAGTTCCATCTACTACTGCTAGCCTGAAGGAATACAATGCAAAGCTTAGTACCGTACTTATTTTATGATGTGCTAGAACTCATAAAACCTAGCTATGAAGTCCAAAGCACATTAAGTGCAGATTACATACATTATTAGCAGTATTTACTAGTACAGTAGGACCCTCGTATCTGCCGGAGATTGGTTCGGGGGGGGGGGTGGATACCGAAAACCGTGGAAAATAGCAAACGCCATTGAAAATAATGGGACTTCTGGTTTCAAATGCCATAGAGTTGCCTTGGAGGACCTAGAAAATGGCTAGAGAAGACACATTTTCTAGGAAGACTCTATGGTAGGTGTGCTATTGTGTCCTGTGGATAATTGAATCAGTGGATAACGAATCAGTGGATACAGCAGTCCTACTGTACAAGGCATCTAGAAATCATTGTGGGTGAATATGTTACTATTTCTTAAATATATTGCTTAAAATGAACATTCTCAGTGTTCATTTGCTCTCTTGAAAATAAGATTTACTTGAGAGCTGTTGGAAGACCAATAGTGAACTATTTTTAAAAATCATATGGCTTCAGGAGATTATAATGGCTATTAAAATTTAGAATGTCCCTATTAAACCAAGTAGATAGAATATTAAGTCTCATGTGCTCCTGGTGTCGTATAGCTTAAAAAAATGTAGCCCATAAAGCTGTAATCCATTTTGTATGTTAAGTCAAGTTCCTGTTGATACAGCTTGCCAACTATATGACAAAGAATATGAATAGTACATGTGTAAATTAAATTCTTTAGTTTAGGGACAAGCAAGTTATGTGCTCCTCCAGATACTGTTACAATGCAACACCCATCATCCCAAGGGAGCATAGCTAATAGTGAGTGATGGCAGGATCCATAATGCAACATCTAGGAAGACACAAGTTGTCTATCCCATTAGTTACAGAGGGCAATCTCTCCTATAAACAGCAACCGCAAAATGAAGTATTAACATCCATATTTAGGAAAGAAAAAAATTATTAACTAAGCTTTATTGGGAAAAAAGAGTATCTGGCTGAATTCAAAGGGATTTAAATATATGCTAGTAGTATGGACATGAAGATTGGGCAAAGTATAGTTCTCCAGATAATATTGGACTGCATCCAGCTACACTGCCTAAGGCTAACAGAAGCTTTAGTCCGGAGTGCTGTACTTTGTCCACCCTGATGTATGGATTGCCTGCTTCCATAGCTGCCTGCTATGGAAGGAAAAAGTTTGGTTTTCAGGAAGCTACTAGAAGTACTGGAGACTTCAGAAAAATGTTTTGTGCATTGTTGGTGGGTCCCGTCCCCCCCCCACGTTTATTACAAGAGGTAAGTTCAAGTTACACAACAACTCATATTTGGCTATGATGAGTGTATTTTAATACTAATCCCATCAAAGAACTATGGAGGCCCACTCACTAAGATATTTGTTTGCCTTGAGTTTGAGTCTCACAATATAAAGGCATTCTTAATCCTCTGGGAAATAGTTGCAGCCACACATACTGGAGGAGTGAAAAACTGACTAGTGAATCAGCAGTGTCCACATCTTTTCTTGTATATATTGGATCTTTGTCACACCAGTTCAATCAGACAGCTTTTAACTGTCTCTAATCTCTTTAGCATGTCTCTGTGAGAAAAAAAATGATTTCAGAGTTTCCCTGTCTCTGCAGCATTTAATAAATCACAGTTCATTTTAATTTATTCTTTTAATCAGCTGTTCTGTGATGACAGTAATGTAATAATTTAGAAATCTAGGCCACTGCACAAGACCATGATCCAGAAAGTCTTCAAGGCTTCTGCAAGTCTTCCCCTCCCCCTATGTAACTGCCCCTGTGATGCCTCCTTTATAACCACCTTTCAAACTCCACTGAATTTTTAAAAAAAGCTTGCTACATAACACACCAGAGATTGTGTTTGAAGGAAAAGCTCCCCTTTACCATAAAAAAGAAAATGTGAGACATTTCTTAGGCCTGTGAACAGAAATGGACTGATAGCATACAAATCCCGTGCTTGTCACCAATTGTTTATTGGAACTGGCAACTTCCACACTTTGTAGTAACAGAACGACATAAAAATAATGTTCACTATATACAGCCTTTGCACAGGCTACTTAACTATACACAAGGCATAGTGATCACAACAACCTAGTCTCCATAGTCATCTGTGCACAAAAAAGACACCATCCATTAGACATTATGTGAACATTACAGTGAAATGACATCACAAGTCCAGTGAAAATTCAGCATAATACAAAACATATTGATCTACTGCAAATGACATCCTTTAAAACAATTATTCAGTAGTCATCTAGCCAGAGTCTGAAGGAGAGATGTGTTGTGTAGTTATAAGTCTTTTAAGGGAAGCAACCTCTGCAGACAAATTTGCTATTCCCTGCTTCAAATACAAGTTCTCTGTCTCAGATATTTTGTAGGAATTGTCTTTAACATCAACTACTGCACTTTTGCAGCCACTTGGAATTTTTTCAGTGAGTTCTTTTTGATGGTGCCAGTGTTCTGGCTTCAAAGACCAGTCCTGGATATTAGTCACTTGAACAGAGAAAGGAGTGTGAGAAGCGTGTACCAAACTTTGTGCATTGTGCTTTTCAACTTCAAAATATCTTTTAGATGACATATCTATTGGTGATGATAATTTCTGGGTAGCATCATATTCATTATCCAATGTTTCCACTTTGATTTGCATTGCCTTTGCCTTAATTCTCAGCTTATGGGGCAGTGCAGAAGAGCTCACCTCTGGAACTTTAACTGTAGCATGTGTATTTTTAAGTTCAACGGGGGAATGGATTGGGCCTTTAGGAACCTGCTGTTCATCTTCTCCATCTGATGACTTTCCTACAACTCCATCATCAGCCTCTGAAGTTCTTGGAGAATTACTGGAGGATCTGTTAACTTGCAACAGTGGAGGGGAATGTGAATAGCTATTAAAGTTGTTTCCCATGAAGTTTTGATACACAGATGTTGTATAGGAGCCTCTTTCATCTCGCGAATCTCTTGGATAAGTTTCCAATTCCATAGGCTCTTGCTTTATGATCTGGAACTTATTTTCAGAATTTCTGCAATTATTTTGTATAGGACTTGCATGAGCATGGTCTACAGATGACACCTCAGATACATCAGATAAAGAGCTTTGTGGTGAATGCTTAATAACAGATATACAAGTGCTGCCCACCATGCTTGGTTCATGTTCATCAATGAAAGAGTTAATACTTGATTTGGAATTCTGATACTCCTGAAAATAAACAGCTGTTGAATTGTTGAGTTTCTGGACCTCTTGGGCATATGCTGAAGAGCTAATTAAACCAAACTTTAGCTTCAGTGAAAGTAACTCAGCTTTTAAAGTGGCATTTTCTTCTCCCAGTGCAATTAGTTTGTTCTCTAACACAAGGTCGTTCAGTCTCCGCTTTTCACGAGACCTCTTGGCAGCTTCATTATTTTTCCGCCGTTTTTCCCAGTACATAGCATCTTTCTTTTCATCAGGAATGAATTCTCGCTTTCTTCGACATGCTGAAGACTTGTTTTTTACAATACTTCCTTCAGAGAGTAGCATTTCATCACCAGTAGCTAAGTCATCAGATACATCTGTTAATGTAGAATTAAGTACCATCATTTTGTCCACATTGCTACTTGTATCAGCAGGTGCCTGCTCCGTTTTAATGGACTGCATTTTTCTCAGCTGCATCAGAAGCAATTGTAGTAGGTATGCAAATAGTAACAGAGTAAATTAATCTTCCAGAATGTCTTGAACCATAACAACTGGGCAAATACAGTAGTTTTAAATCCATAAGCATTCTTCCATTTATTCCATAGTCTTGGACATCAAGGTGGTGAAATCTGCTTCAGACTGGATTCAACTGGCAATCTTCTTTCAAAAACCTGTGGTACACAAAAGAATAATTATTCAGTTATTGATGTTACACTCGCCTTTCAAAAATATTTAAAAGCATTTTTTCATCATTAACACCCATGAGGCAGTGGAATCATAAACCACAGAGCCACTGTATTTTATTGGATATCATTAGATCAACAGATATATTACTTGCATGCCTGAAAAATATGTTCAGAATTGAGCAATAAATAGATTGCTATAAATCAAAATCTACAGTGAATACAACAATTTACTTTTCTCCCAGTTTGCATTTTGCCATACATTTTGTAGATTCCAGATGTTATAAAATTAAACCCAAATGCCTCTCTTTTGAATTCCTCTGCTGCTGGATCAATAACGTAAAAAGGCACCTTTGGGCATTAGTCCATATACTGGATTTTTCATTCCCAAATGAGACAAATGGGAAAGAATTTATACTAGAATTTCTGTTACCATGTATATGCAAACCAATAATATGTTCCTATAGGACTCATGTGGAAAGACATTAGGCTTTAGATCCTTTATAACATTTTATCAGGAAACTTGTTAGAAAACAATATATGATTGCTTACTGTACAGAGATTAAAAATGTTCCTTTTTTGGAATATAGTTCCCAGAATCCCTCAGCAAGCATGGCCACAGCCATGCTCATGGGGTAAACGGAAGCTTTCTGGAGTTTTCAAGATCTGTGCTAACATGATAACAACAGCAATCCTATAGGTAAGTTCTTGCTACTAGTTTATGAACCAATGGCTGTCATCATGTATTTAACCAGTACAGCACTCAGCTAGATATCAAGTGGCAATGGAAGCTGCTGAGATGGGGGGAAAGGTCGAAATTGGCTACACTCTCATATCCAGCATTATCATGAAAGGGAAAGCAAAGACCACTGGATCAGCACTGTGCAGATATGTTGCTGATGAGTTCCAGCAGTACCCAGTATAAGACACTAATATAATTTTCTGTCAGATGCAATAAGTAGCCAAGAACTTGCATGGCCCTGGTTTAGCATCTCCAGTCTCTACTCAAAATATCTGCCAGAAGCTTGTGGGTCCCCTTCCACTTGACCACATTCAGTGGTAGTAGCTGATTACTACCCTGGTTGGTCAAATGGGAACAAAATGTTGGACTATGTAGTCAATAGACATAACCCAGTGTGGCTGTTCTTCTGTTCTTACATTATGTTTTTAAATAGCTACCTGATGACGCAGTGGTTAAATGCCAGTGCTGCAGCCACAACATTGCAAATTCTATCCCAAGGGCTCCAAGGTTGACTCAGCCTTCCATCCTTTTTTTAGGTTGGTAAAATGAGTACCCGGCTTGTGGATGCAATTAGCTAACACACACTGGAAAGCACTTAATGTGGTGTAGATGTGTAAAGTGCTATTGCTTAACAATTTGTAAGCTTCTCTGAGAGCCTTTGTGGCTGAAGAGCAGGGTATAAATAAAAAAAACAAAAACAAAATATGCCACTGGTGCAGGACCAGACCTGCAGTAACAGCCCCCAGTTGTTGTTCCTGAACACCCTGGCCATTACCATGCAAAGCTGCATATGCCACATGTCTGTTCTGGAAAACTAGCCTACTGCCTCAATTGCAGTGGATTATACTATCTTGTTAATTGTCAGTTCAGTTAGCTTCTGTAGAAGGATTCAGGATTCACCTCATGAATAGGTGCTAGACTAGACTAGTATTCCTGCTAGACTAGGAATACAGGAGAGCAGGTTTTGAATCCTTGCTCAGCCACAGAAACCTACACTCTCTCAGTGTAGGAAGTCTAAGAGGAAGGCAATGGCAAGCCTCCTCTGAATAAACCTTGCCAAGAAAACCTTATGACAGGATCACTGTAAGATAGAGTTGACTTTAAGGCACATAACAAAAACAAAAACAAAATATGCACTACCGAGATTGACTATAAAGACAAAGTAGTTCCACCTAACCACAACTATTTTGACTAAGAATAAACTAACTGTTCTTAATGCTCCACCTGCATCAGGTTTTCCACACTGAATTGGCCCCAGTTCCTATACTGTACAGTGAGAGCACTTGGTATCCTTTCTTTATCTGAACTTTTGAACTCCTGTTACACTGTCAGTATCCTTTGAATTCTGAACTAATGAGGTTTTAGTTAGTCACTTTCCTTACTGAGCTCTCCCTGTGTATTACAAAGGCTTATAAAAATTAGTTCATCTCCCCCTCCTTGGGAAATATTCTGCCTCATATGGGAAAAGCTTCAGTGAGTGAGCAAGTTTGCTTAACTGGGAGAGTGGGTCAGTTTGCCTGTCTGCTGATTCATAATTTCCATGGAATACAATCTGCATGTCTACTTGAAACAGTCAGAGAGGAGTTTTGCTTTCTAGAGGCCTGATCTGGGTTTTTTTTTTTTTTTTAGCTTGCTTAGCTGTCTCCACCTTTTCCCACTTTGCTTTCAACACAAGCATAGCCCTTGTGTGCAGTAGACTACTATATGCATGCCTCCTGTATGCCTGTCCATCCCAGCCTTCCTTGTTAGTTCATTTCAGGGAATGCTGCTTCCAATATATAACCATGTCACTATTTTAAATGAGGCAGAATCTGTCCGAAATAATCTATTTTAAAGTTTCCCAGTTAGGAATGAACTAATAATATCTACATATTAAATGTAAAGGGGATGATAGGTAAATTAAATAATTACAGTACTTGTGCCCCAAGTATATTTTCACTAGTTTAGTTTGTTTAGCACTTTAAGTTGGTACAGTAGATTGAATGCTATTTTATGTTACTTATTTACTCAAATGCATGTTCCACTTTCCTAAACACATGTTAATGTTGTTCTTTGGCTTGGCAAGGCTCACTTGGCTGCTTTGTAACACTTTACCCTTGACATAGCAGGGTTAAACTGCAGTATGGAAAGTCAAGTACTTTGAAGAAGGGTATACAAATTTAGTATTTGCAAGAAACCTGCTTTACTTGCTCATGTCAATGAATACTAGACGTCCACCTCAGACTGGTTTATAGACCAAGTGATGTAAGTTATCTAGAGCAGTCTCTGGTGCTGTGCGTCACTAAAGCAGGCGTCACTCCTTGCCCCAACTATGTCACCTGGTGCACACACACCCTAGTGCCGCTGCTGCTCTGGTGCACCTTTTCTCTAAGAATAAGATCATTTGTTGTTCTACTACTCTTTTCCAAACAATAGCAATGGCAATAATAGTTAACTTTTAGAAGACAAACATACTTTTTTGAACAAAAAACACTACTGTAGCACATCACTATGCAGTAACTTAAGAGATCTTTGTAAAGACAGACATTATTAATCATTTACCCAATACTTTTATAGTTACTTCTAGGACTTGCTACATCAGCAAAGATATCCCTAACAAGGCATCCTGTTAGGCATCTACAGCAGCAACATTCTGAAAATAAGATGAAATCTTATTGGTGCTGCATGGATATTATAGTGGCAATCCTAATGCAGATTAAATGCTTCCAAACAAATGATCAGCGTCTGAATCAAAGTCCAATTCTCATTGTTGTTGTTCTGTGCCTTCAAGTAGTTTCCGACTTATGGCAAGCCTAAAGCAAATGGATCACAGGATTTTCTTGGCAAGATGTGTTCAGAAGGGCTTTGCCACTGCCCTCCTCTGAGGCTGAGAGAGTGTGACTTGCCCAAGATCACCCAGTGTGTTTTCATAGCCAAGTGGAGATTCGAACACTGGTCTCCAGAGTCACAGTCCAATGCTCAAACAACTACACCATGCTGGCTCCTCCACTTCTCATATTCTTCCCTATTAAAGCCATGTAATAATTATTTTCATTTTCAGGCAAATATTTGAGATACAGCAACTTGGCACTGAGTTTCTGGCTAACCTTAAATGTGAAATCTAGATTACTTGATTGACACCCAACATTCTGCTCAATAAATCAACCAGCTTTGGTTAATAACTAAATAAATTAGCTTTAAAAACTCCCATTTCAAATTCTCTGTTCTTATTTTCAACAGCTGGAACAAAACCCAAACGTGCACCAGAGGCATCAATTATCTCATATCTAATTAATATGTAAGAAGAATAAACACAACATATTAACTAAGGCTGACTCACTTTCTTTCTAAATAATTAGTGAAACAGCATTTCTCCCAAACATTTTGTTGATATCATATCCTAATGATAAGCATATACTGTACAACAAAGTTTGAATTGATCCACACCTGGGAAACTGTTCAAACTGAAATGGTAATGAGGATCTAACCTAGGACTGAGGCAGTGTATGGATCTATCACTGAAGGAGCACTAAAGTCAGGGCCGGTTTAAGGGCTCTACGGCACCTGCAGCCACAGGGGGGCCCGTCATTGTGGAGGGGCCCCATCATAACCCTCCTCCTGCAAAAGCATTATTAGTAATAATCTGAATATCCTGTACCTGTGAATAGGTTAGATCAGGTTAGGTTACATTGACCTGAGATAAACATATGTCCCCCCTGCCACAAATAAAGTGTTGCAGGGGGACCTAAAATTCCTTAACCGGCCTTGACTGAAGTCACTCTGGATTTTATTGCTATTCTTCCCACAGCTGCTCTGATTTGAACTGGAGCTGTGCTGATGCCAAAACCCTGAAAGGCAAAGATCCAGCACTGTAAGAACATCTATTCAACAAGGCAGCTGCAGGAAGAGCAGGGGTAAAGTCCAGAGTGGATTCATCAACCCCATGGCAGCAGATCCACCACCTGCCCCTGATGGGACCAAGGAAAACAGGGTGCAACTCTGCCTCCTGTGTAAACATAGGTGTAGAAAAGGCCAAAGTAACCTTCCCCTCATTCAACTGGGGACTTTTGTCATTATTCGCATGTGGCAGTTGTACCAAACACACTACATACATCTTGGCGGGCTCATTACTCTAAATGGGACCATCTTGGCACAATTTAGGGCATCAACAACTGAGGCTGCTGCCACACTGTAGAAATAATGCAGTTTGACACGGCTTTAACTGCTGTGGCTCAATGCGCTGGAATTCTGGGATTTGTGCTTTTGTGAGGTATTTAGCCTTCTGTCAGAGAGCTGCCACAGCAAACTACAGAGTTTGTTGTAGTGCCACAACAAACTACAGAGTTTGTTGTAGTGCCACAACAAACTACAAACCCCAGGATTCCATATGAAGGAGCCAGGATAGTTAAAGCAGTGTCAAACTGCATTATATCTGCAGTGTGGCAGCAGCCTCAGTCTTGTCCCCAGATTCTGACATTCAACAGTTTTCAGGAAATAAGAGCAGATCCACATATGGAGGCTCAGATAATGGCAGGCTGTCAAGAGGGATGGATTTGTGAAGATGCAATGTACTCAGCATAACTGTGGCACACCATTGGAGGCACTGTGATGACACAACCACACTGAATTTTTATGGATGGTCTCTACACATCCTACACTCACAGTGGATTCAAAATGGCAACATAGGCCATTAATTGCAGAAATGATCTGAATTACATTTTTGCATTAAATCTGGCATATCATCTTACATATCTGTGCAAGAATGTGATAACTGTGTATACCTGTATTTGATTTTGAAGCAAATTGTCTAATAAGAATTACAGAAATGGTGACACAGAAGTTCATGTTCAACATTGCTTCAGAGAGGAGTACTTTTGAATGTGTATCATGCTTTGTTTCAAATTTTTTTTAAAAAAAAATCATTTGTATTATTAAGGAAATAGTAGATGAAGTGCCACTTCCTCTGACAATGTAACAAGTATTCTTGAGGTTTATTTTTCTGATAACAAACTTAATACTTATACTAACCACAATACTAAAGTGGTTTTGCTTCTCACATTATATCTTTTTTAGAGTCATCATTCTGCACTACACACTATTATAAATTTACCCAAGCTCTGAGCCTTTTGACTATCTACCATGAAAAAATTGTTATCCAGAAATCACTGAAAAGACAAAGAGCCCTTGCTCTCTCTTGCTCAATTTGCCTGTTCCTTCTCTCTCTAGTAGTCTGAATTCCACCTGATAATAATGACGCTTCCTTAATAAAGCAAGCTATTTTTTACCTTGGCTAATTCTTACGATTTCACTGGAAAAGATTAATATTTACACATAAACCAATGAATTACAATAGCTCCTATTATTGTAGTTCAAGTTGTGTCATTTCCTTTTATGATTAATTTTGCAAGTACTTTATCACTTCCTCATAAAATGGTCAAAACTGAACTGCCCTGCATTAGTCACTCATGAAAGATCAGGGCTTTTTAAAAAACCCACCTAAAGTTGTTTGCAGTGCCAAATGTCAAGGTTAGCATTGTAACAATCAATACTCCCTCCTGTTTGTTTAATGTTATAACCTGACAACCAGATTTATTTTAAGATGGCAATAACCTTGTTTGTGACTATAGAAGTATGTATCCTGAAGCCTTTGGACAGACACCTAATTCTATCCAAGAAGAACAATGCAAAGCTAACTAAAAGATCTGCTCGCTGTATAGGGTTATGAATAGGCAGAAGCGTCTTCTCCCTGATTAACTGGCTTCCTGCTGGCTGAACTCGCCTTAGGCTGGCATAGCCTCTTTCTGCCAACTGATCTCAGAGATCAACCAGCAAAATGATCTGCCTGCACAACTGTCTTGCCAGTTGAGACCAGCTGGCAGAAGATCCAAATGGGAAAGAGAATGGGTGAAGCGATGGAGGAACCATGTTATGCCACATCCAAACTTCCCCCACACACTTAGGGCTCCTAGGAGTACAAATTTCAACACCTGTAGCCCATTAAGGGTTTGAATTCAACACAGCCTCAGCTGGTTTACTGTTGGTTTAGTGGCCCATGGCCATCTTGGCCAGTTAGAATTGAATAGGAGGTGATGGCAGAGAGGAGCATGTAGAATGAAGTGAAGAATCTCTGTGGTTAGAATGAGATTTGCCTTGGGAAATCTCCAGGGATGGCCCTATCATTAGAAAGAGTGAGGCGGCTGCTCCAGAGAGCAAGATTTGGGTAGTAAATTGTTAATTTATTATTGTATTTTTACTGCAGGAAGTGGAGGAAAGAGGCGATGATGGGATTAGCTGCCTCATGTGCTAAAATAATTTGCATGGCTTTTTGTATGTACAGAACTTGATATGGGTTGGTAGGAAGGGAGAATTTGTTGCCCTGTTTCAAGCAGCAAAGTGTCTTTGGCCATTCCTGAGTATGCTCTTTTATTTTATCTTTATCATAATGAGCAACTATGGGGGGATCACTACCTGAACTGCAGTCTGGTCTGCTATTTTTATTCTGTTTCCACTGTAAATTGTATATCAAGCAAAAAACTCAGACATAGATGTGCAAGAAAGCAAAAAAAAATGTACAAAATGAAATAAGGCTGCTAGCATTAAACTAATCTTATGATCCAAGGAAAAGAAGGAAAGTCAAAACAACAGGATTTGGTTATGGGTAATAGTCCTCAATACACATCAGTTTCTCATCATATCCTTCTTTTCCTTGGTTCAGGAACCAAGAAATGAGCAATCTCTCAACACAGATCTGTTTCCTGCCATCTATTTCCCAGATCATTGTACATTTGCAATAATCTATCATTTGCAGATTATACATTGTACATTTACAGATTATCATAATAATACTAATCATCTCATCTTTTAATGTTGTTCCCTTTTATCCTCCCTGCTCCTATTGCAGGCACAATTAAAGAACCCATGCTTCCCCTTTTTATCATGTTGAGAGACTGGAAAGGTTATTTTTTGGACTACACCTTCCAGAATCCCTTTGCCAATGCAACTTCTAACCATGCTGGCTTGGTACTTTGGGAGAGCTGTAGTCCAAACAGTAACTTTTCAAGGTTTCAGATAATTTCCCAGTGAATTGGTTGTGAGCAGGATTATTGTACAAAATCTGTACTAAAACAAAATAGAGTTAATGACTGCAAAAGACCAGCAACAATTGATAAATATTTGAGCGCTAGGGACTCTTTCTAATATACACTATTAATAGGACTGATCTTGCAACTTCTACTAACACCTGCAAGGTGCACAGAATATTCACTGTAACAGTACAGTACTTTCTAAGCATATGGACAGTTTCAGTTTATGAGTCATCAAAAGAGCCAATCAAATTCTTACTATAGGATTAAGTATAAATGAATACTGTAATACCAAGTTCCTCATTTTGAAGGAAAGAAATCACACAATTTTAAAGACTAATAATTTGTACTGTACATGTACACTTGAAGTACAGTACATGGGAGGGCAGATCTGAGGTACATGGAAGGAGAGCAAGGAGAAGTATAGTAAGGAAAACCTTTGTTGGGTGAGTGGAAGTCTGCTCCTGAAACATTAGATGTAGTTCTTAAATGTTCAGATTACAGGACCTACTCATAATTAATTTCTATGCCTGCATAACACACATAAGAAATTTCTTTCCTATTGAATCTCTAAGAGATAACAGAAAAGAACACCTGAAAGTCAGAGATCTACATAACATGTAAACTGTAACATCTGAAAGATCACCTCTCCATAAAGCTGCCCGCCTGTACTTTAAAATATGGAGAGGGATGTAACCATGGCAAGAGAGCATAGAGGCTCAGCTCCCTCAAATATCCACCTAACCTCCTCTTCCAGAGGTCACCGGTCACTTTCTGCCAATGACTCTCCCTGCCTGCATGTATATTTATCTCCTAGTGCAAGATCTGAAGCCTACTTAATAATGTATTTACAAGAATCACATGTCACCAAATTTTCATTTAACTATGCTGGAAAGCTCATTAAATGCCAACCACCCCAATTCAAAATTTCTGGCTATGGACTTAGACAGGCAAGGTTCTTCTTCTAGTACCCTGATAGATTATGTGACAAGAAAAGAGACAGTAGAGACTTCCCAGTGATTGCAGCTATGGAGTATCCTACCTATGGAAGTGTGACTGACACTGATACTATACTCTATATTGTGCCAGCTCAAAACCTATTTGGTCACCCAGGCATTTAAAAATAGTTTATTTCAAGCTGGTTGATGTGAGTTGATTGTTTTGTACATTTCCTGCCTTTTACCACTGGAGTTGTTGTTATGTTTTGTTCATATCCCCCATTATCTCCCAGAACTGCAACTTAAGGCAGTGTACAAAATTAAATCCAATACAATAAGATAAAAAAAATCAGACAAAAGATTATTGTTAAAATGTAATTAAACTATCTACTGTATAACACTAAAAAAACAAAAGCATCAATTAAAAATAGTATTTATTTATCAACTTTGTTATTTTGTTGATTTTGATGCATATTGTTAATATTTGTTTTCACTGTACATTTTTAAAAATTACATTTGGCGTACCACTAGTATTGTAAGATAAAATAAAGTATGTACATATTTTAATAAATAAATCATATAAATGTAAGAAAATCACACTGTTTTCAGTCATTTAAGTATAAATACAAAATTAATGCATGCAGTTCCACAGTACTTCTATTTTACCAACTGTAAGGATCAGAAAGTGATGTAATTTCTTTCATCATTATGAGTAAACAAGTTACTGTCTCTTCTATTAATTCACTATTCTCTAAAAGCTAAGTTATGGAAATTGCATGTCTAAATTGTCTTTTAAGCAATGAAAGTTAGTGGGCTCACATTTGACCTATATGAGAAGTCCAATTTAACTTTCGATCCGATACTGTACTGTACTTCCTATTGAACCTAGTAAGATTTACTCCCAGGTAAACATCCATAGGATTCTTCTGCATTACTTTGTTACAAAATAACCAAAAAACATTTCACTTTAGAAAAATTGCTTTTAGTAATGTAGACTACCTAGCATGAATTTCTGCGAGTAATCCACAAGGATACACATAGATGAAAGAGCTTTACCGTGAGAAAGAAAAGAAACTGTAAAGAATCACAATTTAAAGAGTGTATTGCTTTGGAAGGCAATTCTTCCATCCCTATTGTTACCAAGATTCACAGAATCCAATAGGACCGCTAATCAGTACACACAAATAAATACAGGCACATCTACATGTTATATAGATTTCTTTTTATTACGGTATATAGATTTCTTTTTCCTGTATTTATAATTATTTGCTAATAAGATCTTCAGAAAATAGCTCGGGCTTTTTGGTGTTGCTGTTGCCTGCATTCTCAAAGCAAGCAAAAGGATGATGGAATTCTAAATCTGCGCTTTGAATAAAATCTCTATTCTATTTAAAACAAATGGCTCACTACTGGATTAATCTTAGTATGTTTCCACCAGCTCAAAAGGCCAAGCTTAGCGTAATAGACCAACCACTTATCTCATTGTTCCAGTTTATTTCCATGGTGTCTGTGTGAAAGAAACACCTTCCCTATAATGGCCACATTAAAGTCATTATATATTCAAAGCTAAAAACATTACTTTTATTTTATTCATGCTAAACAGGAAAACAGCAACAGGACTTATGGGTTGTATATTGAACTTAAATAGGCAAAGGGGGCCTCCTACCTCATATCATAGGCTCTCAGGGCAGCATACCAATGAAATAACTTTAGAATAATTTAGAACAATTCAAATTTTAAATAATGAGAAATAATATAAACAGTCATATTGAATGATTTAATAATTAAAACAGATTAAGACAGTTAAAAACTTGTACAGGTTTGGGCAAAATTGTTAAAGCCCAAAGGCTTTGATGAAAAGGCATGTTTTAACCTGGCACTGAAACCAGTGTTGGTGCCAATCAGGCATCTAAGGCAGGGAAATTTCACAACCAGGTACAATACTGCCCCCTCCCCATTTTAAGGGCCACAGGATCATACATGCGTACATATTCTTCCACAATAATTATCTCAAAATGTTCACATTTCAGGGACAGAAAAGTTACTTCAGGGGGGCTTTTTAATCTTTTCTGGGGTACAGCCTGAAGCTCAACTTAAATCAAACTTGGAAAACAAATTTGCCAACAGACTGTTTTGGGAGAAGAATGTAAAAGGATCATAGCTTATTATACCATCAACTATCCCTTAGACATCCCATGTAGTTTAAAACAGGAATGTACACAAAACTCTTACAGACAATGATACTTAAAGTGGTGGTTCTGTGAACTGATGCTATGCTAGAAGCTACTGGCTGTTGATCCATGGTGTTTCCAGGAAAGGGCAGGGCAGCTGTAATCAATGGACACAAATATGGTACTGGTCCCTGGCACATTGGGTTGGGGGACCCAGAGGGGCCATCTTACAACACAGTCCTAATTCCATGCATGTCTATGCAAGAGCAAAACCCACTGAAGTCAATGGATCTTAATTCTGAGTAAGTCTTAAAGGACTGCGGCCTTAACTCAGCAAAAATGTGCCCAAATTTTAATTATCACCAGGTTCCAGAATAAAATATGTTAAACTGACAATTATCTCAAAGCATGCATCATCATTTTACAAAAATGTGAAATTACATTTAATTTTTTTAAAAAAATAGTTTTGTTTCCCAATCACTCAACTGCCAAACAAGTAATTTGGGGGATGGGGTGGGGTGGCTGGCTGGCTGGCTGGCTGGATAACAGGCATTTTGTTTCATAGTATAATCCATTTGCAGCAGAGAAATACCGTACTGTAAAAATTATCCTTTTCTAGAGCAAAGGTCTCTTACATAATACCAATGCCAAGCATTAATGCAATGTTGTGTTGGACAAAGACCAAGAAAAGTGCAATTTAGTTATATCAAACATTGTAGGAATGCTAATTAAATTTGGTCATTTCTTTTTTTAAAAAAGATACAAAGTTTTTCTACAGTAGTTTTTGAACAGTTATTTTTTCCCATCAGTCTGAACAACAGTCAAATATAATTTCACTGGTTCGTTCACTCACTTGCTTTTGCTTGTCAAACCTGCCACTAGTGTCTGTTAAAGTTACACACATATACTGTATATATTTCTCTTGGGTATGTTGTCATTTCCAGTGTGCTGATTGGCTGCTTAGGAAACTGACCAACCAATCAAAGCTCTCTTGGGCAGCCAATCAGCACACTGGGGACGGGATCATGTGGAAGTTTCAGTCCTTTCTAAACATGGCTGAGGAAGAGGGGGTGTGAATAGCATCGGGGATGTGGTGTGTGTGTGTGCCTGAGCGCAGGGGGTGTGTGTGCGAACCTGGCGGGGGGTGGAGCACAAGCCTGGGGGGGCACAAGCCTGGCAGCGGAGGTGCGCAAGCCTGGTGGCAGGGAGTGGGGACACATGCTTGGTGGTGGAGGGGTGCACCTGGCTGTGGGGGGGGGCGCAAGCCTGGTGGCGTGAGGGGTGTGGTGCCCAAGCCTGGTGGTGGGGTGCATCTGGCAGTGGGGGGGGGCATGAGCCTGGTGGCGGGGGGCACGTGAGCCTGGGGGGGGGAAGTTTGAAGGTGTATGTTACACCAGGTATAGCTAGTTGCGCTTGAAATGTTTCTACAAACTGAGGTTTAAACTGCATATATTATTTGGTTGAAAATCATCTGAGGTTTTGCCTGAGGATCTGCAGGATTTTTCTCTCACAAAAGACTGCACAACCATAGCAAGGACCTCTAGAAGAATCTGCTAAACCAAATGAGTCAGATCTGTTGCTTAATAATACGCAATAACCCTACAACAAAGCATTTCATTGTTCAGGTTATTGCATCAGAGTGATGTTATAATAACCACAGATCAGAACAACAATGTAACAAGGCAGCCATCTGGGAAAAGAACATTATTACATAAATGAAGTTTGCACAGCCTTTAGCAGAATATAAGACCAGTTTTAAATAAGCTAAAGGTATATGTTTTGTTTCAAGATAAAAGTACACAGCAGTGATTAATGTCCTACAGCGATTAGACATGCATTGCTAACTATTTTTCTTCACAGAAGATAAACTACAAGAAACCTGCATAAGCTCACATTGCTACTGGGAAGCCTTTAAACTTTTTAACAAATCTCTGACCATTGCATTTAAAACAAACAAACAAGCAAAAATAAATTCCATCACAAATCTGAAACTGTAAAACTAAATCCATAAAGCTGAAGTGCATGAAGTTGTTGTTGTTGTGTGCCTTCAAGTCCTTTCTGACTTATGGCAACCCTAAGGCGAACCTATTATAGGGGCTCCATCTGCACTACAGAAATAATGCAGATTGACACTGCTTTAACTGCTATAGCTCAATGCTATAGAATTCTGGGATCTGTAGTTTTGTGAGATATTTAGCCTTCTCTGTTAGAGAGCTCTACAAATCCTAGGATTCTATAGCATTGAGCCATGGCAGTTAAAGCAGTGTCAAACTTCATTATTTCTGCAGTGCAAATGCAGCCAGGGCTTTCTGAGGTTGAGAATGTGTGACTTGCCCAAGGTCACCTAGTGGGTTTTCATGGCTGAGCGGGGATTCAAAGCCTGGTCTACACAGTCATAGTCCAGCACTCAAACTACTACATCATGCTGGCTCAGTGAAGTGCATGAAGACTAGTCTGAAATCCTTTGGTGAATCAAAACTTAAAATAGGTGGCAATTAAAAATGGAAAGGAAATAATAATTATGATGAAATCTGTTATCAAATTAATGTCCAATCAAATGCAAACTCCTAGCAGACATTCATCCATCAGCATCTGGTAGCACAAGGGATCTACATGATTCATTAGGTCCAAAGCAGAACAGTGGATGATGGAAGGTTGGCTTTAAAACTAGGATCCATTTTCTCCCTCACTGGTAAACTCTGAAGGGTGGCCTTGGTGTTTCACAGGTATGTACAACCCCCAAACCTTATGTTCATGAAAACTGAGCAAAATAAACATTGATGCATTTTACACAATAAGTATTCTGCAGAATTATAAAAATAAGTCTGGACTGTTTAAATCTTGGAACAAAAGTCAACTGAAAAGTTAATTCAGGAAAATAATAAATATTTATGATCAAATACTGTATTACTCTTATGGAATAATAATGGGGGGGGCTGAATTTAAAAAATTCTGTCTTAAAAACTCATGGTGAATACAAATAAGAACACAGCAGCTAGTAGTCAACTGGCACACATAAGGAGATGCAGGTCTGCCAAATGAGGCAACCTGATATGCTAACCAAAGCAACAGTACAGTAACTGAGACTAAACGGTCATGGCCAAGCTGGGAGCAACAGTAGAAAAAGGAGATTAGCAAAGTCCAGATCAGAAAAATGGGTCCAGAGATTCCGATTCTTCTAAATTCTTTAAGAATTGCCAGTAATGGGAATCTAGTTCTGATGATAAAATATACCAAGTAATACCAAGCAACAAAATAGCCTATGAAAAGGCAATCAAACAAAGAACTGTTTAGCATCACCCGCTATGTATTTCTGAGTGACCAATGCTCAAAAATATTTAAGTATCTCAAGTGCATCTGTATAAAACTGAGGTATTTAAAAGTAATTGAGGCCTGTTTATGTTCCATTTTTTTCTCTTGAATCAGTTCTTAAGGAAAATTAAATTGAAAAAACATATACAACAAAATAACCATTGACACAGATCCAATTACAATGGATTAAAAGAAACTAACAAATCTGTAAATGTGATCACACATATCAATAAAGTATAAAAATAATGGCATGGTCTGGGGAAACGCAACAGTCAACTACATGGGATGTTAACAGGATACTATTGTTAGCATAGTTAGTGCTGAGCAACTTTTAGTCTGTTTCAGTCTGTTTTAAGGTATTATCTGCTTTTTTTTCCTTTTTGTCCTTTCTTAAATTTGCGTTACCCTGTAGATATAATTTATATTGAAGAACTTATATTACAAATGTTACAGAAATATTTTGAATGACTAAATTGGCATTACCTGCACATTATCAACTCGGATTTCAATATCCCACCAAATATAAGATATTTGTGCAATATGGTGTAGCTACATATTTATGGCTTAACTAGGTTGTGATTTATCCTTAGCCTTATGGAGTATCCCTACACTACATTACTCTAGCCATCTGAGAATAGCCTATGGTACTAATGTCAGAGGTTTAGATAGACACCAAAGTTAGTATATATCAGTGTCCTTTACAAGTAATGTCTTTCAGTACATCAAATATTTTATTAAATTATTCCATGGAACCAGTGCACTAGATCAGACTTCCTCAACCTCACATCCTCCAGATGGACTACAATCCCCATCATTCCAAACGAGCATACCATGGTAGATACACATGAGATTATGCTATAAATTATCTGATGATTATGAAACGTGTTATTTAACTCCATCACCACTTCTGCAAGCATGGTGGCCAGTGTACAGGCTATGTCAATAGAAAATTTGCCAAATAGGCACACATTGACAGCCCACAACCCAGAATGGCTTTGTGTGAGAGATCATATGTGTATGATCACTCCAGAAATGAAGCAATCCAAGACTTCTTTCTATTTGTTTACTATGGAAATTTCATAACAGGAAAATTCACTCATATGCCACTATGCTACTATATAGGAAATCTACGTTCACAGCTCATTATCAGCTCAGCTGAGTAACAAGATTAACATTTCAAAAAGCCTGGAGAAAAGGAATGAGCCAAAATGACATCACCAAGAGCAAATGTGTGTGTGTGTATAAAATCTTTAATTTTTAAAAAATGTTTGTGGTTCCAAGAACTCCAGATGACATGAACTATTAAAGTATGTTCCTTCTGTTTACTCAGCTAGGCTATGAACTTTGGAAAATATGTGCAACCACATACTGCTTCTATCAGCAGAATTTGAAATGGCAATATTCCTTTCTGATTAAAGCTTTGTTATGTACCCCAAAATTTGCTCCAAGGGAATTAGAAACCTCATGAAGTCTGATTTCAGAGGGCACTGAAGGTTGCAAGATGGAAGGTAGGGGAACACATTTCTGTGAGGCTGATGCTGTGGTGCCAATATGACATTGTATTGAGGCCAATAAATTCAAACCTTGTATAGAGACTGGACAAGCAGATGTAGCATCCCTCTAAATAGAAACCTAAAGTTTATTTATTTATTTAATTTATATCCCACCTTTGAATTGGGACAATCTTTATTACTCGCAATTCTTACACCAATGAATGCAAATAACTAAGTATCTGATAAAGTTTGCCCATGCAAGCAGAAGAGCAATGGGGAAGAGCATTAGTGACCTGTGGCAAAAAATAAAATAAAATTTAAATTTAAAAAAATCTGTCATGCTCAAGTTTTGTTATCTCAAACCATTTGAGAGGCTTTTACAGGGATGAGAGGCTTCCATGAGTAATATCAAATAGACTCTATCTTAAGCCAGTGTGGAGTTGGGAGGGAAGAGTTCATGTGCTTTTACTTGCTTCACAATACTTGCCTCTAGCCAAACTGGTTCTGGAACCTGCAGATGGCAATTCTTGTCCTGGAAACCTCCATTCAAGTGCTCTTGCTTTGGTAATTCATTACTTTTCTAAGAACCTCCCAAACAATGATGATCTAATAAACCCTGGTTTTCCTACTCCCTGATAAGGAATGTGTTTGGTAACACATTTAATGTCACATTTTCAGATTATAGTATATGAAGTTATACTTTTAAATATAATGTTTATGTTACTTTAACCCAGTGATTTTGAGGGTTTTCTCTCTTTATTAATTCCAAAAGGTTGAAAAAAGAACGTTAAAGCAGAGGTGAAGAACATATAGCCCTCCAGATTTTATTCGACAGCACTTCCCATCATCTGTCACCACTGGCTTTGTTGGCTAGGGCTGATGAGAACTGCAGTCCAATAATACTAGAAAAGCTACATGCTCCCTACCTTAATTTAAAGTCTTAAACCCAAAGCTTTTTTTTATTTTATTTTTTTAAATAGCATGATTTATCATTCATTTCAATGTCATTGTTCAGGTGCCTGATTCAAAAATATGGCCTTAGGGGTCAGCCAACAACACACTGTAGATAAGTTCTTTTTTTTTTCTTTTTTTTTTTTTGTAGTCCCACCCCAGGCCAACATGGGAGATGAAGTCCAAAAAGTAACTTTTCTAAGTTTTGGCAAATAATGAAATCAAAACGAAGCTGCCTACTTCATTTTTAGGGGTCTGGCTCAGCCCAGAGTCATCAAGGACAAGGCATTTTAATAAGTCACGACTTTTTAAACTTCTTTGCAAGATTATTTATGCCCTCACATTTAGTCACCTAAAAAAAAAATCTGCCTGGAAAATTAGGGAGGGTTTAACCATAGAGAAAAAGATGGATTAAAAAATCGGCTTCCCCCAATTGAGTCCTCTCCATCAATTCAAATGTTGGAAGGGGATGATGTGAGTTTTACTCCAATCCATCTGGAGGACACCAGTTTGGGGAAGGCAAATCATTGCAATATTTTAGAAGGAAAATACCCACTGCACACACACACCTATATATATAAGCAAAATTTCTAAGTATAGTGGTGATATTTCCAACTATTATTATTAATTATATAAACTGCCAAGTAGTTATTTTCTGTTTCCTTGTGTGGTAATAGTCACTTTGGAGCTACAAGAATTAACTCCACCTATGACATAACACCTGAGGTAATCAATTTAGGTTAGTTGTATAAACATTTACCACCAGTGTTGTTGTCTGTTACCACCAGCAGAACATGGTTATTTTTAAGTCGTGCAAATGTACTTGCTTATGCCTTAGCTACTACCAGCATGGCTAATAACTGTTTTCATGCTTAGGCTCCAATCCTCTGGGACTGACCTCTGTGATTTAGGTTGCTATCCTGTGCAAACTTGCATGGGAATAAGCTCCACTCATATTATGTAGACATTGTGTAGGTTGGAACTACTAGTCCCACTCTACACACTGGAACTTAATTTGGAGTAAACATGAATGGGATCTTGCTGGCTGGTTAAAAACAACAACCAGGTAGTTAACATCAATGGGATTGCCAATTAGTTTATAACAACTGTGGCGGGGGCGGGGGACCCAACACTCTTCTATATGGTATACAGAACCTATTGGCAGCAATAATTAATCTTTTCTATTCTCTACAGGCCGCCTGCATATCCCTTCATCATTGGTGGGATCCAGCAATGGCTATATGCACCTCACACAGGACCACTGTATTTTAACCCAAAATATCAAGTTTCTTGTTCTCCAAATACCCTTTATTAGGAGAATGAATGCTTCACCACCCCAGTGACATGGAACTATAACATTAACATGCCTGTTAATAAATATATTACGGAATCTCTATGGAAAAGCTTCGGCCTAGGAGGGAAGGGCGCAGACAAGATGGTTGTTTGTTTGTTTTCACTCAGAAGCAACTGTGCCACAGCCAGTAACCACCAGTCATAGATTTATAGAATTGGAGCAGTGGGCAAGGTTCGTTTAATCCCTGTAGTCCTCCTTCACGGGCAGTCCTGAGTATTTCTGGCTTTCACCTTCAGCACAGTTGAAGATATATATATATATATATATATATATATCCACACATCTATTCATCAAAGCTAACCACTTCTGGGCCGTGGGAAAAGCAGAGACCTGGAAGGGCTGGGCCCTTTAGTCTGAGAGAAGTCCTCCTCTCTCACCGTCCCATTTCTGTCGAAAAGCGAGGCGGGCCAGGCGGCCTTCCAGGCGGCCAAAGCGAGGCCCAAAGGGGGCAGGGTCCCTGTGGTTGGCTGGGGAGGGAACGTGAGAGCCGCCTTGACACAGCCCCATTCCCGAGCCAGAAGGAGCCGAGAGAGAGAAAGGGAGGGAGGCGGCCAGGGGGAGAGGCTCTCTCCGCCCTCCCCTCCTCCCTTCACCCCCGCGTCGAGCAGCTCGAGTACACCCACTACGTGACTGGAGACGCATCCCTCCCTCTGGCCAGCTTGTTCTGCTCTCGCTCCCTGTCAGTACAAAACAACTGTTCGGCTGCTTTATTTACTCCTCTTGCCTAGCCTCGGCTCCAGCCCAGCCGCTCTCCCGCTCGCTCTTTTCCACCCGCCTTTTCGTCCCACACACACACACCCGCCGGCCCCGCTGGAGCGCTGCCTCGTCTTGCTCGCTCGCTCGCTCTCTCCCACTCCGCAGAACAAAGGAATGCGAAGCGCGGCGGCGGCGGCGCCATCCAGCCCCCTTCCTCCGCGCGCCCCTTTCCCAGTCATAACAACCAACGCCTAAGGCCGCCTTCCTCCCCAGAGCCCTCAGGCGCGCGCAGCCCCCCGCTCTCCCCTTGCCTCCCCCTCGAGTGAGGAGGGGGCGTGGGCCCCGTTGCCCCGGCAGGAGAACGGCTCTCTCTTACAACCGAAAGCGGAGGGGCGCCCCCCCACCTCACCCCACCCCACCCCTGTTGCTCGCAGCCCCGCTCTTCATTTGCGCACCCAGCTTAGCCAGGCGGACCCCACACCCACACACACACACACAAAAGGGCGAAGGGGTGGGTCGAAATGTCCACAGCAGCGACGCCTGGAAACTGGGAAAGCGCTCTGAAGGGAAATTAATACGACGACCCCCCCACCCCACCCCGGCGACGACCCCCAAACACTGAAAAGACCTTGGCGATGGAGAAGCAGCCGACGGCGAGTCCAACTCTGTGCCCCCTTCTTCTCCTCTGCCACTTCCTCCCCTGACAGCGCCTGAAAAGGACTTCTGAAGTGACTCTGTCAGGATGGGGTTCATTCTCCTCCCCACCCCAACCCCGCCCGCCCGCCCGCCTAAAGGACTCCCAGCTCAGGTGGGTTGGATTGTTGCAAAAGTAAGGGTTAAAAAGCACAAACCTGGAAAGGGAACAAATGCGCGATAAACCTGTTTCCACCACACGTTAGCATTTACAGGCATTGGGAATGTAATACTGACCTAAATTAGTCCCCCCCCCATGCTAACACAAATTATAATGCATAGGGATGTAAAGACTGGCCTCTCCACCTCCTTCGTCAGCCTGACTCCGTGGTTTTTCATTCTAATTAATTAGCGCGGGGAGGAGAAGCGAGGCGCTCACTTTCCCCGAAATGCGTGAACAAATCTGCTAAAGGGCTTTTTTTCCCTGTAGAGCTGGGCGGGGGGGGGAGAAGGAAGGGGGGAACCATCCATGAAAGCCAACACCTACCCGAGCACTTGATGTCTGGGCCAAATGCCTTCCTAAAAATACCAGCCCTTATCAAAACGTCTCCGAAGGCGTGGAGAGTTCAAAATGCAAGCAAATGTCCTTGAACGTCTGTTTGTACAGCTCTGGAGAAAAAGACCAGAAATAGCCCACGATGCCACAATTGCTCAAATGTGAGAGGGCTAAATATAGCCGTGCGCAATTTTCGTTTGAAGGAACATGGCACGCATTCAACAAGCCGAGCTGCCTCCCCATTTTTACACAGCGATCTACTTTTCTGGAAGGGGGGCGAGGCGGGAGGGGGCTCAAAGACTTTGGGAATCAGCACTTCGTCTGACGTTTCTTTTAAGGCCGAGATTGTTCTCGTTTCTTTGTGGCGAGATTGATCAAATCGCCTCAATTAGCTCCCTAGCCTGACTGCCAGCGAATTCTGTGGTTACATAATGCAACATTTCCAGGAACGATCAGGAAACGCAGCGCCTGAAAACCAGTTGCCAATAGGGAGCAAAGCGGCGGCGGGGGAGGGGGGGAAAGAGGGACATCAATCAATATTAAACACACAGAGACATTCGTTACGTGTGTTCTTTTAACAGAGGTTTAAAAAGTGGAATCCTGCAGGAAGAACGTAAGGACTTTTAGAAAGGGAATCTCGCCTTGCAGCAGCCTATACGAGTTTAACCACTTGCTTTGGAAGCGGGGGGTGCTTTACAAAGCCCGTTTTCTATAAAAGAGCCAGAGCAGAAGTAACGTGTAACTAGTGGCAGAATTCCCCCGCGTTGCACCCAAATAATCAAAGCATTGGAAGCTCACGTCCTATCTCAACGCTTGCCAATAATGCACAGTGGAGGGATTATGCAATCTGTGAAAGAGAACGGAGTCCCACCAAGCTCCCCTCTGGCTGTTAAGACCTCCATGGCTGGGGAGGGGGGATATGTATGTACCCCAAAACTCGTCTGAAATCGATGCAACTTGCCAACAGACACATTTCCCTTTATTTTCCCCCAACCCTCTACAATTTCTTTAGCTCAACCTCCCACCCTCGTCCCGATGCCGTCCACCCGGGAACACAAAACACCAGCCCTCCTCAAACAACAGGCGCCCGGTCTTTGGCCCTGGAAGGGAGGATTGCTTATTGCTCAGGGCCAGGCTCCAGCCGCGCCGCACGCCCTCCCCCTGGACGCTTTCCTCTTCCCCAACTTGACCACTTTTCCTCAGACCCGGAGGCACATTATGCAACGACACCACCGTCGAGAAGAGCCAAGCGCCAACACGCCACCCGCAAAGCCCGCGCTCCGGCCCGAGGGGCGCTGCGAGGAATCCAACGCCCAGCAGCCCGCCTTAAGGAAGGGGGAGGCGAGGTCCCAGCGCTGCCGTGCCAAGCGGGCGGGAAAAAAAAGTTACTTGGTCGATTCTAGGGACTGGTGAACGAACACATGTGTGTCATTTTGTTTTATTTTAAGGCCAGGCATGTGTAGAGAGGTAGGCTAAAGCGCAAACCCCAAAAGTCTAAAGAGGCGGAAAGCAAGGGCCAGAGAGGCGAGGAGGGAAAGGAGAAAGGGGGAAAGGGACAGGACTACGGAAGAGACTCTACCTTGGCCGCCTCCTCCCGCGGCTTCTCAGGGTGGGTGTCCGTCGGTCTGCCCGCTTCGCCTTCCTCAAGCGGACGCCTTTGGAGAGCCCAGAGGAGGCGGAAAGCGCGGAGGGCGTGAAGGGCTCCCAAGCCTGCACGGGAGAGACTCTCTCCCTCCCTCTCCAAGGCCGACCCCCGCCGTCAATGGGGCGCGCTCCCTTTTCGCAGCAGCCACCCCGACCAGTCCCACCCAGGGTGAGCGAGAGGAGAGGGCTGAGGGCGACGAAGCCAAGCGGGGCGCAGAACGGGCGCCCTCCTCCTCCTCAGCCGCCGCCGCTGGAGCGAGATGTGTGTTAGTAGGTCAATACTGTAGGCTCCTCACAACGTCCAACCCTCATGCCAGCCTTTGCGCTGACTGGCGGCGGCTCGGTCCCAATCAGAGCTCGGCGGGGCTCGGGGAGCAGCCAATGGATGGCTGGGGAAGGGCAGGGCCAGGCTTGAATTGAACCCCTTCCCTCAGCCCCCCGCCTTCCTCCTCCTCCTCCTCCTCCCCCCTCCCTCCCTCGCGGGAACCGGGCGTGTGGTACAGTAGATGGATGCGCTGGCTATTGCATAACGAGGCGAAGCGGGAGGAGGGGGAGGCAGGCAAGCGAGAGCAGGCCGCTGCCATTTACGTAATGGCCCAATGGAGAGCCCGAGAGGCCCGGAGGAAGGGGGAGGCAGGCCGTACCCACACCCCCCGCGCGACTTCTCGCTCCGGGGCCGTGGAGTCACTCAGGTTGTCGAAGTGACATCACGGGCGCCGACACAACGCGGGGTGTGTGTGTGTGTGGCAGTTCTCGCGCTGTGATTTCGTCCCTGTCCACCCTCGAGGGGGGAATAAAGAGAGAAAGAAGAAATCACATTCCATGTGTTGCCTCTGGGTCAGAGCAGGGACTGACCACGTTTAGCCCCATGCATACCTACCTACCTACACAGGCGCCGCTACCTCTCGCCACCGCATCGTCTGTAGGCAAGCCCGCGGGGACATTATTCGCCACCTGCAAAAGGAGAGTTGTCCTTTCCGCAGAGAAAGGCGCACAAAAGAAGTTGACTTTCCTCTGCAGCGGGCGGATGTGGCCAGTGGGTCTATGTGGCATTGCTTCTGCTTGGGTCTTCTTGGTAGGGAAGCCTGTTTGGTTTCCCATTCTGCAGAAGAAACGTTGCTCTCAAGAAGCAGTTGCCCCAAAAGCCACAGTGAGCAATGCCCCTGTGTCATTATTTTCTAATAATTACATTGAAATTCTCTATTGGCAGGAAGCAGATGTATTCAAGTGGCTTCTGACTTACGCTAACCCTAAGACGAACCTATCACATGATTTTCTTGGCAAGATTTGTTCAGAGGGGGGATCCCTTTGCCTCCCTCTGAGGCTGAGAGTGTGTGATGCCCTCTGAAGCTGAGAGAGTGTGATCCAGAAGGTTTCCATGGCTAAGTGGGGATTTGAACCCTGTCTCCAGAGTCATAGTCCATAAGTTGGAAATGACTTGCAGGCACACAACAACACCTGTGATGGGCAACACTATCCCATTTGGGGCTGTATATTGGCCAAAAGTCAGACTTTCAACTGCAATTTCCAGGGGTTGGGGGTGGGGAAGAGTCAGGGGTTTGGGAGGAGGCTTAGGGACTGGAAGAATTTTAAGCTAATCCTGTACTCTGGGAAACCTCCAGGGGGGGGGCAATTAATTTTTTCTAGACAATTTGTCACCCAAAGAAATGGGAGACAGGTGGCCACAAAATGACTTGGGGCCATATATGGTCCACGGGCTGCACTTTGCCCATGCTTGGTCTACCCAGAGGTCTGGGCTTTAGAATCTTTTAAAGTATTTTGTGATTTTCCATTTGTTTTTTCAATTCCTATTACAGGGTCAGTCAAAGGCATTTTGCTAGCTAAGGCAAACCTCCACACACACACACATTGCACATGTGGAAGCCAATTAGACAGGCAATGATTTGTCTAAATTCTTTTAGGGTCAATAGTATGATAGTACAGAGCCAAGGTAGTATAGTGGTTTGAGTGGTGCGATTCTGGGAGACCAGGGTTTGAATCCTTGCTCAGCCATGGGAAATCCATTAGATGACCTTGGATGGGTCACACTTACAGGAAGGAGATGGTAAACCTCCACTGAATAAATATTGCCAAGAAAAGCCTACCATAGGATCACCATAATTTGGAACAGACTTGAAGGCCCATTGCAACAAGAAGTTTGATGATGCTAGTATTTTAGGATGGTCATGCTTGTGGTATTTACTGCACTGTACTTGTTAAAAATTCAGTGTCTGTTTGCTTGATGCAAATATAAATTGATGTGATTTCACTGACAGTGAATCTTACTTCAACACTGGCAGTATGGCAACCTCCTCCACTAATACCAGTGGGTGGAGGGATCAGGACAATCAAAGCAGAACATACACATCTCTGTTCCTCATTCCCTTGATACTGGTTTTTGTCCTTGAAGTTTCAACTTCTGTCTAGTGGTGAGGCCACCTCTGTCGTGATGGATAAGTACCAGTATGTTACTTATGCAACTTGAAGGAAATTCAGAAAGTAGGGAATGATGAAATCCAGATATAAAATAACAATAGAAAAATCGATAGAAAATAAGAAACATGCTAAATACGGTAACCACAGCCAGTTCTACAGTTATGGAAGAGGGAAGCAGTCGTCTCAGATGGGAGATGCTTTGAAGCAGCAGCAAGGTTTTGAAAGAGATTTCAGTGTGCACTTCATAAACTAGCCTGCAGCCTTTAGATATAGTGGGGTGTAACATTCTGTCAACAGAGGAGAAGAAAGATTCCATAGCCTTTTACACTTGTTATAGTACTATTATTAGACTCTGCCTGCTCTGGCTGCCTCCTGTAGAATTCTGGGGTTTGTAGTTTAGTGAGGCTTAAGAGCTTTCTGGCTGAGAGTTCTAAATGTCCCTCCCTAAACTGCAAATCCCAGGATTCCACAAGAGGCAGCCATTGCAGTTAAAGTGGAATAATAGCACTATAACAGTGTAGTGTGATAATCTCCTACAAGCAACATCTTGTTCTTTGCCACAGGCAGCACAATGTCTTGGGTATCTCTTGAATGTAACAAAGGAAGGATAATCAGAAGAGCCATTAAAACAAGTTTTACCACCATCACAATATTTTCCTTCCAATTTCTCCAGCAAACTGGAAAATAAATAAATAAAATGCAAGCTTCTTTTAATGGTTTTTCTCTTTTTGTCACTCACATTTATCAGTATGGTTTTCAGGGGTACTTGAAAGGCTGCTAAAATGGCACAGAGGTGACAAAAGTGATATGTATAATGTCCGCCCCTGGAGAATATCTGAATATTATGATTCATGATAAAGGAAAAATAAGCTAATAAGGTTCTGCGTAGGGGGGTGTCTAGCAGGGGAAATGAAAGTGATTTATGGAGGCAGGAAGGAAGCAGGTGGAGAGAAGAAAGCTTAAGAGGTATCAGTATTCAGTTATGGGTGCGTGTGTGTCGGTCCCTTTTTTTTTTACAACCTACCTACGTACCTATTGTTTTTACCAAGTAAGTTGCTTAATGTGGTTAACGTTTGTGCCATCAAAGTGAGACACTTGTGAACTACATTCCTCCCTAAACCTGGTGGGCAGGAAGATAAACCAAAAGCATTTGCAGTGGGAACCAAGCAGGTTGTCAAATAAGAAAAGGTGGCAGGAATCAAAGTATTGGTGGATTTGGACAGGTGCTGTGTGTTTCATCTTGTTCTTAAGCTTAGGAAGCAGAGAGAGTTTTCAGAGTCCACTTTCATTCACTCTCCCTTCCCCCCCCTCAGCCACAGACTAATGAGCTGGCTTTCAATGCTGAACAAAAGAAAATGGGGAAGAAGAAAACTTGCTATCAAAAGACATGTTGATAACTTGTATAGCACCAAACAAATATCAGATCTAGCACCATATGAGCTTCCCAAGACAGGGTTTACAAATATAAGATGTCACACAAATGTGCAGGCTCACTTTCTAGTCAACAGTTGTTCCTCCTCTTCCTCCTTCCCAGAGGAGGGCTTTGGAAGATGACCTTAAAGGCCAGACACTTTTGGGGTGGGGGAAGTAAGATGACAATTCATTTTTGCTCTAAATTTAGCAAAGCAAACAAGTGTAATTGGTCTGCTAGTACTCCCTACCACATTTATTTACTCTCTCCTCCTTTATGGATCTGAAACATGGGTCACCTATCGCCACCACCTACGACTCCTTGAACGCTTTCATCAGCGCTGTATACGCACAATTCTAAATATACACTGGACTGACTATGTGACAAATGTTGCTGTCCTTGAGCAAGCAGGGATCACCAGCATTGAGGCCATGATATTGGGAACACAGCTGCGCTGGGCAGGGCACGTTTCTAGGATGGAGGACCATCGCCTCCCAAAAATAGTACTCTATGGTGAACTTGCCACGGGTCAGTGTAAGAGGGGTGCTCCAAAAAAGCGATACAAGGACTCCCTGAAACAACATGTCAGGCTTGGCCAAATTGATCACCAACAATGGTCTGCCCTGGTCTCACATCGGGAGGCATGGAGATGCACTATCCACAATGCTGCAGCCTTATTTGAGAACTCACGCCGAACAAGTCTTGAAGAGAAACGACAACGCAGAAAGAATCACAACCCAAAAACATCACCCAAGGAGACCTTCTGCTGTGCTTTCTGCAACCGGACTTGTTTAGCTCGGATTGGCCTTTTTAGTCATCAGCGCGCTTGCAGAAAGTACAGGATGAGTCCTTCCTGAATCTTCGTTTGTGAAGAAATGCCAGAGAGAGGAGGTCACTGAAGGAGGGGAAGCCTTATTCTCAACCAAAGGTCTCAGCACTTTTATAGCACTATTATTCCACTTTAACTGCTCTGAGTGCCTCCTGCGGAATCCTGGGATTTGCAGTTTAGGGAGGGGCATTTAGAACTCTCAGCCAGAGAGCTCTTAGGATTCACTAAACTACAAACCCCAGAATTCCATAGGAGGCAGCCAGAGCAGTTAAAATGTAACCGAGCCCCTTCACAACATTTACCCCTTCTCTCAACTGATGAGTTCCTTCTCCTTTTAGTGTTTCAGCCCCAGAAATGTTTTCATGATACCACATATCATATGCATAATAACATTAAAGGAACGAACATTGAAAGAATGGCTGTGGCAACATGATTGCCTGTTGCGCATAAAGCAGATGTGGGGAAAGCACAGCCCCATAACCATTTTCAGGTCCCCAGGCTTATCAGTATCCCCCACTCTTTAAAAAAAAATAGTCCTCAGATGCCCCCATGGGCCATTTAGTCCCAGAACACACCATTTCTGAAATAGGAAATCAAATAGAAGTTGACTTCCAATTGATTTCCTTTTTCAAAAAAAAAAAAAAAGAAAGAAAAAAGAAAAAAGAAAGCAAGAAAGAAAAGAAAAGAAAAGAAAAGAAAAGAAAAGAAAAAGAAAAAAAAGGGGGGGAGGCCTTTCCTGATCCTAAAACCGCCCAGGGGAAGGGGGAGAGATTGCCACCTAGAGGTTATAGGAAGACATTTTAGGCCAAACATTTTTTTTAAAATGGGGTGGGGATGGGGTAAGGCATAGGAGGTGATTGTCCATAGTCTGATAGATGTGGGCCCCCAGTCCCTGCCAGTTGCCTGCCTCTGATATAAAGGCATATTGAATGCTTCTTAAAGTGCAATTGTATGCTTGCTTACCTGAGAGTAACTTACATTAGTAGGCCTAAGTTCTGAGTAGACCTGTGTACGTTTTCCCTATAGCTTTTAACAAACTATGTTGTATATCAAGGTTACTGCAAATCTATCTTTCATTATGCTTTTGCATTTATCTTTTTGTATTTGGTGAATGACTCATGAATCCTGCTGATTTCCACCATGGGGTTCAACATGTGAATAATTTCCATGATTTATTAATTGTGTAAAAGAATTTGTGTGAAATGAATTTATGATGTACACAACTTCAGTTTTGTAAATTATTACTCAGTGCAGATCAGGAATGACAAACGTTTACCATTTGATTACTATGTTGGGTGCATAGGTTTAGCTAAGTCTAATCAATTGCTCATCTTGTCAAATCGTGTTGTGCTGGCACTGTTAAAAGATGTGGTGAAGAAAATATCTGTTTTGTACATTTGTACTTTCATCTTTTCTAGCTCACAGATTTTCTGTGTTGTCTTAATGGAATAGATGCACACCGTTACTTGTTTTAATTTCAGCATTTCTAGAAAATTAGTCCTTGCTGGGCAAATCCCATTGAACTGTTTGTTGAAATAATATCCTTGGTCCAGAAATATCTTTATTATCAAACAAGCCACATAACATGGTTAAAAATCTGGATGTGTATGAATTAAACAAAGCTGCTGTAGACTGAATCATACCAGTTGTCCATCTAGCCCAGTCCATCTAGCAGCATCCTGGCCTCTCTAGGGAGGGCGTTCCAAAGTTTAGGAGCAGCCACTAAGAAGGCTCTTTCCCTTGTCCCTACCAGATGTGCCTGAGAGGGTTGTGAGACAGAGAGAAGGGCCTCTCCAGAGGATCTTAGAGCTGAAATGGGCTAATAATCACCACCCCTTGATTTAAACATAAGGATGCTATTTTTAAGACGCAAATGATCATTATCATTACAAAATAAGAAGATATATAATGCTAGAAAGAGTATTTGGGGCTGTCTAAATAGTGAAAACACTCCTCACAGAATGTGAGGAGAATCCTATCTGTCTTAATGGGATCCTGCATTGATATGCTGTATTTGGAAGGAGGGGGGGGCAAAAACATCAAAAACTCTGAAGGAAAAGCCTCAAAGGCTTTCTCTGGAGTTTTAAAACAACAGCAAGGGGAATGCACATTCCTGCTCATTGGGACAAGCTATTCACTTTGAATCGCTTTCCCATATGAGCAGAAGTGCAAAGCTGATTGGCCGGACTGGCCTTGGGGGAGGGGTGCTAACAAGGCAAGTGCCCAGAGCTGTCATGTTGGATTTTCGCCTTAGTGAATGAGCATTAAGGCAATAAAATGAGGTGTGTTTTTTTCTTTTTAGTAAAGATGAAATATTGCTCCATCACAATAGGACTTTTTTTTAAAAATGTTCAATGGCAGCAAATCCAGGTAAGTTAAAACACAAGTAATTCACTCACGGCCACCATCTTGACTGGCAGGCATGAGAAGCATTTGAGTGCCCCCCCCCCAAAAAAAAAATTACTGCAGAGCAATCCAGGATTTTTTGCTTTGTATAGATGGGCCCAATTATAGACTTCAACAAATTATCCAGTTCCAACAATTGTAAATGGTATATGTCAAAGCAGCTTCTCACAGCTGCAGCTCTAGTAGAGCCAACTGGGTACTATTTGTATTCTAATATACATTTGCTTAAAGTAAGCCCAAAGGAATTGATGGTTACATTATAACTGGAACCAATAGGGACAATGTTTATGGGATCTGTTGAGGGTGAAGAAACACCAAACATTGCAGAATAACTGCAGAGAATGAAAAAGAAAAAGTTGTATGTATGAACAATGCAATTACCTGAACATAAGACATTGCTTTTTGGATAAGAAAACACTGGACATGTGTAATGGCTTCACAATGTATGATGGCTTTGCAATATTTATATATTTTAAAAAAATATGTAGCAAAACACCTAAACCGACAGCACTAACAGCTTGCAAGGACACTGAGACTGTCATCAAAACCTCTGGTGTATCCCTAAATGTGAGAAGCAGGATAGGAGACTTTTGTGAAGTACATGGAACACTACTATGTAGAATTAAAAGTTAAGACTGCAGGAGAGGCCATCTGCAGCATGGAACAGGACACACACATATGGTTATGTTGTTACTGATTAAAAGACAGATTGGAGCTAGAGGTTCTACACCTCACTTGATGAGCCCACTTAGATAACAAGTTGAGTTTCTTCCCAAGAAGCTGTGTCTGTTCTTAGCAGAAACCAGAAAACCCACTGAATCTCTATTACAAGACTGGTTTAGGGCTTGACTACACTAGTAGGAAACCCCGCACCTACCTTATAGCTGCAGTGGATGTTTTTGATCCACAGTGGTCCTGTAACCACTGTTACCATACTGATAGTAGCTTGTTTAACTTAAGCCATCTGAGGGCTCACACTAAGACTCTAAACTATCTAGTCCGTGAGCTGCTCTTCGCTGATGATGTTGCCCTTGTTGCCCACACAGAAGCAGCTCTGCAGCGCCTAACATCCTGCTTTGCAACAGCTGCAGAGCTGTTTGGGCTGGAAGTCAACCTGAAGAAAACAGAAGTTCTTTACCAGCCTGCACCACAGGACAAACACCACCATCCCCACATTGCTGTCGGCAAATCTGTGCTCAAGTCCATTCAGCAGTTCACCTACCTGGGAAGCATCATCTCCTCAGATGCCAAGATTGACAAAAAGATCGATCACAGATTAGCAAAGGCATATAGTGCATTTGGAAGACTTCACAAAAGAGTCTGGAGCAATAAACACCTGAGGCAAAGCACAAAAATCAGTGTGTATAGAGCCATTGTACTGTCTATCCTCCTTTATGGATCTGAAACATGTGTCACCTATCGCCACCACCTACGACTCCTCGAACGCTTTCATCAGCGCTGTCTACGCACAATCCTAAATATATACTGGACTGACTATGTGACGAATGTTGCTGTCCTTGAGCAAGCAGGGATCACCAGCATTGAGGCCATGATATTGAGAACACAGCTGTGCTGGGCAGGGCACGTTTCTAGGATGGAGGACCATCACCTCCGAAAAATACTACTCTACGGTGAACTCGCCACGGGTCAGTGTAAGAGGGGTGCTCCAAAAAAGCGATAAAAAGACTCCCTGAAACAACATCTCAGGCTCGGCCAAATTGATCACCAACAGTGGTCCGCCCTGGCCTCGTGCACTATCCACAATGCTGCAGCCTTATTTGAGAACTCACGCCAAACAAGTCTTGAAGAGAAATGACAACACAGAAAGAATCACAACCCAAAAACATTGCCCAAGGAGACCTTCTGCTGTGCTTTCTGCAACCGGACTTGTTTATCTCGGATTGGCCTTTTTAGTAATCAGCGCACTTGCAGAAAGCGCGGGATGAGTCTTTCCTGAGTCTTCGTTTGCGAAGAAAAGCCAGAGAGGTCCTGTAAACACCACGCTCACCGGGCTTCTCTGATTGCAGATCTGAGTATCCCACCACACTGTAATCTGCTTCAGAGTAAAAGGGCAGTCCTACACTGATCACATGTCCTATATGTCGTACTATTTCTGGCCACACGGCTGGAGCTGCTCCGGGGTTTTGTTTCTGTTTGCTCATGCATGTGAATATACATTGTCCCAGTGAGTCTGTAGTTCAGCTTTCTACAAATTGATAATCGTTGGCCATACTAACTAGGGATGATGAGAGTTGCAGTCTAACACATACCACCTTGAATTAAACCACCTTGGATTCTATCTTAGGAGAAAGGCAGTATATACATTCAAGAAAGAAAGAAAGGATGGAAGAAAGAACAATCAGGTTAGGAAGGGTGCTGTAGCTGATCACTTGATATGCGTCTAATTATCAGGCTGCACATGTAATTGTGTTCATTTTGTTTGGTCCAACCACATAAACACCTAGGTCTCATTCATGTGAACAGTTCTTTGGGGATTATAAATGATTATTCCTATGAACAAAGGTTTACACTACTGAGCTGCAGTAATTAGGTGGCTCTGAATTTTCACCTAAATGTTTGGATTTCTCTCATCCTTGACCACCAGAGTAAGGAAAGTAATTTGCCTAATGACGCTATTTGAGACATAATGTTAAAGAGCAAACTGTTTATAACATTTGCTCAGAAGTCAATTCACAGGAGAAATATCAAAGCAGTTGGTTTTTAAACTTCACTGAAAGCCATGGGCACAATGTAGCAGGACATCTGCCCACTATCTTCTCTTTACTGTTACCTTTTGTGAGGAGTTGGATGTGGGTCAGACAGGCTGGAGCATGATGTGCTACATTAAAATCTTGGATTTCTCTACTGATTCTATTGACAGTTTTCATTTTCAGCCCTGAGACAGTTTAAAATAGCTCTTCTGTTCAACCAGAATGTGGTCTTTCCAAATAACAGTTCTGTCTACACTGTGTTTGGTGTCCTCCTCTTCTATCCACTCCATTCTAGTCTCCCTTTCTCTCAGTCATGCCCCTCCCACTTATTCACCCATGCTGTGTTAGGAGATTTTCACACCGGGGCCAAAAGCCCTGTTTCTCTCCCGCAAGCTCCTCTCCCGTTTCTGCAACAGAATGGAGGTAAATGTTCACACACTTACCTCCATTCCATTGCAGGAACATGCTCCCTGCCTCCTTGCCAGCCGGCCATAAATGCAGCTGTTGTAAGGCTGCCTTTACAACCAGCTGGCTGAAATCCTGCTCGTTCTCATGAGAGAAAGAGTGGGAGGGAAATTCAAACTTAACCCCTCCAGCTGTCAAATCACAAAACAAAATTAAAAATAAATTTAAAAAACACAAGGAACCTGGGGAGGGGGGGAAGGGTGGCACTTACCTAGCTGTCCCATTGGTGGCAGGAAGTGATTGCCATGGAGCTCCTCCCCCACCCCTGTCATTCCAGAACAGGAACGGGCTCCTATTCGCACACCCGTGTTCCGTTACAGAGACGGAACTGTGTGTTTAATAATGACTTCTCCCTGTGACTACTATATCACGGGGAGAAAACAGAACAGCCACGCTGAGGGAACGGAACAGGGTGAACGTCGTCTGAAAGAAAAATCTTTCAGCGACCCTGTTCCGTTCCTGCCACGGGACAAAGTGGCTGTGCGAAAATCTCCTGTGTTAGTCAGTTAAGTAGCTGTTTGGATTTTTGTTTCATGTTGATTTTTTGCTCCTTGGATTTTTTGTTTGCTTTGTTTATGCAAATGTCTTATTATTCTACAAAATTCAGATTTATGTTCTATCTGCCAATACCACTGTGCATGTGTGGTGTAGGTTTTGGCCAAGTGCAAGAAGAAAAAGAGTTACCTTAGTATTAAGTTCTGTCATGATAAACTATCCACTTCTACATTATTCACATATTCATTTGAATATGCATGGTGGGGAGTAGGCCACTCTTTCTGTCCCATATGCATATTTAGTAGTAGGTCTGAAATGGTGTTCATAGCCACAAATTGTACATGCATGTCATAAAGTGCCAACACCCTGGAAAATGTGGATGCCACACCCAGCTCATGCTACTGCTTTTCACAGGAAGGAAATCAATACATAGCATTCAAAACTATTGACATCATTGATTGCATTCCTAACATTTTTTGAGATAAACATAATTCAGTCATAAACATGGGGACATTACCCACCATTGCAAATTCTCTTCTGTCCTGTTCTGCGCTTTAACCGGTTTATTTTAGAACCCACTTTTATATTTATCAAAGAATGAGTGGGGCAGGTAAGCCTGTGTACACTGCCCCCTCTCTATTAGCACATTCATCAGAAACTGTACACTGTGGATCTGGGCAGTAGAAGTGGTACAATTTGCTCTTTTCCTGACCCTCCCATCTCATTTCATATACACAGATAAGTTCTCTGAAGTGGGCTAGTACTAAATGAGTCACTCTGTTTCCATTTGAAATGACACTACAGATTTGACAAACTTTCCTTGGATTTCATACTTACTGTATCTAACAACCAGAGCTTAGTCTGACTCAGAGCTCTTTATGATCTTCCTCTGCAAACTTATTTTTCAGTGCAAAGAATGTCGTTTTGTAAGGCAGAATTAATAAGAAATGAGAAATTGCACTGGAGTTTATACACAGAATGAATACTCACTAGCCCTCATCTGATTAGGGAAGACCTCTTGGGTCAGAGAGCATGACTTCCAGATAGGCAAGATGTCATGCCACTTGAGAAAAGGACAGATGCTACTTCTGCTCCTCTTTTTGTTTAACAGCAGGGCTGTACTTCACCCTGGCTAGAACAGTTAGATGGTGCAATCCTTGCTAAAAAGAGTTTGCAGTTACAATGGAGACTAGGAATAGAAAAGTTAGGATGCACAGAATAGGATAAGTCAGATTCAGGTAGGAAAGCAGGTTAGGGGAGCTTAAGATGTTCCAGGAAAGACACTTCTGAAGGAATCAGTCTAGAGGAAAAGCTTGAAGGAGGGCAGAAAACTAGCTGATAAAAACACAAGGCATGGTCCATTGCAATCAAAAGTGGGCAGAGAGATGCAGTAGACCCAGAAAAGGCCTGGCAGACTTGGGATTTTTTTTTTTTAAAGGCTATCTGATTCACTTAATTTTGTTCAGTATTTTGCTGGCAGTGTAATGGCGCCACTCCATTTTCTTAATCTGTGACTCACAGGGAGTATGGGGAATAGAAATGGAAAGAAACCAGACCATTACAAATACAGTGCTGTAAGATGTATCATCATCTTCATAAGATTAGAGATAAAGAAGGAACAACGGTACTTTGATTAGAGCCCATCATCTTTGAGATATACATTAAAGACAAGTAACCTCACACTGAGTTTCTTTTCATTGTTTTTCTCTAAAACTCCTGGTGGATTTCTGTTAATAAAACCCGTTTATAATTTTATAGCTTGCACTGCAGTAAACTCTAGTTCTCCAAAGTCACAAAATGCAGAAAAATCTTCAAAGGCAAACCTAATTTCTTGCTGTGAATGCCACACCCAGCTCATGGAGTTTAGATGTAATTTATATGTGTGTGTGTGTGTGTGTTTTCAAGTCACCTATCAACTTATGGTGATCCCATGAATTTCATAGGGTTTTCTTAGGCAAGGAATACTCAGAGGTGGTTTTATCTATTCCTTCCTTTGAAACATTGCCCACAGTGCCTGGTATTAGTAGGTGGTCTCCCATCCAAGTACTAACCAAGGCAGACCTGCTTAGCTTCCAAGATCAGACAGGATCTGGTGCCTTTAGGTATTTAGGTCATCTGCGACTTACATCAGTGGCTCTTAATCTTTTATTTACCAGGGACCCTCTTTACATATCTTTTGTTGGTTTAGAGGAATTCCTCTATTTCCACTCTTTATCCTGACAACAATTTTGTGAAGTAGGACAGCCTGAGAGAAAGTGACTGACCAAAGATCATTTTGTGAAAGTCATGGAAACAAGTACCTGGGGCTCCTTCACACTACACAGTTATAGGACTATGATTCCACTTTAACCTATGGAATATGGGGTTTTGTAGTTTAGTGAGGCACTAGAGTATTCTGGCTGAGAATTCTAAAGCCCTACACTGCAAATCCCAGGATTCCATAGGATGGAACTATGGCAGTTAAAGTGGAATCAGAGCTTCCAGATCCCAATTCGTATTTTAACTGTTACAATATAGATGACAGTATCTCATTTTTCCAGTAAGTTTATATCCACTATATCTCCAGGCAGTATACACCAGGCACTCTAGCTTACTCGTGTAGGCATTCTGGAATTTGCATATAAACACCTAAGTATGTTATGCTTCATTAAATGCCCCCTCAGTGTATAATTTTCCCTTTGACACTTTAGCGCCCCTTAATTTCCATATGTTTTTTGCCAGAGGATACAGAGCATTTAAGAACATTGTCTCTAATGGATGAATCATTTTGAACCAGATGTTCATCAGCACCTATCAGTTTTTCTCCAGAGGTCCACAAATTCAGCAGTGTAATTTAAATTACCATATGCTGCCATTATCAATAGGCTTCTGTCAGCATCAACCTGTTTTAGGTATGCTAACAGAATGTATTACTTTGTTTATGAATGTTCCAAATCAAGCCTGCTATGCTAGAGGAACAGGATAGGTGTTACCCTAAACACTTGAGGGTCTTAAGGACCCTCAAGATATCAAGATTAATTTGGGGAATTAATATACTCAACTTGGCAATGTGAGAGGGGGCAACAGATAGCAGGACCTTTTGACCTATGTATACCAGTAATCAGAAAGCATTAAGCTACATAGTACAATTAATTGATCTTTATTTGAGAAAGCAATAATAACCATGTTCACACACACACGCAGGCTTCAAGCATTCATACAGGGCTAGCAAATAAACTAGGAAGGATAGGAATTGAGGGCTAGAGAAGGGAAGCTGTTCTCGGGTGATACTGTACTGATCTGAGGAGTTGAGGTCATGGAGGAAACCAGCAGAGTGGGGGTACTGAAGCTGGAACAGTGACACAGTCTGACATGGAATCCAGAAGCAGGGGAACTGTGCACACTTGAGTAGGGATTTGAAGGGGTTTATACAGTCAATAATTTCCTTCAGGGGATGGAGTTTAGAGTGAAAGATAATGGTTCTTGGAGGTCCTCAAGATAAGACAATGGACACTCCAGATATGCTAATGACCATTAATGTGCTGATACTTTGAATAGAATGAAGGAAGCAACACTTTTTGTTTGGATGAGGGTTCTTTACAAACTTGAGTATCTCAGTTTAGGCTGATGAGATTAGCCAGATGTTCAGGCAAGGCCTTGCCTTGCAAATTATCTTTCTTTGGAATTTGGGCTGGTCCCTCCTTAGTGCACACTTGACTGAGTCTCAGCATTAGTCTTTTGGGATTCCTAGTTTGTGGGAGTCCCCACCTTAATGGCCACACTCTAGGAAGTCCATATTTGGCCAAATTATTAAATATTGCCAATTATTACAGATATGGGGCAGGGGGTGTCAGGGTAGGTAACACAGATGTGGGGCATCTTCTGTTCAAAGAGAATGAGTGTCGAAGTAAGCCTTCCTCAAGCCACTTCTTCCAAATGTACTCATCTGAGAGTCATCCCCACCCATCATGAGCAATGGGTGCATTATGGTCCAACAGATGCAGACGTTACCAGGGCTGTCGTCTGTAACAGTGCAATTACCATCCTCTATCCTTATAAAGTAATAAGGTGAAGGACCTGCTTATTTCTTTGTAGGGGGTAGAGGGACCAAAAATCTTATGAGGTACATAACAGGAAGAAATTTAAAAGGTGCAGCTTTACCTAGCATACAGTATGAGGATGGACACAGCACCTGTGGATCTTGTAGCTGTATTTTTGCTGCATGATAGCCAGGACTTTCGTGTGTTCTCCAGAACTTCAGCTTCCAAATTCTTTGGTGGGTAGGTGAAGAAACCAACTACCTAATCAATTTTCTGTCTAGGCACCACAGAAGAAAATGAGGTTCAAACTGAAGAAATTATCACTCTGAAGAGAAACCTTATTTTCTCTACTTCTTATAAGGAACACCCCTCAGCCCCCTTCTTTTGTGAGTTACGAAGTCAGAGTGTGGCATAACAAAACAACTGTGTTGAAGCCTAGCAGTTTAGTAGTAAAAAGAATTTTTTTACTACTTTTTTCTTTATTTTTTATTTATTTATACCCCGCTCTTCAGCCACAAGGCTATCAGAGCAGCTTACAAATTGTTTTAAGCAATAGCTTTTTACACATCTACACTGCATTAAACAGTTTCCAATGTGTGTTAGCTAATGATACAAACATATGATACAAAAACTGATGAAAAATGAATTGGACATAGCTCCCACTTTGGAAGAGACCCTTAAGGCCATACAGCAGATGAAAAATGGCAAGGCAGCTGGGATTGATGGAATCCCACCTGAAGTTTGGAAACATGGAGGTCATGCACTCCACGATAAATTCCACGAACTCCTTGTGAGTTGCTGGGAAAAAGGGGAACTGCCATCAGATCTCCAAGATGCAGGCATCATCACCCTGTACAAGAAAAAAGGAGCAAAATCCGATTGCTCAAACTATCGAGGCATAACACTGTTCTCTGTTGCTGGAAAAATCCTTGCAAGGATACTCCTGAACAGATTAGTTCCTACTATTGCAGAGGAACTTCTTCCTGAAAGCCAATGTGGCTTCAGAGCCAATAGGAGTACTACAGATATGGTATTTGCCCTTAGACAACTGCGAGAGAAACGTAGAGAGCAGAACAAAGCAGAACTCTATGTAACATTTGTCGACCTCACCAAAACTTGCAACACTGTGAGTAGAAAAGGTCTGTGGCAGATCCAGGAAAGACTAGGATGTCCCCCCAAATTCCTTAAAATGATTATCTTGCTACACGAGGGCCAGCGTGGTCAAGTCAGATATGGCGATGCTCTTTCAGAGCCCTTTCTAATAACTAATGGAGTGAAGCAAGGTTGTGTTCTTGCTCCAACATTATTTACAATCTTCTTCAGCATGATGCTCCAAAGGGCTACGGCAGAGCTCGAAGAAGAAGACAGCATCTATATACGTTACTGTAATGATGGTAGCTTATTTAACTAAATTTGCATATTTACTACAGACCTCAAATGGAAGCTGTCACACTACCATTGGCTAAGAACCTGAAGACTGGTGACCAGGGCTGGACTACCTCAGAATCATGTGTGAAACCTTTTCTTATAATGGTTATTCTTTATTTTCAAGACAGGGTCTTTCAGTACTCTCTCTCTCTGTGTGTATGTGTGTGTGTGTGTGTGTGTGTGTGTGTGTGTGTGAATGTGGTCTTTCCAAGACTAAAGAAAAACAGGTAGGGATATTATTTACCCTGCATAGCCCCCGTCTTGGAACCTTGCAGTCCAGACGATGCAGGGCATTTGCCCTGTTTTGCCCCCAGGCAGTACTTATTACCTCCAGGGACAAGAAGTGGTGGGGGATGTGATTAAAGTCCATTACACTGCATTAAAAAAAAAACTGGTAAAGTCTGCTCCAGCCAGCAAAAAAATTATTGGGCCCCATGTTACTGCAGAAGCCCATTCCAGCACACCAGTCCATTGCTGCAGCTGCTGTCTGCCATTGCTTTTCCACATTCCAGTCACATGCAGGGTGTCTTGTTCACATGCTGTGGGCCAGGATCCTGGCTTCAGAGCGTGGGACGCAGGCAGTGGCAGCTTCAAAGATAGACCAGCATGGCAGTCTGGACTTCCAAAAATGGGGTGTGTGCCTGTAATGGGGGAGGAACAGGCCTGATCTATGTAGATGAGTCCTTAGAAAGTTCCTTTTAAAAAGTAATTCTATAGGTGGTGTATTATAAAGCCCTCAGACCTCATTGGTTATTAATAATAGTGCAAAGGAAATTTTGTAATGTCTTATTTTGGTCAAGGTTGATAAGATAACAGCATAAGCTTGAAGTTAGCTCAAATGCATCTGACAATACTGTTAAAATGCCCTTTAAAAGTCACATAAAAGTTACCAGAAATTGTTACTCATTGCTATTCAATTGTTACTCATTGCAGTACACATATAAATAAAACCTTTCCAACTCATTAGGGTGGTTTTAGGATGTGTCTGAATGTGTGTTAGAAAACCAGTTCTAGTTATCATCTTGTGGTTGATCCTCTCAGCTCCGTTCTTATACAACTTTTGCTTTTAGTGAAGAAAGATACTATCATCATGCAAGTATCTGCACATGGTAGAATTCCTGGATTTCCTTGTACAATTTTCCCCACTCATTTAATGAATCAGTGCTGAACAAATAAGCCTCGAATGCAGCCAATCCTATCTACACTCCACAGAAGAGAGCAAGCAGAGTGATTGACTTGAGCACTACTGATGTCATAATGACCTGAACCAGACAGGAGGGCATTTGTGCAGTTCTTAGAAGACTATGCTTCAACTAGGACAATTTTTTTTTAAAAAAAATAATAAAGTTAAAAAATAAAAACAATGCAACACTGACTAGAAGTGAGCTGCTTTAGAGCAAAGTTACTAAAAGTGTAGCATGAGATTTAGGAGAAATCCCTATTCCCAGAGGAATTTTTATTGGGGTTTTCTAGGGGAAGAGAGTCCCCAAGGGGGTAGTTGCACCCAAGGAAGGAGTAGCTCCTCCCTGTGCCACACTAAGCACCAGCATGAAGGAGGGAAACCTAAGCCCAGCAGTGCTGGGCACTGCTGAGACTTGGAAGTGGAGATTTTACACAGTGCAAGGTTAATGCTTTATAAGTGGGGTGGGTAAGTGGGGGTAATCTCCCCAAGATGCAGCTTTGAACCTCTGTAATGATGAGATGCTGGGTTAAATCTTGGCTATGTCGGCCTCAGCGAAGGCTGGCCCCTTCCTGTGGGTGGGGAAGGAGAAGAGCAGAAATTAATAGGCTGAATTGGTGGGCCTGAATAAGTCATGCTGAATGTAATGAAGCCACTGTCTAGATAGGAGCATTGGTCAGATGGAGTGCCTACATGGAGAAGGACACAGGGCCATAAGGCAATTAATTGCAATTTGTATGTAATTTGTTACATTGTCATTATAGTTTTCATTGAATTAGTCCTTGCATTATGATCAATAAACTATACCCACAATCAAAAGGTGTAGGTTGTCTCTTTCCCTGCTGCAAAGCTCACCTCCTCTCTGCTACAGATGCATACCACACAAACCACAGTAAGAATAACATCTTAGCCCATGTTCAGCTGCAGCCATGCATTGCAAGCAATGAATGTGTTTATTGGGCCCAGAGGTACATCTTGTTACAGATGGTCTTGAAAAACACCAAAATCAAAACTCAACACATGCAAATGAACTTCACCCAGGGACAGGGGGATTTCCAGCAGACAATGGACCATTAGGCAAACAGACACTAATTCTCCTTGCATATCTCTCCCCCCAGGAATTAGCCATTCAAATACACAAATTTACATATCCTCTTCAACAGGGACTTACAGTATAAAAACTCCACACACACTCCTACCCAACCATTCTCTGACGATGCCAACCACAGATGCAGGCGAAACATCAGGAATGAACTCTTCCAAAACATGTCCTCACAGCCTGGCAAAAACCCACGGAAAACCAATCTTTCTGTAGAAAACACACTTTTTGGTGTGTTTTCTTGCTGGGAGAGTGGTGGTGGGGAGTTGTTCCACACAGAAAAAGGTAATGAAATTTTTCCATGAAAGTATTAATGTTTGAACATTCAGTAAATGGAACACTGTGGTATCACCATACTGATAGAAGAAAGGGACATGTATGCAGGCATACCCACGTGCATACACCAACATGCCTCATGAAAATGGGTATTGTACTGGCAAGGAGGGGCTACTGGCTTGTGGCCACAGATTACCTTACTTATATATGACTTACCATTCACTGCTGTTTAAGTAATGGACTCATGTGGACTTCAGTTTGTAATGAATGACCTCTGTTTCCCCTTGACTAATATTTACATCAAAAGCTTTATTAAACTCTCCACAAAAGATACTGTAGTGATTGAGTAGGCATATGATGCCTTTTACTTCATTATTAGTTTGTTAATGTAACAATATTCATTATCCTATTACAACAACAACAACACTTTAATAATATGCAGGGTACATATGATTTATGCAACTCTCCCTAGAAGCCAAGATGATTAAATTGAGACTATTGTACTTCAGACATCTCATGTGACAACATGACTCATTAGAAAAGACGATAGTACTTGGGCAGTAGGAAAAGAGGAAGACTGCATTACAGGTGGATTGATTGTATCAAGGAAGCCATGGGCCTTAGTTTGGGAGCCCTTAGCAGGATTGTTGATTACCGGGTGTCATGGAGGCCTCTCATTCATAGAGGTACCATAAGTCAAAACAACTTGATGACAATTAACAACAACAAATTACTTCAGATTAAACTTAATGGTACCTTTATAGCATTTTCTACTAAATCTTCTGCTTGTCACTGTATACATATTTTACAGTAGGAGCCCTGTATCCACTGATTCATTATCCACTGATTCAATTAACCACGGGACACAAAACAGCATACCTACCATAGTGTCTTCCTAGAAAATGTGTCCCCTCTAGCCATGTCTAGGTCATCCAAGGCAACTCTATGGTATTTTAAACTGGAAGTCCCATTATTTTCAATGGTGTTCGCTATTATCCACGGTTTTCAGTATCCATGCCCCCCCGCCCGAACCAATCCCCAGCAGATACGGGGATTCTACTGTAGTATGTTTGCAATGAACACAAATTCACAGGCTAAAGGTTCCAACAAAAGGTTTTTCAACCGAAGTTCCTGGATCTATATTTGTATTAAGGCACTCAGCCTACAATGGAAACATAGTGATAGAAAGACTTTCCCACTTGTAACATGTAAAGTGCCCCTTTAATTTCACTGATATGGCATACTAATTTAAGTATATTACTCCAAAGTGCCCATGCCAGTGTAAAGGCATCTGAGAATTATTGCCTTTCTGTTTGAATGTAAATATGAATTTGAATTTACCTAGAGTCAATTTTGAAGGTCTGAATATCCAGGGTGGCCCTCCCATGAGGCAGATGGAAGCAGTTATCTCAGGCAGCAAATGCTGCAGAGTACGTATCAGCAGCAAGGTCTTGGAGACCAAAGTTGAGTATAACACATTGCTAGCACTGAATCCTCCAAGGCAGCCTGTTGCCCTTGTCACGAAGATTTAATTGCTGGTTCAATTGGTTTCTCTATGTGTGGAATGTGGGATACTATCTTGTCCTTTGACTTAGGCCAGCAAACTGTCTTGAGCTGGCCCTGCTGAATGCAGTTATACTGCAGGCCACAAATCACCTGAGTTAGAGTTAAGTGGTAGCACACAAAACCACACTTTCTGCCAAACAAGTCAGACAGTCTACAGGCCACAAGCAGGAAGCTGCTGAGCATGGAGGAAAGTAGAACAATTATATGCATTTGCCCCAGTTATGTGCATTTACATTACTGAGCCAGATCTGTGGTTCATTTAATCTAGGCCTTTGAAACAAATCTAGTCACAATGCTTCAGGGTTGAAGCTATGACCCGAAATCAGAAAGGGAGATAGGGAGAAACTGGGTTCTGTGGAAATGCTGCTGCTATGAAGAGGCCAATGTGACATTGATGGCATGATAGCCCTACAAAATGGATTCTGTGTGGGTGTTACACTATATTGTTTGTAACTCAGGAACAACATGTCTCAATGCTGCTATCACATGGAAAACTCCTATGCCAGCACTGCCTTTAGAAAGAGCAGGGGGCATTGTAGCAGCAAAACTAGCATACCCTCCAATATTTCACAGAAGAAAACCGGGACATGTGTGGCCAAGCAACAAGATGGCAATGATTGTCAGTGAGATAGAATGCACAAATTAGGAGAGGCTGCAACAGTCTGCTTTTGCCTGAGTCTAAAGGGAAAGGCAAGATTTTGCCCCTTCCTGACCTCTCCCTCCTCAGAGGAGTAGCAGTGGTAGGTTTTTGTGGGCTTTTTCTGCATTGTTAGGCCATGTTCTGGAAGAGTTTATTCCTGATGTTTTGCCTGCATCTGTGGCTGGCATCTTCAGAGAATGGTGGGGTAAGGGTGTGTGGGGTTTATATACTGTGAGTCCCTGTTGGAGAGGATATAAAATTTTGTGCATTTGAATGGCTAGTTCCAAGGATGGGAGGATATGCAAGGAGGATTAGTGTCTGTTTGGCTAATGGTCCATTAATCTTCCTTTCATATCTCTCCCCCCAGGAAATAGCCATTCAAACACACACATTTACATATACTCTCCAACAGGGACTCACGGTGTATAAACCCCACACACTCCTACCCAACCATTCTCTGAAGATGCCAGCCACAGATGCAGGCGAAACATCAGAAATAAACTCTTCCAGAACATGACCTCACAGCCTGGAAAAAAACCACAAAAAAACTTATGGATGCTGGCTGTGAAAGCCTTTGACTTCACAGTAGTAGTAGTAGTAGTAGTAGTAGTATTGTTATATTTATTTATATCTTGCCTTTTTCCCAATCTGAGACTCAACTATTTTTTAAAAAATAAACAAAGCACAGATAGATTTTCCTTGGTTTTTTTTCCCAGGCTGTCAGGCTGTGTTCTGGAATAGTTTCTTTCTCACGTTTCGCCTGCATCTGTGGCTGGCATCTTCAGAGAATGGTTGGGTAGGTGTGTGTGCCTGGGCTTTATATGCTGTGAACCCCTGTTGGAGAGGATATGTAAATTTGTGTAACTGAATGGTTAGTTTCTGGGTATAGAAATGCAAGGCTTGTTAGTGTCTGTTTGGCTGATGGTTGGTTGATGGGCCATTATCTGCAGGGAATCCCCCTGTCCCTGGGTGGAATTCCTTTGTAAGTGTTGAGTTTTAATTCTATTGTATTTCAAAACGGGGAGCTAGATTTTGTTTACTTTTAAGGTTTCTTCTTTCCTGTTGAAGTTGTCCAGGTGTTTGTAGATTTCAATGGCTTCTCTGTGCATTTTGACATGATAGTTGTTGGCCTGGTCCAGAATTTCTGTGTTTCTAAATAACGTTTTGTATCCAGGTTGGTTTATAACATGTTCTGCTACTGCTGATTTTTCTGGTTGCCCCAAACAGACACTAACGAGCCTTGCATTTCTATATCCGGAAACTAACCATTCAATTACACAAATTTACATATTCTCCCCTACATACAGCATATAAACTTACATATTTACATATTCTCCCCTACACACAGCATATAAACCCCAGGTATACTCCTACCCAACCATTCTCTGAAGATGCCAGCCACAGATGCAGGCGAAACGTCAGAAAGAAACTATTGCAGAACACAGCTTCACAACTGGGAAAAAAACCCAAGGAAAATCTATGGATGCCGGCCATGAAAGCCTTGAACTTCATAAAGCACAGGTAGGTAGTAAAACACAATTCTACAAAGCCCAGTCCCCTTTAACATTCAGTCTTCAAATGTCTGCCAATTTTTTTAAAAGTCTGAACCTGCCTGCAGAAAGATAGTAAGGAGAGTGCTAGCCTAACCTTTCCTGGAAGAGTTCCAGAGCCTGGAGCAGCCTACAAGAAGGCCCCTTGTATGTTCCTATCAGGTATGCCTGTGAAGTTAGTGAGACAGAGCTAAAGCCCTCCTCAGAGGATTTCAAAACACAAGCAGGATGATATAGGAAAACATGGTCCTTTAGAAAACCTAGACCTGAGCCATTTACAGATGTAATGATCATAACCAGCACTTTGAATTGAGGCTGGAAACAAACTGGCAATCAATGGAGCTGTTGCGACAATGGAGTTTTGTGCTGCTTTTAAAGCAGTAATGGGCTGGATGAGGAAAAACAGATTGAGATTAAATCTGGACAAAATGGAAGTGCTCACGGTAGTGGCCCCGAAACCAGGAGTTGGGTTGCAACCTCCAGTCCTGGATGAGGTCACGCTCTCCGTTAAGGCATGTGTTTGCAGTCTGGGGGTGCTCCTTGATTCATCACTTCGGATGACTGGTCAGGTGAATGCGACAGTCAGGAGCGCCTGTTATCAGCTTTGGCTGATACGCCAGCTGCGCCCTTTCCTGGAAGTAAGGGACCTTGAGACTGTGGTGCACGCGCTGGTAACCTCTCATCTAGATTTCTGCAATGCGCTCTACATGGGGCTGCCCTCATGCTTGGTCCGGAAACTTCAGTTGGTACAAAATATGGCAGCCAGAGTGGTCACAGAAACATCTCGGAGAGACCATATAACTCCAGTATTAAAATCTCCCCACTGGCTGCCTATCAGTTTCTGGGTCCAGTATAAGATGTTGGTCATTACCTTTAAAGCCCTAAATGGCTTGGGTCCAACTTATCTTCGGAACCGCTTCCTCCCATACAATCCTCCCCACGCACTCCAGTCTTCTGGGAGAAATTTGCTTCAGCCACAAAAATCTAGGCTGTCTGCAACCTCCCAGAGGGCCTTTTTGGTAATCGCCCCCAAATTATGGAATGGCCTGCCGAATGAGATCCATCAGATGACGAGCTTGAGTAGCTTTAAAAACACACTAAAGACAGATCTCTTTCAGCAGGCCTTTCCTGATTAGATCCCAGCCTCAGGAGCTGCATCTCCTGGCCTCTTTTAGTTTCGCTGGCTGTTGATTTTTGTATTTGTTTATTTATGTGATTTTAGTTTAGATGGATTTTAATTTGATACTAATTTAATATCTTTTTATGGGGAAGGGTGGGGGTGGGTGGGGCTTAGGGATTTTACTCAGTATTCTTGTATTTTAATTGTTGTATGTTGCCCCAATTGTTTTTAACAGAGGGGCAGGGTAAAAATTATTATTATTATTATTATTTTAGTCAGCCCTAGTTTACAATCTGGCTGCAGCCCTCTGAACTAGCTGAAGTTTCCAAACACTCTTCAAAGGCAGCCTCACATAGGACATATTACACTAATTCAAATGGATGTAATTAAGGCATGTGTCACCATGGCCTGAGCTGATGTCTAGAAATGGGTGCAGCTGGTGCACACGCCTTAACTGTCCACTGGCTCAGCAGCCAGGCTGCCTCATAGGAGGTGAGCAAAATGCTTGCCATGAAGCCACCCTGGCGGCCACCACAGAGCAGCCCATTCCTGGTGGTGGTGGTGGGGAGATCGTCATAAGCCTCAGCGGCTGCCAGAGAACATCCTGTTCCCAGCAGGGGGGAGGTCGTCATAAGCCCTGGCAGCCACCCAGAGCAGCCCGTTCCTGGCAGAGTGTGTGTGAAGGTCATCGTAAGACCTGGTGGCTGCCGCAAAGCAGCCCATTCCCAGTGGGGGGGGGGAGGCTGTCCAAACCCCTGGTGACCACCGCAGAGCAGCCCGTTCCCGACCAATCACCTTTCAACTTTATGAACTATTCTCTGCTTTGTCCCCTTTTGCGAACTGGTTGTACAGATGACCTATTGTGCACATTTTCAAGCACTTTTTCAAAAAGATTGTGAAAAACAGCAAAAGCAGTTATCACAGACTATGTGGAGTTTTCAGCCTCCCTCCTTCTGAATATGGTGAATGTGGGTCATCGTCCATGAGGACCAATAGCATTCTTAGCTAATTCTTTGAGGATTTTTTTCATCGTGTAGCCAAGCCCCAGGGCAGCCTCCTTGGATTGAGGTAGGAAGAGTAGTATTGCTGGGTGTTATCCACATACTGACCCACAACTGCAGATGCCCTTTCCCAGTGGTTTCTTAAGTAGCATGGGAGACAAACAGAACCATGAGGGACCCCACAGGTCAATGGCCAAGGGGTCAAACAGGAGTCCCTCAGCACCACCTTCTGGGTTCACCCCTCCAGGGAAGAATGGAGCCACAGTGCCTCCAAGTCCCATTCCAGCAAGGTGGCCAAGAAGGTCGATGGTACAGAAAGCTGCCAAGAAGTCCAGCAGAACTAAGAGGGACACACTTCACCCTTCCAGTGCCCAGTGTAAGTCATCCACCAAGGTGACCAAAGCTGTCCCTATGTCATAGCCAGGCCTGATTAAAATGGATTTAATCTGTCTCATCCAGGAATCCATAGAGCTGAGATACCACATCCTCCAGAACTTTGTTCATAAATAAAATGTTGGAGATGGGCTGATAATTATCCAGTATGGTGGGATCCAAGGAGAGCTTTTTCAGTAATGGTTTTATAACCGCTTCCTTTAAGCATCCTGGAAACCTGCCTTGTTTTAGCAAGGTATTAACTACTCCCTTTACCCACTTAGACACTCGCCTCTGGCTCTTTTCATAAGCTAGGAAGGCCAAGGATCTAGCACACATGCGGTTGCTCTCACCTCTCCAAGACTCTTGCCCACATCCTCCAGTTGTACAAATTGAAAATATCCATAAACAAGTAGGACAAGTAGGACTTTATCAGACCTAATCTCCATTAATGCTTCTGTCTCACCAAAGCTAAAAGTGAACTTTTCCTGGCAAAAGAACCCACCCCATCAGACCTACCTTAACCAGTGTGAAAAGGCAGCCCTGGCAGTAATGGAGCACGAAAGGAGCTCCATTTACTTCCGGGTTCCAAATCTCAGCGATTCTCACAAGAAGACGTGAGTGTGGTAAATTTGATAAAAAAGAAAAACAAAGTCACAAACATACATAAAAGCACAAAAACACACTTTAAAAGTTCAAAGTGATGTTGTATTCACATGAACACAATGGCACACAGTTTCAAATGCTGTCAATGCCGGCAACAAAGTGCCACGGGAGATCAATTGATGACTTGGCCTGTCGATAAAAAGGAATGGCTTTTGACAAGACATTATTGCAAAGGGACGACATCATTTGGTATGTGTGCCCTTTTGCATTCATTAGGCATCGTTATGACGCCATATTTGCCTCATCTGGTAAAGTCCATAGGGATCAAAGTTACATCCATTGGATCTGTAATCATCTGGAAAGCAACTAGGTACCGGCAAAGTATAAACAGCACTAGTCTGGGAAGGGAGCCGACTGTTAATTAGCTCACAGGAATGCAAGCACTGTCAAAGATTTAGTTCAGTAACACAGTCCAAAAGGTCAGAGGCTTATGGCAATCAGTCAGTGTGGTCCAAAGCAATCTGAGGATCAACAGGAGCAGGCAGCAGAGTAGTCAAGGCCAGTCCAAGGTCTAAGCACAAGTCAATGTAACAGAAATCAAGATAACTGGAATCCACGCACTGAAGTCAGCAGGAAGCTTTCACCAGGAAGATCAATTGATCTCTGACAAAGCCTCCATTGCCTCTCCCAGGATATATAAAGCAATCAAGCCTTTGTCAGGTGTTTCTTAAGGAGCAAGTTTTTCTCATAAAGTTTCAGATACTTCCTTTGAGCTTCCCTTTGAGCTCGTTGCTGGGTGTACAATGGTGGAGGTAAGTCCCTCTCTTCTTCATCATCCTTATGTGAATGGGCAGGACTCTCTGCTGGACTGATGCCAACCCACTCGGACCAGGCTCTTCCTCTGCTCAAGCCTCCAGGTTGGCAGGGTTCCCTGCTGGCACAGGTGTAGATAAACCTTTGCCAGGGTCCCTAGGGCCGTTCCCTGCCATGTCCTCCTCCTCCTCCTCTGACTCTATACCCTCGTCAGGCTCACGGGGCATAACAGTAATAATTATAGCATCCAAATGAGTGCAGATCTGAAAAAAATTATCTGCAAAATGCCGAGCAAGTTGTTCACAACAGGTTGTTGAGTCATCTAGATTCTCCTCTTGTGGGCCTGTTAACTGAGTGGAAACTACTTTTGCACTTCGAATTTGGTGTGCAGTAACTGGAATAAGCTGAGGACAAAAGAAAGAGGGAGGAGGAGAGGGAAACTAGGCCATTTTAAAAGCAGCTGAGAAGTGGGAAGACAAAGGACAATTGGAAAGTAAGCAACCTGTGGCTCAATGTTTGCAGATATGACACTCAAATTTGACAAACTTGTCCATGTGTAAACATTACCAAAGGGATAGCCATATTAGTCTCCTGCAGCAAACATAACAAAGGGCCATACCACTTGTGACACTTTAGAGATGACTGGTCTTTATTTGACATACGCTTTCGTTCTGCAGAAAAGGGTTACAGTCCACCAAAGCTGGTGCAAAACAAAACATGTTTGGCCTTAAAGTATCTCAAGGCTCACTGTTGTTCAGATGTCATCAGTTGTGCTCCTAGGGTCATCTCTGATTTGGGTCCAATATCCTAGATACTGAACCTCCTCTTTTAAGATTCAAAGCTGTCATGATGGATTGAGTTACATACTGTCTGTGCTCATGATTCCACTGTACTGTTGTTTTCACACGTTTAACCTCTTTTTACTTTAGCTAACAAGTGAAATCCCAGCCAGTTTGGTCCTACTTTCAGCGTTCCAGACCATCGGAGACTTGGGAGGGGGTGTCATGATAGATTGACCAACTTCATCATGGGGAAAGAATTCTCACAGCATCTGGAATTTTCCAGTCTTGCTTCCATAGCAACAGGTAAGAGGGTGGAACCTCATTTCCTAAACATGACATCACATCACCTGAATGAAGAACCAATCAGGTATGGCAATGCAGAACCAATCGGAGTTCACCAACAGACTTTTAAGTTTCTGAATTCCTTTGTTCAGACACACATGCTTGAGACCATCAAGGAGACACATGGCTTGACCAGCCAGAGAGGGGACATGATAACTGAGGTCTGAAGAGCAGCCCCCCCTTTCATAGGGTTTATAACATCAAAAGAACCCAAATGATATCTGAAGTCTGGAGCAGAGACTTCCATTCCAATGACTCTGAATCCCATCACAGAGACTCTTACATGGACTTCATAATTTGTAAGTTACTATTTTCTTAGCTTAGGGAATGTCTAGTTAGCATGTGTTAGTTTCATGATTTATTTTCAATCTTATGACTGAATGCATTCCTGTAACTTGATTAAGCTCAGATCCTGGAGGAGTGATTTCTCTCCATACTGTTTCATTGCTTGAACTAAAAAAAAAAAAGCTTTTTCCGTTTTTGCTAATCTCCATGAACACGTGCCTGCTTGGGCTCACTATCTGAATTTCTCTGGGATAGAAGAAAGGGAGTTGGTGATATTTTAACACAATCTGTCCAGCTTCTCGCTGCACTGGGCAAAAAAGGGTTAAAACTCAGTGAGTGGTGGCAAAATTCAAAGAGAAAAATCCCTCAGGTTTGGGATTTACAAAGGGCAACCCTGGGGTTTCAGGCAGAGAGGCTCCAGGGCCAAGTCACAAGAGCACACATTCAAAGGCTGAGCTACAGCCCCTCCCCGGTTAGGTTACAATATATATTTTTTAAAATGGCATCACAGAGCAAGCTACAAGGTAGGAGAAAGTCACTGACCACCTGCCCCATGGCAGCACACTTCAAACATGAATCCAGCCTGATTAAACCACTTGACCCAGATCACAGCTCGCCAAGGAGGAGGAAGCAGAAGCAAACAACATACATCATCACACACCAACTGTGAACAGTGATTAGTTTGTATGTGCCATGCTGCTCTAGTGCCACATCTGAGTTCAACAATTTCCACTGTCTCAAAGGATCTAAATTGGCAGGTGACTCCTGTTGTTTTGCTTCCCTTTCAGTCTACACACAATCAGTACTTTCTACTGTAAGTTATCAAAAATCAAACTCAAGATGCAGGAAAACAAATTGGGTGTGACTTTTATTCTCTTTTAGAGATTCTACTTCCCCTGTTTTCATAATGTTTCTTTTATAATGAATGCCCTTGTTGAATTAGGTTCCTAGGCTCATTGAAAACCATTCCTATTGTTTTATTTAGAGTAAATGAAATAATTTAATGGAGCAGTCTGAGACTTTTTTCTCTGAGACTAAACCCCACTGAACTTAATGGGATTTTCTTCTGAGGAGATACACATCGGATTGCAAAGAATTTTGGAAACGTCCTTTTTTGGGCTGCAATCACCAGAATCCCCAAGCCAAGTATGCCCACACTAACCATTCTGGAGAGAGGATTCTGTTGCAAAGTCCAGAACTGAACTACAGATTGTGTTGCTGTGCTTTTTGCTATGATTTTGATATATAATAATTTATTCAATTTTGGGGAGAAAAACATAAATGATAAATAAGCAAGGGTGAGAGAAGGAGACACCTATTATCCTATTTTAATAGAAAAGATTTTTACTTGTTTGTTTATCCATTTTGATTTGCATGTAAATAGTAGGATCATGGTGGGAGGGAAATGCAGCATTTGAGTTATTCAAGTATTCATCTTAAAAGACTGCAACTTTCTTATGATGACGGCAATACAAGTTATAAAAATAATCCCACATTTGAAAAAAGCACAAGAGGTTTAGCTTGGAACTGAGGCATAGCAAAATCACTTTTGTTAACGACAGGAAAGGTCATCAGGAGATCTATAGTATTCTACTTTTTGGCCATTGAAAAACACACTGTCAAGGAGTGATGACTCAGTGCTGGAAAGGGAGGGAGAAGCACTGTGTGTGTGATTGGTGAATAAGCTCACCTCATCTATGAAATCATCCCCACTGCGTGGCTGCATCCGCATCTGCTGCAAAGACCCAGGGCTTGTTCCAATAAGCTACAAAACACTTTTCTTTTCCTTTTATTTCCCTTTGAGTGGTGGCAGGGGAAGAATGAACACTCTACATATGTATCTAATATTGTCACATTTAATAACGCTTGTGGGCAAGCAAAGCTGCTAATATAATCTTCGCAGGATCTCAGTCTCAGACGTGTTGTCAATCCAGAATGATTCATACAATCATGAGGAGGCAGGGGGAGAAGAGGAAGGGAGGGCAACCAAACCCCTTTATTTATGATTTTCTTCCTTTATCAAGAAAGCTGCATGCTGGCATACAGTCAGCTCTGAATTCTGCCTCAAGAACCATTGTAAAGACTTCAGAAGGGCTGGCTGAAACAACAGCAAGATCATCACAGAAGCAGAAGAAGAAGAAGAAAGCATGCAAATAAGCAAAAATATACTTATCTGTCTCTTATATAGGTGAAACTGACAGACTAAAAACACATCTATAGCTACGTATTTAGCAAGAAACCAAAACCTTCAGTCAAGATTTCCCAAATTCTTTGCCAAAAAAATGTCAAATTGCATGAAGAGAATACATTATGCAAATACACATATATGTACTTGTCTTGCCAAATTCTGCTAGTTATGGAGAGAACTGTGAAGTTATGCAGTACATTCATGCAGACTACTGTAATGTCTTTCCAAACCCGGCATCCTATCCTGGCTTCTAACAAGTACCATTCTCACACTATTACAGTGCTATCCTATATGTGTCTACTTAGAAATACACCCCACTGAATTCATAGAATTTACACCCAGGTAAGTGGGTGTGATACTGCAACTTGAATGGAACTAATTTATGTACTTTTTAATGTTTTATTGTCTTTTTTTATTTTAGCAAAGTTAGCTGACCAGCTGCAACAGCCCTAGACTAAAAGCAGATTTGTTGCAGAAGTATTTATGGACTTTATCAGATGCAAAAAAAAAAAAAAAAAAAGCCCCCCAGGAGGTTGCAAGGACAACATCACTGTACTGCTACAGGCTGGCAATACTGCATGATGCCATCCTCCTTTTGTCCTTCATTCATTCTCTCTCTGTGTTGGAGCAATGGAAAAGGCACCACTTTTTATTGACAGAAACTTCTGTCAATGAAAAGCAGCAATTTTTCATCGCTACAGCATGGAGGAAGCACAGAGGAAGGATGGGAGGAGGACAGGACGTGTGGTATCGACCACTGGGAGTGGGACAGCAGCAGCATCCTCCCAACCTCCATGGGTTTTTTTTTAGAGCATCTGATAAAGTCCTATATGAGGTCTTCTCTTTAATGGAAATATGTAGGAGACTATCAAGAGTGGCAAATTCTGTGTACTCATTCAGGCTCCTGTGCTCACTTGCGCCCCCCCTGTTCCACCCCATGCTACAGCAGCTTTTCATATTTCTGTTCTCTTTCATTTCCCCTGTAGTCATCCACTACTATGATTACTTCTCTTTCTACACCCTCTTTTCCCCAGACACCGAGTGGTTTTTCCCTTCTTATAGCCCTGTTCATTTCAAGTGTTCTCCATTTCTTGCTCTCTGGGCAAATAGGCATACTGGCAACTGTGCCTACAGGACCCCCCCCCAACTTTTTTTTTTATGGAGGATACTGGAATCCTATCTAATTTTGGAAGCTAAGCAGGGCCAGCCCTGGTTAGTACTTGGATGGGAGACTGCCAACAATTACCAAGTGCTGGAGGCTATGTTTCAGAGGAAGAAACTGGCAAAACCACCTCTGAGTGTTCCTTGACTAAGAAAACCCTGTGAAATTCATGGGGTCACCATAAGTTGATAGGCGACTTGAAGGTACACACATACACACACACACTGGGCCATTGTTTCTTAGCTGCTGTGTTGAGAGACTGGGACCAAAAGGAACCTTCACAATGCCTTCTCCCCACACTGTCAGTGGAAAGATTGAGGAGGAGCGCCTCTACCTTCCCTTTCAAAAAAGTCTTTGTTGTGGAATGCTTGATGTGTAGGGATCTCATAGCTACATCTCTGGAACAGTAATCCTCTGGCAACATATATGGGTCCCACTCTGGGAGAAAGACAGCTTATCAATGAAATAAATTAAATAAATAAACAAACATCACAATTTTGGATGATTTGGGAGTGCCTGAAACATTTAGGAGATTATTTTATGTCAGATAAGTGAGGTTTGCACCAAGATCAGATTACCTGTATGTACATAACACAACTTCAGTGGTGGCACTAGGGGAGAGGCTGAAACACCAGGTGACACCACCGGGGGAGGGGTGACACCAGCTTTAGTGACACCAAAGCACAACTTACCTATTCACCTGCAGAAGAATGTGTAAGGTAATTATTTTTGTATGTGGTGGCAGAAGGGTAGCTAGGTCAGAATCTGAGCCAGTTCAAATGGCTAAAGAGATGTACACTTTTAACAGGACTGTAGTCTGATAGCTCATACAGAGAGAACCAAAATCACATGTACATATGTGCATGCCAACATGTAAACTGTGTTCATGTCTAATTTTTATGCCACAGAAAGACTTGAAAGTTTACCTTTGCTGAGAAGAAGAATGTAAGCTTAGTCTCTGTCCCATTTAGCACAGAATACAGTTTTCATGTAGGAGCATTTTCAAACAAATGACTTCCCACTTTATCTCAAGTGGTAGTAAAATCTTCAGGTCAGAAGCATGTCAGTTCTTCAGATTTTAGAGCTGAAATCTTAGGGCTGCGGTTCTCCTCTGGTGATGTCATGGGGCAAGCTTTGGTTATGTCATTAGAGATATGTGAAGCATCAACCTCAGTTGCTCATAACATGTTATTCAGATAATAAACACCAAGGGTAACACAAATGAGAAAAGATCTCCTGGTTGGAAAGTCAGTTTTCCAAGCTCTGAACTGAACAGAAAACACACACACATACACAGAGAGAGAGAGTTTCCCCAAATCTGTTATAACACCATGGCAAGTACTGTTTTTAAGGACACATGAGAACTGTAGCCCAACCACAAAATTATTTTAAAGTTCTTTGAATAGAGAACTGTCTATAGTAGCTATCAGAGGACTAGCATACATGTAATGGTGTCAGTCTTATTGGTTAGCCCCAGCTAAAGTAGTCCCATTGAATCAATTGTGGAATGGCAAGTCAAAACACAGGTAAATGTAATTGATTCAACAGACCTACAATAATTATAGCTACCAATGGGATTCATGCACCTCTCTCTCTCTCTCTCTCTCTCTCTCTCTCTCTCTGTATTTCAAGGTAATGTTCATGCCCTGAGATGTGCATGCCCTCCCCTTGGCCTGAGGACTAGTAAATTGGATCCAGGCCCTGATACCTTGGAACCCATGGTAGTGTTCCACATAAGAGAACTGTCAACTGAAAGAAGGAATATAGTTGTCCCTCCGTATCCATGGATATGGTATCCACGGATTTAAGTATTCATGAATTGAAAATATTGCCATCTTATACAAGGGACACCATTTTGCTATGCCATTGCATATAATGGGACCTGAGTATTCACAGATTTTGTTATCCACGGGGGGTCCTGGAACCAACCCCCAGTGAATATGAAGGGACAACACTTTTTGAATCAGCCTTCAATTACCATATATTTATAATGTTTACATAAAACTGAGTCCAGAATGCCAGTTCCACTAAACTGATGATTCCAACAGTGCTACCTTTTCTGCTGAAAGGTGTGCTTGCTGTTAAAAAATTATCTTGTTGTGTGGACATCCAGTCACAAATTGTGTGGAATATGACAATAACATCATGCATTGTCTCAGTGCTTAATAATGTCATTGGGCTTCATAGTGTACAAATTATTCATATTAAAAAATTTCCCAGTTATAAAGGTGTTAACTAATGTACTTAATCAGATATGTTACTTGTATAGTAGCCACATATATACATGAGTAATTATGATAAATTGACTACACACATTTTCAGAATCTCTTTTTGACTTTTGTGGTTCACCACATTCTCTTTCAGCCTTGGTGTGTTCTTAGAAGGAAGAACCGGCATCAGCAACCAGAGAAATTGCTAGTTCTAAGTCTTAGCAGCTAAGGGATTACTATACAGTGCTCATAAGTGGGTTTTGCTTTTTCATAAACTTGGTACTTGCATTTGGGGAGGGTAGGACAAGAACTCCCTGACCCACCCATCCCAACTCACCCATATCAGACCATGCTTTGTTGTGATTGGCAGCTGGCTTATTGTACATTCTTCTGTGATATACTTCAGTGACTTGGTGAAAGGCCAGCTCTATTGGGTTCCTTTCTCCTTCATTTGTCAAGTTTAGAATCTCTATAATTCTTGCTTCTTTATCACTTTTGATTGTGTGAAGTGCAGAATTTGTAGTCAGTGCAAAGTCTAGCATTCTGATAACACTGATTGATCATATTAAGGCAAGTTCTTATTATGGCTGCAAATATAGGCTTCAAAGTGGTATTGAGCAAATGACCAACAGGTAAATTCAGTTTTTCAGTTCTTTAAAGCAATTTCCACAGCAGAAAGAGGCCATGGAAAGAGAAGAAGAGGAAGGAGAACAATGTGTTTGGTTGTATATTAACTGCAAGCAGTATGCTTGCGGCCATGGGGATTACAGTAGCTATGGGGGGTGGGATGGAGATATTATAGGAAATAATAGCAAATCACACAGACCTCTCTTAGGGCTCATCTACATGAGCCAGGACATGCTGGCTCCCCACCAGCATATCCTGGTGGTGGATCAGATCTGTGTTTCCTCTGTTACCTTGCTGAAACAGACCAGAGCCCAGACAGGAATGCTGGCCCGTCACTATAGCCGCTGACATTTTCCTTGCCCTCCTGGCATCGAGGAAGCCAGCTGCAACATGTGACCAAAGGCCCCTTGCATGTGACCACCCTTGGTCACATGCTGTGGGACCCCTCCTTGGACCCAGAAGGGTAAGGGCGACCAGCAGCTGGAGTGATGGGCTGGCTTGCTGGGATGCACTCCTGCAGACACATGGGACCTACTCTGTTCACAGCAGCAGAGGGGTAAGCCAGGTATTTTCTTATACTACTGTATCAGAACCTTTCCCTCTTGCCCCTGTATGAGCCCTGCTTCTGCCCAGGGGGTTGTGAGGACTGTCTGGGGGGCAGAACGGGGCAAATGCCCTGCATTCTATGGACTGGGTTAATTATCCATGTAGATAAGGCCTTAGGCATTTCTCCAGGCCCCAGTCTCTTTTCATAAGAGATTGATCTAGTGGTTCTTCTTGTGCAATTTTAGTTTTCATTCTCAGAATGACAAGGATGCACAAATGTAAAGAAATTGGCAGGTATAAGGCCTCAAACTGAGACTCTGCAGCAAAGCTGCCAGTCAGTGTTCAGACAATACAAGGCTAGATGGGTGGTCCCACAGGGGATAAAGCAATCTCCTGCTCCATATAGTTCTAGGAGATTGTAAAGATAATCTTCCTCTGAGAAACAAACCTTTCAACAAACTGTTTTCTTCAAGATAGCTGGCTACAAAGAAACACATAAAGTTACTCTGACGAGTCAAATCAGCCTACCTACTGTAATATCATATCCTCCAACATGTAACAGATGAAGACCAGGACATGTGTGGCCAAGCAGCATCAGACAGAGATCAAGAAGGCAAATGTTATCAGTGAGGAAGAAAACACAAGTTAGGAGAGGCTGCAGTGGTTTACTTTTTCCTGCACCTACTGAGGACAAGATTCCACTCCCTCCTCTCCTCTCCCTTGCTAAATTAATCCAGTGCAAACTATCTTTTGCACTTTGAACCAAGTTTTGCAGCAATTGAAGTAAGCTGAGGTCAAAGAGGGAAAGGGGGAGGAGAAATGATAAAATGGCACATTTTAAAAGCAGCTGAAAAAGTGAGACCACAAATGATCCATCAGAGCTGTTCCTGCCAAATGAGGACAGTTGGAGGATATGAACTACAGTTGTCCCTCCATATCCATGGATTTGGTATCCACAGATTTAAGTATTCATGGCTTGAAAATATTCTTTAAAAAAATAATAATCCAAAAAGCAAACCTTGATTTTGCCATCTTATATAAGGGACATCATTTTGCTATGCCATTGCATATAATGGGACTTGAGTATTCACGGATTTGGGTATCCACAGGGGTCCTGGAACCAAACCCCAGCGAATATGAAGGGACAATTGTATACCTATTTGATATGGTCAGGGCTGGTCATAGCCAGCCATATACAAATCTAGACTGTGGGAGATGGTTCTTCAGCTCAGAATCCCCAGGGGAAGTAGCCACAAACTGGAATGCAGCAGATAGAGGCCCAGGCTCCCAGTTAGAGTGGGCCTTGCCATTCCAGAGTCTTGCAGCTACTTGCCAGTTGCAATGAGCTGATGTAGCACACCTGATACACTCCACAAAGAAAGAATGCCACAGAGGATACTATGTTTGATATATTACTGATATTATCTTTCCCAACAGGCTTTCTGTGACTGAAGAAATTGAAACAGAGCATATTTAGTTTCCTTGCATTTTAGATTATCTCTGAGGCATTCAGCATTACACCTGCTGTTCTTTTCTGGGTCATCACTCAAGAATCAACATAATCTAAATATAACCCATTTAAAACCTTTGTACTATTTTAAACACAGAAGTTAATGCACTTACTTCAGTTCTGGTAAGAATGGAAGAAGCACTACTAACATTCCTGGAATGTTGTTGCCTGTGAGTGAAATACAACACGGTTTCTTCCATTCTGTCACGGAAGTGACACGGAGGGGTTCGGCAGAGGGATGGCATCGTCCGAAACTGCTCCCCTGCTGTGTGGCAGCAACGGAGCTGTTTTGGAATATATCCTGCTGAAAATCGCGTCTGAAAATCTCCTAAGTCTCTCTCCTCAGGGCTTTCAACCCCCCCTCCTTTTTTTGTCTGTAAGTGCACTGAATAAACACTGATGCAATGCATGCTTTCTGGCACAGACCTGTTGTGTTGGCACCAGTACAAACATTTGATGTTGAACATCTCTCAGCATCTTTCATGCCAGCCTTCTGCTTGTAGCTTTAGACCAATGGCAACACCATGTAAGAGTGACATAAAAGACATAGCATTTTATTCTCTGTATAGGCTTGTTTAAAATAACCCTGTAGTTTAAAGCAGTAATCTTCAGGTTTTTTTTTTTTTTTTTTTTTTTTTTAGATCTGGGACCCACTTTAATCCCCAAAACACAAATTTTGAGGAGACTCATGTCTTAATTTTTCCCCAGTACATTTATACAGAAGTAGTGTTGAAGTTACAAACCACCATCACCCGGTGCCTTACCGCACTCTGAAGAAAAGTGGCAAGAGAGCAGGAATGTTCCATCTCCCACGCTGCCTTACTGCCTGATGTCGTCATTTTTCCATTCTGTTCCCATGGGGGACCAAGGTAAAATCATGTCTTTTTGCTAACTAGAAAAATCCGTTGGCAAAAAGACACGGTTTTACCTCGGTCCCCCACGGGACTGGAATGAAAGAATGCTGGAAGGACAATGACGTCATGCAGTAAGGCAGCGTGGAAAACAGAACATTCCTGCTCCCTTGTTGCTTTTGTTCAGAGTGCAGTAAGGCCCCCAGATTGCTTTTGTCTCTTTCATTTAGAAGGCTGCTACAATGGATGGGACTCCATCTAATGAAAAAGTTTGCCTTTGTGATCACAGGCCTTTTGAAGACATGGCATGTGTGATCCTTTGGTGTCTTATATTTTTGATCAAGTGGGAAAAACTATTGCCATCCATTTTAAAACAGCTTCTAGAGAGAACAAATCAGGATAAATTCATGATGTCAATACCAGACAAAGATACATTTGTTACATTGCAAATGGCAAGGTTCGCTACTACGGTTATAGTAGTGGTACTAAGGGCTCATCTACACAGGCCAGAATACACCAGCTCCCTGCTGGTTTATTCTCCCCATTCCTCCCATTCTAGCCCATTCCTCTCCAATTACCTGTATGGAATGGGTCAGAGTCCAGACAAGCATGCAATCCCATCCCTACAGCTGCTGCCACCGTCCTCCATGTCTCACTCTCTGATATCAAGAAGCACATGAGCAAGGTCTCCTGCATGTGACCAGCCTTGGTCACATTCTGTGGGCCCCCTTTCTGGCTACAGAAGAGTAAAGTAGAGGGCAGCTGCAGTGGTGGGCTGGCATACCGGAATGGGCTTCTATGTTCCTGGCTGGAACTAATTTAAACAGGTATTTAAAAACAAAACAAAACAAAACACTGTGATAGGTCCTACCCTGCCTTCCCCTTGTCTTAGCCCCATCTTTGCCCTGGGGGTTGTGAGGACTGCCCGGAGGGAAAATGGGGGAAAGCCCTGTGTCACCAGGACTACTGAGCTCCAAGACAGGTGCAAGATGGGATAAATTGCTTGTGTAGACAAGCCCAAGTCATTTAAAGCCTAGAATTTCTGTAATGAGCAAAACAGACAGCTAAATCAGTAATCTCACTCTGTGTTTCCTCTTATTAAATACTGAATTGTTAATCTATGGTTGTTTATGCTGTGTTGTGATTCATTTGTTCTGTATGGTTATATTTCTGTATATGTATATGGGTATAATGTATTTCAACTTGCCATGGGAATTTTATTACATCTTATTGCATTACAATAGCTTTTGCTGTTTGTTATGGCTTTGCACTAAGGCATACCCTTTGACTGTCCCAATCTGACAGGGACAGTCCTGATTAATCCTCGGTTGCCCTTGGTTGTGTAAAAGTAGTTTGCACTCATTTAACAGTGGGGGAAGAGGAGAAGGAGGGGCAAAATCCTGCCCTTCCCAGTAGGCTCAGGAAAAAGCAAATTGCTGCAGCCTCTCCTCGTTTGTGTGTTCTTTCTCATTAATAGCTTTTGCCATGTTGACCATACTGTGGTGTTGCTTGGCCAAACGTGTCCCAGTTTTCATTTGAGAAATGTTGTAGGGTATGCTAAAACAATAAAAAAAAACTGCTGTTGCTGTCTCTATCATTGTTTCACTTAAGGGAATTATTTCTTTCTAGGAGAGAACCCATGATACTGGCATGAAGGAGGCTTTACCTTTGGATGTAAGTTATTGGAATGAATGTTAGGATCTATGCTAAGTAAGTAGATTTATTATACAAGTGGATTAATTATGTAATAGTAAGAACATAAGAAGAGCCATGGTGGATCAAACCAAAGGTTTATCCAGTGCAGTGTTCTATTCCCATAGTGCCCAATCACCCTCCTGCTTGTATCCTCAAGAAGCAGGGCTGTGTGGAGTCCCAACAACAGAGCAGATGCTTGTTAGTAAAATTGTGTGTTCAGACCTCCATGTTTAACATGGGAAGTTACAAGTAATCTAGTTAACAGCAATGTTACAATGGGCAGGGATAAGGTCATAATGAAGTTACATTTCCAGAAGGAACGTAATAAATCAGAATGAAGTTACTTTATTGGTGTCATGAGTAATGTTTCTGAGCATCTCTTTAAAGTTATTTCTAAAGGTAGAGGTTGTTTTAGGCCTCTTAAGAGTATTTTGACAGGAATTTTAAAGTTTTATGCCATTCTTATAGCAATCTTAAGGAAATCTTTTCTTTATAAATGTAGTGGGAAAGTAAAAGGCAATTCACCAAGCACTGAGTTGCATCTTAAACGCTGTAATGAGCAGCAGAATTATTGGGAGAATTATTCCCAATAATTACTCTCACTGAATTACTGACACAAAGCAGTATGGTGTGGACACAGGAGAGGGCCTTCTCAGTGGCTGCTCCCGAGCTGTGGAATTACCTCCCATGGGAGGCTGAGCTGCCCCCACCTCTTTGTTTAAACTGAATTTGGCATTTAATTTGTTGTTGGAGAAGATTCTTTTAATGGGATGTGTGCACTGTACTGTACTTTCATTCTAATAATTATGTTTAAATGCTTTTAAAGTGTTTTCAATCAGTGCTGTATTTAATAGAATAATTTATTTAATTTGTTTTAAAAGGCTTTTTATTGCAATCATTGCGTTTTACCTGGGGTTGGTTTTAATCCAGACTGTGAGTCACATGTTGGGAGAAAGAGGACATAAATAAAGTAAAGTACATAATTTAAACAAAACAAGGAATTACAGTCATTCCTCCACATTTGAGGGTTAAGCATTCACAGATTTGATTATTTGCAGATTACTAAATACGTTCTCTCTAGACATTTTCTAGGTCCTCCAGTGTGATTCTGTGGTATGCTTCCATGAGACGCTGATCATAGAGTTGTGCTGGAGGACCCACAAATGCCTAGAAAAGTGTTAAAGCTTAAATAAAGACAAAAATCATGTCATAATGACACGATAATAACATAACGGGCTGAAGTTATCGGACAACATTGTCATCATCCCATGGCCACTGTCTGTGCCAGCCATGAATAAGACGTCGTTTTTAATTGATGGTTTAACCCATCAATTGATCTTCAATATCACTTTTTCCCCCAGTATTGAAGGCTTGCGAAAACACATCCCGCTGTAATTGCAAGAATACAGCGTGAATGGACAGTCGTCTTTCCTCCCCATTGCCAGGGAGAAAACGTCCAGGTGGCAACATGAAGATGATTGACAGGACTTTCTTTTTAGGAAATTTCCTATTTTGCTGGCAACTTTTTAGGTTTATTTGAGTTTTGATTTACTTTGTTATTTAAGGTGTTTTTGGAGTTTTAAACATGCTCATGTCTTCTCGCAAAAATGGCCAAGATCACACATCCTGGCTAACATGGAAGTAAACTCCCATTCTTAAAGTCCCAGTGCTCGTTGTGTGATAATTCTGTGGCAATTTCTTCACGTGATTACAGTGATGTGTAAAAGTAAGTGTTATAATGCCACTATGTTTCCACTTTCCTCATTCATGGGATTACAGCATTTTTACACACCAGTCTGATAAAGTCTATGGGAGCACCTCCAGTGGTGGAGTCTCATTTCCTGGCTTAGCTTGTAACACTTATACAGTGTTCACCTTGGTACCACCTTAACCCAGAGGATCCTGTATGTCAGATACAAGTCCTTTTGTTTTGTTCCTCCTAGAGAGGTTTTGTGTTACAACATCTTAATTTCCTATCTACAGCAGGTCTCAGGAAGCATATTGCTACTGCACCTTCAACATGGCTAACTATTGCTGTGCCAAGAGCAGGAACACTAGCTTATCCCTTCCTTCAACTGGATCGAAGCTGACCTCAGAAGGTTTAGATTCTCTGTTCTGCCAATGTCTTACATCAGCCAGTGTGGCCGGATTCACTTAAGGAGTAGCAATTAGTCTTTAATTAAAAACAGTGTTGTGAAAGAAGCTACACCTGGGCAAGTCTTGTTGATTGGCCCTGTTTTCCTTCAGCCTGCCCTACTTCTTAAAGGACATAGCTATAGTATGCCAAAGTACTTTTAAAAAAGCAGATATTCCAAATGCACAAAACCTCTCAGCCCCAAAGAAAAAGGGGGAAAAAGCCAAACAAATACAAAGCATGCTTTGCCCCTTGCTTATATCCTATCTCAGTGGCAGTTTCTCCATAAACATTAGTAGCTCTTCTCTGCGAGACAGAAAGATGAATCTGGCTTAGTTAATTAAACAGGACAATTTGATGGTTTGTGCATGAATGTAATCCCAACTCAGCAACAATTACAGTATACCAGGGTAAAAGCCTGCATTGATCCTACTGCACCATCAACTTTGTCCATCCAAAAACTGCTGTCTCCAAAACTGGGCTTTTCCTGTTTTTAATAAGACTGACTGATAACACTCTCATTTAAGTGCTTAACAGACACTTAATATGTCTAGTACTTCTCCCATTTTTCCAACTGTACATTATCTGTTTTCAAACTGCACATTTTGTGTCTAGCTGCACACTAAAAAAACACAACATCCTGTGACAAAGGGTGCATCTACACTGTAGAAATAATGCAGTTTGACACCACTTTAAGTGCTGAAGCTCTGTCCTGTGCAATCTTGGGATTTGTAATTTTACAACATCTTTAGCCTTCTAGTGCTGGCGCCTCAACAAACCACACATCCCAGGATTCTATAGGAAGGAGTCATGGCAGTTAAAATGGTATCAACTGCATTACTTCTACAGTGTAGTCGTACCCAAAGAAGTAAAGCTCACTCTCATCAAATTGCTTGAAAACTTTCATACCCACTTTTTAAAAAGTGTTCCAAAAATGGATTATAAGTAGCATATGTCTGTCTGCCATCATGGTAAGTTCAAGGAAAAGGGCTACTGATAGATATACAACCATGGAAAATTTGCCCAGCAAAGATTAGAAGTGAAGGGAATCAAAAATAGCCTGTTTCATGAAAAATAACAAAGAGTCACATGACACCTTAACAATAACACATTTTATTGTGACATAACTTTCCAGTGAAATAGAACCTGGGGTATAACAGTGATTGGGGCAGAAAAAAATCTGGATGGATCTGAATTGAGAGAAATTCTTGTAAAATAAGGATAATGATTCCATATATTCACTCAGAACTTGGAAAAGTTACTTTCCAGAGTTACAACATCATATTCCATTGGCCACACAGGCTGGCTGATTCTGGGATTCTGTTGTCTTCAAAAGTAACTCTTCTAAGCTGTGTATAATTGCCATTATTCTTTGTTGGATATGAAGGCAGCACAAAATGAGGTATAAACAAGAGGTTGAACCTGGAAACCTGATATGATTTTTGGTAATATCTATTCATTTTACAGCAGGATTGGGCAAAGGCTGTCCTTCCAGATGTTGCTGGATGGCAATTTCCATCACCCCTAAGCAACAAAGCACAATGGTGAGGAATGCTGGGAGTTGCCGTCTGGAGACCCACATGATCCCCACCCCTGATCATATTAAATCTGAGCAGGATGCGGTGACACCAGGAAAACCCCACAGAAAAAAAGCTATTGCTGAAACAAACCTTAGCCACCCACCCCCAAAAAACCTACAGCATGGTCTTGCAGCTTCTCAAGGTTAGGTCTTACAGTCAACTGCAAATTCAGGTTACTTTCTCTGGCCTAGTTTTATATGGCAAAACTATATCTTCTAGTCCACATGCTACACCCAAGCAGGTGGGGTGTGATCCACATTCCAGTGGCTTGGAGTAGTTGGTAAGGCATATTAAGCAAGCAATCTTTAGCAACCCATGAGAGAGGGAGAGCAAGACATTTCACATAGCCAAAGAGCAAATTTACATTTACAAAACAATGCCATTAGAGATGTGTTATGTAAATATAAGTCCCTAGCATATTGTATTCTGTAAGAGCCTGGCTCTGGAATTCCTAAGGGACAAATTAGGAATGTGTTACTTATCTTTTAGAAAAGTTTCATAAATGCAAGCTCATCAACATTGAAAGAACGGTTCTGCTTTTGTTTTTCCTCACACAACTACTTGTTTGTCTTGTCTTTTCCAAGACCAAACTGTTCTTTGTGGGTCAGATTGTAATCTTCTTGGCTGAAACGCACACATCTCTGTGTACCTGGAAAGGTCTTTGTAGAGATGTAGGGCAATGTGTGCTGTATGCCAGAGATAAGAATGTGGCTCCAGACCAAGGACTGAGAAACCAGGTGCCATTCTCAGAATTAAAAAACAAAACAAAACACCCCACATTGCTCATTTGCTATTTTAAACATAATGACAAAGAGCAAAAACAGTCCATGTGGAAACCAAAGAGCAAGTTTACAATAATATTGTTTAGAAACATGAAGTGTGGCAATAAGGCACCCTGATCCTAGACATATTTACTCAAGAGACCTACTGATTTCAGTGTAACTTAACTTTCAAATACATGCACCCGGGACTGCAGTCTAAACACCCATGCTGTTTTGCAATCCCTATGTCTCTGACTAGGATGGATGAAAGAAATGCTGAGGGCATTGTATGCTGAAGCTAGTCTAGACATTTTTTTCTCTTCTGTAAACTGCTCTTAGAACACAGTGTACCAGAGCCTCTATGACAACCCACCTATCAGCGATAGAATCTTCCACAGCGTTGCTTCTACTGTTCCATACTTAATATACTATTGAGAAATCTTGTTTCTGCCAAGCAAAGACTGATCATTAATATATGCCTATTTATGTTTATGGTTCTAAAGGCGATCATTACCTACCAGCTGGAATGGTCCGTCTTTTGCCATTACCAACTTTTCAGATGTCTACTTACAGTTGTTTCATCAAATCCAGCTGAAATTCTTAAGGCTACAATACTAAGGAAGCAACCTACATGGTGTCACATACCTAAAGTGATTGAAATATAAATTTTAAACAAATGTAAAGAATATACTCTTAAATCAGGAGTGGGAACTGTATGGCATACTGTATGTTCATGGGTAAATCAGGAGTGGGAACTGTATGGCATTCTGTATGTTCATGGGTAAATCAGGAGTGGGAACTGTATGGCATTCTGTATGTTCATAGGTGGCAAATCCCAGCATTCGCTGCCACTGGTTATGTTAGCTGGGCTCCTGGGAATATCTGGATGGCCACATGACTCCCACTCCTGTATTAAATTAACCTGTGTCTTGGAATGATTGGTATTATGGCAGTATGCTCTTCCTATGACTTATGCACAAAAGTGTCAGGAGTTAGAGACTGAACTCCATTATAAAATGGCCAAACAACTGCAGAACCATGCTGAGTCATAATGACTGACTGCATGAACTATCAAGTCATGCCTAGTCAGGCCACTAGAGGGCAATGTTCTGTAGATGTATATATAAGAGAGCTCAGAACAGAGCTCACTTCCTCCTCTCTTCTCTTTCTGTGAATGCTGAGGCCTGGTGAAGCAGTTTCTCCTTCAATTGTAAATATTTGTACAGTCGTCCCTTCACATTCGCGGGGGTTCCGTTCCGCGGACCCCCGCGAATGTGAAAAATCTGCGAATAACTACACCCCTCCCCCTCCCTCCCCAGGCCTTCGCGGGGCCTTCCTAGGCCCCACGGAGGTCTCCCCGGCCCTCCCTCCCTCCCTCCCCAGGCCTTCGCGGGGCCTTGCTAGGCCCCGCGGAGGTCTCCCCGGCCCTCCCTCCCTCCCCAGGCCTTCGCGGGGCCTTGCTAGGACCCGCGGAGGTCTCCCCGGCCCTCCCTCCCTCCCTCCCTCCCTAGGCCTTCGCGGGGCCTTGCTAGGCCCCACGGAGGTCTCCCCGGTCCTCCCTCCCTCCCTCTCCAGGCCTTCGCGGGGCCTTCCTAGGCCCCACGGAGGTCTCACCGGCCCTCCCTCCCTCCCTCCCCAGGCCTTCGCGGGGCCTCTGGAGGGCCTCCGGGGGTCCCGCGAAGGCCTCCCCACCCCTCCCCAGGCCTTCGCGGGGCCTCCGGAGGGCCTCCGGGGGTCCCGCGAAGGCCTCCCCACCCCTCCCCAGGCCCTCCGGGGCCTCCGGAGGGCCTCCGGGGGTCCCGCGAAGGTCTCCCCACCCCTCCCCAGGCCTTCGCGGGGCCTCCGGGGGGCCTCCGGGGGTCCCGCGAAGGCCTTCGCACCGCTCCCCAGGCCTTCGCGGGGCCTCCGGGGGGCCTCCGGGGGTCCCGCGAAGGCCTTCGCACCGCTCCCCAGGCCTTCGCGGGGCCTCCGGAGCGCCTCCGGGGGTCCCGCGAAGGCCTCCCCACCCCTCCCCAGGCCTTCGCGGGGCCTCCGGAGGGCCTCCGGGGGTCCCGCGAAGGCCTCCCCACCCCTCCCCAGGCCTTCGCGGGGCCTCCGGGGGGCCTCCGGGGGTCCCGCGAAGGCCTTCGCACCGCTCCCCAGGCCTTCGCGGGGCCTCCAGGGGGCCTCCGGGGGTCCCGCGAAGGCCTTCGCACCGCTCCCCAGGCCTTCGCGGGGCCTCTGGAGGGCCTCCGGGGGTCCCACGAAGGCCTCCCCACCCCTCCCCAGGCCTTCGCGGGGCCTCCGGGGGGCCTCCGGGGGTCCCACGAAGGCCTCCGCACCGCTCCCCAGGCCTTCGCGGGGCCTCCAGGGGGCCTCCGGGGGTCCCGCGAAGGCCTCCCCACCCCTCCCCAGGCCTTCGCGGGGCCTCCGGAGGCCTTCGCGGGGCCTCCGGAGGGCCTCCGGGCGTCCCGCGAAGGCCTCCCCACCCCTCCCCAGGCCTTCGCGGGGCCTCCGGAGGGCCTCCGGGGGTCCCGCGAAGGCCTCCCCACCCTCCCCAGGCTTTTGCGGGGCCTCCGGAGGCCTTCGCGGGGCCTCCGGAGGGCCTCCGGGCGTCCCGCGAAGGCCTCCCCACCCCTCCCCAGGCCTTCGCGGGGCCTCTGGAGGGCCTCCGGGGGTCCCGCGAAGGCCTCCCCACCCCTCCCCAGGCCTTCGCGGGGACTCCGGAGGGCCTCCGGGCGTCCCGCGAAGGCCTCCCCACCCCTCCCCAGGCCTTCGCGGGGTCTCCGGAGGGCCTCCGGGCGTCCCGCGAAGGCCTCCCCACCCCTCCCCAGGTCTTTCACGGGGCCTCTGGAATAACCGAAACCGCGAATAACCGCGAATAACCGAAACCGCGAATGTCAAGTTCGCGAATGTGGAGGGACAACTGTATATATTGCAACTGTTTGACTTTGAAGATAGAAGTGCCTCCTGCTTATTTGGATGTCAAACACTCTCTGTGTGAGTATTCTTGGGAACAGGTTTCTATTGAATCTGCTGAGATAGTTTTTGGCTTCTGCTGGGGATTGAGTGACCTATCCTCCCCTTACAGTAAGAACCCTAGGGAAGGACTCAGAGATAGATGTACTTGGAGCAGATCCACTGAAATAAATTAATTTGTTTCATTAATTTAAATGGGTCCACTCTAAGCCAGGCTAATTGCGGATCCAACCCACAGTTTGTTTTCACACAGACTAAGAAATGTGTGTCAAGAGGAGGGAGGAATGTGTCACAGCAATATTGCTCCATCTCCTACACATATTCATTGAACCCAAGGCTGAGAATCATGCATCCGCCAGATGATGTTGGACTCCAGTTCTCAAGCTTCCTCACTATTAGTTATGCTGGATAGGGATGATGGACATTGCAGTCTAAAATTGTCTGGAGGCCTGCATGAATGTATAGGAAACAGCAATAACATACAGATAAACTTGTCAAGAATTCCAGAGAGATGCTCATATTAATCTGTTATAGCAAAACTAGCAGAGACTTATGGCAGCTTAAATATTAACAGATTTATTGTGACATAAGCTTTTGTGGATTCAGTGGCAGTATAGGGGGAAAACACTGGGGAGTGCATAGAACAGACAAAGTGCATTTCAGGGCAGGAGTGACCTTTGTTACACATATTGGAAAGAGAAATAATGGGTTTTTTTCTTGTCTAAGTTCAGTGTTTTTAATGGAGTTAACATGCAAGCAAGCATTGCAATGTAAGTGTAAGTTCCTGTTTGTGATTCAGTTATATGTGAAAAGTCCCTTTCCTTCAGGCAACCATCGGAGTCCACCAGCAGAGGAGAAGGGGAGACTCCAGCTGCATCTGCACTGCAGCAACAACCCAGTTTGACACTGCTTAACTGCCATGGCTCAATGCTATGGAATTCTGGGATCTGCAGTTTTGTGAGATATTTAGCCTTCTCTGTCAGAGAGTTCTGGTGCCACAACCAATTACAATCCCAGGATTCTACAGCATTGAGCCATGGCAGTTAATGCAGCACCAAACTGGATTATTTCTGCAGTGCAGATGCAGCCTACATGTCCAAGACAGAGCTTAGAAAGGTTACCTTTCTAAATGCTGGTCCAGGATATAGTTAACATTTGATCAATTCAGAAGCACTTTATTGTTTGTGCCAATGTAATGAAATACATGGCCAGTGAGGTCACAAAATTGTGATGTATCCGGCCTCTAAAAATCTCCATCCATTTTGCAGTCTTATTCCCTGTTCCTTGTTTGATCCAGGCATTCTCCTTCATGCCATCTTTTGAATGTCAGAAACAGCACTACACACAGATGTCTTCACTCACAGTTATTTCTTAAAATCTCCTGGAAGCTCCCGGAACACAGATTTTAAGAAGAAAAAGCTTCACTCAACAGGCACAGGATTATCTTGGCTTTCAAGGAGGTGATGCAGGCCCCAACTGTTCCTTCAAGCTCCTGCCCAAAACTGGAAACATTCCTCCTAGAATGAAGAATTAATGTTGCTTTTTAACAGATATGCTTTGAAATTGCTTTTAACTCCATTGATATTTCAACTATATGTTAACTTGTCTTTGTTTTAGTGATGTGAATTGCATCTCGTTTAATTTTTTTAATCTTGAGTCCCAGGGGGAATCCACATGACACAAATAATCCAGGTTGAAACTGGATTATTTGCATGGCTCCTTCCTATGGAATCCTATAATTTGCAGTTTTACAAGGTCTTTAGCCTTCTCTGACAAAGAGTGCTGGTGCCTCACCAAACTCAGATCCCAGGATTCTATAGGAAGGAGCCATGCAAATAATCCAGTTTCAACCTAGATTATTCCTCTAGCATGGATGCCCCCCCTCCCAGGCCTGTGAAAAAGTGGGATATCATCATCATCATCATCATCACCATCACCACGGCAATGAGGGGGGGGCACTAGTGTGCTTGTCCTTCCTCTCTTCCCTCATGCATTTACAGAACACATGACACTGCACCCAGATAGGGCAATTCTGTCAGATACCTTGGGTGGTATTTTTCCTTGTTCCCAAGAAAGTGAGAGAAGGAAGTGATTGTTAATAAAAAGCATTCTCCTGCCAATTGAAATGATCTCTGCTCTCTACCATTCCATTCTCTTGGCAGTATAGTATGGTGAACACAATTACATTACAACATAAAGGATCAGAAGATTTATTACATTTCTTCTACAATAATAAAGAACAATTAGAGGACATAAAGTAGCTAAGAATAGCATCAAATGAGAGAAGATGCAATATATAAAATTTAGGTTAAATAAGATTTGTTCTGCTAGATTAGATATTCTACCTGGGATAAACACTTCTGACAAGCCACATCAAATTTGTAAAAGATTCAGACTCAGACTTTCAGTTTAACTTTTTGACAATTCCACTGTTCTTGGTCTTTTTCTAAAAACATATCTATGTTTATGAATAAGTCCCACAAGATTATATGAGGTCTGTCTATTAAATAAGAAGACTGTGTTTCTACCTTTCAGACAAATCAGGGAGAACTGGCTGTGAATGCCTGAGTGGTGACCTTGAACATGTCTGAACCTGCATGACAAACATCAACACTCTCGGCTGTTCAGTTAATTGTCAGTCATTGTTTAAAGGAGCTGTGTTGTCTGTTGTGTGCTGGGAAAATGCTAAGTTTAAAAGTCAAGCAACGTGACATTCTGCAGCAACTTGAGGCAGACCCAAACCTTTTTGAAAAAAATAATCACTTGTGATGAAACCTGAATCTTCCAGCATGATCCTGAGACAAAACGACAGTCAGTGCACTGGAAAATACCATCATAACCAAGAATGAAAAAAGGACATCAAAGCAAGTCCACACCCAAAGCCATGCTCATTGTTTGTTTGTTTGTTTGTTTGTTTTTTACATCAAGGGGGGAATTTTGGCAGAATGGGTTCCAGAAGGCAGAACAGTGAACCAGCATTATTATAAGTGTTTTGACAAAGCTGAGAGAAAGAGTCAGAAAAAAGGCCAGAACTATGCAAAATGGTTTCATTCTTCATTTAGACAATGCATCTGCTTACACAGCACTTTCTGTGAAACAGTTTTTGACTGATAAACACATTACTACACTTGAGCATGCTCCATATTTGCCAGATTTGGCACCATGCAATGTTTTTCTTTTCCCTAAAGTGATATCAGTAATTAAAGGAACACATTTTGAGTCAATTGATACGGTATGAAGAAATAGCAGATGTGTTGACACAGCTGACAGAAACTAATCTGTTCCATGCCTTCAACCAGTGAAAAACAAGACTGGTTCTGAAACCCCCCACTGGATAGCAAAAGCCATAGATGGTTGAATCCCATATTAATCAATAGGCACTGCCATTTAAGTTATGGGAGCCACCATTTTTTAGGCATGTGGTGCCATCATTTTAAGTATGACTGATGATCCATGGATGCTCGAACTCGTGAATATTGAACTGTTACCCGAATTGCATGGGGTCTGTGGGGACCCATTCATGTCACTCAAATTAAGATATTAATATGGGGAATTTAATTAGCTCAAATTAGGCTGTGAGAGGCCAGATAACTACGGGATCTTTACTCCTGTGTATATCAGTGCTCACTGACAAGACTCCAAGCCAAAAGTAAAATAAAATGGTTTTTATTGGAAAATAATCACAAAACCACTCACACGTACACTCACACTTCAAGCAATCACACAAGGCTAGCAAAGAATTAGGAGGAAGTATTGGGATAGAGGAATAGATTCAGAGGATGATGGACTATACTTTACCTGTTCAAAGAGCAGAGGTTCATCAGCAAAGAAATATGGCTATGCTTACTGGGTGACACAGCAAAACAACAGAGTAATGGCTCTGGAAGATTGCACACACTTTGCCTGTGTTTTGGGTGATATTTATATCCCATATTGTACACTTAAGGGGTATTTTGAGTGGACAACAATAACTGAGTGAGTTTCCCAGCATGGAACAATGGACACTCTGGCTTTGTTAATTACTGTTAATGGTTGGAATGTTAAGACTGATAGGTTTGAAGCAATCTTGTTTTGTTGAATAGGAGAGGTGTGAAGGGAGACCTTTGCAGAGTAATGGATGGTCTGAGATCTTGTTTGTGTTGGAGTTTGACACATCGCCAGGGTGAATTAGCGCATTCCTCCCTAACAACTTGGTGAAGGGGCTCTGAATAACCACTCCTGGGCATGTCCATATTTGGGGGAATTTTCCAAGACAACTTCATTTAGGTTTCTGGTGACCTTTGCATGAACCCTTCCATGGATGGCCTGATCTACCAGATTGACATGAGCTGTCAGTCATGCCAATCTTATGAATGATTGCCAATTAATTAATTAATTATTGCATAGGAGGGGGTGTAAGGGCATATAACAGAACCTGTGGAGATGGGGGCCCCACTGTACTTACTGCAAGCATTGTCACCTGTTAGCTCATAGACACTACTCATCCCATGATGGAGCTGCTTAGCAGATCTGGCTTTTCCTGCCCTGGTGTTCCTGCACTTTGGCGCTCCTTTATACCAAGTGTGAAGGAAATTTGACAACAACCATATAAACTGAGCACTGGGGACTGAACAGCCAGATACAGTCAACATCTTTCCCTTTCAGAGTTCTTAAATGAATAGACTAATCTAGTCTTCTTAGAAGTTGTGTTGTCTTATGTTTTATTGAGATTTTTTATATATACTTCTCCTTTTACTTTTCTTCTCTCTGTTCCAAACTCTTTCTGGTAACATCTATCTACTACGGATGAGAAGGGATGAATACAGAAAACTATAGCAAACCCCCCCCCTCCGAGGAGGTTGGGAGAAGATCAGGGCTGTTATGCTTACAGAGCCCTGTTTCAGACAGCCCCATCCTCCTTCAGACCTTCTCCTGACTGTGTTACGGGCACCGCTTTTTATTGACGGAGGTTCTCCGCCAATAAAAAGCAGTGCCAGCAGGACAGGGGAAGGTCGGGAGGAGGTCAGGAGGAGGACAGAGGAGGATGGGGCTGTCTGAAACAGGGCTCTGTAAGTGAAACATCCCTGTTCTTCTCCCGACCTCCTCGGGGTTTTTTTCCCCCTATCTGAAAAAGTCCTAAGTTATGAAGGTCATATCAAAGTGTCTGTATAGGTTTAAGAAACCATTTGTCACATCCAGTTCTTATATGCACAAATATACAAATTCAGTGTATGTATGACCAGGATATTCAAAATACTCAGTGACTTTATAAGCAGAGCTCATTCAGAGTGGCAATTTGTGCCAATTCATTTTTTGAAAATCAAACAATCTTATTAAAAATAAACAGTTAAAACAGTTTAAAATACATTTAAACCAGGATAAAAACACATCACACCACTATTGGCATTATTCCATTATATGAATTTAAAATCAATCGAATGCCTGCCTAAACAAGAAGGTCTTAACCTGCTTGCAGAAAGAGAACAGGGAGGAGACTAATTGGACCTCCCATGGAAGGGGAGTTCCAAAGTCTGGAAGCAGCCACCGAGAAGGCTCTCTACTGTGTCCTCATCAAACAAATATGTGATGGTGTTAGGACCAAGAGAAATCCTTACTCTGAGGATCTCAGAATTCTGGCTGACTCATACAGGGAAATACAGTCTTTTAAATAATCTGGATCCAAGCTGTGTAGAGCTTTAAAGATCATAACCAGCACTTTGAATTCTGGCCACGGATATAAATCAGTGCCCTATAAAATGCCCTATACGGTATCGGTCCGGGTTATTTGAAGGACTATATCTACCTATATGAGCCCAGTAGAGCTGTAAGTTCATCCAGAGAAGCCCTCCTCTCTGTCCCACCACCTTCTCAGGCATGTTGGTGGGAACAAGGGAGAGGGCTTTCTCGGTGGCTGCTCCCAGACCTTGGAACTCCCTTCCCAAAGAGGCCAGGATGGCCCCATCTTTGCTCTCCTTCCAGAGGCAGATTAAGACATTTTTATGCCAACAAGTTTTTATGAACTAACAAGGGCTGGGCTTGTGAGGCTGTGCGGTGCGGTTTGAAAAAAAGGGGGGTTAGGGCATTTTAATATTTTTACTGTTTTTAACTTATACATTGTTTAATTCTTTTTAAAATGTTATATTTATAATGTAATTTTAACGTTGTACTGTTTTTAGCTTGCATGGTTTTAAAGAGGTTGTGAGCTCCCTCGGGTCCCATTGGTGGGAGGAAGGTGGGATATAAATGAATAAAATATTAATAATAAAAAAAAAATCAATGATTGTGGACCAGAAATTTAAGCTCAGCTCCCCGATCATAGTAGCAGAGACAATAGCTGAAACATGTAGGGGGAAAGGTATTCTTTACTATAGAAGTACATGGAATAGTATTTTCAGTGGGAAAAGATCTGTGTCACCCACCAAGCTCTAGAGGAGGAGCATTCTTTCTCTTTGGAAAACAAAAAAAGAGTTGCATATCTAATTTTCTTCTCTTCACTTTTACTTCCATTTCCATAAAGAAAATTAGATTACATCTTTATGTACCCTCCCATGCCATGGAGAGAAGTGCCAGATTCCTGCTTCCATACTTTCCCCCTTTCAGTTGCCTCAGCAATCATTACAAAGGTTCCTCATTCACAATTGAGAGAACTAGACACAGAATTCAACAAAAGGGAAATTCAGCTCATTAGTTCCATAGATACCGTTTATCTTTTTATTTCGCTCTCCTCCCAGCAGAGACACGGTGAGTACTTTGACTTGGCATACTAGCCATGTCTTTCATATCATGTTATGTAAAATAACAATTCTCCTGGCAAGCTCTATTTCTGCTAAAACTATGGTGTGACATATTCAACAATAGTGGCAACAGTCTAGAAGAAAAAGAACCTAATTGTCATTTCATAATTGCTATTTCAATAGGATGACATGCTCGCTCATAACTTGTTAACATGTTGATACGTACCCTATAATTTACATATCATTATATATGATCTACACCATGATATATAGGTATCTTTGAAGACAAGGAGATTTATCTATAACATACTATATAGAAGAGATGTTAACTTATGCACACACCCAGAAGTCTTACCAGAATTGCCTTCAGATAATGCAAGCAACTTTAAGTCATTATATAACTGCCTTCTGTGTTGATATGTGAGATAATTGCAACAAGAAATCCAATCAGTGATAAATTTTTTGGTCTAGTACACTTGCTTAATAGGTTTAAACTGATTAATATCCTCAGATTATTCAGTCTTTGAGTACCTGCAACATATACCCCTAGCACAGCAAGGGACACAGCCAATAATTCTCAGATTACAGTTGATGGGATAGACTTAAGGAAGGCATAAGTCCTTCCATCACCAAAAAATTCAAGATAGGACATTTTCAGACAGCGTTTTAGCGTGCTTACCACGGGAGGAGCTTCCGGGAGAGGGACGGCGCTCTTGCGCGGCAGGGGGTCATTTTCGGACGCCGCCGTCCCTCTCCCGAAATCATCCGTGTCACTTCCGTGAAGCTTCGGAAGCCGCAGAGCCATATTTTAATCACGGAGGTTGCCCGTGAATAAAATATGGCTCTGTGGCTTCCGAAGCTTCACGGAAGTGTCACGGATGATTTTGGAAGAGGGACAGCGGTGTCTGAAAACGACCCCCTGCCGTGCAAGAGCGCCGTCCCTCTCCCGGATGCTCCTCCCGCGGTAGGCACGCTAAAATGCTGTCTGAAAATGTCCATAGTCTTGATGGGGAACTATATAACCTCTTGCTTGGAATTCCAAGTATAAAAAGGTTTCAGGACTAGGTCCAATGTCTATGCAATCAGATATGGAAATATACAGGAGATTTTCAGACGGGAACCAAAGAAGTGTTCCTATCTCACAAATTCCCCTCCTGCCCCTATCTCATCCCAGTAACTGCCAAAAATTAAAAAGTTTTCACACCTACCTCAATTGTGGCTCATTGCCTCAGCAGGGAAGCCCAGGAGTGAATGGAGCTCAAGCGGAGCTCCTTTCACTTCCTGGACTGAAATCCTGGCTGCTCTCACAAGAAGACAAGAGTGTGGGAAATTCAAAAATAAAAAGCAAAATACAACAGTAAAAGTGACACTAAGCACCAAAACACATTGATTGGAATAGCACCCAAATTAAAAATAGAACATCATGCCACATCTGATCCTACCAGTGTGAATTAAAATAACAAAATCAAGTGAGGTGGGATGTGGCCAACCAAAGATTGCTAAGGGAAAATTAGTAAAGCTAAGGGAAAAATAGTTTTTGCACTCCAACTGCTAGAATCCCCCAGCCAGTATGGCAAGTTTTTGTGGTAAGGGGGAAAGGAAAGGACTAGCAGCAAGCTGTTACACTAAGAGGTGGGAGGTGCTTTAGAGTCCCACCCGTGATGCCAAAATCTCTATTATTATTTGGAGGAATTATTAGCTCAAATGGAAGCCTGAGAGAGGAGGAGGGTAACATTATGGGTCTTTTCACCAGGGCCAACCTGACCCGAAAAGTGTCCAATATATCCAATTCTGAGATATCATAGATATCACAGGGAGGGGGTAGTAGGGCATGCTAATAAAGCCTAGTAGTGAACTTCACAGTAGGGCTATCCTTTGTTGCATGATTTACTCTAGCCTAGCCTGGAGCCCTGGATTCACCCCATTAGAACCATACTTACTCTAAATAAACTGGACTCCAACTATATTGATAGCCATAAATTTCCCATCCCAAATCCAAATTGGTTCAAAACGGCTATGCTTTCCCCCATTTCCAGCATTCAAAAACATATCAATCAATAGCCTTTACTGTTCACTTGTCAATCTAATGACCCATCATGCATTCTGATTAGATACCTCCCACATCCAATCCCCTTTCCCCCTTCACACCCCAGTGAGTGATCATCAGTAAGGGAGGGAGCTTTAAATGTCTCACTCCCCCACACACACAGACATACACAAAAGATGTATGTATTTAAAAATTAAAATTAAAATGCTTCTTTCTCCTTCCCCTGCTTTCTCCCTTGGGGCTGCCACCACCACCCCAAGCCCAGTCATGAGATCAACAGTGAGGGGGTAGACTAGGCTACCCCTCCCTCCCCCTCACCCAAGTGAGCAAGCAAGTAAGTGACTGAGCCAGCACGTGTGCATGCCTTCTTCATTTCCACTTCCTGTTTCCTCCCCACCTGGGTGAATGGCTAATTGGGAGAGAGTAAGCACACCCTCCATCTTCCATCCGCACTGGCCGAGATTTTTTTTTACTTCAGTGCATGTATATATGCAGATCTCTGCATGAGTGAGTGAGTAAGCAAATGACTGATTCCCTTTCCACCTGAGTGAGTGGCTGATGGGGGGGGGGGTCAGATGGGGAAGAAAAAGGGAATGTGCATGTGCTTCCCCCATCCATCAGCCGCTTAGCCATTCACTCAAGTGGGAAGTTGATTAGACTGCGGAAGGAAGGCAGAGGGCGTGCACATTCGCTGGCTCAGTCACTTGCTCGCGTGGATATCTGCATATCTGGATTTCCATCATTCACTGAAGGAAAAAAAATGGCAACACACACCATGCTTGCTGGACCTGGGTAACCACCCACAAACCTTTGCCACCCTCCAATTAGCCCCCCCCCACTTCCATCCTAATCCTGATACACATTTAAAAAATCCAGCTTTTCCTAAAACTTCAGAGTAAAAAGTGAGTTTTTAAAAATTGCATCGGCGCCTAAAAGAAGCACTTTCACTGTGAAACCAATTGCACTGTGTTCCAATAACACTGAAAGCAAGGTAGATAAGGCCTCAATTTGGTCCTGGGTCCGAAAAGTCAAGATTCAGAGATTTGAAGACCTGTACCTCCTACTGACAATCATTGATCATTCAACAGAGAAGTAGAAGGGTCAGGGCTTATTCAGCCAGCTTGAAGCTAAAGAATCAATTTGAAGCTCCATCTTTTTCCAGAGAAGAGGAAGAGCAGCAGTGCCAGGCCTTAGAGAACACATAGGAAACTTTAGTAGTTCCAGCACATGAAGTAATCTCTGCCAAGACTCGAAGGAGGAGGGTGGTGTTGGTAGGCGATTCCCTGCTGAGAAGAACAGAAACAGTAGTTTGCAGGCCTGACAAAATGTTTCGGGAGGTATGCTGTCTCCCTGGGGCAAAAATTCAATATGTAACAGGGAGGCTGACAAGACTCATCAAGCCTTCTGACTATTATCCCTTCCTTTTGATCCCCATGGGAACCAACAATACTGCAAGGCATTGCCTCCAGAAGATCACAAGGGATTATGAGGCTTTGGGTAGGAAGCTGAAGAACCTGGATGCACAGATAGTCATTTCGTCTGTCCTTCCAGTGGAAGGGCATGGTCCAGGAAGGGAGAGAAGAATAGTGGAGGTGACCAACTGGCTGCACAGATGGTGCTGTCAGGAATGGTTTGGCTTCCTGCACCATGGGATGCAGTTCCAGGGAGGTGGACTTCTGGCAAGAGATGGGTTGCACCTCACAGCAGTTGGTTACAGGGATGTTTTTGTGAAGAGTCTGAAAGATCTGATCAGGAGGGCTTTAAACTGAGTTGTATGTGGGAGGGAGACAGTATTCATGAGGACAGGAGTTCATCAAGTGCTGGAGAAAATGCTCCAAATGTTATACAGACAACAAGGCAAATAGTACAAGAATCTAATAGTAGGAGGAATCAAACCTTTAAAAGACAGATAGGGGGAATGGCCCATGGTCTTAGATGACTCTATACTAATGCACAGAGCATGGACATTAATAAATAAAAAGGATGAACTTGAACTCTTAGCACAGCAAAACAAATATGATATCATAGGCATCACTGAAACTTGGTGGAATGAGTCTCATGATTAGAATGTACTAATAGAGGGGTATAGCCTATTTCAGAAAAATAGACCAAACAGGAAGGGTGGTGGAGTAGCATTATATGTTAAGGTTCTGTACACCTGTGAACAGACCCATGACTTAAATCCTGGGAGCCAGTTTGAGAGCATCCGGGTAAAAATTGAGGGAGAGAGAAACAGCAGGGATATCATTCTGGGGGTCTACTACAGATCTCCAAGCCAAGCCAAGGACTTGGCTGATGCATTCCTGGAACAAATATCAGGGAAGTAGAGATGCACATTCGGAAATGAGAGATGTAGTAGTAATGGGGGATTTCAAGTATCCTGATATTTGTTGGAAGTCCAACTCTGCTAAGAATATAAGGTCCAACAAATTCCTCACTTGCCTTGCAGACAATTTAATTGTCCAGAAGGTGGAAGAAGCAACAAGGGGATCAGCTGTTTTAGATCTGATCCTAACCAATGGGGATGACCTGGTGCGTTTACACGGGCAAATATTCCTCTAAATATACCGCAAAGATAGCTCATTGTTCCCACGGATCGCACCACAGTATCGCCTCATTCAGAAGGGGGGAAGGTAAAACACCCAAATATAGCGTGGCAAGGGATGTCGCTACTTTTGCTGATATATTTGCTATGTAGCGCATTATTGGCAGTGTAAACAACCATTCTGCTAAGGGCTACAGCAGAGCTGCACTGTGATTAGTTGCTATGATGAAGGGGTGGGATTAAAAGAGGGGGAGTGAGGGAGGGAGAGTCAGTAGTGATTAGGAAACTAAATCCTCTCTGCTATTTTGCAAGCCAGTTTGCAAACAAAAAGGATTCCCAACAACTTCCAGTCAGGGAGCATTCCTTCTCCTCCTCTCTGCTATTTTGCAAGTATGTAAATCTCCATCTGGTCTCGTCAGCTGTGATCCTGTGGTTGGGGGTGGGAGAGAAACCATTTCACTAAGGGCTGCAGCAGGGCTGCACTGCTATTTTGACAGTCTGTTTGGCTAGAAAATGCTGTTAAGCAAGGAGAAAAAAACCTTCCGTTTGGAATTTGATTTGTGGGCAGGGAGCTGGGGGGGAGGGGAAGAGGCAAAGGGTGACTGCCTCTAAGCTGTTAAGCACACGGAGTTGGGGCCAGGGCAGACATTCCTATGGCATTGTCTCCTCTCCAATGCTTGGCCATGCCCCCACCACATTTGGCTGTGTGAATCTCAAAGCGGAAAAAATCAAAGCCACAAAATATAGCTGTGTAAACATATACCGTGTAAACTACCCACCACTGATGCGGGAAAGGGCTAAAGCACAACTTAACGCAATAAAACCTGCCGTGTAAACGAGCCCCTGGTTAATGATCCTTAGGGGGGGAGTGACCATGTTCTCCTGGAATTTGTTGTACAGAAGAAAGGGAAGCCAAGCATAGTCAGACATGCATTCTAGACTTTAAGAAAGCTGATTTCAGAAAACTTAGGGAATTACTGGGGGTGATCCCATGGTCAGGAATACTAAAAGATAAAGGAGTTCGTGAAGAATGGGAGTTTCTTAAAAGTGAAGGCACAACTTCAAACAGTTCCAATGAGGAGTACACTGCCTTGGAGTGTGGTGGAGTCTCCTTCTTTGGGGGTTTTTTAAACAGAGGCTGGATCGCCATCTGTCAGGAATGATTTGATTGTGTATTCCTGCATGGCAGGAGGTTGGACTGGATGGACCTGGGGGTCTCTTTCAACTCTATGATTCTCTGACTGGGAATTTTTAAAAAGTCTATAACTTGTAAAAATCTTTTGCAGAACTGAAGCCTGAATAAAACGTTTAACAAAGTGAATCTGTGAAGTGAGTAGTTTGGACAGGAAGCTGCATCTCATGTAAGCACACAAACACAGGGCCTGGTTTGGTTTGGACTCTGAGCTCCATCCTGCCCCAAAGTATATTTTTCATCTTGCTCACCATCTTGTAACTCTTCCTCTAGTCACTCTTCAGTGATGGTGCTAAATCCTTGCTTGACATGCTAGAGGTTCTGGATAAGTTTTAATGTGTCTGGACTGTCAAGGTGATGGGATATGCAATCACAAGAAAATGTATAATGGAAAGAGGTGGCATTGTATAATGTGTTAACTTCCTGCAGGGTCCAGCAGTGAGCTGTCTAAATGCAGCTGGCTAGCATATCTAGATATTGTCTAAGAGGCATCTGTGGGAATGAGATTGGAGTGAACCTATTATCTGCCAGGGAAAATGTTGTGTAGCCCATGTGTATGAGAAACACTAACTGTATAACCCATGAATGGACTGTTTCTGTATCAGTATAACTAGATGTTCCCACACACTGCCTTTGTACTTGGATTTTGCTCTTAGACTGTGCATATGCAGTCTAAGCTGTACAGTGCAGGATTGTACTGTATATCTGCTGTGTTATGTAGTCTGTTTCCCTGGAGTCCTAGGAGATTATCAGACGGGTACAAATATAGCGTCCCTGTCTCGAAATCTCCTCTCCCGCCCCACTCCCGCCCCTATAACGTTTTTTTTTTCATACCTACCTTTTTCATGCTGTAAAAGGTACTACTCTCCCCTCCAGCAGTCCAGGAGTGAATGGAGCTTTCATGGAGTCCCATTCACTTCCTGGAGAGGAAATCCCAGCTGTTCTCATGAGAGGACAATTGTGCAGGAAATTCAAAAATAAAAATAAACATCAAAAACTTAAACCAAGCCCCAAAACACACTTTAAAAAATCTAAGTAAACTGGGGAGGGTAGGAAAAAGTGTGTCACTTAATTCATTGTCCTGATCTGAACCGGAAGTGTTCAGCATGGACCTCCCAGTGACGCTGGCATCATACCAGCGTAATGGCAGGGCTGGTTTAAAGAATTTTGGGGGGCCCTGCAATGCTTTATTTTGGGGGGCCCAAATGTTTATCTCAAGTCAATGTACCTAACCTAACCTAACTTACTCACAGTACAGGATATTCAGATTATTACTAATAATGTTTTTGCAGGAGGAGAGTTACGACGCCCCTCCAATGACGGGCCCCCCTGCGGCTGCAGGCGCTGCAGGGCCCTTAAACTGGCCCTGCATAATGGGGCACCTTTTTGCTTACATGTCATTCTGTTACAGAAAAGGAATGACGGGTCAATTCACGGCTTAGACCGTGAATAAAAAGGAGCACGGGGGTGGGGGGCAAAGGGCATGGGAGCATAATGACAAAGGGATGATGACATCTGAAAGGGAAGCCCTTTCACAATCTCCTGACATCCCTGTGGTGGGATATTAAGGTCGTCTGGTAATCTCCCTAGATTCAGTGTAAATATTACTGTACTTTAACATGCTCTAGTAAAGGAAAGTAGTCGAGACACAAGCCTGTGTGCTTATTTCTTCAGCCTGATGTTTGCTAACTCAGCTACAAGAAATATTTGCTACCTGGTTCTCTTGATATGCTCAGAGATACCAGTGCTCTACTGTGACATGGATGAGATGCTTTGGACCACAACTCCCATCAACCTCAATCAGCATAGCCATTGACCTTGATTGAGAGGAACAATGGGAGCCATCGTCCAGTATGGTATATCAGAAGGCACCAGCTTGATGAAGACTAGTCTAACCCAAGGTAGCTCAGTTACATACAAAAGGATAGATTAAAAAATACTGCAGGTCTCATGTTGTTGCTTCTGTCTACTGTGCTGTTTTAAAGGACTTGATCCACTTCATCCTTCAGGAGGGATTTATCTCAGCCTGTGATGTGGAGGTCAGAATTAGGTTATACTGGGTATCGTTATGGTTTTACTGTAGATGTTATTCTCAAAGAATGTTAATAAAGCCACCAATTGTATTACATCAATGTGTTATTAAATCCTATGGAGATTTTCCCAAACAAAGCTAAGCTGTTTGCCTCAGACATCTTATCTATTTCTGTCATTGCACAAATCCTCCAACTATTTCAGACACTTCAGGGCTTGCTGAAATGTTAAATTGCCTAGTAATGGGCTAAAGTAAGGTTTACTGGGAAGCAAAATATCCAGTCATCAATGTGACTATGAGATAACAGCAGAGAAAGTTGGATTCTATACTTTGCCCCCAACATATATGTATTTTACATTTCTTATGAAAGATAATGGTTGGCCTCTCTGCCTGTATTCTTCAACAAGATAATACTTTTGGCTAGTTGTATAACCACAAGCTCAAAGGTGACTGGTAGAGGATGGATCATTTGTTCTTCTTTTTAATGGATTTTTGTATGCCTGCGAGGTCACCAGTGGGACACACAGCAGTTTCTGGAAAACTCTAATGAATGACAATATAAAAGGACTGTTTCTGAAATGTTAAATTCCATAGTATTATATTTTTTTCATTTCCCTTTTGTGTAAGTCAACTTAGAATCAAAAGCATTTGAAACGGCTGGTAACGTGACCAGGAATATTCCTAAGGTATCAACCATTTTACAAGGGAATAATGCTTGAAGTGCCACGGGGATTGCATTAATTCAGAGTCACATCAAACATGATTTGCAAAAACTGCACAATGCAGAGCCAATTCAAAGAACAATTAGCTTCTGCCACTTTGCACATTATATTTCTGGGAGAAATGTATTTCAGTAGGGCTTGAGTTGTGATCCCCAGAACCAAGCATTCCTGTTGATGTCATCAGTCTTCAAAGGAGAAACCAGAAAAAGGATGATTATCCCTTCTTATTCCATAAGATTATTGTTTGTGCTTTGTGGTATTATGCAGTGGAATGCAGCTATTCAGTTGCAAACTTCACCACTGGCTTTTATGTTAAGCTTCTCTTATCAGGAGAAGACAGAAGTATTCTATTTTCAGCATAAAACTGGTTTTGCTACAGAATACCACAGGCAAAATGAACAAAAAATTCTTGGGAGGCTGAATTAATTCTATACCCAGTTACATATTCTGTGTTCTGCTCCTAAACATAGATGCACACTTGCACAGATACAGAGAATGTACATGTCAGCATGAAAACAACCCGTCCCATCTAACCCAAGGTACATGCAAAAGATAAGATTAAAAAATATTGCAGATCTCATATTGTTGCTTCTGTCTACTGTACTGTTTTAAAGGACTTGATCCACTTCATCTTTCAGGATTCTTGATTCAGCATTTTAACAAGACAGCCAGCATGGTGTAGCAGTTTGAGGATTGGACTACAACTCTGGAGACCAGGGTTCAAATCCGCACTCAGCCATGAAAACCCACTGGGTGACCTTCAACAAGTCACACTCTCTCAGTCTCAGAGGAAGGCAAAGGCAACCCTCCCCGCAACAAATCTTGCCAAGAAAACCGTGTGATAAGTTTATCATAGAGTCACCTGGGGCCCATCTACATGAGGGGGGGGGGAATCTAAAATACCTGGTAGTATTGGCATTTCGCAGCAGCAGAGACATTTTCTGGCTTCAGAGGCCCCCATATGCCTCACATTCTGGATGGTAGCTGCAAGTGATTTACTTGCATTAGTTCTTCACCACTGCTGTTTTTTTAAAAAAAAAGTCATCCCAAGGTATGCTGGTACGATAAAGCGATTCTCCAATTTTATAAGAAAGCAAAACAGAAAATATTGATCCTTTTTAATCACCTTAGAGAGTGATTGCTAAGGTGAAAATCCAACATGGTGGCAGCAGGCAGTTGCCCTCCTCGCAAGCCCTGCCCCCTCTGTTGCCTGGCCAATAAGCTTTGTGCTTCCCTTCGAGTTTCTTATTGTTCTATAGTCCAAACGAGCAAAAATGCATACCCGCCTCACAGTTTTTGAAAAAGTATGGGGAAATCTGCAAAGGCTTTTAGTGCATTTTTTTGCCGCTTTGGGCCCCCCTCCTTCTGAATAGTGTGGATTGGCACTGGATCCTGTTTAGACAGATAGGATTTCTGGCAAATTCCATGAGGGACATTTTCACTGTTTAGATGGGTCCCATGTCAAAAATGACTTGAAGGCACACAACAACAACAACAACAACAACAACAACAACATTGGGAAACAACAAAAACTACACTTCATGGTTTGGACCACCCAGTCACTATAAGGAAGGTGTCATTCACTCTGATGGCTGCAACATAGGACTCATGAACTATGGAGATTATCAAGAGATTGGTACAGATCACTGATTCTGCATGGCTTGCAGAGGAGGCATGAATTCAACCCAAAGTTCATACAAACTTGCCAAAGTCATGCTAGACATGAGTATTCTCTGTATTTAGAAAACATCCCTCTTGGGTATAAGTCCTTTTCAGTTTTGTTTCAGGTGTAATCGATTAAGAACAAAGGAGAAGGAGTCCCCACCCCCAGTCCCTGTATATTCACTGGAACGAGGTGGGAATGAATAGCCCTCCAAATGTTGTTAGATTCTAACACCCATCAGCCCCATCCAGCATGGCCATTGGTAAGAGATCATGAAAGCTATAGTCTAGCTATAATTGGAGGACCCAGCATTAAAATCCTCCTGTGATAAAATACTGTACTTACAGCAAGGTGCTCAAGAAATAGGCTTTGGATTGAATGTGGACCTCCTACCTCAGTTCTTCAGACCCTCTTGCCTTTCTCAGAAGTGGAGACAGTGGCCACTGCTGCTATCAGCATAGCAAAAAATGCAGCTATTCTTCCCTTTCTGTTACAAGGAATTTTGGTGGCAGCCATGGTGGCCTCATAGAATTGAATGGCAATTCAGCTCTCACTGGATTCTGGAAGTCTAAAACTTCCTTCTTTCGCCAACCCCCTTCTTAATAGCATTCAATGGTTTTCTACAAACATTTTAATTTATGTGCCTAGGTTAGGGTCAGAGCTTCTTCACAAACATTTGTTCCACATAAATTAACACCTGAAAGGGGAATGCAGAATTTCTTTATGCAGGACAATTCGACTGTGTAATGTATGTGAATGTTCACAAGCAGGTTTATACTTACTCTGCTTCAACTTCCTAACCTCTGCATGTTCAGACAAACCTATTAAGACTATACTCTGTTTATGTGGGAATGCCTTTGGAAACTGTTCAGAAACTTCACCTGTCCCAAAATGCTATAGCTAGACTGTTGACCAGGGCTGGTTATAGGAAGCATAGAACTCCCTTGTTGAAACAGCTTAACTGGCTACCGATCCATTTTTGAGCACAATTCAAAGTGTTGGTTATGACCTCTATAGCCCTATATGGCTTATAGCTAGACTATATGAAATCCTGTATCTCCCATATGAGCCTGCCTGAGTTTTACAATCTTTCTCTTGGTCCCACCACCCTCACAGGCACCTCTGGTGAGGACCCAGGAGAGAGTCTTCTTGGTGGCTGTTCCTAGGCTAAGAGACTACCTTCTAAGGGAGGCTTGGTTGTCCTCCTCTCTGTTCTCTTTTCACTGGCAGGCAAAGACCTTTCTATTTAAATCAGCATTCAGATTTTAATTGGGTGGGGCAGAAGGATGTTTAATGGTTGTGCTGTATCTTCTACTATGTTTGGAACGTGTTTTCAATTGTTTTATATTAATGTTTTCCTTGGATTGGTTGTCTATTTTTTTTAAAAAAAAATACTTATACTTAATAATACTTAGTTATTTATTACCCGCCTCTCTCCTCAGAATTGGGTCAGGGTACAACATCACAAAGTATACAATACAATGCATCACAATACATCACTATGCAATACAGTTCAATACAGTACATTCAATGCAATACTATTCAATACAATTTTTAGTACAATACATTTCAAAGCACACTCAGTACAGAGAATACATACAATTGTACAGTGCAAGTGCCAGTAGATGGTACTGCTGGCATGCAAACGATTCTGCACAAGTGACACTGCAGAATGCATTGTACACTAATAACGACTGCTGCTTTTGGAAACTGAATTAACAGCTTCCACAGCACATCACCCCAGCTCTTTATTATGCTGGTACTCATTTTACCGACTTACAGAAGGCTGAGTTGACCTAAAAATAGTACTTTATATTGTTGCAGCAGGGTTATATAGTAAATTAATAATATAACTTCAGGTCCTATACCTATACCTGGGAGAAAAGTGTGATATAAAAGAAATATGTTATGGCTCGGTATCTGGCTGGGTATCTCCATGCATCTGGTCCTATGATTACTGCAATCCCTGGTGTCTCCTTCTGGGGGGCACTGGAATGTATATTGAGCACTTCCAATCTGTGGGACACTTTTTTGTTTTCCATATTCATTGAAAGATTTTATTTAGAGTAGATTCTGTCTCTGTAGCTTGACACATCTCTTTTGGTATGCTATCTATTCCTGGTTATTTATTTTTCCCAACTGTTCTGAGTGTAGCTTCCACTTCACTTTCTAAAATTGGAGGTTCATCTTCAAATAGTTCTTGCTTTAATGAATCTGTCATCCTTCCATCTCTTTTATATAGTTCTCCAGTGTATTTATCCATCATATTTTTATGTCTACTTGGTCGTGTAATTTATTCCCCTGCTGGCCATAGAGCATCCTCATTCTTGGTTTAAATTTCCCTTTGATTTCTTGCTTCTTGTGGAAGAGGTCTCTTGTTTTCCTTTTTTTTGTTGTCATCTTCTGTTTATCTGCATTGATTTTTATAGTAGTTCTCCTTGTCCCTGCACATAAGTCACTGAAGAACTGCATTCAGGTTTCTGATCCTATTTCTGCTGCTCATCTGTCCTTAACTGATTGAAGAGTTTTATCTGTCATCCATTGAGGCTTCTCTTTCTTTTTGGCTGCAGATATGTTGTTTTGCATTACTCCTTGACAATGTCCCAGCTTCAATCCAAAGTTCTTCTGGCTCCTGGTCAATTAGGCTTAATAATGCAAATCTATGGTTTGCTCCCTGCCTTGGAAGCATGTTAGGAGGCCTGTCTAGGCTCCTCAGCAGGTGGAGGGGAAATAAGCCCCCAATGGAGCTCAATTCCAGAGCGGAGGCAAAAAGCAATGAAGAGGCTCAAAGAGGTACAAATATGTATCCCTATGAAGAACTTCACACACACATCTAAACCACCCAAACTGCCCAGAAAAACACCATCCAAGGCGGCGCAGTGGCAGTTGCGGTGACAGTGAAGCAGGAGAGAACTCAGGTGGGTATAGAATCCTACCCAGGAACACCTTCTCCCAGCAATGCGACGGCAGCAGCAGCAACTGGGCCACAGGGAAGACAGGTGGAGGCCCAAACCGCCCAGAGAAACACCACCCAAGGCACCATTAAAGCCCTTCGTTGAAGTGGCCATGAGAATGCCAGGTTGTGAATACAGCTGGATCCTTTGCTATTCTCATTATGTATAGGGGCCGGGAATGATCTGGGAGCGGGAATTGAGGTTGTGCGGGGGAAGGAAAGGTATGGTGGGAACAGAGTGAAGAGTTGTTACAAAAGAAGGCGGGATCGATGTTTAATACCTATCCTGCCTTCAGTTCACTCTGTTTCCCGGAATAAATTGGAGAGCGCACCAACCATTCCACAGACCCTCACTCTGCTCCTTTGCAATGCCAGGTCAGTTAAACACAAGACTCATATCATCCATGATCTTCTATTGGAAGAGGCTGCTGACCTGGCATGCTTTACAGAGACCTGGCTGGGAGAGGCCAGTGCTGTGGCTTGGGTGCAGGCACTCCTGGCTGGGTACTCAGTTAGTGAGCAGGTAAGGAAAAGTGGGCAGGGGGGTGGCAGAGTGGCTCTGGTTCATAGAAACAATCTAACCTTGACCAGGAAGACTATCCAGAATACAGTCCACATCGAGTGTATGTACCTAAGCCTGAGGTCCAGGGATAGCTTAGGGATTCTGTTAGTATACCGGCCACCCCGTTGTCTAACAGACTCCCTAACTGAGCTAACACAGCTGGTCTCAGAGTTGTTGCTGGAGTCGCCCAGACTTGTAGATCGGGGCGACTTCAACATCCCACTTGAGACCAGCTTGCTAAATCTAACTGGCACAGCTCAGGAGTTCATGGAATCCATGACAAACATGGGCCTATCCCAAATGGTTGTCGGGCCTACTCACTGTGCAGGTCATACCCTCGATGCAGCCATTAGCACAGAACAGGAATATCTGTGGGTGGAGGTCATCAAAACCTCCGCATTGTCATGGATGGATCATTTTCTGCTCAAGATGGAGCTAAGAGCCACTGTCTGTGGCGGGGGTGGCGGACCTATTAGAATGGTCTGCCCTCAAAGGCTAATGGAACTAGTTGGATTCCAGAAAGCCTTGGAGGGTGTAATGGTTGGTAACACCGGTGCTTCTGTCAAAGCTTTGGTTAATATTTGGAAAACCGACCTTACCCAGGCTATCAACACAATAGCTCCCAAACGTCCTTTCCAGCCTTCTCCTAACCATAAGCCCTGGTATTCAGAGGAGCTTAGGAAGATGAAGCAGGCTGGATAACGACTAGAATGCACCTGGTGGAAGACTCAATTCTTATCTGACAAGACTCATCATAGGAATTTCCTTGATTCTTATTGAGAGAAGATACGTGCAGCGCAGAAGTCTTTCTCCTCTGCACGAATTGCATCTGCAGAGTCCCGTTCAGTGGAACTGTTTAGGGTGGTGGGGGAAGCTGACACAGGTTCCACCTGCACAGAACCCCTTACTTAACCTGACAACAGCCTGCTGTGACGCATTTAACATCCGCTTTGCAGATAAAATCTCTCAGATAAGAGCCGACTTAGATGCCAGTGTTATGACAGAATCTATAGACGAGGTGTCCAGCAACTCCATTGATGAAATTTTATTGGATCAGCTTCAATCTGTGAGTACCGATGACATGGACAAGCCCCTTGGCAGAGTGAGGAAGACGACCTGTCTCCTCGATCCCTGTCCATCATGGCTGGCCATCCAAGGGGGTGACGCATTGAGAGTACCTCTTAGGGATATTATCAATGTGTCCTTCAGGGAGGGGTCCGTACCATCTTGTCTGAAGGAAGTGGCGGTTAAGCCTTCCCTGGACCCCTTGGTCAGGAACAACTATAGGCCAGTCTCCTTGTTGCCTTTTTAAAGCAAGATGATCGAGAGGGCGGTTGCTTCCCAACTCCAAGCTGTCTTGGATGAAACTGATTATCTAGATCCATTTCAAAATAGCTTTAGGATGGGATATGGAGTTGAGACTGCCATGGTTGCTCTGGCTGACGATCTTCGCTTGGGTATTGACAGGGGTAGTGTGACCCTATTGGTGCTCTTGGACTTCTCAGTGGCCTTTGATACAATAGATCATTCCATCCTCTTAGATTGCCTGAGAGGGTTAGGAATTGGGGGCACTGCCTTGCAGTGGTTCCGTTCTTTCCTCTCAAGCAGATCCCAGAGGGTGAGGCTCGGGGACAGCTGTTCTACTAGAATAGAGCTTAACTGTAGGGCGCCGTTCTGTCCCCAATGCTATTTAACATCTATTTGAAGCTGCTGGGAGAGATCATTTGGAGGCATGGAGTGCGGTGTTATCAGTATGCCGATGACACCCAGATATATTTCTCCATGTCTTGGTTGTCAGCTTTGACTTCAGATGGCATCTCTCCTCTCAATGATTGTCTTAAAGCAGTAATGGACTGGATGAAGAAAAACAAATTGAGACTGAATCCAGACAAAACGGAGGTACTAACAGTTACAGGCCCGAAACCAGGTCTGGGAATACAACTTCCAATCCTGGATGGAACCACACTCTCCTCCATGGACTGTGTGTGCAGTCTGGGGGTGCTCCTGGACCCATCGCTCCTGATGTCTAAGCAGGTAAATGCGACGGTCAGGAGTGCATGTTATCAACTTTGGCTGATACGCCAGCTGTGCCCTTTCCTGGAAACCAGGGACCTCGAAACTGTGGTACGTGTGCTGGTAACCTCCCGTCTCGATTTCTGTAATGCGCTCTACATGGGGCTAGCCTTGTGCTTGACTCGGAAACTTCAACTAGTTCAGGACATGGCAGCCAGGTTGATTTCTGATGTTTCCAGAGTAGAGCACATAACACCTGTGCTAAAAGCTCTCCACTGGATGCCTATTAGTTTTTGGGCACAGTACAAGGTGTTGGTTATGACCTTTAAAGCCCTACATGGCTTGTGTCCAACTTACCTCCGGGACCGCCTCCTCCCGTATGATCCTCCCCGTGCACTTCGGTCCTCTGGGAGGAATGTTACAACCTATGAAAACAAGGCTGTCAGTGACTTCCCAGAGGGCCTTCGCTGAGGCCGCTCCCAGATTATGGAATGGCCTGCCGGATGAGATTTGTCTTATTATCACCTTAAACAGTTTTTAAAAAGCTGTCAAGATGGATCTTTTCCGGCAGGCCTTTCCTGAACAACTATCCTGGCCCAAAGATTTGGCTGTCTTTTTCCATTTGAGCTGCCATTGAATTTTTCTCTCTCTTCTATTTTAATTATTGTATGCTTTTTAATATTTTCTAATTTAATATTATTTTAAGGGGTGGGTGGGTTAGGGTATTGATGTAATTATGGAGTTTTATACTGTAAGCCACCCTGATTGTGTTGCAGAGGGGCGGGATAGAAATAAATTTTATTATTATTATTATTATTATTATACATTATCTTTTGCATTATCCCCATAGAATTGATGTTCTTCAGGTAGTATTTCAGCATGATGGTTGGTTTAGTGTTCGTCTTTAGCTTTACTCTAATTTTTGATAGTCGTTCATGGTTTTCCTTGTGTTTTTTCTGGGCTGTGAGGCCGTGTTCTGGAATAGTTTCTTTATGACGATTCGCCTGCATCTGTGGCTGGCATCCTCATCGAATGCGAAACATCAGAAAGAAACTATTCCAGAACACGGCCTCACAACCCGGAAAAAAACCAAGGAAAATCTATGGATGCCAGCCGTGAAAGCCTTTGACTTCAGAATCATGGTTTGTGCCACAATCTGTTCCTGGTCTTGTTTTTGCAGAGAGAATGGAGCTTCTCCATCTTCTGCTTCCAATTATGTAGTCTATTTGATTTCTGTACTGGGCATCAGGTGATGTTGATGTATAACAGTCATCTCTTCGGTTGCAGTTTGTGATGAACAAACTGTTGGCCTCACAAAATTGAGTCAGTTGCTCTTTTGCTTCATTTCTTGATCCTAGGCCAAATTTTCCTACATTCTTTTATTCTGGTCTGTTTCTTACTTTTGCATTCCAATCACCTATGATTAACAAGAAGTCCTATTGTGGAATATGATCAATTTCCCCTTGGACCTGGAACATAAAATCTTTTGATTTCTTCTGCTGCCTCTGTAGCTGGACCATAAACTTGGAGTCTGGTTATATTGATGGTTTTCCCCAAAGTCTTGTTGATTCGATTAAACCAGATTTTGCATTATATTCCTTTGATAGCTTTTGCTACATCTCTCCTCACTATAAATGCTACCTACTTTCTTCTTAGATTTTCATTTCCTGAGTAAACCACTATGGGCTTGTCTATACAAAGCAATAAAATGTGGATTTGTGTGCAGTAATGTCAATTTGCATCAGCTTCTATTTGCCTCAACATTGTTGTTTTTTTAAAGATTGCTGGCATGCGAAGCTATCTGCTTTCACTGTTCCAATACCTGCAAATCAAGATGATGGGCACGAGTGAATTACTCACGTTTTTATTTACCTCGAGTTGCCACCACCAAACAGTTTTAAAAAAAACCTAAATCCAAGGTGCAGAAGTGCGATTTTCTGCTTTAACAAAGAAGCAAACAAAAAAAGAGGTTATTTTCTCAATATAGCACACAATTGCTATGGTGAGAATCCAAAATGGTGGTTCCAGGCACTTGCCTTGCTGGCAATCCAAACAATCATCTTCCCACTTCTACTCGTATAGGGAAAGTGCTTCAATTCATGTTGCTTGTCCCAACGAGGAGGAATGCGCATTTCACACACTGTTTTGTTTTGTTTTTAAACTTCAAGGAAAGCCACAGAGGGTTTCCATGTGGCATATAAGGAGTATTTGCCTCCCTCCTTTCGAATACATCAAAATGATGCGGGATCCCATTGGTACAAAAGGAATTCTTCTTTAATTCTACGAGGAGTATTTTCACCATGTAGACAACCTCTGTGTAATTATCTGACTCAAAATGTCTCATTCCTGTCCACTTTAGCTTGCTCACCCCAAGTATTGCAATGTTTTATATGTTCCATTTCTTGTTTTACTATGTTTAGCTTTTCCTGATTCATGCTTCTCACATTCCATGTTTCTATAATATGTGTTGTGCAGCTTCAGACTTTCCTTTCACCTCTAAGCATGTTAAGAGCTGAACATCCTTTTGGCTTGAGTCCAGTTGCGTCATTACCCACAGCGCTACTTGTAGCTGTCCTCTGCTATATCCCAGTAGCTCACTGAGTGCCAATTGAACTGAGAGTTTCATCCTCTGGAACTATCTCTTGTTTCATTTTGGATTGTCTCATCATAGGGTTTTTGTGGTAAAAGAATTCAAAAGGAGGTTTACTGTGCCTCCTTCTGCACAGTACTAACAAGCATTAGCTATGATGCCACTGTCTCTGAGAGATCCTCTGCCTGTATCTCCCCACACTGCTATTGCTGTCCAGTAGCTGTTTGTCACATCTAGTCTGGCTCCTCAGCAAAAACCTGTCTGATATGGGAGACCCTACCAACAGCTGTGCTGCCACATCAGCGTAGCCTCTTGTCTCACAGGAGCACGTAATCCCACCACCACGGAAAGGTAGTGCCATTGGTGGATATGCATCATACTCTACGGTGAACTTGCCACGGCTCAACGTAAGAGGGGCGCTCCAAAAAAGCGATACAAGGACTCCCTGAAACAACATCTCAGGCTCGGCCAAATTGATCACCAACAATGGTCCGCCCTGGCCTCACATCAGGAGGCATGGAGACACACTATCCACAATGCTGCAGACTTATTTGAGAACTCACGCCGAACAAGTCTTGAAGAGAAACGACAATGCAGAAAGAATCACAACCCAGAAACATCAACCGGACTTGTGTATCTCAGATTGGCCTTTTCAGTCATCAGCGTGCTTGCAGAAAGCACGGGATGAGTCCTTCCTTCATTTGTGAAGAAAAGCCAGAGAGAGAGAGAGAGATTTGACCTCATCTCTTCTTGTAGACTAGTTCCTGATTAGGGGAAGTTCATCCCATGTCACTAAATGTAATATAGTTTTTTCATTAGTAAGGCAAAATTGTGTTACCTCTCACTTTAAAACTAAGTGAAACGTGCAGTACGCACATGTACAGTACACTGAAAATCCCAGGTATTTTACTTTCACTTCTCAGAGAGAGCTCTTTATAGTATTTTTAAAAATAAATTACACAAAATTTCCTAAGAGAAAATAAACATCAGAGGCAGAAAAATGTTGTGGCTTCTTTTTACAGAGAAGGCAGAGGAAATTGGGATTTCGCCCTTTTGACCTATTTCAGCAAAAATGTACCCCTTCCAAGGAACTGTATTTTAGTTTGTTCCTGGCCTGACCTCAACAGAGAACCAAGTTTATGAAGGCTGCACTGTTCAGATTTTCCCCTCTTCTCTGTCAACAGTGATCTTGATTCAAAATAGACAAGAAGTACATTAAGTTTCTTCAAATACTCTACATGTCAAAGCTATTTTCAGTTTCTGATCTTCTTCCATCTCAGAAATCTGTAAACACAACAGCTTATTTAACATTCCTGGCAGAGTATCTTAGGCTAAGCAAATACATACAACATATCCAGCAGCAACTGAGTGAATTCACCCAGCGCATATGTATTATAGGGTTGCCAGTTAAGGATCATCCCAGGCCCTGCAGTTTCTGGGCCAAAACCTGAGACCTAACGATGGTCCCTAGTGATTTTATTAAGGGTTATGCTTTTAGTATCAACCACAGTTGCTCGCAGCTTGTCACTCAAACACACACACATACATACTTTTTCTGTTTGGAAATATTTTTCTGTTTGAAAATTATGACAGAAATCTTAAGTAAAGGGACTATTCCCAGATCATGGTGAAATGAGGGGATTATTCCTTTTCGTTTTCTTAAGAAGCTGGGAGGAAAAATATTTAATCTACCCTGTTTGTTTTCAACAAGAAAGTGGATGCAGAGCAGAGTTGAGGGTGCTCCCTGGTGCCACCATGACTGGGAGTGAAGGAGGAAGATAAGTAAGTAAATATATAAGCCACTTGAAAAATCTTTGCAAGTTGCAGCAACAAATCAATTAAGCCTCGCAAATTGCAGTAAGCTGCTGTTCTACTCGCTGAGCTGGAGATTTGCACAAAGCCCTTTCCTCTTGCTTGGAGTTGAGCCCACCAAAACTGGAGAATCTGCACCCTCGTCTCCCACCTGGATATGACCCATGATAACTGGAGACTCATGGCCAACCCCTGAGATTTGGAAGCCCTTCGTATTGATGGCATGATAACAAGACTCAGCACAGCCGCAAAATACATTTAGTATACTATAGACAGAGCCACAAGCTGTGAACCAGGCATGGGGAACACATAGCACTTCAGATGTCATTGGGTTGCAGCTTTTACCCTGCTTCACTGTTGGATAAAATGGCTAGGGCTGATGGGAGTTCCAGGTCCAAAACGTTAGCAAGGCCATATATTCCCCACTTCTGTTATAAACACTGAGGACTTTATCAGACAAGGCTAAAATTGCACAATTATGATATCATAGTAGTGCAAATGGATTCCTGCTATCACACAATGTAGTCATTCTCATGTGGTCACTGTGTGCTCCAGCTGCCAATAATGCATCCCTTTTAATTAACAGGGCAAGCCATCAATAGCTCTCAATATCACTTTTTTCATGGTATTGAAGAGTGTGCAAAAATCATGTCCCACTGTAATCACAAGCTTACAGTATGAACGGGCAGTCCTCTTTCCCCCCCTTCCCAGCGAGAAAACTTCCAGGTGAGAATGTGAAAATGATCCACAGGATGCTCTTTTAATGAACTGTCCCATTTTGTTTGCATGTTTTTAGGTTTGTTTAAGTGTTTATGTGTTGAATTAGTTTGTAAATTAAGGTTTTTTTGTGGAGTTTTTAAGTGAACTTGCATTTTTACCAAGAACTGCCAAAATCTCACCCATGAAGTATAATCATTGAAGTAAAATCCTGTTCTTAAAGTGCTAGTAGTGTCATGCGATAATTCCGTTGCAGTAGTATCATGTGATTACAGCAATGTGCAATAATAAGTGTAATCATGCCACTATGTTTCAGCTTTCCTGAATAGTGGAATTACAGTGTTTTTAGACACTAGTCTGATAAAGTCCTGGGAGTCATCTCCTCCTCCTCCATAATCATCATCTTAATTAATTATTAGAACGTAATTTCTGTCTTTTCTCTAAAGCAAACTTTCCAAGACATCCTAATATGTTCCTTATCCTTAGGCTTGTTTAAACTAGTGAAACCCCCCCCCCCAAAAAAATCTGGCCCAGTGCCACACGACATATGGCTCTATCTATACCAGACTCAGGGAATACCACATTAATCCAGATTTTGGAAAATTCACACTTTTCTCTGAAGTTTACTTGAAACTCTGGAGAAAACTGTAGTGTGAACAATGCCATCACAAGGCTTGCCACCCATTCTGACTTCAGAGAGAGCGTCTAGCACTGGGGTTTTCTTTTCAGGTGTGCAATAGCCCACTCTGAGCTTCATGAAATCAGAGCCCCGGCACTAGTCATTCTGTCTGAAGTCAGAATGCATGGCAAGTTGTGAGATGGCAGGGCTGGCTGGTTATTCTGACCTCAGAGCATGTGATTTTGCACCAGAAAAGCAGAGCCCCAGTGCTAGTCACTCTCTTTGAAGTCAGAACGGGCAGTCAGCCTTGTGACAGTGGGGCTGGCTGGTCATTCTAACCTCAGAGCAGGTGATTGTGCACCAGAAAAGCAGAGCCCCAGTGCTAGTCACTTTCCCTGAAGTCAGAACGGGCAGCCAACCTTGCGATGGTGAGGCTGGCTGGTCCGTCTGACCTCAGAGCAGGCAATTGTGCACAGGAAAGGCAGGGCCCTGTTGCTCTTCTGGACCATGTCAGTGGCAGCAGTGCCACAGAGGTGGCTGGCTAGTGGTGGCAGTGGACCCAGTGCTTTATTGAGGGTAAAAATGTGAATGCAGATTCGGGCTTTGGCAGGTAAGGCATGGCACTTAAATCTGGGCCAGAGTAGTCCGAATTTCATGAGCCACAGCTCTGGCCCAAAGTTCTCCAAATTTCATCCTGATTTTTACCACCCATGTAAACAAATCCTTTGTTTAAGTGAATAAACATACGGGGTTGGTTGTGCCTCATAGAGAGTGCCTGCAGTGGTTAGAGATCCTGATTAAGTAACAAAGATACCAATGACTTAGGCTATGTCTATACAAAGGGGGGAAAAACCCAGATTGCTCCACAGTAATAGTAAGTTGCAGCAGCTGCAACCTGTCTTAATGGTTTTACAGCCCCTGTAAACTTTGCATACATGTAGCTGAGACGGCGGCTGTGTGTAGTTTACTTGCATTTTTAAACCAGGGAGCCCTGGTGATGCAGTGGTTACATGGCAGGACTGCAAACCACTATGTTGCAAGTTCAGTCCCAAGGGCTCGGAGGTTCAGTCAGTCTTCCATCCTTTTGTAGATCGGCAAAATGAGTAATGTGCTAATTGAACTACAGTCCTCCCTTCAAATTTGCAGGGGTTATGGGAGGAGCACCCCCATGAATTTGAAAAAAAAAAGTGAATAACAGAGAGCTGGAAAGCCTCCCCACTGCTCGCCACCCCGCCTCTTCCAAAGCAGCAGGGAGGCTAGGCAAGCCTCCCCGTCTCCCGCCCATCCTACGCAACCTTCCAAAGCAGCTGGGAAGCTAGGCAAGTCTCCTCGCCACTCTCCCGCCCCCAGCCCCTTCCAAAGCAGCAGAGAGGCTTGGCTCAGAAGGTGGCGACTCACCTCCTTCCCAGTCAAGCTACTGGGAAAGCCTGCCAGCTGGGGCCTCTAGCAGCTTGGCTGGGGAGGTGGCGACCTGCCTCCTCCTCAGTCAAGCTGCTCAGAAAGCCTGCAGGCTCGGGTTTGGTTGGCTTTCCTTCCCTGTGGGGGAAAAGCCGAAAACCACCTACCCATCCTCCCCGTGGCCTCATCTTTTCCCCCAACAGGGAAAGAAAACTGACCAAGCTCACAGTGCTCACTGTGGGTTTAGTCGGCTTTCCTTCCCTGTGGGGGCAAAAGCCAAATGCCACTCACCCCCTCCCCACGGCCTTGCAAATATGCGAATTCTGAAATCCGCGAATTAGAAAGCTGTGAATTTGAAGGGACGACTGTACCTACATTCTAGCGAAGAGTTGAGAGAGAACTCATGGAAGGGAGAAGAGGTGGAAACATCCCTAATATCATCAGCTTACATCACAGAGGGGTCAGGATAGGTAGATAAGGAGGGAGGACACTTTGGGACACTCAGACTATCAAACCCTATTACTTCTGCCTGCTCTGAGGCATTCTGGACTCTTATGTGCTAAGGGTTGTTGCACTTCCAACAGTGCCCACTGCTATTTCAGTGCTACATCACAACCCATGATTTTTTTCAAGAATTTTATTGTATCTAAGCCACAGCTTTAAGCATTAAACTAGTTGTACTGATTTTCTGGTTCTTCTTTTCACTCTTCCTCGAGACCTGGCATCAAAGTCTTCCATTTTTCCCTTTGCAAAATAATAGGAGTTATTTTGCTATCTTTTTAAAGAACATAGTGGTGAATTTCAGGTAGGTGAGTCTGGCATCCAAGTCTATATTGTTGTACACCTCGACATAGCAATACCTTCCCAGCTGGTGCTATTTTAGCCAATTATGTATTTCAATATATCTATTTTGTGACTTTTCATCTCCTTAAAAAAAAATAATTTTGATAAAAGAGATGTTATAGGGCGTACATAAATAATAGAAGAGAGTGTCATGCTCCATCCCATCTAGCCATCAGGTATTAAATCCGCCCAGTCCAAATAGGTGGGATGGGTTCAAGCAAACAAGAATAGCAGCTTCTAGCAGCAAGTGCACACACAATGGTATCTGTATGTTTCCCCTTATGGGACAAATAGCAGCTTCAGGGAGGGGCCATAGGGCAAGGTTTAGCCCTTCCCTGTCAGTAAGGGTTCCCTGTTGTCCACTGTTTCAAGTATCCATGGGGGGTGGTCTTGGAACATATCCCCCATGGATACAAGGATTGACATGTAAATAACCATGGTGTTTGGCAAGTTTGAGGAGCTGAAATGAAAAAAAAAAAAACTTTTCCAGGGTCTGAATCTAACAGATCTGGGGGGCACTAAGTTGATAAAGGTTGCCATAGAACATAGGTTATGTAACCTACTAGCAATGTTACTGAGCACTGTATTGTCAGGCTACAAATATCAGATGACTGGAATTTTCAAGCAAGTTACTTTGCCTACCTCATCAGAGTTTAGCAAACATTCAGTCACACTCAGAGCAGAGTCAATAGATGTGTCCAGTATCTAGGAGGCTAAAACCCCCAGAGAGAATACCAACCTGTTTCCAATGATATATTTATCTGAAAAAGTAGCAAAGTGGACAAAACATAGATCCAGCATCTGTAGAGGTAAAAAAAAATGCAGTTCAAAGATTAAAAACTTAATTGATTAACAGCAAGGGCTATCTTTGGAGATTATCAGACACATCAAAAGTGGTGTTATAACAAAGCCAGGAGATCGCAAAAGGGCTTCCTTACCAGATGATGTCGTACCCCATCGTTATGCAGTTGTTCTGCTGCCATTCCGCAGCTGCTCTTTTTTATTGATGGGGAGAAGCTGTCAATAGATCCCCCATTCCATTTCTGTTACGTACTTGTGCAACAAAGTGCCCTGTGCTGCTTGTGAGATCCCAGCGTCACTTCCAGGTGAGATTGGGACATCCAGGTAAGTTATGCACTTTTTAAAAACCTTCCTGGTTTACTTGCAAGTTTTAAAATGTGTGTATGTGCTTTTGTAACTTATTTTTAAGTATTTGTGTTTTTATTTCTGAGTTTCCCGCACTCGTGTCTTCTTGTGAGAACAGGCAGGATTTCAATCCAGGAAGTGTGAATGGAGCTCTGTTAGAGCTCTGTTCACTCCTGGGCTGCCTGAACTACAGGACAGGAGGTAAGTGTGGTGGGGAGGGTGATTGTTGTGGGACAGGGGTAGGAGTGGAGACTGTGGGACAGGAACACTTTTTGCATTCCTGTCTGATAATCTCCTTTAACACTGATTGCTGCACAGTGAAGCTTTTCAAATAATAAGGGACATAACAATTTCTAGGTTAGATAAAGATTTTGGTGATAAAGATAACCATATTATTTGCGTTCAGACTGCAATGCTCAGAAGCAAGTCCCACTGAACACTGAACTTACTTCTGAGTAGACATTATAGGAATGTATTGTTTGATAGTTTATACAGTTCAAAAAAGAGTGAGCAAAGGGTTTGTTTCCATTTGAGGTATTATGCTAGTCACATAAATAGGACCACCTCCATTATATAAAATGCCTTGTTATTACGATTCACTCTACCTCCCATTTAACTCACTGCGACCTTTTGTAAATAGCTCTGTTCTATGAACACCTGATTACTGAAATATTTTGGCCAACTTCTAGACCAAATGAGACACGGCCACACAGCCTCACTACTAACTAAAGCTTTTGGCATAGTTTAAGTCTGCACAGTCAAAACAAACTATATACAGAGGAAAATATTGTTGTCAGCTTTAAAGCATGGAAAATCAAAATCTTTCCACCAGCTTCAGTGCTTCCAAATACTTTGGCAAGCCAATTGGAAATATGCATAAACCTCTTGAATAACAGGGATCAAACATATTCAGGCTAGAAGATCCATGTAAGAGGAAACATCTAACAGGAGATATATGCAGTTAACAAAAACAAAAAATTGTAACACCAATATATATGATAGGAGCACTATTCTGGGACAAATGGGGTTACATATTTATAAGCACAGAGAGCAGTGCCATTTAAAAACACTTAATTCTGTTACCCGAATTGTGTGGGGGCCCACGAGGTTCCCACTAGTGTCTGAATCTTAATATGAGGAATATTTAATTAGCTCAAAATGGCAGAGAGAGGCCGGGTAACAGCAGGATCTTTTGACCTATGTATACTGGTAATCACTGACGAGACGTCAAGCCAAAACATACAATTAAATTATCTTTATTGGAAATTAATCTTAACAACATTTACATAAACACTCAGACTTCAAGCAATCACACAAGGCTGTCGAAGATATTAGGAAGTATTAGGATAGAGGAATAGAGTGAGGAGATTATGGGTTATGCTATACTAATCCTCTAGAGCTGAAATTGTGAAGTAAGCTGGCAGAGGGGAGGTCTGGAAGCCAGAATGGTGACATAAACTGAGATGGAGTCAGAAACCAGGAGATTCATGCATCCGTGGCTACACAGTCTGATGTGGAGTCAAGAGGAAGAGGATATTTACATGTGATGATTTCCCTGAAGGGATGAAATTTAGAGTGGAATACAATGTCTCTCAGAGTTTCCCAGGACTAAAAAAGGGTTCTCCGGAAGAGTTAACGATTGATAATGGGCAATATAGTTGGAATTTAATAGAAGCAGACAACTTCTATTGTGGGGGAGGAAGGAAAGAGGAAAAACCCATTTTGCAACTAGCAAGGACTCTGCTATCCTTGAGTGGATTAGTGGATGACTCATCACCACGTGTTAACTCTGACCGGAGTATGACCTGTTTGAGGAATTTCCCAGAGGCCCCTCCCAAGATTATACATGACTCCAGCCTTGGTATCTGGTGGACCCTGGTTTATTTGCTAACCATGTGGAAGAGCACATCAAGCCAAATTATTAAATATTGCCAATTATATGATATTTCAAGATGGGGGCTGTCAGGATGGATAACAATTCAAGAAATGTTACCCTTTTTAAATGAGGAAAGATATCCTCTCTCCCCCCCCTTGAGCAATGGTGGCCACCATCTTAGTGGGATGGTGAATCCATTCCACATTTTTGTTCCTATATTAACAGAGCTATCCAAGGTATTCCAACTATCTGGGGAATTAAAACTCTCAGTTGATTTGCCAGCCCACAAACATGGGAGCCACTGCTTTTGCGGAAATCTATAATAGTAAGAATTAGAGGTGCACATGTTTTATTATTATTTTCTTCATTTATATCCTGCCTTTCTCCCAATAATAGGACTTAAGGCAGCTTACAATATATTTACAAACAATACATTTAAATATATATATATATATATATATATATATATATATACCTCAATAAAATATAAATATATGCTATTTTAAAAACAATTAGACAATTTTTAAAGTTAAAAACAGAAAATTATTTATTTTTTGCACCCTTCAGGACTAAAAGTGTTTATTATAGCATGGAAAACCCAATTCAGGCATGCATATAACATATGTAAATATCATAGGAAAGGCCAGCATAGCACCAATTTTAGCAGAAAAAATTACACATAGATCTCCCAAACTCTGATGCGTATATTTAAACGTATATAGGCTAATACTCTCTTGGCACACTTTAATCCTTTTTAAATAGTAGGAATGACCTGCCAGATAAATGTTGGGAAGGCTGTAACTCTGTTGGTATGCGGGTCTCTTGTCCCTAAAATAATCCTCTTGGTTGGAAATTTTTGGAAAAGATTGAAGCATTCTCTTTCCCCCATGCTGTCCCCCTGTTAGACTTCTTGTGTATATAGACCCGTCCCCTCTCAGCCTCTGTAGTTAACATGCTTCTGTCTGTCCTGCCCACTTTTTCGTGGGCAGCCATTCTCCTTTGCTATGCTGGTGAGTCATGGATGATTCTTTCTCTTCTGCTACCAATTAAGTAAAGTTTTTCAAGTTATTTAATCTAAAGCTGTGTGCCTCCTTCTTGGTCATACATTGTTAAGGGCAAAGCAATACATTTGAGCCACACCTCTAAAACTGATACTCTGCTTGGAGGGAAGTTTTAAAAAGAATTTAAATTTTAGAGTTCCCATCACAGGGCAACTTTAATTCCCCTGCATAAATTTTTGGTTGCATTAATAAAATAACTCATCAGCATGAGTCCAGATTAATTGACAGGCATTGGCTGGCATTCTGTATTACAGTTACACATTTGTAACCTAGAGTTACAGGTCCATAACTGTTTCATATTCACTTACACTGTTGTTATTTTTGTATGCCTTCAAGTTATTTCTGACTTATGGAAACCCGAAGGCAAACCTATCACAAGGTTTTCTGAGGGCTGAGAGTGTGTGACTGGCCCAAGGTCACCCAGTGGGTTTTCATGGCTGAGCAGGGATTCCAACCCTGATCACCAGAGTCATAGCCCAACACTCAAACCAACACTATGTAGTAGTTGTTGCAGCACTATTGCCAGGATTGTAAATGGTCTCCCAAACCTGCTTTACCAGGCAGCAGCTGCAGTGAGAGTTGTAGGTCTGTTCAACTGGCAACTGGTGTGCAGGACGATGACATTTCCATCCTCTCCCACCAGTGAGCAAGGCTGCAACAAGGAAATGCAACAGAAGTCCTGCTTCTAATTGGGAAGATCAGGCCAGGAGTCATGAATGCAAAACTAAGTAGGCAATGTGGAATATGGGCCTATATTTCTACCATCAGAGGTTGTGTCGTGATTTTAATGTTTGTAATGTCTCAGGTCCCAATGAGAAAGAAAATGCTTTTATCCTTGGCTGTTGAGACAAGTTTTCCATTTGATAGTTTTTCTCAGGACTTTATGTTGTTTTTCTTAATTGCCACCAAGTTGACTTCAACTTACAGTGATCCTCTGAATGAGAGACCTCCAAGGGGCCCTGTTATCAACCTGCTAAGATCTGCTCAGGTCTTACAAATTCAGGGCCATGGTTTCTTTGAGTTAATCTACCACCTGTAATGCAATCTTCCTCTTTTCCTAGTGCCTTCTAGTTTATGTGTATGAGGCTTTAAGTTGCCTGTGAACTTATGGAGACCCTATGAATTTCATAGGGTTTTCTTAGGCAAGGAATACTCAGAGATGATTTTGCCATTTCCGTCCTCTGAAATATAGCCTACAGCACCTGGTAGTCATTGGTGGTCTCCCATCCAAGTACTAACCAGGTCTGACCCTGCTTAGCTTCCAAGATCAGACATGATCTGGTGCCTTTAGGGTATTGCCTTCTACCTTACCAAAGCTTTATTTAGTCATCTTGGCTTCTAAGGGAGAGTTCAGACTTGATTTGTTCTAAGAAGTGGTGTCCACAGAATTCTCCTCCAGCACATTTCAAATGAGTTGATTATCTTCCTATCAGCTTTCTTCGCTCTCCTGCTTTCACAACTATATATAAAAACTGCAAATACAATGGCATGGACAATCCTAACTTTGGTATTCAATGATATATCTCTACATTTCAGGAACTTGTTTAGATCCTTCATAGCTGCCCTTCCAAGTCCCAGTCTTCAGATTTCTTGATTGCAATCTCTATTTTGACTTTTGACTGAGCCAAGGTATAAAAAATCTTTAATTATTTCAATAGCTTCATCATCTACCTTAAAGTTATGTAAAGGACAGGACCTGATCCAACACCAGAAAATAAGATGTTTTGGAAGCATTCATAGGGTGCATCTACACTCTACAAATAACAGTTTGACACCCATTAACTGCTATGGCTCTGTCCTACAGAATCCTGGGATTTGTAGTTTTGTGATGCACCAGTACCCTTTGGTGGAGAAGACTAAGGTTGTCCGTGAATAAAATCTTGCCGAATATAGCGCAGCAGGCTCCAAGCCTAAGCGCAAGAGGGACGGATGATCTCGCAGCAGGCATGGCAGCGTCTGAAATCGACCCTCTGCCACGCTGCTGCAACGAACCTCTCCCGGGCGATCCTTGTGCGGCAAGGATTGTCTGAAAATGTCCTATAACTGTATATAGTATATACTATACTATAACTGTAATAACTGTGCGGCTGCCTATCCCTGGTCATACAGTTATATAGTAACCATAAGATACCTTGTAGCTGTATTGTTCCTGAATAAAGAAGGCTCTTGAAGTTAGCCTGACTCTTGTTGCTTCTTTGCCTTAAGGTAGGCATGCTGGAAGCTCATGCCACACACGGAGTACCCTCCTCTATTCACACAAGAGATAAAAAGAAGAAAAAAGTAACATACCCTGCAGCCCCTTGGCTCTTAGGACTTTTTCGGATGGCGATCTGTAACGGAAGCAGCCTCGTCCCCGTTGCGAGGCTGCAGCGTGGCAGGGGGTCCGTTTCGGATTATGCTGTCCCCCTACCGATACTGTTGCAGAAGAGCTGGGAGGCTGCAGCGCTATATTTAGTGATTTTCTAATCATGGAAGTTGACCGTGATTAGAAAATTGCTAAATATAGCGCTGCAGCCTCCCAGCTCTTCTGCAACAGTATCGGTAGGGGGACAGCGTCATCCGAAATGGACCCCCTGCTGCGCTGCATCCTTGCAACAGGCACGAGGCTGCTTCCATTACAGATCGCCATCCGAAAAAGTCTTTCATGGCTCAAGGGCTGCTGCCACACTGCAATTTGACACAGCTTTAACTGCCATGGCTCAATGCTATGGAATTCTGGGATCTTTCGTTTTGTGAGATATTTAGCCTTCTCTGTCAGAGAGCTCTGGTGCTACAACAAACTACAAATCCCAGGATTATATAGGATGAAGCAACGATAATTAAAGTGGTATCAAAATGCATTATCTCTGCAGTGTGTCAGCAGCCAAGAATGAATGGAACTGCTTCAAGACCAGGACCTTAAAGTACTAACAAGATGTTCTCATCCATGCAATGAATTTCTCACAGTTATCAGATGTGCAAATCTGTTCGTCTTGCATATTCCCTCTGTTTTCCTGTAAAAAAAAAATTGAACATATTGTGTACATTTTTCACCATGTGTTTTTTCAAAAAAAAATTTTAAATGTCTTTTTGTGTACACATTTTCTAACCCATGCATTGTGAATGCATTCTTCCATTGAATAAAGTGTGCACTTTTATGTATGTACTTTTATTCATGTACAGTGCCTTTCTCCATCCTCCAAAATGCATCCCAGGCCTCAAAGAAGTACAGATTTCTCAGCTCCATTGTGAGGTTAGTGTGTGTGTGTGTGTGTGTGTGTGTGCAAAATGCAAATCTAGTGAATTTATTTTCCATCCCTTGTCACAATATTCAAAGACATTCTAAGTTATCCAAATATCAAAAAATCTAAATTATCCACATATCCAAAGCCACTCTAAATTATCAAGTATCAAGTGGGAAAAATACTACAGGTCTACAGTGTTACCTGTCCTGACACCCCCCACTCTTATAATAATTAATCAATTGGCTAAATTTCATATATTGGCTTATTATTGGTACCATGTGATTTGACAGTATACCAGGGACTCCCAAGTACAAGAAATCAAGGTTTGCTCAAAAAACCTAGGGCAGGAGCCAGCTCAAATACCTCAAAGACAGACCCAGATAAGGATTAAGCCACCCCCCTTGGAACTGATGAGTTAGGGAGGAAATGGGCTAATTCTCCTGGATGTACACTGAAAGGAGTACTTCAGTAATGCCATAATGGTAGCTGGACATTCTTTGCTTGCAAAACTGGTCTTTCCTCTCACCTGTCCAAAAACAATAGAGGTTTGCCTGAGACCCATCAATTTTAACATTTTAACCATTAGCGAGCATTAACAGATCCAGAGAATCCACTGTTTAACTTTGGGAAAATCTGGCAGACATTGTATTCCACTGAAAATCACCCCTTCAGGGAGAAAACTGAATATAAATATGACCAAAAAGCACAGCCAAGGTGTGCACAGATTCCCTGCCTCCTGTTACTCTGCCAGTCTGTGTGACCAGGGTTGTAGCTTCTACATGAATCTCTGCTCATTGGATAGGTATAGTATAACACATCATCCAGAACACTATTCCTCAATCCCAATACTTCCTACTTTCATCATTAGCCTTGTGTGACTGCTTGAAACCTGCGTGTGTGTGTGTTCCCTTGATTATTTTTATTAAAAAACATTTTTATTTCATTCCCTGGCATGGAGTAGCTCATCAGTGAATACTGGTATACATAGGTCAAGAGGTTTCGCCATTATCTGGCCACTCACTGCCATATTGTGCTATTTAGAATTCCCCATATTAGATTTCAAACAGTAGTGGGATTCCCCATGGACCCCACACAATTTGGGTAACAACAGCTCTTCATGTGTTGAAGAGGCAGTGAACAATAAGCCAACAATAAGACTCAACATTTCCCCATCATGATAAGTCTTGGAGCTGTTAGAATATTACCAGTTAGAAGAGTTATGGCCTTTTGCTAAATAGTGTTGGAAACAGTGATAAGCTACACTTTGACAATACTCACAACTTGTTTCTTGTCGAAAAAATGTTGCTGCTTATGAATTGTTCTAACAGTTCCTAGTAGCTGTGTCATGTTATATTGATGTGGACTGAAAGTCCTGAAACTTCTACATTCCTATCTGAAATTGGATTTTCACATCCAGAATTTAAGAGGTTGTAAATGGAAAGTATATTGAAATAATCTGTCTCATGAACTTACACTACATTGGGTTTTTAATGTTCTGAAGAATATCTATTTGCATTCAAGTATTATTTTTATATAATAAATGATTCCAGTGATTAAAAACAAAACAAAACACAATAAGCCAAGACAGACCTGCATCAAATTTTAGCTTGACCACAAGGTGGCATTTCATAAATTATCACCATTCAGCTTCAGTTTCCCATGAGAAATTTGTGTGCATGTGCCTTCAATTTCATAGAAGCTTCGTTGGCAAGGAATACTCAGATGGTTCTGCTAGTTCCTTTCTCTGAAATATGGCTTACAGCACCTGGTATTTATTGGTGATCACCTGTCCAAGTACTAACCATGGTAGACCCTGTTTAGCTTCTAAGATCAGACAGGATCTGATGCCTTCATGGTATTTAGGCCCTCCCATGAGAAACAAGGGAATAAAAATACCAAACTTATTTTAGAGGCTTACTGAAAGCAAGGATTCCAGGGATAAAATACATGTGATCTCTAAGCATAGAAAACCATAACAGCTTGAATGTTAGCTGGAAAGGACTTCATCTATGTTTATGTAAAGCTGCCAAAGCAAAGCACTGAAAAAAAAGCACCTGCTTGTTGAAGTGCCCTCTGCAAAAGGCAATGAATTGGTCTTCTCATGTTGAGAGAAATTATGTTCATGAAAAGTATATACAGTACTTACAGATGAAACTCTTACCACAGTCCAAAGAAAAGCAGCATGGGAGCAGGAAGGTTCTGTCTTCCATACTACCTTACCACATGACACCGTTGTTCTTCTGGTGTTATTTCATTCCGGTCCTGACGGAGACCAAGGCAAAGCCGTGTCTTTTTGCTAACTTTTTTTTCCGTTAGCAGAAAGATGTGGTTTAACCTCAGTCCCCCATGGGACCCAAATGAAAGACCAACAATATCATGTGGTAAGGCAGCATGGAAGATGGAACATTTGTGCTACACTGCCGCTTTTCGTTGGAGTGTGATAAGCCTCTCAATCTAAGCGTGAAATAGTAATACCTGGGATATTTAATGATGTAGAACTCAAGACCTATAGAACTTGGTAAGCAAACCTGTCATTTCTGTGGAGCCCTTGCCAGCATTCATTATCTACTACAGCCCCATATGATCTTTAAAGCCTCAAAAATGGTTGGAGTAAGTTGCTTGTTTGGAGGTCTCTAAAATACTATGAGCCATGAGTTTCCACTTGAGCTCAAGACAATGCAGTCTGCTGTCACAAATTCTTTCCACTCATCTCTCTCCACATCCCACTATTGTCTTCCAATATGAGTCAAACTGGAACTGCTGTCTTATAAACAATAACTATAAATATGCTGGTATTTACATGAGTACAGCAGGCTAGTGGTGTGAGCTTATTGCCTATAAAATAAGAAAAATAATGCTGGGTACTTGTAGTGAGGTGAAAAGAAAAACTAATTTTAATTGTTTCAGGAAACACATTAAAGACAAGAGAAAACAGAAAAAGCATACATTTATTTAAGTTAGCCTTAGGGTCTTTATAAATCAAAAATGACTTGTATGTAAACAGCAACAACAATGGAATCTCTCCCTATTCTTTCCGTATTATTTCTTCCTCTTGTACCAAAGCTTCTGTTAAAGAAGTCTTGCCCAGGAATTAATCTACTTCATTAACTGAGGTATACCTGTACTGAAAGCTCTATTTAAAGGCTTATCTACATTAGGGGCAAAACTCCAGATGGAATCCAGACTATTCTGGCCTGGAGCCATCCCAGATTCACCACATGGGCACCACATGTACCAGCATGAAAGTGATGCAAAGTGATCTTGCTGTCCAGATGGCCAGCCAGGCCAACAGTACATCGGCACCAGTGCCCTGAACTCTCCTCGGGGCTGTCACCACTGCCTTGCTGGTCCAAGCAGCTCCCTGGCAGAGCCTTGCTGGTGATGTCACCTCTGGTGAGGTCAGAACGGGCTCCCACTCCCTCTTCATTGGTCATATGGCTGGGCACCCTGTTCTGATCCCACTAGAAGCAACATTACTAGCAAGGGTCTGCCAGGATGCTGTTTGGCTAGCGAGGCAGTAGCATCTCTGAAGAGGATCCAACACCTTTTCAGCACTGATCAATGGGGGGGGGAGGAAGAAAATGGTGATGCCTGTCAGTACCTATCTGTCCCAGTGGGTGTTTTTGACATGTGGACAACTGGATCTCCCCAAATCCAACCCAATCCAGCTGTCTACATTTTGAAAACACTGAGGCCTCACCAGAGTTTCCTGGAAACTCTGGAATAACTACTGGGCACCAGTTAGATGACATAAATGATCACGGGAAGAACGGGATTTCCCGATCCCAAATTCGTCCCTTGCTGTTTACATGATTTATCACGGTTACCTGGATATCCCGGAATCCTTGTTTACACTGCAGTATATAGCGATATATGATGGCTTTCCCAAGGTAATGTATCCCATGACTTTTTTGTTTACACTTCTTTACGATCCTGGGATTTTATTTTATTTTATTTTATTTTGCTGTCAATCAAGGATGCAATTACTTGTTTTTTCAAACAGCTGCTGACGTGTTCCCTGTGCTCTTCCCCACCACAGATGCAATGATTGGCTATTTCTGGGGCCATACAGATTAACTTCATTGGTCTGTGACTACTACCTAATTTGTAATAGTGCCTGACCCACCATTATTGTCAGAATGGAGTCAAACATTGCCACTGGTATGGCTCTCTCTGTACTGTGGAGGACATCCCTTTCAATGTTGTACAGATGGAGATGTCACCAGCACCGATGCAGGATGATCCATCTCTTTATTTTGCTACTTATCTCATCCTCCGAGCTTGGTACAGATTTTATCTATTTTGAAACCATTGATACTCCTATGTTATTTCAGTGTTGTCACCCATATCCCCATTTATGGAGGTGGTGGGTGTATCCGACAATGAAGGACTGGTGGGAGAAATTCGTCATGTCCATCTGGTCTGACGAATGGTGGATCATGTACTTCAGAATGCCGTGCTTCCTTTTCATGAAACTTGTGGATATTCTCTGACTTGAGATAGCCAAAGCAGACACAAAGATGAGGAAAGCTATTCCTGTGGAGAAGCGCCTCGCTATAGCTATTTGGCTTCTCGCCCACCGATGCTCTTATGCGTCCACTTGCCAGATGTTCGGTATTGGGCGATCCACACTGTGTAAGGTCTTCAATGAGGTTGAGCTTGCAATGGAGAAGTTACTTCTGAAGCGAACTGTGTACCTAGGAGATCATAGGAAGGTAATGTTATAATTAAAAAAAAACAAATATAAGTATGTGAAAATGCAAGTACTCACATCAGTTGTGTTATTGTTAATGACTTGATAAAGGTTTTTTTTTTTGTATGATGAAACATCTTAGAAGACTTCTTATTGAGATGGCTACTTCATGTAGACACCAGATTTTTTAAACTTTATTTATACAGATGTGTAAACTCAAATAATCAGCTGCCATCTAGTTCAAAGTAACCATTTCTGATTTCTTTTTCATTTTTTCTTGCACAGGTAATGGATGGATTCGCGGCCCTTGGATACCCACAAGTGATAGCCTGCCTGGATGGATGTCATGTCAACATTATTCCACCTGTGCACCAAGGAAATGAATATATTAACAGGAAAAAATAACTACAGTATAATTCTGCAAGGGACATTTGATCACAGAGGTGGTTTTATTGATACAGAGATCGGTTGGAACAGCAAGAATCATGACACTAGAATGCTTAGGAACTCTGCATTTTTTGAAACAATGGAGGCAGGAATTTTTGTTCCAGGGAACCCCACAATTACTATAATGGGACAGCAAATAGTTCCTCTAACCCTTGTAGATGGAGCATACCCAATAAGGAAATGGCTGCTTACACTATATAGGGGGTCCACTAATAATAAACAGAGACTGTATAACAGATACCATACAAGGTGCGTTCTACCATGGAGAGGTGTTTTGACTGTCTCAAAGGACACTGGAGAGCATTAAGATATAGTATTGAGGTGGTGGAGGAAAATGTTTGTTCTGTGATATGTGCATGTGTAATTCTCCATAACATATGTGAAACCAAGGGAAAAATTCTTGATGGCCCAAACAGAAGGATTCAGAAGTTTGTGCTTGACACTCCAGAAGCACCTTTGATAAATGATGATGCATATCAAAAGGCTGAGGGGGAGGCTGTTCGTGACACATTAAAGGAATACTCCTGGCAGCAGCAACATTGGAACTAAGAATAAGTGTGAATGTAATACTGTGTAAAAATAAATTTTTGTTTCACAAAATATAGAAAAATCTTTTCAATAAAGACCATTGATTTCAGTACTGCTTTCTGTTGTGAATAAATACATAACTATTTTTAAAGTTAGAAAAAGGCTGCATGTAAAAATATCCATGGCATCAATGTATAAATCTTTTCCTGGTGCAGTATAACTACCTGCATTACAGTCTTCCCTTCCCTATGCAAACTGTAAATGATACTTTTAACAATGACCCACCAGCAATACTGTACTTTGTTTCAATACAGACAGATTTGGGGAACTGGTGCCTTTTGCAGGGGTTAGCCTTTTTAAAAAGGGTTCCAGGCTCAGCCAAACTCCTACATGGAGTAACCTCCACTAATTAGCCAATTGTTTAACACAAATGGTGTTCAAAGTCCAAAAAGAAAAATTCTCATAATTTAATAGGCTTGTTTCAAAATGTAATGGTCTTTCCAAAAACGTATAAACTCGAGTTTTCGCATCTTGCCACATGGCGTTACGATGGCCAAGTGGGGTAGAGGACGTGTTTGGGCGGGTCAGCACATCACCTACTGGGGCACCAGGGAGACCAACCTGCTGTTGGAATCCCTTTCCCAGTAGGCCGGTGCGCTGGACCGCCTGATGCATTCCTCTCACCGGAGGAACCACAATTTCTTTATTGAATCTGTGTGGTTCCTCTGGGAGCGGGACTTCCAGAGGACGGGTCTCCAGTGCCTCTCAAAATTCAAATACCTGAAGGGAAGGTTTTTTTGCGGCACTGGAGGCCAACAATGGGAGCCCCCCCCCCTTGTAGGCGGCCACTGTTTTATGCTGTCCTGCATGAACTTTGGGTTTGTGCAAGGCAGCCCAGCTGGAGAGACAGGCTGCCCAGAGGTAAGTGAATTGACTGAATTTTTTATTGAAGAAGGGGCTGGGTAGTAAATATATTTCATTACATGTTTTTCCCCTTAGCGGTCCAGATCCAGAGGAGGGCTGCTGGACAGCCCGTGTCAGAGTCCTCTGATGATAAGGGGGGACATGAGTCCGGCCCTGCCCCAGCAGCACCACCACCTTGTAAGCTATTTTTATTACTTATTTCCAACCCCCCCCCCCCCAAAACAGTGATGCTTCCAGTAATACAGTTATTACAACATGATTTTTTTTTATTTCTTAGTAGCAGACAATGCTCGTGAGGCAGCTGCCCAGCTGGCTGTGTTTAATATAATTGCCAGGATAGAGGAGCTAGGCACTTTTTTTTTTATTAGTGAGAAGAATGCCTATTAATTGCAGTTCATGCAAAATAAAAACCCTTATTTTCCCTTTTCAGGCTGATCCTTATAGGAGGTGATAGCTCGACTTGATGGGAGGGTGGGGAATATTGAGTGCCATTTTGATTTATAATTTGATTGTGCATTATTTGATTTTTATTTCTGTATGTATTTATTTATAAATGTATTATTTTTGTACTATATTTTCTGTCTATTAAGTTTTTTAAATCTGTTGTTTTAATTATTGAATGTTATTATTTAACAGTTTGTAATATAGGTTATATTTTGGGGGGTATGTAAATAAGTTATTATAGAAATTTTAAAAAATAAAATATATATTTTTGAATTTCCTTTTGTGTATTTCTTGCTTCTGAAGAAAGGGTTAGCATTCTATCACTATTAAGGTAATTCCAAGGTACAGCAACACATGTAAGGCTGAACAATAAAATATAAAGTAAAAAAAACATGCATGGTATATTCTGTAATCAAACCTAGGTTTCCCCCTATAATCAACATATGTAACTACTTAGAGAAAGACATATTATTAATTATACCTTTTAGAGAGTGTTCATATAAACAGAATGTAAAACTAACGCTAAATATATTTTACAGCTATGAAAGTCCTAGTTGAAAAAAGAAGTCTCCAAAATCTACATTGTGCACGAGTACAACTTTGTGAAGGTTTATGTTTAATAGTTTTATTTTATAAAGTAAGAGGAACTGGTTTTTTTTAATTTTTCTAACTGGTCTACCTAATCCCAACCTTCCAGCAGCTGTACTTATACACGGAAGCTGATTTTCTTGTGGCAGCGAGTTCTCCTTTTCAGAATCCCCAGGAAGGTTTTTATACTTTACTCTCCTCACAACAACCCTTCTAGGGTTGTTTTCAGGGGATTCAACATGGACTATGAGTTCCCCTAGCATGTTCTTTTGTCTATCTATTGCAGCCAACATTTTCCCACTGTCTGCTATTCCATGCTGGTAGAACTTTTCAAGGTATTCCTGCAGGCATTTTGCCCTCTGGTCCATTCTCTCAGCATTATTATTTGTATTTGCAATAAATTGTCTCATCATTGCTCTGGAGTTAACAATAATTTCTGCGGTCTCAGTGGATCTCTGTTTCCTGTGGTTCAACTGGAGTCTTTCAGCTGGGGAAAGTGAAGCAACAGGATTGCTAAACGAAGCAACTAGAAAAGGAAATTTTAAAAAAATAATATTTTTAATCTTGGAAGCCAAGGATGCCACATGAAGCCCCTACTGTCAGGTAGCATAATACATTACCATTTTGAAGAGGTAGGGTGGTTCAGACAGCATCTATTTCAGCATCCACTTCTGAGAGGTTGTTTATCTGGGTGACACTGAAGCTGGCATTTTTATCCTCAGTAAGCGTTAGAGACACAGTAGCGTCATCTGAAGCCTGTGTTAAATTCTCCTCTGTGTATTTGAAAAAATACAAAAAGTAAGTCACAAAAGCATTTAAAAGTTCTCTTTTTTGTTTTCACATGTTCCACTCATTTATACTCCTTTTTTTAACTTTGAGGGATCTTGGGATTAATGTATCTGGCTGTGGCCACCTCCAGCAAGGATGCACATACCATACTGTTACCGCCCACCCCAGAAGCAGGATTCCCCCATTGTTTTAACTGCCCACATTAGCATACCAAAGCATCATGGAGCCATGGCTCATAAACAGGATGAAGATTTACAGCAATTGGCTTGCAACAAACTTCTTATTAGCAGGCCATAGCAAGGCACACTTTTTATTATGCTAGGTTTTACATTGTTAACAAAAAGTTAAATATACAAGCTTTCACATCACAATTAAAAGTAATAAAAATGGTTATTCAAGTGGCTGTAATGCATGAAACTTAAAAGGGCAAGATATAACATTTATCTAAACAAAAAAGGAAACGTACATGGTGGCATTTAGGTAATGTAAGAGAATTAATCGGAAAATTAATTATTCGAGTTTTCACAAACCGGAACCCGTTTTTTTAAAAAGAAAAATTTGACCTACCAGGTGGGGTTGAAAAACGTTCCTCAGAGTATCCCTCCAAGTTGTCTTGGGAAGACGGGGGCATTACAGGTTCCTCATCAGGGGTGGGATCGTGATGGGGAGTCACTGACCCACAGGGTACCTGAACTATGTTGGTGGTTTTAGCCAGGTGCTTAAGATGGTAGTTGGCATCTCTGGCTAGAATTTCGTGGAGCTCTTTAAAGAAGGGCATCCTGGCCTCATCATTCCCACTTTTAGTATTGTGATTGATTACCTGGTGATAATTTTTATGCATAAGTTTCATTTTTGTCCTGCATTCTTCTATGGTGCGATCATGTCCTTTGCGTTTCATCTCAGCCGCAATATTTTCAAAAAGTTCAGAATTCCTATGGCGTTCCTTGAGCTGTTCCTGCACCTTCTGCTCACCCCATATTGCTAGCAAGTCTATGGTCTCTGTGTAGGACCAGGAGATCCTGTGGCCACCTTTCCTGTACTTGATCAAGAGTACCTCATCAACTTAAAATTCAGTTTGAAAAGGGGCACTGACCCCTCCCTCTGTGAGCTATGTGCCCGCCCATGCCCACCTCAATTTCCAGGCATCTCCTAGTCCCGAGATATCTTGTCCCAGTCTGTTCACATTTCTGAGTTTCCACATCATCCCGTGACTTTTTAAAAAACATAGGACAAATTGCGGGATGGAAAGTCCCGCAGGATAAGGGATAAAAAGTGCCCCCCCTTCCAGAAAGCTTGAGACCGTCATGCAGGACATGTGAACTACCAGAGATTGACACGAATTCATCTCACTACATTTTCATTGTGTAAACGGTGACCTGGGTTTAATGTGGTTGAATTGAAGGCTAAAAGAGGCAGTTTTGCTGCAGAACTTGCCATACATTGGCTGGACTGATTGCACCAGTTTTGAGGTAAGTGTGGGTTTTTTACTCTCGTGTAGACAAGCCCTAAGACATATTCTTCAATCAGAATCAAGGCATCGCCAATGATCCCTGTCTCAATGACTTTTAAATATCCATCAGCAGGCAACATAAAAATAGGAGCAATAGATCAGAAGCACTTCTGATTTGACTGAGTCATTGTGTCAAACAAACAACGTACTGCAACTATGTTAAGAAGGGGGAAGCTAAGAAGCTGGCAGACTGCTGATAAATGTTCCTGTGATGCACAAATGTAGGTTCTCACTTAGTTTGTGGGTTCTGATCTATTAACAAGCTGTCTCAAGTAAATGTCATGCCAAAGTACAAGTTATTTTATAGCTGTTTCTAATGCTCAGGCTGTCTATCAAGAGAGTGCTGGAAATGACAGAAATGCCACAGGCATTGCTGAAAGGTATACAAGGCTGAAAAGAACTACAGAGGGCCATACATGTTGTTATCTAATTTCACTTATAGAAAGAAAACATTTGCTAGGTCCAATTGCATCTTCTTGTAGTGTGGTTTTGCATTGTCTACAAAAACTTACAACTTTTTTTTTAACATTTAATATAAATAATGGTCAAAAAGCTGGCCCAGAATTACAGCTTTCCTATTGTCAAACTTCCTGAAGACTAGAAACCTGACTTTTCTGTTGCAAGTATATGTATAACTTAAATACTCACACACTAGAGTTCTGTGGTGAATTCCAGATGCAATACAAAATTTTCCATAATCATGCAGAAAATGACAGCCTTACCTGGTTGCTTCAGAAATAATAGTTTTATTAAGAAAACATGGAAGAAGGCAACTGTGCAGGAGAATTTCCAGGACAAATGTAAAGGTGCCATTACTCTGCTTGGGTTGATAAGCAGTACATTTGACAAGGTTTGGTGGGCAGGAAGGAATAACTGAGTGGGCACTGTGACTTAAGAAAGTCTGTTTCTCAGAATAATGAGTCACTATAATCCAAAACCTATTAGTCATTCCCTTAACTGAGTTACAAGGAGAGCTTTTTTCATGAGCTATATGAGAAGGCATGCAGAATGTCAATGATGTCCCAGGACATTTTGTAGCCTGAAGCAAAGGACAAAATGGTGTCCCACAATCTGTCATCCCATATACAGCAGCTATATATGGATTGGCAGCTGAATCTTATTTCAGCCCTGGCAACCTCAATTAACGAAGCTGGCTGTGGTGGGGTACATGCAGTTTTATCCTCCAGCACCACCCTGCCACTCCCTACCACCTCAGAAATCAGCTGCTTTAGGCTGCCATGTCCTGCTGCGTAATGGTAGGGCCAGTCCTAAACATAGCATTTACATGTTAAGTTGTATGCTAACAACAGTGACTGGTAGGGTTCCATGCCAGTAGAGCAGTGAATCTGTTCTGCATTTCAGCCTGAACTTTAGAGGATTTATCCTAAGTTCAGAAGCTGTTTAGAGGATAGCTTTCTTCACCTTGGATATCTCCTTTAAAATTCAGATTGAAACCTTTTATACTACACAATTATAGCACTGTCATTTCACTTTAACTGCCATGGCTGCATCCTCTAGTATCCTGGGATTTGCAGTTTCATGAAGGATTTAAGCTCTCTAGCTGGAAATTCAAAATACAGGAAGCCCCCACTTATCTGACAAATTAGGGACTGCAGCAGTGTCAGAAACTGGAATTGGTTGAGAAGCGGAACCCATATAGGGAACATGAGGGAATTATGGTGGCTCACTTGGGACTTCTTGTGCACACCCATGGGTGCCTGCACCTGCCTGCCCACTACTTGCAAAGTCTCTCAGCTGGCTTGGTGACACACACACCCCAGTTCACTTTGTAAGCAGTGTGCACACATGCACGGTCAGTGCCAAGGAAGCCTTGATAGACAAGAATGGTCAAAAAGAGAGGATTCCTCATCCAGTGACTGGAACTTGTCCTTAATGTGCAAGCATCAAAGCGAGTTGTCAGAAAACGAGCCATCGAAAGACATGGGCCTCCTACACCCCTCCCTGAACTGCAGATCCCAGGATGGAACCTTGGTAGCTAAAGTAAAATCATAGTACTATAACTGTGTAGTGTGAAAGGACTCCTGGAGTAGATTTGCCACCCCCTGATATGGATATTAAACAGCTGCTTGCCCAGTCTTCTTAAGGCAACTGATGGTATAATCAAGGTGGCTAACAGTACCGTGTGAGCTGCTCAGTGCTTCTGCACAATCAATTCTATGCTCCTAGAAACCTTCCTTAATATCACAGAAGGTCAGCCAGTAGCTGGGGATGAAGGCGTGTAACAGGGGAAAAACAAGAAAAATAGCTGCTTGCCTATATTGTAGAAGTGATTTTATAAGGAATAGTCAAATTCTGCATGAGATATCACTTCAGTTTAGCATTCTGATCAAGCCTTGAAGAAAATCATAAACTGACAAATGAAATACAGTGTGGAAAGGCTCATTTTTCCCAAAAATATCAGACAAAACAATTTCTTCCTCTAAAACTGCCAGGATTACTTCACCAAAAATCAGTCAAAATGGAATAATCCTGGTGGTTTTAAACTGGCAACTGTAAAAAACAAACAAACAAACAAAAACCCTGCTGAGCTTGAATTACTTTAAATTTCAGTATACTTTGGAGTATATTTCTTCATAGCACGGGAGTAGCAGTAACCATGCCCCCAAGTTGTAGTGACCACACTCTGAGGGCCAGATAGAAAAGGAACAGAAATGTGCCATTGAAGCTAGTGAGTAGGAGATAGAATATGGAGCTCAAGGTACTTCGTAACTTACAAACCACATTATCATAGAATCATAGAATTGCAGAGTTGGAAGAGACCACGAGGGCCATTCAGTCCAACCCCCTGCCACACAGGAAATCTTGATCAACGCATCCCCCACAGATGGCCATCCAGCCTCTGTTTAAAGACCTCCAAGGAAGGAGACCCCACCACGCTCCGAGGGAGCTCTTACTGCCCCACCACTGCCGAACAGCTCTTACTGTCAAAAAGTTCCTCCTAATGTTGAGGTGGAATCTCTGTTCCTGGAGTTTGCATACATTGCTCCGTGTTCCAGTCTCTGGAGCAGCAGAAAACATGCCTGCTCCATCCTCAATGTGACACCCCTTCAAATACTTAAACAGGGCTATCATATCGCCTCTTAACTGTCTTTTTTCCAGGCTAAACATACCCAGCTCCCTAAGTCTCTCCTCATAAGGCATCGTTTCCAGACCTTTCACCATTTTAGTCGCCCTTCTTTGGACATGCTCCAATTTGTCAATATCCTTTTTGAATTGTGGTGCCCAGAACTGGACACAGTATTCTAGGTGAGGTCTGACCAAGGCAGAATAGAGCAGCACTATTACGTCCCTTGATCTGGACACTATATTTCTATTGATGCAGCCCAAAATCGCATTGGCCTTTTCAGCTGCCGCATCACATTGTTGACTCATGTTCAACTTGTGGTCTACTAGGACTCCTAGATCCCTTTCGCACGTAGTCTCATTCAGCCAGGTCTCCCCCATCCTATATCTATGCATTTCATTTTTTCGCCCTAAGTGCAGTACCTTACATTTCTCCATATTGAATTTCATTTTGTTAGCTTTGGCCCAGCTCTCCAGTCTATCCAGGTCATTTTGAATTTTGATCCTGTCCTCTAGGGTATTAGCTACTCCTCCTAATTTGGTGTCATCTGCAAATTTGATAAGTATGCTGCTAATTCCCTCATCCAAGTCATTGATAAAGGTGTTGAATAGCACTGGGCCCAGGACAGAACCCTGTGGCACCCCACTGGTCACATCTTTCCAAGACGAAGAGGAGCCACTGCTGAGCACCCTTTGGGTTCGGCCGGTCAACCAATTACAAATCCATTGAACAGTTAATTTGTCTAGCCCACATTTTACAAGCTTGTTTGCAAGAATGTCATGGGGAACCTTGTCAAAGGCCTTACTGAAATCATGGTATATAATATCCACAGCGTTCCCTTCATCTACCAAGCTGGTAATTTTATCAAAAAAAAAAAATCAGATTAGTCTGGCATGACTTGTTTCTCTGAAACCCATGTTGACTTTTTGTGATTATGGCATTGCCTTCTAAATGTTCACAGACTCTCTGTTTAATGATGCACTAGCCCAGGAGTTAGACCACGATAGAAGTGCACTGCAGAGAAATGAATCTCTTTTTTGGTATCATCTCATACATGGAACCTGAAACCAGATGACTTGGCTGTTTTCCAGTAAGCAACAAAGCCCTTTGAGTTATTCCTAGAATGTAGTATAGGCACTTATTTACCCGAATGAAAATAATAGTGGCAAATGATCACAACCACAGCACATTTTAGCTATGGCTTGGTAATTTCAGTTTATATGAAAGCATCAAAGAATGAAAGCAGGAATTTATCAGGTTTAACCAGGTATGGAATCCCCATGATATCCTTCACTGGAGGCTCAGTGAACCAGTAAAGATGCAAGAAAACAAGAAAAAGAAACAATGAGCAAGTTTATAATTTAATTACTACTTCATGTACTTCAGATTCTGCAAAGGATTCATACCATCTATACATACATCTTGTACATATTTTAAAAAATTCCTACACAAAGTAAATTTTATATCTTTAGTCCATATTTTCCCTCACGCCTCCATTTGTACATTATGCCCAAAATTTTGGGCCCACCTTATCATGTACTCTTTTACAGATTCATCTTCTCTCTCTGGTTTCAAAAGGCATTCGTACACTTTTTTAATTACATGATCATCATCATTTTCTCCAGCCTCTTTGACTAGATATCTCTATATCTTGTTTAAATCTCTCTTTAAGTTGTGAATAAGCAAATCTTTTAAGATCTATATTGTTCTTACAAAGCATCTCTTGATTTTAAGCTCCCAACTATCTTGTTCCAAATACAAAATATTCTTATAACATACCCATTTCCATTTTTTTACTCATTCTTTGTTTTAAAAAGTTTTCTGTGGTAACTACTAATTTCTACAGGTAAAACTTTTGCTTGTATTTATACCAAATTCACAGAAGAGCCTTTCTGATACAATGATTTTTTTTAAATCCAGCATGTGCCTTGACTTTAGGCTTTTCTACATGGGCTTAATACCCTGGCTTTCACCCGGTCCAGAGCTCTGCAGGCCATATGATGCAGGGCTTTTGCCCTAATCTACCCCTGGGGAGTCCTCACCATCCCCAGGGCAGATATGGGGCTGGAATGGGGGCAAGCTGGGGTAGGGCCCGATACACCACAATAAGAAAATATCCTATTTATTCCAGTACCACAGAGGTGGAAAGTATCAGGCTACGTGTGTCCACGGGACCACATTCTAACATGCCATCCCTCACTGCTGCCGCCAGCTCCCTAGCTCTCTCAGAACCCAGGCAGAGTTGCCTCAGCATGTGAACAAGGCTGGTCATGTGCAGGGGGCCTTCAGTCACAGGTTGTGGGCCCCCTTCCTGGCTTCCACATCAGCAGCAAAAATGGCAGCAGCAGCTGCAGTGATAGGCCGGTGTATTGTTTGGACACTGGCCCATTTTCTCCAGGTAACGGGGGCAAAATGGGTCAGAAAAGTGAGTAAGGCATTGCTTTTCATTGATGGGAACTTTCCGTCAATGAAAAGCGACATCTTGCTTGTGGCTGCAGCATGGAATCACCATGTGAGGATGACGACAATGTCTGAAACCAGGATCCATTCATGGAACAGTAATGTTATCCTCACGTGCTCCTCTTATGTTTTTTGGATGTGTCTGATAAGCTCCTGGGTCTACTAAAATTTATACGAAAAACTTTTTAAGCTTAATTAATCTCAAAGATGGTACTAGATCCCTTTGTACAACTGAATACACAGATTAAGTTGCAGTGAATTTACCATGTGAAGTCGAAGGTTTTCACGGCTGGCATCTATAGGTTTTCCTTGGTTGTTTTTTTTTTTTCTGGGCTGTGAGGCCATTTTCTGGAAGAGTTTGTTCCTGACGTTTCGCCTGCATCTGCAGCTGGCATCTTCAGACCCCACCATTCTCTGAAGATGCAAGCCACAGATGTAGGCAAAACGTCAGGAATAAACTCTCCCAGAACACAGCCTCACAGCCCAGAAAACACCCCCACGGAAAACCAGTGAATTTACCCGTAGTCACCTGAGCTGAGGAACAGGCTCCAGCAACACTACGTGGGGAAGAGAAATGGGACTCTAAGTCAGAGTCCTAAGTATTATCATTTACCCATATTTGACAGTCACACCACTCCATGTGTTCTTTTAGAGGATTCTTGATGCTTCCTATGTTTAATGTGTGTGTGTGTGTGTGTGTGTGTGTGTGTAAATGAGAAATGTCCAGATGTGTTGTGAGTGCATGATTGAAATAAAGTCACAGCTACAAAAGCTGCTGTGTAAGAGGACAGCAGCTCTCAGATCACTCAGCTCATAAAACACAGAATGGCTGGCTTTCTGTTAGTGACATATGCAAGCGTAAGTTTATCTTTGGCCTATGTGTGTCTTGTGTGTGTATGTGTGTCAGAGTATGTGTGATCAGAGAAGCCCTTGGCTGTGCCCCGTAGCCAGATGCAGACTGATGACCTTATGTGCTGAACTCCTGGCAGATCTTGGTGGAAGATATTATCAGTCAGCATCTTGCTATGGAGCAATGGAATGGTCATTCAAGGGGGAAATCACAGGAAATCTTGGGGTAGTGAGTGGGAAGACATCACAGTTTTCCAAATGGAGGACTCTTACAGTGTGCTGGACAGTGTAAGATCTTGGCTGCATATGTCTAATGTGTCTAACAGCCAGAAACAAATGTGGTATAAGAGTCATACAACAACACTGCGCAAGGAAGAAGTAAATAGCAGAGCTTCTGGTTGTTTCCTTTTGCTGCAGCATTCTTATTAGAACTCTGAATGAAGTCAAGCACACCTAGCACCATTATTTTCAGTAGCATCAAACCTGCTGTAAGTGGAATGCATAGAAAGTGATTCACTTACTTTATATTGATCTTTGCCCATTGTAGCTGAAGAGGCCATCTGTACAATAAATATTGCAAAAAATGGACAAAAGAATAGAATTCCAGTAAAACAGAGGACATTACCCCCCCCTCCATATCCACGTTCCCAGACTTATCGTTTATAAGTAAAACTGCAGATAATAGCAAACCCTATTAAAATGAAGGACTTCCTGTACAAACATACCATAGAGTTGCATTGGAGGACCTAGCAATTCATAGAGATGATGCCTCTCTAGGCATTTTCCACCACAGCTCTATGGTATGTGTCCCTCTTTTCTCAGCCGTGGATAACTGAAACCGCAGATTTTGGTACCACAGGCACAGGGGGTGACCTGTAATTTAAATAAAAGCTTGAGCAAAATATCTACACATGCCATGTTCAGTTTAGGGCACCCATTTATCTGTTTATAATGGAACTAATGGAAAATGAACTGACATGAATTTGCAGAGAATTAGCTGCTTGATTTAACCTATGCATATAAACAGATAGGGGAGCCAGTGTTGTATAGTGGGTTGAGTGCTGGGCTAGAATTCTGGGAGATGGAGGTTTGACTCCCTGATCAACCATGGAAACTTGCTGGGTGACTTTGGTCACACACTCTCAGCCTTAGAGGAAGGCAATGGAAAACCCCCACTAAATAAATCTTGCCAACCCCCCCCCCACTTTGCTAGGGTTCACAACAAGGTAACCTAACATTTCTTCAAGGTTTGAAAAGTTCATTTTCTAATTGGATTATACCAATTATTATCTATTTGTCTTTCCTTTTATTGTTCCTTACAGAAATAGAAAAATAAGTTAATCTAAAATTACAATGATAGAACAGAATTAGCAGAATTTGTAAGGCCATATCCTGTCTCAAATCTGATTCTCCATAATAAAAATAAATTACAAATTTGGCCAGATAGTACCAGTAAGTGCTTGTATTATGAGCTGAATGTACCACAGTTCTTGGAAAAAAGACATGAAAGTATCCAAATAACCCCATTAAAATCCAATGAATTTAATAGAACCTAGGTTGATGGCCATTACCTGACAGTGGATTGAGAAGACAAATATTCCAATCAATGTTTGTCCATGGACGGACCTAAAATTAAAATAAGTGAAAACAGTGGCGAAAGAACATGACCCAGAATGCTACAGTTGAAATTATGTTGATCATGGCCCCTGATTTATCCTTGCTCACCTATAAAGTCATGAGGTGGCCTAGGACAAGTGACTATCCACCAGCCTTTTTCACACATACTTTAATCAGTTTCTGCATTTCTACCGCAAATGGAGAAGAAAAGCTATATTAACTCAAGTGTACATTAGAGGTGGAATCCTCTGTGGCAGTTATGAAAGCGTAACCTAGAGTTACTCATGTCTGTTATATATTCACAATCCCTGTGTAGCCTTCCTTACTGAGTAGTAGTCAGAGCAATCAATGGGGTCTGTTCCCCTGTTGATTAGGAAGAAACTGGCTGCTGTTCCCACCCCCCTCATGCGAGCAATCTCTGGTGTAGGGGGGGAATTGTGACAGGGACCCCACTTCTGCCTGTTGCACTGAAAATCACTCGTGGGAAAGGGTAGAAATGGCAGTCAGGTACTTCCTAATTGACAGGAGAACAGACTCCTATCAATTGCAGCAGCTGCTTCCCAGTAAGTGGGGATTGGGGGATCGAGCAAAGAGCATCCTAGTCTGGATTTCTGGCATCTCTTGCATTCAGTATTGCACTCATGTTCTGTTGGTGGGCTTCCCAAAGGAACCAGGTTGGCCTCCATGGGAAACAGGATGCTACATAAGACTTGGATCTGATCCAGCATAGCTCCTTAGATGTTTAAAATATCCAAACACTGTAAGTTAAATAAGGCCTTCCATGTGTTGTCAGACTTCAGCTCCTCTCATCTTTCAACAGTATTACCAATGGTGAAGGATGATGGACTTACATCATCCTTCACTGACCTCTGTAGTCCCATGCCACCTGTTCTAGTGACCATGGAACAAATGTCCTAAGTTTAACTTCTTTAGCCATCAAATTGATCAAATACTGATAGCAGTATGCACGGGATTTGGAATTAAATGGAAGCTTGTGCCAGATGAAAGCATATGACAGTAAGCTTTTTGCTCCAGCCAAGCTTGAAGCTCACACACGTCCATGTGCAGTGACAGTTCCAGGGATATCTATGATGCTTCAGATCTCCATCTGTAACACTTGATGCCACAAGGGACTTGAAAGAAATGTGTCAAAATGTACCCCCTTCAGATTTGAGAAATGCAATTATGTATTGAAATTGTGTTGATTTGAGAGACCGTTGACTAGTTTGCATCTCACAGTACTTAAATGAAAGACCAACTTTATAGACAGGAAGTCCAAACTAAAGAGCTCTCTCTCTCTCTCTCTCTCTCTAGCTATCACAAAATGCCTATCTTGCAATATCTATCTATCTATCTATCTATATATCTATCTATCAGTCTTAAAGGGCTCATCCATGTCTCAGAATCAGCAAAGTGTTCCATGCTTCTGAATGATGCTCAATGAATTTTTACTGAATCCTGAATTTAACTCAAGAAGAGTCACTGCACAGTTTCAGATAAATATGATATTAGGAACACCAATACAAAGTATGGTATCATATAATTTGTCTCTTTTGATGAAAAAACATGTGAGGAACAAAAACTGCCTGAATAAAATTGCTCCTGCTGTGTTCTTCTTTTTAAAACACAACATTTCTAATGCCAGATCTTTGTCTTTGGTGTCCTTTTTCCTTTCTGTTGCTCAATAGCTCAGAAAGAAGGAGCTGCTCTAAATTATGTGCAAATATCATATTTCAGATGCAAACACACAGTGAACCAGTGTTACCTGCCCTGACTCCCTCACCTTTCCAATTATTTGTCAATTGGCTATATTTCATAAATTGGCTTATTTATTGATGCTTCACAAGACTAGCAGTAGACCCAGATTTCTCCAGAAGGACTCAGCGAAGGTTTGCTCAAAACCTAATGAAGAGGTTGTCCAAATTCCCAAAAGACATCCCCAGGTAGTAATTATACAGACCCCCCCTTGGACAGTGAGTTAGGGTAGAAATGTGTCAGTTCTCCTAGATGTACCTGAAAGTGAGTCATTTGCTAATTTATTCAAGTGGCTGGAAAACACATTACTCTGCAAACTGGTTTTCCTTCGCACCTCAACAATAAAAGGTTATCTGATGCCCATCAGTCTTAATGTCTCAGCCATTAGCAATCGTTAATGCCGCCAGAGCCCCCATTGTCCAACTGTGGGAAACTCCAGAAAACATTATATTCCACTCATAACTCCCCTTCAGGGGTAATATTGAATATAAACATCACCCCCAAATATTGCCAAGGTGTGCTTAGTTTCCCAGAGGCCATCAGTCTGTTAGTTTGCTGGGTCACCCAGCGTGCATAGCCATACTTCTCTTCTGAACGAATCTGTGCTCTTCAAACAGGTATAGTATAGATCATCATCCCAAACTCTATTTCTCTATCCCAATACTTCCTCCTATTCTTTGCTAGCCTTGTGCAACTGCTTGAAGCTTGAGTGGATGAGTATGTGTGTTCCTGTGATTATTTTTGCAATAAAAACCATTTTAATTTTATTTCCTGGCTGTGAGTCTCATCAGCTAGTACTGGTATACATAGGTCAAAAGATCTCATAGTTGGGGGTAAATACTCTCAAACGAGAAGAGACTGTGTGGTCAATCCCCAGGTTGTAAACATTACGGGCTTGTTTACACTACAAAAAATCCATCCTCACCTCTCATTTTCCTGGTCTGCAATGACCCCATAACAACCCTGCAGTGACCCTGATAACACTACACATACATAACACATCGAAGTGATATTAGCATAACCAGACATGTACTTGCCCCTGGTGAACTCCCAAGGCTGTGTCTGCTCTGCTGTTTTTCCCCTTCCCAGCATGCATGCATCAATCTATCAACCAATATCCCTTATTGTTTGCCTATCAATCTATTGGATCCACTCTGATTTGATGCCTCCCCCATCCATCCCCTTTCTCCCTTAGCAGCCCACTGAGGGGGGGGGGAGGGAGGGAACTTCAAATTCTTCTTCACAGAGAGAGAGAGAGAGAGAGAGAGAGAGAGAGAGAGGTGGGGTGGGGGATTTTATTTATATTTTTAACATGTTCAGCCATGAGATCAATGGTGAAAGGATGGATCAGTCTATCCCTCCTTAGAATCATAGAACTGTAGAGTTGGAAGAGACCATAGGGGCCATCCAGTCCAACCCCATTCTGCCATGCAGGAAATCACGATCAAAGCATTCCCAACAGATGACCATCCAGCCTCTGTTTCAAAACCTCCAAAGAAGGAGACTCCACCACACTACGAGGCAGTGTATTCTACTGCCAAACAGCTCTTACTGTCAAGAAGTTCTTCCTAATGTTTAGGTGGAATCTCTTTTCCTATAGTTTGAACCCACTGCTCCATGTCCTAGTCTCTGGAGCAGCAGAAAACAAGCTTGCCCCATCCTCAGTATGACATCCCTTCAAATATTAAACATGGCTATCATGTCACCTCTCAACCTTCTCCTCTCCAGACTAAACATACCTGGCTCCCTAAGCTGCTCCTCATAGGGCATGACTTCCAGACCTTTAACCATTTTGGTCATCCTCCTCTGGACACATTCCAGCTTCTCAATATCCTTCTTGAATTGTGGTGCCCAGAACTGGACAAACTTTTCCAGGTGAGGTCTGACCAAAGCACAATACAGTGGCACTATTACTTCTCTTGATCTAGACTCACTCTCTATCTATCTCTCTGGCCTTTCTTTGCAAATGAATATTCAGGAAGGACTCATCCCGTGCTTTCTGCAAGCACGCTGATTACTAAAAAGGCCAATCCGAGATAGACAAGTCTGGTTGCAGAAAGCACAGCAGAAGGTTTCCTTGGGTGATGTTTCTGGGTTGTGATTCTTTCTGTGTTGTCGTTTCGCTTCAAGACTTGTTCGGCATGAGTTCTCAAATAAGGCTGCAGCATTGTGGATAGTGCGTCTCCATGCCTCCCGATGTGAGGCTACGGCGGACTATTGTTGGTGGTCAATTTGGCTGAGCCTGAGATGTTGTTTCAGGGAGTCCTTGTATTGCTTCTTTGGAGTGCCCCTCTTACGCTGACCCGTGGCGAGTTCACTGTAGATACTATTTTTGGGAGGTGATGGTCCTCCATCCTAGAAACGTGCCCTGCCCAGCGCAGCTGTGTTCTCAATATCATGGTCTCAATGCTGGTGATCCTTGCTTGCTCAAGGACAGCAACATTCATCACATAGTCAGTCCAGTGTATATTTAGGATTGTGCGTAAACAGCGCTGATAAAAGCGTTCGAGGAGTCGTAAGTGGTGGCGATAGGTGACCCATGTTTCAGACCCATAAAGAAGAATAGACAGTACAATGGCTCTATACACACTGATTTTTGTGCTTTGCCTCAGGTGTTTATTACTCCAGACTCTTTTGTAAAGTCTTCCAAATGCGTTATATGCCTTTGCTAATCTGTGATCGATCTCTTTGTCAATCTTGGCATCTGAGGAGATGATGCTTCCCAGGGAGGTGAACTGCTGAATGGACTTAAGCACAGAGTTGCTGATGGCAACGTGGGGATGATGGTGTTCGTCCTGGGTTGCAGGCTGGTAAAGAACTTCAGTTTTCTTCAGGTTGACTTCCAGCCCAAACAGGCGAAGCAGGATGTTAGACGCTGCAGAGCTGCTTCTGTGTGGGCAACATGGGCATCAGCATCAGTGAAGAGCAGCTCCCGAACTTGATAGTTTAGAGTCTTGGTGCAAGCCCTCAGACAGCTTAAGTTAAACAAGCTACCATCAGTACGATAATGTATATAGATGCCGTCTTCTTCTTCAAGCTCTGCCATAGCCCTTTGGAGCATCATGCTGAAGAAGACTGTAAATAAAGTTGGAGCAAGAACACAACCTTGCTTCACTCCATTAGTTATTAGAAAGGGCTCTGAAAGAGCATCACCATAACTGACTTGACCGCGCTGGCCCTCATGTAGCAAGATACTCATTTTAAGGAATTCGGGGGACATCCTAGTCTTTCCAGGATCTGCCACAGACCTTTTCTACTCACAATGTTGAATGCTTTGGTGAGGTCAACAAATGTTACATAGAGACCCTTGTTCTGCTCTCTACATTTATCTTGCAGTTGTCTAAGGGCAAATACCATATCTATAGTACTCCTATTGGCTCTGAAGCCACATGATCTAGACAGTATACTCCTATTAATGCAGCCTAGAATCACATTGGCTTTTTTAGCTGCTGCATCACACTGCTGACTCATGTTCAGCTTGTGGTCCACTAGGACTCCTAGATCCCTTTTGCATGTACTGCCCTCAAGCCAAGTGTCACCCATCCTATATCTGTGCACTTCATTTTTAGTGCCCAAGTGTAGTATCCTACATTTCTCCCTGTTGAAATTCATTTTGTTAGTTTTGGCCCAACTTTCTAATCTGTTGAGATCAGTTTGGATTCTGTCTTCTGGGCTATTAGCTACCCCACCTAATGTGGTATCATCTGCAAACTTGATAAGAATGACCTCTATTCCATCATCCATGTCATTGATAAAGGTGTTGAATAGCACTGGGCCCAGGACAGAACCCTGTGGAACCCCACTGGTCACTTCTCTTCAGGATGAAGAGGAGCCATTGGTGACTACCCTTTGGGTTTAGTCAGTCAACCAATTACAAATCCACCTAACAGTGGCATTGTCTAGCCCACAGGTTACTAACTTTTTTGCAAGAATATCATGGGGGATCTTTCTAAGAGGTATACTACACAAGCCTTTGTAGGACAATGCCTCAGTAACAATATCACTTTTGAAACTGTTCTCACCAGATGACATCGCCCCCCCCCCCCTTCGGTGCTCCTTCCATGTACAGCGTGTCCTAGAAGCATTTATTTTTATTTACGGGCACTGTGCATGAATAACAGCCCTTCTGATTCAAAACCACTTCACCACTTCATTTTACTGTGCAGTAGCACATCATCGCAACTGTGCTGGATGATGTAAAAACACATCAGAGTAGCGGGCATGCCTGCTCTGCCTAAAGCTCCCTTATATTTTGTTTCTCCTGCTTCCCTGGCATTCAACTTCCGGTGGTCACTCCCTGCAGTCAGACTCACAGGCTAATAACTCCATTCCAGAGTTATCCATTAACGTTTAAATTCCAAATTTGTGAAATTCAGCAGTAGCTATATTTACCAATACAGTCATGTAGCAATACTTGTATTTAATTCATTTAATATAATGTTTCCTTACCATTTAAAATACATGTATTCCTCCCCTTGTGCTTTGAAAAACTCCTTTCCCATGAGGGGTCTCCTATCAACCTAAGCAAATTGGGAGGCTCTGGGCATTTAAATAAACAGAGACCTCTTTTGCTAAAATGTAACAAAGAAACAGGAGCATCATGCTGCAAATCCTTCCTTCAGCTCAGATAGATTTCTGCTTCCCTAGCCTGAGATGGCAAAGTAAGCAAGAAATTGGCTTTGTAGCCATAAATTTACCAGTTCTAGGCTGGTCTTAGGAAAAATGTAATTCCTCCATTTATCATTTTTAGAATTTTAGCATTTTGTGCCCCCTCTTTTCTTCTTGGCAATGCAACTAAAATCCCTTTTTGCTCCCAAAGGGGTGAATGCTGGTGTGTAAGAGGGGGGAAGGCAAGCAGTTGAATGCAATGTATGATCACTTAGAAAAATGCCACCTTGAAACAGGAAGTAGACTTTTAAAACATCTGGGCCGGAATCCTGTATCATCTTCTTAGTTTGGTACCTTAAAATGAAGTGGTGAATAACCAACATTAGTTTTTTGGGGTGGGCAGGGGGGTGAGGGTAGGGGGGAGGAAATTTTAAAATACTAGGAGACATCCACCTCAGGTCAGGCTCAAACTGACAACCTACTGGTTAAAGACAAAGTCATTCCCTGCTTTGCCTCAATGGCTGATACAAGCAGACAGAGGATAATTCCATGTGAGCCAAATGCAGGATTTGCTGAGTGATGCAACAGATGGATTTAAAAGGGGCACATGTGCATACAAACTAGAAGAAATGACATTCTAAAGATGGAGGAGGGGGAGATCGTGGGGAGGAGTGGTTATCATATTGTGTGTGGTGTGTGTGCAGTGCTTTGAAAACATGTCGTTCCATTGCAGAAATGGAATGGAGGCGCACTATGCAGTAGGTAAGAGTTCTATTCTGCAATACTTTCACTTTCACTTTGTTATGTCATGGTACTATCACTCAAATATGCCATTGTGTGGTATTCCTCTTTGTGCTTACAGACTTTGTGCTTACAGTCTGTTTAATTATCTGCTCTAGAATCTTTCCTAGTATTAATGTCAGGCTGACTGGGCAGTAATTATCTGGGTCTTCTTTCCCCCCTCCCTCTTTAAAGATGGGGACAACATCCTTCCCCCCACAAGCATCCTCGTTTAGCCTTGTGTCATCTTTTTTTCCTGCCCTGAGGTATGCAGATCTCTGCATTAGTGATGGAGAGAGTGAATGAATGAGTGAGTGAGTGATTGGGGGGCAGGAAGACGGAGTGCACACACTGGCTGGCTCATTGATCACTCATTCATGTGGAGATCCACATACCTACATTCATGGCAAGAAAAAAAAGTGACATAAGGCTAATGTGGGGGGGGGGAGATCTGCTTGGCTTGGTTGTTGCTGGTGCTGGAGTAAAAACACACACACGGTGACACACACCATGCTCGCTGAAACCAACCAGTACCACCCACCAAAAACTCCTCCCCTCCCCCACTCCACAAAGAAGCTGCCTCAGAGCATCAGCCACACACAGGATTATCCAGATTTTTGAGGAAAGTCCAGGGTAAAAGGTGATTTTTTAAAAAGCAGATTAAAGTCCTTTGAAGTGGATTTCCTGTGGATTCCTTGCAAATCGTCCAGAACCTTGTGTGAACTCATTGCAGTGATTACAGGTTGAGTACGGATTTTTTAGTAAGTGTAGACGAGTTCCACATGACACCACAACCACAGCATCAATCTTGCACCTGTTCCAAACTGCCCAGATTTGTATTGTCTCTCAAGATGATTCCTGGGTTACTGACATAGCTTTTTTGAATATGTGAATTTCACCCCCATTTACTCCCTGTTATTCCTAGAAAGTCAGGAGAAGAAAGTTTCCTGTTAATAGAAGATTCTACATGTGAGCAAGGCCCATGGAGTATTGTTTTGCTTTCATGGAATCTCTCCTCATTAGATGTGTTTGTTGCTTCCCAGGTGAGGAAATTGATGATGGCAGGGGCAGGGCTAAGTATTTCCCTGCTCACATGTTGAAGTTAGCCAGGTGAACAACACCTGAAGAAGGTTTCAGTCTGAGCAACTTGCTACAGAAGAAGGCCACCAAACTATTCCTCTATAACGGGTGGGAAACTGCAACCCCTGGAGGTTGTGCATGTGGATGTGTAAGTAGTGGTGGCATTTTACTTCTGTGGACCAGACCCCAGGCAAGAAGTAAATAGCCAGAAGACTCAGGTTGGTTGGATGGAAGTTGAGAACCTTGGCCTCATACCTGCTCACCTCCTCTTTTGTACCCCATGGAACTGGGTGTCCAACAGTCACACACACACTACTTCCTGGGTGGTAAACCCTGCAGTAAACATCAGACATATGTACAAAGGCATTTGTTTGTTTGTTTACTTGACTTCTATCCCAATGTTCTCCAAGGGCTGGGTCTCAGTCTGGTCCATGGCAAGATTAAAACAGGCATAGAGAAAAACAGACAGAAAGTTATAAATTGTAAAAATCAAAATACTTTTTAAAAAGTAATTCAAAAACACATTTAAAAAGCACAACACCAAGCTGTTAAAATCCACTTTCTCAGACGCAATTGACTGCTTGAAAGCCTACTGGAATATGTAGGTCATTTTTTTGGTCATTGTGGAGGTTGAAATTCTTTTCTGACCACTGAATGACCAAAATACAATGCAATGTTTACGAGGTGGATTTGGGGCAGGGTAGCATCAGGAGATGTAGCTGCATGATACACATGTCTTCAGATGCAGGATCTTGACCATAGTATCTATCCTGTTACTGGAAAAGAGCTAGTGTGAGTGCAGTGGTTTGAGTGTAGGACTAGGGCTCCAGGAGGCTTGGGTCCCCACTCAGCAATCGAAACCCACTGGGTGAGCCTGGGCAAGGCACACTCTCTTACAAATATTTTTTTCAAAAAAGTGTTTTATTCCAAAATACCTCCAAATGCACTTTAGGGGGTATGGATGGAAGTTTAGCCAAAGTCCCCCCCCCCCTCCACAGAGCTGATTTAGGCCCAGGAGAGGTCTTTTTTTGAAACAGGAAATTAATTTCAGTTACTTCCAGCTGTTAAAAAAAGACTCTTCATGAGCCTAAAATGGCCCAGGTGAACAAAAAAAAAAAATCACAAAAATGACACCTTGCATTCAGAGGGCATTTGGGGGCAAAACCTTTTTATTTTATTTTTTCTTGAAGTGGGTGCAAACCCCCCCCCCATGTCTCCTGGCAGGCTAATGCAGCCCCCCTAGCCTTCCACAGTTGCACCCCCAACTCTAACAGATGATATAAAGTGGTAATGTTGAGAGTGCATGTTATCAAGGAATATATGGTACAAAATACATGTGGTATGTAGGCATTTTATATTATTGGAACTACTTTCACCAGTTCCCATGAAGCAAACTCATTAAGTAATCTTTCTGAGCCAGGAGAAGTATTTGCAGGCACTACAAACAAGATCGTACATAGTCACAGGAGCTAAACAGTTGCATACAAAACAACAGCCAAGTTTGCATGTGTGTACTCTTCAGATATTGAATTATCACTGACTTTCTGCTGGGGAGAAGTAGCAGAGGGGCAGAGTCTCAGTTTTTCCTTCTCTTGAAGCAGCTATGGAGGAGAGTTTTTAAATTTATTTTCTTTTTGTCAGAGTGTCATACACACCCTGTTGCATCATAAGCAGTAACTCAGGAAAAGTGATTGATTTATCACCCATAGACCTAAATCCTGTTATGAGTCCTGACCAGAGTAGACCCACTGAATCAATTATATTTACTGTGTATTGATTCACTATTGAACAACTGATTGAATGTTCTAGCTTTAACTAATCAACAGGGTGCTAGTCATAATGTGGGTATTTTTTTTTAAAAAAAGGAGTTAGTTACACCAATGATTTATAAAAATGTAGTTGCAATTTGTACAATTTTCCATTCCCCAAAATTAACCAAATAGTTACTTAATTAAAAAAAAAACCTGGAATACTGCAAGCTCCTGGTTTGTGGTACAAAATATATTGTATTGTAGTATAAAACACAGAGAAAGAATTTTTAAATAATATCTATAGAATAAATTCTCTCTCTCTCTCTCTCTCTCTCTCATACACAGACACACACACACACACACACACATTGTATCCATGCATAGTTATTTGGAGAGGGGACAATTGTAGCCACTTTACTCAAAAGGAATTCATTGCACAGAATGGGTATGTCAACAGAACATGTCCACTGTGCTCTTAAGAAACAGTGAAAAGCAACACAGTACAAAAATCCACTTTATGCATTTTTTAAAAAGGGACTGGATTACACAGGAATAAGCATGAACAACAGATTATGAGAACATCTAAAATCCACCCCTTTGCACATAATAACAGCAATGATAACAACAAAATACAGAAACAATCCTTTGCATGCATATTCATCTGTTCCAAATCCACATTCAAAAGAGGAAGCGTTTTAGAATTTTTTAGCACAAAAAGAGCGATGTTATGCCTCACGACATTACTTCACAATGTAATTTAGCTCTACTTTGGCTATTGAGGAAAAGAACTAATTACAGATATCTTGCCATCTGTAATTAGTTATTTCCAAACAATTAACTGGCTTCTACAAGCAACTGGGACTAACTTACACCAGGAAGTACAGTACACTATTCCAATTTTAAGGAAGCCAAAAGATTTTTAATCATGATCAGATTGGCACTCTTCTGCATTCTCCCCAGATGAGTGTCTCTCTTTTTCTCTCCCTATTTTTGTATAGCTTCATTGGCATAATCTTCTGTTCCACCGTTCCTTTCCTGAACAAGCTGCTAAATACCTCACAGCTGCATTGGTTGGGCTGGAAAAAAAATGAAAGCCTCAGTAAAAAGTCAATATTTGCCAAACAGAACAGGCTGGTTCTAGCATAAGGTTTCCATGACCTTGTGAGTCAAACTCACTGGATTGAAGATGAGGGCTGTGAATGCTGGCTCTATGAAAGGCTGATTCATTTAGGGGAGAGAGCTTGGTTTGCTGCAGAGTGCCAAAAATCCAAAATGTCCATGCCTAATTTCTTCCCATTGGATGGTCAGCTGGTTGCTCCAGTTACGCTAAACCTTCAGCAGCAAACTGGTGAGCCATGGGATAGCTCCAGAACCAGAAATGAAGACAGGTGAAGCTGCAATTGCTGCCAGCCACTAATTAGTATCAACTGTACCCACTGGCTGGCTTTGCCTGGCATGCATTTTCAATGGAAGCACTTTCTTCTGTCGTTATACAGCTATTCTCTCTAACAAAAGCTCCTGAAGCTGTGAGGTCTAGAATATTGGTTGCTCTAAAACCCAGCTTCCTGAAAAGAGGGGCTTGCTGTGATTAAAAAAAAAAATTGCAAGGGAAGTGAGGTGGGGAGGAGGGAATATTTCCATACTTCTAGTCCCCATCGCTCCATCTTTGGAGGGCATTTCAGTTGTTCCCAACACTTCAAAAGTTTTTTTTTAATGACCAAAAATCAGCCCAAATGCCAGCTAAAAGGGACATGATGTCACTCCCAGGGCTTGTCCAGACAAGAAGAAATAATACAGATTGATGTGCATTCTCGCAAATTTGCAGCAATGCTAATTTGTCTCCACAGTTTTTTGGCAAAATCAAGTGTATGCGAAGCTATCTGGGTTTAAAGTACACATGGAGCCATGCCTGCGAATCAATATGGTGGCCATCTAGCAATCTCCTCTCCCGTCCCTGTAACGCTACGAAAAGAAAAATTTTCAGACGTACCTTTTCCATGCCTGTCTCTTCCCCTCAGCAACCCAGGAGTGAATGGAGCTCTCATGAACCTGCATTCACTTCCTGGTTTGAAATCCCAGGCCGTTCTTCTGAGAGGACAAGCATGCAGGAAATTCAAAATTTAAAAGAAAAATACAAGTCAAAAAATTACAGCAAGCACCTAAACGCACTTAAAAAAAATACAAGTAACCTGGGGAGGGTACAAAATAGTGTGTCACTTATCTCTTTGTCCTGATCGCACCCAGAGGTGTTTGGCACGGACCTCCCACTGATGCAGGCATTGTGCCAGCATAACGGGGCACCTTTTCACTCACCCATCATTCTGTGACAGAAATGGAACGGATGATCTATACACAGCTTAGCCCGTGAATAAAAAACGATAGCGGAATGGAAGGAGCACGGGAGCATGGCGACTCAGGGATGACATCATCTGAAAAGAAAGCACTTTCATGATCTCCTGGCATCGTGATAACGCCATGTTTAGTCCATCTGATAATCTCCATAATTAACAAAAGATTTCCAGTTTCTTAGCAGCCATGTAACATACTGGTAATTTTTCAGTAAATTTCCTATCTTTGAGATTTATCCTTCAAACTGCATATTCTGCAACCTTTGGGGGATGCAGTGGCAGCCATGATTTCCTTAACCCTTTAATTATTTATACGCCCAATCTGAACTCAATTTTAATGGATTATTATTTTTAGTATGGAAGTGAATAAATATGAAATATGTATGAGCAAACATTGTGCCTTATTTAGACATAGCCAAAATCTGTAATTGTAAACTTCAGAAAACGAGACTCACTATATCTTAAAGCATAGCTTACAAAGACTTGCACCTCTAAAATATTTGTCAATTTATGAAAAAAAAGGTTAAATTTATGTCTCTTTTCACAGATGTTTTCTCCTACTTTGTATTATTAGTCCCTTGGGAAAGGGGTAGTTTTAGACTGTAATAAAGATTAAAAATCTAGATAGGGGATTTACAAAGCTTCACTGAGGGTTGTAAAGTTAATAGATTTTATTAAAAGCATTTAATTTTACATATTAGGCTATTAAGCAGATATTAAGCAGAAAACAATAAACACTTTCAAGAAGTATGAGAAGAGAGAAGGCTTCCTTACATGGTTGATGCTGTACAGAAAACTTCTTTGATGCTCAGTATAGTGAATGTGAGTGATTCATTAAACATGACTGTCAAAACAATAAAACTTTTTGTATTAATAGAAATCAGACAGGAATTTTAGACCAGAGAAAGAGTATCACCAAGTAAGTTTTTTGAGTGTAGGTCACTGTGACTCTTAAGTCCTATGAACAAGACCTGTGATGCATTACTTGGGAAATGACATGTATTTTCTAATAAAAGGGTTGTTTGTTTTTGAAACAGACATTGGATGGAAAGAACATTGGAATGTGGGCCTGCAACACAGCAAAAGAGAGTATTAAAACACATACACACACCATATGAGTCCAGCTCTGTGGAGGCTTATTTGGACATAATTCCAATTTAGTGCAGAAGAAAGGGAGGTTCACATGATTGCTGCCACACACTGAAGAACAGGGGAAGTGGTCATGGTCTTCTGCAGGCTAGCGCCACGCAGAGTTTAGAAATGTTACTTTCTAGATTATTACTCCCATAATCCCTGCCAATATGAGTATAGATAAGAGAATTACCCACACACACACACACAAAACCCTTGAAAAATTCCTGTCAGAATGCCATTTAAAAAGTAAGGAAGTGACTAGATGGCATTACTCATTACGTGAATGAAATAACTTCACTCTTATTCATTAGCTTGCTTTTAAAATGTCACTTCAATACACACTTGTTACTCCCTCAAAAGTCAGTAGCTGCCAGATAAAAGATCTATTTTCTAGGGTTCTGCCTCTGTTTATAAAATTATGAGGAGGGTTTGGGTGAAAAGACCTCCATTAATACATATAGAAAATAATCATGGAGTTGAAATGACCACAACTTCATTAGTTACACCTGTTAGCATTTTGGCATAGCATAGAGAAAGCAGATAGAAAGAAAATCAACGCTTTTGAGATATGGTGCTGGAAAAGAGTTCTGTGGATACTGTGCATTGCTAAAAAGAAAAAACAAATAGTCCTAGAACAAATCAAGCCTGAATGCTCCCTAGAAACCAAGATGACTCAATTGAGGCTGAATTCAAAGACATAGCTGTGTTAGTCTGGATATCAAGGTGGGATATAAATCCAATAAAATAAATAAATAAATGTCAGTAAGCAAGGGGATCTTGGCTGTCATATTTTGGCCACATCATGAGAAGGCATGGCTCACTAGAAAGACAATAAAGCTTGGAAAGTTAGAAGGCAGTAGGAAGAGAGTAAGACTGTATTCTAGGTGGATAAACTCAATCATGGAGGCCATGGCCTTGAGCCTGCAGGACCTGAGCAGAGCTATTGAGAATAGGGACCCTCGGATAGGTCTCATTAACAGATCAACTTGAGGACAGTTAACAACAACAATGGGTATGGATGCAAACATCAGATGACCCACCTGCCAACTGATGACATTCACCCTCAGCTTGTGGGGTGGCAGTAACTGAGATCCACAGGGGCAGAGGCCACCTGGGGCTAAGGCAGTAAAGGTGGGCCCCTGAGTTGGGCCTGCCACGAATGTCTTAATGATGGATGATTTTAATGTGTAACGGTTATTTTAATCTTATATTTATGTGTATTAACCAAAGTGTTAAATGGTTTATGTGTTTAGTTATATATCATATTTTAATCCATGTTGTAACCTGCCTCGAGCCTTCAGGAGAGGTGGGCAATAAATAAATAAATAAATAAATAAAGGTTGTTATTGTTGTTGTTGCTGCTGCTATTGCTGTTGTCAAAGATCTTCTAAGGGTATCCGCAAGGTGGGAAATGGTCACAAAGACATTTATTTCCCCCCAAAAGAGATCCAGCCCAGTGCCCAAACTGGGAGGGATAAATATATAGAAGAGAAAGCTAAGATACTAAGGTGATGTTTTGCTCTAACAGAAGCTTCTTTGCTATCTGCGGTAGAAAATAATTACAGTACATACAAACACTCACCCCCTCCTCTTTTTGCTGTACTTTTGTAGCAAAGGCAGTTGACAGGTATTTACCACATGGTGGTATAATCTTGAATCATATGATTTGTACTCTTTAGAGAGCTCTTACGAGTGGGTGGAAAATAACTGCTAGAACATTCCCCTTTTATGTAGAAAAATAAGTAATACAGTCAATGCTGTGCAATCGCGACATCAGAAAATGCATTTCTGATTCCCTCATCCTCAAAAGATGCTACTATAGACAGCCAAGCTAAGAGCATCATCTGATAACAATGTCTCCTGAACAACACCACTGAAATTGAATCTACAAGTGAACCAAGAAATACTTTGTGGCTGCTTCGACATATGCACACTCAGGCAAAGTCAGGCAGATGGGTCAGCAGCGTATGCAGCAGTTTATGCAGTCAGGTAGACAGGTCATCAGCAGTTTATAGGGCAACAGCTTCTGAGATTTAACAGGACCACTGAGACTGAGTGAACTTTGCATGTCCTATGGCCTTCAAACAAGCCCAATTTCATTTCTCTGAAGTAATAAAAATACTTTCCATTATTTTATTCACTATTTAATACTTTTACTGAATGCATATTACATAGCATATTTAATCTCCCTCCCCCAAACTCTGCCCCATTCAATTATGTCAATTTCATGTTCTGAAATAGGTGTTTATGGATTAGTTTCAGTCCACAGATTACAATTTACCACATGAATGAAAATGAGACAGCAATGAAAACCTAATTCACAGTTTTTTAGAAACATGCAGCTGGAGAAACTTGAGGTACAGCTGGTGAACACACGCACAGAGCTATCCAATAAGTTACAAAGGCAGCACTCTGCTTGAGCATTTAGGAAGGCAGGGAGCATTGTGTATAGTAACATCTAACAAAATTGCATTTTCTTTAATCTGTCTTAAAAAGAAAATCTTGGAAGCCCATGTTGAAAAAAATGAGCCATATAATATAATGATAGGATAGACAAGGTTTATAGAGAGAAATTTGACTCAAAATTCTGTGTGTTAAAAAAAAGATTCTCACACCAACACAACTGATATTACACAATGACTATGTTCATACTGAATTTTGATACAAAATGGAGGAAAATGGGAAACGTAGCCCTCAAAACACACCAGGTTCCTGCATAGAACCAAATCTTCATGAGCTTACCTGCAGATATGTCACCATGAGGGATACATAAATAAATGCTAGGTGATTTTGAGCTGCCATAATGTGGATTTTTGAGCAACTTCACTTATCTAGATTAAATATCTATTTCCAACCAATCTTTTGCATGTAACTTCCAACTGCATTCATTGTCATAGAATCATAGAGTTTCTTGGCTATGATCTTATGTTTCAATGTGTGGACTTATTTTTTCTCTGCACAGCAATGAACTACCAGTCACACACACACACACGTATCATGGGGGATGTGTTCCCAGATTTATCATTTATAAATGAAACCATGGATAATAGCAAACCCTATTCAAATAAAGGACTTTTGGTACCAACATACAATATAGTTGCTTTAGAGGACCTAGCAATTTCTAGAGAGGCATTTTCTCTCTAGGCATTTTCCAGCATGACTCTATGGTATGTGTCCCTATTTTTTCAGTCATGGATAACTGGATCCATGGATATTGGTTATGCATAATATGCAGGATGACCTGTATTGAAAATGGTGGTCATTATTGTTAGCTGAAGGATAGGATCCCAACTAATCCAGCTTCTCAGTGTATGTTTAGCATTAACTACACAGGTGAAATAGGATTGAGGGTTTGGGGGAGAGAATATCAATGCTGTGAAGACCAGAGCTGTTAAGGAATTCAAATATGCACTGTCCAGTACATGTACTACACAAATATATGGAGGAAGAGCCCTATGAGAAACATCTCTCTCTCTCTCTCTCTCTCTCTCTCTGAGTTTTCAAGTGCCAGCTGAGCCCCAACCATAAAACCCAGACAGTGAATATCCATGTTATCCTTCTGAGCTGCCTCTCTGGAATGGGACTTGGGAAGAGTTTTACATTGGTTCCAATCCTTCTTAGGAGATTATCAGATGTGGCAAAAATGGTGTCAAAAGATCGTGAGAAGAACAGGAAAGGGTGAGATTATCAGATGATGTCATCTTCCAGCATCCCTGGGATGTAGCACAGCCGTGAGTAAGGCGTCCCTTTCTATTAGCAGCTTGTCCCCATCAATATGAAAGGGAAGCCTCAGCAGCAGCAGTGCTATGACCCAGCGATGGCTGAAGGATGCGGGCGTCTGATAATGTCGTCCTTTCTGTTCCTGTCGCATTCTTCTGACATGGTTTGGAACACATTTTTTTGCCACGTTCCACTGCATCTGATAATCTCCTCAGAGAGAAAAATTCTGAAAGTGGTGCTGGGGGATCCCTTTCAACATCATGGCTGTTGGCTTGTGGGGCTCCAAAGGAAAGTACTTTTTGTTTGTTATTTAAGAAAAAATACTGTACATGAAATTTTGCAAAAAGCTTTCATAAACAGGCTATTGATATATGGGAAGGTTGTTGCTTTTTAAAATGAAGCCCAACACATAGAATGTTAAAAATTCCCAAAGCCTTTTAAGAATGTTGTTTGGAAGTCAGATGCCTAAACATTACAGTATTCTGTTAATGCACAAATATTTGAATTCTCTTCTGATCAGAATGCAGAATGTTCTTGTGCATATACTATGCAATAAAGAAAAAAACCTTTTTTGCTGCTTTAGTGTCTGCATAGCTTTAAAAAGCAGAAGAGATATCATCAGGAGAATATGTACTACCTGTCCATAAGTAATTCAGCCAGAACCAAACTGAGGAAAGTCTTCCAGAGTAACTCTTCATTTCAGGTTCTGGGATAGATCAACTTTACTCTCCTCTGTGATTGCAGCAATGCCATTCACCACCAAAACCTCAGATCATCCTATCCTTTATGTCTCTTTTAAAATAAAGTTTTAATTTTCTTTCACTTATAGAGCAGCTGAATTGAAATATAACCACAAATTCCAGTCCATCAACAGTGGGTTGAACTGAGACAATGGTTTCCTGGCACACGACATATATCATAACACTAGTTAACACCCTCGTCTCATGAGGGCACTCTTGGACAGTTTAGCACATCTCCTTTCTGGTTCCCAACCAGCCTCACACTACATTCCAAAAACCCCTCCACCATTTATATGGTCTTCCACCCACCCTGGCCTTAAGCAACCTCCTGCCTTTGTCCCTCAATGATTTGCATTGTCCATGAAATAGATGGTCTACAAAGAGTATGGACTGTGCACAGTAAAGAAGCAGTAATTAAGTGTCAGGGTTGTTTCATGATTTTGCTTCAGATCCCAAGCATTAGGAACTTATTCTCAAAAGCTGAGTCTGGACTAACAATAGCAAACATAAAATTAAAACTATGGATGCAATGTTGATTCAATAAATGAAAAATGTATGTTATAGTCCTTGCATGTGATTCTTCTAGAGGACTTTTTCCTCAGTAATCTGTGATTTAAACAGAGGCTGGATGGCTATCTGTCAGGAATTATTTGATTGTGTGTTCCTGCATGGCAGGTAGTTGGACTGGATGGCCCTTGTGGTCTCTTCCAATTCTATCATTCTATGATTCTATGATTCTATGACCATTGTGAAACTGAACTAGTCACCTCATCACCACACCCACTAGTTGCATTTCTTTTGCATTTCCATGGCTATTAAACAGCCTGCTTATAAGGTCTGTTCTTAGGCACCAGTTCACTCTATGCGTCTGAGGAAGTAGACTATATCTACGAAAGCTGATGCTACAATTTCTTTCAGAGTCTCAAAAGTGCTACAAGATCCCCTTGCTTACTGATATTCCAGACTAACATGCTGTGTCTTTGAATTATAGAGCTACAGTGCTCTTCTAGAGATTTTTCTGATAAGCATACAAGGAAGCCAATATCTGTCATCTTCCCAACTTGTAAAACAAGATTCCAGTATATTTTCGGGGGAGCAACTGTTCAAAGTGTGTGTTTTTGAGTGGGCTGAGTGGCTTAAAGAAACTCACAACTTCCATTGCTTCATTTTCTTCAGTGTTACCCAAATTCTTTCTACAAAGTTTTCTAAAAACAATGGCAGTGAGTGACAGGAGGAGATTTTCCTTTATTTCAACCCCCTCCCCCATACACAATTTGAGCACTGATGTGAACATTCTTACAATACATTTTGACACTTTACAATGAAGCCTTATGACTTTCCCCATACAAAAGAGAAAGCATGAGAACTAGCCACTAATGTTTGTTATGAAGTAACAAGTTATCTTCTTATTTTGAACTATTGCAAAAGAAAAGGAATGATTCATTACAGAGCATCTGTTTGCACTGCTTAATTATTCTACACTGCCTCCTGCATTAGGTAAATGTAATTATAGCAGATCAGTATCAGAGAAATCATATGTGATCTTTTTAGGTAGAGATGCTCAGCTATTACCAATATGCCTTTTCTTTTTGCTGATTTATGCTTTGCTTGATTAGGATTCTCCTCAATGAACCACACAGCAATGAGGTGTTTTTAAGTAAGTTGTAGGGTCAAGCATTTGAAAGTTACATTCAAATTAAGATTTAAGATTGTTTCTATGTTTATATCAATATTATAAAAATATCCCTTAAATATTTTATTGGCTTGTATTCTCTTATCAGAGTCTACAGGGCTGTTTAAATGGTGAAAATACTCCTCACGGAATACAAGGAGAATTCTACCCATCTTAATGGGATTCCGCATAATTTCACCATATTCAGAAGGAGGGGGGCAAAAATGTCAAAAACTCTGAAGGAAAAGCCTTTTCCGCCTTTCCCTGAGTTTTTAAAAAACCAGTGACAGGAGTGCGCATTCCTGCTCATTGGGACAAGTGATTCACTTTAAATTGTTTTCTCATAGGAGAGGAAACGCAAAGCTGACTGGCTGGATGAATGCAGGGGTGGGGCTTGCTAACAGGGCGAGTGCCTGACATTGCCATAATAATTTTTTGCCTTAGCCAGTGAGCGCTAAGGTGATAAAATGGGGTGTCCCCCCCTTTTTTGGAAAGTCAAAATATCATTCCAGTGCATAGCTGAAATAGTGTTTGTTTGTTTTTTAAGTTCAGCAGCAGCAGATTACAGTAGGTGAAAACGCAAGTAATTCACTTGCAGCCGCCATCTTGACTGGTGGGCAACTGAAGCTTTTGGGGGCCGAAACACCATTAAGACAGGTCGCTGCTGCTGCTGCAAAATAACATTATTGCAGGGCACTCTGGGTTTTTGGAGCTCCTATAGACAGGCCCTATGTTATGTAACTTTATGTATAGTTTGCTATATAGCAGAGGCATTAAGAACTCTGTTAGTGAATTGCAAAGATGTGTAATGCAACACCGGCAAGAGTGTCCTGTTGTGCATTGTTCCCACTGTGCATCGAACCCGATGTTGTGCATCAAGTCCTGTAGCAGTGGTCACTTTGCTGGCTCCCTTACGTAGGGACATAACAACAGTCCTTTGCTGGATATGGATGTTGCAAATCTGCTCAGTTCTGTTTCCCCCAGATGTAAGTCTGCTTATGAAGGCATAAATCTCCCAGTGAATTCTGGCCAATATGTTTGCAATAAATAAACGTGAGTATCTAGTATGGATTTAGGTGGGTCTACTTAAGCATCCAACCCAGAGATTTAATATAAGCAATTTTATAGATGATATATACATTGATATAGAGATGTCATTTGGATAGTTTTAAAATATGTTCTAACCTTGAGCACCTTCTTTTGATGGAAACTCAGAGCATTAACTCTCAGTACAATTCCACATCCATGGATTGGTGCCTGATGTGCAGTTGTGCACAATGCTCATCAATGCCAGTTCACCATGTGCACTGATGTACATGGTGCACCAATGCACATCATGCAATGATGTGCATCACACAGTAATGTGTATTGTGCACTGATGTGCATCGTGCACTCATGTGTATTGCACACCAATATGTATCAGGTGCTCTTGCCAGTGTCCCATTATGCATCTTTGCAATTCACTAAAGAGGTTTCTTAGCACCCCTGTTATGTAGCTAGGAATAAGTAGTTACGTAATGTACAGTCAACTCTCCATGTCTACAGATTCTTTTGTAGTAGCCATTTGCACTCTAATGTCACTCTAATATTTTCAAGCATCCGCAGCTTGAAAATATTCAAACAAAACAAAATTCCACAAAGCAAACCTGGCTGTTTACCATTTTTAAAGAAGGGACACTATTTTGCTATGCCATTGTATCTAATGGGACTTGAGTATCCATGGATTTCGGTATTCACGAGGGTCCTGGAATCAAACATCAGCAGATACCAAGGGCCCACCATAACAAGTAATGTAGGATTCTGGTATATGTATGCAAAATGTGGCTAGTAAGACATCCTAATAGCACAAGATCCTATTTGATCTTGGAAGCTAAGCAGGCTCAGCCCTAGTTAGTACTTGGATGGGAGACCGCCAATGAATACCAAGTGCTATAGTCTATATTTCAGAGGAAAGAACTGGCAAAACCACCTGTAATAGCTAAATCTGGGACTCTCTCAACTTGGAACCCCATATTAGCTCCCCTGTAGAGGTAACTCTGAGTAGCCTCACTCCAGGGTGCCCCCTACAGGACAAAATCACTGTCACCACCTAATGAAGTCTTTATAGCCCGCCCATTGCGGACCCCAGGGGAACTACTCACCACTGTGAACAAACCATCTCTTCCCTCCTATACCCAGAGAGACAGAGAATTGTAGTGAAACCAAGAGGTATAGACATCTGCAACATCAGTGTATAGGAAGGTTAAGAATACTATTTATTCAAGCAAGTTCAAGTCATGCAATCTCATATGAGGCAGGGTTGTCCCATACCCCAGGCATGCTTAAAGTTACAGAAATAACAAGGTATTAAAATCAAAGCATTCAGTTATTCTAAGTTACATTCAGTTACTAAATTTACTACATCCAACTAAAGTAGAGAAATTAAAAGAAATTCCGTAACACGATTTAAATGGGCCCTAAATTCCTACTCATTACTTTGCAGTCTGTTGCCTTCAGATGGTATCAGGGCAAGCTGGGAGTTAAGCCAGGTGGCTTTGCTATACCAGCTATGGTCCAGTCTTTGTTCAAAGCCACATGGTCTCAGTCTGGCAAAATGGGTTCACACAAAATCAGTTATATCTTAGTTACAGTTCGTGGGTCTAGAGCTGTGATTGACCATGTCAGTACTGGTGATGTGGAATCATTAATGATGTCATCTCATTAGCTTCTGTGGAGGTGGTGTTTAGACCCTCCCTTCCATTAACCTTTTCCTTACCTGATGCTATGCTGTCAAGACAATACTGTTTGCAAATAAAGAGAAATGTAATTCTCTGGCAGAATGATGGGAGTTGCAATCAACCTTGAAGCAGCATGATGGGAACCCCATCATGACATCACATCTGAGAATTCCTTGCCTAAGAAAACTCTATGAAAAATTCATGGGGTCACCATCAGTTGATGAAGGCACATATGCATATGCACACACACACTAAACATGTCTATAATTGAATACAGGCACACCAGCAACCTGAAAGACATAAGGAAGTGTAGCTATATGGAGAGCTATATACATAGGCTTTCCTGCTAGAGATGTCTCCACATAAGGTGTGAATGTGTATGTGTGTGGGGGGCAACCTGGGTGATCTTGAGACAGAGCCACTGGGATGGAGGCCACTGCTTCCTTGATCACATGAGCACCCCTTCAAAAAAAGTATGTGTGGTGAGGGTGTAGGGCTGTGAACTTTGGCCAATATTCTAGATTACCAATTTAGCTACATAATTACCTTAGTAGCATAGTTTAGTGGCATCCCCTGGCATCCCCCAATCCTGATGTACCAAACAGCAGACATGAGAGTTTGTTCTCCTGTTGATCAAGACACAACAGACTGATGTTTCCCTCCCTCCCTCTAGCAATCTCTAGCCCAACAGCCAGAAGCAGGATTCTTGTTGCAATTCCTCCTCACAGTGGAGATCACTGGGGGGGTATGTGTGGAAATGTCAGTCTGCCATGTCTTGATCAAAAGGGGAAGAGATCCCCATTGCTCACAATGGTTCTGAACAGTAAATCAGGATTGAGGGACTTTTACGATCCCTATGTATTCTCTACACTATTGAATATGTAGGGTTCATGAATATGAATCAGTTGCAAATGTGTAACTCTGGGTCTAAATTAAAATGGATACTCTGAAAAAGACTTTTCCAACACTGCCATAAGTCAAAGGAATAAAATTTTCTAAGCCAGACCCAATTTCTTTATGTTTAATTGATTTGTAGATTCACAACTTTCCCAGTGCAGGGATAGACATAGCACCCGAATTTGAGAGCAGAGGGAAGAGGGCTACAAAAGCACACAACTCAGGCTTACTTGTGAATGTCCAAAAACAATTAGCTTCCCCAAACCTTGGGTATACAGTAGTGAAATATGACAATCACAATTACAGCATGCACCTGAATTTCCAGGCAGTCTCAAAATTAATCTGGGATTAACAACCTGTGCAAAGAAGGGTGACTAAAATGGTGAAAGGTCTGGAAATGATGCCTTATGAGGAGAGACTGAGGGAGCTGGGTATGTTTAGCCTGGAAAAAATACGATTAAGAGGCAATATGATAGCCCTGTTTAAGTATTTGAAAGGGTGTCATGGTGAGGATGGAGCAGGCTTGTTTTCTGCTGCTCCAGAGACTGGAACACGGAGCAATGGATGCAAGCTCCAGGAACAGAGATTCCACCTCAACATTAGGAGGAACTTTTTTACAGTAAGAGCTGTTTGTCAGTGGAACACACTCCCTCGGAGCATGGTGGGGTCTCCTTCCTTGGAGGTCTTTAAACAGAGGCTGGATGGCCATCTGTCGGGGATGCTTTGATCGTGATTTTCTGTGTGGCAGGGGGTTGGACTAGATGGCCCTCGTGGTCTCTTCCAACTCTGCAATTCCATGATTCTATGATTCTAACCTTCACCTGTGATTAGCTGCAAGCAAGTTTGGACAAGCAACATAACAAATATGATGGAGACAGGGGTGTAGTTATTGGGGCAGGGGATGAGAGAATTGCCTCTAAAAATAAAAATTTTGCCCCCTGAATTTTTCTTCAGTCCCCAAATTTCTAGCATTACAGAGAGTAAAAAACTCTATCATCCACAACTAGAATTTTTTTACAACTGCTGTGTTCGCATTCCCTGGCTAACTTTGCCTGCCTCTTTTCTTTGGATGCCTAAATTGTATTTCAAAATGCTCAAATCAAGTTTTGAGTTATTGTAATACTAGAAATTTGGTGACTGAAGCAAAATTTTATTGGGGGAGCAGAAATCTCATGGGGGCCATGCCCTCTCCCCATACTTCCCTGGATGCAGGCAAGTGGACATGAATCTTACATGGGATTGCAGCTGTTGCATGAGTTTCCATGGAAGATGAAAGAACACCTTTTTACATTAAACATCAGAGAGAGGGAGGGAAGCCTTCACATGCGAGTTGCAGCCACTGCATTAAAGCATCTAAATCTTTATTCGCTGCAGAGGAAGTGTTTTGGTTTTCGGAGTTGTAAAGCTTAGCACTTAAGAGCTCCCATTTAGCTTGGTGATGAGATGATACAAAATTGTCTCTGAATAATTGACATGCTGAAGAAGAAGAGAGATTCCTTCTTTGAAAGGAGCCTGCTTCCTTCAAGCATGTCTCATTCAAAAGACGTTTTCCTTTTTTTATAAGACACTGCAGGGAGCTGAATTAATAACACCTCAAAACTACTTTCTCCTGAAAGGAAGCAAGAAGCTGTCATATTTTAAACTGTGTATGCCACTCTTGTTACATGGTGTATTTGACAGCTTGGCGGAAGGCCACTCTATCTCAAAATCATTTCTAGAGAACAGAATGCCACAGAATTGTCTCGGCACAGCTGCAGTAAACAAAAGAAAACAACATATGGTAAAATGATGTAAGTGTGGCAGCAAGGAGATGCCTGATGCTCTTTTAAACCTCACAGGCAATTTCTATTTTGCTAATGCCTATGGATATGTAAGATACTACTGCATCATGTCTAGCCGGAACAAAAGTCCCACAACAATGGTTTCTTCAGACTAATACCCTTGTTGTTCACTTACATTTTACAGAGCATCTGGATGTGATCGATTGCAGCTCACTGCATTCCTAGTTTTCCCTGTTGTGCTCCTGTATTTTCAGACCTGATTTCTGTGGAGTTTTGTCCAAGAAAACACAGCATTAGCTGCTTGCAGTATAGAAAAACAAAGCACTACTGAGGTTGTTTGGGGCTTCTGTGCCTTTAATTAAAAGTACCCTCTTTGCAAATATGATTATTTTATGAGCAGCCTCTCCTAAATACCACAGTGTTGGCTTCTCTTCTAAAAGCAGTGGAATTTTGTTACTGTTTTCCTCCCTTTCCCTTTTCTTGTTTCTGTAGTTAAAATACTTCTTCCCTATTGGAAACAGAACCAATTGCAAGGCAACTCGTACTTAAAATCTGTGACTCACAGGAACATAAACTGGCACTGGAGCAATTAGGAAAAGGTGGCACCAGATCCCATCTGATCTTAGAAGCTGAGCAGGGTCAGCCCTGGTTAATACTTGAATGGAAGTGCAGCAATGAATACCAGGTGCTGTTGGCTATGTTTCAGAGGACAGAACTGGTAAAGTCACCTCTGAGTGTTCTTTGCCTAAGAAAACTCTGGGGTCACCACAAGTCAACAGGTGACGTGAGGGCACACACACACACACACACACACACACATTTAATAGGTGGTTAATAAGTAATCCCTCAGCTGCCCTCAACAAGGGTTAGTAGGATGGGCAAAGAGGACACATTTAGCAAGGAAAAAGACTTTTGCTAATTGAACACTACAAAGGATTTGGGCCATGTGGAAGGGCTTTTTTTGAAAAAACAACAACACAGTACAGCACTATATATTATGTGGTATGTAAAACCTCCAGTTACGTTCTTCCTAATTGCAGGACAGTATTTGTTTATCACTGGTTTCCATAACTCCACATTGACTATAGATATTTAGTATACATATATTTGCAACTGTTCACATTGCTTTGCTTTGTATTATAAATAAATGGCACCAAAAATGTGTTAAAGTGAAGTTGAAAAAAACAACAGTGGAAGTGTCTCCCTGGCAATTTGCAATTCCAGCTGCATATGGCATGCAGTTAGTACTAGCTGGGAGTGAAATATTTTTGCACCACATTTCTAGGCTATGTAAAAAGGAACCTCATATATCCATGGGAATGTCACAGAGCAAGAAAATTGTTGGTTAGCCCAATCTTTTCTGCACTTTATGCCCCAAAGACTAAATATACGGTACTATTTTTTTTAAAAAGTGACAACACCTAAATGATGCATTGCAGAGAAAAATGCCTCCTTTTAACACCAACAAAGAAACTATCAATTAACTTAAACATTACCTTTGTATGCATACTACTCTCATCTTATTACTGATTATTGTTCACTAGCAATTGGATTAAGACAGAGTGATATTTAAGGTCCTATCTAAATGGTGAAAATAATCCTAATGGAATTCAAAAGGAAGGTTATCTGTCTATATGGACATTCACATCAGTACATCTTATTCGGAAGGGGACAGCCAAATCCACCATAAACTCAGAAACTGTGGGGCTTTTCACTGAGTTTTTAAAAAGCTCCATAGGGGATGCAAATGTCCAATCATTAAGACAGTCGCATTCACATTTGATCACATTTGCAATAAAATGGAAGGAGCGGGCTTAATTATCCTGCTGTTCACCCGTGTGACAGATTTTCCTGCTGTTTGTGTCTGACAGGAGAGCAAACAACCAAGATCTGCCATTATGAGTTATGGTTCTGAAGTGTGCACATCTCTTAAGGTGTCTGCTGAAGAGTTTTTCACAATGTTGATATTTTGGCTGTGTTTTCTCCAGCAGAAGAACCCAAGAGCTTTTCTAAAAGTGAAGAGGCCATTTTGATATGCTGAACAGTTTTGGGCTCTTGAAAATTTGGGAAGACTTTTCACTTAAATTCTGAAGACACTTGGAAAGTGTCTTATATTCATATCTCTTAGATCAGGGGTGAGAATTATGTGGCCCTCCAGGTGATGTTGGCAGAGGTGGCACTAGGGAGGTGTGAAGAGGCTGAACTGCACTAGTTGACACTGTTAGAGGGAGGGGTGGCACTGGCCTTAGAAACACCACTGTTACCTCCCCTGACACCCCCTGCCCCATGTCTATAATAATTTGTCAATATTTGATAATTAGGTCAAATGTGGCCTTCCACGAAGTGCAGCCATAGAAGCTGGAAAATTCCAAAGACTAGTGTTCAGACTCAGTCAGGTATGCACTTAAGGAGGGGCCAACCCAAATGCCAAATAAATGATAATTTGCAAGGCAACTACGTGCCTGAACACCTGGTTAATCCTATCAGCCTAAGTTGAGATACTCAAACCTATAGGAGTCCTCACACGTTTTCGTTTCTCCCAAACAAAGAAGGTTGCTTCTTCTATTCAGTTACAAAGTATCTACACATTAAGAATCATTAGCATATCTGGAATGTTTATTGTCTCACCTTGGGAACCTCTGAGAAGCATTGTTTTACACACTAAATCCCATCCCCTGAAGGAAACTATTTTAATATATAAACCCCACCACAACCCCACTCAAGTGTGCATAGTTTCCCTGCTTCTGGACTCCATGTCAGATTGTGTCACTGTTCCACCTTTGGGACCCCAACTCTGTTGATTTTTTCCATGATTTCATCTCCTCAGATCAGTACAGTATCACCCCAAAACATTCCCCCTTCTCTATCCCTCTACCCCAATACTTCCTACTTTATTCGCTAGCCTTGTGTGAATGCTTGAAGCCCGAGTATGTGTGTGAACACTGTTATTATTGTTTTCTCAAATAAAGAGCAATTATTGTACTATCTACCTTAATGTCTCCTCACTACTACTGTACTGATATTCATAGCTCAAAAGTTCCTGCTATCTGTCACCCCCTCTATAGCCAAGCTGAGTATATTAATTCCCCAAATTAATATCGATATTTGGAAGGTCCTTAAGACCACTGAGCATTTAGGGTAACACCACAGGTTGTTGGACTGCAACTCCCAATGCTCTTCTCCACTGACACTACTGACTAGAGAGGTGAGAATCCTGCTATTGACATGCAGTGATAGTTGGCGGCTCCCATTATCAGTGGGATAGTGAATCAGTTCCAGCGTGAATAGCATTGAAGAAGCTCTTCACGGTGCTAAACCCATTTGCAGGTAGAGTGCAGTCTCTTGTATGGCTCCTTTAAAAACTGAAATAAACCCTGCAGTAATGGATGCATTGTGCTACTGACATGGGAGACACCAGCCACCACAGGTGACACACACATATATTAAGTATGGCTTATGTGCACATATGTCTCTTTTTGAATTGGGTGCAAGGAGCTATTTTATAGAGGGGGGGGGAAGAGCATTCAAATGAAGGTGTGGCTGGTTTGGGCTCCAAAGAAAAGGAGGAAAAAATATGCTCCATCTGTGAATGCACAGATCATATTTGGAGCAGAGGAAGGATGGTTGGAGAAATGAAACTTTTTTCAGGGGGGGTGGACCAGTGGGAGTTTGCAAGTAGCATCAGATGGCTTATAAGTAGCATCCACTTCAACACTACCGGTAAGTCTGAAAGAATCAATTTCAATAATTGATTTTGTAGAATAAAAGCATAGGGAAGTGATGAGAGCAATGGAATTGGACAGCAGCTGTTTGGGGCTAGAACCTCCCTGAGCAGAGCATATACAATACTTACCAAAGTCACACATAAGCTCTAATGAACATAAACTTGTTCATGCAGTCACTTCTGAATCAAATAAACTTTTAATGGAACATGCCTGGAATTCAAGCTGAGAAAAAGAAGATTTCCAGAACGTCTTCTTCCAATCTTTGTTTACAATATTTCCCCTCATGCCCCCATCTCAAAATATGTATTTCAATTATTTATTGCATTATTTATTCATCCTCATAGCAGTATCTCATAAACAAACACATGGTCTTGCTTCTTGGTTTCCTCTTAAATATTCTGGGCAGGCATTCTTTTACAAAGGGAGTCTCCTTCTTTGGAGGATTTTAAACAGAGGCTGGATGGCTATCTGTCGGGAATGCTTTGATTGTGTATTCATGCATAGCAGGGGGTTGGCCTGGATGGCCTTTGATGTCTCTTCTAACTCTATGATTCTATGATTCTATAATAAATGCACACAGGGGCTGTCATTCTGTTAGGTAGTTACATCATTGTAAATCAACTTACGATCATGTGAATTTGAATCATTTCATTGCACACAATGTTCTTATTCTCAGGAGGGGGGCAGAGGGGGGAGAGATGTAACTTCATCTTCAAGACCATTGTACAAGCAGAGCCACTATAATCTTCTTTTGACTGGTCTTTCATTATCTCATCTTAGTCCTTTGGTTTCCATTCTTCACTCTACTGGTAAGATTATCTTTTTGGCCCATTGTTTTGATCATGTTACCCCACTTTTGATATCCCTTCATTGGCTACCAATTTCCTCTAGGATTCAGTATAAGCTGCTTCTTCTGACATTCAAGGTCCTGCATAACCTAGCTCCTCCTTACCTTGCAATTCTTATCTCTTTTTACTAGTCTTTTAGAAATCTTCACTCTGGGAATTCTGGAGATTTTCAGACGCGATTTTCAGCAGGATATATTCCGTGACAGAATGGAGGAAACCATGTCGTATTTCACTCACAGGCAACAATCGAGAATGAAATATGACGTGGTTTCCTCCATTCTGTCATGGAAGTGACACGGAGGGGTTCGGCAGAGGGACGGCGTCATCCGAAACTGCTCCCCTGCCGCGCGGCAGGAACGGAGCTGTTTTGGAATATATCCTGCCGAAAATGGTGTCTGAAAATCTCCTCTGTTCTTCTTACCCAGCCACAGGTTTCTTCCTCCTTGGTTCAACTTCGTCCTTTTTCTCTTGCCACCCCTTATTCCTGGAATTGCAAACTTGCAGACTATTTCTTCCCTTGCTGTTTTAAGATCCAAATTGAAAACTTTTTTGTTCTCTCAAACTTTGGGAATTTGGGATTAATGTTTGTATCATTATTGTATTTGATTATTTGATTAAGTTTTTTTAAAAAACTTTGGGAAAAGCCACAAAGGCTTTTCCCATGCAGCATATGATGGTTTTGGCTCCTCTCCTTCCCAATACATCGAAATGAGATGGAATCCCATTGAGACAGATTGTATTCTCCTCGCATTCCATGCGGAGTATTTCCGCTGTTTAGACAACCCCATAGTTGCTATTTCAGAAGCTTCTGGAAATCCTATGAGAACATAGGAAGCTACTTTACATTGAGTCCAGCCATTTATTCATCTAGTTCACTAGTGTAAACTCTGCTGGCAGTAGCTGTTCAATATTTCAGGCAGACTTGCCTGCAGACCTCCGGCATTTCCTGGTGATCTCACATGCAAGGACTAACTGGGACTGTTCCTGTTTATCTTTCAACATCAGGTAATGTTGGTTTTGTTCAGACTGGTGTTCTGCTGGCAGCTGTTGTACTCTGGGTATTCACATAAGCTTTTTTTAAAAGGTATTCATGGATCTTTACACAAAAAGCTTGTTATACTCCTACAGAAACTGATTATAAAGTTTAGTGTCTCATCTGGACAAAGAGTACTTAAATACTTTGTGTTTTTCAATCAAGCAGCAAGTGACCAGTGTAGCAGTAAGTCCCTTATGGTGTAACAGATGCCTTTATAATTTAATTCATGTGCATCCTATGAATATTCATGTATGTTGCTTGCAAAATCATTCAACAAAACAAACAGTCATATAGCCGCAAGTCAACAGACAGGAGGGAAATGCTCATACTTGCCAAATGTATTATCAGTTATTAATGTACAACAACAAATGGCATTTCCTCAGCTGGGAACATTATTTTGTAATTGCTTTATTATTGCTTGGCCTGATACAAGGGTCTTCCTGTCCATCAGAAGCACAATGCAGAAAATAGCATTGTGCTGAGGGGAGTCAATGATTGATTGTGTGCACCATCTTGTGGAAAACCATGCTAACTACATGTGCTAACTATATCACATCCCCAGCACAGTTCAGTTTTACTGGTACATTGCTGCAGCTTTGCAAGTGTTTGAAATAAGGCCCCGGGCCAGGGTTCAAATCCCCACTTAGCCATGGAAACCCACTGGGTGACCTTGGGCAAGTCACACTTATGCCACATACAAGGAATGCCATAAACATTTATTGGCTAGCTTTGGTGGAATAGGGAAAAGATCCAGCAGGGCAGCCTGACTCCTAAAAGATCCTCCATCCTGTTGTATTTAGAAGCCTGGAGTTCTCTGAAGCAACAAGGCAGACTCTTCTAATACTTAAAGGATGAAGGATTTATTGTTCTTCCCTGTCCAAGGCCACAGACTACCTGCTCTAGCTTTTCTAGCCACCTAATAGAAAACCTGAGATAGACTATCTGCCAAAAATCAAGGAATGGTTCTGGCACAAACATTACACACCCCAGATCATGCACTGCCTTGAAACTCTACCTCAAGATCCTTCGTGGAGAGCTCCCCTTTACAGAAGTGGGATACAACACTTCCTTGAAGTGACTCTGGCATAAAGTGCCAGTGTCAACAACAACAAAAAGAGGTCTGTAGTAAAGCATGCAGATGCAACAAACCGCAATGTTGAGATGAGAAACATGCATGCGTGTGTGCACAAACACCACTGCACAGAACAACCGCTGCATAGATCAGTCAATCAGACATATAAAAGTCCTGGCCAGCCCCATCCTCCAATGGCTAACCTCTCTGTGCACAGGAAGAACAAAAACTGAAAATGGGAGGGAGGGCAAGCAAATCAGAAACAGCAATGGCTGAAGCCCCAGGAGTGGACTGGAGGGAGAATTCTCCCTTCCATACCCACTCCTATAAATTCTGCCACCAGGAACCAGCCAATGCTACCATTTGGCCCCAGGCTTGTTCCCAACCTACAGGGGGGAAAGTAACTCATTATTCGCCACTGTTGATTTCCAAACTATGAAAAAATCTCCATCTGTTTGTCGGGGGGTGGGCAGAAAATGAAATTTGTAGCTGCTCCAATTTATATCTTTTACATCTGCCCCTCATATATGCATCTTCTCTCTTTTGCCCTACCGTAAATGCATTTTGTCTTTTGAGAAAGACCCATGTCTTACTGTGTTGATATTGCATTAATTGTGACTTCTGAGGAGAAGCTGTGACTTTTAAAAACAGAACGAGAAGTGACTATGAGTCACACGTCTTTATTTGCTTTCTAAATGGTTCTGTGAATCAGACACTTGGCTCCAATTCGAGCCATTGACCTCACAACAGACTATTTTCAGATCTTCCTTCATTTTTATTTGATTAGAATAAGAAGAATAAAAAGGTCCCCAGCATGGACACTGAAAATGCTCCACACAATGTGCAACACAAAATGTTCTTTGTAGATGAGATTACTAGAGATGGGCTTTAGTCATATTTTCCAACAGGTAGCAGCTATATCCTCACCATGCAGTACGTTGAGTGATATCTAATTACTCTTACTAATTGCAAATGCATTTCACTGGATTTTTTAAAAAAAAACTAATTTATTTGCCAGCAAAGGTTGGAGTACTTGAATAATGAAAATACACACTTTCCTATGATAATACAAATAACAAATAACTTTGAGACATGGGAATTAGGTCTTAAAATACATAAACATAGACAAAACTGTATAGCGGCAAGCTTCCTATGGACCCCATGAGAGAAGCACAGCAGTTTTGTGTAAAATGGCTTTCCTGGAGACGCATGTCCAGCCTCCAGAATATGCAACCTAGCTGCTGAAGGCAGCTCAAGCCATGGTGAGCTTCCCACCCTATGGCACCTGTGCACTGGAGTGTACAGTTTCTGGGTATGAGAGTGGAACCTTCATTAAGCTTTTCTAAGTAGGACAGACAATGGACATTATCAGACGTGGGGCAACACACACACAAAAAATCATGTTCCCAACCACATCAGAAGATCATTAAAAGAACAGAAAGGGAGAACTTACCAGACGCCATGTCCTTCTGCTGTTCTGGGGGCATAGCGTTGCCATGTACAAGGCTTCCCTTTTCCATTGATGGGGAGCCACTAATCAAAAGGGACACCTTCCTGGCACCTGCACTACACCCCTGGAATGCTGGAGGATGACATCGTCTGGTAAGGTCGCGCCTTCCTGTTCTGTAGCGATCTTTTGATGTGGTTTTTGCTGCATCTGATAATCTCCAACAATATAATTTCTTGATGGCTTGCCTTCCTCTCATCAAGGCTGTGGAGAGGTGTCAAACTCCCTTTGTCACAGAGAATTAGAAGAGATATTCTCTGTCCTACTGGGCTTTAGTTGGGAGTTCAAAAGTTATGGCAGATCTTCCCTAGCATAGAGAGTCTGCTAAATCATAAAATTGCCATCCATTGTACTGTCTATCCTCCTTTATGGATCTGAAACATGGGTCACCTATCGCCACCACTTACGACTCCTCGAACACTTCCATCAGCGCTGTTTACGCACAATCCTAAATATACACTGGACTGACCATGTGACGAATGTTGCTGTCCTTGAGCAAGCAGGGATCACCAGCATTGAGGCCATGATATTGAGAACACAACTGCGCTGGGCAGGGCATGTGTCTAGGATGGAGGACCATTGCCTCCCCCAAATAGTACTCTACGGTGAACTCGCCACGGGTCAGCGTAAGAGCGGCGCTCCAAAAAAGTGATACAAAGACTCCCTGAAACAACATCTCAGGCTTGGCCAAATTGATCACCAACAATGGTCCGCCCTGGCCTCACATCGGGAGGCATGGAGACACACTATCCACAATGCTGCAGCCTCATTTGAGAACTCACTCCGAACAAGTCTTGAAGAGAAACAGCAACGCAGAAAGAATCACAACCCAGTAACATCACCCGAGGAAACCTTCTGCTGTGCTTTCTGCAATTGGACTTGTCTATCTTGGATTGGCCTTTTTAGTCATCAGCGCACTTGTAGAAAACGCGGGATGAGTCCTTCCTGAATCTTTGTTTGTGAAGAAAAGCCAGAGAGAGGAATGCCACTACGTTTCTGCTTTCCTTGTCACAGAATGAAAGCATTTGTAGACACTTGTCCAATAAAGTCCCAAGACCTCTTTTTCTGCCTTTTCCCCTACTGTGTATGGCCTCAGTCCCAGTGGCTAGTTTGAACTTGAGTAGACCCACTGAAACTTGGTCAGTTAACATTTATGTAAGTTTCATTGGTTCAACAGGTTTATTCCAATTAGGACCAGCACTTAGATTTGGGCTTAGGCTGGGAATCCTATGGTTTGACTGCAGGTCCTAGGAACTTTAACCATCATAGCCAATGATGATGAATGCTGAGAACTGCAGTCCAACTGCATCTTGAGACCACAGGATCCCCATCCATGCTACAGGCCATTATCTTAAGGAGGCTTTTCTCCTTATTTCTCAGAGAAAAGCACGCATGAAAAATCAATAAAGGGAGCTTTCAGTGACTTCCTTGTTCGCCTGCCTGTAGGACCTAAGAAGGTAAGCTATGGCACTGGTAGTGTAGTGCTGGCAGGATTACAAGGTCCTCTATGGATCCCTGCACAGCTGGTGTGGGAACTGTGAGTCCCTCTGATGTTGGTGGGCTGCTCTTCCTGGAATTCCTCATCACTGGCCATGCGAGCTAGGATGGAAGGGAGATGCAGTTCAGCACCTGGAGGGTTGTGAAATTCCCACTCCTGCTGTACAGGTACCATGATATTCCTGAAGATATGAGTGTTTGTTTAAACAGTAGGACCCCTGTATCTGCAGGAGATTGGTTCCAGGGGCCCACATGGATACCGAAAACTGCGGATAAAAGTTAACGCCATTGAAAATAATGGGATTGCCAGTTTAAAATACAACAGAGTTGCCTTGGAGGGCCTAGAAAATGTCTAGAGAGGATGCCTCTCTAGGCATTTTCTAGGAAGACTCTACAGTAAGTGTGCTGTTTTGTGTCCCGTGGATAACTGAATCAGTGGATAATAAATTAGCGAATATGGGGTTCTGCTGTACAGCACTGTGTGAATCAGCCATGACTCTTCTGCACATGGAATGTTTGATAAAATAATCCAGGAACAAATCCAGGAACCAGCATAATTCTTCAGATTATCAGATTTCCTTGCCATGCCTCTCCCTCCCTAGAAGGTGTATTAAAGAAAGTGTTCCTACCAAACTTCCATTCACAATAAGGGTTAATACATTTCCATCCTCCAACAGGACATTTTCTGTGTTCATCATTTAGGTATTATTAACCATTTGAACATCTCATTCCTTCTCAGTTCATTATGATTATGAAACCCAATGCATTATACAGTTGAGTAGCAGACTGTTGTCATATTATAGCTCTGTTTAATTTCCAAAGTAATTTGGAATATAATTCAATGGTACTAAGTGCTGCAGGCCTACTGAGAATTAAATCATTTTAAACTGAACATAATTATAAGATATTTTCATTCAACAATCAAATGTATGTGGTTGTTGAAAAGTAGGGAGCAAACATTAACGCATCAAACACAATTTCCAGTGTTTCACTTCAGCAGAAAATTAATTTCAGAAGTAATTAAAATTAAGAAAACATTGGCTGAGCAAGTTTTTGAACTCCTTCTCCATCATCACATTAGAAGGATAAATACTCTTATTGCCACTAAGTACGGAATCAAATTTTAAATCACTTGTTTTTTAATTCCTTCAGGATTTATATGCATCTTCATCACGATGTCTGCTCCAGAGAAAATTTGCACTGTGCTTCTAACATACTAGAGTGCTTCTAACATACTAGAGTTCAATCATTTCCACTGATGACCACTTTTGGGTCTAAGTAACCAATCAGCTCTGTGGAACAAAGGCCGGAGAGAGGTCTGTAACAATAGCTGACATCCTGCATCAGGGAGGCAGAGAATAAACCTCCACATATGGAGTTAAATATTGACTGTGCTAAGCAGTCCTTGTGTTGAATAGCACAATAGCACCTAACAATTAAATGTATATCCAAATGCACAACTGAATGCACCACAATGCTTCTTCCTTAACCTTCAACTGAATGTAAGCATTCTACATCTGCAACCACTTCCATAGGGGAACTTACACAGAATTCTGGCTAGAATGTAATGCTATGAGGAGATATATACCACATTACTCATGCAATAGCTTTGATTGGCTTTCAGAGCATTATGAAGCTGCTAGTGTAGTGTACGGCTAGAGTTAAATGGCAACCGATAGATTAAAAATTGTAGTATGTGGGGAAATAATCGTTGTAATATAAAAGCAATCTTGTGTACCTCATTCACATCCTTAGATAAGTCTAGGGTTTTTCCCTGCATGCTTTTGTTCTCCCAAAATTCCCTTTCTCTTATTTCACTGTGTAAGTTCTCTTTTAAGTTTGAGTCTCCATGAGTCTGTAGCCTTCTCTTTCTCCATCTTAAGCCATCTTAAGCTATACCATCTTTCCTGCAACCATGCCATGATGTTTACCATGCAGCCTATTAGGCTGGGTGAGTTTTTTTTCCTACCCTAAATACCATTAGTTAGTTAGGAACCTCTTTTTAAAGTTTGTTTTAGTATGTAGATTGAGATTGATATACCTTCAGTAAACTTTGATTTGCATTTTAAACTGACTCCTTTGTTTTGTAATGAGTATAATTTAACTGAGTGATCTCAGACCTCTGAATACACTTTTTAAATATTAATTGAGCTTAAGTCAGCATTCTTAAGTTTGCACTCTGCATGAAGTTAAAAGTAAATGAATGCTTTTAAACTCTCTTTTAAAAGGAGATAATTCTTGTTGTTTTTTAAAAGGACTAGATCCTGGAATTTTTAATACAATTTTATTTTTTAGACTCATTACACCTACATGGAAGGGTTATGGGCCCAGATTTGAAGATTTAAAAGCTCAATTTAATTTTTGTTTTTTGCAAAAGTTTTGTTTTTCTATTTATCTGATCACCTCAGAGTTGCTGTTTTTGGTCTCTCTCTCTCGGCTTGAAGACAAAGACCATAAAGCAATAAAGCAATTATGGCTGCATCAGAAGCTAGCCTCTCTGCCTTTTTAAGCATGGAGAAACTGTGTGGTCCGAATTATAGAAGATGGGCGTTTTCTTTTGAAGCATACCTGAAGGCCATGGGACTTATTGATGTTTTACATAGACCTTCTGCTGTGCTTTTTGCAACCGGACTTGTTTATCTCGGATTGGCCTTTTTAGTCATCAGCGCGCTTGCAGAAAGCGCGGGATGAGTCCTTCCTGAATCTTCATTTGCGAAGAAAGCCAGAGAGAGAGACATAAACAGAGGCCAAATCAGGGAAGAGAGAGAGAGATGATTTTGATAGGAATGATCAAAAAGCATTAGCATACACAATTTTAACAACTGATGAAGGATTAGTTTGTGAAATCAAAGATAAGAGAACAGCAAAAGCTGCTTGGGACACTTTGAAATATTTATGTGATGTTCCATCCATGGCAAATACTATTGCATTGATGATGAAACTTGTGAACATGAAATTATCAAATCCAAGATGTCTAGATGAACACATTAATGGTTTCAGAGCTACATTAGCAGAATTGCAATCTCCTGGAGAAGAGATTCCAAAGTCTATGCAAGTTGGGATTTTCTTAGCAAGCTTACCAAAGTTTTACAATCCCATCATAAACACTTTGCAATTGAAAAATGATTTAACCCTACCAGAAGCCTATATTCAAATAAGAGAATTTCAACATAGGCAAAACTTGATGCAAAATGACAAGGTTGAATTCAGAAATTCTAACTTTAACCAGCAAGTTAATTTGGCTGGAAAAGAAAAGAAGCATTTTAAGAAGAATGCTACCCACTCCAACCCCCCCTCCTCTTCTGAGCCAAATGGGGTGCAATTTGGGGCTTCAAAGGGAAACAGACAGTCATTCTCACAGCAAGAGATGACTGGCCAGAGGCAAGAGAATGCAAAAGGCCATAGAGATAGAGAAGCTAATGCTAAACAGAATTTTCACATTTTGATTGGCTTATGAAAAAATAATGCAAGCTTCTGGAAATCAATATAAAGATGCCTTTATTGTAGATTCCGGCGCTAGCAACACATTTATCAATAAAAGGGAATATTTCCAAGATTTTAATGAAGAAGTAAAATTCCCTGTGTTTCTTGCCAATGGAGATTCTGTTATAGTGCAAGGAATTGGGACTGTGTATCTTCGTATGAAATTGGGAGCTAGGACAGAGATATTGAAAATTATAGATGCTGTCTATGCCCCTGAGCTCAAGAGCTCCCTCTATTCAGTCAAAATGAGCACATCTAGAGGCAACAGAGTAGTTTTCAAAAAGAATGCATGTTATGGTCTTCATGGCAAACATTTGATTTTTAAAGGCATTCTAAAGGATGATGGCCGTTATCACATGGAGATCAGTGATTCAAATGCCAATGTTGCCACTCAGTGTAAACACAAAGACTGCATAAATTTATGGCATAAAAGGTTTGCTCATCGAAATGTTGAATGCATAAAGAAATTGGCTAATCAAGAGCTAGCAAAAGACTTTCATTTCAAGAACTGTTGTGTGAATGAAAGGTGTGTGGAATGCATTAAAGTTAAGGCTTCTGCACCTTCACACAAGCCTCTCACAGAAAGACAATCTACTAAACCTCTTGAATTGATACACTCTGATCTCTGTGGGCCATTTAGACAGAAATCAGTGGTTGGAAACCTCTATTTCATGACCCTCACAGATGATTTCAGCAAATACACCCATTGCTACTTCCTAAGGGAGAAAAGTCAAGCTTTTGAAAAGTTCAAAGAGTACTTTAATTATGTCACTAATAAATTTAATTATAAAATTCAAAATTTGAGGACGGATAATGGGACTGAATTTGTCAATATTCAATTTGATGAGTTCTTAAAGGAACATGGCATCAGACACCAGACTTATGTGATTTATAGTCCTCAACAAAATGGTTTATCGGAGAGAATGTACCGAACCTTAAAGGAAATGGCAGTTGCAATGCTTGTGCAGGCTAACATGTCTAAAGCTTATTGGTCTGAGGCAATTCTCACAGCCACATACTTATAGAACAGACTTCCAACAAGATCTAGAGATGTTACTCCATTTAAATTGTGGCATGGTGTGAAACCCAGACTCAACCATCTAAGGGTTTTTGGATCAAAAGCTTATACATACATTCCTAAACAGAAAAGAGACAAACTGGACTGTAGAAGTGAAGAGGGAATTTTTATTGGCTATGCCAAATGTGCTTACAAAATCCTGAACCCTGATGGACGAACAATGAGAATAACAAGTGCTGTTTATGTTGATGAAAGACCTCAATTTAATTCTAATCCAAACAAAGATTTCTATTCAGATGTGTTTGCAGTGGAAGATGCCCCTGACCTTGGTTCTCAGTGGCAGCCACAGCGTGTGCAGCTCTTTCACCCTCCTGCAAGTGCTTCGCATCCAGAAGGGGCTCCCTTAGCCCACGACTTACCAGAGGACGGAGGACCGGACGGCGCGCCACGAGCAGAGCCAGGAACTCAAGTCCAGGTGAGACAATCTGAGAGGGGTAACAGGGGAGTGCCTCCTTTGAGATTCTCCTATCTAGCCACAGGGGAAAGCCTTCTGGAACCCTCTGACTGGCAGAAGATCAAAGGAATGCCAAAGTCTGATTCTGACAAATGGGTGAAAGCAGCAATAGAGGAAATGGAATCCTTATATAAAAATAAAACTTGGACTTTGACAGAATTGCCAAAAGGCAAGAAGGCAATTGGCTGCAGATGGGTCTTTACAACAAAGCAAAATGCAAATGGGGAGATTGAAAGATATAAAGCCAGACTTGTAGCTAAAGGTTACAATCAGCAATTTGGAGAAGATTTTCATGAGACTTTCTCCCCAGTAGTTACACACACCACTATTAGAACCTTATTGGCTGTTGCAGCTTCCAAGAAAATGCATGTACAACATCTAGATGTGAAAACAGCATTTCTTTATGGAGATCTAGATGAGGAACTGTACATGGAACAGCCTTCGGGATTTGTAGTACCTGGAAAGGAGCATCTAGTATGTAAACTTAAGAAAAGCTTGTATGGATTAAAACACACAGCCAAGAAATGGCATGAAAAGTTAAATCAGCTCCTTATCAAAGAAGGATTTACTCCAGGCACTGTTGACCAATGTGTTTACAAAAGATTCAGAAACAATAGATGGACTTACATTGCAAGTTATGTTGATGATTTGATTCTGTGCAGTCAAGACAAAGCAGATAGTTAAGAGATACTCCTGAATCTCCAGAAAGAAATAGATATTAAAAGTTTGGGAGATATCTCACACTATCTTGGAGTACAAATTGAAAGAGACCATGATGGAAGCTTCTTTCTTAATCAAAAGCAAAAGATTATAGATCGTTTGGACTGTCTTGGTTTAAAAGATGCAAAGGATGCTCAAACTCCAATGGAAGTAGGTTTCTTAAAGAGCAATGAGGCATCCGAACCTTTGAGAGACAGTGAAAAGTACAGAACTGCAGTTGGAAAACTTCTGTACATAGCGAATTTCACTAGACCTGATATTGCAAATGTTGTTGGCATCTTATGTAGAATGGTTAATTCTCCTACTCTTCGAGATTTTACTGCAGTGAAGTGAATTGCAAGATAGTTAAAAGTGACTGCTGACTTCAAACTGATGCTGCCAGCATGTGACAAGCCACAACTGATTGCCTATGCAGATGCCGATTGGGGCAGTGATTTGGTGGAGAGAAAATCAACCAGTGGAAACATCATCTTCTACGGTGGTGGAGCAGTAAGTTGGACAAGTCGGAAGCAGAGTACAGTGGCGGATAGTTCCACAGGTGCCAAGTGCATCTCAGCAAAAACAGCTTGTGATGAAATCAAATGGCTGCAGAATTTGCTTCTGGATCTTGGGATAGAGGAACCCAAGCCAACCATTTTGATGCAAGACAATCAAAGTTGTATCAAAATTTCTCAGTGAGAAGCCTCTGAAGAAGAACATAGACATTGCTTTCCACAAGGTGAGAGAAATGTGCCAGAATCAACTTGTTCAACTGCAGTACTGCAACTCAGAAGAAATGATAGCTGATATTTTAACTAAGCCTCTTTCTAAGGACAGTTTCCTTAGACTACGAGAAGAAATGAAGACTGTTCATGGCGTACCCTGCGATTGAGAAGGGGAATGTAGTATGTGGGGAAATAATCATTGTAACGTAAAAGCAATCTTGTGTGCCTCATTCACATCCTTAGATAAGTCTAGGGTTTTTCCCTGCATGCTTTTGTTCTCCCCAAATTCCCTTTCTCTTATTTCACTGGGCACTTCCGGCCAACTGGAGTGCTGGGTCATTCCACACATGACCTAATTTAAATTTTATTGCTGTGTGTAAGTTCTCTTTTGAGTCTCCATGAGGCTGTAGCCTTCTCTTTCTCCATCTTAAGCCATCTTAAGCTATACCATCTTTCCTGCAACCATGCCATGATGTTTACCATGTAGCCTACCCTAAATACCATTAGTTAGTTAGGAACCTCTTTTTAAAGTTTGTTTTAGTATGTAGATTGAGATTGATATACCTTCAGTAAACTTTGATTTGCATTTTAAACTGACTCCTTTGTTTTGTAATGAGTCTAATTTAACTGAGTGATCTCAGACCTCTGAATACACTTTTTAAATATTAATTGAGCTTAAGTTAGCATTCTTAAGTTTGCACTCTGCAGGAAGTTAAAAGTAAATGAATGATTTTTAAACTCTCTTTTAAAAGGAGATAATTCTTGTTGTTTTTTAAAAGGACTAGATCCTGGAATTTTTAATACAATTTTATTTTTTAGACTCATTACTCCTACATAAATACCTCTGAATTAAAGCTGTACAACCTTGGAAGCATTGTGGTTGACGTTGTCGTCGTCATCATCATCATCATCGCCATCATCATCATCTATTTAGATAGTGCCATTGCTGTACATGGTGGTTTAAAAGGAAAAAAAACAAGAAAAAACACCAGTCCCCTGATCTCAGGCTTACAATCTAATTAAGACATAAAGCAAGAGGAAAAGAGGATGGCAGTGTGTGTGTGTGTGTGTGTGTGTGTGTGTGGAATTAAAGGCCAGCAGATACTGAGGTTGTCTAAATGGTGAAAATACTCTTCATGGAATTTGAGGAGAAACCTGATTGGCTAGACAAGCGTGGGGACAGGGCTTGCTAACAGGGCAAGTGCCCAGAGCTGCATTTTTTTTCACCTTAGCATGATAAAATGGGTGTTTCTAGCTTGTTTTGTTACCTTGTTAAATCGAAATATTGTTCTGTGGCTGCTGCGCACTTTAGACCTCATTTTTTAAAAGTTTGGTGGCAGCTACCGTAAGTACTAACACAAGTAAATCACTCGCAGCTGCCATCTTGAATACGAAGCTTATGGGGGCTTCTGGGGGCAAAAACACCTTTAAAACAAGTCACAGCTGTTGCAACTTGGTATTACTGTGGGGTACAACATTTTGGGGGGCTTGTGTAGACAAGGCCACTGCCTCTTCTTCTATCCCTCCAAGGCCACAGCAGTGGTAGTTGAGATGAAAGTAGGGCCATTCATCGGCTTCTGGGCCTAGGCATGATGGAGCTGTGCCTGCCTCTTCTTCTCTCCCTCCAATGCCAAGGTAGTGGCAGTTGGCTTTATCTTTGCAAGTGGTAATATTCATGAGCCATTTTGTATATATTAAACATATATGGCTTTTGCACAATGGTGTTATATTCTAATTATATAATGTTTTTATCAGCTCCCATTGGCCCATATGACCTAATGCCATGTTGTGTTTTACCTCAGCAGTTCCCCAAATGGGTACACAGAGAGGAGGACTTGTCAGGTGAGCTACAGTGGGCTGGTGTGCCCTTGATGTGGTCCACCTTTTGGATTCCTAAGTATATGATCACTCCAGGAGGCCTCTCTCAGAATATGTGTGAGGAGCCTTCTTCCATATGGGCAAATCCTTCATCATGTGCAGTCTTAAAGGGGTCCAAAAGCGTCCAAATGTGTATGTCTCCCAGGCCCATACTGCACATCATAATGTGGAATAACAAACCAATTAGTCAAATTCAAAAAGTGATACAATAGCCAAATTATCAATTCATCCAAAATTTATGTCATTACTCTTGGCATAGCATAAAGCAGGCAAAAAAAGGAGGCCACCTCTGCCAATTCTAAGAAACCACCTCAAAATTTCCCTCTTACTCCCAAATGTGGTGACTGGGTGGATCCATGTTGAAATCTATAAAGTTGGAAGACAGATGCCACAGAAAGATACGCTAAGCACCAGAGGAAGGAAGAAGGCTGCATGGATCATAGGTCACTTAGTACACGGAGATCCCACTGTTCCAAATGTGTGAAAGATAGCCACTCATGTTCATTCTGCCTCTAAAAGGGAGAGTGGTAAAGGTACTCCCCTATCCAGTTGAAGGAGGAACATTGCTTGACTAGATAGACCTTTGGTATGACCCAGATTGTTTGTCTTATAAAGATTTAATTAGATCCCCTTCTCTAGTTCTTTTCATGGACTTTCAATATCTTTGTCTTTTCTTGTTAAAGAACACAGTGGCTTGCATACTTCATTGGAAGATGGATATGTTACAAGTAGCTATGCTCTGTATCTACATTTTCCACTGCTACCCTACCAAACACCACATTTTAATCAACACAGAAGCTACAACATGGCCATTGCTGTGTCATTTGTGGAGGATCAGCAGGGACAAGTCCAGCTATTTTCCTGTAGCTGGATGTGCTCCAACAAGCACCTGCAGGGACTTCCAAGATCCTCAAGAGGTCCCTGTAGATATTGCCCTCACAGTGTGTCCAGCTACAGGGGGAAAAAATCTGGACACATTTTTACTGATGCCCACTCTCCAGTGACATGCCCATGGTCATGCTGGAAAGCTGTATCACATAAAAGGTGGGGTTTGACCGTTGCAGCATTGATACAGAATTCCAGTCACTGATCAAAAAAGTGAATGGCATAATGACTTATGTCATTGTAATTTCACCAGCAGGAGTCCATCTCATATTTTCTTTTGGTGCCTAAACCCTTTCATTTAGCTTATCAAGTATCACAAACTGGTGGATGGATTTCATGAGTTCTGAGTAGATTTGGTAAGTGGCTCCTCCCACCCATTGAAAAATGCATCAGGTTTCCCACTTTGGCTTTTCGTTCACAATATTGTTTGTTGTGTTATTGTTGTTAATTGCTGCCAAGTTGACTTTGACCTATAGCAACCCTATGAATGAGAGACCTCTAAGTAACCTTATTATCAACAGCCCTGATCAGGTTCTGCCAATCAGGGCTGTGGCTTTCTTGATTGAGTCTTCCCCCCTGTAATACTGTCTCCCTCTCTTCCCGCTGCCTTCTGCCTTACCAGACATTATTGTCTTTTTTTAGTGAGTCATGTCTTCTCGTGCTAACAATTCTGTCTACTTCCAATTAATACAATGATACTGGAGTGCAATAGTCAGTGAAGCCCCATCTTGACAATGCTACAGAAATAGCATTTTGATCATATACTCCATTGAACCCCAACTCCTAGCCTATGAGCAATGATTATCTGGAGAAGGTGTCTGTTAACTGTGGAGGAAGATAGGCAGGAGAACAAAGAAAGTGGATAAATAATGTAGCAAATTAGTCAAAAAGATCTTCTTCAGAGAAACTTATGTACAGCAAGATGTTTCCTAAAAATACTACGTGCATCTTTAAGTATTATTCTTCTATAACAACATGTTGAAGCTGGAACATGTCCAGAGGACAATCAAAATGGTAAAAGGTCTGGAAGCCATGCTGTAGGAGGAGCAGCTTAGGGAGCTGGGTATGTTTAGCCTGGAGAAGAGAAGGTTCAGAGGTGACATGATAGGCATGTTTAAATATTTGAAGAGATATCATATTGAGACGGAGCAAGCTTGTTTTCTGCAGCTCCAGAGACTAGGACACAGAGCAATGGACTCAAACTACAGGACAAGAGATTCCACGTAAACATTAGGAAGAACTTCTTGACAGTAAGAGCTATTCGGCAGTGGAATGCACTGCCACGGTGTATGCTGGATTCTCCTTCTTTGGAGGTTTTTAAAATACATGCTGGATGGCCATCTGTCAGGAGTGCTGACTGGGTATTCCTGCATGGAAGAGGGTTGGATTAGATGGCCCTTGAGGTCTCTTCCAACTCTATGATTCTATGACCTTTGGAATATATCAGGAGCACAAAATGGATGGTTTTCATTAGCCAAGGCCAGAGTATAGTAAACTTTCTTTTTTCAGACTAGTTCTGAGAATCCCCAACCAATCCCAACCTGCCATGCTGATTAGAGGATGCTAAAGTGTAGTTCCCTAAAGTAGCAAGTCTAAGCTTTGGTTCGCTGTGCTCTTTGAAAAAGAAAGCTGGAGGATCTCCTTTTTCACTCTTTACTCCTACTCCACTGTTGGGCTAGAAATAACTACATGAAACAAGACACTGTGCAGGACTAATGCTGTGTTGGGGAAACCCATTTACAATGGAATTATGTCACTCCATGCACCTAAGCATTTCCATCTGCTCTCGGATGCAGGGGGGGGGGATGCAAATGAGAGAGAGTATCCCCATCTGCCCCATGCAAGGATGCTGAGGACTGAACTGCACTGATCAAATGCACATGTGAATTAAAGCCTGAACATGCTTCAGTGGAAATTAAGTGTACTCTAAGCACATTTAATTGGTATCCTGATATCTGTGGTCAGCCTTTGGCCCTTGTGGGCAGGGTGCAAAAATAACTATTTCTTCTCCACAGTCAGCCTTAATCCCAAATAGTACCCAAACAGCAACATTAATTGGGATTATTAATTAGCATTGAGAATATTAATCCCAAATAGTGCCCAAATAGCAACATTAGCCTACATGCTTGAAAGGTGAATCTTTAGGTCTGCCCTTTTGCCCACATGATATATAATCGTATCCAGTGCAGGTTTCTTGGTGTAGAACAGAAGTTGAGCACAACATTACTTCAATACAGTCAAACCAATTGTAAAACATGATGCTTGAAAGTGTGATGCCTTATTAGACATTTTGAGTTCTTCTAGACTGGTTAAAAAAAAAAAAAGGCTTACCCCATTCCCCTCTCTCCAGGGCTCCAGAATTTAAACCTTGCATTTTGTTTAATTAGGTTTTCCCTGCCAGAAAACCATGCATTAACAGAAAAATGTGTTCCATTCAAAATGTAATTCAAGAACTGATTTTTAAATTATGTGCATTATCAAAATAAATGTTGGTATATAAAAGCACATCCTTTATAACATATGCAGTCTCAATGCCCAATTACTTTTGGAAAATTAAGTCCCACAGGCATAATCATGTTACTGAAAACTACTAAGAGGAAATACAATGCAGATTGTATTTTTTACATAATAGCATATATTAGGGTGTTTGGATCATATACTGACACATCAAACAGGCATATAAAATTACTTTTGTACAGAAAGGAAATCTAGCATTTATATCTGGAGCATATATGTTGGGAGATATTGCTTGAAATCGGATATTAAGAGGATATTAAGTATGTTTCTCTAAGATGATTACAACATAGAAAAAGAGAGAATGAAAGAAAGAAAGAAAGAAAGAAAGAAAGAAAGAAAGAAAGAAAAGAAAGATCCCTCATGCAGCAACAAATTTAAAATAAGTGAGCCTGGGGAGATTATCAGATGGACTATAAAGTCCGTTGCAGGAATGGAACAGACTTGGGAAAGGGCTTATCTTTCGGATGACTTCATTCTATTCCTGTTCTGCCCCCGTGATACCTTATTCACAGGGAAACATCGTTAATAGACCACCTATCCCATTTCTGTAACAGGATCATGAGTGGTCTGAAAGATGCTCTGTTGCTATCTCGTTATGCTGGCGCGATGCCAGCCCTGGGGGGAGGTAACCATGCTGTACACTTCTGGGTGCAATCAGGACAAGGAGGTAAGTGGCACCCTTCCCCCGCTCCCCGGGTTACTTATTAATTTTTTAGGGTGTTTTGGGCTTGGTTTTGTTTTCTGACACTTCTTTCATTTTTATTTTTAAATTTACCATGCATCGTTCTCTTGCGAGAGCGGGCAACAATTCATTTCTGGGATGTGAATGCAGCTTTGTGACAGCTGCATTCACTCCCAGCAAATGAGGGGAGGGGAAGGATGTTCCTGTTCCGTGATGGGGGTAAGTGTCTGAATTTTTTTTCCTAACTGTGGAACAGGAATGGGAGTGGGGCAGGTGGGGGGGGTAGTGGGATAGAAACAGGTTATAAGGGCTCATCTGATAATCTTGTGGCTCTTATTATGTGTCAGACAGATATAACCAGAGGCAAAAGAAGCCCATTCCTGGTAATGGGATTATGTTCCCTGGAAGCCTGTAGTTTTATGGCTACCTCCAAAACTGCACATTAAGCTAAAAGCCACATCAGCCAAACATGGACACCATCCATGTGTCCATAATTTGATCTGGGTGGCAGGGAGAGTGACAGTACAGTCCTATACCATCATACTCAGAACTAAAATCCCCTGAGTTGAATGGGGCTTAGTCCCAGTTAAGTGCATTTAGTAATTTCCTCATAGAAATTAATTGGATGGCAATTCCCCTTCCCCATAGCTCTTGTAGCTCATAGATCCCAATGGTCTCCCCTCCCCTCTATGGCCCTTTTCCCTTACTCATTAGCTGTCCCCGAAGGATACTTTTCACCTGCTGCTCTGCATATGGGTAGGAAAAAGTAAAGTTTGTCTTCATCATTCATTTTCTGGCAGTGAAGGGATAAACATCCTTGTGTGGGTTGCTCCTCTCACTCACCCTGACAGGCAGGTATAGCCCAAAACTTTTTGAGGGTGCCTACCAGGGGGAGCCACCCTCCATAAGGCCAATTGACACCCCATCTTCTGATACTCCTAGGTGTGATTTCTTTCTTCCTTTTTTTTTTAAATAACAACACTACTAAGGAAGACAAACAGATTTTAAAACAAAAAACAATTTTTTAACAAAAGAGCCAGGGACTGAGGCACCTTCCTGAGCGCTATCTATTCCCCTTGCTAACTATATACAAAAGACCGCACAGGGACACCAGCTACTCCAGATTAGGGTGTGCAGGATATTTGTCCCTTCACTGCTGGAAATGAATGGTTCAGAGGTAAGACAAATGCTACTTTTCTCACCAGTGAAGGGAGGAAATCCTTGTGTGGGATATACCATAGCTTACCTTAGTGGGAAGCTCACCCCACTAGTCTAAGACAGTCTGATCATGGCTTAGAAATCTATTGGGAGTACCCTCTGACCAATAGCACCCCCCAGCCAAGGCAAAGGTATCCAACCTGTAATGCTTAACAAAGGTGGAAGGCGATTTCCACATGGCTGTCCGGCAGATTTTTACCAGTGGAGCATTAGTGGCCAAGGCCACAGAGGTAGCTGCACTCCTCAAGGAGTGAGCAAGTATGGGACCTGGCAATGGAACTCCCACAGACTCACAGCAGGCAGCAGTACACTCCTTAATCTACTTGCTCAGGGTAAATAACGACAACTTCTTCCCCATGGACTGCTGGTTAAAGGAAACAAATAGGGAGTCAGAGCAACTGAAGCTGCTTATTCTTTTGGGGTATACTTGGTTGGCTATGTGAACATCCAAGGGTTTGTTTGGTTTGGGACAGAAGAATGAAAGGATCACTTCCTGATCCCTATGTAAGGTAGAGTTTACCTTGAGGATAAAGACTGAGTATAATTACAACACAACCACATCTAATCTAATGATACAGATTTCCCTATGCACAAACAGGGTAACTTGGCATGCTGAGGTGATGGCTGTCAGAAGAAATACCTTCCATGAAAGGTGTTTTGGTGATGATAATGATAATAATAATAATAATTTTACCCCGCCCCTCTGTTAAAAACGATCGGGGCAGCTTACAACAATTAAAATACAAATGCAGATTAAACCCCCTAAACACCACTTCCCCCACCCTCCCCCACAAAAAGATATCGATAGCCAGCATGACTAAAAGAGGCCAGGAGCTCCTGAGGCCGGGATCTAATCAGGAAAGGCCTGCCGAAAGAGATCCGTCTTTCGTGCTTTTTTAAAACTACTCAAGCTCGTCATCTGATGGATCTTGTTCGGCAGGCCATTCCATAAATTGGGGGCGATTACTGAAAAGGTCCTCTGGGAGGTTGCAGACAGCCTAGATTTTTGTGGCTGAAGCAATTTCCTCCCAGAGGACCGGAGTGCGTGGGGAGGATTGTATGGGAGGAGGCGGTTCCGGAGATAAGTTGGACCCAAGCCATTTAGGGTTTTAAAGGCAATAACCAACACCTTATACTGGGCCCAGAAACTGATAGGCAGCCAGTGGAGAGATTTTAATACTGGAGTTATATGGTCTCTCCGAGATGTTCCCTAGACCACTCTGGCTGCCATATTTTGTACCAACTGAAGTTTCCGGACCAAGTATAAGGGTAGCCCCATGTAAAGCGCATTGCAGAAATCTAGACGAGAGGTTACCAGCACATGCACCACAGTCTCAAGGTCCCTTACTTCCAGGAAAGGGTACAGCTGGTGTATCAGCCGAAGCTGATAACAGGTGCTCCTGACCGTCGCATTCACCTGATTAGTCATCTGAAGCGATGAATCAAGGAGCATCCCCAGACGGCAAACACAGACCTTAACAGAGAGCGTGACCCTGTCCAGGACTGGAGGTTGCAACCCAACTCCTGGTTTCAGGGCCGCTACCATGAGCACCTCCGTTTTGTCCGGATTTAATCTCAATCGGTTTTTCCTCATCCAGCCCATTACTGCTTTAAGACAGTCATTAAGAGGAGAGACACCATCAGAATTCGAGGCCGACAATCGGAACAAGGAGAAATAGATCTGGGTGTCATCAGCGTACTGATAACACCCAGCCGCATAACTCCGAATAATCTCACCCAGCGGCTTCATATAGATGTTAAACAGCATTGGGGAAAGGATGGCGCCTTGCAGAGAACCACAAGTAAGCTCCTTTCTGCTGGAGCAGCTGTCCCCAAGCAGCACCCTCTGGGACCTGTCTGAGAGGAAGGACCGTAACCACTGGAGCGCAGTGCCTCCGATTCCTAACCCACGCAGGCAATCCAAGAGGATGCTATGATCTATTGTATCGAAAGCTGCTGAGAGGTCTAGAAGCACCAACAGGGACACACTACCCCTGTTGATGCTTAGACGCAGGTCGTCGGTCAAGGCAAACATGGCGGTCTCAACTACAAATCCCATCCTAAAGCCAGTTTGAAATGAGTCTAGATAATTGGTTTCACCCAAGACCACTTGGAGTTGAAGAGCAACTGCCCTCTCGATCACCTTGCTCAAGAATGGTAACATAGAAACTGGCCTATAGTTGTTCATGTCCAGGGGGTCCAGAGAAGGTTTTTCAGGAGCAGCCTAACCGCCGCTTCCTTTAAACAGGATGGAACACACCCTTCCCTGAGGGATGCATTGATGATGTCCTTAAGGAACACCATCAAGGCATTCCCCCCCGGATGGCCAGCCGTGAAGGGCAAGGATCAAGAGGGCAGGTCGTCTTCCTCACCCTACCAAGTAGCTTGTCCACGTTCTCGGTACTCATGGATTGAAATTGATCCAGTAAACTTACATCTACATCAATAGAGTTGCTGGACACCTCATCAATGGTTTCTGTAAAAATACTGGCATCTAAGTCGGATCTTATCCGAGAGATTTTATCTGCAAAGAAATTATTAAACGTATCACAGCAGGCCGTTGTTGGGTTAAGCAATAGATTTTGCGCAGATATAACCTGCGTCATCTCCCTTACCACCCTAAATAGCTCTGCTGGATGGGATTCTGCAGACGCAATACATGCAGAGGAGAAGGATCTCTGCACTGCACATGTTGCCTCTCGATAGGACAAAAGAAAGTTCCTATGACAAGTAGGGTTGCATTAGAGTCGAGTTTTCCGCCAGTTGCGCTTGAATTGGCTCAAGTGTGGAACCATAAAGGCCTTAAGGACCATGTGCTAGTCCCAAGAGGGGAATCTGTGAACCATCAAGGGGAGGTGATGGAGAGACTCTTGACAAACTTGCAAGCGTAGGGGCATGAGGAGATCCTGTGCCCTTGTTCTGGGGGAAGGAAAGACATGATGACTGCTTTCACTGCATTCAGCCTTAAACCCTTGTTCACACTTCCTGCAAAGTCAAAAAGAAATGCAAAGGACACCTTGAGGAAGTCATACCTTTTGTTCTTGCATCATCTCCAGAAGGGGTCTGAAAGTGTACTCATACACATTGTTGGTAGATGTCCTTCTGGATGAAATTATGGTATCTACTATTCTGTCTGAATAACTGAATGTCTTCAATATGTCTCTTTTAACAACCAGGTGTGGAGCTGTAGCCAATCCAGATTCAGGTGGCAAACGTTCACCAAGGTTAACAGGTCCAGTCGAATCCAAAGGGGTGTTATCTGTCACCACCCTGGCAATCTTTTAAGAAACAGAACTTCCTTGGCCATGCCAGGGTGATGAGGTTCCTTCTAGTCTTTCCCTCAAGACCCTGGAGAGGAGCGCGGTTGTAGGAGAGGCCTAAAGCAGTCCCCTGGACCACAGGTAAGTCAGGGCACCCATGCCTTCTGCTCTCTCCATCCTGTAGTGTGATAGGAACCTGATCACTTTGTGGTTGGCCAGTGACAAAAGATGTCCATCTCTGGCATCCGAAAGTGGATCAGTAGGAGTTGGAAGACTTCTGGGAGAAGACTCCTTTCCACTCGGTCTATGTCTATCCAGCTGAGCCAGTCTGTCCTGGAGTTGAGGACTCCATAGAGGTGTTCAGCCTGTATGGAAAGAAGATGATAGTGTGCCCAAGTCAGGAGAGTCAAAGCTTCCTCCATCAGGGAATGAGATCTTGATTCATGATTGATGTGGGCTTTGGTTAATATACTGTTGGTCCTGATGAGAACCACCCTTCCCTAGATTAGGTGAGTAAATGCCAGGAATGCTAGCCTGATGGCTCTGAGTTCAACCTAGCTAATACTGTTGGTTGGCCTCTTTCTCTCCCCAAGTCGTATGTACTAGGTGGGAACTGCAGTGGACTGCCCATCCTCTCAGACAGGAATCTGTCATGATTTCAACCACTGGAATCTCCCAGATGAGAACTTCCCTCTTTTAACCAGAACTTTTAAAAGAGAGCTTCCCTCTTTTAACCACATCAGATATCCACCATATGAAGGACTTGCATACCTCTGGGGGAACCTGAATCATGTGATGGCTTTTGGAAGAGATAGCGGTTTCGTAGGGAAGAGCCATTATAGAGTCTGCCACTGAGCTGGGCCCAGGGTAGGCAGTCTAAAGTGGAGATAATGAGGTCTAGGAGGCTGGCTAGGAAGGCAATGTCTACCCAAGAGGAAAACTTGATAGTGTCCTTGTCTTGGGGCAGGGCTACCATACCTGCTCTTCTGTTGATAACAGCTCCCAGTTGATGGATTTCCTGTGATGGAGTCACAGGATGTGACTCCATCACATGGATGTGGGCTTTCCTTCAGTGAGCCACTGTGTGTGTGTATGTGCTTTCAAGTAGTCTGTCAAATTATGGCAACCCCATGAATTTTTCATAGGGTTCCTTAGGCAAAGGATACTCAGAGGTGGCTTGCCAGTTTCTTCCTCTGAGCCACCATAATCTTTGTGAATACCCAGGGGACTGATGACAACCCAAAGAGCAGGACCCTGTATTATAGTGGTTTGCTACATTGGCAAAGTGGAGATATCTGTGATGAGTGTGGTGTATTGGGATGTGCAAATAGGCTTCTGTCAAATCAAAAAGGGGAAAGGAAGTTCCCTGGTGGATGACATGGAGAATATGTCTGAGGGTCTCCATCTGAAAATGGCATTTCCTGATGAATCTGTTCACCTTCATTACATTTAGAATTTCTCTCCTTGTGCCATTCTTCTTGGGCATAAGATTGAGTAATACCCTTTGAACTTTTGCAAGGATGGCACTTTGTCTATGGCCCAAATTTGGATTAGGTGATTTACAGATTCCAGTAGATGATGTTTTGGAGGTGTCCTGGACATTGGGGATACAATGTAAAAATCACAGGGCTTGTGAGTGAACTCAATCTGATAGCCTTGCCTGAGTATATTTAGGACCCAATGGTGTGATGTGACCCTCATCCAAACCTCTGTGAACATCTGGAATTTCCCTACTAGTGAACTGGCATCAGGTCTGATTTTTTTTTTCTTTACCCCTTGGAAGAAGCGTGCTGCGGCTTGCCTGAGTCATGGGAAGGTTACTGCCTGGACTGAAACCTGTGCTCATCCAACTGGGGGCTGAAGCCCCTATAATCTCTGGATTTAGTAGAGGAATTGAAGTATGCAGAAAAACTGGTTCTGGGGGAACAAAGGGATAAAAGTCCTTGCTTGTTGGGCTTCCTGTCCTCCCTCTTCCTCCCCAGAACAAGAGCCTTTTTCTTGTCCTTTGTTTCTACAATGCCCAGATCGAGGGACTCCCCAGCTTGGTGTCTAGAAAAGATACAAAGTTAAGTTCTGTTTAGATCTGGTGTCTACAGTCATTTTTAAAAACCACATCTGCCATCTTACTGTATTGCCTAGGCCCTGGGACTAAATTAGATTGCAGATACTTTAAAGAGTTTATTGATACCCTGTCTCAGCCTAACCTGATTTCCTGACAGTTTCTTCAGAACTTCTTTGGCCCAGAGAAGAGATGCCCTGTTCCATTTAAGTGGAAGGGCTAGGGAGCAGGCTTCATGGGCCTTCTTAAAAACTGTTTCTGCCTTCTGATCCTCAGTGACTTTGAGTGCATTCTCTCCATCCCTGACGTAGACTGAAGAGAACAGCAGTGCTGAAACTGGGGCATCAACCAGAGGCATTTATAATTTAGACATCACATTGTTAGGCAAACTGTAAATTTTTTAACATATCCTGGGCTTGGCCTGTTGGCAGCAGGCTTACTCCACTCCTCCCTCACAATATATATGAAAGCCACCAGGAAGGGAACATCTGAGAGGATGGGCTTGTTTTTGGGAAACACTCCCTACTGACCTGTGGCAGGTGAGTCCTGCCAACAGAGTGAGGTGTAAGGCCTTGACTGCCTTCTTCAGCAGGATGTTAAAATCCTCTGGTTGGAACAGCCTAATGGAGGGTACCCCTAATACATCTTCCTCAGAGGAGTGCCCTGTCATAAGCCCTGTTGGATGGGAGGTGGACAGTATTCCTATGCCTTAGGGGGAGGGCCGATTTGCTAGGTCCCCTTGGCCCTCAGATGCTGAGGCAGAGGCATCTAGAGTGTAGGCCTCCTCCATCATGCAAAGAATTTTGGCAAAGAATTCCCAGCATGGCCCATGACATTTCCTGTGCTGGGTGGGACTCCCTCTGATAGTATGGCATTGTGGGCATGATGGTGGAGCAAGAGGAGGAGGAAGGGCTTCTCCCCAATGCTGTCCTTCTCTCCCCGCATGGTGAAACTGACTGCCATAGGATTGGTAATGCTGGCTGGACACTGGACTCTGCCACGTGGGGTGAGCAACCAAAACAATGGCTGCAACTTCCTAAGACACAAGTTCCCTTGTTGCTGCCAGGCCATGAGATCTGGCAACAAGTGCCTCCCTTCGATGTTCAGGAGGGGGGTGTCCCTGTCCCTTCCATCCCTGTCTTAAAAGTGTGAAGACTCTTGAATATAAGGATAATTAAAATACAATATTGATGAGAGAACAAACTAGAGATAGAACACACTCATCTCATTCCTTATGGGCCTTTCTCAGCCAGAGTGCGAACCAGAATCTTCTAGCTGGGCTACTGTTGTGGTGATCAAAGAATTAGAGGTCTGCAGCCAAAATTCCCTGTATTCTGTCTCTGAAATGTTCTAATGGGACACAGAGAATTTTTTCCTGTGTGTGTCTGCACAGTGACTATGGAGAATTGTATATTTGAAAGAGAAGTAGCATTTTAACAATACTACAGTAAACAGAAAATGTTGTCTGAAGGCTTAATATGTATACCCACACATGTGAACATTCTCTATATGGACCCTCCCCACATTTAGATGTGAATAGAAGTTATAGCAAAGCATGGAGAAGACTGTTACTCCTTTGTCTTCCACCAGATACTGTGTTCATCACAGACACAGGCTGCCTCAGGCCTGGGAGGACAGACTATGCCTCCTGCCAGATCTGAAAGGGCCATCATTTTTCCAACCAGGAAGTCACTTCCAGTTTCAGAAACAGATCTCCATCAGCATAAAACTTGGACACCCTGTACCTGTAAAAATTGTCCCACACAGTCCTTAGAAAGTGTGTGGAGGGGTCTGTAATGCCTTTATGGTTCACACCTTCATGGAGTATGGTGACTGAAAATTCTGATAAAATGTATTTGTTGTTGGTATGTACTCACAAGTTGACTCCCAACTAATGGCAACCCTCTCCTAGAGTTTTCTTGGCAAGATTTATTCAGAGGAGGTTCATTCTTTTCTTCTTCTAAGGCTGAGAGACTGTGACTAACCCATGGCCACCCAGTGGATTTCCATGGCTAAGTGGGGATTCGAACTCTGGTCTCTCAGAGTCCCAGTCCAACACTTAAACTTCTACCCCACGCTGACTCTCTGATAAAGTGTTTCTGGCCCCCCAAATAAGGGTTAACTGATCTTCCTTTGGTTGGAAGTGATCCAGGATGATCCAAGTGAATGCTTAGTAGGAAGGATTTTTAAATTTGTAATGCGTTTATGAAGTGAGTTATTCAACCAGCAGCAGATGAAATGATGGATTAAAGTTGTGTCTGAAAGTGAGTGAGCTACATAAACTGGAAAACATAATGTTCATATGGCCATAATGTTTTCAATTGTACAAGTTTATTCTCTTCCAATACAGCCTACAGAGAAAGTTGACATGTGGATGCCACATTAAAATGGCTTGCTATTGTTTTTGCCTACACAAATTATTTGTTCATGGACAGAGGTTCAGCATGAGTATAATAGGAGTCTCCATCTCATTAAATGTGTTCTTTACAAGAAGAAAGTTCCCTTAGTTCCTGTGACAAAAGTCTGATCTTGCACTTCCAATTCTGCAATGTAGGTTATGCTGATGTCCTTAGGTAGGATATTTAGCTTTTAAAAAGCTTTAAAATCTTCACACGGCCAGCATGTGAATGAAGGCAGAAGAGTAAACCAATTCCAGTTCCCAATTCAATATATATATATATATATATATATATATAATACAAATAGGGAAACGTTCTGAGAACTACCAGCCAGAAAGAAATCTATTAATTAATTAAACTCACCAGGATCATAGAAATAGCGGATACCCTTGGCTCGCATGGAATATTTGAGACAGGTACCTCTCCACTACCCCATGAAAACAAAACAAGTCTTTTTCATAGACACAGGAATTTGGAGGGGGGTAGTTTCTAAGGAAGGAAAGTCAAATTGATCCAACAATAGCCTTGGAGAACTTAGGCATGAGTTTCCCACTGTTATTACAGGTTCTTGTTTAAGGTAAGGTTGACTCAATGTGATTTTGAGATCTCTCCCTTTCTGGCATGTTTTCTGTTGAGACATTTGTGAAAAGGAGGCTATGGTGGAGTTGGGGAGACCCATTAAAAAACAATTTTGTGCACTACTATAAAATAGGTAAAATGAGAAAATATTGCCATCCAAGTGGGTTGCCATACTTTCCATGCAACATATCCAAGTCACTGCAGGGATGGGATGATTGAAGAGTTTAGTTAAAGGTAGCTGGTTTTATAAAGGTCCATGTAAGAATTTTAAGATTGGAGAGATGTTTGATAATAAAAGTTACCACTGCAATAGAACTGGCAGACAATGAAGATCCAGGCATGAATACTGATGGAGCAAGCATTTTTTAAAGCAACGTTCAGGAGCTGCTGCCTTGGGCCAATTTATTGAACTCATGGTAGCCCAATTATCTTGCGACTAATGAAGAACTTATACTGAAAATAGCAATGAGTCTCCCCAAACCTGTGTGAGTGTGTATGAGATGGTTCCTTGGTCAGTCCCCCCAAGAACAGTAACAACTATTATCTCAGTTTCACAGGCTACCAGGTGTTACTGGGTTCATGCAGCAACTTTGTACAGACTGAATATAAGTTATGTTGTGGTAAAGTGACTGCAATTATACACCAGAATTTTTGCAAAAAACAAGATTTACCATCTGCAAAGAACGTGTGGAACATAAACCTGAAAAAAGTTGTCAAAACAGTGAAATATTTTAAAAAAAACCCTAAAAGAACATGTGTATCTTGAGATTAATCCAACAGAAGACCATACCAAAAGATTTTCTGTGACACAAGTTAGGTGCAATGAGGTATAACTTACTGGGTTGCCCTCAGTTATCAACCTTCTGGTATGAAGTTGATGACCTAATATTCTACAGTATATACTTCCATGCAGTTCTAATTCAGGTAAATCTTCCCTTTATGACAATTGTTCTGGGATACATCCTGGCAAACTGGGCAATATCTAGAAAGTGATTTATACTCACTTGTGAACATAGAACACAGTACTTACCACTGCTGGCCTGTTAATTCAAACAAGAATTCAAATAGACCAGAATGACTTAAGACAGTAATGTATAATCGGGCACCAAGCAACTTTAAAACTAGAGGAGACTATCTTGAATTTTGTGAAGTTTTATCATTAGAGGGAAAAGAATATATTATTATCATTCAACTTTCTATCCTCTCCCCTTTCCTTTACCCTATTCTTTGTTTCTGTCTTGAGTCAAACGTCATAATTTTAAGGTACAACAAGCAAACACAAAACACAATACTAGAACAAGTCATTTAAAAACTTTGCTCAATCAGTCTCTCCTCTCATGATAAGATTCTCTGTGTGCTGTTAGACTGCCATTTCAATGCCTATCTTATTCAATGAATAAGATAACAAGAACATACAAAGAATACATTTTTAAATTATTCGGTGTTATAGTATCAAAACTGCACGACAGACTTATTAAAAAAGCAACCTTCAAATTTATTTGCATGGTTTATTAATAGTCTCTAGCTTGCATTTATATTAACAAGCAAGAGAATTTTCCATTGTTTACCTATCAGTGCATAGCCAATTTCAAGAGAGAAACTGGAAACCGTCAAACAGCTCCAGTCATTAACACGGGCTGCAGATCATAAAGGTACACCTAAAGTGAATCCAAACATACATAGCAAAGGCACAGTTTACATGATTAAAAAGTAAGAAAAAGGAAATCTGTGAGTTACCATTTCAATGGTTTACTTTTTCTTAACAACCTGCTAAAATTAATCAAATATTTATGTGCTACTTTGACAAGATAGTCCCATGTGAAAGATTTATAGACTAGGAATATAATGTATGTGTAGCAACACTGTAATAGAACTCAGGGAGTATCTGTACTGCAGAAATGGCTATGAAATGTGCAGACCTGTTATGTCAACATAATCAAATCATACAAATTCCAATCCAATTAAAAATTACAAATTGTAATGTAAACTATTAAATTATACAGGTATTCTTTTCAAAATCAAATGCTGCAATGAAAAAAAATCCCATATAAAACGTATCAAAACATAAATTACATTTCAAAGTCTGTACATGATTCTTCTCATAAAAAAAAGCACTGAAGACACAGAAACACACATACTCTGTACAGTATTGCTTATCTTGGTCTTTAAAGGTCTACAATCACTAAAATATTTTTTAAAACAAAGAAGTCTGTGTGTGTAGTTTTGTAGCACCATCTTAACTAAAATAAAAATGAGTTCAATACCATTATTGATCAATGCAATCAATACAATGTGTTAATATATTTCTGAGCCATTTTTCTGAATTTGGCCACCTCCAGGCAAAAGAATTTGGTTAAACATTAGTGCATAGCCTACCCTGTTACTTCTTTTTGGTACCATATATTTTTCCTGTTAAAACCTAGGTTGGGGTTCCTTTCATTTATAAAGGAAATTAACAGGGGCGGGGGGAAATATCTGCAGAGTTCATTCACTGCAACAAAGGCATACAAGTCATTCTACTCTCTCACCTGGATTCTAGCTGTATTTCAAATCTGTAACAACGGCCTTACCTATACGTTACCTATAGCTAAAGAACCCCCTTACAAATATACTTTATCAGTGAGATAGACAAGCTGTCCATTACACACACCTTGGACAACCCATCACATGCAGAACAATCCTGTGTGTAACCATAGTTCATCTCTCTTTTTTGGTTATTGCTTTAACCAAAATTAATAAAAAAAAATATTACAATCAGAGTTCAAGATATACATGATGTGCAATGAATTTCCACTATATGTTGCACAGCAACAGTATATTATAAAAGCAGCTTCCCTGCAAAAACTGTAATCAACCCTAGATTTAAAAACAGCAATTCTTTATCTTTGTGTTTGAAAATATCTGCCGGAAAGGAAAGTCCACACATGTGGCATGTCATTGTTGCTGCACTGTATCTGGTTTGGGATTAGTTGTTGTATATAGGCATCCGAAGAAAAGCATTGATTACACATCAGAAGGACTACAGTTTCCAGCATACTGAAGAGATGTTCAATTTTGTCTTTGAAAACAAGGCACCATCATTAGGCTTCTGACTGAAACTCTGCCTCATCCATCTGAAGAGTGTCATTATCACCCAATAATTCTGTTTCAGGCACTGAGCCTTCCTCCTCCTCCTCCTCCTGGACTAGACTCTTAGCAACATCTTCTGTCATATTATGTGCATCTTCAGTCCCTTCAGGGAGGAGAGCAGCCCTATCAGCCACAGAAGCATTGGAGGGGGCTGTTGTTACATATCCTGTACTTGTGGAACCACTCCCACTATGATGGGACCCTGGTTTTGGAATAATCTGAGGAGCCATCTGCTGAGCAGCCATCTGCATTGGGATCTGGACAGGATAAAAATTTGGTAAATAGGCTCCATATGCTGGCATTGGCTGGTAACCATTGACGGGAATGTAGAGCTGAGGAGGTGGGACCATAGGTCTTATCTGTCCTTTCATTTGTATGAACTGTGGCTGAGGAAAAGCTTGTGTTTTCTGTTTTGGCCCAACATACCTAGTGTTGCTGACATTACTAACAGGGCTTGTGCTCAGAGAACTGGTTTGTGTGGTGTTGCTCGCACCAGAGGTCTGAGCAGAACTGTTATAATTAGACAAGTTCCCCCATGTTCTCAGTCTGTTGTAGATGTCTTTAAATCTTGGCCTTCTGTTGGGAAATTCATTCCAACATTCTAACATTAGTGAGTACATCCATGCAGGGCAGTCATCTGGACATGGCAAAACTTGCCTATTTCTTATCATTTCAATGACATCTTGGTTGGAATAGCCACAGTAAGGCTGCAAGCCATAGCTGAAGATCTCCCACAACACCACTCCATAAGACCAGATGTCCGAATCAATGGAAAACTTGCCATACATGATTGCCTCAGGGGACATCCATCGTATGGGGAGTGGATTGTTTCCCATTAGTTTATAGTAGTCGGCAGAGTAAACTTCCCGGAAAAGACCTAAATCAGATATTTTCACATTAAGCTTGTCAAACACTAGTACATTTCTAGTGGCTAAATCTTTGTGGACAACATGGTGGCTTGAAAGATATTCCATTCCTGCTGCTATCTGTGTCACAATATGAAAGAAATCAGCAGGCTCCAATGTAGACTTCACAGTCTTGTCATCATCAGTGCTACCAACATCAGAGTGAGGAGATCTCATCACCAGGAACTCATGAAGATCGCTGTGAGAACAATAGCTAAAAATCATGCTGACTGGCTGTTCTTTGGTCACTATCCCCAGTAAGCAAACCACATTAGGGTGCTGCAATCTTGATCTCATCATTGCTTCATGTTTAAATTCTTCACGGAGGGCTAGGTCTGCTTTATCCTTGAGGGTTTTGATGGCAACTGTTTGTGTTTGCTCCCCTGGAGTTGTCCCAAACAGGTGACCCTTATAAACTTTTCCAAACTTCTCTTCACCTAGCTCCTCCATAAACCTCACAGTGGACAGACTGATCTCTTTCAGTTTTGCCTGAAAATAACAAAGGGAGGGGGGAGTCCATGTCTTACATTCAGTGTGATATTTAAATCTTACTTCAAGGTAAATTTATTAATTTTTTAAAACATTCCTGCAGGAAGAAAGCTTTGAATCATAAAGTACTCTCAACTCGCTAACATCCCAGAAGTATCCTGTTAGTTGTTTTTTTAAACCCTTACATAACAAATAAACAAAGGCAAGCAACTGTGGCAAGAAAAATAAACTATCAGACTTTTTAATGAATAGATAAGATGGGCACTTATCTGGTTAACTGTAGAGCAGATTTTGTGCCCTGCAGGGAGTTGTCTAGATGACCTTTGAGGTACCTTGCTATTCTAGGATTCTAAGGCCATCACTTCAACAGCATTTATTTATTTTATTTACTTATATCCAGCCTTTCCCCCAGCCCTGGGTCTTAGGACAGCTTACAAAAATTAAGACAAATAATAGGTAAAAACTCATAGCACTAAAAACATGCAAAAGTTAAAATACAATTAAACTATTGAGAATTAAAAACAATTTTAAAAAATATTCATTAAAAATCAACAAACATAAACAATACTGCACATTATTAGAAGCCCTTTCCCCATATGCAGTCAGTTCCTAATGGTCTAAAATGTCTTCTCCCACTGGCAGAAAGAAAATAAGGGAGGAACCAATCCAGCCTCTCCAGGAAGTGAGTGCCAGAGCCTGAGAGCAACCACTGAGAAGGCACTCTCCTGTGTTCCCACCTGATATACCTGTGAGAATGGTGGGACAAAAAGAAGGGCCTCCCCTGAAGATCTTAAAACCCAGGCAGATTCATATGGAAAATTACAGTACAGTGGGCCCTTGCTATCCGCTGGGGTTTGGTTCCTGGACCACGCATGGATCCAAAAACCATGGATGGTCAAGTCTCTTTTATACAATGTCATAGTAAAACAGGTGTCCCTTACACAAAATAGCAAAATCAAGGTTTGCATTTTGGGGGGCTTCCACCCCCCTGGAATATTTTCAAGCCATGGATGGTTAAATCCGTGGATGCAGAATCTGTGGATACGGAGGGCCAACTGTTCTTCATATAACTTGGACTCAAGCCATATATACTTTTTTGTTATATTCTGACCAAATTGATACTATTTTTTTACAAAATGATCCAAAATTTATAATAATTAAGTACTTAATCCAATAACCACAGGCCCTAGTCTCTGAAGTCTTTAAGTTTAATAGACTATCATGCACATGCATGTGTACTTAAGCTAATTAAAGCAGTTCCAATCCCTATGGTTTGTTTCATAGGGCTTTCCATGTTTTTGGTATTTTGTACCTTTTTGCACCTGAACTGAAGCCAAACAATCAAGAATCCAGTAAAAGGTAGGCACACACTGGGATACTTTGATGTGGCTGACAGATGTCCATTTTAGCATTTCACAAGTGAAGACTGAAACTACTAGATGGGTCTGATCAAGATAGTGTTTTGTTTTGTTTTTAATTGGTACCTGTTTGTGCTGATTAATGAGAGGCATTTCCATGTCCTGGCTAGGAGATGCCATCAGCTGGCGACGCTGTGGAGTAGTAGCAGAAGCCTTCTGCTTGTTTCTGCACATGCAGACTAAGAAGAAAAGGCAGGCAATAACCAAGGGGATGGCTATGCTGGGCACCAGGATGTAGAGGATCCCCATTTTACTGCTGTCACGTGGACCTGTTAAGATTAAAAGTATATCATGTTTTCAGATGGACTTTTAAACATCCAAAACCACTGCAAAACAATGACAGCAGTTAGCATAATGAGATGAAATTTAAGCACGCACGTGTATGCACACACAGGAAAACATAATGATAAAAGAAAATTATATTCACCACCAACTAATTTAATTTATAAGTAGTACTGGGTATAGTCTAAAACAGTGCTAGACAAAGTGGTGGTCCCTGGCACTTTGGGGGGAGAATAATTGCTGGTCCCCCATATCAGATAGCCTGAGAAGCACTGTTCTAATAGACTTGATATTTAAAAGAAATAAAAAATGTACAGATCCAACCAATGAGTACCAGCTCTTGTTACAAAACAGATTATGTATGCATAGCCAGTGAGTATCAACTCTTAGCACCCTATAGCTGCAGCATCTCAGATCTGAGTAGACAGGTATTAAGGAATACACTGTCAAAGCAGTTTATGTATATATGGCCAGTGAGTACCAAATCTTGTACTTTCTGGTCGTATATACATAAAACACTTTGACAGTGTAATCCCATACCTGTCTACTCAGATCTGAGATGCTGTAGCTATAGGATGCTAATGCACATCAAATGGCTATGCCTACAAGGACTGTTCCATTTACTTCAAAAGAAAAGGCAAAAGCTTCATAGGCACATTGTGAAGTAATCATCCATTGAAATGAATGAGACAGGCTGCCCCAGAGTAGCTTCAGAACTTATTTGCCTATACAATAAATAACATAACTGGCAATGACACATATATATGATTTTATCTTGTATGCATATTGACCTTGTAACTTACCAGCGATTGCTCTTACTCACTAAATCGAAAACACATCTGCTAACCTAAATTACAAAAATAGGAAATGAGTATTGTGGTATTTTACCTATGGGATTGAACACCTCTCATTTAGAAAGGGAAAATGTAAGAAGTGTTCTCTTGGAACTGACCAAAATAAAAGAGTACTGTCTGAGCTATCTGTTCAGCAAAGTTAAATGTGTGTGTGGTGGAGTCCTGCCTGGACTGAATCATGCTTAATTTAGTGTAATAGTTATATCCTGCTTTTATGTAAAATTAATTAAAACAGCTCACAGGAAAAGCAGGTTAAAACAGTAGGACAAAAACAAAAGCTGTGTCAAAATCAGTAGGAGTAATGACAATAAAACAACATCGGTTCTAGTATTAATAAAGACAAGACACAAGGAGGGGACCAAGAATACAGGAACCAGCTTGTTCCAATAAACCATGGCTTATACTAACTACTGTTTGCCCTTGTTATATGTAGAAATAAAAACCTGTAAGTTTAAAAATAGAAGTGACTGTTCCTAAACCTGCAGCTGCACTGGAGGAGGAGACTGGAGGAGGTAAGTGCCTGAGCCCAGGACTCACTGAAACTCATTCCTGTAGCATTAAATGAAGGTGTGCATTACATTTGAATCTGCTCAGTGTCTGCATGGCCTAGGCCAGAAACTTCCTAAGTGATGTGGGCCTTTCCCTCAAAAATACAAGTGGCTCTATAACATTTTAACCTGCAAGTTCTATTTATTTTTTCAGTTTAGATCCCACCACAGGCATCAAGATAGATTCAGGGTGTCTAGCAATAATTTAAAAACACAGAACTCAACCAATACTTACAAGTATAGAGTGCTGTTGTGCTAGAAGGCAAAATGCCAAAGCATATTCATCCATACCATGTATAAATAAACAGAGCAAAAGAGGAGGCTGTGTTCTGTGATTTCTGAGAAGAGTTGTAAATCAAGCCTCCTCTCCTAGGAAAGATTTTACAGTGCTACTTTTTAACTTGGTCTTTGTCCCTGCATTAGACTATGCAGCTCAGGAGAACAGGTTGTTTACCTGTAACTGTGGCTCTTTGAGTGGTCATCTGTGCCCTCATACAAATGGGTTTCTGTGCTGTGCAGAGTCCCCATTTGGAACTTTCTATAGCTGAGTAGCTTGGAGGGAATCCTCCCACCCCTGTACCATGATTCAGTCTGCCAAGCTACTGTTCCCTCAGTTTCGAAGTCCACCATAAAACTTCAGGGGCATAATAGAGGGGACGGTAGGGTGGGTTTGTGTGAGGGCACAGATGACCACTCAAAGAATCACAGTTACAGATAAGGAACCTGTTTTTCTTCTTCATGGTCTCTGTGCCTCACACAAATGGGTGACTGTTGAGTTTACCAAGGATGGTGGTAAACCAAGAATCAATGACCTGCCTGTCCAAATCTAGGATCCACTCTGGCTCTGATATCTAATCTATAGTGCTGTTTAAAGGTTGATGGCTGGCACCTCAGAGATCTGTGAGGGATATCAGCTGAAGAACAGCCACTGAAGAGGCTGTCGCTCTGGTAGTATGTGCCCTAAGAGCAGTAGGCAGAAGCCAGTGAGCAAGTTAATAACAGATTCAGATGACTTCTACCACCCATTTCGATAGGTGTTGCATCGACATAGGGTGCCCATGTTTTGGCTTCCCTTAACAAACAAAGAGTTTATTCGTAGAATGGTAGGTTGAAGTATGCTGAACATAGTATGCCAGGGCATGATGAATGTCCAATGTATGCACTGATTTCTCTAGGTGAGGATAGCTGCAGGTAGAAGGTTAGTAATACAATATCCTGGCCCAGATCAAATTAATAAGTAGGAAGGAGGTGTCAGGACAGAGGACAACCTTATTGTGGTGGAATGATAGAAATCGTTCATCACACCTAAGTGCAGCTCACAGACACATTCACTATTAAGAATATCACCTTGAGAGTCAGAAATCTATCATCTGTAGGATCAAGAGGTTCAAATGATCTTGACATCAGCTGTGGCAGTACCAATGAGAATAACTAAGTTGCTGCTGGAGACTGAACAGGAGGGTAGAGATGCTGTAAACCCTTCAAGAATCTCTTCACTATCAATTTGGGAAAGAAGGTAGTGGGGGAAAGATGAAGGAGCTGGCTGATGAGCTACTGTAGGCCACAAGGTATACTGTTAGTGAAGAAAATGCCAGACCTTTCTCACATAAGTGCAATAAGTAGTGTAACACCATTGATACTGATGCTGCAATGCTTCCTCCAACCTGGATATAGCAAAGGAGAAAAAAACTTTTCTATTTGTAGATAAGCCTGGAAAACAACTGCCAATCTTGGTGAAGTCAAGGGGTCACCCTCCATGCTGTCAGTTGCAGCATCTTGAGATCTGGGTGAAGCACTCTGCCACCCGAGTAGGAGAGGAAATCCTCTAACAGTGGAGGTCAGATGGTTCAGTCCTTGGAGAGCTGGAGAAGAGGAGAAACCAAGGTTGCCTCAGCCAATACAGTGCTATGACAATTGCATTGGACCTGTCCCTGCTGATCTTCGCAACCACTTTCTCTAATAGAAGGAACGGGAGGAAAAGGTACATGAGACAACCTGATTGTGTGAGTAGGAACATACTGCATCTCCTAATGAATTGTGTCCTCTCCCTGCTCTTGAGCAGAACAGATGGCATTTCTTGTTGGATGAGGTGGCAAAGAGACAACCCCAAGCCTTGGCAATGAGATCGGTACTAAAAATCATGAGAGTAATACCTGTTCCTGTATGAAGGTGAATAGGACCAATATGACTGAGGGATCTCTTTCCAGGTGTTCTTAGTGGTACCTGCCATGTAGGAGACTGCAATAAAGAGAGAATCTTCTCTATACATGTATTCTCGGTAATGGGTGAGAAGATGCGTATGAGTATTCCCTCTGAAAGGGAGATCATTCTCAGTCCAGCAACAGTGGCGAAGTTCTGGTTACATGGTCTGCCAGAGGAGACACCATCAGTACTTGAGGCTGAACTGATGCTCTCCCTGTTTGATCTGGTGCAGAGGAGAGTGAAGGAGTAGGATCTAGATCGATCACTGGCACCGATTCCATAAGCTCCAGGAGAGACAAAATGGCTACTGGTCATGCTTGGAATTTTCTTCTCTTCTTCCAGGCAGCGTTCATGCGGTACACTGGAGAAGGTGACCACTTACACCATGACACACTTACGTGAACCTTAAGAGGTCTATGTCCATGTGTCAAGGACATCATTCGTGTCAAACCCCCAGTCTCCAGCATAGGTTGGACAGCTGGGGTAGGACCCTGCCAAGCAGAAGCGAAGGACATCATGGAGAGATGGTCGGTATCGAACATGCCGATTCCAAGGTTGGTTGTGGCAGATCTGAAGAAGTCAACACAAAGAAGTCCTTGTTCTTATGGTGCTTCTGCATTTTAGAGGCAGGCACAAGGCAAGAAGATCTACACGACACTGCTGCCTCAGTGACTTATAAGGCCTTCTCTAAGCAGTAGGATTTCAGCCTCATGGCTTCATTTTTAAGAGCTTGCAAGGTGAATCCATGGCAAATAGTGCACTTTTGCATGTTATGAGCCTCTCCCAAACAGAACAAACACTTAGAGGGGGCATCAGATAAAGAAACCTTGCATCTGCAAGTGATACAGTGTTTAAACAAAGAACAAGGAAGAAGAGGCCATAAGAAGGAGGCAGAGGGAAGAGGACACTCAAAGTAAAGAGTAAATTTATTTAGTCAAAAGACAAGAAGAAATAGTGCAGAATATTAGGGAACGAAGAAAAACAGTCAGTCTATGAGAAAAGACAAAAAGAAGCTAGAAAATAGCCACTCAACAAGCAAAAGTCACAAATGAAGTATCTTTTTTGGTGGACAGAATAAAACTGAGGGAACGGTAGCTTGGTGGGCTGGATCATGCATACTAGGTATGGAGGGGGGAGTGATTCCCACCAAACTACTCAGTTCTAGAATATTCCAAACAGGGTCTCTGCACAGACATGAAAACCCATTTGTGTGAGGCACAGAGACCATGAAGTAGACAGACTTTGCTTTGCTGGACAGAGGGCCAGCTGACCTGCTTCTGTTCACATATGAACAGCAATATTAAACTTGAGAAGGCTGAACAGCTGTTGCTTGTGGATGGTCATTAGACAAACTTCTTGTCCCACACTGCAAATTCACATCCTTTCTCCAGTGCTTAGCCTCATTTTTTTTCAAACTAAAAGGTACGGGTAGCCAAAGGTCCAAGCAGTAGATGGGGTTCTGTATGTCAAAAAGGTAGGGTGAACATCCCACCCCCACCCCACTTGGACTACAAACCACTGGTGACACAGGGATAAAAAACAAACCAGTTTCACTAGTTTTCAGGCACTTAAATGCCCCTGACTTCAAAGTTAATAAACAAAATATAACACAGCATTTCAGATTATTTTCTCTTACCTAAGTATAACAAAAAGGTCCTTAACAGTGATTTACTTTATAGATCTTTTTACTACAAACACTCTAAAAGCAGGAAAAAAAATTAATACATACTACAAGAAGGAACTTCACACAGTTCCATGCGTACGTTTTTGTTTTGAGTAAAACACCAGGGGCCTTCCATTTGGTTTCCAGGGTTGCGACAGTATGCGTGTCCCCCTCCAAGCTCTGGAAACTCTGTGCTTGTCAAGTCATGGGAATGGGGATGTTGAGAGTCCCAATACTGACAATTGTGGCCAGACTTGGTGACACTGACAGTCCCTCGATAATCAGCCCCAGAGCCATTGTAACATTGGTGATCTGCAAGAAGTAATTTTACAAAAGATCCAAGATTAATTGGAGGAGGCAATCCCCTCTTTCCCCTTGAAAAATACTTTACTATTCCCAGTAAAATCTATTTTTGGACCAAAGATTGTCAGACAAAAGCAAATCTGCAAAATGAAGTAGTTTAATACTGTATGTATCAGCCATTTTTAACAAACTCTTTCCCTTCAACATGATTTAAGCTCTGTGTTGTAGATAACCCTTCTGGCTGCATGCAAGATTAACTGCTTGATCCAAAACTGAGAAACATGGGGAAAGCTTGAATTGCAGAAGCAAACTAGTGTAACACAGGATGTATGACTTTCCAGTCAACTGGATGGATATGGCAGTGGTGTGAAAATAAAACAGATTACTGTAGAATAAACAAAAATATGTAAGTGTTATTAAATTATGCCATCTATGCACATGAAAAGGGGGATGAGCATGCTAGCTTCACTTCTGTCATTGTTCTCCGTCTGTGCACAGAGGGTGGACTTTCTGCAGCAGGGAAAAAGAACTTGCAAGAAGAACCTCCACAGACAGAACACCCTTCTCATTACAGATCTATGGTGGTTGCTAAGAATGCCACATTGGTTACTTACCATGAAGGTGCATTCTAGAGGGGAGGGATGATACAGGTCCTTAGCTGTGGGTTATGTCAGTCACCGCCGAGGTGGAAGCAGGAAGTTACATTAAGGTCTTCGTAATTCAAATCTCGTTGTCTCCTCCATCCTGAGTCCACAAGGCCAGTTCACTGACTAGCAAAGCCCCGAAAGAAAAGAAGGAGAAACCGAGTAACATTGAACGGCCTGAGAACAAGATTGAAGGCAGTTGCCCTATTTCAGGATACGTTCTAGGATGCAGTCACTGGGTGGGGAAGGACCCGTATCATCCCTCAGGTCATCCCTCTAGAATGCACCTTCTACGGTAAGTAACCAATGTGGCATTCTCTGAGGGGAGGGGATGATATGGCTCCTTAGCTGTGGGACATGCCCAAGCCAGATTGAACGAGAGGGTGAGAAATGACTGCGGAAAAGGAAAACTATCAGTCGTTGATCACCTCCTGGAGTACTCTGCAGCCAAAGGTGACTTTGGCAGACCAGAATTTGTCCACCTTATAGTGCCTGATGAAGGTGGAAGGAGTGTTCCAGGTTGTGGCCCTGCATCCCATCGACGCCTGTGAGAAAGAGACAAACAGGAAATCACAATGCTGGAAGGGGGCCGTGTGGCTGATGTAAATCTTCAAGGCTGCCATCCAGCTTATGCCACAGCCTCTCCTTTGGGTGTGTTGGGTTTGGACAGAAGGAGGGCAAAACGCTCGGTTGTGACACATGGAACTCAGAAATGAACTTTGGCTTGACCGAAGGGGTCAGGGTGAAGTGTCACGAGATCTTTGCTGAAAGAACACAGGCGTTCTCTCACTGAGAGTGTGGCTAGCTCTGAGACTCTCCGAGCCGAAGTGATGGCCACTAGGAAAGCCACCTTGATGGTGCAGGTCCTAGTCAAAACCTTACAAAGAGGTTCAAATGGCTGCTTCATCAGCTAACATAGAACTATAGAGAGGTTCCACGACAGGAACCTGTGGTGGACAGGAGGTGAAATTATGGAGGTGCCCCTCAGGAAGCACTGAATGTGTGGATGTGATGACAAGTGGGTTCCGCTGTGTCCTGTGATGAAGGCGGGAGGGCTGCCTCCTGTCTCTTCAGGGTGTTGGGACGAAGTCCCGCATCTAGGACGTGCCTCACTGATGCCTCCTTGCAATTCAGCTGTCGTGACGCACACCACGTTTTGAAGGTCCACCCTGTGGCTTCTTAGATTCTCCTGGTGGAAATACATCTTGAGGAAAGCAAAGTGTTGATGACGGAATCCTTGTAACTGTGGTCCCACTAGGCCTGCTGCTCAACCTCCATGCTGTCAGTTGGAGCCAGCTTAAGTCTGGATGAAGAATTGGTCCCTGGTGTAGCAGATCCACCCGCTGTGGCAGGCGCCAGGGGTCCTCGGTCGCCATTTCCACCAGGTTGGAGAACCAGGGTCTTCTCAGCCAGTGAGGAGCCACCAGGACTACTTGTGCTTTTTCCTGGCAGATCTTCCGACACATCTTCCCTATGAGTGGAAAAGGAGGGAACAGGTACAGAAGGCCTATTGGCCAGCAGGATTGAAGGGCGTCTGTGTCCTCGGCGTTCTGGTGTGGAAATCTGGAGAAGAACCTGCCCAGTTTGGCATTGGATCCGGTTGTGAACATGCCCACTTCCAGCGGGCCGAACCTGGCCTGAATTCCGTGCAATACCTCCTGGTTCAGTTCCCATTTCCCTGGGAGGACCAGGTTCCTGCTCAAGTAATCTGCTAGCTTATTGAGCTCCCCCTGGAGGTACTGAGCAGTAAGAGACAGCACCATCTTCTCTGTGCATTGGAAGAGGTGATCTGCCTCTAGCTGTAGGGACCTGGATCTCGAGCTGCCCTGCTTTGCTATGTAAGAGCGGGCTGTGGTGTTGTCTGTCATTACCATTAAATGTCGATTCTTTAGGAGAGAGGTGAAATAGTGGAGGGCCAGGAGTGCTGCCCGTAGCTCCAGCCAGTTGATACTGTGCAATTGCTCCCGAGGGCTCCAGAGCCCCTGTGTCACTTGCCCTTGGTAGTGTGCTCCCCAGCCCTGCAGGCTCGTGTCCAAGGTAACCAGGACCAGGTGTGTGATTGTGAACGGGGCCCCTTTGGATATTGAGCTTTCCTTGGTCCACCAGACCAACGAGTTCTTCACCTGCTGAGGTATAAGAAGGAGGAGGGACATCCTTAGTGTGATCTCCTTCTGATAGGGGATGAGAAAGGCCTGTAGGGGTCTGGAGTGGAAACACACCCAGGGAACCACCCCAATCACTGAAATCATGAAGCCTAGCAATCTGGCCAGTGAGGACAGTGGAACAGTCCTCTGTGATCTCACTATGAGTGCCTCCTACCAGAGCACTGCCTGGCGCTCCTGACAGAGGGTAACTTCAGATTTGGAGGTGTCCATCTGTACTCCCAGGTAGACGATGGTGCATGCAGGAGTCAGGTTGTTCTTTTTTAAATTTACCAAAAGTAAATACATGTTCCTGCAGGTAGTGAATTTTGGTCTGCAGATCCCTTCTCGCCTTCAACAGTGAGGAGGCCCTGAGCAGGATGTTGTCCAGGTAAGGATATAGATGGATTCCCTGGGACCTCAAGTTGGCTATTAGGACCACCAGGACCTTGGTGAAGACTCTTAGCGCAGAGGCCAGCCCGAAGGGCAGAGACCTGAACTGGAAATGTTGATGCCCAAACGCAAAGCGGAGGTATTGCCTGCTGTCCTCGTGAATCATGATCTACAGGTATGCTTCTGATAGATCCAGGGAGGCTAGAAAGTCTCCTGGTTGTAGGGCCTCCCTAATGGACGTGAGAGTCTCCATCCTGAATTCATAGAATCATAGAATTGCAGAGTTGGAAGAGACCACGAGGGCCATCCAGTCCAACCCCCCTGCCACGCAGGAAATCTTGATCAACACAGGAGTTGGTGTACTTTAGATGGACTGGAGGATGCCGCCCTTCTTTGGAACTGTGACGAAGGAGTACACCCCTGAGAAACGTTGAGATTCTGACACCTCTTCTATGGTGGCGATGTCCTGTAGGCAGGATATGGCGGTTGTCAGATCCCTTGCTTTTGGGGTTTTTTGCGGAACTTGGCCTTGTGTTGAACTCAATCTGGTAGCCCTGGGCTATCGTGGCTATAACCCACTAATCTGCCGTTGAGTTTGACCAAGTCGCAAGGAACAGGTTGAGTCTGCCACCCACTGCGGGCAACTCAGAGTCAGGATTGTTGACGGGGACCTCCCTTTGCTGTTGGGAGGTTCCCCTTCGGTTGGTGTTTGACTGGGCCCCTGAGGCTTGGCGGATGACGTAATTTGGCTTTTTGCCCAAGCAGGGCAAAAAGAGCTGTAGTTCCTGTTTCCCAAATCCTCTTGAGGAACGAAAGGAATGGGAGGACTGAAAGGAGCGTCTCCTACTCTTGTCCATCTTCTTGAGGGCAGAACGCATTACCTGCTTCTTGTCCTTGGTTTCAACCAGGATGTCCTTCAGAGCCTCCTCGGCAAAAAACTTGAGGCCCTTGAATGTGGTGGTAGAGCTGCTCTGGTGGGAGCATCCACTTGCCAGTGCTTCAGCTATATTGATCTTTTAGCTAGCATTAGGGCCCCGATGGACCTGGCCAACAAGATCATGGAGTCCTGTGCTGCGTCTGCCATGAAGAAGAGGGTACGTGAGAAACTTCTGAGCGGCTTATGAAGTACCCTCGGGTCCAAGTCTTGTACCTCCATGAGCTCCTGAAGCCAAACGATGGCGGCCCATGAGAAGATATGGCCAAGTTGGCTTGTACCCCCAGAGACGAGGCTTTGTGAGCTTTCCTAAGGGCCCCGTCGGTCCTTTTCTCATCTGGGTCTCGTAGAGAGCCCTCACCTTCTTTAGGAGCCAGAAAATTGGAGACAAGGGAGGTGACTGGCTTGTCAACCCCTGGAGGCTTCAGCCGTTCAAGGTGATGTTGGCTGGCTTTGTAATACTTCTGGCCCATCGTGGTGCCCCTCCTTCCCAAGGAGGGTCTGTCCCACTCATCAGTTACCAGATTCCAGAACGCCTCTGGGAAGGGGGACTCTGGTTTCTTAGGACGTGTGGTACGCATCATTGCCACTACCTTTTCACTGGTGGAGGTCATCAAAGGTGTCTGCCCCTGGTCGGAAGAGGAGATTTCAAGGGTGTATAGCATCTTGTTGAGCAGATGGGTGTACCAGTCCCCTTGAAAGAGCCTGTCAGAGGTTTCCTGCTCAGATGCCCCAGAATCATAAATCTCACCCTCCTCCTTATCACTCGGGATTTCCAGTGTTTCGCCATTGGGAATCCCAAATCCCCTGATGGCGTCCATAAGCCAATGCTCTTTCTAGGAGTCTATGAGAGACTCCTTAGACGAATAGTTGGAAGGGGGGGTCCTTCCTCTTTTTGGAGTGCAGGACATTAAGGGCTGCATTTGAGGAACTGCCTTGGCTGCCATGGCGTCAGTCTTAGATTTCCCAGGTGCCTTAGACTGGGCCTGGGAGTGCGGCTGACTGTTGCCTGACTGTCTCGTGGGGAGAGCCCCCGAGGCAGAAGTGCTGGTGCTGGGGCCCTCAGATGAGTCCTCATCCGATAGGAGTGCACTAGAAAGGAGTTCTAGCGCTGCCTTAATGACTCCCTTGCGTTTCTTGTGACGATCCTGAGAGGGTCCCCCCCTGGTGTCACCCATGCTTCCTTGGACCTCGCCCACTTCGGACTCCTCCCCACTGGAAGGGTGACAGGACGAGGCACCCCCCTGGGAATTTCTAGCATCATGGGAGGCCGAGGCCTGGGAGCCAGAAGCCTGGGAGGCTTGGGGGTTGGAAGGCTGAGGCCTGGTGAAAGGAAGTGGCTTGCAAGCCTGTGGCCTGGTAGGCCAAGGCCGAGATCTGGTAAAGCACTGGGGCCTGATGAGCCATGTGGGTGAACAAAGAAGCTGCATCCCCGCCCCCCCCCATCGTCCCAGTGACAGGCCCCCGACAATGAGAGATGGCTCAGTGCGGGGGGGGGGGGTACCGAGGTGCATGCATCTCCGCCTCCCCTTTGGTTCCCTGAGGGGTTTTGGAGAGTGGCCTGCCTCAGTCCCACTCCCCCCGCTGGACCCAAATGTTTGGCTAGGGGTCCACACCTCTTTAAGCATTGTGGTCCCCATGAGTAGAGAAAGAACAATGTGGGGGGCAGGTAGGAAGAGGAAGGCACTTCACCCCCGCTCCCCCCTAGGCTCCCCTGTACCTGACCCGGGGCTCCAGCCCCCACCCAGCTGTGGCAGCAGGGACTGGGAGCATGCCAGGAGCTCCAGAGGGGTGGAGGGTGAATTGCAGCCCCGGAGGAGTCCTCAGAGGCCAGCCTCCTCTGTGCCTGCGCACCAGCCTCCTTCCCCTTCGGTGGGGGGGGGTGCGCCATCGCCCCTTCGGAAGCGCTCCCCGCCACGATGGCCAGGGAGGCTTTCCTTGTTGCCCCTCTCTGGGCAATCACCAGCTGGGGGTCACCCGATGCAGCAATGGCGGTTGCGGCTCTGCTCGTGCTGTCCTGTGTGACCTCAGAGCAGTTGGGGTCGGTGTGAGTTTCCCCTGCCACTCCGGAGGCTTTCCCTGCCTGCGTAGGCTTGCTGCTTCCCGTTGCTTCTGAGTCGAAGGAGGAAGGAGCCGAAGAAGGAAATCCGAAGGGGGAGGGGGGGTGAAAAGAGCAGCAAGGAGAAGCCGGGGGGGGGGGGGAGAGAATAAAGAAAAAGGTGTTTTTGTTTTGTTTTGTTTTGTTAAAAGAGATGGAAATTTGAATTCGTAGGAAGAAAAGTGCACAGGCAAGAGCTTAGGGAACAAAAAAAAAAAGAGAGACGTAAGAATTAGAAAGAAAAAGGATTAAGATAGATGGAGGAGATTTTTCCTACGACCAGCTGGACGAAGCAGGAAGTTAAAACTGGCCTCATGGACTCCGGATAATAATAATAATAATAATAATAATAATAATAATTTATTTATATACCGCCCTTTGGTAACCCAATCAGATGGAGGAGACAAAGAGATTTGTATTACAAAGACCTTGATGTAACTTCCTGCTTCCACCTGGGTGGTGACTGACGTAACCCACAGCTAAGGACCCATATCATCCCCTCCCCTCAGAGATTGGCTACATAAGGAGAAAGAAGGTAGTGCACTCAACTCCATTCTGCTTCCTCTTGTTCACAGACCATATACTTTAATTCTTCCTGCATAGCTGAATGTGTTGTCAGCCTTCTACGTGGCTACCCCTAGGATTTGGAAACCCCTTATTAGGGAGTATTATTATTATTATTATTATTACTATTATATCAGGCTTTTGGAACTGAAGTTTTATAAAGAAAGGGATTTTAAGAAGGTGCTATATTGTTTTAAATGGTAATATTTTTTAAACTGCCCTTTTATAATTTTTAAAGTGACTGGTTTAAATGATTTTTAATAAATGCCACAATTTAATAAATTGTGACGTGGTTAAATGCCAGTACTGCAAGCCACCACGTCACAAGTTCGATTCCAGCCAGCTCCAAGGTTCACTCAGCCTTCCATCCTTTCGTAGGTTGGTCAAATGAGTACCTGGCTTGTGGGGGCAATTAGCTAACACACATTGGAAACTGTTTAATGCAGTTAGATGTGTAAATAGCTATTGCTTAAAACAATTTGTAAGCCGCTCTGATAGCCTTGTGGCTGAAGAGAGGGGTATAAATAAATAAATAAAAATAAATAATATTGTTAATAGTTTCATTCTATTTTAGTGCTGACCTTTTGAATGTTTTAACTACATTGCAGTCATAATGCAAAGGGATCTTGTAGTACCTTAGAGACTAACCGAGAGAAAGAAGTTATAGCATCAACTATAATAGGCTGCATCTGCACCACAGGAATAATGCAGTTTGACACTGCTTTAACTGCCATGGCTCAATGCTATTGAATTCTGAGATATTTAGCCTTCTCTGTAAGAGAGCTCTGGTGCCACAACAAACTATAAACCCCAGGTTCCATAGCATTGAGCCATGGCAGCTAAAGCAGTGTCAAACTGCATTATTTCTGCAGTGCAGATGTAGCCGTAGACTCAGTCTACAACCTCAGATGCTTGGGTGCTACAAGATCCCTTTGCATACTGATATTTCAGGCTAATACAGCTATGTCTATGTCTCTGAATTGCAATCATTGTAATTTGTAAGTGCCTTGAACTCCAGTTTTGGGGGGAAATGGGGTAATTGATGAAGATGATGGTGGTGGTGGTGATGATGATGGAAACAACCTGATGACTGAACTGCATAACTTTTCCCCAAATTCTTACTTTACCACAGTAGGGATGTATATCATTGACCATTTAGTCCTCACATGAAAGGATAAATAATAGCAGTAGTTTCTTCCTGCTGCAAGTGGAGGCAAATATTCCTCTGGGGTATTCTCTCCTTATTTAACATCCCAAAGTGTCTGCACAGAAACATGTTTGTTTTCTATATAGAAAAGAGGGGTTTTTTCCCCTGCAAATACCCAAATGTTTTGCTACAGAGAATAATTCCTCTGCCACCACTTTGGGATGTTGAATACCAAGAGAAAACTAAGCATAATTCTTGCTGGTCTATTATTATTTTCAATAGAATCACCTGATTGTCAGGGAATCCATTTTTTTAGCCTAAGAACAAATAATTATGAACATTCCCTTTCCATCACTACACTAGAGTTAGTATTGTAAAACTGTTGGGGATTTTCCCTCTTTAGGTTATACTTTTCTTTTCTTTTTGATCATTCTCTTCTCCTCTTTTTGTCCTTTCCTTCTTCATTCTCTTGTGACTCTCTGGAGGCATCCACACTAGAGAAATAATCCAGGTTGAAACTGGATTATGTACATGTTTCCTTCCTATGGAATCCTGGGACTTGTAGTTTAGTGAGGCACCAGCACTCTTTTGCAGAGAAGGCTAAAGACCTCGTAAAACTACATATCCCAGGATTCCATAGGGAGGAGCCATGCAAATAATCCAGTTTCAAACTGGATTATTTGTGTAGTGTGGATTCCCCCTCTGTCTTCCAAGACATACTATGTAATTCTGTATGCTCTCTAGTTTTGCTTCACTTCTCTAAACCTGTAATTGTGCTCCCATAATAACGTTTGCATACTTATTATATACCACACCAGTTGCATGAAAAAGTGCTGGTTTGCCACCTCTGGTGCATCATTCTGGGGGCAGAGAAGTTCCCTTGCAGGCATTTTCAGCCCATCATCTTCCCACCTGGTTTACTCCACTGTAGCTTCATGACACCTCAGGTACTTACAACAGTTTAAAGATTAAGCCACAGTATTGTGTATACAACCATTACTGAAAACAATGAAGCTGAAAGCAATTAATATGCACAAAGGCAGCCTTTTCTACCAGGGAGGTATGGCTGTTGTTCAGATACTTGGGGCAGAATCTGCACTCTTAGTAGGAACCCTTATAGTTTACATCACATAGCAGAGTTGGAGAGGAAAGATTTGACATCTGCTGTTTCTCTTTCTCACTGCCATGGAGCACTCCCCTTTCCAGGTTAACTCCAAGCAGCTGACAAAGGGAAAAGCCCAGTGCAGCCCAGATGTTTTTGCACCTCAGAGGAACAAACATCTCGAGCTATGCTGATTTCTCAGAAGAAATTTACAGCTACAAGTGGGTAAAAGTGGAGTGTCAGCTCATGGATTTATCTTACAAAATCAATATAAAAATTGGATTTGGACGTTAAGGATTTTCACATGTATTCCTTCTTAAAAGAAAATAAATACATTAACTCAGAGTCCTTCCTGTTATTGCTTCCACAACTCACCATACTTTTGAGATAGATTGGGAAAAATATAAAAAATAACAAGGCCAAATCTTGGGCTATTTTTCATCAGGGAAGCAAAATTTCACTTCCATCCTGACTTCTTGCACCCAGTTCAGTTTATTCCTTTTTTCAGACTGCTTTCTAATTGCTCTCAAAACATATTCTCTTCTTTTACTGGCTGACTTAGATTTTCGAAGGAACACACCTACAATGGAACACTAGAGGATCAAAAACCCTAAACATAGAACAGTATTTTATAGTCCAGAGGTCTAACATTTTCTTAAAACAAAGAAAAGAGCCTTGCAACACCTTAAATTAGAGGTGGCCAATGGACAACCCATAAGATGTATGCCCTTTTGCAGCCCCAGACCCCTTCAGACCCCTTCTCATCATGGTTCAAAACCTCATCATGATGTAAACCCCATCTAGTTCAAAAAAGAGAGTTGTTGCAACTGAATGCCCCCAATAGAAACAAATGTCCTCTAAGACAAAGCTCAAGGCCTGAGGTGTGTATGTGTTGTGTGGGGGGGAGGGAGGGAGGGATTTTTCTGATGTTCTGTTAAAAAACTAGATACAGTGGCCCCCCTGTATCTATGGATTCTGCATCCACGGATTCAACCAACCAGAGCTCAAAAAAAAAAATTAATTCCAAAAAGCAAACCTTGCTGTTTGCCATTTTATATAAGGACATTTTACTACGCTATTGTATATAATGGGACTTGAGCATCCATGGATTGCAGGGGGTGGGGGCTGAAACCAAAACCCAGCCCATTGTATTTACTTCTGGTGACATCTGGTTTTGGAAAAATGGGAGAATGACAGTTTTGCAGTGGGTATGGCCAGTGACAAGGTCTTCCAGACCTGCTAAAGTTGCTCACTGTTGCCTTACAGATTAACATATAAATGATGATTTATTGGCATAAATAGTGATTCAATTATGGCCTGAAATCACTTCAGTTGATTGCATATGCAAGATTTTCTTACTTTAATATCAGAGACAGAACTGAAGGTATGGTTTTGAGTGAGTTGGTCAAATACAGAGAGTCCGTGGCACATTTTTCCATAACCCTAGACCCACCAAGGGCCATACTACCACACCCACTAATACTGGAAGTGGCTAGAAATTCATTTCCAGTTTTGGAAAAACCTTTTTTTAAAAAAAAAAAAAAATTGAAAGTAGTGGCTACTTCTTGGAGTGCTATTTTCTGTTTCAACAACAACAACAAATGAAACCCCAGGGCTGAAAAGAAAATGGGTGTGGCCACATACACCCCATGAACTGCTTCTTGCCCACCTCTGATTTAAGGCAAGGTGGAGTAACCCTTTTTTCCCCTACAGAGCACAGTGAGGGGATGGTCTAAAAACTAGATGGATCTGATCCACTGCAAAAGGTGGGTATTAATTAATTGATTAATTAATTAATTGGTGTCTGCATAACCAAAAATTATTATACGACTGGAAGCTGTACATGAACCACACATTTTATTAGTAAATACAATGTGTGGGAAAGTAGATTGAAAAAGCAGGAAAGAAAACTTACATCTATTGAGCCGCTCTACAGGTATTCCAATTCTTATACAGTTGGCAGCCTCCAAGGTATCTGGCAGCGGCAGGTCCTCACACTTAGGTGGCTGGAGCTGCATCAGAATGAGTGGATTAGACCTGGCGATGTTGTACTCCTGCCTACAGAGGTCATTCTCCAGAACTTCACACTCATCCCGACATAGCTCTCTGGGCTTTGGCGTCCGAGACCGTTCATCACACAGGGGAAACACGAAGTGACAGAAAGATGGGATGGCAAACTGGGAACACTGATCAGATAAATGTGTGGATGTACCAATCATAGTAAATGCAGCTGAAAAATAAAAAAGGGAGGCTTCATTTAGGTAAATTAAGACTTTGTTTACATAACAATAGAGATGCAATACAACACATTAGTACTGATTTCATATATTTGGAAGATTTTTCAAAGCAAGATACCAAAGTAAAGGCATAAATAAGCGGTAACAACTCTTGAATAGAAAAGTGATGCTACACATACATCTCACTGAATAGAAAAGTGTTGCTACACACACATGTTGTTGTACTTGGTGAGTATGATAACAACACTGCACTCACCAAATCGAACAGGATATACAGACTGTCTTGGATTTTAAGTCTTCATCCAAATAAATTCTGACACTTACAGAGCTATGAAGGTTTAAGAATTAGCTAACATGCATTGGAAACTACCTAATGCAGTGTAGATGTGTAAATTGCTATTGTTTAAAAACAATTTGTAAGCCACTCTGATAGCCTTGTGGCTGAAGAGCGGGGTATAAATAACTCAATAACTATAATAATATAATAACTAAGAATGCAGAATTCTCTGCATGTTCATGAAATAATGTTTTCCAGTGTCCTATGCTGGAAGTGGTAGCACTTAAACTAATATTAATGTGGTTTATGTTTTGTCATACTGCTCACTTATAGTTAAGGTAGCCCCTATGTGATTGCTGTGTTTATGTTCGTGTGCATGCACACCTGAGACTGCACATAAGGGCCGAGGTATATGCAGGTATCCCGATTAATGAAAAAGTAACAGCTTAGAATAAGTGGTCCCTATTCAACAAAAAATCTCAAGCATTCATCCTTTGAGATCAACCACTTACATTTCCTACTGTGCAGAATGCATCCAGCCAAGTCCCAAATGGTAGGCCTGGAAGTCTCCTTCACTCCATCTCTATTTGTAGTATTATCCCCAACCTTTCCTTTCCAACAGCATGTCAACCAGCCATGATCTGAATCTGTTACCTTTATCAGGCCTCTGTCATCTGAACCATGGCTGATTCGGATGGTAAAAAGGAAAGTTTTAATTTATCTTTCCAGTTCCAAGAAGACATGCGCAAACCTGTCTCAAGGTCACACCCTTTATTCTGGAAATCCTATTGAATCCTAGATGTGTTGGGGTGATTAGTGTTTATTGAGCCATAAGATAAAGGCACAATGAACATAATCAAGGATGTGCTGGTCCCATATGTTTCACATCTTATATGTTTCACATCTGATTCGTGGTATTTGAAACTCCAGGGATAAGCCCAGTAAAGTCTAATTTGGATTAAGTTATTTTTTTAAAAAAATAATCATGATGTTGGATAAAACATAATATGCATTTTTTCTACAGAAAATAAACCCATGCCCTACCAACAACAGCAACAACAACAGTGAACAGCACAATTCATACGCAAATACTGAACAGAAATGTGGATTAAAGAAAATTTGACAAGAATATATGATAAGGAGAAGTTAGTATTTCTAAGCTCAGTTATACTGTTCTAGGTGATCTCCACTCCCTTATAAATCAATTCTGAGAACTGTTGTCTACATATTGATATTTTCTTGAACATTTAATATTTAGACAAATAAAAGAGATGATGCATCAAGGGTTTAAAGCAGTGGTCCGGGGACCCCTCAGGGGGCTGTGATGTCCCACAGGTGGTCTGTGAAGGCTTTAAGGCTGCTCAGCCCACCTCCTGCCTGCAGTGGAGTGGCCATGTGACAGGATCCAAGGCAAAGTCTGTCTGTCTGGCTTGGCCTGCACATTGCCATTCAATCTTCTCTAGCCACAAACTTGCAGGAAGAAGCAGAAGAAAAGTATCCTCTCCTCCTCCAGTGCCACTAAGGGAAGGATTATGTAATTGTATGGATTTATGGATTATGTAATTGTATTAGTAGTAGTATTATGGTTTTAAATCTTGAGTTAAGTCTTCGGGGTCCATGACAACAAAAGATATTTAAAGGGATCCCTGGTAAAAAAAAAGGTTAGAGCCACTGGTTTAAAGCATGAACTAGATCCCACATACAGGTATATTTGACCTTCTTAATGCACTGTTTCCTCTTCCACATCACAGCTCAAGACATTGGTTCATCATATTCTACTGATATTCATTTGTTTGGATTAATAAATTAAAAGCATGAGAAACTTTGTTCATACCAACATACCCCAGGAACCCCCCAGGGGGCTGTGATGCCCCACAGGTGGTCTGTGAAGACTCTATGGCTGCTCAGCCCACCTCCTGCCTGCAGTACTATCCATTTTCAATTTGCCACGAGGCCTTCTTAAGAAAAACAAGAATTTTCATCCATGCAAATGCACATCATGAAGGCCCTATTACTCAAATATATACACAGTGGTGCCTAGACACTCTTTCAGATTTTGCATCTCAGTATGCACAGGCACAAGGATAAGCATAGCAGGCAACAACACAGGAGAACGCAATCTGTCCCACTCTTACATAAGCAAGGGTAACTTAAAGAAGCTTCACTTGGGTATCAAGCAACAACAACTCTCCTTCAGGATTGTTGCTGTTCTGTGCCTTCCAATTGTTTGACTTATGGCGACCCTAAGGTGAACCTATCATTGTACGCATCAGGCAGGTGAAATGGATATACCAGATTCTAATGATCCTTTAGGCCAAATGGATGGACATGGCAGACCAGTTCCAACACACAAAGGTAATAATAATTCATTTTTATTTTCCTTCTTACTTTATCAACACCTGGCATCTAAAGCTTTTATTTTTATGGCCTCCTCTGGTTTTCTACAGTCTCTGCAGTACTGGTTGCTGATCCATATCCATGGGGGGATACATTCCCAGACTTAGTGTGGGTACCTGAAATGACGTATAATAGTGAACTGCCATGAATACCATAGAATCATGCTGGAGGTAAGTCTCAGTGCCTAGAGAGACTGCCTCCAGCATGGCTTTATGGTACTCCAGATGCCTAGAGAGACCTCCCCCCCAACAGCATGCACGTGAAACTGTGGGTACCAATCCTACATAAATGGGGTGGTGGTGAAGAGAACCTGTGTTAGGTGGTCACCATAGGACTATTTGAAAGGGGATTTGTGGAACACCAAATATATCAATTTTGAGGGAAATATTGACTTTGAAGAATGGTTGCTACAGTGGGCAATTTAAATAACGTGACAAAGTACTCCCTTCACTCCCAAAGATGTCCTCATTAATCTGTAACATAGGTACTCTATTTTATATAGTTGGGTGTTTTTATAGATTTCTGTACATGGCAAGTAAAGTACACTACTGTAACTGCAGACTACCAAGCAGTTCCCCCATTAGCCATCTTCTCATCTAATCTATGGGTGCATCTTCACTGCAGAAATAAAGCAGTTTGACACTCATCTAAGTGCCATGGCTCCATCCTACAGAATCCTGGAATTTGTAGTTTTGTGAGGCACTAGCACTCTTTAGCAGAGGTTAAAGACCCTTGTAAAACTACACATTCCAGGATTGTACAGGATGGATCTACAGCACTTCAAGTAGTGTCAAACTGCATTATTTCTACAGTGTAGATGCACTCTATATCATATTAAAGAGCTCGTGAAAGTCCCCCCCCCAACCAAGCAGAACACATCATTTTGCAATGATATGGACTGCATTAAAATTATGCCCTTTTCTGTTCACTTCAGTCACGGCTGGGTTAAAGGGAAAGCATGAGCACACCAGAGGCCTGATGTTTGCAGATGACCTCAGTAATCTACTCAAGTATAATGAATTACTAAACCCACTTTAATCAATAGCAAAGTATCCTTGAGCAAGCTGGCCTTAAGAAGAATGCAGATAAGAACAAGGCTGAGATAAGTGACAATACTGGACCTACCAGAAAAGAAATGGTTAGAATGGGGCATAAAAGAACTCAGGGCTTTTATATTGGGATATGCTATTACGAGAATTTACCTCCTTAGCAACGCTGGATCAAATTCACTTGGCTCAGGTGTGGGAGATCAATACAAAGACTTATCTGGCAATAAGCACTGCCCACCCTTGAGCAGTCTCAGCCCACCCTTGACCCCACATATTTCTTCATGTGACCACACACATAAGACTGAACATGCAATAAATTTATGGGGCACAGCCAACATGCATTTTCTGTAATTGTAACTGTAATTCTTCCAGTTGCTACAATAAAAAATTGGCTCCTGGCTGTATCTGTGCATTTCTCAGTTCACACTTACTTATCTCTGGCCAAGTTTGCACACGTTGGGAGATGAGTCGGGATTAATAGGTTATTTTGTGTGAAGAAAATTATAGCCTCAAACTGATGAAACGGAAGAAGCTTGTAGTGTATTGTCCTGAAATAATCTCCGGACATTGGGCAGCTGCTAAACAAGTAGTTACTTTTTCTTAAGCGGGTTATGTTTTCTTGCAGCTGAAATTAAGACGTCAAGATTGTTGAATAAATGAAGTACAGTAGCATCTGCTGATTCACCAACTGCTGATTCAATTATCTGCGGTTGGTGATGGGGGGAAGGGAGGGATCTTCCCCCTGGAGAGCTCCGGTCCCGGGGGGGGGGGGAGTTGATGGCAATGGTGGGAGGAAGGGAGGGGGGAAGGTGATCTAGTCTGCCCCCTCCCTTCCCCCGGGGAGAGCTTTGTTTGCGGCAGAGGCGAAGGGAGGGGGAAGAGGGATCTAGCCTGCTGCCTCCCTTCCCCCGAGAGAGCTCCGGTTGAGGGGGGGCGATGGAGATGGCAGAGGGAGGGAGGGGGAGAAGTGATCGCCTGCCCCCTCCTTTCCCCGGGAGAGCTCCATTTGTGGCGAGGGGGAAGGGAGGGGGAAGAAGGATCTAATCTGCCCCCTCCCTTCCCCTGAGAGGTCTCTCAGTGGTGGCAATGGCAACAGGGAGGCAAAGGGAGAGGAGAAGTTCTCTTTCCCTTCTCCTTTCGCCCCCAGAAAGGCTCTCAGTGGCAGGAATGGCAACAAGTGCGTTTGCTATTATCCGTGGATTTCACCATCCACAGTGGGGCCTGGAACCAATCCCCCATGGATACGGGGGGTCCTACTGTATTCAAATTTTAAGACAGCTGCATGCAAGATGTCTCTCTCTCTCTCTGGCTTTTCTTCGCAAACAAAGATTCAGGAAGGACTCATCCCGTGCTTTCTGCAAGCGCGCTGATGCAAGATGTAATGGAGATAGTATCTTACTCTGTACAACTGACATTGTTGTGACTACACTAGTTGGAAGATTACTGAAATAAGAAGTGCCTGAGGATGAACATGCTCCTAGATGCTCACCAGGATTTCAATGGGCTCCTCAGTTTCTTAGACAGTGGCTGCAACCTGGGAAAGGGAACACTATAGCCAAGGCTCAGAGCTCCTCTTATGGAAGATGTAAGGCTGCTGTTCTGTAGCTAGGAATTACACACTGCACAAATCAAAGAAACTGGTCCCGGGGTTTCAGGAAGTTTTCTGCTCAATACAGACCAATTCCCACAGGTTTCATGCTTCCTATTAGAGCTACCTAGATGTGAAAGTGGATCCCAAGATTACTCAAGCAATTTGAAATTATTATGTATAATTGAGCCATACACACACACTCTATCCAGCTAGATTATTTTTTAGCAGCATTGTCACTGAAAATATGGTGAAGAAGGGCTGGAGAAACAAAGACTTTCAGTATCAAGTTGCAGCAGTATGTCTACAGGAAACAATATAATAAGGCCTGAGCTGGAAAAGAGTGGGATTATGTTCCATGCTATCCTGCTATGGCTATGTATCACTGCCTACAATAGGCAGCTACCTCCAGAACCACTTACTAGGCATGTGTGAACAGCAAAGCAAAAAGAAAATGGGAGAATAGATAAGCCTGCCTCACCAGCTAACCACAGCTAGGGACAGAAAAAGTATTTTAAAATATTTGGAAAATGGTCCGAAAATGGGTTTCTCAAGTGTTGGAAAACCTTGCCGAGAATCTTGGACTGATGGGAATCTTTGTAGTTTGGGGCTTACTCTGCACAGTCCAAATCACAATTTTCAGTAAGTATTATTTGACATTTATTTACTTGATGTGTGAGGATTTTGATGCAAAATGTTGGATAATAAAACCATTAAATACTGCCAAATTCATCACATGCATTCACTAGATTTTAGGTGGATTTAAACCTTCAAATTGATGGAAGGCATCTTCTCAAAGAAAGAGAGCATTATATTTTATTTAGTTTGTACCTGGAATAATTGTTTGTCTTATTTCCCTATACAGATTTTGTATTTTAGAAGAGCAGTGTGACACAGTGTTAAAACAGTAGCTATTAACAGAGAAGAGGCATTTCATGTTGCTGTGCTTTCAATTTTTATCCAGTTTATTCTATTGCAACTCAGAAAGCCAAATTAAGTTATCTTCTGAAGGCTGCTTTTAAATGTTTATTATAATATAGACCAGAAGTTCATATTTCGTGCTCATCTTTTGGGACTATAATCAAATAGCATCTTGACCTTAGTTTTTTCCAGATCTCTATTCTAGCTGATGATGTTTCCAAGATGTTCTAGATATACTTTGCATCTTTTCATAATGTATATTGTACAAATAGACACTATGAAAGATGGGGAGCCAAAGTCTAAATTAGCTCTACACAGGTACATTGGGAGTCACGTAGTCAGAGTGGATGGGGCTGTAGTCCAAAGTGGGCGAAGCCACCATCACTGCTGAGGGTTTCCAATGTATTTGTCCTCCTCAGATGTACAGTCAGTCTTTCAGTCTTTCTCTCTCACCATTGAGCATAAATGCATTTAAGCATGAGAAATTCTGTATATTACTAGGCATCTAATAATAATATAATTTCAAGCATGAGTTACATATCACATCTGTCTGTCTGTCTATCATCTTTTTTTAATTATTTATATTCTGCCTTTCTCCCAGCACAGGATTCAAGAGGGCTCTTTATGTTTGGAAATTTTAGCATAAGAGCTTAGATTATGTATTTCCTTTAAATATAGTCCTCTCAGCCAAAGTTAATTTCCGTAAAACCTTTTCCTCAAACCCCCACTTTCATTGGTTGTTATATGTCTTCAAGTCAACTCTGAATTATGGGACCTCTGGGTGAGGCTGATGATGGGTAGACATACCTGCTTTGAGCTCTGGGATAGGCAAATCGTAAACAGCAAATAGGTAGGAGGCAAATTCTGGAGAAGGAGAGAGCGTGAGATTACACATGCTCCAGAATGCTGCTCCTTCTGAGGAGATCATGGATTTTGAACATCAGGCTCATGCTGCTAAGCAAGCCTCTAAAGGACACTTTAGAGGGTTTTTTTTAAAAGAGTTTTAGAGTAAATTTGCAGATGACACCAAATTTGGAAGAGTAGCTAATACCGTAGAGGACAGGATCACAATTCAAAATGACCTGAAGAGACTGGAGAGCTGGGCCAAAGCTAACAAAATGAAATTCAATACGGAGAAATGTAAGGTACTGCATTTAGGGTGGAAAAATGAAATGCATAGATACAAGATGGGGGAGACCTGGCTGAAGGAGACTACATGCGAAAGGGATCTAGGAGTCCTAGTAGACCACAAGTTGAACATGAGTCAACTGTGTGATGTGGCAGCTAAAAAGGCCAATGCGATTTTGGGCTGTATCAATAGAAGTATAGTGTCTAGATCAAGGGAAGTAATACTGCCACTCTATTCTGCCTTGGTCAGGCCTCAGCTAGAATACTGTGTCCAGTTCTGGGCACCACAATTCAAAAAGGATATTGACAAATTGGAGTGTGTCCAGAGAAGGGCAACTAAAATGGTGAAAGGTCTGGAAACCATACCAATGAGGAAAGACTTAGGGAGCTGTGTATGTCTAACCTGGAAAAACAAGAGTTAAGGGGCGATACAATAGCCCTGTTTAAGTATTTGAAGGGGTGTCACATTGAGGATGGAGCAAGCTCTGCTGCTCCAGAGACTAGAACACGGAACAATGGATGCAAGCTCCAGGGACAGAGATTCCACCTCAACATTAGGAGGAACTTTCTGACATTAAGAGCTTTTCGGCAGTGGAACACACTCCGTCGGAGCGTGGTGGGGTCTCCTTCCTTGGAGGTCTTTAAACAGAGGCTGGATGGCCATCTGTCAGGGATGCTTTGATCGTGATTTCCTGTGTGGCAGGGGAGTTGGACTGGATGGCCCTTGTGGTCTCTTCCAACTCTACAATTCTATGATTCTATGATGCTAAGACACACATCACCTGGCACTAATATCTGAACTATTTGTATTGTAAAAAAGAGACATCATAAAGGCTGCTTCATACTTTATTCTGGAGAATGATACTGCCATAATTTGAACTAACATCTTTAAAGGAAATTTCTTATTTGGACAGTAGATGTCACTACTTTTCATTCCCATAGATAAGCACTTGTAAGGCAAGTGGAAATTAGCAGACAATTAGTTTGATTTATATCAAAACAATAAAACTTTTTTCTACTAGTTAAAAAAAATGTTCTAATTCTCCTCTATTCTAGTTTTGCTGTCTTAAGATTGTTTTTCATACCTTTAACAGCCTCTAACAGCTAATTATTAGCCAAAAAGTTCCTAGGAAGCATTTTTTCCACAGAGTGAACACCTATAAAGTTGTCCCTCCACATTTACGATTTGACATTCACGGATTTGAGTATTCGTGGCTTGAAAATATTCTTTAAAAAATCATGATCCTAATAGCAAACCTTGATTTTGCCATCTTATATAAGGGACACCATTTTGCTATGCCATTGCATATAATGGGATTTGAGTATTCACAGATTTGGGAATTCACGGGGAGTCCTGGAAGCAAACCCCAGAGAATGTAAAGGGACAACTGTATTTTCAAAGCAAAGTATAATTGTTTTAACCCTAGAAACTGCCCTGTCATACATACTACCAGGGCTGCAGTCCCCAAACAGCCTTTTGCACAGGGCTAAGTAGTACAACAGAACACACAAGCAGATTATTTATTCTGATTTGTCCTACTGCATCTACCAACTTATTGATTTTTTTCAGGAGATTAAAGTATGGAAACTTATTAATAATGCTAATGGCCTAAATACTCTAAAGGTACCAGATTCCTTCCAATCTTGGAAGCTAAGCAAGGTCAGCCTGGTTACTACCTTCATGGGAGACAATCATAGAATCATAGAATTGGAAGAGACCATAAGGGCCATCTTATCCTCTGCCATGCAGGAAATACCAAGCGCTGTAGGCTACATTTTAGAGGAAGGACCTGGCAAAACCACCTCTAAAACCATTCCTTGCCTAAGAAAACCCTATCAAATCCATGAGGTCATCATAAGTTGACAGGATATTTGAAGGCGCGCGCGCACACACACACGCACACTAAACCTAGAGTTACGTATTCATACATGATCCATATTGAGACCCCTATGCATTCAACAGTGTTGGAATTACTTAAGGATCGTAAAAGTCTCCCAGTCCTGGCTTAACAGGCAGCAGCCTCTGCAAGCAATGGGGATCTATTCTCTTGTCAGTGGGGTATAGTAGACTGACATTTCCACCACTACCTGTCCCGCATCTCCAGTGCATGGAGGAATTGCGACAGGGATCCTGCTTCTGACTGTCACAGTGGAGATCAGTTGAGGAGGGGGGTGGTGGAAACATCAGTCCACTGTGTCCCAATCAACAGGACAGCCCCCCCATTGCTCACAACAGCTGCTGCCTGGTAAGTCAAGACTGTAGGAGAGGGTCAGGGCTGGGAGACACTATTTAGTTATGTATCTAGAATGCCATCCCCTGACTCTAACTCCAAACATGTAAATCCATTTAAACATTCTGACCCTGAAAAAAATCATAGAAGATTTTTCAAAATTATTTTCTTTTTAAAGTGTGTATATAATCTACATTAAACCTATAGTTGTATTCCTGAGGCCTAGAAGTAGGAACTAAAATGAAGGGAGAATTGCTTCTCAGGCAACAACAATGTTGTAACACATCCATTGCACTTCAAATTCATGGGGATCCCACTGTAACTACAGCAAAAAAACCCACTATCTAATAGGAAAAGAACAACTCACTCTTAACATGTGATGAGGAAGGAGGCTGACCACGAGGCCAAACTAAGACAGAGCCAAGGTAAAGAAAAAGTATCCTCAAATAGGGAAAGCTGCAGTTATTAATCTCTTAGGAATTTCAAGGAAAAGTAGCTTAAGCATTTCCAAAATATTTTGACCCCACTATCAACTGACTGGTGCTTTCTACTAATAAAAATAACAGCCTGAAATTAATAGTTTTTTACTTCATACTTGCTTGATTTATTTTCCCTTATGGAAAATAATTTCCATAATTTTCCATTATGCTTTAATGACTATTTAATCATTGGCTGAAATGTATCATACACAGAGAGGAAGAGACAGACAGACAGGGTGCCCAGAAGCTTATAATTCTGGATATATAGCAACTTTTTGTTTCAAAAAGTATATACACCCTTAACAGGATTACAAATTGCAATAGTAGAGAAGTGTTGTAAAATTAAAAGAGAAACTTTAAGTGAGGTTTACAACTCTTTGCTTCGACAGACAATGTGAGCAGTGCATTGCTGTGCAAGGACAACAACTTGAACACCTTACATAAACTTGTAATTTAAAATGGAATTTGTAACTCTTCTTCAATCATTATTATAACATTTATTCTTCAATAATCACCATAGCTACTATTAGCTGTTAAAGGGTGTATACATTTTTGGACACCCTATATGTATGTATGTATACACTCACCCACACACACACCCCTCTGTGATTTGCTACATGTTGTCATATTCTGCTACTGGGTAATTTTTAAAAAACTATTATAAATGATAAGATGTATGTTTACTTTGTGTCAGATTGCTCACCCAGAATGCTGGACATCTAGACTAGCATGTAGTTAAATAAGATGGCATGTCATCTAGACTAGACCTTAGCTGTGGAGGGTGAGTTTTACAGCTGGGAGCCACACCCCCTTCCTCCATCCAGAAGCTTAAGAACAACTGCTGCTGCTGCTGCTGCTGCTGCTGCTGCTGCTGCTGCTGAGTGTCTGGACCTTGGTGGTGAAGGCTGAAACTCCAACTGGGCTTCATGCCCCCTCCCTTCATCAAGTGGAAGATCATTGGACTAAAGGGACAAGTATACATAGCCGGGCATAATCTGGGAGCAAGAATTGAGGTGGTGCAGGGGAACGGAACGTATGGTGGAAACAGAGTGAAAGTTTGTTACAAAGGAATGCAGGACAGATGTCTGAAAGCTATCCCACCTTCAGTTCACTCTGTTCCCTGAAATGGATTGGAGAGCATACCAACCATGCCACAGAACCTTACCTTGCTCCTTTGCAATGTCAGGTCGGTTAAAAACAAGAGCCACATTATCTATGATCTTCTTTTGGAAGAGGACACCGACCTGGTTTGCTTCACTGAGACCTGGCTGGGAGAGGACAGTGCCATAACTTGGGCGTAGTCCCTCTCTGCTGGGTACTCTGTCAGTGAGCAGGTAAGGGGAAGTGGGCGAAGGGGTGGAGTGGCTCTGGTTCATAAAAATAACCTTACCTTGGCCAGGATACCTGTCCAGAAAACGGTCCACTTCGAGTGTATGTACCTGAGCCTGAATACCAGGGAGAGTCTAGGGATTCTGTTAGTATACTGTCCACCTCGTTGTCTAACAGACTCCCTAACGGAGCTGACACAACTGGTCTCAAGAGTTGCTGTTGGAGTCGCCCAGACTGTTAGTTCTGGGTGACTTCAACATCCCACTTGAGACCACCTTGTCAAATCTATCCGGTGCGCCTCGGGAGTTCATGGAGTCCATGACAAACATGGGCCTATCCCATTTGGTCAATAGGCCCACTCATTGTGCAGGTCATACCCTCAATGTGGTCTTTAGTATGGAACAGGAATATCCGTGGGCGGAGGTGACTAAAACCACTGTATTGTCATGAACAGATCACTTCCTGATCAAGGCTGAACTCAGAGCCACTGTCCATCCTGTCAGGAGTGGAGGACCTATTAGAATGGTCTGCCCTCGAAGGCTAATGGAACCAATTAGATTCCAGAAAGCCTTAGAGGGTTTATTGGTTGGTAACGCCAGTGATTCTGTCAAAGCCTTGGTCAATACCTGGAACACCAACCTTACCAAGGCTATCAACACGATCGCTCCTAAGCGTCCTCTCCAACCTGCTTCTAATCACCATCCATGGTGTAATGAAGAACTTAGGAAGTTGAAGCAGGTTGGACAACGACTAGAGTGCATCTGGCGAAAAACTCAGCTCTTGTCTGATAGGACTCATCATAGGAAATTTCTTCTTTCCTATAGAGAGGCAATATATGCCGTGAGGAAATCCTTCTCTTCTGCACGTATTGCATCTGCAGAGTCTCGCCCAGCAGAGCTATTTAGGGAGGAAACTGACAAAGGTTCCACCTGTGCAGAACTCATTACTAAACCTGACAACAGCCTGCTGTGATGCATTTAACAACTTCTTTGCAGATAAAAATCTCTCAGATAAGAGCCAATTTGGGCGCTGGTGTTGGAGCGTGACGAGGTGTCCAGTAACTCCGTTGATGAGGTTATACTGGATCTGTAAGTACCAATGATGTGGACAAGCTCCTTGGTATAGTGAGGAATGTCAGGAAATGACGTAGATGTGACCACAAGATGGAGCTGTAAGCTTAGAAATGAAAGTAGTTAAGTTCCAGTGGCAGGTGTGTGTGTGTGTGTGTGTGTGTGTTAGCATTTGGGAGTATGCACACCTGAGATGCCTGATGTAACAGGCATTGTTTAACTGCCTATAAAGAGGAGATGGGAATTGTCTCCAGTGTGGGTTTGTTGTGGATGGTGTTTGGCGAAGCAGTTTGTTGGTTTAAGAGAGATTGTTCTATACTCTGTGTATATATTGTAAATATACTGCTAACAAAGATTAAAGCCCTCAAGTTGAGTGAAGGCTGGCCTTGTTGCTGTGTTTATTTGGTAAGCCAGAGCTCAAGGCAGTGTGCTGGGGTGAAGGAATTTTTCCTTCTCAGCCTGAAGTCTTTTGCAGAAGTCTCTCCAGAAGCCTTCTTCTTGGCGTCCTGTCGACGTGGAACAACTCTGCAGGTGGCTGTGGTGGACACAGTGCGTCTTTCTACGCCCCAACAAGGAAGACTACCTGTCCTCTTGACCCTTGCCCTTTGTGGCTGGCCGTCCAAGGGGGTGATGCCTTGAGGATGTTCCTCAGGGACATCATCAATTCATCCCTTATGGAAGGTCACGTTCCATCTTGCTTGAAGGAAGTGGCAGTTAGACCGCTCCTAAAAAGACCTTCCCTTGACCCTATGGATACGAAGAACTACAGGCCAGTCTCCTTACTACTTTTTTGAGCAAGGTGATCGAGAGGGTGGTTGCTCTTCAACTCCAAGCAGTCTTGGAAGAAACCGATTATCTAGATCCATTTCAAACTGGCTTTAGGACAGGATTTCGAGTTGAGACGACCATGGTTGCCTTAGCTGATAACCTTCACAACATCCTCTTAGATCGCCTGAGAAGGCTAGGAATTAAGACGCGTTGCGTTGCAGTGGTTCCGCTCCTTCCTCTCAGGTAGATTCCAGAGGGTGATGCTTGGGGACAGTTGCTCTGCAAGAAAAGAACTTAATTGCGGCGTCCCACAAGGTGCCATACTGTCCCCAATGCTATTCAACATATATATGAAGCCGCTGGGAGAGATCATTTGGAGGCATGGGACGGGGTGTTATCAGTATGCTGATGACACCCAGATATATTTCTCCATGTCTCGGTCTTCGGCTCTGACTTCAGATGGTGTCTCTTCTCTCAATGATTGTCTTAGGGCAGCAATGGACTGGGTGAGGAAAAACAAATTGAAGCTGAATCCAGACAAAAAGGAGGTTCTCGTGGTAGCAGCCCCGAACCCAGGTACTAGGATGCAACCTCCAGTCCTGGATAGAGTCACACTCTCCTCCAGAGACTGTGTTCGCAGTTTGGGGGTACTACTGGACTCGTCTCTCCTAAATGCAATGGTCAGGAGTACCTGTTATCAGCTTTGGCTGATCCACCAGCTGTGCCCTTTCCTGGAAGGTGGGGACCTTGAAACTGTGGCACATGCTCTGGTAACCTCTCGTCTTGATTTCTGTAATGTACTCTACATGGGGCTACCCTCATGCTTGGTCCAGAAACTTCAACTAGTACAGAATATGGCAGCCAGACTGGTCTCGGGTACATCTAGAAGAGACCATATAACACCGATCTTAAGATCACTTCACTGGCTGCCCATTAGTTTCCGGGCCCAGTACAAGGTGTTGGTTATCACCTTTAAAACCCTAAATGGCTTGGGTCCAAACTATCTTCGGGACTGCTTCCTTCCATATAATCCTCCCCGTGCACTCAGGTCCTCTGGAAGGAATCTGCTGCAACCTTTAAAAACGATGCTCTCCTCGACCTCCTAGAGGACCATTTCAGCTATTGCTCCCAGATTATGGAATGGCCTGCTGGAGAAGATCTGGCCCATTACCACCCTAAATAGCTTTCAAAAAGCTCTTAAGATGGATCTCTTCCGGCAGACCTTTCCAGAATAGATACCCGGCTATCAGAGAGAAAAAATCTTATTAGTCTGATCCCTATCCAGCTATTTTATTGTGTTGTTTTTTAGTATTTATTAAGTATGTTTTAAATGTTTAATTATTTAATTGTATTTTAAGGAGTGGGTGGGATGGAGGGGTTTGTCCATTCATCTATTCTGTGAAAATTAGATTTCAAGACCCTCCATGAAATATAACATTTCTGACAAGAAGAGAGGCATGCCACCTTACCAGTAATTCGGTTTTCAATTTCCCCTTGCATTTGGAGGGAATCCACATAAATGGTCCTGTTTCCAATGATCCGAGCACATGCAATTCCGCGGTAAGGCTGGCAAAATCCATCTTCGTGGTAATCTTCCCTGCAAAAGACAAATTGAAAGCCTTATAAGTACATCTGCAGATGTCTGCCTGCCCCTGATGAATTCAAAGAATTATTACTTTTTAAGAAACTGAAATCAGGGCAAAGAGACAGTAAATTTGACATTTCTAATTCCTCCAGACAGCTCTCATATCCTTGGTTTCAACTGTCACATTGCTCTGGAAACAGGAAAGACTCCAATGAAGATTTTAGTTCCGGTGATGGCGGGAGGCTCTCCAAAATGAAAACAAGAATTACCCTAGAAATCCTATGCTAAAGATAATGGGATATGACAGGTTATTCTATTAAAATGCTGTTCAACCGAGACAGTACTATGTGTCATGTTACACCTCGTAATACACTGCTGGCTTCAAATAACATGCTATGCAATTAGGCAAGCAGTTGTTTCTCTTCGTCCATATCCTTCTGCAATTCTTCATTTCCTGCAGAGAATAGGCCTTGCCAAGATTTAATTAAAATATGGCATAATTATGAACTATGGTTTAGATAAGCAGAATGAAATCAGTGTTTAACTTCCTTTCCCCTCTCCCCATAGTTCTTTAAATTCAACTTAACACCAAATTCATTTTCCGCTATCGGATCTCATTCATATGTTGAGTTGTTGTCTGGGTTGAACATTCTCCTATATTTAAAGTTCAATTTAATGCAGATGACTTAATGGATTTGCTATAGAGTAACACTGATTTTAAAAGGTTTGTAGTTCTAGCACCATGGATGAACTCTTAACTAAGTTCAAGAAGGCTGTACTCGTTTCGGAGTTGGCTCATGCTGCCAGGTTCATGTAGAACACCTGTCAAGTTGGAACTAGCACCTGCTTTTTGCCTTGTCAGTGCTGGTGCCCTGAGCTAGGTCACTTAAGTTCAAAAAGAGCACATGAGATTCTTATGCCCTTTCCAACTTGGCTGATGCTTCATTCTAAGGCCTATGAGATGGAACACTGGCCTGAATCCTACCAGACATTAACCAATTGGTGAATAGTGAGGCAACACATATATAAACCCTTCTTATTAACTTTATTGCTGTTACATGCCTTCAAGTCAACTCCAACTTATGGCAATCCTTTTATGGGGGGAGTCTGGCAAGATTTAGTCAGACGGGTTTTGTGCCTTCTTCTAAGGGTGAGACAGTATGACTTGCCCAAGGTCATCCACTGGATTTCCACAGCTGAGCAGGGATTCAAACCCTGGTCTCCTTGGTCAACAATCAAACCAATATACCACACTGCCTATTGACTGGGTCTCATCTAGTTGAGACTACCAATAAATCAGCCCAGTACAAGATGCTTCAGATTTACTCTTAATATAAGGCTGCACACCCCTATTAATACAACAAAAATAGCTTATTTTGGCATTGTGCCTGCGAGAGACAGGGCTGCAATGGTAAATTTCAATGTGCTCATCCAGATAGTGTCCCCAAGAAGAATCCAAGAATGCCAGTGATAGCATTGATGCATATCAACAAACCACTTCTAACTGTCCTTCTTTCCACCAGAAGCAGGTCTTCGGTAAAGCTAATTAACATTATGCTTAATGTTAATTCAAGAGCCACCACAAAATACTTTGCACTACAGTCGTCCCTTCACATTCGCGGGGGTTCTGTTCCGCGGACCCCCGCGAATGTGAAAAATCCGCGAATAACGACTCCCCTCCCCCCTCCCTCCCCAGGCCTTCGCGGGGCCTTGCTAGGCCCCGCGGAGGTCTCCCCGGCCCTCCCTCCCCAGGCCTTCGTGGGGCCTTGCTAGGCCCCGCGGAGGTCTCCCCGGCCCTCCCTCCCTCCCCAGGCCTTCGCGGGGCCTCCGGAGGGCCTCCGGGGGACCCGCGAAGGCCTCCCCACCCCTCCCCAGGCCTTTGCGGGGCCTCCGGAGGGCCTCCGGGAGTCCCGCGAAGGCCTCCCCACCCCTCCTCAGGCCTTCGCGGGGCCTACGGAGGGCCTCCGGGCGTCCCGCGAAGGCCTCCCCACCCCTCCCCAGGCCTTCATGGGGCCTACGGAGCGCCTCCGGGGGCCCCGTGGAGGCCTCCCCGGGCCTCCCCGCTCCCTCCAGGTCTTTTCACGGGGCCTCTGGAGGCCCCGTGTCGCGGTTTGGGGGGGGGCGGGGGGGCCCTCCCAAAACCGCGAATAACCAAAACCGTGAATGTCAAGTTCGCGAATGTGGAGGGACAACTGTATATGACAGAGAGAACTCACAAGAATAAGATGTTGTAAGGGAACTCCCCAACCCACCCCCAAGCTCATAAGGAACAGGGGAAACAGTGTGTAGCAGCCCATGTCATTCATTTCTATGAATTGAAAAGTCTAAGTACTTTGATCCTGAGGGCACAGGCTCCACCATGACACTAGTGAGAGACCACCATCCCTGGCTTGGACCTTCCCCCACTTGAAAAGAACTGGGCCTGAAAATCAGCTTTCACGCCTATTGGATTCTGACTGTGGGAAAGGAAATGGAAAATTGGGAATAAAAGTGATTATTTTGAAAGTGGCACCTGGGTCCTGGGATATGAAATATAGGAGTGAGAAAATGGTATCATCTAAGGGCCCCATGCATTTAAACATTATGTGGTTTAAAAAATGGAAAGCTTTGTTTTATCTAAGAGGTGTTCAGAGTTCATGGTAAGATAAGCTGTATGAGTCAGCGGCTTCCTCATAGTGTAATAATATGACTGTAAATAAGTCTCAAGATCATTTGTAAACATGTTTTGAGCAAGTCATCACTGCATACCCGATCCAGCTGAATCAGCAACCGATTAAGAAGCCAGAAGCTTCTTTTTGACTCACAGTGTCATATTGTCTTTACCCAAATCCTGTCAGAGAACCATGGTCCAAAGAATTGGAGACACATAAGGGGGAGGAGGAGATAGAGTTTCATTTCGATTTCTTAACTTAGTTTTTTAAAATCACAATAGTAAAAAAACCTGGAATGATCTTTGATATGAGATAATCAAAACAGTTTTCACAATTGTGCCCCTTAGTATGGTTGTTAGGGAATTACAGACAAGAATAGATGATCAATGGCACGAACTACAAAACATTATGATAATTTCAGGTATGTTGATTTGAAAATGATCAAGAGACAAAATGGATATAGTGATACATACAAAGCCATATGAAATTCAATAAAATATATCTGAGTAGAATGGATACTTTATGAGCCTGTTTCCCCCCGACATGGAACTACTGGCCTAAACCTGACCCATTGAAACAATGGGATTTATATAAATCCCATTCTCACTGGGACCAGCAGCCAGGTGTTGGCTAGCAATTCAGCAATCAAGTGAGTCTACGGTTGTCCCTTCATATTCACTGGGGTTTGGTTCCAGGTCTCCCCGTGGATACCAAAATCCGTGAATACTCAAGTCCCATTACATGCTCTCTGGCTTCTCTTTGCAAACGAAGATTCAAAAGGACTCATCCCGTGCTTTCTGCAAGCGTGCTGATAACTAAAAAGGCCAATCCGAGATAGACAAGTCCGGTTGCAGAAAGCACAGCAGAAGGTTTCCTTGGGTGATGTTTCCGGGTTGTGATTTTTTCTGCGTTGTTGTTTCTCTTCAAGACTTGCTCGGCGTGAGTTCTCAAATAAGGCTGCAGCATTGTGGATAGTGTGTCTCCATGCCTCCCGATATGAGGCCAGGGCGGACCATTGTTGGTGATCAATTTGGCCAAGCAATGGCATAGCAAAATGGCGTCCCTTATATAAGATGGCAAAATCAACTTTTGCTTTTTGGATTATTATTTTTTAAGAGAATTTTCATGCTGTGAATACTTAAATCCGTGGATACGAAATCTGTGGATTTGGAGGGTCAACTGTACTTTGAATAGATAAATCCAGCAATGGGTCTACTCTAGATGGGACCAACAACTGGATTTAAACCACTGTTTATAAGATTTTTTTTTTTAAATCCTTACTAGTCCTTCTATTAGAGACATTTCCTCCTTTCCTTGACGGGCACTGAATACATTTTACAATAACTGAGATACTAATCATGGAGAATAATCCAGCCAACAAAAAGACAAACATACAGAAGAAAACAACAGCCTTGCTTTCAGTTCATAAAAGGTTTCCAGAGTCACGTAAAATTTCCATATACTTTTCATAAGCCTGATGAAAGTGACTCATTTGCAGACCAGAGCTGAAATGGAAGGAGAAGGAATTATTATCCTTGCTGCACAAACTTTTTTTAAAAAATCAGCATGATGGCTGTACTACTTTAAAACTTGACTCAGATTCAACTTCAAATGGGCTTTGTACCTTAATCAGATGAAGAACATTGGAAAGCTAAATATAGTTTGAAGCAATGAGACAATGTTGGGACTTGCATATACTGTCATTTAAAGGTCAATTTAAATATTACCTAATTAATTAGACAGAGTTGGAATTGCTTTTATCATAATGATATGTTCCTGCTGTTCTTTGTTTTTGTTTTTATCCTACCACAAAGCTTAGGATTTTTCTCTTGAAAACTAGAGGTCTGAAGTCTTCATTTCATAATCCTACATTTTAAGGAAGAGTAGAATGCAGTTATCCAGAACTATAGTTTTAAAAGAATTATCATGAAGGATACTGCTGATGTCTTTTTGCCTGAAATATGTCTCTTCTGAGTGTTGGTAACAAGGAATCAAAAAAAGAGCCATTGGACTTAGAGGCCAAAATCCTATTCAGTTTTAGCTCAGACAAACTCTATGCCCTTTCCTGGAAGTTGGGAACCTTGAGGCCATGGTACATGCTCTCGTAACCTCCCGTCTTGATTTCTGTAATGCACTCTACATGGGGCTACCCTCGTGCTTGGTCCGGAAACTTCAACTAGTACAGAATATGGCAGCCAGACTGGTCTCAGGTACATCTAGAGGAGACCATATAACACCGATCTTAAGATCGCTGGCTGCCCATTAGTTTCCGGGCCCAGTACAAGGTGTTGGTTATCACCTTTAAAGCCCTAAATGGCTTGGGTTCAACCTATCTTCGGGACCACCTCCTTCCATATAATCCTCCCCAAGCACTCTGGTCCTCTGGAGGAATCTGCTGCAACCTTTAAAAACTAGGCTCTCCTCGACCTCCCAGAGGACCTTTTCGGCTATTGCTCCCACATTATGGAACGGCCTGCCGGATGAGATCCATCACATTACCACCTTAAATAGCTTTTAAAAAGCTCTTAAGACAGATCTCTTCCGGCAGGCCTTTCCTGAATAGATACCTGGCCATCAGAGAGAAAATATCTTATTAGTCCAATACCATCCAGATTTTTATTGTGTTGTTTTTAGTATTTTTAGTAATTATTAAGTATGTTTTAAATGCTTAATTATTTAATTGTATTTTAAGGGGGGTGGAGGGGTTCGTATGTATATTTTAATGCTGTAAGCCGCCCCAATTGCATTCTGTAGAGGGGTGGGATACAAATAAATAAATAAATAAATAAATATCATCATCAGCAGCAGCAGCAGCAGCAGCAACAACACGCTATAATATATACCAGAGTAGTTGCATAAAATACCCATTCCAGAAGCTCATGCCTTGCAGAACACTCAATTAGCTCCCCACTCACCTACTCAAAAGTGAGAGAGAGGGTTCTCCATGGGCTTGAAGAACAAGTGGGTGCTCTATGAAATGCATTTATGCATCCTAGGATAAAGCATAACATCTTGTCCAACTATGTTTGGGCAATCTTAACAGAATTTCAGTTGTAAAATCTACATATTCATGCCATTTGTCTTAGCAGTTCACTAAAAATGGTCTTAGCAGTTCACTGACAAAACAGACAAAGTTGTCTCTTAGAGCAACTTAACACATTACACATTATATCTAAAAAGAAGTCATAGCCAATGCAGATCTACCAGTGTATTCACTGTCCATAACATTCATTTAACTCTACATACAAAGTTCACTCAGAAGTACTTTAGAATGCGAGTAGAACTGCTTGTTTCAATGTTTCTCCACGTTAAAAATCCTTGTCTATGGAAAGCTAGTAGGCAGTAGGGATCTCTTCTCCCAGGCCCATGCCTTCTTCTCTGGGCCTCAGGAAAAGGGGATGAATCTCAGGGCAACAGCAATGACCTTCAAAGATATATTTTTTAAAAGTTATGTGCTGCTGTTGTACACTGCTGCAGGCCATTTCAGTATCACTGCTATAAGTCAGCCTGGCACCTCCTAGGTACATTTTTCTTCTCTCTCTTTCCCCATTGCTCAATTTTTCTTCCTTCTTTTTCTACTTTGCTCCCCCTGCCCACTCTAAAATGGGACATTTTAAATTCTTAGCATTTTAAGGTTGTGCCACTATTTTTGCTAGGAAAATTTTCTTTAGGTAGATAACAACTCCCATGTGTTATTAAAAATTCTTGGGAGTTAAAAGCATAGCTGGAAAAGGTTTTGTTCTTGTTCAAAGCGAAGTTTAGAAAATAGTCTGACCATGGATTTTTTTTCTTAAATTTGCAAGACTCTGTGTTTTATATGTAAATTACAGGCTCCAAGTAATTGTGATGCTTAATGTATCATGCTCAATGACATCACAATGGGCTCCCCAGAGACCAGCCACTGTGGCATCATGGAGTACTGTCCCTTTCTTAGCAGGCAGAAAGGAGGATTCTAGCCAGGACTTTTTTTGGCTAGCACATGCTAGCTTTCTTCAAGCACAGGTTTATGACTAAGTTCCATTAAAGCATGGAATATAAACTTGTGAGCATGCCCACCTTGTTAGGGTTTGAAACAGGTTTCCAAAATCTTATTTGTAAACAAACTGTGGATTGTATTAACCATTGTTTGCCCAATCTGAAAAATGAATGGGTAAGAGGAGGAAGAACAAACATACAAGACAAATGTATAGTCCTGGTGGCCAAAATGTGGTTTGTTTCCAGTATCTTGAATGACACCAATGTTTCTAATCTGGAGTTCCGAAATCTTTTTCCTATGTCATATGGACTCCCTGAAACAACATATCAGGCTTGGCCAAATTGATCACCAACAATGGTCCACCCTGGCCTCACATCGGCAGGCATGGATACGCACTATCCACAATGCTGCAGCCTTATTTGAGAGCTCATACCGAACAAGTCTTGAAGAGAAACAACAATGCAGAAAGAATCACAACCCAGAAACATCACCCAAGGATGCTGTGCTTTCTGCAACCGGACATGTTTATCTCGGATTGGTCTTTTCAGTCATCAGTACGCTTGCAGAAAGTGTGGGATGAGTCCTTCCTGACTCTTTGTTTGTGAAGAAAAGCCAGAGAGAGAGAGAGAGAGAGAGAGAGATCAAATGTGGGCTTAGCTTAATTTGTTAGTTCCAACTAGATTAGACTAATAGAACTGATCTCTGGCTTTTCTTCGCAAACGAAGATTCAGGAAGGACTCATCCCGCGCTTTCTGCAAGCGCGCTGATGACTAAAAAGGCCAATCCGAGATAAACAAGTCCGGTTGCAAAAAGCACAGCAGAAGGTCTCCTTGGGTGATGTTTTTGGGTTGTGATTCTTTCTGCGTTGTCGTTTCTCTTCAAGACTTGTTCGTCGTGAGTTCTCAAATAAGGCTGCAGCATTGTGGATAGTGCGTCTCCATGCCTCCCGATGTGAGGCCAGGGCGGACCACTGTTGGTGATCAATTTGGCCAAGCCTGAGATGTTGTTTCAGGGAGTCTTTGTATCGCTTTTTTGGAGCGCCCCTCTTACACTGACCCGTGGCGAGTTCACCGTAGAGTAGTATTTTTGGGAGGCGATGGTCCTCCATCCTAGAAATGTGCCCTGCCCAGCGCAGCTGTGTTCTCAATATCATGGCCTCAATGCTGGTGATCCCTGCTTGCTCAAGGACAGCAACATTCGTCACATAGTCAGTCCAGTGTATATTTAGGATTGTGCGTAGACAGCGCTGATGAAAGCGCTCGAGGAGTCGTAGGTGGTGGCGATAGGTGACCCATGTTTCAGATCCATAAAGGAGGATAGACAGTACGATGGCTCTATACACACTGATTTTTGTGCTTTGCCTCAGGTGTTTATTGCTCCAGACTCTTTTGTGAAGTCTTCCAAATGCACTATATGCCTTTGCTAATCTGTGATCGATCTCTTTGTCAATCTTGGCATCTGAGGAGATGATGCTTCCCAGGTAGGTGAACTGCTGAACGGACTTGAGCACTGATTTGCCGACAGCAATGTGGGGATGGTGGTGTTCGTCCTGTGGTGCAGGCTGGTAAAGAACTTCTGTTTTCTTCAGGTTGACTTCTAGCCCAAACAGCTCTGCAGCTGTTGCAAAGCAGGATGTTAGGCGCTGCAGAGCTCCTTCTGTGTGGGCAACAAGGGCAGCATCATCGGCGAAGAGCAGCTCACGGACTAGATAGTTTAGAGTCTTAGTGTGAGCCCTCAGACGGCTTAAGTTAAACAAGCTACCATCAGTACGGTAGCGTATATAGATGCCGTCGTCTTCTTCAAGCTCTGCCATAGCCCTTTGGAGCATCATGCTAAAGAAGATTGTAAATAAAGTTGGTGCAAGAACACAACCTTGCTTCACTCCATTAGTTATTAGAAAGGGCTCTGAAAGAGCATCGCCATATCTGACTTGACCACGCTGTCCCTCGTGTAGCAAGATAATCATTTTAAGGAATTTGGGGGGGGGGCATCCTAGTCTTTCCAGGATCTGCCACATACCTTTTCTACTTACAGTGTCAAAGGCTTTGGTGAGGTCGACAAATGTTACATAGAGACCCTTGTTCTGCTCCCTACATTTTTCTTGGAGTTGTCTAAGGGCAAATACCATGTCTGTAGTACTCCTATTGGCTCTGAAGCCACATTGGCTTTCAGGGAGAAGTTCTTCTGCAATAGCAGGAACTAACCTGTTCAGGAGTATCCTTGCAAGGATTTTTCCAGCAATAGAGAGCAGTGTTATGCCTCGATAGTTTGAGCAGTCGGATTTTGCTCCTTTTTTCTTGTACAGGGTGATGATGACTGCATCTCGGAGGTCTGATGGCAGTTCCCCTTTTTCCCAGCATTAGGGTACGCAAGCCTCTCTCCCACGACAAGGGGGCGTCAATGGAGAGGTAGAACTGATAGAAATTACATTAATGTTGGTTTATGAAATTTCCACTGATTGAGTGGGTTTACTCTAGCTGGAACTAAAAATTGGATTTAAGCCAGGATCTTTTTAGTACTATCAACTGTCCAGAACAAAAGAAAGGTCACAGTGCTGCCAAATGAATACTATTTCAACAAAAATGTAAAGAGAAATTGCAGTTTTATTTCAATATAGCTATCTTTATAACAGTAATATTTGAAGTATGATATATTTTCGGCATAAATAAATCAGTAAGTTTTAATGCCTTAGAATGAGGTGTTAAGGAATAGATATTTTTTATTGGCAATTCACAGGTATTTTGCCTACTCATAAATATAATAAACCGATAATACACACAATTTCAGTACTACCTAATTTCTAGCAGTGATAAATAGCTTTGGCAAAGGTGATGCTTGTTCTATGAATTAGTGAAGTAAGAAAAGCTGATGTTGATTTTTTTTTGGGGGGGGGGTGAGGTTGAAAAGTTGTTTCACTGACTAGAACTCAAATTAGTGGTTTTCACAAATGAAGCAATATTAATATATTTACTAGATGTCACTTCCTCTTTGCCATCAGACTCATGGGTTACTGAAACGTGAGATGTAATATACCAACAGTTCCCAGACAAAGCTTTCAATGATACCTGATGAACAAAGAAGCCTTTCTTTATATATCAAATAAGCTAGATGTCAGAATAAATACCGGCAGAACATGATGTATGTTAACCATCTAACACATCTATGGTACATGGTGTCAGATGAGTGAGCCAGAGGGCATATAAACATAATAGATATATTGTCTTCAACTGGAAGGCAAATATCAGCCTAATCTGCATTGGGAACATAAAATCATGCTATAAAGTCTTTAAAAGCTGCTTCTACTTAGAACTCAGGATGACAGATGCTTGTATAATGTGTGGAATACGAACAACTCATTTTTTTTCTTTTTACGGCTACCGCAGACAAATGAAGGTGCTGTTGTTATTCACTTCTAGTAAGTCTTGTTAGTTCAGACAAACTCTGCAGCAAAAATTTTCTGCAGAATACCTTTCTAACCATCTGCAGCCCTATCATCTATGCAAAGACAAGACAAGAATGGGGCGGGGGTCAGTATTGGAAGGAAATACTGTAGTCTAACTGCTTGCCCAGTACTGCACAGAAGAAGGCAATGGTAAACAATTTCTGAAGTCTTTTACCTTGAAAACCCCATGACTACACAATCCAAAATGAAACAAGAGGTAGAGCCAGAAGATGAGACAACTAGGTTGGAATGAGCTACTGGGGAAAAGCAGAGGACAAGTTCATAGGTGACTGGAACACAAAAGTAGGAAACAGAGCATGTTCATGGTTGGAGAATTAGGCCTAGGATCAAGAAATGAAGCAGAAGAGCAACTAACTGAATTTTGTGAAGCCAATGGTATGTTCATTGCAAACATTCTTCAGGCAACCAAAACTATATACATGGGCATCACCTGATGGCCAATACAGAAATCAAACAGACTACAAGCATCTCCTGCTTCCTGATGTCTCGCGTTCTGACAACATACTTTTTCAACACTTGCAAATTACAAACAAGTTTCATTAATTCGACAGGGTTCCACTCTTTTTGTCAGTTCTTGCTTACAAGGCTTGTTAAGGACCACGTGTGTGTGTGTGTAGCACTGATTTAGCTTTTGCATGCATTGAAAAGTGATATACAGCATGTTATTTATGTGTTTTGGTGGCCAAAATGCATTTGCCAGCTTAAAAAAAAAATCTGGGTTCCACTTTTCAACCAGTTCCACTTTCTGACAGTCTTCCGGTCCCTAACCCATCAGATAAGCGGTGGCTTCTGGACATAATTGGAAGCTGAAGATGGAGAAGCCTATTCTCTCTACAAAAACAATGGTTCATCTACATGGCGGTACTGTGGAGGCTTGGTGCCACCGCCGCCGACTCCGAGTTTTCCATTTTGGATGAGGCGCAAGTTTTAGCCATTCAGATAAGGAAACTGGCTGCTCACTTTTTCTCCCACTTTTTCTCTCCCCCCTCCCAAAATCAAGAACCTCTCCCATACTATTTTTAATCCTCTTTCTTCCCTAGTGTAGGACTGCTTTTTGAAATCCTCTGTGAATGCTCTCCCTACCCACCCAGCCAAACCAGAGATGGGGCGGCCAGCCTCATCTCAGACTCAGAAACGACAGGAGCTGGCTAGGAAGCTTCCTAGCCACCTCCCGTCCTTCCCCCAAGTCAGAGATGGGTCTGGCAGCGTATAACACAGCCCCCCGATTTTCAGGAGATTTTCAGGGGTTTAAAAGTCGTCTTATATGCCGGTATATATGGTATGTGCTTTTGGGTTTTGAAGAAGTAACACTGCTGTCTGAAAATGGCTTCCTTTTCTTTGCAGAAAAAGAATGTGTGGTCCTCTACATAAAGTGTGGGCCAAGTGCAGCCTGTTGCCTATGATGCCCTCAAGATTGTTTTTGTGATTCCCCCAAGGGATTTAATTTTTTTTTACCTCAATATGCCCTCTATGGGGGGTGGGGGTATATTTATGATGTGTTGCCCCCCATCCCCAGCCAATTTAGGCCCAGGAGATACCTTTTTTAAAAACAAGAAGTGAAGAGAAAGTTACTTCCTTTCACTTCCTTTTGTAAAAAAAAAAGGCCTCTCCTGGGTCTAAGATGGCCCAGAGGACCTAAAAGTGGCAAAAATGTCACCACCACCCCAGAGGGCTTTTGGGAGCAAAAAAACCCTGTTTTTTTCCTGGGAGATTGTAGGGAGACAGCTCTGGTGGGGGGGCTCCTAATGTCACCTCCTAGCCTTCCACAGTTGCCATTCTCTAGATACTGTTGGATTGGAGCCCCAATTGTCATTTGGCTTTGTTGACTAGTGGAAAAGGGGAGTGTACTCTAGTATTTGGAGGGTTACACATTTGCCACTCCTGATTTTCTTAAACCTTGCATGCATTGTGCTTTTCCTTTAGCTTGATGTCTCGTTTGTCACAAACCCCTTAATCTGTCATGGACTGACTGTCACTCTACAACATGATACTGTTGTTGGAAGTCCAACTCTGCCAAAAATTTAAGGTCCAACGAATTCCTCAGTTGCCTTATGAACAATTTCATTGTCCAGAAGGTGGAAGAGGCAACAAGGGGATCAGCTGTTTTAGATCTGTTTCTAACCAATGGGGATGACTTGGTTAATGGGATGGAAGTGGTTAGGACCCTTAGGGGAGAGCGACCATCATCTCCTGGAGTTCGTTATACAGAAGAAAGGGGAAGCCAAGTGTAGTCAGACATGCATTCTAGAGTTTCAGAAAGCTAATTTCAGAAAACTTAGGGAATTACTAGGAATTACTGATCAGGAATACTAAAAGAGAAGGGTGTACATGATGGATGGGAGTTTCTAAAAAGTGAGATATTGAAGGAACAATTTCAAACAGTTCCAATGAGCAGGAAAAATGGCAAGTGTCTAAAGAAACCAAGGATGGATTTCTAAAGAACCTTCAAATGAGCTAAGGCGTGGAAGGTACAAGAAACAGAAAAAGGGGGAAATCACCAAAGAAGAATTCAAACAAATAGCCAGTTCATGTAGGGGGAAAGTCAGAAAAGCTAAAGCATAGATGGAGCTCAGGCTTAGTACAGAGGTTAAAAACAATAAAAAGGGCTTTTTTTGGTTGCGTCCATAGAAAAAGAAAGAACAAGGAAATGGTAGGGCCACTGCATGTAGAAGATGGCAAAATGCTAACAGGAAACAGAGAAAAGGCAGAACTACTCAACACCTTATTTGCCTTGGCTTTCTCCAAAAAGGAGAACAGTGCTCAATCTGGAGGAAATGGAGCAGAGGAGGCAGCTGGGGTCTGAGTGTGCCTTCCCCAGCACCTCCAAACAAAGGGGGTGTTGGAAATAGCCCCCGTGCTCACAGGCTGCAGCTTGGAGCTCTGCCTGGGCCTTCCCTTCGCCCTGCTCAGGGTCTTGTCTTCTTGGCGCCCTTGCCCTATCCTTGTGCTCCCCCCCTCGACCATTTCCCTGAGGGTACTCCCCTGTCGCTGGGGTCCATTGTTGCAACATCATCTTCCCCAGTCCTGGCTGCAGTCTCTGGAGTGAACGGTGGGAGCCTGACTGCAGTTTCCTCTTCACCTGCCCGCAGAGCAAAACTCGGTGGCGGGAGAGTCTCTCCAAGGGCGGAGGTGTTTCGCTCTCTACTCACCTGCTGAGCTAAGCTTGGCAGCGAGGAGACTGCATCCTCCCTGACCCCTCCTGAAGCCTGCTGGAATCCTTCCAGCTGTGGGGGGTGGGGGAAGTAGGTTGCTCCTTTGTGAGTCCCTCAGCTGAGGGACTGTTGTCCTTCTTCCTGCTTGCTGCTGGTGCCATCACAGCAGAAGAGTAGGAAAGAGGAAAGGGATAGAAGGAAGTATTTTTCTTTAATTAGAAGAAGAGAGATAAGGTAAAGAAATAGCGAAAGTAAGTTGAGAAGATCAGAAAACTAGACTCTTGAAAAGAGAGTTGAAGAAAAGCTCTCTCTCTCTGCGTGAGGCAGGGGAAAAACAGAGCACGTGATGGCTGGGGGTGGGTGGGATGGAGCCAACGGCCCCAGTGATCACGAGGTGAGTTTAAGAAGTATTTCTCCCTGCTTCTTCTCTGGGTGGTGGAGGGGCATATCCCAAATGTAAGGATTTTCCGGATTCCTCCTCTCACCAATCCAGAGAATTCAACTCTCCAGGGCCAAATGAACTACATTCAAGGGTATTAAAAGAAGTGGTAGAAGTAATCTCGGAACCACTCTCAATAGTCTTTTGAGACTTCCTGGAGAACAGAAGGGCCCCAGCAGAATGGAAGAGTGCAAATATTGTCCCCATCTTAAAAGGGGAGGGGGAGAAGACCCAAATAATTACTGCCCAGTCAGCCTGATATCAATACCAAGAAAAATTCTAGAGAGAACAGACAGTCTGTAAGCACTTAGAAAGGAATACTGTGATCACTAAAAGTTCACATGGGTTTCTCATAAGCAAGTCATGCCAAACTAAACTAATCTTTTTTTTTTTTTTGACAGAGTTACAAACTTGGTACATGAAGGAAGTGCTGTGGATGTAGTGTACCTTGATTTCAGTAAGGCCTCTGACAAGGTTCCCCATGATATTCTAGCAAAAATGTTAGTAACGTGGACTAGACAACGTGACTGTTAGGCGGATTTGTAATTGGTAGATTGACCTGGAGAAAAGTGACTAGTGGGGTGGCACAGGGTTCTATCCAGGGCCCAGTGCTATTCAACGTCTTTATCAACGACTAGGATGAGGGAACAGAGAACACTCTTATCAAGTTTGCAGATGACACCAAATTAGGAAGGGTAGCTAATACTCCAGATGGCAGGATAAGAATTCAAAATGACCTTAACAGATTAGAAAGCTGGGCCAAAACGAACAAAATGAATTACAACAAGGAGAAATGCAGGATGATACACTTGGGCAGTAAAAAGAAAATGCACACATATAGGATGGGGGACACCTGTCTTGATGGCAGTACTTGCGAAAGGGATAGATAAGGCTTAGTGGACCACAAGCTGAATATGGGCCTGTATAAACAGGGGGGGAAATATGAACAGCGCATGGCTGTTCACAACCATTTGTGTCATTCGGAAGGGGGACAGCAAAATTTATCATATAATCCATTTGTGGCACTTCTAGGGCTTTGTATGGATTTTAGTAAAAGATCCGTACGGTATTCAAACGTGCAACAGTCTGTACACCCATGGTTGCACAGATATGAACAGGCAGCATAATATAGCATAGGAATCTGCAGTTACAGTAGTGTACTTTACTTGCCATGTACAGAAATCTATAAAAACACCCAACTATATAAAATAGAGTACCTATGTTACAGATTAAATATGATTGGCTGAAGGAGCACAGGAGGTGGGGCTATCACAGAGGGAAATCGGCTGCAGCCACCATGTTGGATTTTCAGCTGAGCGAGGGTCTGGTAAGAGGTAAAATGGCGATTTTTACTCCTTTTTTCTGTTTTGTTTTGTTTTAAATATGAAAAACGCCTGTGCACACCACAGGAAGCTTGTTAAAAAAAATAGGCAGCGGGAAATTTAAAAATTGCGAGTAAACCATTCGCAGCTACCAGCTGGGCTAGAGGGGTCATTTGGAGTTTAGGGGGGACTTTAGCGGTGTAGGCTGTTCGCATTCTTGTGAACACCTGCCTGTTCGGATCTGTACGTATTGTTTCCCCCTCGTATAGACAGGACCTATGAATCAGCAGTGTGATGTGGCAGCTAAGAAAGTCAATGCAATTCTAGGCTGCATCAATAGGAGTATAGCATCAAGACTGAGGGAAGTAACAGTGCCACTCTATTCTGTTTTGTTCAGAGCTCACCTGGAATACTGTGTCCAGTTCTGGGCACCACAATTCAAGAAGGATATGGACAAGCTGCAACATGTCCAGAGGGGGGGCAACTAGAATGGTAAAAGCTCTGGAAGCCATGCCCTATGAGAAGCGACTTAGGAAGCTGGGAATGTTTAGCCTGGAGAAGAGAAGGTTCAGAGGGGACACGATAGTCACATTTAAATATTTGAAAGGATGTCATATTGAGGATGAAGCAAGCTTGCTTTCTGCTGCTCCAGAGACTAAGACATGGAGCAATGGACTAAAACTACAGTCGTCCCTCCACATTCGCGGAGGTTAAGGGCACAAGACCCCCGCAAATGTGAAAAAAAAAACACGAATAAAAATAGGTCTCACCACCACCACCACCTTTCCCAATGTGGTGACGGAGCTCTGCAAGTCTCATCGTCACTTTTGGCCCACCTTTATTTGAATAAAAATAGGCCTCACCACCCCCCCGCCCTTCCCAATGCGGTGACGGGGCACTGCAAGCCTCATTGCTGCTTTTCGCCCACCTTTATTTGTTTGAGAGGGGTGGGGTGGGCAAAAAGCAGCGATGAGGCTCCCAGACCCCTGTTGTCGCTTTGGGAAGGGAGGAGGGGTGGGAGAAAAGCGACGACGAGGCTCACAGAGCCCCGTTGTCGCTTTGGGAAGGGTGGGATGGGTGGTAGAAAAGCGGCGACGAGGCTCACAGAGCCCCGTCGTTGCTTTGGGAAGGTCGGGGTGGGTGGGAGAAAAGCGGCGACGAGGCTCAGAGCCCCGTTGTCGCTTTGAGAAGGTTGGGGTGGGTGGGAGAAAAACGGCGACGAGGCTGCCAGAGCCCCATCTCCACTTTGGGAAGGCCGGGGGGTGGGTGGATGAAAAGCCCTTCCCCATCCCCCGGAGCCAAGCCCCAGGAGAGTGGGGAGTTGGGCATGTGGTTTGCTTAGGGAGTGCTCCGTTTAAATTGGCTCCCCTCCCTGTGTGCGACGGAGAGAAGGTGATTTAAACAGGTTGCTTGCAAACAGCGAATAGGCAGAACCACGAAAGTGAAAGCCATGAACGTGGAGGGACGACTGTAACTTCCTGACAGTAAGAGCTGTTCGGCAGTGGAATGCAGTGCTTCAGAGTATGGTGGAGACTCCTTCTTTGGAGGTTCTTAAACAGAGGCTGGATGGCCATCGGTTGGGAATGAGCGCCCAGCTTGTAGGGGGCAATTAGCTAACAGTCATTGTAAACCGCTTAGGGGTGCTTCGGCACTGATAAGCGGTATATAAATATCAATGCTACTGCTACTGGCAATGCAGGGCAGGGTGTTGCACTACATGGCCCTTGTGGTGTCTTCCAACTCTATGATTCTATGATTCAATGACTGCTTTTACAGAAGTACATGAATAAATTCCACCATGCTCTTTCACAAAACTACACTGTAACAAAATGGCTAAATGAAGTACATCTAGAAAACAAACTTATTTTAGCCAATGGCAATATGATTCTGAAAATTTCAGGCCATTTGTGATGTCTGCATATCAAATTACATTTATATAGCTATATTTTCACATAAATGTACATCAATAAACTATTTTTTTTATCTATTGGAGAAGGATAAATCATTCTAAAGAGTAATTATCCATTGGTAAAACAGGTAAGGTAGAATTCCTACATTAATGAAATAATGGTGTCCTCTGGCCAACAGAATTTTCTGGGGACAAATAATTGCAGCAGATATTCATGAGGATAGGACAATAGCTAGAAACAGATGTGAGTGAAGACATCAATGGGACACTTAGCTTTAAGCTAATTTCTGTTACCAACTGTAATAGACGACAAGGTAAAGGGAATCAGAAAGACATCCTAGGAATATTATATTGCTGAATCTACTTTATTCCCTGTGTCAAAACTGGTTCTGCAACATTAGTTTGGAATAGCAGGTTGTACACTATCCTGCACAAATCTAGGTATACCAGATTTGCTGTTTGGGAAAGAATTTTCTGGTGAAGTGGGTGAAAAGATTAACTGTTTAAGAAAAGATTAACTGTTAACTAGGAAGATTCCAATACAACGTTACTCCTGTTTCTACACCAGTTCAGTTATTACTTCTGCTGGTTAAATATTTTTGCTACTTGATTCTCCTACAGGATTGCAATAATGTGGTTTATCTGATGTGACATTATTATGGCATCTAACACTGAAACTGTGTTCCTGCATGTGGTCTAAAATACTGGTTTAGCCATGGGCATATGGATATCCACGTGATGCTTATAAAGGACATGGCTCAATTTCACTTCAAAGAACCACCATACCTTTATCAAATTACAACTCTTTTTAAAAAGAAAAAGCTCTTTGAATCTAGAAGATTACAGGAATCCTTTTCTTCATTCACATACTTTTTATACTTAAAAGATGGAACGTCTGATTCAAGAGCCAACATCTAGCAGTTTTCCCCAGGGTTCTTATGCATTAAATTTACTAAAAACTCCAACATGCTTTCCATTAACTCTATTTTCAAATGTTACCAAATGTTAACTACTGTAAAAGGCAGAGTCAGAGTACTGTACTCCATGCAATACGTCATGAATTCAGAAAAGTATATACGCATTTACGGAAGAAGCCTCAACTTTTGCATACAAGTGAAACCGGGAACAATTTCTGGTGTGGAATACCCCTGTTCAGCTGGCCAGCCCACCTGAAATGTTCTCTTCCCAAATACTCCAATCCACCCTCTGGCTTTCTATCTCGCCCCCCCCCCCAAAAAACAACCTAGGGTCAAAACTCAGTCAACAATTTGTGATCACTATGCATACCCAGCCCAGCTCAGACTATTTGGGGGATCTCTGCCTTGCTTAGATTTTTCAAAAGATTTGTTGTTCTACTTTTGGTTTTCTTTTCAATTTCTCTCTTGTGCACAGATGGTGCTCTTTTGTCTACAAAGGATTCACACCTGAAAAATGAGTTTGCTTTTAGCACGTGGGATTAGGATTGCTCCTGAAGTCCAGGAAAATAAGTCTGTGTGGGAGCAGGGAATAGGAATAACAGTATGGTCTGTTCAATCCACATTCTGACTTGAATTTACAGTAAGGGTAATTCCATGTAATCTTCTTCTATTTCCAAGAAAAGCATGGTCCATAGACCCCCTTCTCATTTCCATAGTTTTTCTCTCTTTTTATTCTGGATTCCCTGAACATATCAACTGTAAAAAAGACACAAAAACTATACAAATGAGGAAGGGGTCTCAGGGCTAGCTCTCCAGAAATTTTACAATTACAAGGCTGATAATAAAAAACAATCCTCTTAATTGGGGGGTGGGGGTTTATATCAGAATTTCCCCTCCTTGTCCAGCAGAAGATAGTGCTGCACCACAAAATGGCAGAATTTTTCACTCCTTTCAGCATTAGGTTAAACCCATGCAGCTTCCATAGCTCGGACAAAATGTCAGACTGTTCTTGGTCTTATCTCCTTTTAAAATAAACAGTCCACATTCCTATGGAAGCCCTATGATTAATCAAAAACAACATTTAAAAATCTTATATCTTTTAAAAGTTACTATGCCTTTCTCCATTTGTAACTTTATTACACCACAAACTTACTTGGCTTTTTGCTTTAAAACTAAATTTCTAAATAGTCTTTATTTTCCCCCCTACTTGTTTACGAAAGAAGGCAACTCACTGAGGTCTCAACCACCACTATTCAGAAGATCTCCCTTAACTTGTAAACAAGGTAAACAAAGTTCATTAAGAAAGTGAGGATTTCACAGGTTCATAGAATCATAGAATTGTAGAGTTGGAAGAGGCCACAAGGGCCATCCAGTCCAACCCCCTGCCACGCAGGAAATCACGATCAAAGCATCCCCGACAGATGGCCATCCAGCCTCTGTTTAAAGACCTCCAAGGAAGGAAAGCCCACCACGCTCTGAGGGAGTGTGTTCCACTGCCGAACAGCTCTTACTGTCAAAAAGTTCCTCCTAACATTGAAGTGGAATCTCTGTTCCTGGAGCTTGCAGTCTCTGGAGCAGCAGAAGCAAGCTTGTTCCATCCTCAATGTGACACCCCTTCAAATACTTAAACAGGGCTACCGTAGCAGCCCTTAACTGTCGTTTTTCCAGGCTACACATACCCAGCTCACTAAGTCTTTCCTCATAAGGCATGGTTTCCAGACCTTTCACCATTTTAGTCGCCCTCCTCTGGACACACTCCAATTTGTCAGTATCCTTTTTGAATTGTGGTGCCCAGAACTGGACACAGTATTCTACCTGAGGCCTGACCAAGGCAGAATAGAGTGGCACCATTACTTCCCTTGATCTAGACACTATACTTCTATTGATGCAGCCAAAAACCACATTGGCCTTTTTAGCTGCCGCATCACACTGTTGACACATGTTCGATGATGAAATTAATAATAATAATAATTTGTTAAAACAATCGGGGCGGCTTACAAAAATTAAAATACAAATACAGATTAAAATCCCTAAACACCATTCACCCCCACCTTCCCCCATAAAAAGATATTAAACCAATATAAATTAAAAACAACTAATCTAAAATCACATTAACAAAAATAATAAATAGCCAGCAGACTAAAAGAGGCCAGGAGCTCCTGAAGCCGGGATCGAATTAGGAAAGGCCTGCCGAAAGAGATCCATCTTTAGTGCTTTTTTAAAGCTACTCAGGCTCGTCATCTGACGGATCTCGTTCAGCAGGCTATTCCATAATTTGGGGGCGATTACCGAAAAGGCCCTCTGGGAGGTTGCAGACAGCCTAGATTTTTGTGGCTGAAGCAAATTCCTCCCAGAGCACTGGAGTGTGCAGGGAGGATTGTATGGGAGGAGGCAGTCCCATACTCGTGGTCTACTAGGACTCCTAGATCCCTTTCACACGTAATCTTGTTCAGCCAGGTCTCCCCCATCCTGTATCTATGCATTTCATTTTTCCACCATAAGTGCAGTACCTTACATTTCTCTGTATTGAATTTCATTTTGTTAGCTTTGGCCCAGCTCTCCAGTCTCTTCAGGTCATTTTGAATTGTGATCCTGTCCTCTAGGGTATTATCTACTCCTCCAAATTTGGTGCCATCTGCAAATTTACTCTAAAACTCTAAAAAAACCCTCTAAAGTGTCCTTTAGAGGCTTGCTTAGCAGCATGAGCCTGATGTTAATCCCAAGTCCGCCCCCAGTGCTCAACTCACTTCTGACAGCTACAAAATCCATGATCTCCTCAGAAGGAGCAGCATTCTGGAGCATGTGTAATCTCATGCTCTCTCCCTCTCCAGAGAGAGATTTTCACTGGTGGGAATTTGCCTCCTACCTATTTGCTGTTTACAGTTTCCCTGTCCCAGAGCTCAAAGCAGGTATGTCTACCCATCATCAGCCTCACCCAGAAGTCCCATAATTCAGACATATAACAACCAATGAAAGTGGGGGTTTGAGGGAAAGGTTTTTCCAGAAATTAACTTTGGCTGAGAGGACTATATTTGAAGGAAATACATAATCTAAGCTCTTATGCTAAAATTTCCAAACATAAAGAGCCCTCTTGAATCCTGTGCTGGGAGAAAGGCAGAATATAAATAATTAAAAATAGATGATAGATAGACAGACAGACAGACAGACAGACAGACAGACAGAGAGATAGATGTGATATGTAACTCAGGCTTGACATTATATTATTATTAGATGCTTAGTAATATACAAAATTTCTCATGCTTAAATGTGTTTATGCTCAATGGTGAGAGAGAAAGACTGAAAGACTGACTGTACACCTGAGGGAGGACAAATACATTGGAAACCCATAGCAGTGATGGTGGCTTCGCCCACTTTGGGCTACAGCCCCATCCACTCTGACTATGTGACTCCCAATATACCTGTGTATAGCTAATTTAGACTTTGGCTCCCCATCTTTTATAGTGTCTATTTGTACAATATACATTATGAAAAGATGCAAAGTATATCCAGAACGTCTTGGAAACATCCTCTGCTAGAATAAAGATCTGGAAAAAACTAAGGTCAAGATGCTATTTGTTATAGTCCCAAAAGATGAGCACGAAATATGAACTTCTGGTCTATATTATAATAAACATTTAAAAGCAGCCTCTTCAGAAGATAACTTAATTTGGTTTTCTGAGTTGCAATAGAATAAACTGGATAAAAACTGAAAGCACAGCAACATGAAATGCTTCTTCTCTGTTAATAGTTGGTTATTTCCAGCTCCTGTTTTAACACTGTGTCACCCTGCTCTTCTAAAATACAAAATCTGTATACGGAAATAAGACAAACAATTCTTTCAGGTACAAACTAAATAAAATATAATGCTCTCTTTCTTTGAGAAGATGCCTTCCATCAATTTGAAGGTTTAAATCCACCTAAAATCTAGTGAATGCATGTGATGAATTTGGCAGTTTTTAATGGTTTTATTATCCAACATTTTGCATCAAAATCCTCACACATCAAGTAAATAAATGTCAAATAATACTTACTGAAAATTGTGATTTGGACTGTGTGTTGGGCCTGTAAATGTATAAAGCAAAAAAATAATAATTAGCATATATAACTACTGAGAAATATCATTTAAAATATAAGCACATCTTAAACATCAGGTTTTGCTCAGTTTCAAACTACAGCTGAACTGGTAGCCTCAATTAACGTAGGCCCACTAAACAAAGTCAGTCAACACTTAAGTAAGATCCATTGACCCAATGGTGCAGTGGTTCCCAAACTTTGGTCTTCTAGGTGTTTTGGACTTCAACTCCCAGAAGCCCCAGCAAGCTTGTCCAATAGTCAGGATTTCTAGGAGCTGAAATCCAAAACACTTGGAGGAGCAAAGTTTGGGAACCACTGCTCTAGTGAGTACTAACAAATTGATTCAACCAAAATGCTTATATATTGTAATTATTTTCAGATGAACAAATCAGAAGTGCAAGAATTTATCACTATTCAATTCATGATGTCATATTTATTCATAACATTATTTTGCTAAACCCTATTAAACTGATTCTGATAGGAATTTTAAGTTGATAGCTACTGTCATGTGACCTTTGCTGAAAATAGAGAAGATACTAATGCCTTGTGATTCAATTAATTATTTATACAATGGACATTATAACAAAGATATGCACAGATTGCCAAGCATCCTTCAGGCTTAGTGCCATTACAACAAATACTAGTTATTTACCCAGCATAAAACGGTATGCTGTAAAAGAGTATGTACAATGCTGCAGGCCGAGTATATGCATGGTATTATCTTCCTTCTATAAGAACTCTGCTCACTTCAATGGGGAAATGCAATTTGTACACACCCTCTTTTGCAAGCATAGATCACTTCTATCCAACCAATTTAGGTTTGTGCCAAGGTGAGTTCCATATGTCTAGAACTCTGGATCAAAGCACGAAACACACAGTGCTTCTAAAGGCTGAGTGGCCAAGGTCCTCATCATTGTATGAACCAGACCATTATAGTATTATGAGATATGCTAAAGTACAGTTGGCTGAGACACTGGATTACATGAAGCAAATCTTTGGGGTAGAAGAAAATATGGTACATCCATTATCTGCTAGCCTGCCAGAAGAATGAAAGCTGCTAGGGGGAAGCCACCTGCCTCTGCCAAATCAATTTGAGGATTGAGAAGCCCTCCAGAAGAGATTTAAGGAGTGCAAGGTGGGCAGAGAGTAAGGGATCTGCTACTTTGTTGACAATGAATGGAGCCTACATAAATGAAGGACTCCTTCTTAAATGCTTCTCCTGTGATACCCTTGTCATCACAGTGAATATTTAATTTTTGCACGAAAGGTAACATAGGAAGCTGTATCCATCCAGATCAGTCTAGCTGCCCATGTAACCTCATACTGTCTACTCTGATAGGCAGCAGCTCTTTTCTATCTTCTGTTAGCTGATCTTTTCCTTGAGTTACAGTTCCTCTTCCTCTTTGAAGAAAGTGCATCAAAGGTTCTTTTATGACTGCATGTGGTCCATACGCCTTATGCTACCCACTCCTGGTCAAAAAACAAGTTACAGAAAAATATGTGCCTTGATTTTTAGCAGGTTGCCACAGACATCATGTGCAATGTTTCAAACACTGGGGCCAAAGCTATGAATACCAGATGGAGAGCTGCTACTTATTCTTCAGAGCAGCAAGAACACAATGAGTTCAAGTAGCACTATGAAATGTGCAGTAATGAAAGTTTGCCTTTCTATACTTAAGACTAAACCTTGTTTCACATTTGTGCTGTTCTCTGAACTTTGTATTTACAGACCATTCCATCTGTATCTACTTTCTTTTATTACTAGTAAATGGTATCAGGTTCTACTCAGAAGTTTTTGTGTTGAGAAGGAAGCCTCAGGCAATGACTTTATTGATATTTTTTCTTTCATGCTGCAATTTATTTTCTTAAAAGGAAAAAAAACACAGTGAATTAATTTCTCATTTTGCAATTGTGAAAAGTAGGAGCTAGTCTATAAAGCAATAAACCTAGTTATAAATGCCACATTTTAAAAGAAAGTGACTCACCCATTCTTACAAACAGAACTCCTGTTGCATTTATTGTCTTCATTCCATTTGTGGCTACACATTGGTAATAACCAGTGTCGGTGGTGTCAAGATTTTGGATCCTTAATCGTGAGCCATACTCTGTTTTCCTTATAATGATCCTTTTGGGTTCTTGAACCACTGGCGCATCATTTTTTAACCATCTGACATTGGGCGATGGATTTCCTGCCACTTTGCAGTGGAGAATTGCTGTCTGACCCTGGACTATGGTGATATTGTTCACTGGTTCCAAAAAGGTCAAAAAATAACCTAAAAAAGAGGAAAGGTCAGAAGAGATCAAAGTTGAGCAAAGTTACACAACTTGCCAAAGCTCTCTTATTCATGAATAACTTCAAGAAAATCATTTCTGTTTTTCAAAAGCTAAATATGAGTGCAGAAAATATGATTCTATGAACCCTGGTCTGACAATTTTGACTCCCAAATACTTTGCTTCTCTAAAAAAATAGTGTAATAACAAACTTTTCTCGAGATAACTTTCCATGTGATCAGGATTACACATGCTTCACTTTAATGAGGCATTGTAGGAGTTGTGTGACTCTCCAAAAGTTGTTGAGCTACTACCATGATCCTTCACTATTGTTAAACTAGCCTTTTGGCTAGTGCTGTTGGGAGTTGCAGTTCAACAAAATCTGGAGGGCCACACATTTTCATCTCTACTTTCAACATTCAGGGCTGCCTTTCCTAACCTGGTGCTTTCCAGATATGTTGGACAATTCCCACCAACCCCTTGTCATATTCCTCAGCTACTTCTTAACGTGTTCATAGCACATTCCTCAACAAAAATTTCTGTCTAATTGTTGAAAATATCAGAGAGAAGCAATCAATGGTCAGAAACAATGAACTTTAAGTTATAATCAGTCATACAGTTGTGCAATACGAACTTCCAAATTAAAATGACCAAAAATTATGAAACAATGAAATTAGAACATGGTTCTGGAGGTGGGCAAAAAGCTTTACTGTGCAGCTAGCTAGCTTTGTAATCAGCCAATTAATTCCAGCCCTCCAAAATGAAGAATCATTGGCTCTCTGAGATACAAACAGAAATAGTAGCTCATAATGTGATGAAGCTGAAATCAGAACTTATGGGCCTTGTCCCAACAGGCCTCTTTCTGAAGGTTCTGTCAGCGTGGTGTGGTCCTCTCCAAGTGGGAACTGAGTGCCATTCTTGTACCGTATATTCTGGCATGTAAGACTGCTTTTTAACACTTGAAAATCTCCTCAAAAGTGGGGGGTCGTCTTATAGGCGCAGCACATCTTTTCCCCTGCTGTGAGAATGACTGCTTTGTCTTTGAAGTGTTAAATTGCCCTCCATTTAGCTCAGGAGAGAAGAAAAATAGTCCATTAAAATGATGTTAGCCTAAAATTAGAATTTCTGGATTCAGACTTATCATTTTGCATCAAGTTTTGTCTATGGTGAAATTCTCTTATCTGAATAAAAGGTTCTGGCAGAGTTAGATCATTCTTTAATTGCAAGGTATTTATTATGGGATTTATTTTTTGGTAAACTTGCCAGGAAGATTCCCATTTGCATTGCTTGGGGGGATTTCCTCTCCAGGAGTTTGCAAGTGGCTCTAAAATCATTAATGTGCTCATTCAAAACTTTGGGATTTAATAGCTTCATATTAACCAGCTTCATATTAGCCAACTTAATTATTAATGCAACCTTACTTTCCAAAGATTGAACACCACAGAGATTTTTCAAAATATCCCATGCTTTTTTAGCAGTTCTCAGTCCTTTAATTTCACAGACTATTCCATCATCTACAGCCACTGAGCTGGCTGGCTAGACGGGGGGGGCGGGGAACTACACAAATAATCCAGTTTGGAAACTACATTATTTGCCATCACTCCTTCCAATAGAATCCAGGGATATGTAGTTTGCTGAGGCACCAACAAAAGAAGCAGTGAAAAACTGCATAATGCAACAGTTGAGTTTATGAACATCTACTCAGACATTAAAAGAACTGGATTACTCAGGAAGAAGCATAGCAAGAAATTCTGGGGACATCAAAAAGCCGCTCATTTTGTATGTTGTAGCAATAATGAGAGAGATAATCCACAGTGCAATATAAAACAGTCCTTCACAGACAAATCTCTTATTCCAGCTTCATATTCACATGAGGAAAGTGAATCACATGGCTAAGAGCACGAGTGCATAACTGTGAGATGAATAAAAACGAACCCACTTATTTAGAAGCACATTATCTTGTTTTAGTAACAATCCACATTGCCCAGAGAAGAAAAGTACATCAAATGGCCAATATTATGAATGCATCTCTTTTAAAAATGCCTGTAAAGTAGCTACCTTTTGTTGTGTTTTGTTGTATTTGCTATACAGTTATCCCTGAATATTTTTTTTCACCTTGCTTTAGTCCTCTTGGGAATAATCTGGCATGTGTATTTTGGGCTCCAATACTTTATTTTTGTTTTGTTTTGTGAATTTTTTGGCATACAGTGATCTGCAGGGTTTTGGTTCTAGGACACTACCCCTCCCTGGGCACCAAAAAAACATGGATGCTCAAGTCAGTACAAATACAGGTATTTAGCTTTTCAAATTATAGTACAGTTGTCCCTTCATGTAGTGTCTTCATTTGGTTCCAGGGTTTGGCTCCAAGACGCCCTGTGGATACCAAAATCTGTGAATACTCAAGTCCCATTATATGCAATGGCATAGCAAAATGGTGTCCCTTATATAAGATGGCAAAATCAAGGTTTGCTTTTTGGATTATTATTTTTTTAAAATAATATTTTAAGCCATGACAACTGTACTGTACCTGCAATTGACTGCAACCAGGTTGAGAGGCGGTCCCAGGGCAGTAGCAGTGGTTGGCATTGAGGAAGCATGTGCACCTGGCAAGCTCCTGCTGTTTCTCCCTCCCCTGCTAACCCCCTTGCTGGGATTAACATCCATCAGCAAAACTGGGAGGGGGGAGTGAATGATCTCCCAGCACCAGGAGCCTGGTCTCCCTCCTCTGCTAACCCCTTGCTGGGATTAACTTTGATAAACTGGGGGGGGGGAGGGATAGCATAGGCCAGCGATCTCCCAGTGCCAGGAGCCTGCCACTTTCCCCTCCCTTGCTAACCCTTTAGGCTGGGATTGACTTCAATAAACCAAACAGCGGGGGGGGGGGATCTCCCAACACCAGGAACCTGCCATTCTGCCTGCCCTCCTAACTCCATGCTTGAATTAACATCCATCAGCCAAGGCGGAGGGGGGAGGAGGCAACAGCGAGCAATCTCCCAGCGCCAGGAGCCTGCTGTTTCTGCCTGGCCCTCGGAGATTGCTGCTGCCTCCTCCGTTTCCCTAATGGAAGTCAATTGCAGCAAGGGGTTAGCAGAACGGGGAGAAGCAACAGGCTCCTACCATTTCTCCCTCCCCTGCCAACCCCTTGCTGGGATTAACATCCATAGGCCAAGGAGGAGGGGAGGCAGCAGTGGCAATCTCCAAGGGCTAGGAGCTCCTGATTACTGCTTTCCAGATGCCACTATTTCCTTGGGACCACTTCTCTCCCTGACTACAGTTGATTGCAGGTATTTTTTAAAAAAACAAACCACACCAAATTCTTTTCAATCTGCAGTTGCTCAGATCTATGGATACAGAAGGCCCTTTGTAATTTACTATTTTGTGTGGTAGGAACTTCAAATTGTATGCTGCCTACTGAAATGGGAAAATAAGGGCAGATCAAACTGAGCATATTAAGGAACCATTTAACTGATAAGTAACAAGAGAGGTCTAGAATCATTTCCAACTTCATGGTATGAATGTTTATATGTTTTTTTTTCTGTTTTAAAAATTCTTTACGCTTTCTAAAGTAGATACATCATAGTGTTGAATTTTTTCCCCCAGATTCTTATTTTGTGGTTTAGTTAATCCTGAACTTTGTTTGGGGTTTCTAATTTTACTCTCAGAAGATTCTGGGTCAGACTGCTACATAAATTGAATGGATTTGTGCCTTGGCATGTCCATGTGGTTCTTATTTAACTATTGGTAACAACTGTTTTGGCAAATAAATCACAAATCATATGTGATATGTTGCATTTTGTAATTTCAGGTATACCAAATACTAGGCCTAAATCCAGCTTGAGGAGATCTATTTAATCAATCGCTGACTTGTACACCTATACACACTCCCCATGGATTCAATTTGTCTCCTCTGTTGGGAACAGCATTTGGATTTAGACTGTTGTTGTGTTTTTTTTGTGTGTGTGTTTTTACATGTACCATATAAACAGAAGCACCAAATTTAGGCAATTACTATTTTGTAATTAACTGTTAGCATAATATCTTCCGAAAATTTTTCTATCCCTTACCACTGAGGAAACCCCCAGGATAAAAATACAGTTGGACCCCCGTATCCACAGAACCAATACCCACCATTTCAGTTATCCATGGGACACAAAATAGGGATGCATACGTTAGCGTTGCACTGGAAAATGCCTAAAGAGGCATCCTCTCTAGGAATCTTCTAGGTCATCCAACACAATTCTATGGTATGTTTCTACTGGAAGTTCTTTATCAGCAGTTTCCAGTATCTTTGGTAAGTCTGGGAGCTGAACCCTGCAGATATGGGGGTCCAAGTATATGTTACTGGAATTGTGTGTGTGTGTGTTTTCAGTGTATTTATGGGGGGTTAGTTACTGCTAACTGATTACTGTTCTGAAGTTCACTTCAACTTTCTACAACATCCTCTGTTTTACATCCTGGCAGAGCTTGAGCTTCCATCACAGGGAGGGTTGCCAGGTATCCCTAATTATAAGGGATCCCCTTTATTTGAGGGTTGGAAAGTTTGTCCCTAACAGGAGTGGCACGGTCCTTAATTATAAGGGAAGTCCTCTTTGTTAGAAGGTTGGAAAGCTTTTTTTATATATATTGACTGAACAAGATGCCCCTCCAATCATATATTTGGGGTTTGGGCCCTTCATAAAAACAGAAATGTGCACATCATGTAAATTATTAATGTGGACAAAATATTACTTCTACATAGAAACGCAAGGCTAAGTTAACAGAAAGCAACACTTTCATTTGGTATTTAGGCAGAACATAAACTTGCTAATATCAACCCTGCATGTCATGAATTTTCACTGTCCCTTATGACTACTTTGAAAAGTTGTCAGCCCTAAACACAGGCATAGCTATGGCTTCCTTTTGCCTATTATCTTCTTTCTTATCTCCTCCTTGTACACATCTTAGGTTGTTTTCTGGTGATGCATAAACAGCCTCTGGAGTAGCAAGAATATGACAAATGAAAGCTAATTTTTTAAGGGAAGATTTTTTTTTTTCAAAAAGCCCAAATAAGATAGAGAATAAGGGCATGTGGTTCATTATGCAGATCACAGGTCAAATAATAACTCCCAAGAACAATACGAAGACAAGGAAAATCAAAGCCCAACAACTGCTAGCTTCACTGTCTCACATAGATCAAGCAAACTAATCAACGTCTAACTTTCAGAGTGATCATAAGTTTTTGTTTACCTAGATTTTGTATAGCATTTAAACTCCAGACAGGAAGTTTTGAAATGGTCCAATCCAAGTCCAGCCCAAATGCTAAACATTCCCATCATATACTCTGCGGTTCAAAAGTGCTCTAAATTTGCTTTAGGCACTCTATGGTGGGATGAGAATCTAGGTCCTATGCCAGATAGTTATTTTGACTAAAGTCAAAACTATCTGATTATGTTTAGTCAAGAAGCAGTATAATTGGTAATAATATGCATCATCAAATAAGAACACTGGATTTAAAATCCCCTTTTAAATTAATGGATAAAATACAGATGCGTTCTTGAAATTGAATTTTTGTACAGTGTACATGATAGTTAGAAACAGCAAATGAAACAGGAAGCTAACTGTATGAAGGCTAATCACACACACAGTTTTTTAATATAATTTATATAAATGCCCCCTCTCATAGAAAGACTGAGACTACAGCAGGCATTGGTTTAATCCTTTCCCCCAATCCACAGTCCAGATGAAAACTCCAACCCAATCTCCTAAAAATATTATCTTCATTTGGGAAACCTTTATCTTCCTGTCTCTTGCTGTGGTGGTTGGCCATTCATATTCTATATACTCATACAAAAGCAACTAACATTATGTTTTGTTTGGCTCAAAGATATTGATGTCAGAGGGAGTCTTAGTGATGTCCACACTCTTTGAAACAAAGCCCTCAGATTAATGTGTGATACACCAAGAACTTTAAAACACACACACCAACAGTTGAGCATTTGAATAATTGACTCCCAAAGCTAAAGCAATAGAATAGATGACATTTATAGCTCCAGTGATACAGTAAAGCTGAAACTAATTTATGTGGGCTTTAATTTTTTTGGTAACATTTGTAATTGCAAAAATGTACTAACAAATCTGGTTTGAGTTAGAAAAGGCTTATTTTTCAGTATGATATATTGTTCAACAAGACATTATTTTAACACATACATAATAGATCCAAATTCCATATAAATCTTTCCAGTTTTTACAGAATAAATATAAAGCCAGAATGGGTACCATTTGCATGTTATTTGTAGTATAGTACAGTCTATAAAAAGCAAGGAATATAACTAGTTAAATTGCTCCTCTGCTTTGCAACATCTGCAATTGTTTCTGGGTTATTTCAGATGGATGCCAAAAAACAAAACAAATCAAAAACCCTAAAAATGTCTAGCTGTGCTTTCACAGAACTACTTCTGATTTTATACACCTATAGAATCAAATGTATTCCTTATTTTGCAAGAATGTATTTCAGGATATTGACAAAGGCACTAAGTCAAACAAAGAACTGATTCTTTGAAAAAACTGAGATGTAGAAAAGGAAACACATCTGCAGTTCCTAAATTTAATACACAGTTTGTAATAAGATCAGCCCAGTTAAATATTATTTAACATTGTGTATAAGGCTGTTGGAGGGAAAGCACCTTTAGTCAGTATTAAGCCTAGCAGTAACAAATTTAGTAATGTTCCCTGCACTGGAATTCTATTACATCAGATCTCATTTTGATCATTAAATTTTATACTTGTTTTCACTGGATGAAATCCAAAGAGCTACTTGAGCAGTGTCCAAGGGCCTGGAGGTGCCCATCAGAATTTTTGATTTGTTCTTTTTTTTCCATTGCAAACTCCTCCTGCACCATTCCTCAGTTACATCACAAATTGCTTTTGAAATTTCCTTCGGCATCAAAAACTTTCCCGTTAGGTAGAGACTGCTGTTTGTTTCTCCCTTGGGCATGTAAAACTAGTCATGTAGTTCTTGGATCCAAGCCATTAAGTTTAATCAGATGTTTGGATTCACTTTACAAGTCTCTGACCAAACTGACTCCTAGGATAACATTCTTGTTTTGGAGCAGGGTAGACTTTATCAGGCTAATCTTCCTTGTAAAGTCTTAGATCCCTAATAATTAACTATTGCTCTTGTTTTAAACCTAGGTGGTTTTGGTTTTTTTAGAGGCGAGAGTGTGTGTCATGGGCTAGGAGTCAGTTTCTCCAGATGAACAGCAGCCTCAAAGGAGGACAAGCAGACACAAGCACCCTGGGAGCTCCTCAGGCCATGAAGAAGAAGGGTATGAATGACAGCTAGCTGGCTCCAGCCTTTTTAAGGAGGGCAGAGGGAGGTATTCCAACACCAGAAGCGATCTGTGTGTTTCGCTGGCCCTTACCTCTGTGATCTGCACCTCAGAACCCCTACTTTGTTGTCTACCTGGATTCCTTGACCCCTAGACTGTCTGACCTTGCTGTTTGCCAGATTCCTGACTCTTAGACTGACTTTTGACTATGCTTCTGCTACACCCTTCTAGACAGGCAAGCTTTCCTGGGGGTCGTTTACACGGGCAAATAGTCCTCTAAATATACCGCTAAGATAGCTCATAGTTCCCACGGATCACAGCACAGCATCGCCTCATTCAGAAGGGGGGAAGTAAAACACCTAAATATAGCGTGCCAGGGAATGTCGCTACTTTTGCCGGTATATTTGCAATGTAGCGCTATATTGGCAGTGTAAACTACCATTCCGTTAAGAGCTGCAGCAGATCTGCATTGTGATTGGTTGCTCTGGTGGAGGGGTGGGCTTAAAAGAGAGGGACTTGGTTCAGTAGCGATCAGGAAACTTTGAAAAATCCTCTCTGCTATTTTGCAGAAGATCTGCCAAGAAAAAGGATTCCCAAGACCTTTCAGTCATAAAGTTCCCATCTGTCAGCTCTGCTTGGGGGAGGGAGAGAGGGGGGGAGGGAGGGGGGACTGAGGGAGGGAGATTGAAAAATCCTCTGCTATTTTGCAAGTCTGTGAACCCTGACTAAACAAATCGTGCTGGAAAAACTTGTGATAGGTTCACCTTAGGATCCATGGCATGGCAGCAAGGTCTTTTAGCAGAGAGATTATTGTCCCTCTGCTTCAGGGAGTGAGTTCATTTACAGGCAGATTTACAGAGACAGAGACAGAGCCACTTCTTTGATCTCCCCCCCTGCTATTTTGGCAGTCTGTGAGTCTTTAGCTCGATAGTGCAGGGCTTCAAAGGAGGGCCTATGCCCTTCCCCATACAGCCTTTGTTTGCTTGGGAGGCCACACACCCCACACTTTTCCCCCAAGTCTGAACGAAAAAGTGGCATAATTAGAAAAAAAACCTGACTGGCACAGCTGTGGAAAAGAATTAAAGTGCAAGTTGCCGCAATAAATCTGCTGTGTAAACCAGCCCCAGGACTGTGAAACTGTTTCAGTTTGTCTGCCTTCAGCCAGCTCTGTACTCAGGTTGCCTTGCAATGGGAGGCCGGCTAGTCCAACACTAAGTAGCATCCCCATATCTGCTGATTCACCATTCCCAGATTCAATTATCCATGGATGGTGACAGCGGGGGGGGGTGGACGGGGGAGAGAGGGGAGGAGGAATGATCTCTTCTCCCTTCTTCCTTGGGATCGCCCCCATGGTGGGAATAGGGGTGAAGGGAGGGAATAGATCTCGCCTCCCGTCTCACTTCACCCCCAGGATCGCCCCCAGGAATTGCTCCCATGACGGGAATGGCAATGGGGGCAAAGGGAGGGGAGGAGTAGATCACTCCTCCCTTCTTCCTTTGCCCCTGGGATCACCCCCTGGGATTGCTCCCGGGTTAAAATGGCAATGTGGGGGCGAAGGGAGGGGAGGAGAGATCTTGCCTCCCTTCTCCCTTCGCCTCTGGGATTGCACCCCAGGATTGTTCCCATGGCAGGAATGGAAATGGGGGCTTTCACTATTATCTACAGATTTCATTATCCGTGGGGGAGCCTGGAACCAATCACCCACGGATACGGGGGTCCTACTCTATTTGAATTAGCACAGGGCAATTGCTACATCATAATGGTCACCACTTCCTCAGCACCATCCCTACTGGCGGCTAGAAATAAAAAGCTGAATATGTCTTGGGGACATGTTTGGTTTAAGCTTATACTTGTAGCAAATCTACAAATCCAAAGGGGGGGGGAGATCTAGTGACACAATCAATCATGAAACACCAATATGCACATTTTCAAGTCACATAAAGCCTTTTAATAGATGAAAAATGAATATTGTAAAGTGCACCATGAATTCTGGTGTATTTTCATATTCTTTTTTTGAAGGCAACTCTCAAAATATTAAAGCAATTAACAAAAATGTCTGTTAACACTAGAGTAAGACTGAGAAACTTGTGATGCAATGCCCTAAAAGTAGCTCATCACCTATGTAGGGTATACTTCAGTGGAGTTAATTAACGTCTTGTTTCACCATCTCCTTTGGGATACAAAAATGGGTGTGTATCTTGTAGTGCTTGGGTAGGCAGGTTCCATTTAGCTTGATGGCCTTAAGGTTTTGAGGACTGTTCTAGAGAGTCTTAGTATTTAGAGGTCACTTGTAGTTATATTTGTATATATCCTTATTAAGTGTAACAACGTCTGGCCTACTTTGCTGTCATAAAAGTTCTATGAGGTAGTTTACTAGTTGGTTCTTCTTCCAAGGCAACCCACATAAAATGTTACATTGGATACTTACCGTGAAGGTATTTATAGGGTGGATGGCAGGAACAATCTGTTAGCATTGGGAAACTAGGACCATCCAGCAGGAAGCAGGAAGCTGTTCTGAGCCTTTTGGAATTCAAATCCTTTGTTCTCCACTCCTCCTCTTCCACAAGGCCAGTTCTCTGACTAGCAAAGCCCTGTAAGCAGAGTGAAAACTCTAACCTACGGAGAAACCACATGTTAATAGTAACCCATACTTGGGGCCATGGCCTGGCATATGTCTGTCCTCTGCAGTCACAGGGTGGGTCGGATTGTTCCTGCCATCCACCCTACAGAAAGTACCTTCACGGTAAGTATCCAATGTAACATTCTGTAGGGTGAGATGGCAGGAACAATCCATTAGCATTGGGACATACACAAGTTCATTGAAGCCTTAGGGCAGGAGTGACTGCAGGTGCCTAGCGATTAATTAAGAGTGTAACACCTCATGAAGCACCCTTCTTCCGAAGGTGGCTTCTGCTGACCCGAATTTGTCCACCTTGTAGTGCCTGATGAAGGTGGATGGGGTACTCCATGTTGCTGCTCTACATATTTTGGACATGGGCGCGTTTGTTGAAAACATGGCTGATGTGGCCGCTGAGCGAGTTGAGTGTGCCACTACCCCTGAAGGTCGTGGAGTACTCGCTGCATCGTATGCCATGAAAATGCATGCCTTGATCCATGTCGCTAGAGTCTGCCTCGACACCCGGGCAGGGTTGAAGGAAACAAAGAGGGAATCACAACGCCTGAAGGCGGCTGTGCGCTTGATGTAAATCCTCAGTGCCCTCCTGATGTCCACTTTGTGCCACAGCTTCTCCATGGGGTGAGATGGTTTGGGGAGAAGGATGGCAGTACTAGCTGTTGAGACACGTGGAACTGTGATAGAACCTTGGGCTGGAAAGAGGGGTCCGGTCAGAGGCATACCGAGTCCTCGTTGAATAAGCGTAGATGTTCCCTTACCAAGAGGACCGTGAGTTCTGATACCCTCCTAGCTGATGTGATTGCCACCAGGAAGGCCGCTTTGAGCATCAGGACTCGGAGCGAGACCTTTCTCAGGGGCTCGAAGGGGTGTCGAGTTAGTTGATGTAGCACCAGGGGTAGGTTCCATGAGGGGAATCTGTGGTGCATCAGCAGTGAGATTAGCATTGCCCCTCTCAGGAACCTTCTGAAGTGTGTGTGGGTTGAAATCTGAACCCCTTGTGGACATTGGATGAAGGCAGCCAGTGTGGCGACCTGTTTCTTTAGGGTATTGGGGCAAAGACCACATTCGAGACCTCTCTGGAGGAATGTCAAGACGTGATGTGTCGTGGCCTTGAGCGGGTTTACTTCCTCCAAGGTGCACCATTATGAAAACACTTTCCATGTGACCTGGTATATCCTCTTGGTTGATTGTCGGCAGGAGGCCAGGAGTAGGGGAAATAGTTAATCACCTTGTCCTCGTACCCACACTCCCTCAACGCTCGCCGCTCAGTCTCCATGTCGTCAGCTGTAGCCATGTCACGTTGGGGTGCTTGACTGGTCCCTGGTGTAGGAGATCCAGATGTGGTTGGAGTCTCAGGGGGGGGGGAGTGACCAACATCTCTGTCAGATCCGAGAACTATGGGCGCCATGGTCAGTGAGGAGAAATTCTCAGTTACCACTTACGCCCCTTCCTGTCGTATTTTCCTGCATAGCTTCCTTATCAGTGGAAGGGGAGGAAAGGTAGAGTAGGCCTCTTGGCCATGGGGAGTGCAGGGCATCAACCCCCTCCGCTCCTTGGTGGGGGAACAAGAGAAGAAGCATGGCAGCTTGGCATTCTGGGGTGATGCAAAGAGGTCCACTAACATCTCCCTGAATCTGTTTTGGATGTGAAGGAAGGTTTCCTGGTTTAAGCTCCCATTCTCCTGGTAGTACTGTGTGTCTGCTTAGGAAGTCGGCTTGTGTGTTTGCTTCTCCCTGGAGATGTTGTGCCAACAGTGATCGGACTGTCGATTCTTCCCAGTGGACTAGTATCTCTGCCTCTGCGTGCAGTGACCTCAACCTGGAGCTCCTTGGCTCGCTATGTAAGAGCGAGTTGTGGTGTTGTCTGTCAGGAGTAGGACGTGCTGGTCCTTCAGCATGTGCAAAAAGTGTGCCAGGGCTAATCATGCCAGTTTATACTGTGTTCTAGCCAGTTTATACTGTGATGTTGTTCCTCTTGACCATCTTCCTTGAACCACCTGGTTTAGACAGTGGGCTCCCCATCCTCTGAGGCTCGCATCCGACATGACCACAATTTGGTGACTGATTGTCAAAGGGGCCCCCCTGTCGAGATTCCTCAGTTGTGTCCTCCACTAAAGTGACTCCTTCAGGGTGGAGGGGATATCTAGTATGAAACTCTCCCTCTGTGTTATTTGTTCCTGGTGCGGCAAAAGCAGTGTCTGGAATGGAATCTGGCCCATGGCACTACTTGGATTGCCGAGATCATCAGGCCGAATAAGCATGCCAGGGATGCGATTAGAGCTCTCTGCTTTCTGCTTATTTCCCTGGCTTCTCGTTGGAGTGTCATCTGTCTTTCCTTTGATAGTGAGATGCAGTAGTCCACTGTGTCGAGTTGCACCCCTAGATGTATTGTATGTTGCGACAGGACGAGCATGCTTTTTTTGAAGTTTATTATGAATCTGTGATTTTGTAGGTAGGTGATCGTTTCCTGTACGATCTGTGCCTTGGCCATTGAGGGCGCTCTCAGCAGGATGTTGTCCAGGTAGAGATAGAGATGTATCCCCTTGGTCTGTAAGTGTGCTATCAGCAGCACCATTACCTTGGTAAACACCCAGCGGGCGTCGAGAGCCCAAAGGGGAGAGCTCTGAATTGTAAGTGTTCCTCCCCGAATGTGAACGTGAGGAACTGCCCGCTATCTGGATGCATCCTGATGTGGAGGTATGCTTCTGATAAGTCCAGGGAAGCTAGGAAGTCGCCTTCCTGAACAGCGTCCCTTATTGACGACAGGGTTTCCATCTGGAAATGCTTGTATGTAATGAAGGTGTTTGTGAATTTTAGGTCTAAGACCAACCTGAGGCTCCCGTCCTTTTTGGGTACCGTGAAGAAGCAGGAGTACACCCTACAGAAACGTTGCGTGTTTGGTACTTCTTCTATGGCGTCTATCTCCAATAGGTGGTCTACAGCTGTTCTGAGGTTCCTTGCCTTCTGCAGGTTGGATGGGACTGGGGCAGGTAGGAACCGGATCCTTGGTCTTGTGTTGAACTCCACCTTGCAACCATGGCCTATGGTCTCTAGGACCCACCTGTCTGTGGTGGAGGTCGACCAAGAGACTAGAAACCTTGACAGCCTTCCACCTACTGGGATTCTTTCTGAGTCAGAATTGCTGGCGGGAGGAACCCTTCTGTGTCTGGGTTCCCCCTCTGCAGCTAGAAGCTGAGTTGGCGAAGGGTGCGTGTTGTATGATGTAGTTGGTCCTTGACCATGCTGGTATGGAGGAGCGGTAGTCCACACGTCTGCCATTGCCCCTGAAATGACAAAAGGAGATGGGGGTACTTAGTTGTATTGCCTTGGTGTTTCCTTGTCTTGCTTCTGGCTTGTTGAGGGCACGGCCTGTTTCTTATCCTTCGTCTCCACCAGAATATCTTTGAGTGCTTCTTCACCGAACAGCTTGGTCCCCTTGAAGACTGAGGTGGCTAGGGTGTTTCTGGACTGGGCATCCGCATCCTAGTGCTTGACCCAGACTGATCTTTGTGCCGGGTTAGTTGCTCCCGTTGCCCTAGCTGTGAATGTCAAAGAATCCTGGGAAGTGTCTGCGATGAAGTGCAGTACATGTTGGATCCTGTTGAACGCTTTGTAAAGGGACCTAGTGTCCAAGGTCCTGGGCTTCCATGACCTCTTGCAGCCAAATAATGGCTGCTTGATATATCAGTGCAGTAGTTAGTGATACCCTAATTCCCAGGGCCGAAGCATGGTACGATTTCTTTAATGCTCCATCGGCCATCTTTTCATCGGGGTCCTTGAGGGACCCTTCACCTTCCTTGGGCACCAGCGAATTGGAAACCATGGGGAACCATCACCCGGTCAACTACCGGAGTCTTCAACCTGTCTAACACTTCCTTGGGGAAGTTGTAAAACCTTTGGGCTGCGGCCATGCCCTGCCTGCCCAAGGCGGGCTTGTCCCATTCTTCAGATACCAAGTTCCAGAAGAACCTTGGGAAGGGGAAGGGGGGCCTATTCAACTTAGTTGAGGGTATGAGTGCTGCCACCTTTTTACTTTTTGGGGACTGAGGGTCCTCAGTGTTGTCCTGATGGAGAACAGAGGGTGGGATTTCTAGTGCTGTCAATGCCTTGTTCAGGAGGTATGGAATTAGTCACCTTGAAAGATCGTGTCTGCAATATCTGGTTCTGACATATCAGAATCAGAAAGCTCCCCCTCTTCCCTGCCTGTTGCAGCAACCTCGTCGTTGTCCCCTGTGAAGCCGTTCCCCGGTGTGGCCCACTGGATCAGGTCCTCCCCCGTGAGGCCTCATCCGACTCCTCAGATGAGTGTCTCGAAGGGGGGGCTTCCTATTCTTGCTACGTGTTTGCGCGAGGGGGAGTTCCTCCCCTGCATGTCGTGGGTGTTGAGTGGTGGCTTGTGGCCTCCCTTTCAGGGATCTGTGGGATCCCCTTGACTTTCTGGGTGCCTCCTGCCTTCCTGACCTGTAGGCCCCAGTGTGTCCCCTGATTACTTGTTGGTACCTGAGGTGTCAGGGAGGGTGGAATGGGAATCCTCCTGGTCTGAAAGGAGGGCATCCGAGAGCATCTGGAGTGCCATCTTGATGGTCTCCTTTTTGGCCGAGCTGTGCTCCCCCTCCCTTCATCCTCGGAGCCCCCTGAGTCCTCCTGATCTTGGGGATACTCCGTCTCCCCCCAATCCTCATCTAGAAATTCTTCCCCCAAAATTTCCATTGAGCTCCCACCATCCTCTTCCTCGCTGGAGGGAGCTAAGGTCCCCATGAGTCGCCTGGCCACTGAGGCCGCGACCGCTGAAGTGGCAGCCAAGTTGTGCTTAGGGAAGCTATTGTTGAGGACCTGGCACACCTCGTCCCCCATCAGGGCTCCCCTTGCCTTAGAATCACAGAGTTGGAAGAGACCACGAGGGCCATCCAGTCCAATCCCCTGCCATGCAGGAACACACATAGCATAGGAATCTGCAGTTACAGTAGTGTACTTTACTTGTCATGTACAGAAATCTATAAAAACACCCAACTATATAAAAGAGAGTACCTATGTTACAGATTAATGAGGACATCTTTGGGAGTGAAGGGAGTACTTTGTCACATTTTTCTCCAAGGCCTTACTGCTTGCCTCTCCGCGGCCTCTGCCATTGGTACGGGAGGTCCGGGGGGCAGGGAGGATACTTTAGTCCCCGCAGTTCCCTGGCCCTCCCTCTCACCATTCACCCCCTGCCACTTCATTCTATTGCGGCTGGGGCTGCTTTGCCTTAGGTGTGATCCCGGAGCAGCCACTGGTGAGGACCTTCTCCACCTCCTTGGCTGCCTTCCTCTTGGCCACCGGGACAATCTGGTGGCCGGAGGAGGCGGAGGCGAGTTCTCCTGAGGAGGTCCCTCTGGAGCCGCCATGTTGGGAGCTGGAGGCCTCTGCAGCTGCTGTCCGCTGCAGCCTTGTGGTGCTCTGCTTGCCACTCGCTGCGGCTCCTTTGCTTCCCCCATGCCTGCTTGCTAGCCCAGAGCACGAAGAAAAGGCAACGGGGGGCAGTGGGGGGGGGGGTAAGAGGCAGCCGGGTTGGGTGGGGGAGGGTTAAGAAAGAAAGGAGCACAAGGGTTTTTGTTTGTTTTTGATTTGTTTTGGTAAAGGGATCGGAGGATGAGGAGAGATTGTAAGGAGGAATATGTGGGGGTAAGGAAGGGGGAAGAGTAGAAAGAAAAGAAAATGGGACAAGACTGGAGGAGTTGAAAACCTGTCCTTGCTGGGCGAAGCAGGAACTCGCCTTGTGGAAGAGGAGGAGTAGAGAACAAAGGATTTGAATTCCGAAAGGCTCAGAACAGCTTCCTCCTTCATGCTGGGCAGTCCTAGTTTCCCAATGCTAACGGATTGCATCTCACCCTCCAGAACCTATTTTCACTACTGGTTGCATTTGGCGTCAATTTCTGCATTGCTGTTATTAATGAACATGGCATAGTCTCTCTCTCTCTCTCTCTCTGGCTTCTCTTCGCAAACCAAGATTCAGGAAGGACTCATCCCGCGCTTTCTGCAAGCGCACTGATGACTAAAAAGGCCAATCCGAGATAGACAAGTCCGGTTGCAGAAAGCACAGCAGAAGGTTTCCTTGCGTGATGTTTCCGGGTTGTGATTTTTTTCTGCGTTGTCTTCAAGACTTGTTCGGCGTGAGTTCTCAAATAAGGCTGCAGCATTGTGGATAGTGCGTCTCTATGCCTCCCGATGTGAGGCTAGGGTGGACAATTGTTGGTGATCAATTTGGCCGAGCCTGAGATGTTGTTTCAGGGAGTCCTTGTATTGCTTTTTTGGAGCGCCCCTCTTACGCTGACCCATGGTGAGTTCACTGTAGAGTAATATTTTGGGGAGGTGATGGTCCTCCATCCTAGAAATGTGTCCTCCCCAGTGCAGCTGTGTTCTCTATATCATAGCCTCAATGCTGGTGATCCCTGCTTGCTCAAGGATAGCAACATTCGTCACATAGTCAGTCCAGTGTATATTTAGGATTGTGCATAAACAGTGCTGATGGAAGAGTTCGAGGAGTCGTAAGTGGTGGCGATGGTTACCCGTTTCAGACCCATAAAGGAGAATAGACAGTACAATGGCTCTATACACATTAATTTTTGTGTTTCGCCTCAGGTGTTTATTACTCCAGACTCTTTTGTGAAGTCTTCCAAATGCGCTATGTGCCTTTGCTAATCTGTGATCAATCTCTTTGTCAGTCTTGGCATCTGAGGAGATGATGCTTCCCAGGTAGGTGAACTGCTGATCGGACTTAAGCACAGAGTTGCCGACAGCAATGTGGGGATGGTGGTGTTCGTCCTGTGGTGCAGGCTGGTAAAGAACTTCTGTTTTCTTCAGGTTGACTTCCAGCACAAATAGCTCTGCAGCTGTTGCGAAGCAGGATGTTAGGCACTACAGAGCTGCTTCTGTGTGGGCTTTATCAGTAATTAATGTTTGACCATCTGTACTGTATAAGGAGCTTTGGGCCTGATAAGTATGTCCAAACACTGCCTTAAGAGCTTCATAAAATCCTCTAGAAGAGCTGTTTGGCAGTGGAACACACTCCCTCAGAGCATGGTGGGGTATCCTTCCTTGGAGGTCTTTAAACAGAGGCTGGATTGCCATCTGTCAGGGATGCTTTGATCAAGATTTCCTGCATGGCAGGGGGTTGGACTGGACGGCCCTCGTGGTCTCTTCCAATCCTACAATTCTATGATTCTATGATTCTAGGTGCCAATGTTGGATCGGGGATGCATCCAGGTTGTCTTCAAGCTGTCTTTCTGCTGAAAGATAGTGTTTGTAATAGTCAGCTGTTGTTCTGCACAGAACCCTAGCAAGAGGCATCCGTTATCATTGCAATTTCCAACACCATGCTTGCCTAAGACACCTTTCCAGGCTTCAGAGTTCTTTCCTACTCTGGCATTGACGTCACCAAGGATAATAATGTTATCTTCTACAGGGACTTTTTGTATGAGGTGGCGTAGGTCTCTGTAGAATTTTTCTTTCTCTATAGGGTCAGCTTGCATAGTTGGGGCATATATACTAAAGAGAACAACATGTGGGAGGTGTAAGGAAATAATGCGATCAGAGTGTCCTGTTGGCAAGGTTTTGAGTTTGGAGGCAATGGAGTTTTTAATCATGAAGCCTACTCCTGAAAGATGTTTTTCAGGTTTGGGTTTGCCAGACCAATAAAGTGTGTAGCCAGCGCCGTGTTCTTTAAGGCTGCCTTCCTCATGGAGACGAACTTCACTAAGAGCAGCGATGTCAATATTAATTCATGATAGTTCATGGACTATTAGAGCAGAACGACACTCAGGCCATCCACTATCTTCAGAGTCTCGCATGGTTCTGATGTTCCGGCATGCAAGCGTCAGTTTATTTACACCTTTGGAGGCTGGTGTGCATCTTTGTTTCATTGCTTTGGTTCATCAGAAGATTCCTGTTGGCCGCGGCTTTCGTTGGGGATGAGCTTTCGTTAGGCCACCTTTTCTAGGCCTCTCTCCATATGAAGCAAGCAGTGCTCTCCTTTAAAAAGGCTGCTTGGTCGTTCAGGATGCTGCAGAACAAGATTGTCATCTCCTGGGTCAGCCTCGAGCGACCAAAGTCCTGAACCACCTGCATGCAGGGTTGGGTCTGCAGCTTCCAGTGCATCTTTACACCTGCTGTTTCGTCCCTTGGCTATCGCTACAGGGCCTTTTCGGAACTGGATTTGTCCTTCGAGCCTGTGCAATGGATTTTTCTGGTGGAGTGCAGCGTGTACAGAACTGGCCTCACCCTTTAAACCAAAGGTTCATCTGCTGGCCTTGCAAGCATGGACGGTAGCAGTGAGGTCCTCGGGCAGTAGGTTTGATTAGAGTTTCCTTCTCTTAGATGGTTGACCTTACAGGGTTGGACGAGCACCATCTGCCCGGGTTTGGGATTAGAGTTTTCCTTCTCTTAGGACAGTTGCCATAAGGCTAGAGAGTCCATCCTGCCCTTTGACACTCTTTGTCAAACCCTTCAGTTTTGACCTGTCTGGCATGGGAACCCTACCGGTGGCTATTGTGCCACTGCCAGCATAGCTCAAAACATCATTAGGGTACGCAAGCCTCTTTCCCATGACAAGGGGGTGTCAATGGAGAGGACATGGCATAGTATGCTTTTACTTATGGGCTGTTTGCATACTTAATGACCTACTTAAGAAAAAGTAGAATATAAAACCCATCAAACACCATAAACCACAGCAGGTGCCCAAATGTGTATTTTATCTAACTATCCCAAATTCAATATATGGATTTTAGTAACAATTATTCAGTGGGAGCAAGCAAATTTGCAAACAAAAATACTGTAGTTCCAAAACAACACAAACATAAAAAGAGCTAACACATGAATATTCAGCTAAATTAAAATTAATTGCAAACTCATCTCTCTTCAACCACATCTTAGTACATAAAATGGTCAAGCATTTCACAGGTTGAGTCAAACAGGATAGATGCACATTAGGCTGCTAGAATGCATGGAGGCTGGCATATAGCGAAGCATAATTATTAGAATGTCTCACAGTATATAACATTCAAAAGTGCCATATGTGTAAAGAAAAAGACTTGCGGAAACTAAAGGGTCATTTTAAAAAGATTGTTCCACGATGCTGGAGCCACAGAATGTGTGTCAGTATCTGTGTAAGAAACACAAGGTCTAGTGATTTCTTTTCAGGTACAGTATGATCCTTGTATCCATGGGAGTGGTACCTGTGGATTCACTTACCCACATCTGAAAAAAATGTCTCTGGATATCTTCTAGGCCCTCCAGTGTGATTCTATAGTATGCTTCCACTGGAAGCTGACCACAGAGTCGTGCTGGAGGACCTAGAAGACGCCTAGAGAGGTGTTCTTGCTAGGAGTCACTAGGTCCTCAAGTGCAATTCTATGGAATGCAGAAGTCATTCATTTTAATAAGGTTTGCTATTACCCATGGTTTCTGGTATCCATGGTAAATCTGTGAGTGTATCCCCCATGGATAAGGGTGGGTTGTACTGTACTTAACCACTCAAGACATTTACCTAACCTACCTGAAATTCTAGAACATTAAATTTAATGCACCGTGGATCAAATTTAACTCAACTCTACTAGGGTTACTAGTTGGAAACACTTCCTAGCTGAACATTTCAAATGCTGTTCAGTACATCTAGAGATAATTCACTACCAAAAAACAGAAGCAACATCCTTGACATCTGTATAGCTGCAAGTCCGTACAAAGACCTCTCTCTAAAAAAAAAAGTCTTCCATTCTTCTCTATCTCATTTCATGTACTGGTGGCATGAGAAATCAGAATCCCCCTTTAGATTAAATTGACCCATAGGTCAGTGAATGGATTTGAGTTAGCTGAGGAGGAGATACTCTTCTAGAAAAACACAGCACAGATGCTGTATTTCAGCTGCAGGTGGCAAACATGCCAGAGGCTGCAATGATGATAAAGATGCTAGTCAGCTGCAAACTCTATAGAAAATTTAGCAATAGCAGGAAATCTGAAGGGAATTTCAGCATAGAATCACAGAGTTGGAAGAGACCACGAGGGCCATCCAGTCCAATCCCCTGCCATGCAGGAACACACATAGCATAGGAATCTGCAGTTACAGTAGTGTACTTTACTTGCCATGTACAGAAATCTATAAAAACACCCAACTATATAAAAGAGAGTACCTATGTTACAGATTAATGAGGACATCTTTGGGAGTGAAGGGAGTACTTTGTCACGTTATTTAAATTGCCCACTGTAGCAACCATTCTTCAAAGTCAGTATTTCCCTCAAAATTGATATATTTGGTGTTCCACAAATCCCCTTTCAAATAGTCCTATGGTGACCACCTAACACAGGTTCTCTTCACCACCACCCCATTTATGTAGGATTGGTACCCACAGTTTCACGTGCATGCTGTTGCGGGGGAGGTCTCTCTAGGCATCTGGAGTACCATAAAGCCATGCTGGAGGCAGTCTCTCTAGGCACTGAGACTTACCTCCAGCATGATTCTATGGTATTCATGGCAGTTCACTATTATACGTCATTTCAGGTACCCACACTAAGTCTGGGAATGTATCCCCCCATGGATATGGATCAGCAACCAGTACTGCAGAGACTGTAGAAAACCAGAGGAGGCCATAAAAATAAAAGCTTTAGATGCCAGGTGTTGATAAAGTAAGAAGGAAAATAAAAATGAATTATTATTACCTTTGTGTGTTGGAACTGGTCTGCCATGTCCATCCATTTGGCCTAAAGGATCATCAGAATCTGGTATATCCATTTCACCTAAACAAAACAAAACAAAACAAAACATGATTAAACACCTTGTCTTTCTCTCCTCTCTGTAAGTTGTTTGTTTGATTAACACATGCTAACTTGCAAAACCTATGTTCTGATTGTCAATGTCTTAACTAAAAATCAGTAATTAATTCCCCTTAAGAAAAATTACAGACACCATATCTCACATAAGAGCAACCAAAAGAAAAAGTAAAGCATGTTTTAAAACTTTAAATAATTTACATTATCACAATGAAATAACCATCTAATTTCTTTTCCTAGTTGAAGTCTATTTTCAGCAAACACAGCAAAAGTGTATATGCTTCTTTTCCATTATCTTTAAAATAATACTCCTCCACCAGACATCTTTTAACTGATTTTGACCAGTGGTGTGAAAATCTTATGAATAAACCTCAATCCTTCATGTTGTAGAAATACATGTAAGAAGGTAGGAGTAATAATGAACAGAACAAAGGCCTATCTAGTCCTTCATTATGTTTTCACAGTGGTCAACACAATGTCTATGGTAAAAGGACATGAATGCACCTTCTGGTTCATGTTGACCAGCAACTGCATGTGCTGTTGTGTGCCTTCAAGTCATTTCCAAATTACGGTAACCCTAAGGTGAACCTATGATGGGGTTTGCTTGGCAACATTTCTTCGGAGGGGGTTTGCCATTACCTTCCTCTGAGGCTGAGAGAGATTGAGCAGAAAGGAGTGTGACTTGCTAAAGCAAGGATAAAAGCATGGGTAAGCAAGGATTTGAACTCTGGTCTCCCAGTCGTAGTCCAACGCTCAACCCATTACATCAAATGGGTCGAGAAGGTATATTAACTCTGGTTCTGGAGTTTATATATATAGCTATTAATCATGACTATTAGCCACTGATAGCTTTACCCTCTATTAAAACCATTAAACTTAGTAGAGATTTCTACAGTTTATGTGCTGTGTGAAGAAGTATCTTCTACTATTCAACTGAACTGGATGAGCCTAGGTTATAGCATTATTATGAGAGAATAACTCTTTCCCTATCTGCTTTTATGCAGTGTTTTAATTTATGAGATTTACATAAGTAGCAGGAATCTAGACATTTATTGTTCTCATTTTAAACTTCTTAAAAAATTTCTCTGAGATTTATGTAACAGAACAGTCACATGCTAACCTATGTTCTATGCCAGGATTTATTATTACGTCCCCAAAATACATTTTATACAAACATACATCATCACCGCGCTTGCAGAAAGCACGGGATGAGTCCTTCCTCAATCTTCGTTTGCGAAGAAGAGCCAGAGAAAGAGAGAGACATCACCCAAGTACACCTGGCCATGGCACTAAAGAAGGGATCGATGCTCCTGCTTCAAGACAAGCTTTTTAAAACTGAGGTTATTTACTGTTATAGATGACAAAACATTCTGAGACTATAGCCTGGTCTATACATCTTGCAAGGGAAAAATGAGTAGAATGGACCACCTCACTAAGAAAGTAGCCACATCTCAATGTTCTCCTAGGTTTAAAACTCCTTGCAAAATAGAGAAGTAGCATCAGCTGAAAGGAACAGGGTACAATCTTTGTATTTGCATTTGTAATCCGAGGTGGCAGAGTCCATTCTCCCAATTATTGCATGCAAAGCCTAATATTGCTTGTTGACATAACTCCTCTCCCAGAAATAGCACCATGGGCTATTTCAACCAGTCACTTCTAAAAGTCATTTTCCTTGCCTCCTAAAATCTTCCTTCCATTTCAGTATGTCTGAGGTTTCCTTCCTCTGAAAGAGGCGAACCATGCTGTCTTGAAAAAAGGACACACAGTGAAGCAAGTGTAGGATTCACTGTATATGACTTTCTCCCAGAAAATGGCTTTCAAATGACCAAAATGTTTGAAATGAACTATCCAAAACACATTTAAAATTGACCTGTTCAGTGCACATACAGTGGCTCATAGACAGGATACATATGGAAGGAGGAAAAGGGTTTCATTTACTTTTTCCTAGTGCCTTTCTCACCTGTTATAGACCTGTTTGAAAACAGATGAGATACAGATATTTTAACATGATGCAAACAGATATTTTAAAAATGTAGAGTGCAGGGGAGGCACCACTCTTATTTTCATACTTTGTGTGACCAGGGAAAAAAAGGTGGGCCAGGAACTTTGGAGGGATCAAGGGTTGCAGAATCTGCCAGAGGGAGGGACACATTCCCAGGGGATACAGACAGAATGCACCATTACTAGTTTGAGAAGGTTCATTGATCTTCCCTAGAAAAAGCAAAGAAGGCAAGGAAAACAAACTTATTGCTTACTCCTGATATTCATTACTTGACCACTGGGCTATGCGAAGTGTTGCAGTGAAATATAGAATATAGATTAGGTGACAGCACTACCCAATTGTTGTAAATGCCACAGTTTGCAGTTTGGGTGGGGTAAGTGCTTTTAGAAAATGAACCAGAACAAAAAAAGTTTAAAATCCAGGAAACTTCACTATAATAATAATAATAATAATAATAATAATAAATTTTTATTTTTAACCCGCCCCTCTGCTCGGCAACCGGGGCGGCTTACAGCAAGATTAAAACAACATCAAGTTAATACACATAACGTTATAATGCCTAAAGCCACGTTTAGACATAAAATGGATCGAGGCTAATTTTCAACCCAGAGTTAATCATATGTAGAGTGGAGTAGTCACGACTTAAATTAAGTCCCACTGAGTTCAGTAGGTCTACTCAGTTATGTCTAAGCCTTGATCCAACCATAAACCCGTGTGTGCATTTGTGTGCACCTTCACGTCGCCTGTCAACTTATGACAACCCTATTAATGAGGAAAAACACACAAGGGGGAAGAGACTGCAGTCATTTGTTTTTCCCTAAGCCTAATGGGAAGAGAAAGATTCTGCCCCTCCTCTCTCCCTCTACTGACTTACCTCAGTACAAACTACTTTTCAACTTTGAACTCAGATTGCAGCAACTGAAGTAAGCCAGGAACAAAGAGGGGAACAGAGAGGAGGAGAGAGTAACTGGGATATTTTAGAAGCAGCTGAAAAGGTGGGAGGCCAGAAGATTAATCAAGACTCTCCCTGCTACACTGGGATAGGTAGAGGGTATGCAAATCCTTAGTTAAGTGATTTAAATAATAAAAACAAAAACAAAAGTACATATCCATACACATCCCCTAATAATCACAATGTATCTTGCAAAATTCTGTTTCTTTCCCCCTGTTTTCAAATCCTTTAATTGTTTAGTGAAATACTGAAGACAGGCATACAATGGAAGTCCGGAAGTCAATAAATTACTAGATGTGGGGGTTTGTCTCCTATGTGCCCTCCTGCATTCCTAACAGATTTTTAAATCCCTCAAATTAAAAAGGCATTTTCTCATTTAAAATTTTTTAATAATAGCTTTGTGTAGTGTGTGTGTGTGTGTGTATGCCTGTGTTTAGTATGTTTACTTCTGGCAAAAGCATCTTCGCTCCAGATGTATCTTATCAATGAATAATTACAAGACATAGGAAGCACTAAACAGAACAAAACTCTCCATAAATGAGCTACATTAAATTTGAAAGAACCTTTTTATGTAAATTAACCATCCCAATGTCATCTCAAACTTTTTAAATTTATTTTTATTGATATTTTCCTTTCAACATTTAAAAACATTTACAAACAAACATTACTTTAATACTCTCAGGCTCTCGTTTTCTCCCCAACATTTCTCATTTTCTTCTCAACAATTCCATTCAAGATATATACATATAAACACAAAAGTAACTTCCTCTTTTCCTTTCTGCCTAGTGGTGTCTTTACATAATTCTTCTCTTCCTTATCCTAAGGATAAGTCATCTCAAACTTTTTAAAAAGGAGAAGATTATCTGGAAAAATTCACTTAAATCATTATGTAGTTTCTTAATTTAGGCTAGCCATTTTCCAGATCAACACCAGATATTGTTCTGCATGTCATAGATAATGGCTATTGCACAATACATGTCTTTGCAAAACTGCCAATAAGCAATTTGGTTCAAGGAAAACTAATTTCTGTTTATATCGAACAGTATAATTTTTAAAAAGATGGTTCAAAAACTAGCCATGCACTCATTTCATTTTAGGGTTTATCTAAACAAGATATACTGAAGATTGAAGTGCATTCACAAACTTGCAGCAGTACTCTTTTGTCTCTGATGTTTTTTTTTGGGCAAGATCACTGGTATGTGAAGGTATCTGTGTTTGATGTTCACACTGAGGCATGTTTGCGAATCAAGATGGTGGCTACGAGTGAATTACTCACATTTTTGTTCTCCACGTTGCTGCTGCTGAACAGCATTTTGTAAACAGTAACTCTAAGGTGCACAAGTGCGACCTTCTGCCTAAGAAAGCTTTAAAAAACTGTTTCATCGCCTCAGCACCACAAAAAAAGCAAAGATCAGTGAAAATCCAAAATGACAGTTATGACCACTTTGTTGCTGGCAAGCCCCTCCCCCCCCATGCACGTCAGCTATCCACTTCCACTCTCATCCAGGAATGCGCAGCAATAAAATGTGGTTGTCCTAAAAAGCAGGAGTGAGCACTTCCTCTGCAGTTAAAAAAAAAAAAACCCTCAGGAGAATTCCCAAAGTCTTTTTTCACGTAGTTTTTGCGGGGTTTGGCCCCCTTCCTTCTGAATAGAGCTAATCACTGTGAGATCTCATTAGGACAAAAGGAATTCTCCTTGAATTACATGAGGAGCTTTTTCACCATCTAGACAACCCCAAAGTGTTCCCCAGTACTCCTTTCACAAGACTTTTCAATCCAACCCCCAGAATGATTTTTTTCTGCCAGAGATGGCAAATATTCTCACACAAGAAAGAAACCAGTACCTTCTTGGATTGATTCACATAAGCATATGCCAGCAGTGCCATATAGTGGGTAACAAAACCTCACAAAACCCAATGTTGTGTTTTCTATCAACAAGAGATAATTGATGCTACCACCACAGCTACGGAAATGTGAACTTTCGTAATTTACTGGATGCAAAAACAATGTTAGTAGTTTACTAGTCAAAAGTTCTCTGACTGTGAAATCTTACACTTATGATACAGATTTTTTTAAAAAAAAACACCATTTTTTAAAATACTGGTTTGCTATCTATATAAAGAAAAATAGCTTTAGATCTTCCTTTCCTTAGGATAAAAGAAAGTAACAGAATGGATTAGATTTAGCAAAGTTAATTAGATAATTAGATACGAATTCTTGGATCAAAACAGATTATCGTATTTTGGCTTAATAATCAAGGTACATGCAAGTCTTTTGCTCACGCATTTGGTCCTTCTCTCTATCCTTTGCAGCATACAAAAATCTGATCAGGGATTAGCCATAACTCATCCCTTTTGTACCAATTGGGAAATGACGGTTACCAGGTTCAAAAATACATATAGCCTAGGGAGTTTTTTCTTGATTTATATACTTGACATAAAAGTATAAGCATGGACAGGCTGACCTTTGAGTGTTAATAATTAAAATTTGACACGGCAGTTATATTTTATTACTCTAGTCTTCAGTTTGGCTGGGATTAAAAATTGTATGTCAGTTTCTTTCTTGTATGGGCAAAAAACTTAAAACGATAATGAAACAGGTACAAGGCATGTTTATGGTAGCATTCTCAATAATATTTTGGCCTTGATTATCTCATGCCTGGATTACTGTAATAGTTTACTGGTGGATCTGCCTTCCTGTTTTCTTCTTCCTCTGGTTTTAATCCAGAACAGTGCCATCTGGTTTGTTTTAACTCTCCCCAAGTATCCACACATTTCTTCTCCTTGTAGATCTCTTCATTGGCTACTGGTTCTGCCCAGGGCCCATTTTAAACTTTTGGTTTTGTTATTTAAGGCTCTACCCTCTAACCTCACCCAGTACCTGGTGGCTCGGCTGGCATGGTATATACCATATAGGAATTTAAGATCTGCAGGCAAAGGATTATTGGCTGATCCACCAGTGTGTATGGCTCTGTCAAGGCTGCAAGCCTTCCAGGAATTGGCTCTGCATTTGTGGAACAGTTTTCCTTTAGATCTCTGGCTAGAGGATCTTACCAATTTTCATAAAGAGCTGAAGACCTTCCTCTTTGATTCATCAGATTAAGCTGCTCAGTTTTGCATAAGGTTGCTATGATGGGTAGTGACTGGTGGGATGTTGGGGATTGTATTTCATGTATATTTACAATAATAACGTTTTATTGTCCTTGTCCTTGATTATATATGTTGGTGTTCTGCCTTTTGATGAAAAGTGAGCTTATATATATACAGTTGTCCCTCCATATTCACGGATTACAGTTGTCCCTTTATATTCGCGGCTTTGACTTTCGCTGTTTTATGTATTCGTAGAAATTCCTCCCCCCCCCCGCTCTCCCCAACACAGCCTCTGAGCATTTAAGGAGGAAAACTTCCTGCACACATACACACACAGGGAAGATCCCAGCAAGCAAGCAACCCCCACAGCCTCTGAGGGTCTGAGGCGAAAGAAGTCCCCCCTTGCCACTCCCCTCTCTGTGTCTTAACAAACTGAATTGCTTCTTTAAAACTCACATTTCGCCCCATGTCTCCTCATGGCCCAAAGAAAAGCACAGCCGCATGCTTACCACCCCCTCTCTGTGTCTCAACAAACTGAATTTAAAACTCTGCTTCTTTAAAACTCACATTCTGTACTTTTCCTACACACATTCACACACAGGGAAGGTGCGGGTGGATCTCCCAGCAACCCAGTCTCTGAGCATTTAAGGAGGAAAGCTTACGTGCTCACAGTATGGGACTGTGATTTTCTTTCGGGCAGCAGGAAGCTTTCCTCCTTAAATGCACAGAGGCATTTAAGCAGGCTTGCTGGGAGATGCCACCCCCACCTTCCCTGTGTGTGTATGTGTGTAGGAAAGGTTTGAAACGTGAGTTTTAAAGAAGCTGAGTTATAAATTCCATTTGTTGAGACACAGAGAGGGGGTGGCAAGCATGCAGCTGTGCCTTTCTTTGGGCCATGAGGAGACATGGGGCAAAATGTGAGTTTTAAAGAAGCAATTCAGTTTGTTAAAACACAGAGAGGCGAGTAGTGGGGGGGATTTTGCTTGCGTACTCACAGCATGGGGCTGTGCTTTTCTTTACTCCTTAAATGCTCAGAGGCTGGGTCAGTTTCCATGTGTGTGTGTGTTTAGGAAGGCTGCTTTTATTCACGGTTTTTTCACTTTCGCGGGGGTCTTGTTCCCGTAACCCCCGCGAATGTGAAGGGACGACTGTATTTGGTATCCAGGGATTTAAGTATTCATGGCTTTTAAAAAATCTTTAAAAAAAATAATAATCCAAAAAGCAAACCTTGATTTTAACCATCTTATGTAAGGGACATAATTTTACATTTTACCACTGCATATAATGGCACTTGAGTATTCACGGATTTTGGTATCAGGAGGGGGTGGTGGTCCTGGAACCAAACCCCAGCGAATATGAAGGGGCAACTGTATAATATTTTAATACTTTAAAGAGCTTGGGAAAGTAACTACTTAAAACGGCCAGAGTCCTCCAACCAATGTGTTGTACTACAAACAAGCAATTTTTCCAAGCTCTGTATGTATGTCACCTCTTTTCACATTTTAAGTCTACCATTGTCTCTCCGCATTCGCGGCTTTGAATTTCGCGGTTCCGTCTATTTGCAGAAATCTGCTGAGGGTTGGCTCAGCCTTTGGCTCCCCCACCACAGGGAACGTGTTTGGGGGGTTGAGCCAAGCCAGAGGAAAGTCCTGCATTCTCCGCTGAGCCGCAAAGCCTCCAAGTGCTCAGCAGCGGGGGCATCGTGGCAGAAGTGGAGGCCCCGGAGGTATGGCAGTGGGGGCATGGAGGACATAGTGGCAGAAGCCCTGGAGGTATGGTAGCATTCCATTGGGGGGGGGAGGCCAAGCCTGAGGAATGCCGTGCATTCGGCAGCTTTGCCCTGAACAGCATTCCTCGGGCTTGCCTTTCCCGCCCCAACCGGATTGAACCACAGTCTGTGGGTAGCGCCTGAGTTTTCTGGGTGTTTGTTCTATGTGGAGGGGTGGAAATCTGAAGGACAAGCAAACCTTGCTGGCTGCAAAGCCTCCGGAGGTTTGTTCATCCATCGGATTTCCATCCCTCCACAGAGAACTGCCAGTTTGCAGGCAATGCCCGGGTTTGCTGGGCGCTTGTTCTCTGTGGAAAGGTGTAAATCCGATGGACGAACAAACCTCCGGAGGCTCTGCAGCCAGCAAGATTTGCTTGTCCTTCAGATTTCCACCCCTCCACAGAGAACAAACACCAAGCAAACTTGGGTGCTGCTCGCAAACCGGGGTTCACTGCGATTGGGGCGGCAAAGGGAAGCCCTAAGAACGGCTGGATTTGGCTGTTTTTGACCTGAATCAAGCCATTCTTCGGGCTTTCCTTTGCCGCCCCAATCACATTGAACCCCCAGGAAGCACCAAACGCAGCATTTCCTGGGTGTCCAGGTCAAAAACTGCCAAATCCAGCTGTTCTTAGGGCTTCCCTTTGCAGCCCCAATCGCACTGAACCCCAGTTTGCAGGAAGAGCCCAAGTTTGCTGGGTGTTTGTTCTCTGTGGAGGAATGGAAATCCGAAGGACAGTTAACCTTGCTGGCTGCAAAACCTCTGGAGGTTTGTTTTCTCCTTCGGATTGTCCCACCCCTCCACAGAGAACTGCCGGTTTGTGGGTGGCAGCAGTAGCAGCTTCCCACTGTTTAAAGGGCTTCTTCCCCTCTAGGGCCATGGAGGGAACCCAAAGCCCAGGGAAGCAGCTGTGCTGGCGCTCGAAAAACTGCTTTTAAAATGGATTCTGTTCACCCCCTTCCCTGGTTTCTCAGCAGCTTTTGGGGCGGTGGCTTCCCTGGACTTTGAGTTGCCCCCACATCCCTGGGGTGGGGAAAAGAAGTCATTTAAACAGCAGGAAGCCACCACCACCACCCAAAAAGCTGGTGGGAAACCAGAGGGGGGGGTGAACAGAATCCATGTAAAAAGCAGCTTTTTGGGCATCAGCAGCTTGCTTGGGCTTCAGCTCCCCCCTCCCCCAGGGAACGAAGGCCGAGCAAACCCTGGGGGGGAGAGGGAGTTTATTCGTGTTTTTTTTCACGTTTGCGGGGGTCTTGGGCCCCTAACCCCCACGAATGTGAAGGGACGACTGTACAAGCTATGATTAAGGCAGATTACTGTGGTTACAACATCTTCATTCCTGATCATCCCACTCACGCAGTTCTTGTTCTGTCAGCATCTTTGTTCATGTTCCTATTTATTTCATCCATTTATATCCTGCTTATCAAGTGCAAGCTTGAAGTAGCTTAAATATTAATACCATAAACCCAAATAATATAGTCAACAAACAGTCTTGTACACCCTCCATGTAAAACGTGCACACAGACATTTTAATTTGCTGGTCTAGAGCTGTTTTTCAATGTCTACATGTTCAAAACTAGATTGTAGTTTTGTAGTGACATTTCTTTCCATTTCTTGGTTGCGCTGCTACTGTTCCGGTGCATTCCCATCAATATATTTACTCATCTTCGTTCTCAGTGGATCTACTTGTCGCTTCACCTGGCACACTATCACAAAGTTCTCAAATTGTCTAATGAATTTCTTGTCATTCTCCAAATAAAAGACAAGGAGAAACTAGGGGGATTGGAGGGAGGGGGCTGCTGAGTTGCATCTACATAAGCATGAACATGTGTATACAGGGGGAGGAGATGATGAAATGACAATATTTCAAATCCATTAATTATGTAGATGAATTAAAGAGAATTTATATTGATTTACCTCAGTCACCACAGCTTTCAGATGTGACTGTCAGGAGATGCCACATGTGTTTATGAATACCACATATGAAAACGAAGTCTGTGTCTTTCAAATTAGTATGATCGCTATTATTTTCTGGATCGTACTCTTGTTGGTCTACCATCAGTTATCAATGTCCACACTCCTCAAACAAAGAAACTACTGTACATTTTTAATTCGGCTGCCAATCTAATTACTTTGGCTGTGAAAGGCAAACTGCCTAGGTTGCTGAATCATAGCCTTTCAGTGGAATTCTCCCTCCCCACCTCCCAACATCTGCAGCTCCTGGCAACAGACATCAAAATGGCAAAGGGTGTTGAAATGCTTACAAAGAGGCGGTTAGTGCTACAGTTAGCACATCCCTTTCATAGTGATGCATGGATAGGACCTCCACTGTCTCTGCTACTTACAGTGCCTGTCTGAAATAAAAACATCAGGGTCAAATGGGCAAGTCTGAAGACTTCCTGTTTAAACTATAGGGTAAACACACCCATGTATAGGCATTTTGCTTCCTTAAGCAAGCAAAGTTAATTATTTCAGTGGCAATTTATTTTTTGCCACTGGGGGGTGGGGGGAGCTTCTTATATTCCTCTCATGCTGAATTCAGAGTAAAGGCAGTTTTACAGTATCAAAATCACAAAGACTGTAGACAAATGACATCACCCAAACTTAGCTAGCAATGTGATCTAATGCAAGCATTTTGAACCTCAAAAGAGTACGTGTAACATTGGGGCAAGACCACATTAAGTAGCCCTGTCCTAAAAAAACCCAGCCCTAAAATCATAGCTATAGCCTACAGATCTATTCGGAAATGCTACTTGGAAGTTGGCTATGTGATTGGGTCAACCCTGCACTTGACATTTTGTACTTCAAGTAAGCTCTTCCCTTCAAGCTTGTTTGTACAATTCAAAGATCTGCAAGGAAAGGACATTCATGTGTCTATGTACCCAAAGGGCTCTGTGCAATCTGGAATTCCAAGGAAGCTTCAAAAGGCCTTTTCCTTGCAGAAATTGCCACTGTATACATGAACTACAGGGTAAGGGACTACTCAACACATTTAGCATCAAGGACAGGGCTACTTAATGTGGTCTTGCCCCAATGTTACACGTACTCTTAAGCTGAATGCCATAACAGGGCTTTTGACAAAAACATATGTTTTGCTAATGATGCAATCCCATATGCGTCTACATGAGGTAAATCCCAGCAAATTCAATTTATGCATTTTTAATTCATGGTTGGACAGCTGCCATCCTTCTAGAGAGATACAAACACAGTTCAGATCAAAAGATCAATCCTAGGATATTCACAAAATATATAGAAAGTTAGAAGAAAGAGGAGGAGGAGGAGGAGGAGAGAAGCAAATGACCATGCTAGCTGGAGATGGTGGCTTATCATCCAAAAAATAATATACATATGTATTATTTTTGAGCTCTGCAAATGAGCACATTTACTTGTTCCTGGGCTAGTAAGAAATGCCTGTAGGTCACTGTCCCCTTGATGGCAGCCTAGGAGCAGGAAGTGGTCCAATGGCCCATCAACTCCGATTAGGATTTTTCTTTTGGAATTGAGAGGGGGGGGGGAGGTGAAAATGGATTATTTTCCCCAAGAAATTTTCTTTTAGTAATATTAGGGAAATTATTAAATTGGAGGCAGTTTCAAGCTCTTGTTTATTTTAAAAGTATTAAATATACTGTCTAGATAGCAATTAGATACAACTTATTTGTAGAAAACACATCTGTTGCTAATTTTTTTAGTTTAGAAAGGATATTGTTAAAATATAGGAAGTTAATGAATGGGGATCAGCATTAAACTATATGATGCCATGCATATTTGCCTCCGCAACAGATGGTAAACTCAGGTTAAGTATTATACCAAATAAAAATACTTCCTGAAAATAAGGAGACATTCCAAAAACATTTCACTGCCTGAGCTGTAAATATCATGGCTTAAATGCACCCAATAGCCAAACTGAACACACCTGCAGCTCAAAGCACACCAAGTAACATGATAATTATCCATGACATTATTGCATGATTGATTATTTTACTGCTCCTGGCTGTGAAAACAACACACACATACACATATACACCAGTCTCTCCAAAAGTCTGAAAATAATCATAATTTATGGGTCTAGCACTCCATAAATCTGGTGAACAAATGATTTTTTCAGGAACCCTTTCTCTGTTAAAAGGAGTAAACAGAAATAAAATATAAGTAGTTTGTAGTCTTGGAATGTAATCTTTAAAGATGCAACTAGGAAGACAAAAAGCTGTTGTTCTACAAGAACTATTAAGTAAGTACATGCTTTGCTTTGTTATAACTTTAATTTATGTTTCTTTAAAAAAATAAGAAAGTAGAAATATGTACAAAAGAATTAGCACAATGCTTTTAACTTCAAAAATATACAACCATAAGAAAAATGCACATGCGTATGAATCTACTAAAGACTCTTCTTTTATTTCAACCATTACAATTCTTTTGCACTTTGAACAGTTAAACTACAAGTTCTTAAATATTAAAATGGACATAGAGTGCCTTATACCTCAGTCCTATACATGACTGTTGTTGTTGTTGTGCCTTCAAGTTGTTTCCGACTTATGCCAGCTCTAAGGTAAACTTATCACAGGGTTTTCTGAGGCTGAGTGTGTGACTTGCCCAAGGTCATTCAGTGGATTTTCATAGCCAAGCAGGGATTCAAACCTTGCTCTCCAGAGTTGTAGTCCAAAACTCAAACCACCACGCCATGCTGGCTATACATGATTACTCAGAAGTAGGTCCCATAGACTTCAGTGAAAACCTCTCCCCCATGAGTAGTTATTGAACTGTAGTGTACAGTACCTTCACAAAGTTCATCATATGCTGCTAACCTAGCAGTACTCTAATATGTTGATGTTGTTATTTACCTGTCAGGTCAACTTTGATTTATGGCAACCCTATGAATGAATCACCCTATCATCAACAGTCCTGCTCAGATCCCACAGACTCAGGCTGTGGCTTCCTTAATTGAGTCTATCCATCTGGAATGAGGTCTTCCTGCCTTCTACCCTACCATTCATTATTGTCTTTTCCAGTGAGTCATGCCTTCTCATGATGTGTCCAAGGTACAACAGTCTCAATTTAGTCAGCTTAGCTTCTAGGAAGAATTCAGGCTTCATTTGCTCTAGAACCCATTTATTTGTCTTTTTATCAGTCCACAGTATCTGTAGAACAATTCTCCAACACCACATTTCAAATGAGTTTGTTTTTCTTCTTATCAGCTTTCTTCACTATCCAGCTTTCACAAACCATACACAGAAACTGGAAATACAATGGCATGGACAATCCTAACTTTAGTATTCAATGATATATCTTTATACTTCAAGTTCTTGTCTAGTTCCCTCATAGCTGCCCCTCCAAGTCCTAGTTTTCTTCTGACTTCTTGACTGCAGTCTCCCTTTTCATTAATGATTGAGCCAAGGTATGGAAAATCTTTGAATATTTCAATGCCTTCGTTGTCCACCTTATAGCTATGTAAATCATTTGTCATGTTTTTTAAGTGTTCTACTGCACTTTCTTCCTTGACTTTATTCAATAGCATTCCAAGCCTTCTATATTTGTATGTATCTGTACATCTGTATCTGTATATATCTGTAATGTATGTATGCATTGCAATGGATATAAGCTCCAGGAACAGAGATTCCACCTCAACATTAGGAGGAACTTTTTGACAGTAAGAGCTGTTCGGCAGTGGAACACATTCCCTCGGAGCGTAGTGGGGTCTCCTTCCTTGGAGGTCTTTAAACAGAGGCTGGATTGCCATCTGTCGGGGATGCTTTGATCAAGATTTCCTGCGTGGCAGTGGGTTGGACTGGATGGCCCTCGTGGTCTCTTCCAACTCTACAATTCTATGATTCTATCTGCATATCTTAAATTCTCTAATCCTGCTTTACGTGTGATGTGTTCAGCATACAAGTTAAACAGATAGGGTAATAAACTGTAGCTTGGCCTGACCCCCTTGCCAATTGGAAACCATTCTGTTTATTTGTATTCTGTCCTGACAGTAGCCTCTTGTCCCAAGTAAAGGTTATGTATCAGGAAAGTAAAATGTTCTGGCACATACATTTTTTTTAAAACAGCAATCCATAGTTTTTCATTATCTACACAATCAAAGGCTTTTGCTATAGAGTTTGGTTACAACCGAAATAGATTCTCTGTAGCTTGAAGCAGCCTATTGGAATGCCATGTTTGTGGTGATTTTTTTCTCTCCCAAGAGCTCAGAGTACAGCTTCTACTTTACTCTTTAAAACTGTAGGTTCATCTTCAAACGGTTCTTCCCTGAATGCATATGTCATCCTTTCATCTCTTTTATATACTTCAGTGTATTGTTTCCATCATCTTTTTATTTCTACTTGGTCATGTAATGTGTTCCTCTGCTGGTCGTGTAATGCTTAACCAATTACAAATCCACCTAACCGTTGCATTGTCTAGCCCACAGGTTACTAACTTTTTTGCAAGAATATCACGGGGAACCTTGTCAAAAGTCTTACTGAAATCAAGATACACTACATCCACAGCATTCCCTTCATCTATCAAGTTGGTAACTCTATCAAAAAAAGAGATAAGATTAGTCTGGCATGATTCGTTTTTTAGAAAGCCATGTTGACTTTTTGTGATCACAGCATTCCTTTCTAAGTGCTTACAGACTGTCAGTTTAATGATCTGCTCTAGAATCTTTCTTGGTACTGATGTCAGGCTGACTGGGTGGTAATTATTTGGGTCCTCCTTTCCCCCCTTTTTAAAGATGGGGACAACATTTGCCCTCCTCCAGTCCACTGGGACCTTTCTGTTGTCCAGGATTTCTCAAAGATTATTGACAGTGGTTCTGAGATTACTTCTGGCAATTTAATTCTGGTAATTACTTCTGGTAATTTAATACCGTTGGATGAAGTTCATCTGTCCGTGGAGACTTGAACTCATTTATGCTAGCCAGCTATTCCTGAACTACCTCTTTATCAGTTCTGTGCTGTATTTCCCGTACTGCATCATCTGCTCCATTTCCCCCAGATTGAGCACTGTTCCCCCTTTGAGAGAAGACTGAAGCAAAGAAGGTGTTAAGTAGTTTTGCCATTTTTCTGTCCTCTGTAAGCCTTTCGCCATTTTCTCCACCCAGCGGACCAACCATTTCCTTGTTCTTCCTTTTGCTACGGATATAACCAAACAAGCCCTTTTTATTGGTTTTAACCTCTCTAGCAAGCCTGAGCTCCATCCTTGTTTTAGCTTTTCTGACTTTCCCCCTACATGAGCTGGCTATATGTTCAAATTCTTCTTTGGTAATTTCTCCCTTTTTCCATTTCTTGTACATGTCCTTTTTAAGTTTTAGCTCAATTGAGAGTTCTTTAGACATCCATCCTGGTTTCTTTAGATACCTCCCCTTTTTCCTCCTCATTAGAACTGTCTGAAGTTGTGCCTTCAATATCTCACTTTTAAGAAACTCCCATCCATTAAGAACTCCTTTGTCTTTTAGTATTCCTGACCATGAGATCACCCCAGTAATTATTTGATTTTTATAGTAGTTCTCCTTGTCCTTGCACAAAAATCTGTGAACAGCTGCATCCTGGGTTCTGACTCTATTTCTGTCCCCTTTTACTTTTGCTTCTCATCTGCCCTTAACTGCTTGAAGAGTTTCATCTGTCATTCACGGAGGTGTTTTATTTTTTGTTGCAGATAGTGTCTTTTTACATTCCTCCCTGACAATGTGCCTGGATTCAGTCCAGAGTTCTTCTGGTTCCCAGTCAATTTGGCTTAACAGTGCAAATCTATTTTTACATTATCTTTAAATATCTCTAGTATGTATGTGAGAAACTCTAGCATGTACTGTGTGTAAGAAAAAGTGGGCCGGTACTGAGATCTCACTTTGGGCCGTGAAGACAAAGCTTTTTTTAGAAGATGCAACAAACTCAAAACAATTTTAGGAACGCACAGTAAGATTTTACAAACAAGTGAAAGGAAGTGTCGTGGAGATGGAGAATACTTTCTGCCAAGCTAAACACTACATTTCAGTTTGAAAATATGTATGACATAAGTCGGTGTACTTTGCTACACATACAGTATTTGTTTCTGTTACACAGTCCCTTTGACAAATACCAGAAATACTAGCAAGCATGCAAGAGCTTGATAGTATCATTTGCTATAATGTTTTAATAAAAACAATGTTCCATTATTAAAGCTACAGCTGCATTACAGTTTGAAGTACTGTGTAATATATTGCTTACCTTTGTGAAAGCCAGTAACAGATACTTTTCCCAAAATAGGAGTAACAGAACATTTTAACTTGTTTCTATCTCCCGTCTTTTGTAGAGGAAAGATGTAAAACCAAGGCTAACATTTATCAACATATTGCATGCAATATACCAATATAATCCTTTAAGAGATTATGCTGTTTTGGTACGTCCTCCCTACCCTCCATCATAGAACACACTACTGTACTTTGCAGGGGTGGGTGATCATGGCTTTCTAGGCGGTTTAGGAATAGAAGTCTCATCATCCTTGCAATTCACTACGCTTCTGGGGCTGATGGGCATTGTAGTCCAACAACATCGGGTAGGGCATAGTTGCCCAGCCTTGACTAGGTCACCTACATTAAAATTATTATCCTTATTTATGGGATTCAGGGTGGGATTCAAGACTCTTTAAAAAGGGTCTCCACTAAAACCATATTAACCGACTAGACATGGAGTTATCTGCTCTCATGCAACTTACACAGACAAGTCACATAACACACAAAACATTGTGTTAATCTCACTTAATGTCTAATACAGAAATTGTAAAGAATCAGTAAATCCTAACAAGAAAGCTGTGCTATTTGAAAAGGATATTAAATGTTCTGCATAGTAAACATTTTATGTAACATTTTTTAAAGGTGGTTAACCATGTAAGGTGAAAAGATTAGCAGTTTACTTCCAACTTCAGCGTGAAAGATATATTGTATCTTCGTTTTCACATTTTAAAAAGGCCTGTGTGGCACACACACCTTCTTTCAGGGTCTAACAGTATTCCTGAGGGCCTTCCAAAATCACCCAAAGCCTTATTACCAAGGTACATGCCGTGTGCACTGTTTCTGGTAAAAACAGAACTTCCAGAAAGCTGCCGGAATACTGGCAACCTCTGCAAAAATGTATGTGCATCATGTGGAAATTGTTTTAATGGGACAGGAGGGGATGAAGGGAATGGATTGGTTTTTGCTGTCATGATTTTGGTGGCAGCTGGTTGCTAGGGAAGTACAATTTTCCCCCCCCCTCCAAAAAGTTGCCCACCCCTGGTTTACAGCTATGTCTATTGCTTTTAGCTGGGAAATTGAATCAAAAGAGGAGGGCAAGGGTCAAACAGTGATGGGTCCATGAGGAAACAATCTTCAGTGTGACGGTCTTAAGTCACTGATTCTTAAGTAAAGGTCAATGCACTGTCAGTTTGCCAGATGGCAAAAATGTGAAGGGTTGGAGAATTCTAACAGGAGAGAATAAAAGGTTAAGCATTACACTGTGAGAGGCAGACCAGAATCAGTTTGGCACTGGAGACAGGTTTTTAAAAAGAGCCTGAGGAAGAAGGCTGCGGCAGCAGGACAATGAAGAAGAGCTGAGAGATGAAAGCATTAATGTCTTAATTGTAACAGAGGGTGGCAGCAACCAGTGTCTGTCCAAGGGAGAGAGGATGACAAGAGCTGAAATTAGAGAAAGCAGAAGCTAGGAAGATCTGTTGGAGAGAACGTTCCCAACAGCAATTCTCCAGGGGGATGTCTAGACAGTGAAAATACTCACAGAATTCAAGGAGAATACCTTTTGTCCCAATGAGATTCCATGGTGATTTGCCATATTTGGAGGGGGGGCAAAAACTATGCAGGAAAAGCCTTTGCACCTTCTCCTAAGGCTTTTTAAAAAAAAGGCAAGGAAAATGAGCATTCCCACTCATTAGAACAACCAATTCAGATTGTAGTGCATTCCTGGATAAGAGCAGAAGTGGAAAGCTGATTGGTTGGATGTGCGTGGGGGGCAGGCTTGCTGGCAATGAAGTGGCTGGAAGTGCCATTTTGGAATTTCATGGTAGTGATCATAATACTGTGCAGCAGCGGCAACTTGTGGAGGATAATAACATGAGTAATTCACTTGTGGCCTCCATCTTGATTCTCAGGCATGGCTCCATGTGAACTTTAAACACAGATAGCTTTGCAAACCAGTGATTTTTCCAAAAAAACATGGAGACAAATGAACACTGCTCCAAACCCACACTATATCTTCTCATCTAGACAAGGTCCAGAAAAGCTGAAGCCTCTATGTGGAGCTGAGAGTGTGCAGAAGAAAGGAAATGGCTGGGAGAAGCAGAGTTGTTGGGGACAGTAGAAATCTTATCTAACTATCTATATAATTCTCTTGCGTATGTTGCCATTTTGTGTGCTGATTGGCCACTTAGGAAACTTTCCAACTAATCAAAGCTCTCCCTTGGGCAGCCAATCAGCACACTGGGGACGGAAACATGTAGAAAGCTTCAAGTCCTTTTTAAACATGGTGGCAGCAGAGGAGCTCTCCTGCAAGGTGTGGGGTGTGTGTGTGGTGACCCGTACACGGTCAACCCACGACCTTTGGGATGGCAGTCCTGTGGGGTCTCTTGCATCCCATTACTGCCCCCAAAAGAATGGATGAAGCACCAATTGGGACAGCTCTTTGTGTCCCTGATATCAGGTAACATGGTTTAAATTAAACAGAGGCCAAGCCGCTTTAAACTCTAACAAACGTTTATTAAAAAATATAAAACAAATAAACTGTAGTTGAGTATTAAGTTGTTAATCTTCTTAAGGCTTAGTTACATCAGATTCCTTTTAAAATAATAACATCAATCTAGACACACCAGCACTACTAACTCAGGCACAAAGTCCTAAATCCCCTTTATATACTTGACTTGCTCTGAGCCTCTCCCTACTAGACTCTCCAAGTCTACTCAGTCCCTCTCTGGACCCTTAAGACCCTTCTGTGGTCGTCAGACTGAAAAGTTCCCTCAGGAACTCTAAGAGCACACCCTCCCTTCGATGTAACTCTTTCTTTCCAGTCAAACCTCAAAACAACTAACCCCCACTCACTCTCTGTCAGGCCCCTTTTATAGCCGTGCCCAGCTGCCTTCCTATTGGCTGGGCACCTGCTGCTCTGAGATTGGCTAAAAGAGCGGCCTTTTCATCACATGGGCTGATTGGCCACTTAGGAAACTTTCCAACTAATCAAAGCTCTCCCTTGGGCAGCCAATCAGCACACTGGGGACAGAAACATGTAGAAAGCTTCAAGACCTTTTTAAACATGGTGGCAGCAGAGGAGCTCTCCAGCAAGGTGTGTGGGGGTGTATCGTGGCGGTGTGTGTATCGTGGGGTGTGTTTGTGCAATTGCATGGTGGTGGAGTAGGGGCTCTCACAGCCTGTCATGTATGGTGTGTGTAGCGTGGGTTGTGTGTGTGCAGCTGCATGGCAGCAATGGAGGGGCTCTTGCATCCTGGTATGTTTCTGTTCCCACTCTGCTCATTGGCCAGTTAGGAAACATGTCACGCATATGATCATTTGATGCATTAATATATAACCTTTCAAATCAACTGTAACTGGTGTATGTTACACTGGGTAGAGGATAATGACAGCTGCTCCTTTAATCACAAAGTGTAGAAATTTGGTGGAATGGAACCTCAACTGTGAAATTTAGTGCTTTTGATAGGGCTGGCAGTCGTATTCTCCCAAACTGGATATTACAGTTGTGGAATGATGTAGATAGGATCAATCATGTAGATAGGATCGATCGATCAGATTCATTGATTTTTTTTCCTCTTCTCATCCCTGCCTCAGCCTTCTTGGTTCATTCCTTCCCCACATATAAACACTGCAGACTTCACACACAAGACCATTTTCTTAGTGTTTTCCTTCTGTTGTCTGAAGAAGCAAATAATGCATAAAGGGAGCAATATATTTACTGGAAATGACAAAACTGCATTCTAAAAGAAACTCAAATCCCTTGCAAAACCTTGTCCAGGAAACATTTTAAGCTTTCTGTTGCAGCCAAGAATTTGAGAAGTGCATGGAGTGTGGTCTCAAGTGTGGAATTTCCTTATTAAGTTCTGAAAAAGTGCCCAGCTGCCCTGGCTGAACAGTAATTTTTTTCATGTCTACAATCATTACACCTGCTAACAAACATGATTAATTCTTCCAGTGCATAAGCAAACACCAGACACAACACTGTTCGTAATTGCTGCATCCTATGGTACCTAAACACATCATCTGCTATCTGTGAAGTAGAGAAAATGTTGAAAATACACAAATATGGTTGTGTAATTATTAGAAAAATCCAGATACATTTGGATAAAACAATAAACCAGAAAAACATGGAGACCCTGGGTTACCAAGTAAGCATGCTGTCCAACTGATCCTGAGTTCAGCAGGAACAGCTAAATAATACTGTGTTATCAGACTCCAGCCAACAGCTGGTGTTTATGTTTTATTTATTTTTTTCTCCTAACAAGCTAAACTAAAATACACGGTTTATCTTATGGTTTCTCTGGATTCTTTTTGGGGGGGAAAGAAGGGTGGATAGTCAGCTTTGTATGGGTTTGGATGACATGATAAACCACAATGCCAACATGTGTAGCTTGTATAACCATTCTCACTGCAAGTGGATATGATCAGGTAGCACATACCAGCACACTGCTCATGCTTAATAAGTTCCCAGGATTATTGTTATAAGGGCACCAGGTTTTCTATCTTTTGCATTATAACACTACTCTTCAATGCAGGCATACCTTTGTTAACAAAGCCTCTGATAAAGAAGCTACTTTTTACAAAGTCTTTTTTGCCGAAGCCCAACCTAGCCCCCCCCCCGCTTTCTTTTTCTTCTATCTAGTTGGAAGATTTTATGCAGCATTGGCACTGGGAGGATGCTGAAGAAAGGCTGGAGAAGAACTGACTTTGCAATGCAATAAAACTTGAGCTGGGAAAGAATGGGATTCTACTCTAGATGATCGTACAGTAGCTGTGTGTACTTACAAATTATCCCCGGAAGCATTTTGGAAGAAGCCTTCAAGTGACCTTGAAGATTCAGAATGTTTTATTAGATATGCAAGGCTTACCTGATCTGGTTGTTTCAGTTCACATTTGCATATTGTTACTTTTGGATAAAAAGTTTGCTGAAACATGTTGAACTGCTATTCATTTTTGTGGTGTAAGAACCTATTCCTATTCTTTCCATGTTATTTCCACCTCTGGTACGAAAGATTCTGTTAAAGCCCAGGAACACACCTACGGTACTTCATTAACTGAGATGTACTTGTAATGAATTACATTCTCTAATGCTATAAACTGTCTTGCCCAATAATCTCTGTACTACACATTTTGAGTAAATAAAAACATACCTTAAAAAGTATTTGACTCTTTCCAAAAGAGATTTTTAATAGGTTTTTGGTTGGCTGGTTGTTTTCCCCCTAACTCAGGGTGTAAAAGGAAAAAACTCATTTTCCCCAGGCCTTCATACCTCTTCATGTATCTGTACCATACAACAACCTCATTTGTTGTTGTTGTGTACCTACAAGTTGTTTCCAACTTATGGCAATCCTAAGGTGAACCTATCGTGGAGCTTTCTTGGCAGGATTTGTTCAGAAGTTTACCTTTGCCTTCTTTCTGAGGCTGACATAGTGTCCCTTGCCCAGGTTCACCGAGTGGGTTTCCACTGCTGAATGGGGGGTCAAACTCTGATGTCCTAACTACTACACTATGCTGGCTCTCTACTACAGCTGCATAATTATGAATTTATAACAAAAAAACTAATATAAAAAACATGTAGCATATAACAACCAGGTTCTCACATAATGATAAGCTAGGTTATGCCTAGTTGTTGTGTTTCCAAACATAGCAACCACAAAACAGATTTTTTTTATTGATTTATTAATTCTGGCATGATTAAACCATAGATTCTCATTACATATGAACCTAGCCTTGAAGCTGATCCCTGGATTGCATCCCAAACTGCCAACAGAAAAAGAGGAGCTAAGAAAGGAAAGAGAAACAGAACAGAATTAGGAGAAAAACACTAAAGGACTAATAGTGGTTAAGGAAACAAAGCAAGTCTAACATTTAACATGACATGAATGTGGCAGTATCCATTAATGTGTGGATGCAACTCTGGGACAGTGAAAGGAAAAGACGGAAGATGTGGTTCTGGAGGAAGAAATGCTACTTCAGGGTTTGGATATTATACACTACCATCTTTAGAAAAGAGATGTTTTAGGGGAAAAAATCAGTCTTCTTAAATATTTTATATGTCCAAACTTACTAAAAATTTTCTCCTGAATAACACAGAAAAAGTTATTTAAATTTCAGGGGGAAATGGTTCAAGGATGTACTGTGAGAGAACTAGAGTGCCTGATGTCAGGGGCGGGACATATTGGTCAGAACTACTTCTGTTCTGTATCAGCCCAGAAGTAATACTTCTGAAGATGACCTCTACCTCTTATATTTCATGGCCATTCAATCCATGGTTTACAATGCTTTCTTTTATACCCATGTATATAAAAGTGCCAACTGAGAATTAACAGTTCATGCAATTGATGAAAGGAATTCTATTTCTCACAATAAACCCATTAGTCTCTCTAGTCTTTCTACATTCTACACACTGTCTTATCAGCAAGTGGTATTATAAAGACTTCCTAGTCATTTATCCATAACAATATCGTTATGCATTAATTTTATATAAACAAGATGTATATCTGAATATTCTTCAGAGGAAATCTTTTAAAACTAGATGTATCCTTATTCAAAAAACCTGGGCACAGCAAAAGATGCATTAGCAAAGTTTCCACTTTTGGCAAAGTGACAAAATATACATTCACCAAATGTTGACTTCCACAGTTCAGATCACTCACACCTCTCAGTCTGCAAGGACCTACAAATAACAGCTGTTGAAATTTTTGCATAACCTAAACTTTCAGCTCTAAAGAACTCTTACCTGTCTCAATTTGTTTATATTCTTGGTAATGGAGCGATTCACTATTTATACTAGTTGTTTAAACAGTAACATGGCTGTTAACAGGGATTGTGCATTTGCATAGGGATGACTAAGCCTAAGTAGATGCAATAACTTTTCCTCAGATATTTGTCTGAGAAAGAACGGGTTGATTAATAGGGGTATATGCAACTGTTTTCTGTATCTTTCCCTTTGTTTCTCAACTCTGGGTTTAACAAAATCATATTTTCAAATAGACTACACACAGCACATTACTTTGCATCTCATGATGGATGAAAAGATTCAATGAGTTCCACCTTTAAAACTATACTAATAACTGGGTGCTGAGGGTAGAGAGTACACATTGAGGTGCCAAGGCAACATCAGATACCATGACACTACATTAGTGTTACATGTGCTGGTGAAGCTGAATAGCCACTTCTTTCAGATTCAAATAAACTCGCCATGCTCTAAGGGAAACACACATTAGCTGTTATAATTGGCAGATGTTGGTAGATGCTTCCCCCCCCCGGTTCGGATTTGCCACTTCAGTTTTCTCTCCATGAATCCTAAGTGAAATACCAATAGAAGGAAATGAGGTCTTCAGCTGATGCATAATACTGTGACCTAATACATTTACCTGGATACAAAGGAAGCCTTCTAAATTTACCCAGTGCTTGAAAAAATTTGAGGAAAGTAACATTTTATTGAGCGGGACTTCTAGTTCTTGGCCCACCTAACACAGATGTCACAGAACTCATAATTAAACTTGGAAGGGCCCACGCACCCAGCATGGAGGTGAGTGTTTATTACCTTAGTGAGATGGGATTTCCTTTCAGAAGTCAAGACATGTAGCATGTTCTTAACTAACACTTATACAGAAGCTGCCATTGGGAGAAAAATTTGCTATGGTGGGACAAGCTTTTTCTATAGGAGGAGGAAGGCACAACAATAACAAATCTGCAGAAAGAGAAGATATGATAAATTGTGTGTGTAAGAGGCAGGATGTGGATACTTCAATGAGATTTACTTAAGAAGAGGAAAAATAAATGACAAAGAGTCTTCTTGGTAAAATGCTTGTGTCCCTATATCGAAACATCAGTTAATTTTCACATTACTTTGTCTTAGGGATTTTCTTAGACATACTAGAGTACTTTGTTTTAAAAAAAACAATATCCTACAAGAAGAAAGATGTTGACTATAGTTTCAAGTGACCACTATGACACATACAGTAGCTGCAAGAACCACTGTGGAAGACATGAATATAAGACACTTGTGTTTTTGATTTAATAAATTACTTGAAAATTTCATCCAGTGTTATATAGGTTAGTGTATATGTGAAAATAAATGTCAGCCACCCTAAATGTCAGCATTATAACTGTCTCCTGCATAAATTTTATCAGGTTATACATTTTTATCATCTTAGCAAGGTTTTATAAAGCATTTTAAAATTCATTAATATGATCTGTCATTTCATAAAGTAAACTGAGGCCATTTGAAACAGAACACGATGCTACAAAGTAGTACTTGAGAAAGAACATTAAACATTTAGGGTAAAAGTGTATACATTTCCAGTGTAGACTGAAGCACTAAATCAACTAAAATCTGCTTCTGACAGACTCGTGATGAATTATGGGATTTTCACTAATCCTCAGATAAACAAAGTGAACTCTGTCTTTGAAGCAAGACCTGCCTGTTAAATCATATAGCCCAGATTTTTGTTCCTCTATTGAAAAATGTGATATTGCATTGATTGTTACACAGGCTAAAGCACTAAGTTTTCCAGATGCCCTTTGTGCATACAGAGCAAAGAAAAAAATATGTGATAGAACATATAAGTGCATAGCAGACTGATCCACAAGGAAAGACTATAATACTTGAGAGTTTTCAAATCAGGACAGATCAGGGATGCTGTAAAGCAAGATGCAAGTCCATTCCTCTCAAGTGTTACTAGAGGTATTTGTGACTACTTGTATGCTTCCTCTTGAAACTACTACTGCTCCTTCTTAACTACCGTATAGACTCATGTATAAGTTAACCTCATGTATAAGTCAGGGGCAGTTTTTTGGGGCAAAATTATGGATTTTGATATGACCCGTGGATAAGTCAAGGAAAAAACTTAGGGACATGTATTTAACACACACACAAAAGTATCTGTACAATTCGTGGATTATCTGCTGCCTTCTCTGCTGCTACCCTATGCCATTTTTAATAGGGACTTTGATAACACCAGTGTCCATCTTGAGCTGTGTTTAGTTACATCAGACTTAAGTCAGTGGGCAAATCTTTGGTCACTGGGCAGAAATCAAACTGGTTTGGTGGCTGGGCCCAGTCATGCATGCTTTCCCTTGCTTGCTCACTCGCCACTCACTCATTCACTCACTCAGGTGTGAGGGGTGAAGGAGATGGGATGGGAGGAGAAAGAGGACAAAGAGCAGGTAGAGCACAGGTCTCTGTGCTGGATGAAGGGAGCGGGACAGGGGAAAGGGAGGAAGACAGAGCCAGGGTTGGGCAGAATAGCAGCAGGAGGAGGAGGAGGGAAAGGGCAGTGGGAAGGGGCTAATGGCAGTTGCTCCTACAGTGGCATTAGGAGCACTGTAGGGGGGGGGGAGTCTGGGCTGAATAGTGACCACCTTTAAGCCCAGACTTGCCAAGGCTACCATCATAAGAGCAGCTGCCGCAGTCCTTCCCTAATGCCTCTGCCCTCCTCCCACCATTGCCATCCCAACCATTCTCTCCTACTTCCCTCCCCTATCCTACTCCCTTCGTCCCCCTTGGAGATCTGCACACCACCCACCCATCCTCCTCCTGCACCCCCCATTCTATCACCCTTCCCCCCATCTGCCCAAGTGAGTAAAACAAGTGAAGGCACATGCATGCAGTTGGACCCAATTGCACAATGGAGGGATGACTGTGGAGTGGCAAAAGGCAAGAGCTTAGTCCTTCCCAGGGGAAGGTAAAGGAATCACTGACGTCCTCTATTCCTTTGAGGGGAAAAACCATTTTCCTGCCCAGGCATTCAAAAAGGCCAGAAGTGACACTCCAGCAGAGAGAGTAGAGAGGGTCGTATTCTTTCAAGTTCTCCCAGGCTGGACTAAGCTCTCGTCTTTTGTCACTCTACTCAGAGAAGGGGATGGTTCCTTTTTTTAAAATAAGAATTATGGTACAGTACTTACACTGACCTGTGAATAAGTCAATCCAGGTTTTTGGGACTGATTTTCTGACTAAAATTCTTTGACTTATTCACAAGTATATATGGTACTTTAGGTGTAATGTGGTCACAGCCAAATACCTGGAGGTGTACAATTTTGATATTTTATATTTTGTGCTATGTGTTTTGTGTGTGTTCTTCCAAAATAAGGTACAGTCAGCCCTCCATACCCACGGATTCTGCATCCATGGATTCAACCAGTAACAGCTTGAAAATATTTTCCCCCAAAAAATATCCTAAAAACAAACCCTGACTTTGCCATTTTATATAAGGGACACCATTTTACTATGCCACTGTATATAAAGGGGAGTCCTGAACCGACGCTCAGGAGATACCAAGGGCCCACTGCAGTCTGTTTAAAAAAAAAAAAAAACTTTTCAGATTCTGTAAAGACTCCATAATTATTAATACCACTATCAGTTGTAACCTACTTCTTTTAAATGTCTACAGGACACAGAGAGAACTACACTGAGTCTTGCTGCACCTTGAAGACTAAATCTTTTATGGTGGCATAAACTGTCAGGTCCCTAAAAGTGTCCAGATGTAATCCATTCCCAACTAGCAATCCACTAGTAGCAAAACAATATGACTAGTCAGAGAAACTTGTCTAATCACTGGGGCTACCACTTTAGCCATCTGGTGAAATGGGCTGTGGCCGATGTAAGCTTATGTCATAATAAATTTCTTCATTTTGAAGACACCACAAGATTATTTGTTGTTTCTGTTGCCACAATGTAATATGGCTATATTTCTGGAATGTACTGGGCTTCCCAATGAAACATGAAATCCTACAATTTAGGAAAGGAAGAAATCTTTTGTACTTTTGCATGAGAAACAGCACACCTGCCAATAGTTTAGAACTATAATCCTTGGTGATTTAAGTTGCATTAACTGTACCATTCCCCCAATTAAGCCTTTTAATCACCCTTTTCTATAGGGTGCCATCACCCCTATTCTATTCCAAGTCTTCTACTACTCAGAAAAGGCTTTAAAGAACTGACACCAGGGGGGGGAAATATGCCACCCAGGGTACTCTGACAGGTGTTCCAAGTGAATCACTCCTTTTGGATCAAAATGAAGGAAGACTCAAGCAGTCAAGGGAACTGTTTTGCTAGACATTTCCCCCTCTTCTCTCACTCCCCAATAGCTTCCACTTCTGACACATGAAGTTCCCTAAGATTATTCCTCTTCCCCTCACTATCTCCAGATACTGGAGACAGAAAAGGAGCTCACAGGATTCCTACTCTGTCTTCAAAGCACCAAAGTGTAAGTTGTAACTATTAATTCATATGACATTTCAGCAGGGCTGTGAAGTTGGGAGTTGGAAGCAATTTGGTGTAGAAATGTACTGACTCCTGACTCCCGCTTCAAAATAAAAACTGATATATAATATTAAATGCCTAGCTTGTTGCTTATTTACTTTCATAGGAATTTAGGAAAGTTTTCTTGTTCAGAAATTTTAATCAAAGAAATATACTTTATATCCTATCAATTTAAGTAGCCTGGAGATGAATTGCCTTCTGCTACCATTTTACTACAGTAATTTTTTTATTACTAATTAATATACATTTTCCTTTTATGAAGGACTCAGATTTGGAGTCAGACAATAGAATAATAGAAGAGCCAGAGTTGAAAGCTTGGTCTACCAACACCTCAGCCCTGCATTTTAATCTTTACAAAACTGATAATGTTTGCAAACTGAAACCCAGGGAACTTCAGTTATACAAATAATATAGAAAATGCTTCAAGGAAAGGACCTAAGAAAACCTGAAATTATAAGAAAGAGATGAGCAGCTCTAAAAGAAATAATTTGTACAATGAGAAAGGAAGCAATCCTTGGCAGAATACCTCTCCCGTCATGAACCTTACCATACCACAGATCATCATTGAGATGAGTACCTTTCCAAGAGACCTCAGGGCTGGGAAAAGGAGAACTTTTTCAGTTATGGTTTCTGCCAGGCTTTAATTTTATCCTTTTAGTGCCAAATATTTCTCTACTCCTAGGAATTTGATGGGATCGATCAATTTTAAAACACCAGATTTAGGGCAACTGAGTAACCCCATAATTTATTCTTGCAGCAAGTACTGGTTCACAATATTTGTCACCATTTAAAATTTTATATTTTATCTGTAAGCTTTGCATGTTTTATAGACTTTGTATTTTCGTTCCCCTGAGCAAAATGAGTTCCTCAAAGTTGGGATTCAGGCACAGTCATCTGTCCTGGCTCTGACAATGTACACACAGATATATACTGTAAAGCAGCAATGTTCTTTGACATGGCAGTGGACCTCACAAAGTGAAACCCCTCAGCCATATCAACAAACCTGTATGTGTATGTGCCTTCAAGCTGCCTGTCAAATTATCGCAACCCCATGAACTTCATAGGATTTTCGTAGGCAAGGAATACTCAAAGGTGGTTTTGTCAGTTTCTTCCTCTAAAACAGTGGTTCTCAACCTGTGGGTCTCCATATGTTGTTGGACTACAGTTCCCAGGAGCCTTCTGAGGTCTCACCTTGACAGCTAGGTGGTCTTCCCAGTCATTAGTGAGGCTGTGAGTTCAATCCTCACAGGTCACAATCCTCAGAGGGCTACTGGGAAGTGTAGTCCAACAACATATGGGGACCCACAGGTTGAGAACCACCGCTCTAAAATATAGCCTAGAGTACCTGGTATTCATTGATGGTCTCTCATCCAAGTACAGTTGTCTCTCCGTATCCAGGGATTTAAGTATTCACAGCTTGAAAATATTCTTTAAAAAATAATACTCCAAAAAGCAAACCTTGATTTTGCCATCTTATATAAGGGACACCATTTTGCTATGCCATTGCATATACTGGGACTTGAGTATTCATGGATTTTGGTATCCACGGGGGGGTCCTGAAACCAAACCCCAGAGGATATGAAGAGACAACTATACTAACATGGGCAGGCCCTGCTTAATGTCCAGGGTCTGATAAGACATGATACCTTTATGATATTTAGGACAGCATCAAGAAGCCAAAATGTAGGAAAATATCTATCTTAACATTTATGATTTCCATAAACTAAAAAATGTCCACCTCATACTTAGAAAGAAATTTATCATGAAAACATTAAGACCTTATGCCATCTCCATTCTGAAGGGGGGTCCCTCTCAAGAGTCTGTCTTAACTAAACATGTTACTATTTTAAGGTACTCCTACTTCTTGAGTTTGCAACCATTTTACCCATTAGGAAAGAATATGACTCCTTAGAAAGCACTAAAGCTTTGAGATTTTCAAGGGAGCACTTCTCTCAGTCCTGATACCCCAACTGGCACTTCTTGGTGGCTGCTCCCTTCTTAGGGAGGCTAGATTGGCTCCCCCTAAATTGTCGTTCTGTCATAGGGTGAATCCTTTTTTAGTCCAATGGACCCTGCAGAATTAACTGTTTATAAGGAAAAAGCTTTTAATAGGGGGCTCTACTTTTATTTATTACCTTTTTAATGTATATGTTTTGAATTGTTTGTGAGTCTATAGATAATTTAATTACATTTTAACAAGAATGTTTTGCATTTTTTACCTACATATATTTTTATTTGCATCTGTTTTTAATTTTTGCATGCTGTTTCAAATCAGAGTCCTGAGAAAATGGCAGAAAACTAAGCACTGCAAGGGAGAAATGGTATGGAGTAACTTTAGAGTAGTGATGGGAATCATGTAGCCCTTCAGAGGTCGTTATGATTGCTGTTCCCAGCATTATTCAGCATTGGTTATGGTGGAAAGGGCTGCTACATCTTGCAATCTAACAGGATCTAGAGGGCCACTTGATTTCCACTCCCTGTTTTAAAGGATGTGCATTTAAAAAGAACTGATGGAATCATATGAACCAGCATTGTGTTTCAAGTAACTGCTGTGCCTTATTTGCACTGAAAAGACGCTGTTTAAAAAGACACCTTAAAATCATTTTGCTGGTTGGGGTGGTTTGGAAGAGAGAAACTTATTTTCAAACAAGTTACCTTTAGTACAGTTTCCTTTTGTTGACATATTCTGGACTTATATAGTAGCTTGTGTTCCCTCACTAGCTGAGGAGCCAGAGTTCATCTGACAAGTTACAGAGCTAAGAAAGGCTGTCAGATTCATATGCTGCACCATATCACAGGGCAAGTCATTTCAGAGGCCTATTCTTACTTTATAAACATTCCTCTATCTGTTTGTAATTAGTTATGCAGGTCCCCTGGTCGACAAATTTGTGCATTACTAACTGCTATTCAAGCAAATCCCTTTTATGGTTGTCTTCTCTAAGGTTTGACACAATAAATCTGGTGCAGGGGCTGGATTCTAGAACCAGATCTGAGGCTCTTTGTTTGGTGTTTGAACTGCATTTATGAAGGCTGCATTTGCAGCAACAGTTGCAAATTGTTGGTATTCTTTGGAAATCCAAGGGGAAGGGTACCACTGCTTTGCACAGCTACTTCTGCTTTCCCCAGAGCCTATTATAGTGGTGGGCAACCTGTTGCCCTCCAGATGTTTGAAGCTACATCTATTAACCCTACCAATTGGTAGAGATTGTGGCAGTAGCCACCAGGTTATCTACTCTTGGTCATACCTCTGTTGTCCTCACAAAAAAATATTTTCTAAAAGATTGAAGTTCTTTTGAAGTTCTTCAATTACATACAAACATACTAACTTCAAAACTGAACAAATAGTTATATTTTTCTGTACAAAACCAAGTGCACACATCAAGCAGTAAACAGAAAGGAAGAAATATTAGGCTTTACAGGCTTCTACCATTGAAATATGAAAGAAATAAAAACACTCACCTCCATCCTTACTTCCTTCCCAAGCCAGGGAAATTTGCCCCTCCCTGAACTTTCTGAGATATTCCAGGTTCTATAAGGGGCTTTCACAGATCCTTCCTAGATAGTAAAATGTTTTAGGAAGACCACACACACAAAAATCTTGACCAATTCTGACAAAGAACAGAATGGCAAGTGCTTCCATGAATTTTTTGGAAATAACCACAGATGAGTAGGATGAAGTTGATGTCCACTCTATGAGGCTACTGTACCCCATAAATATAAAGCAACAGTAGTTTATGATTAGTGAAATGTCCTTATAAGGGTCAATTCAGATATTACCAAACTGCTCACAAGGACCACCTTTAGAAAGCAGTGTCTGTGTCTGTGGATTTAGATATTACTTCATCCATATTTGTTTTCCTCACTGGCCCTGTGTTCCTCCAAATGGAGAAATTTGCCATCTGAACTGTCCCTGGGCCACATGCTAGCCTAAAAGATAAAATTAGATTAATTACATCTAAGATCCATTCCACTTTCATTATGCTATAGAAAAGAAGAGCAATGTGTCCCAACCCTGTATCTCAACTTTAATAGAAGCGACCATAACATGACAGATCTCCCATTGTCAGGCAGCAGTTAAATGAACTCATCCTGCTGATTGTGCTCATCTGAATCTGTCAATAAAGTCTAACTAAAAATTGCGGCTAAGGACAAATTGGACTTTAAAAGACTTTGTCATTTGTGATGCAGGAAACAGATTAGTTGTGCTTTGTGCTTCATATTCTCTGGTGATGGTTGGGTTCCAGAATACCCCTGGAAAAGCAACTAAAACAGTGATGGCGAACCTATGACACGCGTGTAAGCACTGACATGCATAGCCATTTGGGTTGACATGCGGCCGTAGCTCTCCCCCACCGCCGCCCGCAACCTCACCACCCTCCCTAAAGTGGTCACCACTTTAGGGAGGGTGGAGGAAAGTGGTGGGCAGGGCTACAAAGCCCCGATCGCCACTTTAGGGAGGTGGGGGTGGAGCCTCACCCCCACCTGGGCACCTCCCTGATGCCTGCCGTGCTTCCCCAGAGCCACCTCTCCCTGGCCTTCCCGAGGGTGTTCCGAGGCTTCAAAGCCCTGGAGCTGCCTTGGAAAGGCCGGGGAAGGTGGCGGGTGGGTGGGAGGGACTCTGCACGGCCTCTTCCTGGTCTTCCTGAGGGGGCTCTGAGGCTTCGAAGCCCTGGAACCACCTCGGAAGGGCTGGGGAAGGCGGCAGGCGGGTGGGAGAGACTCTGCCTGGCCTCTCTCTGGCATTCCTGAGGCGGCTCTGAGGCTTCGAAGCCCTGGAGCCGCCTCAGAAAGGCCAGGGAAGGTGGCGGGAGGGAGGGAGGGACTCTGACCGGCCGCTCCCTGGCCTTTCCAAGGGGGCTCCAGGCTTTGAAGCCCCGAAGCTGCCTCAGAAAGGCTCGGGAAGGTGGCAGGTGGGTGGGAGTCTCCCCAGCCTTTCCCTGGCCTTCCCAAGGGGGCTCCGGGGCTTTGAAACCCCGGAGCCGCCTTGGGAAGGCAGGAGAAGGAGGTGGGAGGGAGTCTGCCCAGCCTCTCCCCGGCCTTCTCGATGGGGCTCCAGGGCTTTGAAACCCCGAAGCCGCCTCGGGAAGGCCGGAGAAGGCGACGGTAGGGAGTCTGGCCGTCCTCTCCCCGGGCTTCCCGAAGGGGCTCTGGGGATTGAGAGCCCCATATAGCCTCTTCAGGAAGGTTGGGAGGGGTGGAGGGAGTGCGGCGTAGAGGCTTTTCAGCCACCCTCACTTTCCCAAAGCTGCAGCAAGGCTTAGAAAGCTCAATAGAGGCTTTGGGAAGGGCCGGTTAGGGCTAGGGTTAGGGTTAGGATTGGGGGGGGGGCTAAAAAGCGCCTTTCTCATGAACTCCCCACTCTCCTGGGTCTTGGCTCTCCCACTACCAAATGGAGCCAAGCCCCAGGAAAGCAGGTAGTTGAGCGCCCAGCTTGCTCAGCAAGCACTCCGTTTAAATCAGCTCCTCTCCCTTGAGTAGGAGGGAGAGAAGCTGATTTAAATGGGGTGCTTGCTGAGCAAACTGCAAATAATCAAAACTGCAAGAGTGAAAGCTGCGAATGTGGAGGGGCAACTGTATACATTTATGTTATTTAAACAATAAATTTATGAAATAATGTTTTTTTCCTCAAAGTGACACACCACCTGAGTTATGCTCAGTTTTTTGGTTAAGTTTGACACACCAAGCTCAAAAGGTTGCCCATCACTGAACTAAAACACACTCCTTTTAGTCTCTGGTTGAAATACTGTCCCCCTCAGGGCAACAGCTGCCTTAGTGCAATTAGGGCAAATTGACCTCATGATTGTAGGCTAGCAGGAGGTAGCACAAATTCCAGGCATTCTCCCTCTCTTTTGTAAATTAAGAAGATCCTGCTTTTGAGAGGGAGAAAGAAAAACTACAATTCAGCATTTAAGAGATCAAGCTACAGCAGCTATCTCCAATAAAAGGACATCAATTCTGAGGAAGTACTAGGTGGAGAAAACTTAAGATAAACTTTAATAGAAAATACATACGGTACATTGATATAAAAGAACATAAGCACACACAGAGTGGAGAGAGAGCGCGGGAGAAGGAGACAATTCTACACTTTGAAAGGCTACAGTACAATCCCTGTATCTGCAGGGAGAGAGATTCCTGAACTTACTGTAGATAGCGAAAATCGCAGATACTAGTGAACCTTATACAGGGACAACCCTTCATATTTGCTGGGGTTTGGTTCCAGGTCCCCCGTGGATACCAAAATCCGTGAATACTCAAGTCCTATTATATGAAATGGCATAGCAAAATGGTGTCCCTTATATAAGATGGCAAAATCAAGCTTTGCTTTTTGGACTTTTTTTAAAAAAAGAGTATTTGCAAGTTGTGAATACTTAAATCTGTGGATACAGAGGGCCAACTGTATTTACAGCAGAGGTAGACCATATAATCAGACTGGAGGACCCTGAATATGCCTAGAGAGAACATATTTTTTGGACATGGGTTAAATGAAACCACAGGACCCAGTCTCGCAGATACAGGGGTTGTACTGTATTTTGTTATAATAATTCCCAACAACTATATAGTTTACTAAAACAGCTTTAGCATTAATACAGTATTCCTATTCAATTCAAGATCATTTTGTACTTTTGTATGCTTAAGATAATGGGACATCAAAATTAATCTTTGCATGTGCATACAATGGCTGACCATCCTCTATAATAGCAAAAGCTTTAAAATCTTAATTGGGCTTTCCATACAACCACACATACATTTATTTTCTTATTCTACTATATAAAAAATGCATGTTGGTTACTACACTAGCAATACTGACTACATAAATTATTTCCTTACATCTGTGAGGGTTTAGGCTTGGATAAACCATCGCTTACGTGATAAGTCTCGGGTTTGTGGCAGATGGAACTTTGCTATTTACTACCTGTTTGTTCCCTTGCCTCTTTTTTTAAAAAGTGATTCCATTTCTTACTTCCTTGAAATGGAATATTTGGGCATTTCAAACTTTCTATCTCCTTTTGGAATCCTAAAGTAATGTATAGTTACTCGTGGTTCTAATCACTGCTGAGCCATGTAAGCCCATCAGCCTGACCTATCTTACTGGGTTGCTATAAAAATAAAGGATAATGAGGAGAGACATGTGTGCCAACTTGAACTCACTGGGGATACATGTAACTAATAAAGAAATTAAGGAAATTAATTTCCTTAATTAAATTAAGGAAAGTAGAACAAAACCATTTTCAAAACTCTCTGTTAAAGCAGAAGAATATTAGTTATTGAATAATTATTACTCCTAGCAGGAAATATGCATTTATCAACTCTGTTCTGGCCCATTAAAATCCCAATTCTACACATGCTTATTCAGAACCATTTTCGGTGGAGTTTACTTCCATGAATCATAGAATCATAGAATTGTAGACTTGGAAGAGACCACAAGGGCCATCCAGTCCAACCCCCTGCCACGCAGGAAATCACGATGAAAGCATCCCTGACAGATGGCCATCCAGCCTCTGTTTAGGATTGCTGCTATGTGTGGGCATGGAATCCTTTTCTGGTTTGGTGTTGTTGTGTGCCTTCAAGTCCTTTATGACTTATGAAGACCCTAACTGCCATATATAAGGTGGCCTTTATCATGAAGTTTCCCTTTGCAAGATTTGTTCAGAGGGTAATAGAGTATGACTTACCCAAAGGTCACCCAGTGAGTTTCCATGGCTGAGTGGGGATTTGAACCTAGTTTCCACAGTCACAGCCAGAACTCAAACCACTACACCCTGCTGGCTCTCTCTTTTCTGGTACAGTACAGTAGAGGAATCATAAATAAAATTAAATTACCCTAGGCTGTTCAATTGTGCCACAAAATGTCTCATCAGGCCTGTGGGACAAGTATAAGCATTTCCTTTAAATAATTCCCATAAACATCCACTGCAGAATAACTTGCCCGCTTCTTGCAGCTTCTCAAGTCTCTTCTCATGAACCTACTTCCATCTCACTCCTAAACGTCTCTTTTACTTTCACTCTGTCATTTTTCATTTCATATGAACTCTCTAATCCCTACTTGCATCTCACAAGCTGTCTGCCCATAGCATGCCTTCCTAACTCCTGGACTCATCCTACAGGCACAGCTACCCAGTTTTTCTGCATTTGCACTTCATCTCAGGAGAGATGCAACTGTGACTGTCCTAGTTGTAGCTAGAATCAGGAAGTTTAATTAAATAGTCCTTTGTTTTACTTCTAAGAAAGCTCATTTTCAAATCAATAGATATGGAAAGGAAAATTATAATTATCTTCCTGCCCTGGCCATAATTGGGGTAGTAGCTTGCTAAAATTATGGGGGGGGGGAGTATTAAAATGACATTTTAACTCTTTTGCTTCTTGACAGCAGAAAGGGACCATGAGATTGAGGAAGGGCTGCTGGCCATGTTTGGAACTCATGGGTGTGCCTGAGGCTTCTTTCATGTCCTAAACTTAAAATGGAACAGAGCACATTGTTTGCATGGAAAGATCCCAGGTTCACTCCCTGACATCTCCATGTAGGGATGGAAACGATTCATGCTGCACACCATGAAAAGCCTCTACTGGCCCATCCAGTAGGCAGGTCAATGATCTGACTTCCTATATTCACAGCAAATTCCTATTTGCAGTGTGAAAGTGATTTTTTCTCCCCTAAAGTATCCACTCTGAATAAGAAAAGCTTCTGTGAAATTACATTGGGCTTTTTAGGATTCAGAAGCCAAGAGTTAAGAAAATGCTACCAACAGAAAAACAAACAAGCAGAACATGAAGTGTACACAGTACATCAGAAGGTCAACATGACCAAGAAACTAGCTGCAGTACTACGGTACTCGTATTTTATAGCACCATACGAGTACCGTAGTTTATATATCCATGGATGGATCTAGCCGTACTTGTGCAGTTTGGAGCCGTTCAAGTTCTGCATTCATAGATGTGTCTAGATGTGTTTCATCAACACTCTTAAGATAATAAACAGAGATTTTTTACAAAAATAATCTACTTGTGTGCTGAGTGCTGATTTGAGCACAGGTGTGCTCAACTGTTGGACGAAGGCTTTTTCTGTTGTGGCACCCCAGTTATGGAATACCTCTACAATTGGTGCCTCTGTTGCTGTCATTCTGGTGTCAAGTGAAAACACGGTTATCTATAAAGCCTTTGGTGTCTTACTGGTTTTATATAGTTCCACACATGCCTGGTTTTGAACTGCTTTAAAGTATTTTACCAGTTTTAATCTCCTCTTGTTAAAATTGTATGTTTTTAATCCTTTAAAATGGCTTTTACTGTTTACATTGTTTGAAATTGATCTTGTTGATTTTATTTTGTATGCCATTTTGATATCTTTAGACAGAGATGGATATAAATATTTTAATAAATAAATAAGCTAAATGAGTGTCCTATCCCAAATACCTTACTGATGACTTACTTTGTGCAGGTTCAATGAAATATGGGCCAAACTTCCACTAGTATTACCATCTATGTTTTTGCATCAATTCAAACATCTATGTTTTAATTAAACTGGATTAAACATCTTACTAAAAGCCCATTAGTCAACGAAGAAATACTTTAGAATTACAAAATAGGTCTTGTTTAATTCTGATTCCCATAAACACACATGCCCTAACAGTACTTTTCAAAGGTGAAAATGGATTTTCAAGTTAAATAAAACATTTTTTTAGCCTTATGATTCATAATGATATGGCCCATTAGACGTAGCACAAAGTTTACCTAAAAGTTTCATCTCAACAACTTCTTTTTAGTCCCACAAAGCCCGAGATAAACAGCACCCTAATAAAGTTGAAATCACTTTATATCTTGACCAAGTAGGTTCTCTGCCAAGAAATTGTTGCTTTTCCAGTTCAGCCTAAGAATGCTGCTCTGACTTACGTCTGCTAGCAAAAATGTCTCTGTTTATGGGTGGGCTGAAGAGAGAGGATTCTGAGGTAACGTTGAGGTCTTTAAAATAGTGGCAGGATTAAGATTTAGTCCTAGGTTTTTCGGTGTTCATAATATTCTGTTCTTATTAAAAGTAGAAAATATTATGAGAAAGGTGCTATTTAAAAATATCAGAGAGTTTTCTAACCCTGTTTTATCTTCCTCCCAGTTTCTATTAATCAAATCATAATGACATTCACAGCATTAGAACTGCAGAGCTGCAATACAACACTTAAAATCATGTGCACTCTTGTCTTAATATACTACAAACTTTATGGCTTCTTGTAAGAAAGTGTTTTGTATCTTTGAGTAATTTACATCTTTGGTGGAACACTATAGCCTGCTCTGACATCTTGCCAGCCCTGCAAGCAGAAACATCTCAGACTACTTATCTAATAAATATTTCATCCTCTTGGAGATACTTGGCAAGTACCGTCCATGCAGATTTGCTATTTACTTACCTAGAGATTTTAATATCCCACAAAAATCCTTCCTGCTAGAGCGGCTAAGAGTTAAGCCTCTTCATTCCAATCCCCTTTGCAGACCATGGGTAACCAAGGGCTTGTATACTTTAGTGAAAACCACTGACTCCAGCCCCCCAAATCTGGCTTGATAATGCTACACAATATGCTGCCTTTTCCCCAAATGTGGTACGATAATGCCACATGATGTATGTATGCCCTATCCACACCAGACTCAAAGAATACCACCTTAATCCAGGTTTTTAAAAAATTCTCTGTTTTCTCTAGAGTTTGCTTGAAACTCCAGGAAAAAATGGTAGTGTGAACAATCCACCCATACTGGATTTGTGCGGATGGGGAAGAGAGGAAGGTCAAGTGCTGCTTGAGGTGCTGCCATTCCCCACCCCCCCACCCTCCCCACCACTTGCTCATTCTGAAAGTACAGCCATGGCACTCTTTGAGGTCAGAATGATCAGCCAGCCCCTTCATCATGAGGCTGCGTCTCCTGACTTCAGAGAGAGTGATTAGCACCAGGGCTCTGCTTTCATGGAGCATAATTGCTCTCTCTGAGGTCAGAAGAAGAAGCCAACCCTACCATCATGAGGCTGCCTGCCCATTCTGACTTCAAAGGGAGCAATTAGCCCTGGGGCTCTGCTTTCATGGAGCTCAGAGAGAGTGAAAGTGCTCCGGGAAAGCAGAGCCCCTGGCACTAGTTGCTCTCTCTGAAGTCAGAACAGGCAGGCAGCCTCAAAATGGTGAGGGCTGGACAATTTTTCTGACCTCAGAGGAGATTATGCACCAGAAAGGCAGAGCTCTGTAACTCTTCTGGCCCATGCCAATGACATCATGGAGGTGGCTGACTAGCAGAGGCGGCGGCGAAGCCACAACTTCAGTGAGGGTTAAAACCTGAATGCAAGTAAGGTGTAGCCCTTAAATCGGGCCATAATAGTCTGAATTTAATGTGCTGCAGCTCTGGGCCAAAGTAGTCTGAATTTCACCTGGATTTTTACCTCCAATGTAGACAAGTCCAAAGAGATGAGGGGGGACAGCTCAAGGAGGCTATCACCATGTATACTGACATATATTGGTCCATTTGCAGATTAAACACATAAATGTATATGTGCATGTACAGCCCTCCCTCACACACACACATATATGCGTTTTGATAACAAAAAAGGAGGGACAGGAGGGAACATGTCTTACTGGCTTCTTGTCCACTTCTAGATCCTACACAAATTTACTGACATCACCCACAAAAATCTCCAGAACCCTATGCATCTGTTATCTCTCCACACTTTTATCCTAACACAACCTTCCCTGTGACCTTTGTCACATAGCTTCAGGGGACTCAGCCATCCAAAGCTACCTCCAGCCTTGACATAATTCCAACCATCTAGCCTTGCTGCCCCTTATACCTGGAATTACCTCCTAAAACATCCCTGAGCCACTACTTCCCTTACTGAAGTACCACCTCAAAATTATTGTGTCTTGGAAAATATATCCCTTAACCCCCATACTTAAAGATAACTAAACCAAAGCATAATTGTAATACTCTCATATTCTTACCCTGCAGCTCAGAATTTATCTTTACAACAACTGTGTACTTTCAAAACAGATAATTCTAATGTAACCAAAATCTCAAATTCCTAAAGTGAAAGTGGGGGGAATTACACATACACACCTTAAACTTTTGCTGTGGTGTTAATTTGCATAATGATACTTAATTGTATTATGAACAATAAGGATGTATAAATTTTTCAAAACTGCCAATTTCCTTCCTTCTGAATAATTATCTTTATTTGTGATATACACAGTTACTAACCAATGTAACTTGCTGATTGACTAGAAAGTATCAAATTACAGTTTCAGGTGAAAATTGTCTCTAGGTATGTAATATTTTGAAATCAGCAAGGTACAGTCACCATTCCTAATAATTCAGTTGACATTTGTTCATAATTTTATACATTGATGTGCACATTATCCAGTTACTATTAAAAACTTGCAGAAGGTCACAATCACTTAAAACAGTTTAACTGCACTTTGAAAATGGGTCCTGGGATTATTAACCATATGTTACTCCTTTTACAAAGGTTTGAGAAATTTACATAGATATGCATATGTAATTTAAATGCTAATTTCACAAATATCTTGTAGCTGCTGTTGGGCACCACAATTCAAAAAGGATATTAACAAATTGGAGTGTGTCCAGAGGAGGGCAACTAAAATGGTGAAAGGTCTGGAAACCATGCCTTATGAGGAAAGACTTAGGGAGCTGGGTATGTTTAGCCTAGAAAAAAGACAGTTAAGGGGCAATATGATAGCCCTGTTTAAGTATTTGAAGGGGTGTCACATTCAGGATGGAGCAAGCTTGTTTTCTGCTGCTCCAGAGACTAGAACACGGAACAATGGGTGCAAGCTCCAGGAACAGAGATTCTGCCTCAACACTAGGAGGAACTTTTTGACAGTAAGAGCTATTCAGCAGTGGAACACACTCCCTCGGAGCGTGGTAGGATCTCCTTCCTTGGAGGTCTTTAAACAGAGGCTGGATAGCCATCTGTCAGGGATGCTTTTGATTGTGATTTCCTGCATGGCAGGGGGTTAGACTGGATGGCCCTCGTGGTCTCTTCCAACACTACAATTCTATGATTCTATGAATAATGATCACAATAGGAAACAGAGTATTTTTTAAAATACAACAAGAAAAATACAGGTATCCCTCACTTTTTGATAACTTATTGGTGTTTTTTTTGTTTTGTTTTGTTTTTTACATTATGCTGTTTTGACAGATCGAAATTATAGCCATGTATGCACTTTTGAACCCTGGTTCATTCTTTCAACCTCAGTAAATTTGGCATGATGATTATTCCCTCTCAGTCTACTCCGTGTGCTGCTTTTTCTCTCAGTCGACTTGGCACCGTCTAGTGTTTTGTCTTACATTTGCAAACTAAAAAAACATGGGTGCCACTTTTGAACTTTTTGACAGGGCTGCAGTCCCTAACCCATCAGAAAATCAGGGAATTCCTATATAATACCCTAAGCATATGTAACACTTAGATTTTGTATTGAGATACAGCATTTCTGCCCTGAGGAAATTGTAGTTTTAAAATGAAGATTAGGTAGATGGTTTAGGGAAACCATTAAGATAATAAGTTGTGAAAGATTTCTAAATCTCGGGTGGCGGGGGGGGGGGGGGAAGAGGAGAGGGTTTACTTCTTTTAACAAAAGGTGGCAGCATTTGGCCAAAACAGAGAAACAAAAGAAAAGTTTATTAAGAGGTAGCAAACTGAAGCAGATGATGCAGAGGTGTTGGGTATATGTTATCAATAAAATAAAGTTAACAAATAAAACAATGAGGAAGTGGGGCAGTGCTCCAAAAGCTTGAATAAACATTACAAACATTTGAAAATTAAGGCAAAGGTAGTAAGCCACATGCTCTTTTGTTCAGTTTATAAAATGCCACTTTCCTTGCTGCTCAGTGAGTCATGGTGTGTCATCTATTATGATTTTCTAATAATAATAGTAATGTTGCACTTCAGGCCCTGCATTTTGGAAATAAAAAATGTAGAATCATAGAGTTGGAAGAAACCACAAGGGCCATCCAGTCAAACCTTTAGATGTCATCTAAAGGATACCCAATCAAAGCACTTCCGACAGATGGCCATGCCAAACAGCTCTTACTGTCAGGAAGTTCTTCCTAATGTTAGGTGGAATCTCTTTTCCTGTAGTTTGAGTCCACTGTTCTGTGTCCTTGTCTCTGGAGCAGCAGAAAACAAGCCTGCTCCATCCTCAGTATGACATTCCTTCAAATATTTAAACATGCCTATCATGTCACCTCTCAACCTTCTCTTCTCCAGGTTAAACATACCCAGTTCCCTAAGCCACTCCACATAGGGGATGGATTCCAAACCTCCCACCATTTTAGTCACCCTCCTCTGGACACATTCCAGCTCCTCAATATAGTTCTTGAATTGTGGTGTCAGAACTGGACACAGTATTCCAGGTGAGGTCTGACCAAGCAGAATAGAGTGGCACTATTATTTCCCTTGATCTAGACACTATACTCCTATTGATGCATCCTAGAATTGCATTGGTTTTTTTAGCTGCCGCATCACACTGCTGACTCATGTTCAGCTTGTCGTGTACTAAAACTCCTAGATCCCTTTCACATGTACTGCCATCAAGCCAGGTGTCACCTGTGCATTTCATTTTTACTGCTCAAGTGTAGTATCCTACATTTCTCCCTGTTGAAATTAATTTTGTTAGTTTTGGCCCAGCCTTCTAATCTGTCAAGGTCATTTTGAATTCTGATCCTGTTATCTGGGGTATTAGCTGCCCCTCTTAATTTGGTGTCATTTGCAAAAGAGAAGCATGCCCTCTATTCCCTCATCCAAGTTATTGATAAAGATGTTGAATAGCACTGGGCCCAGGATAGAATCCTGTGGCATCCTACTGGTCACTTCTCTCCAGGGTAAAGAGGAGCCATTGGTGACTACCTTTTGGGTTTGGTCAGTCAACCAATTACAAATCCACCTAACAGTTGCATTGTCTAGCCACTTGTTGCTGACTTTTTTGCAAGTACTATATATCATGGGGGACCTTGTCAAAGGCCGTACTGAAATCAAGATACACTACTTCCACAGTATTCCCTTCATCTATCAAGTTCGTAACTCTTATCAAAAAAAGAGATAAGATTAGCTTGGCATGACTTGTTTTTGAGAAACCCATGTTGACTTTTAGTGATCAGGGCATTCCTTTCTAAGTGCTTACAGACTGTCTGTTTAATGATCTGCTCTAGAATCTTCCCTAGTATTGATGTCAGGCTGACTGGGCGGTAATTATTTGGGTCTTTATTTATTTTTTTCCATTTGTGGAAAAGGGAGGACTAATGTCCCATTTTAGAGCAGAAGCAGGAGGCAGAAAAAAGGTTTTACTGCATATTTCTTCACCCAGGTAAAGCACCAAGGCAGGCTGCTGCAAAATGTTACATTGGGTACTTACCGTGAAGGTACTTTCTGTAGGATAGATGGCAGGAACAATCCGTGAGTATTGGGAACCTAGGACCGCCCAGCTCGAGCAGGAAGTAGCGCAAAGCCTCTTGGGAGATTTCAGTTCTTTGTTCCCAGTCCTCCTCTCCCACGAGGCCAGTTCTCTGACTAGCATAGCCCTGTAAGAAAGGTAGAAAAAGACTCCTCCCTGTTGAGATAATGATACATAATGCATTCGCGGTTAGTGCCCCCTTGTACCCCCTTCGCAGACTCGTATGTCAGTCACGGGGCGGGCCGGATTGTTCCTGCCATCTATCCTACAGAAAGTACCTTCACGGTAAGTACCCAATGTAACATTCTGTAGGTTTAGATGGCAGGAACAATCCGTGAGTATTGGGACGTACCCGAGCCCCTTATCTCCCTTGGGTGGGAGTGACTGATCTCGAGTTTCCGTGCTGGTGTGCCACCTCGTGGAGGACTCTTCTCCCGAAGATGGCATCTGATGACTTGAATTTGTCCACCTTGTAGTGGCGGATAAAGGTGGATGGAGTAGCCCATGTCGCGGCCCTGCAGATTTCGTCAATGGGCGCGTTCGTCGAAAAAACTGCCGACGTTGCTGCTGACCTGGTGGAGTGTGCCATCACCCCGGATGGGCGTGGTATGTTCGCGGTGTCGTAGGCCAGGAAGATGCACGCCTTGATCCATGTCGCCAGGGTCTGTCTAGACACCTTGGCTCCCATTGATGCAGGTGTGAATGATACAAACAGAGAGTCGCAGCGTCTGAATTCCGCTGTGCGTTTAATGTAGATCCTCAAGGCCCTCCTGACGTCCAACTTGTGCCACAGTTTCTCTGTAGGGTGGGATGGCCTGGGGCAGAAAGAGGGCAAGATTATTTGTTGCGATACGTGGAAGTCAGAAATCACCTTCGGTTTGAAGGATGGGTCGGGTCTGAGGTACACCGCATCCTCTTCGAAGGAGCACAGGTGCTCTCTGATAGAGAGCGCCGTGAGCTCTGATACTCTCCGAGCTGACGTGATTGCCACTAGGAAGGCCACCTTGATTGTCATTACTCTTAGAGGGACCCTCCTCAGGGGCTCGAAGGGGCTTTGGTTAATTGGCGAAGCACCAGTGAGAGGTTCCATGACGGGAATCTGTGGCGCACTGGTGGGGATATGAGTGTCGCCCCTCTCAGGAACCTCCTGATGTGTGGGTGTGTTGAGATTCTGTTTCCCTGTGGGCACTGTATGAATGCTGCCAGTGCGGCTACCTGTCTCTTCAGTGTGTTGGGTCGGAGGCCCTTTTCGAGGCCTCCTTGCAAGAATTCCAGGACATGTTTTGTCGAGGCTTGCAGGGGGTTTATCTGTGCGTCTGTGCACCATTGCGAGAACACTTTCCAGGTCGCTTGGTATATCCTCCTCGTTGACGGTCTGCGTGAGGCCAGGAGGGTCTGTATTACGTTGTCTTCGTACCCGCAGGCCCTCAGTGCTCTCCGCTCAATCTCCATGCTGTCAGCTGTAGCCACGACACGTCGGGGTGTGCCACCGGGCCCTGTAGGAGGAGGTCCTGTCGTGGGAAAAGTCTCATCGGTGTCTCGACCGACATCTCTGTCAGGTCGGAGAACCATGGTCGCCGTGGCCAGTGTGGAGCGATCAGGACCACTTGTGCTCTTTCCGCCCGGATTTTCCTGCACGTTTTCCCTATGAGGGGAAATGGGGGAAACAGGTACAGGAGGCCTGTTGGCCACCGGGACCGAAGAGCGTCGGTTCCCTCCGCTCCCGGGTGGAAGAACCTGGTGAAGAATCGGTTTAGTTTGGCGTTGAGGTGGGATGCGAACATGTCCACTGACATTTCCCCGAACCTCGCTTGGATGTGATTGAAGGTCTCTTGGTTCAGTTCCCACTCTCCCGGGAGGACCGTGTGTCTGCTCAGGAAGTCCGCTTGGGTGTTGACTTCCCCTTGTAGGTGTTGGGCCGTCAGTGACAGTACTGTCCTTTCCGCCCAGAGTAGCAGTATTACTGCCTCCGAGTGTAGTGATCTGGATCTGGACCCTCCTTGCCTTGCTATGTACGATCGCGTCGTTGTGTTGTCTGTGAGTAGCAGCACATGCTGTCCCCTCAGTGTGTCGGAGAAGTATTCCAGGGCCAGTCTGGCTGCCCTGAGCTCCAGCCAGTTGATGCTGTGCTCCTGTTCTTCTCTTGACCATAGGCCTTGCACTGCCATGTCCTGACAGTGTGCCCCCCATCCTCGGAGGCTGGCATCTGATGTCACCACTACTTGTTGTGGTACTGACAGGGGGGATCCTTTGGATATGTTTTCTGTCCGTGTCCACCAAGTGAGGGAGTGTCTCACTGTGGGTGGAATGTCTATGGTGATCGTCTCTTTGCGGGATATGCTTTCCTGGTGAGGTAGAAGTAAAGCCTGGAGAGGTCTGGAGTGGAACCTCGCCCATGGGACCACCTGTATGGCTGATATCATGAGACCGAAGAGTCGTGCTAGCGACGCGATCTGGGCCTTCCGCCTTCCTCTTGCTATTGTGGCTTCCTTCCTGATGGCCGACTGCCTTTCCGTGGACAGGGCAACGGAGTAGTTCACTGTATCTATCTGAACTCCTAAGTGGACTATGGATTGCGATGGCATTAGGGTGCTCTTTCTGAAGTTTATCATGAACCCGTGATTCTGAAGACACCTTATGGTTATCTCCAGGTCTCTGAGAGCCCTGTCCCTGGATGGCGCTCTTAAGAGGATGTCGTCTAGGTAAGGGTACAGGTGTATCCCTTTGGCCCTCAGATGGGCGATTATCACCACCATCACCTTGGTGAATACCCTTGGTGCTGTCGCGAGTCCGAAGGGGAGTGCCCGGAATTGGTAGTGTTGGTCTCCGAACGCGAATCTGAGGAATCGTCTGCTTTCCGGGTGCATCTGAATGTGTAGGTATGCTTCCGATAAGTCGAGGGAGGCCAGGAAGTCTCCTTCCTGCACCGCCTCCCTTATGGACGATAGCGTTTCCATCTTGAAGCGCTTGTAAGTAATGAAGGAGTTTGTAAACTTGAGGTCTAGTACGGACCTTAGGCTTCCATCTTTTTTTGGTACTGTGAAGAAGTAAGAGTACACCCCTAAGAAACGTTGCGTGTCTGGTACTTCTTCTATGGCTTCTATCTCCAGTAGGTGGCTTATTGCTGTCCTCAGGTTCCGCGCCTTTTGTTGGTTTGAGGGAACGGGCGCGGGTAGGAACCTGTTCCTGGGTCTTGCGTTGAACTTCACTTTGTAGCCGTGGGCGATCGTTTCCTGTACCCACTTGTCCGATGTTGTAGTCAGCCAGACGTCCAGGAATCTTGACAGCCTGCCCCCCACTGGAGATTTTCCCGAGTCAGGATTGTTGTCGTGAGGAACCCCGCTGCTGCTGGGTTCCCCCTCCCCTACGACTGGGAGGGTTGTTGACGAAAGGTGTGTGGCGAATGACGTAGTTGGTTTTAGCCCATGCCGGTCTGCTAGACCTGTAGTCTGTTCTTCTTCCGTTTCCCCTGTAATGTCGAAAGGGAGGGTTGAACGAGTGTGGCCGACGAAAGGGCTTCTTATTTTGCTTTCGACCCGACGAGGGCATGGCTTGTTTCTTGTCCTTTGTTTCTACTAGGATATCCTTGAGGGCCTCCTCGCCAAAGAGTCTTGTCCCTTTGAATGATGCTGTGGCCAGGGCGTTCCTGGACTTGCCATCCGCATCCCATTGCTTCACCCAGAGTGATCGCCTTGCTAAGTTGGCCGCCCCTGAGGCCCTGGCCGCATATGTTAGTGAGTCCTGGGATGCGTCGGCGATGAAGTGTAGGGCGAGGCGGATTCTGCTAAAGGCCTTGTCCAGGGCGCCTGTGTCTAGTTCTTCTGCTTCCATCACCTCTTGTAGCCATATTATGGCCGCCCGGGAGATCAGGGCCGTTGCCAGTGCGGACCTAATTCCTAGGGCGGATGCATCGAATGATCTCTTCAGAGCGATGTCGGCCCTCTTCTCGTCTGAGTCCTTGAGGGCGCCGTCCCCTTCCCTGGGCGCTAGGGAGTTGGAGACCATGGATACAACTGGCCGGTCGACCACAGGGGTCCTTAGTTTGTCGAGTATCTCTTTGGGGAAGTTGTAGAACTTCTGGGCAGCTGACATGCCCCGCCTTCCCAGGGCTGGCTTGTCCCACTCCTCTGCCACTAAGTTCCAGAAGGATCTTGGGAATGGGAAGAGAGGCCTCTTTGGCTTGTTCGACGGCATCAGTGCTGCCGCCTTCTCACTCTTGGGAGCGTGAGGGTCTTCGGTTGCGTCTTCTATGGTAGTGGGGGGACAGATCCCCAGTGCTGACAAGGCCCTGCTAAGTAGGTATGAGAACTTGTCCCCTTGGAAAATTCTGTCTGCTGCCTCATTGTCCGAATTGTCGGACTCCGACAATTCCCCCTCCTCCCTGTCGGGGGCCCTTTCCTCGTCGTTATCCCCTGTGTCGTCTAGGTCTGGGATAGTGTGTGTGAGTAATTCGTCCCCTTCTGAGGCTCCATCCGACTCCTCAGATGAGTGCCTCGAAGGTGGTTCCTTTCTCTTTTTGCCTGTGGGGGGTACTGCGGGAGTTTCCCGCTGCTTCCCCTTACCCGTCCCAGTTGGCTTGCTGGGGGGGAGGGGGGCCTTGCTTTTTCTTGGAATGGGTGTCTTTCCTCTTTCCTTACGCTTTTTCAGCAATTCTGCTAAGCTCGGGATTGGCTCCTGCTCCTCCTCCTGGTCAGACAGGAGTGCCTCAGACAACATCGCCAGGGCCAGTTTAATGGACTGTTTCTTGGCCTTAGCTTCGTTCTGCTTATTCTTCCCCCGCTGTGGCTCTCCCTCCTCCCCCTCCTGGATGACCGGCTCATTGATGTTCCCGTTGGGACCTCGTTCATCTGCCTGGGTGGGCCCTTCCACTTCAATTGGGGTGTCCCCATACTCGTCCTCCTCATCCTCCCCCTCACTAGAAAAAACCAACGTGTCCAAGATAAGCTTGGACCTTGAAATCGACGTTCCTCCTACCTTATCCTGTGTCTTCTCCTGGATCTCATCTTGTAGGTCATTGTAGTTGTGGGAGTTCCGGGGGGGCAGGGAAGAGACCTCGGCCCCCGCGGTCCCCTGGCCCTCGTGGCGCAATCCTTCGCCTTGTCGCCACCGTATTATGGCTCTGGGCGCGCTCGGGGGGCGGCCACTGGCCAGGGCCTTCTCCGCCGCCTGTGCAGCCCGTCGCTGAGGCACCAGGGCCGGCATGAGGCCCGCGGCGGCGGAGCTCGTAGAAGGGAGCTCGCGGTCGCCGCTGTGGGTGCCGGAGCGTGCTTCCGCCCCTTTCCTCTGCTGCCTCTGTGCAGCTGCTGCGGGGCCTCCACTGCCTCCCATTTGTTCTTGCTCCACGTGGCTGGTGGCCGCTGGGGGGGGGCAGTCCTGCGCCGCAACCACGGCTGGTTGGTATATGGCCGGAGAGGGCGCGTGGGGGAAAGGGGCGCGCGCGGAGCCGCTGCCGCTCTGCTGGGGCCGGAGAGGGGCGCGCGGGGGAAAGGCTGCGCGCGGAGGCGCTGCCGCTGCCGCTCAGCTGGTGCAGGAGGAGGATCGCGGCTGGAAAGGAGGGTGGTCGCTGGGAGCCGCGCACGCCGGAGGGGGGCTGGCTGGGGGCTCCGCGGGGCTCCGTTGGCAAGAGGGAGAGACCCGAGGGGGGAGGGAGCACGGGCGGGGGGGAGGGAGCACGGTCGGGGACGGAGAGCGGTCGCCGGGTGGATAGGGGTCGGCTGGAGGCAGGAGGGGGGAGAGAGCGTTGAAGAAATTTTTTTTTTTTTTTTTTAATTAAAGGAGCAAGGGTGATAGAGGCCGCAGTAAAGAGAGAAGGGTTGGGAGGGGGGGGTAAGAGGAGAGGTAAAAGGTAAAAAATGGAGATGGCAAACCGGAGGAGTTGAAAGAACCTGCTTCGCTGGGCTGAGCAGGAAGTAGAACTGGCCTCGTGGGAGAGGAGGACTGGGAACAAAGAACTGAAATCTCCCAAGAGGCTTTGCGCTACTTCCTGCTCGAGCTGGGCGGTCCTAGGTTCCCAATACTCACGGATTGTTCCTGCCATCTAAACCTACAGAAAGCATGGGGAGCTGTATCCTGCTCACATGCTGCACATTGCCCTTTCCTGTGCTTTAAGGAAAAAGTCCAATATTCATCCACAAGGGAAATGTAAAAAGGATCATTCCATAGCTGGAATTCCTCAGTACAAAGACAGGGCCAACTCAAGTAGATTCAGGAGCTGAATGGGTGAAATAAAACAGAAGGTACCTTCTGACCATTGAACAAATACAGTTGGATCCCCGTATCTGTGGAACCAATATATGTGGTTTCAGTTAAAGAGGAACACATACGGTACTATAGTGTCTTCCTAGAAAATGCCTAGAGAGGCATCCTCTTACAATATTTTTCTAGGTCCTCCAAGGCAACTCTATGGTATTTTAAACCAGACACCACATTATTTTCAATGGCATTCACTGTTATCCACAGTTTCCAGCATCCACGGTAAGTCTGGGAACTGAACACCCACGGATATGGGGTCTGACAGTACATCAACTAATGCACAGAGGTTCAGAAAAGTTGGACATCTATGCCTAACTGTTGGAGGAAAGGGAGCAAGAATCTGTCATAAGACACACTGTACACCCATTGTTCCACAGTAACACTACTTGACTTAATTCTTTGGACACATGGTGCAAATAGCATCTAGAGTACAGCAGATGAGATGAAGGAAAATATTTTATGCACCTGTGTAGCATTGCTGAAATAACTCACTCCCTAATGAGGAATCAATACAACGTTCTTTTGCAGTCTATGTTCTAAATTTACAAACACATTGAAGAAAGTTTCAATACTCCAGATGTGTTTCTACTAACAGAGCATGTCATAAATGTAGTTCTAGGATGTGCTCCAATTATATGGTTTCTCCCTCAGAGAATACCTTGGAAATTTAGTCCAAAAGTAACAGCTTTCCTTTGTATTATTTCAACTATCATATTTCTTTCCTGATGTCATTGCTCCCAAGCCTAGCTGGGATATCCCATTTTTCACCAGAATGTATGTTTCTATTAACATGTGAGATTGCCTAGTGACTTGAGCCTCTCCAATCAAAGACTGCTTTAGTTTAGAGAATCCACAGAAGCATAGTAGAGTTTAGGTGGCTGCAAGGAGGAGAAAGTTCAGATGAGGAAAAAAATCACTTTCTAAAGATGCCTGAAGATCATGCATGCTGATGACATCTAGCTCTCTATTTCTTTTTCACTGGATCCAGAGAAGACAATGGACATAATGAACTAGTAAATGGAATCAGTAATCAATTATAAACTGGACAAGAGCAAATACACAGAAACTGAAACAGTATACTGGATCCAGTGCCTTCAACAATGGTAAATTAGTACACTATCTTTAACTGTCCAAACGCCCCAAAAGCTGGTTGTAGTTCTGATATGTCACAGTATACGCAAATTATGGGTATGAATCCTCACAGGATGAACCCCTATTTGCTTTCAAATGACCTACGGTGACCTTGGGCAACTCAAATACTTTCAGCCTCAGAAAACCCAGTGACAGGCCCACCTTAGGAAATGTTGGAAATCACTTGAAGGCATACAACAACAGTTTGTTTTAGTAGGGTAAATAGCATAGTCTGTTTCCTTTTAAAGCTTTTTGTACATATGTTTTAATAGGTGGTACTGTGCATTTTGTATTAAAACTGAAACTTTTATTATCAATTGCATTCATTCCTTTTAGATAAGGCTGCTAGATGAATATAAATGACATGGTATACTAATCTGTGTTTTTATATGTATTCGGTATTTCCTGTTTCTGCATATTAAACTGTGATGGCCTATTGCTATAAACAATAAAGTTACGTGGATTAATTTGCTCACTGTTATCCAGTCCAATATAAACAATGTCTCAAGAAAAGCTTCTTTTAATTTATATGGAAAGGATAGATGGATGGTGTTGGGTGCCATCAGCATTCTGGTGGCCCTGAACGCCTAAACTCCAAATGTCCTCTCTCAGGAGTATACAAAGTCTGACTATTAAATAACAAGAGTAATACAATAGTCTATCTTTATTTATATGTATTACAATTCTAATGCTTGTCCCCTTCAATATACTCCGTGTTCACAATCACACCCGCTGTGGCATTGGCCGGCCTCCCCCTCCCCAGGAGTGCAGCGGTGGCAGCACTATCACCAGCCACCCCGCCACCCACTCACCCTCACCTACCCTCTCCCCTCCTGCTCCTGCTGCTGAGGCGGGGGCTGCTTGGTGCCAAGCCCAGGAGGTAGAAGGCTCTGCAAGGGGCAGCTGGGCACCTCAGTGTCAGCAAAAGCACCACAAAGGTGGCGAAGGTCAGCAGCCAGTATGGCTTCCTCATGGTGGTGGCGGCGGCGGACTCCCTTTGTCTTCCCCATGTGGGCACGAGGAGCCGGCAGGAGCTAGTGCAAGCTCTCACAGGGAGGAGGAGATGAAACGCCGCCGCCGCCACCACCACAAGGAAGCCGTACCAGCAGCCTCCCTTCATCTCCTCCATGTGAGAGCTTTCGCTGGCACTAGCCCCCGCTGGCTCCTTGTAGCCACACTGAGGAGATGAAGGGAGACCGCCGCCGCCACCACCACCCTGAGGAAGCCGTACCAGCAGCTTCCCTTCATCTCCTCCATGTGAGAGCTTTTGCTAGCACTAGCCGCCGCTGGCTCCTCGTGCCCACACAGAGGAGGAAATGAAGGGAATAGAGTGGCACTATTGCTTCCCTTGATCTAGAGACTATACTTATATTGATGCAGCCCAAATCGCATTGGCCCTTTTAGCTGCCACATCACACTGTTGACTCATGTTCAACTTCTGGTCTACTAGGACTCCTAGATCCCTTTCGCACATAGTCTCGTTCAGCCAGGTCTCCCCCATCCTATATCTATGCTTTTCGGTTTTCCACCCTAAGTGCAGTACCTAACATTTCTCCATATTGAATTTCATTTTGTTAGCTTTGACCCAGCTTTCTAGTCTATTCAGGTCATTTTGAATTTTGATCCTGTCCTCTAGGGTAATAGCTACTCCTCCTAATTTGGTGTCATCTGCAAATTTGATAAGTATGCCCCAAATTCCGTCATCCAAGTCATTGATAAAGATGTTGAATAGCACTGGGCCCTGGTCAGAACCCTGTGGCACCCCACTGGTCACCTCTTTCCAAGACGAAAAGCAGCCATTGCTGAGCACCCTTTGGGTTCGGCCGGTCAACCAATTACAAATCCATTTAACAGTAAACTTGTCTAGCCCATATTTTACAAGCTTGTTTGCAAGAATGTCATGGGGAACCTTGTCAAAGGCCTTACTGAAATCAAGGTATGCGATATCCACAGCGTTCCCTTCATCTACCAAGCTGGTAATTTTATTTTAAAAAGATCAGATTAGTCTGGCATGACTTGTTTCTCTGAAACCCATGTTGACTTTTTGTGATTATAGCATTGCCTTCTAAATGTTCACAGACTCTCTGTTTAATGATCTGCTCTAGAATCTTCCCTGGTATTGATGTCAGGCTAACTAGACGATCATATTGGTCATATCGGGCCTATTCATATACAGAATAAAATGGGATGGGGTGGGACAGTGATAACCAGCCCTGGTATTATCTTCCTCAACTATTCTCCAGATGAAATTAATGGGATAGCAATATCTGAGTGTTACAATCAACATTCAACTGGATTGCTGAAAATGGGACATTAGCATATCTATCAAATTAGAGACCAATCCTACAAGGAAATTTGTTTCTGCCCAAGGTAACATTACTTTTGTACAAGCTAGATGTAAGCTTTCCAATCTACAAAAGAACTTGCATTGGTTCCACCAAGAGCTTTTGGTTATCTTTTGCAGCACAGAAGTCTCCCCCTATACTGAGTCAGACCAGGGTTTCAGATATGAGTCTCCCCCCACACCTTAAAAGAGATCCCTGGACTGAACCTGGGACTATTTGCATGGAAGCTATGAGCTATAGCACAGGCATACCTCAGTTAACAAAGCCTCTGACAAAGAAGCTCCTTTCTACAAAGGCTTTATATATCCCCTAGTTCCCCTTCTCCTCCTTCTCCTCTGTCTGCCTGGATTTTTTTTAAAACAGCATCACATTGGGAGGATAGTGAAGGAAGCTTGGATAAATACAATGTTGGGTTGCAACAGTCTGTACTAAACAAGGCAATAAGATCTCAGCTGGGACAGAACCAATCCTACTAACCAATCCTACTGTAACCATTTGTGCCTCCTATGGCAGGCAAGGGTATGCCAGGATCCCTTATTCCACATGCAAGAACAGCAAAGCAGAGAGAAAAGAAGAATGCAGATAAGCCTGCCTCACCAGTTACCTCAAGCATGTTAAATCTGTAAGTTTGGCCACAAAAATGGAAATCATAAAAAAGTTTGGGCTACTGAAAGAAAAGCAATCATCCCTGGATCCATTTTGACAGAAGCCTTCAACTGAACTTTAGATAGTTCAAAATGTTTTCCTTTATTTATGCAAGTCTTACCTGACCTGACTATTTCATTCCATGTGGGTATATTGTTCTGTTCCATGAAACATACCTTTGGTACTTACTACAATGGTTCCTCTTCTGCAGTAGTAGGGAGGGAATCCTTACACTGGGTCTTGCTTCTCCCACACACCTTTGACACAGGGCTTCAGAAATGCCAATCATCTTCACCACCCTAAGTGGGAGAGCTAAACCCTCCCTCTTCCCAGTGATAGAATAACAAGCTCTGGGCATACATGAAGATACCGCCAGCAGCTCAAACCAGTAACACCCACCACAAAAGGGTGGGAAGAATTCCTTCCCCATTACTACAGAAAAATAACCTTCACAGTAAGTACCAATGTTCAATTTTCCTACTGTGTGGGCGAAGCAATCCTTATGCTAGGACCTACTGAAGCAGTCATCATACCCATCAGGCTGGAGGAAATCCCATAACCCACAAACTATAATGATACAACCTGCTGCAAAACACACCTGCCAAAAGATGCATCTACAGAAGCAAATTTGTCAATCTTATAATGCCTCATAAGGACAATGGGGAAGCCCATGTGGCCCCCTGCAAATCTCTGCTACAGAAGTGGTGGCACTACAAGTGGAACGTGCTTGAATCCCACCAAGAACCAACAAAGAACTGTGAACGCAAGCCTGTTCAATGCAAAGGCTCAACCATTGAGACAAAGTGGAAGAAGACACACACTGTCCTTTAGTAGCCTCCTGAAAAGAAATAAAAAGACAATCTGACTTAATGAACATCCCTAGTCCTTTCCAAATAAAATGTAAGAGCCCTGTGAAAATCTAACTCGTGCTATTTTAAAAAGCACTAAAGACTGATCTCTTTTGCCAGGCCTTTCCTGATTAGATCCCGGCCTCAGGAGCTCAGTCTCCTGGCTTTTTAAAATTATGTATATATTTGTTTTAATGTGTTTTTAGTTAAAAGGTTTTAATTTTATAGTGTTTAATGTTTTTTTATGGGGGTGGGTGAGGTTTTTAGTCTTTATTATAATGTTTTAATTGTTGGAAGCCGCCCCGATTGTTTTTAGCAGAGGGGCGGGGGAATAAATAAATTATTATTATTATTATTATTATTATTATACCATCTAGGCAAAAGAGAGAACAATCTCCTGAAAGTGACTGGAAACTGAATTCACCTGAGGAACAAAAGAAGGATCTAACTGAATAACAATTAAATCATTACTCACTGACAGAGCCCTGAATTCAAAGACCCTGCAAGCAGACATGACAGCAACTTAAAAACAACACCTTTATGTTTTTTCAAGGTAAGAAACATCAAATCCACTGATCTCAAAGACTCAAAAGGAGCCTTTAACAAGGCCCATAACATCATATGTAGATTCCAAGAAGGAAAACAATGAACTGTCCCCAGGTAAATCAATGGAACTCCTTTCAAAAAATGTTGTACATGAGGATGAGATGCAAGTGGCTTCCCCCATTTCCCTTGCAATATGGACCCCAAAGCTGATACATGCCGCTTGAGTGTATTGGTACTGAGGCCCTCATACAATCCCACCTGAAGAAAGACCAAGATGGAACTCACTGAGGCAGATTGTGGGTGCACCCCTTTATGTATACGCCATCTACAAAAAGTGGAAAGAGGGACACTGAGTTCACTCACCCGCATGTCCAAAGCTGCACATGTTTAACTCCAGCATGCAAAGCATCACCACACACCTCTGCAGCATGAAACTTGGCATGATCCAATCCTCCAGTTTGGGTAGGCTGGTCCCCCATCAGGCTTTGGTAGGCATCTCCGCCTTCACCAATCCATCCACGGCTGTGATCTCATTCCATCCCTCAATAACCAGCCATCCCCATTAGTGTAGCGAAGTTTGGGAGGACAAAGCAGATACTCTTCTTAGAATGTTTTTCAAATTCTCTTTTTGAGTCTGTCAACATTGTCAGACGCCAGAGCAAAGCAAAGCCTTGTCCTACATTGGTGAGAGGCAGGACACCACTTAGGGTGGTGAAATTGATTGACATTTCTGAAGCCCTGCCTTGAAGGTGCATGGGAGGAGGAAAACTCAGCATAAGAATTGTCTCCCCATACTGCAGGAAAATGTTAATTACTGCTCAAGTGAACAATAGGCAAGGCAGGAAGTAACTCGTTTTATATGACTTATTTTGCTAACTAGTTAGTTTTATGGTAACAGGCTGAGTTGCTTGCTTGCTTGCTGGGGTGGCTTCTTAAAGCAGCACTATAAGGTACACATCAGAATGAACTAGAGAGTTTAGAAGAAGAGGGAGTGCTTCTCTGCACAACTAAGGCTAGCTGAGAACCAAGATGTAGAGAAAGTCATTGAAGAAGAGGGAGGAGGGGAAGGAAGAGGGATAGAGTTAGTGACTGACTGCTTTTGCACACCCACCCAAAGAGGTGTTTGAAGAATTTTTCTGCACCCTGTGCCAAACTACATTAATGTAACAATCTCTTTCCATCCCCAATTAGATAGTGTTGGGGGGTGTTGTACTCTTAGCTTGCTGGACTGAAGCAAAATTTACAAATAGTACTCTGTTGGGCAATCAGAGTGATGAATAAAATAAGTTTCATTTAAGAAGAAAATTCCAAGTTCTGAACAAGAGTTAGTTGGAACAACAGAACTGTGACCACCACATCTCCTTTGAGCACTAACAGAGATTCCATGATGTCATTTGGTGGCTTGTACAGAAATGCTTTGTAGTTTATAGAGAAACATGTGTCTATCCAAGTGTCATTGGACTGAAATTCCCATTAGTCCTTGTCAGCATAGGTAATGGTGCGGGATGATGGGAAGTATAGTACAACAACGTCTAGACAGCCACTCATGCCTCATCACTGTTGTAAAGCCTCCATGAATCAGTAGATTAGTCTTTGTCTTCCTCTACTGTTTTGGAATTGATACCCTCCCCTTTACCTATGCCCCTTCACAACTGCTATCAGCTACCCTGATTTTAACCATCAGCAATTCTAGTCACACTTTTGGGTATCATTATTGCATATGTGGATTTTTTTTCTCCAAATGACTACCGAACTGACAAGGCTAACATATACATATTGAGCTACATCTACATATTAAACATCTTCTCTAAAATAAAAATAATAGTTCAACACGATGATGCAGGTACAAAGAATTCCCCATGCACACACAATACAGAGACATTATTTGCTTCCTGGTTACAAAATGAAACCCAATCTGGAATTTACTGAACATAAATCTCCAACCATCCATCAAAACAAGTTTTTGGGGGGATGTTTTTTTCTCCATTAACATCTCATGGGAAATATTATTTTCCCATTGCCCTCTGCCCATGCATCAATTCTATCCCCAGAAAGCTGTTCAAGTACTGTCAAGGGCAAGTCCCCATCTTCCTCTGCCTTCCTACTCTCATAACAAAAGGAAATACTTCACTAACAACAACTACAGCTAAATCAAGTTGCTCAGCAAGCAAATTAATAGTTTCAGAACTATTAACACACAAATGGTAAACCTATTGAACTAGAAGTCTCAAGAGTACTATCATTTGTCCTCCAGTGACTGAGGGGCCCTCCTTTGGAAAAAGACCAGCAGCCTGCTTCAGAAGTTCAGTTCAATGCTTTCAGCTGCTTGAGAATGATTCAATGCTGTATTTTGTAATAAGTGGCAGCCATATCAAACTTTACACCAACATTCTGAAGGTCACTTTCAACACAAGGTCATACTACATAATTCTGGATGCACTGGTATACACATTAGGACCCCCTTATCTATTGGGGATTGATTCCAGGCCCCATTGTGGATGACGAGATCCATAGATAATAGCAAACGCCATTGAAAATAATGGGGTTTCCGGTTTAAAATACCATAGAGTTGCCTTGGAGGACCTAGAAAATGGCTAGACAGGATGCATTTTCTAGGAAGATTCTATGGTAGCTGTGCTGAAACTGAAACCGTGGGTAACTGAATCAGTGGATAATGAATCAGTGGATACAGGGGTCCTACTGTATGCAATGCCTAAATTAACAACATGCTATCCTTTCCAGCATACTAGAATTCTATCTGCCAGCACGCTCTGCCACTGATCATTTGTAATAGTTATCTTACTGATCATTTAATGGACAGAAGGCATACAGTATTTGGGAACTGAGCCTTGTCAGAAGTGCAAAAGATGGCAGTGACATGCACCTTGTTTAGACCAAATTATGCCAGCCTTGAGCAACTCCACATGCTGCTTCTTCTTTTTTCCTGTCCACAACTCAAAACACTGGTCGTTCCCTATGTAACCAATAATACAGTTGTCCCCTCATATTCGCTGGGGTTTGGTTCCAGGACCCCCCCTCCCGTGGATACCAAAATCCATGAATACTCAAGTCCCATTATATGCAATGGCATAGCAAAATGGTGTCCCTTATATAAGATGGCAAAATCAAGGTTTGCTTTTTGGATTATTATTATTTTTTTAAATATTTTCAAGCTGTGAATACTTAAATCCGTGGATACCAAATCCATGAATACAGAGGGACAGCTTTATAAATTAAAATTATAGAGGCCTGATCAGTTTGGGGCCAGGGTATCTTGGAAGACAACTTCCTCCTATATAAACTTGCTCATAGGTTTAAGAACTGCTTCAGAGGCCCTGATGTTTGTCTTACTACCAAGAAAGCCAGGCTGGTGGAAACAAAGGCCATATCCTTACCTCTGGCACCATGACTCTGGTGCTACCTCCCCAAAGAGGCTAGACTGCTTTCATTTGTATTTTGCTTCAGAAGGGCTATTTAAAATTGTGATGCATCTGGCTTTTAAATTATTTTTATCTAATTCAACCATGGTTCACCATGAGAACCAGCATGATGTAGTGGTTGGAGTGTTGGACCAAGCGTCCAGGAGGACAGTGTTCAAATCACCAGCCAGCTGCAGAAACACACTAAGCAATGTCTGGGAACTCACACTCTTTCAGCCTCAGAAGAAAGCAATAGCAAACTCATTCAGAACAAATCTTGCCAAGAAAACCTTATGGTTGCCTTAGGGTCACTGTAAATTGGAAACAACTTGAAGGCACATTAATGACAACAAAATTAAATCTACTCAGATAAGGATGTTGGCTAACATTCTAAATGCTAAAAAGATCGGGCTACCGTTAGGGTGGGTGGGACTACAGATTAATTTGCCTAGCGATTCTAGAAGGTTCCAAGTGCTCTGCGCAGGCGTAGGAATTACCCAACTGTGTGGATTCACAGAGACCATGAAGAAGATCCCTCCTGCTCTTTTCTACATAAAAACCACTTCTCCAACCAGCTGACATATCACCAAAACAGAGAAAATGCCAAATATGAATAGAAATGGAGTTGCATAACATTTACATATGCTAATATATATGAACAGGTGCAAGGCTTAAATGTAATTACTATAATTTAAATAAAAATACAGTGCTACTATATTTTGCTTTGGTCAGACCTCACCTGGAATACTGTGTCCAGTTCTGGACACCACAATTCAAGAACTATATTGAGAAGCTGGAATGTGTCCAGAGGACGGTGACCAAAATTGTGGGAGGTCTGGAAGCCATGCCCTATGTGGAGCGGCTTAGGGAACTGGGTATGTTTAACTTGGAGAAGAGAAGGTTGAGAGGTGACATGATAGGCATGTTTAAATATTTGAAGGGATGACATACTGAGGATGGAGCAAGCTTGTTTTCTGCTGCTCCAGAGACAAGGACACAGAGCAGTGGACTCAAACCACAGGAAAAGAGATTCCACCTAAACATTATGAAGAACTTCCTGACAGTAAAAGCTGTTCGGCATGGCCATCTGTCGGAAGTGCTTTCATTGGGTATCCCTTTAGATGACATCTAAAGGTTGGACTGGATGGCCTTTGTGGTCTCTTCCAACTCTATGATTCTATGATTCTACATCTCAGGTGACCTGTGTGCCTGTTCAGCCTGTTTTTCAGATGCTAATGGGCAAAGTCAAGACCTCTGCTCTCCTTCAAAGTTGGCTTTGGACTGGGGAGCCAACCCTTCATGCAGAATATACTGCTTTCTGAGTACCCATGAAAGAGAAGACCATACTCTGTAGGTATACCCACCCTACCTCTATCTGACCATCAGTAACGCTAACTATAATGAGTCCTGGAATACTTCTGAAGACCTTACAGGACTGGGACTGGGTGCAGTCGTTTGAGCATTGGACTGTGACTCTGGAGACTAGGGTTCGAATCCCCATTCAGCCATGGAAACATAGTGACCTTGGGCCTTCAGAGGAAGGCAAAGGCACCTCCCCTCTGAACAAATCTTGCCAAGAAAACACCACAATAGGTTCATCTTAGGATCACCATAGGTCAGAGACTACTTGAATGCACACAACAACAACAACAACAACAACAATTCTTCCCTGTTGTTACTCTGCTTAAAGATCATAGACTTCTGTATGTTCTTCTCATTTTTAATGGGTGAAGGGAGCTGATCTGCCATGAGCTGTTTGGCTCTTATAAATATTTCAAGAAAAATTGGGGGGAAATACAACTCTTCCATCCTGATTACACTGAACCTGCTCTCCAGTACTCAAGTCACTATGAGTTTTGGTTTGGGGAAAAAGGCAAAATGTAAATAAAGATAACAATAAAAACAACAGTAAAAGGCATCTGAAAAAGAGTTGCAAAGCCATCTTTCCAAATGGGTAGCAGCACAGACTGCATAATCTCACAAAACAACATGGCTTAGAATTTTAGGCTAAAAAATCAATTTGCTAACATTGCCTGTTGAAAAGGGGTGCGTCATTAACACTGGGGAAGCAGAAATGTGTTGCATTATTCATCTATGAATTTATTAATTAAATCATTAGTGTGTGTTTTTTAAAAAGAGGGGGATACTATGGAATTTACAGAAATGGATTATTGAAGCACCCTGTGTTAGAGTACACATAGAAGTACTTGTTACTATAATAGCTATTGAAAAGTACAATAGGACCCCCGTATCCACTGATTCATTATCCACAGATCCAATTATCCACAGAACACAAAACAGCACACCTACCATAGAGTTTTCCTAGAAAATGCATCTTCTCTAGCCATTTTCTAGGTTCTCCAAAGCAACTCTATGGTACTGTCATGTCCCATGAGCCTGATGAGAGTATAGAGTCAGAGGAGGGGGGGAGGAGGAGGAGAACATGGCAGGGAATGGCCCTAAGGGCTGTGGCACAGGTTTATCTACACCTTTGCCAGCAGGGAGGCTCGAGCAGAGAAAGAGCCTGGTCCGAGTGGGTTGGCGTCAGTCCCAGCAGAAAGTCCTGCCAATTCAGATAAGGACAAAGAAGAGAGGGACTTACCTCCACCATCACACACCCAGCAGCAAGCTCAAAGGGAAGCTCAAAGGAAGTCTCTGAGACTTTATGAGAAAAACCTGCTCATTAAGAAACCCCTGACAAAGCCTTAATTACTTTATATATGCTGGGAGAGGCGATGGAGGCTTTGATTTCCAAGCGCTGCAAGAGAAAGTTTTTCCCATTAAATTGCTCTTTCATACATTTTTCATACATACTATACATAAAATCTCCTTACCTTAAAGGTGAGAGCCAGCATGGTGTAGTGGTTTGAATGTTAGACTAGGACTCTGGGAGACCAGGGCTTGAATCCCCACTCAGCCATGGAAACCCAATGGGTGACTTGGGCAAGATAAATCACTCCTTAAGGTCACCAAAAGTCAGAAATGACTTGAAGGCTTTTTAAAACTAGGATGAATTCAAGTCCTCTATCTTGAGCACTCTTAGTAGATGGGGAGGGTACATGTTTGTTTAAATATGTGGTCTTTTAAAAACCTAGGAATGGTTATGAGTCTTCCTTCATTTTGACTATTCAAGTTTTTTACCCTGTGGATACAAATTTACCAGCCTTTGCACATTTAGTTTCATGGGCTCAGTTTTGCCAGTTTATACCAGATAGCTTTTTTTCATATACAGGTCACACATACACAAATACGCCGGTATCAATCATAGAGCTGGAAGAGACCATGAAGACAATCCAGTCCAACCCCCTGCCTTGCAGGAATACACAATAAAAGCACTCTGGACAAATGGCCATCCAGCCTCTGTTTAAAAATGACCAAAGATGGAGACTCCACCACACTCTAAGGCAGTGTATTTCACTGCTGAACAGCTCTTACTGTCAGGAAGTTCTTCCTAATGTTTAGGTGGAATCTCTTTTCCTGTAGTTTGAGTCCGTTGCTCTGTGTCCTAGTCTTTGGAACAGCAGAAAACAAGCTTGCCCCATCCTCAGTATAACATCCCTTCAAATATTTAAACATGGCTATCGTGTCACCTCTTAACCTGGGGATTGGACTGGATGGCTCTTGTGGTCTCCTCCAACTTACCATCAATATGTGAAACTGTGGACAACAGTGAAATGAATCACTTACGGCCCAACTTTCAGAAGAAGCACACCACAGAATAGCACTGGGTGACTTAGAAAATGCCTAGAGATGATGGGGGGGCGCGGCGGATAAGTAAAACTGCAAATACTGGTCCTGTGGATATGGGGGTTGACCTGTACACTCGGACCCCTGTACCTGCAGAACCAACATTTGTAGTTTCAGTTATCTGCAGGACACAAAATAGGAATACATACCTTAGAGTTGAACTGGAAAATACCTAGAGAGGCGTCCTCTCTAGGCATCTTTTAGGTCCTCCATGGCAACTCTATGGTATGTTTTTACAAAAAGTCCTTTATTTTAATAGGGCTTGCTGTTATCCACGGTTTCTGGTATCGACATTAAGTCCAGGAACCAAACCCCCAAGAATACGGGGGTCCAACTGTATTTCAACACTCTTCATGTTGATCTATCTATCCTTCTAATACCAATTGAGCTAAATAAAACTCACAGCCTTTGTTTATATCATCTTATACTTTAGCAGCTGACAACTGTTAAACTTTTTATAAAAGGAACATAAATGAATGATCTGTAGTTTTCATACTAAACTCTATATTCAAAAAGTGTTATAATCAAGGTTTCTCCATCAAAAGATCTTTAAAATATGTACAAGAATGAGTTAAAAATGTAACCTAATGATTCATGATTAGACACAGCACCTTTTTTTACAATTGAGACATTCATAAAAATAAATGGACTGTTCCTACTTTTTTAAAAAAATAATAATATACAGTTATGCTGCCTACAGTAAAACCGTAATTCACTACAACTAAAGAGAAGGCTTCTTTGTGCTCTCAAAAAGGAAAACTAGATTAATTTCTGTTCTAGCAGAGAGGAAAACCTAATAACCCAAACCTGGGCAGAGAGTCAAGAACGGCATTAAAATAAAGATACAGAAAACATACAACATTTGGGATCCTGATGACATCTATACTTCTTACAAGCATGAAGGCATACCTCAAAGCCTTTAATGATCCATATATGTAACAATAGCACTTTAAAAACTTAATCATGTAATAAAATATGAAGCATTTTTAAAGGGGAAAAATTAAAACCCTGGGACCAATTCCTGGCGCCACTGGTTACAAAAGGAACCACAAGTACACTATACAGTATTTACAGCAAGCTTTCAAGTCATATTGCATGAGCCAGCACTGTTTCACACAACTATGGCTTCACCCAACTGCTTCCAATCACTCCTATCAGTATTTTAAGTAAACAGGAATAAAAGGTTTCTGTTTGCAATGTCACATTTTATGTTCCATTCTTTTCTACTGCAGTGTATTTCCTTCTTCTTTGCAGAGCTACTCAAACTGCCCATTAGGCCTGTTTAACAGCACGGGCAAAAGGTGGAGATCAGACTTGGAAAGCCAGGAAAGAGGAAGAAATATTTGCACCAGAGACTCAGAGAACAAGTATGAAAGGAAAAGTCATTCATGACTGATTCCTCTGTTGGACCTCCCAGCACATCCACCATAGAGGCTAGATTCATAATGATACTCAGCACTTCCTGAATGGTGCTGAACCCTGCCTTAGGGGCCTCACACAGGGCACTCAGCACATCATGAGTCAAGGCATAATTGCTGCTGTAAGGCGATGGATGGGAGGAGGGGAGAATCCCAACCATTTGCATGAAGAATGAAGCAGAGTGAGCTTGGTCAAAAAGCTGCTGAGAAACAAACAGTATAAAAAATGAGAAGAAATAAAATAAGGGGGAAATCATGAGACTCACATTTCTCAATGCATTCCACATACTGCAATAACTATTTCAGGTCCCTACTTGAATAAATCTTCACCATGAATATAAATACCTAGGATGATGACAGATGCTCTTCATCTTAGACAGTTATAACTACCCCAACTTTCCACTTTCCATTTACAAAGAACACCAATTCAAGTTTTCATTTACAGTGTCAGGCTCATCCCTGAATTCTGGGCATTGGAGTGGAATTCATGGAGGCCCTGACATGTAGCTAGTATTTTCTCAGGATTTTGGAATGCCTGAGAAGTGAGCCAGGCCTCCTGGTTGGCATGGTAACGCAAGTCCTACCGGGAACTCAAGGCCACGCTCCCCAGCTACTTTTGCTCCCCCGTGTCTGTTCTCACGCTTGATGCCTTATTATCTCTGGATAGTTTACATTTACTTCAGTAGCAGCTTTGCAATGGTTCCTTACACAAGCTTCTCTTCCAATAAAGAGATTTATTGAAGAACCCTGAGTTTGTGTTCTGCGTACATCACAGAAAGCTGCTACTCTCCACTTTTATTTTTTTTCTCTGTCCTGAAACTGTGGAGCCTTTGCCTGCAATGTCTGACGACGCAGAGACTGGCACACAGACGGACCAAGATCTGATTGCAGCCAGCGCCAGAGAAGCCGAGGCCTCGAAGCAGGAGGCCGGGGCAGAGGGGGGTGCTGTAGCTGCCGCAGCTGGAGGAGCCAGCCGAGACCGAGACCGCCGGAGGGCTGCAGTATTTCGACCCTCCACTGAGCCCTGGGAGCTGGGGATGGAGCTGGCTCCAGGGAGGGGCAGCCTGCCAAGCTTCGGCACTCCGGTGCGAGAGGTTTTGGGCCCTGCCTGGCCATGGGCAGGGGCCGGACGCCGAGAAGACCGCAGGTCCCGGTGGGACAGACCCCAGGGTGAGGGGCCTAGAGAGCCAGAAGCGAAGTTTTCCCTGGCAGAAGTTGGAACCGAGGTTCTTCAACTGAAACAGCAAATGGGTGAGATACGGGAGGTGCTCCTAGAACTCCTGCACAGAACCCCTCCAGCTCCACCAGCCCCTGGAGGGGCCCAGCCTCCCCCAGCGCCACCTGCGGCTGCCCAGGCACCCGGGGATGGAGTCCCCGCTCAGCCCCCTGCTGTACCTGGCCTGCCGGCTCCTGGACCGGCTCCCCCGGTGGGGGCTGGCCCGGTTGAGCCGCAGGAGCGACCCCGGGGCTGGAAACACCGGCACCTGAAGGCGAAGTTCGATGGGGATCCAGCAAAACTACCCTACTTCATGACTCAAGTGGTGAGTTACATGACCCAGTGGGAAGGGGAGTTCCAGTCTGAGGCTGAGAAAGTGCAGTATGTGTCCAACCAACTGGAGGGAGAGGCGGCTCAGTGGTTGGTGGGTCTGTATGATATGGGAGCCCCTGAACTGGGTAACTACCAAGAGTTCCTGATGGCTCTCAGGGCCCAGTTTGACGATCCCTTAAGAGGGAAGCGGGCTCGAAGCAAGCTTAGGAGCCTGAAGCAAGGCACGATGCCAGTGGCCGAGTACGCAGCTGAGTTCCGCCGCCTAGCCAGCCAAGTGCCGGAGTGGCCAGAGGAGGTCAAGGTGCAGTTTTTCCAGGAGGGCCTGAACCCTGACATTCTAGAGTGGGCCAAGTTCCAGGGAGACCCCGAAACCCTCATGGGGTGGATACGGCTAGCTGGGGAAGTGGAGTCGGTGAAGGCCAGCATCAAGATGTTGCGCCGCCAGGCCGGGACGGAGGGGAAGTCCGCTGGGGGTCCCGGGAAGAAGACCAAGTCGGCTCGCTCGGGGGGAGGCACCACCGGGGAATCCGAACGCGAGCGAAGGATGAGAAAGGGGCTGTGCCTGCATTGTGGGAGGAGCGGACACCGCATAGCGGAGTGCCCGGAGAGGAGCCCAAGGGAGCAACCCGCCGCCGCCAAGCCAGCGCGGAGCGAGGGGAGATCCGGGTCTGCCAAGACTCCCTCCAAACCCAAGACCAAGGCGACGGCCAGGGCCCTGGCAGCGGGCCAGGCGGCAGGGGAGTCCTCAGATGATCCCGAGGATAGTGGGTCCTACTCTTCCGACGCTGAGCCGGCGGGAAACGGGCCCAGCCCGCCCTACTGAGCGCCCGAGGGCGGGCTAATCCGGAAGGGCGCCCGGATGCCGTGGTGAGTGGAGTGAAGGGCCCGTTCTTTATCCAAGCTCGAGTGGGGGTTGGAGGGGAGGGCCCCACCCGCAAAGTTATGTTAATGATTGACTCTGGTTGTACCCAAGTACTTATGCATCCCTCCTTAGTCCGTGAATTGAACGTTGATACTGTCAAGCTGGACAAGCCTGTGTGGCTGTCTCAGATGGATGGGGGGATGATGAAGGGGGGCCCCGCCCGGCGCATAACTGGCCCCATGCACATGAGGATGGGCAACCACCAGGAGGAACTGCAGTTTGTGATTGCTCCAGGTTTAGTCCCCGCGGCAGTTGTGGGTCTGAACTGGCTAAAGTACCACAACCCTACCATAGACTGGATAAAAGAAACACTGACTTTTACAGACCCATTGTGTATCAAGGAGCACGGGGCGGGGGGTGGATCCCCAGGGGAGGGGGGGCCCCTGGTGGATGAGCCGCAGAATTTCACAACTGCCTTAGTAAAAGGGGAGCTGAAAGGGCTGCCAGTGGAGTACAAGGCGTGGCAATATGTGTTTGAGGAGAGGGAATGTGACATTTTGCCACCCCACCGGGCTTTTGACTGTGCCATTGAGATACTCTCGGAGTCCAGCCTACCCAAACCTCGCATTTATTCCATGACACCAGCTGAAATGGAGGCGCTCCGAGAGTTCATAGATAAAAACTTAGCCCGAGGGTTCATTAGGCCCTCAACCTCGCCTGTGGGGGCCCCGGTGATGTTTAGGTGCAAGGCTGATGGCGGGCTTCGTTTGATTCAGGATTACAGAGGGCTAAACGCGATTAGTGTCTCCAACCAGTACCCCCTGCCCTTGATGAAGGACATATTAGCCCATCTCTCCAAAGGGAAGATTTTCACGAAGCTGGATCTGCGAGAGGCCTACTACAGAGTACGGATTCGGGAGGGGGATGAGTGGAAGACTGCATTTAATTGCCCCCTAGGGGCTTTTGAGTTCCTCGTCATGCCTTTCGGCCTCAAAGGGGCCCCTGGCATTTTTCAGAACTTAATTAATGATGTTTTACGTGAATTTCTGTACAAAGGGGTGTTGGTATACCTTGATGATGTGTTGATTTATTCTGAGGACTACACGTCCCATGTGAAACTGGTGAAAAAGGTGCTTGCCAGGTTGGGGGAAAATCATCTGTATGCGAAAATGTCCAAGTGTGAGTTCCACCAAAGCCGTCTGGATTATTTAGGGTACCGCATCTCAAACAAAGGGATTGAAATGGACCCAGAAAAGGTTAAGGGGGTCTTGGCATGGGAAGCCCCTAGAACCAGGAAACAGTTGCAGAGCTTCCTGGGGTTTGCTAATTTTTATCAGTCCTTCATCCCTGACTTTGCGTCGGTAGCCCTTCCCCTGACTGATTTGTTAAAAACCAAAGAAGGGAAAGTCAAAGGTTCCAAGCATGGTAAAGGGAACAAACCTCCCCAAAAAATTGTGTGGTCACCACAGTGCCAACAAGCATTTGACAAATTGAAATCCCTTTTCACTTCTGAGCCTATTCTCAAACACCCCGACCCCTCCCAACCTTTCGTGGTCCAAGTGGACGCATCTGATGTGGCTATGGGTGGTGTTCTGTTGCAAAAGGGGGAGGAAGGGGATTTGAGGCCATGTGCCTATTTATCCAGAAAGTTCAATGACACGGAACGAAATTGGCCGGTGTGGGAGAAAGAGGCAGGTGCCATCAAGTTGGCACTAGAGACGTGGCGCCACCTACTGGAGGGCTCACCCAAACCATTCGAAGTTTGGACTGATCATAAAAATTTGGAAGTATTGGCTACCCCTAGGCGTTTGAGCCCCAAGCAGGTCAGGTGGGCCAGTTTCTTTTACCGATTTAATTTCACCTTGAAATTTATCCCGGGGAAGAGGAATTTTCTGGCTGACGCTTTGTCCAGGCTACCACAGCATGAGAGTAAGCGCAAGGAGGTCATTGATACCGTTTTTTCTCCTTCCCACTTGGGGCTAGCTGTCCTCACTCGGAGCAAAGCCAAGGAACAGAAATCCACTGCTAGCCCTGCTCAGGTGCCGGGTCCTACAGAAATTGACGGTGATTCCCCCTTGGCACCTGGACCGGTGCCCCAGCCCTTGAGCCCCAAACCATCTTCCCCCGATCCGGGGACCCGAGCAGTGGCCCCTACGGCGGATGGCTCTGCCACGCCCTCTGTTTCTCAAGGGGAGGGAGGTGGGTGGCATTCTCAATTGGCCTCGGAACTGCCCCTGGACCAGTGGTTCCTGGCTCACCCCAATGAGGTGACTGTGAAGGATGGGGTGGCCTGGAAAGGGGATCGCCTGTATGTTCCTGAAGTCTTGAGAGCGGGTATTCTCAAACAGTGCCATGATGTCAAGAGTGCGGGACATTTTGGGTATCTCAAAACTTTACATTTGGCCCGGAGACAGTTTTGGTGGCCCCGTATGAGGAAGGAGGTGGAGGAATATGTGAAGGGGTGTACCACTTGTGCAGTGTCAAAAGGGGGGTCAGGGAAGCCCAAAGGTTTGCTCCACCCTCTACCTACCCCAAACAAGCCCTGGGAGGTCATTAGCATGGATTTTATTGTGGAATTACCAGAGAGTAGGAAAAAGACGGTTATTTGGGTGGTGACTGATTTGTTCTCAAAGCAAGCGCATTTTGTAGCCTGTAAGAAACTCCCCACGGCCTCCCAATTAGCCAAATTGTTCATTCAGCATATTTATCGGATTCATGGCATTCCGGCCAAGATTGTGTCGGATCGGGGGGCACAATTTACCTCGCAGTTTTGGAAGGCTTTCACAAACCTTCTGGGGGTGGAGCTCGGTCTCAGCAGCTCCCATCATCCCCAATCGGATGGACAATCGGAACGAACGAATCAGACTCTGGAACAATACCTAAGATGCTATGTGAACTTCCAACAATCTGATTGGGTTGATCTTCTACCTTTTGCTGAAGTGGCCTACAATAATGCCACTCACCAGAGCACTGGGCTCTCGCCGTTCAAGGTTGTGTCTGGGCATGATTTCGGTCCCCTCCCCTTGTTGGCGGGGTCCCCCAACTCTGACCCCGTTTCGGTCTCCCAGTGGAGTCAAAAGGTCAGGGATGCATGGCCTCATGTAATCTCGGCCTTGGACTTTGCCAAAGCACGCTACAAACATTATGCTGATCAGAAACGGGATCCTTCCCCCAAATATGCAGTGGGAGATATGGTTTATTTGTCCACCAAATTCCTTAAGTGTCCCCAACCCTCTAAGAAGTTGGGAGCCAAATACATTGGGCCTTTTCGTGTTGTTAGGATGGTAAATCCTGTGGCTTTTGAACTGTCTTTGCCTAAGTTATACCGTCATGTACATCCTGTGTTTCATTCCAGCCTGCTCAAGCCCGTGAACCCTCCGGACAAACACCATCCGATTCCAGAACCTGCTCCTCAGCCGATCCTGGTGGATCAGGAACAACATTTTGAAATTTCTGAGATTCTGGACTCTAGACTTCACCGGGGAGGGTTACAGTATTTGGTAAAGTGGAAACACCTGCCTTTGGGCCATGCGGAATGGGTTGCTTCTGAGCATGTCAATGCCAAACGCTTATTGCGAAAGTTTCATGCCCGCTTTCCCGATAAGCCGGGCTGAGAAAGGGGGAGGGTTGGTCTTCAGGGGGGCAGTATGTCAGGCTCATCCCTGAATTCTGGGCATTGGAGTGGAATTCATGGAGGCCCTGACATGTAGCTAGTATTTTCTCAGGATTTTGGAATGCCTGAGAAGTGAGCCAGGCCTCCTGGTTGGCATGGTAACGCAAGTCCTACCGGGAACTCAAGGCCACGCTCCCCAGCTACTTTTGCTCCCCCGTGTCTGTTCTCACGCTTGATGCCTTATTATCTCTGGATAGTTTACATTTACTTCAGTAGCAGCTTTGCAATGGTTCCTTACACAAGCTTCTCTTCCAATAAAGAGATTTATTGAAGAACCCTGAGTTTGTGTTCTGCGTACATCACATACAGAAATAACTTGCAGCTCCTTAAAAAACCGATCCCCACAAACAGTACACTTGGCTACTAATTGGTTAGTAAAGTTAAGGTGACAAAACTGCTCCTTGAGACTAATTTGAATTTCGTGCAATCAGACATTTTGACTTTTTTGTATTACTTTCCTCTTTTGCTGGCTTAAAGAACAGTGGTCATACTTATATACTATACACCCTTTTCTCTACAACACACAGACACAACCAGTGTGTAATTTAGAAAAAGATGGTTAGAAGAGTAAAGATATCTGCTGGTTCCCTGTAGTCTGCCATTACAAAACCACAAACTGGTTTGAAGTCAGCAGAGAAGTGGTTTAGCAATGACTTCATGTTTCCTAGCAACTTTCCAGCCCAAAGTTAAGAAAGACAAAATCTCATCAATTGTTTTGGCACCTTTGATTTATGTACATTTGACAAAAATGCTGAAAAAATGAATCATGCTGTCAATCATAAACTACAGTGGTTTTGCTTAACCAAAAGGTATGGGAAACTTCTCCAAAATAAAAATTAATCTAAATTTGAAACTAATGGGTACTGAAAGCCACTAATTACCACTCTGCTGCTCACACTCTCATATCTGCCTGCATGCTGACTGCCAATGAATAATTATGTTATGTTTTCCATCTTTATTCTGAGATTGTCAGTGGAACCTTTCAAATATGATAGCTGCCTAAAAGTCAAAATAGAAGGGCAAAGATGAGCATCCTCCTATTTAAGTCAATAAGAATAGTTTCAAACCATAGTCTTTATTATTAACCATCCAAAATACTTTGTGAAATACTTTATCAATGATAAAAAGGGAAAGTTATGCCAACATATATTGTTGGATGGTGTCCACACTCTGAACAAAAGAGGAGCATCTGAAAAGTACAGTGGGTCCACTGTATTGGAAGGCTAGGCATCCACGGAATGGAGTGTCTGCGGATGGCCATGCCCTATATATCATTCAATGGCAGTGCACGGCCATGTGCACATACCACCGTTGATTAACATGGGGATTGTTTTTTTTCCCATCTGTGGAAGGGCAGAACAAAATTCCCCATGGATGCGTAGGGCCCACTGTACCTTAAATTACAGGAAAGGATGACTTCTCATTGTTGTTTGTCAGAAAGAAGGGCACTGAAAAATTATCTTTCAATTCAACATTATGGTTTTGTTGCTAATTTTACAATCTGATGGTTTTGTTGCTGAAATTATATGGTCTTTAATAATGCTACTGCAATGCTACACACAAACCATATTTTTACATATACTTTCTCATTCTTGGATTACTGTTTTGCCATATAAACTGCCATATAAGAACCCAAAAGGTATACATAAAGCTACAATGTATGCAAACCAACCCAGAAGCATTATAATTTATTTACATGTATACCTCAGTTAACCAAGTAGATGTGTTCCAGGGCATTACTTTTTTAACCAGAAAGCATGAGGAGAAAAAAAGAGGGATAGGTTTATACACCACAAAAGGATGAGCAGCTCAACAGGTATTAGCAAACTTTTTATTCAAAACTAGCAATATGCACATCAGAAATGAAAGAAATAGGACAGGTAAGCCTTGCCTAAGTAAACAAAAACATTTTGAACATTCTAGAAATAATTTGAAAATTTCTTCTAAAATGCATCCAGCTAGGATTTCTTCTTTCACCAGCTTCCACTTTTCTTATGATTTCTGTTTTGGTGACCAAAATTTATAGATCTATGTGAGGGTTTTGTTTTTGTTTTTTAAAATCTGCTGTGGTTAACTGGTGAGGTAGGCTAGGTGTTTCCCCCTTTTCTCTGTTTTGCTGTTTGTGGAGGCAGCTGCTGTGTACCTTGCCTATTGAAGTCAGGCACACATACCTACAGTAGGGCTGGCCAGAGTAGAATTCCCCTCTTTCCCAGTTCAAGCTTTATTGCATTGTTTACTGCAGATACACTGCTACAACTCAACACTAAAGTTTGTGTTTCTCCAGCATTCATCCAGCATCCTCCCAATGCTGATGCTACTGAAAAAAAACTACAACTAGACAGAGGTCAAGAAGGAAAAGAGAATGAGGAATATAAAAGGACTTTGTAAAGAGGAGCTTTTGTTAGAGGTTTTTTTAACTGAGGTATGTCTATATTTAATTTATATCCTGTTTTTGTCCTGGTGTAGGACCTAAGGCGGTTTACAACAGATTAAAACAAAGTACAGTATGCATATATCTTATTATACAAAAGTCTTTTTAAAAAACAAAATTAAAAAAAATAGTTATATTAAAAGTACTACGTCAAAACAGCTTAAAACGCATTTAAAACATACTAAAAGAGATACAGCACAGTACATTAAAAGACCCTTCTGCCTTAAAAACCAAAGACCTGTCTAAATAAAAGGGTCTCCGCCTCATGACAGAAAGAGAACTGAGAGTGGGCCAACTAAATATCATAGAACATCCTGTGAGGGAATTTCACAGCCTGGGAGCAGCTGCTAAAAAGTCTCTCTCATGTGTCCTCACCAAATAAGCATGTGAAAGCGGTGGGACTGAGAGAAAGCCCTTCACAAAGATCTTAATCATACAAGAAAATAAAGCCTTTTAAACAGTAGCAACGCAAGCCATACAGGGTTTTAAAGGCTAAACAGCACTTTGAATTCAGTGCAGAAATGGACTGGTACTTGATGAAGCTGTAACCTGTAACCAGGTCCAGTCAGCATTTTGGACTCCCTGAAGTTTCTGAGCAGTTCCCAAAGGCAGCCCCACCTATTATTGCATTACAATAATATAAACATGATGTAATCGAGATATGTGTCCCCACAGGCAGATCTGACATTGTATGAATAGGTGCAGCTAATGCACTAATTTTACCTGTGCAAACACACACAGCATGATCTGGGCATGATCTGTACTAAATATTAAAAATCCTGGGCATGATATGTACTAAATATTAAAAATCAAGCCTTTTAAATTATTCCATAAATACAGACTTCAGTGAAAACAAAACAATTTCTCAATGTTTCAGAGAAATTTATACAATGGGAACTTACATGAGACTATCAATGTACCACAAATTTAATCTTTAATGATACACTAATTTTATCTGATGTATGAAACTGACTTTGGAATAAATGTCTTCACTAAATAATTTAATTAGACATGTACAGTACAATTATAGACATGTAATGAAACCTAACACAACCTCCTTTCATTACTGCACATTCTCTTATGGTGTCATTGTCCTTCCATTGCTTGCTTGCTAGCAAGCATCTTAGCCTTGTAGGTTGGTCTTGACTTAGCAAAGTCCAAAGTAAAAACTCCTCAGAAGTCTCTTGGTGATCTAGTCGCTAGCTTTACAAGAAAAATGTCAGCAAGGGAAACAAGTTTTGTGCAAAAGAAACAGAACTGTAAAGCAACTTGTAACATTTAATAACCTGTACCTTATAGTCTTCATAAAACAATAGGTTTTATGCAAGGCACCCTGAAGGCCACATAGTTCCCTCTCTTCACAATTCAGGATCTGTATCCTGAACTGGCCTCAACATCTATAGATAAAATACTTCTTTTTCTTATCCAAAACCTGTACTATAATACATGGCCGAAGATATGATGGTTAACTTACAGAGCCAATGTTATTTACCAAACATGTAGGAAGATTGTTCCATTAGGAAGTTTCTCCTACGATTCTGTGAGCATCTGATTACTAGCAATCTACATCCACTGGCTTTACTTCTGCTCTCTGGAGCAACAGAAAACTAGTCCACTTCACCTTCTGTATGGCCGATTTTCATAAATTAGAATATCATTTATTATGTCTCCCTTTAAGCTTCTGTTTTCCAGCTCTTTCAAGCATTCCCCCTTATGTGGCTTAATCTCAAGGCCCCTTCACTTCCTGGTCATCGTTCTCTGGGTACAAACCTGTTTATAAATGATCCTATTAAAATGTGGTACCCAACATTGGACATAGTATTCCAGAAGTGACTTAAATAGGGCAGAAAAGAACAAAACAATCATTTCTCATGATCTGGGCAGTGCGTCTCCGATAATGCATTTTATTATTATACCTTCCACCTTGAATCCAATTCTAGAGATCTCTGCAGTTCAATCATTTCACAGATAAAATCTTTCATACAAGAACCAACGTGGATACCATCATTATAGCAGAAGCTGACAATGGGGTGTCCAGCAACTCCATGAGGATTACACTGGCTCAGTTTCAGTTGGTGAGTACCACAGATGTGGACAAACTGGTAGGACAAGTATGGAGGACAACCTGTCCCCTCAAAACCTGTACTTCTTGGTTGGTCGTCCAGAGAGAAGATGCAGTTAGATGTCAGCTGCAATGTATTGTTTGTGCTTCTCTCAGGGATGGTAGTTTTCCAACTTGTTTAAAAGAAGCAGCAGTACAACCTCTTTTTTCAAAAGCCCTCCCTGGGCCCTCTGGACTTTAACAACTATAGACAGGTATCAAACCTTCCTTGTTTGGGCAAGGTGATTGAGAGGGTAATTGCCTTCCAACTACAGGCATTTTAAGATGATACAGGTTTTCTAGACCCATTTCAAACTGGCTTTCAATACATAGTTGAGACCACTATGGTTGCCTTAGTGGATGATCTTGGCCTGAGCATTGACAGACAGAGTGTGTCCCTCTTGGTACCTTTGGACCTCTCAGCAGCATTCAGTACCATTGACTATGGTATCCTCCTGCAATACCTGAGGAATTTGGGAACTGGGGGCACTGTGCTTCAGTGGTTCTGGTCCTATCTCTTGGGTAGATTCCAGATGGTGGTGCTTGGGATAGCTGCTCCTCAAAATAAGGGAGCTGCTCTATGGCATACTACAGTGCGCCATTCTATCCACGATGCTATATTTAAAACCTACATGAAACCACTAGGAGAGATCATCTGGAGGTTACTACCCAAGAAGGCCTTCATAAATAAGAATATTGCTAAGGGCTGGAGTTAAAATGTAGCACAATTTCTGCCTCTCAATTTACATAGGAAAGAATGTTTTGAAGAGAAAAGGCCAACACAGAAAAGGTCCACCCGTTTATTTATTTATTTATTTATTTATTTGAAATGGTCCACCCTTTGAGGCTAACAATGACATGTTAATAGTTTTGGGATAGTCAAGAAGGGCTCCATTAAAGATCCAGCATGGTATAATGGATTGAGAATTAAACTACAACTCTATAGACCAGGGTTCAAATCTCCATTCAGGCATGGAAACCCACTGGATGACTTTGGGCAAGTCACGTTCTCCCAGCCTCAGAGGAAGGGAAAGGTAACCCCCCTCTGAACAAATCTTGCCTAGAAAGCCCCATGATAGGTTTGCCTTAGTGTTGCCGTAAGTCGGAAATGACTTGAGGCACACAACAACAACCACCACCTCAGGGGTTAACTGGACACATATAGTGGAAGGTGACCTCCTGGTATTTAGGGATTTCTATGTTAAGAACAATACCCTGAACATGGTTCAGTTGCTAACAAGCTGCCAGCACAGGCAACCTTGATTACATATATTTTCAAGTACTGCATGTGGCTGGCTTGACTCACTTTACCACTTATGTGACATGTCAAAACATCCAAATGACCCAATCCAATTAAAAACATAAGAACATAGGATCATTTCAGTCTCCACTCTACCAATTTTTTTCTATTTACAAATAAATAAATAATCCTGCCTGAAGAATTCATACAAAGATTAGAGCATACCACAGAGCAACAGAAATAACAAATTAGATGAGAGAGAGTTTGTTGTTGTTGTTGTGTGCCTTCAAGTCGCTTCCGACTTATGGCGACCCAAAGCAAACCCATCACAGAGTTTTCTGAGGCTGAGAGTGTGTGACGTGCCAAAGGACACCTAGTGAGTTTTCATGGCTGAGTGGAAATTCGAACACTGGTCTCCAGAGTCATAGTCCAACCCTCAAACCACTATGGAGTAGGGAAGCAAAAATCCCTTCTTTTTTGCCAACTAGGAGTCTTTCAAAGGTTTTTTTTTTTAACTTTGATCTACCACTTAGATTTATTCTTCTATTCATTAAAGGGTTGAAAGATTGATTAATTAAGCACAGAAACAGAGAAATAGCATACTAACTAGTTCAAATGCCATTGCTGGACTGCAGAACAGTGTGCATGAGTATACTAACAAAAATTCCTGCTTTGAAGATGAATACTGAAACAGGCAGCATACATATTTACCTTGTAATTCCTACTCCACATTGTGGGGGAGGGATAAAGTCCCTCCTAAATGAAAAACAGATGAAACCAAAGAAGTGGTATTGATATCATGGAATGTTGCAGCTAAAAATAAGGAACTAAGGGTTACTTATCACCTGTAGATCACCACTAATGATGCTTCCATAAGTATCATTACTTAATGAAGTAATATACTTCTTACACATAAGTAAATTATGAAAAAAATCTAAGAATTTAATTGTATGCCCTAATAAAAATTTTAGATACGATTATTTTAAAAAATCTAAAGTCACAAAGAAATACAGAAAATTGAGTTTTCCTATGCAGCCATTCAAAAAAGTGGCATCCAACTTGGAGAAACCATATTGCATTTATAATTTTAGTATTATGCAAAGAACACCATCAGAAGATAAATGAGAGAAGAAATGAGGTAAGAATAAGTATTTACAATTTAAAATGCTGTAGAAATAATAAACTAAGAAAATAAAATTTGGAACACCACAGTAAATATAACTAAATTTTTGATACATTGTTATAAGCAAAATTACAGCTCTAGCTCTCCTATTTAATCCCACTGTCCTTTAAAGTTTCCTGGTTAACCATCACTAACCAACAGTAGTGAAATTTAGTGATTCAAGGCTGTCTTGTAATCTGGTTGGTACATAATGGTTGCAAGCATCATCATGCTAGTCAGGGGTGCAGCTGCGGCAGCAAGGGAGTATTGCCCACTTAACAACAATTCTCAAATAAAAATTTCCTCCCGTTCCCAGATTTCTAGCATTGTAGGAATGTAAAACTTAAACCTTCAGTTGAACATTTAAAAATACAGTTTAGATATCCAAAGAAAAGGGGATGGCAAAATTACCAAGAGATTCTCTAAACAGTGAAAAAACTCCTCATAGAATTCGAGGAGAATAGCTTTTGTCCCCATGAGATCCCACTGTGATTTGCTATATTCAGAAGGAGGAGGGCCAAAAACTCCAAAAACTATGCAGGAAAAGCCTTTGTGGCTTCTCACAAGTTATTTTTTTTTAATGCAGGGGAAATGCACATTCCTGCTTGTTAGGACAACCAAATCACATCACTGTGCATTCCCGGATAAGCGCGGAAATGGAAACTATTGGTTGGATGTGCGGGGGGGGGGGGACTTGCCAGCAATGTAGTGGCCAGAAGCGCCCATTTTGGAGTTTCACGGTATCAATCGTGCACTTTTTGACTGCACTGAGGTGACCAAACAGCTTTTTTAAAAGGAAGGTTGCACTTCTGCACCTTAGATTTACAGTTTAAAAAAAAAAAAATACTGTGCAGCAGCAATTTGTGGAGAATAATAACACAAGCAATTCACTCCCTGCCACCATCTTGATTTGCAGCATGGATAGCTTCGCTTTTTGCCAAAAAACTGTGGAGAAAAATGAATGCTACTGCAAATTTGCACAGCAACCAGGATTATACTGTCTCATTTAGACAAGTCCCAAATGAATGCGAACAATGCAAATATAGTTGCCCCTCCACATCCACAGATTTGGTATCCACAGATTTAAGTATTCATGGCTTGAAAATAACGTATATTCTGGCATATAAGACGACTTGGCGTATAAGACGACCCCCCAATTTTTAAGTTAAAATATAGAGTTTGGGATATACTCACCGTGTAAGACAACCCCTCCTTCTCTTATATGGCAAGTACAGTTGTCCCTTCACATTCACTGGGGTTTGGTTCCAGGACCCACATGAATACCCAAATCCATGAATACTCAAGTCCCATTATATGCAATGGCATAACAAAATGGTGTCCCTTATATAAGATGGCAAAATCAAGGTTTGCTTTTTGGATTCTTATTTTTTAAAGAATATTTTCAAGCCGAGAATACTTAAATCCATGACTACTCGAGTCCCATTATATGCAATGGCATAGCAAAATGGTGTCCCTTATATAAGATGGCAAAATAAAGGTTTGCTTTTTGGAGAATTATTTTTTCAAGAATATTTTCAAGCTGTGAATACTTAAAATCCGTGAATGCCAAATCCGTGAATATGGAGGGACAACTCTATATACCAACCCCCTCTCCAGCCTCCCCCCTCCATCCACCACACATCCACCCTTCCCAAAGCGACGATAGGAACCCTGATTGTGGCTTTTGGAAGGGCGGGTGCTGGCTGTAAAGCCTCCCCACATCCAGCCACCACTCATCCACCCTTCCTGAAGGAATCGAAGGCAGAGGCGAGGGGCAAATGTAAGGGTGGCTCAAGGGGCGGTTCCAGCCAACCCCCCTCCCCGAAGCCACAATGGGGAGCCTGATTGCGGCTTCGGGAAGGTTGGAAGGGTAGCTCGAGGGGGGGTTTCCAGACACCCACCCCCTCGCGGAAGCCATGATAGGGAGCCCGATCGTGGCTTTAGGGAGGGAGGAAGGGTGGCTCAAGGGGGGCCTTTCCAGACACCCACTCCCTTGCCGAAGCTGCGATCGGGAGCCCACCCCCTCGCGGAAGCCATGATAGGGAACCCGATCTTGGCTTCAGGGAGGGAGGAAGGGTGGCTCAAGGGGGGGGGGCTTTCCAGCCACACATACCCTCATTGAAGCCGTGATCGGGAGCCCAATCTTGGCTTCAGGGAGGGAGGAAGAGTGGCTCAAGGGGGGGTTCCAGCCAACCCCCCCTCCCCGAAGCCGCGACCAGGAGCCTGATCACGGCTTCGGGGAGGGAGGAAGGGTGGCTCGAGGGGGGGCTTTCCAGCCACCCACCCACCCCCTCGCCGAAGCCACAATCGGTTTCTCCCCAAAGGGGGAGAAGGCAGAGGAGTGGGGCGAATGAACCGGTAAACACTTTGCCTCAACCCCTGCCCGATCTCCTGCCTCTTCGCTCCTTTTGCGAAGGGAGCAAAGAGGCAGGAGATCGGGCGGCAGGTGAAGCAAAGTGTACCCAGCATATAAGAGGACCCCCTATTTTGGAGGATATTTTTCGGAGTTCAAAGGTCATCTTAACCCAGAATATATGGTATTCTTTAAAAAAAAATACTTCAAAAAGCAAACCTTGATTCTGCCATCTTATACAAGGGACACCATTTTGCTATGCCATTGCATATAATGAGACTTGAGCATTCACGGATTTTGGTATCCACGGGGGGGGGGGGTCCTGGAATGAAACCCCAGTGAATCTGAAGGGACAACTGTACATGATCTAGTCAGTCAGTATTAATGGATATTAAGGTGTATCTGAAATAAAGATATGTTCAAAGGATTCCCTTTGACTTTCTCTCTAAGGCTGAGAGACTGGGACTTGCCAAAGGTCACCCAGTGGGTTTCCATGGCAGAGCAGGGATTTGAAGTCTGGTCTCTCAGATTAACAGTCCAACATTCAAACCGCTAAAACCATGCTGACTCTCTGAACGAAATGATACCCACCTAATATGTTTTGGAGATAACTTTACTCAACACTAGAAACATGTAAAAATGTTGGATAATTCCAGAACACATGCCATCAGGTTTCCCAGAAAAATATCTGATGAACCTAAAATGCTCTGGTCTAACTTGGCAGAGTTATGCTAAAAGGAAAAGGGAGGGGAAAGGAGTGGGGGGATGGGGAGAGAAAGAAAATCCAAGATGTATTTTATTTCCCTTCATTAACTTATGGCACTGCACTACAATTTTCATGCTCCATACTATCCTTTGTGGGTAACTGCAGCTAGTAACAAGTGGAGGGAATTGTGGAATTAAGTCTAATAGAAGCATACATTTTTCAAGGAGGAAAGCTGACTATACTGTTAAAAATGAGAGACTCCAAGGCACCAAGAGGAAAACTTAACTCCTTTATAAGTCTACAGCAACGTGTACACAATTGTGCACTGAAATCCTTTGAAAACTGTTGAAATCAAGCAACCTTATTTTGAGATGCAGAATTTATACAAACAAGGAATATTGTATATAATAAATATGACCACCACCCCAGGCAATTTTTTGCAAGATCTTGCCTGAAAATTGTGAACAAACTTTCTCTCCTTTTTCACTCCTATATAGTTAATACATATTCAGTCTCACAGTAGATAAATCTTCCTGACTGGTCATTATTCAGGAAAAAGGAGGCCGCATATGTGACAGGGTACCTTTTGTTTCACTTCAGCTCTAACAATCTGTTTTTCATTGAGCAGTGTTTTTAGTTCATTCTCCACAACATTTTTCTTTAATTATGATAAAAGACAGTAACTTAATCAAGCATAAATCCTGCCCAACTGAACATAAGAAAACAAAGGGAAATATTCATGCAGGTGGCCTTTTCCTCTCAATTACTGCTTATGCACCACTATAAAACATTCACAAAATTGGCTCTCTCGAAAAACACTCAGATTATAATAAAAGAAACAACACTTCACCTGTGTTTCAATTTTTAAAATCAATCCTATGTGCAAAATGCTATTTGTTCATACATACTAACTGCGCTCTTGGTTTGACCTCCCATATTTTAAAAAAAATCAGAAAGATATTTTCAAAGCAAAATTAAAGGGAAAGGTTTTTGTCATATTAGTATAATTATTATGTTGTTATGGTTACATAACATAACTTGTGAGGAGCCCAGAATGGCTATAGGTATCTCAGCAGCCAGAAACCAACAGGATCAATTTTTTTCACATGTTACCTTGACTCCCTCGGCTGCACATAAATCTTCCCCACCCCCAATTAAAAAGCCAGTGCCATGCTGAACAGGAAGCGCACCTATCACATCAAAACATCCATTTCAAACTCCTATCAACAAAGAAATGCACAACCAAACAGAAAAGTAATGACCAACCTATGCTACAGATTATAGCACATAGTCCATATAATAATAATAATAATAATAATAATAATTTATTATTACCCCGCCCCTCTGTTAAAAACAATCGGGGTGGCTTACAATAATTAAAATACCAATACAGATTAAAATCCCCAAACGCCACCCACCCCCACCCTTTAATATATTTTGTATTAAACCAAAATACATTAAAACTACTGATCTAAAATCACATTAAAATAATAAATAATAAATAAGCAGCAGACTAAAAAAGGGCCAGGAGCTCCTGAGGGTGGGAACTAATTAGGAAAGGCCTGCCCAAAGAGATCCGTCTTGAGTACTTTTTTAAAGCTCCTCAGGCTCGTCATCTGACAGATCTCGTTCAGCAGGCCATTCCACAATTTGGGGGCGATTACCAAAAAGGCCCTCTGGGAAGTTGCAGACAGCCTAGATTTTTGTGGCTGAAGCAAATTCCTCCCAGAGGACTGGAGTGTGCAGGGAGGATTGTAAGGGAGGAGGCAGTTCCGAAGATAAGTTGGACCCAAGCCATTTAGGGCTTTAAAGGTAATAACCAACACCTTATACTGGGCCCAGAAACTGATAGGCAGCCAATGGGGAGGTTTTAATACTGGAGTTATATGGTCTCTCCGAGATGTTCCCGAGACCACTCTGGCTGCCATATTTTGTACCAACTGAAGTTTCCAGACCAAGCATGAAGGTAGCCCCATGTAGAGCGCATTGCAGAAATCTAGACAAGAGGTTACCAGCGCGTGCACCACAGTCTCGAGGTCCTTTACTTCCAAGAAAGGACGCAGCTGGTGTATCAGCCGAAGCTGATAACAGGCGCTCCTGACCGTCGCATTCACCAGACTAGTCATCTGAAGCGATGAATCAAGGAGCATCCCTAGACTGCGAACACATGCCTTAACGGAGAGTGTGACCCCGTCCAGAACTGGAGGTTGCAACCCAACTCCTGGTTTCAGGGCCGCTACCATGAGCACCTCCGTTTTGTCCGGATTTAATCTCAATCTGTTTTTCCTCATCCAGTCCATTACTGCTTTAAGACAGTCATTAAGAGGAGAGATGCCATCGGAATTCGAGGCCGACGATCGGGACAAGGAGAAATAGATCTGGGTGTCATCAGCGTACTGATAACACCCAGCCCCATAACTCCAAATAATCCCACCAGCTTCACATAGATGTTAAACAGCATCGGGGACAGGATGGCGCCTTGCGTAACGCCACAAGTAAGCTCCTTTCTGCTGGAACAGCTGTCCCCGAGCAGCACCCTTTGGGACCTGCCCGAGAGGAAGGACCGGAACCACTGGAGCACAGTGCCTCCGATTCCTAACCCACTCAGGTGATCCAAGAGGATGCTATGATCTATCATATTGAAAGCCGCTGAGAGGTCCAAAAGCACCAACAGGGTCACACACCCCTGTCGATGCTTAGACACAGGTCATCTGTCAAGGCAACCATGGCAGTCTCAACTCCAAAACCCATCCTAACGCCAGTTTGAAATGGGTCTAGACAATCGGTTTCATCCAAGACCACTTGGAGTTGAAGCGCAACAGCCCACTCGATCACTTTGCTTGAGAATGGTAACATAGAAACCGGCCTATAGTTGTTCATATCCAGGGGGTCCAGGGAAGGTTTTTTTCAGGAGCGGCCTAACTGCCACTTCCTTTAAACAGGATGGAACACACCCTTCTCTGAGGGATGCATTGATGATGTCCCTAAGGAACACCATCAAGGCACACACCCCCGGATGGCCAGACATGACAGGCAAGGATTGAGAGGGCAGTCCAGCATGCTTTTCCAACCCAGTGAATTCCAATCAAAGATATCCCAAGACATCTCAGGGTGGTGTGATTAATGTTACCACAGGGCAGGAGTGGGCAAAGTGTAGGCCTCGAATTACATATACTACCTGGCTGCTTCTATGGCTCCCAACCACTTCAGACCCAATAAAGTGTTTTCTAGACTGAAGGTCTTAATATCTATTTTTTTCATGCTACCAGTGGAGTTTGACACAGGTGGCCTATGAGTGGATTTTGACATGGGATTTCTTTACCTTGGAAGTCCTTTTAGGCAACAGAAGCCCACTTGCAAGTGACTAGAAATCTGCTGCTTTAATGCATAGTATTATTCATCTTCAATGAAACAGGGTAGCTGTGGGTTTCCAAAATGTGTAAAAGCAACCAAGTCAAACAAATCAAAAGAGCAACTGGACCATCATCTAAAAGATGGGTTCTTTAAAACTGGGTTCTTTAGAAATGTTTTTAAGAACAATTAAGGATCTTCCATGCACACAAAACATAAGAAAACAAGATGGATTTGCCTCGTAAAAGCAGGAACTGACACTTGAAATTACTTCCCATGTTCCTCCTGACAACTAGAAGAATACTCTAAGGTTTTCTACTGAATATCGCATACTCCGGTGTATAAGACGACTGGGCGTATAAGATGACTGGGCATATAAGACAACCCCCCCCCCATTTTTAAGTTAAAATATAGTGTTTGGGATATACTCGCCATATAAGACTACCCACCACCACCCGCCCTCCCTGAAGCCCCAACTTGGACTCGGGAAGGACGGGAGCTTGGAGGGGTGGCTGACTGGCTGGCTGGCTGGTTGCGGGGGGAGCTTCCTAGCCACCTCCTGTCCTTCCACAGTCCAAGATGGGGCTGCCAGCCCCATCTCAGACTCGGGAAGGACGGGAGCTGGCTGGGAAGCTTCCTAGCCACCTCGGAGGATTGGCTAGCTGGGTGGGGAGAGTGTTGCCAGCCAAACCTCTGCGCTTTCAAAAGGGCTCCTCGCTTTCAAAAGGGCTCCTTTGCCAGGGGAAAGTCGGAGGTTTGGCTGGCTGGGTGGGGAGCGTTGCCAGCCAAACCTCTGCGGTTTTACAAGGGAGATTTTCAAGGGTTTAAAAGTTATACGGTAGGTTTTCCGTGGTTTTTTTTTCCAGGCTGTGAGGCTGTGTTCTGGGAGTTTATTTCTGATGTTTCACCTGCATCTGTGGCTGGCATCTTCAGAGAATGGTTGGGTAGGAGTGGGGGGGGTTATATCCTGTGAGCCCCTGTTAGAGAGGATATGCACATTTGTGTATTTGAATGGCTAGTTTCTGGGTGGAGACATGAACGGAGGATTAGCATCTGTTTCACTAATAGTGTATTGTCTGCTGGAAATTCCCCTCTCCCTGGAGTTCATTTGCATTTTTTGAGTTTTTTATTTTAGTGTTTTTCAAGGCTGGCAGCCAGATTTTGTTTACTTTCAGGGTTTCTTCTTTCCTGTTGAAGTTGTCCAGGTGTTTATGGATTTCAATAGCTTCTCTGTGCATTCTGTCATGATAGCTGCTGGCCTGGTCCAGAATTTCTGTGTTTTTAAATTACATTTTGTGTCTCGTTGGTTTATAACATGTTCTGCTACTGCTGATTTTTCTGGCTGGCCCAGTCTGAAGTGTCTCTCATGTTCTGTGATTCGTGTTAGCACACTGCGTTTAGTGATCCCTATGTAAACTTGTCCACAGCTTCATGGTATGCAGTAAACTCCTGCGGCTGTGAGAGTGTCTCTTTTGTCCTTCGCTGAGCGTAGCATTTCTTGGATTTTCTTGGTTGGTCTGTAGATCGTTTGAAGGTTGTGTTTCCTCATCAGTTTCCCTATTCTGTCTGTGACTCCTTTGATGGAGTCACAGGTATGGTATGGTAAAGGCATGGTAAAAATATTTTCTTCTTCATTCCTGTGTTTTTTTCTGGGTCTGGCTGCTCCTGTGATGTCTGATCTGGAGTAACCATTAGCTTGTAGAGCCCAGTTTAGGTGTTTCAGTTCATCCTTCAGGTAGTGGGGTTCGCAGATCCTTTTTGCGCGGTCTATCAATGTTTTTATTGTGCTTCTTTTTTGTCCTGGGTGATAATTAGAGTTCTTGTGTAGGTATCTGTCCGTATGAGAGGGTTTTCTGTATATCTCCTGGCCTAACCATTAGTTTGGTTTACAGATGACTAGGACATCCAAGAATGGCAATGTTTGTTCCTTTTCTTTTTCCACTGCGAATTGTGTATTTGGGTGGATGCTTTTCAGGGGGATCAGAAATGAGACCAAATCTTCTTCTTCGTGGCTCCAAATGGTGAAAGTGTCATCTACATATCGGAACAATGTTGTGGGCTTTTAAAATTTTGTTTCCAGGTTTATGTAAAAGTTTGCTATCACTGGTCTCAGGGGGCTGCCAATGGCCACCCCATCTATCTGTTCGTCGAATTCATTATCCCACTGGAAGTAGCTTGCAGTGAGGCAATGTTTGAACAGGGCTGTGATGTCCTCTGGAAATATTTGTTGAATGAGTGCCATGATGTCCATTATGGGGACTTTGGTGAACATTTCTACTGAATGTTTATTTAAAGCAGAATTATTTTCGAAGGACAAAGCCAGGGTATCAAATGCAATGAAGGCATCTTGGCTAGAAATTTAGTATTCAGTAATTAACTTGACACCATGATGCTGCTCTCACATCTAGATCTGTCCCCTGCATGTATTCTGTGCAAATTAATACTGATGCAGAGAACAGCACATAACATCTATCACATACACACACTACTGATGCATAAGAATCTTAAAGTACTGTGGTGAGCGAAGATGTGTGGATGTCAAAAAAGTTATCTTTTGAATAAGTGGATTGTTTCAAGTGATGGACTCTGGGTTCAATTCATTTAGCACATATCAGAAGTTCTGTAAAGCCCATAATGTATGGTGTGTGAGTCCTGTGTGGTACAGTCTATCCCATTTCACAGGATTCCCCCAAGTTCACAGTGGAACATTTGTGGGAGGAGGTTAATTTATGTACACAAAACTCTGTATAAAATACATAAAATTAAGAAAAAGTTCCAGGGAGCTCAATAGGTCTCATTTCAAAATTATTGTACTTTCAGGAGCGATGACTACTTCCATATTTCAATGAGTTCAAAGCATGAGGAGGTCCTCTAGTTTAAAACTCATGCTTTAAGGCTGACCAAGCTGTTCAAAAGCTCCAGCCACTGAAATCACACTCATTAGCTGGCCTTTTAACAAAAATACCTGGGAAGTGATTCCGAATCACCATCTGCAAAACCGTAAGTATATCCATTTAAAGTGTAGTTCAAATATAACCTCCTATTAACCCATATAATATGAACATATATCATAGATGAATTCTGTTTTTATAACTATTTTATGTTCCATAGATTGCCTTTTATAGCCAAAATGGCTATGCTCAGATAAAAAGGCTAGTTTGTACATGCCTGCACATTTCTTGGTTTCTCTTTTTGTAGCTGAAAGTGTGAACTAATTCCATTGCAAACAAATAGACTTGAAGTTATCTGTTTTGTGATCATTCATTCATACAGATAAACTGATCAGCATGCATGACTGTTTCACAGTAAAGGAGATTAAAAACAGGTATCCACCAATACTGTTATAAATTATGTATGAGTTAACTGATCATTATGAAAGATATACAACATAAAATAATACAGTATCAATCACATGAAACCAAAGTCATGTTAAAAACAGTCCCTTCATAATAAACTTCATAACTAAGGAGCTTGGCCTTTTGTCATTTAATTTTTAAAAAATATATATTGTTAAGAACTACTATGCTAACGGTATGTTTTTAGTGATGGTTAGTCCAACTAGAGAGAATTCTAGAGTTCTGTGAAAAGCCAAACCCAATATAAAATGCAGTTGTCAAAGGGAACAGAATGCTTATTTTTGGTATCTGGAATATATTATTTCAGGCAGCGTGGAATTGCTTCTAGCTACAGTCAAGGAATGGATTTTAAGTGAAAACCGGTGTTTTTGTTCATAAATGTTTTTCCCAGGTGCACAAAACCTTACCTAGTGAACATTCATATCTGTGGCCACCAAACTTGTACAGTAGTTGGTTTTCTGGTGGTGGCTGGCTGAGGATTATCTTAATTATGTGCAGCTTTTGATTAGATTTTTATCAGTTTTAGCATCTCTTTAACATTTATGGTGGAAAGTTACTTCTAGCTGCTTTCTTAGGAGATGTATCCTAAAACTGTATCCAGTTATAACTACAGACCAATGCATTTGCACAATATAGTATTAATATTTTCAGAAGATACCTGTGACTGTCTTGGAGACACACTCTAGAGCAGGAATCAAAAAAAGCCCTATGTCTCCTAGTGAAACCTACTGATATCTTTGAATTTCAATTCAACTGTATCTCTGAAAACAAGTTCACAGATTGCCAGCACTAAATGCATAGATGTTTTATGCCTTATGTCACTTCAAGAAATAGTTTGGGTTTAGTTAGCATTTAGAACAGCCATACTGGCAACATCTTGAATTTCAAATTGAACACAATGTTGGAATGTTATTTTTTAAAAAGCAATTTGCTTTTTAAAAAATATTTATTTATTTATTTATTTAAGATTTCCTTTCTCCTAAATGTGAATTGCTATATTTTCTTTAAGGATAATATATTATTTTAATATTATTATTAAACTAAAATAAATTAAAAGCTGAAGAAGCTAAACTAAAATATCTTTTAATAAAAACTAGTGGGTTTCCATGGCTGAGTAGGGATTTGAACCCTGATCTTCCAGAGTCCAACAGTCAGACCACTATACCATACTGAATCATATTAATCACTTAATTTACTGGAAATTCAGATTTTACTCATGGTAGTTACTTCCTCTCAATTTTGAGGGATCTGCTTTTCTTCTTCAATCTTAGCACCTACACCTGCACTATACAGGTGTACATCAGGTAATGAAGTAGATGTGTTACTGGGCATTACTTCATTAATAGAAAAATTGGTACTAGAGGTAGAAATAATGGAAGATTAGGGATATGTTTAGGCGCCACAAAAAAAGAAGAGCAGTCCAATGTGTTTCAACAGCCTTTTTATCCTAAACTAACAATATGTATTTGTGAATTGAAACTAGGTCATATCATCCTTGCACAAATAAAGAAAAACAGTTTGAATCTTCTGGAAACCACCTAAAGGCTTCTTCCAAAATGCATTCTGGGGGATTTTTATTTTCACCGGGCTCCATTTTTCTTACAAACTCCATTTTCTTGGCAAAGCTTATAGATCTATGCTTATTTTTAAGATGATGGGGATAGCTGGTAAGGCAGGCTTGTCTGCTGTCTCCTTTCCTCTCTATTTTGATGTTCACACACATACACATTAAAGGAGGCAGCTGCAGTTTATCTTGCCTGTTACAAGCAGGCATACACAACTGCAGAATGATCAGCTACACTAGAATCCTGCTCTTCCCAGCTCAAGCTTTATTGCATTGGTTATGGCAGACACACTGTTGGTATATACTGTAGCACCAAAAGTTTATGTTTCTCCAGCTTTCCTTCACCATCCTCCCAATTCTGGTGCTACTAAAAAAAACTTGCAACTAGACAGAGAACAAGGAGAAAAAGGGAGGCTTGGCAAGAGCAAAAAAGACTTTGTTGAAAGAACCTTCTTCATCAGAGACTTTGTTAGTGGAAGTATGCCTGTACAAATGTTTTCTATACAGTATTTTATAATGGCTTGAGGAGCAATTGTGCAGAGGAAGGGCAGGGAAGTCCACCTCTACTAATCCTATTGTACAGATCTCAATTTGGCTCCAAACGAACTGGGCTGTAAGGTTTTTACATTAAGCACATTTGCTTGGAAGAAAATACCACCAAAATAAATTAACTAGCTTCTAAATCTCTAACAAAGTAACATCCAAAGCACTTTCACAAAATTGCCCACTTTATAGAACATATTAATAAGCAAACATATTTAATCAATCTCCCTCTGCAGTAGTATACTAATAATGCCACTAAATCAGATATAACAAAGAGACAGAATTTGGAAAGTTCCAGAACATCATCTTACCACTGCTCAATTATGGATGGCTTCAACATATCATTATATGCATTCTTCTTTGAAGTAACTTTCCAAGCTCTTTTAAAAGACTGAATATTTTTGCAATTATACACAAGACTGTAAAAAAATATTTCAGTTTTCCAGACAAGTTTTCCAGGCAGTCTTGCACATTAGTGTACAAAATGGATCCAATTTGCATGAGCTTGTGAAAATGGACATCAGATTGCTCCATTATGTGCCATGATATCAATTCACTATGCCATTGTTCAACTCAGTTTTGAAATACAAATTCAAGGAAGAGATCCAGATGTTTTAAAAATTATCTTCCTCAAACTTCCCCAGATGTGTTTGGTCTATTTCTTCTATCATTCAAAAGGAAAGCTTCTTTAACATTATGTCTAAACCTAGCCCTTATCTATCTATACTGAATTCCTTAATGTGTAAATCTTTGATACTATAAGCAAAAAAGTACATTTGTCCCTCCGTATCCACGGATTTGGTATCCACGGATTTAAGTATTCACAGCTTGAAAATATTCTTTAAAAAATAATAATCCCAAAAGCAAACCTTGATTTTGCCATCTTATATAAGAGACACCATTTCGCTATACCATTGCATATCATGGGACTTGAGTATTTAGGATTTCGGTATCGGGGGGGGTGTCTTGGAACCAAAACCCAGCGAATATGAAGGGACAACTGTACACTAAAACTGTCTGACTGGACATGATGAGAATTGTAGTCCAGCACATCTTGGGGAACAATAATTTGGAGAAAGCTCTGCATAGCAAGCCTTAGGTGCATGAATCTTATAAACTCCCCCTGTTCTCTTCTCCAGCAGCAAACTCACAAGGATTTGTTATTATGCATGTGTCCATTATAGCAGGTTGTCTAAACTATGGTTTAGGCTCTAAACTTTAGGGAAACAAGCTATGAGCAGAAGCCAAAAAATACTGTCTTGTTTTCCTAAACCATAATTAAGACTACCATTTTTCTGGATTCATTCATGGAAAATTGCAGTAAATTGAAAATGTAGACAATAGTTTCTAATATCTGCACAACTGCACCAGAAAAGAAGCACACATGGGGAGTTCAAGATTCATGAGATCTTCCCTCAGAGGCACTGGAGTGGGAGGGAAGACTTTTCTCCTGCTTCTTCCTGCAAGTTTATGGATGGAGTGGATTGAATGGCAATGTGAAGGCCAAGCCAGGAAGGAGGTGGTCTGAGCAGCTTTCAAGCCTTCACGAACCCCCTGTGAGGACTTCCGGACCCAAGGTTAAGAACCACTGGCCTAGATACTTGGCAAAAGTAGCATGCAAAAACTCTGCCTCATTTAGAGAAGAGGGGGTCCAGGGATCCTTGTCTACCACTTGTTAAAATAGAAATGAATGGAAAAGGGGAGTGAAGGAATCTCTCCAGCAAGGGGTGGAATGGTCACCTCTAACATTTTCGCGAGTCCGAGCTTGCTTTTGTCCTGCCCACAGACTGCAGAGACTCAGCCTTCCACTCCACACCAGCTGCCCTTTGAGGGCAGCATGCTGGATTCCCATTGAAGGGAGGCTGGTGGCCAATGAGAGCCCACTTTGTTCCATTCTTTTCCCCCTCCCTCAACAGTTTCACTGACTCAATTCTTACATGCAGATCTCCTGTCCACCTCACAGTCCACAAGTACTCCCTCATCCAATCACCACCCACATGTAAAATAATGCAATATTTTTTCTTAAAATAAAACCGTGTAGCTGAACGATGTGAAAGGAACACTGCCACTCCAAGCTCCACACTGCAACCACTGCTTGCAACCCCAGCAGGGCACATAATGGTGTATGTTACGCTGGACACACCTATACTACTAATACAATTACGCCAGTGGCTCTTAACATATTCTTTACAGGGACCCCTTTAAATATCTTTTGTTGCCATGGTCCCCCAAGAGTTATACTCAAGATTTAAAACCCTAACAACAACAACAACAAAATTCCACCAGTGGTTCTTAATCTTTGGTTTACCAGGGATCCACTTTAAATATCTCAACAGTTTTGGCTCCTCCCACCAGTCAGAGGGGTTTTTTATTAGCAGGCAGCAGCCCATCCAGTGCAGCATTTGTAAAGAAAGTCTTTCTACCCATGGGAAGCAGAGCCCGGGTGGCCAGAGGACCCCAAAGGGTCCCCTAAGGAGAAAAAAGAGGGCCTGGTACCCCAGGGCAGCCTCCACCAACTTCCTACACCTTTCCAGGTTTTTTTTTTCCAGCCTGTAAGTTCCTCAGGGCAGAAGGTGTCCACTCAGTATATGCTCCCTGAGAGGTACCTGGCACAGCCTGAGGGGAAACTAACCCAGGAGTAGCCAAAATAGCAGAACTGCACAGCAGAAAGGGCACAAAAGCAAAGGCTTCAGCTAGCAGCTGTTCCACAGCTCTGATCCACTTTCACACACAAAAAGACTTACAGACAGCAAGGTTTATCCAAAAATATCTGGAGGTGTTCAGTTTCAGTATAAACAAATGCAGTATATACACAGCAAACCTCATTTAACAAACTCAACAGCAACACTTCTCTTTCTCTACAACACCAACCCACACACACTGAATTGTTCTTTGACTATATAGGAGTGTTTGTTAGTCATACTTCTGCCTAGCCACCAATGTGAACAAACCTACTTCAGCTGTGCTAGTCTGCGGTCTGTTGCTTTAACATTTTTCCTTTTGCACTTAAAGCAATATTACCCTGACAGAAGGAGGAGGCAAAGGACTCAGGTTTTTGGGTGCAGAAGGGGTGAAGAAAGGAGGGAGGGGGAAAACCTGCAAGGTAGGACAGGAGGAAAAAGACAAAAGAAGAGGGTGGGAGACACATAGAAAGCAACATTGTTTTCCCCCATGCATGCATATTAAGACAGCAAGGGAAGCTGGCTGAATATTTAGTTACTGCAGCTCAACAAAGATATGGCTGTAGGCTAAGGAGGTGGTGCTGAAAAACACCCTCAAGTTGCTGATTGGTCAGCCAACAGAGCAATACAATTGGTTGGGTATGTTTGCTAAGCAGCCAATCAGCACACTGGGAAAGGCAATATACCCAAGAGAATTATATAGATAGATATCTCATATCTCCTCCTGGGACCAGGTATGTCCTGGTATCTGACACCACTCATTTTTCTACAGTGGAGAAAGACTGAAATGTGATTTACTTACATACTTACATAATAGTGTAATTCAATAGGGGATAGTAGCAAATTTTCCCCACTTTTTTCTAAGAAGCCTGATAGACTCTCCCAAGATTTACTATGACCTTCAAAAAACTTACCTTTTAGAAGGGTAGTTAGTTTATCCATTCCGGCCATTTCATAAACTTTAGTTAGCCACTGGTCAGCTGATGGTATATCTTGACTTTTCCACATTGATGCGTAAATTATTCTTGCAGCTGCCATCATATAAAACATTGATTTCGCTTTCCCTCAATCAAGTTTCTCTTCATAGATTCCTGATAAATAGAATTCTGGAACTAGGGGAATATTATTTACCAAAATTTCATTCATTATCAGTTGTACTTGCTTCCAGTATTTTAAGGCATACTCGCAACTCCACCAAAGGTGAAAAAAGGTATCTGTCGGGCTCTTGCATTTCCAACATTCACTCTTCATGCCTTTATATATTTTGGATAACTTGTCAGGGGATAGGTACCATCTAAAAAACATTTTATACCAGTTCTCTCGAACGCTTTGACATAAAGTTAAATTTATTCTTGAAGTCCAAATTTCTTCCCATTTTTCTAACTCAATTGGTTGTCCTATATTTTGGACCCATTTAATCATGTTATCCTTAATAACTACTTCTTCTGTATCCCACTGTAATAACTGTTGATAAAATCTTGTAATCACTTTCTGATTTCCATAATGTGTTATTTTTCCCATGTTGTTTTAGTAACATCAGTACCTTCCAGTTTCTGCTCCATTCTGTATCTTTCAGTAATTTGTTTATGTAGGTACCAATGACATCGGAGTCCTTCCTTCTCCATTTTTTCTTGACTTTTGACTATCTGTTGCTCTTTGATTTCTAGAAAATCTTTATAAGTTATCCATTTTTGGATAGATAATTTTTCCTTACTAAAAAGAGCTTCATGGGGAGAGAATCATAAGGGTATTTTTGGCCTTTTTCTGCGCTTTTTCCATACTTTCAGAAGGTTTTTTCTAATTTGGTGACTGTTAAATTCTTTATTTATTGTATCTTTATTGTAAAATAGATAGGCATGCCAGCCATATCTGTTATTAAATCCTTCTAACTTTAATAATCTTTCATCTTTTAAAGTTGTCCACTCCTTAATCCACACCAGAGAACAAGCTTCATAATAAAGCCTAAAATCAGGTACGTTTAATCCGGTTCTTTTTTTTTATGTCCTGTAGCGTTTTCATCTTAATCCTGGGCTTCTTCTCCAGCCATATGAACTTCAAGATATCTCTCTGCCATTCTGTGAAGTTCTTTCCATTATGAATGACTGGGATCGTTTGGAAGAGAAGTATCATTTTGGGTAAAATGCTCATTTTAATTGCAGCAATTCAACTCAATAAAGACAGTTTTAAATTTCGCCAATTCCTTAAATCATTCTTAATTTCAGTCCATCTTTTTTTATCATTGTTTTGAAATAACTCTGTATTTTGGTTCATGATGTTGATCCCCAAATAACACGTCTTTTTCACAACTTTATATTTAGATAGATGAGTCAATTCATTTTCTTCCTCCCATGTCAGATTTTTCATTATAATTACTGTTTTTTCTGTGTTGACTTTCAGGCCTGTTAGCCCCTCAAACTCTTTAGAATTTTTATTATTGTTTTCATCTCTTCCAGTGGGTCACGAAGTGAAATTAATAAATCATCGGCATATAATTCAATTTTGTATACATAGTGACCAACTTTCACTCCTTTGATTTTGTCATCCTCCCTTATTTTTTTTGCTCAATATTTCCATGACTAATGTGAATAAAAGTGGAGAAAGGGGACATCCCTGCCTGGTTCCTTTTTCAATTTGTATATCTTTTGTTTTTTCTCCATTTATGATCAACTTGGCAGTTTTGTTTGTTGTAGATGGCTTGTATCCAATTTATGAAATCTTTTCCCGCATTTACCTTGTTTAGAATATCAATTATATCCCAGTTGACATTGTCGAAAGCCTTCTCTATGTCAAGGAAGATTAAGGCCAGTTTTTTCTCGTTATGGTATTCATAGTATTCTAGCAGGTTAATCACATGTTGTACATTGTCTTTTAAGTATCTTCCTCGTAAAAATCCCCTGTGATCCTCCTGCATCTAATTAACCAGTATTTTTATTAACCTGTGTGCCAAAATAGAAACAAATACTTTATAAGATTATAAATTATAAGAACCGAGAGCCTCAAGACCCCAAAAATTATCATCCCATATCTTTGTTGAATGTAGATATGGGATGATAATTTGGGGGGTCTTGAGGGTCTCGGTTCTCTTTATGTAATAGTATTATGTTAGCTTCTATCCACGATTCAGGGAGGAATCTATTTTTTATATTTTCCAATGTCTTCTTAAATGGGTAGATTAAATATTCTTCCATAATTTGATAGTATTTCGGCATAAAGCCGTCAGGACCAGGAGCTTTCCCCACTTTGAGACATTTTATTGCCTCCATGATTTCAGTTGTAGAGATTAGGCAGTTTAAACTACTTCTCTGTTCTTCTGTAAAGCTATGCTTTAAAAGGTTTCCAGCTTACCTTTTGGGGTTCCTTGTTTGTTGTATAAGGAAGCATAATAATTTCTGAATACTACTTTGATTTTATCCTGATTGGTATATATTACATCTCCCTCTTTGACTTTGGTGATGTAAGTTCCTCTCTTAATTTTCTCAGTCTAGTCGCCAGCCATCTGCCTGGTCTATTTCCATTCTCAAAATGAGCTTGTTTAATGTATTGTAATTTTTCTTTAATTCTTCAGATGTTATCATTGAAATTTGTTGTTGAAGGATTTTTATCTCTGTTAGCAGTTTTCCATTAAGTGGGTCTTCTTGTGATTCTTTCTCTTTTTCTCTTAAATTTTCCATAAGATTGGAAATGTTTTCCATTTGTTTGGTTTTTTTTGTTTTGTTTTTTAGTTCCACACCTTGCTGTATAAAAAAGCCTCTCATTACCGCCTTCGATGCTTCCCAAACTGCAAAAATGTTAGTTTGTTCATTCAATTTTTCCTCAAAGTACCCTTTGAGTGTCTGCTTCGCTTTTTTAACAACATCTTCACACTGAAGTAAATTATCACTTACTCTCCAATTAAATTCTGTTTTTCTTTCCTTAAATTCTAATGTTACAGGGTTATGATCGGACCAGATTCTGGGGAATACTTCCATTTTTTGTATAATATTGCACAAACTGTTAGATATCATGTAAAAATCAATTCGTGAGAAAGACTTGTGTCTTTCTGAGTAGAAGGTATAATCCCTGGCATCATTATACATGAATCTCCAAGCATCCGTTAACATAAAGAGTTTTCACCATGGTTTCAAAGGTTTGTGGACGTTTCCCCTGCGTCTTTTTTTCTTCTTCTCGTTTGCGGAGACAAATTCCTTACCCAGTCTATTGTTTCTTAATAGTTTTACTTCATTACTTCTAATATGCGTTTCCTGGAGGAAAACTATGTCATACTTCTTCTTTCCTGGTAGATGAAAGATTTTCTTGCTTTTTTCAGGCGAATTAAGTCCTTTTACATTCCACGAACTGATTTTCAAAGTCAAGGTTAAGTTTTGTTGTTTTATTTATATGTCCTCTTCTACTACTACTTCTTCTTCTTCTTGTTCGTCCTCCTAAGCTTCCGGAAACTCTTCTTTCTCTTATAACTGTGGTTCTTCAACCTCCTCTTCAGTCTTGTTCTTCTGTTCCTGATAATCCTGTCTGTCCTTATAATTGGTTCTTAAATCCTTTTTATATTTTTCTAAGAATTCTTCCATTTTTTTGATTGTAACAATTCTGAATAATTTTTGTTTGAATCTGAAGGGTACTCCTTCAAGTTTCTCCCATCTGTATGGTATTCCCATTTGTTTTAGCTAAGAGGTTAGGGAACTGTAATTCTTTCTTTTTTTCAAAAGTCACATTGGGATATCTTTATATATCAGCACCTCCGATCCTTCTATTTGGAACTTCTGCTCGTAATTCTGTTGTAGAATTAGGTCCCGTTTGTGTGTGTGTGTGGGGGGGGGTTTTTTTTTGGGGGGGGGGGGGTACAAACTAAACCACTATGTCCCGGGGTAAGTTTATTTGTTTAGCTATTTTTGAAGAAATTCAATATATTTTATCCACTTCCCATTCGAATAGTGACTTAGTTTTCCCAATAAATTTAGCTAATTTGGGAATTAGAAATTTGTATAGATCTTTGTTTGCTTGCTCTTTTATGCCTCTTATCTTTATGCAATTTTCCCTCTATTTTAATTCCTGGACAATACGTTCGTCCAATTCTTGTTCTTGGCAGGCTTCAAATAGCTCAGTTTTCATTTCTATTTGTTCCATTTTATTCTCTAGCACATTCAGTTTTTCGTGTAGTTGTTTTGAGTCCTCTGAGATCTTTTCTATTGATTCTGTTATTCCTTTTAGTTCTCTTTTCATTTCTTGTTTAAACTCAGTTTTCAACTCTTATTTCAGTTCTCAGTAACTTTAGTTCCTCCAAGATGGGGGAAAGATTTGGGTCTGAAGATCTTCTTGATGCTTGAATTGTTGTTTGAGTCAAAGACCGTCCTTTATCCTAAGGTTTTTCTCTCTTCTACACCTTCTTTCTCTTTATCTTCTCCTCCTATGCTTTACTACTCCACCTCTCTTTATGTCTTTCTTTCCCTTTGTTAACTATCTTTTCTTCCTTTTTCTTCTTCTTTCTTCTTTCCCTTCCTTTTTTCTCTTCCTTTTCTCCCTCCTCCTTCGACTGCTTTTCCTTCCTCCCCTTACTTAAATTTATTAACCACAATCCCCTATGAATCTACTATTTTAAGTTTCAGATAGTTAATAATAATTTGCTAACATTACTTTACTTCTGCCTTTTACTTATAATTTAACTTATAATTAAATGTTTGCTTTTTCCCTTATTTCCTCTTAAGTTCCAGTCCTGCAAATCCAAAAGTTAATCAGTGACCTTACGTTAATCTATCAATTATCAATAAGTTATCCAATTCCATTTGTAATTAACCTTCCTCTTTTTTAAAAAAAAAAGAAATTTGTTTAGAAAAAAAAGAAAAGAAAAGAAAGTCCAATAATCAAGTAGTTGTTTAGGAAAAAGAAAAAAAAGAAATGTAGAGAGAGCTGGAAGAGAAAGTTGGAGAGACACACAAGTCAATTGATCAATCAATCAAGCTCTAGGGATAATATCAATTAATTGTGTGAAACTCAAATTGTCTCACTGTTTTGTATTTAAACGTATTAGAGTTAGTTAATTAATTGTAATCAATCAGTTAAGATGAGATAGTCTTATCTAACTGAATTAATCCAATGATAATTACAGTTTATCAACACAAATTCCCCAATGAGTTCAATGTAGTACAATAAATTCAGTAAATTCAATAATAGTTCAATATCACTTAATATAGTTAAACCAACTTATCTTCTGCCCTCTTGTACCCTTCTTTCCTTCCCACCCACTCTACTACAAGTTTTATGTTCCTATCCCCAGGTCATAATTTCCTCCTACCCCTCAGCAGTTTACAGTGGATTTTAAGTTAACACCAGGTCTCAATATATCAAATTCCAGTTTCTCATAGAACTCAATCAGTTTAGTTATTTTGCCTTACAATTTCCGCCTAACCCTTCACCCCACCACCCAAAACAAATCCAGCAGCAAATCCCACTTCCCAACTCCGTGACAGGTTTCTTATATTCCTCCTCACTTAACAAACCGGGAAAGACCTGTTTCGTCTGAATCTTCCACCCACCTTCTCTTTACTTTCTTTCCCCTCCCTCCTAGAGCTGCTAGCCCATTAGGCTTTTATTACCTTCCCTTCTCCTGCTATCTTCTATCTTCCCTTTACAACCTTTACAGCCTCTCTATTTCCCTTCTATTCTCCCTTCCACTCTCTCCTCCCCTCTTGTTACACTCTAACTTCCCCAAGCTTACCCTCACTCCAATCCAACCTCTACCACAGTCCTTTCCGTCTTTTCACTCCAGCCACTTCCCCTCTCTCCTTCTTCCTCCCTGGCTATCACCCGTCCTCTGAATAACTCTCCCCCTCTCCTCTTTCTCCTTCCTCCCTCCTACTTCTTCTGTTCAGTTCAAATTACAGTGCCAACAGTTATTTATCCTCCCTTATTTGTTGCCCTGGTGGCGCAGTGGTTAAATGCCAGTACTGCAAGTCACCACGTTGCAAGTTCAATTCCAGCGGGCTCCAAGGTTCACTCAGCCTTCCATCCTTTCGTAGGTCGGTAAAATGAGTACCCAGCTTGTGGGGGCAATTAGCTAACACACATTGGAAACTGCTTAACGCAGTGTAGATGTGTAAATTGCTATTGCTTAAAAACAATTTGTAAGCCGCTCTGATAGTCTTGAGGCTGAAGAGCAGGGTATAAATAAATAAATTTAAAAATAAATAATAATTTTCCCCCTCCTTTCCCCCCTTTCTATTTAGCCCTATTAATTATTTTATAGCTCCCACTTTTTAGTTGACCCCAAACAGCTTGGTTCCTCTTTGAATTTCAGCAGTTCTGTCCCCCTCCCATCAGAGTTCACCCCAATACCTCTCTACTGAGTGTCACTTTCTTCGAATTATATCAAAATAGGATTTAGTAAAACGAATTTTTCTTCTTTTTTTTTAAAAAAACCTCTCAGCGTGTCTCTTTTCTACTGAGTTCGTTCAGTCCAGTCCTGATCCTTCTCAGTCCACTCCATTGTTTTCCACTTCTTCCTTCCCACTCTGCTCTCCGTCCTCTGCACCGAACGTGAAGCAGTCGTGTTGAATCTATTATTTTTTTTTTACTTTTATCAGCACCAAGGGAGATTGTCCAGAAGTTTGTTCAAGGTTACACCATCAAGGTATCACCATTTTGCCTTCTTCTCCTTCTGCCTAGTACCTATTAATCAGAATCCCCCGTGATATCCAGACAGTTTGTTTAGATCAGTGAGAAGTATCCAAGTTAAGGTCTAGAGTAAATGGCCAAATTTAGTCCAGATAAATACAGGTGTTCCGTAGGTAAACCCAATGTACTGTAAATATTTCCAAAAAAGGTGTAATTATTTTCCAATATCTAATGTCCAAAATCCAGTATCGTCAATGCTCAGTCCTGAAATAAATGCTCAATCCCAAAACAAGAAGTCAGATGAGTCAGATAGCACACAACAATCAGTCAATGCACTTCTGAATTCCTAGTTATAATCTACTATGTATTTCTTTTTTGTCGTTACCTCAGATTCTATGTAACTTTTTCCAAATGTTCAGAAATGTATTTATGTTAGTCAAACTTAAACTGTCAGATAACTATGCACTTGAGTGGTGCTGGATTTTACAAAATAATAAGAGCAGCATTATTAAGTCTTTAAGTTAAAATTGGTGGCAGCGCTTGTGCCGAGTAATCCCAGCTGCAAACACATGGCGATAGATTGCTCCGATCCCCTCTGCTCGAATCCCCCCTGTCCGATCTACCTGTTTGGTGTCGGACCCTTCAAGGGACAAAATCGTGCAGGCGCCGGGTCTCTGTGAGCCCCTCTGTTCCCTCCGTGCCAGGAGGAAATTTCTGCCGATCCAGATGAAAAAATCAGGCTGTCAAATCCTGTGTTGCTGAGCTTTCACCAGGAGCTCCCTAGTGAAAGTCCAACTGCGCTGCCATAGCCAACCAGAAGCCGCTTTCTAAAGGGAATTCTAAGGATCTAGAGTAGCCAAAATACAAGCAGATCTCTTGGAAATTTTTATCTCCAGTGATGATCGTTTTTGCTTACATCACCATAAAAAGAATATACATGCCTTGAACCAGTATCTCCTTAACTACTGATTTACGTGTTTCTCAGATCTGACATTGATAAGCTTTCAGAGCACTATGCTTTTTTAAATTAAGTCCTGCTAATTAGATTTTAAAACAAAGTTCTGTATCTGAACATGAAGTGCTGCTTGAAGGAGGAGGTGATTACCGTAGCTATATTGGAAAACTGTCATGAGGCTTTATTATTCTAGGATTAATCTTATCAAATTTAAAAGGAATTCACAAAATGTGCATACAGCTACGTGGCTTCATTATGGGGGGGGAAATCCAAAATCCACAGCAGGCCAATACTTCTACTATGGATATCTTGTTTATTATTTTGTAGCATTTTTTTATTTACATACGAAATTTATACCCCACCTGTCCACTAAAAATAGTATGTAAAGTGCCTGGCAATATAATACAGATAAAATACTACAGTTATAACTCAAATATTAAAAATCAAATAAAACCACAGTAAACAAATATACAAATTAAATACATCAACACAAAAAATCCACTTAGTTGGTACTAAGAGAAGTATTGCCCTAATCAAGAACTTAAAAGCATTAATTTAGAAGACCATTTTCTTTTTAAAAGAAAACAGGGCTGAGTAAACCCAAAGAATTCAATGGGACTTACTTCGACCCAAACATGTAGAATAAGAAATGCACTGCCTTAATTGTTCATGCATGAAACTCAACATCAAGCATTCAAATTCAATGCCAACCATGTGAATTATACACAACTTTGGGTACTTTTCAAGACAGAAAAATAAATAAAACTAAAAGTTCCAAAACTTTTTTAAAGTTCCAAAATTGATTATTAGTATCCTAGATATATAACAGTAGGATTATGCTAACAAGTTTAGCCATGAAGTCAATGTTTAGAGTTCAAAATTACTCTGTCCAACATCAAATAGTAGTCTTTCCCAATATGCCACGAAATGGAAGCTCTTGACATGCCAAATTGCATTTCAAGGATGCTAAGTTTATTTGTTTTCAGCTGTAATATAAAGGGCTCGTTTTAAATAAAAAATAAAGCATGTCAGAAGCCATAGCTATGTTTTAACAGCTTTAGTGCAAATATTATTGTTAACTGCTTTTTAAATGTAACTACTAATATAACCTATTGTTAACTGCTTTTTAATACAAATGTTATCATTCAAAATATTCAATACACACACATACTGTACAATAATGTTATCATTCAAAATATTCAATACACACACACACTGTACAATACTGTTAACGATATGCTCCTCATTACCTTTTCCTTTGTTTACACTCCACCTTATTAGTAAATCCAATATTGCTGAGCTCACAATAATTAAAATCATGCATTTCCATGTGTCATAGAAAACAAAATTTAAATAAAGGTTGCCCTTTAGCCAGTAACTAATGGGTTGCACAAACTCCACCTTTCTATGTTTTTTATAAGAAGTGAGCTTCTAACATATATAGTAGGACCCCCATATCCACTGGGGATTGGTTCAGGGGGGGCATGGATACTGAAAACCCTGGATAATAGTGAACACCATTGAAAATAATGAGACTTCTAGTTTAAAATACCATGGAGTTGCTTTGGAGGACCTAGAAAATGGCTAGAGAGGACACATTTCTTAGGAAGACTCTATGGTAGGTGTGCTGTTCTGTGTCCCGTGGATAATTGAATCAGTGGATAATGAATCAGTGGATACAGGGCCCTACTGTACTGCATATGTGATCTCATGTTAACAGAGATTTGTTACATTTCATTTAGTATTATGACCTAAAGCAGACTAACAAATTTTGATACTTGTCACTGTAGTCTTTCTTTGTCACAAATCCACCAGACTTTGGTTCTTCGCTTTTGCCATACATAGGAAATGAAGTTGCAGAAGGCTTTGTCATTTTTTTTGCCAGACCTGATTTACTTTCTTAAATACCCTTAGAACTGAGTTCTCGAGGAATGTCCCTCCTAATGAGTCTTCCTCATATATTTTAAATCCTCCTTAAGCTGGGCTCCCAAGCAGAAGGAAACCATTCAATAGCTGATGTGCAAAAAGCTCCAACATGTACACAAAAGCAGACTACATTAAAATATTCATATCAAATTATATTCAGTTAAAATACTTAAAGAAGTAAAATACTGTTAAGGTATCATTTATTAGTAAGGCCACGCCCACACACCCAAAAGTTCATCATCTGATGCCAAACTTTGTCTGCACACACATACAGGTGTGCATGAAGACAAGCAAGAATGCACACAATATACACGAACACACACACACAAAATACAAGCACATAGGCAAGGACAAGTATTCTCTGACTGAGAATACTTTTTTAAAAAATTATATTTTTGTTGCAAACTAGTTGCAAAGTACCTCCATTTTTAGCTTTTTACATTTTCTATGGCACAACTTGTTTCTTTTTTTATGTTGTTTCATAAAAGTCTTTTTAAAAAAGACTAAAAACTGGGGGGAGGAGGACAACATCCTCACATAACGTTCCCCAAAAGGCTTTTAGCCTTTCTCCAAATAACAAGCACAAGTAACATGTAAGCATTATTCATCTTAAGGTTTAAAAAAGCAGAATGCTACTACCAATATTATTTTGCAAAAGGGGATCCATGAGCAAGAGTAACACAGCAACACTGGCAATCATAACCCTTTATTTGAAAACTCTGTGCTTACATATTTCTGATAATTCACGTGCACGCATGCACACACACACACACACACACACACCAGAAGAGGAGGAGTATAGCATGAGGAAACAGCTCCCATGCCATGGGATGCTTGTGAGCCAGTGAGTTAGGTACCTAATAGTGTGTGTACTGAAGGAGTAATCAGCATACAACTCTTATCCTCTTTTAATATAAGGCTCAGAACCTGGTAGTAATTCCAATAAAATAATTTGCTATACAGTTGTCTCTCCATATCCACGGATTTAAGTATTCATGGCTTGAAAATATTCTTTAAAAAATAATAATCCAAAAAGCAAACATTGGTTTTGCCATCTTATATAAGGGACACCATTTTGGAGCCCTGGTGGCACAGTGGTTAAATGCCAGTACTGCAAGTCACCACGTTGCAAGTTCAATTCCAGAGGGCTCCAAGGTTCACTCAGCCTTCCATCCTTTCGTAGGTCAGTAAAATGAGTACCCGGCTTGTGGAGGCAATTAGCTAACACACATTGGAAGCTGCTTCTTGCAGTGTAGATGTGTAAATTGCTATTGCTTAAAACAATCTGTAAGCCACTCTGACAGCCTTGTGACTGAAGAGCGGGGTATAAATAACTAAATAAATTGCATATCATGGGACTTGAGCATTCACGGATTTGGGGGGGGGGGGTGTCCTGGAACCAAACCCCAGCGAATATGAAGGGACAACTGTATATGGTTCCCCCTAAAAATGCCCTTTACATATATTTCATTTTCATATGTAAACATTTTAAAAGGCATTAATTTATTTTGGATGAAAAACATTTTTTTAGGCAGGAAAGCATTTTTTTACATTAATCCATGATCTTGAGCTGATTAAAACAAAATAATGCATATTCCAAACTAGTATTTGTTCTCATTACACGCTCTTCATTCCATCACCATCATCTAAGGTACTGTGCTTTTACAATGAAGAATTCTTTAATCAGTTCTGACATGCATCCACTTTCCACTTGGCCAGGCCCCAGCAAACATAGTCGTGCTCTACTACACTTCATTGCTCTCCATAACCACCCCTTTTCCTTTGGGTAACATACCTCATTTCAAAGGTTATGACTTGCCACAGGATTCAGCTAGAGAGGACACCATTGGCTCAGGAACAAGGTTTTTCTTAGGATTCACACAGTGCTTAATGTCTAAAACAAGAGGTATCCATGCTCAAGCTTGCCTAGAAGTTATTCGTTATAATCCAAACACATATTTTTCTCTACTTCTAGATGCAAAAGGTCTTCTTTAGTCATTGACATGTCCAGGAAAGATCCCCTGAACATGATCATAAGAAACACTTTATACATTATTATTACTCTACACAGAGAGATGTGGGATAGCAAAATTTCCACTACAGCATTTCTCCATGAAAATTTTCCTTTTCCTAAAAATGCTTTATTTAATAAAATTAACTCACAAACTGGATAATTTCAAAGCTGTAATGCTCTCGGATGACTATTTCTTGGATGTGTAGATATTACGACAGACACACATCCATGTATTCCTATTTATTTATAAATTACAACCAAAAGGAAGCAGGGCCCAAACATTCTAAACTGATTTAATGCAGAGGTTGGGCACCAGTTTGGAATAATGGGTCAGATCCTCCTGCCAATCCTACCCAGAGGCCAGAAAATGTCAGGGAGCTCAGCCAGCTCCCATAGTTCTGGCAGTGTGTGCTTCACGCATCCCTCACCTCCCCAGTGTAAGAAGGCAAAGAAAGAGTGAAGCCAAGCACACCACACCAGAATTCCAAGAGCCAGCTGAGTCACACCCACCTCTCAAAGCACGGGCTCAGTGCACTCAGTTTCGCCCCCCCCCTTAGGGTTTCCATAAGTCAGAAACAACTTGAAGGCACACAACAACAAGGGAGAGTAAACATGGTTTTCCCAGCATGGAAAATCCCTACTCCTGCTCCACTCCCTTCATGGGGATTTGAGCCAGATTTGGCCAAGGTGTGTGTGGTCCCTTCCTATGACTTAAAAAGCATTGGGAAAAGATTCCAGTGTTCCCAAAGAAAACACTTGCCACTATCCACATTTTCTTGTGCAGACATGCATATTCTTATGTTGTGGATCTTCACAGTTGCAGAGAATGCATGAAATAAGGAATGGAATCACCCAGGTTGGCCCTGCTCCCAGTGCATAGCACCAAATATCCATTCCCTGGGTCACCCCTGCATGCAGCAAGATGGAGAGATCCAATATAAGCTTCACACAACAGGAACCTTGGGGCAATCATGGTTCCCAGTCATGGGAAAGAGCTCTTTGTCCCCAGGTTAATGTGTTGCCTGGTTGGGGGGCTGGCAAGGACCTCAAGGGCCTCGAATATTGTATGATGGGGAGGCAAATCTGCTGTGCAATTTTTGAGCAAAGAAAATCTACCAGATCTACCCAATGGGCCCCTAATGCATAAAAGCAGATGACTCCCTCCATGCCTTTTTTCATCCATATCCCAATCAAAATGGTGACTGGAAATGATAGGAAGTCACTTCTGGTTACCATTTGGGCTGGAATGTAGATAAAAAAAGAAGTGTTTTTTTGTTTGCTTTTGTTTTGTTTAGTTTTGTTTTATTTTGTTTTGTTTTGTGAACTCTTGGGAAGATAAAGCCTGCAGAGCAGCAAGGGAACTGGTCACCACACACATTCTTTCCCCACATTTGCTGAATGAGCCATCTTCAGGGGCATGGCCAACAGGCATAGATAGTTCCACTCCCCCTTTAGACATTCAATACACACAATGAGCCTGTGGAAGTAGGAGAGACATGAGTGCACACTACTACTGAGTTCAAGTTCCAAAGCTAAGGTATGGTGAGCTCTAGATGAAAGTCCTGAACAAACATTAAACTGGACGTTGTGTTCTCATTGACTGCAGATGTTAAAAGAATTTGCACTTAAAACACTCCTCTAATGATAAGTGCTTTCAGGAATACAGTATATTGTTTCTCTAACAACCACTGACTGGAATTCTGCAACCCATTAGCTCAGATAGCAGTTCTTTGAAACCAACAGCTTGACAAAATATACAAAATAGTAAGGTGACCAGAAGAACTTTCATCAGAGCAATTTCTATTTGCAAAGTGTGTCTGTGTGTGTTTTTGTGTCAGAGAGAGAGATGAGCCACTTTAAAATTTAGCAGATGTTCACAGTTCTGCTAGATTTCTTATACACACATTACATTCTCTTTTGGAAGCACATAATCTAATTCTCCCATCTTGGCTTTCAGGCCTCTAGAATACAAATACTCACATACTGTGTCCTTTGAATATCTTTTTTGTGTGCAATTATTTCTTTTACATATTCCCCTTGTTCTCATTAGCTTAAATGGTCCCATTATAAATTTCTATCCTATCCCTACTTTAAAAACATGAAACATTAAATCTTTTTTAAAAAAATCCATAAAATATCTAGGACTCAAACCTCCACAAAGATTGTGGAAATTGTTTCCAGAGCCATGTATTATTTTAAGAGGTAGCAATATGGTTCATTGTAATTCAAGTAAAATCTGTCTCCTTGAAACAAGGTTTCTATAGTGCCAAATTGCTCCCCATAGCCCAACTCTTCAAACCCTTCTTTCTCAAACATGACCAGCTCATCTACGTGCTAAAATTTCATAGCTCCACCAATGTAAAGTGGTGCTACCTAGGGGACAGGTAGCATTTTCAAAAATACTACACAGACTTCATTTCACTCCAAACATACTAAATTTGGTTTCTAACAACACTTCCCACAGTCAACTATCTAGGTGGTTAATGACATGTGTCTCCCAGGTGCAAAGCTTGCCAGCCACACTATGGTGAACATACCAATGCCAAAGGTACCTGACAGCCGAGCCATATAATCACCATAATTGAACAGCAAAGCTTCTCCTGGAACATCCAAACCCAAAGAAACCCTAACCACTTAACTCATCCTGAGGGAACAATGCAGAATTTCAAAATGCCAATTTCTCTGTTAACAGAAAGCTAGTATGCCAAAGAGAAAGGGGCAGGGTATATGAAAGGCTAGTTTTCTATTTTCATTCAACTTCCTATCAGGAGCGTAAGAGTCACAGCCATGAAAAAAATTCTACATCCGCTCTTCTTGTAAATTAGTTCTATGTCTCTCAAATCAAATTCTCTCCAGAAAGACTGTTTAACCTGGAAGAATATCTAGACATGAGAAGATATCTAGAGCACAGTTAAACAAACAAGGGCCCACAATAACACAGATTTTATTATTTTGTACAAGGACTAGAACTTTGCAGATTTTTTCAGTAGAGACCTACATGCATTGTGACATACATAAGGCACTTCCTTATGTTCAGTTATATTATTATTATTACCACTACTACTATAATTATTCTTATCCTGCCTTCCTCCCGACAATGAGACTGAAGGTGGCTAACAACATCTATAAAACAATCCAAGTTGAAAACAATACAAAAGTAAAAATTATGGTATAACTATAACATTTAAAAAGAATTAAACAATTTGTAAGTTAAAAACATTAAACATTAAAATATTAAAATGCATTAAAATATGTATAATGGCAACCTTTAAAAATGCACTGCTCAGCCTTAAAATCCCAGCCCTTGTCAGCTCATAAAAACCTGGTGGCACAAAAATGTTTTAACCTGCTGACCGGAAAAGCAAGGATGGGGCCATCCTGGCCTCTCTGTGGAGAGAATTCCAAAGTCTTGGGAGCCACTGAGGAGGCCCTCTCCCTTGTTCCCACCAAACAAGCCTGAGAAGGTGGTGGGACAGAGAGAAGGGCTTCTCCAGACAATCTTACAAGCTCTACTGGCTCATACAGGGAGATACAGTCCTTCAAATAACCTGAACCCAAGTTGTATAGGGCTTTCTAGGTCAAAATCAGCACTCAGAATTGTGCCTGGAAATGAACTGGCAGCCAGTGGAGCTGTTGCAAAAAAGAAGTTTTGTGCTTCCTGTAGCTAGACCCAGTTAACAATCTGGTTGCAGCTCTTTGGGCCAACTCAATTTTCTAAGCACTTTTCAAAGACAGCCCCACATAGATTGCATTACAAATGGGCTGTAACCAAGGCATGTACCACTGTGCAACTGCTTCCACATTTCTTTTCATGGTGATAACAAATTCACGCACACTCCTTCTACTGAAGTGAACAGAGAAATTATTACAGATGAGGGAGTACAATGGAGCTCTTAGATATGTTGATATTTACTTTAGTTTTCTTTCAGCATTTCTTTCATCATTTTCTTTCAGACAAATGAATGTCATCAATAGGGTTAGCTCAAAAGAGGCATTCTCCTCATCCATCCTCAAGTTTTCACTAGTGCAGTGAGAGATTATAGGAGGCCCTCAATATCCACTGAGGATTGGTTCCAGGACCCCTGTGGATACCAAAATCTATGGGTGCTCATGTCCCATGATATACAATGGCATAGTAAAATGGTGTCCTTTTGACTTGGGTCTGTCTTTGCACTGCTCACTTTCAGATGTGTTTCTAGTGCCTTGTCTTGAGGAGTGGAATCCAATCTTATCGGCCCTAAACACTCTGAAGGCACCAGATCCCATCAGATCTTGTAAGTCAAGCAGGATCAGGCCTAACTATTACTTGGATGGGGGGCTGCCAATGAATACCCGGTGCTATATGTGATATTTCAGAGGAAGGCAATGGCAAACCACCTATGAGTATTCCTTGACTAAGAAAACCGTAAGAAATTCATAGGGTTGCCAAATGTCAACATGCAGCTTGAAGGGAAACATACACACAAATATGAACACAAATCCAAAGACAGTCTTCTCCAGATCAGACCAATGGGTCTTAAGTTAGTTATTACTAACAAAACTCAGTGTTTTCAATGAGTCTATTGTCTTTATTGTAAATCAGGGTGGGGAATGTGCAGCCCACCAGATGCTGTCAGACTGCAACTCCCATAATCCAAGCGTTAACAATGCTGTCTGGGGTTGACAGGTGTTGGATATTTTCAACAGTATCTAGGTTCCCCCCACATACATTGTTTCTTGTTATGTTTCATTTTTGAAACATTTTATGTGGAAACATTCACAAATATTTTTAAAAAAGACCACAAGAGCAATGAAATAAACTCCTTTTAAAATGAAGACATGCTAAATTTTACAGCAAAGAACAAGGTATTGATAGAAATCACTTATCAGCAAAACAAAACAAGATCCTATAATCATGTGTTAATATATTAACAGAAATATAAAACATAATTTTCCTATATATCTAGCCTGTCTTAAGAGAGATGCTTTCTAGGAGGGTTAGCAAGGTAACAGCATCAGCTACATCCATCTCTTTTTCTGGTTTTGGACAAGGTTAAGGCTAGCTGTAGCTTAAACCTAACTTTTGCCTTAGGGAGAAAAAGCACAAGTTCCTAGGCAAGAGGCAAAACTTATGCTTTAATAAATGCAGGGCAGCCATTGTTATTGGGTTTTTCTTTGTCCTAGAATCCTAGGTGAAACCCAACACCTGCTGCTACTAGTAATGATAGACTGTTTTTGAAATCACACTTAACTGATGGTTATGAAAATAAGGCTCTGTTTTGACATTTCCCTTCGCAAAATCTCCATCTTTTAGTCTAACCTGTAAGTGGTTATAGTTATTCATCAGTCTTCACCTTGAAGAAGCAAATTGTAATTCTAAAAATATTTGTTAAAAGGAATATCTTCAGTTGATGATAGAGAAGCATTGTTTGCATTTTAATTTATTTTAGTTCCAGGCTCCACCAGGATGCAAATAACATTCACGTAAAACAGAACCTTGGAATGCCATATAAAAGACATTCCACATTAAATAGATACTGCTGCCTACCATTTCCTGCTGTGGCCCTGCACCATTTCCTGCTGTGTGCGTTTAGAAAATAATAAAATAGTGAGTCTCAAGGACAGTCACATATGAAATGCAGCTGATGGCACCACAGATTACAAATAGTGCAGCCTTTTCAGTCTTGGGTGGTCTGTCACACCAGATTCTAAAGAACTCAAGCAATGAAGCTGCTTCAAGTCATCAGAAAGAGGTATAAACAATGTAGTCCTTGGAGTTCTAGAAACAATGCTTTCAAAAAGTCAGATAGAATAGCACACCATCTTTTTCAGAATATTCTTGAGACAGCCAAAATAGGGAATTTGACAAGCTGAGTCTTAGGCCACAAGGGGTCTTATCAGACATTTAGGCAGGTTAATTTGAAACTAACCTAAAATGAAACTCAACTTTATAGAGCACACGATTTACTGTTAAGCCTTTGCTCCTCCATATTTAATAAAATAAAATAGATTATCTTGTAAACCCTTACTATAATAGTAGTTTTTAAAAATGTGTTTTCTGCAAAGAAAGCTGCAGGGGCTTAATCTCTGAGAATCTTGACTTAACAAAAGTAGACTTAACAGCAAAAATCCTGTATCAGAAGCTATGAGTCATAACTTTATGGTGACGAAGCTATGTCTCTGACATGATACACAACCTTTCTAGTGAATTGTGACAATGCATGTCAGGGCATCCTTCCTGCAGGGTGTAGTGTTGCTCAGTGGAAAGCCCTGTTCCACAACAGGATCCATAGTGCAATGATGGCCACTGCATAACAGAAACCATGGTGCAATGGGCATTGTGGTGGCTATGTTTGTGCAATGGTCCTGCTGTCTCTGCTCCCCTCCTGAGAGCACAAACATTGTACCATGCTGCAATTCAACTTTACATGATTGTAAGTCATTACACTGATATAACTACCTAGTAGGATGCCAGCCAACATTTCTTCCCACATGATTTATTTTGCACTGCTACTTGCACAAACTGAGGGCCCTTTCACATAACACTATATTTCACTTTAACTTCCATGGTGCCATCCAGAGTACTGTTTCTATTGAGGGCAACAGAAATGCCTATCCATATTTTTAAAATACATAACATAAGCAGATACAAGACTAGCTAGCATTGCACTGATTAATTACAGATAATGGAAACATTCAATTGATCATCTTGCAAGATCCTGTCATGAATACTCTGTATATGAAGTAATACTGTACAGTGGACTTACACAATTCCCAAACCAGTTTCATGGCTGACAAAAAAAAAATGAGTGGAGACTAATTTCCCGGCGGGTATGAGAACATCTGTCTTCCATGACTAAGAGGGGAGTAGAATGAACACATATATTAAACTATGTGGAGAAGAGGAATAACAGTAAAATCTATTACAGCAGATTCCTCAGATATATATTTTAAAATGTAATTGGTGCACAATCCACCAGGAAGCTGTGCAAGCCATACTGAAATGAATGTGAGAATGATATTTATACAATAGAACTTCCCCTTGGGAGCACATGAGGCCCCTTTCATACTACACAGTTATAGCCCTATGATTCCTCTTCATCTACTGTGTCAACATTTTATGGAATTCAGAAGTTTGGTGAGGCACCAAAGCTTTCTGGCTGAAAATGCTAAACACCTCTTCTTAAACTGCAAATCCTAGGATTTCATCAGATGGACCCGTGGCAGTTAAAACGGAATCCTATTACTATAGTTATGTGGTGTGAAAGGACCCCTGATTAAGACAATTATTAGTGGATAGCCAAAATTTTAAAAACTGAGTCTTAATAAACATGATGTACAGTGCAGAATACAAATGATCAAAACAGTGCATAATAAAATATGATCTATTACAGCGTACCAACTTATAACCAAAATTTGAATTGTCTATGAATTTACATACAAAGGAAAAAGAGGGGGAAAGCTTCTCCATTCTAACACTACTTAGTGTTTTATGTAGTGCTTGGGATTTTTGGACATGCTTCATATTCTTTATTGCACTAATTTTTACAAATCCAAGGTAAGGTACCTTTATTGTCCCCATGATTGCTTAGAAGAAACTATCCTTAAATGGACTCATCTTGTAGATGTGTTTATAACAGCAACAGCACAAAATCCAGTATTGGCCATCACTGGTTGAAAAACAGACATCCGGAAAACTTCTAGGAGCCCTGGTGGTGCAGTGATTAAATGCCGGTACCGCAGCCACAATGTTGTGAGTTCGATCCTGCAGGGCTCCAAGGTTGACTCAGCCTTCCATAGGTTGGTAAAATGAGTACCCTACTTGTTGGAGGCAGTTAGCTAACACATTGTAACCCGCTCAGTGAGTGCTTTGTGCTGATAAGCAGTATAGAAATATCAATGCTGTTGCTATTGCTAACTGTGACAGGGGCTGAGTCCCCTCCTACTGGTAGCCCTCATATTATCCCAAATCCAATTCTGGACAGCTTGGGGATCCTGTGGAGCTGTTTTTCAGGTGGTATGAAAGGCTGCGAGTGTGAAGGGAGTTGAGGAAGTTCCAGAAGTTAAATCAGCAGAACTCTGTGTCATTATACTATATTGTTTCTCTATAAAATATATAAACCACCTTGGGAGAAACATGGACTATAAAGAATAAACAAATATAAAAAATTTCTATTGCAAGTACAGTTGTCCCGCCGTATTCATGGATTTGGTAGCCACAGATTTAAGTATTCACGGCTTGAAAATATTCTTAAAACAGTAATAATCCAAAAAGCAACCCTTGATTTTGCCATCTTAAATAAGGGACACCATTTTGCTATGCCATTGCATATAATGGGACTTGAGTATTCACAGATTTTGATATCCATGGGGGGTCCTGGAACCAAACCCTAGTGAATATGAAGGGACAACTATATAGGATCATATTGGCTGTTAGGTATGTATTTGCAATAACATATGGCCAAATGCAATAAAATATTTCAGCATATTAACTATGCAGGTCTTTGAACTAATAGTGATTTTAAAAAAAAAAAAGGAAAAAAATCCTAAATTAATTGTTTCAAAATTACCGAAAGGAATATGTGTTGGGTGATACTATGAGTTACAAATGTATTGATACTGATATAACTTATTTTGGCTTGGATCCAAGGGTGTCCTCTATTTGAACAGAGATGGGTATCTTGGGGTCTTCCAGCTATTTTAAATCTGCAACCCCCATCTGCCCTAGCCAATGAAACACTGTGAGTTGCAATCCAACAAGACAAGGACCATGCCTTGTCCACCCTTACACTAATAGAAAACTTCTTTCACTCACAGAACTATTTTTTAATGTAGCCAAGGGTCAGGTCAGTGTGTGAAAATTCTAACAATGGCATGGGATGTGACCTTATATGACCCATGAAAACTGAAGACTCAGGGTCAGGCCTAGAGATCTGGCAACCCTGGGAAGAAACATGGCTATATCTGAAGATTGCTATAGAAGAGTGTTTTCTTTACCTCCCCTGTGAGACACTATCCAGGAGTTCCCAAATCACCACACCCTCAATGTTCCAAACACATAAAGATAAGAAGTCAATGGGCACTGTGATTGTGGAAATTCTACAAGTGATGCATTTATTTTGCATTCTTATTCTGCAAAAGTTTTGAATGCTGCAGCCCTTATAAAATAAATACAAATTAAAAGATTATGAAAGAATAGTGAATCCACAGGAAAGGTTGGCCCATTTTAAATGATGTGGATATGGCAGCAAAGTAAGAAATATAACTGGCCTTTTCCAAAGAGTAAATGACTCCTTGCAAGGAAAGGAAACACAATAAAGATGGAGCTAAACTGTCACAAAGCTAACTAAAATGGCTGACTCACACTAAAATACAGGCTGCCTAAAATATAAACCACCAACTTTAAAGTCTCTTATTAGTAATGAATTTCAAATGTGCAAATTCAGCAAAACTGAATCTAGCACTGAGTCCCAAAGTAAACCAGCTGCACAGAATAAACCACTTTCAAAGTTCCTTGGCCCATTGTAGTGAAATCTGGAACATCCAGATATCCTTAATAGGTCAACACCTGATAGCTCAATTAAATGGCTAACTTTTGAGAGAGGCCCATCTCTTCCCTCACTTCCACATGTAAGCATTTACTCATTGCTGTACTGCTGCTTTGTCTGGCTCTGAAAGATGGTGATCACAAAACACTATCAATTCAGAATAGTTGCAGATATGTTTTCCATCAGTTACAAGATTTATCTATTTTTTTAACTAAATGTAATGGTAAAACATCTTAGAAGAGTCTTGTAAAGCTTGAAAAACACTGAAAAGTATCACCTGACTACTATTAAACACATTGTCACAGTAACTCTGGATAATCTTCTACAGCTGGAAGGGAAAACATATCTCTATACAGTAGCACCCTCACATCCACTGATTCACAAACCGCGGATTCAATCACCTGCAGTTGGTGATGGAGGGGGAGGAATCTCACCTCTCCCGTCCCTTCCCCTGGGAGAGCTCCTGGTCGCCACCGCAGCAATTGTGGGGCAAAGGGGGAAGGGAGGAGCAATCTAGCCTCCTCCTCTTCCCCCTTCTTCCCCACAATTGCCACTGCAGCAGGGCCATGGTGGGGGTGAAGGGGGAAGTGATATAGCCCCTTCCCTCTTCTCCCCTGCGATCGCCGCTGCGGCAGGGCCATGGTGGGGGGGAAGGGGAGAGCGATCTAGCCACCTCCCCTCTCCCCTTCGTCCCTGCGATCGCTGCTGTGGCCGGGCCATGGCTGGAGTGAAGAAGAAAGGGGAGAGTGACCTAGCCACTCCCCCCTTTGTCCCTCTAATCACCAATGCGGGGGAGGGGCATGGTGGGGGAAGGGGGAGCGATCTAGCCTCCTCCCCTTCGCCCCCACAATCGCTGCTGTGGTGGGGCCATGGGGGGAGGGGAGAATGATCTAGCCTCCTCCCCTCTCCCCTTCGTCCCTGTGATTGCTGCTGCGGCCAGGCCATGGCTGGAGCAAAGGAGAAAGGGGAGAGTGATCTAGCCCCTTCCCCCGTTACCCCCACAATCGCCACTGTGGTGGGGCCATGGTGGGGGTGAAGGGAGGGGGAGGAGTGATCTCGTCCCCCCCTTCCCTCGGTATGGCACCTGTCATCGCAGTGGGGCCATGGTGGAGGGGAAGGGGAGGAAGCTAGATAGCCCTCAGGATGGCATTTGCTATTATCCATGGAATTCACCATCCACTGGGGGAGCCGGAACCAATCCACCATGGATATGGGGGTGCTACTGTAATTTGCACAAGTTATCAACTGAGGGAAGTAAGTAGTAAAGGCAATTAATAAATAGCTTGTGAATGGGAAAGGCAATTCATTAAGTGAGCATGTGCTAACTTAGGCTGGAAGATTTGGCAGCACCATAACAAGTGAACCTAACCATGCTTTTTCTTTTAAAATTCTGAATTCAGACACTTGGGACTGTACATAGACACAAAGTATAAACAGAGATTGTTGCAAAGAAACAACAGACAGAACCAGACTATATTTTATTGTTCAGTTCCTGTGGAAAAATAAAAGATCACCATCACTAGCGGGTTTAAATGTCATTTTTATTTCATGGCAAAAGAACAAGAGGAATTTAATTTTTGCCCTGATAATTATACTACAGGCACAGGTAATCTAAACAACTAAACTGTTTTATTATAATTCTATATCACAATTCTACATTTAATGAGCTTTCAACTAATATTAAGAGTATGAAAGAACATGTGCTATGTTCCTGTCATTCTAACATGTCCACAGCTTCTAGTCAGTCAATAAGTGAGAGAAAAGTGTGTACTGGGATAAGGGGCCCCTCTATATGAAGACAAATTTCATTAGTGAGTTTCAGAGCTAGTTAAACTTTCAGATGACATTTAAAATGTTAGTTGAAAAAACACTTTTATCCTGAAAAGAAGAGATGCCGAGAGAAACCAGATGGTGATGAAGAAAAAACAAGCAACACAAGAGCAATTAAATTGCATTCACATGGCTGCAAAAAGAGCTCCAGTTGAATCTTTTAAAGCAAAACAATGGGAAAGGGTGCACATATTTCTGTTCAGACACCTTTGAGTTCAGTGTAAGAAGTCTGGCATGTGGAGAGAACAGACCACATTGATTTCATATTGGCCCCACAAATCATGCAGGAGCAGAACAAAAATATGAATTCGAAGGCTTTCATAGCCGGCATCCATAGGTTTTTCGTGGTTTTTTTCTTGGCTGTGTGGCCATGTTCTGGAAGAATTTATTCCTGACGTTTTGCCTGCATCTGTGGCTGGCATCTTCAGAGAATGTGAATCTTCAGAGAAAGTAGATTTCTCTGAAGATGCCAGCCACAGATGCAGGCAAAATGTCAGGAATAAACTCTTCCAGAACACGGCAACACAGCCGGGGGGGGGGGGGACACAAAAAACCTAAGAACAAAAATACTCCAAGAGTATGGTCTGGTGTTTCAATTAAATAATTCTCCTCAACTTGTCTGATTGTCATTGCTGCTACTACCACTGCAATATGTCCATTTTCCTTTCTAAACATTCCCAAGAATACATACATTTTTATAGATGCTTCTCCAAATATTTGCATTTTGAATTGCACTTTTTTCAACTCGTACACATTTTCCTCCAGATTATACTGTGACTTATATAGTAACTATACAGGCATTTCCCTTAACATGCACATTTTTTTGCACTTTTTCCTAACATATACACTTCTGGGGTGCACATTTTTGGTCAACAAACTTGACCACAGCATTTGGAATAATGCTCATTTCTCAGTGCAACACTGTTTGGGTCAAATTGGAAACCAAACAAAAATAGCCAAGAGATAGGAATTATTTATTTGCCATTAAAATTTCTCTTGTCACGTCTGGGGGCATGTGAGAAGAAGCTTCTTAAGCACTAATCTTAGAAAGGCACGAAATAATGCAATAGGATTGAAACAAAGTGTGAAATTAGCCTAGAAAAATATAGGGAGGGCCTAGAGAGACCACCATTTCTTAGAGATATTCCAACCCTCTTCCATCGCTATTCAATTTTTTTTTAAAAAAAAGGCCTCTAGCCCTTTTATTTAGGAAGTTAAGAAAGGAAAAGTATGCAAGTAACGTTCTTCTCAGTTGCTTGCAAAATGTTAAAATGCACATCCATCTCTCAGTAGTTTGGTGAATACAAGTATGCTCATCCATCAGCAAATACTTTGGGCACTTCACACTTATTTTTAATTGCATAAAGTTATACTACTTCCACTTTGAATTGTGCCCCATTCCCCCTCAAATTGTGAAATAAAGGCTGCATATACAAGAAATGATTATTAATCCAGCATATGAGAAGTGAAAGACAGCACTAGACTGGAACCTACAAAATACATATAAAACATACCAGGGGAGCAAAATACGGTAGTTAAATTCTCTCTCCTATTCTCAGCAGTCCTGGTACTACTTCGCCTCCTGCAGCTGTTATTTGCATTAGTAAAGCATGCATTTATTGGTAGACTCTATATGTAAGCACAGACAATGGAGAGAAGTGCAATGAGAAGTGGAAAAAGAAAGTCGGAAAACAATTATGGTTTTTCACAGCACTAGAAACCCCACCAAGATCTCAGAAATGTTAAGGGTGTGAGGAAGCCACATTAGACCATGGTGCTCATTCTTTCAAAGGGAAAGAGCTCTTGGAGCAGCCAATAAGGAGAGTCAGACTCTCACTTGTATTTCTCTACTTCTCTACTTCTCAAGTGCTGCTACCAGCACTCTCACTCAGATGCCAATTGTGCCCTCCCTACCACTCCTCCTCAGTACCCAGCATCAATAGAAGACACTGGAATCAGAACCAGTGATTCCAGTGTGCATTGGAACATCAGAACCATTTGAGTATAGTCAGAACCCTGTATCCACTGAACCAATATCCATGATATCAGTTATCTGTGGGGCACAAGGACACATATTATATAGTGCTGGGAAAATGCCTAGAGAAGCATCCTCTCTAGACATCTTCTAGGTCCTCCAATACAACTGCATGGTTTGGGTTTGGTTTTTTTTACCAGAAGTCCTTTATTTTAATAGTGTTTACTGTTATACACAGTTTCCAGTATCCACAGTAAGTCCAGGAACGGAATCCTTGCGGATACGGTGGTCCGACTGTACTGTTTCCCTGCTATAATCAATGCAACACAATGGCTCATTCGTGAAGCATCTGAGCTTGAGGAAAGTGCATCAAAGCCTCATCATGCCCTATCTCAAGTAAAAACTGGATACCTATTCTGTATATTGGAATGGAGAAAAAAAGTGAACAAACAGATCTGGCTGCTTAAGAAATATCTAATTTATACTCTAAGGCAACTAGGAAAATACATCAATAGCTTTTAAAGACCTTTATTTTTAAAATGTCAGGAACAAAAGGCAGGAAAAGAAAAACCATTGCTCAGCCACCTATTGGTTGTAAATAGGTAAGACAGGGTGGTTTTAAACTAGATGCAAGGATGGGAACTGTAGCACTCTCCAAATGTTGTAGGACTGCAACTCCCAGAATTCCTCATCAACAGCTGTGCTAGCTAGGACTTAAGGGGACTATGGTCCAACAAGATCTGGAGGGCCTTACAGTTCCAATGCCTGGACTAGAGGGAAGTAGATTCTCTTGCAAAGAGAATACATTGCCTTGAAAGGGTGTGGAATGTCTTCCTTTAAAGGTTTCTGAGAAGAGACAGAAAAGCCATCTGGCAGATGTATCTTAGGTATAGGATATCCCACTGCTAGAAAAATCCCAGATGCCTGAAAATTCAGTGCTGATGTCTAGGCAACTGACATGCTTTCCCAGCTGTGGAAGTTCTTGCCTTAAGGTAAGCTGTTCTTGATGATTTACTGAAACTCATCCAAATTTCTGAATCTGGATGCAAAGCAGGCATGCAAAACTATCAGACCAAAAGGGACTGGACTGTTTTTAGATAAGCACTTATAACCTCTTGTTGCTGAAACAGAAACTACGTGAAATAAACACATTCAGGGGTAGTCATGTTGATCATGCAGCAAAACAAAATCCAAAATCTACCAAAATAAAAAAAGAGGGGGTTGATTTCTTCACAGCAGGAGTGAGCATTATACTTTGTTGGACTGCAACTCCTAGCATTCCTCATCATTAGCTGTGCCGTCTAGAGCTGCTAGGAGTTAGACTTACAATACCTGGCGGGCAGCATAACTCCTACCTCTGCTTTACAAGAAAGAAAACAGGCCATAGGAAATAGCAACCAAGTGGAATCAACCCAAGCCATAAAACCTTGCAGGGTTTTTTTTAAAAAAAGTAATGAAGAGACATGAACTCAGAACAATGATGAAGAAGTTCATTACATTTGTGCTTAGCTACCTAATTCACAACTCCTGAATAAATAGTTAAAATGAAATCACTTGTGCATTTAAATTCACATTTTCCTAGAATTTTGTAATATATTCTTCACTCAGAAAATGCACTCTAAATGCATACCTTAGAAGAAAATGAGAATAAAATGCAACTATTACTGGACACAAAAATGCGCAGCATAAAGAGAAATAGCTTGTCAAAATACATATATCAGAAAATGTGTATATCAATGCACACATTAATAAATATGTATGGGAATACAGGAAATTGCCTTCTGTTGAGTCATATCACTGATCTATGCAGCCGAATACTATCAGAGCAGCAGCCCTCCAGAGCTTCAGGCAGGATTCTTACCTGGAGATTTCTTGTACTATATGCAGCACCTTCCATCTAAGAATAATAAAGCTTGACAGATAAAACCAGGTGTGTTCAACTATGTGTCCTTACATACATACATTTTCATGCAGCCTTTTTTTAAAAAAATGGACAAAGAAAACTTAAGGTTTGGAAACGGGGGGGGGGGATGAGTGGAATCAAAGTTGATAAATTCACCCCTCCCTAGATCAGAGACATGGGCTCTCTTTCATTGCTGTTTTTAGCTCAGTGTATACACTATGTCATTTTTATATACTGTACATAGCATAGCAATTTCATTCTTTAAATATATAGCATACTATTCATAAGGATAACAAGTCAGAAGGATAATCACATTAGTCAGAAGGATAATCATTCCTACAACATTCTTCTGCTATCTATGCCCTCCCACAACACTTAGTATGGTGTCATTCTTTCCTAATTCTCTTTATCTTCTTAAGCAATCCACTCAAACTCCTCTAAAACAGAACGCATTATTAAAGTTCAGCAGTTGGAAAAAGCTGTTAATGAAAGCACTGTCTGTGAAAAAATTGGTAAACTCTAGTGGAAAAATAAATGCATGAAATCAACTTTATTAAGTTAAAGGTTACCAGGGGGTCAGCTAGATGGGAGAATTTGTCACGAAAAATAGCAACTTGCCCCTGTCTCGCTGCAGACTCCATTTGTGCCCACGACTCATCCAAACAGTTACTGAAAATGAGAAGTTGCAATTTAGCTGTTCACAAGGAGCAGCACCAAATAAATGGTGGCCCCGAGAAAAAACCTGGTTGCTGAAGGGCAATTTTCTGCTAAAAGAATGCCTTCATTCTCTCAACGATTGTGCCGACCAAAAAATAATAATAATAACAATGGTGGCTCCGGCACCTAGAGCTCTCCCCTGTAAGCCACACTCCTGAGGTCCGACCAATCAGATTTCAGCCCTGGTGTCTTTCCCTTTTTAAACTGATTGATCACACAACCAATTATGTGCAGTTTCACAGACTTTTTTAAAAAAAGATTGCTAAAAACAGCGAAGGCTGTTATTGTGATCTTCTTGGAGTTTTTCAGATTTTTCAGCCCTCCTCCTTCTGAATATGGTGAATGTGGGCCATCGTCCGTGAGGACCACTAGCATTCTTAGCAAGTTCTTTGAGGATTTTTTTCATTGTGTAGTCAACCCCCAGATTTTGGCCTGAAAAATAGATAGATTAGTAGAAAAGACTTAGAAAAGTGAGAACCAAAACTGTTAAAAAGCAAAACCAGTCAAAAGGTGCACAAAAAAACCACTGCTACACCAACATAAATTCTTACACATGGTTAACAGGAAGCAGAGGAGAAATGTAGTGAATATTTTACTGCTCTTGATGCTTCACAGAAACTACGAAAATCTTTGAAAGACTTTGGTGGATTGTTTTAGGAGTGGGGAGGATATGGGGACAGATGGGCCTTTGCATTCCTTCTCATTATCAGGAGCTCCCACAGTCACTTGCTGAAGTCTTCTTCCAATTCACCGTCCCAGTGATTTAGGTAAAATTAGTATGAGCTTAAGCACCACCTAAACCTGTACAACTCCATTTAAAAAAAAAATGTATCAAGCAACTGTTCTGAGTCCCTTGACAAATAAATACTGCTTCTGTATAGAAAAAATCCATAGGATCATAGAATCATAGAGTTGGGAGAGACCACAAGGGCCATCCAGTCCAACCCCCTGCCCTTAAGAAATACACAATCAAAGCATGACCAACAGATGGCCATCCAACCCTATTTAAGAACCTCCAAAGAAGGAGACACCACCACACGCGGAGGCAGTGTATTCTACTTCTGAACAGCTCTTACTGTCAGGAAGTTCTTCCTAATGTTTAGATGGAATCTCTTTTCCTGTAGTTTGAGTACATTGCTCCGTGTCCTAGTCTCTGAAGTAGCAGAAAACAAACTTGCTCCAGCCTCAGTATTTATACCATATTTATACCATCAAATAGAAACAAAGAAATCTGTTCCGCTAAGTGGTAAGAAATGATGGGAAAGCAAACACGTGTGTGGTTACCTTTATCACATGTACTGTGCAGACGTAGCTTGACTGCACAAATTTTTTATCCCTGTAAGGTTTCACAGGAAGAGACTGGCAAAACCACCTCTGAGTATTCCTTGCCTAGGAAAACCGTATGAAGTTCATGGGGTTTCCATAAGCCAAGAGGCGACTTAAAGGCACATATATACACAAGGTGCAAGACAAGTGTGAAGGTGCCCAAAAGAAGCCAGCTCAAGAACAAAGTGTTTTTAAAGCTGTTCCAATACTAAATTAACCAAAACTTTACACAACTGACTCACACTTACAGAAGGTTCACATATAACTATAGACTGCTCATCTGGTCTCTTCCCATTTCCCTATCATAAACTAAAATAAGAACAGAAATATTTCTTCATATAAGCAGACCACCCAAAAAGTGCTTTACTGAACAGACTGAACATTTGGTTTCACTAGAGGAAGTACGACTTTTAAACTCATTGAGTAGTTTAATATTATTAACCTATTAATACCAAAGGACTGAAGGAAGAAACAGACATGCAAAACCTTGGTGCAATACTAAATATCTGTGAGGCTTACAATGAATAATGGAGGGGGGTGTAGGGTCAATGACAACAATTATGCAAGGTTCCCCCCTCCTCAAGACAGATTGAGAGCTGAAAGACCAAAATGGGACTGAGAACACATAGCACTGTAAAGATGTAAACTCATCAGGCCATGTTTAAAATGCTCATGCCTACAAAACCAGAAATGGCACTAATCAGACTTTTAAATACACACGGAAGCTATTCTCTTTTCCTTTCCATTTCTTATTCAGAAATGTCATTATCAAAACTAAGCACTAATGGTAAATGAACATGAAAGGGGGGAAGATTAACAATGAATGCTGAGTAACATAACAGTTAAATAAAAAGCTGTGAAACCATTACAAATTCAATTTTATGGGTTCCACATCTTTTGCTGTCAGTATATGATTAGAGCTCTTCAAGAGGGCCCTGTTTAAAACAAATCATCTTTTTTTGTGTGGTCAAATATTTCTATACAAAAAAAAAAAGTCTGAAGAAATGAAACCATGGCTTAGACTAACATTTGTATGATGATAAGCCAATCTAGACTTCAACGATGGTGGAAATATTTTACATGGCATGTTCCATACAATCTCAAATAATAGGCCCATTAGTTCAATGTGCACACATGCGAAACATTTTCAAATCCTGTGATAATCTTGTTGTAACTTATTATCCTGAAATATTGGTCAATGATTGAGAGACAAAGGAAACGTGTGATGTTGGTCAAGAATCTGTTTTTAAGAGCCTCCATTACCCAATACTGGCTGAAGTCCAGTTCAAGAGAACAAGCTATAGGCTATCCAATATTCTTCAGGGACAAGGCCTGGTGGCTTCTTCAAGCAAAGGGCTGAATCAGCTTTGCCACTTTGCCAGATAGCAAGGGTTCCTCACTTTCCTCTAAGCAGCCCTTAAAAGTTTAGAGCAGTGATTCCCAAACTTTGGTCCTCCAGGTGTTTTGGACTTCATCTCCCAGAAACTCTAGTCACCTTGGCCAACTGTCAGGAATTCTCAGAGATGAAGTCCAAAACATCTAAAGGACCAAGGTTTGGGAACCACTGGTTTAGAGCAAGGGTTTTCCCCAGAGTGTCCAAATGTTCCCAGAGTTCAGGTCCCAGAATTCTTGACCATTGGCCGTGCTGGCTGGATAACACGTGGGAACTGAAGTTCAGCAACATCCAGAGCCTCTCTAGTTGAGAACCACTACTCTAAAGCAGCGCTGTTCAAAGTGGTGGTCCATGGGCCAGTGCTGATCCACAAGCCATCAGCTGCCATCAGCTACAGGTATGGTGCTGGTCTGTGGCACATTAAGGAAAAAAAATAATTGCCAGTCTCTCAGATGAGGTAGCTTGAGATGCCCTGCTCTAGAAAGTATCCATTCAGATACAGCAAAAGCTGGAAATTAGCTCTCATTTCAGACATAACCCACAAACATCCTGTTTATACAAGCTTACAGCAGTGTGCATGTAAAGCATCTTTATCTTCACCATGATCTGAATCCACCCTTAAGCACTGAAAAGCAAAAATTGGTGTTTCTTTCCATGTTCTGAAGTTCCTCCAAGCATAGAGGGTCTCAGCTGTCAATTTAAGCTGATGATCCTGGAGGACATTCTTAGTTATTGTGTATCACAAGTGAAGGATTTAGAAAAATAATTCTTTTGTATAACATCTATCATCCAAGCACATTCATAAGTTACTACAGATAGGTAGCAGAAGCCTATTAAAATTGTTGTTGTGTGCTTTCAAGTCAGTTCCGACTTATGAAGATCCTAAGGCAAACCTATCACAGGGTTTTCTTGGCAAGATTTCTTCAAAGAGGGTTTGCCACTGTCTTCCTCTGAGGCTGAGAAAGTGAAACTTGCCCAATGCCTCACCCAGTGTGTTTCCATGGCCAGGTGCGGATTTGAACCCTGGTCTCCCTCCTAGTCCAACACTCAAACTACTATGCCACATACACAAATGGTAAAAACATAATGCTATTTTCTCAATTAGAAAATGTCCAGATTATAACAATTATGGTTCTTACTTCCTACAAATCAAAAGACTTTGCTTTTCCCTTTGTAAAGGTTAACTTACAATAGTCCTGAGCACTTAAATAGATCAATTTCCATAAATGTGTGTTGGGGTGGGGGTATATTTTATCTTCACTTGAGGCCTATATGAGAGGGGGAAATGTGGACTGATGCATACTAAAGCATAATCAAAGCAGCTTCTATTTGTCTTAGTGGTTTTGTGGCAAAACCGCAGGCATGCCTGCAGATCAAGATGGAGAAGCGAATTACTCGTGTTTTTATTGTCACCAGTTGCTGTTGACAAACAGATTTTTTTTAAGCGTATCCAATGTCCGAAAGTGTGATATTCCACCTAAATAAATCTTTAAAAGAAAAATGTTGTTTCATCACCTGAGTGCACGATTGTTAAAGTGAAAATCCAAAATGGTGGTTTCGGGCGCTTGTTAGCAAGCTCCACCCTTTGCCTACTTCCAACCAACCAGCTTCCATTTCTGCTCTTTCATAAATGCAAATCCAATTGTCCAAATGAGTGACAATGTGCATTCTTTATGGAGCTTTTTTAAAAATATGGGGAAAACTGTGAAGGCTTTCCTGGTGGAGTTTATGGTGGATTTGTTTCGCGCGCCCCCACTCCTTCTGAATACTGCAATCTGATGCAGAATGCCATTAGGACAGGCAGGATTGCAAACGAATTCTATGAGGATTATTTTGACCATTAAGACAACCCCATATAGTTTGAAGCTCCCTTACTAGCTGCCTTAACTAGCAACTCCCTCCGAAAAACGCTTTACATCACATTTTAGAGACTAAATTGACCACAGAGTAAAGATATTTTTATCACTTCCTGTTAACCACTATACTATGACTAACACAGGGCACTTAATCATAGAACCAAACATTAAGTCATTCGCTACAGAAGAGAAAATTAAATCAACTGAATTCATTTTTGGTTTTGTTTTTGTTTTTACTTCCTTTCTTTTCGGAAGGCAATGTAAACTACAAACACTTTCATAGCCAAAGGCCAATAAGGGAGGATAATGACGGAATAGTTTAAACAAAAACATTGGTTCTTTTTTTTCCCCTGGAGACCCATTGCTCCATTCCAAGTCATGGTTTTAAATTAAAGACATTTGTCAGGCAGCAATGCATCATCCCCTTTGGACATTATTCCAAATCATGGAACTACTATAGCCTTCAGTAGAATTTGTCAATCTCTACTGAACAAGGCCGTCTTCTGTCTAATCTCTGATTCAGAATAAGTAGAGGGACAAAGCATGGTTGTTCAAAGATTAAAAACAGGAAAATATGAAATCCTTACAGCATGATATTAAATAAAGGCCAGGGAGAATGGGTACTAGAAAAAATAATAACTTGTTAAAGGATGCCTACTCACGAAGCTTTTAAATCAATAAGTACTAAGGTATAGAGTTAACTTATGGCAATGAAAAGTATTGGACAAGTTATGTATGATAACACAACATTAGTTGTGAAGTTGAATGGAATATAGTAAAATTAAACATCTCTTTTGACAAGTAGAACTGGGGAAGTTATTTTTATTATATCAATTTAAAGTAATGTCAAATATTTGTTATGCATAGAAGCTGTACAAGTTTATTGAAAAGTATTATCGTAAGAAGATAGATTGAGAAGATGTGTGATTAACGGGTACATGAATGGAACTGGAATGTGACATTTTGGGTTGTATTATTACTATGTTTGAAAAAACGGAAATTAAGACAAGAATATGATTGTATGAATGGGGTTGAGGAATCATATTTTGAATAGTTCAAATTTTTTTCTTTTTTGTTAATTTTCCTTAATAAATATATACTAAAAAAAAAAGATTAAAAACAGGAGTCAACCAAGGTCAGCTCTGGTTAGTACATTGACACTGCCAATGAATACTAGGTACTGTAGGCTGTATTTCAAAGGAAGGAACTGGCAAAACCAGTTGGCCCTCCACATTCATGCAGGTGCAGACACACACACACACACGAAAGTGGAAAAACTGAATATTTTTGGGACGCCCTTGAGGGTGGTGAGATCCCAGGAAGATGGGGGAGAGAGGGCATTGCCACTGTGGTCCCCTGGAGGCTTGCTTGCTCACCCTCCCTGCCTCTTTCTCCTGTAGCTGGTGTGTACATGGAGGCAAGGAACCCAGGAGGGCAGCAAGGAAGGGCAAGAGGCCTCTTTCTCCTGAGTGGCAGGGAGGCCACAAGGGCAAGTGAGAAGCAAAGCCCCTTCCCCCACTCTGCTGAGCACAGCTACTGCTGCCACCATGTTCTCTGGGGGCTTGGTTGCTTTTCCTGCTTCTTTCTCTGCCCGCCCACCCACCCAGCTTCCCTCTTTCTCTGCCTGCTGCCTTGTCTCTTTCTCCCATCTTGGGGCACACATGGAGACGCTGGGTCAGTGAAGAGAAGGAGCCAAGGAGGAAAGCTGGGGTGAGCAGTGGGGAGGCCACAAGGAGCACAGAGGGAGCAGAGCCCCTTCCCTCCCTCTTGTCCTGAGCACCACCGCTGCTGCCTCTGGACCAGCTGCCAGGAGGAAGAGCTTGAGCTGAGCAGGCAGGCTGGCTAGTGGAAGAGGACATCTCCTGCATCCAGCCACCTGCCTGCCCCAGGCCAAACAGATTCCCTCCCTTGTTGGCTAACCCAGGTGTCTTTCCATAGGGACCCTCCTTGTCTTTCTCTCGTTTGCTTTCATCCCTTCTTCCTGTTCCCCTCCAGACAAACTCATAATCAAATCCATGAAACATAAACCTGCAAATGTGGAGGGACCACTGTGTTCCTTGCCTAGGAAAACCCTATGAAATTCATGGGGTCACCATAAGTAGAAAGGTGACTTGAAGGCACATACATACATGTACATACACACACATAGACATAGACACACAAAGGATCACTGCATCCCAACTACAGTCATGACATTTTTTCAGTTAAATTGACAAATATATGCCATTCCCTAGTTTCTTTTAAAAGTAACAATAATAATTATTGTAACAAATTTAATTTCCTACCAGCTAGCATTAGCAATGCTTAATTACATTTCTTTTAGCTCATCAATTAAACTAAAGAAATTAAGTGGGTTTTAATACAATATTCCAAGGTATTCCTGGGACCTCTTGCATACTTAGTAACTGACCTATTTACATCTTCTAAGCATCCTCTAGGTCCTCCAATGCAACTCTATGGTATGTTTTTACCAGGTCCTTTGTTTTAATAGGGTTCGCTGTTACCGGTGGTTTCCTCTATCCGCAGTAAGTCTGGGAACCGAACCCCGGCAGATACGGGAGTCCGACTATATATTGATTTACTGTGATATAATGACATGTTTGAACAGTTTACATTAAAACTAGGTGTCTGCGTCCATAGGCTGATAGATAAGCATATATAGTCTGCCCTCCATATCCACGGACTCTGTATCCACAGATTCAACTATCCACAGCTTGAAAATATATATATATTTTTAATCCAAAAAGCAAACCTTGATTTCCCCGTTTTACATAAGGGACGCCACTTTACTATGCCATTGAATATGAGACTTGAGCATCCACAGATTTTGGAACATTACTGTTTCTACTGTTCTCTCTACCAGCTAGAGCAAGGGTGGACAAACTGTACTGCCTATGGATCCTATTGTGGCTCTCCAGCCACAGCTTGCTGCAACTCTATTCCTCCCTCCAAAAAAAATAGTAAATTGTACTCCCACAAGCTTGAGGAACATGGTTTAATATATTTAACTGATTTATATCCAACCTTTCTCCTGACATGGAACCTACATGGAGTCATGTAGCACAGTACAGCTAAAAATCTGATAATAAAAGTTATACAGTTAAATAAGCTCTCTTATTAAAACACTAAAACTGTATAAAAGCACTTAAAAGTACAACACAGAGAGACCCATTAAAATACCCTCTTGCTCAACCAGTTAATTGCCAAATGCCTGTTTAAATAAAAAAAGACACTTGTTGGTGGAAGGAGAGCAGGGGTGGGGTGAACAACCTAGCCTTCTGCAGAAGAGAATTCTGGAACCTAGGATCAGCCACTGAAAAGGCCCTCCCCCTTTCTTCATCAAAGAGGCCTGTAGCAATGGCAGGACTGAGAGAAATCTCTCCTGCAACGGATCTTTAAGACTTGGGCAGCATCACACAAGGAGATAGGGTCTTTCAGATAACTTTGACCCAAGCTGTATAAGATTTTACAGGTCAACATCAACACTTTCAACTGTGCCCAGAAACAAACTGATAGTCAGGGAAGCTGTTTCAACATGGAGATTTTGCATTCCCTACAACCAAACCTGGTCAGCACTCTGACAAAAACGTTTTTTACAATGTTATCCTGCACGTAGGCCTGTTTTAAGTCTGAAAACCCTTTTTATAACATACAAACTGAGCTGCTTACCTTCCTTCTTTAGGAAAATTACCCCTAGCTATCCCTATGAATTTTCTCACTACACTCAGCTAGCTCAGTGCTGTGATTCAACTGTGATCCAATTCGGATGAAACATATTCTTGGGTAGGCTCCTGAAATCTAGATGTAATGTATTGTTGTTGTTTTTCTGCCTTCAAGTATTTTCCAATTTACGGCAACCTTAAGGCGAACCTGTCATAGAGTTTTCTTGGCAAGACCTATTCAGAGGAGGATTACCACTGCACTTCTCCAGGGATGAGACACTATGAGTTGTCCAAAGTCACTCAGCCAATTTCCATGGCTGAGTGGGGATTTGCACCCTGGTCTCCCAAAGACCTAGTCCACAACTACAGTAGGACCCCCATATCCACTGATTCATTATCCACTGATTCAATTATCCATGGGACACAAAACAGCACACCTACTATAGTCTTCCTAGAAAAATGTTCTCTCTAGCCATTTCCAAGGTTCTCCAAGGCAACTCTACGGTATTTTAAACCAGAAGTCCCATTATTTTCAATGGTGTCTCTTATTATCCACGGTTCTCAGTATCCACGGTGGGGCCCAGAACCAATCTCCAGTGGATACAGGGGTCCTACTGTATGCTACTAAAGGGTTACATTTGATTTCAGATTACATACTTCCACAGAAATTTATCCCCCCCCCAAAGATTCATTTAACAAGAAGCCTTTACAAAATCCCAGTCTGCTGCCTCTTCATAGTGTCGTTATCCTGGGTTTTCGATAGCTATGCTTGTAACACACAAAGCTCTGGCAGGTTCTACCAAGTTAGCAAGGGGAAGGGCCCAGGCATGAAGCTCATAGCAGAATTTTCTGAAAGACCCATCACCAGCTCATGATTTGGCCTCAGCAACCATGAACACAATATCATACAGAAACGAAATAGCCGATCTGCAAGGTATTCAATGAAAAGAAATGAAGAATTTTTGCCTCTCTGACCCACAGAAAGAGAGAATCTTACATGAAAACGTGAGTCCAGAGCAGCTGCTTGAAAAGCTTATATGTAGAACCTTAAACCAGTGGCTCTTAACCTTTTCTTTACCAGGGACCCCCTTTAAATATCTTTTGTTGCTGTGGACCCCCAATATTTAACTCAAGATTTAATAATAATGATGATGATGATGATGATGATGATACAATTACACTATCCATTAAACCTTCCCTCAGAGGCACTGAAGGGGGAGGGAAAACTTTTCTCCTGTTTCTTCCTGCAAGTTTGTCCCTGGAGCAGATTGAATGGCAATGCACAGGTGAAACCAGCCAGCCAGCTAACCTTCGCCTTGGTTCAATCACATGGCAACTCCACTGCAGGGAGGAGGTGGGCCAAGCAGCTTTCAAGCCTTTGAGGACCCCCTGTGAGGACACCACGAACCCCTCGAGGTCCACGGACCACAGATTAAGAACCACTGCTCTAAACCACAGAAAACTGATCCACCACCCCTTTTGAGAGGTATAGAAATCACCTTCCAGTATTCACTGGCAAAGTACTTGACAAATACATACAAGCTGTATAGGCACACAGTGGCAAATGCACTCAGCAGAATTTGCTCAGCACAGGAAAAGGGTTCAAAATTTCAAGCATGGTGACTAGCCATCACACGCCAGAAGGTCCCCTGAGAATAATGAAATTTTATAATTTGAACCTTTTTTGAGAACTACAGATTTTTTTTAAAATGTCTGCTTCCACACTCACTATTTTGAACCTGAAAAACATAATGCATGATCTTCACATCACAAAAAAATAAAACATTTTCTTGGATAGTTTTATGATTCAGTTGGACAGTTATATAGCCTGTGTTGAAAAGTCAACTTTCACACTCAATTAATCCCAACTCCAACCTACTACAGAGCCATGGCAGAATTTATCTTCTCTTTATACAGCATGCAAAGCCATTCTAGCTAAATACACAAAAGTATTTTTTAAAAAAAATAATGTCAAGGCATTAAACTGGAAAAAGCAAGGAAATTTAGTTAGACCAGCCAGTTCATTGTGAGATAATACTTACCAGATGAATGTTAGTAAAAGGCTTAAAACTACCGTACTCTAGTAGGACAAGCAGAATTGGCCTAGAGCTACCGAAGAAAATGTTTCAGTTACAGCTATTAGGAGATGTTTGGGGGAGTTTTCTGGTATAGAAGTACACAGGCTTTTAAATTTCATACAACTCTTGAACAGACACAAATCCAATGGCCCCTCCATCATCTGATGCCTGTCCTATAAAATGGGGAGAGCAGAAGGTAATTTCCTTTACCTTCAACTCTTTCCAGCATAGTAATGATCAGGAAATAAATACCAAAAACATCTTGTTATCTGTCCACCCTATTACTGAAGCTATTTTAATATCCCAACCAGTAAAGCGGGCCCTCCTTATCCACGGGCGTCGAATCTGCAGATTCAAGCAAGCACGGAAAACTGTACCCCATGCCCAAAATGGTGGCGACATGTACGTGAACTCGCTCGAGCATCTGGATGTATGTCATCAATATTGAAATATATAGGACTAAACTATTCACATTTTTTGCTATGTGGGGGGTGGGGTCCAGAACCAAACACCTGAGGATACAGAGGCCCGCTGTATTCTTTTTTTAAAAAAAAAAAAATTGTTTATATTGCACATTTTTTTAAAAAATGTAGTAATCAGCATCAATTGACCTGCAACATGTAACATGCTAAAGATATGTAATAAATAAACGTATCTCATCTTACAGAAGATTTGCCAATTCAAAAGTTTAAAGCAGATCTGTGAAGTAAAAAGTCATGTTCTCACAAACTGGTACAACAGAATTCTTCAGAATCTGAGTTTGTTGTTCACAAAAAGAAAAGAACACCACCCAATTACTCCCACATGGGTCCTCCTGCAAACAAGATCATCTAAACCAGGAACTTTTAATATTACCTATGAACCCAGATCTTAACTTGTTGGGGTTTTTTTATCGAACAAACCCAGATTCAAAAAACTAACTTCAACCCTGGCTTGTTAGAAAACTGACAAGTCTGGAGTTTGATGTGAAGTTGAAAGCTTTCACGGCTGGCATCCATAGGTTTTTTCTGGGTTTTCTGGGTTGTGAGGCCATGCTCTAGAAGAGTTTATTCCTGACGTTTCACCTGCATCTGCGGCTGGCATCTTCAGAGAATGGTGCCATGTGTATGTGTGTGTGGGGGGGGTTATAAACTGTGAGTCCCTGAAGAATATTAGCATGTAAATTTGTGTATTCAGTTGTTGGATGTTCAGTTCAGATGTAATGCTACATTCTTCTGCCTGGGTAAGTTAGCTCAACCATTCTCACTTTCAGAAGGTGCCAAGTGGGAGTGACTGAGCAGAGTACATCAACATACGTGCCTATGAACAATAAACCAGGATTCTGAAGAATCCTGGCTTAAATTTTTGTGAAAATGCAGCCAAAAACAAAATAGTAGGAGTGCAGGTAGTTGCCTTATCAGAAAAAGATCTCTACAGATACAGAAGCTTTTACATAGCAGAAATTTTTCCTCCTTTCAAATCTAAGTTTAAAAATCAGGTATAAAGATCATGCAAATATGATGATATACCACAGACATCTAGCAAAGGTAAGAATGGTGAGACAAGCTAGAACATTTTTGGTGGGCTAATACCACCTGCTGACTTATTTGCAAGGGCTGCAAACTGTTTTGCAACTTATAAAGGTATCATATGATTGTAAATGAAGAATGCATTCAAACAAAGGCTTGTTGTTAATTACATCCCCTTCCTTAAAAACCCCAGAGTTGTAATTTGAATCAAGCAAGGAGATAACCTGCAGACAGAATCACATGAGCAACATCATTTTATCTCAATAGAAGAAAGTCCTTCAGAACCTGTTTTCTTAATTTATCGATTTCAAGTAATGGGAGACAGAAAGTTCTGGTTATTTTTCTGCTCCTAGTACAATATTAAATTTAGCACATGTTAAGCAAGCACTATTTCATTTCCTATGCCATGTGATCCCCCAAGATCTTGTTTTTGAAAAAAAAAATGTTTATTGCCATTATTCCAAAAAGAATTGGAAGTAGATTTTCCTTTTTTCCAGGCTGTGAGGCTGTGTTCTGGAAGAGTTCCAGATTCTTCCAGAACACTGCCTCACAGCCCATGAAAAAAATGAAGGAAAATCTATGGATGCCGGCCGTGAAAGCCTTCGACTTCAGAACTGGAAGTGATTGGCTGTTATCTTCCCACTGCTAGAGCTGAGATCACAACCTCATTCTTTCAATGCTAGCTTAGAGAAAAGAAGTTGCAGCATCATATGCCTATGCATTTTTTCTGAAGAACTTAGTTCCCAGTCAAGTAAAGAGGCATGCGCATGTGTGTGTACCTTAGCTGCCTGCTGACTTATGGTGACCCCATGAATTTCACTCCTTATTAAATAGAAATAAGTCTCATGCTGCCCTCTAGAAGTTGTTGAACAGCAAGTCCAAGCAGCCAACACAGCTAGTGGTGAGGAATGCTGTGAGTTGCAGTCCAACAAAATCTGGAGAGCCACATGATTCCTTTCCCTGTTATTAACCCTTATCAGGCAAATAGGGAGGCCCTTCTCTCTGTCCCACCACCCTCACAGGTACATCTGGTGGGAACTCAGGAGACGGCCTTCTCAGTGGCTGCTCCCAGGCTCTGGAACTCCCAGCCCAGAGAAGTCAGATTGGCACCCTCCCTGCCTTCCTTCCAAAGCCAAGTAAAACTTTCTTGTTTCGGCAGGCGTTTTACTGATCTCTGCTAATCGCTATGATGATGATGATGGTGGTGGTGGTGGTGTGTGTGTGTGCAATGTGCGTATGCGTTTTTAATTTTAGCTGGTTTTAACTTTTTCGTTGTTTAATTGTGTTTTATTTATTTTATTTATTTTATTTAGGTATTTATACCCCGCTCTTCAGCCACAAAGGCTATCAGAGCGGCTTACAAATTGTTAAGCAACAGCAACTTACACATCTACACTGCATTAAGCAGTTTCCAATGCGTGTTAGCTAATTGCCCCCACAAACCGGGTACTCAATTTACCGACCTACGAAAGGATGGAAGGCTGAGTGAACCTTGGAGCCCGCTGGAATCGAACTTGCAACGTGGTGACTTGCAGTACTGGCATTAAACCACTGCACCACCAGGGCTCCCTTTTAACTTTCATATTTTCCCGATTTTAACAATGTGTTTTTATTGTACACTGCTTTGAGTCCTAAATTTGGGGGAAAGAGGGATATAAATAAAGATAATAATAATAATAATAATAATAATAAATTTAATCCCCCAGTTGCATTTCAGTTCTTGAATTCACATTTAACATGACTTACAATTTACATTTAACATTTAACATGACTTACAATATAATTATTATACTACATTGTCACCTGAAGAGATACAAACAGTATGTCTGAGTTTCATCTACCCATTAGGTTCAATATTTTTTAAAAAATAAAGAAAAGCTGAGACAAAAATTTGTTACAACAAATTTAGTACTGTGTCCATTACTTTTTTCTTTTTCTTTTTTTCCTTTCTTTTTTTCAAACAAAGAAAACTACTCAAAACTAATGTTCTACCTCATATAAAGATATGTTTTCTGGCTCTGGGTATGTATTGGTAATATGTAATACCCTTCATTCCTCACCTATACACACTCCTATGCACTGGGGTCATATTTATACCAATCGTACATTAGAATTTTCTTTAGGACTGAGTACAGTAATGTGCTGCATCACAATAAAAATCAACACTGTCACTACAAAATAATTTAGATAAAAATACATAGGTAAAAGCAGAAGTTACCATAAATAATAAACCATACAGGAAAATGTCTTATAGAAGAGAGGGCACCATGCCCTTACATGATAACCTCTCCAGGTCTATGACTACACTCACCCACCATCTGAAAGCAAGAATGGACCAGTACTACTGCCAAGATTTGGAGAATCCACAGATAGAGAGCACCTTTAGGTCTTTAACCCAGAAGAAATGGCATATGCTAAGTGACCATTCCTACACATTGTCTGCAACCTTCTTTTTGTGCCCCATGAAAACTGAGAAGAACAGCCTTGAGATCAGTCTTGGGTCTTTGGAAAATAAACATTAAAATTTCTCAGATCTAATCTTGCCAGGTTCTGAAAATGCCTGACAGGAAAGCAGCTAACTGAACAGGACTAGAGCTTGGAACTTTTTTTGGGGGGGGGGACAATTCCCTGAATCCCCCAGCCAGCATGACTATGCTGAGCTAGAGAGTCTGAGTGTTAATAGTCCAAGAAGGTACGTAACTTTTCCGACCAAGATACCATACAGTAGTGGGCGGGGGGGGGGGGAGGACTCTTAACATTACTCAGGCCCAAAAGAACTAAAGAGGTACGGCAGAAAGAAAAATAATAACCTACCACAGAGAAGCATACAGGTCCAGAGAATAGAAAAGCAATCTTTATTAAAAAGAGACTCAAAACTACAGTGGGCCCTCCCAATCAGAATGCTCCTGGTCCACGTTTCAACCACACGCAGATCATCACATCCCATACTTTAAAATGGCGGCAATATGCACACAGACATACTGACACATCGCATACATGTTGCTACCATTTAATAATATGGAGTACAACCATCCACACTTTTTGCCATCTGCAGGGGGTCCTGGAACCAACCCCTTGTGGATCCAGAGGGCCCACTGTATTTCCCATTTTAATTAAGCCAAGTAGAATTGGATTTAAAAGTGACACATTCCCCCTTACTACTTGATAATTGGCCTTAGTTGGAGAAGCCTCCAGGCCACCTATCTCTGATGATCAAAACAAATCAAATAATTTAAAGCCTTCTTTTCTGCTGTTCCTTATTCACACAGGGTCTGCTCCTTCTCTTAGATGTTTTTTCAAAAGTTTTAGTAAGAACAAAGCAAACGATCTCTCTCTAGGAACCATCTTGCTATTATGTTACAATCCTTTTACTTGCAGCTTAGCTAGATTCAGCTACACAATCAAACTCCAATAAATTCCACAAGCTAATACTTACATAACTAAACTCAATTTCTCTCCCCCCCCTCTTTCTCTCTCTCTTTCTCACACACACACACACATTACACACACACACACATGCACACACACAGTATACATCTAGAAACGTTAATCAGGTAGCTTCTTTAACCCAGTTGGAAGTTAACAATAGTGAAAGAAGAAGGCATCATAAGAGTATGTCAGTTTCTTCTTTAGACATTAAAAAAGCAGCAAGAAATGTGTTGGGAGACTTTCTGGCTATCAAGTGGCAAATTTCAAAATGGAAAAATACACAGTAGAAACTCTTTCTTTCTGAAGATATAAAAACTTTTGATATTCCACCCATTTCATTTTGAAGTAATTAGAAATTTTAACAACTTGCATGTTATTTAAACAAAACAAAAACACATTAAGCTCAAGACTCCAGTTCAGAATATAGCTTACAAAAAAAGGCAAGCAGCAAAGGGGTCTTCTGACTTCAAACCTCTCAGGGGGGAGTGAGGTAAAGGGAGAGAGAGAATCATTTAAGTCAAATTGCTATTTGTCCCAAATGGCTACAGGGGGTATGCTTCAGGAGCCAGCAGTCTAAATAACAATAAAAAACAGGATTAACAAACAATGGCTCTTCTTTCATTGCAGCAAAAGCCTGCCATTCCTTTTCTTTGATGCCTTAACTAGTTTGTACTCATTGGATTAGAAGACTTGGGTACTTGCATACTTTCCAGACATAGTGATCTTAATGACAGCTTCCTTTAAAAAAAAAGTGCCAGAAGTTTAAATTGCACCTCCTTCTTTACATGAAGGAGCCTACTTCTGCAAAAGGATCAGAATTTCACAAAAGTAACATTAAAATAACCATTTATTCCTTGAAGCAAATAGCAGAACAAAGCAAAACAATGCAAATTCTAAGAAATATAATGCCATACTAGATTTGGTTTTAAGTTTATCTGTATTTATGTTCATAACATAGGAAGCATAATACAACCTTTCTGACATTTAAACATACATGCCAGGTGCTACAGGCTTTCAACATAGCATGATGTTCAATGAAAACAAACTTAATTTGGCAGTTAGTACACAAGAGATGTGAAATCGTACTAAAGAAACACAACTATCAAGCCAAATAAACAATAAACAGAAGCAGTGCCTTTTCTTACTTCAGTTCTTAAAAATCTAGTTTAAATGTTCACTTTGTAATTAGTAATCTAATTGTTTAGATAAAGGTGACAAATACTGAATGATATTAACACTTTGCCCAAAGTGAAATGTTTTAAAATAGGAGATCAGCTTTCCTGCAAATAACTGAAAGCTCCCTAAAGAGGATTATCTCCCAAGTTTGTCAATCTTCCTCCCACCCCACTCTTGTATTTCTTTCCTTTCTGCAGAAAACAAGAGATTGGGAAGACAAAACTGCTATTGACAAAATCAGGTCACTCCCAGAGAGAAACTCCTTTCAGTTTAAAGCCTCATCTGCTTCTTGACCCAAAAATAAACTGAAGATTTTACAACTGTCAATTTAACTATGGAACAAAGGAGACTGGTATTATTATTATTTTTTTGTAAGGAATGAAACCTTTTCATATTGAAACCAAGGAAGTTTGCAAAATGCATTACAAATTGAAAGGAGGACTTTCAGTGACACTTCCTGAGGCAATGCCCACCATCCCTCATCATTGGCTACACTCACTAGGGCTGATGGGAGATGCAGTTCAACATATGGAGATACAGAGTGGTCCATCTCTACTACACATTTCTCTCTGGCTTTTCTTCGCAAACTAAGATTCAGGAAGGACTCATCCCGCGCTTTCTGAAAGCGCGCTGATGACTAAAAAGGCCAATCCAAGATAAACAAGTCCAGTTGCAGAAAGCACAGCAGAAGGTCTCCTTGGGTGATGTTTCTGGGTTGTGATTCTTTCTCCGTTGTCGTTTCTCTTCAAGACTTGTTCATCGTGAGTTCTCAAATAAGGCTGCAGTAATGTGGATAGTGCGTCTCCATGCCTCCCGATGTGAGGCCAGGGCGGACCATTGTTGGTGATCAATTTGGCCAAGCCTGAGATGTTGTTTCAGGGAGTCCTTGTATCGTTTTTTTGGAGCACCCCTCTTACTCAAAAGTAAACTCTACAAATTCTAATGAGATATACTCTCTGGTGTGCATAGGGCAATGGAAGGAATTATGTGGTCCTCCAGATGTTGTTCTACAAATCCTAGTATGCCTAGCCAGCATGAGTGGTAAGGAATGTTAGGAGATGCAACCCAACAACATCTGGAAGGCTAAATTATTCTTAGTCTTTATCCTGTGTTCTTAAAAGCAGTTCTTAAAATATAGCCTTCATCCTTAAAAGATGCTAAAATCTGTTCTCTAGTTAAATTTTTGAACTCTCAGTCTTTTTTCATTATTAGTCTTTGACAGCCTGAAAATATTAATGATAAACAATATTTGAAAAACATCAATTATTTTCCTTTTTTTTTTTAAGAAACAGTTTGACCTATATTGGGCTTCATGATTTCATACTGCATTTTGCAAACTCTATTGCAATGGGTTTATTTTTCCAAATCTTTCCTCATTCCAAAGTTATTTCCTTATGCACTTATATTTACGACTCCTCGAACGCTTTCATCAGCGTTGCATACACACAATCCTAAATATACACTGGACTGACTATGTGACGAATGTTGCTGTCCTTGAGCAAGCAGGGATCACCAGCATTGAGGCCATGATATTGAGAACACAGCTGCGCTGGGCAGGGCATGTTTCTAGGATGGAGGACCATCGCCTCCCCAAAACAGTACTCTACGGTGAACTCGCCACGGGTCAGCGTAAGAGGGGCGCTCCAAAAAAGCGATACAAGGACTCCCTGAAACAACATCTCAGGCTTGGCCAAATTGATCACCAACAATGGTCCGCCCTGGCCTTACATCGGGAGGCATGGAGACGCACTCTCCACAATGCTGCAGCCTTATTTGAGAATTCATGCTGAATAAATCTTGAAGAGAAACGACAACGCAGAAAGAATGACAACCCAGAAACATCACCCAAGGAGACCTTTGGCTGTGCTCTCTGCAATCGGACTTGTTTATCTCAGATTGGCCTTTTTAGTCATCAGCGCGCTTGCAGAAGGCGCGGGATGAGTCCTTCCTGAATCTTCATTTACGAAGAAAAGCCAGAGAGTATATTTAAAGGAGCTAGATATTACTGAGGGACAAAGGACTTTTTCGGACGAGGGTTTGTAATGCTAGCAGCCTCGTCCCCGTTGCGAGGCTGCAGCGCTGCAGGTTGTCCCTTTTGGATGATGCTCTGCCCTGCTGATCCTCTGCCGGTACTGTTGCGTAACCGCGGTGATGCAGCAGCGTTATATTTGGCGGTTTTCTAATCACGAAAGTTGATCGTGATTAGAAAACTGCCAAATACAACGCTGCTGCATCACCGCGGTTACGCAACAGTACCGACAGGGCAGAGCGTCATCCGAAAGGGACGCCCTGCAGCGCTGCAGCCTCGCAACGGGGACGAGGCTGCTAGCGTTATAAACCCTCATCCGAAAAAATCCTAAGAAAAATGCATGGAGTGAAAGAGAAAATTGGAGGACACAGGGAAAATGTTTCAGCCTTCATTGCCAGCTAGTTCTCCCCTGCAAATAGTCTCCTGGCACTTTTAATCCATTTTATTTGAGACAGGACCTGAAACCAGAAATCTTGCAAAAGGAAAGGCATGGGGGGGGGGAATGTTTGCAAGGACCTCTGTGGTTATGGGAAGAGTTAAGCAGCCCACTCACCCACTACTTTTCTTCCTACGTATATTCTGCCATCATGTTGCCTAAGCAAGAACAGATTTTGGAAAATATGCCTGCCATGGCTAAACATGCCATTCTCCCTTAGGAGGAGGACAGGAACTGCACTCTTTTAACACCAGTGCTGGATTACAGGCTTACTCCACTCAAAAAAAAAAGTGGCAGTGTAGCAGGAAGATTACATTTTCCATGCTGCCTTCCACATGACGTTGTTGTTCTTTTGTCTGGTCCCATGGGAGACTGTGGTAAAACCGCTTCTTTCTGCTAACCAGAAAAACCTGTTAGCCAAAAGACGTGGTTTCACCTCAATCCCCCATGGGACTGGAATGAAAGAACACTGGAAAAACAACATCATGCAGTAAGGCAGCACGGAAGATGGAACCTTCCTGCTACACTGCCGCTTTTCTTTTGAGTGCAGTAAACCCCCTAGTGTCACAGGAAGCAGAGCTTAGAAAAGTTACTTGTACCTTCAACTACTAGCTTCTCCAAGATTTGGCAAACAACTCAGTATGATAGTGTTTACAAGAATTTCCACATACCTGCCTACAGAACAAATGGTTAGCACTAGATTGGGGGAAAACCCATAATCTGGTAGATTATGTGTAGAAGACCAACCTAAAACAGTAAGAATCCAGTGCTTATAAACTAATGATTTCTTTTTAAAAAGAAATTCTTTTTAAAAAATAAAAATAAAATTCTTGCCTTCATATTTTTGGATATCACATAGTACATTCTACTTGTACATTTTCTTTTCCTACTGGATTACTTATATGTGAGAGGGTTTGATCATATGGGCTCTTCCTGTTTGCTCAGCACCCCACTGGGAGGGAAGATTATTATTAGGTTTGAGAGAACCACACCGTCAGCCCTTCCTAAGTAGTTGTGGTATTCACACACATACGGCAAGTATTTGGAATTATACCACAAGGAAGCAGCTGCCTTGTGGCTTGGTGCCTATGACTGAATTTATCCAACTGTGGATAGGATCAGAATGTCGTGCTGGCATCCTAAACCAGTAAATCCTGCAGAAATAAATGGAAGGCAGTTCTGGGTAAATGAGTTACACTCCAGTCCAACTGAATTCCACATTAATGCTAATGCATTAACTGCCACCCCCACCATCTTGCCATCTTTGCTGGAGCATCCACAAAACATGTCTGATTGTATGGGTACTGTTTGCATAATGCACAGCCCCAGATCTTAGGAAAGGTATTTATCTGGACTACAAGCCCAGCATTCTGGGAGCTATGGTAAAAAAAAAAAAAGTCTTCCAAGCTCTGCTCAGCCCAACTGAAAAACCTGGGGGGGGGGTCAAATACAGTAGGACCCCCATATCCACTGATTCAATTATCCACAGGACACAAAACAGCACACCTACTATAAAGTCTTCCCAGAAAATGTGTCCTCTCTAGCCATTTTCTAGGTCCCCAAGGCAACTCTATGGTATTTTAAGCCGGAAGTCCCATTATTTTCAATGGTATTTGCTATTATCCGCTGATTTTGTTATCCACGGTGGGGCCCAGAACCAATCCCCTGTGAATGCGGGGGTCCTACTGTATGTCTACCTCCTTAAGGAAATAAACATGGAGGTGCATGTGACAGAAATGCAGAGTGATTATCCATGTGATAAATAGGACAGGTCTGCCCAGTTAAACTATTATTCTGCATCATTCCTCTCCACCAACATATGAACTGAAGCCATGTGCCACACAGTTGCTCACACAGACATGTACTCACTGACTCAGAGAAATTCTAAGCTGATCACAATAATCATTTTGTCAAAGCAAACCACAACCCTCTGTACATGTTCTAGAACACTCACTAAAAGCACTGTCTGTCATTCTTTGTCCCTTGAAGTACAGCATTAATTCCCAGCACATCCCATGCAGAGAATTTATGCAACACCCAAAAGAATAGATGTGCACTTTCTGTATGTGAAATCTATGTTCAAACTATGTTCTCAATTAAATACTGTGAGGTCACCACCTGGAAGCCATATAAGCTTTAGGCTACTATTCTATACACACATACTTAAGAGTAAATCTTTCGAACTGTAAGGGATTTACTTTTGAGTAGGGTACATAGAGGAGGGCCATGCTGTTATAATCTCACACCAAGAAAGGTTTTTTTCCAGAATTTCTACAAATTAAAAATCTTTAGGAGAGAGGAAGGACAGATTAGCTAAAGGAAGAGGAAAGCAGACCCCCAGCCAGCTCTGCTTATTTCTCAATTGGATATTTCAAGTATTTTGCTAAGATATCACTCCTCATTTTAATTCTTTTTTTTCCAAGGAAAAGAGAAAGAAGTATTTCATTCAAAATGCTACAAAGGTCAAGAAAGTTATCACTGAAAAAGTAATTCTTGTTCAAAAGAACAAGGCTCCATTATGACGGAGTCCAGGGGACTGGCCTGAAATCTATCAAAGGAGGAAGGAGGACCCTTGCAGTGAGAAGCAGAGAGTGGGAGGGGGGGTTGCACTCCTGTGCTCTTCTTTGCTGGCCCCTTAAAACAGATCCAGCTGTTGAAAGGAAATGGGGGCTGGGCTAGAGGGTTATAGCTCACTATGGGACTGGCTCTTTAGCAAAAGAAAGAATGCCTACCATCCTTCCTCGGGTAGTCCCAGGACAGAGACAGTTTATTTGCCATTTCTGCATACAGTACACAATCCTCCATCACTCTACAGCCATCGCCCAGTCCAGGGTGGTATGCTATTCCTACTTTTCCCCAACCACTTCCCCAACAAAACTGGGGCCCCTTGGGAGAAAAACCAGGTCAGAAGGGCAAGGTATTTGAAACTTGCTGGAGCTCTTGTTGATTCTACAATCTTACCCCCCACTCTATCCCAGTCCTCACAAGCAGTCAGCAGCTTCCCCACCTCAAAAATAAACTCAGAAACATTATCTCCCACCCCATGATAAAGCAACAAATGGCAAGACCATGGGACCCCAGAGCTGAACAGCAGCAAATCTAGGCATCTGTCACCTCCTGGGGAGAGGTAAATGGATCAAACCATGCAACAAAGGGAAGAAAGGTTCTTTTAAACATGCAACTGATTAACAGGCTCTCTCTGCTCTCCAATGTTGGCCTGCTATTCCTCAGCTGGGACAGATTTCTCTCATTATTTTTCTGAACAAGCAAGTTACCATAACACAATTTATTCTTTTAAAAAGACAATTAAAGGGAAACTCTTAGTTCCCTCTTGGCTAGTGCCAAATTACCCCAATGCCAAGCAGGGTCAGGCCTGGTTAGTACATGGGCAGGGGACCACCAAAGAATACCAGGTGCTGTAGGCTTTATTTCAGAGGAAAGCAATGGCAAACAACTGTTGAATATTCCGTTGCCTTAAAAACGCTATGAGATTCATGGGGTTACCATAAGTCAACAGGGGAGGTGAAGGAGGTGTGAAGCACACATGTGATAAAATATGACTCAAATAAAGGGAAGAGAAAAAGATTCTCATCCTCATCATTTTCCTGCCATGACTGGACAACCAAGTCAGGGTGAAGAGTGTAAGAGAGCCAAAAATGATACCTTGCAGGAAAAAAATAGTAAAAAAAAGAACCCACGGATCAATGGGGAAAGCCTAACAGTGACTTCTGCCCTCCTCCACTCCCCATTTCATCTCATGGGTTGGGGCGGGGGGGGGAGAGTTTGTTGTCGTTGTTGTTTTAACAACCCAGAAACCCTGTTGAGTCCGCCGAGATAAGAGCGCCACAAAGCCGCAGCTGGACATAAAATGCAAGATCAGGCAATTGCTTTTGCAAAGGACTGTTAAGTTTTCCACCAGAGTCTCACATTCACTCAACACGCTCCTCACTCCTCCCTTTCCAAAGCTGCTCCCATAAATCTTGCTGCTGTTAGGGCAGAAGGAGAGAGAGGGAGAGAAGCCGGCCGAATTGGCGAGAGTTCAGCTGCAAAGCAACGGCAGGCAGTCCGCCCGCCACGGCACAAGGTCAGATGTTAATAGGGCCGCCTCAATTCAGGCTTCTCTAAACAATCGCGAGGCTTGTTGAACCGAGGCCGAACGTTTCCTGAGCCTTAAAAGCTCCTTTCCCCGTCTTTCTTTTCTGGCTTAGGTCAGGCAGGTAACTCACAGGAAATGGGATTCTCCTAAAACACACACACACACATACACACATAGGGGGAAGGGGGGAAGACTCCCGCCCTCTAAGCCCACTTACTGCTGGCTCCCTTTAGCTCCGGGACTGCCCCCCACCCGCCTCCAGGGCAGCCAAGTAACTCTCCCCAACACTGGTCAGCCCAGGCGAACGGAAAGGAGGGCGCGATTTCTCTCCCCCGGAGTGGCTCCTTTAAAGCCCAGCCAAGGAGCCCGACCCCTCGCCTTCCCAACCACCCCCCTTCCAGAAGGCCAAACGAGGAGGGGAGGGAATCTCCTTATCGCCCTCTCTCTCCTCTTCAAATCCGCCCACCCCAATAGGCAGCGGTCGGCCCTGTTTTATGTCTCCAACGGAGTGGGCGGCAGGGGAAAGAAAGAGAAACCAGGCGGGACGAAGCCGCGTAACTTTTTTTTCCTTCCTCCAAACGTTTCCACCTCCTCCCTCGCCAACCTCCCGTTCTCCATCCCTTCTGCGCTTTTTCTTTCCTCCTCCTCCCCCTTCAAAAAGCAACGCGCGGTTTTACTTTTTTTAAATTTTTGCATACTAAGATGTTTTGGGGTGGGGGTGTTAAAGAGAGAGAAAAAAGGATGGCGCTGTGGGGATTTTGACGGGGGGGAGAGATGGGGGTTTGCATACACGCGAACACAGGCGCCGTTGCAAACCCTAAATGAATGCATTTTTATCAAGGCGCTTTTTTCGCGCTTAGGGAGCCTTTCGTGGCCGAGAGCCAGACCGTTTCTTCGCTTCGGAGCCCCGGAGTTTGGGAGGCGAGTGAGTCGAAGCAGCCGCCCCGCGGCGCCCCCAAGGTGGAGCGGGGACCGAGGAGGCTACTCTCGAGCCAAGCTCTCAGGCGCTTCCCGAGGAAGCAGCCGAAGGAGACAGAGCTCTAAGCCCTGGCATGTGAGTGGCCTCAACGGGGCTACTCTAGCGTAAAGTTCCCGCTTTCTCCCCTCTTACAACGCGGGCTTGTCCGGCCGCGCCGCGCCTCTGGAGGGACGACGCTCGAGGGCTCCTTCCTTGCGGGCCAGGGCGCCAACGGGACGGGACTACGGCGGAGGAGGAGGAGGGCGCGCCCGCCTACCGACCCCCCTCCCCAGGGTCTCCTTAGACCCCCTCGGCCCAGGTGGGTGAGAGACGTCGCCCCGCGCCCTCCGGTGAAGAAGAAGGAGAAGAAGCCGCCAAGCGCTCCTTTCGAAGAGGAGACGCGCTTCCCCGCGCCTCAGCTCTCAAGCGGCTCCATCCCCTCCGTGCCCAAGGCGGGCTGCCTCCACCCGCTAAGAAGCCGTCGGGGCGCTCCCGCCTTACCTGCCGCGTCGAAGGGAAGAAGCGCGGACGCCGCCAGCAGGGCGAAGAAGGCGGCGCTGGCTGCCCCCATGCTGGCGCCGGCCAAGGAAACGGGGCGAAGGAGCTGCTGCCGTTGCCGTACAAAGAGCCCTTTGTGGTCGTCGCTCCCTCTCGTGCCTTCTGGGGTGGCGGCGGCGGCGGCCGTTTCCCCGAGATGCTGCCAGCCACCCACCCACTCCTTCGCTTCTGGCTGAGGGAGAAGCTGGCGCTCCGCCTTCTCCGGCGGACTGGGCGCCCCACACTGGTCGCGGCGGGAGGCTGCCTGAGGGGAGGAGGAGGGGGAGGCGGGCGAGCCGTGGAGTCCGCCTGGTGGGCGCTCTTCCCCTCAGCCCGGCCAGCGGCTGCTCTGCTCAGCCTGCCCTGCAGCGGAGCCCACCGGCCGCCCAAAAGCAAAGGGGGAGGGAGGGTGGGAAGTGGCTCCTCCTTCTCTGGCCTCCACCCCCGCCCCAGCATGGCAAGGGGGAGAAAGGGCCGGGGGAAATTTTGGTTCTTTTGCCCTCGAGGAGTCCAAAAAATCCGGCCAGCGCCACGGCTCACACCTCCGAAAGAAGGCCGGAGGAGATGAGAGCTGAACTAAATCAAAACTGAACTAAATCTGCAGATGCCAGCCACAGATGCAGGCCAAACGTCAGAAGTAAACTCTTCCAGAACATGGCCTCACAGCCCGGGGGAAAAAAGCCCCAAGGAAAATCTATAAATCAAAGGCCCCCTCTAAACGGGGAAAATACCCCTGGTGGAATTTGCTGGGAATCCTACCTGTCTAAACAGGATCCAGGGCCAATCCACACTGTTCAGAAGGAGGGGACCTAAAAATGTCAAAAACAACGGGGAAAAGCTTTCACGGATTTTCCCCTGGGTGTGCATTTTTGCTCATTTGGACTATAGAACAATACAAAACTCGAAAGGAAGCACAAACCTGATTGGCCAAGCAAGAGTTGCGGCAGGGCTTGCTAGGAGGGCAAGCGCCCACTGCTGCCATGTTGGATTTTCACCTGAGCCATTGCTCGCTAAGGTGATTAAAGGGATCAATATGTTCTGTTTTGCGTTCTTATAAAATTAAAGAATCGCTCTATCGCACCAGCACACCTTGAGATGACTTTAAAAAAAAACTGGTGGCAGTGAAGAACTAACGCAAGTAAATCACTTGCAGCCGCCATCAGGAATGCAAGGCTTATGGGGGCTTCTGAGGCCAGAAAAACCATTTAGACATGTCACTGCTGCTGCGAGATGCCAATGCTATGAGGTTTTTTGGATTTTTCCCCTTGTGTAGATGGGCCCAAAGTCGGAGGGCAGGCCAATGTTGTTTTGAATCTCATCCACTCTTGGTTGGACTAAGCATGCAATCTTATCAATATCCCCAGTCTTCAATAGGATCTGTGGCATTCAGTGGGACTTACCCCCCTCCCGTCAGAATGCAGAATTACTGCCTGAATCCCAATGAATACAGCAGAAGTTCGGAAGAGAGTTTGGGAAAAGTTACTTTTTGGACTAGAATCCCACTCAATAGCAACGATCTTGCTAGTTAGAGGATTCGAGATGTTGTAGTACCCTAAAGGAAACTTTTCCAAGCTCTGGTTTAGAATTGTTTCCTTCAGATAAGTGCCTCAATAAAATGCTATGCATAAGGCTTTTTTTTATTAGTGTCTCTTTTGAAAAGAACTGTACTTCTCTGAAACAGCTATTTAGCACATGGGGTTCTTTCACATTGCATAATTATAGCACTGTGATTCCACATTAATGGTTTCATCCTATGGCATCATGGGCTTTACAGTTTAAGTAGGGTAGGGGAGCATGGTTCAGATCCTCATTCAGCCATAGACACCCTCTGGGTGGTGGTGTTGGGCAGCTCTCAGCCTTAGAGAAAGGATATTGGAGGTAGAATATAAACATGTAGCCCTACTCCTATCCATGTGTCCTGAGAGTCCATGAGGAGAAACATTTGAATAGGGCTTCTGAGAATCTCCAATGCACAAGAGAAATGAAGATGCACATCATCAGCTGGCCTTGAGTATAGAATATGGGGATATGGGTGAAGGCTTAAATTCAATTGTTAGTCACAATTAGAACAGATCCATTGAACCAGTGGACCAACATGAGGGTTGGTTCGTCAGGTCACTTTTGATTTAATGGATCTACTCTAGTTGGAATAAACAATTGGATTTAGGTAGGGATGAGGAAAGTGCAGCTTGTAGGCTGTTGGTGTTTTTTTTATGCCTTCAGGTCAGCTCCGACTTACAGTTACCCTCTCATAGGGACTTACTGCATGAGGGAGGAGAAGCAGCAGTAAAGCCCGATAATAGCACATCCCCTTGCCTTATCATACGACGTAGGCATGCTTCAGCTGTTCTGCTCTGGTCCTGTAAAATAGTGGTTCTTAACCTGTAGTCCACAGACTCCCAAGGGGCTGCAATGTCCTCACAGGGGGTCCCCTTGTGATTGAACGCTGCTCAACCCACATGACAAGAGCCAAGTCAAAGGCTGGCTGGCTTGGCCTGTCCGTTGCCATTCAATCTGCTCCAGCCACAAACTTGCAGGAATAAGCAGGAGAAAAGTCTTCTGTCCCTCTACAGTGCCTCTGAGGGAAGTTTTAATGAATGGTGTAATTGTATTATTATTATTGTTATCAGATATTATTATTATTATTATTATAGTTTAAATCTTGAGTTAAGTCTTGGGGGACCATGGCAACAAAAGATATTTAAAGGGGTCCCTGCTAAAGAAAAGGTTAAGAGCCACTGCTGTAGAAGACAGTGGTAAACACAAGTATTTTTTCTAACTGGAAAAATCTGTTAGAAAAAAGACTCATGTTTACCATGTCCCATAGGACCGGAACAGAAGAACAGCTGTTGAACACCAATGTCATATATGATAAGGGAAGGTGGGAGGCGCTAATTTTGGACTTTACTGCCTCTTCCCTTCCCTCCTGCGATAAGCCACATAGTGGGTTTTTGGGGGGGTGGGGGTGGGGTTTTTGCAAGATTTATTCAGAGGGGCTTGTCTTTGCCTTCCTCTAAGGCTGAGAGAGAGAGTGATTTGACCAAGGTCACCCAGTGGCTTTCCATGGCTGAAAAGGGATTCAGACTCTGGTCTCCTGGAGTCCTAGTGCAGCACTCAAACTATTGCCCCATAATGGGTTATACGTAGCTCCTGAGATGTCCTTGTTGCAGGCCCTAGAACACACCCCTAGGCCCCCTGTCCAATTTTAAAAAACATTTTTCTTGAGGTGGTTTTTTCCCCCCACTACATGTTCAAAACTGCTGCAAAACTCTGGCTTGCTCTCCCCAACTGAAACAGCAAGAAGGGCCACATAATAGTAAAAATAAAAGCAGAAATAATGCCACATCGATATTTTTTTATTTTTTTTTGACAGGGTGGTGTAGCCTGCTAGAGGCTTGTAGGAGTGAACAATAGTTGCCACAGAGCAGTTGCCAATCATTGATTTAGGGCATAGTATTTCAATCTGCACAGCACACCTTTCTTCTATTGCATATGTAAATATTACCTTGAGTTTCCCTTCTTGAAGCCTGTTTTACCTGAATAATATACATCCATAACAAATTCTAATCTTCCCATCCTGGATTTGGGATCAAGATTGCTTGAGTTGCCATGGGTGGATGATCTTCACAAGAACAGAGAAGGAAGGGTTGAATCTCTTGGTCAACCCTTTAAGTGACCTTTGAGTGACCTCAAAGAGACCAAGACCTTTGGCATTAAAAATAAGTGCCAAGCAGGATTAAGTCCTGCTATTTCTTACTTTAGACATTAAGCATTGAAGTGAAGTGCGGTTCAGTTACTTGGCCTTGTCTTAGAGTTGCTGTTGAAAATTTTCTTTCTATGGCAAAAGGTGGCTTGACATTAAGGATCAATCATTTACAGTATTTTCCTTAAGTTATCAATTGCAACAAGGTCTATTGAAGAGAATGACGGTTCCTTAAAAGAAGGAGTTTTTAGTATTTATCTCATGTATGCTGGAAATATGCTGGAAATAACTTTTTGTATCTAAAGGTAGGAGATTTATTTTTTCCTACTGAGTTTTTCCTGTTAATGCATAATTTAAGTACATTACATTTGTCTGAAGTTAATGCATCTTTAAAATCCAAAATTATACTTTCCTGATAAGTCACAGTCAGTTTTGAATGGACATTTTGGCTGCTATGTGTTGCTGTGTTAGGAAATATTGTTTATTTTATATCCCTGCTTTTAATTAAAAAATACGCTGCTTTTAATTTCTGGTCTTACTGTCTGATTGTGTTCCAGTTCTGTATAGTTTTTTATTGTTATTTATTTTACTGTGAGCTGCCTTGGAAACCTATTTGTAAAATAAACAAATAGATAAATCTCAAATGTAGTGGAATGGAGAGAAAGAGAGGATCCCAGAGTCTACTGCAGCTGCATTCTTGCTCCCCCTTCCTAAAGACTAACTATCTACCATCATCTGCACTGTGGATTCCAGGAGAAATGAGGAGATGAAGCAGGAAAGATTACACTGCCTGCTCCATCTGGATTCTCCCCTGCCCTGTCTACCACCAACTGCCCTGTTGAAATGCTTCTAGTGTGTGTGCATTTATTTGCTGGTGTTTATTGTGATTTTAGGGTTTCTTTTTTGAGCAGTGGCATGTAAGTAATTGCAATAAATAAACAAATGTTACTGTAATGTGCTAGATTACATGGGGCTGCCCTTGAGGAAGGCACAGAAGCTATAGTTAGTGCAAAATACTGTGGTTAGACTGCTGTCTGAGTCATAATATAAAATCCATATTGCACCAGTGTTGAGGGCAGGAACTTCAGTCAGGTGAGCCTCAAGCACCCATTATGTTGTTTGTTGTGTGCCGACTTATGGAGACCCTAAGGCAAACCTATCATGGCATTTTCTTGGCAAGATTTGTTCAGAGAGAGGTTGCCTTTGCCTTCCTCTGAGGCTGAGAGTGCCCAAGATCACCCAGTGAATTTCCATGGCCTAGTAGGGAATTGAACCGTGGTCTCCAGAGTCCTAGACCAACATACAAAGCACTACTTTATGCTGGCTCAGGCATCCACCTCATGCCTTTCAATAAATTCCTTGAGACCCATCTGGTGAGGACACACATTTATTACCAGCCCATATCCTTATAACAGCATGAGGCAGGTAAGACTGGAGTCCTGTTATATAGCACAGGGCCAGATGAGTGATACTGCACTCAGAGAAGGATGGGTATGGCAAGGATTCCCACTTCAGCTCAGGCAGCATATCTCCTCTTCCCAGAGTCTCTGGCTCATCTTTTCCAGAGGAACTTTAGGCCATGTAAGCTAGGGACACTGATGCCTTCAGGAATAGGTTTGTCTGGGACAAGGGAAGAAATGGGAAATCAGTTGCTCAGTGGGACCAGGAACAAACTACTTTGATCTTATTATTCTATAGAAGAGCCTGCCAACCTCTGCCCCCAGGTATATAGGTCAACCCCCCCTATGTTTTAGTCTCCAGATTACAGTAGGGTGGCCACTGCTTGCCTGGCTCTGAGCTCCTCTTATCTATCCTGGGAATGCTCTCCATCCCATATCTTATCATTCCCGCATAAGCAACACCAATACTCCTGGCTGCCACCAGTTCATCTCCACAATTGTCTTCAAAATCATTACCAGCACTTCCCATGGTGAGCTGGTGAGTTCCTCTGGCTTGTTACAACCAGCTTTAAATGAGCTGTAGTCCAGGTTTGAGGTGTTCATGATGAGGCTTAAAGACTTAAATGGCTTGAGACCTCAGTGTTTGAGTCAGTGTCTCTGACTAATGTACAGTACACACTGCCTGAATATTAAAGTCTGCCTATGGGTTTCACCTCTGCACCTCATAGCAGAAAATGCAAAGGAAGACCTCCTCAATTGTGGCACCTGGGTTTTGGAACATCCTCTACCTGGAGGTCTGTGTGGTGTGGATGATGGTACATTTCAGAGGTTTAAGATTTCAATAACTACAGCTTGGTTCTGATCTATTAGAGTATGGATCCTTGATGACACTATTTTTAAGCTGTTTTTTTAATTGACTGTATCTTCCACTAACATTTTGATTATCACCCTTATTTTATTGATTGTATCCTTCTCCCTACATATCTTTTAATATAGGGCATTTCAGAAACATATGCTTTCCTTCTTGCAAAGACTGGACTTTTTCAAATTGTGAATGAACTTAAACGTATAAAAAACTTGTTCACTTCCAACAGGAATGGGGGGTAGAGGAAACTATTTGTCACTGCACCTATCCTGACTATGAATATACTCTCTCTCTCTCTCTCTGGCTTTTCTTCACAGGAAGGACTCATCCCTCGCTTTCTGCAAGTGCGCTGATGACTAAAAAGGCCAATCTGAGATAAACAAGTCCAGTTGCAGAAAGCACAGCAGAAAGTCTCCTTGGGTGATGTTTCTGGGATGTCAATCTTTCTGTGTTGTCATTTCTCTTCAAGACTTGTTCGGCGTGAGTTCTCAAATAAGTCTGCAGCATTGTGGATAGTGCGTCTCCTTGCCTCCCGATGTGAGGCCAGGGTGGACCATCGTTGGTGATCAATTTGGCCAAGCCTGAGATGTTGTTTCAGGGAGTCCTTGTATCGTTTTTTTGGAGCGCCCTCTTACGCTGACCCGTGGCGAGTTCACCATAGAGTACGATTTTGGGGAGGTGATGGTCCTCCATCCTAGAAACGTGCCCTGCCCAGTGCAGCTGTGTTCTCAATATCATGGCCTCAATGCTGGTGATCCCTGCTTGCTCAAGGACAGCAACATTCGTCACATAGTCAGTCCAGTGTATATTTAGGATTGTTTGTAGACAGCGCTGATGAAAGCGTTTGAGGAGTCGTAGGTGGTGGTGATAGGTGACCCATATTTCAGATCCATAAAGGAGAATAGACAGTACAATGGCTCTATACACACTGATTTTTGTGCTTCGCCTCAGGTGTTTATTACTCCAGACTCTTTTGTGAAGTCTTCCAAATGCGCTATATGCCTTTGCTAATCTGTGATCGATCTCTTTGGCAATCTTGGCATCTGAGGAGATGATGCTTCCCAGGTAGGTGAACTGCTGAACGGACTTGAGCACAGATTTGCCGACGGCAATGTGGGGATGGTAGTGTTCGTCCTGTGGTGCAGGCTAGTAAAGAACTTCTGTTTTCTTCAGGTTGACTTCCAGCCCAAACAGCTCTGCAGCTGTTGCGAAGCAGGATGTTAGGCGCTGCAGAGCTGCTGCTGTGTGGGCAACAAGGGCAGCAGCATCAGCGAAGAGCAGCTCACGCGTAATAGGATGTTTAAACACTCTTAACATTTCAGCAAACTAATTGCAATAAACCTTAATAGTCCATTCTATTCTATATTTTCGTCTATATTGTAATCATTTTAATTTATAAGCCACTTGAGTTCCAGTCTTGGAGGAAAGGTGAGTTTTTATAAATAAAGTTGATAATGATAATTAGTTGCTTTGGAACAACTCAAGAATGAGGCCTAAATCAACAGGGCATTTGTGCTGCTGTACCATTAGGATTTAATTCCTTCCTCTGCACACTGCAGTCTTCTTCAGAGTTGTCCAGAAACCAGTTCTAAGGGTTTCCTTGACCTGGTGGGGGTGGGTGGAGAGCACAGCAAGCTGTACACAGTCTCTTTTGCTTCCATCAGATTCCTGTTTCTTCTGTGAAAGCTCTGTGTTGGATCCTGCTTTTACTATCGGTAACTGGATAACAAAGGCAAAGCCACACTACACAAATAATCCAGTTTGAAACTGGATTGCTTGCCATGGGTCCTTCGTATTCAATCCTGGGATTTGAAGTTTTACAAGGTCTATAGCTTTCTCTGCCAGAGTGCTGGTGCCTCACCAAACTACAAATCCCAGGAGTCCACAGGAAGGAGCTGCAACAAAATCAAGTTTCAAATTGGATTGTTTGTGTAGTGCAGATTTGGCCAAAGTGAGGGGATAGTTTAATGATCAACATGTTTTATTTCAAGTGAAATAAAATGAGCAGAAAAGAATATGTTCAGGAATGGTGTCCTCTTTTTTAATATCTGGAATACAAACATATGTGAAGCCACAAATGTCTATGAAATTCTATATACAGTATGTTTGTGAAAGGCACTTATATTAAATCAACAGTTTTTGTTGTGATAAGTAACAATAATATGTATATAGCTTGTACTCAGTGATGGAGAAGTGGGATAAGGTAGTAGATGTTCTCCAAACAGATTGTCAATATCCTTTTTTCTGAGGTTATTATCTTAAGATGTTGTGTTGGCTGAAACTTGTACAATACATATTTCAAATAAAAAGACTTCATAATATTAATGATACTACAGTTAATCTTCTGGCTGTATGGTCAGTTAATTAACCAGAAATCCTTAACCAGTTGACAATCCTGTTAAATAGCTACTTTACAGGTCTGTAAAATAGAAAGGTAGGATAGAATTATTTTGATAAATAATTAAATATGCATAGGAGAAGCTGTGTGTTACTACAGCATTGTGTTACAAAAGCACTGTTGCATGCATTGTGTGGTGAACAATGCGGCAGGATTAAGTGGTGGGTGCATGTTTACAGGAGCTCACAAACCCTTAAGCCTCATAAAGAAAAAAAATGTGGCCATCAGGCTGTGTTTACCAGGCTTGATTTGTTGTTAAATGCAGCCAGTGCACCTATGTCACTTCTAAGTAAAGTGATCAAAAACTAATTGCTCTTTCTAATGAACAGGCTGGATTAATTCCTTGAGCAACACACAATCTAAGATGAGGCTGTCCCAGAGAACATGAGCCTCTCTTGAAAACACAGGGGATTGCATTTCACTGTTAAAAGTAAATTGTGTAACTTTACCCAGTAAGGGACTGAAAATTCCTTCTGGTTGTTCTTTGAAATTTGCAAAACATTTCAAAAGTGATTTATTGCAGTTGTCAAAGTCATTGGGAAAAGAACTCAAACAGTATGTTGTCTTGCTTATTTGGGTTATTTTGTCTTGCATGAGGTGAAGAAGGCTAGTACTTGAAGGAACCTTTCTATAAGTCAGCAACCATAGAAACATTCTGAGGATATTTCTCATGAGGCTAAAGCTACATTCTTTGCTGGGAAGGTCAGTTTTCAAAACTTGTTTTGGGAACTCTAAAGGGATTTTAAAATCCAAAGTCCATTCTTCATATTGCTCAAGAACCATGTTAACAAAACAGTGATACCCCTATGTGTCTGTAGGAGCAGTACTAAAGAAACACAGAATCATCGTGAAAGCTAGAGGTGATACCTAATGTATGAAAGGAAGACAGGCTAACAAATGCATCTTTCCTTCTCTGCCTTCCCAATGCTGCCTCCTAGTCCATCCCCAAAAGCCTCTGTGGGGGACTGGAAGCCCATTAAGCATGGTGGGCTTATAGGGTAGCTGTTGGAAGAAGAAATCACTGAAACTGAGTACTTGCCACAAACAGTGCAAGATATTGCCACTCAGTTTTGGCTTGATGGTGGGACATATGGAGAGAGATGGAGGTGGATGGGGGGGGGATCATGTCTAAAAGCAATCTTACTCTGATCAGGATACCTATCTGTGGAATGGACCACATCGAGTGTATTTACCTCTGCTTAAAGACAAAGGAAAGTTTGGGGATTCTGTTGGCATACCGTCCACCCTACTGCCTAACAGACTCCCTAGCCGAGCTGACCTATCTGGTCTCGGAATTTATGTTGGATTCGCCTAGTCTTTTAATTCTGGGTGACCTCAACATCCCCCTCGAGACCGGTTTAACAAATTTAACAGGTGCAGCTTGAGACTTCATGGTTTCCATGACAAACATGGGCCTTTCCCAGATAGTCTCTGATCCCACACATTGTGCAGGTCATACCCTCAATGTGGTCTTTTGTACGGAACAGGCATATCTGTGGGCGGAGATAGTTGATAATCACCACACTGTCATGGATGGATCATTTCCTGGTCAAGCCTGGACTGAGGGCCACTATTCCCCCCATCAGGGGTGGAGGACCTATTAAAACGGTCTGCCCTTGAAAGCTGATGGAACCCATTAGGTTCCAAGAAGCCCTAGAGGGTTTAATGATTGGTGATGCCGACAATACTGTCAAAGCCTTGGTTAATACCTGGAACAACGATCTTACCAGGGCTATAGACACTATAGCTCCCAAGTGTCCTTTCCAACCTGCTTCTAATTGTAACCCCGGTATACTGAAGATCTCAGGAGAATGAAGCGGGCTGGACAATGATTAGAGAGCCACTGGCAAAAAAACTCATCTCGTATCCGACAATACACGTCATAGGAAATTTCTTAAATCCTATTGCATGGCAATAGATCCAGCTAAGAAGTCCTTCTATTCTGCACATATTGTGTCTGCAAAGTCCTGTCCAGCAGAGCTGTTCAGGGTATTAAGGGATTTAACACAAATGCCTTCCACCCAGAACCCTTTATTAGAGCCAACTACAGCCTGCTGTGATGCTTTCGCAGACAAAATCTCTCAGATAAGAGCCAATTTGGATGCTGGCCTTGTGGCAGAAGCAATAGGAGATATCTAGCATCTCTGTGAATACTGTTATACTGGATCAGTTTGAGTCGGTGAGTACCGAGGATGCAGATAAGCTCCTTGGTAGTGTGAAAAAGATGACCTGCCCTCTCGATCCCTGCCCGTCTTGGCTAGCCATCCAAGGGGGAAATACGATCAAGGTGCTGTTGATGTACAAAATCAATGCTTCTTTCAGGGAAAGGTGACTTCCATCTTGCCTAAAAGAGCAGTGGTTAAACCACTCCTAAAAAAGCCATTCCTTGACTCCCTTGACAAAAACAATTATAGACCAGTCTCACTTTTACCATTCTTAAGCAAGGTGATCGAGAGAGTGGTTGCCATTCAACTCCAAGCAGTCTTGGAAGAAACTAATTTTCTAGATCCATTTCAAACCAGATTTAGGACAGGATATGGAGTCGAGACTGCCATGGTTGCCTTAGCTGATGAGCTCCGTCTGGGCATCGACAGGGAAGTGTGACCCTGCTGGTGCTCTTGGACCTCTCAATGGCTTTCAATACCATTGACCATGGTATCCTTCTGGAACACCTGGGAGAATTGGGAATTGGGGGCACTGCTTTGCAGTGGTTCTGTTCCTGTCTCTCAGGCAGATTCCAGATGGTGATGCTGGGAGACAGTTTCTCTTCTAAAAGAGAGTTAAGATCTGGTGTCCCTCAGGGCGCCATTCTGTCTCCCATGCTTTTCAACATTTACATGAAGTCGCTGGGAGAGATCATCCGGAGACATGGGGCAGGGTGTTATCAGTATGCTGATGACACCCAAATATGTTTCTCTATGTCTCGGACTGCTGCAGTGACTTAAGGATGACATCTCTCCTCTGAATGACTGAATGGTACTGGATTGGATGAGGGAAACAGACTCAAGCTTAATCCAGATAAGACGGAAGTACTTGCTACTGGGACCCCTAACCTGGGAATGGAGATATGTCCACCAGTCCTGGATGGGGTAACACTTCCCCTGAAGGACTGTGTTCGCAGCTTGGGGGTGCTCCTTGACTCGTCTCTCCAGCTGACAGCCTAGATAGATATGACGGTCAGGAGTGCCTGTTACCAGCTTCGACTGATACATCAGCTGCAACCTTTTCTGGAGCAGGGTAACCTAGAAATAGTAGTACACGTACTAGTAACCTCTCGGCTTGACTTCTGCAACACGTTCTACATGGGACTACCCTCATGCCAAGTTTGGAAATTTCAATTAGTACAAAATATGGCAGCCAGGTTGGTCATGGGTACATCTAGAGCCAACCACATAGCACCTGTCCTAAAATCCCTTCATTGGCTGTCAGTTAGTTTCTGGGCAAGGTACAAGGTGTTGGTTATAACCTTTAAAGCCCTTTATTGCTGGGGATCTACTGTTATTGTTAAATGTATGTATGTGTTTTATTAAGTGTTTTAACTGTTGTTTTAATTTGTAATCTGATTTAATAATTTTTAAGGGGGAGAGGGGAGTATATTGTTTTACTTTGTATGGTGTTTTAATGTTGTTAACCGCCCTGATTGGGTTACCAAAGGGTGGTATATAAATAAATAAATATTATTATTATTATTATTATTATTACATGGCCTGGGTCCAGGCTACTTGTGGGAGGACCTTCCTCCATATAATCCACCCCATGCACTTAGGTCCTCTGGGAAGAACCTGTTGCAGCCAAAGAAGACCAGATTGGCTACAATGACCCAGAGGACCTTTTCATCTGCCGCTCCCAGGCTATGGAACGACCTGCCAGACGAGATCCGTCATATTACCTCTCTAGAAGTCTTTAAAAAGGCCGTTAAGATAGATCTCTTCCAGCAGGTCTTTCCAGATTAGCCTTCCAGATAAAAACAAAAACAAATCTACCCACAATTTTATTGAATATGTATTTGTAATTTTAATATATTTTGTTTAATTTCTATTTTATTGTTCTTTGTTGTTTTTATGATTGGTGGGAGAGATGGAATATGGGATTGTTTTTTAACTTTGAGCTTTTATCGTTATAATATTTTATTGTTATAATTATGTTTTGCTCTGCCTTGATTCCCTAGGGAAAAGGCGGAATATAAATAAATTATATTATTAAATTATTATATTATTAATTACTCCCTTCCAATTGCAACTCATTAAGGCACCTCCCCTCTCACGTTCAGTAGATATCCTTTCAGCATTGTGTTGGGAAGGATTCAGGAAATTGCCAATAGGAAGAGAGGATGGGAAATACCTATTGCATAAACTGCCTTCTGCTTATGGAATACTGGATATCATCCTGACATTAGAGTGAAGTATTTATTATGAGGATTAGCTAAAAGCTTGTAATACAGCAAAACTAAAATTAAATAATATCATAATAAATCAATTATTTTCTTTTGATTTAGGTTCTGCTCATGTCACCACCCCAGCTATTTCACAGAATAATTTTTAAATACAGTACTCTAAATAATTTGTAAATTATTAATATATAGAAAAATAAAATTTCAGCATGTATGTGAGTTTTGGCCCATTAAATGCCACTGTACAGGAAAAGAAAACAACGTGAACAATACAGGTTGAGTATCCCTTATCCAGAATTTCAAAATCCAGAATAATCCAAAATCATCCACATGGGTGGCTGAGATATGACACATTTGCTTTCTGATGGTTCAGTGTACACAAACTTTGTTTCAGGAACAAAATTATTAAAAATATCATGTATAAAATTGCCTTCATGTTATATGTATAAAGTGTATACGAGACATAAATGAATATCATGTTTAGACTTGGGTCCCATCTCCAAGCTATCTCATTATGTATATGCAAATATTCCAACATCAAAAAAGAAAAAAGAAAAAAAGTCCAAAATATGAGACACTTCTGTTTCCAAGCATTTTGGATAAGGGATACTCAACCTGTATAAGCCTGAACACGTTTTGAATAATTTGAACATATTTGAAACATGAGTTTCAATATCTTTCTATGTTTGAGATGTGAAGAAGGAAAAGGACAAGAAAAGAGTTCTTCCTCCTTTTCTTGAAAATAAATCCACTTACTTGGGCACATGAGAATCTAGTAGTAATTTGGTGTTCTTTATTTCTGGTTTCATCCAACTAACTTCAGTGGAGGGACATTTTCAGATGCGTAAAAAGCTGTGGAGAGCTTGGGAGAGGTACGCACCTGTTTCGCAGCAGGGGGCCAGTTTCTGATGACGACGTCCCTCTCGTGTTACCCTCCGTGTTCCTTCCATGTCACATGGAAGGAAAAGGCACCGCTTTTTATTCATGAAGAACTTCCATGAGTAACGTGAGAGGGACGTTGTTGTTAGAAACTGGCTCCCTGCCGCGAATCAGGCGCGTACCTCTCCCGAGCCCTCCACAGCACTTTTTACGCATCTGAAAATGTCCGAGGTGCGCCATTAGATTGCTTGAAAATAAAATAAAAGGCTAACATCAAACAAGGTCCCCCATGATATACTTTCAAAAAAGTCAGTAACAAGTGGGCTAGACAATGCAACTGTTAGGTGGATTTGCGATTGGTTGATCGACCTACCCAAAGGGTAGTCGATCTCCAGGGCTCATCTTCACCCTGGAGAGAAGTGACCAATGGGACCACAGGGTTCTATCCTGGCCCCAGTGCTATTCAACATCTGTATCAATAACTTGGATGAGGGAATAGAGGACATGTTTATCTTTTGCAGATGACACCAAATTAGGAGGGGCAGCTAATACCCCAGATAACAGGATCAGAATTCAAAATGACCTTGACAGATTAGAAAGCTGGGCCAAAACTAACAAAATGAATTTCAACAGGGAAAAATGTAGGATACTACACTTGGGCAGTAAAAGTGAAATGCACAGGTGACACCTGACTTGATGGCAGTACATGTGAAAGGGATCTAGGAGTCTTAGTGGACTACAAGCTGAACATGAGTCAGCAGTGTGGTGCAGCAGCTAAAAAAGACAATGGAATTCTAGGCTGCATCAATAAGAGTATAGTGTCTAGATCAAGGGAAATAATAGTTCCACTTTATTCTGCTTTGGTCAGATCTCACCTGGAATACTGTGTCCAGTTCTGGGCACCACAGTTCAAGAAGGATATTGAGAAGCTGGAATGTGTCCAGAGGAGGGTGACCAAAATGGTGGGAGGTCTGGAAGCCATGCCCTATGTGGAGTGGCTTAGGGAACTGGGTATGTTTAGTCTGGAGAAGAGAAGGTTGAGAGAGGACATGATAGCCGTGTTTAAATATTTGAAGGGAAGTCATACTGAGGATGGAACAAGCTTGTTTTCTGCTGCTCCAGGACAAGGAAGATTTTCACACTACACTGTTATAGTGCTATTATTGCACTGTAACTGCTCTGGCTGCCTCCTGTGGAATTCTGGGGTTTGTAGTTTAGTGAGGCCTAAGATCTCTCTGGCTGAGAGTTGTAAATGCCCCTCCTTAAACTGCAAATCCCAGGATTCCACAGGAGGCAGCCATAGCAAATAAAGTGGAATAGTAACACTATAACAGTGTAGTGTGAAAATCTCCAAGGACACAGAGCAGTGGACTCAAACTACAGGAAAAGAGATTCCACCTAAACATTAGGAAGAGCTTCCTGACAGTAAGAGCTGTTTGGCATGGCCATCTGTTAGGAGTGCTTTGATTGAGTATCCCTTTAGATGACATCTAAAGGTTGGACTGGATGGCCCTTGTGGTCTCTTCCAACTCTATGATTCTATGATCTGCATAACTGTGCATATAGAGCAGCATCCTACTTTTCTTCCAACTGGAAGAAAGCTATACGATATATTGAAATAAAGAGGAACTCATTTCAAGCAACTGTCTTTAGAATCAACATTATCCACACATTAATTTTTTTAAAAAAATAAGATGGTATGTTTATCCTATCCCAGTAAATCCCACAAGCCATATGCTCAAAGACATTTGCTGGGCTGATGAAATAAATTCTTTCTTATGAGGGCATGCCCAAGTATAAATTGGTCATTGATTAAGTTGCCACAGAAAGACTCTTTGTTGTATTTTCTTGTTATCCTCTAGAGTCTAAATAATAGATCAACACATTGAAACTTTATGGTAACATTTTCATTCATCATTTAACATTTCCTCTTGTTATTGATTTCCATTTAGTCAGGAAAAATAATTCCTCAATTTCCTACCATGTCACAATGTCGATATATTATTGACATGCTTTTCAGTACTAGCCACTGGGAGCCATGGGTACTTTTGTACTTGTTTCTTGCTTGTGGACTTTCCACAGACATCTTGTCAGCCACCATGAGAACAGAATGTTCAACTATGTAGGCCTTTGGTTAATCCAGCATGGCTTTTCTTATGTTCTTTCTCACATTAGTCAGGATGTGTCTGTATAGTTGTTTGAAGCAGCTTTCACACTTTAATCTACTAAACATAGTAAAAAGCATACAGCAGCCACAAGAATAATAGCTACAATGACTGTGCCTTCTCAAGGCAATTTTGAACTGTACAGTTGTCCCTTCATATTCGCTGGGGTTTGGTTCCAGGCCCCCCCATGGATACCAAAATCCATGGATACTCAAGTCCCATTATATGCAATGGCATAGCAAAATGGTGTCCCTTATATAAGATGGCAAAATCAAGGTTTGCTTTTTGGATTATTTTTTTTTTAAGAATATTTTCAAGCTGTGAATGCTTAAATCTGTGAATACCAAATCTGTGGATATGGAGGGGCAACTGTATTTTGACATATTTAGGCCATCCTGAGACAGGTTAAGGAGCAATTCTGAAAATAAAGTCCCCTTTCTGCACATTTGAGAGCTGTTCTGGGAGTTGTAAAATAGATATTAAATAAATAAATACATAAATACAGAATGTAATAGACAGCAGGATTGAAATTATCATATGTGAAGAACCCATTTTCATCCTTCCAGCTTCAGTGTAATTTGCTTCATCCCAGGCAGTTTTGTTGAATTACTCAAGTAATATACATTATTTATTGATTTCAGAAACATTGTGAGATTCAGGGAAGTCAATGGCAAAGAAGAGGAAGAAAGCTACAGGTTTTTCCTTCAGTGCTAGGCCCCACTGTGTTGCCATGTTTTCAAAACAGCAACAAGGGATAGTTGAAATTCATGATGTGCAAGATTGACAATCGTAACATACCCTCCAAATGTCCCAAATTAGCAGGGACAGTCCCAATTAATATTTTGTTGTCCCACTTTTCAAAGGCTCTTAAAAATGTCCTGGTTTCTCTTTCTTCCTCCTACTTATTCCCCCTTGTCCTCAGCTTATTCCACTGCTGCCAAGTGAGGTCAGACTGCAAAATCAATTTGAATTCAATTAACTCAGCAGGGAGGAGAGGAGGGAGAATCTTGTCCTTCTGAGTAGTAGGCTCAGGCAAAAGCAAACTGTTGCAGCCTTTCCTAGCTTGTATATTCTTCCTCATTAATACCTTTTGCCATCTTGACCACACACACTGATGTTACCTGGCCACACATATCCAATTTTCATCTGTGAAATGTTGGAGAGTGTGTGTTAACAAGTTTGCATTCTGCCTAAATACTAAATGACAGTATTGATTTCAATTAATTTAGCCATGTATTTCTCTGTAAAAATTAAGATATTGCCCTCTCTGGCTTTTCTTCGCAAACGAAGATTCAGGAAGGACTCATCCCTCGCTTTCTGCAAGTGCGCTGATGACTAAAAAGGCCAATCTGAGATAGACAAGTCCGGTTGCAGAAAGCACAGCAGAAGGTTTCCTTGGGTGATATTACCGGGTTGTGATTCTTTCTGCGTTGCTGTTTCTCTTCAAGACTTGTTCGGCGTGAGTTCTCAAATAAGGCTGCAGCATTGTGGATAGTGTGTCTCCATGCCTCCTGATGTGAGGCCAGGGCGGACCATTGTTGGTGATCAATTTGGCCAAGCCTGAGATGTTGTTTCAGGGAGTCCTTGTATCACTTTTTTGGAGCGCCCCTCTTACGCTGACCTGTGGCGAGTTCACCGTAGAGTACTATTTTGGGGAGGCGATGGTCCTCCATCCTAGACACATGCCCTGCCTAGTGCAGCTGTGTTCTCAATATCATGGCCTCAATGCTGGTGATCCCTGCTTGCTCAAGGACAGCAACGTTCGTCACCTATCGCCACCACTTACGACTCCTTGAACGCTTCCACCAGTGCTGTTTATGCACAATCCTAAATATACACTGGACTGACTATGTAACATATTGACAACATTCATAAATGACATAATGTACACATTTCTGCCTTTATGAAGGGCCCACACACAAAAATACAGGGTTTTTTGGGATAATATTCAGACTAAATATGATGGGTTTAGGAGCCTCTGCAGGACTGGGAGGCTAATAAGATGGTCTGCCAGGAGACTTGTGGATCCAGATGGATTCTTGCTGGCTCTTGGGAGTTTCCTGTTGCCTTGGCAAGAGATCCTGCTGAAGTCCTGCCTGAGCTCTGGAATAGGGAAATGGCCAGGGCGATGGACACAATTGCCCCTAAGTGTCCCCTCCCAAGAAGTGGAGCCAAGCAAGCCCCTTGGTTCACCAGGAAGCTGGCAGTGATGAAACAAGTGTGACAGAGGAGATTATCAGATGCCCTTAATATAGTGTTACAGGACCACCAGGGATCGCCAAATGATGATGTATTCCTCGTCCTGTTATGCTCCTGTTCTCCTCCTGTTTCGCCCTTGTTTCTTCTTATTCATGGCTCAAGCCATGAATTGATCTGTCGTTCCATTTCTGTAATAGAACGATGGATGAGCAAAAAGGTGCCCCATTATGCCAGCACAATGCCAGCGTCACTGGGAGGTCCCTGCCGAACACTTCCGGATGCAATCAGGACAAGGAGGTAAGTGGCACCCTTTTTTGTACCCTCCCTGGGCTACTTGTTATTTTTTTAAGTTGTTTTTGTGCTTGCTGTCACTTTTTAAATTGTATTTTTCTTTTTCTTTTTGAATTTCCCACGCTCTTGTCCTCTCACGAGAACAGCCCAAGATTTGAAACCAGAAAGCTGCCGCGGGGAGCGGACGGATGTGCAATCAAAGTAAGTGCAAAACTCTTCATGACTGTGATGGGATGGTGTTAGGAGAGGAGATAGCGAGATGGGGACACTATAGTTGTCCTCATCCAATAATCTCCAGAGACTAGAGCAATGATGGTGGAAGACTGAGAACGATTTTGACTGAATGCAGGCAAGAGCTCATTGGAAGACCTATGCCATGGTGATGGTGGCAGTGAAGAAATTATGCTTCTCTGCTAACACTGCATCTGCACAGTGTCGTCCAGCAGAGCTGTCTCAAGTGGTCAGAAGCCTTTTACAAATTTTGGCCCACAAAAAGGGAGCAAAGATCACTTGACAGCCTGCTGTGAGCAATTTGCAATACACTTTGCAAGCAACATTGCTTGGATCTGACTACACAGCTTGTGGGGACAATTTGCTAATGCCCATTGTAAACTGCTTAGAGAGTGCCTTGTGCACTATAAAGTGGTATAGATGTGCAAGAGCTATTGCTTAAAACAATTTGTAAGCCGCTCTGAGAGCCTTTGTGGCTGAAGAGTGGGGTATAAACACTACTGGTAATCTGCTCTGACTTGGATGCTGCAGTTGAGGCAGGTCCGGTGGATGCCTGCTTGTCCTGTATTATTGGATAAGTTTCAATTTGTGCAGCCTGGGAATGTGGACAGGGTCCTTGGAGAAGTGATGAAGTATGGTGAGGCCATTACCTTAAAAAAAGGCCTCTCTGGATCCCACTATTCTAAATAATTATCGGCCAGTCTCTAACATTCTATTTTTGGGCAAGGTTCTGGAGCATGTGGTAGCCTCTCAGCTCCAGGGGTTCCTTGGTGAAACAGATTATCTAGATCCATTTCAATTTAGCTTCAGTTATGGGTATGGGTGCCTTGTTTTGGTGCCATCACGAGTCCCTGAGAGAGAGTACAGGAGGCAACTGAACCCAGAAGAATCCCAGAGGGAAGTGTTGCTCACCAGCAAGGCCAATCCAAATCAAACAGTGTCAGGCAATAAATCCAAACGACAGTCCGAAAAGGAAATCCAAAAGCATTGTCAGAAAACAAAGCAAGCTTTGAGGTTATCAGGCAACACAAAGAAGGAACGTGGGTCAGAAGGGTGGTTTACACCAGAGAGAACTGTTGTGAACTACAAGTTTCCCTGAGGGAAGGGCCGGAATTTATATTTGCTTCTTAAATGTTTCAACGTCTGTAGCTCTTCCTTTTCCCTCCTGCATTCTGCCATGGTAGGTACTGTTAGCTCTGTGTCTTTCTGTTCAGAAACTGTCATGCCTTCTTGGCCCTCTGCCTTACTAGCTTGGCACGGTGTATTACTATCTTGATACTCTGCTTCACTATCTTGGCGCTCGGCCTCATTATCCTCACTATCCGAGTCAGAATCCTGGGGTGGAGACAGCTTTGGTCACCTTGGTGGATGAACAGGGGGAGTGTGTTGGTTCTGCTGGACCTTTCAGCAGCTTTCAGTACCATCAGCTGTGGTATCCTTCTGGGCCATCTCTCTGGGATAGGACTTGGGTAAACTATTATGCAGTGGTTGCAGTCTTTCTTGAGAGGTGAACTCAGGAGGTGGTGCTAGGTAACTCCTGTTCAATGCCCTGGACATTGGCTTGTGGGGTCCTTCATGGTTCTCTTTTGTCCCCCATGCTGTTTAACATCTACATGAAACCTCTTAGGAGAGGTCATCCAGAGTCTATGTCTCTTCCCCATATGATTCCAAGGAAGCTGTCTCCATACTGAACCAATGTCTGTTGTCAGTAGTGGACTGGATGAGAGCAAACAAATTGAAACTTAATCCAGACAAGAAAGAGGAGCTCCTGGTCAGTCAAAAGGAAGATCAGGGAATAGGAACTCTGCCAGTGCTGGATGCAGTTACACTCCCCCTGAAATCTCAGGTCTGCAGCTTGGGTGTTCTCCTGGACTCTGAGCCTGGATGCCCACGTTTCAGCAGTGGCAAGGAATGCATTTGCACAGCTAAAACTTGTGTACCAGCTGTGCCCGTTCCTTGAGGTGTCAGATCTTGCCACAGAGACACATGCCTTGATTACATCCTGTTTGGACTGCTGTAACATGCTCTACATGGGGCTGCCATTGGAAACTGTTTGGAAACTTCATTGGGTCCAAAATGCTGTGGCCAGAATGCTGATCGGGGCCAGTTATAGTAAGCATATGATTCCCTGGTTAAAACAGCTTCACTGACTGCTGGTTTGTTTCCAGGTATAATTCAAAGTGCCAGTTGTGAGGGATGGCTGGAATGAGTGAATGAGAGTAGTTTGTTCCAGGAGCCAGTCCTATGGGAACTGACAGGGGAGGGGCTTCTAGATGTTTTAAGTCTGGACGACAGTTGAGAGAGAGGGGAGAATGACAGTTGAGAAGAGAGTTGACAGTTGGAAAAGAGAATGAAATATGTGATGTGTTGAAGAGAGGCTAGAAAGTGTGTATGGCTCTGAGTGAAGTTGAAAGAATGATGTGCAGGAAGAATATGTAGACTATGTAGGAATAGAGGCTAGTAAAAAATAAATACCAAAGTAGTTCTGCTATCTAGTTAAAATAATAAACCCATCTTTATGTTTTATTATTTATATCCAGTCTCCTCATGAGCTTATTTGGCCTTATTGATATGTATTGGACACTTTAACCCTGTGAACACCCACCCACACATGCAAGTGTTATTCATATAATTGTGGAGCTGGGGTCTCCACAGTTTGTTAGGCTAGTGGCAGCAGTGGGAGGTGAAAACCCCTGTGTCACAACTGTGGTGGCAGCGAAAGTGAAGAGATGGCCAGGCTGAGTGGTGATGTAAATTTGGCTGGTGCCATCTGTGCGTCACACCGGTCATGACCCATAAAGCCCTATGTGGATTGGGTCCTTGGGCTGACCAGTTGAACCCAAAGGGTAGTCACCAATGGCTTCTTTTCATCTTGGGAGAAGTATCTAGTGGGGTGCCACAGGGTTCTGTCCTGGGGCCAGTGCAATTCAACATCTTTATCAGTGATTTGGATGAGGGAATAGAGGGCATTCTTATCAAGTTTGCAGATGACACCAAATTAGGAGAGGTGGCTAATACCCCAGAGGACAGGATCAGAATTCAAAATGACCTTAACAGATTAGAAAGGTGGGATAAAACTAACAAAATGAATTTCAACAGGGAGAAATGTAGAATACTACACTCAGGCAGTAAAAATGAAATGCACAGATATAGGATGGGTGACACCTGGCTGGACAGCAGTACATGCAAAAAGAATCTAGGAATCTTAGTAGACCACAAGCTGAACATGAGTCAGCAGTGGATTGTGGCAACTAAAAAAGCCAATGCAATTCTAGGCTGCATCAACAGGAGTATAGTGTCTAGATTGAGAGAAGTAATCATGCCACTCTATCTGCTTTGGTCAGATCTCACCTGGAATACTGTGTCCATTTCTGGGCAGTACAATTCAAAAAGGCTTTTGACAAGCTGGAACATATCCAGATGAGGGCATCCAATATGGTAACAGGTATGGAAGCCATGCCTTATGAGGAACAGCTTAGGGAGCTGGGCATCTTTAGTCTGAAGAAGAGAAGGTTAAGAGGTGACATGATAGCTATGTTTAAATATTTGAAGGGATGCCATACTTAGGATGGAGCAAGCTTGTTTTCTGCGGCTCCAGAGACTAGGACATGAAGCACTTAAACTACAGGAAGAGAGTTTCCACCTAAATGTTAGGAAGAACTTCCTGATGGTAAGAGCTGTTCAACAGTGGAATGCACCGCCTTGGAGTGTGGTGTAGTCTCCTTCTTTGAAGGTTTTTAAACAGAGGCTGGATGGCCATCTGTTGGGAATGCTTTGATTGTGTATTCCTGCAGGGCAGGGGGCTGGAATAGACTGCCCTTGTGGTCTCTTCCAACTCTATGGACTTTTTCAGATGGGCTTTAAAATCTGTGGCAGGCAAGGAACAGGCTGGAGAAAGTTCTTACCCTTCAGCGCCGCCGTCTCCGTCCCTTGTTGCCCCCGTGCTGCTTCTGATTTATTGTAATCATGGGGGAACATCATGAATAGACCACCAGTTCCATTTCTGTCATGGAATCAGGGGTGGTCTGAAAGACCCTGTTCTTCTCCCGTTATGCTGGTGCGATGCCAGCCATGGGGGGAGGTCCGTGGCAAAGACTTCTGGTCCAGATTGGGATGAGGAGGTAAGTGGCACCATTTATTCCCCCTCCCCTGGTTACTTGGGGTTTTTAAAATTTGTTTTGGGGCTTGGTTTTTCTTTTTGAGATTTTGTTTAGTTTTTATTTTTAAATTCCCAAGAACAGTCGGGATTTGCTTTCCGGGTCATAAATGTAGCTTTACGATGGCTACATGTACTCCCGGCCAGCCGAGGGGAGAGGAAGCAGTTTCTCTCGCACAAGAAGGTAGGTGTCTGGGGAAAAAAATATTCCATGGCCAGGGTGGGAGTGGGGCAGGAGGGTGGGTTGCGAGGCAGAAACGGGGTAAATGTCCCCATCTGAAAAAGTCCTATGATTCTATGATTCTCTCCCAATATGAACCTGCCAGAACATTAAGATAATCACAGAAAGGCTTTCTCTTTGTCCCATCACCAACACAGGCTTGCTTGGTGAGGGCATGAGAGAGAGCCTTCTCAGTGGCTGCTCCCACCCTCTGGAACTACCTTCCATTGGAAGCTAGGCTGGCCCCCTCCCTGCTTTCCTTGTGGTAGCAGGCAAGTATGTTTTATTCAAGCAGGCTTTTAACATCTAAGCAGGGAAACTTTTTTACGGGGATGTTTTTATCTTTTTAAACTTGTGTTTGTTTTCAAAATATTATTTAATTCTGTTTTATGTAGTTTTACTGTTTTTAATTTTATGGTGAAAAAAAAAATTTTTTTGACTGATAGTCTCTGGGAGCTGCCTTTGGTCTCATTCTGAGAGAAAGGTGGCATACAAATGCATTAAATTATTATAAGGACACCTGTCAGTCCTATAAGGGCTCCTAGATCCTGAAACAAGAAGAACAGCTTTCTGAATGTTAAGAAGAATGACTTATGCTTACCCAAAATGTCACTGCAGCTTTGCCAGTGCAGCCCACCAAGGCTTTGGAGGAGACAAAAACGCACCGCTAACTCCTAGGTTTTGCCCGCTCCTGATTTAGGCCCAGTCTTGTTCATTTATATGAATAAGAATTCTTAAGCTCTTAGTGCACAGAAATGTTATGGTGGATTCTGCCCCTTTTCAAATACTTGTTTCATAGCCCTCTCCATCTTAAAGGTTCTGGCTGCATAATACGTTAAACACAAACAGCTGAAACTATTAAAACACAACCTTCTCCTTAGCCTTCCACCACCAACATTGGCTGAAAACAAAATCCACATTGCTTCCAGAACATGTTTAGACTTAATACTTGGCAAGTCATCAGGGAAAGTTTTTCCACACATGAAAGCCAGATAGTGTGAAGACCACTCTATACTCCACTGAAGTCCAAACAGGGCAACATGAGAGTAACATTGATGAAAAAGTAACAGGCAGTAATCCTACTAGTGGATGGGTGGGTGAATGGGAGATCCAGAGGTGGAAAAACTACTTTATCCAAAGCCTTGCCAAGCTCCCACAATAAGGTGGAAGGGAAGGACGAATGACATTTTTCTTTCTCCCTCTTTTTTAATGTTATGATTTCCCTCTCATTGGTTAAACTGGGTAGCAAATAGCATACATTGTTTCTAGATCTGGCATACATTTCCCACATTCTGGTGGTGTGTTTGGGAAATAGACTATGCAAGCCTTCCACCGGTTGCCTCTGCTGATGTCAGATCTGCTATGGAAGACAACCTAGAATCATATGAGATTCCACTGCAAGGTCAGACCTCTTTCCCTCTGATCTCTGAGGAGAAAATCTAAAGCAGGGTGAATAATTTGTAATATCTGGGAGTCAATGATTAGCCTCAGGGACCCTCGTGGAGGTGAGAAATGCAGAAGAGGAATAATAATAATAATAATAATAATAATATCCTATGCTAGCTAATATGTTACAGCTACACAAAAGCGTGGTACACAAACACGCACACACATACACACATGTATTGCTGACCTTAAGAGGCAGCAGCAAGATCAGGTGAAGGAAGGACTTATCTATATGAGGGGGGGAATGTGGATTGATGCACACTAATGCCAATTCAAAGCAGCTTTGATTTATCTTGATGGTTTTTTGGCAAAATCACAGGCATGCAAAGCCATGCACATTTGTTGTCCAAATGGGCATGCCTGTGAATCAAGATGACAGGCCCGAGTGAATTACTCATGTTTTAATAGTCACCAGTTGCCACCACCAAACAGTATATTTTTTTTAAAAAAAGAATATTTAAGGTGCAAAAATGCGATATTCCCCCTAAATAAATTTTTAAAATGGGGAGGAGGCTGTTTCGTCACCTCAGCACATGATTGCTAAGGCGAAAATCCAACATGGCAGTTCCAGGCACTTGCCTTGTTAGCAAGCTTTATCCCCTGCGCATGTCCAACCAACCAGCTTTCTGCTTCCGCTCTTATTGGGAATGTGAATGAATGCAAATTGGTTGTCCCAACAAGCGGGATTGTACATTTCCTTCAATGCTTTTTCAAAACTTCGGGGGAAAGCCGTGAAGACTTTTCCTGAAGACTTTTTTTGGTGGATTTGGCCTCCCTCCTTCCAAATACAGTGGATTGATGCGGGATGGTTGTATTTTCCTTGAATTCTATGAGGCGTATTTTCATTGTTTAGACAACCCCTATGTCTCTTCAGCTTCTGATCAGGGCAGGCCCCACTTTATCCACCACTGACCTAAAACTTCATATGGCCCATGAACTGCTGGGGTCTCCGCAGATGATGACATCAGTCTACAGCAGATTATGGGGCATAGGAAGATGCTTCTCCAATCCCCTCCCTCCTAGCCACCAGATATGGAACGGCCATTCAGTGGGCCTATCACAGAAAAACTGAACCAGGGGGTTGTTGGTAATTGCAGAAGGTTGAGGAGAATACCAGCCTCTGCAACAAAAGATCTACAGAGATATAAGGTGAACTTAATGGTTATGTAGGTCATTAACAAGATGCTGGCCATGGTGTGATCTGCTGCCAGTAATAGCCAGTAAGAAGCTAGATCAGGGGTGGGCAATACATGCCCTATAAGCCACATATGTCCCTTGCTCCTCTTTTTCTACCTCTCACAGCACTCCTGTAACAATAGCATCAGCTTCTACTGCATTCCACGCTATCAAAACCATGGCTGTTTCCCATTTCCTGTCAGTATGAAAAGGGAAAAGGCACTCTCCCTGCAGTTTCTTAGGGCTCTGAGGTGTGGAAGGATACACTGGCATCATAGACATAGAGCCTCTGCATCTGCCATTGCATTGTAGAGACAACTGCACTAGTGGGAAACGCAGCAGGATGCAGCCCATGAAAAGTTGTTGGAGCTAATTCAGATTCTACAACACAACATGATTGCTCCCTCCTGAGCTGGAGGGACCTATGGTTTGGTCCCACACAAGACAGCATTGCATGTTATTATGATGTTCATGCTACTTGTAGCTGTGAGAGTCAGCTCCAATGGTGTAGCCTAATCATCATGGTGAAGAAAAAAATCTACCCAGCATATAAAGTGCTATTCTATGTCTGAATAAAAATAGCAATAAAGATCTGCCAGGACAAAAGTGCAGACTGCTTCTGGATCACTCACCCTATCCACTTACATTTTTAGTATGTATGCTTGTGCTCTTTCACATCTGGTTCCGGAACTGTTTGCTTTCTGTTTGATGAGAAAAGATCTATGCAAAGATCTCTATGCATGACCATCTGGTTTAAAAATGTGCCTGGTGTGAGCAGCTGCCAGTTAGAGATATTGCTGATAGTTGACTAACGCTCTGACCATGGGCATATATGCCAGAAGAAAATGGTACTTCGTACAATGGGACTTATTTCCTAGAACGTGAGCTGAGAACTGCAGTCAAATGCTTTTAAAAAAATCACTAAACTGTATATATTTTTTTAGTGTTTTCTGTTTGCATATTGACTGTTCTTTCACATTACTGTTGAGATCTGGTGTTGCCAAAGCTTCAGTTCATAAAGTTTCAGTGGTCTCATAATTCGTTCCAGAAAGCTAGAAAACTTACTCTGGTTCAGTTGAAAACTAGCATTTATCAAGGACCTGATCCTTCTACTATAGCCAAGCAAGAAACGCCACTGAAATCCACCCCTCCTCCTCAGTTACTAATACACTGTTAGAACTGACATGGTAACTGGGCTTCTTTGGTAGTGTTAGCACTTCCCTATAGACAGAACAACATTGTCATACCTAATTTAATTAGCACTGGAAGAATTAATTGAAGATAGGGATTATATCCCTTCATTCTAGGGGAATGCATCTAGAGAAATAACACAACTCTAATTCTGTTCTTATTGATCGTTATTAGAAGTCAACATCCCAACTTCACGTGACAAAGTGGTGAAGAGACAAGGAATGCTTCTTAACCATTATTTAAGCTGGGGGATATGAAAATGCTCCTAAGATTTTTATTGAATCTGGCCATCTTTGCATGATGGGACTGCATTGGGAGCATTTATCAGCCTTATGAGAGATATAGGATGCAGGGTGGGGGATTCTAGGAGTTGTAGTCCAAAAAAGTAATGGCTGAGATCTTCTATCACATTTGTGGCTATGTAAATATAGTTGCAAAGGACCTGAGGAATTGACCCCCTCCTACCCCCAAGCCATAGTGTGATGAGCAGAAGCTTTTGCTGCTTGCACCATGGCTCAGGGGCAGTAGGGCTTGAGCAGCAGCATCTTGAAGTGCTCAACTCATCTGTGCTGCAGACCTCTATTTGTTGGAGTGGCTCTCTTAAGTTTAAGGTGGGTTCCAGGGGTATGTACAATTGTGGCTCTAGTGCCACAGTTGTGAACATATAGCATATCTGAACATGGAGCAGTTATGGATCTGTAGCTCCAGGTTACGAGTCCATAACTGCAATGCAGCATGCCAGCCCATGTTTTCAAGCATTGACCATGTTTACTTTTAAGAACATCTCTGAATCCATATGGGATCCAGACACATATGGGAGCTTTTGACTTCGAAGTGCTCCTAGAGAGCCAGATTTTTAAAATACGAAAATAACACTGGCTACTGGCAGAGCACAAGAGCCATGGAAGAGCTACATGATCATAGTGGTGTCTACAGACAGCACGTTTTCTGCCCTGGATATATGACTCTGTCTATTATTTTCAGAGCCAGCATAGTGTAGTGGTTTCAGCATTGGACTAAGGAGATTATCAGATGCATCAAAAATGGTGTTATGATGATGCCATGAGATCGCAAAAGGGCTTCCTTATCAGATGACATCGTCCCCCATCATCTCCCAAGCGTTCTGCTGCCATTACAGGGGCATTCTTTTTTATTGTTGGAGAGAAACTGGCAATTGATCTCCCGTGGTGTTTCTGTTCCAGATTTGCATGTGTTTAACAATGTGCCCTGTTTTGCTGGCGAAATTCCAGCATCAATGGGTGGTCCTGCCAGAACACTTCTGGGTGAGATCAGTACATCCAGGTAAGCTACCCTTTTTTTTGTAGTCCCCCCATGTTACTTGTAATGTTTTCAGTGTGTTTAGGTGCTTTGTGTCACTTTTCCAGTGTTTTTTATTTTTTAATTTCCCACACTCTCATCTTCTCATGAGAAAGGATGGGATTTCACTCCAGGAAGTGAAGGGAGCTCTGTTAGAGCTCTGTTCACTCCTGGGCTGCCTGAACAATGGGAGAGAAGGTAAGAGAGAAGGGTTATTGTTTCGGGACAGAGGCAGGATTGGAGATTGTGGGACAAGAATGCTTTTTGCATTCCTGTCTGATAATCTCCTATGACTCTGGAGATCAGGGTTTGAATCCCCACTCCTTACTAGACTTTCTTTACATTTTACGCTTTACATCAAGAGTGGGCAAAGTGCAACCCTCCAGATGTCACTGGACAGATGCAACTCCCAGGATAGCCAATGGTGATGAACGCTGAGAGTTGCAATGCAACAATACCTGGAGTACCACACTTTGCTCGCTCCTGTTTGATATAGTTAATCTTTATTCCACTCTCAAATGCATTGTGCATGCCAATAGAAAACAACAAAAACTCTAGAATGAATCAAGAGCTTCAGTTCAAAATCTTTTGTCTTGAATGTGGGCAAAGTTTTTTTTAAAAATAATTTTACTATATGTATTGATTAGTTCATGAATGCAGAATGTCTGTGTTGTCACCTAGTTACTGATGTCAGGATCGATCCTGAATGTGATCTTTTCCTGCCAAGTTCAGTTCTGTTGTATCAATTTGTGGCTAATTGTATTTCATTCCTCTGTACTTGTTAATGAGTATGTAGTCTAACTGTAAAAAGGGAGTATATGCCCTATGTCTGTAACTGTCTGATAAAACTCACACCTTGATTTAGCTCTGGGAAAAGTGGGCTCAGCCCAGGTCCAGTGGGAAGTGAGAGTGGGGATTATGGATAGCCAATGACTGTATAGCCCATCAGATTTTGTAGACAGTAGAATGCTTTTAGTTTACTGCATGTTAGTTAGGTTTCATTCTGAGCAATTAATTTGTAGGATTAGCTCTTGGATTATTGTGACAATAAAGTTCTCTGTTTTTAACTCTAAAACTGTTGATCACTGAGTCTGAAGAAGCCAATACATGACAACTGTTGACTAATAGCTGCCATTTAAGTAATGGTCACTGTCTGAACTGTTTGAGTTTCAATTCCTACTCCGTGTATCTGTGCAAATGGGTTCATGAAAGTTTAGTTTGTTAGGGCTTCATTGCACAAAGCAGGTAAATCACAATTTCATCAGGATTATAGCGCCTTCTGTTGTTGTTTATCACATGATGTTGTTCCTCTTTTGTTGTTCTCCTGTGGGAGACTTTTTGAAAAATGATTCTTTTTATTAACACACAAAAACAATCTGTTAATAACCTCCTTTCCCGCTTCTGTTGTTCTATGACTTTCTGTGCAAAAGTTCAGTTGTTCCTTTATGCCAATTTTGGGTGGCCAGTGAGCAGTCAGTGGGTGTGCTTTGGTTGTGGAAACATCTGTCACCTCCAGTGATCATAGGAGGAGAAGAGGTGGAGATTTCAATGTGATTTCCTTTCAATTGGTAAAGTAACTGAGAAACTTTAAAACTTTTTCTCTCTGTGGAAAAAATCAATTGCCAAATGATTGCCCCCTCCCCAAATGGGGCTTGTCAGAGAAGCCAAAACTTTGCCCCTTCAACTTCTTTTCCAGATCCATTCTGAAGTCCTTCTCTCTCTCTCTCTCTCTCATTCTCTCTCTCTCTCACACACACACAGTCTCACACACACCTGGAAATGTAAGAAGAAAAAAGTATTACAGTTTTTAAAAATATTTATTTCATTAACCCAGTAATTCTTGCTTTCTTCTAGGGTCAGACTTAACTAATTGCTGGCAGATGAAAGCCAGCATCGGGATGGATCAGACAGATAGATCAGTAGCTGCTGGCTTTCATCTGGCAGTGATTAGTTCAGTCTGAGAAATCTGATCTATCCAGTCACAAGGAAAAAAAAGGCCTTTTTAAACATAAGACTGTTTTCATTAATATTTTGGTGGGGTCATGTGTGTATGTGTGTGTGTGTGTGTGCATGTCAGACTAGGAAAAGGGACTGGGATAATGGCTGGAGGAGGTAGTGTGTGGGAAGTCCCAAATGCTGTGTGCAATAAGCTTTTAGTGCAAACAAATGCTGTAATCCCAGAATGGTTCCCAAGGTGCGAAAGAAAAGAGAGCAGTCTGGATTGAATGGCATTTTTAGAAACAACACTATTGTAGTGAGAGAAGAGTCTTGTATGATAAAGCCCTTAGACTTTTAGATAGTGTTCAAGATTGAAAACTGGAGACAGTTCCTATACCTTTCATGGTTGGGCTTACAAAGCGATAAAATATGGATTGGTGTGCAGTAACGCCAATTCACAGCAGCTTCTGTTTGACTCAATGTGGGCTTTTTTTTAAGATTGCAGGCATGGAAAGCTATCCCTTTTTACTGTTCCAATGGGAATGCCTACCAATCAAGATGGTGGGCAAAAGTGAATCACATTTTTATTTACCTTGAGTTGCCACTGCTGAACAGTTCTCACCATAGCACATAATCACTATGGTGAAAATCCAAAATGGCAGTTCTGGGTGCTTTCCTTACTGTCAAGCTCCACCACCACTCCCACGCACACCCAACCAATCATCTTCACACTTCCACAGGTATTGGGAAAGTGCATCAATTTGCATCACTTGTCCCAATGATCAGGAATGCACATTTCACAAGCTGTTTCTAAAAAACTTTGGGGAAAGCCGCAAAGGCATCCTCCACCGAGTGTATGGAGTGTCTGTCCACTCCTCTTTTCAAATACAGTGAAATGATGCATGATCCCATTGGGACAAAAGGTATTCTTGAATTTTACAAGGACTATTTTCACCATTTAGACAACCCCGTTGTGTAGAAGAGGGAATTTCAGCAGGTGTTGCTTGTTACCCAGTTGTGTGACAAGTAACACCTACTGAAATCCCCTCTTCTTCACCACCATTAAAGGTACAGGAGCTCTGTCCAGTTTTCATTTTGGCAACTCTGCTTTTCAATAGCCTTGTTTTTGCTGCAGCATGTTAACACTGGAAATGAATGCAGATAGAGAAGGCAGAATGATCAGATAAATTCCAAGGCAATCAGGGAAATATCCTTCTTTTCCAGTTTGTTATGAATCACTGTTGTCCTCTTCAAAGTACAAAGAGAGACTTCAGCAGCTTATATTATAATGGAAATAAACAGAATTGCTTGCTGGAAAAGTATATTTCCCCCCAGTTATATCTTTGAATCTGAAATATGTATAAAGTTAAAGATCTGATGCCTCTCTTTGTGTGTTATTGGTGCAATAGGAGTAGTCTATATGTTCCACAAGACTTGTAACACTGTATAACATTCAGTGGGATGTGACCTTCTCCTTAAACTAAAAATGGAAACTTATTTTTATTGATGACTTCAACTCAGCAAGTTGCGGTAAAATCAGTCACTATGTGGAAAGCCAGAAGATGACATAGATATTCCTATTAAAGTCTTGAAACTTACATGGGGTATAGGTTTCAGCCTTATGTAAAGGAGTCCATTTCATCCTTGATAATCAAATAATACTTGAGCCATCATGATGGAGATGTAATGTATAGAAATTTACAAACTGAGAAATTGCTTATAGGACAGTACTTACATGCTTTGAAGGTGTAGCCATGCTAGTTTGTCCTAGCAGAAGCAGAATTTTATGTCCCCTTGAAGATTGCATGGACTCTTGTACTTAATGAAATTTACTGAAAGCAGTTCCCATCAGCTGTAGCATGAGATAGATGTGTTTTGTTACAACGATGTTTTCTGTGTTCTTTACTTCTTCTGATTCCACACTCTCCTATTTACAGCACTTAAAAATACTCCAAGTATAGAAGAGTTTTCTCAAATGTACATTAAAATGTGTTTTCCTCAGCAGTACTTGAAAGCCATTATAGGAAAAGCCCATTTCAAAATGGGATGTATGTCTGTGAAGATGAAAGTATTGAAACTGTGCCCCTTTTATTCTTGCTTTGTTCCTTGTATAGAGATAAATATCGCTTTCAGGTGTCTTAAAGGACACATCCAGACTGACTGAAAAGTCCCAGATTTTTTCCCTGTTCTTTCCAGTTTTATGTTGGGGCGTAGAAAGACATGCTGTGTCCACCATAACCACCTGCAGAGTTGTTCCACATCGACGGGACGCCAAGGGGAAGGTTTCTGGAGAGACTTCTGCAAAAGACTTTAGGCTGAGAAGGAAAAATTCCTTCACCCCAGCACACTGCCTTGAGCTCTGGCTTGCCAAATAAAGACAGCAAAAAGGCCAGCCTTCACTCAACTTGAGGGCTTTAATCTTTGTTTGCAGTATATTTACAATATATACACAGAGTATACAACAGGTGTCTCTAATACTCATGAATCTCTCCCAAACCAACAAACTGCTTCGCCAACCACCATCCACAACAAACCCACACTGGAGATAATTCCCATCTCCTTTTTATAGGCAGTTAAACAATGCCTGTTACATCAGGCATCTCAGATGTGCACACTCTCAAGTGCTGACTCACACACACACACCTGCCACTGGAGCTTAACTACTTTCATTACTAAGCTTACAGCTCCATCTTATGGTCACATCCATGTCATTTCCTGACATTTTATACTAGGTTAAAATAAACTGACCTGGGGGGCCGGTATGAAATGTCTCTGACTGTATCAAGGGCTGACAGAAAATATTCTGTGTCATACCCTGTGAGCCTGATGAGGCTATAGAGTCAGAGGAGGATGAGGATATGGCAGGGAATGGCCCTAGGGACCCTGGCACAGGTTTATCTACACCTGTGCCAGCAGGGAACCCTGCAACCTAGAGGCTCGAGCAGAGGAAGAGCCTGGTCCGAGTGGGTTGGCATCAGTCCCAGCAGAGACTCCTGCCAATTCAGATAAGGACAAATAATAATAATAATAATAATAATAATAATAATTTAAACCCCACCCCTCTGCTAAAAACAATCGGGGCAGCTTCCAACAATTAAAACATTGCAAGAATGACTAAAAGCACCACCCACCCCACCCTACCCCATAAAAAGACATTAAACAATATAAAATTAAAACCATCTAACTAAAATCACATTAAAAACAAATATACACAAAATTTAAAAAGGCCAGGAGATGCAGCTCCTGAGGCCGGGATCTAATCAGGAAAGGCCTGCTGAAAGAGATCCATCTTTAGTGCTTTTTAAAAGCAACTTAAGCTCATCATCTGACGGATCTCGTTCAGCAGGACATTCCATAAATTGGGGGTGATTACCGAAAAGGCCCTCTGGGAGGTTGCAGACAGCCTAGATTTTTGTGGATGAAGCAAATTCCTCCCAGAGGACCAGAGTGTGCAGGGATGATTGTATGGGAGGAGGCGGTTCCGAAGATATGTTGGACCCAAGCCATTAAGGGCTTTAAAGGTAATAACCAAACCTTATACTGGGCCTGGAAATTGATGGGCAGCCAGTGGAGAGATTTCAATATTGGAGTTATATGGTCTTTCCAAGATGTTCCTGAGACCACTCTGGCTGCCATATTTTGTACCAACTGAAGTTTCCGGACCAAGCACGAGGGTAGCCCCATGTAGAGCGCATTGCAGAAATCTAGACAAGAGGTTACCAGCGCATGCACCACAGTCTCAAGGTTCCTTACTTCCAGGAAAGGGCGCAGCTGGCGTATCAGCCGAAGCTGATAACAAGCGCTCCTGACCGTCGCATTCACCTGACTAAATCTGAAGCGATGAATCAAGGAGCACCCCCAGACTGCGAACACAGTCCTTAATGGAGAGCGTGACTCCGTCCAGGACTGGAGATTGCAGCCCAGCTCCTGGTTTCAGGGCCGCTACCATGAGCGCCTCCTTTTTGTCCGGATTTAATCTCAATCTGTTTTTCCTCATCCAGCCCATTACTGCTTCAAGACAGTCATTAAGAGGAGAGACGCCATTAGAATTCGAGGCCGACGATCGGGATAAGGAGAAATAGATCTGGGTGTCATCAGCGTACTGATAACACCCATCCCCATAACTCCAAATAATCTCACCCAGCGGCTTCATATAGATGTTAAACAGCATCGGGGACAGGATGGCATACTGCGGAATGCCACAAGTAAGCTTCTTTCTGCTGGAACAGCAGTCCTCGAGCAGCACCCTCTGGGTCCTGCCCGAGAAGAAGGACCGGGACCACTGGAGTGCAGTGCCTCTGATTCCTAACTCACTCAAGCGGTCCAGGAGGATGCTATGATCTATTGTATCGAAAGCTACTGAGAGATCTAGAAGCACCAACAGGGACACATTAACCCTGTCGATGCTTAGACGCAGATCATCGGTCAAGGCAACCATGGCAGTCTCAACTCCAAATCCCATCCTGAAGCCAGTTTGAAATGGGTCTAGATAATCAGTTTCATCCAAGACCACTTCGCTCTCGATCACTTTGCTCATGAATTGTAATATAGAAACTGGCCTATAGTTATTCATGTCCAGGGGGTCCAGGGAAGGTTTTTTCAGGAGCGGCCTAACCACTGCTTCCTTTAAACAGAATGGAACACACCCTTCCTTGAGGGATGCATTGATGATGTCCTTAAGGAACACCATCAAGGCACACACACACACACCGGATGGCCAGCCATGAAGGGCAAGGATCAACAGGGCAGGTCGTCTTCTGCACTCTACCAAGTAGCATGTCCATGTTGAAGAGACGGACTTACCTCCACCATCATATACCCAGTAGCATGCTCAAAGGGAAGCTCAAAGGAAGTCTCTGAGACTTTATGAGAAAAACCTGCTCATTAAGAAACACCTGACAAAGCCTTAATTGCTTTATATATGCTGGGAGAGGCAATGGAGGCTTTGTCAGAGGTCAACTGATCTTCCTGGTGAAAGCTTCCTACTGACTTCGGTGCCTGGATTCCAGTTATCTTGATTTCTGTTACCTTGACTCGTGCTTAGAACTTGGACTGTCCCTAACTATTCTGCTGCCTGTTCCTGTTGACCCTCGAACTGATTTGCACCACTCTGGCTGATTGCCATAAGCCTCTGACCTTTTAGACTGTGTTTGCATTCCTGTGAGCTAATAAACAGTTGGCTACCTTCCCAGACTAGTGCTGTTTATACTTTGCTGGTACCTAGCTGCTTTTCAGAAATTCTGGGGTGAACAAAATGTGTATTAATGTATATAACAAAACTGGAAAGAACAAGAACAAAATCTGGGACTTTTTGGTCTTTTTCGGGCGCATCTGTACTGATTGGTGAAATTGATCACCAACAATGGTCCTCCCTGGCCTCACATCAGGAGGCATGGTAACACACTATCCACAATGCTGCAGCCTTATTTGAGAACTCACGCCGAACAAGTCTTGAAGAGAAACGACAACACAGAAAAAATCACAACCTGGAAACATCATCCAAGGAAACCTTCTGCTGTGCTTTCTGCAACCAGACTTGTCTATCTCGGATTGGCCTTTTTAGTCATCAGCACGCTTGCAGAAAGCGCGGGATACGTCCTTCCTGAATCTTCGTTTGCGAAGAGAAGCCAGAGAGAGGTGTACTGATTAAAAAAACCAGAAATTCCAAGATTTTGTTCCTGCTCTTTCTGATTTTATTTTAGAAATCCATACAATTTTATGTATTCTATAATATTTTGTGTCAGCTCCCAATATAATCAGGGACTTTTTATACCAGCTCCCTAGTTTGGTTTATTTTAATCCAGTATAAAATCAAAAAGAACAGGAACAAAGCCTTTTCAATCAGTCTGGATGTGCCCCTAATAATCTGGATGCTCAGCTAGTTATTATGTGAGGTTTTTTCTTGAAAACCATTTTAGGTTGGTTAAAGGGAAAACTTTAAATTTTTTAGAGAATGCTATCAAAATATGGACCACAATTATGTCTTGAGTCTTTATCCTTAAATGAATTCCATGATTTTAGTTTGTCAAGGCCCTTTGGTTTTATTTTCATATCTGTATCAGGATTATATTTTGATATACAACTGTTTTAGTGTCATTGCTAATATACACTTATGTTTGTTATATTCATTGGTTTAACTTACATAAATTGTAGCGGTCATTAGAATGGTGCAGATACAAATTGATTTGATGTTTCCTTACTAATTACCAGGACATAAACTGTGCACAAAAGATGAAATGTGTATTCTTAAAACCTATCAATACTCAGGATGGTTGTGGCCAACATCCTGTCATTGGTGGAGCATAGAGTTTTGCCAGTAGTGACTGGTGGGGAGAAAGGTGTCTGGAAGCTGTTAAAGTGGAAAAATAATACTATAACAGTGTAGTGTGATAAAGTCCTAAACAATGCAACTTCTAGTTACACCATGTAAAACTCAATAGACTTCAGGCCATAGGGTCAGAAAATGATTCAAAGTGCCATCAGGACAATCATCTCTTTCAGTGTTAGGGAACCTTTATCATCATAAGGGCAGAATTCAGTTTCTGAGGAGCAACCTAAGACTGGAACCAAAAATATCAACTTATTTTAGTATAAAACTCTTACTTTTAGTCATTAAGCTTTAGGAGAGACACTTCAACTGTTTAGAATAGAATGGAAAATCAGTTTTTTAAAAATTAAAAAATTAGGAAAGCACCCAATGATGATATTATAGGAGAGAAGGTATGACTGTCTGGGAACTCTAGAAGGTTGGATATGGAGCCAAGGCTTGAGGTTCTTAAACTTTTGTCTGTTAAAAGGCACCTAGGAGTTTTTCAGATGCTCTTAAAAAACCCCACAGAGGTCGGGAGGAGGACGGCACTGCCAGCTTCCAGCGATCAATTTTGCATGATCCCGTCCTTCATTTGTGCTTCCTCCGTGCTGGAGGGACAAAAAAGGCATAGCTTTTCATTGATGAAACTTCCATCAATGAAAAGCGGTGCCTTTCTCATCCCTCCAGCATGGAGGAAGCACAGGAGGAGGTTGGGGCGTGTGAAATTGATCACCGGAAGCGGGACAGTGCCATCCTCCTTCCAACCTCTGCGGGGTTTTTTTAGAGCATCTGAAAATCTCCTGTTACACTGTTATAGCAGTATTATTCCAATTTAACTGCTATGGCTGCTTCTGGTGGAATCCTGGGATTTGCAATTTAGGGAGGAGAATTTAGCATTCTCAGCTAGAGAGCTCTTAGGCTTCACTAAACTACAATCCCCAGAATTCCATAGGAGGCAGCCATACCAGTTAAAGTTGAATAATAGTGCTATAACAGTGTAGTGTGATAAGGTAAGGCTCCCAGTGTTGCTGAAAGGTAAATATCTGTAAAGGAGAGCAGGGAGAGGCCTTGAAGTTGGCGTCAGCCCATAACACACTGACAGCAGACTGAGCAGACAAAAAGTTGTTTATAGTCTTCCCCACTGTGGCAATGAAATGCATTGTATTCCTGTTGAGGTTCTGGCCCTAGATCCAATGTGACACTAGCAGAACAAAACCCTCTGCTAGTGTGGCTGTGCTCTATTTCAGTGGCTCTTAACCTTTTGTTTACAGGGGACCCCCTTTAAATATCTGTAGTTGCCACAAACCCCCAAGACTTAAGATTTAAAACCCCAACAACAAAAACATCTGATGATAATAATAATACAGTTACACCATCCATTAAACCTTCCCTCAGAGACACTGGAGGGGGAGGGATGTCTTTTCTCCTGCTTCTTCCCGCACATTTGTGGCTGGAGCGGATTGAACAGCAATGCACAGGCCAAGCCAGCCAACTTTTGCCTTGGCTTCTGTCATGTGGCCTGAGCAGCCTTCAAGCCTTTGCAGACCCCTTGTGAGGACATCCCAACCTCTGGGGATCTGCGGACCACAGGTTAAGAACCACTTCTCTATTTAACCATTGTACAAGCAGTAGGGCAAGAGAAGTACGGTATGCACATGCTGTCTTTTGTGGGACCGGTTGCACAATGAAAAATTGTGGTAGCTACCACTCTTGTGCTAATGTTAGAAATACCCTTCCATTAAAGTAGCAGATCTTGTGCTAATGCCATAGTTGGATTAAAGCCAGAGAAATTATTTCTAAACATTCTATCTGTACTGTTATGTGTATAGGGAGTTGTTCTTATTTATGTACCTTCAAATCAACTCCTGCTCATGGCAACCCTACCATAGGGTTTTCTTGGCAAGGTTTATTCAGAGGAGGTTTGCTATTGTCTTCCTCTAAGGCTGAGAGATTGTTACTTGGCCAACGTTATCCAGGGGGCTTCCATGGTTGAGTGGGGTTTCAAACCCTGGTCTCCCAGAGTCCTAGTCCAACACTCAAACCACTATACTACACTGACTCTCATACAGACCGGAAAAAGCAAATTTTATCCAGATATATGCTCTTTTTTGTCCTCTTTTTTGGTGATGCATTTCTTCTTTGACAAATGAGGAAAGGCACATGATTGGAACCTACCTGGGCTGTGATTTCTTTGTGAGAGTGCGGTGAAGTTTTAAGGATATGCTTCCATTTCCACAGTTTAAATAATTAAACCTGCAGCCATTAATGGTGAAATCACCCTACTGGTATAATTTAAAAGATTTCTAGATGTCCTTTCCATCTGATATCTGAGCCAGTTAAATAATGATATTAACATCCCCAAACAATGACATGAATATAAACAAAAATACAGTCAAATCAAACAGCTAAAATTAGTTTAGACATGCTATCAAGAATTTAATAGGAATTCTTGGTTGTTCAGTTTCCTACAGAACATCTTCTGGGCCTAAGAAATATTGGGAAAGTCAATCAATCACCTTTCCCTTAATCAAATGGCTTTCTAAAAAGTCCTCAGATGGCTTTCTATTTAAATGACCCATGTAGAATCATTTGTAATTGGCTGACCGGCCAAACCCAAAGAGTGCTCTGCAGTGGCTCCTTTTCGTCTTGGAAAGATGTGACCAGTGGGGTGCCACAGGGTTCTGTCCTGGGCCCAGTGCTATTCAACATCTTTATCAATGACTTGGATGGAATTCGGGGCATACTTATCAAATTTGCAGATGACACCAAATTAGGAGGAGTAGCTAATACCCTAGAGGACAGGATCAAAATTCAAAATGACCTGGATAGGTTGGAGAGAGCTGGGCCAAAGTTAACAAAATGAAATTCAATACGGAGAAATGTAAGGTACTGCACTTAGGGCAGAAAAACAAAATGCATAGATATAGGATGGGGGAGACCTGGCTGAATGAGACTACATGTGAAAAGGATCTAGGAGTCCTAGTAGACCACAAGTTGAACATGAGTCAACAGCATGATGCGGCAGCTAAAAAGGCCAATGCGATTTTGGGCTGCATCAATAGAAGTATAGTGTCTAGATCAAGGGAAGTAATAGTCTGTTCTCTATTCTGCCTTGGTCAGGCCTCACATAGAATACTGTGTCCAGTTCTGGGCACCACAATTCAAAAAGAATATTGACAATCTGGAGCGTGTCCAGAGAAAGGTGACTAAAATGGTGAAAGGTCTGGAAACCATGCCTTATGTGGAAAGACTTAGGGAGCTGGGTATGTTTAGTCTGGAAAAAAGATGGTTAAGGAGTGATACAATAGCCCGGTTTATGTATTTGAAAGGGTGTCACATTGAGGATGGAGCAAGCTTGTTTTCTGCTGCTCCAGAGACTAGAACACGGAACAATGGATGCAAGCTCCAGGAACAGAGATTTCACCTCAACATTAGGAGGAACTTTTTGACAGTAAGAGCTGTTCGACAGTGGAACACACTCCCTCAGAGCGTGGTGGGGTCTCCTTCCTTGGAGGTCTTTAAACAGAGGGTGGATGGCCATCTGTCAGGGATGATTTGATTGTGTATTCCTGCATTGCAAGGGGTTGGACTGGATGGCCCTTGCGGTCTCTTCCAACTCTACAATTCTATGATTCTATGAATCTGTATGCCCATGTCAGCTACCAATTTCCCCATCACCCATCACACTTTGGACAGTTCCCTGTCCACCACCACTAGCTTATGGGACTCAGGACTCAGGACTGGTCAAGTCCTAGCAGTATCAATGAATCATTTAAGAATGAGCTTTCAGAATCTGACATCTCTTCCTTTTTCTGTAATGAAGAATCTACTGTTATCCAAGATACACATTTGGAGCAACTGGTGTAGGAACCAAATAATATTGCCCTTTCTTGACCGTACCATGTCCTATTTCCAGGAAGGCATTCTTGCTCCAATAGTGAAGTCTTAATAATCTGAGGTCAATACATGCAAAGTTACCAAATAAAATAAAACAAAACAAAATATCCACAGCAAATAAACAAAATCAGGCAAGAAGAACAAAGCAGTACTACTCAAAATGGTGGTACATGGACTGGTGTCAGTCACCAAGCTACTGCCTGCCAGTCTTTGGTAAGTTTCCAGGAAAGAAGGAAACAATTGTAGCAAATGGGCACAAATATGATGTTGGTCCCTCAAACATGAGGGGGTAAAGTTGCTGGTCCCCCATATTTAAGGAGCCCTGGTGGCACAGTGGTTAAATGCCAGTACTGCGAGCCACCACGTTGCAAGTTTGATCCCAGAGGGCTCCAAGGTTCACTCAGCCTACCATCCTTTTGTAGGTCAGTAAAATGAGTACCTGGCTTGTGGGGGCAATTAACTAACACAGATTGGAAACCACTTAATGTGGTATAGATGTGTAAAGTGCTATTGCTTAAACAATTTGTAAGCCGCTCTGGGAGCCTTTGTGGCTGAAAAGCGGGCATAAATATCTAAATAAATACATATAAATAAATATCAGAATGCTATGGATGCAGAGAAGCATTGGCAAAAAGTGTGTCATGCACCAGATCACAAGGAGTGATATGAAGTTGTGACAAATAAGGGACTAAGGACTTTTTCAGATAGTACTTACCACGCTAGAAGCTTGCGAGAGAGGTACGGCACTGTCGTACGGCAGGGGGTCCGTTTCGGACGCTGCCATCCCTCTCGCGAAATTGTCGGTGTCACTTCTGTGTATGACTGGAGGCAGCTGCGCCATACTTTACTCACGGACGTTGCTTGTGAGTAAAATATGGCACAGCTGCCTCCAATTGTACATGGAAATGACACCGTCGATTTCGTGAGAGGGACAGCATTGTCCGAAACGGACCCCCTGCCACGCGACAGTGTCGTACCTCTCTCGCAAGCTTCTAGTGCGGTAAGTACTGTCTGAAAAAGTCCTAAGTACAAGTTCAGATAGGCTGAAGTGTGCAAGAGGCAGGAGAAGAGAAACATTAAGAGAGGGTCTTTAATGTGTAACATAGTTTATACTTTAGATTGTATGTGATGGTGGTGGAGCTTTCTCACTGTTTGCGCCAACCCATCTACGGTACATTTGTAATCAATAAAGTTGTGACCAACTTTTTTCCGAATGTATTTTTGTGTCTGTGGTTTATTTCTGGTATGCCCTTGCCCTTGGACACACGAATACCTTAGATTGTATGTGATGGTGATGGTGAGCTTTCTCTCACTCCTGCCACCATCACAAGCACATTTGGTGAGGACTTGGGAGATCATCTTTTCAATGGCTGCTCCCAGGCTGTGGAACTCCTTCCTGTGGGAGATTTGGTTGGCCCCTTCTCTGTTCTCTTCCCCCCCCCCCGTGGCAGGTGAAGACTTTTTTTTATCTAGGCAGGCCTTTGGCTCTTAATCAGGATGGTGTTTAATATGGTGTGCTTTGCTTTTATCTTTTAAATTATGTTTTAAATCTGTTTTAACTCTGTGCTTATAAGAGAATATTTTAAAGGATATGTATGATCAAATTTTAACTGTACTTTGTTGCAATTTGTTGTAAGCCACCTTGAGTCTCATGTCAGAAGAAAATCAAGATATTAAATAAACAAATACATAAATGTGTCTTAGCTGGCACCCAGGTGCTCATCCAGCCAAATTAGACCCATCTGAAGCAAAATATCAGCCTTCCTCTTTGTCTAAGGGCTTGTCTAGACAAGAAGAAATAATGGTCATACCTGTGCATTATAGCAAATTCACAGCAGCATCACTCTTTCCCCAATAGGCTGCAAAGCAGCGCCCAGAGACAATGAGAAGGGTGGCCACCAAGAGGAACAGAAGGAGAGACTGAGTCACCAGCCCTTAACCTATCCTGGCTGCTTTGGTGTCTAAATCCAGCTGCAATTAAAGGGAGGGGAGGACCTGCCTGGCCAGCCACTGATTCATCTTGCCTTCCTGGGCTGGGCCGCTCCTTCTCTCATGTCTGTCCTGTGCACTCCAAATCCCACTGACATTGAGCTCAGCAGGCATGGGACAGGTATGAGAGAAGAGAAGGAGCAGTAGTTTGGTTTCCTCCTATTCCTTGCAGTGGCCTCCATGAGAATTGACAGTTCAAAAAAGTGCATAATCACTAGCACGAAAAACACTTGCAGGCGCTTGACGGCAAGTCCACCCACCCTTGCACACATCCAACCAATCAGATGTCCAGTTCTGCCCTCTCTGGACTGCACAACAAATGAATTGGTTGTCCCAATGAGCAGGAATGCACATTTCCCTCACAGTTTTTAAAAAACATCGGGGTATTTGGAGTTTTTGAGCCCACTCCTTCCGAATACAGTAGCACCCCAGGTATCTGTGGATAATTGGTTCCGGGGGCCCCCGTGGATGGCAAATTCCATGGATAATAGTGAATGCCATTCCAGGGGCCATCTAGCCTCCTCCCCTTCTCCCTTCCCCCTACCGCAGCAGCGATCTCTCTCCGCCCCACCGCAGCAGCGATCACAGGGATGAAGGGGGAAGATGAGGAGGCTATGTAGCTTCTCCCTTTGTCCCAGCCATAGCCCTGCCCCAGTGGCAATTGCGGGAACGAAGGGGGAAGGGGAGAAAGCTAGATCTCTCCTCCTCCTCCCTTCCCCCTTCGCCCCATGATCGCTGTGGCAGGGACCAGGAGCCCTCCCAGGGGAAGAACCAAGGGAGGTGAGATTCATCCTCCCCCTCCCTTCCCCCTGCCATCACCAACCGTGGATATTTGAATCCACGGTTGGCGAATCAGTGGATGCAGGGATTCTATTGTATGCTGAATCGACACAGGATCCCATTGGGACAAAAGGTATTCTCCTTGAATGCTATGAGAAGTATTTTCACCATTCAGACAAGCCCCAAGTCTAGATGCCTTTCAAAAACTTCACATCCATGGTATCTGCAGGACTCTTCTCCAGCACCACATCTCAAATGAGTTGATTTTCTTCCTGTCGGCTTTCTTCATGGCCCAGCTTTCACACCCATACATAGTGATTGGAAATATGATGGCCTGGACAATCCTGACTTTAGTGTTCAGCTATATATCTTTGCATCTCAAGATTTTGTCTAGTTCTTTCATAGCTGTCCTTCCCAGTCCTAGTCTTCTTCTGTTTTCTTGACTGCAATTTCTGTTCTGATCAATGATAGATCCAAGGTATGGAGAATCTTTAACTATTTCTATTTCTTCATCACCTACATTGAATTTATGGAAATTCCCCATGGTCATTATTTTTGTTTGTATTTCATGAGGTACTGTGAAAGCACAGGATTGTTCATAGATCCCTGCCTGTCTACCTCTAGTAGTTCTTAAGGCTGCAAAGATGAATGTATGTTGTAATGCTTATGCAACACCTAGTAAAGGCTGTAAAAGTAAGCAAGTGTCTAAACAAACATGGGCTGGTGTTCAACACCACCCTGATGGAGTACAACACTCTTTCCTCTCAATTCCAAATCCCACCACCCCCATTTTTGATGTGCCAGAGCAGGCTATCCCATTTATAGGCCAGGAGAGGGTGGGAAGACTAGGCAACATATAGTTGCAGTTGTGCAACTGGGAGAAGAAAAATCTCATTGATTCCCTGGATCTCTATTGAGTTGTGATTTGTGACTACAGCAACATGCTGGGGATCCAGAATGGTGATGGAAGGAATTTCCCAGCAATTATTTTATTCATATCCAAACTCTTTCCCATGGAACTCAAGACTGTGATCAGAAAAATTACATTCTATACCACAACTCCCCAGTCACCAAGGCCACTAGTGAGAACTTTCTGGGAGATATAGTCAAAAAGTAACTTTTCCAAACTCAGCTTACTGAGTATTTTCCTGTCCAGTTGCCTAATAGCCCATAATTAACTTCAACAATATACCTGCATCATGTGCTTTCCAGCCAAAGTCTTTAAAATGCACTGGTGCCTTGGCTTGAAGCATTCTCAATTGCTTTACTGCATGGCCACCGAGAACAGCAATTAATATCTTTCAGTTCTCTTGGTGAAGGCAGCTAGAGTAATTTAGATTACAAATAGATAGAAATGGAGTAGAGGTTACTCTTGAGTAGCCAACTGGCAATTTCATACCTTCCAACATCACAACTTGGCAAGGACAGCTTCGATTATTCCTCTGCTGTTCTCAGTTTTCAGCTGCCTTGTTTTTCTTCCCTCCTCCTACTTTTCCCTTTTGTCCTCATCTTACTTCAATTGCTGATAGTCATTCTCACCCAATTAATTCAGTGGGTGGAAGATGAGAAGAGAAGCCACCATAGGGCAAGTCATACTCTCTTAGCCTCAGAGGAAAACAAGGGCAAACCCATTCTGAACAAATTCTGCCAAGAAAATCCTGTGATAGGTTTACCTTAGGGTCACCATAAGTCAAAAATGACTCAAAGGCACAAAACAACAACAACAACAACAACAACAACAACAACAACAGGAGAGGAGGGGGTGGAATCTTACCCTCTCCAATAGGCTCAGGCAAAAGCAAACTGTGGTAGTCTCGCCTAGACTGTGCATTTTTCCTTATTAATCGTCATGTTGACCACACTTAATGTTGCTTGGCAACATACATCCCAATTTTCATCTGTGAAATGTTGGAGAGTATGCATTTTTAATGTGTTCTTGGAGAAACTACGATGCTATTTTTTTCCATTTCTAAGCAGCACCAAAACATGTTTCCAGGACTCTTTCAACATTCTATTTTTAAATCACATAAACCTCAAGGCACAAAGAAATTAGAATGAACCTCCCTTCCCTAGCCTCCATTTTTTAAAAAAGTGTTTCTGGTTTTATGATGGTCAGAGAGTTCAGACTCAAATATTACTCAGGATCTCATTAATGCAGATCACTGGGGAATAATGGGAGTGAGATCTGTTTCTTTGAACATATCTGGGCTATTGCTTCCTCCCTGTGTCCCCCTCCTCCTCAACCAATAAAAGCAAGTGTTGAGTTTTGCTTTTGTTTTCAGGAAGAGGAAATGCCAGAAATATTATAGCATGTACCCTTTCCCCACATATCACTTCTGATGACATGAAAGCTTGTCAGCATCTGTCTGCTGCATGGGACTGTCCAACATCTGTTCTAGTAACATGTGGTATATTTACAAAGGCAAGAGAAACCCAGAGACATATGTTTTGTGTGCTTACTTGAAAGAGAAGGAAACAAGGAGAGAGAATGCCTTCAAAATATTTTTTAATGATTAAGGAAATTACTTGGGGAAAGCATAAATTTACAATGTTGTAAAGGTTTTTCTAAAGTATTGGCCATGATCCTATTACTGGCAGAGGGGAAAGTTCCACTAGTGTGCTTGCACAGAAGTCAAAGAGGGTAAAGGTTGCCAGCACAACAGAGCCTGCCCAGAACATTGCCTGCTGGCCAAACAGTGGCCATTTTGGCCATATGTGCAGAGTTGTGCTCTCTGCTATCTAGCTTTACAGCTAGGGAAAACCCATTGCAGAAGTACGATGTCCGTAAAAGCAAAATCACCAAGAGGATTCTTGGTGATTTCCAAGAATCACCTTGACCATTTCCAACAGGATCCAAGAGTATGTATGTAAATTGTTTGCATGTGTGTATATATATACCTGAACTTGAAAGAGATTTTTTTAAAATTACAACTCCCAAAATCTCTTAGCTAGCAGGCGCACTGACTGGGGGATGATAGAATTTGTAGCCTAAACAAGTAACTTTCCCAAACTCTGGAGTGCACGTTGTCTGCTTGAATTGCTTGATTAGTTCCACATGGCCAGTGGGCTTTGTCCATGGTTTCTCAAATTGCGGTACCAAATCCTCTCCTGAAACTGATGGGACTTTCAAAAGGAGTTAGTGATGTGGGTTTGCTGTTGTTCCAAGGCTGCTGGCTAGGGGGGAAAACAGTTTCCAAGTCCATATAAACCAGGGACTTTCCAAGCTAACAAGAAACCCTGCTGTAATCATGCAGCACATCTGAAGCAGCCAGGGGGACTGATTTTAATAGTGGCATTTGGCCCTTGGTCTTGGCCACCACAACATGGTCTTCTGTGCTGTCTGTAGCTGGGTGATTGGTTGATTGATTATTGCAAAGGATCATGGGGAAGAAGCAGACAGTAGAAATGCATTGTGGGCCAAAATGGGGAAAAATAACATGGATTAGGCACATTCTCATATACCATCACAATCCATGTCACAAGCACACCCATAAATGACTTAAAATGTGCTGCGTTTTATTGCAGAAGTGTTTGGACAGAGAAGTAACAAGAAGCAGCATTAAATGTATGGCACAAATAAGAAAAAAATGCTAGTCTGGAGGACTCCTTTAGCCAACAAGAAGAAAGGCAAACATCAGCAGTGGCATATGACCGAATTTTCAGCCTTCTTTCTAAGCACATCTGGTAGGCATACTTAATACAGCTACTGCAGGGAAACATCAAAGACGACACCCACATTGCAATGGAAATATCTTCTTCAGCCAAAGCTATTACTGCTTGCTCAGGAACAGTTTGCTTGATGTTTTTTCCTTCTTTCTTTCTTTCAAATTTGGTAGCATTCTGTGGACAGCCCTCCATGTCTTCCCCCATCTGATCACTACCTAGTTTTTTTTTTTTTTAAAGACGTGCAGTTTTTAAAAAAAGGGTGGGTTGATCAAGATGTAAACTGCAAGATTCTGTTGGAGGGTGCTCTTTGTATGAGCTGTGTTTTATTCATCTCCCCTCCCTCCAATGTAGTAACAAAATGCACACTTGATACCACTCCTCTCATGCTAACAAATAGGAACCTGTCACTGAATTTGTACAATTATTTTTTAACATCAGATCTCTGCATATTTCACTGTTCATAATCTTCCCCTCTTATTTAAATAGCTTAGTCTCCTTCCTTTGGTCATGCTATAATATAACCAAAACGTGCAAAGGCTTTTTAAATATAAGAAGCATGTAGTGAGGGAAATGCAAAAACGTCATCCATGATAAAACATATATAGTACAACCGAATATTCCTTACATGCTCAATGAAACAAACCTTTATATGCCAATCTGTTACTGAAGTGAAGGACATAGAGATAGCCATGAGCCAAAGGGCCTCATGTGTAGGAGTTTCTCTTCTGTAAAAAAGTGATAATATATGTATCTTATATTTATTAATCTTATCTCTTGATTTTCTGCCAAAAAACAGTTCTCAAGGAAGAGAACAGAAATAAAACTCAAATAAAAGCCTATACAATTAAAACATAAAAATATATCCAAAACACAAATCAAAAACACATCACTAAAAAGAAATCACAGCACACAATTTCTTAAAAGAAACCCTTCTTATAGCAACCCATTTTGAATGCCAAAGATACCTTTCAGTGCAAATATCTTTGTCTTCTTCTGGAAGAACAACAGAGAAAGGCTAGACCAGTGTCTTCAGAAAGGTGTTCTAGAATGTAGGCATGGCCACTGAGAATGAGAAATCTCTTTTGTCAAACATGCCTCCAGTGGTGGAGGAACTGAGAGAAAGGCCTCCTCTAAACTGGAGCTCCTTTGAGTGCACCAGTATGGCACAGTAGGGGGCCTGGTTGCAGCTTCAGCATCTGAGAATGCCCAGGAAGCAGTGGAGGGAGGTCACAGGAGGTCCTCTGGGAGTGGTTGGCCCATTTGCTGACCTGGGGCCCTTTCACAGTACACATAGCACAACGATTCCACTTCAGCTTCCATGGTTCCATCCTAGGGAATGCCAGGAGTTGCAGTTTAGGGAAGGGCATTTAGAATTCTCAGCCAGAGAGCTCAAGGGGCTCACCAAACTACAAATTGCAGTATTTCACTGAATGCAGCCATGGTAGTTAAAGTGGAATTGTAGTGCTTTCACTGTGCAGTGTGAAAGGGTCCCTGGGGTACAGCAACAAATCTTTGCAATCAAAGGGGCCTCCTCAAGCACACTGCCTTTCTGAAGTTGGAGACACTATTGCATTTCCTTGTCTACAAAGACAGGGCTACTTCCTCTTGGCTCTATAGCTACAACAGCCATCCCCAATTTCCCACCGTCTGCTAACTTTTTAAACATATTTCTCCACCAGTGGAGAATAACCTAAGCTCCAGCAGCTAAAAAAGACTGATAAAACCAAGTGGGGAGATGGATTTTTTTTTTTTAAAAAAAGCAATCTTGTCTCCTTTCTTTTCTCAGATAAATAGGGGCAACCTTAATCTACAAAGTAACTCCTCCAAAGTCTTGACTCCCTTTGGTGGCAGTTGCATAACTGTGCAGTGAACCTGCTGCCAACGTGGTCTTCCCTTTATGTTTCAGCTCCAGGAAACTGGGGCAAACTGGCAGGAAGTCCCTGGGGGAAAGGGCTGAAATGGAGCTGTGATTCTACCATCAGGTATGCCTCTCTGGCTCCCAGAGGCTCCCAAGAGTACAGTTAGCCTGCTGTATCCACAAGATCTGCATCTATGGATTCAACCAACCATGGCTCAAAAATATTCAGCAAACCTTGCTGTTTTGTATAAGGGACGCAGTTTTGCTATGCCATTGTATATAATGGGACTTGAGCATCCATGCATTTTGGTATCCATGTGGGTCCCGGAACCAACCCCCAGTGAATACCAAGGGTTCATTATATTTGCATGTAACAAGCAGGTAGCTGGATTGCACATTGTACTCATAGTCTACCTGGACAGACTCCTCCTCCTCTGCTCTGCAGGGGTAGGGTAGTACTGTTAGGAGTATGACAAGGTTGTTTGTAGGCTTTAGCTCCCATAATGTGATGTAAGATTGGGTCCCACTTTGGGAGAAAGGTGGCATAGAAGTGGCACAAATAAAAAAAAAATAGGATGCAGAGCTTGAAAAAGCATAGGTTTCAGACTGCAACTCCCAGAATCCTCCAGCCAGCATGGCCAGTGCCTTGTTCTGTGTTTATAAACACCCAAGAGGGCAAAAAGGTTCACGAGGCAAGCAACAATTCCAAGGAAGCAGTAATGAGGGAAGTGAGAATAAGGTCTGGCATGATGTACAGAGTCCACAAATACTATAGGAACAGGCAAAGGGGTGGTCAGTATGCAAGATGAGGTCAAGTAAACAGGGAAACATCCTCCCAAATCAAAATAAATGCAAAGTGTAGCCAGTATCATGGTCTGGGAAATAAGCCAAATTTGAGAAGCCTGCTACCCTAAGAGGTGGAGGGGGTGCTTTGAGACCCACCTGTGATATCAAAATCTAGATGGGGGAATTATTAGCTCAAATAGTATTCTTGTGAGAGGAGGGTAAATGTAAAGATCTTTTCACCTATGTATACCAGTACTAACTGCAGAGAACTCCATGTTGAAGTGAAATAAAGTATTTTTATTGAAATAACATAAAATGTCCTCACACACATGTAACACACATTCCTAAGAACCACACAAGGCTATTGAGGAGTAAGGCAGAACGGTTGGGTAGAAGGATGGATTCGGAGATAGGCTGATAGTTACCAGTCCTGAAGAGCAGAGTTTCGAAGTACTCAGACAGAAGTCTGAGAGTGGCACTGGAAGTTCCGATCTGGAGGTGTGCGTCAAAGAGAGTGGCCAGGCTCGTATGCAATGGTACACATTTCTATTGTTGGGGATCTTATACTTATACCCTGCTTCATATCCTGAAGTGGGTTCTTTGGCTAGGACAAGGCCTGGATGGGTTTCCCAACAAGTAAACAAAGGAAACCTTTGGATCCCATTTTAGGAGAAAGACTAAATGTATTATTTATCTAATAAATAAATAATTAATAAATAAATAATTAAAACTGAAATTTAACTGATTGCTGTTAATGGCTGAGAAATAGAAATTGATAGGTTGACAACAACCTTGCATTGCAGGACAAGAGGGGGTTCCAAGGGTATATTTCCTTTGGATTGGAGTTGGAAAGGTCACTTGACTGTTTAGGTTGGGTGACTCATTGCTGAGGTGCCCAGGAAGGGATTAACACATACCTCCTTAATGGCTTTGTTTACTGGGGTTTCTGAACAATCCTAGTTTGGGCTTGCTTACTAAAAATATTTCTAAGACACCTTCCCAGGTCCTTGTAACCTCCACCTCACAGTTGCTGATGTGGATAACTTACTCCTGAGCCATCCTTGGTCAAAGTGGAATGATTCACTTAAGTCTAGAACCCAGCCTCTTGCAATCCCATCTCTTACTTGGGATCTCTCCTTCAGAGTCAGTTTTGGTTCCCTGCTCCTTTGGGGGGAGGTAAGTCCTCTCTAGAGGACAGAGAGTCAGCCTCAGCGTGCAGTGTTTTCATAGGAGGACTGTCAGCTGGGGGTTGAATCCCATGATTTAGAATCTTCTAGATGGGCCCTGCCATCATCCCTCTTCTCTCTGAAGAGGACTGCTCCAGATGAGAAATGAGAGCCAGTGGCCATGCCAGCTGGTGTAATTCTAGGATCTGAGACCCAAAAACTATAATTTGCCCAAGCTTTGATAGGCTGTGTGTAGGAAAAATGCTAAACCAGTAGCTGGCTTGCTTATTTATCTATCTATCTATCTATTTATTTATTTATTTTAACTGGCATTCAATAAGTAATGCAGCCTAATGATGATGCAGATATTTCCTCATCTCCACCATCATATTATATGGGCTTGGGAGGGTTTTAGTTGTTTCAAAAACAGAAGGAGAAGTGCTGCATATGTTAATGACTATTTGCTTTCCAGCACCTTTCACTCAACTAAAAGGCTGCAGTTTTCCCACAAGACTATCTACTTTACTGCACTCCGAAGAAAGGCGGCAAAGCAGCAGGAATGTTTCATCTTCTGTGCTGTTTTACTGCATGGCGTTGGTGTACTTCTGGTGTTCTTTTTTTCCAGTTCTGTGGGAGACCAAGGTAAAACTGCATCTTTTTGCAAATGGATTTTTCTGGTAAAATCGCATCTTTTTGCTAACCAGAAAAATCCAAAAGTCAACTCTGACTTATGCTAACCCTATCATAGGTTTTCTGATCTCCTGGAGTCTTCATTCAATACTCAATCCACCACACCACACTGGCTTTCTACACACACACATACACACACACACACATGGAACTATAATAATAATAATAATAATAATATTTATTTTTACCCCCACCCCTCTGTTAAAAACAATCGGAGCAGCGTACAACAATTAAAATACAGTACAACAATACTGAGTAAAATCCCTAAGCACCACCCACCCCCACCCACCCCCATAAAAAGATATTAAATTAGTATCAAATTAAAATCCACCTATATCCAACTATACATGTTGGAGATATTTTTTTTAAAGAATCTCACACTTGAGTCAAGATAGCTGCTAGAATAAACTTGTAATCTAAAGGGAACATTAGTTCTATTCTCTGGATTTAGCTGAAAATTAAACAATTCTGGAAAGAGGTGATAAAACTGATTCATGTTATGACACTATATTAGTTGCCAGTAAATCCACAAATGATTCTGATGGGAGATATCTATGAGGTAATAAAAAATAGGATTATTCAGTGTCTTCTAGCAGCTGCTAAGATTAAAAATTTGGAAAGACAGTAAGGTCCCTAAGGTAAAATGCTGTATTAAGAAGCTTTGAGATTTAACATTAATGGGGGGAAATAATTTCCTCAATTAAATTAAAAGAAGCAAACATTAGAGGCAATACATTTAAGAACTGGATGACTTTCTGATATATTTTTTTGAATGGCTCAATCCTGTAATTATGGCTTTAGGAATTCAGAACTAAGGTATAATAAATGTTTGCTTTGTTGTGAAACTGTAGCATAAATCTACTATAGCAAAGGCTGAATCTACATGAGGGCTATATCTCAGGTCCAGTGTGCAGTATCGTGCCCTGGTTTAATCCCGTTTAACACCACACTCACCTGATTAAATTTGAACTAAAATAGGTCTTGAAAGCCATACATTTTCCCCAACCAATGTCACATTGCTACAAAAGAGCATTTCTTCAATAAGTCACGTGTTAACTGTATCAAATTATTTTAGGTCACACAAATGCAGTGGCTGCGGGGTTTTTTTTCTTCCCAGCATGCATGAGGATTTACATATATCTGTATATCCATTTCAACCAATGGCCTTTCTTGTTTTCCTGTCAATCTTACCACCCACCTGCACTCCCATTGGATGGCTCTCTCACCCTGCTTTACTTCTCTGTAACACCATCTCCATACCATGTGTGTGTATAAATGTATGTGTATGTGTGTTGGGAGAATGAAACCACTTCTTTACTTGTCTCCCCCATTGATCCACTTGTCTCCTGCAGCTTTGAAGCTCTGCCAAGCGTTCTGTTTCCAAAATGAAAACTCACAGCCTCTACCTTTTTCCTCTACATGTGCATGTTACAAGCTATGGTTGCCCATCTGGGAGAGAAAGCACTGAACATCTGTCTGCAAATGCACACACACACACACACTTGGAAACCATAGTAGTTGCATGCAGAACATCCTGTATGAGCCACTCTTAAGCCCAGACCCATCAAGGCCAATGCTGCAACAGAAGTGGGAGGGGGCTCTAGTGGCTGCTTCAATGGTGATATCTTTGGCAGATCTCGGCTTAATTGGGACTGTATGAGCCACTCTTAAGCCCAGACCCATTGAGGCCAATGCTGCAAGGGAAGCTGGAAGGGCTCCAGTGGCTACTCCTACAGTGGTGGCTCTCTCTTCTCTGTCCTACTCCCTCCATCCACCCTGGGGAGCCCCACACTCCTTGGTCTCCCTCCTCCCACTCTCCCATCCTGCCTGAGTGAGTGAATGAGCAAGGGAACACACATGTGGCCGGGCCTAGCCACCCCACCAGTTTGATTGCCTCCCAGTGAGCAAAAATTGGACAACTGAACAAGACTGACTTAACTGAACACAACTGAAAATAGACACCAGTGTTATCAAAGTCCCTATTAAAAATGGTGTAGGGCGGCAGCCTCTGCACTCCTAACCTCTGAAAATGTGGTGAGACAACTGTGTTTAGTAAAATTTAATAAAATGCTAAATATTTAATAAAATGTAACACATACACCCCAGTGAGCACAGAATCTCAGACCTTTGGATATTTGAATATGCAAAGATCTGCAGGGGAAGGCTTTCTCTCAGTCCCGCCATCATCACAGGCTTGTTTGGTGAGGACATAAGAGAGAGCCTTCTTTGTGGCTTTTCGCACCCTTTTGAACTCCTTCTCAAAAGAGGCTAGGCTGGCCCCTTCCTTGTTTTCATTTTGCCAGCAGGCAAAAACGTTCTTGTTTAAGCAGACCTTTGACATATAATTGTGGCTTTTACTGGGGTGTGTTTAACATTGTTTTTATCCGTTTTTTACTTTGTATATTTTAATTGTTTTTAATTGTGATTTTAATTGTTCTGTGAGCTGCATTGTGTCCCACTTTGGGAGAAAGGTGGCATAGAAATTGCACAAACAAACAAACAAACAAACAAATCTGCATATATACACTGAATGTAAAAAAAAAATGGTGGCACCACATTTGCTTGTCAAGTATGCCAAGGTAACCACCCACCAACCTATTCCATCCTCCAACCACCCTACCCCCTGATTTCATCCTGGTCCCCATTTGGGGCACAGAACACAAGTTGCAAAAGATAAAACAAAACAGTTTCTTAGAAATTCTGGAGTAAACAGGGGTTTCTTTTAAAAAAACGCATTAAAGCCCTCAACATCGAAAAGAACTGCTTTCACTTCAGACTGGAGGAACACTGTGTGTTCAAACAGCATCAGGATCAAGGTACAGGTGTGAATTCAGCCAAAGTTAATGTCATTCTTGAAATGTGCAACTTAAAAAAAAAGCACAAGCATCTAGTTTCCTTAGGTTTTCTTTTTACTACATCAGTCCCCCACATCAAGATGTACAGCACATAAAATACAATCCCCCCTGAAATTTGTTTTTAAAATAATCATGACTAAGGGCACATAGACACATCCTTGTACACAAGTATTTTTTCTGCTGGTGCAGATCCACTGGCATAAGGACAGATTCATTACAGGGATGTTAATATTGATTTGTAAGCATTTTTTAAAATCTTTCTCCTCAGAGTAGCTTACATCAGTTAAAATTACAATTTTCCAATAACACCATCACTACCACAACGAAAATGCATTATAGACAGTCATTACAGTCATGAACCCCCACCCCACCCCACAAAACTTCAACATGAAACAGTGTTTAACTAGCATGGCAAAAGCCTTTTGGCACAGAAAGGTCTTTCCTGACTAAATGGCACAGAATAGCAAGAGAGGGAGGCCATCAGAACTTCACAGGGAAAAGGGGTTCCACAACTAGGGCACAACCAATAGAGAAGGCCCCTTCTCTAGTCACCTTTAGAATTAGGGTTGCCAGTCAAAACTAGCCCAGTCCCCAAGATTTTAGAGCCAGGCACTGAATCTTCAAGGTCAAAACTTGAGGTATGGGAATTGTAGGAATGTTTTGTTATTTATATTGAACAGATGACAGCAGACCCCCCCCCCCAGTCCATCATGAACTTCTAGTACAAAACAGGACATAAAATATGCAGGACATTCCAGTAAAGTTATAAAGCAGAACTTACAATAAGTAGATAGATAGAAGAGAGTTACCTAACTTGGATGGAAGAGTTCCTTAAAGCTGATTCTCATGAATGTGTGTAAGACATCTTGAGGCTGATCTGCCTCATGTCACTGGCTTCTAGCTTGTAAAAACAAAGGGTTGCAAACTACTAAAAACTACTTGGAGCAAAAAGCAGGGGAAGTGACCTCTGCGTGCAAGCAGGAAGTAAACAGATCAGGAACGCACACACATACAGCTGTAAACAAGCGTTGATGCTTCTTCACCTCCAACAGGACTTACCCCTTTTGATGCCACAGGGGACAAACCATGGTGATATTAGAAGGGTGAGCCCTTCTACAAGGAGCAGCCCTTGGTGATATATTAAGTATAATACATTAAGATCAACCACAGTTGCACAAAGGACACGATTCAAATAATACGCCCAAACGTTTCAATGCTGCATACATGATCTGAGATTTCTCCTGTTTACCTTGAGGACCAGAGAAGAGGGTCCAGGCCCTAAGATCTGGGAACCCTAAAATGGCATGCACATCTCCATCAAAGATGGAAAACAAGGAAGGGTCTCTCCACTAGATTTTTGGCAGGTCTGCAAGGGAGGAGGAGATCCTTTAGGCATCCTGGACCCAAACAGGTGAATCCAGGGGTAAGGAAAGTACAGGCAATGGGGCACATGTGGCTCCTGAAGTCCCCTGGCAGTCCCCCATAGCCTTTTTATTTTAAAAATGAGATATATAGGGGAGTGATCTTTCACCAGAAAACTTCCAAGAATGCATACAAACCATGTAGAGACAGTGATTGGGCTCTCCCACTCCCAGAACAACCCAACTCCCCCAGATTCAGTGTTTTCTAGTGCAAACCAGTCCCAAATGGTGACTGGAAGTGATGTGATGTTGCTTCTGATGTGCGGTGACATGCCAGTGTGGCCTGTGGGAGGGAGAATACCCCTCACATAGTCACTCATCTCTGGTATAAACTTTTCATATAACCCACCAACAATTTGAATTCCCCATTAGAAACCGGCCATCAGTGCAGCTGCTACACAACTGGTGTGATGTGAACCCACAAGGAAGCAACCACTGACATCCTTGCTTCCACATTTATCTAACTGATTAATTTGATATCATGCCTTTTTCCCAGTACAAAACTCAGCACAGACTAAAATAGAATAAAGCACAGTCAATCATAATATTTAAAAAGTTTTAAAACAATTAAATAAACTATCATATTAAAAATGGCACTGAATGAAAAACAATTTAAAGAGCTTTGATACATAACAAAGAAAGAAACCTTTAAAAGTACTGCACACATCCCTGTTTTTAAAACAAATCCAAATTCTGGACTGAGAAAAGCTGCTGGAGACTTTTCAAACATATCTCCATGTAAACCACACAATAATAATCAACTTAGGGAGATCCCATGAATTTCATAGGGTTTTCTTAGGCAAGGAATACTCAGAGGTGGTTTTGCCAGTTCCTTCCTCTGAAATCTAGCCTACAGCGTCTGGGGCTCATCTACACAAGAGGAAATAATGCTCATTCCTGCCCATTATTGCCAATTCGCAGCTGCATTCTTTTGTCTCCACAATGTTTTGCAAAAATGATATGCTGAGAAGCTATCTGCAGTTTGAAGTTCAGGTGCCCACAAATCAAGATGGTGGCAGTAAGTTAGAGGGATAAATGCTGCTGCTGCTGTACATTATTATTATTTTTAATACTAAAGCAGAGGTGGGCAAGTACAACCTTCTGCAATAAAATAAAATAAAATAAATTGGTGATCGGCAAAGCAAAAAACTGCATGATTGCTAACTCGAAAAATCCAACGGTGCTTCTGGGCGCTGCCTTGCTGAAAAGTCCACCCCTCATACATGTCTGACCAATCAGATCTCTAGTTCCGCCCTCTCCAAGACTGCACAGAAAATTGAATTGGGTTGTCTTAAGGGGCGCTAATGTGCATTTTCTTGTATTATTTTGAAAAGTATGGGGAAAGCTCTGAAGGTTTTCCCCACAGCTGGTTTGTAAATGGAGTTTTGTGCCCCATCTTCTTAATAAGGTGAATTTCAGTGGGATCTCATTGGGACAAAAAGTATTCTTAGCAAATTCTGTGAGTAGTATTTTCACTATCTAGACAACACCCTGGTATTCTTTGGCTGCCTGAGATGGTACTTAAAAAGAGGGGGGGGGGAGATCCTGCAAACCTGAAGTTTGTCAGTCCCTGATTTAGTAGGCTGGGATTGTTTTTGTTTTGCTTGTGGCCCCTAAGATTTAGAAACAGCACCCCCCTGAAGAGGCTGCCAGAACTGGGAACTAAGTGCTCCTGGAGATAGGCTGTGAAGACTGTTTTATTCACATAGACTTTGTAAGGGTAACATTTACTTTCAAAATGGAAATGTATCCCCTCCACTCATTGGCATTCCCCCTGATTTGGATTTGGTACTTTATTCTTTTTAACTGCTTTGAGCATCTTGACTGAAAAGAAAGCCACATGTTCCCTGTGAATGAATGTATTTGCTTAGAACAGTAGGCAATGTGTAGAACACATGAGTTGTCTACAGATGGTTCTGAAGAATAATCCCATATGGCCAGTGGTGCAGTGAAAAATTTCAAGGTGTAAGCACTCACCATAATAGGCTCCATAGCCTTGCTGTCAAAAGGGAAGCAGCTATGTTGATCTATTAAACAAAACCTTTATAGATGGGTGTTAATTGTCCATTCAAGAGTATGACTCTCCAAATTACTTGGTCTTACAGCAGATGTAGTTATAGTATTTCATTGCTGCTGATGAGCTCAGAGGGAGCATGGACATCATTGTCCCAATCAGCTAAACAGTCCTGGTAGTTTGACTAGAATCATAGAGTCATAGAGTTGGAAGAGACCACAAGGGCCATCCCACTGCCCTGCAGAATACACAATCAAAGCATTCCTGACAGATGGCCATCCAGCCTCTGTTTAAAAACCTCCAAAAAGGAAACTCCACCACACTCCGAGGCAGTGCATTCCACTGGGTTGTTGAAAACCAAAAATAAGGATAAAAATAAAGGTAGTGGGTCACCCCAGATCAAAGAAAAGCCACCTCAGAAAATAATGTGGATGGAGAAATGTCAGATTGCTTCCAATAGGCTCAAAAAACTGTTTACCTCCAAACTGGTGCTAAAGCATCCCAACCCATTGAAAGCAGTTGTATTATAGGCGGATGCCTCCAATGTAGCTATGAGGGCAGAATTGTTACAGAAGGATGAGTTGGGAGAACTAAGACTCTGTGCCTATTTGTCACACAAGTTTAATGATACTGAGCGAAACTGGCCAGTATGGGAGAAAGAAGCGGGGGCCATCAAAGTAAATGTGATACTTTGAAGTAAAAGTAAATTGCAAATGTGGAGACAGCTGTTGGAAGGGGCATCTGAACCCTTTGAAGTCTGGACGGACCACAAAAACCTTGAGGTGTTATGCACCCCATGTAAGCTGGGTCCAAAGCAAATCCGATGGGCAGATTTTTTCTATAAGTTCAATGTCACGCTGAAGTTTCTCCTGGGAAAGAAAAATTTTCTGGCGGACTCCTTATCCAGGCTACCGCAACATGAAAGTAAGTGGAAGGAGGCCGCGGACATGGTGTTTGGGCCTTTTCAGTTTGGGTTGGGTGCCACAACAAGAAGCTCAGCAAAAGCAAAGCTAAAGGAGTCCCTCCTTCCCAAGTCCCAGCCAGAGCCCAAGACTACACCCCTCAAACTGCCCCAAATCAGCCAACCTGGAGAAGAGGTGGATGATGCCAGGTGGAGGAGCCAAATTGAGAAGGCTTTGAATCAGAACCCTTGGTTCCAAGCAAATCAGGGGGAAGTAACTATGAGACCAGGCTTGGCTTGGAAAGGGGACAAGATCTATGTATGAAGTGAGTTGAGGGGGCAGGTTTTAAAGCAAAGTCACAATGGAAAAGTGCTGGTTATTTTGGCTATGTAAAGATGTTACATTTAGTGCGCAGGCAATTTTGGTGGCCAAAAATGAAGGTGGTGGAGGACTATGTCAAAGGGTGTCATGCTTGTGCCACAGTTAAGAGGGCCCAGGCAAACCTAAAGGACTGTTGCAGCCACTACCCTCCCCTTCTAAGCCCTGGGAGGTTATCAGTATGGATTTTATAGTGGAACTGCCAGAGAGCAAGAAAAAGACTGTCATATGGGTAGTGGCTGCCCTATTCTCAAAACATGCCTACTTTGTAGCTTGCAAAAGCATTCCCATAGCCCAACAATTAGCCAATCTGTTTGTCCAGCATATATACCGACTACATGGCATGCCAGCCAAAATTATATTGGATCGGGGCACCCAATTTACATCACAGTTTTGGAAAGCTTTTAGAAAACTGTTAGGAATTGAACTGAGAATGAGCAGTGCCCATCATCCACAAACGGTTGGAAAAATGGATAAAATAAATGGGATTTTAGAGCAGTACTTACGTTGTTATATCAATTTTCAGCAATCAGACTGGGTAGATTTATTGCCCTTTGCAGAAATGGTATACAACAATGCTGTCCAGAGAACAGGACTTGAATCCCACTCAACCATGAAAACCCACTGGGTGGCCTTGGGCAAGTCACACTCCCTCAACCTTAGAGGAAAATAAAGGCTCTTGCCTGTGAACAAATCTTGCCAAGAAAACCCTGTGAAAGGTTTGCCATGAATCAGAGACAATTTGAAGGCACACAAAAATAAGGAAGGCAGCCATTCTTTGCACAGAGCAACTCAACCACCCTGTGTAAGGCATTCATATGCACATGTCCCAAGACACATGTTGATGTTGTTATTGATAACTGAGGTATATATCATGCTCGACAAAATGGCCAGAATCTTGTTGTTGACCTATGTTCATACAACCTGGGCTTATGAGAATGCATGTGTATTCTGTACCTCTTTGTACAGTGTGAAGTTGGGCCTCCCTTCTTCTCTGTGCATTCACACCATCACAGAGAGGGAAAGGACAGCTCATGTGCTTGTACAATCTGAGACACACTCTCCGAGTTCCTCTAGTCTAGAAATCCCTTTAAACTGTGTTTCACTTTAATAGCCACCACCACCCCTTGATTTTTTTTTACATTTTATTTTTTTAAAAATAAAAATTATACATACAATTTATAAATGTCTTAAATACAATATTTCCACAGGCTTTGTTATAATGATCTAATAATGTAAATATGATGTCACATTATACAATTGATTTCCAGCACATGTTGTCGTTATCTATATTGTAAAGATTAGTTTTTGTTTCTATAATTTATTTCCACATTTATAACATATTTTACCCAACTACGAAATCTTCTACTTACTTCTACTTACTTCTTGACATTTCCAAAGCCCGTACTTCCCATGGTAATCCAAGGAGATTTGAGTGCTTATACATCTATACCCTATTCCATGAGATATTGATACCACCTCGGAATTACCATGTTTTAATTTCTCAAAGCTTCCGATCTGACTTCCCTGGGTTATTAATCCATATATAAATCGTAGACAAATTTATTCTTCGCTATTATGACAATTTCTTCTACCTAAACCAAACAATACCTTGACCTCAAAGACTCAAATAAACTTTAAGCTTTGACTCTTTGATTGTCATTGATTATCTACAGTATTTCTCAAATTTATTGTAGCTTAGCAATACTGCCCCATCTATTCACCAAATATGTCGATACAGCAGACCATTCTTTTAGATAAATTTCCATTGTTTTTCCTTTTAATCTCATAGTCAATTGATCTATATGCATAATTTCATGTAATCTTTCTAGCCAATCTTCCATTGTTGAACAATTCTTTTGTTTCCACATTTTAGCAAAGGTTATCCTGGCTGTCACTATCATGTAAAAAAAACATTTTTCCGTGTTCCTTTTCGATCTTTTCTTCCACCATACCTAATAGGAAAGTCTCTGGTTTCCATGGGATCTTGGTCTGTGTGATTTCTTCCATGGTGGTTTTAACATTTTCCCAAAATTTACTAGACTCTTTACAGTCCCACCAGACATGGTAAAATGCTCCGTTTTTTTATCCACATTTCCAACAGGAACCACTAACTCCTTTGTACATCATTGCTAATTTGTGAGGTGAAAGATACCAACGAAAATACATTTTATATATGTTCTCTCTTATGTTTTGACTTAAGGATCTTTTTATCTGGGTTGTCCACAATTTTTGCCAGCTCTCCAATTCTATTGTGTGCCCTATATTTTGGGCCCACGCGATCATATTTGTTTTTACAATTTCTTCTTCTGTGTCCCATTTCAACAACAGATTATAGAATCTAGTAATCATATTCTTGTTTCCTGCCTCCACTATCGACTCCCACTCTGACTTTTTAACTGTGATCCCTGTTAGGTTACAGTCCATTTTGTTTCTTTCTTTCAACTGCCTGTGTAGATACCAGTGGCATTCCAAATTGTTGCTTTTCATCTCTTCCTGCGTTTTCATTGTATGATGACCATCCCTTATATTTAGTATGTCATTATACCTTAACCATTGACATGTTGGTATCCCTTCTTTATTAAATAGCATTTCATGTGGAGAGGCCCATATGGGAATTTGTGGAAATAGTCTGTTTTGAACCTTCTTCCAACTTTGGCTCAGCACTGTCGTAATACAGTTGTTGTGAAATTCTTTATTTATAATATCTTTTTTATAGAAGAGATACGCATGCCAACCATAACAATTTCCCTCTCCTTCAGTCGCCAGGAGTTTGTCATTTTCCAACGTTGTCCACTCTCGAATCCATGTTAAACATGCAGCTTCGTGATATAGTCTCAAATTTGGTAATCCTAAACCTCCTCTGGTTTTGGCATCTTGTAATGTTTTCATTTTGATTTTAGGTTTCTTCCCTGACCAAATGAATTTAGATAAATCAGATTGCCAATCTTTGAAGACTTTTTGTGAATGAATTATCGGGATTGATTGGAACAGGAACATTAGTCTTGGGAGAATATTCATTTTAATAGCACTAACATGGCCCAATAAAGACAATTTTAAATTCTGCCAGTATGCTAAATCTTTTCTCACTTGTGTCCATATTTTTTTTATAATTGTTCTCGAAGAGGTTTGAATTTTTATTTGTAAGATTGATACCCAGATATTTCACCTGTTTCACTATTTTAAATCCTGTTCCCATACTCAACATTGTTTCTTTTTTTTTTTTGACATATTCTTTGTTAGGATCATCATTTTCTCTTTATTGATTTTTAGCCCAGTCAGGATCTCTAATTGTTCAAATATTTCCATCATGCATGTAATCTCTTCGTGTTGGCCACTCAATGAAATCACCAGGTCATCCACGTACATTTTCAATTTGAATTTGTATTTTTTGATTCTGACTCCCTTAATCTTATCCTCCTTATTTATCCTTATGCTCAGTAGCTCCATTACAAGTAGAAATAAGAGCGGGGAAAGAGGACATCCTTGCCTAGTCCCTTTCATTATTTGTTTTTCTTCAGTTTTTTCTCCATTAATTATTATCTTCACCTTTTGTTTATGATATATAGTTTGGATCCAATTTGTAAATATTTGGCCAGCTTCTATATTCTTCAAGATTTCCAATAACGTAGATCATTTAACATTGTCAAATGCCTTTTCCAAGTCAAGAAATATTAATGCCAGTGCTTTATCCTTATGCCTTTCATGAAAGTCGATTATGTTCAGAATATGTCTGATATTGTCTTTCATATATCTCTCTGGGAGAAAACCTCGTTGGTCCTCACTTATACAATCTTTAAGGACTCTTTTCAATCTATCTGCCAGTATGGCCACGAAAATTTTGTAGTCTACATTTAGTAGAGATATAGGGCGGTAAGGTTCTAATGAGTCTTTATCTTCTTTGGGTATGAGTATAATGTTGGCCTCTTCCCATGACTTGGGATATAATCCTATATGAATAGCATCTAAAGTTTTTTTAAATGGTAGAATTAATTGGTCCTCCATTATTTTGTAGAATTTAGTAGTAAAACCATCTGGGCCAGGTACCTTTCCATCTTTTAGCTTTCTGATAGAATCACTAATTTCCCCGACTGTTATTGGCTGGTTTAGTATTTGTTTTTGGTGTTCTGAACATTGTATAAGTGGCTTATCTTTCAGGAACATTTGAATTTCTATTTGTTTCTTCTTCTGGCTTTGGTATAATGATGAGTAGTTTTCCTTAAAGATCCTTTTAATAGTACATTGGTCTGAGTATATTTGATCTCCTGACTTGATTCTAGAAATGAAATTCTTTTCTTTTTATTTTCTTAGCTGATAGGCAAGCCATTTGCCTGGTTTATTTGCTTGTTCAAACTGCTTCTGTTTTATATATTGAAGTTTCGTCTGGATCTCGTCCATTGTAATTGCCGTTACTTGATCACGAAGAATTTTTAACTCTCTTAGAATTTCTTTATTCGGTGAGCTCTGCTGTAACTTTGTCTCTCTGTCTCTAATGTCAGCTTTAAGCTTTTCCAGTTTCTTTCTTCGTAATCTAGCATTCTGTTGGATAAAAAAACCCCTCATCACCGCTTTAAAGGCATCCCATATCACATTTGCGTCTGTCTCAGAATTCATATTTGTTTCAAAATACCATTTGATTTCTTTTCTTGCCTTATGTAAGATTTCCTCTTTTTGCAATAGGTTGTCATTTAATTGCCAGAAAAATTCTGGTTTATTTCTATCCTTCAATTCCATTAAGACCGGATTATGATCTGACCAGATCATTGGTAAAGTTTCAACTTTATGGATTGTGTTGCCGATATTCTTTGAGACCAGGAAGAAGTCGATTCTCGAAAAGGATTTGTGAGTTTCAGAATAGAAGGTATAGTCTCTCGCATCATTATATTTCATATGCCATGCATCCACCAGGGCTAAGTTTCTCATTAATGAGTCAAAGGACTTGGGTAATTTCCCCTGACCTTCTTTTATCTTTGAAGATTTTCTGTCTAATATTGGTGAAATTACCCCATTCCAGTCTCCACACAGTATCATTCTGTCGTGTTCAAATCCTGAGAGTTTCTCCAATACCTTTTTATAAAAGTTGCTTTTCTCTCCCAGTGGACCATATAATCCAAGAATTAGAGTTTTCATATTTTGAATGTTTGCTTCAATTATCAAAAAATGACCTTCTGGATCTTTGTATAATTCCTGGGCTTGTAGTCTGTTGTTTATGTAAATCACTACACCTTTTTTCTTTTTTTTTTTATTGGCGGAGACATATTCATTGCCTAATTTCTTATTTCTTAAAAGCCCAATATCTTGTGTTCTGATATGTGTTTCTTGTAAGCAAATTATTTCATATTTGTTCTTACTCAAAAAATGAACTATCTTTTTCCTTTTTTCCGGAGAGTTTAACCTCTTCACATTCCAGGTTAATATTTTGGTCTTCATTTTAATTCTCAAGTAGTGGCTGTTGTTTCAGCTGCTTAGTAAACAGAAATTATTGTTGTTTTGTATTATATATCTCTTTTGTTTAGTAACTTATAATTCCTCTTCCTGTTGCTCGTCCTCTTCTTGTCCTTCTTGCAGTGACTCTTTCTCCAGTTCACCTTCTTCTTCTTCTTCCTCCTCCTCTCCTGGATCCCCTCCCGCCTCTGGATCCAGGTCTTCTGTTCCTTTTCTTTGTTGGTTTGAGTCTTGTTCATTTTTATAAGTTGGTCTGAGATCTTTCTTGTATTTACTCTGGAAGTCCTCTATTTTCTCTTCAGAATTGATTCTGTAATTTCTTTGTTTAAACCTGAAGGAAATTCCCTCAAGTTTTTCCCATTTGTATTTGATACCCTTTTGTCTGAGTTGTTCCGTTAGTGGTCTATATAACTTCCTTTTCCTAAGAAGCCTTGCGGGAATATCTTTGAATAATACAATATTGCTGCCTTCAATTTCAAACTTTTGTTCAAATTTTTTTTTGCAAAAATAAGTCTCTCGTTCTTTTCCCTACAAAATATATTACTATATCCCTCGGTAAATTCTTCTGTTTGGCTGTTTTTGAAGGGATTCTGTAGATTTTATCAATCTCTTGTTCAAATTGAGTTTTTGTTTCCCCCATGAATTTAGCCAGTCTTGGTATCAACAGTTTGTAGAGGTCTTCTTGTGTCTGTTGTTTTAATCCTCTTAGCTTGAGGCAATTTTCTACCCACTTTAATTCCTGAAGAGCTTGTTCATCCACTTCCTTCTCTTTGCTTGCTTCCACAGATTCTGCCTTTCTCTCAAGGCATCCTACTTTAGATTCCAACATACTTACTTTTTCATCGAGTCTTGAGTCTTCTGTCACTATCTATTGCTTCTCTGATTGCCTTAAGCTCTCTTCTCATTTCCTGTTTTAAATCTGCCTTCATTTGACGTAGTTCTTCTCTCATCAGTTTTATTTCTTCCAGGATAGATCTCTGAGATGACTGGTTTGCTTCAATAGAAGGCCTTCTTGCAGTCTGTAGAATTGTTTGGGTTGTTTTCCTCATTTTGTTAAGAAATCTGTAAGATTACTCCCCCCCTTCTCTTTACAACAATTATAAGCCTTGAGCCTTTGAACTGCCAAAATATTACTTATATATCATATAATAATGACAATTAATATCAATAATGTCAATAGTGCTAATGTCAGATAATATCTATAATGCCAAAAATATCTATCACTTCTATGGTGTCAACAGTGTTAAATAGTATCAGATTAAGGATTTTATGCCACCTAAATATCAAAATGACAGATTTAATTATTATCGACAACGTAGATAGCTGTCAGTAACTCTTCTAGTTACCAATCAAGATGATACTATCAAGAGGCAGCTTAAATTAATACCAAAAACATCAATATTCCCAATTAAAACTCCAAGTTACTCAATTATAAAACACCCAATGGTGTACAATTATCTTATGTCCTTATCAGAAAAAATTAAGTTAGTCTGCTATCTCTATGGGGATAAGATTCATTTTACAGAATTCAGCACTCAATACCGAGTATTAGTATCAAAGAGTAGAGAGCTTCAAATAGACAATAATTTCTAGTAGAGCAGTAATATCAGATAATAATATCAAATGATATACTCTGTTTGTCAAGATTCAGTATTAAGGATGCTCAGTTATCAACTTACATTTATCAGGTATCCAGTATCAAATATCCAGTATCAAGTATCACTTTCTAAATCTCGATTATCAAATTCTATTTATCAAAGTTATCAAAGGGTGCTAGATCATCTTCAATCTCTACTTATTAATTCAATAATTCAGTGTAGCAATGTAATTAAATGCTGTATTAGATGTAGTAAGTAAACAATTGGATACTATATTAGATATAGTAGATATTAGATATAGTAAGTATATTAGATATAGTAGGTAAATGTAGTAATGCAATTAGTGCTATATTATTATGTCAGTCAAAAAAAAAATCCAATAGCTACTCAGTAAAGTCCAAAGGAATCTTGACCAAGAAGATTTCTCCTCTGTTCAGATCAGGCTCTTTTCCCTTCTTTCAATTCAGTTGTCCCTTCATATAGCTGCCTGGATTATACTATCTCTTTCTCTCTGTCCGCCCATGAGACCTCCTCAGTCTTCTTCCGCCCTTCCTCCACCTTTTGCATTCACTTCTCTCTCTCCTAGAGCTTTATCTCAAACTTGGAACTTGAGTTGGCTTACAATTTAAAAAGAACAATACCACTAAAAACATACAAAAAGTGAAAATTAAAATGCAATTAAATGAGTCACAGTAGTAAAACAATTCAAACCTACATTTAAAAGAATAAAACTGCAATTAAAAAATAAAGCTATAACACAATTGCAAACCCACATAGGGCAAACCCCCAATACATCAAGGACTCAGCTCTCTTCATAGAAAAAACCCAACATCCTTGAACTGAAACCTAGAGACAGACTGATCAGCTTTGATGTGGTCTCCTTATTCACCAAAGTCCCCATAATGGACACTATGGCACTCTTCCAATCATTAGGAAGAACTTCCTGATGGCAATAGCTGTTCGGAAGTGGAATACACTGCCTTGGAGTGTGGTGGAGTCTGGGGAGGTTTTTAAACAGAGACTGGATGTCCATCTGTCTGGAATGATTTGATTGTTCATTCCTGCATGGCAGGGGGTTGGACTGGGAGGCCCTTGTGGTCTTTTTCAACTCTATGATTCCAGTTATCACTTTTTAATGTTACGTGGCTATTATTGCCAGAATGAAGACTGGAGAGAGTGCCTGTAACTTTTAATGGTTGTGTAGCAGAGGGAATTTGAGCAAGTGTTGCTTGTCACACAAACAGGTAACAACCAATAGCTGGTAAAACTTCCTCTTCCACACATTAAAACAGTGGTTCTTAACCTTTTCTTTGCCAGGGAGCCCCTTTAAATATCTTTTGTTGCTGTGGCTTTGATCGTGATTCCTGCGTGGCAGGGGGTTGGACTGGATGGCCCTTGTGGTCTTTTCCAACTCTATAATTCTATGATTCTATGATTCTATGACCCGAGTGTGTGTCTTCCTGTCTTCTCTTCCCGTTCTATCTTTATTAAACTCCACCCAGCGACCTGCATTTAACAAAACCAAAATGGAGGGGAGGAGAAAGAAAAGAAAAAAGGCAATATAACAAACTAAATGAAAAAAAACTGAAATAATAGACTAAAATAAAAAAAGGAAGAAAGCCGCGAAGCAGCTAGTGACAAACAAGACAGATAAGACGAGAAGACCAACAGATTATTAGTATCGCACCCACTCCAACTACCATACACGCAACACGCAAACACAGACAAAAGCAAACAAAAGCAAACAAATAGACACTTAGGCAGAACATCGACCAGGCAGATAAAGGAGACAGGATGACTAACACAGATAAAGAAATAAACGGGTTTACAAAAGAACACTATAAATTCTCAGACTCCGACGACTCACTCCGGTTTGCCTACCCACTCACGTACACATCACTCAGCCTAGGAAAGAAGGGAGAGAAAAAGAAAATAAAAGAACCAACACGGAGTTATGCGTTCTTTGGGCCTCGTGTGTGACACCATTAGACAGGACAGCTTGGTCTCTCCAACAGGGCATCCATATCCAGAGTCTCAGCAGGTAGCAAGTAGCAACTTATGTCACCGGCTTCTTATAGTCTTAGAGGGTTAGAAACAATGCTCGCGCTGATTACAGATCGATTTTTCACCTTCGTCTCAGATCCTATCCTCCCGATCGCACTGTATCCGTTCCAGAAATCCTGAGTCCACTGACCTCTTACCCTCAGGGTCAGCCAGGAATACTTTCTATATAAAAGTTATATACATATAAAGTCAGTCTTTAAAAGTTGGTGGCAGGCATCCGCTGGGCAAACCCAGCTGCAAAACACATGTGGCGGTGGTGTACAGCCCTGACCTCCTCTACAGCTCGTTCCCCCTGCTGCCTTGATGCGATTTTGGAAGGGGAAGAGAAAAACCCCAACTCGAGCGTAGGAAACAGATCTTTGAGGGCCCCCTCCAATCCCCCTTTCCTTCTGGGGGAAATTCCAATCCTAAACGAGGATGCTCACTGGATTATCCTACCCCGTGTGGCATGAACCTCCGGAGTGCTTTCCGTGAGGGTCTGATCATGCCGCCATTACCAACCAGAAGCCCCCCCTTGATTCGACCTTAATTGTGAAACCTGATTACAAGGGGACAATCACATCATTCTTTTTAAACTTTCCAGCCTTAAATGAGGGTTACCCATAACCCCTCCTTCTCTATCCCAGAGATGATCCAGATAGCTATGACTGTTGAAGGCACGTAGATGAAGGCTTGTAGAAAAAGAGATAAAGCTTTATTTCTAGTTTAAGCAATTAAACAGTTAGCATGGAGAGAAATCTCCCCTCCAGGTTCTCAGCTTAAAAGTTACATAGAATTAGCATTCAGTCAGAGGATTAAAATAAATCACAAAAACGAATGCATTTCTACCTAGACATATTCCTAAACTAAGAAAATTGTAACTCACATTTATGAAGTCCATAGTAATCAGTCTCTGATGATGGAAATTCAGAGCATATGAGAAGTCTCCCCAGACTTCATGATATCCCTTGTGGCTGTTTTGTTATCACTCCTCAGCCATGTGTGAGATCTGTTTCTCAGATGTCCTCAAGACCATGTGTCTCCTTGATGTTCTTAAGCCATTTGTCGAAGACAAAGGATTTCAGAAACTCAAAACTCCGTTAGTCAAATCTGATTGGCTCTGCATTGCCAAATTTATTGGCTATCCAGTCGCATGATGTAATGTCATGTTTAGGAAATGAGGGTCCCACCTCCCACTTCTCCTACCCCTGGTTTATCTGCTTCTGAGACAAGAGAAGTGGTGATTACAGATACTGGGAATTGTAGTTCTGGCACACGTATTTCTGACTCCATGATGGGCATTGTGGTCACTCCATCATGACCCCCGCCCCCAAATCTCAGACAGTCTGGAACACTAAAAGTAGAACCAAACTGGCTATGATTTCCACCTGTGTAAACATGTATGAAAATCAAACAGTACAGTGAAATCATGAGCACAGACAGTATGTAACAGTGCCCCTCCCTACCCCCCCACCAGTCCCTTGCGTGAGAGTGAGTCAGCAATTCTGTTGGAGTTGCCTGCAACATGCTGAATATCAAAGTCAAAGTCTTGTAGGGATAAGCTCCACCAGAGTAACTTCTTGTTAGCTCCTTGGACAGTGTGGAGCCACTGGAGAGTGGCATAGTCAGTCTGAAGAGTGAAGTGTCATCTCCAGATGTATGGTCTCAGCTTGTCCAGCACGTAGACAATGGCGTAGCATTTCTTCTCTGGGATGTACCAATTACACTGCTAGACATTCAACTTCTTGCTGAGGAACAGGACAGGGTGCAAGATGCCATCTGGACCTTCCTGCATCAACACTGTTCCAACTCCTCTGTCAGAAGTGTCTGTAGCCACGATTAATGGCTTGTCGAAGTCCAGTGCCATCAGTACTGGATCAGACGTGAGAGCTCGCTTGAGGATGTCAAAAGCTTCCTGACATTCCGCTGTCCACTCCACCAGGTTAGGTTTCTTGGATCCTGTCAAATCTGTCAGTGGAACCACCACTTGGCTGTACCTAGGGACGAACCGTCGGTAATATCCCACCAGACCGAGGAAGGACTGGACTTGCTTCCTGGTGCACGGGGTAGGCCAGGTCTGGATAGCTTTCACTTTTATTTGCAATGGAGTCATGGTCCCCTGACCCACCTCATGGCCAAGGTAAGTCACTCTGTCCAGCGCAAACTGGTACTTCTTTGCCTTGACAGTCAGACTAGTGTCCTGGATCCATTGAAAGACTGTCTCCGGGTGATGTAGGTGACCATCCCAAGAGTCGGAGAAGATAGCAATGTCATCTAGCTAAGCAACCACAAAGTCATCACAACCTTGCAGCAGAGAGTCCACAAGTCTCTGGAATGTTGCAGGCGCATTGCGAAGGCCAAAAGGAAGAACATTGAATTCGAACAGGTCCATATGGGTTATGACTGCTGTTCTGTGCTTAGACTCTTCTGGTGAGGCCACCTAACTGTCTTCAGCAGTCACCACAAGTTAAGGATTAGTGGTGAGACCTGGAATCAGAGAAAAAAGTGAAGCAAACTTGGCTATCAACTGGTTGAACTGCTTCCGTTGCTTCAGGTTGAGCTTGGAAGGGGGTTTAACATCCTCCAGACTCCCACCTTCCACACGATCATAAAACCCACCATCTGGCCATTCCACTTCCTCTGGCTCTTCAGGAACTGGAAGAGTCATGATATATCTGGGTCTTTCATAGAATGGCTTCAGGGAGTTCACATGGTATACCCTCGGCTTGGTTTCAATTTCTGGAAACTGGATATGCTAGTTCACAGTCCCGAGATGCTCTAAGACCATGGCTAGACCTTCCCATGCCACCTCCATCTTGTTGAACTGGATCTCCTTGAGGACCAACACTTGATCTCCCGGTATGAAATAGCACGCTCTGGTATTCTGATCGTACCAAGTTTTCTGCTGCTGTTGAGCCAGTTGGAGGTTCTCATTTGCAGCCACCCAAGTTTCCCTGAGTGTCTTCTGCAACTTGGTGATGAAGTCAACCACATTTGTTGCCTCATAAAACAAATCTCCCTCCCACTGGTGTTGTACTAGCTGCAAAGGCCCTTTAACTTCATGGCCATACACTAACTTAAAAGGCAAGAAGCCTATACTGGGATGTGGGACAGCTCTGTATGCAAAAAAGGACTGCTGCAGTGCCAAGTCCCAGTCATTAGAGTGTTCATTGACAAATTTCCCTATCATAGTGCCTAGAGTCCCATTAAAGCATTCCACCAAGCTGTTAGATTGGTGGTGATAAGGCAAAGACGTGCGGTGGCTCACCCCATGATCAGCCAATAAACGCTTAATGGCATTGGACTGGAAGTTAGTCCTGGCATCAGTCAAGAGCTCACTTGGCCACCCCACCCTGGAGAAGATGTCAGTCAAAGCTTGAGCAATGGCCTTGGCTGAAATAGTGCCCAGTGCCATAGCTTCAGGCCATCGGGTGCAAAAGTCCACAAAAATCAGGACATATTGTTTTCCCTTGGCAGTTTTGTGAGGAAATGGTCCCAAAACATCCACAGCCACTCTTTGGAATGGGACCTCAATGTTGGGAAGTGGTTGGAGAGAGGCTTTAGCCTAATCCCTGTGGTTCCCCACCTTCTGGCAGATCTCACAGGATTGGACATACTTGGAGACAGCTGTGCCCAACCCCTCCCAATAAAAGGACTTCCCTATCATATCCTTGGTACAATTCACCCCTGCATGTCGATTAGGATGATCATGAGCCAGACTCAGGAGGTTGGATCTGTATTTAGTAGGAACCAACAGCTGTCCCTGGGGCTGTTGGCCACCCCTCTGGCCATCTGGCCAAGTTTCTCTGTAGAGCAAATCATTGATGATCACTAATCTGGCCTGTTGGGGCCCTGAAGGCAAGTGGTCAACATCCTTCACCTTCTGCCATGCAACTTGTAGGGTTTGATCTTCTTGCTCCAACTGGAATTGCTGGCAGCCCGTTGGCCCAAGCTGCTCCATCTGGAGTGCAGGGAGACTCGCTTCAGACTGTTGACTGGCCAGATTTGAAGATGCATTGGTGTCGTCAGCAACATGTTCTGCAGCGTGGACAGCAGCATCCTCCGGGGCTACATCTGTAGCCATGGCATCGTCTGGAGGGAGGCCCTCTTCATCAGAGTCCATAGCTGCCAGTGGTAGACCGCGTCTGTGTGTCTGCATAGGGTGCTGCTGATGAGACTCATGGAATTGTTCCACATGATGCACCAAATCTTTGCCTAATATAGCAGGGCAATTGTAGTCGTAGACTGCAAAAGTCAATTGGCCCTTCCATCCTTTGTATTCCACTGGCACACGGGCCATAGGAAGCTTGATGGGTGGGCAGTGAAAAGGTTGTACAGAGACCAGTGTGTGGTCATCCATGAACTGAGGATCGATGTAGGCACAATGAATTGCACAATCCTTGCAATAAGCCTCTTCAAGCTCAGTATTTGTGGACAGAAGAGGATGGGGTCACCTCCAATTCTGCAGCCAGGAGAATAGAAAAGAAGTCATCCTTTCAGTTTTGCAGCATATTCATGTGTACTCACTGGAAATCTGATATGATGACATCTTCTCTCTTTTCTCAGCTGCAGAACAGCAGACAAATACTGCTGGGTACTGAGAGCCAGTGTGGTATAGTGGTCTGAATGTTGGACTAGGATTCTGGAGACCAGGCTTTGAATCCCATCTCAGCCATGGAAACCCACTGGGTGACCTTGGGCAAGTCATACCCTCTCAGCCTCAGCAAACCCCCTCTGAACAAATCTTGCCAAGAAAATCCTGTGATAGGGTTGCTTTAGGTTAACCATAAGTCAGAAATGACTTGAAGGCACATGGCAACAACAAAGTCCCAGCCCTCCCCCAGCCATGAACTGGCTGTGGCGACAGGCACCAGAATTGAAGAGGTTTGTTGTACTGAGGCAGAAGGGGCAGTGGAAGTAAGCTTGTGAAGCACTACATCCCACCAGCTACAGTTGATAAAAACTGTGTCCAATATCCTGCACCAGCAGTTACAATTTGTAACTTTACAATGTCATAGCTACATCCATGACATGGTATGAAAGACTTCTAGTGAATTGTGACAATGCATACTGGGGTGTCCTGTGCAGTGTCCCATTGTGTTATTGGGGACTCCAACTAGAGCAGAAACGTAGCTATGTCTTTGGGACCATGGCATGAGTAGAGCCAGTCTCATGGCCATTTGCATTATACCATGGGGCCCATTGCATTACTGCTCCCATTGTGCCTCATAGTACTGTAGGGTTTACTGTGTCCTGAGATTACAAACATTGTGCACTGGTGCAATTCAACTCTATGTGATTGCAAGTCAGTTTATGATGATGTAACTGCCTGACAGGATGCCAGCCTACGTAAGCAGAGGTCATAAAGTAATTTGCACCAACGGGGCACCACAAGCTGTGATTATATTTTGCTTTGCTTGTCGGGACATTCCTCCAGTGTATCCATATGTTTATGACTAGAGTGCCAGTACAGAATGAAGGCTGAAGTTGACCAAGTGATTGAAGCACAGTTCCTTGGAAACTCTCATTAGCTTCAATGGGAATTACATAAATACAACCAGAGAGGAACATACCTCCCCCAAAGTTTTTATTTAAAAAAAAAAAATCAAGAAAAAGTTTCAAAGACAGAGATCTGAATCAACATTAAGCAATAACTGTCCAAAGATTTTGATTTGATCCACACTCCATGGGGTGCTTTCAGTTATTCAAACCATGTGTTATCTGCCTGCTTTTTAGGTCCAGTACTGCCGCTGTCAGCATTTATTTTAAAATCTGATGCAATATATTTAGTTGATTTGAAGAATAACAAGTAAAATTTGTTGGGCTGGGAGGTGCAGGGGGGACTTGAAACAAAGGGCTGAATAAGATGGAAAGCTTATGGAAATAATAAAATCTCCAGTGCTAGAAAAAGAAATGGAGTGTTCCCATGGGAGCAAGTTTACAACCTTCTTGGCAAATCCTAATCAAACACATGTAACAAAAGTAACATAACCAGCTTCTATATAAACAAAAAACACACATACCTTCCAACAAAGGGATTAAATTTTAGCCATATTTTGCAAAATTACCATATATAGAAACACAAATCACAGTTCAGTGGCCTTGAGCATTGAAAAATACACAATATAGATGAAAGAACAGTTTATAAGATGCATCTTTTATGAGAACATCATTTCTCAACTTTCTTTTCCTTGCTGGAGACGAATAAACTTGCTCACATTAACATTTACAAGGTAATTCTATCAGTGTTTCGTTGTGTCAAGTTATCTCACAGAGACTTTTGTTTTTGCAAAAGTCTTTAGAGAGACAAAGCTCATATTGTCAATTGTAGAATCTTATTGCAAAAGCAATGCTTATAAAAGTTTATGACAACAAGTGCTAGTCTATGTTGCTATCAGGGTACCTTGATAGGAGATTGGATGGAGAAGGGGCAGGGGGTTCCAGAATATCATAAAGGAATCTGAAGAGAGCTGGTGATTAAAAAAATAAATAAGTGCATAGGTTCTGAAATGCCAAAGTTAGAATGGACAGCAAGGATTTTCTTTGGTTGCAGAGATTGCCTAATTTTATTACTGTTTATTTAGAACCTTTCTAGGTTGGGTCTCAAGCCCTCCATGGAATGAGTCCTATCAGTTTGTCATTGCTACCGTAGATCTGATGAATAAGACAGAGAGAGGTACAGTGAGCCCTCAGTATCCACTGGGGGTTGGGTCCAGGACCCTGCATGGAAACCAAAATCAGTGGATGCTGAAGCCCCATTACAATGGCATAGTAAAATGGTGTCCCTTATATAAAATGGAGAACAGCAAGGTTTGCTTTTGGGATTTTTTATTTTTTGTTGTTGTTGAATATTTTCAAGCCGTGGATGGTTAAATCCATGGATAAAGACTCCATGGATATGGAGGGCCAACTGTAATACATAATACACAGGTAAATACCATTAATTCAATAGATTTGCTCTATTTGGGATTAATAATAGGATTCATTCCAATGAGTACTCAAAATGATGTACAAATAAAAACAATAAAATACATGAGGCTGAGTCCAATGTCAGTCACAGCTGGAGTAGATCAAGTGCAATGAATGGAACTTCTTAATCGCCACTTGTGTGCCCATAAACTTGAATGGTTCATCTCTAATTTAGACCAACATTGGAATTAGTCTATGAACTACAAAATGCTGTATAACACAACACATACTACAACCTGTACAACGAACTACAAGATGCACAATAACAATAAAAGCAGGGGTTAACTGTAAAACCAGAAAGTGGCAAAAGCTATTCAAAAGTCAGCAGAACAATATGATGTCTTCATGTTGGGGTGTATGAGCATAAAAATTAAAAATTCATTAAAGATTCCAGGGAGCAAGACCTTTGGGAATATCTTCTTGAGAAAAATAAAACTTTTAGTGTAGCAGAGTTAGCAGAGACAGAAACAGGACAGAGTCAATTAGCTAAGTACTATAAAGCACTCAGTCATTAACACTGCTTAAACAAAAGAAAAACAACTTCTTTGCAAAAGAATATTTAAGCATTTACTAATAGCTTTTGCAATCTACGTATTCAAGGGAAAGCTAATGTCCTAACTGACTAAGGATTTAGGGTAGAACTCACCCATCCAGTGAGATCAGGTAAGATAAGGAGAAAACAAGGCAGGGTGTCCCTACATTTTGCATGCAGGCAGCATCCATGTTTCTTTCTTCAGAGAGAGTGAATGCAAGTGAGTCATGGTCATCTCTGTGTGAGACTCCGTGTGTGCTTGAAGAGAGCCTCGTGCTTGGTGTGCGCAGTGTGAGAGAGAACAGTCATAATTTTTTTAAATCATGAGGTCATGTGATGAATGACTTGCTGGTCATTCCACTTGATTTGGCTTGGCTGAGCAAAGCTACTAGCCAAGCCCACAAAACTAATGTGAGGAGAAGGGGGGGGGACTTTTAACATGCAAAGAGATCCCTAAAATCTTTTCTAAGAACTTGCTTAACTCTATTAGATAGCAAGTTGGGGATGCAGGAAGAATTTTATATCTCCAACACTTCACCATCTAAAGGAGAAAAGAGAGTTGAGTAGGATTATTTCAAGAACCAGGGTAGTATAATAGTTTGGGTGTTGGGACTAACACCCTGTTACCACACCTTATACCATCTCCCTATAATATTTCATAATTGGCAATAATTAGACACTTTCACGAGGTCTAAGTAGACCAGGGTGGACCAAAAGTGAGGTCAGGTGGAGGTCACCAGGACCTAAACAAAGATGTAGTGGAAAAATACTAACAGATGCTCAAGATTGGATTAAATGAGGTCCCTAGTAAACAAAGCCATCACCAAGGTACGTGCTAATCCTCTCTTGGATGCATTGGCAATGAGTCATTCTTCTCAAACAAACAAGTGAACAGAACTTCCATTATCCCCAGAAAGCCTTTCCTCACATCTTTCTTATCCCACAATATGGAGGTTGTCATAAACAGATCAATTCTAATATCTCATCCATTAACGACAAGTAGTGAAGTTGCAGTTTCCTTTGTATAATGGTAGGAAACCCAGCTAAGTGTTGTTTTAAGCCCAAATACCCCTTCAAAACATGAAATTGGGTATAAATATTAGTCCCCAAACAATAGCTGTGTGTGCTACAGATGGACACTGTCATTGTCAGATCGCTGTATCACCCTCAGCTCCAAGTCTGACTCTTCTCCACTGCATGAATCTCTGTTCTTCAGGACTTATCACCCATACTCCCCAAATCTATTCCTCTATCCAACCTTCCTACCTCAACTCTTCATTACCCTTGTCTAGTTCTTGTGAGTGTATGTGTGAATGCTCCCTTCTTATTTTCCATTAAAAAATGTTTTAGTTTACTGTAACCCCAAGTCTTGGCAGTTAGTACTGGTATACACAGGGGTAAAAATCCTGCAAGTTACCCAATCTCTCACAGCCATTCATTTGAGCTATTATAATTCCCTCACTTAATAAATTTGGCATAAATTTGGTATCACGAGTGGGTCCCCCACAGACACCCACGCATTCAGGTAACAAGTCTAGGAGACCAGGATCTGAATTCCTGCTAAGACATGGAACTCCAGTGGGTGACCTGGGCAAGGCACACTCTCTCAGTGTCAGAGAAGGGCACTAGCAAACCTCTGAAGAAATCTTTCCAAGAAAAATGTAGGATAGGGCCACCATATGCTGGACATTAGAACAATAACAATAGCATCATTGCCCTGGAGAGGTAGTTACAAATGCAGCTTTGAAAACAAAAGATAAAATGTTAAAGGTAAAATTTAGTGTTCAAGTGTTCATTATGACTTTCTTCATTCCAAGACAGTCTTTCCAGAATGTGATGAAAATAAGTGTCCAGTGCAATTAAATGAACTGTATACCAAACTGTATAAGCATGTATGTTTATATGAATTTTTCTGGAGAGGGAATCTATAGCTTTTTTCAGATTCTCAATGAAGTAAGTCACCCTCCTCCCGCTTAAAAAAAAAAAGTTGAAAACCAGTAATCTAACGTAAGGTCACGAAACTGGTCTTAAGAATAACATTTTTTTTAAAAAAAATCCATCTTCTGTAACACTTCTATGTCTTACAGTGATTGCTCGACTAGAACATTCTCTTTCTACTAAAGTGTGTACTTTAGTGTACTGTACTTTACTGTTCTGTTCATGTGCTTGTACAGAATATCATATTCACAAACCAACCAAGGAAAAGATACCTTTCAGCCCTATCACACTAGACTGTTATAGCACTATACTGTATTCCACTTTAACTTCCATGGCAACATTCTGTGGAATTTTGGTGCTTCTAGTTTAGTGAGACCTATGTGCTCTCTGGCTGAGAATGTTTAATGCCCTTCCCTAAACAGCAAATCCCTGGATTCCTTATGATGTTGCCATGGCAGTTAAAGTGGAATACATAGCACTGTAACAGTGTAGTCTTGTTTGTTGGCTAGAATCACGTCCACAGAGAACATACCTTCCCATTTCCAAGTTAAAAGATCCTGTAATACATCTGTCTGTTGTTGTTAATTGCTGTTCAGTTGACTTTCGACTTGTGGTGACCTCATTAACAGGGAGATCTCCAAGTCACCCTGTTATCAACAGCCTTGCTCAAATCTTGTAAACGCAGGGCCATAACTTCCTTGATTGAATCTATTCACCTGTAATGGGGTCTTCCTCTTTTTCTGCTGCCTTGTACCTTACCAAACATTATTATCTTTTCTAATGAGTCAAGTCTTCTCATGATATGGCCAAAGTAGGACAGTCTCAGTTTAGTCATCTTGGCTTCTTGGGAGAGTTCAGGCTTGATTTGCTCTAGGATCCATTTATTAGTCTTTTTAGCAGTCAATGATATCCACAGAATTCTCCTCCAGCACCACATTTCAAACGAATTGATTTTCTTCACTGTCCAGCTTTCTTCACTGTTCACTTCTCACAACCATACATAGAAATGGGAGATATGGTGGCATGGACAATCCTGACTGATACATCTGCATATTTGGAGATCTTGTCTAATTCCTTCACAGCTGCCTGCCCTAGTCTTTATCTGATTTCTTGAGTACAGTCTCCATTTTGATTAATAGCTGAGGCAAGGTATAGGAAACTTGAACTACAGTAGGACCCCCATATCTGCTGGGGATTGGTTTGGGAGGGGTGTGTGGATACCAAAAACCATGGATAATAGCAAACACCATTGGAAACAATGGGACTTCCAGTTTAAAATAACATAGAATTGCCTTGGAGGACCTAGAAAATGGCTAGAGAGGACACATTTTCTAAGAAGACTCTATGGTAGGTGTGCTGTTTTGTGTCCCATGGATAATTGAATCAGTGGATAATGAATCAGTGGATATGGGGGTCCTACTGTATTTCAATGTCTTCATTGTCTACTTTAAAGTTATGTAAATCATCTGTGGTCATTATTTTTGTTTTCTTAGGTTCAGTTGTAAACCTGCCTTTGAACTTTCTTCCTTGACTTTCTTCAACAACTCTGTTTCAGAAAAATACAATGTATTCTATATTCAGTGCACCCTGTTTATACCCCAAATGTCTACTTTGGGAGAAATACTTTGAACTATTTCTAGGGTGGGGGCAGGAAGCAGCAAAAAGCAGTAACCATTTAAGCAGTGGTGTACTGGAGCCATCACCAACCAATCCCTCAGGTTCCCTTTTTAATTGTGAGCTTAGTTACAAACTTTGCAACAGCTGAAGTGAAAATTGATTTTCCCAGAAGCAATATACTGTAAGCCATCCCTGTTGTAATGTTAAGTTATTCTATGGGGTGAAGTCCAAACAAGTAACTTTTTCCAGCTCTGAGATCAATCTGATCAGGGGAGTACAGCCAAAACAGGTGACCAACATGATGACATATGTTTTCTCATTCTCAAGGTAATGGTTGAATCGACCTAATATTTAGTGCTGATGCAATGTGATAGCAATGAGCAAATACTCCATTTCCAATTTTGTTGAAGGTTTTTTTTAAGTGAAAATATAAGATGATGACAAAACCAGAAGACAAAACAGTTCCCTCAGAGCCAACCCAATGTGTAAAAACACAGGATGTAGCATTAATTCAGAGCAGATGTAAAAAAGCTCAGTTCTAAACAAAGGCATGCACAGGTGAAAAGTGCGCACAGAATGTAGAAGGCAATGTGTCCTTCTGGTAGTGACCCCTTGCATCTTATGGGGTACTGCTCCAGAAAGTCTAGAAAAGAGCTTTTCATTGCTAACAGAATGTGGAAATGTGGAAAAATTCCCAAGCATGAATGTAAAGTGACCTGCAGTGCCATGGATCTAACCCAATAGGTCCTCCTTATAACAGCTTCTGCCAATTTAACTGTTGTAAGTTCTCCAATGTATCTGAGGTCCCATCTATACAATGGGGGGGGAATCAGCCATTCGCAATGCTGTGAGCTTTCTTTACAGTCAAAAGAGTCCCCCTAAGCTTCGCATGACCCCTAGCCAAGATGGTGGCCATGAGTGATTTACTCGTGCTTTTAAATCTGCCACCACCAAATTAAAAAAAAAAAAAGTTTACCATGGTGCACACATGTGATATTTTGTATTTACTAAAAGAAAAAAAGAAAAAAAAGAGAGTATAAGATTGCCATTTTATCAATTTACTGAACCCTCACTTAGCCGAAAATCCAACATGGCGGCAGCAGGCGCTTTCCCTGTTTCCAAGCCCCGTCCCCATGCTCATCCAGTCAATCAGATTACACTGCCTCTTTGTACCAACGTGAATGCGAGTATCCAACCGATCACACATTCACATGTCATACGGAACTTTTTTAAAAATCTGGATGAAGCCCCTGAGTCTACCCACAGGGAGTTTGTGGTGGATTTGCCTGCCCCCCCTTCCGAATGACATGTATTTATGCAAATGTTTGTTTGAACAGATCATCTTCCATTTGCATCCTGTTAGGATTATTTTCACCGTTTAGACAAGCCCTGAGATTTCAATGTATAGTATGTTTTAACATTGCTGTTAATCCAGCTTTCTCCCATAACTCTCCACAGGCTAAACCATCTGTACCAAGCACATACACCAACAGCTACACACTAATCAAACACATGCAACAAACATGACTATTTCTCTTTCTATCAAGAGTCCAGAAGCATGTGAAAGTATGGTCAAGGTGTGCCGCTATCATATGACAAGACATTGTGTCAAAACAGAATGTGGTTCTTTCTTGGTTTAATTCAAGTCAGATGCAATAACAATAAGGAGCTGACTTCATTCCTGGTTCATTCCTTTTACCCTCTTTTTGTAATGATAAAGCACAGGGTTCTCTGCCCTTTCCAAGCTTTTCTCTTCCAGATGAGTCATTTTCTGGAAAAGAAAAAGATAGTTTGACATATAACAGCCAAAATCCAGACCTTCTTACTTGCATTCTCAGAATCCTCCAGGGGTTTTATGGACTGTGTAAATGGGAGGAAGCAAAATCCTTTCTTTCTTTCTTTCTTTCTTTCTTTCTTTCTTTCTTTCTTTCCCTACAAAAAACAATAGAGGGTGTGTCTAAGCCCCCCAGTATCATATGATTCGTACTCTGTATGATTGCCATCTGGCTTCTAATTCTGGCATTAAAGTATGAATAATCATACTGAAACAAAAATGCATGTTAAAAACAACCTACGTAGTCATATTTGCCATCTATCTAGAGTGGGGGAAGACATACTGAAGCCTGTGGACCCCTAAAGTCCCCATCTATGTTTTAGAAATAGTTTTTCAGTGTGATTTTCAAGCAATTTTTGCCCCATAATCATACAGAAAGCTTCCCAATAAAACATGGAAACACAGAAAAATACCTCCCTTCCACTCCACCAGCACCTCAAAATGCCATTCCATCTCCAAATACCTCTATTTTGCTCTGCAGCCTGTCTCAAAATGAGACAGGGGCTGCAGACAAAAATGGAGTTATTTGAGATGGGGGAGGCCAGTGGGCGTGGGAGATGGGGGAGGCCAGTGGGCAATCGAGACAAGGAGAAATAGATCTGGGTGTCATCAGCGTACTGATAACGCCCAGCCCCATAACTCCAAATAATCTCACCCAGAAGCTTCATATAGATGTTAAACAGCATCAGGGACAGGATGGCACCTTGCAGAATGCCACAAGTAAGCTCCTTTCTGCTGGAGCAGCTGTCCCCGAGCAGCACCCTCTGGGACCTGCCCAAGAAGAAGGACTGGGACCACTGGAGCGCAGTGCCTCTGATTCCTAACCCACACAGACGATCCAAGAGGATGCTATGATCTATTGTATCAAAAGCTGCTGAGAGGTCTAGAAGCACCAACAGGGTCACACTACCCCTGTCGATGCCTAGACACAGGTCATCGGTCAAGGCAACCATGGCGGTCTCAACTCCAGATCCTGTTCTAAAGCCAGTTTGAAATGGGTCTAGATAATCGGTTTTATCCTAGACCACTTGGAGTTGAAGAGCAACCGCCCTCTCGATCATTTTGCTCAAGAATGGTAACATAGAAACTGGCCTATAGTTGTTCATGTTCAGGGGGTCCAGGGAAGGTTTTTTCAGGAGCGGCCTAACCGCCGCTTCCTTTAAACAGGATGGAACACACCCTTCCCTGAGGAATGCATTGATGATGTCCTTAAGGAACACCATCAAGGCACCCCCTGCCGGATGGGCAGCCATGTAAGGCAAGGATTGAGAGGGCAGGTCATCTTCCTCACTCTACCAAGTAGCTTGTCCATGTCCTCGGTACTCACGGATTGAAATTGATCCAGTAAACTTACATCAACGGAGTTGCTGGACAGCTCGTCAATAGTTTCTGTCAAAATACTGGCATCTAAGTCGGCTCTTATCCGAGAGATTTTTATCTGCAAAGAAGTTGTTAAACTTGCCACAGCAAGCTGTTGTTGGGTTAAGCAACGGATTCTGCGCAGGTATAACCTGTGTCATCTCCCTTACCACCCTAAACAGCTCTGCTGGATGGGACTCTGCAGACACAATACGTGCAGAGGAGAAAGATTTCTGCACTGCACATATTGCCTCTCGATAGGACCAAAGAAAGTTCCTATGAAGAGTCCTGTTGGATAAGAGTCAAGTTTTCCACCAGTTGGATCTAGTTGTTGTCCAACCCACTTCATTTTCCTAAGCTGTGATGTATACCATGGCTTACGGTTTGGAGCTGGTTGGAAAGGGCACTTGGGAGTGATCGTGTCTATAGCCTTGGTAAGGTCGGTGTTCCAGGTATTAACCAAAGCTTCGACAGGGTCACCGGCATTACCAACCACTAAACCCTCCAAGGCTTTCTGGAATCCTATTGGTTTCATTAGCCTTTGGGGGCGGACTATTCTAATGGGTCCACCGTCCCCGGTGGGGTGGGAAGAGACTCTTAGTTCAGTCTTGACCAGGAAATGATCCATCCATGACAGTGTGGTGGTTTTAATAACTCCCACCCATGGATATTCCTGTTCCGTACTGAAGACCGCATTGAGGGTATGACCCGCACAATGTGTGGGCCTGACGGCCAATTGGGATAGGCCCATGTTTGTCATGGTTTCCATGAACTCCTGAGCCGCACCAGTCAGATTTGTCAAACTGGTCTCCAGTGGAATGTTGAAGTCACCCGAAACTAAAAGTCTGGGCGACTCCAACAGCAACTCTGAGTGTCAGCTTGGTTAGGGAGTCTGCTAGACAATGGGGTGGTCGGTATACTAGCAGAATCCCCAAACTATCCCTGGCTCTCAGGCTAAGGTACATACACTCGAAGTGGACTGTGTTCCGGACAGGTATCCTGGTCAAAGTCAGATTGTTCTTATAAACCAGAGCCACTCTGCCCCCCGCCCACTTCCCCTCACCTGCTCACTGACAGAATACCCAGCTGGGAGGGCCTGCATCCAAGTGATAGCGCTGTCCTTTCCCAGCCAGATTTCTGTGCAGCAAGCTAGGTTGGCATTCTCATCCAAAAGAAGATCGTAAATAATGTGTTTTTTTTAAACTGACCTGGCATTGCAGAGGAGCAAAGTAAGGTTCTTTGGAATGGTTGGTACACTCTCCAATCCATTCTGGGAAACAGGGTGAACTGAAGGTGGGATAGCTAACAAACAGCGATCCTGCCTTCTTTTGTAACATCTGTTCACTCTGTTCCAACCATACCTCCCTTTCCCCAGCACAACTCCAATTTCTGCCTGAACTCCATTCCCAGTCTCAGCTGACTCCAATTCAAAATGACACTACCACTGTTGCCGGTGGTCAGGCTAGCTAGCAGAGTGTCCTTTCAAGGCTCTCATCAGTGTTAAAATGTTAAAGAGTTCCTTCTGCAGCCTTCTAGCCCCGGTGGAGTGGGGGAAAAGAGGCTGCTGCAGGCTTAGGTCTTCCTGGCTGGCAAGCTGGTGTTCCTGAGGGGTGTGGGAGTGGCTTATATCACCAGCCACTCCTGGCCATGCCCCCTCTCACTGCTGCCCTGCTCTTGGAGGTCCTCAGGGCCCTCTGAAGCCTTCTAGCCCCGGTGGAGTGGGGAAAAAGAGGCTGCTGCAGGCCTAGGTCTTCCTGGATGGCAAGCTGGTCTTATCTGGGCATATTGTAGCATAATGTCATAGCGTTATTACACCATTACCTTAAAACTACAAACTATTTTTTAAAAAGTAACACTGTGGTCTGTGGTGCCACAGGAAAGCAGTGGAGAAATCTTTGAAAAGCACCCCCATGCAGTAAAGGCATCTGAACAATGACTTCAAATGGTTATTAGGTTAGGACAGTAGCATTTTTACACTCTTTAACAGCAAAATGTTTATATTAAGAAAATTAGAAAAAATCGGAAAGGGGTTTCAAGAGCGTAGACCACATTAAAAACAGCTATTCTCTTGGGAAGTCTTGTCCTCCCCACCCAAGCACTGGAGGTAGTCCGAGGTTTCCCTGCTGAAAATTTCTTTGGGAATCCCCAAAGGAGGGACAATCAGACAAACACCCACACCATACGCACTAACTGATCATTCTCATGATGAATTGAAATGAGACATCTGCACCCAAACTGGCTATTGAATCATAGCGAGAAAGGGTGTGTGTGTGTCATGAATGGATTGTTTTCAGCGTGAAAAAAATCACTTTCCCAGTGACTGTACAGCACAGCAGCACCAGGAAAACCATGATGTCATGTAATAAGGCTGAGACAAAGGCAGGACCACACCAATGCCATGACGGTATAATGGCATGGTGTGATAAGGACCAGATACAAGGAATCTGTTTCTCTTAAACATCTTCAGGTAGGATCTCCAGTTTATCCTCAGTTTTTCACCTATGAGTAATGTGAAATGCAACCTAAGCTGCATCCCTCTGGACCTCTGGGCCCTAGCAAAGAGAGCTTTTGTCCCCATTTGGTGTCCATGGATGGATGCATTATTTGGGGTAGAAAGGAAGTCTTCAAATGTGTATGTATGAAAGGGAGGGTGGGAAAGGAAGATTAGCATTTCCTTGCCTTCTTCCATGGTTCGGGGGGAGGGCATGTAATTTGTATGAAAATGACATTTGGCATAGAACAATCCCTTGCAAAGAAACGTAGGTTCATAAGCTTGAGAGTTATTTCTACTAATGGAGAAAAAAGGATGTGAAAGAATGTGATTGTCTGATTATCTACATTAGTGCTTGGAGAAGTTACTTTTTTGCACTACAACTTCCAGTGTGGTTATGCTTGCTAGTGGATTCTGAGAATCATAGTTCAAAATGATGATGATGATGATGATGATGATGATGACATCTCTAATTTCTGGTGTCTACCACAGGTCCAAGAATACAAAACCTATAAACATAAGTACAACCAACTTTTCAGAAAAAAAATAGCCCCAAGAGTGAATCTGATACAGTTCAGTGAGGACTACGTGTGTTCAGTGCCGAGGAAATGCTAGGTTATTGTTGTGGGGAAAGTGGAAAACCAGAGGAGGAGGGATAACAAGATGGAGTATCTGGAATATTGAACAGGGAGCACTGTACACTGCAAACATTTTTTGCATTAAAATAATATTTTTAGTACTATACAAATAATTTTTATATAAAGGATCCAGTGAAATCCAAATAATGTGCTCCAAATATGCTTTCTGATTAGAGTTCAAGAAAAGCAGTCTAAAAGCAAAGCAAAATGGGAAAGTAGAAGAAATTGTGTCTAATTTTGACTGTTGCAGCCATCCAATCATTTTTTTATAAACCGACAAGTAAAACATTTCAAACTGTTTAAAACTTTTTTAGAAATTTAAAATGGTATTTTTTTCAATGATAGGCATCATAAGAAGATGTATACTTTTGAACGCATAGTTGTGAGAACAAATAATGACTTCTTTTAGTCAACTGTTTTATATTGTCTTTTCTTTTTGTATTTGTTTTGTTTTCACTGACTAAAGAATGTAAATTTAGGTTTAGGGCTTTTGTGCTTTGTTCTCTCCTGGTGGAAATGTGTTCTGTATTAAAGTTCCTGGATAAACTTGAACAGTTCCAAATCTCAACCTTCAGCTTTGTATAACATGAGAGCCAAGGAAAGATAGCGAATGTGGTTTTATGACCAACAGATGGTGTAATTGGTGTCAGAGATGTTTTTATGTTAAGGGGTTGCAGGTTCAGCTTCCATCTGGAACCTTCTTCACTCTACTGTATATCTAAATGATTAAAGGAGGAACTTGTATACAAGGTCAAAAACATAGCCACCTGCCCTGGAGGGGAGGGGGAGTGTTACTTTCTTCAGCATGGCAATTCATTAAACTTCAATTATGTTTCATACACTCCCTAGGATAGATACTCTGAGTGATAGTACTGATATTGTTAGGAAGAAAGGGAAATGTTCTCCTCAGATAAAGAATTTCTCTTTCTAAGAAAGTGAGGAGAGAATATTAAAATACCCAATTCCATGTTATGTTAAGATCCTAGTATAATAGTACAATTAAGCATAGCCAAGTCCAAAGGGGAATTACAGAATTAAGACAACTAATTTAAGTACTGTTTGTTTCACTAGATTCTCATTCTGTATAGGGACGGACATTTGTGTCAGTTTTATTTCTCACGTGTGTAATTTTTTTTTTAAAAAAAAGTTATTTCAAGCCTGTTTAGGAAGACATTTTCAAAGTTTGTAGATTCTAACAAAGATTCTGTAGAATCAAGGATTCCACAGAATTCCATACTGAAGAATCCATAACCATCTATGTCAGCCAAATTCAATAGCTGTCCCCATCAAAGAGAGAACCATGCTGTACCTGCCTGTCACACAGCTATTAAGAATGTGGAAACTATCAGAAAGTGTGTGTGTGGCAGGGGGTGGGGGAAGCAACACTAATTCAGCTCCAAAGACATAGCAGAATACAGAAGCATTCCAAGCCAGACTTTGAAGAGATAAGTAAAACCACATGCCTCTATGGGTGAATCTATGAGTTTTATTTTTCCCCATATTTACTTTTTTTAAAAAAAAAAATCTCAATTTCCTTCTGTTCTATTTATGAAGACATTTGTGTGTTTGGGGAAGTTCTTCTTTTTTTAAAAAAACCCACATAGGAATTGAGAGAAAATATCCTTGAAATGTAGTGGTAAACAGCATACTTAAGATAAACAGCATACGTAAGGTTACAGTGCACACAATAGTTTAGTAGAACGGGGACCTTGGATATTACAACTGGTTGTTGTTGCTGTTGTTGTGTGCCTTCAAGTCACTTCCAACTTAGGGAGATCCTAAGGTGAACCTATCACAGGGTTTTCTGAGGCTGAGTGTGTGTGACTAGCCCAAGTTCTGCTTCTGAGTTGTGATAGCTGGTAGATCTGTTCTGGCTTTATTCTGAACTTTTAAGGAGCTATACAAGTTGTTGAACCTAGTTTGGATTCAACAACTGTGTTCAACACCTTGGATAGTTCCTTTAAAATTTAAATTAAAAACCCAGAACCGATTCACCATCCCACTGACATGGGAGACATTGGCTGCCACTGCTTTCAAGTACTCTGGCATCCCAAGTAAATGAGAGAGAAGAAGGAAGGAAGGCAAGGACTCTGTACAAGAAAGAGGATGGAAATGAGGTGCAATGCCAGTTGTTCAGTTGCAACTTTATCTTCTTAGTCTTCACCTTAAAAAAATAAATAATTAAACTTGACTTTTATTTATTTATTTCATTGAACAACAGGTAACTTTAAACATAATGGCTGTTGGGAAAAGGCATGGACACTGCTCCCTGGCCACTAGAAGTCCCTTCCAGTTTCTAGCACCATCTTATTTAAACCTTTACCAAATAGATGTTTTATTATATCACTGCACACACAGATGCATACACATGTACAATGCCAAATTTGACACCAGAAAAGAGTTTTCATTTGGATGGTCAACACCGACTATGCAGAACATAGGAGCAGAAATGACTGCCTTATACCAGGCTAGACTACTTGTCCATCCAGGTCAATATTGTCTGCTCTGACTACTAGCGAATCTCCTGGGTCTTCTGCTCTCACTTGCTAACTGCTCCTTTGAACCAAAGATACAGGGATGGAACAAAGGGCTTCCTATTTGAAAAGCAAGCGCTCCTGCACTGTGTTATTGGTTCCAGTGGGAATAAACACAAGGTGTCAGACTGAAAACCCAACTTGTTGCAATTAACATTGTATTTCTGCAGCTCAAGACATTTCTCCAGATTAAGCAGCCTTAACGCTTTGTTGGAGAGGTTTGCCTTAAGCTTGCCTTGTAACGCTACAAGAGATGCTGAGCTATGTCTCTTGCAATACTTTCTTGACGACTGCTTCATGTGAGCCAAGAATTGCACTGCAGCTGGAAGATCACAGTGGGTCTCATGTGGAAAGCTAGATCCTCTTTTTATAGAATGCCAAGCAACAGCCTGGAATGTTTCTGTGAGCCAGGTCTTATATTCCATTTACTGGTTGACAAAAAAGGAGGAGTGACAGCAGGCCTGCCATATACTCCATTCCACGAAGCAATGGTTCTCAGTTCTGAGTCCACAGATGTCAGACTTCAGCTTCCAGGAGCCCCAGCCAGCATGGCCAATGGTCAAGGATTCTGAGAGCTACCGTCCACCTTCATCTGGGGTATCCAGTGTTGGAAACCACTGCACGAGGGGGTTCAAAACAACATTTGCACTGTGCGGGTTGCCAGTAAACTCCATTGAGAGATATTTAGTTTATTGCATTTTTATCCCAGCCTTTTAAAAAGGATCTCAGAATAGAGATCTCTTCCACAATCCCATAATGTATATTTTATCTAGGAGGTTTATGTGTTTTATTCATACAATGTACAAAATTTTTAATAGCAAGGAAAACCAAAATGCAGCTCTCCCAATGCTGTTAGAGTACAATTCTCAGCATCTCTTGCCTGGCTGTTTTGCCAACTGCTGATTGGAGTTGCAGTTCAACAGTTCCTGGAGAGTCACATTTTGTCCACCCCTGCTTTACAATATAACCAAGAAAAAAAAAGGGGGAGTCCCAGCCCTGAGGAGAGAACAGTTTGAACTTTCACTGTAGAGAAAAACAAGAATTGAGGCATAGGAGAGGGGGATATTAATATGGGTAAATTCACTTACATACGCTTTACTTCACACTGAGACTTCTTTGCTTTTTAGTGCATGAATGGATAAGCAAGGCATTGATTGTACTTCCAGATGGAGCTTTTATCATGCCATTCCCTTGACTTGTTTGCTGAATTGCTTCCTCCACTTATAACCCTCCTGTGTTTTTTCACCTCTACTTCTATCTTTTTACGTGTGTGTGTGTGTGTGTGTGCGCATGCCTTCAGGTCACCTGTTCCTTAGGCAAGGAATACTCAGAGGTTGTTTGCCAGTTCTTTCCTCTGAAATATAGTCTACAGCACCTGGTATTTATTGGCAGTCTACCATCCAAACACTAACCAGGGCTGACCCTGCTTAGCTTCCAAGATCAGATGGGAAATGGTGCCTTAGGGTATGTAGGCCTGTGGAAAATCTGTTCAAGAGGAAAAGAGGAAAGAACCTTCTAAGTGTTAGCAGGAGGAGCCTTTTGTCTTGAAATGCCCTTATCCAGTGGGTATGGAGAATCCTACCTTGATCTGGACTTGACTATGCAGTGTACATTGGCATGCAAGATCTGGAACTGCTAAATTCAAATAGTTGCCATTTGCTGCATGTCAGTTTTATATGGCTACAGTCACACGACCTGTGGATCTGTCAGCACAAGCCCGATTTGGCCTCTTATCTTTTCTCTCTCAGCTCTACAAGCAAGACTGTATGGCTGCATTTGGTATTAGTGAACAGAAATGCCCCATATGCACACATGCACAACTATTATGTTGGAAAATTAGTGTTTTATTTCACTGTGCTGAAGTTGTAATTTAACTTGGCAGACTTTTGGCTCAAGGAGAAAACCAGCAAACCTGAAACAAACTCCAGAAGGATGTTTTAGCCAAGTAGGGGATGATTATTAAGGCTGTTTCCTCATAAAACAGTTGTGTGTGTGTGTCTGTGTGTGTGTTTATAAAGAATCTTTTCCTCCTAAGTCTCTCACAACTTAAACAAAATATAAGCAGTTTGGCTGCTAAAACAGCATGGAAATGGCTGTTAAAATAGCATGAAAATAGTTTTCCCATGAACAGGTTTTTCTAAGCTATTTTGTGTGTTGGAACATAGAACTTATCTACTACTGATACAATCAAGTTTATTTTGGTCATGTCAACACAACCAGTTCTTCGAAATATATGTGGTGTAGTCATATTGCTTTTGGATTACTTTATTCTTTATTGCTTAATTTTATTTAGGTGTATTCTGAAACTACTTAAAAGGCTTTTTTTTAAGTTCCAAAGGGATTGTCTGCTCACATAATTATCATTTCCTTATTTTGATGGTTGGCTTTACAGTCGTCCCTTCACATTCGCAGGGGTTACGGGAACAAGACCCCTGCGAAAGTGAAAAAACCGTGAATAAAAGCAGCCTCTGAGGGTTTAACGAGGAGCCCTTCCTAAACACACACACACACACACACACACACACGGAAACTGACCCAGCCTCTGAGTATTTGAAGAGGAAAGAAAATCACAGCCCCATGCTGTGAGCACGCAAGCAAAGTCCTCCTTGCCACTCCCCTCTCTGTGTCTTAACAAACTGAATTGCTTCTTTAAAACTCACATTTCACCCCATGTCTCCTCATGGCCCAAAGAAAAGCTGCATGCTTGCCACCCCCTCACTGTGTCTCAACAAATTGAATTTAAAACTCAGCTTCTTTAAAATTCACATTTCAAACTTTTCCTACACACATTCACACACAGGGAAGGTGCGGATGGCATCTCCCAGCAACCCAGTCTTTGAGCATTTAAGGAGGAAAGCTTCCTGCTGGTCAAAAGAAAAGCACAGTCCCATACTGTGAGCACACAAGCTTTCCTCCTTAAATACTCAGAAGCTGGGTCAGTTGCTTGCTGGGAGATGCCACCCACACCTTCCCTGTGTGTGAATGAGTGTAGGAAAGGTTCGAAATGTGAGTTTTAAAGAAGCAATTCAGTTTGTTGAGACACAGAGAGGGGGTGGCAAGCATGCAGCTGTGCTTTTCTTTGGGCCATGAGGAGACATGGGGCGAAATGTGAGTTTTAAAGAAGCAATTCAGTTTGTTAAAACACAGAGAGGGAAGTGGCAAGGGGGGGGGCTTTGCTTGCATGCTCACAGCATGGGGCTGTGATTTTCTTTTGCCTTAGACCCTCAGAGGCTGGTGTGGGGGTTGCTTGCTTGCTGGGATCTTCCTTGTGTGTGTATGTGTGCAGGAAGTTTTCCTCCTTAAATGCTCAGAGGCTGTGTTGGGGGGAGCCGGGGGGGGGGAGAAGGAATTTCCGTGAACCATTTCTTCGAATCTGAATTAGGAAATATGGTGCAGATACTCATTTTTCCTCACAGGACAATGACTGGCTTTGTTATGCAGAGGGAAACAGCTGCACTGGAGTAATCTGATGTCCTTGGTGACATCTTGCATGCATGTGGTCGCTTAATAGAGCAATCCAGGATGGGGAGTATGTGAGTCTTCCAAATGTTACTGGATTGAAACTCCCAACATCATTTGGTTATGTTACCTAGAGTTGAAGAGAGCTTCAATCCAACCAGAACCTGCAGAAGTTAATATTGGGACCGCCTCTCTCAGAATCCTCCGTCCAGCATGGAAACTGTCCATGCTGGCTGAGAAATCCTGGCAGTTTTAGTCCAAAAAGTTAATGTTTCCTAGTTCTGCATCCAGAAACACTTGGAGGCCTTATGTTCTTTGCCTCTGCTATACACCTCTATTTAAAAAGTAAGCCCTATTGAGTACTGTGGCGCTTACTGCCAGGTGAGCGGGGATCCAATTTCTGCCCAAATCTCTGCATTTCTGTTCAGAGAAAGCAGTAAACTCTTTATGGACAAACTCTCAGAACACAGCAAAGTCTGTGTGGATGAATTGTGTAAACACACATAATAGCATTTGTTCTTCACTTAAAATCATTATGCTCCACTTTCTCACTGCAACCATTCTTCAAAGCAATTTTGATTCCAAAGGAAAATAGCATTCCCCCGCCCCCAGCTCCATTGCTTTCCCAGGAAAATAGCACTGAGAGGCATGCTGACTCTGATCACTGGAGATGATACACAACCATCATGACTATTAGCCATGGACAGTCTTATCTTCCATTAAATTTGTCCAATCCCCTTTTATAGGTGTTTTAATTGATGGCCCTGACTGTAGCATGTGGTAGCAAAACTCCAGCATTTAACCATGCAATGTGTCAAAGTGTTTCCTTTTATCTATCCTGCTGTTTAGCTTCCTAGGTTCTAGTCTTAACAGATTTTCTCCACAACAGTTGTGTTGTTGTATACCTTCAAGTCATTTCCAACTTATGACAACCCTATGGTGAACCTATCTTGGGGTTTTCTTGGCAAGATTTGTTCAGAGGGGTGTTGCCTTTGTCTTTCTCTGAGGCATAGAGAGTGTGACTTGCCCAAGGTCACCCTGTGGGTTTCCACCTCTAAGCAAGGATTCAAACCCTATTCTCCAGAGTTTTAGTCCAGCACTCAAACCACTACACCACACTGGCCCTCAGTCTCCACAACAGACACAATTCTATACACCACTATCCTACCAGCTCCAGCCACATTTTTTCTTAACTAAATAGTCCCAAACATTCTAACTTTCCTCACAGAGGAGTTGCTTTATGCCTTATGATAATTGATTCTCCCTATAATTTGCTCTCATGAGGAAATATTATATTATATTATATTATATTATATTAGCCTTCCACATTCATGGGTTTAACTTTTTTGGATTTGAGTATTTGCAGATTATTTGCTGCCACCTCTGCTGCTGCTGCTGGGAGCTGTTTAGAAGTGGAATACACTGCCTTCTTCTTCTTTGGAGGTTTTTAAACAGAGGCTGGATGGCCATTTGCCAGGAATGATTTGATTGTGTATTCCTGCATGGCAGGGGGTTGGACTAGATGGCCCTTGTAGTCTCTTCCAACTCTAAGATTCTATGCCATCTTTAATAGGGACAGCAAGCCTCACGAAACTGAGAGAGACTGCAAACATAATAATAATAATAGTAATAATAATAATAATAATAATAATATGTATTTATATACCGCCCTTTGGTAATCCAATCAGGGAGGTTCACAACATTAAAAAACCATACAGTAAAACAATATACTCCCTTCCCCCCCTTAAAAAGTTATTAAATCAATTACAAATTAAAACAACAATTAAAACATTTGATAAAAACACATACCTACATTTGGCAATAACAGTAGGTCCCCAGCGATATTCAGTTCTGTTAACAAAGGAGGGTGTGGGGACTCTCCTGAAGGAGGGGGGGGGTTTCCCGAGGCCAGGATAATCTATTCTGGAAAGGCCTGCCAGAAGAAATCTGTCTTGACAGCCCTTTTAAAGCTGTCCAAAGATGCCAATTGATGGATCTCATCAGGCAGGCCATTCCATAGTTAGGGGGCGACAACAGAAAAAGCCCTCCGGGAGGTAGCCAAAAGCCTCGACTTTTGAGGCTGCAGCAAATTCCTCCCAGAGGACTGGAGTGCGCGGGGGGGATTATAAGGGAGGAGACGGTCCCTGAGATAGCTTGGACCCAAGCCATTTAGGGCTTTAAAGGTGATAACCAACACCTTATACTGGGCCCGGGAACCAATAGGCAGCCAGTGGAGGGACCTCAAAACCGGAGACATGTGCTCCCTCCTAGATGTTCCTGAAACAAGCCTGGCCGCCATATTTTGTACTGACTGTAAGTTTCTGAACCAAGCACAAGGGCAGCCCCATGTAAAGCGCATTACAGAAGTCTAGGCACGAGGTTACCAGCGCGTGAATGACGGTCTCGAGGTCCCTTGCTTCCAGAAAAGGGCGCAGCTAGCATATCAGCTGAAGCTGATAACAGGCGCTCCTGACTGTCGCATTTACCTGATTTGTCATCAGGAGCAACGAGTCAAGGAGCACCCCCAGACTGCAAACACAGTCACTGGAGGAGAGTGTGACCCCATCCAGGACTGGAGGTTGCAACCCAATTCTTGGTTTCGGGGCCGCTAGCGTGAGCACTTCTGTCTTGTCTGGATTCAGTTTCAATTTGTTTTTCCTCATCCAGCCCATTACCGCCCGAAGACATTCATTAAGAGAAGAGAACATGGGGGTGATGCTTGTAAATTCCTAATAAAAAGGGTGTAGGACAGCAGTAGAGGTGGTAGCAAGCCCCACCAGCCACCTGCTTCTGCCTTGTGAAGGAACCCCACTACCTCAAAGGCATCCTCCATGGGTTGAATCCGCAAATCGTACTTTGCTGTATGTTAAATATACTTTGGGGGGCCTAGAGATATTTGTATTTTTTCTAGTTTCATGGGGCTTCAGTGCCCCAATCTCAGCAAATGTGGAGGACCATCTGTATATTAGATTAGATTAGATTATAGGTTTTGCATATTTTCATCAGAATCCTGTTGGAGAGACTGTCCCTTGCTGTCCCTGTCTTTGTAACTGGATTTATGTCTGTGGCAATCAGAATTGTGCAGTTGCATAACATCTGTATCCATTAGTGCACAATGCACATCAGTGGCTAAAGTGCATCAGTGCATGATGCAACCAGTGCATAATGTGCACTGGTGCACATTGCACACAAATGTCCATCATGCTAAAATGCATGTTGCACACAAATGTGTAATGCACATCAGGTGCTCTTGCTGGTATTCAGTTACGCATCTTTGCAATTCAGTAAAGATGTTTCTAACCTCTGCTACATAGCTAGGTATATGAGGTCTGTTTATTAAATAACAAGACTGATACAATAACCCATCTTTATTTATGTGTATTACAATTCTAATGCTTGTCCCCTTCAATATACTCCCCGTTCACACTCACACACCAATGTAGTCTTGGTTTCCACTGGTCAAAGGCATAGAGCAGATCGGTTTCTGTCAGCTGTTTCAACACATCTGCTGTTTTCTTCTTTATGGCATCAATTGACTCAAAACGTGTTCCTTTAAGCACCGATTTCACTTTAGGGAAAAGAAACAAGTTGCATGGTGTCAAATCTGGCAAATATGGAGGATGTTCAAGTGTAGTAATGTGTTTATCAGCCAAAAACTGCTTCATAGAAAGTGCTGTGTGAGCAGGCACACTGTCTTGATGAAGACTGAAACCATTGTTCCACAGTTCTGGACTTTTTTTCCTGAGTCTTTCTCTCAGCTTTATCAAAACTTCCTTATAATAATGCTGGTTCACTGTTCTGCTTTCTGGAACCCATTCTGCCAAAATTACGCCCCTGATGTCAAAAAACCCAATGAGCATGGCTTTGAATGTGGACTTGCTTTGACATGCTTTTTTCATTCTTGGTGATGATAGTGTTTTCCAGTGCATTGACTGTCATTTTGTCTCAGGATCATACGGGAAGATCTAGGTTTCATCACAAGTGATGATTTTTTTGAAAAAGGTTTGGGTCTGCCTCAAGTTGCTGCAGAATGTTAGTGCAAATTTCCTTGCGGCACTGTTTTTGATCTGGTGTGAGAACCCTAGGGACCATCTTGGCACAAACATTTCTCATGCTGAGATCCTCATGCAAAATTTTCCATGAAGTGTCTTTGTCAATGTTTATGGCTTCAGCTATCATTTGGACAGTGAGTCAATGGTCTTCTTGAACAAACTGGCTGATTTTTTCCACAATTTCTTCAGTTCTTGAAGTGGAAGGTCATCTAGGGCATTCATCATTTTCCACATTCTCATGTCTTTATCTGAATCTTTTGTACCACTCAAACACATGTGCACGAGACATGCAGTCTTCATCATAGGCATCAGTAAGCATTTGAAAAATTTCCATTGGTCTTTTGTTCAATTTTACCAAAAATTTCAAATTGACATGTTGCTCAACTTTTAAACGTAGCATTTTTCTGGCATACAACAGACAACACAACTGCTTTAAACAACGACTGACAATTAACTGAACAGCTGAGAGTGTTGATGTTTGTCATGCAGGTTCAGACATGTTGAAGGCCACCACTCAAGCTTTCACAATAAGTTCTCCCTGCTTTGTCTGAAAGGTAGAAAAACAGTCTCGTTATTTAATAGACAGACCTCATATGTAAAGTTATATAACATAACAGGTAATATAGGATTCTGGCAAATAATTATAAACTGCTGTTGTAAGTTGGGCCTGTGCAGCCAGATCCAGCACCCAACAGTTGCCAGAAAAAGATCTAAGAAATTAGAAACAACAACAACAAAAGTATTTAAACAAGTTGGCTATTTTAGAATGTAGGTTCAGTCTACTGCCTTCATATTGTGAGCAAATATTCTCTCTCTCTCTCCTGACATTTTATCAGAGTACTGCAATGGTTAAATACACAAATCCTTGGGGTTAACCCTAAATATTTCCTTTGTTGGAACAGCATTTACAGCTCCTGTATATTTTGTGAATCATCACAGGATGCAAACTTGGTTTGCAGTAGCAGAGCTTCAGAAATCGGCAACTGCCAACACCCCACAACTCTTTTTGAACTAATAAAGACCAGATGGAGTGACAAAATGAAGAATAAGAAGATAGTTCACCAGTCTTTGCAGTGACCAAGATCACATTTCAAAAGCACAAAGGGGTGGGGTGGAGGAAGGAAAGCTTTTCCGGCAAACCTCCACTTCTAACTGAAAATGTTCAATTGTGTGTTGCAGCTTTTAATCTCCATAGTGGCATCAGAATTACAGATTTCAGCTGGAAAAACCAGCCATTTGTTTTCTAAGTGTTTCTGCTGATTTAATTTTCAGCCTTTGAGGTGGGAAGGAAACAGAAGTAACTGTATACTAGTGGATAATCTAATTTTCTTGCATAAGACTGTTTTGGCACCAGCCGCTTTGTCTATAGTGTTGCTGTCTCAAAACTGGGAAGCAATTAAAGCAAAGGATATCTTAGGCTGGCAGTACATTCCAAGTACTTCTAGTCAGAGGAGATTTTCAGATGGGAACAAAAATAGTGTCCCTGTCCCACTATCTTCTCTATCGCCACCCTCCCGTCCCCGTCCTGGCACATAAGACCAATACTACCCCGTATATTCCGGCGTATAAGACGACTGGGCATATAAGACGACCCCCCAATTTTCAACTCAAAATCTAGGGTTTGGCATATATTCACCATATAAGACACCCCCCCCCCCACAATTTGGCTAGCTGTCTGGTTGGCTGGCTGGCTGGGGGAGCCCTGCCAACTGATCATCTTTGTTTCCCAACTCAGGATGATCTCCTCATGAGTTGGGAAAGTGAATAGGATCAGCTGGCAGGGCTCTCCCAGCCAGCCAGCCACAACATTCACCCTTCTCTTCCACCTTCGGTTGCTTCCCAAAGAGGCTGAAGGCAGAGGAGGGGGCCGAATGACCCTGGTTTGCCTCGACCACTGCCCATTCCCTCCGTCTTCGTTCCCTTTGCAAAGGGAATGAAGACGGAGGGGATGGGCAGAAGGGTGGCTGGAGAGGGGGGTCTTCCCAGGTACCCACCCCCTCCCCGAAGCCGTGATCGGGAGCTTGATCACGGCATTATTATTATTAGTAGTAGTAGTATCCCGCCTCTCCCATCAGGATCGGGGCGGCAAACATACAAACATCAGAACAATCCCATACAAATATTAAAACAGCACCATTAAAACAATTTCTATTATTATAAATAACTTCACACTTTAAATACTTTAAATATAATACAACTGTTAAAAATCTAAATAAAAAAAGATCATAGAATTACTTTTGCCGTACAGTAGGACCCTGAATCTTTGTTTGCGAAGAAAAGCCAGAGAGAGAGAGAGAGACAGAGAGAGAGAGTAGGACCCCTGTATCCACTGATTCAATTATCCACTGATTCAATTATCCACGGGACACAAAATGGCACACCTACCATAGAGTATCCCTAGAAAATGTGTGCTCTCTAGCCATTTTCTACATCCTCCAAGGCAACTCTATGGTATTTTAAACTGGAAGCACCATTATTTGCAAAGTTCAGGTTAAAAAAAATAATATTCAAAACATTTTTGTAAAAATTACCTTAGCTTACCAATTAAGCAGGGCATGGGTTTAGTCAATTGGACAAAAAGTTGATCAATTGAAAAAAATATTGATTTTTATCTTTTCTTTCTTCCAATGAACTCAAGGGAATATACTGTATGTAGCTCTCCTCTTCCTGTTTATCACATTACACTGTTATAGCGCTATTATTCCACGTTAACTACTATGGCTGCCTCCTGTGGAATCTTGGGATTTGCAGTTTAGGGAGGGACAATTAGAACTGTCAGCCAGAAAGCTCTTAGGCTTCACTGAACTACAAACCCCAGAATTCCACAGGAGGAAGCCATAGCAGTTAAAGTGGAATGATAGCACTATAACAGTATAGTGTGATAAAGTCCAGGTGACCTTGGGCTAGTCACATTCTCTCAGCCTCAGAGGAAGGCAAAGGTAAACCCCCTCTGAACAAATCATGCCCCCCCCAAAAACCCACGATCTGGAGCCGGATCGCGGCTTTGGGGAGGGGGTGAGTGGCTTTGGGGAGGGGGCTTTGGGGAGGGTGGAAGGGTGGCTGGAGGGAGGGGGCTTCTCAGCCACCCACCCCTCCCTGAAGCCATGATCTGTAACTGGAACGCGGCTTTGGGGAGGGCGTGAGTGGCTGGAGGGAGGACGCTGGAGGGAGGGTGCTTCGGGGAGGGTCGAAGGGTGGCTGGAAGGAGGGGGGCCTCTCAGCCACGCACCCCCTCCCCGAAGCCACGATCTGGAGCCGGATCGCGGCTTTGGGGAGGGGGTGGGTGGCTGGAGGGAGGATGCTGGAGGGAGGGGGCTTTGGGGTGGGTGGAAGGGTGGCTGGAGGGAGGGGACATCGGGGAGGGTGGAAGGGTGGCTGGAGGCAGGGGGCTTCTCAGCCACCCACCCCCTCCCCGAAGCCATGATCTGGAGCCGGATCGTGGCTTAGGGGTGGGGTGGGTGGCTGGAGGGAGGACACTGGAGGGAGGGGGCTTCAGGGAGGGTGGAAGGGTGGCTGGAGGAGGGGGCTTTGGGGAGGGTGGAAGGGTGGCTGGAGGTAGAGGGCTTCTCAGCCACCCACCCACTGCCTTAAGCCGTGATCTGGAGCCGGATCGTAGCTTTGGGGAGGGGGTGGCTGGAGGGAGGACGCTGGAGAGAGGGGGCTGGAGGGGAGTGTGGAAGGGTGGCTGGAGGGGGGGCTTTCAAGCAACATTCACCCCCTCCTCTGTCTTCGGTTGCTCCCTAAAGGGGGAGAAGGCAGAGGAGGGGGGGCGAATGAACCGTAAGCACTTTGCCTCACCCCCCCTGGCCTAATCTCCTGCCTCTTCGCTCCATTTGTGAAGGGAGCAAAGAGGCAGGAGTTCAGACGGCGGGGTGAAGCAAAGTGTATCCGCCGTATAAGACGACCCGTGATTTTGGAGCCTATTTTTCAGGGCTCAAACCTCGTCTTATATGTCGGAATATACGGTACTTAAGAATAAGTAGTCCTCTAATGTTGTAGCAATCAGCTGTTTTGCAATGAGTGGCCTTTTCATCTGTGTCTTTCTGCCTCTTTAAATATGGATAGAGAGGCACATTGGCCTTCTAATGGATTATTAATGTAGAAACAGACATATTTATTTTCTGCTCTATTGTTCATTAAAAATGTAGCTACAATCAAGATGATTCTACTTCTTGGCCTTTACTTTTGTGTATAAAATAATTTTCACCCATCACTCTCATCTTCTTTGTACCTTTTTGGGGCTAGGGGTTTCCAGTGTATCTATTTTATCATCCCACTGTTCCTCTGGAATTCCAGGAGAGCAGCAGATAATAGAGAGCAAGCAAGAAAAAAGAAAGTAGAAGCTGCATGTCCCAGCTGGGATTCCAAGAGAAACTCTGAAGTAGAAGCTGCTAGTCCAAGATAACGAAGGTTCCGAATGGTATTATCACTTTAAACCCTAGACAGGCCCCTCAGAGTGAGGATTTGTGCTTGTCAATTCACCCCTCAGAGCCGTTATCTACTTGTTGCTGTCCTCCCTTCAGTTCCCAAGGACCCTGTCTGGGGTTTAAGGTGAGAGTATGTCCACAGTTATGTGAATCTCATTGACTCAGTAGGTCTCTTCTAGATGGTACAATGCCCATATCCACAGAACTGATATATGCAGTTTCATTTAACCACAAGCAAAGAATATGTTATCTCTAGGCATTTCTAGGTCCTCCAGTGTGATTCTATGAACTTTCAGCCCAAGCATACCATAGAATGCATAGATATGCCTAGAGAACTGTTCTCTCTAGCATTTCTAGGTCTTCCAGCATGACTCTATGGTCTGCTTCCAGCAGATGCATACCACAGAACCATGCTGGAGGAACAAGAAGATGCCTTGACATCATATATTTTTATGTGGTTAAGTGAATCCAGGGGTATCAGTACCGCAGATACAGGATTTGTACTGTATAAAAACCATTCTATACTGTGAAAGTCCAAAATAGTTTTACTGTGGCACAAAAGTTATGCAAACAAAGCAAGCTTATTGATAGCATAATCAAAGGGGATGGATACTTCTACAAGGTACTCCTTGTAAATAATTCTTTGGTGGTAACTACCACCTAACACCTATTAACCCCCTGATGTTCCTCTCCTTGCAAAAGTGGGAGAGGAGTTGATGTGTCCAGAGTTACTTGCTGCAGGACTGCCATCCCTTGACTGAAAACTGACCCCTACTTTTCCTCATCTTTCTTTAAACCAAGATCGAAGCCATGTGACCTCCCAGAAACAGTACATAATAGCATAATTTCTGGAAGCTTTATATCACTACTACCATGCAGTGGTTGGAGTGTTCAATCAGAATTGGTAAGATTGGTGTTCAAATTCCTGCCTGGGCATGAAGCCCACAGGATGACCTTGAGCTAGTCTCTATCACCTAGCCTAATGTACCTGTTGAGGATAAAAATGGTTCATAAGACTAGCTTGTGTGTTGTCATGAGCTTCTTGAAGGAAAGGCTCCAAATGAAATGAGCAAACAAAATTCTATGGCCCTTTGGTTGCCCCTTGTTGAAGCACAGTATTGTGTCCTAATTTCTATTGTTGTGTGCTTTCAAGTCCTTTCCAACTTATGGTGGACTTTAAGGCAGTGATCCCCAAACTCTAGTCCTCCAAGTGTTTTGGACCAACTCCCAGAAGCTTCAGCCACCTTGGCCAATGATCAGGGATTCTGGGAGCTGAAGTCCAAAACACCTGGAAGACAAGAGTTTGGGAAACACTGCCTTAAAGCGAGCCCATCGCAGGGTTTTCTTGCCAAGATTTGTTCAGAGGGAAGTTGCTTTTAACCTTCCTCTGAGGCTGAGGGAGTGCAACTTGCCCAAGGTCACCCAATGGGTTTCCATGGCTGAGTGGATTTGAACTCTGTCTCCAGAGTCATACTCCAACGCTCAAACCACTACACCAGGCTGGCGCCCTACTTTCTATTACTTCACATTTAATGAGAGATAGTGGATACAGGAGCGAAGACAGACAATTACTATGCAACATTAAGCAGAATATGAGGAAACAAGCAGGATACAAACACTGGATCAAATATATATTTTATTTAAAAAATAATAAGTCTCAAATATAGCACTGGAATCCACATAGCAGCAACCAAAAAAGGCACAGAGTGTAGAAACAACAAAGATATAATTGAATGTCCTGAAAGCAGTCTTTGACAGAAATTTGGAGCGCTACATACAATAATTCAGATTACATAAGTTACAACATGACAACTTTACTGAAGGTTGAGAGAGAGAGACACACAGAAGATAAAAATTGACAAACTGTATCTTCTATAATATGAACGGCTGTAGCTTGCCTGTACCCACCAGTAAATCTTTACCATGGACCTTAATGACGTCACAAAGTAGTGCTTTCTGGACAGAGAGTTTGGAGCTTTTTTATTTTAGAGAGATGTGTGCCCTTGAAATGAAACATAAGCATTTAGAATTTGAGATGTTCAGAGATACTGAAGAGCAAATGTGCACAATACAAAGTTCATGAGCAGATGAACTTGTCCAGCAATTTAGGCATGTATTGTAAAAGATCAGTATTCATATAGCTGAAGGCATTTGATCTCTATGTAACCTTTAGTAAACAGACAACTGCTGACCTTGCCACTCTTTTCAGCGCTGAAGGTATCTCCATGCAGGAATCCCTGTGTGCATATGGTGCTGTTCAATCCAAGAGAGCTCCGTGGCTGCACAGCATTAGTGACTGGGGCACTAGCATAAAGGTTAAATATCAAATGGATTGGCCAACACATTGGAATGAGGCAGTGCCAGATGAGATGCTTGATTTAAATTTGACAAATTACTTAAGGATTGCCTCTGAAAATTTCAAAAATGAAAATATCTTTTTTAAAAATTAGTGTATAAATTCCCACATACCCAGTATAATAAAGGCTATATAAGTATATAGTTCAAAAGAAGGATCCCATAATGGCATTTAACTACCAACTCAATGGTAACAGGAACTCTTATGTGTGGAAAAGATGTTATTTTCAATATTTTCATTAAGAGCAGTTAAATTAACAATATTCTTTAAATGTTCATATTCTTCTCATGCTCATTAGCATTATACATCAACTCTCAAAAATAGCTTGTTTTATTTTACACATTTAGAGAACTATGAAAAGGAATAAGGCCCTTTTAAGAACTGAAGTGAAAAGAATGTAAAATACCAGTGTAACAATGATCTCCTGTTTAAACAATGCATAAAAATAGAGCTGAGTTCTGTACATACAGTGTATGTTTAGTATTTCCACATTTGTGACATCTTTTTATTCTGGAATGAGTCAGTAGAAGTCAAGGTTTCAGTTCCATTAGATGATGCTGAAGACCTTTGGAGTGCAAGCCAATTTATTGCACTGTAGAAAACAGGTGCCCAGTTTTGTGAGCAATAAACATCCACCTCCGCAGGCCTCAGTTCAGCACACACTCAGCAGCTTCTCTTATCAATGAGGCAGCTTTGTCCAATTCCTGTTCTGTTTGTTCTACTGTCACTACAACTCGAACGCTAGTAGGGGCAAAAAAATGGTCAATTAATGTTCTGTTACTGCACAACAAAGGGGCCTCACAATATGCATACTGGTGAGGACAGACCTGGCCATTTTGATGTCATATCATGAAGACATATGACTGATGCACTGGAAGGTGCTCTATACAAGGCTGCCTGTGAAGCATTTTGCAAACTACAATTGGTGCAGAATACTGCAGCCAAAATTTTGACTGAGTCCAAGTGGTCATATTATATGACATCTTCATAGTATCACTGTATTGGTTATTGGTTTATTTCTGGGTCCAAGTCAAGGTGGTGGTTCTTACCTTAAAATTTTAAATGGCTCAGGACCAAGTTACTTGAGGGACAGTCACCCCTCATGTGAATCTGCCTGCTATAGTTGATCATTTGATACAACTCTTTTGTGTATACCAAGGCTGTCTGAGATACAGTTAGTGGGAACATCAAAAAGGTCTTTCTGTGGCAGAACTCCTGGCCCCAACAACTTTCTTCTTATTCTTATTTAATAGTGCTTTGCTGATGCTTGAAGACATTACCCTTTCTTCAAATGTTTATTATCATTTATTACCATTTTATTTATTTATATCCTGCCTTCCTCCCTATGTGGAACCCAAGGCAGCTCACATTTAAAAACAATAATAGCTAAAAACCATAATACAATAAATAAGAATGAAAAGAGATTAAACCACTTGTCTAATTAAAAGTTCACATAAATGATAAAACATTTTTAAAAATTCCATCAAAATTAAAAGTAGATCTTAAAAACAGGAGCACTAGCAGTCCAACCTTCATTTGTCAGCAAAGGCCTAGTGGCATAAAAATGTTTTAAGCTGCCACCTGAAGAAAAGTAAATACGGGACCATCCTAATCTCTCTGGGGAGGGAATTCCAAAGTCTGGGAGCAGCCACCGAAAAGTCCTGCTCCCCAGTTCCCACCAAACAAGCCTGAGGTGTTGGATCAGAAAGAAGGGCCTCTCCATCTGATCTTAAAGTTCTGCTGGGTTCATATGGGGAGATACGGTTCTTCAAGTAATCTGCACCCAAGCTGTTTAGGGCTTTATTGGTCAAAACCAATGCTTTGAACTGTGACTGGAAATGGGTGTTTATCATTTGCTATTTGTATCTGTTGCTTTTTATAAATTTAAAGCTATGGATTATTAAGATTATAATTCTGACTTGCTTCTTGGATTATGAGTGGAATGTCTTTGCAGCTAGGAAATCCATAAATATCACAATAATATTAAATAACACCTGTAACTGTCCTGAAATGTGTAGAAGATCTGCAGGGGAAGGCTTTCTCTCAGTCCCACCACCATCACTAGCTCACTCGGGGGTTGTCTATATGGTGAAAATACTCCTCACAGAAATCGCTTGAAAAATGATCTGTCTTAATGGGATCCTCCATTGTCTCATCATACTGTGAAGGAGGGCCAAAAAAGCAAAAAGTACATGAGAAAAGCATTCACGGCTTTTCCCGACTTTTAAAAAAAGCCCCATGTAGTGTGCACATTCTTGGCCGTTAAGACAAGCGATTCAACATGTATCGCTTCCCCATTCAAGAAGCACAAACCTGATTGGCTGGATGAGCACAGGGGACGGGGCTGGGTTACAGGGCAAGCGCCTGCTGCTGCCATGTTGGATTTTCGCCTTAGTGAGTGATTGCTAATGCAATAAAATGGGGCATTTGTGTTATCTCTTTTTTTTCGGAAAGGTGAAATATCACTTTAGTGCACCACAGAAACCGTTTTGCTTTTTAAAAAAAGTTCAGCAGCAGATTTAAAAACGCAAGTAATCCACTTGCAGCCACCAACTTGGCTATAGGCATGCAAAGTTTATGGGGGCTGTAAGACAGGTCACAGCTGCTGTGATTTGCTATTACTGCAGAGCAAGCCTTTTTTCCCTCTTTCGTATAGACAAGCCATTGGCGAGGACATGAGAGAGCACATTCTCAGAGGCTGCTCCCACCCTTTGGAACCCCCTCCCGTGGGAAGCCAGGCTGGCCCCCTCCCTGTTGTCATTCTGCTGTCAGGCAAAAACATTTTTGTTAATTTTTTTCCAGTTTTTTTAATTCGTTTTCCAGTAGTTATAATCATCAATAGTCATCAGTAGCAAGAACATTCACATAATGATACTCACATTATTTACCTACATTACATTTCCGTGCCTGTATAAAATTTATTCTGTGTTTATTTCCACCTCATCCCATCCCTTCCCCCATCTTGCCTTCCTCTGTTAAAACAAAACCTCTAGGGTTTTCAACTGTTACATATTTGATTTCTGTTTCTACATATCCAATATCACATTCTTTGTGCAATCTATATCCTTCTATTCTACTTGTTTTTCTTCACCTTTCAGTTGTCTCTTTACAATACCTCTCCTTTGTGCTATTCTCCTCACCGTTTCCATCTCATTCTTTCTTATCTATTTTTCCAGTAATTAATTACTGGTGACCAATCATCTTCCACACGTTCCACATTCCTCTTGTTTATCATATGCGTCTGTTTATCATTATCCAACATCTCCATCAGTTTGTTTAACTAGTCCTCAATTAATGGTGCTTCTTCACCTTTCCATTTCGCTGCAAAGTATCAAGTCACTGAAACGGTTGGCCCAAAATAAACTGTCCTACCAAACAGAAAAATACTTGGAAATGGGCCTGACTCAGTACCATAGAATAGCTGTAACCAGAGTGAGATTTGAACAGTTTGAATCCATGGTCAAAACGGCCGCTATCATCAAGTGCCATACACAGAGAGAACATGTGTTTGTGGAGCACCTGAAATAGAAGACATTGCATATGTACTATTCAATTGCCAATTATATGCTTCAGTAAGGGCCCCGTACCTGCAGACATTACTGGATAGATATACACATTGGGACTGTAATAAACGGTTAAATTACTTCCTCCAGAGTACAAATATTTTTGTAGTCACTAGACTGGCCATGTTTATAACTAAAGCTATACAATTAAAAACTCATTTTATTGAACAAATTGGAGTAGCACGCAAAGATGATGAACTTATTTAAATCTTTTATTGTCTCTGTATTTTATCATTTTATATAACTGCAAGATGATAACATATCACGATATGTATTTGGTATTACTTAATTCAGAAAATTATTTTATTATCATTACTAACTGGCAATTTTCTTAATTTTAATTCTAATTTTAACATATTTTGTCTCATCGAATTTTGTTATATTTTACTTAAGTCAGATCAGGTTCAATTAATTAACTTTATATTACATTATATTTTAATATATCTTTTATCTATCTTTCTTTTTATATAATGTTTGATGTTAAATGTTAATCATTTTAATTGATGTTAATTGTTTTGATATGGTCAATTGACTAATCAAATAAACCATAACTAACTAACTAACATTTCGCTGCAACTTTGATCCTTGCTGAAGTAACTGCATATAGTATTATCCGCCAATACTTCATTTCATCTTTCTTTTTTAGTATTGTCGTCATGTTTAATAGATACAACTTAGGGTCCGGTACAATGGATATTCAATATCGAAGATTTTCTTCATTACTTTATGCACTTTAAACCAAAACTTTTTAATTATCGCACAGTTCCACCACATGTGGTATGGTGACCCCATTTCTTCTTTACACCTCCAACATTTGTTCTCTTTTAGTTTAAATATTCTACTCTTTCTGAGTGGAGTAAGATACCATCTATTTACAATCCTGAAATGATTTTCCTTTGAGTCCTGTGACGCTATGAGTTGTTTTTCCCCCATGCATTCTCCCATTCTTCTAATGCTATATTCTCTCCAATATCATTTGCCCATTGTATCTTTGACTGTTTCCATCTCTAGTTCTCTTGATAGGAGAAGCTTGTAGAATTTTGTTATTTTCTTGTTATTTTGTCCCCAGAATATCAAATCTAACTCGTTTTCTTTTGCTACAAAGCCGTATTTTTTCATGTCTTCTTTGTATCTGTCACTTAGCTGAAGATATGTGAACCAGTGCACTTTATCAACGGTTTCTTTTAACTCTTCTCTGGATTTAAGTATCAATGTTGGTCCCTCACCTTCTTTCAGCAGATGTTTATATCTTATGAATTCTCCTTCTGCTTTCCATCTTCCTAGGAATGCTTCCTGGGGGGGATACCCACAGTGGCATTTGTATATACATTTTTTGTTTTATTTGTTGCCATGTTCTTAATAGTGCTTTCCTTAGATAACGGTTTTCAAAATCCTTGTTCACTTTTGCTTTGTCGTACCATAAATATGCATGTATGCCAAATCTAGTATGTGCATTCTCTAAGTTCAGGAGTATGGGGTTTTCCAATTTAATCCACTCCTGAATCCAAGACTTGTTCGTCATGTTCTCAAATAGAGAAACGACAACGCAGAAAGAATCACAACCCAAAAACATCACCCAAGGAGACCTTCTGCTGTGCTTTTTGCAACCGGACTTGTTTATCTCGGATTGGCCTTTTTAGTCATCAGCGCGCCTGCAGAAAGCGCGGGATGAGTCCTTCCTGAATCTTCGTTTGCGAAGAAAATCCAGAGAGAGAGAGAGAGAGAGAGAGAATCCAAGTCAGAGCATGTGCCTTATAGTAGTTTTTTATATCTGGCATAGATAATCCGTCTCTGCTCTTCTGGTCCAGTAACGTAATCCATTTAATTTTAGCCTTTCTTCCTCTCCATATAAAGTTTTTTTTAAGTCCATGTTCCAATCTGTGAGAGGTTTTTCCGTAGTAAAAATTGGAAGATTCTGGAAAAGGAATATGAGTTTGGGTAATACACTCATTTTTATAGATTCCACTCTACCTAGCAAGGAGATGTTCATTGTTCCCACCTTTCCAGATCTTTCTTCACCATTACCTATAGCTTCTTATAATTATTTTCAAACAGATCTATATTTCTTTTACTGATCCATACTCCCAGATATTTTACTCTTTTTTCTATTCTATATCCTGTTTTTCTTTTGATTTGCACTTCCTCTGCCTTAGTAATATTTTTTTGTTATTATCACTATTTTATCTTTATTGATTTTGAATCCAGAAAATTTACCGAAGTTGTGAAATATTTCCATCAATGTTTCTATATTGTTTAAAGGATTTTCTAATATAATAACTAAATCATCCGCGTACACCTCCAGTTTGTACTCCTGTCCTTTCCATTTTGTGCCCCAAATTTTGTCCTCTTTTCTAATCTTATCATTAGGGATCTCCAGAGACAATATAAATAGCAGAGATGAGAGGGGACATCCCTGTCTTGTGCCCTTTTGAACTTCAAAGGGTCTTGATTTTTGTCCATTTATCAATAATGATGCTTTTTGTCTTTTATAAATCTGCATAATATTCTTGATAAAATTTCCATCCACTTTCATCCCTCTCAACACCTCTATCATAAAAGGCCAACAAAGATTGTTGAAGGCCTTCTCCGCGTCTGTGAATACCATGGCTGCTCCTTTTTCATTTGCCTTCTCATAGTACTCCACTGTGTTCAAACTGTCCTTATGTTATCTGCCATTCTTCCCCCTGGAAGAAATCCTTTTTGATCTGGGTGAATTGACCTTTGTAGAGTTGTTTTAAGTCTGTATGTTAGGATAGATGCAAAAATTTTATAGTCCACGTTTAACAGGGATATAGGTCAGTAATTTTTCATATTGAGATTGTCCTTTTCTTCCTTGGAGAAGAAGGAATATATAGTGATATATATTGCACTAAATCAGCAATTTCCCAAGATTCTGGAATGCCCTCACATTGGATTCTGTTCATCACTATATGAAGATATGGTGCTATATCTGCCTCAAACGTCTTATAAAATACTTCTGTAATCCTGTCAGGTCCAGGACTCTTCCCTGTCTTAAGGTCTCTTATTGCTTTTCTTATTTCTTCTTCTGTAATAGGACGTGATAAATTAGATTCTTGTTCCTGTTACCATCCCGTACATGTTGTTTTATGTATTCCATCATTTCTGCTTCTTGTTGGTGATTAGATTAATTTCCTTGTCTTTATATATGTTTGAAAAATATTTCTGAAATGCATGTTTAATATCCTCTTGCCCATTTAGAAGTTTTTCTTCTTTAATCTCAGTAATTAATTTCTTTTCAGTTTCTTTTTTAAGTTTGTATGCCAAAAGTCGTCCTATTTTATTGGCATATTCGTAGTATCTTTGCTTATTTCTTTTAAATTTGTAACCTAATTCTTCTATTGTTTTTTTTCCTTCAAAGCAGACAGAATCATTTTTATCTCTTTTTGTATTTTCTTATTTCCTGGTCTCTTCCTTAATTCCGATTCTTTCATTTCTAAATCACCCAGCAATGTGTCATTTCTTTCTTTTCTTCTTATTGACTTCTACTCCTCTCTGAACGAACCAGTCTCTCATTGTAGCTTTAAAAGCGTCCCATACCATCTTTATTGGCACTCCCTCAGATATATGATTTTTGAAATAATATTGCATCTCTTTCGTGATCCTCTTTCTGAATTCTGAATTCTTTATCCTTTAGTAGATTATCTTTAAGTGTCTAATTGAACTCTCGTTTCTGTAATTTCAATGTCATTTTTATTGGGTTATGATCCAGGGTTATCTTTGGCAGTATCTCCATTTCTGAAATCTCAGGTTGTAATTCTTTTGCTGCCCAGAACATGTCTATCCGGGACATAGAGTTATGTGCATCTGAGAAAAAAGTATATCCCTTGTCAGTTTTGTATTTCATCGTCCACACATCCATTAGATTATATTCTTCCAAGATTTCTTCACAAATTTTTGGTAATTTTCCTTGATTATTTTTCTTCTTGATTTGTGTCGATCTATCCCTTGTTGGATTTAGGACTCCATTAAAATCTCCTGCTATAATTATTGCGTCTTTCCCTAGCTCCTCCAACTCTTTATGTAATTTTTTATAAAATAAATCCTTTTTCTCTAATTTTCTCTAGTTCTTCTAAACTAAATGTCTTATTTTTAACAGAGTCTATATCTTTCTTCATATCCTTCATCTCCAAAGATAATTTGTCCAATCTCTTGCCAAGTTTATCAATATCAGATTTCAGCTCTGTTTTAAGATTCTGAAAGTCTTCCTTTGTCTCCCTCTTAAAACAGGCGAAGTTCCTCTAGTATTTGCATATTTATATCCACTTGTTTGGTTGACATCTCCACCAATGGTCTTCTAACCACCGTCATCTGTGATATAGTATTCACTCTAGACTGAGTTCCTGATGCCAGTCTATTTTCCCCCAACAAGGACTTTGTCGTCACCGAGTATTCTGAATCTAAATACACTGTAGCTTTGCTTTGATAAAAATGTTCACTGTAACACTGCCTTCTCTAATTTCACCACTAGGTGTTACTATCCCCCTAATTGAATTTCAGTGTTGCAAACAATGAGTGAGGCACTACTGAATCTTAATATTACCTTTTACCAACTGTTTTTTGTACAACTTAATAGTTATTCACTATCTTGCACCCTTTCTCTTTCTCCTTACTCCTTACTATTCTCCTTTATGGGTCTGAAACAGGGGTCACCTATCGCCAACACTTACGACTCCTCAAACGCTTTCAACAGCGCTGTATACGCACAATCCTAAATATACACCGGACTGACTATGTGACGAATGTTGCTGTCCTTGAGCAAGCAGGGATCACCAGCATTGAGGCCATGATATTGAGAACACAGCTGTGCTGGGCAGGGCACATTTCTAGGATGGAGGACCATCGCCTCCCAAAAATACTACTCTACGCTGACTCGCCACGGGTCAGCGTAAGAGGGGCACTCCAATACAAGGACTCCCTGAAACAACACCTCAGGCTCAGCCAAATTGATCACAAACAATGGTCCGCCCTGGCCTCACATCGGGAGGCATGGAGACGCACTTTCCACAATGATGCAGTCTTATTTGAGAACTCACGCTGAACAAGTCTTGAAGAAAAACGACAACACAGAAAGAATCACAACCCAGAAACATCACCCGAGGAGACCTTCTGCTGTGCTTTCTGCAACCAAACTTGTTTATCTCGGATTGGCCTTTTTATTCATCAGTGCACTTGCAGAAAGCGAGGGATGAGTCCTTCCTGAATCTTCATTTGCGAAGAAAAGCCAGAGAGAGAGACTCCTTACTAGTAGAGCTATTGCTAACTAGTTCCACCTGCTGAAGCTCCTTTCACAAATATACTGCCCATTTATACACTTTTATACAAGATATGGTTAGATACAAAATTCCCTCCCCCTCCTTCCTTTAGAGTCCCCCTGCTTTATCTTCTTTTATTTTAAATTAATTTAAAATTAAAAATTATTTTTGTTTAAACAGGCCTTTGGCATGTAAGTGTGGCTTTTATTGGGGTGTTTTTTTTTGTTTTTTATTGTGTATGTTTTAATTGTTTTTAACTGATTTTAATTGTGATTTTAATTGTTTGTGAGCCGCCTTGGGTCCCACTTTGGGAGATAGGTAGCATAGAAGTCGCACAAATAAAATAAATAAATAGAATGGTAAAATACCAGTCTACAAGTCCATCAGCAAACCTTTTAAGAGAGCCTATCTATTTAGTAGATCAACTTATTAAACTACAGCAATGATCTTTATAATCCAGATGTTCATATGGAAACTACAGAAAGCTATCCACCCCAGCCCACATGTGATTTAATTAGGAAGGTAGTAGCACTAGTGGTTTATTATTGCTCAGGCTATAGGCCAGTTGCATATGAAACAAATAAGTGAAAAAGTACAACATAGAATAAGATGGGGAATATCTACTAACCTGGGTGGTGGGAGAAATTTCTCTTCTTTCTCCAGATAGCAAGCCTGAGTTAATGCAATACCTCTGCGCATACACTGTGAGGACAGATACACAAACAAAAATATAATGAACAATATCCAATACCCACAGGGATGGGTCAGCACTTATTCCGCCTTCATCAGTCTTCACTATTCCTTTCTTCAGATTAAACAAATAGTTTAATCACATTTGCACATAATGCTTAATCAGTTTAGCAGCTCCAGCTCCTCTCTTCCCTCTCCTTTGCGTCTGCTTCCCACTAACTACGATTGCTGTTAACTACATTGTACTGCAGAGGTTATCAACGGCTGGACTTCCAATTCCCAAAATTTCTTAACATTGCCCATGATAGCCTGCAGATTCTGGAAGCTGATATCCAAAACATATGGAGGGCCAAAAGCTGAGAACCTCTGCTTTACTGAAACAAGTCAACTTCTAAATACATTGAATGACCCTATTTCTAATCCTCTCATTGAAACTGCATCAGAAGGAAAAGAGAGGAGTGAGCTCATAAAACTGAGGCTCATGCACTTACTGCTAAACCCATTCAAATAGGCCATACTTTTAAACAAGTTGTTAAAATGGGCTCATAGGTCTGCTCGCCTTAATTAGAACAATGCTTGAACTGGGAACTTGTAGTTTATTGCAAATAGGAACCTGCTGACCCGCTGACCAGGAACCTGCTGAACAGAAGCAACAGATAGGACGCACAGAAAGCAAAATTTGATTCAGGTATCTTCATGTGATATCTAAAAGATGCAGCTGGATAGTAAACATGGGATAATACTCAAACAGGTCCTTTCTTGTAAAATGAGAATTACCTAATTAGATAACCATTTTCAAACAGATAGCAATGTAAGTCTATTTTGGTATAAAATACAGGGGGGGGGGAAGACAGAAAAGAAATCTCTTATACCACCTTTAAGACTAATCAATTTACTTTGCAGATTGAAACCCACACACATTTTCCTCCTTACCACTTTTTAGTAATGGTTAATATTTCCTCCCTTACTAACTGTTAATACTGAGTACTTAGGAACTTTCTACTCAAAACAGATTGAATCAATGCAGAGAATTAAGTTCTCTGGTATTATTCAGTAATTTATGGAAGAGAGTTAATGGGAATTTAAACTATAAATGTTGTACCAGTAATGTTTAGTTTAACAGCCTCTCCATCATACAGGCTGCATTCAAACTATGACTTGGCATAATGTCTGAATTCACAATTTACTCTAGTTCTTAAGAGTGAATTTGATCTCCATGTTCAGAAAAGTCATACAGTACAAACACTACTGGTACTGAATTCCTTTGGATTTCAAATGCAAAAACTTTATATCCGACTCCTCTCCTAATCCCTGCCAAGTGAAATCTCAGTTTAGAGACATGTTGCCTGCCCCCACCCTCCATCCTGCAACATCCTCCCCTCAACAACATCTTCCCATAGGATCAATTCAGACTGCAGGTGGGTAGTTGTGTTTTGAAGCAATGCTGTCCAGGGAGCACAATATCACACAGCAGTTCTGAGCATCTGGGTTCTACTCCTAGTGTGCTCACACTTAGGATTTACCATTCCTTTGAGATGTCTCATTAAAAAGTGATCAATCATAGTTAATTATTGTGCCCCTCTGCTATTTTTCAAATGCCATTTAATCCCAGCTCTGAAAGCAATTCAAGACATGGTTGATAAATACATCATAGTCTTCGACTGGTTAGGATTCTAGTATTTTCAAAAAGGAATCTTACATAATCTACAATTTCCTTCAGTAACCTCATATCACCCTCTCGAGTTCCAGTGCTTTCTTCCAGCTGGAGGTGCAAAGCAGGAGAAAGTGACTGTCCCACCACTCGCAGTCCCGGAATCCTACACAAAGCAAACACACCAAAACCATCAAGGTATTCAGAAACTGAATAAAAAAGGAACATACGTAAGGTTAGCACTAATTTTGTTACAACAGAGAACTCAATGTAATGAACCACTTCTTTTAGTGTAGGGTAAACATCTGGAACAAACTAGTTAATCAAGTCCAAGCTTCAACTTATGCTAGGTTACTATGTCTATTATGACTGCCTCCCCTCCATGACGTGCCATAGCCTTTTGCTACAAACAAGCACATGAAAACTCTCATCTTTCCTTTTCATTTACTTTCCTCATATCACCTTCAGCTTATATTAATGCTCAAAATAAATAATTAGGGGAGTGGAACAATTTCCCCACATGATTAGCATCACTTATTCAAATGTTCTACCACAGCAAGAAAAGCTTTCCTAGCTCAGACCAATTTTCCTCATACTCCTTTGGCCTAAATATATCAGCATTCAAAATAAATAATTTTAGGGAAAGAACTACTTTTCTATGTGCACAGCATCACAACCTACTAGAGCAAGATAACTTTCTTAGGTTAGACCAAGAGTTAATTTCCCATGACATCTATGAATAGTCCCACCATGATTTGGCATTGTTCTTGCAGTGGTCATCCCCACACACTCCCACTGCTTAAATGGGTTCTTAATCTAGCTGTGAAACATTTTGAGAAAAATAAAGTGCTAGGGTGTCTAAGACACTGCTATGTAAAGTATAGCTCCCTAGTGTGCTCAACTGAGCCAGCCCCCCCTTTTTTTTTTGGTTGAAAAAGCCCCAGCTGCCAGTTTAGGGGCTATGAGGGGGCCATTTCACCACATTTTGGGACCTGTCCCTTGGCCTGTTTTAGGCCAAGGGAGGGAGATTTGCAAACCAGACATGACTGCTGGTCACTGCCTGTTTGGGAAAGGCCTCTCATGGGTCTACTAAAACGGCAATGGGGCCTCAAAACATAGCAATCCCTGAAGGATGCAGGGGGCATTTTCAGCATATTTTGTATGCATGTGTTCACATCAGCATGTGAGATAATGATAAGAGGCAGAGGGCATGTGAGGAAATGCAGCCTTCCCAAAACTGGGAAGGGGAGTTGCCAGTCCCCTCACCATCAAAAGTAGGCCTCTTACCTTGTGAATTATAAGCTTTGGAGACACTCTTTTTAGAATCCTTGATTTTGATTTGATTTTTAAATTGTAATCCCCTGAGGAAGACCATAAAAATATTTCCAGGCCGAGACTACTTTCAGTAATAAATCACCTTTCTTTTCAACTATGGGGCTATGAGGGGCCATTTCACCACATTTTGGGACCTGTCCCTTGGCCTGTTTTAGACTTCATCTCTTTTCCACATTACACCTATTAGATGTTACCACTCCTCTTAGCTTTTGTTTTGCTTTACTGGCAAGGTAACTTCTGAATGGGCAAGTGGCAAGAAGAAAGATGCTAATGCTTCCATTTTGACAGTGTGTGTTAACTGCCTTCAAGTTGACCTCAACATATGGTGACCCTCATGAATGAGATCTCTTACGCTAAGGCACCCTATCCTCAAAAGCCCTGTTCAGGTCTAGCAAATTCATGTCCGTGACTTCCTTAACTGAGTCTATCCACTTGTAATGCAGTTTTCCTCTTTTCCTGCTGCCTTTGTACCTTACCTAGCATTACTGTCATTTCTAGTGACTCATGCCTTCTCATGATATGCCCAAAATACAACAAGCCTCAGTTTAGTCATTTTGGCTTCTAGGAGATGTCTAATTCATGAGGTCGCCATAAGTCAAGGTAGACTTGAAGGCAGTTAACACACATTGTCAAATTCAACATGAAGCATATTAGCATATTTTAAATAACAGACAATGGGAACCCAGATATCAATTTTGGATTTGTATAGGTCCAAATATACAGTTAGCACTGCCTGTTTGAGGAAAAAGATAATGGTGCAAAAGGAGCAGTTCAATACTTTAAAGTCAGGAAATACTTGGAACCTCAAACAATTCAAAGCTTTGATGTTTGCAGGTTTTGCCTGAACACTGCTTTGTAATAAATATATTCTGAATTTCTAGTGGCTCTATACAAACCCCAAGTTGATATCTTTGTCTGTTACTTAGAATAAACCATCACTTGAGTTATGTACATATCCAATAATAAACAAAGCCAAGAGCCAGACATAACTCTTTCAAAACAAAGGTCAGTTAATGCTTGTGTCACAAAAGAGGGGCTGGCTTTGTCTATAGTACAACCATATTCTATTCATATGCTTAACACAGGCCAATAGTATCTTGGATTTTAGCATTATCTAGCAGATGTGCTAGAGGAAATGTAATAAAAATATGAGGTTAGGGTTTAAGAAAAAGCCAGGAATAGGCAGATAAATAAGAGGTGCATGTCTGGAGAAAAGAGGATGATAGAATCTATAGAATTTAAGAATAGACACTATTGTTTACGATCTTCTCTGTAATCCTAAAAAAATATGTCTGAATCTAAGGACAGATGTTTAACACACCAATGAATCATCAAGGCAAAGGATACAAAAATACAGAGTCTCTCATGCAAAACTTATTAAAACACATGGAAATCAATTTTGCTCAAGACAGGTTGTTTTCTGCATATCATGTTTTTCTTGATCTTTGCATGGATTAAGAACCATGCTGAGAGTATGGGACATCTTTCAAGATGACAACATTGAGCAGTCTTGGCAGTACCACTGCCTTTTTGTCTATTTTTAAAAAGTGATTCTGTAAAGCTTTGCCTGGCAGTTGCATCTGAATTTTGTCCCCACTTTTATTTGCACACCTGGGCTAGAACAGTGGTTCTTAACCTTTTCTTTACCAGGGACTCCCTTTAAATACCTTTTGTTGCTGTGGATCCCCAAGACTTAACATAAGATTCAAAACCCTAACAACAACAACAACAACAACAACAACAACAACACAATTACACCACCCATTAAACCTTCCCTCAGAGGAACTGAAGGACAAGGGAAGACATTTCTTCTGCTTCTTCCTCCAAGTTTACGGCTGGAGTGGATTGAATGACAATGTGCAGGCCAAGCCAGCCTTTGCCTTGGCTCTTGTCACATGGCCATTCCACTGCAGAGAAGAGGTGGGCCAAGCAGCCTACAAGCCCTCCCAGACCCCTTGTGAGGACACTGTGGACCCCTGGGGGTCCCCAGACTACAGGTTAAGAACCACTGGGCTAGACTCTTGTTGATGCACACTGTATGTGTGCCAGTCCATTTATGAAAGCCATTTCGTTCACACAAGGAGACATGGTGGCACAAGTCTGTCGACTCCATATGCCTATTTTCCATAGGACAGGTAACTGCCCAACCCATCTGAAAATGGGTTGGGCACCTCACCCCCAGAAGCCACACACTGGAGAAAAAGTCATTATCTCAGTCTCTGCCACTGACTTCCGCTTGACTTTCCCCTCTTGCTACCGAGCCTGTACGCCATTTCTATTTTGCTGTTGCCTTTGTTTCTACTGGTAGTGTAACTAAACCATCAAAGTCTACAGGATTCCAGCCAAAGACTGCATCTTTGGAACAATCTGGACACTATACTATTTGTTTAAATTAACTGTTTCTTGAATTTTCTGTTTTACAGATTCAAAACAGAACAAAAACAATCAATGAACAAAAAAACAAAACAAAACAAAAAACAAAACAAAACCCTGTACTCGGAACATGGGAATCATTATCATAGAAAAATTTGGAAGACAATACATCATATCACAGATATTGTAAATCAAGGAGTAGATAAAACATCAGATCATACTATTTGTTAATAATTCAGTGTTCAGGTAGAAAACAGATATAAGTGGCAACCAAAACTATTTTATACATACTGCATTTACTGTATTTTACACATACTGTATCCCAACAAAAGTTTAACATAGAATGAGCAAAGGAGCTCTGGTTACTTTAGTTCATGTCTGTTACTAAATGCCCTGAAGAAGCTTTTTCAGTTCTAGACAAACTGCTCTAACTGGATGTCAAGAAACTGATGCTTCATTCTACTCTAAAATAATGTTTCTCACCTTAACGTACAACTGCAACTGTAGTCAAAAACAGAAGCTATATTTCTGGGTCCCAGGATGGGAAAAAGGCAGCATATGAATGCAATAAATAGGTGGAAAAAGGCATATTTTCTGAAGTGGCCAAAACTATAATAGAACTTATTCAAATGTTTACACAATTATGTACTCTTTAGAAATCATTTTCTTTTCAAAGTTAAGGTTTCAGTAATAAGACAAAACACTTACCCTTGCAGAGCTTTGTGTATTTGCTTACACTTTTGCTGTAAAACCTGAAAAATGCCTGGGGTGGGGGACACAATTTGGGTTTCAGTTTTAGTATTTAAACTGAGAACTATTTAAGAAGCTATTCAGATTTAGTTCTAGAATTTTCCCAGGTTGCCACTTCAGAGGTCATAAGGGATGATACAGACAAAGGGGAAAAACCCTTCCTGACTTTCAGCTGCACAAACATGGGCCCCACAAATCCAGCGACAGGGAACAGATGGCAGGTATCCCTGAACAGAAGGGGTGCTTGAAGAAGCATGTCAGCAAGGACATGATTTGCCATTACTGCTGCCCAAAAAGGAACAGCTACCATGTCCTTCCACCAAAGGGAGAGCTGGAGAACTCCCTGACAGCAAGAGGCAACCAGAGATGGCCACATATGCATCAGACATAAAGAATGCTGATGGATTAGTCCAGACCCCTAGAAGAGCCATTTCCTTTACTGGGGGTGGGCAACACCTTACCAGCATACTGTGCATTGTAAAGATGAGAGGGTGAAAAGACCTGAAGGACTCAAATTATAGTCTTCCACTTGATCATTTACCCATTTTCCCTACCTTTTCCATATTTATGGTATCTTTTTGAAGGTATCAGTCAGTTTATTTATATTCCACCTTTTCTCACCAAAATGGGACTCAAGGTGGATTACAGAATTAAAAAAAAAAAAGATACAAGTAAAAACACACATAGCTAAAACATGAAAAAGTTAAGATTAAAATAATATTAAACTAACTATAGAATTAAAACCAAATAAAGCATTCCTTTAAAAGCATAGATTAAAAACAGTATAGCACTAAAATGGAAAATCAATTATATAAAATTAAGTTCCCAAATGTCTGCTGGAACAGAAAAGTTTTCACTTGACAGAAGAAAGACAGCAAGGAGGGAGACAGCCTAGCCTCCTGGGGAAGGAAATTACAGCGTAGGAGCAGCTACAGAAAAGGCCCTCTCCCGCGTTCTCACTAGATGTGCCTATGAGGGTGGTAGTACTGAGAGAACTCCCTCCCCTGAAGATCTCAGAGTTTAGGCAGGCCCATATGGGAAGATACGGTCCTTCAGGTTTTTTAAATTTTTAATTTAATTAGGTATTTATACCCTGCTCTTCAGCCACAAAGGCTATCACAGTGGCTTACAAATTGTTAAGTAGTAGCACTGTACACCACATTAAGTGGTTTCCAATGTGTGTTAGCTAATTGCCCCCACAAGCCGGGTACTCATTTTATCGACCTACAAAAGGATGGAAGGCTGAGTGAACCTTGGAGCCCTCTGGGATCGAACTCATAATGTCGTGGCTTGCAATACTGGCATTTAACCACTGCGCCACCAGGACTCCCTGGTGGCCTTGACCTGAGCCGTGTATAGCTTTATACGTCATAACTAGGACTATAAATTGTGCCTGGACGTAGACTGGAAGCAAGTGGAAAGGAGTTGCATGCTTCCTGTAATCAGCCCCTCTTAACAATTTGGCTACAGCTATTTGGGCCAGCTGAAGCTTCCAAACACTTTTCAAAGGCAGCCACACATAAGAGTGTGCTACAATAATCCAAACAGGATATATCTAAGACATGTGTCACCATGACCAAGTCAGATATCTGAAGGAACAGGCACACAGCTTTAATTATGAAAATGTACTCCTAGCCACATTCATTGATGAATCCAGGAATACACCCAAATTGTAAATGTGTGTTTTTATGGGAAGTGTAACCCCATCCAGTGCAGGATGAATCCCTATGGTAGCCGCATCTGCAAAAAATATTCCAGGTGTGGTCATCTCAGATTAGTATAATGCTACTCTATGTATCTGTTGAGAGTTAGCATTGTGTAGTGGTTTGAGTGGACTAGAACACTGGGAAACTAGGGTTCAAACCCCCACTTGGCCCCACTCGGGTGGATTCCCTCAGCCTCAGAGGAAAGAAAGGGCAAACCTCCCCTGAACGAATTCTAAAAAAAAAAAAACAAACAACAACAAAAAAAAAACACAACAAACCTGTGATAGGGTTGCCAAAGTCAGAAATGACTTGAAGGCACAGAAGACACACATATGCATGTTATTTTCAAACTATTCTCAGTAACAATTTGTCTTTTTCTGAAGCATCCTGAGCTGTATGATTTTCCAATATATTCTTGGCAATCTTTGCCAGCTAATTTTTCTTTTTACATAATACCTTTATTTTTCAAACAGGAAAACATGTGGCACCAATATGAAATATGCTGAAGGCAATGAAGCCCAACAGTATATAACTGAAGCATTCCACAGACAAAACTTGGAAAAGTTACTTTTTCAGATTATATTTCCCAGACTCTCCCAGTGAGCATAAAAGACTCTGGGAGCAGCAATCCAATACTTTTACACACTCTGCTTGTGGCCATCACTTTGCATAGGGGGAAATATTTGCCACTTGGTGGCCAGTTTTCTCATTTGTGGAAGGTACCTTAGGAGTCTTCTTGGGATTTTGCCACGCTCAGTAAACTGGTACTGTCTGAAAGCTTTCCTGCACTATGATTACTTCTTTCTAGATAAATTTAGTCATAATTCTTTAGAACAGTATCATAGAAACTCAAGTGTGTCAAATGTGAACTGCCAGTCCCAATACTTTCCAGAATATATGCAGTGCGTCAATGACAAGACAAAGATTTTTCCTCATCTCAGTTACGTTTGCATTGCTTGAAATGTATGCAAAGAAACTTCTGGAGAAAGATACCTGGGTTTTCTTCCATGATATTGAGGCCCTCAATGGCAGCAGCAGCTAATAGGGGAGGCAAAGAGGCTGAAAAGCAGTAACCCTGGCCTGACAGTCTCTGGAAGGAAAGACAATAATGCATGAGTAAACCTGCCAGTATCTCTTATGTAGTAATTGATCAGTAAATAAGGTGAATTTATTTAGATGTTTAGTTTGCCCAGTCCCAAGATCTAATTTTAATGTGTTTTTAAAAATGCTTTTATCTTTGTATTATTTTAATTTGTTCATTGCTATGAGAGCCCTTGTGGGCTGGGAGGCAATACCGAAATACTATAGATAGATAGAACAATACTTTGAAGTTGTTTCTGTGCCAAGGAATACAGTATGGGCCCACACTTCTTTGGATTTACAGTAGCAGCATGAGCTTTGGTTCTGCCATTGCAGTGGGAGAAAGTACTGTCAGCATCTAAGGCTATTCCTGCTACATGCTTTAAGATGCCTTACAGTCACCTGGTATTTCAATAGCCATGTGCCTACAATAACTCTACCCATTAAACCAAGAGAAAACAGGTCTGATAGATCTCCCTTATGCTATAGTCCTTTCTTCTAATACTCCTCTTCTAACTGCACCCTTCCTGGTCAACTGCTTCCCTTGTAGAGACCCCAGGGAATTCAGCCATAATGGGGCAAAACACTAAAAGCCTCTGTGTCCAATGAAAGCTCCAACTCCCCAACCATCCCCCTGAGCAATACATGCTAAGGCACTATCCTCTGGGACAGTCTCCTGAGTGATGTAGTTCTTAGTCGACAAAATGAACAGTATATGCACTCAGTTATCACCAATGATAGGATATACCTTTGTTGGTCACAGCTTACTAATGGAATCTAACTCCACAGCAAGGAAATACTTTTCATTTTAGGATTCTACACATACCTGATGGTCAACAACAAAGGATCGTCCACAGCAAAATCCTCCAATAGATGCCAGAGCATTTTCCATATTTGCACTTATAAGATCGATATCATCAATCTATTACATATAAAGAACAACAGCGGAGAGTTAGAAACTGTATGTTTGGTAACCAGCCAAACAACTGTAAGAAAGGTAAAGCTGGCTTCCAAAGTATTCAGATGCTTAAAATTCTTAAAGAAGTGCATGGATCTTTAAATTGATCCTGTGAATTACGTATGAGAACAGTAAGTTACAAGAGAGAAGATGAAAGTAAACACTGTCAGTAACAATCCCCACTTCATTTAAAGTACCTCCTTCTGGCCATAAAGATCTAAAGCAAAGATCTGCACCACTTGGCAGTGGGTAGGGGCCAAAATTAAAATAGGCTAAACTTTTAAGGGCCACACAAAGGCTTTTAGCAGCTCACTTTCCAAGTAAAGGTAAGAATAAGATAGTGGTGTCAATGCTTCCTAAGAGGCATGGTTGCCAGGTTTTCAATAGGCTCTGAAACTGTATCTATAATGTTGGCTGGCTTTATGTACAGAAGAGCAGCAAGAGAGAATGTTTCCCTGCTCCCTACCGGGAAAAGCTGTACCTCATCTGCCAGCCAGCCAATGGAGGGTCTTAAAGGCAAACATGAAGGCAGCCCAGCAGTTATTTTTCCCCTGGTCAGTTGGCAACCCCATAAAGTGGCAATCCAAGAGTCTGTGTGGACAAGACGCCACAGGAACATCTTACTCTGTTTCAAAGCTATACTTGAAACTAGAGCTGGAGCAGCACAAGCCAGAAATATAAGCAACAGCAAATGCCAGGGAAAGTCAAGAAATGAGACCCATTGCACACATAGCAGCCTGTGATAATAGCCTGAGACCTCAGGATATGCCCAAAGAATCATTCACCACAGACGCTCCCATCTTCAAGACCGACCACCTGCTACAAATTGATCAGGCCACTACAGGAGGGAAGAGGAGTGTGTGTGGTGACAGGGCACCTTCTGCCCGGGTTCCTTTACCCACTGTCGGGTGACAAATTGACCAGGTCGCTGCAGGAGGGAAGCGAAGCACGCGTGGTGGCAGGTGGAGAAACATTTTACCAATGCGTGTGGTGGCGGGGCGTGCAGAGGAAACCCATGCCTTTTCCCTGGGACCCGCTGATGGGCAACAAATTGATCAGGCAACTGCATGAGTTGGCCAAGCAGCTTCCTACCACCTCAAGGGAAGAGGTTCTTTCCCAGCAGATTCATATGTAGAGCAAACAGTATGAAGACCCAAAGCCAGCACCTCCAACGTCTCGATCTGGCTGTCACCCACCAATGTGGGGCATGAGCAGGCACATCCAGGCAAGCAGCTCCAAGTTTGCACCGGTGCTGCTTTCTTTTCTTTTTTTTAATTGGTTATTTTGAGGTTGTTTTTTCCAATGGTAAGATTGGCAGCCACCACTGACCAATCAGAACCTAACTGGTGGCACAAGAAGAGGTGGGAAGCCCCCCCCCCCACGGCCCTCACCTTGTGAACCAAGTGGAAGGGTGGAGAAGAGTGATTAGTTGTGAGGGAGAAAACTGAAATGTGCTTATTTATATCCTCTCTTTGTGGGCCGCATGAAATCCTTCGGCGGGCTGCATGTGGCCTGCAGGCCATATACTGTATTCAGCCTATGGGCTGTATGCTGCACAGGCCTGATCTAAAGAAATGAAATACTGTATATTTGAAGTTGTTCTTCACTCTACTCTGAAATAATTTAATTTGTGCATTTCACCCAAGTGTTATTGTACTGTAAATCACAACGTGAGCATTTCAGAATAATTAGGAAGTAACCTAGGATTCAAGAGAAGATGTAAAGCATTTTCGCTCCTTGAAAATGAGTGTGTCAATGTTTCCTTTCAGTGTTAGCCCCGCTCACCTCAATTTGTGCTACTCCAACAGTCCTTTGTCTTTCAAGTCAAGGACTGTTGCTGGGAGCAGAAAGCTAAAAACCGTCTGAGCATGCACAGTTCATTGTATACCTGGATCCTGGCCAATATTTTGTAGAACACCCCATTTTAAAAAATTAAATTACGTATAAATACACATCATGCAGACATCCTGTTACATGACATTTATTTCAAATAAGTATGTTCTTATATTAATGTTTCCCCCCTCCTTTGTGACAGTAAAAACAGATTACTGATGAATTTGAAGGCTGCCTAGGCAATTAACAGAAGAACAATGTGGTACACTGCAATAAATCATTTAAGCAAAGACTATGAGTTCTCAAACATGGTTTACATTATCCATGAAGCACACACATTTTATATGCACATTTCAATGGCTCCACGAGTCACTGCTATCAACAAGGCAGTGCATACCAGAATTTGCTTTTTCCTACCACATGCCTGGCACAATAATCTATTTTCAATGAAGAAAGCCACTCACATTTATTCCAAAATGTTCTGTAACTCCTCGTCCATGTTCTCCCAATACTCCAAAGGAAAGACTTTCTTCCAAAAATAATCTTACTTTGTATTTGTATTTTAACTTCACCTGTAGATATATTCAATTTGAAAATGACAAAAGAAAATTCAAGATAACTGAATGCTCAGGAAAAGGAACCATGCACAATGTAAAGTCAAGGGCTTTCACGGCCGGCAGCCATAGGTTTAAGTGGGTTTTTTTTCGAGCTGTGAGGCCATGTTCTGGAAGGGTTTATTTCTGAAGTTTCGCCTGCATCAGGCGAAACATCAGAAATAAACTCTTCCAGAACACGGCCTCATAGCCCTCCAAAAAACCCACGGAGAACCATGCACAGATTGCCAGACGATAGCAACTAGCCACAAATAGTCACCTTATGTATTAAGAACCAGAATATATTTACACTGGATATGCACAGGATACAATCTTTTGTCAGATTGGTTTGGTGACTCACTGAATATCTTCCAGAACCATCCTACTATTATTGTTTCGAGCCAATTTTGCTATGATCAGCTATGCAGCAATATCGAAGGTATCTGTGCTCATGTAGTTTAGATCAATGACATACTACTATATGCATCTATGTAAGGATATTTTTAATAGTCCTAATTTTACAGCATTGATACTTCTCTTAAAATGTGGAAGAAGGTATGGAAAGACTTCATTAAAGAAAATGCAGAGCACTCTCCTACAACATATTTTTGTATCTTCTCAGTGACAGAACTTTTGCCCAATTTTAATGTTATTAACAAAAATTAATAACAAAAACACAAGCCTTAGGTTAGGACAAAAGTTTGTTATGTTACACAGATTTTAATTTCCCTGAATTGATTCTCCTGCATTTGGCTGTTCCATTTTAACTGCCCCAGATGTCCACTATGTTTACTGCTGTTTTAGTAGGTGTTATTTAACGTTATTTGCATTTTCAATGAAGTTGGTATATTTCAGTAGTTTTGAACTGCATCATGTGTTTTAAGTTGGAGGCTCTCTTGAACACTAGCTGGTCACTCACCAAGCTGAGGTGGATCACATGGATTACGGAAGAAGAAAAAACACCTCACCATTGGTAAGTATCCTAGCATATTTTTTGTCAGTTCTTCATTCCCAGTATGGTAGCATAGATACATAAAACAGGAACTACCTACTTACCAATTCTGGAAGAGGACAAATATCTCCAGTATTAACAAACAAACCTTCCACCACAATAAATCTTCGTGTTACCCGAGCTTTTCGAGGATTCTGTAAAGAAACAGTTTTGATATTAATGCTCCTTAGCTGTTATTTAGTTTTGTTATGTTATACCACCTTAACAAGTTCAACACTGATTCTGTCAATGGAGATGCTGTACAAAAGTGACTCTTACCACTTTTCAGTGAAAGAAAATGCAGACTGGGTTTTTTTACACTGTATGTGTATCAGTGATAATATGGCTTTTAATTCTATATTTTATTTTTAAAAGTTTTTAAAACAGATAAAAAGTTGGCAAACTACATCTACAGTTATAAATGCAGATTTTGTCCTTCTGTTTGTTGACTTACTTCACAACTGCCTCCCAAACATTACAATCACAGTAATGAAACACAGCAGCCAAATCTATTTCAACATTCAGTTTTCAAAATAGCTTAGAAGAGAAATAATGAGCAACGAAGCCATTCAAATACATTTCCTTATTAAAAAAAAATACAATCTATTACACGCTAGCTTCTTCAAAGGAACTGTACCTTTTGATCTTCAATCTCTTGTTCTTTTAGTAGATGTTCAAGGTCAGCCATATCATTATGTTTAAAAAACTTAATGTTACTTCTAGATGCCTGTAAGCCTTTCTGAATAGCAAAGCAGACTGATTCATCACTGTAAATAAACAGAGTTCTATCAGTTCATTCTTAATTTAAGCTGTCTTTTCAAAGCTGATGTTTTTCTACAATGTACCTTAATATGCAGCTGCTTTCAACAATTTTTGTCCATTCAAGCAGTATCACCCCAACTACAAACATGTGGACAATCAAAACTACATCTGGATGCAACACTTAATTATAGTTTATCATCCATTAATGAGCCCTGTGCTGTTGCATTCCCTCTCCGGGTATTGCCACAATGAAGCAGAAGTTTTCCTTTCTTTCTCTCATTAACAATAATTCAGAGTTATGTCCAAACCCTGAACTGTGATTCAAGTTAACTATGATTTATGGAAACAAGCCAGCTTTATAAGCCACAGTTTCAAAGGAACTATGTATTATGAAATAAAGTAACACTAATCATAGTTTGTTCAAGACTCCCTGTAACACTTCACTGCAGTTAGTTAAAAATGGAAGCAAAAACTTCTAACATTATCCTCATGGCTGCACTAAAGAAGATAAGAAGTTGGAATGTATGAGCCAAAGGTTTAATCACATTATGAGAAAACACAGTTGTTCATTACCTCTGAATATAACCAGTATATGTGGATGGATCAATCATGAACCAACTTGCCTTGTCACTGTATTCATTGGTATTACTATTAACTACTGTATATGACTTCTGTACCACCTTTCCCGTTCGAATAGAACAATTAAGATGGTTTGCAAATTTGAAACCCGCTTGAAACAGGCAATGCAAACACCACACACACAAACACACAAGCAAACAAAACAATTAAAAATCAGAATTCAAAGACATAGCCATGTTAGTCTGGAATATCAGTATGCAATAAGATCTTATAGCACATTTGATACTGAGCGAAAGAAGCTGTAGCATGAATTTTCATAGACTTAAAGAGTGCATCTACACTGTAGAAATACAGTTTGACACCACTTTAAGTGTTACAGCTCTATCCTATTGAATCCTGGGATTTGTAGTTTTACAAGGTCTTTAACCTTCTCTGCCAGAGTGCAAAACTGCAAATCCCAGGATTCTGTAGGATGGAGCCACAGCTGTTAAAGTGGTGTCAAACTGCATTATTTCTATAGTGTAGATGCACACAGAGTCTCTGTCATGCATCTGAGGAAGTAGACTATGGACTTTATCAGACGTGGGGAAACGCATAAAAAAATGTCCCAAATCACGTCAGAAGAACGGGACAAGAACAGAGAGGGTGACATTATCAGACGCCTGCATCCTCAGGGCAATCCCAGAGTGTAGTGCTGGCATGGACAAGACATCACTTTTTTATTGACAGGCTAAGCTGTCAATAAAAAGGGATGTCTTATTCATGCCCGCACTACACCTCTGGAACGGCTGAAGGACGTCGTCGTCTGATAATGTTGCCCGTTTCTGTTATCATCACATTTTTCTAACATGTTTTTTGCCACATGTGATAAAGTCCTAAGTCTACAAAAGCTCATGTCACAGCTTCTTTCTTTCAGTCTCAAAGGTACTACAAGATCCTTTTGCATACTGATTAAAAATCAGGTGAAAGTAAACAGAAAATACCATCAGAAACAGAACAAAATATGTATTCCAAAACAGAGTTCTAATAAAGGTTCTTTGAGAAGTTTCACCAGATTTGGAGAATCCAAAGAAAGATAACAAATAAACTGGATTTCATAAAGGAGTAAGCTGAATGTCTTGGTGCTACCGGGATTCACTTCATTTCTCATGCTACATCTACACAGAATTGCTTGGTGAGTTTATAGTCACCAATATACAAGGGGAAGCTCCCCCTCACTTCCATCTTCTGATCTGAGGGAAGCAACAAAATTAGCATCTGAATCAATAAGTTTCTAGCAGAGGAAGGTGAAAAGACTAGAGATTGAGCCAGACACAACAGAGGTACTATTGACATAAGGTGCTGACAAACTGGGAAGTATTCCACCTCTTTGGATAGGATGATGCTCTCCCTTAAAATTAGGTTGACAGTTTGTAAGTGGTACTACATCTGTCCTGTCTTCTGGATGTCTATGTAGCAACACTGCAAAGAACTGCCTTTTACCAGCATTACTCAATATTGCAGCTATTTTCTTTTCTTGGAAGCTAAACCTACCCATGGTCATTCAGCTGAGGTCCTCTGACACTGCACAATTATAGTGCTATGATTCCACTTGAACTGTCAAAGTAACATCTCATCAAATCCTCAGATTTGCAGTTTATGGAAGGATATTGTGGTGTAATGTTTCTTTAAAACAAATCTGCTTTTACTACAGCTGTAGAGTATTTAATGGGCTGAGGCTCCTGTGTTTGGGAGGCCTCGTCCACAATGCTTGGCTAGATTTTGTGAAGAAATAAATCTTGCCTCTGCTGCCTTTGGATTCTTATCAGCTTGTGACTTTGTCTCATATGAATTGCAACAGCAAACATTACAGGAACATAGAATTCCCTGCCAGAAAGCTGTAGTGCTTCTCAGTAAACTACAAACCCCCGGATTTTACAGAATGTTGCCATGGCAGTTAAAGGAGATCTGTAGTGCTATAATTGCGTAGTTGCTTCACTGACTGGCTTGAGGCCTTAATCCATGCCCCTTCCAGTGTGTGAAATATCCTATCTGGACAGGAAAGAAAGAACATTTTCTGTAGCAGTGCTGAGACAGCACAATATCCTTCGGGGGGAAAAGTTACTTTGGCTAAACTGCTGCTTGCCTTTTGAACAATCGCCAAGTCATTACTTTTTTTAGTGAGTATTTTAATGTATCATTTCTTTTGCTAGATCTCTGGTTGCTGCTGTTTTTGTACTGGTTTTAATCATCTAACTAGCTGTAAACCTGCTTTGCTGTTGTTTTATTAACATAGAACATAGAACCGTTTTAACATTATTTGTATTTTATGATTACATAGAGTGAATGACTGATGCCTAGTAATTCCTAGCTAATCACTTAGTCAATGTATTACATGGACTGAACCCCTTATTTAGCCACCACTTCTATCCACACTTACTTGGTAGTATGCCTTATTAACCCCATTAGGAATTATTTCTAATAGGCATGCACAGGTTTGAGGTTGTACCAACTGGTTCAAGCACAAGCAGCTCAGCCAGACTGCTCTAGATGAGATTTTTGTTTAAAGTGAATTTATTCTAACTGTTTTTGTCAACTGCATCTCTTTGCTTGGCTGTAACTTACGGAGATGACAAAGCATTTGAACAGGTGTTAGTAATTTTAAAGAGTTTATTTTGAAGCAGCAATTGATTGTTAAAAGCAAGTAGTCATGTTCAAAGCATTTCATAAGTGCATAAAATGGTACTTGAACAAGCACTTAAAATATTATCAGGATAGTGTTGAAACTGACAAGATCAAATAAGCAATCGTAAGTTATGTTTAATTGAATTCCTCCTGAAAATTGTGCGTGATGATATTCTTACCAGTTGGAAGTTATATTCCCACCTTTCCCTAAGATCTTTTAAGGCATTTCTACAGTGGTTAATATATCCAACTGTCTCACTTAATAATGGGTCCTATTCTGGGAGAAAGGTGGCGTATAAAATAAATAAATATATAAATCATTAAAAATTGGCTTTCAAATCAAGAAAAAGATTTGATAATACATATTCACTCAGATAACAGAATCCTTTTAATGCTACTTAATGCATACAAGCAGATTTTTTTCTCCCTCAAATGATTTTTCCAAGGTACAGAATAACATCCAGAAATATCAATGACAACTGGGGCTGCATCTGCACTGCAGAAATAATCCAGTTTGATTGACATTGTTTTAACTGCCATGGCTCAATGTTATGGAATCCTAGAATTTGTAGTTTGTTGTGGCACAAGAGGTATCTGACAGAGAAGGCTAAATATCTCACAAAAGTACAAATCCCAGAATTCCATAGCATTGAACCATGGCAGTTAAAGTGGTGTAAAATTGGATTATTTCTGCAGTGCAGATGCAGCCCGGGTTGTACATAGATGTTACTCAGCAACTGGCAACAATTCTCAGGACTTCAGTAACTGGGAAAAGTACTCCCACAACTGGGGGAACGGTTCCCATTGAGTTTACAAGATGCCTTACTGTACAGCCCAGCTCGTATGACCATTTCGCCATATGCTTTTGGATACAAAGACACTTAGAAGAAAGGCATGGTGTTTGCCTGCATGAATGCGTGTGCAGAGGGGAGATGTGCATGTGGGGGGGAAGGGATGTTCGTAACTGCCCTTTAGAGCACTTTTAAAATTTCTTCCCTAAAGGCTCAAAGCCCAAGCCTACACATCTTCTGTATGTATGTGCTCAAAGACCAATTTCTCTAAATTAGCTATGAGCTCAAGAGGTCAAAACAAGATGAGAAGCTGCAGCATGCATTTTACAGAGAGCTGTTTGCTTGGTGAACAGGCTATTCATACTAAGCATGCTACCCACACAAGACTGATTTCATGATTAATAGATACCCAGATGCACATACAGAATATGGAAGCCAGAGAAATCACTGTAAGAACAGGAAGGTAAAACCACAGCAGCATCTTCTTCAGCTACTGCAATCACAGGAATTACTAGTAAATACTTCATGGTTCACATGAATGCAAGAGCTCAGTACAGTAGCATGTGAGTTAGTCCTCAGATTATTACTGTTTGAGAGACAGAGCCCCCTAGGAATAAATAAATTTTGACGTGAAGAAACTTGGTCTTGGGGAAAGATAAAAAGGAAGCGGCAGACTGTCACTGAATTCCTGCATAATCTGCTCCAGAAGTTCACTCTAGGATCAAGAATACGTACACAAACACAATGTCTCCTCGTTTTGAATAGGCAGGGATAGCACTGGCAATGGTAGCAAATCCATAGGAATATATGATAGCTTCCTCAGTTTTCATAAATCTAGCAAGCCGATCCTCCAATTCCAAATGTACATCTGTTTGAGAGACATAAAACAAACATTCTGTTCCTAATTGCATGAATTAACAGAAGTACAATTACATTATTAACACTATGAATTATTCATTCTTGCCTACCTCATTTAAGAATGATTCAGATACATTTGCCAGAAATATTCTAGACAAAGATTACTAAAAAACCTAAGTTGATGAGAAATTAAGAACACAGGAAATAAATAGCAGAAACTTTCAGAAGATTGCTGAGACATCTAAGTAACTTTATTGGATCTAGTAAGGTTGTAACCCAGTGAATAAAAAACAGACAAAAAATCATTAATGTACCATAATCCAAGGGCGGGAGAAATAAGTTACCCAGTAGATGTTAAAATTAAAGTCACTGTTTTAGATCAGGATCCATGACTTCTGTCATCGGGATTGCAATGGAGCCAATCTCCCCTTCAGCTCATTGTCCTCAAAACATGCTCCAGCAGGATTTGGGGAATAATGAGGTTCCATGGGAGAGGCCCGTAATACTATCATCTGGGTGTTAACGTGGCATCAGATTTAGGCTTCTGTTTTCAGCCCAAATGTGGGCTCCCAAAATTCCAAAGTAAACCGTCCCAAGGACAACTGTGGGAAAACACTTTACACCCTTGTTACTTCTGTCTACTTTAGATGCTAACCTATAAAGCAGGGGTATATCAGAAGCTGAGAAGATGGGCCATAATATTTGTAACTGCCAATCCTTCACTATAGTAGGAAATCATTAACTCATACTGCAAACCATATGGTTTTCAAGTTCAAGTCTGACGTCCAGATGGAGATCTAGACAAAACTGTGTTGACTATGGACACAGACAGAATTTCACCACTACTCTATTGCCCAGTAATAAAGAAGATCATTTTACTACTACCCAATGACTAAGAAAAAAATAAGAGGGAGGCACAGATAAAATGATTCTAATATAAACTAGATAATCATAGTGGCAAAAATACCAGTGATAATCCAAATGCTTTGCTTTGTAAAACCCAGACATTCTCAAATGGTCATGTAGAAGCCATTTTTAATCCTCTGATTAAAAGCACTTCCAGAAAATCAAACCATAGGTAAGATAAGGCAAATGTTTAGGTTGGTTGTATTGCTGTACATCAGAGACAGAGCAGAAAAATGTGAAACATAGCCTGTGGATTAATCACAGACTGGAAGTTTCATAGAAGGATTTGTACAACAAAACACTTCTACTTTCAAACTTGAATCCAAACCTTCTGATTACTACTAAGATACAGTATTTTGGTAATATCTGCATTGTGGTGTGCAAACAAAGTAGCTTCAAGCATTTCATCCAGAAATCAGACTGCCCTCTTGTGGCCTCTTGCGAAAAAGCAGATTAACTAATGGATTTCAATCTTTCATTTGCTTCAGCCAGTTCTTCCCATATGATGTCATTTATAACCATGTCAACAAACTGGGGAAGAGAGAGATGTGAGAGGAGGTTTGAATCCTAAGTTATATTCCTGGAAGCAGCAGCATGCTGGGGACAACAATCTTCATCAGGATCACTGTAAAGATCACTGTAAACATTCACCTGTCCCCCAGCCTGGAAAAGTTAGTTTTGGGACAACTGCCAGAACCAGAATCGCCTTGCCAGCAGTAGCTATGCTGGCTGAGGGATTCTGGAAGTTGTAGACCCTAAGGTAACTTCCAAGTTTGTCCCTGCTTTACTAATCAGCAGGGAACAATGGATCCCTACATACATTTGATTGTAACAGCAAGCAGGCGTGAGAACATGCAGGTGAAGGGGGAAAAGAGAGTGTGAGTATGTGCATGTGAGGGCAGGGATGATCTTAAACTGAGATTACCATTTCATGCACATACGTTCTCTTAAAATCACCAACATTCCAAACTGAGGTGGGGTGTCAGCAATTTAGTGAAGGAGCATAGATGACAGATGATCAAGGAAATGTGGCAATGGGAGGGGGGAACCCCACACTTCCATTCTAGTGCAGAAACCAAGGGCGGGAGAATCCTGTTCCTCATCTCTTTTTTGTAGCTCCTAAGTCCCACAAGAGAGCCAACATAGTATAGTGGTTTGAGTGTTGGACTAGGACACTGGGAGACCAGAGTTCAGATCCTGGCTCAGCCAAGAAAACCTACTGGGTGACCTTGGGCAAGTCGCACTCTCTCAGCCTCAGAGGAAGGAAAGGGAAAACACCCTCTGAACATATTCTGCCAGGAAAACTCTGAGACATATTTGCCTTAGAGTCGCCATAAGTTGGAAATGACTTGAAAGCACACATCAACAAAAAGCCACACACATTTTATTTTTCTATAAGTGAAAAAAAAAAACACACCCCCTTCTCAAAAAGGTTGTCTGGAGTGGCAGCAACATTTACCCTCCAGCTTTTCAGCCAAAAATCCAGACAAGAGAAAACAGAAATAGATTTTGTCTCTTGTAGGGCTGATTTTCAGTAGATTTTCTGAAATTAGCCCCAATTTGATTGGGAAATCAGGAGGTGCAACTTGCCATTGGGATGAAAATGGGGACCTGCCCCCACCATATTTGCTCACCCCGGTATAAAACACGTTGATGGTACTAGATAAAAGGAACCTGCTCTCATAGGAAACTTATATTCACTAACAGCTGGCCTGAAACATATGCCATACTTACCAAAAGTTCCATAAAATCCTCTAGGGCCACATGAACCAACCCCGTATTTTGCCAGAGATGCCTGGGCTGCATTCTTTAAAGAAGTACAAAAGGAAACGCATGTTAAGTACAACTTTTCAGTAGAAATGAAGTAATTCCTAGACTTTCCTCAATGGTAGTACTGATAGTTTCATATTATAGAAATCTATTCGTATACAGATTTAAAGGCACAGCCTCCCTACCAAAGAAGAGTCTTTGAGAATGGCCTGAAAACATGGTTTAATGTCTTGTTGGATGTCTGCCTAATGTCCTCAACATATACAATGAGGACATGAATATTTATCAGGACATCAAACATTAGTAGCATGAAAACTGAACTGTATTATGGTTTGGAGCAGTGGTTCTTAACCTGAAGTTTGGGGACCCCCGGGGGACACAATGTCCTCATAGGGGGTCCATGAAGGCTTGAAGGCTGCTCGGCCAACCTCTTGCCTGCAGTAGAGTGGCCACGTGATAGGAGCCAAGGCAAAGGTTGGCTGGCTGGCTTGGCCTGTGTGTTGCCATTCAAACCATTCCAGTCCCTGAAGCAGAAGAAAACTTCACTCCCCTTCCAGTGCCTCTAAGGGAAAGTTTAATGGATGGTGTAAGTGTATTATTACTATCTTCAGGTATAAATATTGAGTTTAGTCTTGGGGGTCCACAGCAACAAAAGATATTTAAAGGGGGTCCCTGGTAAATAAAAGATTAAGACCCACTGGTTTGGAATATCCCCAACAGTATCCCTGTTTCAGATGTAACAGAACACTATGGTTGGAAGTAGGTATGGACAACCTATAGCCCACTGCCTAATTTCAAAAACTTTCTGCAAGCAATTAATTCAGATTTCTGTCAGCCCACTTGCTTGGGTTGAAGGAGGGCAAGAAAAAAAGGTGTTAAAAAAACAGTGAAAGGAAGGGAGGGTGCTGACCCACCTACCAATTGTCCCTGAGGGAATGAAATCCTTAAAAGGAAAAAGATTTCTTATCCATGGCTTTGTGCAACCACAACAGACACAAGAAAGGTGGTACATAAGGGAAGCGGTGGTATTACTGGAGAGGTAAAGTTCATTTCTGGCTCAATAAACCATGATTATGTTAAAATAAACCATTTGATGTAACACCCACATTTCAACAGCCGCTATGAAGCCACTTACCTTAACCCTTTCATTATCCAAAAGCCCAAGAAAATTAAACGATGCAAAATTTATGCACTGTTTGCCATTCACAATAATTTTATGGGTTGGAGGCCTTGAAAAGATGAAAATTAAATATAACTTTGCTTAGTAAATGGACATAACTTAGTAAAATTAAATATAAGTTTGCATGATTTTACACATAACATTTGATTTTGAGACTTGTAATCTAACTTAATTCTACAGAGTATTGGAGTCGCACAATATAGCTAAATACATAAAACTATTGCAAAAAATGTCCAAATTTTCAAATAACTACAGAAGTATTTCTGGTCTGCAGGAGGGATGGGCAATTCATGGCTCTTTAGATGTTATTGGACTGCAGCTCTTATCATTCCTAAACAAACAATGGCAAAGGATGAGAGTGCAACAACATCTAGAGGGCCACAAGCTGCTCACTCTGATGTAAAGATTCACTCTTAGTTTAGGTTATTTGCCTCCTTTGCTGTTAACTGAAGTCACTAAGTAGTTTTGCAAAACAACCTTAGTTTTAGCAAACAACCTTAGTATTACTAGCAGATGTTGCACTTTAAAGACAACTAAAATACTGCTGAAGCCTTGTATTTTCCAAGAACACCTTTAGAGTCTTTGGGAAATCTATAATTTAAAACTATATACATATACTTACACACACACACACACACACACACACCTCAATACATAGATAATCTATTTTTAATATTTCCTAATATCTGCTCAAGAAAAAGACATTGAACATATGTGTATACATTATGCATTAGGCATGTAACAAAAACAAAAGTATGCAGTAAATCAAAGTTTTAACGTACCACTCAGGAAGTTCAAGCATGCATAAAAAGACATTAAGTTTCATTGAATAATTCATAAAAAATACAGAACGGATTTTACTTCTATGGAAGAAGAGCTGGGTTGACTTGCAAAACTAAGCCAACAAGATGTGTGAGAAAAAAATGAAATAAAATTAAATATGTAAAGCAAAGACAGGCCCTGTACTGTGCTCCAGACATTTTGAACTAGCATTGGCAAAGAACAGTTGCCTAACTGTGATGTAAAGAAAAGCTACATGACAATACTGTCCTGCAAGTGTTCTGCACAGGTTTACTGAAGTGCAGTAAAATTTGTTATGCCTATTGTGCCCGGCTTTGAATCTAAAAACATACTAGTACAGGAGTGGTAACAACTTGAAGCTCTCTAGTTGTTGTAGGATGGTAACTCCTATGATCCCTCAATATTGACAACAGTAGCTAGGGCTTATGGGTGTACTAGGGGTCATTGTGTTCACTGTGTAATTTTTTGTGCATTTTTCAGTGGCAGGTAGCCAGGGTGGTACAGTCTCCAATATCCACTGATGCATGCAGCCCCATAATCCTTGACAGCTGCCCATCCCTACACTAATGAGTCAGTAACCTTCTCCCTCCACTCATTTTCAACATCATTTATTCTGCTTCCAAAGAACTAACCTTCCAGAAAGAAAAACCCCATGCATGATACTTAAAACATTAATGTGCGCTTATTTTTCTGCTATAGCAAGTTTATTTTTTATATATATAATTTGCAAAGAAAAAAAATGGCATGAATCCTGAATGGGTGCAACTACACACATTATTTACATGAATAAAAATCTATCATATACTCCAATTAGTCTTAGTCAAGTGTCTTTATAGACAGTATTGAATTAATCCAAGCATTGTGAAGTCGAAGGCTTTCCATAGGTTTTCCGTGGTTTTTTTCCAGGTTGAGAGGCTGTGTTCTGAAAGAGTTTATTCCTAACGTTTTGCCTGCATCTGTGGCTGGCATCTTCAGAGAATGGTTGGGTAGGGGTATGTGGGGTTTATATACTGTGAGTCCCTGTTGGAGAGGATATGTAAATTTATGAATGTGAATGGCTCCCAGCCTCCCAGCCTGGGAAAAAACCACAGAAAATCCAAGCATTCATAAATATGTGTAAAGCACTTAAAATTCCTTTGTTAACAACGAATAGCTGGCAAGGCCAAATCCAGGTAACATGAATACAATATGAAGTCTTCAGTGTTAAATCCCAATAGCAATATAAATCAACTAGATTTATAACCAAAAGGGTGTTCAGAAGCCCACAAGTCTGTAGTTTTCACTATATTAAAAAATTAATGTGGGATAAAAGCCACATATGTGGCAGGTTTTGTGAAGAACTTGGAAAGAACAGGTTGCTTACCTATAACTGTGGTTCTTTGACTGGTCATCTGTGAACTCACACAAATGGGTTATCTGCACCTGCACAGTGCATTGTTTGGAATCTTCTAGAACTAGGGAACAAGCATTTTGGCAGCAGTCCCTCCTCCATGTGACACATGTGACCAGCACCATTCCTGTTCAATCCATGTTTCCTGGGGGTTGTCGAGACGAGGAGATATAATGCTGATTGCTGCACATTAATGCAAATTCTTAGCAGCATTCATTTGTCTTCATGGTCCTTTGGCAAAATAGCTGGCATACAAAGTGATCCATGCTTGAAGTTCACATGCAGCCATGTCTGCAAATCAAGATGGTGGTTGAGAGTGAATTACTCATGTTATTATTCTCCGTAAGTTGTCACCGCTGCACAGTAAAAAGTTTTTACTGCAAATCAAAGGTGCACAAGTGTAACCTTCTGCTTAAAAAAGCTGTTTGGTCACCTCAGCGCAGTGAAAAAGCACATGATCAACAACGCGAAACTCCAAAATGGCGCTTCTGCCCACTTCACTGCCGACAAGCCTGTCCAATCAATCAACTTTCCACTTCTGCACTCACCAAGAATGCACTGTGAATCATTTGTCCAAACAAGAGGTAATGTGCATTTCCACACATTATTTAAAAAACTTCAGGAAAAGCCAAGAAGCCCCCCCCAGCAGTCCCCCCCCCCAAATAAGGTGAATCACTGCAGGATCATGTTGGGGAAAAAGGTATTCTCGGCAGTTTCTATTAGGATTATTTTCAGTGTCTAGATAACCCCCTGGATATTGATGTAGCGGCCAAGGAGAGAAGAGCAGGACGCAAGAGGGAGGAAGGGTGTGGTTTTATGAGTTCACAGATGATAACTCAAAGAACCAGGTGCAGGTAAGTAGCCTATTCTTCTTCTCTGTGGGCCCTGTGACTCACACAAAAGGAGAGTCTAGCAAGCTACTCACCATCGGAGAGAGTGTCATGCGATGTAGGAGAAATACTGTTCTCCCAAACACAGCCTCCACTCTGGACTTAGCATCAAGCCTGCAATGTATTATGAAGGTTGAAGGCTGGGCCAAGGTAGCTACCCTGCAAATATCCTCTAACAGGATCCCTCTCAGGAACCCAGCTGTTGCAGCTATAGCCCTCGTAGAGTGACTGCACTTGAGCAGGAGGTTCCTCCAGCATGAGAGCATAGGCAACTCAGATAGTAGCGTTGACCCACTTGGAGAAGTGCTTCACAAAGACTGACAGACCTTTCTTGCTGGTTGAGTAGCAGAGTAACAGCCTCTGGGATTTCCTAAAGGAGCTGTACAGTCGAAATAAAAGACTAGCTCCTGTCGAACATCCAAAGAGTGGAGAAAGTGCTCTGAATTAGACAAAGGGTTCTGCATCAGGACAGGAAATAAAATGTCTTGGTTAAGGTGGAAAGCAGATACCACCTTAGGGAAAAACAATACATCGGGCCTGAGGATCACCTTGTTTCCATGAAAGTGGAGATAAGTTAGGGGTTGATTCTGAGAACACATAGTTCCCCTGCCCTCTTAACTGAAGTTATGGACACAAAAAATACTGTCTTCCAAGTAAGGAATCTCAGGTCACACAAGGCCAGTGGTTCAAGGTGCTTCCATGACAACTGACAGAGAACCAGTTCCAGGTTCCAGTAAGTTGCAGGACCTTCAGTAGGGGGATGGAGATTCCGGCATCCCCTTAGGAATCTTTTAACCAAGCAATGAAGAAAGCAGGAAGGTTTCCCAATGTTCTGCAAGTTCCACGAGATCACTGACAGATAGCATGTGATCAATGAGAGGGAAAGTTCCCTGTCTGACAAGGAGATGAGGAACTCCAAAATATGGCTAACTTGCACCTGAGTGGAAGAGACATTCTGAGGCGACAGAAAGGAAAGAACTCCACTTGAGATAGATGGATGAGAGAAGAGAACCAGGGTTGTCTGGGCCACCAAGGGGTGATCAGGATGCATCATGCCCTGTGTGATCTTGACTATCACTCTGGTGACAAGGGGAAATGGAAGAAAAATTATATGATGGGATTTCCCCATTGGAAGAGGAATGTGTCGCCTAGTGAGACACTCCCAGGGTAGTCTCTAGAGCAGAAGGTCCGGCACTGCACATTTAGGGGGCAAGGTGAAGATATCTATGGCTAGTGTGCCCCGCTGTCTGAATATCTTGCAGAGTGCCAGGATGCAGCTTCCACTTGTAGCAAGACATGGGGGTCCTGCTCAGAGAGTCTGCTAGGGTGTTCTATTCCCCTAGGAGGTAAACTGATGAAATGGAGATCCCTCAATGAATGCACCAGTTCTACAAGAGGGGGTTAAGGGTGAAGCAGGATATCTGACCTCATTCCGCTCTGCTTGATCAAATAGAAGACCAGTGTTGTTGAAGACCACTTGAACCATCCTGCCCCAGAGGGAAAGCTCAAGTGCTTGGAAAGCCTCTGGGGAAAGTCGCTGGGGGAGAGTGTTGATATGTAGGGCACTCTCCCCCAGCAAACATTGCTCACTCAGTCTGGCCAAATGGGCTCCCCATCCTCCAAGTGAAGCATCTTTAGTGACTGTTACTGTGGTCTGTGGGGGAAGGAAATGAATGCTGGCCTGCACATTCTGTGAGTTGATCCACCACTGCAGAAAGCCATGAACACTCCTTGGAATCATGAGCACTCAATGCAGGGAGTCGACAAGAGGATCGAAACACAACAGGAACCAGGCTTGCACAGGCCTCATCCTGGGTCTTGCAAAGGGCATGCTCCCATTGGGGAGGCTATAAGACCTAAAAGAACTGGAATGCCTCTGGGACACACTCTTGGACTGTGAATGCACCAAAGAGCAGTCCTTTGGAGCACAAGATTTCTGTCAGCTGGTAGAAAGCAGCAGGAACACATGAGTTGAGAAGAGCTCCTATGAAACATACTCACTGGGATGGGTCAAGATGGGACTTCTCAAAGTTCACAATGAGATCCAATGAGTTCAAGAGAAAAAGTGTGAGTGGGATTTTGATGACCAGGGAGATGCTAGAATGGGAACACGAAGTCAGTTATCTATGTACAGGAAAAAACAACTCCTTGTTGGCAGAACTAGGCAGCCACCACTGCTATGCATTTCATGAATATACGAGAGGCTGTGCAAAGGCTGAAAGGGAGGACATGAAAACAGCAGGCTCTTCCACCCACCACAAAGCAAAGAAACTGTTTGTGGCAAGGTCTGACTGTGATGTGAAAGTACACGTCCTTTAGATCAAGAGCAGCAAATCAATCTCGTTTCTGCATCGTGGGAAAGATGGAGCTGAGAGAGACCATTCTGAAACATTTGGGCTTTATGTAGAAGTGGACATCCTGAAGATTCAGAATAGGATGCAGTCTGCCATCCTTCTTCAACACAATGAAGTAGTGGGAGAAGAACCCTACCCCCTGTGGTAAGAAGGAGGGACAGGTTCTATGATTCCCTGAGCAATAGGGATTTCATCTCTTTGGTGTGGGTGGGAGAGGGGGGGATACTGCAAAACACCCCTGGGTGGGGGAGTCTTCCAGAACTCTATGGCATACCCCCTCTTCACAATGCCGTGAATCCAATGTGAAAGATGCCCAGGGTTGGTGGAATTTGGCTAATTATGAAAAGGGGGTGCCAGTGGTGTGTATGTCAGTGACTGAAAAGTCAAATGCTTATGAGGTCCTGATGCCTCTTTCTGAACTGCTGAGATCTGTATCTTGAGGCAGAGCAGCCCTTTTTCATGGATGAGGATGGAAAAGGAAGCGTGCAAGCTTGCCACTGTTTTGAAAGATATGTGTCTTGACCAAAGGAAAAGATGTCTGGAGGATAGCTGGGATTGGAAGTAGAACTCAAATTTCTGTGCACCATAGAGCATCATTTAGGTATGTTCCAACTTGTTGCTTGGGGCGGGAGTGAGAGCCATCCATATCCTTTGTCATCTTCTTTTTCTTATGCTTTCTGTGCTGAGTTTCAGCAGGGGGAACTGTCTCAGTTTCCAATCACCTTCTTGGAGTGGAAGCAGCTGGGGATCAAGTGGCCAGTTCTGACACAGGCTTGTCCATGTTGACCTAAGTCCTCTCTGGCCCAGATGCCAATTCCTTCAGGGACTTCTTATGGGTGACTCTAACAGAAGAACTTGAGGCAGTTAGGATTGAAGTCAAATGTGGAGTCGTGGATGGGTGGTGAGAGGAGACTTTGTCGGCCAAAAAAAAAAAAAAAAAAAAGGGGCCTGTTTTCAGTCACACAGTCTGTGGCTTTCAAGGCTTCTCCCACAGGAGAGCCTTAAGCCTGGAGGGATGATTACAGCATGCCTGAAGGGTAAACACTTGGCAATGCGAACAGGCTCCTACACTGTGCTCCTCTTCTAAGCACAAAAGAAACTTCGAATGGCCGTACTTTTCAGGGATGGTACCCCCAAAGGAAGAGCACCTCTTGAAGGGGCTGGTGGCAGACATAAGCCTCTGAGGGTGCAGAGCAAAGCTTGCTGAGCTGATTATCCAAACTCAATAAACCAACGAATAAGGCCAAAACGTGAAGGAGATTTTCAGACAACACTGTTATAGTGTTACTATTCCACTTTATTTGCTCTGGCTGCCTCTTCTTGATTCCTGGAATTTGCAGTTTAGGGAAGGGCATTTACAACTCTCATCCAGAGAGATCTTAGGCCTCACTAAGTACAAACCCCAGAATTCCACAGGTGGAAGCCAGAGCAGTTAAAGTGGAATAGTAACACTATAACAGTGTAGTCTGAAAATTTCCGAACAGTAAGAAAAGTCAGGTCAGTCTGCAGTTCAAGAAAACTGAAGGGATCCAAGTCAAGAAAAACAATCCAAGAAATTGCTCAGTAAAAGTTCCAATTGCTGCTGCTGCTGCGACAGAAGAAAACGAATGGAGGGATTAATGGGGAATGGCACTGGTCACATGTGCCAAGTGGAGAAGGAGCTAATGCCAAAACACTCATTCCCTAGCTCTGGAAAGTTCCAAATGGTGCACTGCACAGGTGCAAATAATTTCATTTGTGTGAGTCTCAGAGACCACAAAGAAGAACATTTCTTTGATAACAGCTCCCAGAGTTGTTTCAGAGCTTCCTCTCCCCAGAACTTTTCAAACTCTAGTGATGTCTCACAATGTTAAATGTAAGGATGCAACCTCCAAACCCAGTGTTTAAGGCTAGAGGCTTACACATATGTACTTGGGACCAAGTTCCATCGACCTTCTGCACAATATCTAACATTTTCAGACCCTAAATCAGATTTAATAGCATACACCACCATGAGACATGATGAGGGGGAGGAGGAGAGGATGAAAACTTAAAAGATATATTAGGAAGCATAGAATTAACTTGGGACAAGAGCTGCAACTGAAACATCACACAAAGCTTGTCTTTCAACAGATTATAAATAGGTCTTCCACTTGGCCTTACTGAATGACTAGAGTTCTCTTTTCTTGATTCCTTATATGAAAAAAATACTGCAAAATGTCTCAAGGAGAATATATCAAAGCTTCATTGCCAGTAAATACTTTGCTTGTTTTATTAACACTTATTGGGTCTTATTAACACTTTAAAAGCTTTATAGTTTTTGTTTTTTACTCACTAAAATCTCCTCAGTTTAACAAATTTAGATCTGAGGAGACAGGTGCCCATAATTAAAAGTCTAAGCTAGGCAAGCCTCTATCTAGCAGCATGATGAAAAAATGCATCAAATATGTTTGTGCATACTTGGAACTATTTTAGAAGTCAGTCACATGCCAGAATTTCAGTATGTGCTGCAACCTGGTTCTCAAAGTCTGCAGGAGAAGAAATCACAGTATGACTTGAAAATGATCAGGATGAAGTACAATCCTAATTACATTTAACAGGAAGCAAGCACCTTTGAAATTAGCAGGATTGACTTTTAAATAATTACATAAAGAACTGAGCTGTTAATTCTGACATGAAATTTCTTCATTTTAGATTTACCCCGAAACAACATTGTAGTTGAGGGCTGGATGATCTTTTGGTACAGGAGGAACAAGAGGTTCTGGTTGCCATTCTTCAATTAATTCTTCCTTTTCCTAAAACAGAGATAAGCCAAAACATTGACCTCCATCCATCTTATTGAAAATATTATTTACATCTTATTGAAAATATTATTTGATCTAAGTAGATGACAAAATTAGAAGTAATCAAGACAAATGGATTTAAATTATGGTAACTGACATAAACAAAATAGATAATTAGCATTCATTAATTTAAATCAAGTTTCCTGTTTCTTAACTCACATTTTATACATATACTACACATACTAATTAGTTACTACAACATACTGGTTTGGACTTGAGCATCTATAACTCCAAGAAAAAATATGTCAAATTCTGATTACACAGCCAAATCTTCCACAGGAGAGATTGGGTGGGGTTTTTTTGTTTTTGTTTTTTTTTTTGCAGGGGGTGGTGTGGGCAATTGATGGACAAGATCATGAAAGTTGTGGATTTCTCCTTACAGATGTGCTAAACAAGATCACATACATAAAGACTTACTTCAAGACTATACATGTTTAATAGGAATTAAGACCCTCTCAACTTGATTTATTTCTGAGTAAAACATATATAGGAGTGTGCTGTAATTTCTGAGAACTTTCTAGAAGTATGAGTATGTTCCACATTGACTAGAAAGTAGAATAAATATTCATAATTCCAGAAATGAACACATTGCAGAAATCATACATGTGTATGTTGGATTCTAGCATCTAGACTAGTGTGCTGGTCCCTACGCCCACTGAAATCTTACAATAACAAAGAAAACATATGCTCTGCTGTGTCATATTTATACTACAGTACTTCTTACTACAAGAATTGGCTTTTTATGGTTTCTTTTGCATCAATGCAATGCATTTGAAGTGCACATGCAAATGAAGTGCGCATTTGAAGTGGCCATGCCTGCAAATCTAGATGGTGGTTGAGTAAATTACAGTGTGTTATTATTCTCCACATGTTGTCACCATTGCAGTATTTTTTTTTTAAAAAAAAGCTATAAATCAAAGGTGCACAAGTGTGACCTTCTGCTTAAAAAAGCTGTTTGGTCACCTCAGCACAGCAAAAAAGCGCACAATCGATAACTCAAAAATGGCACTTCCAGCCATTTCCTTACCAGCAAGCCCACCCCCTCATGCACGGCTGACCAATCCACTCTCAACTTCTGCCCTCGCTGAGAATGTGCAGTGATGTGAACTGGATGTCCAGACATACAATAATACACAAGCCCGCCCATTATTTTTTTTTAAAAAAAAAAAAACCTCAGGGAAAACCATGAAGGCTTTTCCTGAGCAGTAGATGAAGTTTTTGGCCTTCCAAATACTGCGAATCTCATTCACAATGTGTTGGGACAAAAGGTATTCTCCTCAAATTCTATGATGAGTATTTTCATCATCTAGACAATCCCTTAAAACACATCATGCTTAAAAAGTCCCATTTCAGCTAGTAATCATTACAATTATTTTCACAATTAATTTTTACAAAATGTAAAAATCTTCAACATCAATAGATTAAAAAAGAAGAACTGCACAACATGTCTGTCAGTATACCACCAAGTACAGGATACTGAGATGAGTTTCCTATCCTTCTCAGGAACTGTACATAGATTTGGTTTGCTACTACTGGAAATAGAAGCTAAAGCAGATGGACCACTGGCAGATCCAGCAAGGCATCCTTACGTATCGTCTAATTCAGGGATGGGAACTGTGTGGCCCTCCAGATGTTGTTGAACTACAATTCCCAGCAGCCCAAGCCAGCATATCCAATGGTTAGGAATGTTGGGAACAGGTCTAGTTCAACAACAGCTGTAGGACCACCAACAATTCCCACCCCTAATCTACTTCAAGGATTGGGAACCTCTTTCAACTTGAGGGCTGAATTCACTTCCAGAGAAGGCTTCAGGGACCACATTCCAGTGATGAGTGAAGCCAAAAACGTAACCATATAAACGTAACCCATAACAAAGGGAATTCAGACTTTTCAAACTCAGCAGAACTAGTACAAAGGCTGGGAAAATGCTGAACAGTCTCTCTCTCTGGCTTTTCTTCACAAACGAAGATTCAGGAAGGACTCATCCCACACTTTCTGCAAGCGCGCTGATAACGAAAAAGGCGAATACGAGATAAACAAGTCCGGTTGCAGAAAGCATAGCAGAAGGTCTCCTTGGGTGATGTTTCCGGGTTGTGATTCTTTCTGCGTTGTCGTTTCTCTTCAAGACTTATTCGGTGTGAGTTCTCAAATAAGGCTGCAGCATTGTAGTATCATGGTGAAACAGGTGTGGCCACCAGGGAAATCCTGGTGTTCAACTGGGACCAGAGGTGCCCAGAGTTTCTCAACTCTGATCTAGTTAAGAGCATACCATCTCACAAATCTCTTCAGCACAGTGCTATCCAAAATGGTAACTGAAAACTGTGAAAGCAGATGTTCAATCTAGCAATCCCTAGTGTCTGCAGTGGACAAAATAGACACCTGTTAGATGAGACAGAAGCACCTACTGCAGGGGTGGGCAAACTGAGTCACATGTAGCTCCTGCACAGCTGTTTTTGTGGCCCCCAAGGTCAAAGGTTTTTGTGTTTTTTTTAAAGCAAAAGAGAAAGCTAACTCCCACTGACTTGGTTGTTAAAAAAGGACTCTTTGGGCTCTAAAATGACTAAAGGAGATCTAAAAACAAGGCAAAAATACCCTCCACACCATCCAGAATGTGCCTGGGTACAAACAATTTTTAACACACACTCTTTCTTTCTTTTTCAGTAGGTGGGATGTGCCCTCCAAGGTCTCCTGGTGAGCTACTGAGCCCCACAGCCTACCACAGTTGGCCACCTTGATCTACTGTTCTCTTTAAAGTCTTGGACAGATCAAGAGCCAGAATCCTTCATGTTGGTAGTTTGGACAAGAATTCACAGATAAACCAAGCAGGACTATTAACCTGGGCAAAATCCTTTAAAGAAAAGCTGGAGTTTAGGTTTTCATTGACAGGTAGATTTCACTATCAAGCAATTTAACCTTAACAGCAACTACAGTACAACTCTCCCTAGTATTAGAGTGAACTGAGATGCTATACAAGATGGTCGAGAAATTGCTTCTAAATGGCAGTGAACTGTCTGCAGCCTAGAACTACCCATTTCAAAATTAGCATATTGCAAATATAAGCTATTCTTGTAATTCACTAATTTCAAAGAGCAATAATTACAGCTAACTGTAAGATCTCCAAGTACAGCTACATTATACAAGCTTGAATCTAGAGAAGAGTACTGAGATCCAAAGTGGTACTCTATGCATTAGCACCTGATACCAGCTGCCAGCTACCTTTTCCTCATAGGTTTCCCTATAGCAAAGCTCTTTATAATAAGGAATAATATAACAAATATAACTTAGTGTCATTTTGTGGAACCTGTCTGAAATAAATGGGACCAATATACACAAGTATCAGAATGAGGCTCTTATTTCAAGCATTACTTATTCAACATTAGTACTTCAAAACATCAAACCTTAGGTGTGAGGTCAGATCTCTCCTGAAGTTTGTACGTTTTTGAAAAAAGTAGTCTGATTATCCATAGGATCAGAATGCCTTCCAAAATAAGGTGGTAAGTTGGAGCCTAGAAGGTAAACAAAAGTACTGATTATACATTACGAATACTACAAAGATTGCACTCTCTTTCAAAGTGTTTGTGTTAGATTCACAATTTCTGCTAAGCTCAGATTCAGCTTGTTACATGATTGCTGTGACTGTGCAATAACTGCCTTCAGGAGGGCCAGTATTATCTTATCAAAGGAGTTTCATGCCCTGGTGGCGCAGTGGTTAAATGCCAGTACTGCAAGCCACCACGTCGCAAGTTCGATTCCAGTCGGCTCCAAGGTTCACTCAGCCTTCCATCCTTTCGTAGGTCGGTAAACTGAGTACCCAGCTTGTGGGGGGCAATTAGCTAACACACATTGGAAACTGTTTAATGCAGTGTAGATGTGTAAATAGCTATTGCTTAAAATAATTTGTAAGCCGCTCTGATAGCCTTGTGGCTGAAGAGCAGGGTATAAATAAATAAATAAAAAATAAAAAAAAATAAACAACTCAAGACAGCTCAGCAGGAAGACACTGTGCAGATGCAATGGTGGCAGAGAAGTATAATTTCTTCACTGCCACCATTGCCACAGCATAGGCCTTCCAATGAGCTTTAGCCCATGTTCGATCGGACTCGCTCTGAGTCTTCCGCCATCATCACTCTAGTCTCCATCCCACTTATTTCATCACCACCAGTTCCCTAGTGAATCAGGGAGCTTGCCTGGCTCCACTTCATGGAAGGGGACGCTTCAGGGCAATTGTGTCCACCACCCTGGCCATTTCCCTGTTCCAGAGCTTAGCCAGGGCTTCAACAGGATCACTTGTCAAAGCAACAGGAAACTCCCAAGAGCCATCAGGAATCTATAAATCTCCTGGGGCGGACCATTTTAATCAGTCCCACACCCCCGCAGAGGCTCCGAGTCCCAGTGAGTCTAAACCCCACTAGGTAGTGATCAGTCCATGACAATGGAACTAGAAAGTTTCTCCATGCCCAGATCACTGTCATCCTGCTCAGAACAGAAAACCAGATCCAGAGAGTGTCCTCTAGCATGGGTGGTACCAGATACTACTTGGGACAGCCCCATGGTTGTCAATGGCAGACATGAAGTCCTGAGCTGCTCCAGTACAACTAGAGGGGACTCCAACACTACTGATGAGACCAACTCAGCCAGCTCAGGCAAGGAGTCTGCTAAGCAGCAGGGTGGGCGGTACACTAGCAGAATCCCTATTCTGTCCCAGCAAGCCACCTTCAAGAACACACAATCAGTTAAAGGTTGCACAGGGAACCTGGTGAGGGAGACGTAAACCACTGCCACTCTGCCTCCCTGTCCCCCAGGCCTTGCCTGTTGCTGCTGTACAGGGACCCTTAATCTTCTTCCCCACCCCCAACTGTTTCTGTTAAGGTCTGCTGAATTATTCAATAAACATTTTACTTACTAGTAAGGAAGAAACACAAGACATTAACACCCCAGGTTCATGATGAGAAAAGACTCTGCACAACGGGTGGTTCAGAACATAACTTGTAATTTACAGTACTAATCAGCCCTCCATACACACAATATTGTTTTTATTTACAGTAGGAAAGAGGAATGTGTGCCCCCCACGCCAAGATACTGCTGGATGGCAGCTCCCATAATGCATCATCATTATCTGTTATGGCTAGGGCCAATGGGAGTTGCAGTCCAGCCACAACTGGAAGCCTATATATTCCCAACCCCTCCTATAAGAAAAGATGTTGTATACATGGAGGGCCATTCAGCTGTATAGAGGTGGTAACATGCAGCACAACAGACTTCACCACCTCCTACAGAAGTTTTGGACTACAACTTTCCTTCTTCCTAAGTACTGACTGTGCTACCTGAAGATGATAGTAGCTATCACCCAAAACATATCAGGAAAGTGCAAAGAAGCAAGAGAACCAAATAACACCAAAAAGACCAGGCACAACTGCTCAAATTAGTAGCAGGTGAACATCAAGTATACCCCCCATCTACACGGGATCAGTAGCAGAAGTTTCACTTACCTGCTGTTGCGGAGGGGGGGGGGAGAGATCTCTCTAGGCATCTGGAGGACAATAGAGGCGTGCTAGAGGTGGTCTCTTTAGGCAACGTGAGGTCCTCCAGTGCAACTCTATGGTCATGCTAGATGCCTAGAGAGGCATCATCTAAAGGCATTTTCTAGGTCCTCCAGTGAGATTCTATGGTGTTCATGGTGGTTTACTATTATACAAGGTTTCAGGTACCTGTGTAAAGTCCAGGAATGAATCCCCCATAGGTACCGGGGGGGGGGCACCTGCAGTATGTGGGATTGAGCAGATTAACTGCATGCCTTTGACTCTGAAGCACAGACCAAAAAGTTAAGTTCCTTTTACAAACAGCAATATATGTGATCGTTTTGTTGAACATCATTAAGTCTGGAGCTACAAGTCATGCTGTCTTGCTTCTGAAATATCTTCATAACGCATTATTCACCAGTCAATCAAACTAATCTGAGATACAGGACTCTGTGGGTTGGCAAAACTTTGTATTTATTGGAGAAAATTACCTAACAATATGAACTAAGAGATAGACTTTCAGAATGCATAGCATGCTAACTCTGGCTCAACCCTCCCAGAAATTTGAAACCGAATGTTTAAAATCATTTTCAAAGGCTTACACCAAAGGCATTCTGAGTGGGAAAAGCCAACAGTCACAAATAACGTAGCTCAAATGGATATAAGACAGCTTTGTACTGTATCTAACCATTAAAGCATAATCACATTTGTCTCTTCAGACATTGTTATTGTTATGTGCCTTCAAGTAATTTCTGACTTATGGCGACCTTAAAGCAAACCTATCACAGGCTTTTCTTGGCAAAATTTGTTCAAGAGAGGTTTGCCTTTGCCGTTCTCTGTGACTGAGAGAATGCAACTTACCCAAGGTCAACCAGTGGGTTCCCAAGGCTGAGTAGGGATTCAAACCCTGGTCTCCCAGCGTCCTACTACAACACTCAGACCACTACTTCATGGTAGTTCCTCCTCTCATCCTTCTCGCATTGAATTAATTGAGGTTGCTCTCTGTTCAGACATAAATCCCCTTATTCAATGGAGGAATTCAGTGCAGCTTACTCCCAAGTGTGTACAGGACTGAAGCCTCTCTCTTTCTTTCACCACCAGTGGCTCTCCAAGATCTCTGCTGACAATACAAGTGCTGAGGGACATGCTGTTCTCCAGATGATGCTGGAGTAAAACACCCATTAACCACTGCCAGCAAAACCCTGATGAGGCATGGAAGGAGTTGGAGTACAATACATTCCCTACCCACTGGCTCACCAGCAAGGATCAGGAATTTAGAAGTTTAAATGCAAACAGCTTGAATCATAGAATCATAGAATTGTAGAGTTGGAAGAGACCACAAGGGCCATCCAGTCCAACCTCCTACCACGCAGGTCCAACCTCCTGCCATCCTATGTTCCTCCACTCCACTTTCCCAATGCAGAAAAAAAAAATGTTCTCGAATATTTCCAAACCCTGAAATAGATTTGATAAAACCTCAGCAAATATATCAAAGTTTTACAACTTAAGATTATTAATTAGTTTAAAATATTTCTATACCAGACTTCCTCAAAATTGCTTCTAGGGCAACTTACAAGGCAAAAACCCTGCATACATAAAACCTGAAATAAAATGTGATCCATGAGATCTAAGATAAAATTTGTGTGTAAGAAAAACTAAAAATCAAAATAAAGGCTTCTGCTTTCACAGAGTAAGACCTAACTTCATGTTGCAGGACTGGAGGCTATTTTAAGATAGGATTTTAGAAAAAGATCCAACTTAACAGCAATGAAGAAAAGCCAAAGCATATTAACTCACAAGTCAAGGGTCACTGAATTTACAGAAGGCAACAGTGAACCTTTGTACAGTATGTTTATTTAGAAGGAGGCTTAATTCCTAGTGGGCATCCATCACAATCTTAACAACTAAGATTCCTGACCATTCAACAACTAGTAAAGAATGGGTGCAGGAAGGCATCCTCGAACTAATTTAACTCTTTGCAGCAAATGTCCAAGGCCCTGAACAACAGAAATTTACAGTTTCAGCATATCTATGCCAACACCACTTTGTTCAACAGCAAAGACTTATCAGGGTGTTCACAGTATGGCACTCTAAACTGCTTTGATCCAAGACTAATGTAGGCCAGATTTATTTTGGCAAGGTGTTAACTGATAGAGAACCCTCAAGGTTAACATGGACAAAACACTTTCATACACCTCAATCAAAAACAAACATAAGGGTAGCAATCTTGGGGTGGGGTTTTGAAATGTACAGATCTGCAGGGTAATCATTTGCACCTTCACATTATTTGCAGAGGGGGGGACATTTCATAGTTATGATCAAACGTTCACTCTTGGATATTTATTTAATTTATATCCCACCTCTCTTCCAGCTGAGATCCATCCCTGTATTTATCTCCCACTCTTAGTCCAAACTATAATGCAGAGAATTAGGAAGGAAATGTTGAAAACTTACCAATACAAAACAAAACATAAAAAAGCACCACCCCCTGTCCTGTAAAATGAAACTGCTGTGATTACACATATTGCACACCCACACAATTCAAACTAATTCCTTACTCTCCCTGCCTTTCCTCCTCTTCCTACAATTTTATTTCTTTATTTATTTATTATGCCACCTTTCTCCCTAGATGGGACCCAAGGCGGCTTCCATATAACAAATTTTAAAGTACCAGTTAAAAATAACATAGTGAAAATCAGATTAAAATATAACATAAAACAGATTTAAAAACTAAAACATACACAGTAAAACAAACCCTGCTGCACATACAGCTGTCCCTTCCTATCATCTGGGGATAGGTTCCAGGTCACCACCCCCACCCCCACCCCGTGGATACCAAAATCCGTGAATACTCAAGTCCCATGATATGCAATGGCATAGCAAAATGGTATCCCTTATATAAGATGGCAAAATCAAGGTTTGCTTTTGGGATGACTATTTTTTTAAAGACTATTTTCAAGCCGTGAATACTTAAATCCGTGGATACCAATTCTGTGGATACGGAGGGACAACTGTACATGAAAAACCTGCTAAGAAGGAAGAATGTTACACCACTCCCTCCCCTCCCCATCGTCCCTAAGCCTCTCTCTTCTCACCCGGGGGGAGAGGAACGAGGTGACCCCCCGCTTGCTGGTGTTCCTGATCCCGCTTCTTCCCCACCACCCACCCACCCCGCCGGCAAGAGCCCCCTCAAACCTTCGCCTCTTTTTTCGGGGAGGGAGAGGAGGAGGAAGGAAGGAAAGAAGGAAGGTGAAGAGCCCCCCCCCCAACCCTGCACCTTGCCCCCCCCCCGCGCTCCTGGCCCCGGGACCGCCTTCGCCCCTCACCTCATAGAAGGCCTGGACCATCTCCACCAGCACCCACTGCTGCCCCACGCCCTCCGTGGCCGCCATCGCCGCCCCTCAGCTACTTCCGGGTCTCGGTGGGTGGGCCAACGGGCGGGCGGGCGCGCACGGCGACGTCACGCGGCATATAAAAAACCGGAGGGGGCGGAGCTTTTGGGGCGCGCGAGAGACACGCTTTCAGTCTACTGGTCTGGTTCTGGTTAGTTGGTTGGTGCTCTTTGTAGTCGGAGGAGGGGGCGGTCGAGGCGCGGGTGTGAGTCTGTTTAGCAAGTCCTGTCTGTGGTGGCCCTACTTCTGAGTGACGGATAGGTTAGTGCTGCGTGGAGGATGCCCTCTTGGTACGCTGGCTTCCAGTTTCTTCCTACTTTCTTCCTACTGTTGAAATCCACAAACACCTGGACAACTTCAACAGGAAAGAAGAAACCTTAAACGTAAACAAAATCTGACTCCCAGTTTTGAAGAACAATAGAATCAAAACTCAACACTTACAAAGGAATTCCACCCAGGGACAGGGGGATTCCCAGCAGATAATGGCCCACCAACCAGCCATCAGCCAGACACTAAGGAGCCTTACATTTCTATACCCAGAGACTAACCATTCAATTACACAAATTTACATATACTCCCTAACAGGGGTTCACAACATATAAACTCCACACACACTCCTACCCAACCATTCTCTGAAGATGCCAGCCACAGATGCAGGTGAAACGTCAGAAAGAAACTCTTCCAGAACGTGGCCTCACAGCCCAGGTGAAAAAAACCAAAGGAAAATCTATACTTTCCCATCCATTTTAATGCAATGAAATGAGATAGACATTCAGAAATAGCCACTTCCAGGTTCAATGGGCCATAGAATATGACGTAACTCCGTGTTCAGTCAGAAGTCGGTCATGAAGTCGAAGGCTTTCATGGCCGGCCAAACAGACACTAACAAGTCTTGCATTTCTATACCCAGAAACTAACCACTCAGTTAAACAAACTTACATATACTCCCCAAAAGGGGTTCACAGCATATAAACCCCAGACACACACACCTACCCAACCACACTCTGAAGATGCCAGCCACAGATGCAGGCGAAACGTCAGAAAGAAACTATTCCAGAACTCACAGCCCGGAAAAAAACCAAGGAAAATCTAGGGATGCTGGCCGTGACTTCACATCTTCCTCCTTCCTTGCATTTGATCTTCAGTACAGCTTGACTACAGTGGTTCTTAACCTTTTCTTTACCAGAGACCTCCTTTAAATATCTTTGGGGGATGCTGTGGACCACCAAGACTTAACTCGTGATTTAAAACAACAACAACAACAATACAGTAGGACCCCCCATATCCACTGATTCAATTGTCCACTGATTCAATTACGGTATCTAATCAATGAAACATCTTCCAGTGAAAAGTCCCAAACATCACAGTACAGTACTGTTAAATGATACTGCTGACTCCTGTCCTGAAAATGTGACTAGAAGTTCAGAACCCATAAAGCAAACACCCTTCTGGTTTTCTTGCATGTTTTCAGCTGTGGTGACATTTTCTGGCTCACCTGTGCAATATTTCTTAAGTGAGCAATTCATCTGGGATCAATCATTATATCACGGATGTGATTAATTGCCAATGTAACAGCCCCTCATGCGCAAAACATCCAACAGTTTATGAAACACTGTAATTTTAGTCATTTGTAATAACATCAGATGGGAAATAAAGTGTTGGGAGGGGGGAAGGACTGAAGTAATAATACAACTCAGCTGGTGGCCAGAGGCAAAACAAGTAGAGAAACAGGACTGACATCCTGTAGTTTTAGCACAGTCACACCCTCCACTTATTTGGGTACTTTGCCTTCAAAGCAACTCTCTGAATAAATTAAATGATTGTGAAGTCAAAGGCTTTCACAGCCGGCATCCATAGGTTTTTTGTGGTGTTCCCTTCCCCTCCCCCCCCCGCTGTGAGGCTGTGTTCTAGAAGAGTTTATTCCTGATGTTTCGCCCGCATCTGTGGCTGGCACCTTCAGATTAATTAAATGATTGTTAAAAAATGTATGATCAGACCTCATGTTGTTTTCTATTTAAAAACAGCAGTACTGGGGCAGACAAAAACTCACCCTTCTTACATGAATCTACTTCTGTTTTTATCATCACTGCTTTTTTTCCCCCTTGAAAACAGAAGCCCTGTGCCACAGAACATAGGCTGATATGGGTGCCCAGCAAAAAAAAAGAAAAAAAAAGAATTGGTAGACAATAATGGTGAGGATACGTTATAATAAAACACTTTGAAAGGCCAGATACAAAAGATACTTCAACACACTCTTCCGTTAGGTAGTAAGAGTAGGAATTGACTTCAAATGTAAGAGAAAGTCATTCCACTGGCTGGAAGCAACACAGGAGAAAGCCCTCTTCCACATGCCTGGCAAGTAGGTCTGTACCTTTAATGGATATTTCAGCTGTCTCTTCAGTGATTCTACTATTATTGTTATGCTTTTTGCCCTGTCTGCAATTCAGTGCAACTTACAAGAGAGATTCAGCTTTAAAATTTACATCATACAAAAATTAAAAATATAATTAAACTAACAACAGAACTAAAGCTCTACATGGGGCTACCCTCGTGCTTGGTCCGGAAACTTCAGTTGGTACAAAATATGGCAGCCAGAGTGGTCTCAGGAACATCTCGGAGAGATCATATAACTCCAATACTAAAATCTCTCCACTGGCTGCCTATCAGTTTCCGGGCCCAGTGTAAGGTGCCGGTTATTACCTTTAAAGCCCTAAATGGCTTGGGTCCAACTTATCTCCGGAACCGCCTCCTCCCATATAATCCTCCCCGCGTACTCCGGTCCTCTGGGAGGAATCTGCTTCAGCCACAAAAATCTAGGCTGTCTGCAACTTCCCAGAGGGCCTTTTCAGTAATCGCCCCCAAATTGTGGAATGGCCTGCCGAATGAGATCCGTCAGCTGACGAGCTTGAATAGCTTTAAAAAAGCACTAAAGACGGATCTCTTTCGGCAGGCCTTTCCTGATTAGATCCTGGCCTCAGAAACTCAGTCTCCTGGCTTTTTAAAAATTATGTATATATTTGTTTTTAATGTGTTTTTTAGTTAGAATGTTTTAATCTTATTGTGTTTAATGTCTTTTTATGGGGGAGGGTGGGGGTGGGTGGTGTTTTTAGTCATTATTATAATGTTTTAATTGTTGGAAGCCGCCCCAATTGTTTTTAGCAGAGGGGCGGGGTATAAATAAATTTTATTATTATTATTATTATTATTATTATTATTAAAGGCAGTTAAAAGCAAGACCATTAAAAAACAACACTAACAATGAATAAGCTATACAACACATTCTGAAAGGCCCTCAAGCAATCAAAGTCCTGTCAAAACAAAAGCATCTTTGCCTGCCTATACAAGAATAACAGAGAAGATGTCAGGGAGGGAGTTCCATAGCCTGGGAGCAGCCACAAGGAAGACCCTCTTCCCTGTTCCCACCAGATGTACAGTCAGCCCTCTATATCCACAGATTTGGCTTCCACGGATTCCACTATTCATGGATTGAAAATATTAAAAAAAACAAAAACAAGATGCAAACCTTGATTTTGCCATTTTATGTAAGGGGTGAATAAAGCATTCATGTATAAATGAAAGTGGCCTTAAGAATAGTAACAACCAAAAACTCAAAAGAACCAGTTACAAAGAAGTAAGTACCTTGTTTTATTTGTAGCCTGACACATTTTGGGAGAAATAGTTATAAAGACAGTTAACAATCAAACCTGTAAATGTCCTAATATTTTTATTGGGGTTTGGGTATTTGGTTGAAGCCAAAGAAGAATGTCCCCACCCCAAAAAATGCATTGGAATCAGCAATAAAATAAAGCACTTCAAAACAACAACTATAACCCGATTCTCTCTTTTTGGGTTATGCTTATTGTGCCTCCATCTTCTTTTTGGCCCTGTGAGAACAGGAACACTTGATAATGGGATATACAATCTTACACAAAATGAACTAGTCAAGCAATTATTCATGGCAGGGATGGGTAGGATTCTGTCCAGTTTCATCATTACAGCATCACTGTACACGTCATTACAGCATCATTTGACACATATCTTTAGCTTCCACAATTGATGAGAATTATGACTGCTGTGTGTCATGTGGTTGCCTGTGTGTAGTGAGTGCCTATTGCACTCTGCTACTATCCACAATGCTGCAGCCTTATTTGAGAACTCACGCCAAACAAGTCTTGAAGAGAAACGACAATGCAGAAAGAATCACAACCCGAAAACATCACCCAAGGAGACCTTCTGCTGTGCTTTCTGCAACCGGACTTATTTATCTTGGATTGGCCTTTTTAGTCATCAGCGCGCTTGCAGAAAGCACGGGATGAGTCCTTCCTGAATCTTTGTTTGTGAAGAAAAGCCAGAGAGATAGATCACTATGGATTTGACACAACATGCTCTTCCATTCCATTTTGCTCTGAACCAAACACAGGCAGAAATGGAGAACTGGGGCCATTTCACCCTACACAGTTATAGCACTATGACTCCACTTTAACTGCCATGGTTCCATTAGGTCTTTAGTGAGCAGAACTAGGTTTGAACTGGTGAAAATGTTTCCCAACATATGGTTTATTTACTGGTGCGCCAAGCCTGAAATGGCTATTTTGGTGCTCAGCTTGGGCTGAGCAACCAGGTTACAGTGGAGTGTCTCAGGAAAAGACGTCTGGCATGGTTTGTTGCCTCTCTGTTGTTTGGGGAGCACAATGGGCCTCATCCTCATATTTTAGCCATTCACCTGGGAGGGATTGGTCTGGGATCATTGAAGGGCAAGGCCCTTATTCTTCAGGCTCCAAATGACCTCATACAGTATAAATGGCCAGGAATAATATTGCTGTGATCAGCCATTTTGCCTTGCCAGGTCTGGTGGGGTGAGGGCAACCCTCCATGCATTGATACAGCCTGTAGAAGGGTAAATAGAGAATTTGGTAATGTCCTAAAGAGGGGAAGAGGGGAGTAGCCCTATTCCTCTTGCACCCCAATATAGTATTTCAGTGCCCTGAGCTCTACAGAGCAGATGACATGCATTTGTCCAAGGAGGGTAATATATTGTAGGTGAGCAAATGGTTTGCTGTTATAGTGCAATAATGCTGCAATCCTGACTTGTTAACCATTTACAGTCACTATTCAGATGCCTTTACTGCATGGAGGTGTTTCAAAGACATCTCCACTATTTTCCTGTGATAGCACATACCACTGTGTTACCACAGTGTTATGGCATTGCTTTTAAAAAAAAAAGAGGTAATAGTGTAATAGTGCTATGATGTCATGCCATACTAGCATAACTATGGCTTAATGAGTACAACTGAAGCATTTTTTGGAATAGGACATTCTGAAACAACTGACTAGCACAATAAACACTTGTTTTTCACAGGAGTATCATAGAATCATAGAGTTGGAAGAGACCACAAGGGCCATCAAGAGCCATGATGTAGTGCTGTAGTAGTATTAGTATGGCTTAACAAGTAAGAGTGAAGCAGTTTTGAACAAGACAACCTGAAACAACTGACTAGTGCAATAAGTACCTCTTTTTCACAGGAGAAAGACATCAAAAATGTTGGGGGATCTGCTTTTCTGCCTGTGTTACCTCTCAGGATTAAATATTAGGGCAATGATGGGTGTGCCATAGTAGTGTTATTTTTTTTAAAAAATATTGAATATATATATATATATATTGAAGCAAACCAATCGCAAAGCACAAAGCAGGGCGAATGGGTGGTGATAATGGCACTGTACAAATCATGCTATTGCAGTGCAAATGTGACAAGGGCATGATACACAGTCTTAACAATCAGCTATTGTGGCAAGTACAACTGAATCAGTTTTTGAATGGTATAACCTAGCATAACAGTGTAATGTAATAAGGACCAGGGAGAACAAACCAAAAGAATATCATGCAATTACAGTGGGCCCTTAATATCCATGGGGGCTTGGTTCTAGGACCCTGCACGGATACCAAAAAATGCAGATGCTGAATACCTTATTTATAAAATGGCCTAGGGCAGTAGCTGAGGTGGCAGCAAGCCCTGGCTGCCAGGTATGCATTCTCCCCGCCCCCCCAACCTCTGGGAAGCCCATCAACCATGGACTTCTTCCACCTTTGAGCAGTTTCTGCAAGCACGTGTTGATTGGCAGCAGTGGTAGTGATTGTGAGCAGGGCAGCAAGCAGTTTTCTTGGGGACATGGTGATTATCGGTGGCGGCAGTACTCCTGCTCAGAACAATCTCCTAGTCATTCATTTGTGAATGAACAAGCAGGAATGCTACTGTTGCACCAATCACCAGCAGGAGCTGCTCAGAAGCAAGCAGCTGGTGGACTCCCTGGAGGCAGGAAAGCCGGAAGAATGTGCACCTGGTGGCCAGGGCTTGCTGTCACCTCCACTGCTGCCCTGAAACCACTTCTTGGCCTGGTTGCACTGTGGAGATTTTCAGACTACAGTACACTGTTATAGTGTTACTATTCCACTTTAACTGCTCTGGCTTCCTGCTATGGAATTCTAGGATTTGTAGTTTAGTGAGGCCAAACAGCTCTCCGGCTAAGAGTTCTAAATGCCCCTCCCTAAACTGCAAATCCCAGGATTCAACAGGAGGCAGCCATAGCAAATAAAGTGGAATAGTAACACTATAACAGTGTTGTCTGAAAATCTCCTGTGTGTGCATGGTGGGCTTCTACCTGGAGCCTGGCCAAGCTGTTGAGGTGAGTGGGAGAGTCATGGGGTGAAGGTGATTTGGGTTCCTTTCTTCTCCCTCTGAACGTAAGAGTGCTCACTTACCTCCTGTATTCCCCCCCCCATTTAAATATTTTGAATCTGTGGTTTGTTAAATTAGCAGATCCGGCGTCTGCCGATACAGTGTACTGTACTGTGGGAGAGAAATAAGATTACCATCTTAAAGCTTTATATTGTATTCTAGAGTTCAGTCTTTTCGAAAACTGAAAAATTATGTGCAGGAGAAAAAAACACACAAGTTAATAGTCTTTCTGGAAATAAACAGAATGAGTGCCCTGTTGATCTTTTTGAATATACAAACACTGCTATAAAACAAGTTTTTGAAAATGGAAATTAAACTGTGAGGCGTACTGTAGAGAAGGTTCTTCTTAAAATGCGAGGGTGGAATTATTATTCAGTACAACAGACACATTCTGTATTACTTATACAAATTGGAAATGATTCATAGGCTAGTGGTATTTGTGAAGAAATCAAGTTCCTTCCTCCTGTGGAATCTATTTTCTAACAGCCTAAGACTGTATAATGTTCTTGAAACACTTATGCTATCTCTTGTTTGAATTCATGAAGGTTAATCAGAGACCTACTCATTAGAGAAAGTATGGCTTCTTCTGAGTTTTGATGGGAAATAGCACATACATGAAGGTGCTAGAATATTTGGGTTTTTATGATTTCTGACTGGTTAATTAGGCCAATCTGAGCTATTGTATGGTTTTGTTATAGCAATGGATTTAACCCCTTTGTCCTTGTTCTCATGTCCTTACAGGCACCCACCACATATTCAATGGGCTAGGGACCAGGGCACTGTCAAAAAAGTGAAAATGGTTGAAAAGCAGAACCCAGTACTTTTTTTAGCTTGCAAAAATGAAAGCTAGATGGTGCCAACTTGACTGTGTGGGAAATGACAGCACATCAAGTAGACTGTGCCCTTGTTGCCCACACAGAAGCAGATCTGCAGCGCCTAACATCCTGCTTCGCAACAGCTGCAGAGCTGTTTGGGCTGGAAGTCAACCTGAAGAAAACGGAAGTTCTTTACCAGCCTGCACCACAGGACGAACACCATCATCCCCACATTGCCATCGGCAAATCTGTGCTTAAGTCCGTTCAGCAGTTCACCTATCTGGGAAGCATCGTCTCCTCAGATGCCAAGATTGACAAAGAGATCAATCACAGATTAGCAAAGGCATATAGCACATTTGGAAGACTTTACAAAGACGTTTGGAGTAACAAACACCTGAGGCGAAGCACAAAAATCAGTGTGTACAGTATAGAGCCATTGTACTGTCTATTCTCCTTTATGGGTCTGAAACATGGGTCACCTACCGCCACCACTTACGACTCCTTGAACGCTTTCATCAGCACTGTATATGCACAATCCTAAATATACACTGGACCAACTATGTGACGAATGTTGCTGTCCTTGAGCAAGCAGGGATTGAAGCCATGATATTGAGAACACAGCTGCGGCGGGCAGGGCACATTTCTAGGATGGAGGACCATCACCTCCCAAAAATAGTACTCTACAGTGAACTTGCCATGGCTCCAAAAGGGGCGCTCCAAAAAAGCGATACAAGGACTACTTGAAACAACATCTCAGGCTCGGCCAAATTGATCACCAACAATGGTCCGCCCTGGCCTCACATTGGGAGGCATGGAGATGCACTATCCACAATGCTGCAGATTTATTTGAGAACTCATGCCGAACAAGTCTTGAAGAGAAACAACAACGCAGAAAGAATCACAACCTGGAAACATCCCCCAAGGAGACCTTCTGCTGTGCTTTCTGCAACCAGACTTGTTTATCTTGGATTGGCCTTTTTAGTCATCAGCGTGCTTGCAGAAAGCGCGGGATGAGTCCTTCCTGAACCTTCATTTGCTAAGAAAAGCCAGAGAGAAGTAGACTGAGAGTGGGGGGGGGGAACCAGCATGCCAAATCAAATGAGAAGGGGGAAAGCAGAGTGTGGTCAAAAGAGTGGATCAGGGTTTTAAAGTGTGGTACATGGCTATAATTTAAATTTGTTGAAACAGCGGAACATCAAATAACAAGTTGTTGAAAAGTGTGGGGTGCCTGTATATCTTGTCTTCTTCTTAGTTATCTTTGTTCCTATTGCTTTGGTTCTCAGATCCTTTTACAGAGTTCCATGCTCTTGGTATGAATATAGAATTAGTCTGGTCACTTTTATTTTCTGCACGGTGTATATATTCTAAAATTGGTCCTCTACATATTCCACTGATTTGTCTGGGTCAGGTGGTTGTTAGCATGTCCTACTACCCCCTCTCTATGATATCTCATAATTAAAAATATTGGACACTTTTTGAGGTCAAGTTAGCTGGGGTGATCCAAAAAGAGATCAAGTGGAGGTCACAAGGACCTGGGATGTGTCTTAGAATTACTTTGGCAAAGCAAGCCCTTATGAGGATTGTGTGGAAGCCCCTTGGGAAACAAAGCCATTAAGGAGGTATGTGCTAATTCCTTCTTGGGCTCCTCAGCAATGAGCCATCTAATCAAACAATTAAGTGACCTTTCCCAACCAAAGGAAATCTCACATTGGAACCCCCTCCTGCCCTCCTCTGTGAGGTTGTCATAAACCCATCAATTCCTATCATTATCATAATCACGTAAGTTTTTGTTTCCTTTGTTTACCCTCTGGGAAACCATTCAGGCTTTGTCCTAGCCAGAGTATCCCTTTAGGATATGAAGCAGGGTATAAATATTAGTCCAACAACACTAGAAAGGTGTTCCACTGTGGACAAACCTGACCACTCTCTTTGTCTACATGCCTCTGGATCGGAACCTCCAGTGCCACCCTCAGACTTCTGTCTGAACATTTTGCTACCCGAATCTTAGCTCTTCAAAACTGCTAACTATCACCCTATTTTTCTGAATCTCTCTCTCTGTCCAGTTATTCTGCCCTACTCCTCAATAGCCTTGTGTGGTTCTTAGGAATGTGTGTTGTGTGTGGGAATGCTTTTTGTGTTATTTCCAGTAAATATACTTTATTTCACTTTAACTGGAGTTCTCTGCAGGTAGTACTTGTATACATAGGTGAAAAGCTCCCCATAGTTACCTTCCTCTCACAGGCATACTGTTCGGGTGGGTCTATAAAGCACCACACACACACACACACACACACACACACACCTCTTAGGGTAACATGGTAGCAGTCTATACTGCAAGACTGTCATTTAGTCCTCATTCTTTCAGGTACATCCTAGTCTTATGATCCTTGACACTGTCTCTATACAACAAAATCACAGGCTATTTTTAAGCCTAATGCTGTAGTACAAATGAGCTTTTGTTTGATGCTGTCTGTCCATCAATAAAATGGAAACTGCTGATGGAAAGGATTACCCCTCCCACTTCAGCCCCCTCTGGATCAGAGGAGAGACAGAGAGGAAGATTATGGACATGTCTTACTGTGTGAGTGAAAATCCATGCCTTTCATGTGATTGGATATGAGCATGTATGTGCCTTCAAGTTGCCTGTCGATTTATGGCAGACCCATAATTTTTCATAGGGTTTTCTTAGGCAAGGAATACTCAGAGGTGGGTTTGTCAGTTCCTTTCTCTGAATTATAGCCTAATTCTTGGTGGTCTCCCATCTAAGTACTAAGTAAGGCCAGTCCTGCTTAGCTTCCAAGATCAGACAGGATCTGGTGTCTTTAGGGTATTTAAGCAGTCTTAGGCCTATACATCCTTTTTAAAAAGGAAGTGGCTGGAAGTGACAGGAAGTTTTGAATAAAGGACTGTAATAAAAGGGGTAAAAAACAACAGCAAACATGGCAAAAATGACCAACAGTGCCTCCAGAGGGTTGGGGCTGTTATTGGCCATTATTGGTGATTGGATGTAACTACTGTATATGGAATGTTGGAAGTGGGGAAAAATGGCTCATTGCTTTGCACAAAGGATGATGTGTGCCTACAGGGGGCAGCAGTGGTATAGACAGATAGGGCCACATAGTGTGTTCCCTGGTTGTCTTATGTGACTTGTTTCCTCTTTATCTACAGACTGATATTCCCTCAGCGATTACCATTACACTGTATTTTCTTCTCCCACCATATCACCACTATGTAGTGGTAGCTTCCCAACTTATCCTTATATCTCTGTTTAGTTATATAATAAACAATAAATCTTACAAAAGTAGCCATGTGGACTATAAAACAAAATCCAAAATCCGTATTGTAGTGGTACCTTTATTAGTCAACCAAAAGATGAAAAATAATAAAGGTGTCTTCACAAGATGCCTTTTCTGTATGACAGTGTATGATGTAGCAAGGAGGGCTGGTGCCGAAGTTGGGATTGGTGGGCATCTCCTCATGTACAGTAGAAATGGACATGGCACTCTGAGTGCAAATCAAAGCAAAGAATCCTTCAGCACAATAATATCCTTAAAGAATTCATTGAGTGTGTGTGCGCGTGCGTGCGTGTATGCCTTCAAATCACCATTGACTTAGGGTGACCCCATGAATTTCATAGGGTTTTCTTAAGAAAGGAATATTCAGCTGTGGTTTGCCATTGCCTTCCTCTGAAATCTAGTCTAAAGCACCAGCTATTCCTTGGTGATCTCCCATCCAAGTACTAACCAAACTAAACCCTGCGTATAAGAAATAAGAGAGATACTTGGAAAAACTGAGTTTTTCAAATGAAAGCTTGAGATCTAGAATTTGAATGACATCTTCTACGCACATTTTAAAAATCTGAGTGCATAGTGGACATGCCTTATGGTGTACAACCTTGCTATTTAGTCAAGGTAACTTTTAATCATTAGTTCTCTGGCCACCAGCCAGTTTGGGCTGTTGCAAGAATTTTGGGTTACAATCCTATGCACACTGGTAGTAAGCCCCACCAAACACAGTGGGGCTTCAGAATCAGATTCTGATCTTACTTAGGGGTTGTCTAGATGATAAAAATAATCCTAACAGAAATTGCAGAGAATACCTTTTGTTCCCGTGAGATCCCACAGTGATTTGCCTTATTCAGAAGGAGGGGGGCCAAAAACTCAAAAAACAGGGTGGGGGAAGCCTTCGCAACTTTTCCTAAGGTTTTTAAAATAATGCATGGAAATGTGCATTACCGCTCATTTGGACAACTGATTTGCATGGCATTGCATTCTCAGCAGGGGCAGAAATGGAGAGAAGATTGGTCGGACAAATGTGGAGGGTGGGCTTGCCAGCAATGAAGTGGCTGGAAGTGCCATTTTGGAGCTTTATGTTGCTTTTTTGCTCTGCGGAAGTGACCAAACAGCTTTTTAAAGCGGAAGGTCGCATTTGTGAACCTTTGATTTGCAGTTTTTAAAAAACCTGTGCAGCGGTGACAACTTGTTGAGAATAGTAACATGAGTAATTCACTCTTGGACACCATGTTGATTCGCAAGCATTGCTGCATGTGAACTTCAAACATGGATAGCCTCGCATACCAGTGGTTTTGCCAAAGGACCGTGGAGACAAATGAATGCTGCTGAAATTTTGCATTAATGTGCAGCAATCAGCACTATATCTTCTCATCTAGATGACCCCTTACACATGTTTGTTAGGGATTAAAGTGATTTGCAGCCATAGGAGATTTCACACAGGGGCTAAAAGCCCCGATTCTGTCCCACCACCTCCTCTCCCATTCCTGCAATGGAATGGAGTTAAACGTTTGCACGCTTACCTCCATTCCAGAACAGGAACTGTCCTCCTCCCACCTTGCCCGGCTGGCCGTAAATGCAGCTGTCGTAACACTGCTTTTACGACCGGCCAGGGGAACTTCTGCTAGTTCTCGCGAGAGAACGAACGGGAGGGGAATTCAAATTAAAACCACCCAGCTGTCAAAAGAAAGAATATTTTTTTTAAAAAAAATTAAATACAAGTAACCAGGAAAGGGGGATAGGAAGGGTGGCACTTACCTGGCTGTCCAGATCGTAGCAGAGACTGGAACATGGAGCAATGGGTGCAAGCTCCAGGAACAGAGATTCCACCTCAACATGAGGAGGAACTTTTTGACAGTAAGAGCTGTTCGGCAGTGGAACACACTCCCTCGGAGCGTGGTGGGGTCTCCTTCCTTGGAGGTCTTTAAACAGAGGCTGGATGGCCATCTGTCGGGGATGCTTTGATCAAGATTTCCTGCGTGGCAGGAGGGTTGGACTGGATGGCCCTCGTGGTCTCTTCCAACTCTGCAATTCTATGATTCTATGATTCTATGAGGAAGTGCCTGTCACGGAGCTCCTCCCCCGTCCCTGTCATTTCAGAACAGGGATGGGATCCGATTTCCACACCTGTGATTCCGTAACAGAAACGGAACCAGGTGCTTATTAATGACTTCTCCCCATGAATACTATATCATGGGGAGAAAACAGAACAGGCACAATGTAGGAACGGAACAGAGTGGACATCATCCGAAAGGGAAAACCTTTCCTGACCCTGTTCTGTTCCTGCCACAGGATATATAGCCCATGTGAAAATCTCCATACTCTCCAACATTCACAGATGAAAATTGGGACATGTGTGGTCAAACGATGTCAGAGTATGATCAAAATAGCAGAGGTTATTAATGAGGAAGAGCACATAAGCTAGGAAAGGGCAAGATTCTGCCCCTCCCCCCAGCTGAGTTAATTGAATGCAAACTACTTTTTCACTTGGGACTCAGTTTACACCAACTGAAGTAAGCTGAGGAAAAAGAAGGAAAGTGAGAGGAAGGGGAGAGAAATTGACATTTTAAAAGCAGCTGAAAAAGTGGGATAACAGAGGATTATTTGGGACAGTCCCTGTCAGGATATTGGGACAAGCAGTTTAATAGATTTATGCTGTAAAGAGCTGAAGTGTAACAAAATGTCCTACAGGATGCAGCAGTGACAGCTAACAGGAGCTTGCTTTAACAAGCCTATATAACAAGATTAATGGCCTGACAACAGGCCCTTAGAGGTTTGGAGCCTAGGAGGGATTGTTATCTCTGTTAGAGAGAATGTTTATTATCTTTATAGGAACAAAGTTGTTGTGAACTGTATAATTAGCTATCCTGAGTAACTGTGTTTCAGTTCTGTTCTGGGCTTTAATATATAATAATATACATATGCTGTAATATATAGTTCTCAGAGAGGATTCTCTGTAACTTTGTAAATATCTTTATTATGCTATAGTAAAGAGAAGTAGTTTGTAGACACAAGCCTGTGTCTGTGTGTTTATTCTCTTGCCTGGAGGAAGAAAACTCTGACTTGCCTGACCCTCTTGATGTGGTCAGAAGCTATCAGTGTGCTAACGTGATAGCCCCTGCCAAACTGGGACACTTGAAGGGTATGTTTACAGCACCTTTCTCATCCTTCAAGAACTAAAGAGTAAATGATTGCTAACTTATTGTATGAACTTTCTATTCCACTGGTATTTCATAGAATCATAGAGTTGAAAGAGACCACAAGGGCCATCTAGTCCAACCCCCTGCCATGTAGGAATAAATAATCAAAGCATTCCTGAAATCTGGCCATCCAACCTCTGCTTAAAAACCTCCAACAAAAGAGACTCCACCACACTCAGAGGCGGTGCATTCCAAGGAGAAAATATATTGAATATGATTCACTGGGTTTATGCCTGTTTGCATGTGCAGTGAGCAGAATAGATAAACCAATTGCTTTTATTGGGCCTACCTCTGGTGAGCAGAATGCATCAATCAACCTCCAGGGTTCACAGTTCTGTTCTGGCAAGAGTTTAGTAGTATACATTTAGTCTAGCTTTCAGAGGCAGTAAAACTAATGGTGATTTTGGCATTGATTGTGTTAACTGTACAGTTTTATCTGCTTGTGCAGCAACATGAAATTTACTTTATACAGTATATTGGTCCTCCATGGAGTGCCCAACCAGCTTTCCAATCTGGAAGGAGCAGATTGTACTAAATCTCGTTTAGTACTAAATCTCTACAGTTCTCATTCTGCCTAGACCAGCAAATTGGTTGGGCTGGGGATGTAGCACTACTTTACGAGGGAAGTGACAAAGACTGGATGCACTGGTTGGACAATATATAAAAGTGGGGGAAAATGAAGAATAGAAGAGCATAGAGTCAGTGTATGATCTATGGTGTCCCATGCCTAGATATAAATGCATTTTGGTAAAGCTGAATAGCTGTTGTCCATTGTTTTTATTTTTACAAAGACAATTTTTATAATACTAAAGTGAAATTGCTCAGTATTTTCTCTTGCCCTGTCTACTAGGAAGAACATACGCACGCACACTCCCCCTATTAAAGTGTTGGATATGTGTGGAAGCTGGAGCTTGGAACTGGTGTTTTAGAGTAAGGACTTTATCACATGATAGGTTTGTTGCACAATTGCACTGGCTTAGTTCCGTGTTTGATCTTTCCTTATCACATGGCATTGTGACTCTCCTGTTGTTGCATTGCATTCCCATCATTATTGGATTGCATCTTTTCACTGATGGGAAAAACCTGTTAATGGCTCCAATATCACTGCTGTTCAGCTATTGTTTCTGGTGTGATCGTTTCATTCCACTGTAGTTCCAATATTCTGGCAGTCATGTGGTATGAGTGGGTGTGGTTCTCCTCTTCTCCCCCTCCTTTCCCCAAGCAGGGTAAAATCACATAACTTTTACTCTGTTCCCCAGGTTTTATTCCATTTTTATTTTTAAAACTGATTTTGCTGTAATTGCAGGTCACCAGCATGCTGCAATCACGCAATTACAGCAGTGCCCTCCATTTTCAAGAAGCATCAAAACTGTGCAATTGCACAATTGGAGTGTTTAAAAAAGAAAAATTAAGCAGTGTGCATGTGCTATATAGGGTGCACATAGGTACAAAGGTGGGGTCAAATGAACCAGTGCTGAAGACTGATTGTGAGGACATGTATCACCAAAGCATCGCTGTAGTACTAATTGGAGAAAAGGTGTGAAAGCAATTCTTTTCATACTGGTATTGTTTCCATTTGCTTAAACAACACAATTGCTGCAAGACAACAGGCTGGTGTGATAAAGCCCTATAAAGACTATACTGTATATATACATATACATATACATATACATATACATACATATATATATATATATATATATATATATATATAAGCTCTTGTGACCACCACAATATGTCCTTGAAGTGAATTCTACAAATTTCTGGTTCAAGGAATTGGTTATCTATAAAGCCCGAATCAGTTTAGGCCCTCTCCTCCCATGTGAAACTGCTCATCATTTACAACCTTCATCTACAACTCTGTTTTTATGCCCCACCAGCCGAAGAAGCCAGGATGGTGATGACACAGGAGAAGGGTTTTCCTGTAGTGGCATCCCAATTATGGGATTTCCATTCTAAGGAGATTAGATTAGCCTCTTTGTTTTGTTTCTAATAGGCATGAAAGATATTCCCATTCTGTTTAAACTGTTACTGCCCCTTTGGGTGGTTTATAACTAGTGGTTGAAGTTGCTTTTATTCTTTTAGAGGTTTTGTTACACTGATTTTGGGTTTTGTTCTGTTTAATGTTCTTTTAATTCACAGATTTGACAGTTGTATTCACAGATTTGAGAACCTTGTGCCTGAAGGTGGACTATGAATATTTCAATAACAAAACAATAAAATAAAATATATTTTGCAAAGTACTTTGTTCTGCCCATCTTAAACCCATTGGCAGTCAGTTGGGTTGGCTAATCCTAAGGACTGGTTTTATGACAGAAAGTAAAAAAAAGTCTGTCTGCTTTATACCAATTATAATTTCATAACTGTTCCCATGAATCCCATTCATTTGTACACATACATATGATTTTAAATTCCCAGGATACTTGTAAGTTAAAGGTATGGTTTTATTATAAAGGTATGGTTTTATTATAAAGGTTCTATGAATGCCTCTTAAAGACCTGATGAAAGAGTGTTGATAGTCTGTAACATTTAGGTCAGTGGTTCCTAACCTGTGGTCCACAGACCCCCAGGGGTCCTTGAAGGCTTGAAGGTGCTTAGCCTACCTCCTCCCTGCAGTGAAGCAGCCAGATGCCTTCTTGGACCATTTTAACTTCCACTGAAACACATCACCGAAATCAGTTAAAATGGTCCAAGAAGGCACCAGTGATGGATGGAGAAGATTTATCTAGCATGGCTTATCCACTAGTCACTTCTCAACTAGGCAGGGTAAGATGTTGAGCCAGGTGTCTGTGTAAAACAATGCAGCCTAAATCAGACAGGCAAACTCAAAGAACTGATGCAGAACATCTCAGGGAGTAGTATGTTCTTTTAGAAGATCTGATTCCATTACAGTGGACTGGACTTTGGAATACCTGTGGGAGTACATAAACTGTTTTCTTCCATCTATGCTCAACATGTACATTTGTAAATAAATGTGAATACAAGGGTAAGCTTCCAGTGACTTAATTTCAAAACTGAGGAAGTTCCTGCAAGTCTGGAAATGCTCACTGTTTAGAAAACTGGGGTGTGTATCTTACAATTACAATACTTCAGATTTCAATATAACGCTGTAGGATGAAGAGTTTCCCCAACAAACTCTTTCAGCAGGGCTGCAAATACATAGGACATTATCAGACTAGCACGTTAAAATGCTGTAATAACCCAAGCAGGGAAGGCAGAAACATCATGACATTATAACTGAAATTATCAAACAACTGCCACTAGCATTTTAAGAATGGGATTAAAGGTCCTGCTACAGTAGCACTTGTCCTTGCATTGCCTTCTAATAACATTGTAATGTCCACTTATTTCCATGTTAGCTGGGGCTTGAGAGCTCTATGGTTCTCATGAGAAGATGCGAGTTTGCATAAAAACACTAAAAATAACAAATTGAATACACAGATAAACACTGAAAAATACATAAAAACTTGCCAGCAATGCAGGACAGTTAATAAAAAGAGTGTGACTACTTTCAGCTGGCAGAAAGTATGGGTTGAAGAGACATCATTTATTTTGATTCCTGCTCCTTGTGCATCCCTCCCCCAGTATATTTACTTGAGGGAGCTGGGGACCCTCCAAAATATGAGGGGAGACAGTGCTAGAGGCTGGAGAAGGAGAAGGAATTGGCAAAAATCACCTCCCTTTTCTGGTGGAAGCGAAGCACTCCTGCTGCTGGAATAATAACTGGACGCATAGCTGATTTCAGCATGTCACAGCTAGGCAGGAATATAGTCTGCAATAGTAAATCTTTTCCACTAGAGAGCAGATCTGCATTAGGTACGAAACTTGTGAATTATAAACCTTCCTACTAAATATGGGCTTCTAGACTAGGTCCTGCTATTCAAGATTGGAACACACAAAGTGTTTCTTTATGTTGGAATTTCTCTGTTAATGTAGGCTATTTACATTTGAGGGGATAATTGCAAAAGTAATTATTTTTAGGTAACTTAACCTTTCTTTCTAAAATTTCAAACTTAAATTGAACTCCAAACAGATATATGAGGCAAATTTACTAATTACTAATTTCTCTCTCAGGTGCATGTAACTGATTAAGGCTATTGTTTCATTAGGATTCCTGGAAGCTAGTCAACCTGTGCCCAGTATGTTAATAAATTTAACACAATTTTGGTAGCAAAATGCCACCAAGGGTTGCACATTTTATATTGTAAGATCATTTTGCTGGAAGTGGAAGTCCAGCACTGTGACAAATATTTATGTGTGCATGCTGTCATCAGTTACCATAGTTTCTGAAGGCCTCAGACTATTAGATGGGGGGGGGGGAAACTTGCACCCTTATTTCTATAAAGGCTCCATTACCTTTAATAGCTTTATTACAAGTAGAAATCCAACAGTTGAGTCTTATTATACTGTTATATCTTCAGGCTGGGAAATATTTAGGATTTCTGCTTCTCACCTATCCAAGCCACATACATTCTCTGAGAAATATGTTGGAAACCCCAGACTAGAACCTTCCCACTTAGGCAAGGGTTCTTAATCTAGGGCTCATGCATTCCCCCCTTTGATTCCCCTCCTGTTAGCTTGAGTTTTTCTTGTCATAAAATAATTTTGATATAAAGTTGAGTTTTTAAAGTGTTGGTTATCATTTTGTTGTTGTAGAATATTCCTTCCAGAACAAGAAGGAAATCAGTGCCCTAGGAGCAACATAAACTATATGCAAGACTTTGTGCATTTAAAGTTATTTGACTTTTTCTGGGGCAGGGTTCCATAGCTTTCCTCAGATTCTCAAAGGGGTTTTCCTTTCTGTCTCCTCACATACATTAGTCTGATACAGGATACTCTGCCTCACACCTATCCATTTTGGTGAGATGTTCCCAGTTAGGTCTCAGAGGATTTCAGTCTTGGAAGTACTCTAGGGGTCATCTACACAAGGGGGGGGGGGAGGGTGCTCTGCAATAGTAGCAATTTGTAGCAGCTGTGAACTGTCTTACTGGTTTTACAGCCCCCATAAACTTTGTATGCCTCCTAGCCAAGATGGTGGCCACGAGTGAATTACTCACATTTTAAAATCTGCTGTGGTCAATTTTTAAAAAAATGTTTACCATGGTGTACCCAAAGCAATATTTCACATTTCACATTTACAAAAGAAAAAAATAGAAAAGAGTTTTAGTGCCTTACTGATTGCTCGCTAAGCTGAAAATCCAACATGGTGGCAGCGGGCACTTGCCTTGTTTGCAAGCCCCTCCTCCCATGCTCGTCTGGCCAATCAGCTTGCGCTGCCTCTCCTACTGAAAAGTGCAGTGATGTGAATGTGACTGTCTTAACGAGCGGACATGCATGTCCCCTACAGAGCTTTTTAAAAACTCTGAGAAAAGCCACGAAGGCACTTTGGGCACAGTTTTTGGAGTTTTTAGCTGTCCCCTTTCTGAATAAGATGCCTCAGTATGGATTTCTGTTAAGACAGATTGATTTCCAAGCGAATTCTATGAGGATTATTTTGACCATTTAGACAGCCACCTAGTTATTCTTCTGCCTCTCTAAAATCTGGCCTTGAGCTGAATTTTGTAAACAGTGTTGCCCTCAGTCTGAATCATGGAAGCTGCTGCCAGCATAGGTCAGCAGTGTATCAGCACATGTTTGGCTCAGAAGGACCAAACTTGACACAGTGGCAGCAGGCTTGTTTGCTTAAGACTGAAGCTGCCCCAATCAGATAGTGAGTTGGACTGCTAAACACATCCTTCCTGGTGCTTTTTGCCTCAGCTGTGCTCTGTTGGGAGAAAAATACAGAGAGTGGTGCAGTGGTCAAGAAGAATTGGAAGAGTTAATTAGGTCAGATGATACCAAAATACTTGCCAAGATTTATAAAATATTGTTAAAATGGGACTGTGAGGAAGAGACAGTGAAAGAGTCTATGATTAAATGGGCCCAGAATATTAAAAGCACAATTAGGTTTGAACAATGGGAGAAATTGTGGAATCATACATTGTCTTTAACGGTGTGTCAGAGTTTAAAGGAGAACTGTTGGAAAATGTTTCACAGATGGTACATGACCCCCAATAAACTTTCGAGAATTTATAAAACATCTAATAATCATTGTTGGAAGTGTAGAAAAGAAGTGGGGACTTTTTTTCACTGTTGGTGGTCATGTAACCAAGCAAGGAAGTTTTGGATAATGGTTCATTCCACAACTGAGAAAATATTAAAAACACCCTCTCAAATGAGACCTGAAAAATATCTGCTATGTATTTTTGATGAGTCTATGGGAAAAGATAATGAGAAAATTTTGTTTAATTTAATTGTGGCGGCTAGAATTGTTTATGCGCGACACTGGAAATTAGAAACCATCCCCACAAGGGAGGAATGGGGAATTAAGGTGGTGGAACTTATATATTTGGATAAGCTAACATCGATGATCAGAAATAAAAATATGAAGGATTTTGAGAAAGAATGGAAAGAGACGAAAGAATATTTTTATGGAATATGGGGAAGCGGAATAGATATCGGGTTCACTATGTAAAAAAAGTGAATTAAAAGAGGAAAGGAAATTTGAGAGGACCCCATCGGTCAGAACAGATCAATATGGACTCAAATCGTTGTGAATATTAAGCCGAAATGAAAAGGAGGCGACATAAAATTAGATGCTGGATAAATCATCAATGATGAGACTTAATGGGAAGTAACGGATGTGGAAGAATGAGAAGAAGGTAGGAGAGTAAGTGGAAGAGTGATAGAGAAGATTTTTAGTTAAATGAAAGAAAGTAAGAAAGGATAGGATGAATGTAATGTGGAATGTGTAGTGATATTATGAAAAGTTAAAATGCAATGAGTATGTATAACAAACTGTCTGAATGTACTTAACTGTGGAGAATTGAATAATAAAAATTATATTAAAAAAAAGAAGAAGAAGAAATATGGCCTCTCCAGGACATTTTGCTCCCTTTTCTCTCAGAGGTTGTCTAGACAGTGAGAAAACTTCTCACAGAATTCAAGGAGAATACCTTTTGTCCCAATGAGCTCCTGTGGTGATTAGTCATATTTGAAAGGAAGGGGGCCAAAAATTCCAAAAACAACACAGGAGAAGTCTTCACGGCTTCTCCCAAGGTTTCTTTTAAAATGCGTGGGGAAGGATGCACATTCCCGCTTGTTAGGACAAGCAAATCACAGTGCATTGCTGGATAAGAGCGTTAGTGGAAGTTTGATTGGTTGGATGTGTGCAGGGGGTGAGCTTGCCAGCCACAAAGTGGGTGGCAGCATCATTTTGGAGTTCTGCAGTTGCGATCATGCACTTTTTTGCTGTGCTGCAGTGACCAAACAGCTTTTTAAATGAAAAGTCACGCTTGTGCTTAGATTTACAGTAAAAACAAAACTTTGCGATGGCAGCAACTTGTTGAGAATAATAATGCAAGCGATTCATTCCTGGCCACCATCTTGATTCGCTGGCATGGCTCCATGTTAACATCAAACATGGATAGCTTCGCATACCACCGATTATGAAGACAAAAAAAGCAAAACCTTGGAGACAAATGAACACTGCTGTGAATTTGCATTAATGCATAGCAATCAGTATTATATCTTCTCGTCTAGACAAGCCAAGGTGTGGAGTATTCCAAGCCAGCCATGTTACTTTACAGCATGAAACATGTACCTTCCCCCATCCCTGGATATTAAAACGCAATCACTACCACAGATTAATTTTTTAAAAAGTTGTCTTTTATAACACAGGCTGATGCTTCACACAGACTAATGGTAGTACCAACCCTGAGTGAACAACAAGTAAATGGTAAACAGCAGGCTCCCTCAAGAATACTACCCTTCTGTTATAAAAAAAATAGATTCCTTCCCTACCAAACTTAAACAAATGTATGGATTTGTCTTCTTTCTTCCTCATGTAGCTTCAAAAGGCTACTTTGAATATGGCAGGTGTGGGCAACTGTGGCCCTACAGTTGTTTTTGGACTGCAACTCCCATAATCTTAATCATTAGATATACTGGCTAGGTTGAGAGGAGTTGTGAGCCAAAAACTCCTGGAGGGGCATTGTTGTCCACCCCTGTTGTATGGCTAAAAGACAAGGAGGAAATTCTAACTGCACATGTTGCCAGCATACAGTCCGAGCATAGTACCTCTTCTAACCTACTTCCCTGCGAGATACAGAGTTTCTGTATGTTCAGCTATTTTAGTTGTAAGTTAGGAATGGGAATCGTGGTGTTCCAGATACTGTTAGATGACAATTCCCATCGGCCCTAGCCAGCATAGTCAATGATGAGGAATGCTGAGAATTGTAGTTCAAAAACATCTGATGGGTTACATGATTTCCACCCCTGCCTTAAGTCACCATAATAGTGTGGTGTGAATCCAGCATATTTCAGTCTCGGCAGAGTGCCTCTATGGGACAGGTGCTCTTTTCCCCTTTAAGGCTCACCCAGAGGTAATATTTATCCCCCCTCCATGCAAACACATAATTGGCAGGTTGTAATGTGCCAATCTTGCAATCTAGCTGAGTAATAAAAAATTATTGAAAAATAGTATGAAATTGACAGGGGTCACTATAATAAAATCCTGGGGGTAGAGGGAAAGAGTCAATATTAAGGCTGACCTAAAAGGAGAGCACCTGTTCCTTTTATAGCCACCTGGAGAAATATGTGGGACCCAGCCTAGCTCCGCATGGGCACTAGGAATAACTGCAGCTGTCAGACCACTCATTGCCGACCAGATGTTAACGGTATTCCTAAAGGCAAGGGCTTTTGTGCTGAGCATTGGCCTCTGACAGATACATTTGTGATAAACTAAATGCAGATATAATTCACACAGAGTGTACAGCAGTCTCAGGATATGGCATCACAGTTCTTGCTTTCTTTGGGATGAAAACAAGAATTAGAATTATTTTGGATTACTATGCCATCCTTCTACACAGGGAAGAAGATGCAGCTCCTGTAGTTGTTATTCAGTTTCAAGTTTGCTTAGCAGGATGTGTCCTTCCTGAATCTTCATTTGCAAAGAAAAGCCAGCGTAGCGTAACATTTCACACAGTTCAGTGTTCTGTTAGCATTTTAGATAGAGTGGAGCCCAACATTTATAACAGCCCCAAGGAAATCCATCCAAAACAAGAAAACAGAAAGGATGCACAGTACAAACAAAGCAGTCTCATCAAACAGATTCAGTTTTAAAATCCACAAGGAAAGGAACCAAATGCACCTGATTTTTGACCTCAACAAAAGAAAAGGGGACATACCTAGGAAGCATACCTTCCAACCATCCCAATATGGCAGGGCTGTCACAATTAATCCTGTCATCCCATTTTTTCAGCTGCTTTTAAAATGTCCCAGTTTCTCTCTCTTCCAGCTTGTCTACACTGGCCAGAATGCAGTGCCTACCAGCTGGAGTACACTTACCCTGCAGTTGGCCTGGATCTCGCCCCCCATTAAAGCAACGAAACAGAAGTCTGCACAGACACACTGGCCGGTGTTGGCGGGCGCCTCCACCACTGTCATGTACCATTACTTTCTCTGAAGCTGGAAAGAAAGACCTCAGCATGTCTGGTCACATGCTGGGGGCCTTAATGACATGCTGGGGGCCTCCTTCCTGGCTTCAGAGCAACACCAGTGGTGGTGGTGTCCAGCAATACCGCCCAGCATGCAGGTACAGCCTCCTGCATTCCCATGCTGGACCCATCCAGGTTTTCCTGCATGACACAGGTTTTCCCAGGGGTCATTTTGAAACATTTTGAAAGGGTTTACTCCATCTTCCCCCCAGCTTCAACTCAGACATCACCAAGACTGTCCAGAGGTGAATCAGGGCAAGAGCCCTGTGTTGTTTGAACTGCAAGGCTCTGACACAGGGGCAAGCCAGAGTAAATTGCCCATTTAGCCCCTCCTGCGACTTTTCTCCTTTGTTCTCAGCTAACTTCAATTGTTGCAACAATCCACACTACTGGATTATTTGCCATTGCTCCTTTCTTTTGAATCCTGGGACTTATAGTTTTACATGGTCTTTGTCCTTTTCTATCAAAGAGTGCTGTTGCATCACCAAAGTACAAATCCCAGGATTCCATAGGAAGGAGCCATGGCAAATAATCCAGTTTCAAACCGGATTATGTGTGTAATGTGGTTTTTTAGATCAAAGTGTAGAAGTAGTTTGCACTCAATTAACTCAGTGGATGGAGAGCACAGAAAGGGCAGAATCTTGCCCTTCCAACTAGACTCAGGCAAAACCAAAGTCTCTCCTAGCTTGTCTGCTCTTCCTCATTTATAACTTTTACCACCTTGATCATACTCTGATATTGCTTAGCCACATCTGTCCAAGTTTTCATCTGTGGAATATTGGAGGGTATGAGGAAGAGCTTTGCCTGCAACAGGAATGGGGATTGTGTGGTCCTCCAGATGTTGTTGGCAGTTGTGAAGAATGCTAGGAGTTGAACGACCTGTCTAAATGGTAAAAATACCCCTCATGGAATTTGCTGGGAATCCTACCTGTCTGAGTGGAATCCAGCACCAATCCACAGTATTCAGAAGGGGGGGGGGGCAAAATGGCCAAAACAATGAACAAAAGCCTTTGCAGATTTCCCCGTACTTTTTAAAAAACAGTGAAGGGGGAATGTGTTCCTGCTCGTTTGGACTATCAAATGACAGAAAATTTGAAGGGAAGCACAAAGCTGATTGGCCGGGTGAGAATGGGGGAGGGGCTTGCTAGCAGGGCAAGTGCCCGCTGCCACCATGTTGGATTTTTGCCTTAGTGATCACTCGCTAAGGCAATAAAACAGGATGAATATTTTCTGTTTTGCTTTCCTATAAAAATGGAAAATAACTCTATCGCACCAGCATACCTTGGATAACTTAAAAAAAAAAACACAGCGGCAGTGAAGAACTAACAGGAGTAAATCACTCGCAGTTGCCATCAGGAATGCAAGGCTTATGGGGGCTTCCGAGACCAGAACAATTGTTTAGACATGTTGCTGCTGCTGCAAGATGCCAATACTATGAGGTACTTTGGATTTTTCCCCCTTGTGTAGATGGGCCCAAAGTTTATTATCTGGAAGGCCATACAATTACCACCCCATTGCAGGCAAAGCTCCTATGATGACCTAGTCAGAAAATGTACAACTAGGCATGCCTGGGTGGTTATGAGATTTGTAATCCAAAAAACTAAAGTTTTCAACTTCTGATTAAATATATACGATAGCTTAAATGCAAGGCATTCTAGCATTTTTTTTCCATTCATAGATAGATAGATAGATAGATAGATTTGTACACAAGCCCTGAGTATGATTGGAGGCAGAAGAACAAGTCAGACCTTCAAGCAATTGTTGTGTTTTTGTATGCCTTCAAGTCATTTTTGACTCACGACACCCTAAAGTGATCCTTTCATGGGATTTCTTTGCAAGATTTGTTCAGAGGGGGGTTGCCTTTGCCTTTCTGTGAGGCTGAGAGGATGTGACTTGCCAAAGGTCATCCAGTGGGCTTCCATGGCCAAGTGGAGATTTGAACCCTGGTCTCCAGACTTTTATTTCAGTCCTCAAACCACTACACCAAGCTGGCTCTCAAAGAATTAGCAAAGATTTAGATCAGCAATAAGATTTAGGAGCCAGTGTGGCACAATGGTTTCAATGTTGAACTACAACTCTGGAGACCAGGGTTTGAATCCCCACTCAGCCAAGAAAACCCACTGAGTGTCCTTGGGCAAGTCACACAGGACTTTATCAGACTAGCCTCTAAAAACGTTCTTTTGCCGGCATTTTTATGCTGGCAAAAGAACGCCCTCCCCCACCACACTTACCTTCGTCTCCCGGCAAAGGCTTCCCCAGAAATGAAGAGGAAGTGAACGGAGCTTCTGTTCACTTCCTCATTCAAAATCCCGCAGATTCTCATGAGAAGAGGCTTGTGCGGAAAATTCAAAAAGCAAAAACAACACACAAAAATGTTTTAAAAGCACATACACATATTTTAAAACCTCAAAGTAACCTGGGGAGGGTCATAAAAAGTGTGTCACTTACCTGGATGTTGTGCTCTCATCTGCAAGTGTTCTGGCGGGACTGGCCATTGATGCTGCATTCATGTGAGCTAAATGGCACAAAGTTTCATATGCCGGCAATGCCAGCACTAAAGCACCATGGGGGATCAAAGGATGGATTTTGTCCAAGACATAAACAGGAAAGGGTGATGTCGTCTGATATGTGAGTCCTTTCATGTTGATGTGGCATTGTTATGACACTGTATTTAGTGCATTTGATAAAGTCCACACACTCCGCCTCAGAAAACCCTGTGATAGGTCCACCTTAGGGTCGACATAAATTCAAAATGAGTTGAAGGCATACAACAACAACAGCAGGAACAACAGTAGAAGCAACAACAACAACAATTTATGAGAACAGTGTTGTATTTAATTCTGCAAGAATCAGCGTGCTGTAGTGGTTTGAGTGTTGGATTATGACTCTGGAGACCAGGGTTCAAATCCACACTTGACCATGGAAACCCACTGGGTGACCTTGGCCAAGTCACACTCTCTCAGCCTCAGAAGGGGGCAAAGGCAAACCCCCTCTGAACAATTTTTGCCAAGAAAACCCCATGATAGGTTCGCTGTAGCATCTCCAAAAGTTGGAAATGACTTGAAGGCACACAGAACAACATTTAACTCTGCAGTTGTTAACTTCTGTGCTGATTGCTTCAGTGGATGATTAAACAGACAAATAATTGCTTCAGTGGATGATTAAACAGACAAAAAATTAAACAGACAAATATTTCTCTTGAGAAATATTTATTTCAAAATCTTACTACAACTCTAGAGAGAAATAACTCAAGGGTGAACAATAGCTCTGCAAGAAGAACAAAGTAGTTCCAGATATTCCAGGAGGATCTGATGTAAGCAGAGTCTCTGATGAAGCATTTCATTATGTTTTAGAAAGCTTAGCTGCTTAAATGAATAGAGGGCGGGGAAGGCAGCAAGGCAGCAATGGCCAGCTACTGTAAAGAGTGGCTACCCTCTTCTCCTGACAGTGGTCAGAAATATTTTGCCATATGCATATACTGTATTGATAGCCAGGCTCATATGAAATCATAGAACTGCACATTAAGAAGGAAACAGCACAAATCATTCAGTCCACCCCCAAATACACAAAACACAATGCAGGAATCCACAGCTAAAGCATCTCTGACAAATGACCATTCAACCTCTGTTTAAAAACCTATCCCCCTAGTTACTTCTACTTTATGAGAAAAGTGTTGTCAGCAAGGCAGATGAAGAATTTGATGGGCCTTACATTTTGGCAGGTTTTGAATTCCAAGACTGAATCCACACTACACATATAATTCAGTTTGAAACTGGATTATTTGCCATGGCTCCTTCCTATGGAATCCCAGGATTTGTAGTTTGGTGAGGCACCAGTACAGTTTGGCAGAGAAGGCTAAAGACCTAGTAAAACTACAAATCCCAGAGTTCAAAAGGAAGGAGCCGTGGCAAACAATCCAGTTTCAACTGGACTATTTGTGTAGTGTGGATTCTGCCCAAGAGATGCAAGGATAATTATAGTCTCCTGTTATTACTATATCTCTCCTTTTTGAATGTTTGGTAATCTGGTTGAGGAAGGTGAAATTTAAGGAGATTTTCGGACGGCTAAAATCAGCCTCTTGCCGTGCAAGCAGCCCCCGGAACAGTAATGAGGCTGCTGCACGGCAAGGGTAACTGTTGCAGCCAGCATTAGAGGCGGCTGCGCTGTTTTTTACTCACGGACAATAGCCGTAACAGTCATGGACGCCACCGAGAGAGAAACGGCATTATGAGCCCCCTTCCCCAGCTGGCTGGAGCGAGCAAGCCAAGCGGCAGTTTTAAATCTCCCACCGCTTTTTTTTTAATTTAAAAAGGTGCTTGCTTTGTGGACATTCAGTTTTTCCTATTTACAAAGTAAAATAAAAATAAATATATATAAAATTCACGGACTTACCGGACTCTCGCTTATCTGGGAATCCAACATGGCGGCCGCTCCCAATTCACCTTCTTGCTAGTCCTGCCCCCCTCTACTTGGCCAGCCAATCAGATTACACTGCCTGTTTGTATGTGTGTGAACGGGGCGTACAGACCATCAGCCATTCGAATGGCTGTACGTATTTTATGCCGAGATCCGCTAATCCTCCCAAACGCCGAATCCACGTAGTTTACGGGAGATTTGCTAGCCCCCCTTCTGAATGACATGTATGAATCCGAACGGCTGTGTGTACGGAAGAGCGATCTTCCAAACGGCGTACGTATTTTTTTTTACTGTGTAGACGGGACCTGTGTTTGGTGTCCCCTAGCCACTAAAATACTGTCTCCCTCCACTGCAGGATTCAGTTTAAAGCCCTATGGAACATGACTCCTAGAAAACGCAACTTCCAACCAATGAAAAGTGAAACTCATCTGTTGCCATATTTTTTTCTTCATGGAATCACAGACCATGGTCAGGAAGATTTTCACACGCCTAAAATACCACCCCCCCCCGAAGAAATCGGGACAGAAATATTTCTGTCCCGGAAGCAGCGCCGCGGTTCGCATGCCCAGTCCCCTCTCCCGATATGCTGTCGTCGTCACGCTGGGTTATTTCTTCCCTCTTTCAGAATATTTTACTAACGGGAGTTTGCCATTAATAAATTATTCTGGAAGAGGGAAGAAATAACCCAGCGTGACGACGACGGCATATCGAGAGAGGGGACTGGGCATGCGAACCGCGGCGCTGCTTCCAGGACAGAAATATTTCTGTCCCGATTTCTTCGGGGGGGGGTATTTTAAGCGTGCGAAAATCTCCCTAGAAGCCAGGTTTTTTAAAAGTTGGTGCTGTCAAGCAGGGCCTGTAAGAGGAGAATTCAGCCAGTACTTTGGTCTATGGCTCAGAGAGCTGAGGTGAGGCCAGTGAGTTTCTGACAGCCCCCTCCCTCAAAAGAAAAAAAACCCCACAACCCCCTTCCATGGCATTATTTTACAAAGGTTAGCAAACATGTAGCTGTTCATGTAGTTTTTTGGTTTTTATCAGGACCTTTCTGTGTTTCCTATGAAATGAACAGAACATTTCACCCTGGGATGTATTCACTTAAGGCTTCTGAATTCTGGTTGTTGATCAACCCCGGGGCCTGAAAGCAGTCTTCTTCCACCTTGCAACATTTCCCTCGGAGGCCCTGCTCTCAAGTACATTGGTCTTCACTTATGTGGAACACAGATAGAGACATTATCCCCTGACCTGGAGCTCTCTAGATGTGATGTACTACAACTGTCATTATCTCCCAGCCAACTTTCCCATTGATCAAGAGTTTTTCTACGCAAAAGCTGTGCTGAGCAATAACATAACTTATGCACATATACATGTGACATACAAAATCCAAATGAAAGACATAACAGTAAAAGGTTGGATTCTTCCATTTAGTTTCCAGTTTGAAATTATAGACATGCTTTTTCCACCATAGTACTGACAGCTAAACTCTTTAAGAGCTGAACATGCTGACTGTGTGCTTTTGTTCGTCATCTCTGGTCTAGTCCTTTGGTCAGCAACTTGGGGGTTGTCTAAATGGTCAAAATAAACCTCATGGAAATCGCTGGGAATACGAGCTGTCTAAATGGGAACCCATGATGTGTCAACGTATTGTGAAGGAAGGGGGCTAAAAAGGCCAAACACCTTGGGAGAAGAGCCTTCATGTCCTTACCTTACTTAAAAAAAAAAAAAAAAACAGCAAGGGAGTGAGCATTCCCCCTCGTTAGGATAGGAATTTGATAGGAATCGCTGTCCTGATTGGCTGGACAAGCGCAGGGGCGAGGCTTGCTGACACACCCCCTGCCAAGCAATCGGGGATGGAAAGGGAGGAGGGTGGCTGTCATTCCCACCCACCTATTGGCTGCTGCTGCAGCCCCTACAGGGATGGGAGAAGGGAGGTGAGCTCTCTCTTCTTCTTCCTTCCCTGTTTACTACCCCCCCCCACTGTCATCTAGCATGCAAAGCTTATGGGGGCTGCTGGGGGCAAAAGGACCATTAAGACAAGTCACAGCTGATGCGACCTGCTATTACTGTGGGGTGCTACTCTTTTGGGCGGGGGCTCGTTGAGCCCTTGGTTGGGAAAAGAGCTCTCTCCCTTTTCCTCCATTTTTGAGATGGAAAGTGGTCGGAGGGAGAAAACGTTAAGCAGATTCTCTTGTCTACGGAGATTTTCACACGGGGAAATTATTCCCCTGAGAGATCGGGAAAGAAATGGGGCTCTTCCAGGAGCAGAGCTCCGTTTCGCATGCCCCTTTCCTTCTCCCGATCTGATGTCGTCCTCACTCTGTGCTGCTTCCATTTCTCTGCCAGTATCTTCCGTCATTTTTTAAGAACGAAGAACTTTTAAGAACTTTCGTTATTAAAAAACGACGGAAGATACTGGCAGAGAAATGAAAACAGCATAGAGTGAGGACGACGTCAGATCGGGAGAAGGAAAGGGGCGTGTGAAACGGAGCTCTGCTCCCGGAAGAGCCCCATTTCTCTCCCGATCTCTCAGGGGAATAATTTCCCCGTGTGAAAATCTCCTACGTTAGCTCATAGTCTACCCAAGTGAAAGAAAGAAAGAAAGAAAGAAAGAAAGCCAAACCATAGGGGAGGTGGAATGCCATGTCAAATACAGTTTGAGCTAAAGGCTTGTTTTCACAGGCAACAAAAAAAACACACACCAAAAAAACCCATATTCACCCCATATTCACAGCACAATTGACGCAAGACATTTTCAACAATGCACATTTTCACCGGGGTTTCTGCAGGAAACTCTGAATCTGTCAGATTTTCAGTTTGCTATGCATTTGAGAGGGAAAGCCAGATTTTTGATGATGTGGGGGCCAAGGATTGTCTTCAGAGAAAAGTTGGGGCAGGACTTTCAGTGGACAGGACTATGTTCTAGTGTTCCCACACACACACACCAAGATTGTGTGCATATCTGGATAAGTGTATCTCCTCTTATCCAGTAATACAGTACCCTGGGACCTCGTATTTTTGCTTGTTTGCAAGCACAGGTGACCAGGAAAAAAAATTGAGCAGCCTTGGCCAGGGATAGCATGACATATAGAACGTGTGATCAGCAAAGGACCAACCTTTTATTCCAATGCAGATTACAGTGTGGTGGGATAGTCCAATCTACAATGAGATAAGCCCAGTGTATGTGGCATTTACAGGTCCACTGCGGATCAAATAAATCTGCCACAGCTATGAGGTAGGTGCGCAGTTTCCCACCAGTGTGGACAAGCCCTAAGCCATTGGCAAAGAACTCCTTCATCACATCTTTCCTTGGCTTCTGAACCTCATTTCTTCACAAAAATGTAACAGCAGCAGCTAGCAACAGCAGCAACTTTACACAAAAGCCAAAATAGCAGTAATCTTTCACGAATAAAGAACAGCAGCAGCAATAGTAGTGTTGAGGTACTCGAAATAATCAACAAGAGCAAAAACCTCATCTTAGCATCCCAATGAAATGCACACAAGCTGGGACTGCTGTGTTAATCAGTTACACAACTGGCACTGTTCAGAGTAAACACATGGGAGCCTGTGAACATAGATGAAACCAGCACCACAATGCCAAGTATACGTTGCAATTAAAAGTAATGGAATTTAGCATATGGATCCACTCAGCATGAAGATAAATAGTTTTTGGAAAGAAATATCTAGTCTGGTATTTTTCCTTGATCAACATAAAAAAAAATCCATATGACCCTTTTAGGTATTTACAGCTGCAATTCTATGTATACTTTCCTGAGGGTAAACCCATTGAATTCATTTGAATTTATTTCGGAGTAGACAATTGCACTGGATTGCAATTAGTGATACTTCGGCTGCTGTCACACTGCAGAAATAATGCAGTTAGATGCTGCTTTAACAATCATGGCTCCATCCTATGGAATCCTGGGATTTGTAGTTTGTTGCACCAGAGCTCTCTGACAGAGGCTTCATCTGCACTGCAGAAATAATCCAGTTTGACACCACTTTAACTGACATGGTTCAATACTATGGAATTCTGGGATTTCAAGTTTTGTGAAATATTTAGCCTTCTCTGTCAGAAAGCAATGGTGCTACAACAAACTGCAAATCCCAGGATTCCATAGCATTGAGCCATGGCTGTTAAAGCAGTGTGGCAGCAGCCCTAGACCTCTGGATCAGTCAATGAATCCCAACTGTCACTGCCTTTAAGTGATTTCAGAGCCATTTTTTGCTAAATTTGCAGGAGATTGACAGATTCTTTCTTGTATCCTCTAGCTTTTTCCTATATAGAAGTGCCTTTCTGTGCTAAATCTGTAACGTGGTAACAGAGTGGGCCTCATTCTTCCTTTAGTAAGGTGGGCACTGGTCAAATAAATGTGTTTGCTTTGGCAATGTTCTGGTCTGCATTGCTGCTCAAAGGGAGACCAGGCTGAGTCTGAATATTGCTGTTATTAGTGAAGTCATATCCTGATTATATTTCAATTAAAGCTTAATCAAATGGGTGAGGGACAGCGTACATGCTCTGCCTTGTAAAAACTATCTCATAGAGCTTAACAAAACTGCTTCTTATTTTTCCTTCAGAAAACATTATTTTAAATCATCATTTTACTGATTCCTGATATATTTTACTTGACTTGCAATCTAATTGTTATATCAAGATACCAGAGGATAACAGGAACAAAAATGCTTGCATTCAGTCTGTACTGATGAATCAGAGGTTTCTCCCCCACAACATTAGGATTATTAACCACACTGCACATGTTTCCAGCCACTAAAGAGACATTTCCTGGCATCCATATTGATTTATCACTAGTGATACTTTGAGCAGTTTTGGCGAAGCTGTTCACAAACAATGAGATCAAACACAGAAACAGACAGTTCTTATCCTCTGTTCGGTTGTTTGGTCTGCACAGTAGACACTGTGCATGTTTAACAGCTGTTTCTTGACTTCTCCCCTGCACTGGCTATGCCTTTATCACTATGTGGAAGAGTGACAGAACCACAGTGGCATCACCCTTTGAGACTCACATGTTTCCAGAAACATGCCTGAAATTGTATATATATGTATGTGTGCCTCTGTGTGTGGGGGGGTGTGTTGTTTGTGTATTAGGGACTTCTCTACATTTATGCAGAGGGAATGCTTGACAACAAGACAGGAAAGCAAGGAGAATATTGCTGTCAAGAGACTTGAAATTTCAGGAAACAACTGTGTGACAACTATGTTCTCCTTTTTCTCAGATGCAGAGTCTGAGATGTAGAGGCTTGTAACCTCTTTATTCAACTCCACTCAGGACTGCTCTTGTAGAAATACAGGTTCCTTTTACACTATGCCATTACAGCTCCATATTCCACTTTTGCTGCCAGGGCTGTATCCTATGAAGTCCTGGGATTTGTAGTTTCATGAAATGTTTAGATTTTTTCCCAGATTTAACAAGACACAGCCATGCCAGTTAAAATGGATCCATTGTGCTATAATTGGGTACTGTACTGTGAAAGGACTCTAGGGTCCATAACAAAGAAACATTGCAACAATACTGGGCTCTCGGTTGTTTGCCAGTGAATTTTCAGGCAAATCTCAGGGTCCTGTTTTTGACTTTTACAGGCCAATACATCGGAAGAAAGTCCTACTCAATTTTTGGGTGACTGTAGCACTGCAGCTTTACAATGCAATTGCATACATATCTACTGAAAAATAAGTTGCATTCACTTCAGTAGAGCTTACTCCCAAGTAAGTGAGTAATGAATTGCAACACTGATGACCTAAGAGAATGGTGAGTATCATGCAGTATTCCTCACCTTTGGCTATGCAGGGTAAGGCTGCTGGAGTGTGCTGTCCAACAACATCTGGGAGATTATCGGATGGGGACAAAAATAGCATCCCTGTCTTGCTATCTCCTCTCCCGCCCTGCTCCTGGCATGAGAACGAAACTTTCAGACGCCTACCTTTGCCACGTCCTCCCCTCTCCCCGGCAGCCCAAGAGTGAATGCAGCTCTCATGGAGCTGCATTAACTTCCTTGTTGAATCCTGGGTTGTTCTCGTGAGAGGACAAGCACGTGGGAAATTCAGAAGTAAAAAATAATAATTTTTTTTTTAAATAAAACCAAGCACCTAAACATACTCCAAAGTTTACAAGTAACACAGGGAGGGTACAAAAAAGTGTGTTACTTACCTGGATCTCCCAATCGCATCCAGAAATGTTTGGCATGGATCTCCCACTGATGCTGGCATCACGCCAGCATAACGGGGTACCTTTTCACTCACCCATCATTTGTCATAGAAACAGAATGGATGATATATTCATGGCTTAGCCCGTGAATAGAAAGGAGTGATGGTGGAACAGAAGGAGAATGGGAGCGTGACAACTCGGGGACGATGTCATCTGAAATTCAAGCCCTTTCATGATCTCCTGGCATCACTGTCACACTATATTAAGAGCATCTGATAATCTCCCTGGGAATCCACACAATTTCCACCTCAGTCTTTAAAAAAACCTGTGATGCCAATATAGCCTGACCTCAATACCATCAACAATACTAGAATGGATTATATAGGAGTCTGTCTTGATGACAGTGGAGAGATTAGTAGGATCCAGCATGGGTTTGTCAAGAACAAATCCTGCCAAATTAATCTTATATCATACATTGCACATGAGCCAGCAGTGTGATGCTGCAGCAAAGAAGATGAATGCTATCTTATCTGCATCAATAGAAGCATAGTTTCCAAATCAAAGGAAGTAGCAGTCCCACTATATTCTGCACTGGTCAGGCCTCATCTGGAGTACTGAATTTAGTTCTGCACACCTCATATTAAGAATATAGACAAGATGGAATCTGTTCAGAGGAGGGCAATGAAGATGACAAGAGGTGTGGGGAACAAAACATATGAGGAGAGGTTGAAGGAGCTGGGCATGTTCAGCCTGATGAAAAGAAGATTGACAAGTGACATGATCATACTCTTTAAATACCTCAAGGGCTGCCACAAAGAGAAGGGTGCAGGCGTGTTCTCTGCTGCCTCAGAGGGTAGAACTAGGGTAGAACTAGGTTAAAGACGGATCTCTTTTGGCAGGCCTTTCCTAATTAGATCCCAGCCTCAAGGGGTCCTGGCCTCTTTTAGTCCGCTGGCTATTTATTGTATTTATTGTTTTTAAAGGTGATTTTAGATAGTTGCTTTTAATTTATATGTGTTTAATATTTTTTTATGGGGGAGGGTGGGGGTGGGGGTGTTTAGGGATTTTTATATGTATTCTATTTTAATTTTTGTAAGCCACCCCGATTATTTTAACAGAGGGGTGGGGTATACATTATTATTATTATTATTATTATTATTATTAATGGTTTTAGGTTGCAGGAGGGTAGATTTTGATTGAACATCAGAAGGAACTTCTTGACAGTGAGAATAGTCTGGCAAAGGAGCCAGTTGCCTAGAGACATGGTAGAGTCTCCTTCTCCAAACATCTTCAAAAAAGATGCTGGACAGCTACTTGCTGGGGATACTTTATCTGAAGAGCCTGCATTGAGCAGGGAGTTGGACTAGATGACCCATGAGAGTCATTCCAACTCTATGGGGTCGTTTACATGGGCAAATCTTCCTCTAAATATACTGCTAAGATAGCTCATAGTTCCCACGGATCGCAGCACAGCATTGCCTCATTCAGAAGGGGGGAAGGTAAAATACCCAAATATAGCGTGCCAGGGGATGTCGCTACTTTTGCCGGCATATTTGCAATGTAGCACTTTATTGGCAGTGTAAACTAAGGGCTGTATCAGATCTGCATTGTGATTGGTTTCTGTGATGTAAGGGGTGGGCTTAAAAGAGAGGGACTGCATTCAGTAGCATCAGGAAACTTTGAAAAATCCTCTCTGCTATTTTGCAGAAGATCTGCCAAGAAAAAGGATTCCAAAGACTTTTCAGTCATAAAGTTCCCATCTGTCAGCTCTGCTTGTGGGAGGGAGGGAGAGAGAGAGAGAGAGCACGAGCGAGAGAGAGGGGGGGCTGAGGGACGGAGAGTCAAAAATCCTCTGCTATTTTGCAAGTCTGTGAACCCTGACTAAACAAATCGTGCTGGAAAAACTTGTGATAGGTTCACCTTAGGATCCACGGCATGGCAACAAGGTCTTTTAGCTGAGAGATTACTGTCCCTCTGCTTCACGGAGTGAGTTCATTTACAGGCAGATTTACAGAGACACAGAGACAGAGAGCCACTTCTTTGATCTTCCCCCCTGCTATTTGGGCAGTCTGTGAGTCTGTCTATGCCCTTCCCCATACAGCCTTTGTCTGCTTGGGAGGCCACGTCCCCCACACTTTTTCAAGTCTGAACGTAAAGCCGGCATAATTAGAAAAAAAACCTGACTGGCACAGCTGCGGAAAAGAATTAAAACGCAAGTTGCCGCAATAAATCTGCTGTGTAAACCAGCCCCTAGTCTCTGGAGCAACAGAAAACAAGCTTGCTCCATCCTCAGTATGACATCCCTTCAAATATTTAAACATGGCTATCATGTCAACTTTCAACATTCTCTTCTCCAGACTAAACTCCTCCCCCCGCAAAAAAAGCTGCTCCTCATAGGGCATGGCTTCCAGACCTCCCACCATCCTGGTCGCCTTCCTCTGCACACATTCCAGCTTCTCAATATCCTTCCTGAATTGTGCTGCCAAGAACTGGACATAGTATTCCAGGTGAGGCCTGACCAAAGCAGAACAGAGTGGCATTATTACTTCCCTCGATCTAGACACTATACTCCTATTAATGCAGCCTAGAATTGCATTGGCTTTTTTAGCTGCTGCATCACACTGCTTACTCAAGTTCAGCTTGTGGTCCACTAAGACTCCTAGATCCTTTCATATGTACTGCCATCAAGCCAGGAGCCACCCATCCTATATTTATGCATTTCATTTTTACTACCCAAGTGTAGTATCCTACATTTCTCCCTGTTGAAATTCATTTTGTTAGTTTTGGCTCAGCTTTCTAATCTGTTCAGGTCATTTTGGATTCTGATCCTGTTCTCTGGGATATTAGCCCTCTATTCCCTTATCCAAGTCATTAACAGAGATGTTGAATAGCACTGGGCCCAGGACAAAACCCTGTGGAACCCCACTAGTCACTTCTTTCCAGGATGAAGAGGAGCCATTTTCTTACTGTCTTCCACTTTGCCAAGCATTCGGTGACTTTTCTAATGAGTCCAATCATCTCACAATGCCTCCGAAGTACAATAGCTTCATTTTAATCACTTTGGCTTCTAGGCAGAGTTTCAGGGTTGATTTACTCTTTGACCCTTTTATTTCTTTTTTGTTTTGTTTTTGTTGTTTTTTGGCAGTCCATGATAACCATAGGATTCCATCCAGTACTGCATTTCAAAGGGAGTTGATTCTCTTCCTATCAGCTTTCATCACCATACAGCTTTTACAACCAAACATAGAAATCTGAAATACTATGGCATGGATGCTCCTGATTTTGGTATTCAATTATATATCTTTTACATTCAAGGATTTACACCTCATTTGGGCAGCTGATGTGGGTTGGCATGAATTCAGGAATCAGTTAATTTATTATGAAAGTATTTTTATTGCTAGGAAGGGGAGGAGGTGTCTGTGGAATGTTCTGCTTTTAGAGTCCAAGTACTCGATTTGTGTTCAGTCTTAACTAGCCTTTCTACAGTATTTTGATTTTAGGAAAAAGGGCAGGAGACACCTTTTGCTGCTCCAGAATCTGGTGATGGTCCTGCCTGCCAAGCTAACATGAGTGGAACTTTTAGAACAGCAATAAAGACTGTCCTCCTCTGACATGTTTTTGAGATCAAGCAACCAGTTAAAATATTTTCCATCTGGCACTTAGTTTAGATCTGAAACTTCACTTTAGAGTCATATGTTCCCAACTGCTTTTTAAATTAAAGCTTACATGTTTTTTAAATGGTTATACTCATGTTTTTAGATAACCGAGAGCCGGCATGGTGTAGTGGTTTGAGTGTTGGGCCAGGATGCTGGGAGAGCAGGGTTCGCATCCCCACTCAGCCAGGGAAATCTACAGGGTGACCTTAGCCAAGTCACAATCTCTCAGCCTCAGAGGAAGGCAAGGGCAAGCCTCTTCTGAACATGCTCTGCCAAGAAAACCCTGTGATGGGCTTGCTTTAGGGTCGCCATACATCAGAAATGACTTGAAGGCACCCACCAAAGTACCTATGCTGTATTGATAAACTTTCAGAAGACACAAAAGTGGGTATATCTTTAAAAATAAATTAAACACTATCTAGAGCTTGAGATTAAATGCATTAAAAATAACATTGTTACTCGTTACATTTTTAAGTGGTTGGCAGCAAAGTTGTTACTTTGACAAACAATGTTGACGTTATTGTTTACACATTACTTCAAAATGTAATTTTAGGGTGTCGTTTGGGATATATTTGGGGCATGTTTTGTATTCTAAGTAGCTAATTACCACCAGGATAATAATTTTAAAAGTAACTATTTACTTTATTGATCATTCAAAATTAATTGGAAAGTTAGTAACAATCAATGGGTTGCTTTAAATGAACTCATGCTAATAGCATTTACATTAGCATTTTCAATTTTTTTAAGCTGGATTGGTAACAGTGCCTTCCAATTGTCTGTAAAAAAAGAGTAAACAAAATATGATAATTCCAGACTGAATGGCAGAATGGAAGCCAAAGAAGACCCTTTTGCACATTTATCTGAGTGAAAGCCCCACTGAACAGAGTGAGGCGTACCTCTAAGGAAACCTGCAAATTTGGGAACATCAGAAATTTTTTAAAAGGAGAAACAGTTGCTTTTTAAAAGAATATTCCAAAAATTGGCTATTGTTTTGTTTTGCTAGGAGCAAATAGCAATTCTCAGCTGTTTCAGCAGAAAATGTAGTGATACCTTTGCCTTACTGTCCTCTCCCCAGCTTTCCACACCCAGTAATCAACTGAACATGACTCCTCTTCTACCAGCTACACTCAGTTCACCAGTCTGTTGTGAAAGAATCTCCATTTGGCTGCAGAGACAGAGAAGTGGTTAAGACTATGAAATCCTGTTTTAAAGCTTTCTACCAGCTGAAAAAACAAACTACCAGACTTTTTACAGCTTAACAAAAATGCAGTGTTTAATAATTGATTCAGTATTGCTAACACAAGTCCTTCTTGATACTCTTTGACTCGTGACAGGGTTTAGAATTGTGGGGTTTTTTTGCTGATCAAACAAGTACCAGCACATCCAAGAAGGACATGTTCAATCTGAGTATCAGGTCCCTGCTCTTCTTTCCCTTCTATTTGAATTCAACAGTCTTGCCAAAAGCACATTGTGACCATTATAATTGTGTTATCAACTGATACATCTGACTTCTGTATAGATTATTATCATCAGGCTGCATGTCAAAAAGAACCATGAGGATTAGGACTACCCAATAAAATCCAAAGCTGAATGAAGAATTAAATTGTAAACTCCCAGGGCTCATGTACATGAGCCAGTAAATGCCAGCTTCCCGCCAGAGTATCCTAGTTGTGAATCAGGACTGTTGTTCTCCTGTTCCCTCCACAGAATGGGAGGAAGTCCTGACAGGGATGCTGGCCCATTGCTGCTGCAGCCTGCTGCTGCCATTTCCCTCACTGTCAGGGCCGGTTTAAGGAATTTTGGGGGGCCCTGCAATGCTTTATTTTGGGGGCCCCATATGTTTATCTCAGGTCAATGTAACCTAACCTATTCACCGTACAGGATGTTCAGATTATAGTAGGACCCCTGTATCCATGGATTCATTATCCATGGGACACAAAACAGCACACCTACCATAGAGTCTTCCTAGAAAATGTGTCTTCCCTAGTCCTTTTCTAGGCCCTCCAAGGCAACTCTATGGTATTTTAAACCAGAAGTCCCAGTACTTTCAATGGCATTCACTATTATTCATGGTTTTCAGAATCCACGCCCCCACCCCCGAATCAATCCCCAGTGGATAAGAGGGGCCTACTATATTACATAATTTGCCACCAATAATTTAGTTTAAAAACTATATTATAGGCACTAACATAATATTTTTTTTATTAGCAATTAATGTAATGGTGTAGATTTCCTCAAAGAAAATAAAGAGTAGACTACAAGCTAAACATGGGTTAGCAGTGTGATGCAGCAGCAAAAAATGCCAGTGCGTTCTAGGCTGCATTAATAGGAGTAGAGTATAGACCAAGGAAAGTAATAGTATCACTCCATTCTGCTTTGGTCAGACCTCACCTGGAATACCGTTTCCAATTCTGGGCACAACAATTCAAGAAAGATACTGAGAGGGATGGTGAGAGGTCTGGAAGCCATTACGCCCTATGAGGAACGGCTTAGGGAGCTGGCCATGTTTAGCCTGGAGAAGAGAAGGTTGAGAGGTGACATGGTAGCCATGTTTAAGTATTTGAAGGGATGTCATACTGAGGAAGGAGCAAGCTTGTTTTCTGCTGCTCCAGAAACTAGAACACGGAGCCATGGTTCAAACTACAGGAAAAGAGATTCCACCTGAATATTGGGAAGAACCTCCTGACAGTAAGAGCTGTTTGGAAGTGGAATACACTGCCTTGGAGTGTGGTGGAGTCTCCTTCTGTGGGTTTTTTTAAACATAGGTTGGATGACCATCTGTCAGGAATGCTTGGATTGTGTGTTCCTGCAGGGCAGAAGCCGATCGGATGGGATCGCTGTTGGGGTCCCTTCCAGCCCTATGATTCTATGATTCTAGGCTGCATTTAGAGCCTGGGAAAGTTACTCTTGGATTACACCTCCCAGAATCCTCCTGCCAGCACCCTTCTCAAGGTCTGGTTGCATTGTTCCTTTTCCAGCATTCTCTAGCCCAGTGGTTCTTAACTTGGGGTCCACAATGTCCTCACAGGAGGTCCTCAAAGGCTTGAAGACTGCTTGGCCCACCTCCTCCCTGTAGTGGAGCAGCCACATTACAGGAACCAAGGCAAAGGCTGGCTGGCTCGGCCTGCACATTGCCATTTAATCCACTCCAGCCACAAACTTGCAGGAAGAAGCAAGAGTGCCTCTGAGGGAAAGTTTAATGAATGGTGTAATTGTATTGTTGTTGTTGTTAGCTATTATTATTAGCTATTATTATTAGGGTTTTAAATCTTGAGTTAAGTCTTGGGGCAACAAAAGATATTTAAAGGGGGTCCTGATAAAGAAAAGGTTAAGAACCACTGCTGTAGGCCAATGCCTCTCACCTAACACTAATGGGATACTGGTGTTTTAGTGACAACAATAAAACCATTGTTCCCAGTAATATTACTCCAAATTTTAATTTATGTTCTTTATATTCTTCTGTTAAAAGAGCTAGAGTGATGTAGAAGTTTCAGCATTGCCCTATGACTGTGGAGACCAGGGTTTGAATCCTTACTCAACCATGAATACCCACTGGCTGACCTTGGGCAAGTCACACTCTCTCAGCCTCAAAGGAAGTCAAAGCCAGACCCCCTTTGAACAAACCTTCCCTAGAAAACCCCAGAGTAGGTTGGCCTTACTCAGAAATGACTTGAAGGCACATAGACAAACACACACAAATGTCTTTTGCAGGCTGAACTCAGTTGGCAGCAAGGGGAGGAAGCTGAAGAAGACCAAGGGGGAAAGGGAAGGGAGAGGAGAGGAACCAAGACATGTTAAAAGCAGCTGGAAAGATGGGCTGGAGGGGATCTATGTGCAAGGAAGGAAAGGGAAGAAAGAAAGAAAGAAAGAAAGAAAGAAAGAAAGAAAGAAAGAGGCCCTTTCTGAGGGAGACAACCCTCAAATTCCCTGTCTCTCTCTCTCACACACACACTCACCCTCTCTGACGTGCCTCTCCCTCCAGCTTCTGACACGGAGGTCTGCTGTTTCTTTTTCTCTTTCTCTTTAGTTTTGGAGAGGCTGTTTGTTGTTGTTGTTGTTGTTGTTGTTGTTTTTAAAAATGCCAGGTTTTTGGAGGAAGAGGGTAAGAGGGGCTCCTCCCAGCTGTCTCCTGGTTGTCTTTGTCAGATTAAGGAGGCCAACACGGAGCCCTCTCTTGACCTCGGGGTCCCCTCTTGACCTTGGGGGCCCCTGCCAATGCTGATTTGGCAGACAGGTTAAACCGGCCCTGCTCACTGTCTTGGAAGGCAGGAAGGGGGTCTGCAACATGTGACCAAGGCCCCCTGCTTGGTCACACGCTGCAGGACTCCTTTCTGCCTTCTGGGAGAGCCAGGGAGACTAGCAGCAGCAGCAGCAGCAAGGGATGCCCCCAACCTATTTCCTTCTGGCATAAGTGGATTTAAACAAGTATTATTTTAGAATGCTTTAACAGGCCCTATGACACCTTTTCCCCTCTCAGTTCTGTATCTGCCCTGGGGTGGTGAGGACTGCCCAGGGGTAGAATGGGGCAAATGTCCTCTGTCATATGGACTACATGGGCATCTGAGACAGGGGCATCTAGACAAGCCCCCAGTTCCAGATTGCCCTTGATTTGTGAAGTCAAACGCTTTCATGGCTGGCACCCATAGGTTTTTTTGTGGGGTTTTTCCAGGTTGTGAGGCCGTGTTCTATAAGAGTTTATTCCTACAGGAATAAACTCTTCTAGAATACGGCCTCACAACCTGGAAAAAAACCCACAAAACCCCCCCTGTGCTCTTGATTTGTTTGCTGCCTTAACACATAATGCTGAATCACTGCATTTTTTCAAACAAAAGATGCTGAAGCTCTGGCCTTCCCATAGTCCCCAGCATTTCACAGATGACATCCAAGGCACCTATAGCCAAGCAACATCAGAGGTTGGTCAATAGGACAAAAATTATTAATGAGGAAGATCAGACAAACTAGGAGAGGCTGAAGCAGTTTGCTTTTACATAAATTTACAGGGAAGTGCAAGATTCCACCCCATCTCTCCCCCTCCTCACTGAGTTTTCACGTCCAGGGGTGAGCTCTGTTCCATGTAAGCAACACACTACCACAGAATATATTTAAAGTGGGAGGAATAGGCCACAACTTTTACTGATTACAGCTGTAGATAGGGGTTGGTGCACTCATGGTCTGGCTCTAGGCACAGATCAACCCATCTGTTGATCGATGAGCCTGCTCCTCCAGCCCCACTGCCAACCTTTGGGATGACAGGAAAGGATACACCTGGGTTGGTGCCCCAGTATGGTCCCCCTGACATCTGAGGGTGCAGGAACGGTGTCTGCCCTTGAGCTGGGCAGGACCATAGCTGCCACCCCCCCCCCCCACAGTCCCTTAAGTGGACCCTGATACTTTATTAATGCTGGAAGACACTGGTAATCCATATCCCAGATCCAGGACCCATGCAGGTCTCCCCCTAAATATTGTGATACTAACATAGCTTGCAACATACCACAAAGCTAAATTATATACAACTTAAAATATGAAACCAAGGTAGAGTGGGTGGGACAATGCTCACCTATCCTCTGCTGCATTTGTGGGCAGGCTGGATCTTATATACTCCCCCACCTGAGCAGAGGCAAGACTGCAAGCAGCTCACTTTGGTCCTGCCTACCAGCCAATGAATTCAAACCAGGTTTGAACCCGCTGGCTGACAGTTCCTGCCCTTCCCACAAGCTGTGCAGGACCGTGGGAAGAGGAAAGCACACAGTAGCCATGTGGGGAACCCCGAGCACTACACTCCTGCCCCAGACTGCAAAGCTGCCACCTAAGTCGGACAGCCCATTAATGGAGTTCAAACTACTTTTGCACTTTGAACTCAGTTTGCAGATTTGTTTTGTGGGGAGGGTGGAGGAAGAGGCATTGCCTGGTTCATTGTTGTGATTTTAGTCAGAGCTTGACATGTTGAAACCAGTTTTTCACAGCCGGCCTAGAAGCTATGTTCTCACTGGTTAAGGTTCATTCTTAAAGCTGCAAGTAGAAAAGCTGGCAACTCTGACCAAAGGCTGAGTGAGTGTTCACCTTCATGTGTCTCAGAAGCCTTCTGAGTGTCAACATAAGCCATTTGTTTTTGAGTTATCAAAGCAAAGACAGTGTGAGCTTATATCCCTCAACATCAACTGCTGTTAAAACATGACACAAAGATTTCCTCTTTCTTGTTGAGCTGCCTCCCAGGAAGAAGGGTAGAAATGATCCTGAGTTTATTTTGCCTAAAATTAAAATATTTGAGTTGAATTCGGTGCTCTCCAGCATACCAGAAAGTAAACATTTGTCAACGTAAAAGCAAAGTCATTCTCCCTTCCCCTTGTTAAACGTTACCACACGTTTCCTGTTAAACAAGAGAGATATGTTGCACCTTGACAGCACCATTAACCAGAAATATGCTGCCACCTTAAGGGGATCATTTATGTGGCCTGAAAGCATTCTCTTCCCTTGGATTTAGAGTGGATATCCATCAGTGATACTGCAGTAAAATGAGACAACCATGCACTTCAAAGGAGGTATTAAGAAGAAACAGTTTGATTTTAATCTTTTAAAGCAGGAGGCTTGAACCACCTGAAGGAAATACAGCATGGTCCCAAATGCTTTGTAATTCCTTCCTAAAACTGTTTGGAGATTTACGGTTGTCATAACCCCCTGACATTTCAGTCTTACCCAGCCCACTTGGAATTAGGTACAGCTGCCTTGAACATGTTTTCCCTGCTTAATTTTATTTATTTATTTTATTTATAAAAGTATTTATTAGTCACCTACTAGATACACCTCTAGAGGGTGCTGGAACTTTAACATACAAGCATGATTGAACTGGGTTGAATTTCAACTTTCTTTCTTTCTTGTAGTCAATCTTGTGAGCTGCCCTGAGTTCCAGTGTTGAGGCAAAGGAAATATATAAAAATGAATGAAGGAAGGAACATACCCATTCAGAGATTACACTACAAAGAATTTACCCTTTTGTTCCCTCCTAAATACACAAATGAAAAACCCACTACCTTATTCAAAGTGAAAAGGGCCTACACCTCAGCCCTGGCAACTGCATGTCCTCTCCAGCTCTCTTCCTCTCCTTCTGAACTCAACCAGCACATATAGCCCCTTCCTTAGGGTTTCCCCACCCACTGGATCAAACCTATACTCATGGGGTTACACAGTCACAAAGGAAAACATGCTAAATGCAAAACACACAGGTGAGTATAGTCATAGCCTATGACAAACAAACATCTCTCATAATTGAAAACACACTAAACATATTGTCTAGTTTATCTGTCGCATGAGTTCTTGCGAAGGGTAGCAAGAAGAGACTGTTATTCTGGGCAGGGGTAGGATGTATAAAGTTTTTGACCAGGGCAACTTGATTTTACCTTAAACATTGTAGGTCTGTTCCTTTTATTTTCTTTTTTAAAAAACAACAACAACAACAAATGAGAAATGCATCCTATGCACATATAAGGGAAAATATAAAGGAGGAGAATTGCAGTTGAAGAGAAAAAGATTGAACACTGGGATGTAACCAATGTTAGCATAAGCAAAGGTGATGTTTATGAAAAGAGATTCCTTTCCCCTCCTGTGCTCTCCAGAAAAGTGTTTCTTGGGGCCTGGGGACCCCTCAGCAAAAGCTTGGGACATGCTGGAGAATAGCAGTGCTATGCCTAATCTAGAATTATTGCAATGATATTTAATGTATATCCTCACAGTATTCACCACTTGTTGGATAAAATATATCCATTAACCAATCATTTTTGCATTTCTGTTGTTGCCTTCAAGTTGTTTCTGACTTTGGTGACCCTAAGGCAAACCAATCACAGTGTTTTCTGTATTAAGGCAGTATCTTATTGAAACTTTTGGGCAGTGGCTGCACCCTGTCACTGCAGTTACCATTCTCTTTCAAATTCAGCAGCAATTGCAGTGGTTCTGTGGTGCAGGACAATACTAAAGCATCTTCCTACAGAATAGAGATTTGTAAGACCAAAGAACAAAATGCTTTGTGGGAAAAGAAACAATAGAAGGGCAGAAGCTAAGTAGAGGGAAACCAGCACAATTTTTCTGCCCAAATTGGCAGCATGGTTTGCAATGATGGCTGATTTGCTGGCAATGGAGGAGCACAAAAATTGGGTTCAGGGGCCACACATGGTCTGTGCGTGGTGTTCTTTCAGGAAGGAAAGATAAAGGCTAAGAAGTGCTTCCAAAGCTACTAATGCTAAATATGTAAAACCAAAGGCCAAACTCTGCAGTCAACAGAGGTTTTAAAACAAATTAAATAGCCACCCCCCAAGGGTGCTTTAGCAGTGGATTTCTACAATGGGAGGGGGCTGCACGAAGTGGATCTTGGGATCCTTTGCAAGGATCTCAGAACTAATTTTAAGGCTGCGGGGGAGAAACCTTAAGACTGGCAGGCAGTTCATTATTAATGTTGCATATTTGAATGTATGTTTTTACAAAATAGTAAAAGTACAGAGTAGAGTGAATAATAAAAATGAGTAGCACCTGGCATACCATACGCCATTAAAAAACTCCCCCCAAAATGCCCAGTAGACTTCACACCCCATTGCCTGGGTTCTGTCGCAGTGGCAGCAGTGGCATCTTGCCACTGCCAGTTCACTACTTGGGTTCTGTTGCAGCACCATAAAAAATAAATAAATAAAAAATACCCGTTGACTGCCAGGGTTCTGGCGCAGTGGCAGAAGCAGTATCCCACCACCACAGCTGTTGCCAGTTGACTGCCTGGGCCCCATTGCAGCAAGAATAGAAATGATATTACTGTGTAGACTTAAATCATAAGTGGGAATTGTGCAGCCCTGAGACATTGGTGAATTGGAAAGGCCTGCAGCATTAGTAACTATAGCCAACAGTGTAGCATACTGTTTGGTCGCTCCCACTATGCAGATTGGCCATGAGTGATAGGAGTGGATTGTGAAGTGGAGAGGGAATTTGCATGTGGGTGGTGATTTGCATGTAGGTGGTGATTGGCTGAGGGAGTGACAGAAGTGGCCAATCAGCACACTAAAAGGGGCAACATAGTTAAACCCATTGTACATAACTAAGAGGCAACATACCTACATACCTAAGGCCATTGTGCATACCTAAGAGTTTTATATATGTAGATGCCACCAAATAAAGCAGTTAGCAAAGTGGCTACTGGAAGGACAATGACAAAATAGAAAATAAAATAAAAATTGTTTAAAGAATAAAACTGATATAGCAAGGAAAATAAAATTGATATATAAGAGCCTATTAAGTGAATGCAAAGATTGCTACAAATTAGAACAACTTCTGACTGGTGCTTCTTCAGGGGTTTCAACTAGATAGGAATCTTGGTGGTCCTGACCCTTGGTGTCTGATCTTTTCAGCAGGGCCCAGCCCCCGCTGCTTAGCCTGGTGTGTGTGTGTGTGTGTCAAGTTCCCGACTCCACCCCCCGATTCCAAAGTCCATTATCTCTTAAGACTGTACAAGTCTTGTTCTCATATTGTTCTGTTGCTCTGTTGGCAAAGCAGATACTGGTATTTCTGTTTCTCTCCAAGTTTGTGTAGGTGTTCAAGAGGTGCATTTGTATATGCCACAGGCTTCCCTAATGTATAGTCATGTTAAATAGCATTAACATCTCAAGCTGTGTCAGCCTCTGAAAAATATGTTTCTCTTTATCAAAGGAGAGAGAATTTGCTGTGAAGAAGGACCCTGTATATCATGGCACAGTGCGGAATACTCATGCAATTCAGTTTTGAATTTACTCCCTACAACACTCCAAACACATGTTTTGTATTAGGTGCGTGTGATTGCCATAGCTGCCAAATTTCATTAAAATCCACACTGGATTATTTGAACCAATGGCGTCTAAATGCCCAAATTATAATGTCAAGTGTGAAATCCTGATGGGGGAAAAATATACTATGGAGGCAGGGGAGATGTAAAACTGAATATATGCAAGAAATTGTTCCTGAATTATGGGTTGTTTTTTTTAATTAAAAGTAATAAAATATTAAGTGTAAAGATTTGGACCAGTTGTGACCAGTCAGACGTCTCCTATGTTTATTAGGTTCCATCTACTGCCTGCAGTAATTGGCTGTGTACCAAAGATTTCAGATCTGCATTATGTAATGTATCCGACTAATATTTTCCAAGGATACATTAGAAGGGAAATCTGCTTTCCCCTTCACCATTGAATCTTTTTCAAAGGCAACATGGGGAAGGGATTGCTCTTTTGGTCAACTTTGTTGATTGCTAGTTGCTCAGGTTTAAAAGGCCAAGCTTCTAAATGTGCTGTATTTCAGGCAGATGGGAAGGGTTGAATTTCAATCCAATTCAATTATTCTTGTATGTTGAAGTTCCAGCACCCTCTAGAGGTGCATCTTATAGTGTCTCAGCATGGAAGCCTAGTGTCAAAAAAAATATGAAAATGCAATATGAAATATTTCAAAAATATGAAATTTTTTGAAAATGCAAATGTCAGAACATTTATTTTTGAGACAATTGCCACAATCCCCAGCTAACATGGGAAAAGTAGCTATATTCTGGGAATACTACCAAAATTATTGGACTTTATCAAGACGCATGAAATACGGTGTCATAACAACGCCAAATAAACACAAAAGGGTGCGCATACCACACAACGTCACTCTTTCTCATTTATGTCCTAGCCAAAACCATACTTTTTAATTGATGGCTGAAGCCATCAATTGATCCCCAGTGGTGCTTTAGTGCCACCTTGCATCATTGACACATGTGAAATCTCACGTCATTGTACTCACGTGAATGCAGCATGAATGGCTGGTCTGGCACGAATACTCCTAGGCGAGATCACATAATGACCCTTCCCGGGTTACTTGGGACTTTTACAGTGTGTTCCTGTGCTTTGTGTAACTTTTTCTGTGTTCTTTTTGTTTGTTTATTTTTAATTTCGCACATGAGATCTTCTTGCGAGAATCCATGGGGTTTTTAATGAAGAAGTGAACGGAGCTCTGTCCACTTCCTCTTTCATTGCCAGAGAATCCTTTGCTGGGAGAGAAGATAAGTCAGGGGGCATTCTTTTGCTAGCATAAAAATGGATTTTTTTAAGGGGCTCATTTGATAAAGTCCATTGATTAATTAGAAGTATTTACATGCCTATGCACTAGAACAGTTTATGGAGTTGGAAAGGCAGGTGTTTGCAACAATGTGAACTGCCTACATGGCCAAAAGAGCCCCTCTAAACTCTGCATGACCCCCTAGCCAGCTGGCTGTTGTGAGTGATTTACTTGTGATTTTAAATCTGATGCCCCCAATTTTTTCTAATCCCCCCCCAGGGTGCGTACAAGCAACACTTGGTATTTACAAGTAAAGAAATAAAAAAGAGTAAAAATCACCATTTGATCGACTTACCGGACCCCTGCTTAGCCGAAAATCCAACATGGTGGCTGCAGCCGCTTTCCCTCTTTGCTAGCCCTGCCCCCTGTGCTCATCCAGCCAATCAGATTGCACTGCCTGTTCATATCTGTGCAAACATGAGTGTTCAAATGGTTACACATTCGGAAGTTGTACAGAGCTTTTCAGAAAATCCATACGAAGCCAAATGCAGCACACATGAACTTTGCGGTGGATTTGGCTATCCCCCTTCTGAATGGCCGTTTGAATGGATTGCAGATCTTTTGCATCGCATACATATTATTTTGACCATATAGACAGAACCAAAGATAATTTAGGCAGTAATCCTGTATACCAGAGCTGCATAACCAGTGATTCTGGAACTGTATTCACACACACACCACTTCACTTCAAGGCCTTAAGTTCAGTCTGCCATTGGTACCCTGAGCCTGTCACCCCAACAAATCCATCTACTGATTTCCTGCTGATTTTTAAAAAAATGCTCTTTGCTGCTGTAAGTGTCTACATCCCCTCTCCCAGCAATCAGCAAACAGAATGCTTTTTCCAGAGAAGAGTGTCATACTTGGACCAACTACTTTACAGTCGTATAAGGACTTTATCAGACAAACCTCCAAAAACATCTCTTTAGCACTATATTTTGCAGTGTAATTGTCCCTGGCAACATAACCCCTTTTTACCATACATAGCTGTAATTGTGTTTAAAAGCAGCCCCAACATTACTGGAGCACAAATGCTAGCACTGTATACGTCCATATTTGTGATCTTGCCGGTTCTCAAGGGAAGACATGAGCACGGTAAAATTTTTAAAAACAGCAACATCAAAAGAGAAAACATACACACAAGCACAGAAACACACTCACAAACTCCCAAGTAAACTGGGGATGTTCATAAAAAGAGCGTCCCATTCCTGGCTTTCTCATTCTCAACCGGAAGTGTTCTGCCCATCGATGTTGTAATCACGAGAGGACAATGGTGCATGATTTCAAATGCTTTCAATACCAGCCCAAAAAAGCCATGGCAGATCTATTAATAGCTTGGCCCATCAATAAAAAAGAACACCTTATTCACAGCAGCGGAACGCTAAAGAACGACATTGTGTGGTATGCACACCCTTTCGTGTTCATTAGGCGTCCTGCCGCGTCTAAGAAAGTCCTAAAAGAGTGGAAGGGGTTAGAAACTTCTTCTTGTTTGCTTGCATTTTAAAGAGACATGACTGCCACCATCATCTTCAAATACACAAATTGAACATGAAGTTCAAATATGATGGATATATTTGTATGTCATATTTTAGTTGTGTAATACAGTACTTGTTCTGCACCTATTTCCTACTCCCATTCTAAATAAATACACACACACACACACACACACACACAGAGAGAGAGAGAGAGAGAGAGAGAGAGAGGCTTAGAGAAAAGTTACTTTTGAATTTACAACCACCAGTGGCCATGCTCTCTGGGGATTCTGGACATTGTAATCTAAAATGAAACTTTCCCACGTTTTGATACACATGCATTTCCTGATGCAAAGATATGCATTCTTTCAAACAGTACTTCATGTTCCTACATAGGTTCTCTGAGAAGTAAACTCCAGTGACTTAGATTAGACTTGCTTGCAGATAAGCATGTATAGTATTACCTACCTAGAATTCCTCCCTATAAGAACCCTAATAGTTGATCATTCTGTGGTGTATTTTATTTTGATTCAGAAAGAGTAAAGGCATTTAAATGTTGTAAGTGTTTTTGAATAAAAACTGTGTTGGTTTTGATTTTAAACTCAGCATGCACACTTATTATTTTCAAGTTGGCTTCAATTTATGGTGACCCTATCAAATGCGAGATTTTCAAGATTTTCTGTCATCAACAGCCTCGTTCACATCCTGGAAACTCAGGGCAGTGTTTGCATTTATTGAATCAATCTTATCTGTAATGTGGTTTTCCTCTTTTCCTACTGCCTTCAACGTTACTGAACATTATCAGCTTTTCGAAGAAGACATGTCATCCCACAGTGTGTCAAAAGTGTGATAGACTCAGTTTAGTCATTTTGACTTCTAATAATAATAATAATAATAATAATTTTATTTATATCCCACCTATGGTGGGGCTCAAGGAGGCTGACAACAATTTAAAACAACACTAGCTAAAAACACAGTACAATAAATAAGAATTAAAGGAGATTAAACCATTACATAATTAAAATTCTACATAAATAATAAAACATTTTAAAACTCCATAAAATTAAAATAAATCTTAAAAACAGAAGCACCATCAATCCAATCTTCATTTGTCAGCAAAGGCACGGTGGCATAAAAACGTTTTAACCTGCCGCCTGAAAGAGAGTAAAGATGGGGTCATCCTAACCTTTCGGGTTAGAATTCAAGCTTCATTTGCTCTAGGACCCATCTATTAATCTTTTTGGTGGTCCATGGTATGTATAGAACACTCCTCTGGCACCACATTTCAAATGAGTTTATTTTCTTCCTGTCAGTTTTCTTCGTTGTCCAGTTTTCACAATCATGCATTGATAATGGAAATACTAAGGCATGGATTATTCTGACTTTGGTATTTAACAACGTAGCTAGTTCCTTCATGGATGCTCTTCCAAGACTTAGGCTGTGTCAGCACAGGCCAAAAATCCCATACTTATCTCAAATCTGGAGCTGGCAGTCCTCACGATGTATGGCTACTTCTGGGGAGGTAATGTGGTTTTTAGCTCTTAATCCAACTTTGCCCCTCACTAAGCAAAGTTGGGGAAAAGTCCAATCTTTTCTGGAAACCCCAGAGTGGCTTCGGGTTCTGTTGGCACGAATTGGACCTGGATCGGGTCCAATTTGGCCAATCCAGTTGTCCACTCGGAAAAAGCAGCACCATCCCCCTTCCCTGTGCTGAGCAGTGAGGGGAAGGGAGTGGTCTGCTTTTGGAGCTGTTCCAACCACTTCTTCACAAGGAGGAGCTCTGTGGAAAGCCTGCCTAGTGCACCGCTGCTTCTGCTGAGGGTAGAATGGGTGCCTGTGCGACCAATGAGGAGGGGGCAGAGTGTTGTTGATCACATGTCTGGGTACCTGTTTCTGGTCTCAGCAGAGGCAACGCCACCAGCCAGGCTCTTATAGAGAGCTGTTTGGCCACCGAGGCAACTGCAGCACTGGGGACAAGGGGATTGGCCAGCTGGATTGATGCAGTGTTGGCCTGGCTGGCCAATGTAGACAATGCATCACTGCACTGGATTGGGTCCTGTGCATGTGGCCACCATCGTGGTTGATCCTGGGCCAGTCTGGAGTATAATGCATTGGACTGGCCCTGGATTAAGCGGCCAGTGCAGAAAATGCCCTAGTCTTTTCCTGAAGACTAGGGTAGATACTAGGATGCAAAATGTTCTCTAGACTCATCAAGCAGCCTATTGTTCATATGGGGTGATTATTTGAAAATGTTCTGGGAATGAAACTTTGGGAAGACAACCGTGATGAGTGTAGTCTTCAACCTATGCTGCAATCATACTGAACAATATGGGTAAAGCGGGAAAAATAAAGCTTCAATTTTGCTTTCAGACAGGGTCATCATGTATTGAACTGCTCTGTGATAATGGAGAAAACCTTTGCCAGGAAATTATGGTGGGGAAGCCTATGGGCCTATGGAAAAGGAAGATCTGAACTGGAAAATATTCATATAGGGAAAGCCATACATTTATGGGAGAAAAATGTGCATCCTTCATGAAACATTTGGGCATGAACCTGATTTTTGGAGATGCAACAGTATTTACTGTCTGTCTGAAAGCAGATTTTCCCTTGGTGTTTAGGAGTACTGAGCGGAAAAAAGCACTGATTTCCTAGAAGAAAAACAAGCAAATTTTGTAAAGAAGAACCTCATATATCTGCTTAAGAATCCCTTTGCAGTCATCTGTACACATCTGTTATCCAGACTTTAGTGGAAATAAAACAAGAGGTGGCCAATGAGTGGGTGCGAGGGGGGAGGGAGAACAGGTATTTGTTAATAAATGCTCTGCCAGTTTTCCTCTCCCAGTTTACAAATAATTCATTTGACACTTCATCAGCAATACAAATTGGCTGGATTATTTATAGATAGGTTAACATCTACAATAGAGGCGAGTGAAGGAACAGAAGACAGACTATTTGTCTGATGCCAATAGCAAATCGTCCTTGCTTTTTTTGACAGGGGGAAGGTCCTTATGTAATGAATATCAAATACAGGACAATGTGAAGTCGAAGGCTTTCATGGCTGGAATCCATAGATTTTCCTTGGTTGTTGTTTTTTTTTTTTTCCGGGCTGTGAGGCCGTGTTCTGGAAGAGTTTATTTCTGGTGTTTCGCCTGCATCTGTGGCTGGCATCTTCAGAAATGGTTGGGTAGTTATGCTTAATGAAGTTTATTCATTCTAATCAGTTTTTTTCCCCATAGTCTTTTATCATTCTCCTGTCACAGGTAAGTTTGGCTGAGATTCTACCTTGGGAGACATATTGTAAAATTCCACCATGGCCAAAATCTAGTACATCTCCCTTATCCACTCCTTTAGGACTCACCCCTCCTCCTACGTTGCTCACAGCTGCGTACTGGCCACTGGAGAGTAGAAGATATCTGAGAAAGTCTCATAGACAGACACACAATATTATCTTCCAGGATCTCTGGAGGACCGCAGGAGATCTTGGAGATTACCTCCATTGTTGTGTATCTGGCTATAGTTACATCAGTATGGCTATAGTCATATATTTAGATGCTTCTCAGCCATCCCCCACTTCTGCCAGTCTCTATGTGGTTATATCGGAGGGAGATTACTATGAGAAAAGTGAGGTTTGGAGGCTTTGGATCATGTTATGAGGGAGGTAGAGAATTCTGATCTCTGCAACAGCAGCAACAACAAGAAGAAGACATATGCAGGTATGAGTTGGACTTATGCCTGGATATATCACTAATAGGATGCCAGCCATTTATTTCTGTGTTACAATCAAGGATGGCCTTCCAAAGTTTCCAGAAACATCTCTCTCAAACCTCCAATGGGAGGCTTGGTGGATCTGACAAGTCCAAGTCATTATTAATATAGTCAATAAAAGAAAACCACTGTTCAGTGAAGCTGCTTGACTTTCTTTCCCCTCTTACAAACTGTACATTGCAGGTCAGTTTGAAAGTAAAGAGGGCTTTGGCTGTGTAATTATCATGTCAAAAGCCACTTTTTTTGTATGTACAGTTTTTGGTAACAATAGCAGTACACGCACATACATACACCACCAAGGCATTGTTTGTGCCCTTGCTCTAGAGGTGAGGGGAAGTGTTGTTGATGGTGCTGTGCCTCTTGTCTATATAATTTGCCTTGCTTCCTAGTGCAGCCTAGTACTTGTATCATAATTAATGTGTGCCTGAATGAGTGTGCATATGCACACACATGTGTACAGTCGATTTCTTCCTAGTGAACAAAAGGGGAGAGAGGAGAGAGATCTTCCTTCATGTCTATCTCAGGGTTTTTTAGGATGGTTGAGGCATGTGTTTTGATGCCAGCAACCCTAAAAAATGAAGGTAACAGAAGTAGAACTAGTGGCTAATGATATTGGCTCAGAAGAGGAAGTCTTTGGTAAGGGCAGTGAAGTGGAGAGCAGCTGAACTGGTGTCCAGACTTGGAGTGGCAATAAGAGGGAGAAAAGCTGAAACAATAAAACTCAAAGCACTCCTCTCTCTTCTTGGCCATATATTCTCTTTCCTCTGAAGCAGGTATTCATCCTTCCTATGCTATAGGAAACTGGGCATCTCCTGGCAGGTAGGTCTAGCAGACCAGTTTTCTTGCATAAATTGTATTATTTTTTGCCAAAAATGTTCCAAAGGGCAAAAACAAATTTAAAAAATCAACCAATGTCCAAACACACGGTCTTTCTTATTAAGAAAAGAAAACATTTGAAATTATTAAGGGATTGTCTAGAATTTGAAGAGGATCCCTTTTGTCCCCACGGGATCTGCAGGAGATTTGTGGTATTCAGAAGGAGAGCAAAAAACTATGCAGGGGAAGCTTTCACAGCTTTCCCCAAAGTTTTAAAAATAATGCACGGGAATGCACATTACCGCTTATTAGGACAACCGATTCACGTCACTGCGCATTCTTGTTGAGGGCAGAACTGGAGAGCGGATTGGTTGGACATTTGCATGGGGTGGGCTTGCCAGCAAGGAAGTGAGTGGAAGCACCATTTTGGATTTTCACCTTAGCAATTGTGCACTTTTTTGCTGCACTGAGGTGCCCAAATAAATTTTTTAAGCAGAAGGTCACACCTGTGCACCTTTGCTTTAAAGTTAAAAAAAACTGTGCAACAGTGGTAGCATGTGAAGAATAATAGCATGCTAATTTACTTGGCTGCCATCTTGATTTGTGGGTGTGTGCACTTCAAACACGGATAGCTTTGCATACTATTGTTTTTCTCAAACGACTATGGAGACAAAAGAACTCTGCTGGGAATTTATAATGACACACGGGAATCAGCATTATATCCTCTCAACTAGACAAGCCCTAATTCTTGCAGGCATGCAATAATAAAAGTTAAGATTTATATCCCTACTCAACAATCAGATCTGCAAATTTAGCCAGTGTTTATCTTTCAATGACAAGTCACAAAACAAAGTGCACTAAATGCATGATACATAAGTGAGGGAAATCATGTACTCTGACAAACAGTTCTCTTTCGTCCTGGGGGCAGGGAGCACCTCTGCAAAAACACATGATAAACGTATCACAGAATTTGCCTCTTAGGTCAATATGACACAACACTGTTATAGCACTATTATTCCACTTTAACTGCTATGGCTGCCTCCTGTGGAATCCTGGGATTTGCAGTTTAGGGAGGGGCATTTAGAATTCTCAGCCAGAGAGCCCTTAGGCCTCACTAAACTACAAACCCCAGAATTCCATAGGAGGCAGCCACAGCAGTTAAAGTGGAATAATAATGTTATATGGTATAGTGTGATGTGGTATAGCTACATCCTGGCTGGGAGATGGGAGAGTATATGAGGCTGCATAAGGAACAACATGCCAAAGATAAAGATCAAGCAACAACCTTCCTAGTAGCAGTCATCATTGTTTGGAGTAATTACATTGTCAAAAGAGAATCTCAAGAGAAGTTACTTTTCTGTTGCTAATGGAGTTGAAATTTTATTACCTGTCTTTTATTGTTCTTTGTCCCCAGTCCTCACAAGGCCAATAAGGGGAGTGGCCTCAGCCTGCACTGAAATCCCTCAATACCATCTTAACTGACAATATTTCAGAGGGAATGTAGGCCTGTGACTCTAAGAGGTTTATTGCATGCTGAAGTAAAGCGACAGGGCAGCCGGAAGGTTCTGTTTTCCATGCTGCCTTACCACATGATGTTGTTTCTTCCTGTGTTCTGTCGTTCCAGTCCTCTGGGAGATGGTGGTAAAACTGTGTCTTTTTACTAACTGGAAAAATCCATTAGTAAAAAGATGAAGTTTTTATCTCCATTCCCCATGGGACTGGAATGGCAGAACACTGGAAGAACAACGATGTCATGAGGTAAGAGAGCATGGAAAGCAGAACCTTCCGACTGCCCTGCCACTTTACTTTGGCCTGCAATAAGGCTCTAATATTATCACCATTTTTCTCCTTATGATTTTTAACATCTTTGCCTGATGAAGAAGCCAGTGAAACTTCAAAAGCTTGTATAATGTGTTTTATGCTTTGGTGTTGACCCAAAAAAGGTATTACTGCTTGTGGATTTTGGGTTTTGTTGTATAAAGAAGGTACAGTTTCTCATCTGCTAATTTATATGGTTAGATGCAAATTCAGGAAAAAATATATACCATAATTTGGATAGAAATCCAGTACAACTCTTCCTAATGAACAAAACTATGACCAGTCAATTTGTACTGAGTGCTGAATTAAACTTTAAGGGTCTTCTTTCTTGTGCTCATTTTAAAAATCATTAGACTGAATTTAAATTGTACAGACTGGATTTAGACCTTCAAATAGAGAACTGTTCTGTCCAATGTGGGACACTTGGTGACTCTACCTCTCCTAGGAGGGACTATGGCCTATCCCACAGAGGATTTTACAGCATAGTCACATTGGATCACCAGGTTTATTTTACCCTATCAAACCTCAGGCATCAGAAGCTCAGGCTGTATCTGCACTGCAGAAATAATGCAGTGTGACACCACTTTAACTGCCATGGCTCAATGCTATGGAATTCTGGGATCTGTAGTTTTGTGAGATATTTAGTCTTCTCTGTCAGAGAGCTTTGGTGCCACAAAAAATGACAGCCTCAGTATCTGTGTTAATTAGTACTGGTTTTAGAGGCTTGTCATTGCTGATTCTGCAATTAAAGTTCAGCAGTTTTAATTAAATTGAAATGATCCTTGTTCTCCTATGTGTGATGTAATGTTAACCATTCAGAGAAACAAAAGACACTTGACATCTGTGTTTCCATCCCATGAACAAACTACAGCACCAGAGTTCTTCTCTGTATCTAGCAGTCACTGTGGGAATGTAAATACAGTAGGACCCCCATATCCACTGGAAATTGGTTCTGGGGAAAACCGTAGATAATAGCAAACACCATTGAAAATAATGGGACTTTTGGTTTAAAATACCATAGAGTTGTCTTGGAGGACCTAGAAAACCACTAGAGAGGACACATTTTCTAGGAAGACTCTATGGTAGGTTTGCTGTTTTGTGTCCCGTGGATAATTGAATCAGTGGATAATGAATCAGTGGATACGGGGGGTCCTACTGTAGCTCAGGAAATCTGGGTGATTTCAAGTGAAATTGAGGTGAAATTCTGAGAGCTAACTAGCAGATGCATACTTATTGATAAGGAATCACTCTGGAATGTGGTGAAAAGTGAACACACAGAGGGCTTGTCTAGACAGGCAATATACCCCATCTTGCCCCTGTCTCAGAGCCCTGCCATCCTGCCCTTACCTCCCCCAGGGAAGATACGGGGCTCAGATGGGGGCAAGGTGGGATAGGGCCCAATACAACATTTTGAAATAATACCCCTTTTACTCTGTTTCTTCCAGGAGGAAGCAGATCAGGCCCTGCGAGTCTACAGAAGCCCATCCTGGCAAGCCAGCCCTTGTTGAAGCAGATGGTCTGCTTTGCTCTCCCAGAAGGCAGGAAGAAGTCCTGCAGCATGTGATCAAGGCTGGTCACATGCAAGGGAACTTGGTCACATGTTGTGGGGCCCCTTCCTGCCTTCCCAGACCGCAAACGAAATTGTGGCTGCAGCAGTGGCAGCAACAATAGGTGGCATGCCTATCAGGACTTCGGACATTTTCAGACAGCGTTTTAGCGTGCCTACCGCGGGAGGAGCTCCCGGGAGAGGGACGGCGCTCTTGCGTGGCAGGGGGTCGTTTTCAGACACCGCCGTCCCTCTCCCGAAACCATCAGTGTCACTTCCATGAAGCTTCGGAAGCTGCAGAGCCATATTTTAATCACGGAAGTTGCCCGTGATTAAAATATGGCTCTGCGGCTTCTGATGCTTCATGGAAGTGACACTGATGGTTTCGGGAGAGGGACAGCAGCGTCCAAAAACGACCCCCTGCTGCGCAAGAGCACCGTCCCTCTCCCGGGAGCTCCTCCCGCGGTAGGCATGCTAAAACGCTGTCTGGAAATATCTTGTTCTGTGGAGGGAAGGGGGGAATAATGGGTCTGATCCGCAGCCAGGATATGGCATATCCGAAATGTAGATGAGCCCAGAGATCCACACCTGATGGGGTAAGGAACTTGCCTTTTCCAGTAAGGATGATATAATCTAGAGGTTGTCTAGACACTGAAAAAACCTTCTCATAGAATTTGAGAATACCTTTTGTCCCATTGAGGTCCTGCAGCGATTCGCCATATTCAGATGTTAGCACGGCCTACACCCCACTTCTAGAGACCTCAGAAATTGTGTATTAATAAACTGACATATTATTAATTTGGGTCATCAATGTGATCTTCCACAAAGAAAAAAAACACAATGGTCTCTGAGAAGACAGCTGAATGCCATGATTTGCCCTAGGGAAGACCAAGGCTAAAAGCCAAAAAGGACACATTCCCCAGTGGAAAAGGGATACAATCAATGGGTGGATGAAACCTTTGTATTCGCTGATTTTGAAACTTCCTTTCCTTAATCTCCATACCTTAAGACAGGTTGCTCAAGGTTTTAAAATCCACTCACTGGACATTAAGAAACACATTAGCATCTTCCACACCTTCTGTTAGGACCAGGAAACTCATTGTGCAATCCATGAAGGTTCAGGAAATCTATTGTTTCAACCCGTGAAGCATCCAATCCCCTCAACTGTATTTGGAGGTATAAATGACCCCCCCAAAAAATATGCCTCAGTGTGCACAGTTCCAGGGGACACTCTGTCCCTCTGTGTGGCCACCCCAGATTCCTCCATCCACTCTCTTGGATTGACTACAGGTCACGTTGTATCATCCCCAACAAATCCTCTTGCTACCCTGTATCACAAGTTTTTTCCCACTGCCTTTCTATAGCCTTGTATGAATGCTTTTTCTGTGTGAATGTCTGTGTGTCTAGTGTTATTTTTGAACTCTTTAATAAAAACCACACTTAATTTCACGTGTATGTATTCCACCCAGGCTAGTACTGGTAGACAAAGGTTTTCAAGATCCCCTTGTTACCCCCTTTTTCATAGCCAAAGTTGAGTTGCTGCTAATTTTCCCAACATATTAGAAACTCAAGATTTTCTTGGAATTTCCCAAGAGGCATTTTGGGTAACACAGAAGGGGTGGGCAAAAACTAAAAAAACTACAGTACATGGGAAAAACCTCTGTGACTTTCCTCAAAGTTTTTTTTTTAATGTGGGGGGCACACACACTCCCACTCGTTAGGACAACTGAATTGCATCACTGCATTTCTGGATAAAAGCAGAAGTAGAAACTGATTGGTCAGATGTGCATGGAGGGGGGAGAGGTGTGCTTACTGGCAACAAAGTGGCCGGAAGCACCATTTGGGAGTTCTGTGGTAGCAATCTTGTGCTTTCTCGCTATGCTGAGGCAACCAAACATCTTTTTATATGAAAGGTCGCACTTGTCCACCTTAGATTTACAGTACAAAAAATTTTTTACTGTGCAGCAGCAGCAACTTATTGAGAATAATAACACAAGCGATTCACTCCCAGCCACCATGTTGATTCACAGGCATGGCTCTGTGTGAACATCAAACACAGATAGCTTTGTATACCACCGGTTTTGCCAAAAAGACATGGAGACAAATGTACACTGCTGCAAATTTGCATTAATGTGCAACAATCAGCATTATATCTTCTCGTCAAGACAAGCGCTAGGTCTGTGTTTAGACAGGGCAATTATAGAAGAATTTTGGAAGACAGAGGGAGGGAGGTGAATTCTGTATTGTGGAAGTATTTTGGGGTGCTGGCTGCCTCTTCTTAGAGAAAACTGATGTGGGGAATGGGATTTGGTATTTGAGTGTTTAAGCAATTGACCACCACCTGCGCTCAGTCAGCATTTGTTGTTTGTGTGCCTTCATGTTGTTTCCTAGCATGGGGTTTTCTTGGCAAGATTTATTCAGATGAGAGTTCCCTTTAATACCAAATAACAATAAATTTCCAGTGGTCTTTTTCCAAAGGAAATGATCCTGGACAAAGTCTGAACCCTCAACCAGAAATTACTTGCAGGCAAGTATGGACAAGAATAATAATGGACTTTATCATACGCATCAAATATGGTGTCATAATGGCACCACATAACCGCAAAAGGGCACATATCTGATGACATTGCCCTTTCATGGTTATGTCTCTGCCAAAACCCATACTTTTTAATTGATGGCTTAAGCCGTCAATAGAAACCCCGCTGCCAGCATAGCCAGTGTGTGAAACCTCATGTCCTCCCCTCCCCGACCATACTTACCCCGTCAGTGGCCGGTCCAGCATGAACACTTCTGGGTGAGATAGTGACATCCAGGTAAGTGACACACTTTTTATGACCCTCCCCACATTACTTGTAAGTTTTAAAGTGTGTTTTTGTGCTTTTAAAAGCTTTTTAAGTGTTATTTTTTGTTTTGTTTTTTTAATGTCCTGCGCAATGAAGTCTCACGATATTTCATGGGATTTCAAAGGAGGAAGTGAACGGAGCTCCATTCACTTCCTCTTTCATTGCCAGAGCTGCCTTTGCTGGGATTAGAGGTAAGTACAGGGAGGAACGTTCTTTTGCTGGAATAAAAATTGATTTTTTTTAACGCCAGCAAAAGAATGCTTTAAAGGGAATGTCTGATAAAGTCTAATGTCGCACTGAATAAGTCTATATAGAAACAATGTGATACAATACCCCAAACAAAAGATGATGACCATCAATTTGAGTATCCAACTTAAAAAGACTATTGGTGTATCCACACTACACAATGATACAAGGTACACAGATGCTTCCAAAATCACTTGTTGAGCATGTGTGAAAAGCGAAACAGTAAGAAAAGGGAAAAGCAGATTAATCCACCTCATCAGCTAAACTGGCATGTTTAAAAAGCAAGGATCTATATAGATCACCACCAAAACAGAAATCATAAGAAAAGTGGAGGCCATTGAAGATCAGTGGTCTCTAGAACAGTGGTTCTTAAATTGTGGTCCGTGAACACCCAGGGGGCCATGATGTCCTCACAGGGGGACCCACAAAGGCTTGAAGTCTTCTTGGCCCACCTCCTCCCTGAAGTGGAGTTGTCACGTGACAGGAGCCATGGCAAAGGCTGGCTGGACCTCTGCATTGCTGTTCAATTTACTCCAGCCAGAAACTGGCAGGAAGAAGCAAGAGAAAAGCCTTCCCTCTCCCTCTGGCAACTCTGAGGAAAAGGTTAATGGTTGGGGGTCCATTGTAACAAAAGATATTTAGAGGAGGTCCTTGGTAAAGAAAAGATAAAGAACCACTGCTCTAGAATATTAAAAAATGTTTGTTTACCTATGCAAGGCTTACCGGATCTGGTTTCACTTCACATGAGCACATTGTTAATTTTGAATAAAAAGTTTGCTGAAACATTTTGAACTGCTCTTCTTTTTTGTTGTGTAGGAACCTATCCCTACTCTTTCCATTTTATTTCTACCCCTGGTACCAAAGTTTCTGCTAAATCAGTAAAGCCCAGGATCACATCTACTTTGTATATAAAGTACTTTGTATATAAAGATCTACCTGTATATAAAGATATAGATATGTATTTAGGTGGTGAGATACAAGGATGCTCTCACATCATAGTGAGAGGGTCTGTCTGTATTGATTTCCCAAAAGTTTGTTATATTGAGTCTGTAGAGCAAAAGACCTAGTCTGCCAAAATATGTCTGTGTCAGAGAAAGCTGAGAAATAGAACTGTACTTGTTCCAGCTTGGCCAGAAGCCCAGACATGTAGATAAGATGCTATGCTTGAAACAAGTAATATGGTTTGTCTTGTTTATTAGAATCAGAAACAATGGACTATTCATTTAGGTCTTCAAATTGTTATCTCCTTTCTGGGCGCATTGCCCAGTTCAGCTGTCTATGTCTAAGGTATCAAAATAGAAACATATAGAGCTGACAAATGATTTCTGTTCCTAAAAAAGGTCTGTTTGGTGACTACTATAATACACATGCGCAGTGCCTTAGATTTTTAGGTTTTGTTTCTCTGTAATATAAAAAGATATGTGTGCCTTGTTTCGGGGAACACAGCATGGCAGTTTATGCCCTGTGTCATTCTTGCTAGCAGAGAATAAAAGTCATCTGAGTACAATTGAACCTTGGCTTTGAGATTTCCTTATGATTACCCAAATAGACCTTAACAATAGCAAGGGTGGGTGGGTGGGCTTGCTGGCAATGAACTGGCCGGAAGCACCATTTTGGAGTTTCGCAGTAGTGATTGTGTGCTTTTAAGGGACTAATTGTGAACCAAATGGACTGAAGGCCATCTCTCTAATTTTTTTTTATTCTTTAATGACAGCACTGTAATATGAGAGGAGCAAGCAAGAGTTGTGTTGTATTCTAAAAAGTACTGTTCCATAAAAAGCAAGACGATGATGGAGCTATAATCATACCAGCACTTGGACTCCAATTTGTTATTTTATTTATTTATGTATTTATTTTATTTTTATTGGAGTATTTATACCCTGCTTTTCAGCCACAAAGGCTCTCAGAACGGCTTACAAATTGTTAAGCAATATCACTTACACATCTGCACCACTGTATAGCATGCTAGGCACTCTCTAAGCGGTTTACAATGTGTGTTAGCTAATTTATTGGATTTATACCAAGTCTTTCTCCTGGGGGTGGGATCCAAGGTGGCTCCTGTTCATCACAGTAGTAAGAAGGACTTTGGGGAACCTGTTGTAGAGTTAGGAACTGGGAATGCAAAGATAAATTCTATATTCAAATATATTCTATATGAAGAAAATGAGGCTAGCTAATAGAATTGAACAAATTATCTTTTTTGGTGTTCTCTCCATTAGCACTAATGGGATTCAGATCCTGCTGAATCTGCTAAATGAACATAGTAATTTACTTTGGCTAGTCTAATTTGGAATAATGGTGAGAAATAAAAATTAATTTTAGAGGCTTTTCTGGAGTAATGAACAAATTAAGTAATGAACAAATTAAGTTAAAAATGCTTGAAGCTTGGCATTTCACACACTTTCCCTTTCCTTAGTGTAAGCCCCATCTTAGCTAATGTATTTTAAGATTCTGTCTTTCATCTTTTGATTTGTCAAACTCTGCAAAGAAAGGGAATATAACACAGAATGGGATATCTTTATAAAAGAGAACAAGTTTAGGGGGTGCAGTAGAAGGAAAGGGAGAGTATGGAAAAGGCAAGGAGGTGAAACATGGTGGCCTTCCAGATGATTTGGGCCTACGACTACCACCAGCCTTAGCCAGCATAACAGGGTTTTATGGGAATTATAAGTCTAAAAACTTCTGGGGACCCACAGTTGTCCACTGCTGAAATAAAACATTTTTCTTCTGTAAAGAAATAAGTCTACAAGTTTGAGCATCTTGCAAATAAGCAATAAGGATCTATCAAGATCAGAATTCTGTTGCTCTAATTGTGGGATATGCAAAGCAGTACAAACCAGCTAGGCAATTTTCTCTGGATCAGGACTTTGGCCCATCACATACTCTCACACAGCAAGATCAGATAGCACACACATTTGTTCTGCCTGCACCACAGGACGAACACCACCATCCCCACATTGCCATTGGCAACTCTGTGCTTAAGTCCGTTCAGCAGTTCACCTACCTGGGAAGCATCATCTCCTCAGATGCCAAGATTGACAAAGAGATCGATCACAGATTAGCAAAGGCACATAGCGCATTTGGAAGACTTTACAAAAGAGTCTGGAGTAATAAACACCTGAGGCGAAGCACAAAAATCAGTGTGTATAGAGCCATCGTACTGTCTATTCTCCTTTATGGGTCTGAAACATGGCTCACCTATTGCCACCACTTACGACTCCTCGAACGCTTCCATCAGCGCTGTTTACGCACAATCCTAAATATACACTGGACTGACTATGTGACGACTGTTGCTATCCTTGAGCAAGCAGGGATCACGAGCATTGAGGCCATGATATTGAGAACACAGCTGCGCTGGGCAGGGCACGTTTCTAGGATGGAGGACCATCGCCTCCCCAAAATAGTACTCTACGGTGAACTCGCCATGGGTCAGCGTAAGAGGGGCGCTCCAAAAAAGCGATACAAGGAGTCCCTGAAACAACATCTCAGGCTCGGCAAAATTGATCACCAACAATGGTCTGCCCGGCCTCACATCAGGAGGCATGGAGACGCACTATCCACAATGCTGCAGCCTCATTTGAGAACTCACGCCAAACAAGTCTTGAAGAGAAACGACAACGCAGAAAGAATCACAACCCAGAAATATCACCCAAGGAGACCTTCTGCTGTGCCTTCTGCAACCGGACTTGTCTATCTCGGATTAGCCTTTTTAGTCATCAGCGCTTTTGCAGAAAATGCGTGATGAGTCCTTCCTGAATCTTCGTTTGCGGGAAAAAAAAGCCAGAGAGAGTGTGTGACTAGTGAGCTCTAGGAAACAATATCTGGGAAGCAACAGTGTTATTGGTAACACATTACGTTTTGAGATAACAAGGGTATAATGACAAAATCCACAAGAGAGTGATACTTTTATTGGGCAACCAAAATGCACAAAATATATCATGCAAGCTTTCGAGGCTTAAAGGGAATAATGATGTTCATTTTACAAAAACATGCAATGGGTAGTATTTACTAGCCACTTTAGCTCATTACTTGCAGGGGAATTTTTAGGGTCCCCACCTCATTTTAAGCTATCCCCCTTCCCTCATTTTAAGATGATTTAGCTAGTCTGAGGAACTAAAAGGAGCTAATATTAACAAAAAGTCAAGAGTAATGCAAGCAATTACTACATTTTTTGTAACAGTAATAAAAGCCTTTGGGGATTTATAATGAATTCCACAACAAATTTAACCTTTGAAGCTCTACTGTCGTTAGAATTCAGAGGTCTCTAAGTGGGAAAGGAAAATTGGAAAATGTCTAGTTCCCTTTTTGAAAGTAAACTTGGAAAACAGAAAACTTTGTGACCAAAAAGGTGCTTAGCATTTCCACTCAGATCTTTTGGTGACACATTTAGGGCTATCATGTTTAACTGATATAGTGTTCTAGAGTGCACACCACACACCTTCTTAGAAGTTCTACTCTTGTGGGTCAGCCCATGGCTTCCATGTCCCTAGAATAGCAATAGCATTGATATTTCTATACCACTTATCAGTGCCAAAGCACTCCCTAAGCAGTTTACAATGTTTTAGCTAATTGACCCTAATGAGCTAGGTATTCATTTTACCGACCTATGGAAGGATGGAAGGCCGAGTTGACCTTGGAGCCCTCTGGGATGGAATGTTGTGGCTTGCAGTACTGGCATTTAACCACTGCACCACCAGGGCACCTAGAATAGGTGCTGCCACTAGAATGGATTCACTGCACTAAAAGCTTCATCCACCTCTGATACTTGGGTAATAATAAGGACAGTTTGCATTGTTACAACAGTTAGATGCTCTGTCTCAGATCTTTTTTTACTGATACAGCAATATCAAATAACTTAGTATGTGATTATTTCTACACTTGAGTATGTGATTATTTCTGACTGAAATTCTAGCTGAGCCAGAGAACAATATGCCTGCACATTTGTTAGATTTTAAATGCAAATGCAAAAGTAGATGCCAATTTAATGCAGCTTTAAAATTCAACACACGAACCTTGCCTTGTTTTTACAAAAACATTTTCCTGTGTTATGCTTAATCCTTGCATGTCCAGGTTCAAACAAAAGCAGACTAACACAATGGGAGGCCTGAAAGCTATTTTCTATACAACTGCCAACGGCTAGGTTCAGAGACTTCAATATCTTTGGTTAACTTTTTCTAGTTTATAGTAATTGCTGTTTTGCGGTTACATATTGTTGATGCGTTAATATATTTTCAGCTCTCTTTTTGTCACTTCTCCACAGAGATTTTTGTTTGTCTATTTTCTGGGGAAATGGGGACAAAATCCTAGGAAACCAGACATGCACTCTAATCTTATAAAGTGTGCAGTACAATGAAAATTGTACATGTATAAGCTATGATGCTAATCATCATCTTCAGGGCATGCCATAACAAAACAAACAAATTATTCTGATTACACTCCAGCACTGGGAACACTGTGGGACCCATTCAACATCTTGAATATGCCAGAATAAAGCTTTTAACATGGGGTTTCCTCATGTTACACAGTATGCAACAAACCTTCAGTATCATGCTGACATTCCAAAGAGAAATAAAATTCCCTTAACCAGCTGCTTGAGCTGGGTATGCTGCTGTCAATGCACCACCCACTTTCTTCTTTCTTTGTTAGCAGAGAAGGCTGTTCCCTTGCCATAAAAGCACCTTGGGAAGTAATACATGCCAGAGCAATTTAGAGATGATCAGCCTGAAATAAACTTTGTCCCCGGAGTTTCTATGAAGCTGCTGGGACAAAGGTGATAAAAGAGAGGTGATTTTTGCTTCAGGTCCCTCAGCTGTACCCAGGGAAGCATGTTCAACATTCATTAATATTTAGCTTCAAAAGTCCTTTGATATTTCAAACCATCACCCCCCCACCCATGCTACTAATTAGCGTGTTCCTTTCAACTGGCAAAGAATTAGAGACATGCTTTACATATGGCAGCTTCTGATAGCATAAATTATTCTTCAGTGGCCACAGTCCTTCAGGAGGGGGATGAATGAGTGGCTGCACTAGAAGATCAAAACCTTTCCTTTACTGTTCAAAATGTCAAGGAGGTGGGGAAGGATCAAGGAAGGTCTATGGTGTTTTGAATCATATGTGTAGGAGTTCATATAGAGCATGTATATGCAGGACAAACCCCAGTTCCAGACTTCCATAATAAACTCTGTTTTTTAAAATAAATAAATAAATAAATAAGTGACTTTCCAGTCAGTTTTAGTTTCATTTGAAGGGCTAGCGTGCCCCCTGAGAGACTTTGGGACCAGAAAAATGGCCCTTAAGCCCCCATAGATTATCCACCCCTGTTTTATGTTTTGTGCTCAGCAGATTGATCTGAAGAGTGTAAGTGCAGGAGAGGTGGTTATAAGGATGATCTATGCTGAGTGGGAATCCTGTGACCTTCCATATGTTGTTGAAGTACAGCTCCCAGCAACCATAGCCAGCATAGCCAATGATGAAGCATTCTGGGAGTTTCAGTGTAGCAACATTTGGAGGACCCACCCTTGGTCTATGACAATTTTGATGCAAATAGGCTAAGAAATATTTTATTTGTTAAGAGTTCAAAATTTGAGTGACTGCTGGTTGTTTGTCTGGGTTTTTCTCTTCATAGAAAGAAGAAATGGTTTGCTGCTCATTTTCTCCATTTGTACAGTGTCTTTTAGGAGATGGTTTGTGATGTCAGCTCATGTAGGAATTCTAATTCATACTTTGGCCTGGTAGAAGTTTGCTACAGACTGAGCTCTAATTTGGAATATATTTTAAAAAATTAAGCCCTGAAGCTTGAATAGTAAAGAAATAGTAAAGTGTGTCTATTTAAAGTATAAAACAGGGATGTTTGTGTGGCAGACAGCATAATATTACAAGAGCATAGGTTAGTTCCAGGCATGAAGCCAACATAACTAAAAACAAAATGATAAGCCTGAAAGAGAAAGTATACAAATGACTGGTCTATAATGAAGAAGCCAAAAGGTGTACAGAATTGGTATGAAAGGGTCACTAATATCTGGTGGCTGATGTAATCACCTGTAATAAGGCTGATGCAATCTGATGGCAGGAAGGGAAATGATGGCTAGTAACACTTGGAAGTGATTGGTCACTGAGTGGCGTTGCAAGTGATTGGTCACTGACTGGGGACAATTAAGATCTCATCTCTGGTTGGATGGGAGAATAATTGTTTATATTATCACAGGCTTTTAAGATCTGTCTCTCATTGGGCAGATAAAGTCTGATGATTCTATAAACCCAGCTCTTGTGAGATGAAAGCCAGGCTGATGAGAGTCAACCTCCTATGAAGATATAGCTGTTTCCAATATCTCTGATGCTGATAATGCTATTCCTGGCTGATAAACACCCAGCCTATGGCAAAGCCTATGACAAATAAGCTCCTTTTGTAGAAAGTATTTTATGACCCACCCCTCTTTTCTTGTTGGAAGCTTTTTTTAGCCACGTTGGCATTGGGGTGGTGGTGAAGGAAGTCTGGAGAAACATAGACATTCAGTGCCAAGTTGCAGCATCGTGTCTGCAGTAAACAATGCAATAAAGCTTATGCTGATAAAAAATGGGATTCTGCTTTAGCTGATCCTATATCATCATCATCATCATCATCATCATTTCTATCCCACCTTTCTCCCATCAACGGGTGGCTCACAACAACATTATAAAAACAATACAAGCTACAAACAGTACAAAGTTAAAACCACATTATGAATATAAAATTTTAAAAAGAATTAAACAATTTACAAGTTAAAAACGTTACAGTAAAAATTAAAATACCTTTTTAAAAAAAGACACAGTAGCAGTGTGTGCCTGCCTACAACAGGCAAGGTAAACAGTAGCTGCCTCCAGAGTTTCTTGCTGAGCATGCATGAACAGCAGGAAAACAGAAAAGGAGAGAGAAGACAAGCCTACTTTACCAGCTCCTCCCAGCTTGTTAACAAAGTATAGATCTATAAATTTGGCCACCAAAATGGAAATAATAAGAAAGTGGAGGCTGATGAAAGAGAAAAAATACAAAATTTTCTGTTAAAGAAGTAATGTCCATGGACGCTGTCTACTTCATTAATCGAAGTATACGTAGAGATGTGAATGCTTGGGGGGGATTAGGAAAAAAATGTTTCCTCCATCTTTGCAAATTTTTCCTCCTTTTTTCTAGAAAAAAATGGATTATGTACTATTTTCTTTCAGAACAATGGATAAAATGTTTAAGACAAGGTGTTTAAATAGTTATTGCCCAAATCATTTCAAAAAGTCATATAAGAGGAAGAATTCTATGTAAGACTATGTCCAGTATCAGATCACCATAATTCTTGATCTTCTTTTGCTTTTTTCGGTTCATTTTATGGAAATGAGAGCACTATGTCTGCTTGATGCTATGGAGAACGAATGGCAATAAAGTATTCCTGTCTGTTTTACTACTTTTGGTATTTTGTTCTGTTTCTAATGGGGCCTTTTATGTCTGCTCCTTGGACTGGCAAACCCAAAAGGTTCCTTATAGTTTTGGTATTCTTTACAGTTTAGGATCTTGTAGCTCCTTTTTTAACAAAATATCAGTACTGTACTGGAATCCTAGATCAGCTACTTAGTTACATCTGTGTTATTAAATAACTTCTCCTGGCCTCCTCCCCCGGGCCACCTTAAGAGCCAGCCACTGGATTGGACAAAAGAGTTCTATTCAGCTTCTGATCAGGATGCAAGGAGAAGGATGTTTCCACCCACCCACCAGCAAGCAAGCCTGTGACAAGAACTTGAGACAGGGGTCCTGCTGCTGATTAGCACAGGCTCGCTTGCAGGTGGGAAGGGGTGGAAATGTCATCATCCTTGCGCCTTGATCAGAAGTCAAATGGATCTCCTTTGCCTGATCCAGCAGCTGGCTCATAAGGTAGATTGGGGTAGCATTTAGCCTTACTGAATAGAGATCAGTTTTGGATCTGTAACCCTAGGTTACAGTATGAGTCTATGGACTTTATCAGATGCGGCAAATATGATGTCATAACAACCCCTAATGAACATGAAAGGGTATGCATATCAGATGACATCGTCCTTTCATGATTTTGTCTTGTCAAAAAGCCGTTTTATTTTAGTGATGGGCCAAGCTTTCAATAGCTCTCCCATGGTACTTTGTTGCCGGCATTGCTGGCATTTGGAACCTTGTGCCATTGTGCTCATATGAATACAGCATCAATGGGCAGAACACTTCCAGATGAAATCGTGATAACCAGGTAGGGGACACTCTTTTTATGAACCTCCCTGGTTCACTTTTAAATTTTAAAGTGTGTTTCTGTGCTTGTGTGTACATTTTTGGTCTTTCTTTTGGTGTATTTTTAAAATTTACCGCATTCATTTCTTCTTGCAAGAATCTGCAAGATCATGAGTGCAGAAGTAAACGGAGCTCTGTTTGTGCTCTATCAATGCTGAGGCTGCCTTTTCATGCTATCTTAAGATAGGTCTGATAGGAAGGGTTCCTTTGTGTGTGGGAAAAGACATAAAAATATGGTGGAAAAGAAATGTTAATGGGGGTGGTCTAATAAAGTCCTATAACTGCAGTACTGACTGCCAGTCACATTTTGTAAAAGTTCAATATGCAACTATATTCTGAATAAATTGTATGTTTAATATATCAAGCATGATAATTTTTGTGCCAAACTAAATTATGTATAATGAGTTTTACATTTCTGAAGTAATAAAATGACTTTTAATCTGTGAAGCAGGAGTTAATATTGCGTTTTCCCATTTTTCTGAAAATTTCCATTTTTTTCCAAAAGAAACCTGGAACTACTAGCTTCAACATTTCTGGAAATTTTACTACTCTAGGTATGTTTGTGTGTGTACCTTCAAGCTGCTGCTGGACGTACGGCAATCCCATGAATTTCACAGGATTTTCTTAAGCAAGGAATATTTAGAGATGGTTTGCCAGTTCCTTCCTCTGAAATATATACCTTGTACGTATATTTCCTGTATAGGTGTAGCACTTTTATTCTACCAGTAGAGGGAGATCTAGAGACATTAGGAAGTTCTCGGTGAGAGGTTTCTTTTTTACATTGCATCATGCACTGCAGGAGAGGTTTTAAATGAGTAGCAGTCAAGGTCAGCAAAGAGGCATTTCATTTAGTGCATAGTTGCCCAGAAAAGATGGTGTGGTTGTTTGCAAGGGAAGGTATGGTACATTTTGCTAAACTGCGGTCTGTATTAATTTAGCCAGGTGCATTCCAATTTGACAGGTTACAACTAGAATTTGGGAGTTTTATAAGAAAGTACATTATAATGACCTTTGGGTGTTTCTCAGTTTCTGACATAGAATATCCTACTGAAATAACATTTAGCAATCAACAGTGTAAAATAATAACAACAACCAAAAGCAATTTAAACAAATGATATTTAGAAACCAACAGTGTACAAAAGGCAGAACTTGGAAATGCTACTTTTGGGGAGCTGTAACTCCAACAATCTCCTAGCCACCCTGAAATTGTGATACAAAAAAGTAACTTTTCCAGGCTCTGATAAAATGAACTTTAAAAAGCCATGTGATCAAGGTGAACCGCACCAGTGGAAACAGTCCATTAGTAGCTCTTTACACAAGCATAAAGTAGCAAGTGCCGAACAGACAAAGACGTCACACTGAATCCATACTTGCCTTGTTCTTAAGAAGCCCTTTGATATATACCTATGTTAGAAAATTTTCCAAGAGTTTGTTCAGCTGGTGGTTTCTCCCTTCTTTATTTTCCCCCTCATTATTTCTTATTTGTAGAGCTTGCCCATAGAACAGCCTCCCATGAAACAGGCATACATGGTAGTGAACCAGAAACAGGAACAAAGATACCAGGGCAAAAAGCGTGTGTATGTGTACATGTTGGAAAATTCTCACCATGCCAGCCCTGCAGGTCCCTCTTTGGCTGATTGCAGACCAGCTACTGGTGATCATTGGTGGCATCCATTTTGCTGAGAGCAGTGAAGCCACCTCCACATTTTAATCTGAGTTTTAAAGGGGCTGTCCAAGGTGCTGAACCTATTTTACAATTTAGCTAGGGTTGCAATATCCACTCCCCCCACCCCACCCATGGATACCAAAATCTGTGGATGCTCACGTCCACCCATTATATACAATGGTGTATTAAAATCCCATCCCTTATATAAAATGGTGAACAGCAAAGTTTGCTTTTTGTAATCCCCCCTCCCCCATTATTTTCAAGCCATAGTTGGTTGAATCTCTGGATAAAGAACTTGTAGATACTGTTAAGAAGTGGAAGAAGGACCAAATACATATTGTGGGATACTAAGGTTGGGCTGAAGACTTCTGTTTGTCCTTCTCAGTTGACCTTGCAGTTAAACCAAGAAAGTCTGAGGTTATTGGTCATGCAGTTGAATGATCTGGCACTAGGACTGACTCACACACACCCCTTGTGGCTGTTGATGTGCTGTGTCAGCATGCTAGACACCATTCAAAATTTTTTCCATCTAGAACAAACCTTATTGCTTGCTTTGCAAGTTCTGGGTGGATGTTAGAAGCTAACAGGCAAACAGGGTATGATTTCCCCAAGGAAAAATATGTTTGTATTACTAAGTGGAAAGTTGTTCACAGAGCTTGGAAAGTTACTGTTTTAAGCTACAGTTTTCAGAATCCTAGGACTACCATGATCACTGGGATTATTGAAGCTGCAATCCCCCAAAAATAACCTTTCCATGCTGTCATTGTGGATTTCTTTAGAATTTCTCTTGAATGTTGAAATAATTGTTCATTGCTTCCCCCTTTTTTCAAGGAACTTAGGAACTTCCAAAACAAGAGACACCACAATGCCTTTTTATTAACTTTATAAATGCATTGCAAAATTAATAAGATGAATTTCAGAGCAAATGTCATTACATTTTGATTGCATTATCATGGAATAGTTTCTCCCCACTTCTGTGTGTGTGAGAGAGAGAGAGGGAGAGGCAGGGGGAGAGAATAAAATAGTCAATCGGTGGATTTGGGGAAGGATAGTTTAGCTGTCACTTGTACATTGAGTTCCATTTTGTCCCTTGTTGACCAAGCTCACATGTCATAACACTAGATCCCCAACGTACACCATGTGAGGCTGACCATGCATACATAATAATGTATAATGTATAATGATGGGATGATCTATGCAAACTGTCCCTTCTGCTTAACTAGAGAATAAAGAATAAAATGCCTCCTTTCCCATTGCAGGTTTGAGATTAAATAGCTATCTAGGCACAGCACAAACCTCCGCAGTTCATCTGAATTCATCATCTCCATTGTGCATCCTGCTCTTGAGTGTGGCAGAAGATCACATACAGCCTCAGTTCCATACAGTATCAAAGGGATGGTAGGATCTTGAGCACAAGCTCTTGTCCAGAGCTTGGGGAAGTTACATGTTTTTACTATAACTCCCAGCTTCTTCCAACCAACATGACCAGGAAGGTACAGAGCTTGGAAATATTATTTTTTGGACGACAACTCCCCAAATCTCCTAAGTGGGATGACCATACTGGTTGGGGGATTCTATGACATGTAGTCCAGAATAATGTTTCTCAGCTCTGAAGTAATCCTATGATTTCCACAGCCCTTTCTTGTGCATCAGCTGACTCCAGAAACATGTACATTGGGAAGGGTTGGCAGTCAGCTAGTGTGAAGGCATTCAGCTTAGCAGAGCTTGCTCAGCCTAGAGTTTCAAGAAAAGGCTGCATTGTTCATGTGGAGAAAATATCTGATTGGGTATCTTAGATCACTGTTCATTTAACTATGAAGACATCTTCCTGGCAAAGCCAATATTTTTAGTGTGTCTGTACATGCCTTCAGGTTGCCTACTAACTTATTGCAGCCCTATGAATTTCTTAGGCAAGGAATAATCAGAGGTACCTAATAGGATATCAATTTAGTTATTCACAAATACTGTAAACTTTTACATATTTCTAGATTCCAAATTAAAACTGGGCTCAGGAATTTGAAAAAATGATCAGAAGTAACAAATATCTTTTCTTGCAGATTAGTTACTCAAATCTAGGTGTTTTACACTGAAAGTGACATAGGATCAACACCTTTGGCTGTTTGTACATTATGATCAGAGCTGGGAAATGTTACCGTACTTTTTTGGAATACAGCTCCTAGAATCTGCCAGCCGGCATGACAAGTGGCCAGGTTGCCCATTGGGTTCTGAGAGGTTGAGTCTATTTGTTGCTGTTAACTGCCATCAAGTCAACTTCAATTTATGGTAACTCCATGAATGAGATACTTCCAAGTCACCCTATCATCAACAGCCCTGCTCAGGCCTTGCAGACTCAGGGATGTTGCTTCCTTAACCGAGTCTATCCATGTGGAATGTGGTCTTCTTCTTTTCCTGCTGCATTTTACTGTACCAAGATATGTCCAAAGTACAACAGTCTCAGTTTAGTTATCCTGGCTTCTAGGGAGGCTTGATTTGCTCTTGGTCCCATTTACTTGTCTTTTTAACAGTCCACAGTATCCATAGAACTATTCTCTAGCACCACATTTAAGATAAATTGATTTACTTCCTACTTCTACTCTCCAGCTTTCTATGGAAACTAGAAATACAATGGCACAGACAATCTGAACTTTAGTATTCAACAACATATAGTCCTAGTCTTCTGATTTCTTGACTGCAGTCTCCATTCTGATTAATGACTGATCTAAGATTTGGAAAATCTTGAACTTTTTCAATATCTTCATCATCTGCTTTAAAGTTATGTACATCATATGTGGTCATTATTTTTGTTTTCTTAATGTTCAATTGCAAACCTGCCTTTGCACTTTCATCCTTGACTTTCTTCAGTAATCGTTCCAAGTCTTTGCTATTTTCTGTTAGTAGTATTGTGTCATCTGCATATCTTTTATTGTTGATGTTCCTTCCTCTAATTTTCATGCCTCTTTCCTCCATGTCTAATCCTGCTTTATATATAATATGTTTGGCATATAAATAATAAATAATAATAATAAATAATAACATTTTATTTCTACCCCTGGTTTCCAGGAAAGGGTGCAGCTGGCGTATCAGCTGAAGTTGATAACAGGCACTCCTGACCGTCGCATTTACCTGATTAGACATCTGGAGCGTCGGGTCCAGGAGCACCCCCAGACTGTGAACACAGTCCTTGGAGGAGAGTGTAGTTCCATCCAGGATTGGAAGTTGTATTCCCAGACCTGGTTTCGGGCCTGTAACTGTTAGTACCTCCATTTTGTCTGGATTCAGTCTTGATTTGTTTTTCCTCATCCAGTCCATTACTGCTTTAAGGCAATCATTGAGAGGAGAGATGCCATCTGAAGACGAAGCTGATGACTGAGACATAGAGAAGTATATCTAGGTGTCATCAGCATACTGATGACACCGCACTCCATGCCTCCGAATGATCTCTCCCAGCGGCTTCATATAGATGTTAAATAGCATCGGGGACAGGACGGCACCCTGAGGAACACCACAGTTAAGCTCTATTCTGGTAGAGCAACTGTCCCCGAGCCTCACCCTCTGGGATCTGCCTGCGAGGAAGGAACGGAACCACTGCAAAGCACAGATAGGGTGATAAAATGCAGCCTTGCCTGACCCCTTTGCCAACTGGAAACCATTCCATTTCTCTGTATTCAGTCCTAACAGTAGCCTCTTGTCTTGAGTACAGGTGGCATGTACATCAGGAAAATAAAATGTTGTGGCATACCCATTTCTTTAAGAGCAATCCATAGTTTTTCATGATCTATACAATCATAGGCTTTGCTATAATCTGTAAAGCACAGGCTGATTTTCTTTTTAAATTCTATGGTGCATCTTATTATACAACGTATGCTTGCAATGTGATCCCTAGTGCCTCTTCCTTTCCTGAACCCAGCTTGGACATCTGGCATATATTGCTTCATATATGGTAAAGATTTTTGTTGTAGAACTTTGAGCATCAATTTGCTTGCATGGGAAATTAATGCAATGGTTTTGTGGTTACTGAAAACCCTGGTGTCTCCTTTCTTGCAGATTGGAATGTATATGGAGTGTTTCATAAATTAGAGGTTTGTTTTCCCATGGTTCTTCCTTGAATGAATCTGTCACCCTTTCATCTCTTTCATATCGTTCTTCTGTGTATTGTTTCTATCATCTTTTTACTTCTGTTTGGTCATATTATTTCTACTTGGTCATGTATTTCTATTTGGTCTACCCGATACATTACATGGTTGTAGCGCATCCCCATTCTTGGTTTAAATTTCACAGATCTTCTGGAAGAAGTCTCTTATTCTTCCTTTCTTTGTTGTCACCTTCCATTTCTCTGTATTGATTATTATAGGTCCTGTCTAAGTGGTGAAAATAATCCTAATGGAATTCAAATGGAAGATGATCTGTGTATACAAACATTCGCATCAATGTCTGTATTGAAGGGGGCAACCAAATCCACCATAAACTCTGTCTGGGAAGCTTCATCACATCAATGTGAATGTGACTGTCTTAACGGCTGCACATTCACATCACCTATGGAGCTTTTTAAAAACTCTGGGAAAAGCCCTGAAGGCTTCCCAGACAGAGTTTATGGTGGATTTGGTTGCCCCCTTCAATACAGACATTGATGCGAATGTTTGTATAGACAGATCATCTTCCATTCAAATTCCATTAGGATTATTTTCACCGCTTAGACAGGACCTATAATAATCAATACAGAGAAATGGAAGGTGACAACAAAGAAAGGAAGAATAAGAGACTTCTTCCAGAAGATCTGTGAAACTCTGGAACAATCCAATCCTCCCCCTCCCCCCGTATAGACGGGACCATAATAGTTATCCTTGTCCCTGCACACAAGTCATTGCACAGTTGGTTTCAAGGTTCTGATTCTATTTCTGTCAGTTTTTACTTTTGCTTCTCATCCATATATCAAGTCCACACAAGTAATATTTTCAAGCTGTGATCATAAAATACAAATAGCTACACATGCTGGCTCTGTGTGTGTCTATGTGCCTTCTATGTTGATTTATGGTGACCCCATTAATTTTTTAGGGTTGTCTGAGACAAGGAGTACTCAGAGGTGGTTTGCCATTGCCTTCCTCTGAAATATAGCCAAAAGATCTTCAATGGAAAGCCTCCTGCAAGTGCCCACACCATCTGAGGTAAGGTGAGTGGCTGCCAGAGAGAGGGCCTTTTTGGTGGTGACACCACAATTATGGAGTGCTCTTCACAGAGATGCTTGTGTAGTGCTTACCTCACTGTCTTTTTGAAAAATACCTTACTATTTTCCCACACTTCTTGAATATAGTTTTAACCTTTCTGACAGTCCAATGTAACTTTCATAATTTTGTGGCTTTTTAGTTTATATAGGTTTTTGCTTTATTTTTGTATTTGCATTTTAATTGTTTTATTCCTTCTTGTAAACCACTCTGGGAATATGACTGAAGGGCAGTATTAAAATACATTTAATGAACTGATAAATAGATAGTTGGATGTGCCCTATATATTATTTGGGCTCCTGATTGTGAACACATGGTACACTGTGGAAAGCATGGTGCTTGTTTTTTCCAAGGCAGTGATAATGCTCCCAATTGAACAATACAAGTGGAAGTTGTACTTCTGAGTGACAGAGGCTCTTTCCCCTTAGGGTGTTTCTACAGTGAGGAAGAAAAGATACGGAAGACAGAGACTTAGGCACAGCTAGTCCAAAGCTTGAAAAAAAAATCCTTTGTGTTGCTTGTGCCACTCTCTGGTATGAAAAAGGTAGAAATCCTGGATAGAACTCAACAAGGCATGTGGCAAATGGCTGTCTGGACACATGCTTTATATTTTCTTTGGCAAGTACCTGGAATTTCTTTCAGTGAAGCAAAACAGCCTAGTGTACTCATCTGAAACAAAGAAAAGTATGCATAAGTTAAAATGAATGGATGCTTCCAGATCTGAGGCAGAGGTTCACAACAATTAAAATGCTGTGAGATTTACATTTAAGATCTAAACCCTTTCACATTTCACAGTTTAACTTTTTATTGAGGAATTGGCTTTTTGATAAATTTCATGGCTATATAATATTAATCACTAACTTGTCCAGTTCAGAATAGTCCACTGGTGTGTGTGTGTGTGTGTGTGTGTGTGTCAATCTCCAACAGCAAACATAATCAGAAGCAATGATGCATGTGTGAGGTATGGGTGAGGGTTGAATTAGAAAGGATTGGTGGGCAGTGGGGCCTTCCAAAATGTGGCCTAAAACTTCCAGCACTTCTGGATATGTAGGCTAAATATACGGTAGTCCATTAACTGCAGGAATACACGTTGCCTATCTCTGAATCAGAGGATATATTTAAATATTTGGAAGCAAGTGTTTCTTTTATCCTCAGATTTGATTATTTGGTACTTATTTGTATCATACATGAAGTTGCAAATATGCTTCAAATGCCTTTACTTTAAGGCAGAAATCCTAAGTTAATCAGAAGTTATTTCAAACACAAGAGTGGCAGTCAAGGCTTTGGATTTATCTGTGTATTGAATGGAAGGTGAGTTATCACCAACACCTAGGAGTGGTTTCACAAGATAACTATCAAGGTTCTTTGAGACAAAGACTTAGTTATCTGATCTGCACTGTACACTCAATCTGCAGGTGTTGGTCACTGGGTTAACAACAGGCAATTTGTGACTGGCTGGACCATGCAAGCATTGTTGTCTTAGGTTTGCATTTGAAAGCCAGAAATATGCAGAGGTCAGAAAGTCAAAAAAAGACTTGTAGAAACATCACTGAATTGTTTCAATTCTTTTGTCAACAAAGCACTAGAAGTGTTTAACTGTTTGAGATTTATTATCATTCAGACTGTTAAAAAGCCAGGATCTCAAGGGCTGGAGACTATCTCATTTTAAACATGTGGCATGCTGAAATTTTGTGGCTTTCCTCATCTCCTGCTGTCCCTGATTCTACCTTTTGGTACCGAAGATGTAGTTGTAAGGATTTTAAAAAAATAAAATAAAATAAAGAAGCATTACCACTAAATATACATGTAGAAGATCAATGGGACCAATGGATTTAAGGGCCATGGGACAGATGTCAAGTTATAGGCCCTGCTGCTGTCCCTTACCAAAACCTGGAAAAATTACTTTTTTAGACTATATCTTCCAGAATTCCTGAGCCAACATGAGCAAGGATCCTTTGTATATGTGTGGGTATATGTGTAAGAATGCTATGTGCAGGACTTGAGGTGCCTGAGGAGGCTGTGTGTTTTACAAAGGTCTGGGACAAATTGCCCCAGCTGCCTTTCTGGGCAGTAATTCATACAGTTGTGACCCAGTGAAATTTCCATGCAGTCTAAGAGAAAAAGGAAAGAAACATCTGGAGATGTTTCTACGAGATTCTGAAGCACCTAGGGTTCTGGAAAGTCAGTGACAGCCATTATCTCTCCTTCAACAGGACCCTGAAAGATTTCTCTGTTTGTGGGAAGGTGTACATTAATTGAGAAAAATCCATTAATTTTTAAAAATGAAACACTTATTAATGAGGAATCTGATGAAGTAGACCAGTCTACAAACTTCTTTCTCTCAGGGCTTATGCTGGCTCCCCACTAGCATATCTTGGCTGTGGTGGTGGCCTGTTCTGCCTTTGTTGCTACCCAAAAATGGACCAGAGTCCACACAGGAACACTAGCCCATTGCTGTAGCCAACACTGCTGTTTTACCAGCTCTGCTGTGTCTGGGCAACTGGCAGCAGCAGCGAGGACCAGCCAGAATGGGCTCCGGTGGACACGCAGGGCCCAATCCTTCCTATCTCAGCAGGAACACATTAAACTGGATATTTTAAAAACACCCTATTTTTTAAAAAGGGCCCTATTCCAGCTTGTCCCCATTCTGGTCCCATATTGCCCCGGGGCTGGTGAGGACTGCCTGGTGGCAGAATGGGGGAAAAGCCCTGCATTGTCTGGACTGCATGAATCTAGAATGGGGGCAAATGGGTATTTGGCCAGTGTGGATAAACCCTCAGTCTCAAAGGTGCTACAATATCCCTTTCCATACTGATGCTGAGTAACACAGATATGGCTTTGAATTTTATCATATTACTGAGGGTTAGGCCAGCCCCCTTTCCTTTAACTGCAGCCCTATTCATTACTTCTTTTGTTCATTACTTGTCCATTATAATTAAGGTTGCATCTGCATTGCAGAAATAATCCAGTTTGACAGCGTTTTAACTGCCATGGCTCAATGCTACGGAATCCTGGGATTTGCAGTTTGTTGTGGCACCAGAGCTCTCTGACACAGAAGGCTAAGTATCTCACAAAACTACAGATCCCAGAATTCCATACCATTGAGCCATGGCAGTTAAAGCAGTGTCAAACTGGATTATTCCTTCAGTGCAGATGCAGTCTAAATCATCATTGGTCATGATTTGGTTAAAATGTGTGTGGCTTAAAGAAATTTATGAATGTCTTTAAGGGTCCCCACATCTCCACCACCAGTATATGAGCATTCTGTAAATACCTGGATAACAAGGGATGGGAAGTGATCAAGATTTGTTGTTGTTTTTATTAACCTTCACGGTGACTCCAAATTATGTCAACCCTATCATAGGGTTTTCCTGGCAAGATTTATTCAGAGGAGGTTTGCAACTGCCTTCCTCTTAGGCTGAGAGAGTGTGATGTGTCCAAGGTCAACACAGTGAGTTTCCATGGCTGTGCAGGGATTTGAACCATTGTCTCCCAGAGTCCCAGTTCTGGTGACGCAGTGGTTAAATGCCAGTACTGCAGTCACAATGTTGTGAGTTCCATCCCAAGGGCTCCAAGACTCACTCAGCCTTCCATCCTTTCATAGGTCAATAAAATGAGTACCTTCAAAATTCTCATTGAAAGTCTATCCAAGATTCATGGCATAACAAGGGACATCTTGATTTGGAAATCTGAATACTGATGAGGCTTTATGTTCCATTCTGATGAAATAAAATGTGCACAAATCCACGTGTATATTTTATTTTCAAAAATACAAATGGCAAAAAATGTGTGCAAGGGGGAAATGCATACAAACACAATTTGGACAATGTGTACATTAAATTGTATGCATATTTAAATGCATACCATCCAGTTTGCATCATGATATGAATTAAAGATGGGAGCAGAATGAAAGTGAAATTCAAAGCAATGAGACAAAATTGAGTTTGAGACATATTCAAATCCCTGGCAGTAAGTTACTCAAGCCCATTAATTTAATGTAGTTCAGTGTGTCTAACCCACACATAGATTTTGACTCTCTCCTTTCCAGTTGTAGCAAACATTCCCAGCATTTCCTAATGTGTGAGTCCAAATGAGAGCTATATCAAAATGGGCTTACATTATTTAAATAAATTGTCAGAATGGGAGGCTTTTGGTTTACATCAGGCAAAAGCTGGGGTATTATTGTTATTGTTATTATTAAATCATCATCATCATCATCATCATCATCATCATCATCTATGGCTCTTCCTATGTTATTTGACTCCATTTTCCTTTAGTCTCAGCACCCTAGCCAAGGGTAAGGAATGTTAGGAATACTAGTTCAGCAGTAGCTAGAGGCTATAGGGTACCCAACCCTGGATTAGCAGAACTGGATATGGAACTGGATATGGAACAGATACTTTAAAGATCATCAGGAACTGGACAAAAAAATCAGCCCATTGTTCAGCTTCTGTCAATTATTATCCCACCCAAAGGAACAAGTTCAATCCTTTTCAGCCACTCTTTGCTTTGAGATGTTAGAGGAATTCTGCCTTGCCAGCGTCTGTTGGTTCTTGCCAGGATTCATCCAATCTCTTCCCCAAATTCTTCTGAAATAACTTTACAGATGATTTTCCTAGGTCTTGGCACTTTCACAAAATCATAACATAGAAACTTGTAGTTGAGTCGCCTTCTTTGGAGGTTTTGAAACAGAGGCTAGATGGCCATCTGTGGGGAATGCTTTGATTGTGTATTCCTACATGGCGGGGAGTGGGGGTTGGACTGGGTGGCCCTTGAGGTCTCTTCCAACTCTATGATTCTATGAAATGTAGAAGCTGTCAGGCAATGAGCAATCATTTGTTTCAATGCTTTGTTACCTAGAAGCCTGCTGTTCTTTTAATGTACCCCTTAACTGCTCTTTTAACATCTAATGTATGCCACTTCTTTTCCACCAGATATTGTGGATTCAAACAGAAGTTAGGCAAATATATATTCTGATATATACCCTTATAGATTATATACATGGGAAGAAATGTCAGATCTAGAGATAGTTAGCTTGTCGTTGTCAAATCTGCACAAAGTCTGATTTTTTGATAATGCAGCTAACTGTAAAACTCTCCTTTTCAAGGTAATTGACACCAAGAAAACCACTGTGAAAGAGAGCAATCTCTGTGAAGCCTCTTTAAATTGTTCAAAAGGAGTTTTTGCTAAGTCATTTAATACAAAGTTCAAATCCCAGGTGGGAAATCTATGAATTGTTGGAGGCGCCACCCAAGTAGCTGCCTTTAGGAACCTTCTCACATGAGGATGTGCCAAGAACTTTGTTCCCCCTGTTTTCAAAACTGTTGCTAAGGCTGCAGTTTGTCTTTTTAATTTGTTCGGTCTGGGAGCAAACGAGTAAATCTTTCCTTGGTTATACAAAATAAGGGTTGGTTTGGCTGAATGAATTGCAAAAGATAAAATGGTAACTGATAAAATGAAAATTTATTTCAAATTAAATAAAACACCAAGAAAACCCTGTGATAGGTTTGCCTTAGGGTTGTCATAAGTCAGAAATGACTTAAAGTCTCTCTCTCTCTGGCTTTTCTTCGCAAACAAAGATTCAGGAAGGACTCATCCCGCGCTTTCTGCAAGCGCGCTGATGAGTAAAAAGGCCAATCCAAGATGAGCAAGTCCGGTTTCAGAAAGCACAGAAGAAGGTCTCCTTGGATGATGTTTCTGGGTTGTGATTCTTTCTGCTTTGTCGTTTCTCTTCAAGACTTGTTCGGCGTGAGCTCTCAAATAAGGCTGCAGCATTGTGGAAAGTGCATCTCCATGCCTCCCGATATGAGGCCCTGGCGGACCATTGTTGGTGATCAATTTGGCCAAGCCTGAGATGTTGCTTCAGGGAGTCCTTGCATCGCTTTTTTGGAGCGCCCCTCTTATGCTGACCGGTGGTGAGTTCACCGTAGAGTACTATTTTCGGGAGGCGATGGTCCTCCATCCCAGAAATGTGCCCTGCCCAGCGCAGCTGTGTCCTCAGTATCATGACCTCAGTGCTTGTGATCCCTGCTTACTCAAGGCACACAACAGCAAAACAACAGCAATTGTGGAAAATGGGTCACATATAGGCTGACATGTATTTAGAAACTGTTTAAAATATACTTTTTATTATGGTACTTTTAGTTATTCTGGAAGCAAAAAGAGAGTTAGCAGAAATAGATGTGCAGGTATGTAGCAATTTTTTTTTTTAAATTAATTCATTTCCCCCTGCATGGTTATCAGTCATTTGATTTCAGGTGGAAAGACTGCTGGTGTCATCAAACTTAGATTTGTTGGCAAAATGTAATCCCTTTCCACGCCCTTTTTAATTAGTAAAGAAAAGAAAAGGGAAGAAAAGAGAAAAAAGCAAGAAAACTATGACTTCCTAAAACACCTTAATTTCTGAATAGAGCTCCCAAAAAGAATTTCATTGGTATAGCTGAACTGTATAAGACAAAATATAACTGATTTATATTAGTTATATAAATCAGATAACTAATTTATATAACAGATAACTGATTTATTCAAAAGCCAAGAGAATATTCCACTGTGTGCTTAATGGGATAACAGGAATGGCGAAACATGTTAAAGGTTTTGGACAAGATTTTACTAGAGAAGAAATAAGTTAGCTTACTGTCTTTCCCCTGTGCAACCCAGGAAAATTCAGTATATCAGACAGGAGGCTGTTCGGAGTGGGCAGAGGCATGTTGCTGCTCCATTTCAGCTCAGTTGACAGGACCTAAGTTAACAAAGTAGATGTGTTCCTGAACATTACTTCTTTTAACCAAGTAGATGTGTTCCTGAACATTACTTCTTTAACAGAAAGCATTCCCTGGCAACATAGAGCAGCCATGGTACTTGAAAGATTATGGTATCTATCTGTCTGTCTATCTATCTATCTATCTATCTATCTATCTATCTATCTAATCATCATCTGTCTTTGTATTTGCTGTGTGTGGAAAATATGAACCAGCTTAAAACAAAAGAACTAAATATATTGGCCAACACCCAACAAACAATTGGAGTAGAAAATCAGTAGGTCCTAAGGACATGTCAACTGTGTTCTGGAGTATCAAAGTTCTTGGTAGTATGAAAGGGCTGCCGAATTCACACCCAGATAGGAAATCATGCTTTTAAATAAGGATCTGATAGGGTCTCTTTGCATTTCTAAATGGAACACACACCCACACCCACACACAGAGAAACCATAACTGGGGGTCACAAGCCTACAATTTGTAGTGCCAGCAAATAAGTCTTGAGCATGACTTAATTCTGACCATGATGCCAATTGTCCTCAAACCATGAGGTTTCAATTAACATGGCAAGAAGTGTTTGGGGGTAGAACTGTGCATTCAAATGCTTGGTAGCAAGCAGCAAAGTTTTACCAAAGTGTAACCAGACGTTTGTTAACATTACATTACGTCAAATCTTGGCTTCAGAAGCTTTATTTTTGTTCTGTAAGATGTGGTATTTTGACATTGTTACTGGCTAGAGTGGTGCAGTCTGATCTGATTCAGACACAAAGCTTCAGGCTGCATAAAATAAACAAAGCAGTCAAAGGGGGTCATTGCTTTTTCCACTTCCTCCACCACACTTGGACTTCTGCTCCTGAGGCCACACTAATCCTGTCTTTCAGTTTAAAAGGCCTCCTAATATTGAGGCAGGTGAGAATTGTGTGTCTTGCCCTGCAGGTGGGCACTTAGTCTTGAAAGAAAAGGTAGCAGTGGTGAAGAAACACTTATAGAAAAAAGCATTTTGCTGACCACTTGCATCAAATTGTCTCCAGATACTGCCCTGCCAAGTTCTTAGCCTTTTCACACAAAAGACTTTGATTACCTAAAGTGTGTGTGTGTGTGTGTGTGTGCCTTCAAGTCAGCTGTTGACTTATGGTCACCCCATGAATTTCATAGGGTTTTCTTAGGCACAGAATACTCAGAAGTGGTTTTGCCAGTTCCTTCCTCTTAAATATAGGACTTTATCACTCTCTCTCTCTGGCTTTTCTTGGCAAACGAAGATTCAAGGACTCATCCCGCGCTTTCTGCAAGTGCGCTGATGACTAAAAATGCCAATCCGAGATAGACAAGTCCGGTTGCAGAAAGCACAGCAGAAGGTCTCCTTGGGTGATGTCGATGGGGATGTAATTGCAGAATTACAGCATGGCAGTACCACAAATGAGTTCCTGTTATTGCATGACATTGTTGTCCTGCCATGGTTAATGGGTGCTCCACCCATTAATTGCTCATCACTTTTCATTGATGGGAAAATCTGTGGATAGCCCTCAATATTGCTCTTTTTGCAGTATTGACAAGAAGATGAAATCACGTCCTGCTGTAATCACACAATTGCAGAGTGAATGGACACAGCATTCTGAGACTTGTCTTAATGGTGATTTTATCCCCAGCAGCCCCCATAACATCCGCAACCCAGATGACAGCTGAGGAAGGGAGAAGAGGGTGAGAGAGCCCTCGTGCTCCTTCCTTGGCCCTATGGGAGTGAGCGGGCAGGTGACAGAGAAGCCGAGGGAGGGTGAAGAGGGCTATTTTGCCCTCTTCCCCCTTCCTTGGCCCATGGGTGGGTGGGAGGCAGAGATGCCAAGGGGGGCAGAGGGCTCTTTCAGCCTCTTCCCCCTTCCTCAGCCCCATGGACAGGTGGCAGAGAAGCCGGGTGGGTGGGCAGGGTGGAATGGGGGAGGGAACTAGGGAGGAAGAAGTGGAGGAGAGAGCCCTCCTTCCTTCTATGCCCCCGGCAGTGGTGGCAACAGTGGTGGGAGGTGGAAATGACAGCTGCTCCCCCCTTCCCTATCCCTGATCAGTCAGGGAAAAAATGGTGGCTGCAGGCTGCTTGCCTTGCTAACAAGCCCCGCCCCCTGTGTTTGTCTGGCCAATCAGTGGCATACTTCCTCTCATTTGGGCAAGCAAATTGATTTGATTCGCTTGCCCAAATGAGCAGGAATACAAAAATTCCTGCTAATGAGCAGGAATACAAAAATGCTAATGACCAGGAATACAAAAATGACCACCTCGGTTTTTTTAAAAAGATGGGGAAAGCCACAAAGGCTTTTCTGATGAGTTTTTTGGCCTTTTTTGCCCCGCTCCTTCACAATAGGGCAAAATCACATGGGATGCCATTAGGACAGGTAGGATTCTCCTCACATTCGCTGAGGAGTTTTTTTTTACCATTTGAACAGCCCCCTAATGTTGTTTTAAAAAAAACACTTCTGAAAAGAGAATGGGCTGGATGGGCAGAAAAAGACTTTCAAATAGAAACTTCTTTGTCAGAGGCTTTGTTAACTAAAGCTTGCCTGTATTTTATTCATGGTGACAGACCCATTGAGATTTGTCAATTTTGTATGTGAGCTACATCCTTTCCTTGAGAAACCAAATTTAAACAGACTCGGTCATTCATACTCCACTCCCTTCTGGGCTCGATTACAGTAATGTACTCTACATGGTGCTAGATACCCCCACAAGGTTCAATTGGTTCTAAATACTACAGAACTCTCAGAATGACTATTTTTTGATGTGCACCTTTAAGTCATTTCTGAGTTATGGTGACCCTTTCACAGGGTTTTCTTGGCAAGATTTTTTCAGGAGGAGTTTGCCTTCGCATTCCTCTGAGTCTGAAACAGTGTGATATGCTCAAGCTCACTCAGCAGGTTTCCATAGCCAAGTCAAACCCTGGTCTCCAGAGTCGAAGGATTTTATCAGACGAGCATCCAAAAATGGTTTAATCCCACAAATGTGGATAGGCAAAACATTGTGGCATTATAACACTTAACTTTGCATGTTGCTGTACTGCCACAGAATCATGACACGACAACCACTAGCAATTTAAGAACAGGAGTCTACTTCCATGATTTGGCATAGGTGAGATTTCGGTGGTTCTTGTGAGAGGATGCGAGAGTGCTTAAAAGTCAAAAAACATCTCAACTTTAAAAGTAAATAAACACATAAGCACTGACACAAACCTAAAAACCTGCCACCAAAACAGGGAAGTGCATAAAAAGAGCCTCTTGTGCTTCGTTTTCACGTTCTCACCCGGAAGTTTTCTCACTGAAAACCACCCATTCACATTGTAATCTCATGATTACAATGGGATGTGGTTTTGCATGCTTTCAATCCTGCGAAAACAGTGCTATTGAAGATCTATAACCCATCAATTAAAAGCAACAGGTTTTATGCAGCTGCAGAACAGGATAACCAAGATGACATGCAGTAGCAGGGCCCATTCATGCTACCCTGATGTCGTTATCCCACTATTTTTGCCTCATCTGATAAAGTCCATAGTCCAAAGCCCAAACCACTACACCATGCTGGCTCAGTTAGACTATCAGACCAATTTGATCCATTGCCATTAATGTCTAGTTTTTTGGGGTGGGTGCGGGTAAGGTGCTGGCTTTGACTTTTAAAATCTTAAGGGGCCTGGGAACAGGACTTGCCACCTTTAGCAAATGTTATTAAATTAGTGCCTCTAGTGGGTCTCTGATTTAGTGCTTTCATTCACACACACACACACATGCACACACACCTTTATGTATATCTGTATCAGAGCTTGGAATAATTATGTTTTTGGACTATAGCCCCAAACATTCCCTGGCCACATGGAGCAGCCATGGGACTTGAGAGATTATGGGATCTATCCATCTCTATCTATCTATCTATCTATCTATCTATCTATCTATCTATCTAATTATCATCTGTCTTTGTATTTGCTGTGTATGGAATATATGAAGCAGCTTAAAACAAAAGAACTAAATATATTGGCCAGTGTCCAATAAACAGAGTAGAAAATCAGTAGGTCCTAATGACATGTTAACTATTCTGGAATGTAGTTTTTACAGTTACTTTCTTCCATTTCTATCCCACCCAACCATCAGAGATGGGAGTGATTTTTTTTTAAATTTACACACAGACACACACACCACACACACATTGAAAGAAATTGAAAGAAACAAAAAATGCAAAAATGGGGAGGGACTAGGAAAGAGAACACCATATACCTGACTAAAGGCCCTTTCACACTACAGAATTACAGTGCTATGATTCCACTGCCATGGCTGCATCCTATGGAATCCTGGGATTTGCATTTAGGGAGGGATATTTAGAATTCCCAGCCAGGGAGCACCCCACAAAACCACAAAGGCCAGGCTTCCATAGGATGCAGCTATGGCATCCTATGCTGGGGAATCATAGTGCTATAATTATGTAGGGTGAAAGGGCGCCAAAATTCCTCAGCTGTATGATGGGGACTTTCCAGACAGAACACATCTAGTGCTAGAAATCAAAAGATGCTGTGCACATTTTCCATCAATCCCTTCTTAACAGATTATTTTCTATATATATATATATATATATATATATATGGAAGAAGTGGTGAGAACTGGCAAACAGTGTTGCCTGGATATCCTTCCCCACTTATAATGTTTTGTGAGTATGGCAGGCTGACTTCACAGTGCCTGAAAGCTCTATTTGTAGATTATTCTGTGATTATTTGTCCCAGTTGAGTATAGTACTTACAAACACACTCTCTCACACACAGAAACACACACACACACAGAGCTGCTTTCTTGATATAAAAGAAGATTAGACACAGCATGCTACAGTGTTCTATGTTATTTCGATGCTTGGAGATGTTCTCTTACTATGTAAGAGTTGCATCAATAAAGGTCAGGCAAATCAAAATACTACAATATTTATTATACTGAATTATTATACTGAATGAAATAATTCACCAAGGCCAACACAAAAACCACACTATGTGCTGATAAGGTTAATGTTAAAGAGGTGTATGATTAAAATTGTAAATAACCTCAAGGTAACTAACTGACCTTGGCTCTGACAGATATGGCAAAAAACAAAAACAAACCCCTTTTGGACTACAATTCCCAGAATTCCCTAATGGCTGGACTGGTTGGACTGGTAAGAACAGGACTGAGTTTAGCCAAATTAATCAGCAAAGTTCAAGGCTGTTAGGTTTCAGATGAAATAGATTTAAAAAGGAAAGTGTAATATGTTAAGGGAAAGCCAAGAAGAGCAAATATTGGAGGCTCCACAGTTGTGCTCATTCTTTGCTCACAAATGTTCAAAATGCTTTTCCAAGATCTTTTTTTTTAATAACTAGAATCATAAGCAACCCCACCCATGTTACCGAAAGAAGAGTGTCTAATACTTTGAGAAGACAAGGATCAGCATCTGAAGAGACAGAGTATTTTAAATGGGCCTCCACTCAATGAAGATAAAGGAATGGGATGTATGCCCACTGGAGTTTGAATTGCCTTTGCAGACAGGCTATATTTCTGTACAAAAAGAGACCCCCTAAGCTATGGAATGATGCCAGGAAACCTTGGCAAACAGTCTTGGGAGCAATCTTGTAAAATGTAACTCATCCAGAATCACATCAGTCTATACGTATGGGAATAGCAAAGAATACATTAAGCACCAATTTTCAACAAGAAAGCAAAACTGTGCAATAGCATTATTTTAAATGCTACAGTGAAACATCCAGAATAGTGGTTGTAATAACAATAATAATAAAAGACAGGTCCTAATGGGTGAGAAGGATTCGTCCCTGTTAACAGTGAGGTGGAGGAGGGTTTCTTTCTTCCAAGAGGAATAAAACTAAAATCATATTTGGTAACTAGAAATAATTTTCCTTAACTAGGAACACACACATTTTAACCAAATCATGATCAATAGTGACTTAGCTACATCTGCATTGCAGAAATAATCCAGTTTGACACTACTTTAACTGCCATGGTTCAATGCTATGGAATTCTGGGATCGGCAGTTTTGTGAGATACTTCACCTTCTCTGTCAGAGAGCTCTGGGGTCACAACAAACTATAAATCCTGGGATTCCATAACATTCAGTCATGGCCATTAAAGCAGTGTCAAAGTGGATTATTTTTGTAGTGGAGATGTAGCCTTAATTATAATGACCAAGTAGTGAACTAAAGAAATAATGATTAGGGCTGCAGACAAAGGACAGGGGGCTGGCCTAATCCTCAGTAATATGATAGAATTCAAAGGCCCTGTCTATATGGGGTGGGGGGACATAGCACACGTTGCAGCAGCTGCATCTTGTCTTAATGGTGGTTTTTCCCCCAGCAGCCCCCATAAGCTTTGCATGCATGCTGAGGAAGGGAGAAGAGGGTGAGAGAGTCCTCCTCCCATCCTCAGTCTCTGCAGTGGCAGTGGTGGCAGCAGAGGAAACCGGGGAAGGGAGAAGAGGGTGAGAGAGTCCTCCTCCCTTCCTCGGTCTTTGTGGGGGTGGTGGCGGTGGAAACTGCGGAAGGGAGAAGAGGGTGAGAGAGTCCTCCTCCCTTCTTCATCTCCGCAGCATCAGTGGTGGCATGGTGGGGGGGGAGGGAACTGGGGAAGGGGGTATCAGCCATCCTCCTACCTTCCCTGATTCTTGCGGTGGAGATGGCAATGGCAGCAGCAGCCGGGTGGGTGGAAATGACGGCCGTCCTCCTCCCTTCCCCATCTCCGATTGCTTGGGGGGGGGCGGAATGGTGGATGCAGGTGCTTTTCCTGTCAGCAAGCCTTGCCTCCGCACATGTCCAGCCAATCAGGGGCACACTTCCTTTACTATGGGACAGTGATTCTTTGAATCGCTGTCCTAATGAGGGGGAATGTGCACCCCCCCCACACACAGTTTTTCAAAAACTCCAGGGAAAGCTGCGAAGGCTTTTCTTGTGAAGTTTTTGGCCTTTTTTGCCCCCCTCCTTCTAAATATGTCAGCACTCTGCGGGATCCCATTATGACAGGTAGCTTTCTCCTTACATTCAACAAGGAGTATTTTCACCATATAGATGGCCCCAAAGACATAACTGTCCGGACAGTATGCAAAGGGATATTATAGCACCTTTGAGACTGAGGGCTTGTCTAGCCCAGCGAAATACCTCAGCTTGCCCCCGCTCCAGAGCCCTGCAGGCCAGATGATACAGGGTATTTACGTTGATCTGCTCAAGGATAGTCCTCATGACCCCCAGGACAGATATGGGGCTGGAATGGGGGCAAGCCAGGATGGGGCCCTTTACTGCATTTTAGGATAATACCTAGTTTAATCTGGTACTGCCAGATTAGGGCTGGTCTGCAGGAGCCACTCCCAGAACCCTCTCCCTTGTGGTTGCCACCAGTTCCCTGGCTCTCCCGGAAGCCAGGCAGGAGTCCTTCAGCATGTGATCGGGCTGGTCACACGCAGGAGGCCTGCAGCCATAGGTTGCAGGTTCCTTCCTAGATTCCATGTCAGTGGGGAAAATGGTGGTGGCAGCAGCAGTGGCAGTGTGGGCCAGTGTCCTGTGTAGACTCTGGCCCATTTCCTCCAGGTAACAGGGGTAAAGAAAAGACAATCATAAAGTCATCATAAGTCAGAGATGACTTGGGGGCATATAATCACACACACCAAAAAAGACCTTCCTATTTTCTGGTTGCTTTCTAGGCATTGGGGTGTGTGAGAAAGTTAATTCCTCAGTTTCTTATAAAACTAAAATATTCTTTAGAAGCAGTATATAGTACACTAAAATGGTTAAGGCTAGGCAAGCACAGAGGATTGAAATCTTAGAGGATATGGGATGTGCATTGAGTTCAGACGAAAAAAATGAAGTGTAGGTCAAATCAGAGAGGTTCTGGTAATTGCTGAGATGAAGCAAGCTTTCCTTTGAAGCAACCAGAACTGAAGCTAGACCCCAAAGTGAAGCCTCATTAGCAATTTGGGACTTGAAAATTTGAGATTACCCTCCCACACTCTGCTGATAGTTTTTAGGTTACGATTTCTATGAAAGCATCCAGGCTAGATGAGGAAAGAGGAAGGAGGCAGTGGTCTTCAGTGATTAACAAATCCATCTCTTAAGCCAAGGGTGGACAACTATGGAAGGGTCGGGAGCTGCATTAGCCACCTCCCAGAGATCTTGGAGGGCTGTACACCCTGCCATACCAGTTCTTGCAAAACGCCAACAACCATTTTGTTTTTGCCACCAAACACCCTCTAGGAGGACAAGGGGGCATTTTCACCATGCTTTTGGGCCTTCCCCGGCTATTTTAGGTCCAGGAGAGGCTTTTTTTTAGCAGCAGGAAGTGAGTGGAATTTACTTCCTATTCACTTCCTGTTTCAAAAATGGCCACTTTTAGGACTAAATTGGCCCAGGGTGGACTCAAAATATGGGGGAAATTCTCCCCACACCCCCTAGAGAGCATTTGGAGACAAAAATAGTTTTGCAAACAGATTTGACCCCGGCGGGGGGGGGGGATGGAAACACCCAAACATGGTGGAAATGTCCTCTCACATCCCCTAGAGGGTTTGGGGGGAATTTTAGAGCAAAAACTGTTTTGGGGGAACATTGTATTTTATCCCCTGGGGAGTGCTTGGGGGCTGCACTTTGCCCACCCCTGTTCTAATCCAAGGGTATGCTTATATCAGAGGCTCCATGATGGCTCTGCTTTGGAGGAGAGATTGTGACTGATGGTTGCTTCCTCCTTCGTTCCTGTTGCAACATTGTTCCCATAGCATGCAAGTGGGTTTGAAGAACTTTTAATGTTGGATTGTGACCTTGAGTTGGCTGCTGGCTTCAAGTTCTGGTTGAAATCCTTTCCTCCTTTCTCCGATATTAATCAAAATCCTTTCCTTTTTCTTCTTCTCAGATATTTTCAGTTCTTTAGTTGTGTTTACTACAGTGAAAACCCTCTTTTACTTATGATCAGATCCCGATTCTGATACTGTATTTTTGTCTCTGTTTAAGGCTCTGTGCCTTTTGTGGAATTTAGGCTGTTAATCTGTACTCCCCATCCCCTAGTTAAGAAAAAGAATTTATTAGAATTTAATCCTTCTGGATGTGTGTGTGTAATGTATTTGCTGTATGCTGTTGAATTTAGACAGTGAAACCATCCTCTTTCACTAGTAAATGGAGCAGAGAGCGGGGAAGGAGGAATTGAATTCAGTTCTTCTAGGGTGTTGTGCATTCACTAGTTTCCTAGTAGTATTTATTTTTCAGTCTGTGTCTTGCTTTGTTTTAATGTTAGACAAGAATTTTAAGCCAACAAAGCACCCTTAAAGCAACTTTTAAAAATTCTCGATCCATTTTGGGTTATTTCCATTTTCCTTCTGTTTCTGTCAATATGAACAACTACAACAATAGCTTCTCCTCCTCAATTTCCTTCCTTTATATTTCTATAGCTCACATAATAGCATAATGATAGTAGCATTGAGTTAGAATAGAAGGAGATTTTCAGACAGGCAAAAATCGCCCCTTGCCGCGCGAGCAGCCTCCCGAAACTGCTGCGCGGCAAGGGTCTTCTTCGGACGACGCTGTGCCTCTTGCGAAGCCGTCCGTGTCACTTCCGTGAAGCTTGGGACGGCTCCGCGCCATATTTCAATCACGGGCAGCCTCCGTGCTTGAAATATGGCGCGGAGCCGTCCCAAGCTTCACGGAAGTGACACGGACGGCTTCGCAAGAGGCACAGCGTCGTCCGAAGAAGACCCTTGCCGCGCAGCAGTTTCGGGAGGCTGCTCGCACGGCAAGGGGCGATTTTTGCCTGTCTGAAAATCTCCTAAGTCTCTTATTTTTCCTATTGCCAGACAAACAAAGGATGCTAAGAGACACATCAAGTATGATGTCATAACGATGCCATATAAACATGAAAGGGTGCACATACCAGACAATGTCACCCTTTCGTGTTTATGTCTTGTCAAAAACCCGTCTTATTTTATTGACGGCTTAAGCCATCAATAGGTCTCCCTTAGCACTTTTGTGCTGGCATTGCCAGTGTTTGAATCCGCACACCATTGTACTCACATGAATGCAGGGTCAATGGCCAGTCTGGCCAGAACAGGTGAGATTGTGACATCCAGGTAGGTGACACACTTTTTATGACCCTCCCCAGTTTACTTGTAAGTTTTTAAGTGTGTTTTTGTGCTTTTTGAAACTTTTGGAGGTGATAGAGAGGTGAGACATCTGAGAACCACACACAAGCACACAGCATTCCTCCCATTCTGGCTCCATATCCTCTACCATAAAAGAAATAGGCAGGGCAAGTATAGTTTGCTAAAATCAATAGCTATTCCATCACTAGTCGGGAAGGAGAGCTGAAGAGACATTTGGATGGCTGGGTCTCCTTGCTCTCGCCAGTGCTACAAGCTGAAGGGACATAATTGCTAAAATCTTATTGGTTTTGCCAACATATCTAATTTGTTTGATGTTGTAAAAGGAGGTATTAAATGCTTACTTATGCAATAACCCCTGCTCTGTGGAAGACATATTTCTAGCACATGGCCATCTAGTGATTGCATCTGGCTGCAGTTCCACAGTTGGGAGAAAATAACAGACCCATGTTCCTGGATCTTCAGTGAATGTACTAGCCTATGTTGGAGATGCAGAGGGTAATGATGTTCTGTTATCCCCAGAGATGGCGACTGTCCTCTGTCCTACCCTAGCCACTAAATGGCTGTGGGGCATGCGCCAGTGCTGGGAGGCTGCCTTCTGCAGAGTGAACAGGGTAGCCAAATGGAACCACACAGGTGGAGCATTATGCGCTGCCTCCACAATGTCAGGTCTTAGCCTATGGTTGCATGAGAATGCTGCCAGTGAAGGATCCAGTGGAGAGGTCTGGTTGACATGTTATTAAAGTTACATGAAAACTAGTGGCAATAGCTTCTGTGTATGTTTTTCCTTACTGCAACATATACAGTAACCGTTCACTAGGCGTATCTCCCTTGTAATAGAGCATTTTGTATAGTGACAGGTATGTCTGGCAGTGATACATCATCATCATGAACACCCTAGTGTTGAACCAGTCTCCAAATTGTGAGCAGTACATAGAAGAGTGAAAGCTAGCCTTGAGTCTAAAGTGAGAAATGAATAATGATTTCTTTTGGACAGGTTTATCATGGGCATGAAAATTATTTATGGCTGCAATCCACTAAGTACACTGTTATGCATGCCTAGGCAAATGGAGATCAATAGAAGTAAGTATATTCCTGCATAGCTCCATGGTGGAGTTTCTTGGTGAGAAGGAATGGAGTGTTCTGGAATGCTGGGGGACAGGGGGCATCTATCTTTTAGTATCACATCAGGTCTCTTCATCTTTTTCTTTTGTGCTGTAATATTCATCCAAAAACCAGGTGTATCATTTTTTGTGTTTTCAGCCAAAGCTTTTAGGATCTCTACATATTTGACCCACTGCAGAAATATAAAGCAGAACATGTTAGATGCAGCAGCATAGTATGGGAATGGTGATTCAAGCACGATTATTCTACCATTGGCGAACAAAGGAGGGTAATCCTTTTGATGAACTTGACCTATTTGACTGAATTGGCAAAGAACAAGCTCAAGCACTAATTGAAAATGTATAAGGGCAATTTTTGACTGTTATATTTCATTCCTTTCCCTACATTCTTTATGGCTAAGCTCATTTGCATGAAAAAAGGATCTTAGATTTTTAAGTTCATTAGTACCCACTGCTTATTCCGTATAATCCCTTGTGAATATGATGCGGATGCCATTCAGCAGGAGAGGATTAGAGTAACTTCAGGTGGGAAACACAGTAGCAATGAACTTCTAAGAGAGATTTGCTTTTCACTCAAAAAGCTCCCACAAGGGATGGAAAAAAAGGGGGGACATACAGCCTGATAATATGCCATGTCAGTAGAACTTAAAAGTGGTTTAATGAGCATGGCAAAACTTCCCATTTGTGTTAAAGCAGAGAAAAGGCAGCTGCCCCCTCAAACAACAGCACAAGATTCCCAGTAATAAATCAAGACTAGATCTGATATTCTGATTTTTATTTTGCAGTTTTCCTTTCCTAACTCTGGCCAAAAATAAAAATAAAATAAGTGGGAAAATCCTGTGTCCTCCTGCGTATATCACACCATTATTATTATTTTTTTTGTTCTTTCATCAGAATTGTCTCAAACCAATGCTCAAGTGCTACTATTTGCCAATATTTATTATTTATGTAGTGCGTATGGCATAGTCAATGCTGAAAATAGCACAGAATTCTCACACTGGTTGGCTCCAGACATATCATATCAGCCCAAGGAGTCTCAGAGTTATGTGCCTATGAGGTTGAAACCATTAAGCTTCAACACAGAGATCCAGACCATAGTCATTATAATAAAATCCTAGGTCAAGTGTTAGAGGTGTTTTGAATGCTCTGTCCAGCATCTATGTGAAAAATATACAAGCCTTATTTGTCTTCTCCAACTCTTGTTTTTAATCTACCTAGAGATTACATCCTCTTCCAGTCCCATAGCAGCAGAATCCTGTGCATGTCTACTCACAAATAAGTGACTGAGTTCCACTTTGGTATCCTTAACTCATATAGGTTTGCACAGGACTCTACATAAAAGCATCTGTCCATTTTATAACTAAATAATTTTTCATCCTAAAGGCTTATTTTATTTATTTATTTAGGTATTTATACCCTGCTCTTCAGCCACGAAGGCTCTCACAGCGGCTTACAAATTGTTAAGCAACAGCATTTTACACATCTACACCACTTTATAGCATGCTAGGCACTAAGTGGTTTCCAATGTGTGTTAGCTAACTGCCCCCACAAACTGGGTACTCATTTTACCGCCCCAAGAAAGGATGGAAGGCTGTGTGAACCTTGGAGCCATTGGGATTGAATTTGCAACGTTGTGGTTGCAGTACTGACATTTAAACACTGTGCCACCAGGGCTCCCTAAGCTTAGGAACTAGATGAGATTCATGAGGCTTCTAGCAGTCTGACAAAATTTACTGCTTTTCAAGTATTGTATTCACTTTCTTTAATCCAGTTATTTACCAGAAGAACAGAGGTAGATGTTACTATTGGAAAGAAGAATGAAAATTAAAATAAAATGAGCAAATATCATAGTTTCTCACAACACATTTTGCCTAATATTTAAAAGGTTGGTTTTTTATATTTTTATTAATAATCAACTTCTATTTTGTTCTGATTATTTTATTAAGTTACTACAATGGAAAGTAACAATGTAAGTTAACAGAACAAAAAATTACAAGGAGCAATTAAAAAAACCCCACAAATCTGAACTTGGCTTAGCCTTAGTTGTTCTAGTGGTCTCTCCATATAAGCCATAGTGGCTCAGTATTGGGAGATTATCGATGCGGCAAATACCGTGTCAAAAGATCGCGACGAGAACTGGAACAGGCAAGATTATCAGATGACGTTGTCATCCAGCGTCCTGGGGATGTAGCATGACCACGAGTAAGGCGTCCCTTTTGATTTGTGGCTTGTCCACATCAATAAGAAAGGGAAGCCTGGTCTGTGGCAGAGCTACACCCCCAGGATGGCAGAAGGATGTGACGTCTGGTAATGGTGCCCTTCCTGTTCTCCTCCCGTTCTTCTGGCGCATCTGATATTATCCTTGATGTCATTACTCACCCTTTCTATTGCTTAAAAACAATGGTAAGTAAAAACAAAGGTGCTCTTGTGGAGGTGTGAGTAGTAAGCCCCTTAATTTCCTTTGAATATAGTTAAAATGGTATGTACACTAGAAGGAAACATTCACAACTAACGTGACTCATTTTTCCTTTGGTGTGATAGGAGAACTTCCCCATGATAACTTCACACTCTTTCTGCAGTCATTGGGTTACATCCAGCATCACACAAGCTGCCTTTGGGTCACATAGCCTAGGTTGGCTCCAGAGTGCTCCCCCAGCCATCCAGAGTAGATTTGGGGCCCACTGGAGGGGGATGCAGGGGAGTCACTCTGCCATTTTGCTCATGGAATTAAACCAGTGGGTAACCATTTTTCTAATTTTTCTTAATTCTGTTGCTATATACCACAAAGTGACAAACCAACAACTAGGTTTTCTTAGGTTACACCTTGAGCACCATAACTTACACTATATGTGGAACAGGACTGTGAATCTCACAACCTTCCAAATATTCGTAGACTGAAATTCCCAGCGTTCGTCATATGCTGGCTAGGACTTCTGGGATTTGGAATCCCACAGAGTTTTGGAGAGCCACACACTTCCCATCCCAGATGTAGAGGATCCATTACATTCTAGACTGAGACAAAGGATGAGTCAAATTACAGGCGATGACTAGATCAATGTACATATTCAGTAACAATAGCTTGACCTGCATTTCGCCTTTCTCCTTCATGCAGTAGCTTTAAACCTAACGTACTGGAGCAGATCAAAGGACCCCCAGGGTTCATAGATAAACAAGTCTCTCTCTCTCTGGTGGTACCTGATAGAGGTTGTCAGAAGTAGGGCAGGATTCATAAAAAGTAGGCCAGATGTGTGCCTGAGACACAGATGCTTGCTGTGAACTCAGCTGGGTAGATGAAGCTCATGCTGTAAAAGTAGAAGTGGAAGTGACACCAGTGAGTTTCTGCTTTTGATCGGTTGGCTCTTACCAGAGCAGCCAAAGAAAAGCATCCACCCAACTTGACCCACATCCTCATACCATTGGTATATCCATACTCGTACATGTACCCTAAATAGAAAATGATTTAAACAATTGCTGGTCCACACAGAACAGAATAGCTTTATTTATTGATTCATTCATTTCTGCTTACCAGACATCATTCTTTGCATTATGGCTGTCACACACTTAGCTTGGAAGCCTTTTTAATGGTATGTAGTCAGCCCTCCGTATCCATGGATTCTGTATCCATGGATTTCACCATCCACAGCTTGAAAATATTCAACAAGAAGAACAACAACAAAAATCCAAAAAGCAAACCTTGATTTTACCATTTTATATAAGGGATGCCATTTTACTATGCCATTGTATATAATGGGACTTTCAGTATCCCATTAAATGCGACGGTCAGGAGTGCCTGTTATGAACTTCGGCTGATACGCCAGCTGCGCCCTTTCCTGGAAACTAGGGACCTCGAAACTGTGGTACATGCACTGGTAACCTCCCGTCTGGATTTCTGTAATGCGCTCTACATGGGGCTACCCTTGTGCTTAACTCGGAAACTTCAACTAGTTCAGAACATGGCAGTCAGGTTGATTCCTGGTGTTTCCAGAAGAGAGCATATAACACCTGTGCTAAAAGCTCTACACTGGCTGCCTATTCGTTTCCGGGCACAGTACAAGGTGTTGGTTATAACCTTTAAAGCCCTGCATGGTTTGGGTCCAACTTATCTCCGGGACCGCCTCCTTCCGTACGACCCTCCCCGCGCACTTCGGTCCTCTGGGAGGAATCTGTTACAGCCTATGAAAACAAGGCTGTTGGTGACGTCCCAGAGGGCCTTCTCCGCTGCTGCTCCCAGATTATGGAATAGCCTGCCGGACGAGATCCATCTTATTAACACCTTAGACAGCTTTAAAAAAGCTGTCAAGACGGATCTTTTCCGGCAGGCCTTTCCTGAATAACTATCCCGGCCCAAGACTCGGCTGTCCTCCCTGAGCTGTAATCAGATTTTTTTTTTAAAAAAAAACTATTGTATGTTTTAATCTTTTTCTAATTTATATATTTTTAATTTACTGTATGTTTTTAATCTTTTATAGTTTAATATTATTTTAAGGGGGGGTGGGCTAGGGTACTGGGACTATGGAGTTTTTATATTGTAAGCCGCCCTGATTGCGTTGCAGAGGGGCGGGATAGAAATAAAATATTATTATTATTATTATTATCCACAGATTTTGGTTTCCATGGTGGGTCCTGGAACCAAATCCCAGCAGATACCAAGGGCCCACCATATAGTACAATTTCTTATACTGAGAGTGCAACCCTTATTCACTTACCTGAGAAAAAATCCAATTGAATACAATGAAGCTTACTTCAGAGTAGATTTCATTACAACTGATGAACTTAAGCACTAGTCCATTATAAGAACTGGACATTCAGCCAACCAGTAGCCTTAGAGACCATTTTGATATACTTTTCCTAAACCATGGGAAAAAATTTGCTCCTGGGCAGACCTCATGACCTCCAGAGCAAAGATGGGATAAGGCCCAATAATTTTTTTAAAAAATACCAGTATAAATCTGTTGCAGCCAAAATAAAATGGAACAAATCCTGTGTGACCGCAGGAGCCCATTCCAACATGGTGTAGCTGTCATCTGCCTCACTCTTCTAGATCCAGGAAGGGGGCCCACAGCATGTTACCAAGGCTGGTCACGTTCAGGGGCCCCTTGCTCATGTGCTGTGGGCCTCCTGCCTGGATCAGAGAGCGGGATGCCAGCAGTGGCTGCAGCGACAGACTAGCGTGCATGTATGGACTCTGGCCCATTTCGTGAAAGTGATGGGAGAGGAATGGGCCTGATCTATGATCAGGATACACCAGTGGGGAGCAGAACCGTGTGTCATGCATTAGCATGTGTGCATCATTGTGTATGCATGTACAAGTAGGTAAATTAAATACTGTTGTGAAAAGAAAATCTAGAAAGCTGACTCAGTATAGTTCTCATCTTCACCATGCAGCTAGATGCAGACAGCTACAGCTGGAAATAAGAAACAGTTTCTCTACGCCAATGGATTTGTCCAAAGCAAATAGATCCTGATTATGATAAAGAAATAGGTAAACCAGCAACTGAAAGAAAACATTTATTGAATCAAAAGTCAATACTCTCCTTTTAATATCTACAAGACAACATTGAACTTACATTATTTAAGAATGAACATAATGTACAAAAAAGGTATGTTTTGTTATAAAAATATGTCTCTCTTTTCTGGCGACTGAGCTGAGGATTTATTTATTTATTGGACCTCCGATACGCTCTCTAAATTTGATTTTCTGTCAGTGACAATAAAATTAAAAATAGTCCCCAAAGCCTAGAATATTCTGAAGTGCATTGTTAAAAAGACATTTGAAATCTTGACCATGACAGTCTCTGCTAGGATGCCCACATATTTGGTGCAAAGAGCTGAAGGTAGTTTCAGTCAGTGAAGATATCTGACTAGCCTATCTGAACCAGTATTTACCCAACAAGCTGCATTGCCCCCTCTGCTCTTAGACACACAGTGGGCATCAGCGACGTACTTTGAACTCAGGTCATAGATATGGGACAATAGCTGGTATATATCTGCTTAGCCACTACGTATTCTCTTATCAGAGATGCTAACACAGATTACCTCTTGATTGGAATGGGCCCAGCAATGATCCTAGTTAAGGATATCATTCTATTATTGTTTGAAGATGCTGATCCAGGTTTTGGTTGTGTATGTGTGTTTGTGTTTAAAAGGTGTCCATGTGATTTATCCTTCATGTTGATATCTTCCCCTTACATATGAATGGGAGTGGAGAAAATACCAACAGGGATTAACTACAAAGCAATGTTACTGTGTAATCCCCCTGTAGTTCCAGTGAGGCTTGCATGTGGTTTCTGTATGGTCCCTATTGAAATGAATGAACTTCTGCAACACAAGTATCTGTGTGCGTGTGCGCTTGTCACTTATGAAGACCTTTTAAGTCAAATTAGGCTCAGTTAGTCCACTTGCCAGTTAAAGGTGTTAAGAATTGTGCATGAGGAGGATTCTAAATACGTTTTTAATAAAATATTTTGCTAGTGTTCAACTGATTTCAGTTTCTTGTGACCAAGGAGACATGAGCATGGACAAGACAAAAAGAAAAAAGAAAAAGAAAAATAAGAAGGAAAAAGGATCAATTACAGACATATTTCCAAAACAGTGCAATATTAAAACACAATTTTCACACTTTGTGAAAGAGGAACATGCTTTGGAACCTGAGCAAACGGCTTATTTACCACTATAGCAAAAAGCCACCCTGTATGTTCTTTTTGCTGGCATCAGTTCCTGCCAGGTTACTACGGTATGTTGCTCGCAGCAACTTACATGGCCCCTAAATATTTAGTACGTGGAAACTGCCAACTACTTGAGAGGTCAACTAAATTCCAGCTATAATACTGCAGGCAGTTCAACATGCTGCTACTGGAAAAACCAGAATGGCCTAAAATTAAGCTTTTTTTTAGGAAGGAGAATGAGCTTGGAAGTAATTCTTTGAAATTAATTCGTTACCTCTATTTTACAAAAAAAAAATTAACAACCATTTCAAAGGCCCTTGTTTTAATCGTTAACATGATGACACCAATGAGTTCCACAGTGTTTAATAGTTCATGTTACTTTAATTTGTTATTGCTGCAAGGTAATTTAGAGGTTTTAACTGATTTTTAAACTTTGTTTAAAAGTAGCATATACTATCAAATAATGCAACAATATAATGCCACAGGTTTTCACTAATACAATTTAATGTCAACGAATTAATTTTCATTGTAATGGCAACTTTAACATGTTAGCACCGATGCTAAAATTTCCAAGCTCGGGGAGGGCAGGGGAGAGGCAGGAAATAATAGGGGAAAGCAGTCAACGTAACAATGCCTCTTTAACCAGACAAAAGCGCCACCACAACATTTAGCTTGTACGTTACTACACTGGCTTACAATCTTGAGGTCAGCTCTTTCAAAATAAATATACTGAACATTTACAACAAAATGCCTTATGAATGCAAGCTCCCTCTTTATTATCTCAATACCAGTTGAATCAAAACTCTAAGACAATGTATTTTCCAAAGCAGCTAAAAGTTACAAGTCCTCCCCACCCACCCGCAAGAGATTGGCATGGTTGGGTGCTACTGCAAAACTTTTTAATAAGCCATAGTATCATCAATCTGCAAGAACAAGCATTTAAAAAAAAATACTAAAAAAAATTGTTGGCACCCAACAGGCCACCATACCAAGCAAATTCACATAGCATGCACTCATATACTTTGCTGATTTCTAACTGTGTGAAATGATCATTGTGCTTGCAGGTCCCAGACCTCTAAAAATATCTATATTAACAATGACAGGTTCAACATATTAATAGGAACTTGCTTCCAATTACAGAAAAGGAAATAAAGACTAAAAAAAAACAACCAACAGAGGAGAACACCACAAAAAGGGCCTTGCAGAGGAAATACAAAACTCAAATCAACCCAATATTGAACTATATGTTGAGAATTTAGTTTGCTTAAAATGTTTTTTTTGAAAAATCCTGACAGTAAATGGGAAAAGCTCCCCCCGCCAAAAAAACCCCCAACGTAACCAATACTATATCCACACATGTTTTGGTAGCAGTGAGATATAAGATTGCCACTGGAAAGGCACAACAAGACCAGTCTGATAAAATATCATTCGCAAAAGCAGAATGGGAATGTTTCAATGGCGTGATCACAAGGGGTGGATGATGAACCATCAACTTCTCTCATCATGAGCACAGGAAGCAGTCACCAAGGCATAAAGAGAGGGACACAGGAAAGAAGGTACAGAAATTCATAAGGGCCTGTAAAAAACAAAGAACTACACGAGTAAAACTTGCAAAATAACATACTCAGAACAAGGGTAAAAAATTAGAAATACTATACCAATTATGAGAAAAAATACAGCTGTCACTGACTACATCATTTATAGCTTGAGTTCTCCCTCATGGTTAACTTGTAGGAGAACGTGCCATGTTCTAAGCAGAGTATGGAAAAATTATTCTTTTGAATTACAGTGTCCATGCTGGCTAGGGCATTTGGGGTGGGGTAGGGGGCTGTCATAATAATAATAAAAATTCCAGAGGTTTGGTTCTGACACCATTACAAAGTATTTTTCCCTACCAGCTCCAGCCAATATTTTAGGAATGGGAAATGTGTGTCCTTCTGGATTTTACTGGACTGCAATTGCCATCAGACCTAGCCACCACAGCTTAAGTGAGGGATGTGGGAGTCCTATAGCATCTGGAGGGACACACATTCCTCACTCCTACAATGATGTGTAGTGGGGACAGGGAAGTGTATAGCATAACACTATCTTAAGTGATCCTGTGATAAAATCACATTATTTTATATGAAACAACAAATTCATTCATATCCAATTATAATAAAAACTAAAATGTTTGTGTAATGTTTTACTCCTGCCTCTATCTCTGCATTCGACCCTTCTGATTTTGGCTCTGAGAAAAAATTCAAGTGCAAATATTTCCAACAAAGATGAGAACACTGAGGAGATTTTCAGACGCCTCTTTTCAGCCTCTTGCCGCGCAAGCAGCCTCCGGAGCAGTAACAAGGCTGCTGTGCAGCAAGGGGTCCATTTTGGACAACGCCGTTTCTCTCTCGGCATCATCTGTGACTGTTGCGGCTAGCATTGGAGGCGGCCGTGCTGTTTTTCACTCACGGAAATTGTCAGTGAGTGAAAAACAGTGTGGCCGCCTCCAATGCTAGCTGGAACAGTCACAGACGACGCCTTGCCGTGCAGCAGGCTTGTTACTGCTCCAGAGGCTGCTTGCGTGGCAAGAGGCTGAAAAGAGGCATCTGAAAATCTCCAGTGTGCCTAAAGGAACTCTTGATGGATAACTGTGAAATCAGTTTTTTTAAATTTATTTATTTATTTATTTATACCCCGCTCTTCAGCCACAAGGCTATCAGAGCGGCTTACAAATTGTTTTAAGCAATAGCTATTTACACATCTACACTGCATTAAACAGTTTCCAATGTGTGTTAGCTAATTCCCCCCCACAAGCTGGGTACTCAGTTTACCGACCTACGAAAGGATGGAAGGCTGAGTGAACCTTGGAGCCGGCTGGAATCGAACTTGCAAGGTGGTGGCTTGCAGTACTGGCATTTAACCACTGCGCCACCAGGGCTCCAAATTTAACCAAATATTTTAAAATAATTGGTACTGAAAATACTTGCTCTTTATTCTCTCTCTTTGCTTAATGCAGCACATAGATTTTCATACACATCTTTCTTCTTTTTCACTCCCATCCATGCAGTTTGCTATATAGAGAACTGTTTCAAGGAGCACTGCAGCTTACAATCCTGTGGCCTTTCTGTCCCAGCTAGGCAGAAGTAGTAGGCAAGAGCATCTGCAAACCTTATCATACTTACTGGAAATATGCACCCCAGTTATCCTGCTTTTGTATCTACAAGCTGCATTTGAACATTTGCAGACATGCCTCCTCCATAGCCTCCTTTGGATTGCATTTGGTTCTGAATTGAACTCACCTAGGCAAACAAGGATAAGGTAAGACAGGTATATGGTAAGACATGAACTGATTTATTAAGTCAATGCAAGATCATTACTAAATTATGGCTTTCCTAGAGATAGCCAAAGTACTGTTGGAAAAGGACACATCAGATTTACTTATTCCTCTCTCTCATTCAAGTTATCTGTCAGATATCCCTCGGTCTTCTGCAGAATCCACAGAGACTTGGATCATTTTTGTAAGACTGATAAAACCTGTTATGACTTCTGTCCTCCAAGGGCTGATCTATATACACGCATATACACAGAGCCTGGGAGTTTTAATTTGAATAACAAGGACATGTCTTACAACATAACAGGACAAATGGTAATGTTGTTACATTAAAAATGTAACAATTTTACTTGTTACCACCAAAATCGTTGCTTGGTGAAGTCACCTGTAAAGATTTTTGGCCATTTTCCTATTTTTCATAAAATCACAGGATCTTAAGAGTTGGAAGGGGCCATGAGGGCAATCCAATCCAATCCCCTGCCATGCAGTAATACACAACTACAGCAAACTTATACGGGAATACACAACTACAATGAAGTGTGCATGTACATCACTTGATGTCCTAAGCCTTCTTCGTACCTTACTGACACAACATGTTTCACTCAGTAAAAGGTCGCAGCCATGGAAAAGCCTGTGCAATATGGCAAACAGAGTTCCCTCTGCCAGGAAACCTCCATGCATAGAACTTTACATGTGTAAGCTTTCCCCATTACATGAGCAATGCAAAGAGGGGCATTCTATTACTTATGGTTGAAGTGTGAAGGGTCTCCATTGAAGAATAAAGTTTTGGCTTTACATCTAGTGATATGAATAATTTAAGAGATTATCATACAAGGCTAGTAAAATGGAATTAAAACAGGATAGTAGTGTCTATGGTCGAGCCTTATCTCACGATGTCATGACTGTCCTGTAGCTGGTGAGTATTCAGACTGTTACTGTGGCATCCCTTTTAATTGATGGGGAAAGCCCATCAATAGCTCTAAATGTCACTATTGTTCCACTACCAGCCCTGGTGCAATAGGTCCCTTCACTTCAATTATGGCATTCAGTCAGTGCCATAAGGAAGCCTGATTCTCCTCCTCTCTCCCTCTCCCACTCAATATTATGAAGCAGGCTAACTCCATGCCTGTCAGATTTTTAACATTTTTTATCTTTGCTGTGTTTCCACTTAGAACAAAAAGATAAAATAATATTTATTTATTTGCTGTAATTATGCAAACAAAGCAAAGATAAAAATAAAAAAACCCAGACAGGCACAGAGTTACCCTGTTTTGGAATAGTATATTGGGAGGGGAAGAGTAGAGGAGAATCAGGTCCCTTCATGGCACTGACTGCTGTAATGCTGGAACTGTAGCAAAGGGACTTATCACACCAGAGGGGTTTTCAAAGCAGTGCAGTTGCGCAAAAGAAAAGAGATGTGATAAGAAACATTTTCAAAGCAGCATGTTCCTGTTTCCTTTCACAGCATGATTATCCTGAGACACTAGCCTCGTGTGATAATCTCCTTTATCTGTGGTGGCCATTTCATCAGATGATATTGCAACTACTGTACATGCATGCATGATCTCAACCTATAAAGCCGGCTTCAAAATAGTTTTTTTTTAAAAGAGGAGATAATATCAACTGTGAAAGAAACTTCAAAACAGTCTTATGTAGTATAATGTTGTACATGTCTTAAAAATAACTCTATAGAATAAGGTTGATAGATGCATAAGCACATGAATGAACTGGCTCTCTAAACAGATAGTGGAGGCTCTGACTTCTGAAAAATAAATACAGTAATGCATAATCAGGCACAAAAGATTTATTTGTTTTCTAACTGAGCCAACTCCCTCATCTTTCAACAGGGGATTGATTTAAGTGGAATGCTGATAAATGAAATAAATAGCTCTTGGATCAAGTAAATAAAAGAGACAAAAGGTTTTGCAACTTCTATCCATGAAAGTCTAGCACATTTCTCACTGGGATTTGCAAATCATGAATAAAAACAGTCACTGCTGTTAAGGACAACAAACTGTAATATTAAGGAAGCCTCTCTCTGTGCACAACGAAGATGCAAAAAAGGTGAAACATGAAATTGCTGTGATGGACACACACACACACAAATGCAGCAATCTTACTCAGATCTTTGAAGCATGTATTAGCATGTTATTTTCTGTGCAATGCATTATTTTATACTGTATATTTTCCACTTTTAAAATCCAAGTGTCTATTTTCATCTGCAAACATGGCCCCAGGGAGGTTTGATTCCTAATGGCAAAGCATGCTACTGCACAGGCATTCTTATGTCATTTTATAAACCGTTGTCCATATAGATATGCCAATCTCTTTTTCTCTTCTTTGTGCATTTGTGAGTGGTTACTACACTATCTTGTAAATAATGTGTCTGCAAATGTATTTGTTTAATCAATTTATATATCATTGGTAATACAGTTGGCCTTCCATATCCACGGATTCTGCTTCCACGGATTCAACCACCCACGGTTTGAAAATATATTTTTTAAATCCAAAAAGCAAACAGTTATGGAGGTTTAACTCTAGGTTACACATTCATAACTACGACCATGAATTCCAGCCATTATTTTTAATAGACAATGTTGAATGATTGTGAGCTATAATTTCTGGTACTAGATGAGAGAGTACATCTTTTTAGAAGAGACACAAAACTGTTTGACACATTATGCCCCCTTCCCTTCTTTGAAACAGGCTGTCCTTTAGCTTGTCCATCCTATAGGTGCTGTCAGGGTTGGCTGGTTAACCAAATGACTTTTAAAAAACACTCCTGGTTTTAAAAATTTGATAATTCATATGTTTTTAAAAGTCTGGCTATTATTACTATTTTCCAACTCACTTACTAGAATAAGAATGACTGTTTGAATTTAAACCTTTTAACTTTAACAGTTTATTGGCTCTTGTCCATTGTTAGACCAGTATCCAGTGTCAGCTGCTTCTTTTTAATCATTTTATTTTAATAATTATTATTTGAGCTAGTAGCCATAACATCTGAACTGCATTTTGCTACTTAATTTTCTGATTTAGTCCTATATTGGTTTTAATGGGGGGGGGGAACCGGTTTAGACAAACACATTTTAAAAAATGGTTTAAATAATAATAAAAAAAGGGGGGGGGGTTTACAGTTCTTTCTTTCCCCAACTCTGGGTGCTGTCATGTTAGCCATCAGAATTAATCATATACAATATGTTGAATCTAAGTGATATGTTAGTGATTATACTAGGGAACCCTATTGAATGTATGAGAAAATTAACTGACAAGTTGAAGAAATATGGCAAATATGCAGGACTTAAAATAAATGCAGATAAGACGAAGATTCTGATAAAGAATATGGGAGCTTTAGAGAAAGAAAAATTAGTCACAGAAATGGGATTTTAAATAGTAAATCAGGTTAATTACCTAGGAATTAATATTACTATGAAAACTCAACAATTATTTGAAAAGAATTACATAAAAGTATGGGAAAATATTCAAAAAGATGTGATCAAATGGGAAACTTTGAATTTATCAATCTTAGGGAAAATATCAGTAATTAAGATGAATATCTTACCCAGATCGCTGTATTTGTTCCAGACAAATCCAGTTATTTTCTCAAATGCACCATTTACAAAATGGCAGAAAGAGTTGTCAAGATTTTTATGGTTGGGGAAGAAACCAAAGGTAAAATGGAAAGTGTTGAAATCTGAAAGGATATTTTGAAGCATCTAGCCTTGTATGGTTAAAACAATGGATTATTTTAGAAAATAAGAGGGAATTAGAATTGGAGGGCCACAACTTAAAAATGGGTTGGCATGGATACCTATGGTACGATAAAATTAAAATTAATGCAGAATTTTTTTAAAAAAATCATATAATAAGGAGATCTTTATTTAGAATTTGGGCCAGATAGAAAAATAGATTAAATCATGAAATACCAGGATGGCTTTCACCTCATGGAGCCTTTTGTAAAAGGGAATTAAGGATAGACACTTGGGTAACTTATAGAGATTTATTAAAAAAAAGGTTATGGGGGAGTGGAAAATTAAAGAGATTCATGAATTGGAAAAAGAGGGATTTGAATTTTCTTGGCTAGTTTATTATCAAATCAGAGGGAGAGTACAGGAGGACTTGAAGAAATGGAAATATGAGGAAACTAAATCTGAATTTGAAAACCTACTGTGTAATGGAGAGAAACAGCTGATAAGTAAAATATATAATTTGTTACTAAAATTTGAAACAGAAGACAAACAAATTAAGGAATATATGATAAGTTGGGCAAGATATGTAGGTCATGAAATTTATATTAAACAATGGGAAGATATTTGGATTAAGGGGATAACATTTTCAAGTTCATACGCATTAAAAGAAAATTGGTACAAAATAATGTTGAAATGGTACATCATGCCAGAGAGGATAGCAAAAATGCATAAAGGGTATAGTAGTTTATGTTGGAAATGCGGAAAGCAAACTGGAACCTTTTTCCACATGTGGTGGGGTTGTAAAAAGACTAAAAAGTTCTAGTTTAAAGTAAATAAATGGATGAGTAAGATTCTGAAATTTAAGATTATACAGAGAGCGGAATTATTTTTGCTAAATATGATTAATAAAGAGGATAAGGATGAGAGGAAATTTTGCAATCTGATTTGGTACATGGTGATGATGGTAAGGATAATCTTTGCTAAGAATTGGAAAGTAAATAGAATTCCAGATTATAAAGATTGGATAGGAAAAGTAATAGAAATAGCTACGATGGAGAAACTAACAAATTTTATTAAAGGGAAATCTTTAGATTGTTTTCTAGATACATGGAAGCCAGTTATAGATTTTATGAAGGAACAAAGGGGGGAGACAAGTGTTCTTGTTCTGTTACAACCTATGAAAACAAGGCTGTCAGTGACCTCCCAGAGGGCCTTCTCTGCTGCCGCTCCCAGATTATGGAATGGCCTCCCGGATGAGATCCGTTTTATTGCCACCTTAGACAGCTTTAAGAAAGCTATCAAGACAGATCTTTTCCAGCAGGTCTTTCCTGAATAACTATCCTGGCCTGAAGACTTGGCTATCCTTTTCCTTTGAGCTGCCATTGGATTTTTTTAAAATTATTGTATGTTTTTATTTTTTTTCTAATTTAATATATTTTTAATTATTGTATGTTTATAATCTCTTCTAATTTAATATTATGTTAAGGGGTGGGTGGGCTAGGGTACTGCAATTATGGAGTTTTTATATTGTAAGCCACCCTGATTGCATTGCAGAGGGGTGGGATAGAAATACATTATTATTATTATTATTATTATTATTATTATTATTGGTTTTGAATGTTAAATGAGGATGCCAGAGTATTAAAATGAATAAAGTTTTACTTTATAATAATAAAGTTACTTTTAACAACTTGCCAGAGCTTCATTACATTTTCAGTTCAGAACTCAAATTCTTGTTTAAAAGCACATCTTTATGTTGTCTTTTTTCTCTTACTTTTAAAAAATAGTCTTGTAGATATTATTATATGTTTGATAATAAAATAAAAGGAAGTATATATTATACGTTAATAATATGAATTAAGTATAAGAAGTTAGATAACAATAGTGAAACTTTATAATTTTGTGGTAATGTAATAAGTAACAATATTTAGCTAAGCAGTATCTAATATAATTTTAATAGTGTATAGCCAGGTATAGAGGGAACATATATTTATGTAAATATACTGCTTCCAGAAAGAGGTGGAAGGTCTTTTAGAGCGGGAGGGAAGGGGGAATATAAGAGGGAGGGGAAGGGGTTAAATATTTTGTATGTAGATTTCTAATTTATATTGAATATTCATTAAAAATGTTAGTGAGTTATTTAGTTAATTATTCCATGATTGTAAGGTGAGTATTGTCTTTTTATGTATAGAAAACTTCAATAAAGATTGTTTTAATAATTAACCAATAGATTAATCTACATCTTTGTAGTTTCCACTTGGTTTCCCTTCTTATTCTCTCTTTATACAAACTGCCTTTTCAGTTCAAGCCAAAAGGCACATAACTTAATTCAGCAAGTTTCATCATGGTAAAACTCTGTATGATTTATGGCACCAGCATTTTACTTTAAAATGTGAGCCATTTAACATCTGTATTTTTAAAAATACACATAAAGCCTGAAATATTTTTAATATAAAATCTGGGACAGAGAAGCTTGGTTCCAAATTATGGATCTTTTCAATCTAAGTCTAAATCTGAAATGCTACATAATTCCTGGCAATAACACTTACCGAATTCATTCCACTAAAGAGGTCTCCTGAGCCTACATGAGCTGTGTGAACAAAGTTTGTTGGCTCACCAATCATACTCCGATCAATCCGTCGCCGTCTTTTCTGAAAGGTGGAGTAACAGAAAAGTTGGTTTAATACAAAAGAAAATGGGGTTTTAATATGAGACATGAGCCAGGTATCAACTAACAGAAGGTTACTTTTAGCAACTTGCCAGAGCTTCATTACATTTTCAGTTCAGAACTCAAATTCTTGTTTAAAAGCACATCTTTATGCTGTCTTTTTTCTCTTACTTTTTAAAAAATGATCACATTATTTCTGAGTGTCACCTACAGAATATTCAAAAGACGAAAGCCCACAAGACGTGGTCTCATTCTTCAGTCTTGTTTAGGCTATCTGCCTAGTAGAACCTCTCAAGCTTTCATCCACCAGATGTTTTCCATTTTAACTCCCAAAGCCCCTGTCAGTGTGGATGGTAATCAGGGATTCTGGGAGCTGAAGTCTAAAGTATCTGGAGTACCACTGGGCTAGGTAGAATTTTCTGCTTGCTTGTCCCTCCCCCTTTTGTCTTCAATATACTGTATATCCTTGTTACATCCCAAAGAGCCAATTGCACAGTTTGGGGTACTTAAAAAACAACAATAATATCTGGAAAGAGGCTGCATGGGTAGAGTGTGTGTTCAATTTGTTTTCACTACATTATTCATAATTCATTGTGATTACATAATAATTACATGTCTGATTATTATTTTAGACCCCCATTTGACAAGCTTGTCCCTTTTGTCTCTAAGCAACTGAGCAAGCACAACATATTAGGCCTTAAGAGCTACATTCAATTGTTAGCCTCGAATAGAGCAAGCCCACTGAATCAGTGAAACTTATGTAAGTGTTGTCTTGCCAAGCCGCTGTTGATTCAATGAGTCTTATTCTAGCTGGAACTAGCAATTGGATTTAGGCCTTAGTTCCTACAGAATTGCTGCTATATTTTTTCTAAGATGGAATAATTCCTAGTGACAAATAGCAAATGCAGCACCCTAATGATATGGACAGGGGCTACCCTTTTGATTTAAAACACAGAAAGGAACCGTGCACTGGAGCTTGTCCAGTACAAGTTTATCTCTCAAAATATCTATTCAGCAAAATGAAAATACAATAGTCATTCAAACATCCAAAACAAACTGTTATCTTATAACTGCCAATAAGGTAGAAGAAAATAATCCACATCTCTTCTTAATAATTCAGTCACTGACACTGGGTTTTAAACAAGAGAGATACAATTGCCCCCAAAGGATTTCCTGACCCCACTATAAACATTTTCTCCATCACATATTTTGACTCAATCAGCATCCTTCCACTCATGTTATGTGATGAGATGGTAAGACCACCTAGAGTTTTGGGTGGGAGTTTACGCATCTCATCAGCAGGATTTCTGCTGTCCAAACACTGTCCCAGTTGAGTCACTGCAAATCAAAGCCACAGCTGAGAATACATCATGGGCCATAGCCCATAAACACAAGATATGTTTGGAATGAACTCAAGCCCAAAACAGACATGCCCTTTTCACAGACTCCCCGCTTCCTCCGGACAACTAACACACTAGGCTTGCTTGAACTCAGTTACACAAATGTTAAGCATGAAAAAGCATGCCAGAACTATAGTGAAAAATGCTGGCACTATAATCATAAACACATGTATTTAGATAAGGGCCCAATTGACTTCAAAGGAATTTATTTTAGAGGGCTTAAGGTTATAGCCAAATCCTATCACCCAATTTAGCCAGTGGAAGGTTCCCAAAAACATTATCAGCTGGAGGAGTGCAAAAAGAGACTGACATATTATTTTAAAAAAATACTACAAATACATACTGCTATATCACTGAAGCTAATGTATGGAAAATATTTGGCGTAGCTAACAGCATGAAGACAACTGGTAGAGTCTTCCTGGTATATTGTCCTCCTGTCCCAGGAAGTAAGAAGGAATCAGCCTGGAAGTATTCAAAAGACTCTCAGAGTAGGAGGTGGAAGAACACAAACCTTGCTACTGTAACAGCTGTGCATATTAATGAACAAACTAGAAGGTCACAAGCTTTACCTCTCTGACATCAGGGGACACTGGAACTTTCTCCCTGTGACATAAATGAACCAATCCCATTGGAAAGAAAGGTTGCAAAACAGCAAGATCCTATATACTACCACAATGGCTATCAGAGCGGCTTACAAATTGTTTTAAGCAATAGCAATTTACACATCTACACTGCATTAAGCAGTTTCCAATGTGTATCAGCTAATTGCCCCCACAAACCATGTACTTGTGTGTGTGTGTGTGTGTGTGTGTGTTTGTGTCTGCAAATCATCTATCAACTTATAGCAACCCCATAAATTTCACAGAGTTTTTTAGGCGAGGCATATTCAGAGGTGGTTTTGGTAGTTACTTCCTCTTAAATATAGCCTAAGACACCTGGTATTTGTTGGCAGCCTCAAATCCAAGTACTAACTAGAGCTGATCCTGTTTAGCTTTCAGGATCAGACAGGATCTGGTGCCTATAGGATACACTATTTGCTTAGTGTAAATAAATACCACTGTAGTTACAGTAAATCCCATAGTTGTGCAAGTAAATGTACAACAGGCCTGGAGCTCACCTCTTGTGCATCAGTTAATTAGCTTCTCACCCATCAAGTGAAAGAGAGAGATCTATGTGTATGTACGTGCAAAATGATTGGCAACACTAGGGTCCCAACATACAAAACTTCTGAGAAAAAAATCAAGCCTTTGCTTAACTAGTTTTATGATACTGTAGTACCCCAACAGGATTCTGGTCATTCTGATTTTTTGATAAATACACAGGAAGCTTTCAGAATCAGGCCATTTGTCAATTTAGCCCTGTATTGTTTACAATGGCTGGCAGTAGTTCTCCCAGTTTTCAAACAAAGACTCTCCCATCCCTAAATGGAAACACCAGAAACTGAATTTGGGACCGCCTGCATGAAAAGCATGTGCTCTAAAGCATATGCTCTACTACTGGCCAGGATATTAGAGAACCTTCCCAAGGGTTGTCAAGATGGTGAAAAAAACTCCTCATAGAATTCGAGGAGAATACCTTTTGTCCCAATGAGATCCTGTAGCAATTTGCCATATCGGAAGAAGTGGGGGGGGGGAACTATGCAGGAAAAGACTTTGTGGCTTTTCTCAAAATTAAAAAAAAATGCGGGGGGAATGTACACTTCCGCTCATTAGGACAACCAAATCACATCACTGCACATTCCCTGATAAGAGCAGAAGTGGAAACAGATTGGTCAGATGTACATGGGGGGAGGACTTGCTGGCAATAAAGTGGCCAGAAGCACCGTTTTTTAGTTTTGCGGTAGCGACCGTGTGTTTTTTCTCTGTGCTGAGGCGACCAAACAGCTTTTTCAATGGAAGGTCGTACTTGTGGACCTTACATTTACAGTAAAAAAAATTACTGTGCAGTGGCAGCAACTTGTTGAGAATAATAATTAAAGCAATTCATTCCTGACCACCATGCAGATTCACAGGCATGGCTCTGTGTGAACATCAAGCATGGATAGCTTTGCATACCAGCAACTTTGCCAAAAAAAAAAAAAAACCATGGAGACAAACGAATGTCACTGCAAATTTGTGTTAATGCACAACAATCAACATTATATCTTTTCATATAGACAAGCCTCTAGACATATTAAAAGAAACAATTTCCGGCAATGCCTCTAATACTACGGTTACAGAACCTTATAGGAGCCACTTTATCATGTCACTGAAGTCATGCTCATTATCTTACTGGTCTCAAATAACTGTTCCATTTCTGTACGCGAGAAAGTGAAGCTTGTTTCCAAAGATGGCTTCTTTGCACTCTATTGGTTGAGCTGTAGTGGTTTACCACAAACAAGGTGATGATAGGATAACTGGCTCAACACGAAACACTAGATTTGGGGATAGTAGAGAAAATAATGTTTGAAAATCTCTGTCAGTTCCTCTAGACACTGTTTAGTATCTCCCCCTCTGCTACCTATGAATGGGTATTTTTTGCAGAGGACCCAGTATTTCAGACTATAGTATTTAAAACACGAGGGGCCCACACAATAGATCTAAGTTGGTTGGTTGCCTGAGGTTTACAGCCCTCTGGAGGCATTCACAGCTGATTCATGTGAGGACTAAAAGTGGGGAGATGATATGGGCATGTCTATCAGCCCCACTTCCAACATCTCCATCTATTCAGCTCCCAACTTACACAGGGTCAGTGGGAAGGACTGAAGTGGGTTGGAAGCAGATGGGGATACTGGATGAGTTTTTATTTGCATTTCCTTGAACAGAAGTAGAAACCTCCATACAACAAGGAACCTAGCAGTGCTGCCGTTTCCAGAGGTTGTTTCAGCCCAAACCCTTCTACCTCAGTCCCTCATGCTACTGCCAATGTCATTCCTGCAGAGTCTTCAGAGGAGCCTTTATGGGCATGAAACCAGTTTCTGTCAGCTTATTTATGTGTGCATTTATCTGGGTTAAACCACATTATGTTGGCATTATACCAGTCTCATGCTGGCATTGTACCAGTCACATATTACAAAAACAAATAAAATAAATCATGATGTGCTATTTTTATACCTTCCTAAGAATATTCCTGGTATATAAGTATGAAATGTTGAGATGAACCAGGACTATGGGTTTATATAAATTTACAAAAGGGTTATATCCATAAATTCACTACCTCATCTGGATCTCTGCCATTTGTTCAGACATAGCTTGCAGATACACCTACATCCATAATGCCACATGTGACCAACCTTCCTTCTCTCCTCAGCCCTGTGATCTTGTCACCACATGGCATGTTGGATGGTGGATTCTAGGAGTTGTAGTCAACATGCATTTTTAAAAAATACCTTTTTAAAAAATGGACTAATTCAGCCAATTATTTGGGTTCAACAGAAATAAGCAGGTTTCCCCCTATTTTTTTTTAAATAGCAAGCCATTAAGACATGTTGTTAATAGTTCTACAATTTCTCTACACGTTCAAGAAATTAACTTTTGGAACTAGATGCTCCAGTTACTATGGCAACTGAGGCACTAGCTGAAATTGTTCCTGTTTTGAAGTGGCTAAGGACAAACTTTACACCCACACAGAGTTCTACTAGACTACATCTAGGGCCTCGTACCTAGATTTTTTCACATGTGAATCTGCAGTCTTTTTCACTCCCACACTCTCCCCTTTCTCTTTTAGGGCCAACTTCATACAAGACAAATTACCCTTGTGACCTTTCAGCCCCTCAGGAAGTTGTAGGTGCACAATTTTACCCACAAGAAAAAAACATGCAGAAAATTCATTATATATGAAACAGGTCTCAGTGTAGTAGTGCAATGTGAATTCCTATTGGAAAAAGCTGTCAGGAAAAGCCATCACCAGAATTGCTACTTATGCCTATAAGCAAAATATATTTTATAGAACCCTTTTCATACCAGTGTGGCAGAGCTGGGTAAAGCTATCATGGCAAAATCCTTTGCATGCCTATTGTGAAAAATAGTCACAGGGAATTCAGAGACTCCCCTCCCCTCCCCTCCCCCCACCGTTCAAAGTCACTACTTGTTGCAAAGTAGGTAAGGTTCAATTGTAGATGGGTGTCTAATTTTCAAAGGATTACGACCAGAGGCTGGATTATTTTTCTAATTAGTGGTGCTGAAGCTTTCACATAACCTCAGCACGAACGTGTTTTTGTACATCTGCCTCTATTTGTCTGGCTTATTTTTGCACATCCTTTCTGTACTTCTCAGTTGCTCCTGCAAGCACTCATACTACCCCAACATTATTACTGTCCCATATCCCTCATTTGCTGCTAAAGAAGCAAGTGTACCCGTATAAACACTACAACCATAAAAAAAAGTTATCCCAGTGCTACAGCAGTAGTCACACCTTAACAGATGTAATTAAGTAAAATATAACTTCTTTTATTAAAATAATTTAATATTTTGTAAAGAAAATAATTTAAAAGATTTGTTTTTAACACGTAAATCTCTTAGTTCACCTCATCAGAGATTTTCCTCTTCTGCACTGGTGCTACACAAGTGCTGTACAAGTACAGATTGAGTCTCCCTTGTATGAAATGCTTGGGACCAGAGGTATTTTGGAATACTTGCATCTAGTGTACATAATGAAAGACCTCGGAGATGGGACTCAAGTCTAAACATGAAATTCATGCATGTTTCATACATACCTTATACACATAGCCTGAAAGTAATTTTATACACAATATTTTTAACTATTTTTTTAGGAAATAAAGTTTGTATACACAGAACCAGCAGAAAGCAAAGGTGTCACTATCTCAGCCACCCATGTGGACTATTTTGGATTTTGGAATATTTTGGATTTTGGAATTCTGGATAAGGGAGACTCAACATGTATCAACACTGGGAGAGAGAGACAGAAAATGATGCAGGTCTATTTGGGATAAAAGTACTGTAGTTTACTAATTCCAATGACTGACACACAGTCATTCATAGTCACAACATATGCGTTTCAAATTCTTATTTTTAACCAGAAGTCCTGGCCCACACTTTCATATGATTCAGCAGTGTTCTTAAAAAAAACAAAAAACAACTATTTTCTATCTGTCAAAAAAAGTGAACCTAGAACTTTCTCTATACATATCTTAGTTCCTGACAAAATACAGGTTGTGGGCCTGGACATATACCAATAGTAATTGGCAAACTATACTGTTACCTTTTCTTCCAAAACAAAGCAAGTCTGTAAATCAGATTTATGTCTACTGCATTAAATCCTATCACTAAAACCTCAATGAATGCATATTATTTCAATAGGTTTGTGTTCACTACTACTGTACTAACAAGTACTGTACAAACAAATGAAAACACCTAAGCAGTTGCTGATATTCAGCAAAATAGAGACTTGGAAAAACCTCAACAGAACTGGGCAGACATATACTGGTTGGGTCATTCATGGCTTGCTCGCTTGTGGACAATGATACATTTAGCAGGCACATGGATAAACACACACAAGACCCACTCCTTCTACTTGTGCAATATGTAAAACTTTTATGAGAATTTGAGCCTTTTTGTACTGACCTCAGAGCTATTTTATAGTCCCAAGTAAAACAGCTTGAAAGCCACAAGAACCTGAAACCTATTTTATTTTTCACAACCCGGAAACATCACCCAAGGAGACCTTCTGCTGTGCTTTCTGCAACTGGACTTGTTTATCTCGGATTGGCCTTTTTAGTCATCAGCGCACTTGCAAAAAGTGTGGGATGAGTCCTTCCTGAATCTTCGTTTGCGAAGAAAAGCCAGAGAGAGAGAGAGAGAGAGAGAGAGAGAGAGAGAGAGAGATACAACATTCATGCATTCCCAAAAAATTGTACAGAAGTTTCAAGATCTGAAGTAGTCCATGTACAAGTCACCTTTTAAAGGTGTTATTAATTTTTACTGATGTTATTGAAAAGCAGGTTACAAAAATGACAAACTCATAATTCCACTTCTATATTAGAAAAGTTCTAATAACAGTAATGAGGAGGAAGAGCCAGGAAGCAGCTATTAGTACAGTATAAAGAGAAGAAGAGGAAAGTTAAACAGGAGTAGGAAGAAGAAGCGAGAGAAGACAAAGTCCAAACTAGAAGAGTGGAGGGAAGATGGGAATGAATGCAGGTGTTAGATTGTAATTCAAATGAAATGAAGGATATTTTATCACATGTAAATAAGGTTTTGGAGTTGGCATATGTCCCTTCTATTGTAAGCGGTGTTTTTAGCACAAAGATCAACGAGGTCACTCTAACCCAGTGGTTCTTAACTTGTGGTCTGGGGACCCCCAGGACTCCACGATGTTCTCACAGGAGATCTGCAAAGTCTTGAAGGCTGCTTGGCCCACCTCCTCCCTCCAAGTAGAGTGACCATGTGGCAGGAGCCAAGGCAAAGGCTGGCCATTCAATCCATTCCAGTCACAAACTTGGAGGGAGAAGCAGGAGAAAAGTCTCCCTCCCCCTCCTGTGCCTCTGAGGGAAGGTCTACTGGATGGTGCACCTCATGCCCAGGCCTTTCTGCCACCTTTATTTCTACCTTGGGACTGTTTCTTGGCCTGTTGCACTAGATCTCCTCCTCCTCCTCCTCATTATTAATTGACTACTGTATTTCTTCATTTACATATTATCAGAGGTGGGGGAGGCTGAAGAATGCCTGCCTCATGGCGTGCCTGCTGGCTGGGGCTTAACACCTCCTCTACTGCTGCCCTCTGCCATTTTATTAATAGAGACTTGATCATCCACATTTTTTGTATCCCCGGGGGGTCCTGGAACTAAAGACCCACAGATACCAAGGGCCACTGTGGTTGATTGATCATCATCATACTGCGATCAATCGTAATGGTATCTATGCTACAATATAGGATCTCCAAAAGCTTTTATTACAACCTGATGGTCACCAGACATTTCAGATGACAACTCCCATAACCCATAACCACTGACCATACTGGAAGGAGATATGGGAGTTATAGTCCAAAATATCTGACAGACACCTGCCATAAGTACAACACCTCAGCTGAACATGAGCCTACTAGCACATAACTGGGACCTTAGTATATAAAGCATGCTCATCTTTCTGTCTGAATATAATTGTACTGAGTTATTACTAAGCCCTTATCATACAAAGAAATACAGAACTGAGTTGGGACATTCTGTATTTCTTTTAATTGAGGAGCCTTGCAAGATAGATCTTTGTAAGAAAGCCTGGAACCATCTTCCAAACTCTAAACAGGAAGAATCTCAAGGATCTAGGGATAAATAAGAAGTGACTGAAGCTAAAAGAACATTCCAGATTCCTACTAATGAAACAGTACCAGCTTAAAATGTGATATAATAATTTTAAGACCTCTTGACAGTCGCTAAAGTGATATTTACTTATAAGCAAAAACAGCAAGCAGGAAGAAAGCAAGTAAGCAAAGATTAAGGAAAGGATTTTTCACTTTCAGCTGAGGCTCTTGAAGCTAAAACAGGAAATATTTGGAGAGAGGTCAACCAACATGATGAAATATTACAGCTCCATCACAGGATATGTGTCAGTAGTTACAACACTAAATCCTTCCTATTCAACCAAATAACTGTCATATCCAATTGGGGTGGGGGTGGGGAGCAGAGTGGCCTTTGGAAAAGTTGCACAGAGGAAAAAAAATCTCAGGCAGAACATGGAATCTACAAAACAGAACTGTGAGTGAAATAGCCTTCTTCTAGTGTTTAAATCATTATCTTTTATTGGGATAAATAGGTTTGTATTTCCATGGCTGTGTAGGCAGCTCAGATGGCCTGCCACCTCAGATATATAATTCAGTTACCAAATAAGATGTATGTGGAGAATGTATAGATGTACCTTTTGCTAGAAATGAATCTTCAAAACCTGATCAAATCTATTTTGTACAGGCATCAAAAATAGAACAAACTAGATGTTATACGATGTCTTTTATACATTCAAATATTGATTTGCCTAGGAAAAGCAGGAAGTGGGCAAATTTTGGCCCTCCAGATGTTGTTGACACAGTCCCTTTCATTGAGACATGCTTGCTATGGCTGATGGGAATTTCCATCCCACAAACCCTGGATAGCTGCAAGTTGCCCAGGGCTGCTTTAAATGAAAGGAGGGGAGTGAAACTAGTATGGAGTCTACTTGGGAGAAACTTGCTTAAAGCAGTAGGCTACAATGAGATGAGCTAGGCACGCGTGCTCTTTCTTCTTCCCTGAGTCCTATTTTTCATGTTTTTAATTATAAGTGAATTGTGAAGGCATGTGTATGGATGCCTGATTACATCTAGTTTGTCTCTCAAGTAGGAAAGAAAATTTCAAACTTGGAACCATTCATGAGGTTGTCACAACATGGGAAAGAGGGAAACACTACTATCAAACATGTTGGTCCACAGTTAAATGGATGCCTATTATTATTCTTAATGGGAAAATACACATCATAGTACTTTCAGGATCATCACATAATATGCAGTCTGAGCAATTTTCAGCCAATATAGGTCTATGACCAGTACAATGCAGCAACATGAGAACAAGAGCATGTACCTGGCAGGTACCTTCTTAATGCACTAGATTTTGGGAAAGTTACTTTTTCACACCACAATTCCCAGATTCTGCCAATCAGCAGACCATGGATATAGCAGTGGTGGTACTGGTAGGGTTCCGGGAGTTATAGTCTAAAAGATTAACTTTTCTAAGTTTTGGTCACAACTAATTCACCAACGACCAGTATCTGCCCACCATCTTTCTGCTTAATGTTTACAATAAACTTGCAAAGGACTGCTCAAGTAATTGTCAATAGCAAGAATTTAATTCTAATTGACTGGGCAGCACACTGTTTGTGGTATGTTTCTGCGCTTCTCAGTTTAGGCAACAGTGTGGCACAAATAACTAACACAGGTAGACAAGTTTACAGTGTAATGTTATGACCAAAGAAAATTTTGCAGATTTATTTGCAAGGCTTTCTACTCAATTTAAGTAGCACACATGCTTGAGTGGACAAATTCAGTGTCAACGTTAATTTCTATAGCCCCACCTGCAGGTATTAGATTTTTGTCACATCTCTTCTGGTCTCTTTCACCAAAGCTATGAATTCCCAGACAAAGACAACACAAGATTCAAAAAGGTAACCTACAATAAAGCTACTGGTATGATTTAAAAGGGGATCAGGAGAATGAAGTGTGGCAAGGACATTTACTGAGCCTGAATGCTGGTAGTATAGGATCTAGGCTGTTAAGATACAGAGATATTAAATTGGAGGGAGGTACATATAGCCTTCCAGATGTTGGTGGACTGCAGCTTCCAGCAATATTAACCAGCATAGTTAGTGAGAGTGAGGGATAGGAGTTGCCACTGAACAACATCTGATTGTGCATTACACAATAGGTTATGCCCCATGTGTGTGTGTGTGTGGGGGGGGGGAAACTGACCAGTTTGATCTTCTCATCAGACAGAATAGCTGTATCTTTGTTGTTATTCTAAACTTCAAAATATTTGTGATATTTCACAGGAAGATACTGGGTAGCATACTTAGTAGTGAAAATATATAAATCTAATGGCCTCAGATGATAGCTCTGAAAGGCAGACATTCTACTTCATAAGCACCAAATAAAGTTGTTTTCAGTCAGCCAGCCACAGTGTTGGTTATGATCTGAGATATCACAAGTTACTAAGCCTCATAATTTCTGTAACTACTTTATGATTGAAGCAATAACAAGAAATACATTACTATACTTAAATGTAAAACAAAACCAAATGGCTTTGGGGTAGAGCTTTTTTCATTCTTGGATTGCAAAACTTGTACATGGGATACATAGTCCTTCAATCCTTTTCCACAGCTAGATGCTGCTGTATCCATATGTCGTCTGGACATTATGCATCCATTTATGCAAGATTTGGTTTTAAAAAAAACCCACAAAGTTTTTTGGTAGCACTTTTGAACCAAAATTAAGAAGGCACTAGATTAAAAGATTTAAAAGACTAATGAAGATATAAAGGAATATGTCCTCAAGTACACTGTTCATATCATCAAAATACATGGAAGTGTTTCTATATAAATTCTGCAAACAGTAAGTACAGAGGTAAGAAAATGTTACAAGTGTGTGTAAATCCATCCTCAAATGACTATGGAGTCATATGGGTTACCTATTTCCCATATATAAAATCTGTTGTCCAAAGCACAGTGATTCAAGAAGTTAATAAAACAAATTCCATTTTTATAACCGTTAAAGCCACTTAATGACCTAGTCTTAAAAATGTAGATCAGGATCAGTCAAGTACAAGCAATAGTTTATAAGCAGCATTCACTCTGTAAAATGTCCAGTTTACATGATGAAATGTTACTGTGCAATAGCTGGAGTACAACCACATCCTACCACTGAGATAAGCTGACCCATTTTAGATGAACTACTTCTGTGACCAGGTTACTAGCTAAATATCAGAAGGTGACAAAAGAACTTACAAGACATTAATATACCGTACTTATGCTGTATGATTATTCAGTGTCAGGAAAAGACCCAAGTACTAGTGTGTCAACACGTAAGCAAGAGTCAAGAAGCACAGAAAAACCAGGACAGTCTCACAGGCTTGTCTGTTGTATGCACCTGCAGGGAATTTAATGCCCCACTTTAAAACTGGTTTATCACTCACATCATTTTAGCAGGCAAGAAATTAATTTGCTTTAATGCACTAAGAAGTGAGTGCAACACATTTAGATTTATTCAAAGTGGCTAGCTAGATGGCATATAGCTGCTCATTTTTATCCTGAAGCAAGGATGTGAAAGAGTAGCTCACTTGACTGAAGAAACAGTAGCTCACTTCCCACCCCGGCCCCACATGTACTGTAACTCAAAATGAATAGTCTAGCTTTGTGACATGGTGCAACAGCAGCACATTTGTGCAGTGGGTTTATCTGCAAAAAGTCACATTGCTTTTGGTCTTGAGGGCAATCAAGTTATCTTTATGTGAGTTCATCTTTTAAGACACGATGGGGGAGGGAATCTAAACAGCACAGTGTGACAGATGCTATCAGAACTGGTCTGTTTCGAGGCTTCCAGCAGCTGGTACCATCATTGACACAAACTACAGTCTCAAGAATTTCTAAAGGAATCCAATATCCACTGAATTAACTGTTTTTTTAAATGCAATCTTTTGCCAGTCCACAGCAATATAAGTAGAAACAGCAATTCCAGTTACCCTTGAAAATTCATAGAGAACCTTGCCTGATGGTGTTCCATACTGGTGATATGCAGGACAAATTTCTCTGATTTGCCTGATGCTCCTCATCTGACATTTTGTAGTTGGCTTTGGAGATACATATCCTGAAAATGGCTTTCATCCAATTTAAATATCTAGTGCTTTCTCCTTTGACAAATTATATAGGAGTGCTCCATCCTCTTGAGACTACTGCCCCGATGTATTTCAACAAGAAAACCAACACTTTACATGTACAAGATCTATCTGGAATGATTAAATCCCCCTTCTTTCCCTCTTTCATTATCTTTCCAAGTGAGAATACTTCTGACCAAATAGGAAAACCAGATGTATAGCTATCCTATTCCATCTATAGCCAAACTGATTACTATTCACTTGCAGAGACTGTAATAGCAGTACAGTATTTGTTAGGCATTTCTCATCTCAAAATGAATCAGAGGCCAATTAAAATAATCAGATATCAGGGGAGTATTTTAATACAATTTTTTTTAAAAAAGGGATCATGTAAAACTAATCAAAAAATTATGCATACTCCTTCTAAGGATCTACATCCCATGACCTAGAGCAGATCCACCAGCTCAACAGTTCCATGGTAAACAATATCAATCCCATTTATTCAACGACTCGAATCTAGCTATTGGATTCATGCCACTATAAGCAGCACCAAAAATAACTTGATGGTTAGAGTAGCATCCCTATGACAGTGGTTTTCAATAGTATATCTTTTGTAGGAAAATGGGTATTTTCTCCCTTGCTCTTAAACAGTAGTAGTTTGGAAGTATTCCCATGAAAATACTGGCAACTGATTCTGAGGACAGCATACGCATTTAATTTATGAATTCTGTGACCACAAAATGTGACAATGGCCATGGGCTTGGTGGCTGTAAAATTGAACTGGAAATATCACTCACAAGTTTGTCTATCAACAGGTATTAACTATGATGGTTCTATGGAATCTGTGAAGAACTAAATATCAGCAACATTCCTTGGAGGCTTCCAGGAGGCTTCTACTCTCTCACCACAGAGAAAAGGATGTTGGAATAGATGGTGTCCTGGGGGATTATCCAAATGGTGAAAAAACTCCTCACAAAATGCGAGAAGAATCCTACTTGTCCTAATGGCATTCCGTGTGATTTTGCCACATTGTGGAGGAGGGGGGCAAAAAGGCCAAAACCCCTGCCAGAAAAGCCTTTGCGGCTATTCCCGTATATTTTTTAAAAACAGTGAGGGAGGTGGGCAGTCCTTGCTTGTTAGGACAAGCAAGTCAATTTGATTCATTTGCGCATACTAGAGGAAACACAAATTTGATTGGTGGGATGAACACAGGGGGCGGGGCTTGCTGAAAAGGCAAGCACCCACTGACACAATGTTGGATTTTTGCCTTAGTGAACAAGCACTAAAGTGAGAAAATGGAGTGTTTTTTTTTCTTTTGTGCTCAATTGAAAAATCACTCAATCACACCTTGGATATCATTTAAAAAAAAAAAAGTCCACAGCAGCAAATTAAGGTAAGTGCAAATGCAAGGAAATCACTTGTGGCCACCATGTTTACTAGCAGGCATGCAAAGCTTATGGAGGCAGAAAAACCATTAGGACAGGTCGCAGCTGCTGCGAAATGTCATTACTGCAAGGCATTCCTTTTTTTAATGGACTTGTATAGACAAACCCCTGGTCTAAAAATGTTTTTAGGTTGTGTTTTGATGATCATGTGTGGTGGCATAGCTTAGTGTTGTGGGGGCAGTGGCAAGCAGTGGCAGCCCTGTTTGCTCCACAGGCCCTTCCTGTGTATTAGGGGGAGTTTCCTTTGAGTCAGGAGCTAAGGAATGCTCCCTCTGTTCAAGTCTCCAAAGGGAGAGGGGAAGCCCTTTCACACGATATAATCACAGCATTAAAATTGCCTTGTTTGCCTCCTATGGAATCCTGGGATTTGCAAATTGAGGAGAGTACTTAGAATTCTCAGACAAAGAGCAACAGTGTCTCACCAAACTACAAACTCCAGCATTCCATAGTAGGCAGCCATGGCAGTTAAAGTGGAATCATAGTGTTCCAACTGTGTAGTACAGGGTGGGCAGAGGGGGATGGGGAGGATTGTCTGAGTGGATGGTGCTTTACTGCTGCTTGTGGTGGTAGATGGAGATAACAATGCTCCAGGATTGCCTGGTTGTGGCTGCAGGAACCAATGTGAGCTGGGTTCTTGGGGAAGCATTGATGGAACCCATTATGCATGCCAAAGATACTGTTACTGTCACTTTGTAAACATGAGATAGCAGCACTGTTGTCATACATACTTGATTGCAGCAGTAGCTACCCCTGTGGGGTAGGTGGCACCAGGAAGCTGCCACTAGCTTGTAGCCCAGCTGGCCTGTTCCTGCCAGTTGACTGTAGCTATGATTATGTGAATAATTCTGTGTCTATTCCTAGGCTGATATGAATTTTGAATGTAATGAAAGGCGCAACACTACTTGGGCACTAGCTATGTGACACTGGTGGGAACTAGAAACAGAGATTACCGTATATTCCAGCATAAAAGACGACTTTTGAGCACTCAAAAATACCCTCCAAAATTGAGGGTCGTCTTATACGCCAGATATACTTTGCTTCACCCACCTACCGATCTCCTGCCTCTTCGCAACCTTCGCAAACGGAGCGAAGAGGCAGGAGATGGGGCGGGGGGGGGGTGAGGCAAAGTGTTTAACAATTCATTCTCCCCCCCCATCTGCCTTCTCCCCCTTTGGGGAGCAACCGAAGACAGAGGAGGGGGGTGAACGTTGCGGTTTGCCGCGATCGCCTGTGTGTTCAGCAGCCGAGGCAAACTGGGCATTTTCGCCCCTTTCCCCCACCTTCCTTGAAGATGGGGGAAAGGGGCGAATCTAGCAGTTTGCCGCGGCCGCCCCCACTTCCCCTGCCTTGGTTCCCTTCGGAAGAGAGCCAAGACGGAGGGAGGGGGGCAGCTGAGGCAAACTGGGTATTTTCAAGGAAGGTGGGGGAAAGGGGCGAAAATGCCCAGTTTGCCTCGGCAGCCCCATTCCCTCCGTCTTGGCTCTCTTCCGAAGGGGACCAAGGCGGGGGAAGCGGGGGGTGGCTGCGGCAAATCGCTAGTTTTGCCCCTTTCCCTTTTTCCTTGAAGGTGGGGGAAAGGGGCGAAAATGCCCAGTTTGCCTCGGTGGCCCCCTTCCCTCCGCCTTGGCTCTCTTTGGAAGGGGACCAAGGCGGGGGAAGCGGGGGCTGCCACAGCAAACCGCCCCCGCTTCCCCCGTCTTGGTCCCTTTCAGAAGAGAGCCAAGATGCGGGAAGGGGGCTGCCGAGGCAAACTGGGCATTTTCGCCCCTTTCCTTCACCTTCCTTGAAGGTGGAGGAAAGGGGTGAAACTAGCGGTTTGCCGCGGCAAACCACCCCCGCTTCCCCCACCTTGGTCCCCTTCGGAAGAGAGCCAAGATGGAGGGAGGGGGGATGGACGAGGCAAACTGGGCATTTTCGCCCCTTTCCTCCACCTTCAAGTCAAGTTTGACTGGAAGGTTGAAGAGAGGGGCTAATGCCATGGTTTGCCTTGGTGGCTGCCCATTCCCTCCGTCTTCCTTCCCTTCGCAAAGGGCAGGAAGATGGAGGGAATGGGCAGCTGCCCAGGCAAACTGGGTATATTCGCCCCTTTCTTCCACCATCGAGTCAAGGGTGACTGGAAGGTGGAAGAGAGGGGCGAATGCTGCGGTTTGCCACGGATGCCGCCCATCCCCTCCCCGTCTTCGTTCCCTTTGCAAAGGGAAGACGGAGGGAATGGGCAGTGGCCGAGGCAGACCGGGTTCATTCGGCCCCCTCCTCTGCCTTCAACCCCTTTGGGGAGCAACCAAAGGTGGAAGACAGGGGCGAATGTTGCAGCTGGCTGGCTGGCTGGGAGAGCCCTGCCAGCTGATCCTGTTCGTTTTCCCAACTCACAAGGAGATCCTCGTGAGTTGGGAAACAAAGAGGATCAGCCAGCCTGCCAAATTGGGGGGTGGTGTTATATGGTGAATATATGCCAAACCCTAGATTTTTACTTGAAAATTGGGGGGTCGTCTTATATGCCCAGTCGTCTTATACGCCAGAATATATGGTACAATTTTGGGTTTGTTTGTTTGTTGTTTTTGAAGTGTTCCTTCTTTCTATCAACTGCTTTGTTGCCTCCTTGTTTCATACACTGACAGACTTCACTTCCTCCCACATTTCTTCCTCTCCCCCTTTTGGTTACTTAATCAGAGATAACATATTCTAGGACGGCCATATCTGTCAGTTTAATCTTTTTGTACGTTCAAATTTTGTGAATTACAGTTAAACTCTTATCCAAAATGAACCGGAATTAAATTCTTAGCTATCCCTGTCTTTTTGTCTACTTCACTTTAACAAAGTCTTCTCTTTACCCAAGGCAGCAAAACCCCAGTGTCCATTGCTAACACTGAAAAAGGCCGAGGGCCAGTGCTTCAGCTACCATATTTCAATGCACAGAAAATGTTCTAACCCCACTCCTATTAAGGAACTAGCTAGAGAAGTTCTTTCCTTTTTCCCCTTTTCAGGGCAATGCTCATTTGATTACCTATCTCCCTAGCCTTCAGTTTGATCAACATCTCTTTCACTTTTCTTTTTCATACTGATCCCTGGTCTCTGTCTCAATGGCCCTTTCTCTGATCAAAGAGGAGGGCATCACTGCAGCCCCCAAGCATTGGCCTTGTATAAAGGCATGGGGTTAGTAATCAGCCCTCAGAAACTCATCTTCTGTAGGAGCCATAGTCCTGACTCTCTTCTGAGCCAAGGAGAGAAAGACAATTTAGGACTACCGGTATGTTCCTGTTGCCAACACAGTAGAGAAAGCATCTCTTGCCATATTGTTCACTCACTGTTCATTTAGTGTTTTCTCTTTGGCTGATCACCCTACTTTCTTGCAGTTTCACTCTAATGGAACAATTGTTGCTGTGCGCCTTCAAGTAATTTCCAACTTATGGCAACCCTAAGGCAAACCTGTTACAGGGTTTTCTTGGCAGTTTCTTCAGAGGGGTTTTGCCCTTGCCTTCCTCTGAGGCAGAGAGTATGACTTACCCAAGGTCATCCAGTGGGTTTCCATGGCTGAATGGGAATTCTGGTCATAGTTCAATGCTCAAACCACTCTCTCTCTTCCTAGCCCAATGCACAGTGAACTAAACCACAACAGAATACAAAAAATAAGATCTGCGAGAATTCACATTTAAAATTGTTCAGAAATTGTGAAAGCCCTTAATAGCAACAAAAGAGTTCAATACAAAAGTATACTTCAAACAAAGCTGAAGATTATGTCAAGCTTTGAAGAGGCTTTTGGGGTCATCTCGCATTGCTACATGCAAATGCAAAACATGGAAATTTGACGATGCTTGACAAAGCTGATTCTTAAGTAAAAAAAGGATGCAGAGAACCTCATATACATCTACACAGAGAAGCAGAAAAGCAGAGAAGACTGGTAACAGCAGCTTAAATCCAGAAGCAGTTCTAGGCTTTTGTACATTAAAGGCAAGAGACTTTTTGTGAGATCTCCTTTTCTCTACATGCAAACACTCATATTGGCAAATGCAGCACTTTGTCACTTGTGTCATGGTACTACTTGTTTCAGGACAGACTGTTCAAATCGTGGTATGAGGAATTTCAAGTAACAAGGCACCTGGCAACTCATTAGACTGAAAAGGTTAAAATCTACTAAAAGACTAGTTGAATATCAACATTTTGAAACACCCGACGCTCTCCCCTAAGCAAAACAACTCTGCATTGTGTGACAAAGCATTTTGCAGACTGCAAAGCAGTACACTGACCTTTTCATTCAGATAAAGGACTTACCATAAGATGATTTTGCATACAAAACATTTTTAGGTTTTAGTTTAATACCACAAATACAGTATGATGTCACAAAGGGGCCAAGATGTAACCACTAATTATCAGCTAGAACACAGGATATCTGAGCCATTAAAATACCTTTAATCTGTTGGCACCCCAGATTATAATTTAATTTAAACTATGTATACATTTACATCTCACTGAATCAGATCACACCTCAAAAGGAGGGAGAGGCTACATGTACAAACATGCCCTTTGGGTGATCTCCCTGAACAACCAAGTTAGAATTACTGAAGATCGAGATTCCAATGAATTACATTATCTTAGGGGAGGGGAAAAAAAGAAGCATGTGACTTTTTTTCTTTGCAAAGAGAAAGAGAAAGAACACATGCTTATTCCTCAGCAACACTCAGGTGAGGACATAAGCAAGGAAGTTAGCCCAATACACTGAGTCAAGTGCTGGAGCTCCATCCTATAAAATCCTGGGATTTGTAATTTTATAAGGTCCACTCTGCCAAAGAGTGCTGGTGCCTCACAAAATTATAAATCCCAGGATTCTATAGGATGGAGCCATGGCAGTCTGAAGTTGTGTCAGACTGCATTATTTCTACAGTGTAGGTGTATCCTAAGTTTTTAAGAGCCAAAGAAAACACAACTGTTATATGATTGTAAGTACTGTACAGTTTAAATTTTTTAAAAAATGACTGGGGGTGGGGAATCGGCATTGGTACCAGTGAAAGTCCCCCTCACAGGCTGCATGCAGGTGGTTTTATTGGGACCTTGGAGGGGAGGATTAAATTAGTTTCCTTGCACACCCCATTTTTTCCCTGTCTTGACTGTCAACTTCTACTATCCATCCCTAGCAGCTGCTATATCAAATTTTTAAAAAATATTCAAATTAATAGCAACCACATAATTCAAATTTGTCCAGTTTATAAGTAAGTACTGGAGTTTGTTAAGTGCTTTCAAGTTGACACTGACCTATGACAACCCTATTATAGGGTTTTCTTGGCAGGATTTATTCAGACAAGGTTTGGCTTTGTCTTCTTTGAAGGCTGAGAAAATCTCACCTGCCCAGTGGATTTCCATAGCAGAGTAGGGATGTGAACCATTGCCTGTAGGACTCTTAGTTCACCACTCAAACCATTAAATCATGCTAGCTCTCACTAAGTTTAGCACTAAAGATGTATCTGCAATATCTGAGATTTCTAGTCTATGTGAAGTATTTCAAAGCTTTTAACAGAGGGAACACACTATGGGTATAGGGACGTCCCATTTATTTGAACAGGGACCCAATTACATTTTTGAGTTTTCCACATATAGACTGAAATACCAGACCTATACATAATCACCAAATCAGGGTGCATGCATTCAGTAACAATGCTTTTTACGCATTTTAAAAAATGGGAAAGAAAGAAAATCAGGAGCTAGTGTAAAGGTCCAATTTCAAACCTCAGACAAGGCCTACACACCTAAGGAAGAATGCCTAGCTGAAAGTTCACTAATATTACTTATTGTTTTGCAGTCCACATTTCCGTTATTTATTTAATAATTACATTTTTATACTGCCTCTCCTTCTTTGAGCACAGTGACAGCTCTAGTTCATCCATTTTATCCTCACTACAACTCTGTGCAATAGGTAAGTCTGAAGGCCTGTTTACATAGCAGAAATACAGCCAGCCTTCTGTATTCATGGGTTTGGCATCCACAGATTCCACCATCCACTGCTTGAAAAGATTCCCCCAAAAATAAATTCCAATAAATTCCAAGAAGCAAACAAAATGGTGTCCATTTTATATAAGGGACACCATTTTATTATGCCATTGCATACAATGGGACGAGCATCCATGGATTTTGGTATCCATGGGGTGTGTGTGTCCTGGAACCAAATCGCAGTGGATACCAAGAGCCCACTGTACAGCAGTTTGACACCGCTTTATCCACCATAGTTATTTCTTATGGAATCCTGGTATCTGTAGTTTTGTGAGGTGCTTAGTCTTTTCTATCGGAGAACTCTGGTGTCTCATCAAACTACAAATACCAGGATTCCATAGGACAGAACTATGGTGGATAAAGTGGTGTCAAGCTGTTGTATTTCTAACCATTACTCCACACTGTCTGTCATGAAATTAAACTAAGGTTCCCACAATCTGTGCTGGTCTATGGCCATAATAAAGATTTGTTCGTTCGATATACAATGTATTTACTGGTATCAACAAGCAACAAAGATCTCAGAACAGAGTACTGTACTGATCAACCAAGGATTTTATCTTATATCATAGGGTCCAATTTAAATGGTTAATCCACTTTTTCAAGTGGAAATAATTGGTTTTGATGAGCAGGAGGCAACTTTCAGTATTGATCACAATAAACATTGACAGAATATACACACATTCATAGGGATTAAAGCAGTAGACCAATGGAAATATAATATTCAGAAATGCTGATTCACAATATTTTAGGTGCACAGAAGTCAGATCAGATTTGGGGATAATCATAATAACTTTCTTATTTGTTACAGAATAACCTTGATTTCTTACAGAAGTCTTGTGTGTCCCAAGTTCTTGAAATGAAAGTATCTAAAAAAGAACAATGGCAGACTGTACTACAGATGAACTGAATAGATACATTAAAATTGATGATTTTTTAAAAATTAATTTTTAAATTCTTTTGCTGTCCAGTTCTCATCTTCCAAAGTCAAAACCAGGCTTCCAAAGAGCCATCCTGTTGCCTCAGCTAGAAGGAGAAGAACGAGAAGATCAGGAGAAGAAACAGAACGAGAATCTCATTGCCCTCCAGCCCACCACTGCTTCTTTTTGTCACTGCCTGTTGTTAGGGTTTCATGCTGAGTCCCACTGTCAACTCATACAATACGCCTCACCTACAGGATGTTGTTACCAAGTATCTTCTCTGCCCACCTGCCCATCCCAGATCAAAAGAGAGCCAGGTGTTTCCAAAGCCAGGCTGTGGCAGAACATAGGGCTTCAGTATATGCATGCATTCAGCCTTGTGTCTGGGTGGTAGCATAGCAGATGAGACAGAGACCTTTTCTGAGTGGCAGCAGGCAGCACACTGCTGAGCTGAGTGGGGATGGGACTCCATGCTGAATAATCAGTCTGCCAGAAAGTATGGGGAATAAAACATTTTCTTCATATATAGTATTGTCTTGCTAGCCACCATAGACGCTTACCCTTTTTTTTGGATTTTTTCCATTAGATGTGATGTATACAAAATAAAAACATAATTGTTTAACCCTGCTTCTCATATCTGCCTGATCAAATTATTGTGTTTTAATTTTGCAAAGGGGTCATTGTTTTTAATTGGGATGAGGAGGGGGAGCAGGTTGTTTTCTCAGTGCAAGATGCAGATCTGGCCAATGTGTGTCTCTCTTTTTTGCTTGGGTGGCAAAATCCAATCTATGAATTGTTATATCTGGAGTGAAAGTTTGATCTGTGAGGTAGCAGATCTTTTAGTGCATCCAATACCTTTAGCAACACACCCTACTGTCCTTTCTACAACTATCCTACCTATTTGCTGTGTTTCTAAAAATAATTGGTCTTACTTTTAGGCAGCATGCACAGGACTTCAGCCTTAAACAGTTCACAAAGAGACAGAAAAAAACATCCACCAGGCATAGAGCAACCATCAGCCTTTCCTTCCAGAATGCAATCAATATAAACCTATAGTAAGAAACAAGCTCTCGAATGCATTTGCCTTTCCCACATCTAGTTCTCATCTCATACCACTTCCCTGTTAATAATCAAGTCAGGTTCCTTGCAGACGATTGTGAAGGAGGGAGGGAGGCTTGAGAATACAGTCAGACCCTCGTATCTGCACAACCAATATGTGCGGTTTCAGTTATCTGTGGGACATTAAATAGAAACACATACAATAGACTCATGCTGGAAAATGCCTAGAGAGGTGTCCTTTCTAGGCATCTTCTTGGTCCTCCAATTCAACTCTATGGTATGTTTTTACTGTAATTATTTTATTTTAATAGGGTTCACTGCTACCCATGGTTTCCGGTATACACGGTAAATCTGGGAACCAAACCTCTGCAAATATGGGTCTGATTGTATATAATAGCCCTGCTGGATCAGATGACCCAAAGGCACCTATAGTTTAACATCCTGATCTTGCAGTAGCCAGCCAGAAGCCAATGGGAAGTCCAGAAGCAGGACACAAGCAATATAGAATTCTTTCAGTTCTACAGCAATGGGTTTTAGAAACATGCAGCCCCTGATACAGTAACACAAACACAGTCATTGTGATTGATAGCTATCTCATAGCCTGTGAAACAGGTTAATGTTTTTATGATGATATAGCTTTATACCCTTAATAGTGCAATCCTTTCCACATCTACTCAGACTTAAAGCCTACTGAGCACAAAATGAGTTGTTCCCAGGAAAGTGTACAGAGGGCTGCAACATTGACATTGCAAGATGTGTTTTGTACAGCCTGTATGCTGTAATATGCCTGATAAGGGCCAATAAGCATAACCTGAATCCCAGCAAGAAAGAAACTCTGTGTATTAGTAGTTCCCATTCTGGAACCAGGATGGAGCCATCTCCCTAGAGGAGTAGATGCATAGCTTGGGAATAGATCCACGCCTGTCACTGAAGGCCTGGGAGGACTTCATGGCCTGAAGCACTGGGGTCCAGTTTTGAGTGCCCACCATGCTACAGCCCTTGCTGGAAGGGGATAAGTTGACCACAGTAGTTCATGAACCAAGAAGTTCTCAAAGAGACTACTGCAATGTGACATTCACAGGGCTACACTTAAAGATAATATGGAGACAGCAGCTAGTCACTAGCTCAATATGCAGCAGTAAGACTGCTGGCAGAAACCATACAACATCAGTTTCAAAAGAATTGCACTGACTGAAAATATGCCTTTGGTCTGAATTCAAAGTGCTGGTAATGTTATTTAAAGCCCTAAAGAGTCTGGAGCCTCAATATTGAAGGAGTGTCACACTATAAATAGCCCTGCCTGAGCACTCAGATCTGTTGGAGGGGCTTGGCTTTATGTCCCACCACTGGGAGCAATGCATAAGGGGAGACCCAAGAGAGGGACCTCTTTACTCTGGCACTCCAATTGTAGAAAGCTGTACCTTTGGATCTCAGCAGGCACCAACTCTGTCTTCATTTCAGCACCAAGCTAAGATATGGCTCCTCACCAAACCCTTAAGATTTAACTACTTATGGTATAGTGGTTTGAGTGTTGGACTACGACTCAAGACCACAGTTTGAATCCCTGCTCAGCCATGAAAACCCACTGGGTGGCCTTAGTCAAGTCACATATTCGCAGCCTCAGAAAATTCTGTGATAGGTTTGCTTTAAGGGTGTGATAAGGGTGTGAATAATCAGTCTGCCAGAAAGTATGGGGAATAAAACATTTTCTTCATATATAGTATTGTCTTGCTGGCCACCATAGACGCTTACCCTTTTTTTTTTGGATTCTGAAGGGTTGAATATTTCCCATCCCTAGTTTAAAGATTTTTTTAAATAAATGCCCAGTACAGACACACACATGGAGGCTAACGCAAATTGGGTGCTCCAGTTGAATATGATGGTCCCTACTTGCTAACTGTTGAAATACAGGCATTATGAAGTTATCATCAGTGTTGTCAACATCACTTAGACAGAGAAAGCAAAAAAATTAAGGGTAGACCTCAGTCCAACAGCTCCTGAACTGTGATTCCCCAAATCACTAGCTATTACTAGGGGTGTTGGTAGTAAAATCGGGAAATTACCATTATCAAAAGACAGCTAAATGAAGTTCTAACATTTTCTTATTATCCCAATATACTCTCTTATAGGTCATCACAGAACTGCTGCCACTCAGTATTATTGTTAGTTACATGAAAACCACACTTTGAATTCCCAAGTAGAAGTTTTGCATCACCAAACCTTAACCTATGAAACAAGGGAAATAAGACTTAACTTTTAACATTTCTTGTGTTACAAATAAAAATAATTTGGATTTTTGTCAGTCAAATCTTTATGGCTCATATAGAAACCTTTGGAAAAATACTTCAGTAGTTGCTGCTTTTATTATAATAGCTTCTTGTAATTTGCTACTTAATTATTTTTGTCACATTTTAAACATTTTGCTCACAAACAATCTTTAGAGGGTAAAAGGGCCCTGAAAGGTGGGTTAAAAATACTTTCAGCAAACAATCCATTAAAATGCTTTGTTTTGGAATTTCAGATCAGCAATTCCTGACCTGGCATCTTTTAATTGTGTTGGACTATAGCACCATTGCTCCAGCCAGCATGGTACGAGTTGGATATTAATACAATCTAAGACACTGAGCCTAAGAGCTGATCAGCATTTTATAAAAAAGCATGTGTCATAGCTTAAAAAAAGATCACATGGACTCAGTCACTTCAAAATGCAGATGGAAAATTTTATGTTTGGTCTCATGAAAGGATCCTCCACCTGCAAAAGTAATACAATCCTATGAAGACTGTACAATATACATTTCCCTGAGTATTTTAAACCTGCCTTAAGATTTCAAAACTTGCACTCTACTTTAACAGAGTATATAAACTCCCCCGTCTGGCATCCAAGATATGAAAACCTCCCAAAATTCTGTTCATTAATGCTGGCATTGGTCATATTTACAGTCTGAACTGTGGAGGAGGAAATAGCCCAGCAACTGTTATTACTGTCATTTTTAGAGTATTTGTTGTCAAAATCTTAAAACTACATTCGTTGACATCAGAATAATAATGCAGTTATACTTTTCCTAGGATCAGTTGAAAACCTTTGGGATAAGTAGTGAATATAATACAGTACAACCATTATCTCTTTACAGGGGTGACTGCAATGTCAGTGGAGTACTGAACCTGCCCTGGGTTTTACTCTGAATTTTGAAGGGCCTACCCAAGGTGCTGAACTTTATCTCCAAAGTATATTCAGCATGTTTGATAGCTCCTTTAAAATTCAGATTAAAACTTGAAGCAGATTCACTACTTCACTGACACTGAAGCTAGCCACTATCAATGTGATTGTTTAGTAGTTCTACCTTTTAGCAATCTTAAGCCCTACAGAACTTTTTGAACCTAACTACCATGATTCTTCACCATTGGGTATGGTGATTAAAGTAAATGGAATTGTGGTTCAAAACATCTGGACAGCACATGATTGGGAAGCAGTCTTCATTTTGCTCTCTACAGCTCTCTTCCCCCCAGAGTATGGAGCATAAGCCTAAGCTTTCAGTGATCTATTTATATTTCATATTTAATGAGTTATTAATAAGTTCCTCAACAGACAAATCTTAGGGCAATTAATGATAATGATAAAATGAGCTCTACTTCCAAGGCTTTCTTTGGATTCTACTGCAGGCTGTGAGGCAGGTGGTAGCCAGACAGATGGTCTTTTTAGCAGTGGCACCTCTGGAGAGCTTGTTGTTTTGTGTGCCTTCAATTCTTTTCTGATTTAAGGTGATCCTAAGATGGACATATCATGGAGTTTTCCTTGGCAACGTTTGTTCAGACGAGGTTTGCCATTGCCTTCCTTTGAGGCTGAGAGAATGTGACTTACCCAAGGCCATCCAGTGGGTTTCCATGGCTGAGTGGGGATTCAAACCCTGGTCTCCAGAGTCCTAGACCAACATCCATACCCCTACACCCCACAGACACCAATTCTGACACCTTTTCAGTGCTAGGTGAGTAACCTTTTTATGAGGATGATTGTTAATGTATCTCTCTATATAAATTGCTCTTAGGTATGTTGCCGTTTCCAGTAAGCTGATTGGCTGCTTAGGAAACTGACCAACCAATCAAAGCTCAGTTGGGCAACCAATCAGCACACTGGGGGAGGGACCATGTGGAAGTTTAAGTCCTTTCTAAACATGGCTGTGGCAGACAGGGTGTGAGTAGCATAGCCCCACAGGGGGGGCATGTGTTTCACAGCGGGGGGGGGGCTGCAGCAGGGCATGGGGGCACAAGTTTGGTGGCGGAGGCACGTGTATATATGGGAGGGTGATGGAAAAGAGAAAAATCAGCTCCCCTCTTTTTGCAGTTTCTGGAGCTATCCCTTCCTAAGCGAGTTCCCCTTCACCCAAAGTTTTTCTGCGCAATTATGCAAAAAGCAATTTTGGAAAGGGAAAGAAACTGCAGCAGAGAGTTGCAAAGAGTCGGGGAGTTCAATCAGATGAGAACCCCTAACCCAAGTATTTAATTCATCCAGAAAGATGAAATCCTGCTTCTTCTTTTTTATTTTCTTCCACCTTCTTCTGCTAAACTCCATTCCTTTTCCTCCTTCTTAAAATCAATTTCCTGGAGTTGGAAGTTGCCGCAAATAACAATAGTCGCCAATACTGAGATAGGGCAGATGGCCGAGGGAGGGGGGAAGAGGAAGAGGAGGCAGCAGAGCTTGAGAGGACCTCATCTGCATAACTGGAAAGCTCTCCTCCAATGGGAGCTCGAGGAAGAGGAAAGAGGCCCCCCCTTCCCTTCCCCTCCTTTCTGAATCGAAGAAAAAGTTGCCTTGGAGTTTTCTTGGGTTGGAAGAGAGGTGGGTTAGATTTGCATATGAGGGAATGCCCCACCCAGACAGAGCTCTCCTTTCCCTCTTTCTCCCCCCACCACCCATTCCCTGGAACGTGTGAGTTCTCCAATACAGATCTTCCATTGCGGCTGGAATTTGGGGTGGTGGGTATTTTTATTCTCTAAGCCAGTGGCGCCCAAACTTTGGTCCTCCAGATGTTTTGGACTTCAGCTCCCAGGATATCTGACAATTGTCCAAGCTGCCTGGGGCTTCTGGGAGTTGAAGTCCAAAACACCTGGAGGACCAAAGTTTGGGAACCCCTCTTCTAAGCAGTTTCCCTAGCCATGTTTACTTTGAATTAGGTCCCGATGATTTCTGTAGGGCTCACTTTGGCGCAGCGCTTGCCAAAAGAGCTTTTTTTGGATTACAACTCCCAGAATTCTCCCAGCATAGCCAATAGACCGAAAAGTAACTCTGCTAAACTCTGCTCAAACATAAGTTACCTTTCATTCACCATCTTGGATTGCAGGGAAAAAAGCCCCCCCCCCCAAAAGCAGGACAGGAAGACAAAGGTCATCGGTTGCTACCCTCTCCTAGCATTCGGTATTTCTAGGTAGATTGTCTCTGAAGCTGGAGGTTCCACAAGAACACCTCATTGCTACAGTCCAAACATCTATCTATCTATATAAAACTCTTGGGTATGTAGCCCTTCCCAGTATGCTGATTGCCCGCTTAGGAAACATTGTCCCTACCTCCTCTTGCTCCCTCAGCCAATCACCACCCACATGCAAACTCTCTCTCCACCTCACAATCCACTCCTCCCCCTCAATCTGCATCTATACCCCAGCCTCACAAGGGCCCCTCCCTCCTCTCCGTCCCTCAGCCAATAACCACCCACATGCAAATTCCCTCTCCACCTCACAATCCACTCCTGCCGCTCAATCAGCATCTATATCCCCAGCCTCACAAAGGCCCTGTTGCCAGCCACTCACATGAGTGTGCAGTGTTGGAGAGGAGGAGCTGCCGCTACCACCCATGAGGAGGCAGCTACCATGCTACCATGATCCCACCCCTGAGGGGGGCAATGGTGAGGGTGGCTGACCCAGAAACCATGGCAAGGACTCCGGGAGCCTAAACGGAACTCCCCCCACTCCACCTCCACTATACGCCTCTTCAAATCTACCATAATGGCGTATGTTACACTGGGTACACCTACAGTGTATGTAACACCAGGTATAGCTAGTTGTGTATAATTGCTGCTAGACTGATTGTGTTTTTGCAGGTATGCATATTTGTGGCGAGATGAAAAAGAAGATATAACTCCTGTACTTTTAATAGTTTTGTAGGAAGGGATTAATGGATATTCCTTGTCATGCCCTGTCTTCTTTTGCGTCTGGGCTGGTCACCCAATTAGAAGACCTTGATATAAGGAAGGCAAGCTATGAAATCTGATTAGATGTCAATTCCTTTAGAGTGTCAGATCCCTGAATGTACTTAATTGTTTCCCCATGGTCTAATTTTTTTATTTTTTTGGGCAGGGGGAGAGAATTAGGAGCTAAACTGACAGAGTGCTATGATGGAGCTATGAGAAGTAAGACTTTTATAAATGACTGCACTACATTGCACATTGTTCCGACTGCAATTTCGGTATATGTTTCTGGAAATTATTAGCTAGTCTGGCTTCTCCCCACAGGTCTCAATGGGCACCAACTACTGTAAAATGTATGCACACACATACAGTAGCTGGTGCCCACTAAGGCTGGCACATACACATGCATATTTGCTGTTGCTGTTATGTGCCTTCAAGTCAACTCCTACTTATGGTGACCTTGTTATAGGGTTTTCTTGACAGGATTTATTCAGAGGAAGTTTGCCATTGCCGTATTCCAACACTAAAACCACTACACTACACTGCAACCACTTCAACACTATCAATTGAAAGAGGTTTATTGTTGTGATATCAAATACCACTTGCTATTACATCAAAAAGCAGCCTCAAAAGCACACTAGACACATCAAAAGGGTTCCCGTTTCATGGCACTACCAGAGTTTAGGAATAAAAAGCATACTGTGCAAAAGGCAGCAGTTTTGATGGCTTCAGCAACTCAGTCAGTAGACAATCTGGTAATTTAAAAAACTAGCATACAGAAGCAGAAAAGTAAAGAGTGCAAAGTGTAACAAACATCACTAAACTATGAAAATAAAATAAAATCCATACTTACAGGCTGAGGCTGTTCTGCAATACAGCAGTTGAAACACAACCAGAACTCACTCATTTTGTTAACAGTTCAAAGTGCAAATATCAAAGTTAGGAGCAAGACACAAAGCTCCAAATCTGTAAGATGGTATCTCCTCTGTCAGTGTTTCAGTGTTTACTCAGTCAATGTTCATGAATCCCACAATTGATAAATAAAATGTTGCTTGTACTGCTTCAGTCTTTACAATACAATTCAAGCTTGCATCAAGTAGTGGTCTTCTTTCTCTTTTTGCTCTCAGGATATCACTCCTGGCATCCACAAAATTGTGTTTTTCTTCAGTTATTAGTTTCCCAGTAGTAACCTGGAAAAAGAAAAAGGACAGCCTATGTCACTGTATGTTATAGAACTTCTGAAACAACTGGTTAAAATCCCAATGGTTAAAATACTCCACAGGTTACATTTACAGAATATTCTAGGTTTGACATTATACATCAGATCATACAAGGCTCATGCTTTTGCTACAATGCAATCAGTAGAGGTAAGTTTCAATCAGAGAATCAAAGTACACACTTCACTGTACTTGTACTGGTCTTTCTTAAGGTGCTCTGTAACTCAAACCTCCCCCAGCCAAGTGGATTTTCTACACGTTATCACAATGTTACAACACAATTGAGTTCTACCGGCTCTTGGGAAGTATTTTTCATTTCTTAATTCAGTTAAGATTCTGAAAGGGTACAGTGCCCCCTTCCCCTGTATCACCATCATTTGTTCATGTTGCCATCCTGTTAAATAACCCAGCCTTCTTTAAGTGTGTTGGTGGTATTTGAGCTCACATGCTGCCAGACTAACATAATTTAACTACTGTTACTCTGCTGCTCTAAGTAATAGTGTTTTCAAAATGGAAAAATAATATTTGAAGTATGAACTGTTACCTTAAAAGGTTTTAAGCTCCTGGAGTGGAAAAACTGACACACACAAGATTCCATCCATTCTTTCATGAGACTGAAGGGCTAGTTAATCTCTAACCTGAAACTATATAATTCTGAAAGGGTAATAAGTGTTATCCTCCCAGTGCTTTTACTTTGGCCATTTGGCATATTACCTACTGTCCCAGTCTTATTTATCCTTGTAAATCAAGGTCAAAATATATTACATTGAAAGATACAAAACCCTAAAATGCAAAAATTAGAAGACTTTGTGAATTTATCTGATCCCGTCATTTCTTCCAATACTGAATGTCGACGGCCCTGTACCTATTACATGGGAAGCCGATCTGGAGCCATTAAAACAATAAGATACTAGCTTCTGCATACTTGGTGAACTCCCAGGTATGTAGAAGTGTATTAGTTTGTAAATTAAACATTAACCACCACCACCATGACCAAGAACTGTCTTCGGTCACTACAGCATACTGATGACAGCTGAGGATGAAATGTTGAGGATGTCAGTTGCAGGGGAAGAAGATGGCATGAGTTCACCAACAGTATCCTGGATAGGGCATGGGATCAGGCAAATATATACCATGATGCTTAAAAAAAACAATTTACCTTTCTGAGCCACAGAGGTAAATTGTAGGGGAAAACTCTCTTAATATCTGCCCTTACACACACACACATATTTAGATTTTGGGCTGTCAGCTAGCCCAAAACCTGCCCTCTTTAGTACTATATATCACAGTGGGAGGAAGTTTCATGTGGGTGGGAAAGAAAAGCTGCCCTTCATTTTCCCCTTTAGAAACCATCTCTACAAGCCCCAGTGTGCCATAATATTCTCATTCTGCTTGGCATTTGAACCAAATTTCTCCTCCTAAGGACTGGGCATAGGCAATATTTTGCTTTAGATCCGCTCTTGTCATTACCCTAACTCCAGTATTAACAAGGGGCATGGCAGGAGGTTGGGCTAGATGGCCTTTACAGCCCCTTGTATCTCCAAGATTCTATGATTTTAAGTGTAAAGGTATACTTAAAGTTTCTTCCTTCCTTCTCCCTTCTGCCCAAGGCACAACTATACAGGGACTAGAGTGCTATTTACCAAGATGCATGCTGCTGCAATGGTCATATGGCCACGTGAGATGCTTTTGGCCTGCAGCACTTGCTAAAGTGGGGAGAAATGCTCCTCGTTTTATCAAAAATCTGAATGGGAATGGTAACCTTTTCTTCACATAAACAGGGAAGAAGTTTTCTTCTGTGCCTGTGCTGCAGAATCTAGACTATTCTTCCTGAGGAGATGGGAATAAAACTGTACAAATCCTATGCCTGACAGCTTCAGAATGCATGCAGCTCTGAAAGCTGAGGACAATCTGTGTCATAGTGACTGGGGAAAGTTTGTCACAGTGTCTGGGGAAGACTGTGTTTCTTTCCTTTTCCTATGAGAGCAGGGTTCACTCTGTTGACACTGGATGGCAAAGGAAGCATGTCTCTGTCTATCCTTTTACTGAGCACTGGACACACTTCAAAAGGCAGAGAGCCAAAGCACACAACTTCGATGTGGTCAGCCACTTTTCCTTCTTGGCCCAGAATGCTGTTTGCTCCTGGTGAATGAATCAAAGCTGTTGGTCACTGAGGCAAGAACCTGAAATCCTGAATATCTTTGTGTGTATTTCCATCCGCAGATCCCAAGACCTGTAGACTGGGTACTCCAATTTGTTTTTATTCTATACTGTTCCCTGTATAAATAGTGCTATAAACACATAGGTTTATTACGTGAAGTATGATTAAACAAGATCAAAATATAATTATTATCAGATCCCAGGCAAGGCAATGTGTGATAGAATAGCAATTCCTCTATTATTTTCTTTATTCACTCATTCAACTTATATCCCAATTTTCTGTGAACAAATGGCACTGAAGGCAGAGAACAATGGTAAAATCAAATCAAAACGAACACAGCAGCATACATTAAAATGCATAAATTAAAAAGTAAAGCATTGCTACCCAACCAGACAAACAACCCCTCAGCAACAACCCACCTTAGCTACCAAATGCCTGAATAAAAAAATGCCAATAGAAAGAGAATAAGGGGACCATGCTAGCCTCCCTCTTAAGACCTGGACAAGGCTTGTCAGAGAGAAATTCTTTCAAACAATCTGATCCTAACTCAGCAGGAGAAGACAGTCAGAAGCTATTGAAGGAACTGCCCAGGCTATTTCCCCATTCCTGACATCAATAGAATTGCTTGCTGAAGTGACAGAAAAATACAGAATAGCCATCAGAAAACCATACTTATGGTTTCCTGGGGTAGGCCATTTTAATTAATCCTCTGCCTGTTTGTCTGAATTCCATTAAGCATAAACCTCCATGTACTACATAATTAGAAAAGGAATTTTAAAATATGGCCAGTATCATACTGCCCTTACATAAATCTGTGGGGTGAACACATTTGGAATACTGTGTACAGTTCTGGACACTGTGGAAAAGGTATAGGAAAGGGCAATCAGAAAGATCAATAGACTGGAGTAACTGCCCTACGAGGAAAGGTTGGAACATCTGGAGCTCTTTAACTTAGGGGTGGGGGAAAGGCATGCAAGAGAAGAGAAGAAAATTGTGCATAAAGTTATGCATGGAGTGGAAAAGGTAGACAGAGGAAGTGATTGATTGATTGGATTTATATACCACCTTGTTCCCAAGATGGGATTCAAGGTGGGTTACAATAGTTAAAAAATACTAATAAAATCTCACAAATTACAAACGTTAAAAAAGAATTAAATTAAATTTCCATTATCAAAATATAATTAATAAGACATAATTTTAAAAAGGGTCATCTACTGAAACTAAATGTTGGGAGATTCAGCAGAGACAAAAGTACTTTTTTACACAGTGCAGTTATACAAAGGCCCTCCCTCCATCCCAAGTGCCACTGCTGTGGCCTGTGGGGGGTGGGAATAATAGGCAGGCACAGTTCCATCATGCCTAGGTCCACCAACTCAGGAAAAGCCCTCGCTCCATCCCAACTGCCATTACTGTGACCTTAGAGGGAAAGAAGAGCACTAGCATCTGCGGGACTCAATCCCCTCCCCTGCTGCCATCCCCTTTTCCTTGTGTGTCATATCTTTTTAGATTGTAAGCCTAGGGGCAGGGAATTGTCAAATTAACAATTGTACAGTACTCATGTAAAATGCTATGTATACTGCTTCCACTATATAAATAACTAATAGTTAAACTATGGAATTCACTGCCACAAGATACAGTTATGTTTGCACATTTGAATGCCTTTAAGAAGAGAATGGATAAATTTATGGAAGACAGAGCCATCAGTGGCTACTAGTCAGAATGGCTACATATCACCTCCAGTGTTGGTACACTTCTATATATTAGTTGCTGAATGGCAGTGGGTCAAGTCTTAGGTAGGCTTTCCATAAGCACCTGACTGGCCACTGTGTGAGCAGAATGTTGGACTACATAGGCCTTGGTCTCACCCAACATAGCTCTTCTGATGTTCTTATACATATCTCATCAGGAAGTAACAGAAGACTTAGGTGGGAAATGACAGGAGAGATTTATACACACACACACAGCACCACCCATCTGTGATACAAACCAGGTTGGCATGCATATCTAGGTTCAAGTCCTAGATGATGGCATTCCTATGTACTGACCTGGCATTCAGCAGCAGCATTCTGGTTATAAATTAACATTTATTGTTCTTGGAAAGGAGATTTAAGTAGTTAGCAGGAAGGAAGCAGTAGCTTAAACTTTGTCATTCTGAGACCATGAAAGCATTATGGTTGTTCTTTTGGGGAGAGAAGAGAGAAAGAAAACATTTGGGCAGAAATTCTGCAGTGTACATAATGTTACAAATAGGTAGATTATTATACTATTCCATGGGATGCCTGAATCCCTCTGAAAGACAGTAGACAGGATATCAAGCCAGTGTATCAGGAGAAGGTTTGCTTTTGTTACATTTTGCCAATTCATTTTTTTTCTTCCAAAATAATATAAGGCATTGTGGGCTAAATCCATCTGCTAGTCTTAAGCAAAATAGACCTACTGAATTAAGTGGAGCTTACATAACTGTTAAGTTACCAAGTTTATACTGATATAATTGGTCTACTCTATATGGCCCCAGCAACTGAATTTAGACCTAAATTTTTAGGAACATAAAAAAAGAGCAAGATTATGAATGCAAAATAAGCTGGGTTGCTTTAATACTAATGCAAGTAAATTACAGAAGTGTTTCCCTTCCAAAACTAGAGCTTACTACTGACTGGTGTCTTGATCAATGAAACACAGGATTTTGCATTGCTTCCTAATACTGAGAAAGGTAATCTTGCCTTCAGCCTACAGGGCATGAACATGACGAATGGGAGAGTAAAATCTTAAAATAAAGAAGCAGACAAAATATTTATTAATAAAAGAATTCTGAGCTTAGAATTTGTTTTGAATACTGGAACTGACCAGAACTCAGTTCTTCCACACAAAAATCCAACAGCTGCTCTAACTTTCTTAATTTAAGGACTATAATGGGGAGAAGAGGGATAATTTTGTGGCTGCCATTTTAAGCAACTGCCACTGTTTGCCTACAACATACTTTCTCTGCTCCTACGCTTTGACCACTTGGGTCCCATTTTGGGAGAAAGGTGGTATATAAATGAAACAAACAAACAAACAAACAAACAAATATTTCCTTGATGTTTCATGCCAAAATCAAAATGGGGAGGTGGATGTGCCTTTGAATTGCTAAATTGTCCCACCTTATCTTCCTCCTGTATTGCTTTATGAAGCATCTGAGCCTTTCTGTATTGCTGAAGGAATCTGCTTCTGAGATCAACAATGCCTGTTTGTTGTCTGTTGACTTTATGGTGATCAACCAAAGAACTACCAGCAGATCCAGAACTACCACTGCCCACTTTTGTTACAGCCCTGTCCAGGAACACCACATAGCTTTTTGCTGTGGTGCTCTTTGCAATGATTATACAAGCAGGTAGTCTTATATCGTATAGTGTCTAGAACAGGAGTGGGTAACTGTTGAGGGGTAGAAGACCCTGGAGGATTGTACCACCTGCACCTTGCACCCATGCAAATAAAACTTACCAAAAAAAAATTGGATCCGGGGGGTCCAGAAAATGGCCCTGGGACCACATGTAGCCCACAAGCTGCATTTTTCCTGCCCTTGGTCTAGAACATTAGAATTAGGCTGGGGAGACAAAGATTCAAATATCCACTCAGTCTTGAAGCTCACTTGATGACCATGAACCATTCATCATTTTCTCACCTTATTACAGGATTCTTACTATGGATAAACTAAAGTCCAGAGTAGGGTGACCATGTAACAAGACTCCAAGCTTCTTGGAAAACAGTAGGGGAGAAATGGAGGGGGACTATTTTGAAACCCACCCACCCCCGCTAATGCAGCATTTGTGCACAAAATTGAGAGTCGTAGACAGAGCTTGGAAATGTTATCTGTTAGACTACGGCTCCTAGAATTTCCCTGACTGGAGTATCCTGGGAGTTGTAATCCAGAAAAGTCACCTTTGTAAATTCTGGTCACAGTATATGAAGAGTCTGAAGGCAGCCACAAAGCAAGACAGTGTTCCTCAGCAGGAAAGTTTTGGCCACACCTCAAACTGTTAAAGTCTGTTAGCTTTATTGAGCTAGATAATATATCGCAAAAACATACAGATTGCAGTCAGGCCAAACCTTTGTTCTTCAGATCAACTAACCGAATAGTTATACTGACGCCAAGATAATATACAATTTCTACACTTTCACACTATATTAATGTTTACTATTTTGTGCTAAGTTTCTGTTTCTCAACTTACTCTACCTGCCTTAGGAGGACTGTCAGTTGGTAGACTTATCAGTGCCTCCTCCCAACAGAGGCTTTCCATCTTCAATAGCTTCCGGGCAGTCAAAAAGGAAGACCTACTCCTTAAAAATGAATGTACAGGTTTAGCCACAGTGACCTTGTGGCAGTTTAATGTATAAAACTGTCATCTCCCCCGCCTCCCCCAAAACATCCTTGCTCCCGGTGTCTTCAGCAGGAGCCTAACATGTCAGAAGCTAGTAGGTGAAGGCCCTTCTGGCAGGAGACAGATACTAGTCAGAAGCATTACTGGCTAAGGTCTCTGTACTGGCTTGCTCTTACAAGGCACAGGAGCAGAGCTGAGGGGAGTGGGCATGTGGACAAGAGGAGACATGGGTAATACAGGATCCAATGTTAAAATGAAGAGTGCCAGAAAAGGGCATATTCTTCAAAGAAAAACACCAAGAAGACATGAAGGAAATAAGAGTGGTGTTAGTCTTGTTCTTGTCTTTTTAAAACATTAGCGACCCCCCCCACCAGATTTTAGAGTGCCGTACCACCTCACTCAAATAAATCAGTTTAATGAAAATACTTTTTTTTTTTTTTGCCCACAAACACCCTCTACTGTGTGTGTGGGGATACTTTTCCCATTCTTTTGGGCTCCCCAGATCCACTGAATGCTCAGAAGAGGCCTTTCTTTAGCAAAAGGAAGTGACCAGAAGTTTCTTCTTCTTTTTCTTCTTTTTAAAAAACGTCTTTCCTGGACCTGAAAAGGTTTGTGGGACCAAACCTATGGCAAAAATGTCCCATGCCCCCCACAGGGGTAAGTAGGTTTGATTTTTTTCTTCCAAATGTTTTCTGACCTCCAGGGGCTCCCTCAGGGCCACACGCAGTCTGTGGGCTGCAATTTGCCCATCCCAGTTTTAAAGGGTGTTCTTTCAATAGAGAAGAGAAGGGTTCAGCATAGGAAACACTTAATAGTCTAAACCCAACTAGTAATTTCAACTCGAGTAAACCTATTAAATCAATGGGATTTTCATAAGTATGGATTTACCAATCAGCAATTGATTCAATTGGGTGTACTTTAGCTGGTATCTATAGTGGTATATATACTGGTAAATTCTGAAGTGCAGGCTCTTATCATGGCATTCCCTATAATGACACTCTCAAGGAGAGTCCAAAATACAGGCAGTTGTTTTCATCTATTTACATAAAAGACGTAACAGGGATAGCTCATAACAATACATTGTTGCTGGGAAAATGCATTTCCCCTCCAGCTACAGTGGGGACTGCAGCTAAAACCAGAGGGCAGTCCAAAGGGTAGCAGATTATGACACTGGCCCTGCTAATCACAAAGTTGTAGGGCTTCAATCTTGGGAGCCCTGGCTTTACTACACCACTACCTAGAACCGGAAATCACACAACAGGTGAAGGTGTTCATAAAAGTAAGAATTATGATGTAAATTAGAAGATATTTCATTATGACACCAAATATTCCTCAGATGGTATTTGACAGCTAGATATATTTTAAAATATGCCCCTAGACATGGATGTTTATCCAGCTATGGTTATTCTGTTTGATACTCCAGTTATTCAAATGAAAATTTAAAAAAATATTTTAAAATTGCCATGTTTCATTCAATATCTGAGATTCTGGAGCATTTTGAAGTGGTAAGGATAAAAATTACAAACCTTAATGAATTTCACAAACATTAGAGAGTGCTGTATGTACACTGGAGGTCAAAAACAATGATCATGCTAGTGAGAAAGAATTGCATTTCACCACCCTGCTCTGACTATATTGGAAATGCTGATGTCTTGCAACTAAAGAGTTAAAATATACCACAATCTTGCCAATAAAAGTTTTTAATACGAATAAACCTCAAACTTCAGCAAGTATTTCCAAAATAGGCATTGGTTTTAACTGAGTATTGTTGCCTTCTACTGCATACAATTGTACGAAAAACTTTGAATGTATATGTCTTTACCCATATATTACCAGGGTACTCAGCATCCTGAACTAGAAGTATAATTATTACTATTCTTTCTGAAGTACAGATCAAGACTTTAAAGCTGCATTTTGAGAGAGAAACTGTTTTACACACAATACAATACTTGCCTGTCTAGACTTCTCAGCTTCAATTAAGATTATCCTCTTAGAACAAGACTGAAACATAGGTGTGGGCAACCAATACTTTTAATTGGATCTTTTACTGTTACATAATTTGGCAATAACATTCCAAGTAAGAGAGAGCTCTATAATGAATTTCTAATCATATTAGATCTATAACCTTATTAACTAGAGTGAAGAATGTATTAACAACTTAAGATTTACAGCCAGTATTAATGCTCACAGCAGGAAATCTTTCCTTATCATCTACACTTATAACTATATGAACTGAGAAGCAGAGGACCATTATTACCTTTTTTATAAACTGAAGTTCATTGTATTTCCCCACAGAAACTGTTCTATTTGCCCATTTTTAAAAGGCCAATGCATTTTGCCTGGCTCCTCTAGGCTTGCAACTGAGAATAGATAAATTTGTGAAAAATGAAAATATAAAAGGGGGAAAGGAAGTCTTTACAGAGGAGAGTCATAGGGGACATCATAGAGGGTGTGGCCTAGCAATAGCATTAAGGGTGATACATTAAGCATCAACCACTGTTGCACAAAGCATGCCATCCAGATTTTATAAAACAGTCTATCAAAAAAGAAAAAAAGGGGGGGGCAACCCTCACTTTCCCATGCAAAATGAATAGTTTTCTAATCTCGGCTTTTAATAGGTTGCTCCCATTAATCACTGCCCCTCACTGGCACTCTGTTTCCTTCCTCTTTCCTTCTTTCGCAGTCAAATTGTGGAATCTTCCCTCTTTCCAAAATGATTGTAATTACAATAATGCTACTAGCAATAACCAAATATTTGAGGAAGAGGGAGACAAATGATGATCACCATACTGCAGGGCAAGAGAGATCATCAGGACAATTCTATCTGCATGTGTCTCGTCAGAAGCAAATTCTATTGATAGGTTTTCCATGGGTTTTTTCAGGCTGTGAGGCTGTGTTCTGGAAGAGTTTATTTCTGACGTTTTGCCTGCATCTGTGGCTGGCATCTTCAGAGAAGTTCCATTGAGTTTAACATGACTTACAATTTTAAAATGCTGGGAAATGAATATACAGTGGGAGAAATGGGTACACAGGAGTTTGGCTTTGGGACCCTGTGCAGATACCAAGAAATATGGATGATCACATCCCATATTATCAAATGGTGTCAATGTGAACACAGACGTTTCAGTATGCTTGCGTTCACGTCACCACCATTTTATAATATGGAATATGACAATCTGCAGTTGGTTGAATTCACAGATCCAGAGCCTGCGGGTCCAGGGGCCCCACTGTACCCCAACCATGGTGTCAAGGTTTTTTTGGGGGGGGTAGGGAAGGAATATGAGTGTAATTTGGAGAAATGGGGTAGAAGAAGAAATAGGATTGGGGGGGGAGCAAAGGGAAAGAGGGAGAAGAGAAATTTAGATATAAGAATTATGGAGTGGGACCCAGAGCAAGTGTGGTGTAGTGGCTGAGTGATTAATTAGGAGTCCAAGATTCAAATCATACATCTGCAATGGAGACCCAATGGGTGACTGTAGACATATCACACTCTCTCAGCCTAAGAGAAAGGCAATGGCAAACCTGCTCTGAATAAACCCTGCCTTGAAAACCCTATGATAGGGCAGCTGTAAGTTGAAGTTATGGTAACTTGAGGGCATATAACAAAAACGAGGAGAAACAGGATGGGAGGGAGAAGATGAATACAACTGGAAGGACGTGGGGAAGTGGGAGATGGGGGGTGGGGAGAAAGAGGGCGAGAAGGGAAGGCTACAATGTTTAGATAGTAGTTATGGGGTGGAGGAAAAAAGAAAAGGTAAAGAAGATGGGGGTAGAACTAGAAAATGAGGGTGAAGATGAGTGTAGACAGGAGTGGGTAGGTGAGAAGGAGAAAGAGAATGAGAGAGACAAGTGAAGGTACCACTATGTGTTGACTTCTGTGCATGGCTATTGTGACGTCTTCTGCCATGGTAGTTTGAAAAAGATCTGCCTTAGCATATAAACCCCACTTTCTCCATATATGGTCCTAAAGGCAGAGTACTGCTATAGAGACACTACCAGGCTGTGACCCAAAGAAGGGTTTAAACTGCACACAGCTATTCATACTGAAACTATCAAATGTTACATTCTGTTGCTGGCAAAAAGAAAGAGATGGGTTACATGCTCGATCACACAGGCATAGACAACCAGTCAGCTGAATCACACAGACAAGGTGGTGCCCTGGGGAGGAATACTATGCCTGACCATGGATAAGTGGATAGGGCACTCAAAAATTCCTTCCCATAGCTGGAAAAGGCAACCAGACTCATTTAAAACATCTGCCTGAAAAAGGGATGGATGGTTGGCGTAATGGTGTTTCTACTTAACACACACTAACTGCTAGAGTTTCCACACTACACAACCACAACATTTTGATTCCACTTTAATAGTCACAGCTATATCCTCTAGAAAACTGGGATTTGTAGTTTGGTGAGGTGCTCAGAATTAATGCCAGAGAACTCTAACTCTATTAGTCCTTGAACTACGAAACCCAGTATTCCATAGAGCCAAAGCAGTTAAAACAGTCTTTCTCAACCTTTTTATCCTGGAGGAACCCTTGAAATAATTTTCAGGTCTCTGGGAACCTCTGCAATAACATTATTCTATATACTGCTATTGCTTTCCCCCCACAATCACAATCCTTTAAGGAACCTCTAGCAACCTCTTAGGGAACCCTGGTTGAGAAACACTGAATTAAAATGAGATCAAATTGCTATACTTGTCCAGTGTGGAAACTGTGTGTCAAAAGCAGGCAAACAGCTTCTATAGTTTGGTTTCCTATCTATTTGCTCACAACATCTCATAGCTGGTAGTCCACCAGGCCACTATAATCCTCCACCCTCAAACTATGAGGAGCAAATTATTCTATGTTCCAGCGTATGTTCAATTTGTGGGGCGGGGGGATATCTGGCAGTTATAAATATGAACAGGAAGTAGTAAAATTGTTCAAGGTGAATGAGTGGAATCATGATAATTTTAGTATATCCATAGAAGTTCAATTTGTATTATATTATTACATTCTTATTATAATAATATCTTATTATGATAACGGACGCCTCCTGCTAGAGTTCTGTGCAGAACAACAGCTGACTATTACAAACACAATCTTTCAGCAGAAAGATAGCTTGAAGACAACCTGGATGCATCCCCGATCCAAACATTGGCACCTCAGTGACTATGTTCTAGTCCGTCAGAGAGACATTCGTGATGTCTGTCATACCCAAGTGATGCCCCAGTACAGAATGCCAAACAGATCATCGCCTCATCAGATGTAAACTAAATCTTCATCTTAAGTTCAAACCTAAGAGGGGTGGCATCTTAAAGAAGAGACTCCAAGTCAACAATCTTCAACAAGCTACCATGAGAGACAACTTCCAGGCAAATCTACAAATGAAACTTGAAGACCATCCTACAGATCCATCTCCTACAGTGCTTTGGCAACATATCAAAAACAGTATCCTCCACTCTGCGGAAGAATCCCTCGGGTTCTCCCACAAGAAAAATCAAGACTGGTTTGATGAAAACAACGAAGAGATTCAGGAGCTGTTGGCAAAGAAGAGAACTGCTCACCAGGTATACCTCGCCCAGCCAACCTGCCATATAAGAAAAGCAGCTTTCCACCTCACATGTAGTAAACTACAACAAAAACTCCGAGACATGCAGAACAAGTGGTGGATCAATATAGCAGAAAAGACACAATGCTGTACAGATCTGGGTGATCACAGAGGATTTTATGAAGCTCTTAAAGCAGTGTTTGGACCTACTTATCAGGTCCAAAGCTCCTTATACAGTACAGATGGTCAAGCATTAATTACTGATAAAGCCTCCATCCTGAATCGATGGGCTGAACATTTTCAAAGTCTGTTTAGTGCCAACAGAGTAGTCCAAGGCTCAGCTATCCAACATATGATACAAAAACCGATGAAAAATGAATTGGACATAGCTCCCACTTTGGAAGAGACCCTTAAGGCCATACAGCAGATGAAAAACGGCAAGGCAGCTGGGATTGAGGGAATCCCACCTGAAGTTTGGAAACACTGAGGTCATGCACTCCACAAAAAATTCCATGAATTCCTTGTGAATTGCTGGGAAAAAGGGGAACTGCCATCAGATCTCCGAGATGCAGTCATCATCACCCTGTACAAGAAAAAAGGAGCAAAATCCGATTGCTCAAACTATCGAGGCATAACACTGCTCTCTATTGCTGGAAAAATCCTTGTAAGGATACTCCTGAACAGATTAGTTCCTGCTATTGCAGAAGAACTTCTCCCTGAAAGCCAATGTGGCTTCAGAGCCAATAGGAGTACTACAGACATGGTATTTGCCCTTAGACAACTGCAAGAAAAATGTAGGGAGCAGAACAAGGGTCTCTATGTAACATTTGTCAACCTCACCAAAGCCTTCGACACTGTGAGTAGAAAAGGTCTGTGGCAGATCCTGGAAAGACTAGGATGTCCCCCCAAATTCCTTAAAATGATTATCTTGCTACACAAGGGCCAGCGCAGTCAAGTCAGATATGGCGATGCTCTTTCAGAGCCCTTTCTAATAACCAATGGAGTGAAGCAAGGTTGTGTTCTTGCTCCAGTTTTATTTACAATCTTCTTTAGCATGATGCTCCAAAGGGCTACGGCAGAGCTTGAAGAAGACGACGGCATCTATATACGTTACCGTACTGATGGTAGCTAGTTTAACTTAAGCCGGCTGAGGGCTCACACTAAGACTCTAAACTATCTAGTCCGTGAGCTGCTCTTCGCTGATGATGCTGCCCTTGTTGCCCACACAGAAGCAGCTCTGCAGTGCCTAACATCCTGCTTTGCAACAGCTGCAGAGCTGTTTGGGCTGGAAGTCAACCTGAAGAAAACAGAAGTTCTTTACCAGCCTGCACCACAGGACGAACACCACCATCCCCACATTGCCGTCGGCAAATCTGTGCTCAAGTCCATTCAGCAGTTCACCTACCTGGGAAGCATCATCTCCTCAGATGCCAAGATTGACAAAGAGATCGATCACAGATTAGCAAAGGCATATACCGGTAGTGCATTTGGAAGACTTCACAAAAGAGTCTGGAGCAATAAACACCTGAGGCAAAGCACAAAAATCAGTGTGTATAGAGCCATTGTACTGTCTATCCTCCTTTATGGATCTGAAACATGGGTCACCTATCGCCACCACCTACGACTCCTCGAGTGTTTTCATCAGCGCTGTCTATGCACAATCCTAAATATACACTGGACTGACTATGTGACGAATGTTGCTGTCCTTGAGCAAGCAGGGATCACCAGCACTGAGGCCATGATATTGAGAACACAGCTGCGCTGGGCAGGGCATGTTTCTAGGATGGAGGACCATCGCCTCCCAAAAATACTACTCTACGGTGAACTCGCCATGGGTCAGCGTAAGAGGGGCGCTCCAAAAAAGCGATACAAAGACTCCCTGAAACAACATCTCAGGCTTGGCCAAATTGATCACCAACAGTGGTCTGCCCTGACCACACATTGGGAGGCATGGAGACGCACTATCCACAATGCTGCAGCCTTATTTGAGAACTCACACCGAACAAGTCTCGAAGAGAAACGACAACGCAGAAAGAATCACAACCCAAAAACATCACCCAAGGAGACCTTCTGCTGTGCTTTCTGCAACCAGACTTGTTTATCTTGGATTGGCCTCTTTAGTCATCAGCATGCTTGTAGAAAGCGCGGGATGAGTCCTTCCTGAATCTTCGTTTGCGAAGAAAAAGCCAGATTCAGAGATCTTATTATAACTCAAAATAAGGATGTTAGAAAACAAAATGTTGTCAAGGCAGATCCTCAGTGGAAGTTATTCTAATCTCACAGTTTTAAACAGAATACAAAAACAGCTTGAAGTATATAAAGTCTTCAGAAACTACCATCCAAGAAAAGCAATTCCCTATTTTCAATTTTTCAACAGACTCACTCAGCCATTCTTGCCTTTTCACTGCCTTATGTCTTTGCTGCAACTTCAAACAGGAAACAGGGGTAAGTGGTCCATTTCAGTATTGGAAGGAAGAGATAACATGTACAGAAAAACAGAAAAGGAAGGAGGACTGCAGGTGCTCATACATAGTTTGAAATTAAGGGTTCGGTGCCCACCCAGCCCCTGTCCATCTGTCTTGTCAGCACTTGGACAGTATATGGTTTTCAGAAAGGAAAAACAGAAAGGAGGAAAGAAGCAGGCCAGAAATTGTCCTAGAAGGAGGGACAGGCAGTATGTTTGAACCTATGAGTAGATTATAGTTGATCTGTAACATCCCTAACTCATATTGTAGTGGAAATCATTCCACTGAAAGTGTGTTAATTTTATGTCCAGACAAAAGGAGGAGTGAGAAGGGAATATCTGTGCTTTTCTCAAAAACTGTGCATCAGCTTGTTTCTGCAATTTCTAGAAAACACCCACTCCCCCAAATCCACTTTTAAAGTCCTAGCTACGAACTAGAGCACTAACAGACAGGCTTTCAAATAGCATTTTATTTTATTTATATATTTTTGTTTTGCGGCTTAGGTGGGGGACAGGCCAAGAATCAACATCGTCCACAGATTCAGCAAAATTACCTCATAAGCATGCATCAGCAGGAGGCACACAATCCACCTGGCAAAGCCCATTTTCACCACTATCACTTTTTTTTTCATTCTAATTTAAAGCTGGCAAGGGATCACCAGCATTGAGGCCATGATATTGAGAACACAGCTGCGCTGGGCAGGGCACGTTTCTAGGATGGAGGACCATCGCCTCCCAAAAATACTACTCTACGGTGAACTCGCCACGGGTCAGCGTAAGAGGGGCGCTCCAAAAAAGCGATACAAATACTCCCTGAAACAACATCTCAGGCTTGGCCAAATTGATCACCAACAGTGGTCCGCCCTGGCCTCACATCGGGAGGCATGGAGACGCACTATCCACAATGCTGCAGCCTTATTTGAGAACTCACGACGAACAAGTCTTGAAGAGAAACGACAACGCAGAAAGAATCACAACCCAAAAACATCACCCAAGGAGACCTTCTGCTGTGCTTTTTGCAACCGGACTTGTTTATCTCGGATTGGCCTTTTTAGTCATCAGCGCGCTTGCAGAAAGCGCGGGATGAGTCCTTCCTGAATCTTCGTTTGCGAAGAAAAGCCAGAGAGAAAGCTGGCATGGGCAACATAATTCATTAGAGCTTTTAAAATATCATCTTCCTCTTTCCTCTTATACTAATATGAAACAAATCCTGGATCCAGGGAGGGAAATCATGTGTCTCTGCAGCTGTTCTTGGACTGCAAATCTCAGCAGCCATAGCCAGCATAGCCAATGCTGAGGAATGCTCGGAGATGCAGTCCACCCACAACTAGTGGGCCTCACAATTTCCACCCTTACCCTAGAGAAAAGAAAAAAAAACGGGGGGGGGGAATAAAAGTTGCTTATGAAAAGAGTCAGTATTCTGTGTGTCCTCTGAAAAATAGGGGGATCTGAAATTCAGAAGCTCAATGGTCTTGCAAAGCTGGACAGTAGAAGAGATCCAAAGTGGAAATCTGAATATTTAAAGTCTAGGAGAGCTTTGCAAAGTGTCTTATTTATTTATTTGATTTATATGACACTTTTCTCCTAAATGAGACTCAAAGCAGCTTACAACATAAATTAAAACAGAAAATCTAAAACAATGGGAGTGCAAAGGTTAAAAAAATTATATATACAATTAAAACGCTACTTTTAAGACATTAAGAATCAAAACAATGGAAACACTTAAAATACACATTATATACTTAAATCAGCACACCCAAATGCACATCACTCCACCCTTGTTAGCCAAGGCTGAAGGCCTGTTTAAACAGGAAGAGCTTTGCCTGTCAGTGAAAAGACAACAAACAGGAGGCAGATCAAAATTCCCTTGGGAGAAAGTTCCAAAGCCTAGGAGCAGCCACCAAGAAGGCTCTCTCTTGTGTCCACACCAGCCAAGCCTGGGAGGGTGGTGGGATGGAGAGAAAGACTTCCCCTGAAGATTGTAAGACTCAGGCAGGCTCATAAGGGATGATGCAGGCTTTCAGTTATTCTGAAACTAAGCCATATAAGGCTTTATAGGTCAAAACCAGCACTTTTGACTTATGCCCGGAGACAGACCAGCAGCCAGCGAACTTGTTTGAGCATGGGACTTACATGCTCTTTGGAAGGCAGGTAGAGTTTGTTTTAATAAGATACCTTAAAAGTTGTAGTTTGACTGATACTTAAAGACAGCCTGCAAACTCATCTTCAGAAGAAAGAAATCCTACTAAAGGAAAACTCCTACTGAACAAATCTTGCCAAGAACACCCCTTGATAGGTTTGCCTTATGGTCGCCATAAGTAAGAATCAACTTGAAAGCACACAACACATCATTTTATTTGATGCTATTTGCACACTGTAGCAAACCAAGGTGCTGTTTGTATGCATGTGTATCTTGGGCCATTTACAGTACAGTTGTCCCTCCACATTCGCGAACTTGACATTCGCGGTTTTGGTTATTCGCGGTTTTGGGAGGGCCCCCCCAAAACCGCGACACGGGGCCTCCAGAGGCCCCGTGAAAAGACCTGGAGGGAGCGGGGAGGCCCAGGGAGGCCTCCACGGGGCCCCTGGAGGCGCTCTGTAGGCCCCATGAAGGCCTGGGGAGGGGTGGGGAGGCCTTCGCGGGTCCCCCGGAGGCCCTCCGGAGGCCCCGCGAAGGCTTGGGGAGGGGTGGGAGGGAGGGCTGGGGAGACCTCCACGGGGCCTAGCAAGGCCCCGCGAAGGCCTGGAGAGGGAGGGAGGGCTGGGGAGACCTCCGCGGGGCCTAGCAAGGCCCCGCAAAGGCCCGGGGAGGGGGGGAGGGAGGGCCGGGGAGACCTCCGCCGGGCCTAGCAAGGCCCCATGAAGGCCTGGAGAGGGAGGGAAGCGGGCCGGGGAGACCTCCGCGGGGCCTAGCAAGGCCCCGCGAAGGCCTGGGGAGGGGGGAGGGAGGGCCGGGGAGACCTCCGCGGGGCCTAGCAAGGCCCCGTGATGGCCTGGGGAGGGGGGAGGGAGGGCCAGGGAGACCTCCGCGGGGCCTAGCAAGGCCCCGCGAAGGCCTGGGGAGGGAGGGGGGAGGGGAGTCGTTATTTGCGGATTTTTCACATTCGCGGGGGTCCGCGGAACGGAACCCCCGCGAATGTGAAGGGACGACTGTAATCCATATTACACAGCCCATTAGCATTGGATCAGAAGGTAAGAGAATCTGCATTTGATGCATTCATACTGATACAAAGACACAAATCCTAACTCACCCCCACCATTTACCATGAAGTATACCCCATTGAATAGGAGGAGACTGGCTTTTAATAGACATCTACAGTGTTATGCTGTGAAGCTGCCATCCTAACCACAGTGACTGGGAGGAAAACCTTATTAAACTCCATGGGACTTGTGAAAACATGCGTAGGATTGCACTGTAAATGCCTAGCTGAATATGATTAATTTGGCTGATAACTGGAAACATTCACTTTTAATACAAATGACGATGTCTATGGCAGCTTACTTCAGCTGATGCCTTCCAAATTTGCTGGAATGCAACACCCACCACTGCCAACCAGTATGATTAATAACTGGAGTTGTATTTTAGTATGCCTGCAGGGCTTTATTAGCTCAGTGTTCAAACTATGCCTTCAGCATATCCTGAGGGCAGATTCTGCAAAATCCCCCATGGAGCACCACCTTAACCCTCTTGGTCAGAGACAAGTGAAGGGCATAAAGTATTATGTCTCACCCTGTCCTTTTGATGAAGCAATAAGGAGGGGAATGTTGGCTAAGACTGATACCTTCATGGGCTCAGAAACAGAATGTACCGGTAGTTAATTATGTGTTGGCAAATGCATTTCCTTAGGTCAATTATCAAGCTTTTTACTTTGTTATCTTTTAAACTCAGAAAGAGAACTGTATCAGCTAAACCTGCTAGACATGTGGCTAAATTGTTACTTTAGTCATAAAGAGTGGGAAGGAAGGGGGAGGGGAAAAAAGAAATTGGCAGCACCTTTTAGACTACTGTACTGTAGTTGGTTTTTATTTTTGCATGAGCTTTTGTGGATTAGCCTTTGTTTTTTTGTTTTGTTTTTTTGCATCATGATGGTGACACTGCATGTGCTATTAGGTATTCTGGGTTTTATAGTTTTGTTTAAGTTTCATACGTATATTTTGATTCCTTGTGTGGTTGCAATGATTAATTTACTTACTGACTTGCATTCAGAGAACACCAGGTTGAAGAGCGCTGCTCTAAATTTAGGTATTTAATTCATATGATCTGACAGGCACATTTGTTATCTTTCTGTAACTTGATATGGTCTTAAAGTTGCACATTGCTTGCGATCTTTTTACAGGGAAATACAGCATGCAGGCACTTGTCTTTAGGGTGTTATTTCTATGGATGGATTTACATGTCTCTTGGGGCAACAATGTTAAATATCTGATTCTCTGTTTGAGATATGCAAACTGCTAGAGATGATGTGCTTATCCATATTTATTTCCCTTCCTCTCTAATACTACCAACACATGTTCCAATGCTAGAAAATTTAGAACTGTTAACACATTCTTAATAGGCCTCAATAGTGCTTAATCTCAAATTCTCTCTCAACTCATTAAATACTCCACTAAGTTTACCAGCTTGTGCTGATTTAGTTTTAAACCTGTGTGTTCTATTTCCCCTTCCACAACAGTGTCATTTCCCCATGTTAGACAAGACAAGTAACCAGTGGCAGGCAACATTTGCAATAACCCTTTGTGAGTCTGTATATGGCTTCACGTTGCCTGTTGACTTGGGGTCAACTGACCCCATGAATTTTCACAGGTTTTTATTAGACAAGGAATCCTCAGAGGTAGTTTGCCACTGCCTTCCTCTGAAATATAGCCTGTGGAAACTACCGGAAGTCACACAACAACAACAAAACTAATATTCCCTGGTGGCTTACAGTTTATCCTATCCTATCCATCCATGAGGTATTCTGTATGATACCACTGTCAAATAGGAACTTTTACACTGAGGTGGTAGCTCCAGGAACACATGACCACCCACTTGAACAATGAACATGACATGCATAGCATAGCAAGATTTTGGTTGTGGTGGTTTTAATTTCAATTTTGTTGATGGATAAGCCTGGGACTAGGCATTTCCCCCATACTTTTTAAAAAGTAACTTGCATGGGTGCAAGAGCAGACATAAGTACACCCACTGCAGCTGTGTAGGAAAGTGCTTCCTACCTCTTGTTATTTCATAGGCTTAGGCCCATACAGTTGGAATAGTTTTTATTATTATGTTTTTAACCAAATGTGTTATATTGTTTGTGAGCTGCCTTGGGTCCCTCACCAGGAGAGTCAGCATAAAAATACAATAAACAACAAATAGTTGCTGGCTTCCATGATTGAGCCACTCTGTGAAAGTGTAGCGATATACACGCACATGGCTGAGAAAAAAGAGACTGATCTTCATGAGGTTCAGACATACCTCTATATGGCTCCTTCCCATGTGTGACTGGATTATTTTTTTCCTGCTTTTTGAAATAATTTTGTGCAAGGGTATGTGTGAGCACAAGTACTTGGAAGACAAGAACCATCTGGAAATTAGAATATTTCCTACATGCTTGAACATGAGTGCACCTGATTATTTTTTCCCATAAGCCATCAGCTCAGCAAGTAAATTATTTTCTGCTTTCGGATCATGGCATTGCTATATTCTGTGCCATGTTACAGTTGCTGAGGTCTCATATAGAGGCAGTACTGTTCATGGCAGGGGACTAATAAGAATGTGCAGTAGGTGAATTTAGCTTATGTGTTAGGCCCTGCTGTTTCAACTCATCCGAGCCTGGTATTTATCAAAGAAGTAACTTGAAGACTTGGCTGAATCTTTATGAGGGCTGTATCCTAGCTCCACTGCACAGTATCCCTGCCCTGGTTCAAGACCCCATAACTGCCACACTTATTTGAAATCAATTTGGAACCCCACACAGGACCTTCATTATGTAACCACACTGGTGCAAGGGGGTGTTTCTACTGTGTGAACATGTTTGCCATATTAGTTTATATCCAGTCACACAACCGCAGCAGCTGTTGTGGGAGGTTGTTATTCCCACCACGCATTTACATATTCACATAGTCGCTTAATCAAATAGCCTCCCCACCCCCAGCCGTCATTCTGATTGCTCACCTGCACGTCTATAAAGTAAAGCTAGTAGAGCAAGGAGAGGTGAAATGCGAACCTGCAAATATGTGCAATACTATGTATGCAATGGTTTGCATACAAACACCTTTTTAAAAAGGCAATACTACCTTTTCTGGACGCCAATACAAACAAGGGAGCTACCCTTCCAAGATGAGAATGATTAGGTGACCTAGGTGAGCACCTGACCTCTGTCACCACCCACCAACCTGCCCCCCCTTCCGTTCCACTGTGATCCCAATTCAGGAGTCAAACCTTACATTTTAAAAAAAAAAAACAGTTCTCCCCCAAAACAGCAGAGTAAACTGAGTGTTTTTTTTAAACTGTCTTTAAGCCCTGAAGGGACTGAAAAGAAGTGTTTTCACACTGGAATGAGAGGAATGTTGTGTGTTCCAAAAGGAGGAGGTAAGGATGCATTATTTAGCCTGTGTACATTCAGCCTTAATGAGTTTCCCCCCCCACCACCACATAATGTATTTATTACTTTCCCTGGGGGTCAAGTCAGAGTGTGAGAAAGTATGGGAATTAGCTTCAGCAACTTTTTAGAGGTTATCACAGCAATATGAGAAGCAACCAATGCTGCTGTAATAATGCACATGCCATGTCTTCCATGCTCACAAAGTCTAGAAAGCCAGATTTAACTGGCAGCCTGTACTACATGGCCTTGCAGACTACATGTGTGCCTCCCTCCACCCCATTTGTACAGGAGTGGCATGGAAGTGCTCCAACATCATCCAACACAAAATTATACATTCCTCAGCTGAAATACTATATTGAACTGGTTATAAATGTACAGCGTTTATATGTACAGCAGGATCATAAAATTATTACACCGGCGGCTTATAATTACCTGACTAAAGTGAACTCCTGCACTCCAAAACATAATAAGCACAATTCTTCCTCACTTTAAAAAGAACGGTATGTAGAAATGTATCTGTTTTAAAACTTCTACAAATTAAATAGGCATTTTGCTTTCACAGAAGACATTATGCTGTAGTTACTCCCACACCATTTCCTCTTGCAGCTAACAGGGCATATGACTATTTAAGGTCTGGTAAGTAATGTGGTTATTTTTGGATTTTTCTGTGCTTTGTGAGCGTTATAGCACTCAGCACAACTCAAGGAGATTCTGTCTGATATGATGTCTCTCCCCATGCCACTTTGTGGCCTCATATTAGCTTTAAACTGATGGAAATGCTTTACACTACAATACAGTACACAGTATCAACCAATAATTAAATAAAAATGAGACATTTGAAGACAAAAAACCATGAATGCAATCTGTGAGATGGATTTTAAACTCTAGTTTCCTTTTCTGCCTAATAATCTTCATAAAACTGTTTCTCTCACTGGTTACTGTGCATAACTTACTTATTAATACTTTATTTTTTTATGTCTACATAGTTTACTTGGAATTAAAGGTACTGTAAGAAAATTCCACCTTCTTTGTTTACCTGTATAACCCAGCAGTTAAGATGAGATGATGTACCAATTCATATATATAAAGAGGCACTTTTTATTTCCAGCTGACATTACTAAGTTGCACATATGCATGGGAGCCAGTGTGGTTTGAATGTAGGACTATGACTTTGGAGACCATGGTTTGAATCCCTACTCAGCTATGGAAACCCCGAGTGACCATAAGAAAGTCACATTCTCTCAGCCTCAGAGGAATGCAAAGGCAACTCCCTTCTGAACACATCTTGCTGAGAAAAACCCATGATAGGTTAGTCTTAGGGTTGCTGTAAGTTGGAAATTACTTGAAAGCACACACCACCACCAGCAATATGTACATAGACATGGAAGCTGGTCACATTCTATTATTTAAACTGAGTGTGAAATGGCGTGTGTTTTTTTTCTGTTGAGGGACACTTTTCTTTGGGGTGATAATATCCTAGCAGAGGGCAGAGCTACATGCAAAGAGGGGCAGCTCCTCTCTCTGTCTCTCTCCCTCTTTTTTCCTCCATACATAGCAAATTGTTGAGAGTGGGACAGATCTCTAAAGATCAGAAATTATTGCTTGCAAAGTCTGCAAGTTGTTGATATTTCTTACATTAGAACTGGGAGTCTGAATATTTTCCTAAACCCAGAAAATTAACACTAGAAGTTATAGTACAGGTTGAGTATCCCTAATCTGAAAATCCAAAATACTCCAAAATACAAAATATTTAAATAAAAAATATATTAAAATATTTCAAAATATTGTATAAAGTTACCTTCAGGCTGTGTATATAAGGTGTATACGAAGAATACAATAAATTTTGTTTTTAGACTTGGGTCCCATTTCCAAGATATCTCATTATGTCTATACAAATATTCCAAAATCCAAAAACAGGCTGAAATCCAAAATACTTCTGGCCCCAAGCATTTTGGATAAGGGATACTCAACCTATATGATATCTGTATATTTACCATAAAGGAAAATGAGAAAGAACTCCAACAGCCTTATTTGCTTATCTTTAGTTTTATTTTATTAAAGTCGTTTTACATTTTTTTAAAAAAGTGTGCCACTATTTTTCACTCATTAATTTTATTTTATTATTTGGTCTTCATTTATGCAGATAATCATTCTTTCTTTTGCTCCCTCTTTATGCTCCCCCAGATTTCATTCAAAATTATCAATGTTCATTTAGAATAAGATTTTTCCCCATCTTAAAAACATTAAACATTCATCTGGTTTTAAAAGCTCTCAAATAATGTAACTCACATATAATGTCATATCTTAAATGTATGTCTAGGGGTTTAATTAAGATTACTAGACAGCTTACAATAAAATGCTAACCATCTCGTTACATTTAAGGCTAAAAAACAGCAGACTAAATTCATAAATCAAGATGGAGCACATCTTTTATTTGAAATGAATATGCAGCAGGAATTCAGGTATCTGTGATATTTAAATTTAAAATTTGTACAAATTAATTTCAGCCCTAATTTGCATAAACTAACACTTTTTTTCTGAAAATATCCAACTATGTTGTGAAAATGTTAAGAAAATTAAATGGAGCAAATGAGCTGCTATATCTACTGATGAATTCTGACTAATGCACTACTATAAGTCATAAGGGTTGTTATTGTTATTATTATTATTATTATTGTTATTATTATTATTTTACAAAGGAAGCCTAGCTACTGCTTTTAAGAAAACATTTTGTACCTAGAAGAGCTCACACACTGCGGGGATGTGTGAAATAGCTTTTTTTATGTGACTATATAAATGTGAGGTGACACAATAAAAACAAAAATCTAATTCTGGCATCATACCAAGTATATTATAAGAGAGGAAACATTAAACTATAAAAAGTACACAAGTCAGGAAATCATGGGATTCAGTTCAGTTGTCTGTAAGTGAGTTTATTGTGTAAAACGACATCACCTGGAAAGAAAACAGGTGTGGAGAAAATAGGGAGATGTTTTAATAGTCTCTACACCTAGCACTTCAGTAGCACATGTTCCAGAAATCAATGTCATCGCTGAATAGAGTTGCATGCATTCCCTGTATTCTGTATTAATTATTCCTATGAAGATGCAAAAGAGCTTGAAATGCATTACTTTTCAAATAGAACACCGTACTGTATCTTGTATGGTTCTTTTGTTTTCTAAGGCTTATCTCAAGTATTAAAAGCCAAAAATAAACCAAGAAGTATTTGAGTATTTCAAATAAAGACTTTTAGAATTTCTACAATTTTAAATACTAAAACACCACTAACATAATTTTGTGTTTTTAATTTTAAAAATCTAGAACTGTTACAAAACAAAAATAAAGTGAAGTCAATTCAAATTCACACAGCTGAGTTGCATTTTTATAGCAGGGGTCAGCAGAATGTTGATAAGGATCTACTGATTGATCTCAAAAGTGATATGCAGTATATAATGAAGGATTTCAAACTTCCAATAGTTTAACAAGAGTGGAAATGAAATAGCTATTAGCTATTCTTCAAGTAGGCAAAAACAGACAAGAAGCAAAAGTGAAAGGTGTAAAAAATAGATGAGAACCCCGAATGCAACTGTTCAGCAACTTGTGTGCAAGGACAAAGAGAACTACTGTAATAATCAATACAGAGAAATAGAAGATGACAACAAAAAAGGAAGAACAAGAGACCTCTTCCACAAGATCCAAGAAATCGAAGGGAAATTTAAGCCAAGAGTGGGGATGCTATACAACCAGCAAGGTAAAATATTTCACGACCATGTACAAATAAAAAGATAAAAACAATACACTGAGGAACTATATAAAAGAAATGAGAGGATGACAGAATCACTGAAGAACAAACCATTTGAAAAGGAACCTACAATTTAAGAAAGTGTTGAAAGCTGTATTCACAGCACTGGGGAGAAATAAATCAACAGGTGGCTTACCACCAGAGTTGCTTTAAGCTGCAGAGATAGAATCTACTCTAGTTATAACTAAAATCTGTCAATAAATAAGGAAAACAAAACAATGGCCTACAGACTGTAAATGCTCAATATACATTCAGTTCCTAAGAAAGGAACATCAGGGATTGCAGTAACCAGAGGACCACTGCATTAATCTCCCATGCAAGCAAAGTGATGCTCAAAATTCTACAACAAACACTTTTACCATGTAAGAAGTAAGAAATGCCAGATGTCCAAGATGGGTCAGGAAAGGAAGAAGCACTAAGGATCATACTGCAAATATATGTTAGATAACAGAGCACACCAAAAAAATTCAGAAGAAAATAAGCCTGTACTTTATAGGTTATAGAAAAGCCTTTGTTTACATCATGAAAAACTGTGGATTGCTCTTTAAAAAAAGTGGGAATGCCACATTTGATTGTCCTGATGCATAACCTGCTAGGACATAATATGGAGAAACGGAATGGTTTCCAATTGGCAAAGGGATCAGGCAAGGCTACCTTTTAAACTTGTATACATAACATATCATACATAAAGCAAGGATCAGACTTGGAGAAAGGAGGCTTGAAAATTGGAGGAGGATCAACAATTTAAGATTTGTAGATGACACCATATTACTATCAGAAAATAGTAAACACTTGGAACAACTACTGAAGAAAGTCAAGGAAGAAAGTGCAAAGGCAGGTTTACAGTTGAACGGGGGGGGGGGACACTGACCACAGATGATTTACATAACTTTAAAGTAGACAATGGAGACATTGGAATAGGTCAAGATTTTCCATACCTTGTCTCAGGCATTAATCAGAATTGAGACTGCAATCAAGAAATCAGAAGAAGACTGGGCATTGGAAGGGCAGCAATGAAGGGACTAGGTAAGATCCTTAAGTATAAAGATATATCATTAAATAGGGTTGTCTAGTCAGGATTGTCCTTGCCATTGTATTTTCAATTTCTATGTATGGTTGTGAAAGCTTAAAACTGAAAAAAATAAATGGGTCCTAAAGCAAATCAAACCTGAACTCTCCCTAAAAGCCAAGATGACTAAACTGAGGCTGTTGTACTTTGTATATATCATGAGAAGACATGACCCCCTAGAAAATACATTAATTCTTGGTAACACAGAATGTATTAGGAAAAGAGGAAGACCACATTCCAAATGGATAAGCTCAATCAAAGAAGCCACAGCCCTGATTCTGCAAGACCTGAACAGGGCTATTGATGATAGAGTGACTTGGAAGTCTCTCATTCATAGGGTCACTGTAAGTCATAACTGACTTGATGATAGTTAACAAAAACCAAACCAGTTTCCCAAAATCAGGAAAGTTTGGGGGAAGGATAAGAAAAAGTATTTATGTAGGAGTTTCTGTTTTAGGACTGAAAATAAATTACATGGGGCTTCTCCCCCCGCCCCAGTTCTGTGTCTGCTATTCTGAACAACTGTTTTGCCTTCAGTTGTTGGACATTGTTGTTACTGCGAAAAAATGAAGCAGATTCTGCAAGGCCATCCCCTATGCCCATCCTTGTTTTGCAATGTTTAACATATCATGTATTGCAGGAATCTGACAGTTTTTAATCATTCCTAAAAGCCAGCATAGTGTAGTGGCTTGAGTATTGCACTAGGACACAGGGAGACCAGATTTCAAATCACTGTTTTTCAGCCTCAGAGGAAGGCAATGATAACCCCCCTCTGAACAAATTCTGCCAAGAAAACCCTGTGATAGGTTCACCTTGGGGTTGCCATAAGTCAGCAATGACTTGAAGTCACACAACACACACATACGACTAAATACCACATGATTCCAAATAATGGCAGACACATTACTGGCAAATAGGATGATAAAAACCTTTAACATAATGAAGACTTTATGATTCTACAGTTTCATTATAAGACCGACAGAAAGAAACACAATAATTTTAAGTACACTTATTACAGGAAAAAGAAGCAGTAGGCATAGCTACCTCAATGGCTTACAGTAACATGTACTTTTCAGTTCTGTAATTACAAACCTCTTTTTTTTACATGAAACTTGATTATATTCATTAACTACTTTCAATCTGAAAGACATCTAATGCAATCAGTGTATCATACAGGTCGAGCACATTACAGAGGCCTTCATTTGTTTTCCTTCAGATTGCTCTCTATTTTACATTGATAGTTCATTCTAATCAACCCAACATACAAGTACCAAATGCTTACCTGCTGAACAAGTAGCTTTACACTAACAAATCTACCTCCAGGCATCATTTTGTTAATGAGTGAGATCAGCCCCTCCCACTAGCCCAACATCTTCATAGAATCATAGAGTTGGAAGAGACCACAAGGGCCATCCAGTCCAACCCCCTGCCATGCAGGAACACACAATCAAATCATTCTGGACAGATAGCCATCCAGCCTCTGTTTAAAAACCTCCAAAGAAGGAGACTCCGCCACACTTCGAGATAGTGCGTTCCACTTCCAAACAGCTCTTACTGTCATAGCACCTGAAATGATCACACCACTTGCTGAACTGCATATCCCTTTAGAAAGGAATGGTATCTTAGAAGAGGGGAGAGCAACGTGTGTCCACATGCACCCTCCCCAGCTGTTTTTGCAGCCCTTGATCCCTCCTGACTCCTTTGATTCCCCATTTCCTACCAAGAAAGAAAAGGCTGAATTGCCTGATCTGTAACTCTCAGGAACCAGCAATTTACCCTTAGGTAGCCTGCAAGTGTCCCTCCCCATATTGTTTAACACACAAAAATGTTGTTGTTTTTCAAAACAAGATGAGATTCCAGATATTTCCTTTAGAAGAGGCATTTTGGCAGTCTGTATGGCCTTTAGAGGTCCCAAAGACAGGAAATTGGCCCCTGGACCTACTGGGGTCATCCACCACTGTTCTAGAGGCAATCCATGATGCCACTTAGAGCTAATTCCCAGAAACTATACAGAATCGTTGTACTCTGTAATACCTTGATCCTAAGCACATTTATGGTGAAGCCAAGCCCTGCTTCATTGGTAGAACATATTTCCACTTTAGGATTATGACTCAAAATGTGCACTTAGAAGCTTGCCTATCTCTACACAACAGACTCAAATCATACCAGATGACACAATGCTTCTGCAAATTTCTGTCATAAGGGACAGCCGGTTAAGAATTATAAACCCATGGGTCCACAGGTTCTCTGGATTTTGCCTTAACACCACAGCCTGAGGCTGAAATCCTGAATATGTTTTCGCTACTGAGAGCAGGCAAAATTTATGATGAAATAAGATGAAGCTGAGTATCTGGCAAAATTCACAATACACACTTCCATCATGTTTACCCCCTACTCCCACACAGCACTTCCAAAATAATCACAGGTAAAAAGGCAGGTATCACTGCATGTATTACTCAAAACTGCCAAAAGAGGATGTGCAAGTGAGTTATGCAACCAAAATAATGTGCCTCACACTGCTCCAGGTAATGAAAAAGCTCCTACAAGGCTCCTCTGTGATACCTTATTACAGCATCTGAGAAAGGGGAAGTACAATTTACTTCCTTCCGTAGCTCTCTGCTAATGCATAAATTCATCTCTCTAAGTGACTAAAGGATTTTGTAACACCTTTGACACTGAAAGCTGTAGCATCAGCTTTCGTAGACGTAGTCTATTTCCTCAAATGCATGGAGTAAACTAGACTAAAGCTGCTCCTACACTGCAGAAATAATGCCGTTTGACGCTGCTTTAACTGCTATGGCTCAATGTCTTAGAATCACAGAATCATAGAGTTGGAAGAGACCACAAGGGCCATCGAGTCCAACCCCCTGCCATACAGGAATACACAATTAAACCATTCCCGACAGATGGCTATCCAGCCTGTTTAAAAAACTCTGAAGAAGGAGACTCCACCCCACTCTGAGGCAGTGTACAGTTGTCCCGCTGTATCCACAGATTTGGTATCCACGGATTTAAGTATTCATGGCTTGAAAATATTCTTAAAAAAATAATAATTCAAAAAGCAAATCTTGATTTTGCCATCTTATATTAGGGACACCATTTTGCTATGCTATTGTATATAATGGGACTTGAGTATTCACGGATTTTGGTATCCATGGGGAGTCCTGGAACTAAACCCCAGTGAATATGAAGGGACAACTGTATTCCACTTCCAAACAGCTCTTACTGTCAGGAAGTTCTTCCTAGTGTTTAGGTGGAATCTCTTTTCCTGTAGTTGGAATCCACTGTTCCATGTCCTACTCTCTGAAGCAGCAGAAAACAAGCTTGCCCCATGCTCAACATGACATTCCTTCAAATATTTAAATATCATGCTATGGAATTGTGTGATTGTAGTTTTGTGAAATATTTAGCCTTCTTTATCAGAGAGCTCTGCTTCCACAAAAAAACTACAAATCCCAGGATTCATAGGATGGAGCACTTACCTCCATTTTGCCAGCAAAAATGCTTTGATCAGAAGCCTTCCATGGACAGAATGAACAATTCCATCTGCAGAAGGAATACTCTGGATCCAATCCATTCTTTTCAATGAATTATGTACAGGTTGACCCCTGTATCCCCACAGGACCAGTATCCATGGTTTCACTTATCCACATCTGAAAAAAATATGTCTTCTCTAGGCATTTTCTAGGTCCTCCAGGGCAATTCTATGGTATGCTTCTGCTGGAAGCTGGGCTGGAAGTCATTTATTTCAATAGGATTTGCTATTATCCACAGTTTCATGTATCCACAGTAAGTCTGGGAATGTATCCTACGTGGATATGGGGAGCAATCTGTATTTACTGTTTTGGTTCAACATTCCCATACCTGAAATGTGCTATCTACAGTGCTTTGCATAATAGGTTATATATATTACTGATATCATACACTAAACAGCAGAAACAGTGTATGTAAGTAATTTATAAAAATGAACATGCAACAACCTGGAACTGGTTGAATGACTGTAATATGTTTATTCTTCTGGCTCACCACCCACCAGTAGTTAGAGTAGGACCTCCATATCTGCTGGGGATTGGTTCGGTGGGGGGCGTGGATACTGAAAACCATGGATAATAACGAATGCCTACTGTATTGTTTTGTTTCCTTCATCTATGCACTCTTAAACCTTTGACTCTTGTCTAATAAATAGAGGCAGATCTAACTTGCTTTTCATCTCCTTACCTGATCTTGCAAACAACAATGTGAGTACCTGCTCATGCTGCTGTTTCCCAATCCTAGAGGACCCAAGGTAATAACGGCTTTTAGAATTAGCTGAATATAAGAATTCAGCAACATCACCACAAGTTACTATCCAGAGAGAGAAAGGCCACAGGGCCATTGTAAAACTGCTGTGTATGCACATATGAGGGCAGTAAAGAAGAACATGACATTTTTACTGCCTCAACTGTAACTTCACAATCTACAACTTGCTTGTTAACCAAGCAGTCTGTGTTATAACTTTTGTCCTAAGCGACTTTAATACTAAACAAAGCCAACTGTTCTCCAAGTTCAGCCAATGTGATGCTTTGATTATAGACTGTTACCCAGGTGTTATGGTCAGTATTTATTTCTAGCAACTGATCTTACAGAACACCAAAATGAAAACAATTAGACCTGAAGAGATAACATCATTCTAGTCATATACAGACCAACACTTGCTAACACAGTTTCAGGCAAAATAATTCCTCCCTGAGCTGTATGAACGTTTTTCAATAAAATGTTCTGATAATACTGACAATAAAAGGGGAGAAAACCCTCCTAGTCTGGCTCCTAGACCAGAGCTTAGAAAAGTTACAATTGTAGACTACAGAAAACATATCCAGGGGTAGCCATGTTGACCATACAGCAAAATACAGTAACATCCAAAATCCACAAACCAGTGATACCATCATTGGGCCAACCAAAAATGCACAAAATACATAATGCAAGCTTTCAAAGCATCACTGGCTTCTTCATCAGGCAAAGGTGATAAAAACCATACAGAAGGAAAAAAAGGATGATGTTAGAGTCACAGGCCTATATACAGTATTGTCAAAATGTTGGGGGGTTTGTCAGTTAAGATGGTCTAGAGGGATATAAATGTAGGTAGAGGTCATTCCCCACTCTGGCCATATGGGCACTAGGAGACAAAGAGCGTAAAATCCAGGTAATACAATTTCAACTCCATTAGCAACAGAAAAAGTAACTTCCCTTGAGATCCAGGCTGTTTCTGTTCTGAGTAAGGATACCCACCCCTTTCGTAGGCAGAGAACACTGAATTTTTCAAGAAGCCTTTGTACTGTTGTATCTGGAAAAAACTTTTAGGTGCCCCCATGGCCAAAGAGATGAATGGCCTCTGCCTGCATTGATATCCCTACAGGTCATTTTAAGTGACAACAAAAACAACATCTGGACAAAATGTAGGCCTGTGACTCTAACATCATCCGTTTTTTTTTTCCTTCTTCTTCTCCTATATGATTTTTACACCTTTGCCTGATGAAGTAGCCAGTGAAAACTCCAAAAGCTTGCATTATGTATTTGTGCATTTCTGGGTGGCCCAATAAAAATATTGCTGTTTTGTGGGGTTTGGATGTTGTTGAATTTTGGACTATAGACCTCAGAAACTCTCAGGTAACATGGACCCTGGCCATGTTGGCTGGAGGATTCTGGGAGATGTGGACCAGAAATGTAACTTTTTCAAGCTCTGTCCAAGACAGACATAATGAATCAGTTGAGATTCAGACTAGATAAACAAGACTCAATCCTATGATTCACAACGTGTTTTCAGAAATGCAAACAACATTTCCCTGAGGGATGCTAAACCATTTTAGCAAATAAGAAATGTGACCAGAAATGGGCTCAGTAAATGTTCTGGGGGAATTAATCATATAAGCTGGATATATTGTGGTTACTAGAGACTGCCCATATATTTTTGACATGTCTGCAAAATTTTGAAGCATTCTGATAAACTATGTTCCAAGGGACACCCTTCAGAATTTGTATATATCTATATTTGTGCGTCTGCTAAACAATATTTGGGTCATCCAAACCAGCTGTGAAGCTAATATGAATAATTTTAACATAACATATTCCATTCAAAAAAACATTTGATTTTATGTAAAACACAACATTACACAAAGCCAAAGTGAATTATTACTTCTTGGTCTTAGGAACTACAGTACTGGTATTACAGAAATCTGGGTATTGTCTAGCTGGTGAAAAAACTCCTCATGAAATGCAGGGAGAATACCTTTTGTCCTAATGAGATTCCACAGTGATTCATCATATTGGGTAGGAGTGGGCCCAAAACTCCATGTACTGTACGATAAATGCCCTTGTGGTTTTTTGGGAAGTTTTTAAAACAAATATGTGGAAATGTGCATTCCCGCCTGTTTGGACAATCAATTTGAAGCAGAGCACATTCTGGAAGTCAAAATATGATTGGTTGGACATGCGCAGGGGCGCGCTTGCTGGCAACGAAGCGGCCAGAACGACCATTACTGATTTTCATAGTAGCAATCATGAACAATTTCTGAGTGGTGAAATGACAAAAACAGTTTTTTAAGTGGAAGATCACACTTCCACATCTTGGATTGAATGAGGAAAAAAACCCTGTGCAATGGTGGCAACTTTTGGAGAATAATAACACAAGTAATTCACTCACAGCCACCATCTTTATTTGCAGGCATGCTCCGTGTAAACTTCAAACACAGATAACTTCCCATACCAGCGATCTTGACAAGAAATTGTGGAGACAAATGAACACTGCTACAACTGTGTGTTAAATCTCCTTGTACAGATGACCCCCTGGAACTGTTTCAATTCATCTCTAAATTTGAGATGTTTCAAATATGTTCAATTTCCTCAAACACCTGGGAACAAAAGCCATTGACATCCCATTCTGTGTCACTTCCATCAGTCTTTATACATTGTCACCGTATTTTCTGGCCACTTCTAGTTGTATGTCTACTAATTAAGTAACAAGACCCACCACAGAGCAGTTCAAATCCCAAGGACACATAGGATGGCAACCCTGCTTTCAGTCAACAGTTGGATGTCCCTGCACTCCCTCAACTATGCAGTGAAATATCTACTGATTCTATTGATAATCTGTGAAAATTTAACAAACAATTAAAAAGAAGATACATGAAACAATAATCAGAGAGATTAAGACACAGCAGGATCTTTTCTTCATTCAGCAAGAGGACATGAGTCATATTTAATATGCAAGCACTTTAACCATTGCCTTGAAGCCTCATAATTTTTGCATGTTTGGGTCTGTATGAATTGTAGTTTTTCTTTGTAGAGCTCTGTGGACTCCAAGAAGACAATAGAATCTTTAGTCTAGCTGCTACCATGAAGATAATTTTAAGCCTAGCAATTCCACCATAAAGCTTTCAGACTGGCTTTGTACCCTGTGATTTTACACTATTCCACTGCTATCCCTGAACATGGGCAGATGTGTCCTTTTCTAGTTCCATAAGGCATTGCAAAAGGCTACTATGAGGAGCATGGCATTGCCACCTTCATTCCTATTCAAACTATGAAGAAAAACCAGAAGACTATATGCAGGGCTTTTACTATTTTTTTTCAAACAGGCACTGGTTACTGATGATCACCTTTTGTTTGTGTGTACATTTGCAGAACCCATTGCAAGCCTGGAAATGTATGGATTTCTGACTGCAACTTTGCACTCGTTTCTATATTTGGTCCAGGAGACAAGTGAGGTAGCCCCCTCTCTCAGCCTCAACAGACTAAAGTTGTCACACATCCCTATTCCAGAGATGCGATCTACAATTTCATGCACATTCAGCAGTTTCCTCCTCAAAGCAACATTTGTGTGTCACTCAGTCACAGATCATTTGGCTTCAAATATAAATCATTCAATCCTGGCAGATGGGGGTGGATGGGAGCAGGGGACAGCACACCCATCCCCCTTCCCACAAGCCCACAGTGAAAACTCTGCTCCTTGAATCACATTAAACAGCTGGGTCATTAATGAAGCCTATTGTATTCACATCAGCACCATTATCCTGATTAAATCAGTACTTATGCAAACAGCATATCACATGGCTGAAGAGATACATCTTATTCCCAAAGAAATATTTCTAGTTACATCTGTCAAAGGATTATACTACAAATAGGTGCTGCTCAGTAGCAAAGGTATTAGGCTTGTTTTAAAAAATCTTCTAACAATGTTATATCGTTAGATAGGGGTGTGAAACAGAACTCATTAAAAGAATGATGATGATTTTTAAGAAGCATAACTTTACTAAATGAATGTTTCTCTCTCTCTCTCTCTCTCTCTCTCTCTCTCTCACACACACACACACACAGAGAGAGAGAGAGAGAGAGAGAGAGAGAGAGAGAGAGAGATACACATTCATTTTCTAAGCTACTCATTGAAACAGAAGGGGAGGCTGGACCTGAAACATTTTTAAAGTTCTACATGCATGTAAATGCACTTCATGCAGTCTCAAAGTTCTCAGGCTCCAGGTCACAACTTGAAGGAAACAAGTTACCAACAGCAATCAGAAAGCTACTATTTGTCTTCTTCTTTTTTTAAGGCAAAGTAAACAAAATCTACCTCTTTGCCTTAGAAAATAGTACTCTTCCTTACTGTAGAAGCTTGGCATTTCGCTCATCTGCAAATGTGACCACTGTCTCTGCCTTGCATTTTGGAAGACTGCCCTAATTCTTTTCTGCTAGATCTTGTTGCCAGGGTTGCAGCTGCATGGCCTATTCCTGCTGAAATGCAGGTCTTTGGAAGTGGTACAATGGGCTTCATTATCTTTTCTCAGTGCACATACACAGAGAGAATAGAGCCCTTGCAATCCTCCCATCTGAGCAATCCTAGCTACTCAATCATGACTATTTACATATGAAGAGTCATGCAGGGAATCAACCCAACCAAACTTCAGAAGTTACATGTGTGTGCCAGAAGTTGTTCTAAGAAAGCAAAATCTTCTTTTGGTCTACTGATTCAGAATTCAATTAAGTGTTAATGTGTTTAACTTTGAAGTTTGCTTTAATTTTGCCTTTAAAAAATAAGCATATAATAAAAGAAGAAGAAGAAGGAAAGAAGGAAAGAAGGAAAGAAGGAAAGCAAGCAAGCAAGCAAGCAAGCAAGCAAGCAAGCAAGCACACTCAACAGGTTATGTGTTTACTTTCAAAAACAGATCAAGGTATTTTTCTCAACTTTCCAGATCAGAAAACTGGAGAACACATTATATAATGACATTCACAAAATGACTTTTCAGGTGGCTGGCAAAAGTGTGTACAGTATATCTAAAAGCATTTTGTCAGAAGAAGTCATTAATGAAATGCAATGGGAGACAAGTAATGAAATGTAACAATGCAAGAATTCAATCGTACGTGACAAAATCATGGACCTTCACACTGGGACTGGTCAGAAAATCCAATGTAAATAAAATCATACCCTGTTTGAAAAATAAAAAGGGTTACAAGAAAGATAGTATTACACCAGAAACTGACCTACAATGGAGATGAACTTTCAATTGCAATAAGAGTGCCAGACTCAATGGCAAGGATACATCCTCAGAGGGGAGAAAAGATAGAAAGAATGAGGACTGGTAAAGTCAGACTAGTCACTGCCTCACTTTGATAGTTTAAATTAATTCACTTGCACTGGGTAACAATGAATAGGTTGATTACCCATAACTGTGGTTCTTCGAGTGGTCATCTGTGAACTCACACACATGGGTTATCTGTGCCTGTGCAGAGCATATTCAGAACCTTCTAGAGCTGTTATGCAAGACTTTTTGGTGGTAGCCCTGTCCCCTTTAATAGCTCTACCCTCGAGGTTCCCGCCTAGTTCTCCAGTTCCATGTCCTCCGCAATAGCAGCACACATAGAACAAGGTGACAGGACACTGAGGGGAGGAGGGCGGGTTGTGTGAGTTCACAGATGACCACTCAAAGAATCACAGTTACAGGTAAGCAACCTGTTCTTCTTCTTCGTGGTCTCTCTGACTCACACGCATGAGAGATTAGTTAGCTTACTCACGAGGAGGTGGGAGTGTCATATCTAGGTGTGAGATGGTGGATCAACACCTCAGTAAGGAGGAGAGTACTGCTCTGCCAAAGGTGTTGTCGGCCCTGGCTCAGGCATCCAACCAGTAATGGGTGACCAAGGTGAGTGGTTGAGACCACACTGCTGCCTTGCAGATGTCAGGGAGTGCAATTCCAGAGAGGAAGGCCGTGGATGTAGCCATTGCCTGGGTAGAATGCACTCAAATCCTTCGAGGAGGGTTCTTCTTGGCCAGTTGGTAGGCCAGGTGTATAGTTGAGGCCACCCATTTTGAGAAGCATTGGGGAGAAACTGGGAGACCTCTCTTGGATTCAGAATAGCAGATGAAGAGATGGGGGGATCTTCTCCAGGGAGCAGCCGTGTGGATGTAAAAGGTGAGAACCCTCCGAGCATTGAGGCAATGGAGGGACTTCTTGAGATCTACTGATGGGTTCTGCATAAAAGATGGAATGAATACGTCTTGGTTGAGGTGGAATGCCAAGACCGAGACCATGTCTGGGAGGAAGGAAATGTCAGGTCTTAGAACGGCCTTGTCAGAGTGGAAGTACAGGTATGGTTGATCAGACCTCAGTGCACAAAGCTCACTGGCTCTTCTGGCCGAAGTGATGGTGAGTAAAATGGCTGTCTTCTAGGTAAGTAGTCTGAGGTCTGTAGTTGCCATGGGTTCAAAGGGCTGGTAGAATAGCAGTGCCAGGATAAGGTCTAGGCTTCAGTCTGGTGTAGGCCCTGCCACCAGCAGGTGGAGGTTCTGTAGGCCCTTGAGAAATTGCTTAATTAGAGGGTCCTTGAAGAGGGAGATGTGACCATGTGTGTGTCCATAGAATTGGATTGCAGAGTGACAAATTGGACAGGCCTCAGCTGGAGAAGGTAAGAAGAAAGTCCAGTATGTGGGTGGTGCAAACCCTGTGCAGAAGAACTCCTTTGGACTGCAGAAAGGTCTGGAATTTCACCCATTTATATGCATAAGACTTTTTGGTGGAGGGCTTATACGCTGCTCCTAGTATGTTTTGTATTTCTTGTGGCAGTTGTTCTAGAGGAATATCCTCCATACCGTGATGCATAGGGTGTCTACATCCGGGTACAGGATCCTGCCTTTGTGGAGGGAGTGCTGGTTGTCCCAGAATGGTAGTCTGATGTAGGTCCTATTGGAGAGAAGGAGTAGTGTGGTGAACCAGGGTTGCCTGGGCCACCAGGATGTTAACAGGATGCCGTGAGATCTGTCTGTCCTGAGCTTGTAGATGATTCTGGTAATCAGGGAGGATGGTGGGAAGGCGTAAAGGAGGGGGCCCTTCCAGTTGTAGAGGAAGGCGTTGCCTTTGGAGTTTCAGTGTCTGGTACTAGAATAGAATAGTGTGCAGTGAGTGTTTAATGGGGATGCAAAAATGTCTATCTGTGGTCAACCCCACTTGTTGAAAATGTGGTGAAGTACTAAGGGGGACAATCTCCAGTTGTGACAGGAGGCTGGAGTCCTGCTGAGTGCGTCCGCAAGAATCTTCTCTTCCCCTGGAAGATGAATGCAGAGATGAGGATATGCACCAGTCCCAAATTTCCAATGTCAGGTAGAGCAGGAGTGTTGCTCTTGTCCTCCCCCCCCCCCCCCGTTTAAGTAAAACATCACTGTTTTGTTGTCTGTTATAATTTGCACTACTTCCCCCTTGAGTACTGGGGGAAAAGCTCTTAGGGCTTTCTGTAGTTCTAAGTAGTTGATATGAAAATCGGTCTCTGGTGGGGCCCATCTGCCACTTATGGTAAGGACCAAAGCCATGCGTGTCTTCGCAGGGAGATAGGTCCTGCTATAGATTTTTAGGCACAGTCTGCCACATGACAGGCAGAATTAATGAGCTGTGCGGTTTCTGTTTGTAAGGCACTGGCTAGTTGCGTATCCTCTTCTGGGAGTTTGTCGAGGAGAGGGTTCATCCTTTCCCATAGGTTTTGTTGATAGGCACCTATGCAGGTGGTATAATTTGCCATTCTCAGTGAGACCGCTGAGATAGAATAAAATTTCTTCCCGAGGAGGAGTTTTCTGCCCTCTTTGTCAGCGGTAGATGAGTGTTGTCTCTGGGATGAACCTGACTGGGCTGCATCGACTATGATTGAGCTTGGTCAAGGGTAATGAAGGAGCCAGTCTGAATCTGACATTATCCTATAGCGTGAATCCACATCTTAGCAGTCAGAGGTATGGAAGAGGGATTCAACCAAGATTTTCTGGAGATCTTGAGGATGGAGGGAAGGATCAATATGGAGGCTGGGGTTGGGAACAGTATGAATTTGGTCATAGACTGGGTCCACTGATTTGGTTTACTGTTGACTTGGTTGAAGACTGAGGGATTGTACCATCCACAGCGGCACCATTTTATTATGCCATTGTATATAATGGGACTTGCACATACACTGATTTTGGTATCCACAGGAGGTCCTGGTAAGACGGTAAGAGCTGTTTGGCAGTGGAACACACTCTCTTGGAGTGTGATGGGGTCTCCTTCCTTGGAGGTCTTTAAACAGAGACTGGATGGCCATCTGTCGGGGATGCTTTGATCGTGATTTCCTACGTGGCAGGGGGTTTGGACTGGATGGCCCTCGTGGTCTCTTCCAACTCTACAATTCTATGATTCTAACATGTGGGTGCATGTTAATTTTGCTGACACTTTACACAAGATAGCATATGATTTTCCTGTGCAATAGAATCCAACAAAGAACATTTTTTTCTTTCATTCTATGTCTTTGAGAACCCTCAGCTAAGCCCCAACACTAACTTAAATCATAATATATGCTTAAGTACATATTCTCACATTCTCTAGGTAGTTGCTACAGGAAAATCCTAAGTATTACACCAATGCACAGAAGTTTGAAAGTATAATCCACTTGTATACAACTTGTAGGAACCATTGTTCCCACCACCTGGGAAGTTTAAACCAGTTATATTTCTCAGATACATTTACGCTGATACTTGAATGATATTTATACATGCACGTTTTATTTAAATATTTGTATGGCCTTAAGCTAATCTGCATGCCTCTATGCTGTGTTCTCAGCTAAGAAGCCAGAACCCACACCTTTCTTCCTTTGCCAAGATGGCTGCCTCACATCTCACCCTAGGCCACCACTGGGGCACTATAATATCTCTGGGGCTATGGCTACTTTTAACATATAAACTGAAACTGAGGCACAAGACACCATATTGTACAGACAGGGGTTCATACAATGCAGATGCTGAGAGGTACCACAATTTTTGTCAACAAAATACAAGAACCTTGTTCTTAGTTCAGGATATCTCCCTTCCACCCATGTCCACAGAACTCCATGAAGTAAGTACTGCAACTTAACTTAAATTAAATTTTAATCTGCAGACTATCAGAACAATTTTTGCTAGCACCATGGCTACATGCAGAAATATCATTCATCCTCATATTACCAGTTGCAGAGTGGGGATACTAAAGATTAGAATTGCATAGCTACATCAACATGTTATGTGTTTGCTCTAACTCTTAAGCATTTAAGCTGGAAAGGAAGAAAACATCAATTACTGTAATTCAAGTCTGTGTGTCCACAGTTGCAAGGCAAGTCAATCCATGAAGTAACTTCTCCTGGACCAGTGGTTCCAAAACTCTGGTCCTTCAGATGTTTTAGACTTCCATCTTCCAGGATTCCTGACTGTTGGTCAAGGTGGCTAGGGCTTCTTGGAGATTAAATCCAAAACACATGGGAAACTAAAGTTTGGGAATCACTGTCCTAGATGAACGTACAGATCCCAAAAACCATGATGTGCCATAAGCAGAATTCAACTGTACCAGAGTGAAATGCTACAGAGAATCATTTCAAACAACTCTGTTTTCAGGTCTCATCTTTGATTATGACTGCCAATCTAGATCTTACTGTTTCTAGTTCCTCTACTCTGCCCAACAAACAAATTGTTTGCTGTTTAATTGGTCAACAAGGATAAAATAATCAGGACAGCAACTTTCACTTATTGCCTACAACACCGGAAGGCAGATGCAAACCTGACTCTGATGAACAATGGGACAGAATAGTGCTTGTGCATTTTCCTTTATATATACGTGTGTGTGTGTGTGTGTGTGTGTATCCCAAACCAGTGCTTCTCAAACTGTGATTCTCCAGATCTATTGGACTCCAGCTCCTCAAAGTCCCAACCAACATGGCCAAGAGTTGGGAATTCTGGGAGCTGACATTGTAAACAACCAGAGAGCAAAACTTTGCCAGTACTGTCTTAAACTACGTATACTAGAGATTAGCTTGAAAGTAAGCTAAGAACTTGTGTCACCCAAGGTCCTCAAGAGGCACTGGGTGGCATGTCTAGAACCAAAACAAAACCTAGCTATTGGGACCAAAGGGCAGGTCTAATCAAAATGTATGACTGAAATAAATCTTTATTGCTAAAAGCTATAAGCCGTCGCAATGCAATTACTTTAAATAAGTTAAAACACACATACACAAACAATTACAAAGTTGTACAATTTAGCACATATGTGAATAATAAAACCATAAATATCCAGAATATAAAAATATGGGGAATTAAAACATTGTTGTAGAAAGCCATTTTCATAACAGCACAGTAAAATTATTATTGATAGTTTTGATGTCTGGCGCTCATCTTATTAGTGGCCAAAGCGAATTTTGCCAGCATATCAGTGTGATACACATTGTTGCCAGCTAATAGGATACAAATTTGTTCAAGAGGAGAATGATTAACCACGGAATCGAGAATTTGTCTTGGAAGTATGTATAAAGGGAATTTCAACAAATAATGTTGCAGGTCCTCCACTTCCCCTATCTCACATATACAAAACCTTTTGAGTTACTGGGGTATTATTGTCTCTCTCTCTCTCTGGCTTTTCTTCGCAAACGAAGATTCAGGAAGGACTCATCCCGCACTCCATCCTAGAAACAGCACAGCTGTGTTCTCAATATCATGGCCTCAATGCTGGTGATCCCTGCTTGCTCAAGGACAGCAACATTCATCACATAGTCAGTCCAATGTATATTTAGGCTTCCTTTCAAATAAGCAGACAGTATACTCTGAAAGTGTAGTGCTGTATATGCTTTTCTTAGTGGAGGCAATGTAAGGTCAAAAATTATCTCTCCATTCCAAAAGATGTCTTATACAATGAGTACCATAATGAAAATGCAGTTTGAGAAAGCATCTATAAATCTTCCCACTTAGAAGCAAGATAGATTTTCCCCTTGACCAGTTGTTTGATTTTGTTAGAAGGATAAATTTGTAAGGCCTCTGGATTGATCCTGTAGGAGAGGAGTATTACCTTAACTAACTTTGCCTGCACACTCTGATCAGAAGATTGTAGTTGCTCTATAAAGCATTTTTAGGGAGATGAGAATCACTAATTCCAGCCAGCTTTATCCAATATAGAGCTAGTGCCACATTAACACCAGTTTACAAAGAGACTAGCCCCGTTTCAGCTCTTAAAAAGGGGACAGGAGTGCCTTTTGGCACAACCAGCAAGGATTTCAGAAAGTTCAAGAGGTTCAAGAGGAAAAACACTATTATGGCCCTAAATCTCGGCACCATATAATAATTGTGGGACGATCGTCTTCTGAAAGTCCTAACATACATAAAAATGTATGGTCTTGTTCATGAAATTTCTAATATTAAAACTGATGCTAATAGATTGATTGAAAATAATGCTTTTCTTTTTATGTTAGACATGGTTATAATTTCTCAACCTCCTCAAAGTCCAAGTAAACAACACACATTCAATTTGCTTTTAGCAGGTCTATATCAATGACAAAGGAATATGCTCAAGCAATTCCTAAAAGAAAACCCACAAAAACAGTCAGCATTTAATAATTACTTCTTCAATGCACTTATCTATTCTAGTAGACAACAGTATCCATAAATCTCAGCATTTTGCAGGAATGAGAAAAATATCCTTTTTAGAAGACAATCCACTACAATGTAAGAACATTTCACACCAGTAATTCATTTACAATTTTGTCTCTTGTAACCATTTAGCTTGTTTAAACATGAAATAAGTTATTACTTCCATGGAAAAATATACCTTTAAATCAGTTTTGAGAGCAATGATCCTCATCCTAACACTGAGTAGTGAATTACATCTCCTTTCCATAAAAGAAACAGCAAACAAGAAAAATCAAAATAAGGAGAACACATTTTAAAATTGAATGTGGACGGGATACCATACATACCAGTGCCAGCAGGGGCAACAGGAGAATTAATTACTGTCAAAAATAATCCAGTCAATTAACTGAGGGTCACAAAGCACCTGGACCTTCTGTCAAAGTTAGTTTCTATTATATATGACTATTAATATGTCTGTTTTTATTGTAGAAACAAAAGATATTTGCATATTGTAATTCCAACATACTGCTCTTCAGAGGCTCATTACCAGAGAGATACTTCAAATGCTGTTTAGAAATTCATGAAAGAGTGCCATAAAACCAGATCCAATCTATTTAAGGTTAAATTCCCTGTCATGCTTTGATGAGCATAGTACCATGATGAATTTGCTTCCACATCTGTTCTAGTTATTTAGTCTAACCATTTGCAGGTTTAAACGCAAATAAATAGATTTCTGATTGCCCTGCTTCTTAATCTGACACTCGTCCAGATTAAACAAAAAACAGAAATATCCACACATACACCAATCTCACAGAGAGCCAGTGTGGTGCAGTGGTTTGAGTGCTGGACTAAAACTCTGGAGAATAGGGTTTGAATCCCTGCTTAGAGGTGGAAACCCACAGGGTGACCTTGGGCAAGTCACACTCTCTCAGGCTCAGAGGAAGGCAATGGCAAATCCCCTCTGAACAAATCTTGCCAAGAAAACCTCATGACAGGTTCACCTTAAGTCAGAAATGACTTGAAGGCACATGACAACAATAATAAACACCCATGCTTAGTAAATGGAAGGGCTCACATCCTTTTTAGAAAAAGCCAAATAAGTACCACAGAAAGACTGTACTGCCTGAATAAACCAGCACTCATAAATTTGGAGAGGTACAAGAAAGACAGAAGTTCCAAATGAAACTGAGAAAAAAAATTGAAGGAACTGCCTACATGTTGGTTGAAGGAGAGAGAGGAGATGTATGTTAACAGCCAGGCCCATTCACACTATGCAATTATAATCGGCCCTCAACCTGTCACTTTCTGAGGCACCTTTGGTGGGGATATGCAAGAAGGTCTTCCCCGTAGCTGCTGCCAGGCTGTAGAACTCCCATCCATGTGACACAAGGCTGCCCTCCCTGTTGTCCTTCTACCACATTTATACTCATGCAGGTTTTCAGGAGCCATATTCATGCAGGTTTTTGGCAAATGGCTGGTTGCTAAGGAAAGGGCTTTTAATGGGTACATGTTGTTTTTAAAAAGTTTAATAAAAAATGAAAATAAAATTCTGAGATGTAAGTAGGTCGCAATAATGGAAATTCAAGGTTTTCAAGCACTTAACATGGGTCACCTATTTCCACCACTTACGACTCCTCGAACGCTTTCATCAGCGCTGTATACTCACAATCCTATACACTGGACTGACTATGTGATGAATGTTGCTGTCCTTGAGCAAGCAGGGATCACCAGCATTGAGGCCATGATATTTCAAACACAGCTGTGCTGGGCAGGGCACATTTCTAGGATGGAGGACCATCGCCTCCCAAAAATAGTACTCTATGGTGAACTCGCCACAGGTCAGTGTAAGAGGGGTGCTCCAAAAAAGCAATACAAGGACTCCCTGAAACAACATCTCAGGCTTGGCCAAATTGATCACCAACAATGGTCCGCCCTGGCCTCACATCGGGAGGCATGGAGACGCACTATCCACAATGCTGCAGCCTTATTTGAGAACTCACGACAAACAAGTCTTGAAGAGAAACGACAACGCAGAAAGAATCACAACCTGGAAACATCACCCAAAGAGGCCTTCTGCTATGCTTTCTGCAACCGGACTTGTATATCTCGGATTGGCCTTTTTCGTCATCAGCACACTTGCAGAAAGTGCGGGATGAGTCCTTCCTGAATCTTCATTTGTGAAGAAAAGCCAGAGAGAGAGAAAAAAAAGAGAAAATTACAGGAACAGCTAATCCACAGAATACAGAATGATAACAATTGTGATATTAGGTTTAGAAGAACATAGAAGAATAGGTGTTAGTAAAAATACCTGTGAAGACAAGGAAATTGAGGGCAAAACTAAAGAATTCAGAATTTAAAAGTAATTTTAAAGTGGAGTCATTAACTGGCTGTGAGACTGACTTTTAATGGATTTTTTCCTTTTTTTTTCACCCATAACTGAAAATGAAAAGGACCATTAAAAGTGATCTAAAAACCAAATCTTCAAGGTACCACAACTCTTACCTCTGAAGTGTTTGTTGTTGAACTTGAAGCTGTCAGAGATGCCTTGAAGTACAAGGACTTACTGTCTCCTAAGCAGCAAATTAAACAGAAAGACTGGATCGCTCCCAACTCTACTATTCTATTTTTATTCATTTATCAGAATGCTAAATTGATTGCTGGAGATGTGCATGATCTTTAATGCTACTGTCAGCAAAAAGGAAAATACAGAATCGAAAAGAAGAGAATTATATTCGTTCACATGCATGAAAATGAGATGCCATAATAAATTAAAAAATGTTGAACTCTGGCAGCATGAACCTACATTCAGAGCAAAAGACATAATGTTCTGTTTTATTTTAAATTATGCTGCGTTATATGCACCCAGTTAACCTTTGCACTTTCAATATGCCTTGTTTTACATTTATATGAGCAAGATGCAGTCAGCAAGATTATGCAGTATCAAATCAAACATGTATTGATGCGTGTTAGACATTTATCAACACTGTTCTAGCAAACTGTGAACATTACTAAATACCTCAGAGATTATCTCTATTTACACCAAAACACACAGAGCTCTAATCACCCTATATATCATCCTGGAGTTAAACAGCCATTTTAATTATAGCATTATGGACAAAGATTGACAAACAGTAGCTTCAAAACGGAACATTGGTACTTACCGTGAAGGTTCCTTTTCAGCAGCCATGGGGAGGGAATCCTTGAGTGGGTATTGGCTCCGCCTCCGACCAATCATAGACAGGACACCTGAAACAAAGAGATTGAGACCACCCCTGCCAGGAGGAGGAGCCAACCCCATCCTCCCCAGAGACGGTTAGAACAGCTCCAGAAAACCAACATAAACAACATAAAACACCATAGAAACACGACTAAACAATCCTCACAAGATTTCCCCCCCCCCTTTTTTTTTTTGGGTGGGTAAGGATTCCCTCCCCATGGCTGCTGAAAAGGAACCTTCACGGTAAGTACCAATGTTCCGTTTTCCAGCAGCCTGGGGAGGGACTCCTTGAGTGGGACCTAACATAGCGGTCCGAAAAGCAAAAAAGGGAGGGGAACAAAATTCTGAAACTAGACTAACGTATAACCTGCTGTAACACCTTACGACCGAAGGCCGCATCTGCAGACGCATATTCATCGATTTGATAGTGTCTTGTGAAAGTGGATGCTGAAGCCCAGGTAGCTGCCCTGCAGATCTCCAAGATAGAATGTGCTTTCCCTAAGGCCGCCGAAGTCGCAGCACTGCGGGTCGAATGAGCTAGGATACCTTGGGGAACCTGCAAATCACTGGCTACATAAGCCTGCTCAATACACTTGCGCAACCACCTCGCTATCGTGGAAGAGGACACCTTCTTACCTTTCGTAGACCCTGTGTAAGCTACAAACAAGGCATCCGACTTGTGAAAAGCCTGAGTTCTCTTGAGATACATCTTTAGACCCCTTCTGACGTCCAACTTATGCCAGAGTTTTTCCAGTTCCACTACTGGATGAGGGCAAAAGGACGGCAAAACTACCTCCTGTGACCTGTGAAAAAAGGAATTGACCTTGGGCACAAAAGAGGGATCTAATCTGAGAGTTACTGAGTCCTTCTGAACGACACACAACTCCTCCCTTACTGACAGAGCGCTCAATTCCGATACTCTTCTGGCCGAAGTGATAGCTACAAGAAAAACCATCTTCCAAGTAAGGAAACTTAGATCCACCGAACTGATAGGCTCGAAAGGCTCCTTTACTAAGGCCTTTAGAACCACATTCAACTTCCATGAAGGAAACCTATGCACTACAGGTGGACGCAACTGAGAAACTCCCTTTAAAAATCTGTGAACATGCGGGTGGGAGGCCAAGGTCCCCCCCCGAGTCAACCTCAAAATGGAACCCAAGGCAGCCACATGCCTCTTCAGAGTGTTTGGGGCTAGGCCTTTCTTCAACCCTGATTGTAGGAAGGAAAGCACCACCGAAATAGAAGCCTGTAAAGGGTTGGTCCCCTTGGTCCGACACCACCTGCAGAAGGCTCTCCACGTAACCTCATACAGTCTGATGGTAGACGGCCTACGCGAAGCCAGCATGGTGCTGACTACCTCCGCCCCATATCCCTGTTTTAACAGTCTCTGCCGCTCAACCTCCAAGCGTGCAGTTGTAACCAGCCTGGATCCGGGTGCAGACAGCCGTCCTGAACTAGAAGGTCCGGCCATGGAGGTAGTGGCCATGGTTTCTGAACCTGCATCCGAATCAGATCCGGATACCATGGTCTCCTCGGCCAGTTTGGGGCAACCAAAATGATCTCTGCCCTCTCTTGCTTGATCTTCCTCAACACACGGCCCAGGAGCGCTGTTGGAGGGAAGGCATAACATAACGTCTGAGGCCATGGAATCGTTAGAGCATCGAAGGCTATCGCCCCCGGAGTCCGAAACCTGGACACATACTGAGGTAGCTTGTGATTTTCCGCCGAGGCAAAGAGATCTATCAGGGGATCCCTGAATCGAAGCACAATCATCTGAAACACAAGATTGTTGAGACTCCACTCGCCCTGGTTCAAGGAATGTCGACTCAACCAGTCGGCCTGTACGTTCAACTTCCCTTGGAGGTATTCTGCCCTGATCGACAGCAGGTGCCTTTCTGCCCATAAGAACAACAACTCGGACTCCTCCATGAGGGCCCGGGAGCGCGTCCCCCCTTGTTTGTTTATGTGAAACCTCGTCGATATGTTGTCTGTACGTACTAAGACATGAGATCCTCTCACCAAACTGACAAACTCCAACAATGCTAGTCTGACTGCTTGAAGCTCCAACAGGTTGATGCTGCAGTCGCGCTCTTGTGGTGAACATAGGCCCTGAGCCACCTGGTCCTCGCAGTGGGCCCCCCAGCCCTTCAGAGACGCATCCGTTGTCAGTACTACTCTCCTGGGGTCCACTATTGGCACACCCAACAATAGGTTTTCCGATAGCCACCACCTCAAAGACTCCTTCACCCCCGCTGGAACTTTTAGAAATCTGGTCGCCTTGATCGCGATGAGATCCTGATATGGGAGTAGAAACCACTGAAGCTTCCTGAGGTGAAATCTGGCCCAAGCTACTGAGTCTATACAAGCAATCATCAACCCCAGGAGCCTTGTCAAAAACATCAGGGGTGATTTGGCACGGTCTAGTACCGTCATAACAGCCTCCTGAATCTTCAACCTCTTCTCCTCCGGGAGAAATACACGGTACGTCCTGGTGTCCAGAATGTTGCCTAAATGTTGAATTCTCTGAACTGGATCCAAGTGACTCTTTTCCCTGTTCACCATGAACCCGTGGGACTCCAGAACTTGCAGAGTCCTGAATACACTTCTCGTTGCCTCGCTCTCGGACGCAGCCCTGATCAGCAGATCGTCCAGATAAGGGAATACATGAATCCCCTGAGATCTTAGATGCGACACTAGTGCCACCAGGACTTTGGTGAACACCCTTGGTGAAGAGGATAGTCCGAAAGGGAGTGCTCTGTACTGAAAATGTTCCTCCTTGAAGGCAAACCTGAGAAAACGTCTGTGCGCGGGATGGATCATTATGTGCAGGTAAGCTTCCTGTAAATCTAGGGATGCCAGGAAGTCCCCTTCCTGAACCCCCTCCAGAATCGAGCGTAGAGTTTCCATTCGAAATTTGCGTCTTGCCACAAAAAGATTGACCCCCTGTAGGTTCAAAATGGCCCTGCAGTCCTTGTTCTTCTTGGGCACCAGGAAAAGCAGAGAGTAAGTCCCCTTGAATCTCTCCTCCTGCGGTACAGCTTCTATAGCTCGAACCTGAACTAAATGATTGATGGCCTCTGCCATCAACCTCTGTTTGTCCTCGCCCATTGACGTGCAAGACTGAATGAAAGTGGGGGGCGGTCTTGCAATAAAATCTATTATGTATCCTTGACTGACCGTCCTGTTGACCCAAGCATCGGATGATGTAGCCTGCCAAACTGCTGCGAAGATGGCCAGTCTGCCCCCCACTGGAGACTCTTGATAGTCATGGGATTGACCACTCTTGCCTCCCTGCTTGGAGGGCTGGCTGGTGGAAGCCTTGGGGAACTGTTGGGACTTCGGTCTTGGAAACTGCTTGGGGGGGTTCCAGTTACCCCTCTGTTGTCTAAAGCCGTTGAATCTTGCTCCACGAAAATTCTGAAAATTGGGTCGAAAAAACCTGCGCTCCTCCTTTTTTGGTAAGGACGGAAGCATTTTCTTCTTGTCCTTGGTCTCCACCAAAACCTCCTTTAGCGTCTCCCCAAACAACTTCTTACCGTTGAAAGCGCAGCCAGCCAGATTGGACTTGGCCTTGCTGTCCGCATTCCAATTTCTCAGCCAAAGATGGCGTCTGGCAGCCACATTTGCCGCTACGGCCCTGGATGTGAACCGAAGAGCGTCCAGGCTGGCATCTGCCACAAAGGCGGATGCCTTCGCTATCTTGTTCATACCCTGACGAAACTTGATCTCGTCCTCGGGGATATTAGTCATGAGGTCCTTGGCCCACCTGATGGTAGCCCTGGAGAAAATTGAAGCCGCAGCTGCTGCCCTGATGGCCAGGGCTGCTGCTTCGTGTGACCTGCGCAGAAAGGTTTCAATGTGCTTGTCATCTGGTGTTTTGAGATGTTCGTCTCCATCTCTAGGAAAGAGCGAACCCGAAACCAGACCAGCCACAGGCGCATCAATGGCCGGGAGTTTTAATAACTCCATCACGTCTCCAGAAAAGGAGTACAGCTGTTTGACAAAAGCAGGTTGTGTTCTGGGAGCACCTGGCTGTGTCCACTCCCCCACCAGAGCATCTCTTAACACATCTGGGAAAGGTAGGATATTCCCTGAAGGCTTGCTGGATGCTCTGAGTTCAGGGACCCCTTGTTTTGAGCCCCCTTCCTTGAGGTTCGATGGCTCCAACTCCAAGGCCCTTAAGGCCTTCTTAAGGAGAAGTGAGAAAGCAGCACTTTCAAAAAGCCGGGGTGAATCAACTTCGTCCCCCTCCCCGTTTTCCCCCTCAGAGGAGAGTTCTCCCTTCTCCCTGGGCTCCTGGGCCACCTCCTCCTCATCCAGGTCCCCCTGCCTAACGGGGGCCTCCAGATGCTTCTCCTTTCTTTGTTTTTTGCACGGAGGGGGGGAGCCCCCCCTCGCGCGGCTCCGCGCGGCCTGCCGCGTTCCCTTGGGCGGCACAGCCGCTTCCCTGCTCGGTCCCCAGGGGTATGGGAACAGGACCCAAGCCCTTCCCCTTCCCCTTGGTGGTCGCCCCCGACGGACCCGCCACGGCAGCGCCCGCCGCCAGAACCTGCCTGGCCACCAGGGCGAACCAGGCAGTCAGCTCCGGCGGCAGGGCCTTACCTCCTACCAGGAGTGGGGGAAGGTCCTCCGTGTCCGCAGCGTCCTCTTCGGGGGTCCGGGGCCTGGGGGGGTCCGCCGCTGATCGGGCAGCCCCCTCCGCGCGGTCCGTCTCCGAATCGGAGGCCCCATCGCGCTCCGCCTTCCCCTGGGCGGTTGAGCTCGACGTGTGTCCCCTAAGGGGGCCACGGAGCACCTCCTCTGGGGACTGCAAACTGTCCCCCGGCAGGCCCAGAGAGGAATCCTCCTCTTCAGAGGAGAGATCCTCTCCCTGCACGTGTCTGTGCCTGGGCGCCGCCATCTTGGGAATCCTTTGTTCAAGGTAGGCTCTGGAGCGACCGTAGAATCCTGCCTATTCTTGCACGAGGCAGAACAGAACTGGGGAGGATGGGGTTGGCTCCTCCTCCTGGCAGGGGTGGTCTCAATCTCTTTGTTTCAGGTGTCCTGCCTATGATTGGTCGGAGGCGGAGCTAATACCCACTCAAGGAGTCCCTCCCCAGGCTGCTGGAAAACCAGTGGTATCATAATGCATGACTATAGAGGTTCCCTTTACGTTCTGTGGGCCTGAGAAGTTTATAAGAGACAGAGCTGCAAAATACAAGCTTCTGCATCATATGAGGACTCTACATGAACTGAGGTGGCTCACTGCTGGAGAAGTTATCTTTCCACTTTTCGAAGGGCAATGGTGATGACATGGCACAATTAGAATGCCTGCCTTTACTCTCCCTCCTTACATGTTGATCAGACACAGAATCAAAATGCTGAACAGAGCTAACCAAGTGATATAATCAACACCCAAATTAACTATTGCTTACTCCCCATACCAATAGATTGGGCTTCCATTTGAAGGTGGGCTAGATTAGATGGTGACCTGAAATACGAGACTGGAACCTTCAGTTATGTAATCAAGTATCTTAATCTGCTGGCCTCGGCAGCACACAATAAACTTGGAAACATAAGTATGCTATAGAAGATATGGCTAATCAAACTCAAGATGGGAGGGAAAGGTTCTTAATGTTCCTACTATATTCCAGGACTGATCTAAGGGGTTGTCTAGATGGTGAGAAAGCTCCTCATAGAATTCGAAGAGAATACCTTTTATCCCAACAATATCCCATGGCGATTCACCATATTTGGAAGGAAGGGAGTCAAAAACTAAAAACAACTATGTGGGAAAAGCCTTAATGGCTTTTCCCTGGAACCAATCTCCTGTGGATACGGGGGTCCACTGTATTGACGTATTGACATTTTGATATACAGTGAGCCCTTAGTACTTGCTGGGGTTTGGTTCCAGGAACCCAGGGATACCAAAATCCATGGAAGCTCAAGTCCCACTATATACATTAACCTAGTAAAATGGTGTTCCTTATATGAAATGGCAAAATCAATATTTCCTTTTTGGAACTAAAAAAAAAAAAGTATTTTCAAGCCACGGATGGTTGAATCCATGGATGCAGAATCAATGGATACGGAGGGTTCACTGTAGTAGCTTATTTAAATGTATATTAACTTTTTATTACTAATTTTTAATCACATACAGACATACCTCAGCTAACAAAGCCTCTGACAAACTGCAGGGAAAATGCACCTGTTAGGACAACCAAACTGCATTGCTGCGCATTCTCAAATAAGAGCAGAAGTGGAAACTGATTGGTCGGATGTGCACGGGGTATGGGCTTGCTGTCGACGAAGTGGCCAGAAGCACCATTTTGGAGTTTCACGGTAGCAATTATGTGCTTTTTCACTGTGCTGAGGCAACCAAATAGCTTTTTAAACAGAAGGTTGCATTTGCATACCTTTGACTTACTGTAAGAAAGAAAAATACTTGTTGAGGATAATAATAGGAGCAATTCACTCCTGGCTACCATCTTGATTCACAGGCATGGCTCTCTATGAACATCAAACATGGACAGTTTCACATACCAGCAATTTTGCAAACACAACATGGAGACAAATGAACACTGCAGTAAATTTGCTTTAATGCGCAACAATCAGCATTATATCTTCTTGTCTAGACAAGCCCTAAGAGATTCTGCTACCCAAAGTAATATTCAAAGAGCACCCTGTAGTCTGTTCACCTTAGAAACACATGCTGTTCCATCCAGGCACCAAATAGCATCTGTCACACATCCTTGGTGCTGCCTAAAGCAGGTTGATTCCCATTGCTAAATAACAGGTCCATTCATAGGTCCAAGAACTGTAAACCTGAAATACAGAGCATCATATGATACTTGCTTTCATTACTAGAGGACAAATATAATGAAAACAAGCATCATGAAAAACCATCTCTTTCTTTTGGAAAGTTTTAGCTCATCTCACCATTTAACCTTGACATAACTTCTATCAGCAACCAAGAAGTGACTGAGTGAGAGATGTGTATGCATGAACATAGTTGTAGTCACAGTTCCCATGGTCTCACTAGTAAGTTTCCTTAGCCAAGGAAACATAGAAACAGCATGGGAAGCATCTTTAGCCAGCTCTGTATCTGTTATTACTGTGTTACAAGAAACAGAGATATGAACTGAAGGAGCAAATGCCATTGTCACCTATTTACAGCCAGAAAGTAACCCAGAAAAGACAAATACATGAGAATCTGAAACAGAAGACAGTACTGGACCCAGAAAATAATGAGACACTGCAGTGATTTCAGATTCATCTTTTACTATAGAATGCAAATGTAATACAACCATGGTGCATTACTTTTGAAATTCTTAATGTAGAAAAAATATTTATAATATAGACATAGTACTTAGCACAATGGGGAAAACTTATAAAATATTTTAAACAGCAATGCATTACTGAGCACTGACAACAACAAAACAAACTATAGCCCTGGGAACCTTCAAGATTCAGTGACAGGGAAAATACTTAAGAATGGGAACAATGTGACCCTTCAGTTCTTTCTGGGCTGCAACTTCCATCATCCTCACCATCAGCCATGTTGTCTATGGCTGATGCATCTGTGGTCCAACAACATCTAAGGACACAAGTTTCCCACCCATGTTATGTCTGGACAGGAAAAAATGTGCTCATTACAGAAATATTACCTTTTGGAAGTGAAATCTGCAGCATTTAAAAATGTCTCTTCGCTAATCTGCATACAGTGGTATCAAGGTGCAACTGTTCAGAGACATAATTCTATTCATAGCTACTTTGACTCTTGTGAGTAATGCAGGGGAGAAATCAAAATACAGTAGTCTTCACTGACACACATAAATGCCTAGCTTTCACACCCAATTAGAATCAGTTTGCAATTGTTCAAAGAGAACAGTTACTCAAAGGGCATCATAATAAAATCACCACAACTAGGAAAAGAAACATGTTATTTAAAACAGTCCTTGCATTGTTGGCTCTTGCCACTTGTCTGGCAACTGCTCACAGAAGCATCTTCAAAGGAAAAACTCTGCCAAGCATAATTCTTAGGGGGTTGAAATACAGAACTTGGGGGAAGGTCTGATACAATTTACATGGAATGCAATATGTGTTACGTATGTCAATATGCATTTGACAATGCAGGTCTTTGTGGAAAATGCTCCTTACTGCGATGGTTTAAGGGGGGAAAGCACTGGACTGCATGGCTTGGAAAAGTCTTGACATGGGCTTAGACAATCTGAAAGACTGTACCTCCTCATATGAGCCTGCCTGAGCTTTAAGATCCTCAGGGGATGGCTTTCTCACAGTACCTTCACAGGCACATTTGATGAGACACAGTGAAAAGCTGCCCCACCCCTAGCTACAGCACTCTCTGCTGTGGGAGACTAGGGACATTATCAGACGCTGTATTCTCTCCCGCCCCCCCCACCTGTCCCCATCCCGGCACAATAACCCCACATTTCAGACCTACTTTATTCCGTGTCTGCCCCCTCCCCTAGGCAGCACAGGAGTGAATGGAGCTCAGACAGAGCCCTATTCACTTAATGGTTTGAGTTCCTGGCCGTTCTCACAAGAGAATGATCGCATGGGGAATTCAAAAGTAAAAATGAAAATACAAAAAGTGTCAAAAAGTTAAACAAAGCACTTAAACACACTTTAAAAAATTACAAGTAACCTGAGGAAGATACAAAAAAGTGTCACTTACCTCCCTCTCCTGATCGTACCCAGAGGTTTTTGGCACAGACCTCCCACTGCAGCTGGCATTGCACCAGCACAACAGGGCACCTTTTCACTCACCCGTTGTTCCATGACAGGAATGGAACAGGTGATCTATTCACGGTTTAAGCTGTGAATAAGAAAAAATGAGGGCAGCATGGAACCAGCACGGAGGCATAACAGGATGCGGACAACGTCATCCAAAAAGTAAGTCCTTTGGCGATCTCCTTGCATCTGTGTAACGCCATATTAAGGGTGTCTGATAATCTTCTAGGCTGGCACCTTCCTGGTCTTGTTCCCTCAGAAGGTAAAGACTTTTTTATTTGAACAGATGGTGATTAAGCAGCCATGTGGAAAGGTATTCAATAAGGTATGTATGCTGCATTTTTGTTTTCAACATGGTTTTAAGTGATTTTATATTGTTTTAAAGTACCGTCAGACCCACGTATCTGCAGAAACAATATCCACAGTTTCAGTTATCCACAGGACACAAAACAGTACACCTACCATAGAGTCTTCTTAAAAAATGCCTAGAGAGGCATCCTCTCTAGACATTTTTCTAGGTCCTCAAAGGCAACTCTATGGTATTTTAAACTGGAGTTCCCATTATTTTCAATGGCATTTGCTGTTATCCGCGGTTTTCCGCTCCTGAAAAAGCCTTCCCTGGACCCCTCGGACAGGAACAACTACAGGCCAGTCTCCTTGCTGCCTTTTCTAAGCAAGGTGATTGAGAGGGTGGTCGCTTCCCAACTCCAAGCTGTCTTGGACGAAACCAATTATCTAGATCCATTTCAAACTGGCTTTAGGATGGGATATGGAGTGGACACTGCCATGGTTGCTCTGGCTGACGACCTCCGCTTGGGTATCGACAGGGGTAGTGTGACCCTGTTGGTGCTCTTGGACCTCTCAGCGGCCTTTGATACAATAGATCATTCCATCCTCCTGGATCGCCTGAGGGGGTTAGGAATTGGAGGCATTGCTTTGCAGTGGTTCCGTTCCTTCCTTTCGGGCAGATCCCAGAGGGTGAGGCTCAGGGACAGTTGCTCTACCAGAATAAAGCTTAACTGTGGCGTTCCTCAGGGTGCCATTCTGTCCCCGATGCTATTTAACATCTATATGAAGCCACTGGGAGAGATCATTCGGAGGTATGGAGTGTGGTGTCATCAGTATGCTGATGACACCCAGATATACTTCTTCATGTCTCGCTCATCAGCTTCGACTTCAGATGGCATCTCTCCTCTCAATGATTGTCTTAAAGCAGTAATGGACTGGATGAGGAAAAACAAATTGAGACTGAATCCAGACAAAATGGAGGTACTAACAGTTACAGGCCTGAAACCAGGTCTGGGAATACAACTTCCAATCCTGGATGGAACTACATTCTCCTCCAAGGGCTGTGTTTGCAGTCTGGGGGTGCTCCTGGACCGACACTCCAGATGTCTAATCAGGTAAATGCGACCATCAGGAGTGCCTGTTATCAACTTCAGCTGATACTCCAGCTGCACCCTTTCCTGGAAACCAGGGACCTCGAAACTGTGGTACATGCACTGGTAACCTCCCGTCTGGATTTCTGTAATGCACTCTACATGGGGCTACCCTTGTGCTTGACTCAGAAACTTCAGCTAGTTCAGAACATGGCAGCCAGGTTGATTTCTGGTGTTTCCAGAAGAGAGCATATAACACCTGTGCTAAAAGCTCTCCACTGGCTGCCTATTAGTTTCCGGGCACAGTACAAGGTGTTGGTTATAACCTTTAAAGCCCTACATCGCTTGGGTCCAACTTATCTCTGGGACCGCCTCCTTCCATATGACCCTCCCCATGCACTTCAGTCCTCTGGGAAGAATCTGTTACAGCCGATGAAAACAAGGCTGTCGGTGACCTCCCAGAGGGCCTTCTCTGCTGCCACTCCCAGATTATGGAATGGCCTGCCGGACGAGATGCATCTTATTACCACTTTAGACAGCTTTAAAAAAAACTGTCAAGATGGATCTTTTCTGGCAGGCCTTTCCTGAATAACTATCCCGGCCCAAGACTCGGCTGTCCTTTCTGAGCTGCAATCAGATTTTTTTTAACTATTGTATGATTTAATTTTTTTCCTTCTAATTTATATATTTTTAATTATTGTATGTTTTTAATCTTTTATAATTTAATATTATTTTAAGGGGAGGGTGGGCTAGGGTACTGTGACTATGGAGTTTTTATATTGTAAGCCGCCCCGATTGCGTTGCAGAGGGGTGGGATAGAAATAAAAATTTTATTATTATTATTATTATTATTCAGTATCCGCGGGGGATCCTGGAAGCAATCCCCTGCGGATACGCGGGTCTTACTGTACTGATGTTTTGATATACAGTGGGCCCTTGGTACTTGCTGGGGTTTGGTTCCAGGACCCCAGGGATACCAAAATCCGTGGAAGCTCAGATCCCACTATATACAATAACCTAGTAAAATGGTGTCCCTTATATGAAATGGCAAAATCAGTATTTCCTTTTTGGAACTTTGAAAAATATATATTTTCAAGCCATGGATGGTTGAATCCACAGATGCAGAATCCATGGATACGGAGGGCCCACTGTAGTAGCTTATTTAAATGTATATTAACTTTTTATTACTAATTTTTAATCATGTACAGACACACCTCACCTTAAAAAGTCTCTGACAAAGCAGCTTTTTACAAAGTATTTTTACAGGGCCCCAGTCCTTTACTTGTCTTCCGTCTAGCTGGAAGGTTCTTTTGCAGTATTGGCATTGGGAAGATGGTGAAGGAGGGCAGGAGAAAAACAGACTTTCAGTGTTGGGCTGCAGCATCATGTCTGCATTAAACAATGCAACAAAGCTTGACTTGTGAAAGAATGAGATTCTGCTCTAGATGATCTTACTATAGGTAAGTGTGCTTACATACAACTGGCAAGGTGAACAGCTGCATCCAGAATCACTCCTTCCAGAATTACTTAATGAGCATATATGAAGAGTAAAACAGAAAGAAAAAGGGAAGCTGATTAGCCTGCCTCACCAGCTGAGACTTTGGAAAAGAATAGATCTGTAAGTTTCACCATCAAAATGGAAATCATAAGAGAAGTGGGGGCTTTTGAAAGAAAAAAATAATCCCAGGATGCATTTTGGAAGAAGCTTTCAAGTAGTCCCTACAAAATTCAAAATGTTTACTTATGCAAGGCTTGCCCCACCTGGTTGTTTCATTTCACACATGCATACTGTTGGTTTTGAATAAAAAGTTTGCTGAAACACGTTGAACTGTTCTTCTTTTCTGTGGTGTAGGAACCTATCCCTACCCTTTCCATGTTATTTCTGCCTCTGGTACCAAATTTTCTGTTAAAGAAGTAATGTCCAGGAACACATCTACTTCCTTAGCTGAGGTATACTTGTACCTTGTTTTAATTCATGTAGTGAGTCACCTTGGGTCCCATTTAGGAGAATGGTGGGATATACATTTAATACATTAATAAATAAATAGGAAACATCTACCAAAGGGGAAATGCTGTTTTATTCCAGGTTAAACGCAAGTCCCTTTCCTCTACATTTATGCTGAGATGAGCTGGAAAGCTCTGCCTTTATTGCAACTAACTCTGTGTGTGTGCCTTCAAGTTACCTGTGGGCTTGTGGTGACCCCATGAACTTCATAGAGTTTTCTTAGGAGAGGAATACTCAGAGCTGGTTTTGCCAGTTCCTTCCTCTGAAATGCAGCCTACAGCACCTGGTATTCATTAGTAGTCTCCCATCCAAGTACTAACCAGGGCTGACCCTGCATAGCTTCCAAGATCAAATGGGATCTGGTGCCTTTGGAGTGTTCTCCAACCCCATAACTTTGTATGTGTCTTCAAGTCAACTTTCAACTTATGGCAGCAACATGAATTTCATAGGATTTTCTTAGGCAAGGAATACTCAGAGGTGGTTTTGCCAGGTCCTTCTTCTGAAATATAGCATACAGCATCTAGTATTCATTGGTGGTCTCCCATCCAAGTACTAACCAGAGCTGACCTTGCTTAATTTCCAAGATTAGTGCAGACTTATTCAGGACCCTGAGCTTCCCTTTTCTCTGATATTATTGGTAATGAGGTCAATATCGGAATCTCTTCTTCTCCTAGCAATCAGACAGGGGTTGTGTCATCCTGCCATTCCACTAAAGAAAATGGTGCTCGATGCAGATTACAAGCTTTACTAAAAATAGCAACAACAACAACCCTCAAACACAAATTAATCATTACAACTGTTAAACCCCTCACAATAATTAACAAATGTTAACATGGTTTCAAAAGACAAATTTAAAAGGTGTGTATTGGCAGCCTTCCCAAAAGTGGGAACTGTAACTCTGTGGGAATTGCCTGCCGTAATTTGGTAGCAAAATGAAAGAAATCTCTGTCCTATGGATCTATCAAGCAGGTTCCCATATGTGATGGTATTTTCAAGATGGCCTCTCCTTAAATCTTTACCTTCATAAAGGTTCAAAATGGGACAGGCAGTCCCTTAGACAGCTACCCCCCTCTGTTGTTTAGGGTTTTAAAATCATGTTTAAGACTCCATCCCAGAAAAAATAATTGACAGCCAGCAACTCTTTGCTCCCGTAATCTTTTGAGAAGTACCAGGGAAAAGAAACAGTCTAGGACTACACCTGTTCTCCCTTTTTGATCACACCTTTCTAATTACCTCTCACCATAAATGTGGAGGAAAGAAAGGTACTTAAACCAGCTTACTCAAAGATATGTCATATCACTTTCATAGGTAATCACAACTTTCCTTATCAGGTCAGATAAGGTTATAAATTCTGTTATAGCAGTGACTATGCCCAAGATTCCAAAGAGTACATACTGCAAGGTCCTACATAGCAATGTCTGGTGGCTTCCATGTCAGTGGGGTGGTTAATCCACTCCAGGTTTTAGCCCAGACTTGAAAGGAGCTATCTAAGGTGCTGAACCCTATACCCTAAAAAATGCCGCACCTGGTACAGATCATTTAAAGTTTGGCCTAAGACACAAAACAGATTCACCATCCCACTGGCATGGAAGCCACCACCAGTCAGCACTGTTTCCATACAATTTTCCCCAGGTCCAAATTGGGGCAACTTTTTGCATATGGACTCTTTCTGCTGACTAGTCTGTTAAATAAATACATATTCTGCTAAACATATACCTAACTGTAATTTTTTCTATTATATTATTAGCCCTGAACAAAAAACCATGCTTCCTAAAGACAAAACTGCAGTAAAACATGGCCTGATCACAATATTGCTACCCATAGCACATAACCCAGGCCTGATATGAGCTCAATTCTATTTTGAAATTCTGTATGTATTTTGAAAGAGCTCTCGGCACAGCCTAATAGTTTCCTTTTGCAAAGCAAGGAAGGGGGCTGGAGGAAGCAAACAAATTTTGTCTGCGACACTTGGCAGGAAACAGTACATGAGATGCAAGGATAAAAAACAATGCTCTTGGCTCAACCTCATAAGTGGCTAAAGCCACACATGGTGTTTATGAGCACGCATACTCAAGACTGTATGCATGCATTCATTGTATTCTCTCCCACTTTAGCTGACTGTGAACCCAAACTGATCACTAAACCCTCAAAATGTTCCAGGCGGTTACTAGCATTATAGTAACCACGTTACTGAATCTAGCATAAACACCTAGTTTAAAAGTGTTGTAGAATTCTCTCTTTACACTACTAGTGTTATTCATGAGAACACTACTGGGAAGGAACATGCACATAAACAGACTATGTAATTCTGCATTGCTGGTGGTTCAGTTCTGATTAGGGATGCAACACAAATAATTTCTGATAGTTATTGTGTCTCAGTTGTTAATGAATTAGTCACAGCTATTGAATACCCAGCAACAATTTCTTCAAATGACTACTGTTATTTTTAAGAGATTGTTCCATAAAGTCCTTACTAAAGTAATTTAAATTAAACAACAACAACAGCAACAAGAACCCCAATGCTGGCTGCTCTTTGCTTTTGCCAGACCCAGGTCTAAAGTGCCCATGTGGTAGGTCTCACATCCCATGCTAATCTGAAAAGGGAATTCTGTCCATTGTAAATGCAACACAGAGTGCTTGTAACACTGTAAGACAAGACAGGCCTTCTACATATGGAAAACCTGCTGATGGATGGCAGCAAACCTTTTGCTCCCACTGCAGGAAGAAGCCATCTGATCACATCCTTGGACATCTAGGTATACAACTTAATGGTCAACTCTAATCAGTTTCCAAGGAATGTTCTCAGTGATGATTGCATCCAAGTCCTTTTCCCTGTTCTCATTTCATAACTCCCATTTCATTACCCCCATTTCCGTTTATGAAATCACTGACAGAAGTACTAGTACTAATGATGAATCCCCTTGTTAGGCTTTAATAGAAAGGTCCCTCTTCTCTCAGGAGAACCAGTGAACAGTTCTCTCTCCTGTTGTCTCTTTTTGCATGCCTGATTCAGCATTGCAGCAGACACTGCCTGCCTCTTACCCTATGGCTGCAGTTGCAAATTAATTCTTTTGTCACACTAACCATCCTCACAGGATTAAGATAAAGTGGCTAAAATTCACTCAGTCTAGATTATTTTAACTGCCTTCTTTTAATCCAATCATGGGCATTAGAATGGGTGGGTTTTGCTGTTCCCTCCCCCTTTTTATGTATGCTTAATGACAAAGGCATCACTCGTTCTCTCTTCCTCTCACACACATGAACACACACACACACACACACACTTTGAATATAGAACCAAAGGTTCATCAGGTTCAGTGTGGCTTGGAAATAAGATTAGCTGACATTCCTCTGCAGCACACCAAAGTATGTATGTAGTTGTAGTTGAACTGAAGTCAATTGCACAATCTTGTCTTTTTTGTATCCGTGGAGTCACTGTGGAATAGTAGCTGCTAGTGATATCCTTAGACCAAGGTCACTGACTGACCATGAAGCTCACTAAGTGACCTGGTACCCCAGGCATGGATTTGTGGAAATTTAAATACCTCAGAGCTGTTTCTTGATATCACAACTGCAACAACCACTGCCAGCATTCATCCCTTTGGTCCCTTTTATGTAGCACTAAACTGCAGCAGCAAGAGTGGCATATAAAATATTCTAAACTATTGTTAAGAATCATCTACAGAAAGATTTAATGTTTCTGGGTTAGCCTTGAGAAGGTGAGCCATCATTTTTGGAAGGGGTTTGTAGGGGTAAAAATCAAAGTTTTCTGAACAGTGTGAACAGTTTAATGGGTGGGTGAAAATACTTAAGTACCCCTACACAGGAACTATTTCCAAGTTTTTTATGACTACTTCCAGAATCCTCCCTCTTGTCATAATGGCTGCTGGCCATCATTGGAGTGACAATCTTAACCCTGTCTTAGAGTAGGTGGAAGGCCTGGAATGATTTACTCTGCATAATATTCTGAGGGAACCATACTTGTGTCAGATTTTAAAGAGAAATGTCAAGAGGTCCATGCATGAGACTGTGATGTATCTGTTTCACATTGCAAAACAGATATCTAATGGCCCAAACTGCACATTTTCCATCTTCAGTAACAGACATTAGTAATAGAAATCTTAATGCTTTTTCAAGGACATTTTAAGTTCAAGACTGATTTTATATATTTTTATACTGTGCTTGCTATATGTAAATTTTATTTTTAATTAAGAGCACCAGAATTTTATAGTTTATTTTATATAGATTATAATTAGAGTTAATTTTATTTATGCTAGTGTTCTTTCTATATAAGAGTGTGTGTGTGCATGCACATGTGTGTGTCTGTGCCTTCAAGTCACCTGTGGACTCATGGTGACCCTCATGAATTTCATAAGGTTTTCTTAGCACTGTGTGGCTTTTGATGGCCTCATTTCAGAGGTTGGAAAATTTATTCTGGACTACAACTCTAAGGGTGCGTTTACACGGGCAAATATTCCTCTAAATATACCGCAAAGATAGCTCATTGTTCCCACGGATTGCAACACAGCACCACCTCATTCAGAAGGGGGGAAGGTAAAACACCCAAATATAGCGTGGCAAGGGATATGGCTACTTTTGCCAGTATATTTGCAAAGTAGTGCATTATTGGTAGTGTAAACAACCATTCCACTAAGGGCTGCAGCAGAGCTGCACTGTGATTGGTTGCTATGATGAAGGGGTGGGCTTAAAAGAGGGGGACTGAGGGAGGGAGATTCAGTAGCGATTAGGAAACTTAATTTGAAAAATCCTCTCTGCTATTTTGCAAGTCTGCCAAGAAAAAGGATTCCCAAGACCTTTCAGTCAGGGGAAGATCTGTTCTGCCCATAAAGCTCCCGTTTTGTCAGCTCTGCTTGGGGGAGGGAGAGAGAGAGAGAGAAACATTTCTCTTTCCCTATTTCGGCAGTCTGTTTATTTGGCAAAAAAATGCTGTCAAACAAGGAGAAAACTCCGTTTGGAGTTTGATTTGTGGGCAGGGAGCTGGGGGAAAGAGGCAAAGTGTGACATTCTTTGCCTCTAAGCTGTTAACCACAGAGTTGGGGCCAGGGCAGACATTCCTATGGCATTCCTTTGTCTCCTCTCCAACGCTTGGCTATGCCCCCACCACATTTGGCTGTGTGAATCTCAAAGCGGAAAAAATCAAAGAGCCACAAAATATAGCTGTGTAAACATATACCGTGTAAACTACCCACCACTGATGCAGGAAAGTGCTAACGTGCAACTTAACGTAATAAAACCTGCTGTGTAAATGAGCCCTAAGAATCTCCAGGCCAGCATGACTACTGTCCATGCTTCCTGCAGGATTCTGGAAGCTACAGTCCCAAAAAGTAACATTTCAAAGTTCTGAATTTAAATACACATTTAAGGCGGCATGTAGTTTCTACAGATATTCTGAAATTTGGGGGAACCTTCAGGACTCCGTTGTTTCTTACACTAGCCAAACCTTCTACTGCTTCTCGATAGCTGTTTCTACAAGTGTGGAATACTTTCTGGCCAATGAAAACTTTTCTTATGTTGATAGGCTTTTAGAAATTGACTACCATGTGGTAGTCTTGTGGGGGGCAATTAGCTAACACACATTGGAAACTGTTTAATGCAGTTAGATGTGTAAGTAGCTATTGCTTAAAACAATTTGTAAGCCGCTCTGATAGCCTTGTGGCTGAAAAGCGGGGTATAAATGAATAAATAAATAAAAAAAAATTTAGTGGTGTGCTGTCTGGTTGCTTTTAATTTTCTACTTTTAATGGACTTCTGAATGGTTTTAATTCTGCAGACTGTAACTTTTATAGTTTCCTACTGATAGTTTTGTATGTAGCGTATAGGGAAAAGATGGAATATAAATTACAATTTATTATTTTATTTATGTGGATCTTCTTCAACAGCTAACCGTTCCTCCCACACCATACTAAGAACTAGCATTTTGGATAGATCTTCTTATTCTTTCCTAGATCAGTATTTGTTCATTCTTTCAAAAGCCAAAGTGGAAGAGTCTTTCAGAAGCAATGTTATTCCTAGCTTCATGTTATTCCTAGCTTCAGAGGAGTCACATCTAAGAAGCAGACTCTCAACACCACTGTTTTGCCTGTAACTGCAGAAAGAGTGCATTATGAAAAAACAGTTTACTCACAACATTTCACTCAATGCAATAGGGTGGAAAGCATGAAGCACTAATGTATAAATACACAATCAATGCAAACGTAAATGCTGTAAGAAGTTGTAGGCTCAAGTATTACCCAAGAGCCTTGAACTTTCTACCTTTCAGTGTCTGCCCTGTTAGATAGGTCCCAAGAGCCTAAAATATATTTTAGAGTATTTAATTATTTTCAAAAGCAGAGATCTCTTAGCCAAAAAAAAAGGAGGGGGAAGAGGTGACAGTAATGAGGTGGCATATTAGTTTCCCTTTAAAAGCTGCAATAGTTAGGAGCATGCTGCTACAGCCAAAAGTGTTTTACAGAACTGGAAAAGGGAACTTGGAATGATACACAGAGTCTCATTACCAATTGGATTGAGTCCTGTGACAAACAAATTACTTTAGTACTTAAGTTCAGAAACAAAAACAAATCCAAACAGATGCCTTTAAGAAATCAACCAAAACACCAGAGTCACATTGTGTCAACACAAATAATATTTACTAGGAGGAGCTCCATACTTATTAAGTGCTTAACCTCTTAATTTAAAATGTTTACCTTTGCAGAGACGGTTAACAGTACATTTTGAGCAAAATAAAAATGAAAGTTAATTGCACCAAGGACTAGGCCAACTGAACAGGAAACCTAGCTGTTCAAGACAGCAAAGTTTTTCAGATACTAGAGAAGAAATGTGCAGTTGGAAAGATGCACTTAAAAAACCTTTTCAACAAGGATTCTGAGGAAGAAAGCTCAAATTATGTTCAACTGTACATGATGTGAGATTTTCTTCCCAGCATTCCCTGTCACACTGCAAGGTTATCTTGGACTGAATCTTCAAAAATGTGCAGTATAGATACTTGAGTGTGCATGAAACTAAAAACTTTTGACTGCTTCTTACCAAAACCATAGAGTCATAACAGGCAGTTCATCAGGGCTCACGGAGAAAGACATTTATGTTTTAGCTTCCTAGCATGTAATGCAACTCTGAAAAAACCTAAATATCAATGGTCAAAGTAATAGTATGCTGAAGTGTCTTCACAGATTCTATACATACTAGAACACGGTAACATAAGTAAACATTCTACACATATTAGATAAAAGTGAAAATTCCCTTACTTTACAGAGAATCATAGTATTTCAAGCTGACACTACAAAAACTTCTAAGTTCTAAATGTCTTTCAAGAAATTTTGGCAAACATTTCAAATATCAGCTGAGCAGTCTCATCATTCAACAAGTGGACTGTGTAGCATTTAATAAATGAGCACCTTACACAAACATGTTCATTGCCCAAACAGATCACTACCCTTAAGAACAGCCTCCCCAGCATGAGATAAGTGTGTCCACTAACAGTTCCTATCATATTCTTTAGGAAGAAAAATCCCAGCACCTTAGATAATTCGCTACATATTTTGGCAAAGGGCAATTTACAAAGTTGATTCATTGTATAAAAGAATAAATAGATGCTTTCATCAAAGCTGCATGTGCTGAAAGGCATTTTTCAGCCAGTGATCATATGAAAATGACAGAACTCAAAAAGAAATGCCACAGTGGTTTTAGTTTAAACATCCGCAATGACAGGTATGAAGCTACAGTCCACTCAAAAAGATACTGCCTGATACAGAAAGAAGTTTATTCACAGTCAATGAAGCTTTTCTTCACAGATGTATCTCAATCTGCACAGGGCAACCTTCCTGGCAAGACTCCTTCCAGATGTACTGGACTACAATTCCCAGCATCACGGTTATGCTGACTGGGGGAGATGTTTCAAAGTTTTAGTTCAACATATTTAGAGGACACCAGGATGGAGAAGTCTGTCCCAGAGGATTTGATTCTGCAATAAATTTAAGTCATTTTTATTGTAGTTGTCACTTTTCAAAGGGAGCAACTAGGTAATAACAGAAGTAACTTTCAGTCTAATTTTCAGCAACATCTGCTCAACCTAACGTATTATGAAACAAATGCCTTGAAGCCATATCAAGATTTAGACATCTTACCATTTTCTCACCACTCCACTGCAAAAAATTAAAAACTTCTCCAAAGGTTCTCTATGGTTCTAGATCTCCCCCCCACATTTGATACTCTTTTGTTGCCTAAATTTAAAATAGCAACCAATTTTTATCAAGATACACCCATTAAAAACTACAAGAACACCCAGCCTACATTCACCACTGTCCTGTGAACTATATTTCATCTCTATCAAATCAGTCAGGTAATCCCTTCTAATAAATAATCCATTTAACAGCTTAAGTAGGATGATACATCTTGATGGACTGGAGATCTCCAATATTCTAACAACAGTTCTCATTATCTATCTGCATTACACCTGACTTTGCTTCTGTCTATTCTACTATGTTTTACATGAATTAAATTGCATTTATACTTTATCACCTGTTCCTTCTGAAAGATGCACATTAACAAATGCATCCCATGTTCACTTAGACTTGTTTTCCCCGTTATCTTAAGTCCTGGTCAGGTGTGCATGGTTTTTAATTGTGTGGAAAGTCTACACAACTATAGCAATTTCTATGCTGTAGAAGTTCAGCCCTAACACATAGGGAAGGGATGAGGAATATGTGGCTCACTAGATATTTCTGAACTGCAGTTCCCACAATCCCTCTCAACTGACCGTCTTAGCTGGAACTGATGGGAGATGTAAGATTAAAATTTCTGGAGGGTCACATATTCTCTACCCCTGACATTAAGAGCTATGGACCAACAGGAACACTATGGAGAGGGAAGGGCCAACATATCTCCCACTTTATTCAGAGGGCTAGCCAGTGAATAGGGGTCCAGCCAGTTTTCTTGTTTAAAAAATTAAAGTGTATACAGTAGGATCAATGCCACCTGAACATCATTTGATATTCTTCAAGAATGATCCCATTCAATTATGACTTTTGTTAAAAGAAGAGGAGGAGGAGGAGGAAGACTCCTCTTTCAACACAGTTCATATAGTTCACCATGGCAGGAGACTGCATTTATTCAGTGGACATACGGTATTGTCTCAGAGAAACACTGTCTGTTTTTCTCCAAGACTGATTCTAAGATTCCCCAGAAAAGGCTCTAGTAATGAAGCACAAGCTATAAAATGCTCCAACCAGATAAATCCCAAGTTCTTTTCAATTAAAGGGAAACCCAAGGCATAAACACCATACTATACTTACCGTATATTCTCTTCCTTAAACATTTTCTTTGTCTAAGATGGATAGACAGACACACATCACACCTTAAAGATGAACAGTTACATCTCTAGAGCTCTCATAGTGTAGAGCCACAGACGAGAATACAAAAAAGGGAGAGAAGAAAGAAAGGTAAGGGTGAAACTGACTATTGCTTTCCACAGTAAGAATAAGCACAAAATTACAAATAATGAACTCTTGCGTGCCTTCAAGTCATTTCCAAATTACGGTGATCCTAAGGCAAACCTATAATGGGGATTTTTTGGCAAGATTTGTTCAGAGGGGGTTTGCTTTTCCTTTCTTAGTGAGTATGTCTTGCCTAAGGTCACTCAGTGGGTTTCCATGGGCGAGTAGGGATTCGAACCCTGGTCTCCAGAGTCATAGTCCAATGCTGAAACCACTACAGTAGGATCTCTATATCCACTGGTTCATTATTCACTGATTCAATTATCCACGGGACACAAAACAGCACACCTACCATAGAGAATTACCTAGAAAATGTGTCCTCTCTAGCCATTTTCTAGGCCCTCTAAGGCAACTCTATGGTATTTTAAACCGGAAGTCCCATTATTTTCAATGGTGTTCGTTATTATCCATTTTCGGTATCCACAGGCCCCCCAGAACCAATCCCCAGTGGATATGGGGGGCCTACTGCACACCACACTGGCTCCCTAAGTAACAAACAGCAGATTTTAAACTAATCTTCATCAGTTCCTCTTTTAGAGGGAAGTGCTATTAAACTGGAACAAACCTTCAGCATGCACTGGGTCTCAGAAATCCTCTGGCAAGAAAGTGCCAAATTAGCAACAACAACAACAACAACAAACTAACAGCGCCACAAATTCTTTTAAAAAGAGAGAGATTTCTGTTCATTCCAGGACCCGCATTCTCACTAAATATCAGCTTTATCAAACTGCTATAACAGACAGTAAGGGACACCCTTTAGAAGTTACACCTATCTTCAAGACATGTACAAAAGTCCAGCAATCTATTCATGTAACAGTTGGACAACAGATGCAGGGAAAGGGTACAGTAAGAGAAGAGATACTGTATTCAAGCTTTACCAGACAACCAGCACCCACTTATGTCAAAACATAAGGTATTGTTTCAGTAACTCCTATAAAAAGACACTCACAAATAGAGCACGAGAGAAACCAGTCAACAACTCACATTTTACTTATTGATAAGAAAAACCATAGTTTCTTTTCAAACAGAAAATTATGTGCCTTATTTTATGACTTAAGACTATGCAAAAACACAACACATTGATCCAATCTGTATCTGATAAATTATGCTATCTCAGTTAAACCGAAGAACATACTTATTAGTATAATTCACCTACAATTTGCCTTTCTGCCTTGGCATGCAATTGGTTATAACAGCTCTGCAGGGTGTCAGGTTAGGGAGTGTCACAGCAGAGGTGGAAATGGAATCTATACTTCCTAAATCCAAACCCAATTCTCTTTTCCATACCCCCTAAAAACAAAGCTGGGAAACAGGAGGAAGCTTGTATTAAAAAGTAAATGTTGCACCCTCCGCTTTGTGTAATAGTCAGAAAAAGAGACACATGGAGAAATACAGATCTGTTTTTGTTTTGTTTTTTACTTATAGAGTAAGAGCAAAATACTTATTTTGGACTCCAACAGCCTATTGAAATATGGTAGATAGAGTGAAAAGAATCCCAGGTAACATACAATGAAACCAGGTGAACATCATCTAAATGTTTGCATGAAAACATATTTTTGTTACTTCTGGAGAGACCGAGTACATAATTAGGACATGTAAATGTGTCCTTTTACTAGCAACATTGTCTTTGGGAGGAGGGGTGAAGGGATTTAATATTTTCCCTATACAAAGGCCCCTATTTTAAAAGATTGTGCACACTGAGTAATATATGTCACACAGCCAATAATTTTTCAGAATATGAAACTTACATGCAGTTAAATCATTTAACTATAGAAGCAAAAAAATATACAGTATATTTAAATTTCCCATCTTAACTCTCAAGAATCCATGTCCTGACAGAACAAGTCTCAAATAATCCCAGATGTTGTACTAAGTAGAAAACATAAGCATATCTTTCAACAGATCATTCTTTTCAGGTTGGGGCTGGCTCTGTGTCTATGCAGTGATGGTTTTAAAAAAACCAACATTAAGGACAGTAACTATTAATATTTATCCTGCTCTCCTACTAAGTATCCAGAGTGGTGGTGGTGGTGTGTGCCTTCAAGTCATTTCCAGCTTATGGAGACCCTAAGGCAAACTTATTACAGGGTTTTCTTGGCAAGATTTGTTCAGAGGTACTTTGCCCTTGTCTTCCTTCGAGGCTGAGAGAGTGTGGCTTGTCTAAGATCACCCAGTAGACTTCTATGGCTGAGTGGGGATTTGAACCCTGGTCTCCCAGATTCACAGTCCAACATTCAAACCACTACCCCACAGTGGCTCTTATACAAGATAATCATAAATCCATATAATGAACATCAACACAATGAAATTTCCTCCTCCTCCTCTACAGTAGTTTTGTACAACAGTATGAAAATGGGAGAGGCACTGATAACACAAAAGAAAGCAAGAGAACTGAATACAGGGAAAGATCATTACTAGAGTAATGAATACTGTGCAGTACTAAATTCCATCGTCCAGCATAAAGTAAGGAAGCAGGTGGGAAATTCCAACAACTGTGTTTGCCATACCCCTTACATGGTCATATAAAATAGCTGCTGTAGCAAAGTTCTTCTGGCATCAAGCACTACTTTGGCAGAAAAAGGTGAATGGAAACTACATTTACCTAACAAACGTGCTTAACAAACAACACTCTGCCAAGTTCCATTCAAGGAACTGAACACTGGACTCTCATCTGGGATAATATAAATTGAGCATTATAGAATTTTCTTTTTTTAAAAAACATGGCCTATGAAGCACTCTCAATATATGATTAAAGAAAAAAGGGAGGAGGAGGCCAGCATCGTTTTAAAAATTACTCTCCAAACCTCTGTCCATGTTAAGGACTTCAGCCTAGTTTACAAAATTGATTCGTACTCAAATGATTTGCCTCAGTGCACCTTATATGGGAGACCAATCAAATGCATCCTTTACAGAACCAAGACAAGATTTACATAGTGCCAGATGAATCAAGTTATATATGTTAGAGCTAAATGTCAGAAATGTTCTCCCCCTCATTCAATTTAAAAAAAGGAAAAAGCACTAGGCTGTGTAACAAGTAAAAATTTAACAATTTATGACCAAACTAGTTCATTTGACTAGGGAGAATCCACACAACACAAATAATCCAGTTTGAAACTTGATTATTTACATATCTCCTTCCTATGGAATGCTGGGATTTGTGGTTTCACAAGATCTTTAGCCTTCTCTGACAAAGAGTGCTGATGCCTCACCAAACTACAAATCTCAGGATTCCATAGGAAGGAGCCATGCAAATAATCCAATTTCAACCTGGATTATTTCTCTAGAGTGGATGTCCCCTAAACAACTACAAAAAGTATATTGTGCTCAGTTTTTAAGAGATCACCCCACATAAATACTATTAGTTTTGTCTAACAAAACAAGTGTCTAAAGCAATAATAGACAATTGGATAAACTGTACAGTATTACATTTGAGAAAGACAACTGTGTATACCCCCCCACATGTGAATGCATACATGATATGGATACATGAATCCATAGTATATATCTGTATTCAAATGGATGCAATAAAATTTGATGGCCCCTACCACACACATCTCCTCTGGCCCTATGAAGGATTTTGCTACAAAAACTAAAGTTGGGTGGGGGAGAAGGAAGAGAAATTCCTCCTCAAACAAAAATTGTATTTTAAAAATCACAATCTTATAGTGCTTTAGTATGTTTAGAAGCCACGTGTGACCTCGAGTTATTCAGCAAACAAATAGCTTGCTGTCTGTTTTATACACAGAGGAAACAAACAGCTCATTGTTCTGCCCTAAAATAGTTGCAGAGAATTAAATATTTTATCCCTACTTGTGTCTTAAAGTACTACTACAAGTACTCTACTATGAAGATATAGATAACATTTAGGACAAGGATATCAGGCCATCTTGAGGTCTACAGAAGCTAGAGATCCACACACACACCCAATAACCACATGAATCTGTAGCAGCAAGATAACAATAATTTTTAATATTTATTTATCCATCCATCTGTCTGTCTGTCTGTCTGTCTATTGATCAGGACACTTTAGAGGCTAGTTAGTTCATTTATGGACTAAATATTTGCAGGCAAACATTTCATTAGAAGCATTAATAAGACAGAGATTGGGATACTGGAGATAGATAGATAGATAGATAGATAGATAGATAGATAGATAGACAGACAAAAGCACTAGAAGAGTTGTGCTGATCAAAGAGAAGGCCTATCATCTCCAGGTTTCTCTTCCAACCAGTGGCCTACCAGATGTGTATGGGAAGCCCATAAGCAGGATATGCAATTACACCCTCTTATGCTCCCCAGCAACTGGTATGGAGACCAACAGTGTCTTGGATACTGGAGGTAATATATAGTGGCCATGATTAGTAGCTAACATGCTTTTTGAAAGATGCATAGACTGATGTAAACAAGGACAGACTGAGATAAATCAAGTTAACAAACTAAGTTCTCTAAAGATAGTACTACAACAGGTAACTTCCTTGCCACAGCACTAAATATAACATAGACACTGTACATAAATTATGTAAAATTACTTGATGCAGTAAACTATCCATAATCTTATTTAGATTTCAGACAAGATAATCAAAATCTATCAAAATTAATCAATTAATTTCCATTCTTGCAACCCCCCCAGTATCAAGTGCCTTTTTTCAAACTGTTTTGTTTAATTATAATGACTCCAAAGCCAGTTCAAACATTTGATAGTTCCCATAAGAGCAGCCTAGGGATAGAGCACTGAACCACAAAGTAATGAATTAAATTCACAGTTAACAACAATCACTCCCTAGTAGCAAATCTGAACATGACAGCACATTTTCTATCATGCATACTTGCAAAGTATTCACTTGGGATCTACAGATGTAACAAGGAATATGCAAAAGACTCAAAGTCCTGAACCAGTCCTCTAAATCCAGTTAACCTAATGTTCTGCTCACAAATTTAGGAAAAGACTGTTGTTGTTCTGTGCCTTCAAGTCATTTCCAACTTGTGAAACCCTTAGGTGAACCTATCACAGGGTACTCTTGCCTTGTTTTGTTTTTTGCAAGATCTGTTCAGAGAAGATTTGTCGTTGCTTCCCTTTGAGGCTGAGAGTGTGTGATGTGACTTGCCCAAGGTCATCCACTCAAACCCTGGTCTCCAGAGTTGTAGTCCAACACTCAAACCACTAGACCACACAGGATGCCTCAGGAAAAGGCTAGTACCATACATTTTTATTTGCTTTACATCGCACTATGTGTAAATGCAGCCTAGATCTATCTTTGGTTGCTTGCAGTAAGCTTACAAGCTCTCATTATACTATATGCTATTTTGGGACATATTTGGGACTACTTACCACGCTTGGAGTCAAAGTCTTTCCCTCTCCCCCTTTTTAAACTTTATCCTACTAGACACCAATAGATTTCCAGAATTAATGCTAAATATACACTGAGACTGTTGCTGTTGCTTCAAGTCATTTCCAAATTATGGCAACCCTGAGGTGAACCTACCACAGGGTTTTCTTGGCAAGATTTGTTCAAAGAGAGTTAGCCCTTACCTTCCTCTGAAGCTGAGAGAGAATAACTTGTCCAAGGCCATCCAAGGTTTCCACGGCTGAGTGGGGATTCAAATCCTGGCCTCTGGTCTTAAACCAGTGCTCAAACCACTACACCATGCTGGCTCTCACTAAGACAATTACAAAAACCTCAAAGGAATTTGGTAGAGGAGTCTATTCACAGGTTTGTTTGTTTGTTTGTTTTGGCTATTCAGATTTAAGCCTACATATCTGGTCAATTTGTGAAGTGGTGCAGAATGGTAAAATGTCAGGAGAAGGCTAGCACCACACATTTTAGCATTCTGCACCACTTCACAAATTGACCAGACTTGAAGGTTTAAATCTAAATCGCCAAGACACTGTATATAGACCCCTCTCTACCAAATTCCTTTCAGTTTAGCTAAATGTCTTAATGTATGTTAAGCATTAATTCTGGAAATCTATTGATGTTTGTAGGACAAAGTTTAAAAAGGGAAGGGACCACTGTACCTGACTCCTGTCATGGTAAATAGTCCCAAATTTGTCTCAAAATAACATATGGTACAAGGAGAGCTGGTAAGCTAGCATGAAGCAACTAAAGATAGATCTAGGCTACATTTATGTGAAAGTACAGTGTGTGTTTTTTTGTTTTTGCTTTTGCTTTAAAACGTATCAGGAGTGCATCACTCTCAGGATTCATTTCTAATGCCGATGCTTTAATACTTCTAAAGAAAGAATACCATAGCTACTTAGTGTCAGTGTAAATAAATCTCATTTAAAATTCTAATACAAATAAGCTTAATAGAGTAGTGAAGATGCCACATTATTGATCCAGTTTCCAAATGATTAAGTCATTCTTGGTTCTGAATTCTAACAAACCAAGGCAGGCAAACATTAAAAGGAGTAAGTGTAGAACAAACCTCTTTAAAATGAAGGCAAATGTTATCAGCAAGAATGATAACCTCTATCACAATTAGCTGTACATTTAGAACTCTGGGGTTAATTGATTTATCTCCAGAATCCATTTTCCATTACATGCTTACAGAACCTAATAGGGCCTTTATTCCTGAAAATGCCACATTGTTGTACTCACTGTAACACTGCCACATTATACTGTTTTTCCCCAACACGTTATTACCAAACCATTAATCTTTTTAAACTTTATGATAGCAAGAAATACAACTTAAAAGTGATGCATAAAAAAGTTTATTTTTAAACACAGTGGCAGTTTTTTCATCTATTACTTAACCCGCCTTTCCCCACCCTCCTAAGGTCAATTGACTTTTCCCCCTTTGTCATACACAAAAAATACCATGACAAGACATTGAAAAAGCCCCTGCTGTCTTTCTGTCATGACAAGACATAGCAGCTTTTACTCACATAATGACAGTTCAAGTGAAGCTGGCTACAGTAAAGCTCTGACGAGCAACAAGCAATGTGGGGGTCAGAATTACTGAAATGCCACTAGACAAGATTGTTTTCTTTTGCTGCGGGGCACTGCTATGAAATTATTCATGAGCCAAGTTAGAACCAAAGCAAAGTTGCTTGTTCTGTTTGTTTGTTTCATTTTTTACAGAAACAAGGCCACTGAAAGACCCTTGTTCTTGCTCAAGTTTTATATTTATATGAGCTCCAGACAATGTTCTTGTCCTCACAAGAACCCTGTGAGGTAGGCCAGGCTGAGAGAGTGACCTGCCCAAAGTCACCCAGTGAGTTTTATGGTTCTCTGTAGAGGAGGAACTAAATCTCCCAAGCCTCATCCTAGCACTGTAACCACGCTGGCTCATACCTATCAGAATAAGGTTCAACTAAATATGCCAATACCTAAATATATACAGTAGTCCAGCTTATACCCTAAGGTTCTAGGCCTCAGAACTGTAGAAACTTTCTGTGAAAATTTCAGTCAATGAAAAGGAAGCTTTCAGAAACTAAAAAGAAAGCTTTAATAATTATAAGACCAGACTTCTCAAGCCAGTAAATCCTTGCAATAATAATCTGAATTCACTATTACGTATTATATTGAAAACAGATCACACACAAACTAAGCAACTGTGTAAAATGGCATGAACTGTCTTATTTCTGAGACATTTTAGTTTTCTTAGCATATGACTGGATTTTTACTTTCTTTGGCATATAAGAATACCAACATTGGTTGTAACTAAAACCTTACAAAGCTGACAAAGCTCTTCCTTAGAAGCGCACCAAGATTTCAGAGGTAGTGTTCACAATTCCTATTGTTTCCAGAGCACAGCAATTTTCTTCCCACAATAACTACTTGCTTCTGTATTTCCCCCCCCCAATTAAATTGTTGCCTATATGTCCCAAATCTTTCTTTCTATACATTATAATGGGAATGGGCTGTACTTTACTCCCTTCAAAGATTAAAAAAGTTATTAAAGATTAAAATTGCTGCATTCCATAGACACTGCACAAGAGAACAAGGGGGAGCGTTCAAGTCATTGGTTGACTTATGGCATCCCCGTGAATTTCATAGGGTTTTCTTAGGAAAGGAACATTTAGAGGTGTTTTTTCCATTTCCTTCCTCTGAAATATAGCAGCTGGCATTCATCGACGGTCTCCCATCCAAACACTAACCTGGGCTGACCATGTTTAGCTTCAAGATCAGACAGGATCTGGTGCCTTTAGGGTATCTAGACTGTAAAAACTGTGACTATAAAGGTAGTCTGTTTCTTTGACTGATTTGCTTGAGACAATTAATCTTGGACGTCAAAGCAACAATTAAAACAAGACAGAACTATTATGTGGAATTTGTGGAACCAGAAATAGTTGCAATTCAAACAGTTAAACATTGGGAAACTGGCAATGATGTGTAATTACCAAAGAACTGTAAGGATACAATCTGACACACACCATCTCTCAGAAAACAGTCTCCACTGGTTACAGTGGAACTTATTTCTGAGTAAGCAAAAGAAAGCCTTTATCTGGTTATAAGAAGTATTTACCACTGAAGTGCAATAATATGTCTACTGTCAATAGATCAACTAGTACTTCTCAGCCACAAAGACAAGTTACAGGCAATACATTAGAGGAGCCAGTCCTGGGAGTATTTACACATTTTTAAGTTGTTTAAAGAATAATACACCCACCTGACTAAGAAAAATTATAAGAGTACTGTAGTTGTGTAAGGATTTTATGGCCCTTCTGTGCTTTAATGCTTATGTGTGGGTAGAGACTAAAAAAATAATAATAATGGAGCGAGAGATTGAAAGCAAAAGCTGTAAAATAAGTTGGCACAATGTTGACATTATCAGACAGACAGACAGACACACACACCACACTAATGAATGTCAGAAATGAAGGTGAATCTGACAAAAATATACATCTTTCTTTACATAATAAACACTAAAGAACAAATTACAGAAAGTTATAGAATATTGGTCATCAGGCTATAATGCTTCATAATATGGATGATATGCACATTCAAGGGTAGTTGTATTGGTCATGCAGCAAAACAAAATCCAGTATCCATTTTAAAGTGATACTTTTATTGGCCAACCTAAAAGCAAAACACGATGCAAGCTTTCAAAGCTTTGCTGGCTTCTTCATCAGGCACAAGATGTTTAAAAAAGAAAGAAAGAAAAGTGATGATGTTGGAGTCACAGGCCTACATGTTGTTTCCGATGTTACTTGTGTTGTTGTTCAGGTGAGGGATGGGATGGTTAACCTAGATCTGTGAGGGTTATTTAAAGTAATGATACCAGTATCGCCTTCCTTGCCCCTGTGCCTCTTTTCCCTGCATCTGTTTTTGTCTTTGGTGTACTTTTTCCTCTTCTAAGCATGACTGGATAGATATGTATGTACTAGAGAGAGAGAGAGAGAGAGAGAGAGAGAGAAAGTATGTGTGAATATGAATGGATAGTTTGCAGGGGGAGGGGAGATAATGTTGGGAAGGTACAGGTTAGCCAAATAAAAAAGAATTAGGAATTAAACTGGGATCAAATGGCCAAATGGTCCAAGAATCAACTTTATTATCCCATTCTATCATCATCATCTTCATCAGTTACTATCAACCTACATGGCAGTTTGCAAAGTAAAAGATTATAGTTAAAAAATGTTTTGGGAAAGCAACTGAGGAATGGCAGAGTAAACAAGGAAATAATATGCTTTTGATTCAATTAAACATAGGCTTAATTTCACTAGAGCAGGGCTGGTGAATGCATCACTCTACAGATGTGTTGGAACTGCAACTTCCATGAGAGCTAATCAGCACAGCCAGTTATGAGGGGTGACGGAAGCTGCAGTCCAACCAAAATGGAGAAGCAGACAGTCCTCATCCCTGAACAAGGGGATAGTACATAAGACAACGTGCCTGAGGCTTCACAGAAAATATGGCTTTCATGGAGAAATTTATTGTTATTTTCATATTTATATTTTGCTTTTTCCCCAGCCCTGGGACTCGGTGTGGTTTATAAAGTTAAAAGAAGTACAGATAAAATTCCACAGCATTAGGATGGAAAAATATAAAAAATAAAATAATTTTGATAATTTTATGGGCAAAAAGGGTGTGAGGGAAATTGGATGGGGGAAAACATGGATGTTCTGGGGGGAAGTTTAAGGCTTAAGGATCGGGAGACTGCAGGGCTGGTAAATACAGCAGTAAATTTTTAGACAGTTGAGGGTAGTGGTGGTGTTGAAAGAGTGAAAGTCATGGGCAAAGTTATGAGAAGGGCAAGACCACACAGAGTATCAGGGCAAGGACCCAGGACAGAGAGCATGCCAGGGGGTCTAAGGACAGCTTGTGTTTCATACGGAATATGCAGCTTACAAATTGATGATTTTGGTGGCAGCTGAGTTCTGAATAGAAGTGAGGCAGCTCATGTGTGAAAACTGAAGGATAACACATTTTATTCTTTGAAGTGAAATCAAAGTGGAAGTAAGGGTAAATATTAAGAGTCTCCATTTTATTTACTAGCTGAACTACTGAAGGGAATCGTAACAGTACAGCATTCTAATTGGTGAGACCCTACACTTGGTACTTCATCCACAGCAGCAACAGATGCAGCAGTCAGCAGCTTCAGACAAAGCATGGGGTAGAAAGGTGAAATGAGGGCACAGTGGGAAGTGACTCACCAATATGGCAAGCCAAAGAATGGTCTCCATGTGACCAATCAAGGATGCGATTACTCGTTTTTTCACAACCTCAGTGACGTACTTCCTTTAGAGTTTCGCGCCACGAGCAATGCTATTGGCTGGCTCAAACGTTTGTTAAAGCTTCTGCGTTGGGGATGATGGGATGCTAAGGGGTGAGGCAACAAGAGGATGAGTGGAGGAATGAGCAACCTAACGTGGGGAGGAAGGAGCGATCAGTGGCTACACCCTTTGCTGTCCTTCCAAATTGAAAGAACAACATTTAAATCCCATTGAAAGTGAGGAAGGAAGGGGTGCTTAGTGGCTACAGCCTTTGCTGTCCTTCCGAATTGAAAGAACACCATTTAAAGCCCATTGAAAGTGAGGATGCAGGCGGGGGTGTGTGTTTGTGTGTGAATGTGGGATCATCTGCTCAGACAGTGGCATTTTTTACTGTACCTTTAAACAAATGGCGTGGATGCAGGTGGGGGGGGGTAATGATCTCTTTACAATTTACTCTCTCTTTAAAATTTAAACCAAGCATGCGGGGTGTGTGTGTTAAAGTAGGCTTCCCAGTCTAGAAATCCATTATTGAACGGGTGACTGACCTCTCCTCTCCTCTCTGAGCCCTCCCCTGGTCACATATATTTCCGGTCACCACCAAGTACTGAGATATCTTGTCCCGGGGTGTTTAGATGTACGATTTTCTGAATCCTCCTGTGACTTTTTTAAAAAACCGAAAAAAAAACGCAGGACTGAAAGTCCTGGGGGTTGCATGATAAAAGGTGGCCCCCCTTCCCAAAATCCAGTGCCCGACACGATGTACGTGTAAACAGCCAGTGCTCGACATGAATTCCTCCCACTACTTTTTCATCGTGTAAACGGCACCCAGGTTTTCTTGGCAGGATTTATTCAAAAGAAGTTTACCATTGCCTTCCTCTAAGGCTGAGAGAAAGTGACTTGCCTAACATCACCAGAGTAGGGATTCACGACCTGACCTCTCAGAGTCCTAGCTGAACACTCAAAACATTACACCATTCTGGCTCTCCACAAATACATCAATACCTACCAAATATTAAAAGGCCTATCTGGTGCCCTTCCTTGGGGACTTAAGGCATATCTAGCTTTCCCCACCCCAGTTTCTCCTATACAGATCTGCTTGACCTCACCCCTTATTTCTAGGAAGGCTTATTGGGAAAACCTTAAAACATTCTGCTACAGTGTAAAATTGACATTAACACTGTTGTAATCTAATGAGCTACCACAGAGTGTGACCCAATTCTCAAGTTTTATTTTTGTGAAGGTCCATATTTGTTTTTACCTAACATGTGTGTTTCCTAACACCTACAGCAATATATTTATCCCCTATTCCCAATAAAACTGCTGGGAACTGATAGAAGAAACAGTTTCCCAATTAATATATTGGACAAAAACAATGTACTGTGGTGTAGCCATGTTAATGTTCAAATACACTGTGTTGTCATAAACTGGCATGCAACCACTAGAGATTATATATTTCAAGGTATTCATATAAACCTTTAAATGTAATCAAAGTACTCCAAACTACCCAGATTCTTTAACTATGAAAAAAATGCTTCACTGAAATGTGATGTTTTTCTTTGTAAGCATTTAGCTCAGCAGCACCTAAATCACTACCACCAGTTTTATATCAGAATGATACATTTCTTTTAAGGAAAAGCAGAAATCAAATTTTACATAATATTGACTTCAAGCCATGCATCACCCTGTATTTATAATGACCTGCATGGCCCCCATGGGGCGGGGCTGACAGGGCTCTAGCCTGGGGGCCTGGGATTAGGAGGGGGGCAGGCATGATATTATTGTAGATTTTTATTATGTAAATCCATTTAGTTTTTTAAAAAATAAAGAAAATCACTACCTTGGTGTAATCAATTTAAACTGACTTACTTTAATTTTTACCCTAAATCCTATAGAGCATCTTGCTGTCCTAAACCTTAGCAGTAGGTAGGGGGCCTGCCAAAAATCCTGGCCTGGGGGCCTGCTTCAGGATATGGGGGCCATGATGACATGGCCACTTGCAGCTAGAAGCTATACATTTTGCCCCTGTGAGAAATCAACAGTTTGGCCACTAATTTAATAAAATTTAAACTATAATCTTAAGAACACTTCCCATGGAATGAGGAGTTTGCATCCAAGTAAATATGCACAAAATAGAGCTGTACAAAGTATGTATGGCAAAAGGCTGAAGAGTTAAAGACAACACCAAAAATATTAACTGTGTTTAGTAATTATAGCATTTGAATCATACTATGATCATATTTTAACTCATCAATTAATTTTCACAGGGAGGTTTAATGCAAATTTGGTTGGTGTTTCCCTCCTTTTAAATTACTGTTTGAGAAGCATACTATGTTGGCAATGAAAGCTACAAGAACTGAGCTGAAGGTGATATTTCTCCCTTCTCCCTGCAAGACATAGAAGGAGGGACAGTATTATATTTTCTACACATGCACTGGCAGAAGCGCATGTACTGTTAGCAGTACTGCATTACAGAGCCATTACCACACCCTCTCTCAAGGAAAACACACACAAACCAAAAGTACAGAAGCCTCCATTTGTCCTTGAGTCCAGGAAATAATTTGAGATTGAACAACCTGTTCAAGGCACTTCCCGATCTACCTACCTACCCCATCTCCCTGCTAACACATCCAGCAGTATTTAAATTATTTACAACTGTTTTGATGCTTTCCACTCCCAAATAAGCCCAGGAAGCTCCGACCTAAAAGATTGCAACCCTCTACCTGGCAGCAATGCTTTCAAAGGGCTACCCAAAAAAAAACCAAAAAAAAAAAAAAACCACCCGACTCAATGGAAATCTATACAGTACTACCAGGATCACTGAGCAAATCTTGCATCTTGAGCCACTACAAATAAAAGGGAGAAGAAAATAAAATGCAAGGCTGCCTCGCCCCTCCTCCCGGAGCTTTAATACACGAAAAAGCCCAAGCACAAAAATTGTGCAGGCTATTAGAGCAGAAGAGAAATGAGTAAAGGTATGGAGGGGAGGGAGGGAGGGACCGCCTCTAGGTCCTTGTTACTTAATGAAGCACGGGATTTCCAGATGAGAAAAACAACTGTAATGTTCACTTCTTTTCATCAGTGTCTAGACTCATTCAATGGGCTCCAGCTTTCTGTAGAAGATGGCAGAGGGACACATTCTAGTTCTTTCACAAAACGGAGAGCTCTTCCCTGCTGGGTCTTGACAACATTGCTGGCTAGTCCACACACACAGAGAGAAAGAGAAATACCGACTTGCTCCAAACCAAACAACGTTTCTAAAATCCTTAATGCTTTTTTCCCGTTTGCGGGCTGAATGGGTTTTTGGCGACTCCGCACTCCCGCCGGGCTGTTTGGCATCCAACAGCCCTCTCCTTTCCCTTGGAAGGAAAGGCAGCGCCACGGAGCAGAGAAGCCGACTGTAAAACACACACACACACAACACCCCGACTTTCCCCTCAGAAGCGAAGAGGGGCTGCAATAGTGACTCGGGTTGCATTTATCCCCAACCCGAGGCAAAGAAGGCCTGGAGGGGATACACACGCACCCCACGGTCTGGCACCACGCTCCCCCCCTCCCCAAAGGCCACCTCGTTTCTTGAGGCGCCCATTCTTCCCAGCCACGACGCCAGGCCCCCCGACCCACCCACCCACCCCTCAGCCCCCTAAGCGCGGGTTTCGCCCCCTCTCCCATCCGCGCCGCAGCCTGAGGTAGCAGCACAACAACGCGGGAGGAGGAGGAGGAGGAGACGGAGCCGGGCGCCTGCCTACCTGGGCGCCTGGGCGCCCCCCGCAAGGCACCACCACGCAGAGCCAGCAAGCGGCCGAGGCAGGGGGACCGGGGAGAGCCTGTCCGCCGCCTGCCTCACTCACTCACTCACCTCGCTGGCTGGCTCCTTTGTCTGGGGCTGCCTCCCTCGCACTGGCGGCGGCGGCGCGCTTCGTGTCGCCTCTCCGGAGAACGGAGCCCCCTCCCTCAGCTCTGGCTGAGGACGACCACCGAGAGGGAGCCGAAAGCAGGGGAAGGCGGCGGAGGGGGGAGAAAGGACTACTCCCGTCGCCGCCCTCGGCTTCCCCGCGCAGCCCCCGAGCAAGCAAGCAAGCAAGCAAGCCGGCTCGCCTCCCCACTGGCACCGGCTGGGCTCTGGGCAGCAGCCGCAGGAGGAGGAGGAGCAGCCGGCGGAATTCCGCGCAAAGGGACCTGCCCGGCTGGCCGAGGGATGCGGCAGCGGCTCCTCTCCTCCCTCCCTCCTGCTGGTGGTGCTGGTGGCTCCTCCTCTCTCTCGCCCGCCCGCCCGCCCGTCCCCCGGTTTCTTCAGCGCCCCGGCGAGGAGAGCAAGGGCGGAACCGCCTCCTCCGGAGCGCGCTGACACCCAGCCGGAGCCCCGGAGACCTCTCGCGGAGGGGCTGGGAAGGCGAAAGCGAGCCAGCGGGATCCGGGAGGGAGGGAGGGAAGGCCGCGCAGGAGAGGCCTCGGCGGACCCGAGGGCGGCCGGTTGGGTGGTTTGGGGAGGCGGAGAAAGAACGGCGAAGCTGGCGCCGACGACGGGGGAAAGGCGGACGAGATGCAACCAGGAGGAAGGGTGGGAGGTGCTGTCAAACGATGCTGACCCTAAGGAAAGGCAGCCGGTAGCTGCACTCCAATCCTAAAGCAGGTTTAAGAGCTTTACTCCCCTCAAAGGACCTTGGGAGTTGTAGTTTTTTTTGGGGGGGAGGGGATTCTTTCAGGAGACCCCTCATAACGTCCCCGGAACCACCAACAATCCAGTTTCCAGTGACCTAAGGCCCGGCTGGGGAACGTGGCAACTGTCATATGCAGAGCTTGGAGATAAGGAATTGCAAGTAACACAAGTTGCCCGTTAGTTGTGGGTTATTTTTTAGGGGGGGAGTTAAAAGAGGCATAACAGAGCCTCATTTCAATATACAGATACAAATCTTGGTAGAAATATGGCTTACAGTAGGATCCCCCATATCCACTGCTTCATTATCCACTGGTTCACTTATCCACAGGACAAAACACTACACCTACCATAGAGTTTTCCTAGAAAATGTGCCCCCTCTAGCCATTTTCTAGGTCCTCCAAGGCAACTCTATGGTATTTTAAACTGGAAGTCCCATTATTTTCAATGGTGTTTGCTGGTTTTTGGTATCCATGCCCCCCCCAACCAATACCCAGCAGATATGGAGGTCCTACTGTAAGGATGAGGAAGGACTTACCTCTTCAGCCTCCCTCAGCTTCTCCACCTTACGCCCGGTCGCTCCCACAGGGCCAAGGAAGGGGGAAGAGGGGTCTCTTGCCCTCTTCTCCCTTCCTCAGCTATCATCTGGGATGTGAACCTTATGGGGGCTGCTGGGGATAAAACCACTATTAAGACAAGTCGCAGCTGCTGTGACTTGCTTTTTGTGTGGAGCACTATGGTTTTGGGGGCTCATACAGACGAGCCCCCAGTTAGGATTGTGTTAGGCCCCAAGGTTTCTCGCCCAAAATTTAAGACAGCTCCTGGTGATGTCATTAATTGTTACACATTATATACCAACCACAGTTGTTTGCAACATCTTATTCAAACACAGACAGAACATGTTTTTCCTGTTTGGAAAATAAGTCAGAAATCTTACCCACGGGGCCTGTTTCCAGATCAAGGTGACATGATGGGATTATTCCTTAGTGGGATGTAATAAGGAACATTTAATCTAATGTACTTGGTTCTAGCCAGAAAGTGGATACAGAGCAGAATGGAGACTTGAGTCCTGACATGACAAGGACTGGGGGCTCAGTTACATGGCAGTCTTTATCCCGGGGAGAATTGAGATAACAAAATCTCGAATCTGTCCCATACTGTTCCCACGATTTGTCACGGGGCGATTCTGTATCCGCCATTATTGTTTGGCCCTGGGTAGGGTCCTCCACTGCCTCCAAAGCCTGGCTGGCAGATGCTGAGAGACAGGCGAGGGCCGAGCAGCCCAGACCTCTCTCCCCTTCCCTAGCCAGCCTTTTCTCACTGAGGGACCATTCCCTCAATGACAGAAGCTGTCAAGAGCTGAGCAGGCCAGAGGTCCCCCCTCCCCTAGCCCGTTTTGCCTAGTGCCCCTGCTGCTGCCGCAGCTGGGAACACTTTCTCCATGACTAATGGTCACGGAGAAAGTGCCCCTCGCCACAGCAGCTCATTTCGCCCAGCACCGCCACTGCTGCCATGGCCGGGGATACTTTCTCCGTGACTGACAGTAATGGAAAAAGTGCCCCCGCCACAGCAGCTCGTTCCGCTCGACACTGCCCTAGCCCTCAGGAGCACTTTGCGCCTGGCACCACCTTTGCTGGGGGGGCCAAAGATGCTGCCTCCATAATAATAATAATAATAATAATAAAATGTATTTATACCTTGTAAGTTATGTCCATGACTGTCAGTCACATAGGAAGCGCCCTAGACCTCCTGAGCTCTGGCGGTGCCGGACAGAACAAGCTCCCAAGAGCTAGGGTGCTTCCAAGTGTCAGAAGTGCCCTAGCCCTCGGAAGCTCATCTGCCTGGTGCCGCTGAAGCTTGGCAGGCCTAGGGTGCTTCCTCCAAGACTCAGTCATGGAGGAAGTGTCTTCAGCCTCCCAAGAGAAGGCGGCGCCAGTTGGAAAGAGCTCCCGAGGACTAGGGTACTTCTGACACTCAGAAGCACCCTCGCCCTCGATAGCTCTTTCCACCTGGCGCAGCCTTCGCTCGGGAAGTCGAAGATGCTTCCTCCATGACTAAGCAAAGACAGCACCAGGCAGAATGAGCTCCCGAGGGCTAGGGCGCCAGGCTAAATGGGCTAGGCGAGGGAGGACATCTGGCCTGCTCGGCACTCGCCTACCTCACCACTGACCACCATGACTTCTGTCACCAAGGGAATGGTCCCTCGGTGGAAGAAGCCACCGCAGCCGGCGGTGGGGGGGAGAAAGGGCCAGCTAGGGGAGGGGAGAGAGGTCTGGGCCACTGGGCTTTGGAGCCTACGCAGGGCCATACAAAAATGGTGGATCAAGAATTGCAAGGCTTCCCTTGCAAGCCCGCCCCCTCCAAACTCCAACCAATGAAAATTCATCCCCTTTCCCGGGATGGTTCCTGATTGTTCAGACAACCAATAGCGCAGGTTTTCCCAGACTTTCCAAAAAGTCAGTGGAAATGGGGGGGGGGGGTAGAAAGTCACGAGTTTACTGGGGTTTTTGCTACCCCTCCTTCTGAATAGCTTGTGTCTGCCCCGATGAATGTGTGAACCAATAGGGTTCAACACAGATTTTTCCTGGTTTTATTTTGCCATGTAAACGGCCCCTGGGAGGGAAGGAGGAAGCTATACAGTGACCCCTCTGGAGAGCTTTTGCAAGTTGCAGCAAGAAATCAATCAAACCTTGCATATTGTAACAAGCTGCTGCTCTCCTAACTGAGCTGAAGATTTGTATTACAACCCTCTCCTTGGTGCCTGGAGTTGTAGCTTCCCAAACTGGAGAATTTGCACCCTCCCACATGGAGATTACTCCTGAAAACTGGTGATTCTGGGCCAGGCCTTGAGATCTGTCATTGATGTTAACTCAGTTCAAGTCAACTTTGAATTATGGCAACCCTACAACCTCAGAGGAAGGCAATGGCAAACCCCTTCTGAACAAATCTTGAAGGCACACAACAAATGACTCAGAGACCTGTAAGTCACCCTTTCACTAACAGCCCTGCTCAAGTCTTGCAAAAGCAGGGCTGTTGTTTCTTTAGTCTATCCACCTGTAATGCAGTCTTCCTAATTTTCTGCTGCCTTCTACCTTGCCAACCATTACTGTGTTTTCTAATGACTCATGTCTTTTCCTGATATTTCCAAAGTTTCAAATTATTTCTATTCCTGTCAGATTTCTTGACTGTCCAGCTTTCACAACGATACATAGAGATTGGAAATACAATGGCATGGACAATCCAGACTTTGGTATGCAATGATATATCTTTATACTTGAGGATTTTGTATAGCCCCTTCATAGCTGCCCTTCCAAGTCCTAGTCTTCTGATTTCTTGACTGCAGTCCCATTTTGATTAATGACTGAGCCAAGGTATAGAAACCTTTCACTATCTCAATGTCTTCATTGTCTTGTTGTGTGCCTTCAAGTCATTTCCAATTTATGATGACCATAAGGCAAACCTATCATGTGGTTTTCTTGGCAAGATTTATTCAGAGGGGGTTTGACTTTGCCTTCTTCTAAGGCTAAGGGGGTATGACTCAGCGGGGGTCACCTAGTGGCTTTCCATGACTGAGGATAGAATGCCCCCTCCTTTTTTATCATATTTCTGGGCACCCCATTTGTCATGCCCTGTGAGTCTGGTGAGGGTATAGAATCAGAGGAGGACATGGCAGGGAATGGCCCTATGGAACCTGGCACAGGTTTATCTACACCTGTGCCAGCAGTGAGCCCTGCCAACCTGGAATTTTGGAAGTCTGGTGAGGGTATGGACCAGGGCACTTTCCAAAAACTCTCAGCCACAGAACCAGACTTCTTCCTCTTCCTCTTTTGGCCCACTGACTTTCTTGGTCCCCTGACACCCTCTGGAGATTCAGTCCCCGAAAGTATTGTCTCCCAAGCCTGCTGTGCCAAATCTGGCCAATCCAGGACACGGGCCACCTCTTCCCATGTTTCCCGGGCACTCGGGCAGTCCTGGACAAAAATGTCTGATCGTCTCCTTTTGTGCCACGCCACTCAAAATCTCAGTCTTTTTACATTTCAGACGAGGACAAGTCTGCTCATCCTCTGCAGTCCATGGTCTCTTTCCCCTCAGATTAAGAACATGATGGTAGAGTCTCCACCTCAAGTCCCACAACTTTTTGGGGACCCTTTTGTCCATGAAATACTCAATTGGGTTAGTCTGGTGATTTAGGTACTCTGATAAATCTAGTTTGGCCTGACGCTTTTGCAAACACAGGTTAACATAAATCTCCTCCACTATTTTCCTGTACAAACTTCTCTTGATGCTCTGACCTGCTCTGTCTTCCCCCTTCAAGTCCTCAGCATGAATTCTATATTTCTTTATGTAAAAAACAAAGTCTCTCAAATAATCTGGTGCTTTCAATTTTTCAGGCAAAGAAAACCTAAAACTTAATGAGCCTTCCTCCCACCAAGTATTTCCCCATCTAGTCCCCATCCAGCACTCACAAAACAAAATTATCCAAGCCTTAGGTTGAATCTGACCCTTTTGCAACAGAGAAACTTTCCCAAAATTTTGGGCAGAAAAGATGGCGATGAACTTAGGTCCCAGGGCTGGGAAGTCCAGGCCTCCTTGTTCTACCTGCCCATAAGCCACTGCCCTTGCCAGGGGGAACATGGCCATTCTCCAAAGGAACTTGAAGAGAACCCGATCGGCTTCTTTAATCACTGAATCCAGAGGCGGGAAAACAGCCGCCAAATTGGCTGCCACCGGAAGCAGGTAGGTATTTACAAAAGTGGCTCTCTGGTAAATGGTCAGCTCATGCAGAATAAGAGCATGGTTCTAGTGGTTTGGCACAAGTCCCAGCAGAGAGCCCTGCCAATTCAGATAAGGATGAGGAAGAGGAGACAGACTTACTCCACCATCATTCAGCCAGCAGTGATCCCAAAAGGAAGCTCAAAGAAGATTGCTAAGGCTTTATCAGAAATACCTGTTCGTCAAGGAGCACCTGACAAAGCCTTGGTTATTATATATATGCTTTGGGGAGCTATGGAGGCTTTGTCAGAGATCAGTTGATCTTCCTGGAGAAAGCTTTGTGTCTGATATCTCTTGACTCCGTGTTCCTGTTACCTTGATTCCTGGTGCCTTGACTCATGTTTAGACCTTGGACTGTTCCTGATTATGCTGCTGCCTGAGCCTGTTGACCCACGGACTTGTTTGGACCCACGCTGAATTCTGTAAGCCCCGACTCTTTGGATTGTTTTGCTGGACTAATCTTTGCAAGACTGTGTTTCCATTCCTTTGTGCTAATTACCCGTTGGCTACCTTCCCAGATTCTTGCTGTTTGTATACACTTCGCCAGCAACTAGATGCTTTCTTGGACACCATTATGATCCCAGCAGAAGCAATGATGCCAGCCAAGCTCTTACAGGGAACTGCTTTGCCAGCAAGGTGGTGGCAGTGGCTCCAAAAACAGGATAGGCCAGCAGGGCCAATGCAGTGTTGGCCCAGCTGGCTTGTGTGGATGACACACCATCTCACTGGATTTGGCTCAGTGCATTTGTCATGCCCTGCTCCCAGAATTTAGAAATGGACTCTGACTTAGACTGAAGCAGTGGACATGCCAGTACCTGCTGAACCAGAGCAGGAAGATGTTCCAGAGCCACAGGCCTCAGAAACAGACAATAGTGCAGTACCAGCTCTGGCAGAGGGTCATGCCCCTTCAGATACAGAGGACAACTTACCTATACCTACCTTCACAGCACAGAGACAACAATAGGAGGGCTTGAGGCAGTCTCAGCGTATTTATGGGAAGCTGCTACTCTATACATACACAGTACTGCCCTCCAGGGGTTGTCAGAGATTATCTGACCTACCTGAGTGCCTGTTGTGTTCTTGTCTGTTGTGTTTGACCTGGACTGTGTTTGTTTACTCTGGACTCTGTTTGCCTGACCTGGATTCTGCTGGACTACCCTACTCTGTTTGCCAGACCTAGACCTTGTATATTGGACTTTGCTTGTGGACTTGTGTTTTGCTTGCTAGTAAATTAATTGTCTGACTTCACATTGTCTTGTTTCCTTTGCCTGTAATTAGTTTGACTCTGCTGTGCCTCTGCTATCAGCTGTGTAGTATGTCAGGATACTGAGACATAAAGTAGTTAGATTTATTCTGTGAAGAGCTCTGATGCAGCAAATAGTTTGCACAGATCTGCAGAGCTAGCTGGCAGTTGCAAATGTATCCTTTTTTTTAAGCTCACAGCCCTGGAGCTGGTGCAGAGCTCATGGCATGGGTGTGTGCAAAGAACTCTGCAGAGCTGGGTGTTTTTAATTTGTCCTATGAAGTTGGACAGAGTAGTTCTGTTTTGAATCTTGAAGTCTAAAGATGGTTTTTCTTCTGTGGATGCTGTAATAAATTGTAAATAGTCTTTATTATGTTCTAGTAAAGAACAGGAAGATTTTAGACATAAGCCTCTGTCTTTGCCTTTGTTCTGATGCCTGAAGGAACATTTACTCTGCTCCCATTTATTGCTGCCTGGATCTTTTGAAGAGGTTCCCAATGTGCACTACTACCTGACGTAGTAATCAGCCTTTGGTCAGTTGCCCAGACATTATTTGGACACCATTGTGTGCAGCCACTGTAGACAAGCTCTGTGTAGATCATGAAAAACTACAGATCACTCTTAAAGAAATGGGTGTGCCACAACATTTGATTGTCTTGATACATAAGCTGCACTCAGGACAAGAGGCTACTGTTAGGACAGAATACGGAGAAACGGAATGGTTTCCAATTGGCAAGGGGGTCAGGCAAAGCTGCATGTTATCATCTTACCTGTTTAACTTATATGCTGAAGATATCATATATAAAGCAGGATTAAGACTTGGAAGAAGGAGCTGTGAAAATGGGAGGAAGGAACATCAACAAATTTCAATATGCAGATGACATCATAGTACAAGCAGAAAATCGCAAAGACTTGAACAATCACTGAAGAAAGTCACAGAAGAGAGTGCAAAGGCAGGTTTACAGTTGAACGTGAAGAAAACAAAAATAATGAACACAGAGGATTTATATAACTTTTAAGTAGATGATGAAGACATTGAAATAGTTCAAGATTTTCGATACCTTGGCTCCTCAGTCATTAATCAAAATAGAGTCTTCAGTCAAGAAATCAGAAGAAGACTAAGGGCTCTATATGTGCCCATAAAAAACAGAGCCCCTCATCATAATGACATTTTGCAGCGGCTGTGACCTGTCCTAATGTTCTTTTTTTTTTTTTTTTTTTTTTTGCCCCTATAAGCTTTGCATGCCCACTAGTAAACATGGCGGCTGCGAGTGATTTACTCGCGTTTGCACTTACCTCAATTTGCTGCTGCTGAGCTTATTTTTTTTAATGATGTCCAAGGTGTGATTGAGCAAACCCCAACAACCCATTTTTTTGCCTTAGCTCTTGTCCACTAAGGCAAAAATCCAACATGGTGGCAGCGAGTGCTTGCCTTGCTAGCAAGCCCTGCCCCCCCTGCACTCATCCGGCCAATCAGATTTGCACTTCCTTTCAACTGGGCAAACAAATCAGATCATCTCGCTTGTCCTAATGAGCAGAAATGTGCACCACTTCATTGTTGTTGGATTTGTTTGTTTGTTTGTTTGTTTTAAGACAGGAAAAGCCATGAAGGCTTTTCTGGTGAAGTTTTTGGCCTTTTTTGCCCCCCCCCCCTTCACAGTATGGCAAAATCACATGGAATGCCTTTAGAACAAGTAGGATTCTCCTCACATTCTTTGAGGGTTTTTTCCCCACTGCTCACAACCCCTAGGACTTGAAAGGGCAGCTATGAAGGAAGTAGACAAGATCCTGAAGTGTCAAGATACACCATTGCACACAAAATTCAGGATTGTCCATGCCATCGTATTTCCAATTTCTGTGTATGTTTATGAAAGCTGATAGGAAGAAAATCAACTCATTTGAAATGTGGTGCTGGAGAAAAGTTCTACAGATACTGTGGATTGCTAAAAAGACAAATAAATGGGTTCTAGACCAAATCAAGCCTGAACTCTTCCTAGAAGCCAAGATGACTAAACTGAGACTGTTATACTTCAATTATATCATAAGAAGTCATGATTCGCTAGAAAAAAAGACAATAATGCTTGGTAAGGTAGAAGGTGTAGGAAAGAGGAAGACCACATGCCAGATGGATAGACTCAATCAAGGAAGCCATGTCCCTGAATCTGCAGGACCTGAGCAGACCAAGGGTTCCTGGAGGCCTCTCATTCATAGGGTCACCATAAGTCCAAGTCAAATTGATGGCAGTTAATAACAACAATAGGGTAAAAGTCTTTTTTGTAGGATTCTAGAGATCTAGCAACCATAAATCTAGGTAAATGGGCAGAAATTCAGTAGAACCTGGCTAACCAGGTAATAATGGAAACCCAGAGGCAAGGTTATAAAAGCAAAAGAAAATATTGGGGTGGGATGGGTGGCTTACCAGGCAGCTAAACAGTCTCAGTGGTAGCTACATGTTGAGATTCTCACTAAAGGTCAGAGTCTGCTATTCTGTTGTCTATAATTTCATAACTTCTCTATTGTTATTCATATTCCATCTCCTCTTACTATCTTTTGTAACTGTATTTTAATAACTTGAACCAGAGGGTTGCACTTTTTGAAAAGCAAGATTGAACACACTTGTTAGGAAGTAAACTCCATTGAATACAATAGGACTTAACTCCAAGAAAACATGGGTAGGATTGCATCCTGTTTTTACAGAAAATGCTTGAGTCTCTTTTCCTCTATTTGTGATACATTTTATCACTGTGCAGTACATTTTGTGAAGCAACAAGAAGAGGATAGGTTGGTAGCTCCGAGGAGCTTAGAATTAAAATAAAACACAGGAGATGCAACAGAGAGAGAATAGAAGAGAATGGGAGAAGACAACTGTGGGGAAATGCAGTTTCTTCACCTCTTCTGTTTGCATTCTGCCTTTGCCTAGTATCCCATTATGTACTGTGTGACCATTTTCTTATAGATAGCTCGGTCCATCTGATCCAGAAGGTAGGTATTTTGAATAAGTAGACATGAGGACATAACAACAATCAAGATGGAATACAGAAGAGAAACTGAATGCACATTCTCAACCAAACAGATCAATTTAAGGAAAAGAACAAGAAATCCTTGCTTTTAGATTGCTTGCTCCTATTTTGTTGAAAGACCATTTCCAGACAGAATCCTAAAGGAATAGGAAAATAATTTTAAAATCATATACACGTACATGCACACATGCAATTTCAAGTATAAGTTTTACACTTGAATAATAGGTGAGGAAAACAAAATGGTTTTTAAAAAATTGATGTGTGTGTGGAAGCTCCAAAATGCTTGGTTTCTACATTAATGTGCACACATGGGTACACAGGTATCAAAGGCATTTTAGCACTTTTCAAAACATCCCTTTTTTTCCACTTGCTTTCACAGGAACTGGCAAGGCTGCAGGGTGAATCTTTTTCTCTTGCAAATAACAAGAGTATCCAACCCTAAAGCTTGAACAGAGAACAAATACCCAAACCAAATGGAGAAAAAAAGCTGAATAAGCCATAAAGTCACATACACACAGCAACAGCAATGCCCTCTCTGTTTGCTTCTTAGACCACTCACATGCAAAATTACCCAGTTTATCCACCCTGCTCACTCACTCCAGTTCCTAGAAAACAGAAGACTTTGCTATAGAGTTGAGCTGCTCTAATTTCCCCCACTTTGCAAGCTTCATGAAGGATATGATAGGTGAGAGTGCACTTGCTATGGAAATGGTGAGTACCTTCTACTTTCCAGGTCTCTTCCAAGACACAGAAACCCTGCTCAGGTGACTGGAATGGACAGGATTTATTCCATTCTTGATGTGGCTCAATATAGGCTCTTTGATTGGAGCTAATAAGAGCAAAACCCTGGTTTTTGGACATGAGTCAATCTTGAGAACAAGATGAGCGGACAGGCATGTTGTGTCTGCAACTGTTCTAAGAGGCCACCATGGAATGGATCTATTGTGTTTCAGCAGGGTTTGTGGCTTGTTTTGAGAGGAGTCACATAAGGTTGGGAGGGGAGGAGGGACATGGGTGATGGTTACAACATTTGTTAATTAATATATGTATCAATTGTTTTTCTGCCCACCATGCTCCAAAAGCAATGTACAGTAGGACCCCTGTATCCACTGATTCATTATCCACTGATTCAATTATTAATGGGCCACAAAACAGCACACCTTCCATAGAGTCTTCTTAGAAAATGTGTCCTCTATAGCCATTTTCTAGGTCCTCCAAGGCAACTCTGGTATTTTAAACCAGAAATCCCATTATTTTCAATGGTGTTTGCTATTATCCACGTTTTTTTGTATCCACGGGGCCCACCAGAACCAATTCCCAGTGGATACAGTACAACAAAAGAGACAAAAACTTTTGTAGCAGGGCAGCCTCCTTCCTAAAGGTGTAAATCTTTATAATTTCTTTTCCACGGATAAGAATGAAAAAATGTAACCCTTTTTTAATCCCAACTGTGAGAAAGTGCTTGAAAACTGTACAGTTTTTGAAGACTATTTGCATTTCAAGATGTTATCTGCAAAAAGTTCACCCATGGATTTTTGCACATAATTTTTTTTCTGCAGAAATCTTGTTTTTAGAAGAGAAAACCATGTTTTCTACACAGAAAGTATGTTTTATGTGCAGAAAACAGCAGATCTTTGGTTCAAAAACCCTTTTCAGTCCAGAAATGCCATTTCCTACACACACACACACACCCCATGCATTTTTCATGTAAAAGAAGTTTGTCAAGGCTTCCAAATTGTCAAGGTTTCCAGACATTCGGGAGACCACTGTTTTCAAAATCTGGAATTCAAATATTTGTAACTATTCTTTCCATACCTGCTCCTTCCATTGCTTCTCTGTATGCAACTGATGTTTCCACATTCTGGAGTAGAATAGAGTTTAGTATTAGGTGTTGATATCTAGAGCCCAAAAGTAAGGTGCTTTTTAAGGTTTCCTAATTCTTGTGTGTGTTGTAAAGACAGGGTGTTTTTGTCAAAATGCTCCCCTTTTCATGCAAAGTACCCTTTTCATGCAAAGTACCCTTTCCTCATAGTTTCAGTCCCCAGATTTTTGCCTTGTGTATTCTAAATGTGTGTGTGTTGTTTATTTATTTATTTAGAGTACTGTATTATGCCCCCCTCTTCAGCCACAAAGGCTCTCAGAGCAGCTTACAAATGGTTAATTTAACATTAATCCAGAGTGATCCAGTCACATATCATGCAACCTTATCATCTGTTATGGATTCCCATGTCAGGTATTTATGTATAGATTTTGGCATGTTGTGACTAGCTATGGAACTCCATCTAAGCTTGTATTCTGCTGTGGTGGAAGGCACAGAGGAGTCATTATTGTGTTACTCCCACCCTGCACACATGCACACACACCTTAACTGAATTCATTAGGAGAGAATGTGTTTGCATCAGCTCCACTCTCTCCATCGAGTTACACTGTTGATGCGGTCATGGTTGTGTTTTTTAAAAAAATTTCACTTGATTTTAGCCATTCTACCAACCAAGTGTTCTTCTGGATTGTATTAACCATAGTGCCAAGGTATCTCTTTGTGACAGCAGGGCTATAAGTCACATTTTGCCAGCACAGTGGAGCTTCTGCTATATCATGCAGTCACAGAGCTAGCATATCACGAAGTCTAGCATTGTGTCCTTATCTGCATAAGCTAGCCTACAATTAAGTTGCTATGGTTTTAATGTTATTTTCTCTTCCTCTTCTAGTGTTTAACTATTTTGCATATTGCTTCTGTTGCACCTAGATTACTTCCCCAGCCTGGGTTCTTATCTGCTCTGTAGAGCTCTTACATTTTTTTCTCTGTTTTTTTAACTGTTCAACTATTTTTTAATGTTTTTAACTGCTGCCGTTTATTGCTTTTAATAAAATATGTATCTAATTCTTTCAACCTTTATATCAAACAGGGGTTGTTGGGGTCTTTTTTTAATGTACTTTGTCTTTTTTAAATGAATGTGAGGCACCTTTGTTTCCGTGCCATGAGAAATGCAGGATACAAATATAAATAAACAAATAAAATATTATTACAGCAAGCTTGCTCAGTTCCTTTTACCCAAACACAGGGAACCTGTCACCTTCTAGATGTTGTTGGACTCCAACACCATCACCCCAGACACCATCACCAGTGACCAAGGAGGATGGAAGTTGTAGTCCTAGAACATGTGGGGGTGCACATATCAATTTTCTTTTAGCATTGATATAGCATGCACTTTATATAACATGTCTTCTTTACTTAAAAAAAAAATCTGATCTCCTCCAGTCTCTTCAATATGTTTATATATGTTTAAAACTCTATTGACCAGAACCCACTGGTTCAGCTAAGGGTTAAACCCTTTTCAATACAGATCGACCCCAGTGTCCGTGGGGGATACATTCCAAGACCCCCTGTGAATACCTTCAACCATGGATAATAGCAAATCCTATAATGTGCAATGAGATGAGTGCTGGAAGTTGACCATAGAATCACATTAGAGGACCTAGAAATGCCTAGAGACAACATTTTTTTTCAGACATGAATAAGTGAAACCGCTGATGCTGAATTCATTGATACAGATTGGCCTGTACTGTTACTTCTTGATAAAGCTTATACTGAGATGGTAAAAATGCCGTTTGAAAGCTGTAGTCCTATAAGCAATGTATGAGGGGGAAAGCCTCACTGAATTCAGTGTGGCTTATTTCTGAGTAGACATGCATAGGACTGTTGGGCATTGCCTGCATAAAGATACCATATGGCCTTTGCTTCTTCAGAAAACGTTTTTTCTTAGGATGTTAGACTGTGTTCTTCTTCCCTTTATACCATAGGACTATACTATACTGTATTCCACATAATTTAACTGGGTATTTACTGTACTGTATAAACCTGCAAGCAAATTTAATTTGCTTGGTGGATGTGTGGTATTGGAAACTGGCTGGCAAATATATTTTGACCTTGGTACAGGCATTCCATTACTTTGTTTTTAAATTATTTGACTGCCAGTTGAATTCACAGTACATGGTGATTCAGACATTGTTGGCATTTTTTATTTGCAGCCAGTTTTCTAGTCTAATTTTGATAAATTTTCCTAGCTACCAATTCAATTTGGATGCTTCTTCTGAACAAACAGTCCTCCCAACAAATATATGGAAGGGGAAAAACCCTGTTTTTGTGCTATGCAAAAGATACTAATGTTATCCAAGACAAATGTTCTATAAAACTACCATACTGCATTCCCACCCACCTGAGCCTCCTACTCTACTTTGTCTCAGAGCCAAACAAGATGTTCTCGATGTAGAGAAGATGGCAGGTGGTTTGGGGGGGGGGGCTTCCCTCATTCCTGGTAGCAATAGGTTGGTTTGATGCAAAAAGAGAGAGATGGTACCAGACATTTCAGTGCAGTGACTGACATGTTGACAAATGTCACAAGCTTTCCCTGTGGTCCATTTTCATGCAGGTCAAGCACAGGGCTGACTCAATATGTTTTGCTGGCTAAAATGAAGAATGAGAGCCCTGTTCAGATGTTACTTACTTACATTACTTAATTGTTGCTTTTCTCACATAGAAAATGACAAGTCTTAAAAGCAGAGGTTCCTGTTTGCGTAGGGGATCTTTAGGTGACCAAGGGGCTGTCCACACAGTGAAAATACTACTCACAGAACTCAATCAGAAAATGAGCTGTCAATAGGATATCACATTGTCTCATCATATTGTGAAGGAGGGGGGCAAAAAAGTGGAAAAGCTACACGAGAAAAGCATTTGCAGCTTTTCCTGACTTAAAAAAAAACTTCAGTGATATGTGCATTTTTGCTCATTAAGACAAGCGATTCGACATGAATCACTTCCCCAGGCAGGACACAGTGCAAACCTGATTGGCTGGATGAACACATGGGCAGGGGATGGGTTACAGGGAAGTGCCCGCTGCCACCATGTTGGATTTTCACCTTAGTGAGTGATCACTAAAGCAATAAAATGAAGGTTTATGCTATCTTTTTTTTCCCTTTCTTTCTTTGGGAAAGGTGGAATATCACTTGTACGCACCATAAAAATAGTTTTTTCAAAAAATTTCAGCGGCAGCAGATTTAAAAACACAAGTAATCCATTCATGGCTGCTGTCTCAGTTACAGGCATGTGAAGTTTATGGGGTCTGTAAAACCATTAAGACAGGTTGCAGCTGCTGCAACTTGCCATTACTGTGGAGCAGTCCATTTTTTCCTCTTCATGTAGACAAGTCCCAAGAACCCGGTTATTTTTTAGTCTTCTTGCTCATGGGGAGAGCCTTTGTGTGAACAGGAACTTCTCTTCAGACTAATTGGATGATGGAGGAAAGTGACAAGGGAGACAAGTAATGCCTGAATATAGTTAAAACTGGACATGTTTAGAATTTCTTTCCAATGAGCTAACCAAGGACTTATCTATGTGAGAGGAAAAAATGTGGATTGATGCACACTAATGCCAATTCAAAGCAGCTTTGATTTGTCTTAACTTTTTTTGTAAAACCACAGGCATGCAAAGCTATCTGCTTTTGCTGTCCCAACGAGCATGTCTGTAAATCAAGATGGTGGGCACAAGTGAATTACTTGAGTTTTTATTGTTGCCAGTTGCCAGTGTATTTAAGGTGCGAAAGTGGGATATTCTGCCTAAATAAATAAAAAAAGAAAAGAAAAAGGCTGCTTCTTCACTTCAGCACATGATTGCTAAAGTGAAAATTCAAGATGGTGGTTTCAGGCACTTACGTTGTTAGCAAGCTTCGCCCCTGCCCATGTCTGACTAATCAGCTTTCTGCTTCCGCTCTTATGGGGAATGTGAATGAATGTGAATCAGTTGTCCCAATGTGTGGGAATGCACATTCCCCACATTGCTTTTTAAAAACTCCAGGAAAAGCCATGAAGGCTTTTCCTTCGGAGTTTTTGGTGGCTTTGGCCCCGCTCCTTCTGAATACTGTGGATTGATGCAGGATGGCATTTGGACAAATCGTATTCTCCTTGAATTTGGACAAATCGTATTCTCCTTGAATTCTATGAGGAGTACTTTTGCCGTACAGACAACCCCTTACATGCTGCTATTACCACTATTGCCTTTCAGGAATAATTGAAAATGTTGTGTGCACTGTTTGTTGTTTGTTTTAACAAAATCCAAGTGATTAAAGATGTGAATCCACTGCAAAGCTCCTTTGAATTTACAGTTGGTCTTTCATATCCACAGATTCTGCATCCATGGGTTCCAGCTTCCACACTTGAAAATATTTCTGCCCCCACCAAAACAAACAAACAAAAAAAAAAAGAAGAAGAAAAACTCCAACCTTTATTTTGCCATTTTATATAAGGGCCACCATTTTACTGTGCCATTGTATATAATGGGACTTCAGCATCCTCAAATTTTGGAATCCACGTGTGTGTGTGTCATGGAAACAAACCCCAGCTGATATCAAGGGCCTACTGTACAGTGCTGATGTATTCAGTATGAACTAGACATCAGCTTAATTGTAGAACTGCAGTGTTAAGACTGAGCGGTGAATTGCTTAAGCCAACATGAGATAAACACATCATATGGTATCTGATTTGACATAGGACAAAGTTCACTATTGGGTGTAACTCAGTAAATTACAGCAATATCCTGCAGTTCAAAACATCCATGCTGTCCAAATGGAAAAGGCCCATCTATATATATAATTTTCTTGGGTATGTTGCCATTTCCAGTGTGCTGATTGGCTGCTTAGGGAACTGACCAGCCAATCACAGGTCTGTTGGGCAGCCAATCAGCACACTGGGGGCGGGACCATGTAGATCTCAAACATGGCCGCTGGAGAGGGACAGCGAGTAACATGGGCGTGGATGTGGTGTGTGTGCCTGTGTGTTCTGAAATGCAGGGGGTGGGGTGGGGGTGCAGAACGAATGGGGGGCAGAATGAATGGTGGTGGGGAGAATGTGTGGGGGGAGGGGCAGAATAAGTGGTGGGGGAAGAACAAGTGGAGGGGCAAAAAGAGTGGTGGGGGGGCAGAATGAGTGGTGGGAGGGGCAAAACAAGTGGTGGGAGGGGCAGAATGAGTGGGGGGAGAATGAGTGGTGGGAGGGGCAGAATGAGTGGTGGGAGGGGGAAAACAAGTGGTGGGAGGGGCAGAATGAGTGGGGGCAAAACAAGTGGTGGGAGGGGCAGAATGAGTGGGCGGAGAACGAGTGGTGAGAGGGGCAGAACGAGTGGTGGGGGCAGAACGAGTGGGGGGAAGGGCAGAGCGAGTGGGGGGGGCAGAACGAGTGGGGGGGCAGAACGAGTGGGGCAGGGATAGAACGAGTGGGGGGAGGGGCAGAACGAGCGGTAGGGAGAGGCAGGGGACAGAATGAACGGTGGGTGGGCGAGTTAAACCCACCAGCCTACCTGAAAGGGTTGTCATGAGGTCTCCTGGGCATTTGGGGAGAGTTTTTTAATGGTGTATGGTATGCCAGGTCCAGCTAGTTACTCTTACTGGTTAAACTGTCTGTCCACTTCCCACTGATGATGCTCAATGGGTATTTCTTCTTTTGTCTTGTCATTTCAATGAAGGTACAGCTTGTCATACTGTAGGAGAGCAAAGTGGGATCTCATATCCTTCAACTGTCCCAGTTTGGCAGAGATCATCCTGATTGTCTCTACTGTCTCACTTTTTTCCCCCCAATATTTTTTATTAGTTACAATTATTAATTCCAATTCTTATATTTACACTATCTAATCAATAACAACTGACTATCATCCATCTCATAAATACAAACATGTATGTATAAATATACATACGCACACATATAAATCTCGTTATCTTGCATTGAATGATTACACATATATTTTATGAAATTTCTAAATACCTCTTATTAAGTTGTAACTCTATTTAATTTTATAAAACATACATCAAAATTTCATAATCACATTGTTGGTTGAGTCTTTATTTGGTTTAACCTTCCTGTCTCTTCTTTTCTGTCAGATGGGTCTTCATCTTTCTAATTTCTTTCTATTTCTGCTTAATTCTTTCTGTCTATGTTTTCTGCTGCTCCAGAGACTGGAACACGGAGCAATGGGTGCAAGCTCCAGGAACAGAGATTCCACCTCAACATTAGGAGGAACTTTTTGACAGTAAGAGCTGTTCGGCAGTGGAACGCACTCCCTCGGAGTGTGGTGGGGTCTCCTTCCTTGGAGGTCTTTAAACAGAGGCTGGATGGCCATCTGTCGGGGATGCTTTGATCGTGATTTCCTGCATGGCAGGGGGTTGGACTGGATGGCCCTCATGGTTTCTTCCAACTCTGCAATTCTATGATTCTATGATTCTATGTTTCTTTCATTCTTAGATTACCTTTTCTCACATATTTCTTATAATCTCATATCTTATTCATCTTTATAGCTTTTGTGGCATTATTGAAACTATACTCATTCTTCTAATTTCCCTCTTATTCTCCAGACTTTTGTAAATATTTCCCACTCTTTCTCCCTTTTTCTCATCGAGTTTCCCCTCAGGAGTGTTGTCAATTTATCTGCTTCCCACATTTCAAACATCTTAATAATCCATGTTTCTACTGTTGGAATCTCTTTCTCTTTCCACATTTGGGCATATAACATTCTAGCACATGTGATCATATATAATAGGAGTCTCCATTTCTTTTCCATTTCAGGGTCCCTTATTCTATCTATCTTATTTAGTAGATATATTTCAGGGCTTGATTTATACTTAATATTCAAAATTTCTTTAATTTTGGAGTGTATTTTCTTCCAAAATGTTTTTGCTAGTGCACAATTCCATCACATATGTAACAAGTTCCCTTTTTCTTTCCCACACTTCCAGCATACTATATTCCCTGTTTTATACATCATATTCAATTTAACAGGTGTTAAGTACCACCTATAAAACATTTTAACAAAATTCTCTTTTAGATTCTGTGCCAAGGTGAATTTCAAGGTATTTTTCCAAGCTTTTTCCCATCTGTCAATTTCTATTACAGCACCTAAGTCCTGGGCCCATTTAACCATGTTTTCTTTTACATACTCCGATTCTAATTCTCTATCTGTTAATAGCTTATAATACTTTGCTATATGATGTTTCGGGTTGCCAAAAAGTATTTTGTCTAGATCATTCTTTTCCATTTGGAATCCCACCAGTTTTCGATCTATCTTATATTTTTCGTAGATTTGTTGATATGTGAACCAATTAAATATCCCTTCCTTTTCGAGTTGATCCCTTGTTCTAGCATTTGCTGTTTTTGCTTCCGGGTCTATTTCCAACAACATTTGATAAGTCAACCATCTTTGTTTCTCTGATCTAAATTTTCTTTAAAAAGCCTCTTGAGTTGAGATCCAAAGAGGTGTTTCCCTAGAAAACATTTTCTTTATTGCTAACCATGATTTTAATAATGCTTTTCTGATATAATGATTGTCAAATTCTTTGTTCTCTTTCTTTTTATTATACCATAAGAAGGCATGCCACCCAAAAACTAAATTGTGGCCTTCCAATGCAAGTAATTTTTCATCGCTCAAATTTATCCAGTCTTCTATCCATATTAGTGAACATGCTTTATAATAACGTAATAAATCTGGGAATGCACACCCACCTCTCTCTTTGTTATCCGTTAGCAATTTTAGTTTTATTCTAGGTCTCTTTCCCTCCCAATTTTTTTTTTAAATTTTGAATTCCATTTTTAAAAGCAATTGGTATTTGTAATTATTGGAAGATTTTGAAATAGGAACATAAACTTTGGTAAAATTATCATTTTTATGGAAGCAATTCTCCCCATGAAAGACAAGTGTAATCTAGACCAGTTGCATAAATCCCTTGATATTTCTTTCCATATTTTGTTATAATTATTTTCAAATAAATCTGCATTTCTTTTGGAAATCCATATTCCCAGGTATTTAAATTTGTTCACAACTTTGTAACCTGTCATTTCCTCTATTTTCCCATCTTCCTTCTTCGTTGTGTTTTTTGTCAGTACTACTGTTTTATCACTGTTTATCTTAAATCCTGAGACCTTTGCAAATTTATCTAAAGTATTGTTAAATTCTTCTAGGTGCTCCACTGGATTCTCAAGAAAGATAATCAGGTCATCCGCAAAAGCTTTGATTTTATACTCATACTCTTTGATCTTGACCCCTCTGATCTTTGTGTTATCCCTTATACTATTATTTAGAACTTCTATAACAGCGATGACAAGTAGAGGAGACAGAGGGCATCCCTGCCGTGTTCCTTTCCTTATATTCATTTTCTCTGTTTTATCTCCATTTATTAATATTTGCGCTTTTTGATCTTGATATATAGTGTTTATCCATGCACTAAACTTCTCTCCTACATTCATTTCTCTTAACACTGCTTTCATGAAGGGCCATTTAACGTTATCGAAGGCTTTCTCTGCATCCAGGGAAATCATAGCCAATTTTTTTTCATTGTGGCTTTCATAGTATTCTATTACGTCTACCACCGTCCTCACATTATTTTTAATGTAACGTTTCAGCAAAAAGCCGTTTTGATCTTCATGGATGATGTTATTTAATATATTTTTGAATCTTTGTGCCAGGATATCTATGAAGATTTTATAATCCAAGTTCAAAAGCGAAATTGGTCTATAATTCCTAGGTTCTTTCTTATCTTTGCCTTCTTTAGGAATCATTGTGATGAAAGCGTCATTCCATGAGTCCGGGATGCCGTTGATCTTAATTTGATTCATTGTTTTTTATAGTAGTATAAGCAGTTCTTCCTCCATTTTTTAATAATATAACGCTGTAAAACTGTCAGGTCCTGGTGCTTTATCATGTTTCTGTCTTTTGATTGCCTCCACAATTTCCATCACTGTGATATCTCTGTTTACCAGTTCTTTCTGGGATTCCAACAATCTTGGTATTTTCTGTTCTTCCAAATATCGATTTATTTTCTCTTCTAATATTGATACCTGAATCGGTTCTTTATATAGTTCTGCATAGAAGTCGTAGAATCCTTTCTTAATTAGTTCATGCTCCGTTGTTATTTTACCATCATGCTTCAATTCTGTAATTATTTTTGCTTCCCTTTTCCTTTTCAGTCTTGAAGAAAGCCACTTCCCCGGCTTATTCGCCATTTCAAAATGTTTCTGTTTTACTTCTCTCATTTTTTGTTCCATTTCTGTAATCAAATATGATTGTGCTTGTTTTTTCAAGATTGTAAGCTCTAATTTATTTTCTTTATTCCCTGGATCTTCTCTTAACTTTTCTTCTTTTAATTTTATTTCTTCTAATATCCGATTTAATTTCTCTGTCTCCTTTCTTTTTTCAGTTGCTTTCTTGATAAAATAGCCCCTCATAACAGCTTTACTTGCATCCCATATGATTTTCATGTTTATTTCTTTAGAAGTATTTTCCTCAAAATATAATCTTACTGTTTCTATTGCTTGTCTAATGCTTTCTTCCTCATTTAGAAGATTATTCCTTAGTCGCCAAGAAAATTCTTTTCTTTTTAGTCGCAGCGTTACCATAATTGGGTTATGGTCGGATATCCATTTGGGAATAATTTCCATTTTTTAAATTGTACATGCCAAGTTTTTTGTCACTAAAAACATATCTATTCTGGATTCTGAGTTGTGTACATCTGAATGAAAAGTATAACCACCCATCCCTCCATATTTCCATCTCCACACATCTAGTAATGAAAGTTCTTACATCATTCCAAAAAAAACACTCGGGAGTTTCCCTTGGTTCTTCGTTCTACGCTTTTTCGTTAATCTATCTTTTAAGGGGTCTATCACCCCGTTCCAGTCCCCCATTAACAAGATTCTATCTTGTTCTACATTATTCAGTTCTTCTGATAGTTTTTTAAAGAATTTTTCTTGGGCTTGATTGGGTGTATATACTCCTACTACCAATACCTTCAAATCCTATAATCTAACTTGCACCCCCACATACGATCCCTCCTTGTCTTTGAATATCTCTTTTGCTTGATACTTTCTGTTAACATATAAGGCCACTCCCCTTTTTTTCCTCTGGTTTGCTGAAATAAAATTTTGGCCCATTTTGGGATTTCTTAAAATTTTACTATCCCTCTCTCTGATCTTTGCCTCTTGAAGACATATTAAGTCAGCTCTTGTTTTCTCTAGATAGTGAAAGATTTGATTTCTTTTAAATTTTGAGTTTAAGCCTTTAATGTTCCACGATATTGCTTTTGTTTCCATTATCTTTTTTTATTGTTATTATTATTATTATTTCCCCCTTATTAATCTTTATTATATTATTTTTCTCCTCGTTTACTTAGATTTCCTTTTCTGCTTCTTCTAATTCTACTTCTTCTATATCTTCCTCTGTTAGTTCCTGCTCTTCTTGATTATCAAAGTTTCCCTCTTCTTCTTCCTCCTCTCCCTCTTCCTCCTCAGTATCTTGTATTAATTTTTCTTCTTTTTGTCGTTTCTGTCTTTCCTTTCCTTTTTGTTCTTTTAGATCCATTAAACCTATCTCCTCTTCTTCTTTATTCACATTTTCCCCTTTTTCTATTCTTCTTCCTTCCTTCATTAGTCTTTTACTGAATTCTTTAGCTTTCTGTACCGAGTTTATTCTTATTCTTTTACATTGATATATAAACGATATTCTCTCCAATCTTTCCCATCTATAATTTATCTTGTTTTCTATTAGCAACTTGGTCAAAAATCGGTATTCTTGTCTCTTTTTCAATACTTGAGGATGTACATCTTTAAAGATCTTTATCTCATCACCTTCTATTATTAATTTTTCTTCATAGCTTTTTTGTATAATTTGATCTCTTATTTTCGCCCTGGTAAACGAGACCAGTATATCTCTCGGAATATTCTTCTCCCTTGCCACAATTGAGCTTATTCTAAACACTTTATCCACTTGTAACTCTAATCTTTCTTCCTCTGTGTCTATAAATCTAGCTATCATTGGAATCACTCTATCAATTAAATTTTCTCTTTCCCTTTCTGCTAAACCTCTCAGCTTTAAACACCACTCCCTGTACCTCAAATCGTTAATCAGTGTTTCTCTTTTTTCTTGCTCTTTCTCCTGGGTAATATGGTTTGTCTTTTCTTCCAAATTTTGTGTTTTCTCCTGTAAATTATCTACCGTCTTTTTAATTTGATCCATATCTTCTGTTAATTTTTCTAATTTCTTACCAAAATTATTTAATTCTTTTTTGAGGTCCGCTTTCATTTCTGCCCTTATCTCTTTCATTTCCTCTCTAATCTCCAATCTCATTTTTTTCATCTCATTTCTCATTTCCGCCAATATAATACTCATATCCATTGTTTTAGTCATTCCTTCTGTCGAGGGTCTACGCTGAAGTATAAGCTGTGTTTGTGCCCGAGTGGCTTTCCTTGTACCTGTAGCCATACTCTCTTTTTTCTCTTTTTGTTTAATTGTTTAACTATTCAATTTGATTACCCGCTTATATTTATAATTGCAAAATCCAATGTTTTCAATATATACAATTTTGATACAGATATATCACCTATCCTGTACCAGATGGTTATATAGGATTGACCCTTATCCCACTATTCTAATTTCCCCCAATTCATACTTGACCCCTTTGATACCTCTGCTTTAAAAATATTTTCCCCGACTAGGTCCTTCCCTTTCTTACATTAACCCCCAGTAACTTCCAATCTTAAATTTCTTGTTCCCACTTAATCACCCAGTAGCTTCAACCCTCTCTTTTCCCTTACAGCCTTGGTGTTCTTTGCCTTTTCTCCTACCTGCTTTACTCCACTCCACCACCACCCTTCTTCACACCGCCGCAGCCCTGTTTCCTTATGCTTCCCCTCTTTCTCCTGGGCTGGTTTCATCCGCTCCTTCTATCTCAATCTTACTCCTGCCCCTTTCACTCTGCTTTTCTCAATTCTGTTTTCTCTTATCTTTTCTCCTTTTCTACTTTAGTCAGTTCCACCTGCACCCATCTCGGCACCACTGCGGCCCTCTCAGCCTCACTTTTCTTTCCCTGGCTGACTTCCCCAGCTGCCCCCTTTTCCTTCAGCTTCTCCCCCCCTTTTTTTCCTACCCCCACACGTCTCCTCTGAGCTTCAGTCCACTTTCTTTATTTCCATCGCTCTCTTCCAGTACTGGCTTCACCAGGATGTCTCCAGGGCGTCTCCGCAAAGCTGCAATCCACCTTATCGCCTTCCTGCTTTCTTCCGCCTTTCTCTCCCAGTGCTGGCTTTCCTGTTTCTGTCTCTACTGCGTTCCTCGCCCTTTTTCTCCTATCTCTTTCGCGACTCCACGGAGTGACAATCCCACTTTTCTGCTCAGCCTTTCTCTCACGGCGTTAGTCCCCCCCCCCAGTCGTTCTGTATTTTTTCAACTCGTAGCCGTCTTTCACCTGCCGCTTTCACCTGCCGCAATCCTGCTTTCTTTGTTTCACTGTCTCTTTGCTGGGCTGGTTTCCTCGTATCTTTCCCGCTTCTCTCGTACTGTAACAATCGCCTACACCTTTGGCCACTTACTCCTGCTTCATCCTCTGTTTCTACGCTCGTGCCGTATCTCCTTCTCCTTCCACTCCATTACTCTGTCACCATGTTTTCCGTGTTCTCCTCGTCTCCTTTTAGTCCTATTAATTCTTTCCCCCTCCTTTTCTCCTCCGTCGTCTTCTACCCTTATAATCTCTCTTCGACCATTCTTCTTTCTCCTTTCTCCTATCTTCCCCAGACCCTTTCCTTCAGCTTTCCGATTTCAAATTCTCTCTTCTACTTTTCTCCTTCTTACTCTTTCTTGCTCTCTACTCCCGTACTCCTGCTTTCTTCACTCCACACTCCGCACTCCTCACTCCTCACTCCTCTCCATTCCCTCAGTTTTTGGAGTTACCTCCTCTTGTACCTTCCCGTAGTTTTAATTCTTGTTCTGAAAGTTGTATCCAGTCGAACACTTCCGTACCCACTGCAGACTGTCCTGTTGTTGGTATTTTGTAAATTTTTAAAAAAGCGCTGGCGCTGTTAGCTCTGCCCTTTAGGCAGTTTGTTTGCTACCTCTCTGTGGCTCTGCGGTCCTTCCCCCTTTCCGAACTTCTCCAGAACGGGGTTTAGAGGACCCCTAGCGAGCCCCAGCATTCCCCCTTACCGGGGAGAACTTCGCAGCGATTTTCCACCCCCTTTCCGATGTTACTTTTTTGAGGAAAGTGCTGAGAACGCGGTAGCAAATGGATTGCTGAGTGAGAGCCTTCGCCTTCAGCAACCTCTCACAACGCCGTCACGCCAGAAGTCCTCTACTGTCTCACTTTTTAAGTTGCTTTTAAAATGTCCCAGTCTTTCTCTCCTTCTCCCTACTTTTCCCCTTTGTCTTTCCCTTATTTCAACTGCTGCAAACAGTTCAAAGTGCAAAAGTATATCTCACTCAATTTACCTAGCTGGGGGAAGACGAGAGGAGGAGGTGGAAGCTTGCCCTTCCCAGTAGACCCCAGCAAAAGCAAGCTGCTGCAGCCTCTCCTAGCTTGTGTGTTCTTCCTTATTAACATTTTCTTTCTTGATCACACTATGATGTTACTTGGCCATATGTGTCCTATGAAACATTGGAGGATATGGGATCTCCCTCCTCCTACAAGAGAAACAGCACTTTTCCCTGCTATACAGGGCTGAGACTGACCACATGTGTTGAGACAGTGGTTTTCACTACTGTACTTAACAGTTCTGGGGTGGGTTTTTTAAAGGTACATCTTGCTAATCACAGAATGTTGGGTGCTAATTCCCTTCCTGTTTTGACTCTCCACCACCACCCCTCGCCCCCAGGCTATGGAAATGTACTGGGTGCCCTTGGGCAGGTCATATTCTCTCAACCTCAGAGGAAGACAAAGGAAAAACCCTCTCTGAACAATCTTGTCAAGAAAACCCTGTGAAAAGTTCACTTTATGGTGTTGCTCTGCAGCTGGGAAGGAGGCCGCCAGCATGTGATGAAGGCCCCCTGCATGTGACCAGCCTTGATCGCAGTCTTGATCACAACCTTGGCTTCAGAGAGTTTGGTGTGTGACAGTGGGGGAGGTGCCCACTGATGCCAGTGTCTGCATGTGGACTTCTGCCCATTTCATCATGTAACAGGGGTGGGGATCCAGGCCAGCTCAGTGGCACACAAGGTGGCATATTCTCGCAGGAGTAAACAAGGCCTTTGTCTCCCTCTGTAGAGGTTATGTTACTAGCACATCCAGAAATGACCTAAATGTGCAGCTCTCTTAATATCACTGGTTGTTTCTTTTTCAAAGACAGGTTGAAAATTCTAACAGCCTTTGGACAGGGAAGCAACAAGAAGAAATGTGAAGAAGCAGCAAAAATGGTATGCCACAAATCACCAGTCTGAATGAGTCCCAAATAGTTTTTTTTAAAAACTTCCCCCCCCCCCCACAGAATGCCTTCTTCCACCAGAGCAAAGTTCAGTTGCAAAGGATTCTGGGGAAAGTTATGGACTGAGCACCTGTTTGATTCAACGAGAGTACAGGCTAGGCATCACCAAAGCATCCTGAATCTTGTGTGAACTAAATGGCAAAAGAATACCTATGGAGATTCAGATAAGAACTTCAAAGGCATGCAAAAGCCTGTCTCAGAGGAGAGATGAGTTTAACAATCCCCTGAAGCCCTCCCTAGCTCAGATTAAAACCTGAGCTAAAGAAACATTCACTCTTCATCTTCTTGAAAGGCCTCATCCCATACCTAAACCGTAGTGGTGGCCTGTCTCATAGCTGCTCTGTCTCTTTCCCTCTTTTTCCTGTTGCCCTGGAGGAGAGACAGACTGGTTCTTGGGTTTTGTTGTCTTCTCAAACCTTCCTGCAGTAGCATTGTTCTCCCTCTCAGGGAGAAGGGATGAGACAGACCTCATTCCTCTTTTAGTTTGGACCACTGCTGGCCAAGTCAGCGAAGAGAAGGGTGTTTGAGGAGGTAGAGGACTCATAGAAGGTGATTCTCCTTGCCCCAGTTAGCTTGGAAAATAATTTGGCACGCACGCACACGCACACACCCAGCCCTTGCAAGCAACCTAGTTAATTTCGGAATTTGACTGAGGTTAGCAAGGCAGCGCTTGCCTGTCTCTGGTGTGGACCACAAGGCTGTCCTAGATGTATGCACCCAACACTCCTCCTTGGCTAGACACTAGTACAGTAATTCAATAAATTGCTGGTGATTTATTTCCTGCATAGTGATTGATTTCCATTTGCTGAGTGGCTCTTTTGTTATTTATATGCTGCTGCTTGGTTAATTTGTTTTCATTGTTGAGCTTTTGATTGATCTGTCTTTATTTTATAAACTGGTCTTGGTTTCAGTTTTGTAAGCCATCTTGTGTATATCCTTTTGAACATAGAGAGATGGGATAATTTTTAGATATATAAATAATAAATACTGGTCCTCTCACCAGTCAATTTCTAGCCCCAGAATTCTCCAGAGTGCATTTGCAAAAATGATTCTCATTTTGCATTTAATCCCTTAAAGCTTTATTCTGTGATAAAACTGTAACAGTATTTTTTTAATTAGTACTACATTTGGCCTCCACTCCTGCAGATTTTAAAAGGTGGGTTGTGGTTTAATATTTGAAAATGATGTAATTGATTTGATATTTTTATGACTCTGTGACTGTTTGGTTTTCTGTGTCTTGATGGCTTTTATCATAGAGGCAGTATAGAACTAATAAATAAAAGTTTTAAAATAGAATAAAAATACTGTTTAAATATCTTGGTATATTTTCCCATGATTAAAACCTAGCATTGGTACTGGTAAATCAGCTGTTATTCTGCTGACTGCACCAACAGGTCAGAGAGGAGAGTGAAAGGCATGCAACTGTGCTGTGGTTGCTAAGACTGGTGTATTTTATTATGCAGGAAATCCTTTGTTGGGGTGGTGATGGTGATGACAATATAGTAATGGTCTGAGTAACTTGTTTTTCAGTGAGTGAAAGCAATCTGTTTTGTAGTATGTCTGTTGCAACATCTTAAATCTAGCTTTGAATATAGTTAGCTTTGGACATGATTTGGGCCTTGGGTCTGAAGCAGGCTCTCACTTGAGAAATCTGTATCCCTATAGGTTAACATGGGGAAATTAACATATGGCTGTAACTAGTTAATGGTTTTATAGAACTGGACAAAACTTCCAGGCATGGGAGCCCTTTATGAGTGTGTGAAAGTTGCCAAAGATCACACAAGAGGGCATTCTGTGCTAGGCACCTCTGCACTTTGAGTGTTATTTTTGAAAATAGCATGTTGGTTAGCAACTGTAGGATTTATTGCTCTTCTTCCTTCCCCATCCCTTTCCCTTATATGTCATGGTGGATGGCAAACAGAGTAGATGATTGTTGCATGTCCAGGGGCAAGTTCTGCTCCCCCATGAAATAACATACCAACACACAGGATATATGAAAGTGGAAGGAGTAGGCCACAATTTTATTGGTTATGTCTGTAGATAAGGTTGGTGCACACATAGGTCCGGATCCAAGGCATCGTACAACCTGCCCGATCCACTGGCCTGCTGCTGGAACCTTCAGGATGACAGGAAAGGATCCACCTGGGCAGGTGCCCCATTGTGGTCCCCTTACCACCAGGGGGTGCAGGAACGGTGTCTCCCCTCGAGCTGGGCAAGACTGGATCTGACCTACACACCCCGAGTCACATAAGGGCACTCCCATATATTACCAATGCCCAGAAGACATTGGAAATCAATATCCTGGATCCAGGACCCATGCCAACGCCCCCTTCAAATTGTGACAACAACATAGATGGCAACATGCCCCACAATGCTACATGCATTACTAGAATTCAAGATTAAACTGAGAGTGGGTGGGATGACACTCCAAAAAGCACTACTGAGCATGCAAGCAGGGGGAACATATAACCCAGCCCCATACCTGACCAGAGTGAAAACTGCAGGCAGCTCATTCTGGACCCTCCTACCAGCCAATGAATTCAAACCCAGGCTCAAATTAATTGGCTGGTAGTTGCCACCTCCCCCCAGGGCCATACCAAGCCATGCGGGACCCTGGGAAGAGAAAGCCAAGAACACCATGCCAGGGAACACCAGGTGTTCCACTCCCACTCTGGACCACAATGACGACACCTGGTAAGTCAGACAGCCCATTTTTCTCACTGGTTGCTTTTCTTCTGTTGCCCTTCCTTTTGACTGCTTTTCACTGAACAAGGTTGGTTGGTTTGCCAATCAAACAGAGAAAAGCAGTGAAGAGAAAGACTGCGCGGAAGATTCAACGCTCCCATCAAAATGCTACATAGCCACTGCCTTGCAAATATGACTTTGAGCATGAGAGTGGTTCTGCCTTTATTTTTAACAAAACATTTACATTACAAGCAACATACATATTTCCAATGATGCTATATATTATCAACCAGTGGAATACTATGCATATTCATTTAATATTAATCCAATGAGTGCAATATGACTTACATCCAGGTAAATGTGGATATGATTGCAGTCTTACATGCATTTATCTAATGATGACTTACACCCACTTAAGTGGATTTCATGCAACTGTGTTTGGTTTGCCTGTAGCCAAAAGAGGAATTTAAATTAGATACAAAATATACTAAATAACTCTCATAACTTCCAGAGTATATGAGTACTCCATAAAATTTAATTTTAAAAGTTCTCTTCAATTTTTATCCTGTTTTGTAAGTGAAAAAGTGGCAAATCCTGGTGTATACTTCATTTACTTCTAATGTTGTTATCAAGAAAGAAATAGCTAAAAGTGTTAGCATGCCTTACTGCTCCCTCCCTATAATATCTCATAATTGGAAATATTGGAAATTTTGAAGGGGTCAGGTAGACTGGGGTGATCCAAAAGGAGGTCAGGTGGAGATTACAAGGACCTGGGAAGGTATCTTAGAAATATTTTAGAATCATAGAGTTGAAAGAGACCACAAGGCCCATCTAGTCCAACACCCCTACCCTGGAGGAGTACACAATCAAAGCATTCCTGACAGATGACCATCCGGCCAATGTTTAAAAACCTCCAAAGAAGGAGACTCCACCACACTCCAAAGTAGCGCATTCCAATTTAGCAAAAAAAAGCCCAAACTAGGATTGAGCAGAAGCCCTGGGTAAACAAAACCATTAAGGAGGTATCTGCTAATCCCTTCTTGGGCACCTCAGTGGTGAGTCACACAACCTAAACAATCAAGTGATCTCTACAACTCAAATCCCAAGGAAATAGCCCCTCAGAACCCCCTCCTGTCCTGCAATGCGAGGTTGTCATAAACCAATCAATTCCAATTTCCCAGGCATAAAGAGCAATCAGCTAAGTTTCGGTTTCCTTTGTTTACCTGGTGGGAAACCCATCTGGGCTTTCTCCTAGCCGAAGTATCCCTCTCAAGATTGTTAAAAGAACATTCTCTTTAAAACTTTACAAAGATTGATACAAAGTAATAGATTTCATGAAGAGAAATTATGGAGAAAATATGGTGATAAATTTGGTGGAAAAATCAGAATATTGCGACAAAACTAGAGAAAGTAAAAGAAGGGGATTTCAATAAATAAATTAGGAGAGGTAGCTAATACCCCAGAGGACAGGATCAGAATCCAAAATGACCTTAATAGATTAGAAAGCTGGGCCAAAACTAACAGAATGAATTTCAACAGGGAGAAATGTAGGATACTACACTTGGGCAGTAAAAATGAAACGCTCAGAGATAGGATGGGTGACACCTGGCTTGATGGGAGTACATGCGAAAGGGATCTAGGAGTCTTAGTGGACCACAAACTGAACGTGAGTCAGCAGTGTGATACAGCAGTTTAAAAAGCCAATGTGGTTCTAGGCTGCATTAATAGGAGTATAGTGTCTCGATCAAGGGAAGCAATGGTGCCACTCTATTCTGCTTTGGTCAGAGCTCACCTGGAATACTGTGTCCAGTTCTGGGCACCACAATTCAGGAAAGATATTGAGAAGCTGGAGCATGTCCAGAGGAGGGTGACCAGGATGGTGGGAGGTCTGAAAGCCATGACCTATGAGGAACGGCTGGGTATGTTTAGCCAGGGGAAGAGAAGGTTAAGAGGGGACATGATAGCCATGTTTAAATATTTGAAGGGATGTCATACTGAGGATGGAGCAAGCTTCTTTTCTGCTGCTCCAGAGACTAGGACATAGAGCAATGGGTTCAAACTACAGGAAACGATTCCACCTAAACATTAGGAAGACCTTCCTGACAGTAAGAGCTGTTTGAAAGTGGAATAATTGCCTCGTAGTGTGAAAGTGGAATAACTGCCTCGTAGTGTGGTGGCGTGTCTTTCTTTGGAGGTTATTAAACAGAGGCTAGATGGCCATCTGTGGTGAATGATTTGATTGTGTGTTCCTGCATGGCAGGGGGTTGGACTGGATGGCCCTTGAGGTCTCTTCCAACTCTATGATTCTATGATTCAATGAGATACAATGAGACCTAGTAACTGGGTGGAGGGAGGTTAGAAATGGAAATTTATAATGTAGATGGTTACGAATATGGAATAAATATGGTAATAAGGTAGTAAAAATAGAAAAGCTATTTTGAAATAACTAAAATTTAATATGAAAAACAAATTGAAATGAGGAAACAATGTTTAAGAAGGTATAATGATTGTTATGGTCTGTAAATGATATTTGATACATGCTACCTATTTGTAAATATGTGGAATGTTTTTATTTACTAAACTATACATAAATAAACAAAATGAAATCAAAGTACCCCTCTCAGGATACGAAGCAGGGTATAAATATTAGCTCCCCAACAATAGAAAGATATGCCACTGTGGACAAGACCAACCACTCTCTTTCTCAGCTTGCCCCAGATCAGAACTTCCAGTGCCACCCTCAGATTTCTGTCGCAGTACTTCAAAACTCCGCTCTTCAAGACTGGTAACTTTCACCCTATTTCCCTAAACTATCCCTCTATCCAGCCTTTCTGCCTTACTCTTTGATAGCCTTGTGTGGTTCTCAGGAATGTGTGTTGCGGGTGGGAATGCTTTTTGTGTTATTTCCAATAAATACTTTATTTCACTTTAAACTAGGGCTCTCTGCAGTTAGTACTGGTATATATAGGTGAAAAGATCCCCACAGTTACCCTTCTCTCGCATATTGTTTGAACTAATAATTCCCCAATCTAGATTTTTGGCATCATGGGTGGGACTCAAAGCACCCTCCCACCTCTTAGGGTAACAAAAGGGTGATAGAGAGATCACAAGTTTTTATAAGGCTGATAGTTTAAGACTCTACATTCCAAAAAGAAAAAAAGAAAAACCAAAGCCAACCAGCTTTCATATTATGCTTCTTTTCCCCTCAAAGCAATACTAAATTACAGTCTTGTTTGTCCTTATTCCTACAGTAGGCAGTACTAAATGTGTTTCAGTAGTGCTGTCTGTAATCTCTGTCTATCTCTTATGCTATGCAAATCAACCTGCTTGGCCACAACATACACTGAACTCAGGCCAAATCCACCCTACACAAATAATTCAGTTTGAAACTGCGTTATTTGCCATGGCTCCTTCCTATTGAATCCTGGGATTTGTAGTTTACAAGTTATTTAGCCATCTCTGCCAAAAGGTGCTGGTGTCTTTACAAACCCCAGGATTCCATAGGAAGGAGTCATGGCAAATAATCAAGTTTTAAACTGGATTATTTGTGTGGTGTGGATTTGGCCTTAGTATGTTATCTAATGAGATCCCAATGAAGACTATAAGGCTTTGGGCCCAACCTGCCAACTACATTAGTTACCTCCTGAACAAATGCATCAGATTCATGTATCATAATTTTGTGTGTGTAAAAATGAATAATTATAAACTGATTTTGAGAAATTGATTTTACACTTAGGCTGACAGTCTGAACATTTTAATGCAGGTTTAGTAACCTTTGGCTCACCATCACCACCAGAAAAGTGCTGTGGTTGGGCCACTTTAAATGGAACTTAGAGCTCATCTACAGGGGGGGGGGGAGGGACAGAGTACCTCATAATATTGTCATCTCGCAGCAGCAGCGACATGTCTTAATGGTTTTTCTGGCCTTGGGAGCCCCAATAAGCCTCGCATTCCAGATGGTGGCCATGAGTGATTTACTCATGTTAGTCCTCTGCCACCATCATTTGGTGTTTTTTTTTTAAGTTGTCCACGATGCACTGGAGCAATAGAGTGATTTTTCGATTTTATAAGAGAGGGGGAAAAATAACCATCCTATTTTATCACCTTAGTGAGCGATTACTAAGGCGGAAATCCAACATGGCGGCAGGAGGCACTTGCCCTGCTGGCAAGCCCTGCCTCCGCTCTGCCCGGCCAATCAGCTTTATGATTCCCTTTGAATTTCCTGCTGTTCAATAGTCCAAACGAGCAGGAATGCACCCCTCACGGTTTTTAAAAAAGCACAGTAAAAGCTGCAAAAGCGTTTACAGTGGTATTTTTTGCTGTTTTGGGACCCCTTCCTTCCGAATAGTGTGGACTGGTGCAGGAACCCATTTAGACAGGCAGGATTCCCAGTGAATTCCATGAGGGGTATTTTCACCCTCTAGACAACCTCTTAGTTTGAAATAAATGTTAAGGTGTTACCACACACATTTTCTTTCACTCAAAACATATGTGAAATCATCAACATCAGCCCAGGTGATGCTGGATACATTAATGCCTTCCCTATAAGTCCTGTACCCTGAAACAGCCATGTGAAATGACCCCTAGGACTGAGCAATATATTATAATGAAAACACAAAGATGGGAATGTCCATGTTTTTTCCTATTAAGGAGATGAGGAGAAAGTTGCAGGGTAAAATTGGCAAACGGGTGCTGATTTTTTACATTTTTTTTACAAAATTAAGATTAAAATTCTCTCTCTGGTTTTTCTTCACAAACAAAGATTCAGGAGGGACTCATCCCGCACTTTCTGCAAGTGCGCTGATGACTAAAAAGGCCAATCCGAGATAAACAAGTCCGGTTACAGAAAGCACAGCAAAAGGTCTCCTTGGGTGACATTTCTGGGTTGTGATTCTTTCTGCGTTTTCGTTTCTCTTCAAGACTTGTTTGGCGTGTGTTCTCAAATAAGGCTGCAGCATTGTGATAGTGCGTCTCCATGCCTCCCGATCGGTGGATAGTGTGTCTCCGTGCCTCCCGATTGGTGTGTGTTCTGAAATAAGGCTGCAGCATTGTGAATAGTGCATCTCCATGCCACACTATTAAATAACAACAGAATTAAAACCAATTAAAGCCCTACTTTAAAACATATTAAAAATAGTACAGCACCTTAAAAGCATCCCCCTTTTGGGTTGTTGTTAAAATCAGTTTCCAAAGGCTTGTTGGAAAAGAAGTCTTAACCTGCCACTAAAAGGACAACAAAGAAACAACCATCCTAGCTTCCCTAGGGATGAAGCTCCAAAGTATGGGGGCAGCCACAGAGAAGGGCTTCTCTCATGCTCCCACAAACCATGCCTGTGAAGGCAGTAGGATAGAGAGAGATGCTTCCCCACAGATTTAAACTTCAGCCAGATCTTACAGCTCATATGGGAAAGCATGGGAGATTATCAGACGTAGTGGAATGTGGCAAAAACCCGCATTCCAAACCATATCGGAAGAACAGGAGGAGAACAGGAAGGGCGACATTTTCAGACAGCGTTCTTCTGCTGTCCCAGAGGCGTAGCGCTGCCACAGACAAGGCTTCCCTTTCTTATTGATGGTGACAAGCCGCAAATAAAAAGGGACACCTTACTCATGGCCACGCTACACCCCCAGAACGCTGGAGGACATTTTCATCTGATAATCTTATCTGTTCCTGTTCTCATTGTGATCTTCTGATGTGGTATTTGCCACATCTGATAATCTCCATGGTCCTTCAAACAGCCTGAGCCGAACAGGGCTTTTTTAGATCAAAATCAGCACTTTGAATTGTGCCCAGAAATAGACCGGCAGCCAGTGAAGCTGTTGGAACAAAGGAGTTGTGTGCTCTGTGTAACCAGCACCTGTTAGCAACCTGGCTGCAGTTCTTTGAACCAGCTGATGCTTCTGAAAATTCTTCAAAGGCAGCCCCACACAGAGTGCATTACAGTAATCCAATTGGGATGTAACTAATGCATGTGCCACTGTGGCCAAGTGAGATGTCCCAAGCAATGGGTGCAGCTGGCACACTAGCTCGAACTGTGCCAATGCACTCCTGGCTACCACAGAAACATAGCAGTGATTTAATTTCCCCTCCAGTTTGCCCCCAACACAGATTTCTTATCTAACAGTATTAAAAATTATTCCATTGTTCTTCCTGCTCACGTGATGGCCTGTACAGTATTTAATAATCAGTTGATACAAAGATGACCCACATACTCTCTGACATTTCATAGATGAAAACTGGAACATCTGCAGCCAAGCAACATCAGAATGTGGTCAAGATGACAAACATGATTAATGAGGAAAAACACATCGGCTGGGAAAGGCTGGAGCAGTTTGCTTTTGCCTGAGATTATAGGGAAGGGCAAGATTCTGCCCCTCCTCTCCTCCCACTGAGTTAATTGAGCACCAATTACTTTTGCATTTTGAACTCAGTTTGCACTGTCTTAAGTAAACCAAGGATGGCGTGCGAAGTGAGAGGAGGAGAGAGAAACTAGGACGTTTTAAAAACAGCTGGAAAAAATGGGAGAATGGAGTATTAGTTGGTCCTGTCACTTCCAAATCAGGAGAGTTGGGGGTTATGAATCCATATTCTATTTTATGTGGTTGTGGTTCAGAGCAGGCTATGACACACACATTCTCCAAGAGAGGGGAGGGCTTGGTGGGGCTACCCCTGCTGCTTTCCACCATTTGCTTCCTGTTTCACTCTGCCCAACAGTTTGGCTGTCCAGTCCAAGGATATCTCATACCCAGCTATATAATACATTTTAGATATGTACTGTAGTTCATTTTAAGCATCTAGTTTTCCCTTGATGCAGAGGAGGAATCATGTGGCCCTCCAAATATTGGGCTGCAGCCTTAGTCAACATATTAAGTGATGAATAACTCTGGGAACTCAAGTCCAGTAACAGTAATAGGTTCATGTGCTTCCCATCCCTTGCTTAGAGACTTGTATATACATTTATTAGACTGTAAGGACCCAGAGTTTTCTTTTCAAGACTTCTGAGTAGCAACCATAGCAGTGACTCAGTTTTTTCGTCATTCTTGCCCAATGACCCTGGGGCTCTCCCACTTCCCTTGGTGAAGGAGGATGGAAGAGAGAGTTTGGTAAGGAAATTAAGCGTCCTCTCAGAATAAACATGGGATGCTTTGGGCTATCATGTGTAACCAATTAGGTACATTTCTTTTTCTTTCATTGTAGTAGAAGCACATAAATGCAATAGGACTCTTAGAAAGTTTGTTTGAGTGATATTCCTTCAGATGAATTTAATCATAATTAACGAAGAAAGATCTCAGATACTGATACAGAAGAATGTTTTGACCTGCATAAATGACAGAGCAATTAAGCATATACTGACAATGACACTTGAAATGTATATGTTTGTTTGTATGTATGGTTGTGAAAGCTGGATGATGAAGAAAGCTGATAAGAAGAAAATCAACTTATTTGAAATGTTGTGCTAGAGAAAAAGTTCTACAGATACCGTGGACTACTAAAAAGACAAAGTAAATGGGTCCTAGAGCAAATGAAGCCTCAACTCTCCCTAGAAGCCAAGATGACTAAACTGAGACTGTTGTACTTTGGACATACCATGAGAAGACATGACTCAGTAGAAAACACTTGAAAAGGTAGAAGGCAGTAGGAAAAGAGGAAGACCACATTTCAGAGGATAGACTCGGAGATTATCACACTACAGTTATAGTGCTATTATTCCACTTTAACTGCTCTGGCTGTCTCCTGTGGCATCCTGGGATTTGCAGTTTAGGTAGGGGCATTTAGAACTCTCAGCCAGAAGGCTCATCAGCATCACTAAACTACAAACCCCAGAATTCCACAGGAGGCAGCCATAGCAGTTAAAGTGGAATAATAGCACTATAACAGTGTAATGTGATAAGGGACTTTGTGCAGCAAAAACTGTGTCAGAAGAGTGCTACAAGAACAAAAATGGGTGACATTACCAGACAACAATGTCCTTCAGCCATTCCGGGGGCGTAGCGCAGGTGTGAGTAATGTGTCCCTGTTTATTGATGCCTTAGCCCGTCAATAAAAAAAGGACACTTTATTCATGCCCGCACGATCCCCCCAGAAGGGCAGAAGGACGCCGCCATCTGGTAATGTCGCCCTTTCTGTTCTTGTTATGTTCTTCTGACACGATTGGGGATGTGGTTTTGTACCTCATTCCCCCTCGTCTGATAAAGTCCCTAGTCTTCAATCAAGGAATCCATGGCCTTGAGTCTGTAAGACCTGAGCAGGGTTGTTGATGACAGGGTGGCTTGGAGGTCTCTCACTCATAGGGTTGCCATAAGTAAAAGTTGACGGCAGTTAAGGATAACAACAATACAGCTGTACCTTCACCCAGGACCCAATGTTTCAGCCGAACTGGAGGAGATTTCTCCAACTTCCACCTCTGTCTTGTAGGCCCCTAAAACCTGCTTCAGGTGGCTGGGAAACTCCCTGGAATCATTTTTGGGCAATGTGGAAGGCTATAGGGTGTGATACCCCTTGTATAGAAAGCCCTCCCCTTGGAGGTCTGATTGGTTTCTTTTATGCGTCAGGTTAAAATGTGGCTTTGTATTAAAGTCTTATTTTGTTTAAGTATACGTGTACATGGTTTTAACAATTTTAGCCTTTTCTGCTATTTTAACTTACTGTGCTTTCATACTGTCTAAACTATTTACTGTACTTTCATACTGTTTAAATTATTTTATTTTTTTTGCTTTTATCTGGAATTGTTTTGAATTGTTTATATTGTTTGAATTGTATGCTGCCCTGAGATCTCATGACAGAGGGTAGGATATAAATATTTTGATAAATATTTTGATAAATAATTGATAAATATTTTGATAAATAAATAAATAAATATTTTGATAAATAAATAAATAAATAAATATATACATTTCTGCTGGGAAAATGCAACCTTTGCATGCATGGGCTTTGCATGGGCTGTATGGCAGTTAAAGAGTTAAAAGGTGCATGATAGAAAGTCTATGACTAAACTTCCTGTTTGTCTGTTTTATGACCCTTCACTCTTCCTGCCAGACATACACAAATCCTTTGATCTCTTTGTTTTAGTACTAGCTGAGATAGGAGACATTCCACCATTCCCTGGGAGATGCCTATGAGGGCAGACACACTTCTTTTTACTACGGAGCACCCACGTTTGGGTCCGTAGCATGTAGAACTCCTATTTTTACTTCCCTGCTTGCATATCTTAAGATGATGTACCTGTGTATCTCCATACAGAAGATATTGTAAGTAAACTACTTTTTATATACTTTAAAGATGTACACGCTTGTTTATTCTTAGCTAGACTGTGTGAGGGGCTATTGGACTGGCTTAGCTGTATCCCAATAAAAGCCTTCTGCTAAGTGCATGTTTCTTACTCTGCTAGTGAGATACAAATCTCAAACATTATTAAATTCCCAACAATTTCCATCCCACTAGTGTTGCATCTGGCCCCTAATGGGATGCTGAATTTGACACTATACTGTATATCCTTCTTCTTTCCCTGGCAAATAGCACTTGGTCCATGTGTGTGCGTGTTTGTGTGTATGTCAGTCAAAGAGAGAGAGAGAGAGAGAGAGAGAGAGAGAGAGAGAGAGAGAGAGATTCAAAATGAAAAAAATAGGTTGGGAAAAAGGCTAAGTATCTCCTCAGTGCCACAGTCAACTGTGGGGTCACCCTTTCACACTATACATTTATAGTGTTATGATCCCACTTTTAACTGTCATCAGTACCTCCTATGGAATCTTGGGGCTTGTCTATACCAGGCAAAAAAATGTGGATTGTTCTGCACTAATGGCAATTTGCAGCAGCTGCTATTTGTCTTAATGTGTTTTTGGCAGATTGCAGGCATATGAAGCCATCTGTGTTTGCTGTCCAAACGGGCATGCCTGCAAATTAAGATGTGGCTGTGAGTGAATTATCCGCATTTTTACTTACCTCAATTTACTGCCATTAGACAGTATTTTTTTTTAAAAAAAAAAACTATATCCAAGGTGCGAAAGAGTGATCTTTCGTTTAACAAAAAAAAAAAAAGCCATTTTATCATATTAACACTCACTCATTAAGGCAAAAATCCAACATGGTGGCTCCAGGTGCTTGCCTTGTTAGCAAGTGCCATCCCCTGCACTTGTCCGACCAATCTGTTTTCAGATTCCACTTGTATGGGAAAGCAAATGAATTTGCGTCACTTGTCCCAACGAGCAGAAAGGCGCATCACCCCCACTGCTTTTTAAAATCTCTGGGGAAAGCTGCAAAGGCTTTTTCCATGGAGTATATTACATTTTTGGTCCCCCACCTTCCGCATACGGCGAAACGATACAGAATCCCATTAAGACAGATAGCATTCCTCTGGTATTCTGTGAGGAGTATTTTTGCCATTTAGACAACCCCTTGGGGTGTGTGTTTTTTAGTTTGATGAGGCACTAATGTTCTCTGGCCAAGAATTCTAAACACCCCTCTCCAAACTGCAAATCCTAAGATCCAATAGGATGTTGCTGTGGCAGTTAAAGTGGAACATTGTGCTATATCTGTAGTGTGAAAGGGCTTCAGGCCTACTTGTGGCTCTTTTTTAAAAAAAAATGACAGGAAACGGTGATCATAATTTCCCCTATGTCACATCTAGTCCCATGCTTTGGTTGGGTCCAAGCATCTGTTTTGTCCCTTGTTACCCCAACAGTAGCCATTGCCTTGTGTTTCATATGTACTATCTCTTCACAGAATTCAAGATGTTCTTTTTTCTTTCTAAAAGAATACCAGATTTGTGCAGCTGCAACTATATGTCAATACTCTTGATACTGTGCACTTAAAAAAAAAAATCCTCCTTCAATGGAGGGGTCACTTAAGATGGTAACTTGAAGTAGCTATTAGCAGGAGGAGGTAGTAGTAGCCAAATTTTGTTGCTTCCTGAAACAAGAACAAAAAGTAAGTTGAAGAAACTATCAGGTACTTTGGTGAACGGTTCTCCAGTCCTTCATTAAAAATAAATGAAAAGTCTTTTAGTAGAGAAGGAAGACTGAGATACTAGTTGAAGGAGTAGTAGCGTGGGACATTTGTCCAAAACAACCGCAGAAAATTATTGGCTGGCATCCTGAAAGTGACATATACAATAAATTCGACTTACATCTGCATATGTCTGTTGTTGTCGTGGCTATTGCTGTTGCTGCTGTTGCTGCTACAGAGGTCTTCCTCCCTTATGCGATGATGAAAACCTCCCCCAAAGCCTGCCCTTTACATTCTGCACCCCCTCAATACAGGCATTTATTTACTGGCTGGCAGAGAACAAGGGAGCAGAGGCAGACAAGTGTCTAGCTATGTGCCTGTACCTGGACGCACAGCAATGAGGCATCCTCTGGGTCCCCTGGAGATCTTGGAAGATTGCTGGTGGTAGAACAGCATTAAACAGTCTAATTGTATCTCAAAGTTCACAGTTCCCATATCAAGTTCTTGGAGATCAGCCTGCATCCTTATGATGCTTCCAAACCCACAGTTTGGTAAAGTTAGTTTTTTGGAGTCCAGAAAGCTAATTTTTAAAGTTCTGTCTAGAACCAACTCAAGTCTCTCTTACAGCTTCTCATGTCTGCCTTTTTCCTATACAGACCAACTAAGCTTTTACTTACATGTAATTTGTTGATACGAAGGGAGTGGGGAACATAACTTCTCCCCACCCTTTGCCCCCCCCCCACACCCTGGGAGATATTTTCTTTGGCAATTTCTTTATCATTCAAAGGAAGATGATCTAACAATTAGTCTCCATGGCAACCTATCACCTTCATTTACCCAGCAACAAAATGTACGGTACCTGGCTGGACTTTTTCACCCTGTTTTGACCATCTTGGCAGTTTCTCTGTACAATCGCAGAAGAGATTGTGAGAGATATTCCAGCTCAAGCCCCCAATTTTACAAGGACTTTAAGAAGTTAAAGATGTATCATGCTAAATAGGAGCAAAAGATGACAGACACATCATAGGATGCCTGGTGGCCTGCATTTCTTCCCAGGGTAATTTCTGGTAGAAGATTATGCAGAATGTTTTCAAAGTTAACCCAACTATTCATATTAAATAGCTAGAGCCAATAAGAAGAGCTGCTCCTTGTATCATCAACAGAATGCCAGCAAACATTCAAGATTGTTTTAAAAAATTACTATAAAACTTTGGACTTATCCTCTCACTTTACAAGTATGTCAAGGTGCTCAGCTGTTACACCACACAAGATTGGCAGGAAACAGAGAGCAGAAGTGAAACACAGTGAAATGCACCATTTCATGTGTAGGATATTCAGAGCATGTATGTAGAACATACTGTACCCAGGCTACAGGAACATTCCCACCCCACCTGGTTTCTTCTCAGATGCTGGTGTTTGCCAGTGGTTATTCCAATGGTAGCAGAGGAGTACATAGATGGGGGAAGCTGAGAGGGCTGGATGTGGCCAAAGGCCTTTAATTACTTAAAAACAGGGCAAGAAATCAGACAAGAACCCTCATGGTGAGCAGATAGTATTTTAGTGTGTGATGTACTGCATTTTGCTGATGGGAAAGTGGAAGTCTGCAATCATCTTGAAGACTGATTCCCCTGCATAGAGGCCATTGGTTCATGGGGTGCAAAAGGTAAAGGTGAATGGCAGCTGGTGATTTCCACTAGGCGTTATTTTGATGTATAACTGGACACATTTTGTGCAGTAGGGAAAAAAACGTGCAGTAAGGAATATGTTTTTCTGCAGCTGGTAATATGAGCTTTAATAAGGAACAAGGTTATTTCCTAACACAAATAGATAAGAAAAGATAAAAATTAGAACATTTAAAACTCTACTGTTACCTTTTAGTCTTTATAAACTTATATTACTGCCATACGACTGGCACCAACTGCCTAAGAAAATCCTCTGAAATTCATGGGGCCTCCATAAGTCAACTGGTGACTTGAAGGTATGAGTGCATGTGTGGGCGTGCACACATGTGAGCACATGCACACACACACATGGATGTGCAATTGCTTCATCAGTGTCCAAAGGGGACACATGTATGAAGATATGTCTAGCTTCTTTGGATCAAACTGTGTTTCAAGAAGCATAATCACCTGCATTCAGCCCTCCTTTTGCATTGTGGCTGCAGGATTCACTGGTGCCTAGAAAGTACTGGTTTACATCATCAAATTTTGTAAAGATTTTCACCACTACATAAACATTGTCAATTATGGTTCAGTCCAATTGACAGTGCAAAGTAACATGTGGTGCCAGGTGGATTGGGGAAAAGTGTCTCCTTGGTATCAGTCTTCTGGCTTCTTGTGCAGTTAGAAAAAAGCTTAGAATACTTCCTGGCTTCCATGTTAGGCGTGTAGTGAATTTATTCTGGGATTTAGTCTGAATTTCAAAGACACTATAAAAAAAAACAAAACGTTTGGGGTAGGGGTAGGGCTCGTCAGCTGGGATATCTCCATTAAAGTCTGCAATGAAGAACACATTTTCAACAAACATACAGACACACAGAGAGTGAGACAGAGAAAAAAGGAAAGAAAGAAAAAGCAAGGAAGCAAGAAAGAGCTCATGGGCTTGTCTAGACAATGAAAGTACTCCTCATAGAATCTGAAGAGACTACCTTTTGTCCCAGCGGGAGCCCACTGTGATTTGCCTTATTTGGAAGGAGGTGGAGAAAAAACTCCAAGTACTGCACAGGAAAAGAATTTGTTGCTTTTCCTGAAGTTTTTCAAATAATGTGCGAAAATGCACATTGGTGCTCATTAGGGCAACCAATTTATTTTGCTGTGCATTCTCAGAGAGGGCAGAACTGGAGATCAGATTGGTCAGATGTGCATGGGAAGCACTCAGTTCAATTTTCGCTTTAGTGATCGTCTGCTTTTTTCATCTGCCAAGGTGCCCAAACAATTATTTTGAGCAGAATGTCGCACTTGCGCACCTTTGCTTTAATGTTTAAAAAAATACTATGCAGTGGTGGCAGTGTATCTCTCTCTGGCTTTTCTTCGCAAACAAAGATTCAGGAAGGACTCGTCCTGCGCTTTCTGCAAGCGCAGAAATGACTAAAAAGGCCAATCCGAGATAAACAAGTCCAGTTGCAGAAAGCACAGCAGAAGGTCTCCTTGGGTGATGTTTCTGGGTTGTGATTCTTTCTGTGTTGTCGTTTCTCTTCAACACTTGTTCACTGTGAGTTCTCAAATAAGGCTGCAGTGAATAGTGCGTCTCCATGCCTCCTGATGTGAGGCCAGGGCGGACCATTGTTGGTGATCAATTTGGCCGAGCCTGAGATGTTGTTTCAGGGAGTCCTTGTGTTGTTTCTTTGGAACGCCCCTCTTACACTGACCCATGGCAAGTTCACCATAGAGTACTATTTTTGGGAGGTGATGGTCCTCCTTCCTAGAAATGTGCCCTGCCCAGTGCAGCTGTGTTCTCAATATCATGGCCTCAATGCTGGTGATCCCTGCTTGCTCAAGGACAGCAACATTTGTCACATAGTCAGTCCGGTGTATATTTAGGATTGTGCATATACAGCGCTGATGAAAGCGTTCAAGGAGTCGTAGGTGGTGGTGATAGGTGACCCATGTTTCAGATCCATAAAGGAGAATAGACAGTACAATGGCTCTATACACACTGATTTTTGTGCTTCGCCTTAGGTGTTTATTACTCCAGACTCTTTTGTGAAGTCTTCCAAATGCACTACCACTATATGCCTTTGCTAATCTGTGATCGATCTCTTTGTCAATCTTGGCATCTGAGGAGATGATGCTTCCCAGGTAGGTGAACTGCTGAATGGACTTGAGCACAGATTTGCCGACGGCAATGTGGGGATAGTGGTGTTTGTCCTGTGGTGCAGGCTGGTAAAGAACTTCAGTTTTCTTCAGGTTGACTTCCAGCCCAAACAGCTCTGCAGCTGTTGCGAAGCAGGATGTTAGGCACTGCAGAGCTGCTTCTGTGTGGGCAACAAGGGCAGCATCATCAGCGATGAGCAGCTCACAGACTAGATAGTTTAGAGTCTTAGTGTGAGCCCTCAGACGGCTTAAGTTAAACAAGCTACCATCAGTACGGTAACGTATATAGATGCCGTCTTCTTCTTCAAGCTCTGCCGTAGCCCTTTGGAGCATCATGTGAAGAAGATTGTAAATAAAGTTGACGCAAGAACACAACCTTGCTTCACTCTATTAGTTATTAGAAAGGGCTCTGAAAGAGCATCACCATATCTGCCTTGACCGCGCTGGCCCTCGTGTAGCAAGATAATCATTTAAAGGAATTTGGGGGGACATCCTAGTCTTTCCAGGATCTGCCACAGACCTTTTCTACTCTCAGTGTTGAAGGCTTTGGTGAGGTCGACAAATGTTACATAGAGACCCTTGTTCTGCTGTCTACATTTTTCTTGGAGTTGTCTAAGGGCAAATACCATATCTGTAGTACTCCTATTGGCTCTGAAGCCACATTGGCGTTCAGGGAGAAGTTCTTCTGCAATAGCAGGAACTAATCTGTTCATGAGTATCCTTACAAGGATTTTTCCAGCAATAGAGAGCAGTGTTATGCCTCGATAGTTTGAGCAATCGAATTTTGCTCCTTTTTTCTTGTACAGGGTGATGATGACTGCATCTCGGAGATCTGATGGCAGTTCCCCTTTTTCCCAGCAATTCACAAGGAGCTCGTGGAATTTACCGTGGAGTGCATGACCTCCGTGTTTCCAAACTTCAGGTGGGATTCCATCAATCCCAGCTGCCTTTTTCATCTGCTGTATGGCCTTAAGGGTCTCTTCCAAAGTGGGAGCTATGTCCAATTCATTTTTCATCGGTTTTTGTATCATATGTTGGATAGCTGAGCCTTGGACTACTCTGTTGGCACTAAAGAGACTTTGAAAATGTTCAGCCCATCGATTCAGGATGGAGGCTTTATCAGTAATTAATGCTTGACCATCTGTACTGTATAAGGAGCTTTGGACCTGATAAGTAGGTCCAAACACTGCTTTAAGAGCTTCATAAAATCCTCTATGATCACCCAGATCTGCACAGCGTTGTGTCTTTTCTGCTGTATTGATCCACCACTTGTTCTGCATGTCTCGGAGTTTTTGTTGTAGTTTACTACATGTGAGGCGGAAAGCTGCTTTTCTTACATGGCAGGTTGGCTGGGTGAGATATGCCTGGTAAGCAGTTCTCTTCTTTGCCAACAGCTCCTGGATCTCTTGGTTGTTTTAATCAAACCAATCTTGATTTTTCTTGTGGGAGAACCCAAGGGATTCTTCTGTAGACTGGAGGATACTGTTTTTGATATGTTGCCAAAGCACTGTGGGAGAAGGATCTATAGGATGGCCTTCAAGTTTTGTTTGCAGATTTGCCTGGAAGTTGTCTCTCATGGTAGCTTGTTGAAGATTGTTGACTTTGAGTCTCTTCTTTAAGATGCCACCCCTCTTAGGTTTGAACTTAAGATGAAGATTTAGTTTACATCTGACGAGGCGATGATCTGTTTGGCATTCTGCACTGGGCATCACTCGAGTATGACGGACATCGCGAATGTTTCTCTAGAGGACTAGAACATAGTCAATGAGGTGCCAATGTTTGGATCGGGGATGCATCCAGGTTGTCTTCAAGCTGTCTTTCTGCTGAAAGATTGTGTTTGTAATATTCAGCTGTTGTTCTGCACAGGACTCTAACAAGAGGCATTCGTTATCATTGCAATTTCCAAAACCATGCTTGCCTAAAACACCTTTCCAGGCTTTGGAGTTCTTTCCTACTCTGGCATTGAAGTCACCAAGGATAACAATTTTATCTTCTACAGGGACTTTTTGTATGAGGTGGTGTAGATCTGTGTAGAATTTGTCTTTCTCTACAGGGTCAGCTTGCATTGTTGGGGCATATATACTAAAGAGAACAACATGTGGGAGGCATTAGGAAATGATGCAATCAGAATGTCCTGTTGGCAAGGTTTCGAGTTTGGAGGCAATGGAGTTTTTAATCATAAAGCCTACTCCTGAAAGATGTTTTTCGGTCTTGGGTTTGCCAGACCAGTAAAGTGTGTAGCCAGCGCTGTGTTCTTTAAGGCTGCCTTCCTCATGGAGACAAACTTCACTAAGAGCAGCGATGTCAATATTAAGTCATGATAGTTCATGGGCTATTAGGGCAGAACGACGCTCAGGCCATCCACTATCTGCAGAGTCTCACATGGTTCTGATGTTCCAGCATGCAAGTGTCAGTTTATTTACACCTTTGGAGGCCGGTGTGTGCCTTTGTTTCTTTGCCTTGGTTTGACCGCATCAGAAGATTCCCGTTGGCCGCGGCTAGCCAACCAGGTAGTTGGGGATGAGCTTTCGTTAGGCCACCTTTTCTAGGCCCCTCTCCATATGGAGCAAGCAGTGCTCTCCTTGAAAAAGGCTGCTTGGTCATTCAGGATGCTGCCGAACAAGACTGTCATCTCCCGGGTCAGCCTCGAGCGACCAATGTCCTGAACCGCCTGCATGCAGGGGTGGGGCTGCGGCTTCCAGTGCATCTTTAGACCTGCCGGTTTCGTCCCTCGCCTATCGCTACAGGACTTTTTTGGAATTGGATTTGTCCTTCGAGCCTGTGCAATGGATTTTTCTGGTGGAGCGCAGTGTGCACAGAACTGCCCTCACCCTTTAAACCAAAGGTTCATCTGCTGTGGCCTTGCAAGCATGGACATAGCAGCGAGGTCCTCGGGTCGTAGGTTTGATTAGAGTTTCCTTCTCTTAGATGGTTGACCTTACAGGGTTGGACGAGCACCATCTGCCTGGGTTTGGGATTGGAGTTTTCCTTCTCCTAGGACAGTTGCCATAAGGCTAGAGAGCCCATCCTGCCCTTTGACGCACTTTGTCAGACCCTTCAGTTTTGACCTGTCTGGCATGGGAGACTCTACCGGTGGCTATTATGCCACCGCCAGCATAGCTCAAAACATCATTAGGGTATGCAAGCCTCTCTCCCACGACAAGGGGGAGTCAATGGTGAGGGGTGGCAGTGTATAAAACACTGATTTACAGCCACCATTTGTGGGCGTGTGAACTTCAAACATGGACAGCTTCTCAGCATATTGTTTTTACTGAAAGACCATGAAGACAAAAGGATGCTGCTGCAAATTTGCAATAATGTGCAGGAATGAGCATTATATCCTCTCATCTAGACTAGCCTGTCATGTTTCCTGCAAAAGGTCCCTGTATCCCTATTATTTTCTTAAGGACATTATCAATACATCCCTCAGGGAAGTTGTGTTCCATCCTGTTTAAAGGAAGCAGCAGTTAGGCTGCTCCTGAAAAAACCTTCCCTGGACCCCTTGGACGTGAACAACTATAGGCCGGTTTGTATGTTACCATTCTTGAGCAAAGTGATCGAGAGGGCAGTTGCTCTTCAACTCCAAGTGGTCTTGGATGAAACCGATTATCTAGAACCATTTCAAACTGGCTTTAGTATGGGATTTGGAGTTGAGACTGCCATGGTTGCCTTGACCAACGACCTGTATCTAAGCATCGACAGGGGTAGTGTGACCCTGTTGCTTCTTCTAGACCTCTCAGTGGCTTTCGATATGATACATCATAGCATCCTCTTGGATCACCTGAGTGGGTTAGGAATTGGAGGCACTGCACTCCAGTGGTCCCGGTCCTTCCTCTCGGGCAGGTCCCAGAGGGTGCTGCTCGGGGACAGCTGCTCCAGCAGAAAAAAGCTTACTTGTGGCGTTCCGCAGGATGCCATCCTGTCCCTGATGCTGTTTAACATCTATATGAAGCCGCTGGGCGAGATTATTCAGAGTTATGGGGCTCGGTGTTATCAGTACGCTGATGACACCCAGATCTATTTCTCCTTGTCCCGATCATCGGCCTCGAATTCCGATGGCGTCTCTCCTCTTAATGACTGTCTTAAAGCAGTAATGGGCTGGATGAGGAAAAGCAGATTGAGATTAAATCTGGACAAAATGAAGGTGCTCTCGGTAGCGGCCCTGAAACCAGGAGTTGGGTTGCAACCTCCAGTCCTGGATGGGCTTACGCTCTCTGTTAAGGACTGTGTTTACAATCTGGGGGTGCTCCTTGATTCATCGCTTCAGATGACGAGTCAGGTGAATGCAACGGTCAGGAGCGCCTGTTATCAGCTTCAGCTGATACGCCAGCTGCACCCTTTCCTGGAAGTAAGGGACCTCAAGACTGTGGGGCACATGCTGGTAACCTCTTGTCTAGATTTCTGCAATGCGCTCTGCATGGGGCTACCCTCATGCTTGATCCAGAAACTTCAGTTGGTACAAAATATGGCAGCCAGAGTGGTCTCGGGAACATCTCGGAGAGACCATATAACTCCAGTATTAAAATCTCCCCAATGGCTGCCTATCAGTTTCTGGGCCCAGTATAAGGTGTTGGTTATTACCTTTAAAGCCCTAAATGGCTTGGGTCCAACTTATCTTTGGAACTGCCTCCTCCCCGCGCACTCCGGTCCTCTGGGAGGAATTTGCTTCAGCCACAAAAATCTAGGCTGTCTGCAACCTCCCAGAGGGCCTTTTCAGTAATTGCCCCCAAATTATGGAATGGCCTGCTGAACGAGATCCGTCAGATGACGAGCTTGAGTAGCTTTAAAAAAGCACTAAAGATGGATCTCTTTCGGCAGGCCTTTCCTGTTTAGATCCCGGCCTCAGGAGCTGCGGCTCCTGGCCTCTTTTAGTTTCGCTGGCTGTTGATTTTTGTATTTGTTTATTTATGTGATTCTAGTTAGGTGGATTATAATTTGATACTAATTTAATATCTTTTTATGGGGGAGGGGTGGGTGGGTGGTGCTTAGGCATTTTACTCAGTATTGTTGTATTTTAATTGTTGTACACCCTGATTGTTTTTAACAGAGGAGCGGGGTAAAAATAATAATAATAATAATAATAATAATGTTTTCAATGTTCTTTGTGGAGTAGGATTTAAAATTGAGGAGAGGGTAATTTCAGGAACTACTTGGTGAAGGAAAGATTTGATCATGCCCTCTGATTTGCCAATTTTACCCTGAATATGTGTTCTCCTCTCCTTCACATATGAAGAAAACTGGGGTGGCATGTTGCCCTCACAATATAGGCCAAAATCTTGCATCACATGCACAGAGCATAACATTCCACATGTGCTGCTCTCCACCACCAGCTGTTAAGTCTGTCGTTGGCAATGGCATTGCTGTCACTGTTTACTAGCCCAGTCAGTGAGGGAGAGTCATGTCCAGATTCGAATCCTGGTCTCCAGAGTCATAGTCCAACAATCCAACCACTACACCATGCTGGCTTTCATATGATGGTCATTCACAAATCTGTAAGGCACTAGATTGGAAAAAGATGGGCTAGAAACAAAAGGAAATAAGCCTCCTTTGTACACATTATGCCTTATTACTTACCAGAAACTTTTATTATGTAAAAATAACTCTCTGTATCACATATAATCTGAAATAGTTTAATAAAAGGCCAACAAAGCTATTTTTAATGTTACACTCATAACATTTAATCATATGAATGCATTCAGGACTGCTGTAGGGAAAATAAATCCATATCCGGAAACATAGCGGCTAATCATTCATGCCAGTTGCTGACTGAGCTAAGTTGGCTTGGAAGAGTCAAAGCTAATCAGCTAATCACATATATGCCTAAAGCCTTCCAACGTTTATATCTTAGTACTGAAGCATATACTCTACTATATCATTATCATGAAAGGGGAAGATTATTTGTGGCAGTCCTCAAGGGAAATCCTTTTGTTGCTACAATATGGACATTTATCTTTGATGTTGGCTTGCATTGTATGACACTTTAGGCAATCCATACAACCCTTCTGGTCTTTGTCCAGGGAAGGGCAATCTGTGTTTCTGCTGATGTTCTTGGGCTTCAGCCCTCATTATCCTTGACAGTGGTCATGCTGGCTGGGACTTTTGGGAGCTGCAGTCTAAAGGTATCTGGAGAGCTGCAGCTTACCAGTTTTATTTTATTGATCAAGTAATATCACTGTTTTAAAGAAGCATGAATTCTCACAGTATAGCTCCTTGGGTTTTGCCAGTTGTTTTCACCCATGTATCCACTTGTTCCATTCTTATGAGTGTTGTTTGTATCGATTTCTTCAATCTCCACTAGGCTATTTCAAAGTATTTTTCTTTTTATAAACCAGGGGGTGATTTGCTGAGGTGGTCCTATGGTTTAAAGGGCATTTTTTCTCTTTGTTTTTGTTTTTGGTTTTGCGAGGGAAAAAATCTTAAGAGTTAGAACATTCTTAGAGTTAGAGTGCAGAAGTGCTATTTCTCCCAAGGCACTGATGTAGTATATAACTCAAAGAGAGGGGTGTGTGTGCAGCTAGACGGGAGAATTAATTGCGAAAAATAGCGCCTTGCCTACCTATCGCATCAGTGTTCATTTGTGCCCATGACTCATTCGCAAGATCACTGGCATGGAAAATTAGCTGAGTTTGCAGTTTACACAGAGCGTGCCGCTGAGAAAAGATGGTGACCACAAGTGAATTGCCTGTCGGCAATCTCTCTCCATTCTCCTCCCCATTTTTGTACTTGAATGACAGATGCGAAAGAGTGATTTTCCACTTTAAAAAACCCTTTGTTTTACTCTGCCTCTTGAATGATCATGCACACGATCATTCACCTAAAAAACAACAATGGCAGCTCTGTCTGTCTCATCCCTTGCAAGCCCGCCCCCACTGTGGTCCAACCAATCACATTTTACTTCTTCAATGTGCCCCTATTCGAATTGATTGTTTACACAGGCGGTTATGCGCATTTTTGCGTAATTTTGAGAAACCGCGAGTGCTGTTATTGTGAACTATTTGGAGTTTTTTGCCCTCCTCCTTCCCAATATGGTGAATCCCATCAGGAGGTCATCTGAACAAAAGGTATTCTGCCTGCATTCTTTGTGGATTTTTTTGGTCATCTAAACAACCCCAGAGAGAGAGAGCAAGAAAGGAGGAGAACAGAAGGAGACTTTTTTTGGTTACTTACCTCATGAATGGCTGGACCGGCCAGAACACTTCTGGATGAGATTGGGGCATCCAGATAGCTGACACACTTTTTATTACTCTCCCCAGTTTACTTGGAAGTGTTTAAGTGTGTGTATATGTTTGATGTAACTTTTTATGTTTTACGTTTTGTTTTATTTTTACATTTCCTGCATGATGAAGTCTCACGGGATTTCAAAGGAGGAAGTGAATGGGGCTACATTCACTTCCTCTTCATTGCCGGGGAAGCCTTCTGCCAGGAGAGAAGGTAAGTGCAGTTGGGGGCGTTCTTTTGCTAGCATAAAAATGGATTTTTTTAATGCCAGCAAAAGAATGTTTAAAGGGGCTCATCTCATAAAGTCCTAAGCTGGGATATTTGAGTGAGAATGACAGCAACACATACCACAATCTCCTGGCACATTTGCTGCATCTGGGAAAGCCCATGAGTAAGTGTTTACTCTGGATTTTTTAAAAGTAAGTATGATAGTGTTAGGCTTTGATAGTAAGTTAACATGTAGCATCCATGAACATTAGGAGGCCTGCCTTTTACCTCCTGTGATACTGCAAAAAAAAATGGATTTCCTGCCAACACAGTGTCAGATGGGGTTACTTCTCAATCTGATTATGCCCTTGTCACTCCCCTCTAGCCATGCTGGCTGGATGATACTTGGAGCTTTAGTTAAAAAAGTAATGTTTTCAAGCTCTGCAGAAGATGCGGGTAACCTGAGGCTGTAGGACGGCCTGATCCAATTTCAAAAACTCTCTAAAAACAAACATCTCAACCTCTAGCAAGAACAATGTGTTCCTTTCTTGGAGGTCCACTGGTCAATGTGGATGAAGGAGAGATAGAGAAGAGAAAAGGAGGGTGGCAGGGGAAAAAAAGGAGATAACACTGCCCAGTTGTAGCTGTAGCCTATACATTGCTGTCCTTTTCATTGTACTGCACACTGCCAATAATATGGATTGTGACAGATCCTTCCTCCACAAAAATGCAGGTCTCTGCAGAAGCAAACCTTCCTCACCCCAGATAACCAAATAAAATAATCTAGCTCCTCAATCTGACGATGCCCTTCCTAAATTCCCCAGAGACCCCAACCTGTTATTTTAGCCCAAATCTTCCCAGTAAAGGTACCTTTAGATGTGAAAAAATTATGCAGATGTTATTTCCCCAGGGAAACTTTACACAAGCCCTTGAGTTGTGCAATAGGCTGTGCCAGTTGTACATTTAGTTGCACAACTGCTTACACAACTAGTTATACAATGGATTTGCACAACGACATGTGCAATAAAAATTGTATGCCAGCCTTGTCCTAACTTTGAAAAGGCACAACCACAAGGGCAACAGGACCAATGACAGGCCACTGGCATGAAAACAAAATGACTTCAGCACCTATATATGCTGACCATTGCCCGATTTGAGAAAAGAGAAAGAAAGTGTGTGGGGGGGGGTTTGACAACATAAACTTATTCAATTTATGCCCACATGCTGTGTGTGTTTGTTTACAAGAAAGCTTTCCTTGCAATATTGATTCAGACTCATTTTATAATGGGCACAGCTCCTAATAAGGCTTTTTAGGTGTCTTTATGAAAGGTCCTTCATTGAGTGTGTGGGTGAGCATTTAATGTAAAGAGAAAAGCTGTAACATTCAAATTGCATGTTTTTACAGACTTTGTAGAAGTCTGGTTGTTAAGAGACTGAGGGCTTTGTTATAGGGCAGCAAGGACATCTCTTCCACTAATGTGGGTGGGATGGGGTTGGGGTGGACTCCTGTGTACTTTATGTGAAGGGGAGAAGGCAACTGGAGGTCCTAGCAGACAGGCTGAATGTGGGAATTTACTTGCTTAATGGACCTATAAAAATTGCCTTTCAAGATTGCTAAAACAGCATGATAAGATCATGGAAAATTGACAGCAATAACATTTAAACAACATTGGCACATAAATCAATAGATCAGACCAAAAAGCCAGATAAAATGAACAAAGCAATTAAAAACAAAAACAAAACATTAAAATAGCATCAGCAGATTCTATCACAAAGAGTAACATAAATCATCCAAAAGTGAACCGGAATGAAAAGGTCTTTAAGGCCCACCTAAAGGCGAATAAGGAGAGGACCAAACATATTTTCTTCAGGAGGATATTAAGAGAGTTGCCAGGTCACCTGAAGACACCAGATCCTGTCTGATCTTGGATGCTAAGTAGGGTCATTGCTGGTTAGTATTTGGATGGGATACTGCCAATGAATACCAGGAAGGAATTGACAAAACCACCTCTGAATGTTCCTTGCTCAAGAAAACCCTATGAAATTCATGGGGTCACCATAAGCCAACAGGTGACTTGAAGGCACATGCACACACAGGCACACGCATGTGCACGCACACACACAGATGTCACCACAGAAAATGTGTTGTCCTTGGTACTCAGCAGATCTGCAACAAATGCTGAAGGACCAGAAAACAGGTTCAGATGCTGCTCTAAAAGCTCAGGTGTATGAGTGCAAGTGGTCTTTCCAGTGGTGTTGTCACGAACTATTTAGGGTTTTAAAGGTAATACTTGCACCTTAAATATCTTGCTCTGCAGTTGCCATCCATTAGCCCCCCTATTATCTTGATAGCTCACTCTACCATTACCCCTCCCTCCCCAAAAATACCTATTTAGAGGAGGTCTTCCAACAGATGTCATAGCTCAGGGCTGCCGAACAAGACTGTCATCTCCCGGGTCAGGCTTGAGCGACCAATGTCCTGACCCGCCTGCATGCAGGGTTGGGGCTGCGGCTTCCAGTGCATCTTTACACCTGCCGGTTTCGTCCCTCGCCAGTCGCTACAGGGCTTTTTTGGAAATGGATTTGTCCTTCGAGCCTGTGCAATGGATTTTTCTGGTGGAGCGCAGCGTGCACAGAACTGGCCTCACCCTTTAAACCAGAGATTCATCTGCCGTGGCCTTGCAAGCATGGACGTGGCAGTGAGGTCCTCGGGCCGTAGGTTTGATTAGAGTTTCCTTCTCTTAGATGGTTGACCTTACAGGGTTGGACGAGCACCATCTGCCCGGGTTTGGGATTGGAGTTTTCCTTCTCCTAGGACGGTTGCCACAAGGCTAGAGAGCCCATCCTGCCCTTTGACGCTCTTTGTCAGACCCTTCGGTTTTGACCTGTCTGGCATGGGAGACCCTACCAGTGGCTATTATGCCACCGCCAGCATAGCTCAAAACATCATTAGGGTACGCAAGCCTCTCTCCCACGACAAGGGGGCGTCAATGGAGAGGTAGCTCAGGGCAGTATAATGAAGACAGTCCTGGAAGTACCTAGGCTGCAATTACACAGCAGGTTTTATAGCAATAAATTGTGCTTTAGTGCTTTTTCGCACCAGTGGTGAGTAGTTTAGATGGTGTATGGAGGAAACAGTTGTATTTTGTTGCTCTTGTTTTTTCCCCGCTTTGTGATTCAGACAGACAAATGTGGGGGGACTGTGGCCAAGCATTGGAGAGAAGGACAAAGAATGCAATGGGAATGTCTGCCCTGGCCCCAACTCCGTGGTTAACAGCTATCGACACTGAGCCATTGCCTCCCCCCTGCAGCTCCCTGGCCCCAAATCAAAATGCAGACGTGAAGGTTTTTTTCTCTGTGGGTAACAGCTGATCGACACTGAGCCATTGCCTCCCCCCTGCAGCTCCCTGTACAGACTTCCTTTGGCACCAAAGCAAGCAGTAGACACAAAGGATTTTAAGATTTCCTGATCACTACTGAATCTCCCTCCTGATTCCACATCTAGCCAGCCCACCCCTTCATCATAAGAACCAATCACAGTGCAGCTCTGCTGCATCTGTATCAGGAAGATTGCTGGTTATTCACACAGCCCTTAGTGAAATGGTTGTTTACACAATCAATAATGTGCTAAGTCGCAGTACTTTTCAAATAAGCCGGCAAAAGTAGTGAGATTCCCTGAGACACTATATTTGGGTTTTTACCTTCCCCCCTTCTGAATGAGGCGATACTGTGGCACGATCTATGGGAACAATGAGCAATCTTAGTAGCATATTTAGGGGAATATTTGCCCATGTAAACATAACCCTGGAGTCTTAGGGTATAAAGGATAGTGTGGATTGTGGTGCTAATTTCCCAGTAACCATATATTGCTACAGTATGATCCAATACCATATCTACTTGGAAGTAAGTCCTACATACAACAGGACTAGATAGAATAGTATCCTTGATATGCAGTAGCATGCACACATTTAAGCTCCCTTCAGAAATTCCTGTTTATACTTTAACAAATGTGTGGGAAGGAGAGCGTAGGCCAAGTTCTCTCTTCAACCCTTCTGCCAAATGCACAGAGGAAGAATAGACACAGTCCAAAGCAATGGCAACCTTGAGGGTTTGGGCTTGCTGATGCAGCCCTCCTGTTCGATGATTAGAGGAATTTGCTTTGGGGGGTTTACATGGGAATAAATCCTACAATCAGAAGGCCTGTCTTCACAGCTCAGTCAAAGATGTTTGGGGCTGCTGCACAGTGTATTTCAGCTTTATGTGATAGCTCTTTTTTAAATTATGCTCATAACTACTCAGTATATATGCAAAGGTTAATTTGTAACATAGGACTGTTCCTGTCTTTGTGTAATTCACTGGAGTATGAGGATTCGGCTACATATCTAATTGCAGCAGTTTTTACAAAGCAATTTATGTATCAAGGGTTCCTGCTGTGAAGTGCAAAAAGATTAGAACAGTCTGCTATCCCCACAGGCAAATCCCTCCCCATCAATATGGGTAAGCATTAAACCTGCTACAGCTTGTCTATGAAGTGTAGCTCTTTTTAAAGAGAAATGTATCTGTAAAGAGGATACTTTTCTCCTTTTTTACAGCAATAATGCTTTTTGTGTAAGAGAAAGATGGACGTAGAAAACAAATACAGGAACCAACCAACCAAACTAACATCCAAAAGGAAAAAAAAACCATGAAAGAAATAGATAAGTGTAAAGACATACCAGAAACAGAATCAGAATTGTCCAGGCCACAGTATTTCCCATTTCTATGTATGAGTGTGAAAGCTGGAAGGTGAAGAAAGCTGACAGGAAGGAAAACCAGCTCATTTGAAATGTGGTGCTGGAAAAGAGTTCTATGGATTCCATGGATTGCTAAAAAGATTACAATTTAAGCCTGAACTCTCACTAGAATAAAAAATAACTAAACTGAGACTATTGTACTTTGGACATATCATGGGATGATGAGACTCATTGGAAAAGATTATAATGTTTGGTAAATTAGATGGCAGTAGGAAAAGAAGGAGACTGCAGCACAGGTGGATTGATTCAACAGAAGAGAAGCAACAGAAGAGAAACTTAGGGTGTAAAGGATACACCCTAAGTGTGACCGCTGGATGTGTGTGATGATTACAAATGAAGATGTAGAAAGGTAAGAGGGGGTACATGGCAGAAACTCTTCACCACCTATTGCTCCCCACTCCCCTGCAACCTGTCCCCTCACAGGGACATTTTGCTTGTACCTGGGCTCCAGGACCATGGTCAAATATTCAATTGTCTGTGCATATGCATGTGCCTTAGTATCGGAAGACAATCATCACGTATTGCCTAAATATGCCTGTTCAGGGCAAAATGTGGAAATCATTGTGAAAAGCTAGGTTAAGTCACTGCACTATTAATGTTAAAAACACAAAGACTGTCATGCTAGTCTTACTTTATCTATTTTCCATTTCCCTCCAGCATTGGGGCTCAAAGATGGTTATAGAATTTAAAACAGGTAAAGTTAAAAGTACACATCATACAAAAGCTGAAATATAATTAAACTATAAATAGAATTAAAAACAATTAATGCATGCCCATGAAAAAGAAAAAACAACAAATATAGATTGCTTTTGTTGTTGTTGTGTGCCTTTAAGTCATTTCTGGCTTACAGCAACTCTATCACAGGGTTTTCTTGGCAAGGTTTGTTCAGAGGGGGTTGCTTTGGCTTCCTCTGGAGCTGAGAGGGTGTGACTTGTTTAAGTGGGTTTCCATGACTGAGTGGGGATTCGAACCCTGGTCTCCAGAGTCATTGGCTCTACACTGGCCCCCTATAAAGCATATTATTAAAAGCCCCCTTTCCGTGAGCAATCAGTCTTCAAAGGGCTGCTAAACCAAGAAGGACAGCAGGGAGGGCACCAGTCAGCCTCTCCAGGAAGGAGTTCCAGAACATGGAAATTCCCACTGAGAAGACCCTCTCCCATGTTCCCACCAGATATCTCTGTGAGGGTGGTGGGGGAGAGAGATGGAGCTCCCCAAAAGCACAGGCAGACTCATATGTGGAGATATGGCCAGTCAGATAGATATTTAGCTGTTTGAGTTGGGTCAGGAAATGATACTCCCCTTCCACTGTACATCAAGATGCACACTACTCTAGACCAGTCTAGCTACTTTGCGGAAGATGTGATAAGCTTTGCTCTACCTTCACCATAACAAAAACGACTCATAAATTAAATAGCCATTTGCTGGCCTTTTGTAACACGGATTCCCCCCCCCCCCCGTGGATGATAACTCTGTCTAATGGTAGGGCTGGCCCTGTAGACTGCTGCCATTCATCTCCATCTAGGGTTGTCTAAGTGGTGAAAATACACTCCTCATGGAATGTGAAGAGAATCCTACCTGTCTTAATGTGATCCCATATCGTTTCGGTGTATTTGTAATAAGAGGGACCAAAAATGTGAAAAACTCTGAAGAAAAAGCCTTTGAGGTGTTCCTTTGAGTTTTTAAAAAACAGTAAGGAGAATGTGCATTCCTGCTCATTGGAAGAAGCCATTCATTATGAATCATTTTCCCATAAGAGAGGATGCACAAAGCTTATTGGCTGGGTGAGCGCAGGGGCAGGGCTTGCTACTAAGGCAAGCGCCTGCTGCTGCCATGTTGGATTTTTGCCTTAGCAAGCGATCGCTAAGGAGATAAAATGGTTTGTTTGTTTGTTTGTTTTGCTTTCCTATTAAATCAAAAAAATTCTCTATCTAGCCTTGGCCATCTTTTTTTTTTAAAAAAAAAAGTCTGGTGGCGGCAAATTGAGGTAAGTACAAACAGGAGTAAATCACTTGCAGCTGCTGTCTTGAATGTGAAGCTTAATGGGGGCAAAAACCTTGTTAAGACAAGTCGCAGCTGCTGCAAATGCCATTACTGCAGGGCACTCTGGTTTTTTGGGGTTTTGGGGTTTTTTTTTTTGCTTGTATAGACAAGCCCTTATTTCCCAAAGTGGACAGATCATTTGCACAAGCAAGCAACTGTTATTTTAAAACACCACCACTTCCCCACAATTTGTGGTAAAAGCTGTTCAAGACTTCACTTTTTCTACTAGAGTGCAGACGAAATAATGTTGAAGCTACTTTATGTCCAGATTTCCCTAGAACAGGGATTATACATTGTGGAAGAGAAAGATGCACATATTAGTTTGGGATAGGGTTGGAGCAGAAAAGATATACATATGCACACCCATTAAAGTATAAAATTTAAGGATCCACTGCTTTCACCTCAATTACTAACCAACAAGCTTGTCATAAACCAAGGGTGGGCATGAACCAAAATTCAGCAAGAGTCAATGCTTGTTCCACTAGACCTTCAGTGGGCTGCAGTGTTGTTCCCAGCAGCAAATGGTGACTGGAAGTTACTTCCAGTTGCTTTAGGAGTGCTTTCTCAGCAGTTTTTGTTTTGAAGTGAGGTACCCCCCCCCCCAAACAAACTTTAGGCCCACACTGTTTTGGGCCAAAACCCACATTTATTTTGGCTGTTTAAAAAATTCCCAAAACATATTTTGCAGCTCACAGATGGGCTTCAGGAGGGTTCCTGAGAAGGGCTGCACTATACTGCCCATCTCATGGTGCATATAATCCCTGATTCTTTTTTAGGCCCCTATGACTTCGGGAATAGGTTCATCAGTTTTACTCCACTGTAAGAACCAGGAAAATATTCTCCAAACTTGATTCACTGAGAAACAAAAGGTGGGTGCATTCTCTTGGACCAGGAAGCAATTATAACCTCCTCCATTTCCTCTACTTGTTTTTCTGTCTCAGCTGGTTCTGCGTCAGTTTTGTCCAAGCCAAGCATTAGCCAGCTAGGCTGGATCCCAGCTTTACCTTAGATGGACCCTGGAAAAAATGCAAAAAGGTCAGTTGCCAGAAAAAAAACACGACACAAGGATAGATAATGTACCTTGCATCTTGAAGACATGATGGAAAACTTTCTGCAAAAAGGGGGTGGGGGAGAAAATCATCATGCAGTGTGACAATGTGGGTGAGATCAACTTTTGAAGTTTTGCATTGGGTAAAATAGTATCTTCTATCCTTCTGTATCTCATTGTAATGTGAATAGCATAACAATGGCATATTACATAATCAACCATTTGCTGTGATATTGTTGTTGTTTTTTATTTGTAATGTCTGCCACTGCATTCTTTCCAGCTCTTTCCTTCCTCCTCTTTACAAACTTTTCAACCTATGTCCTGCTGTTTGAGGGAGGAAGGATTTCAGAAGGATCACCTCTCCTAGATTATAAGCAGCACTTTGAAAAATTACTGTTTTGGACTACAGCTCCCATAATGCTCCAGCCACTATGGCCACTGCTGGCTGGAGCAAGAAGTGCTTGGTAGTTTGGCTAAACACACTTGCTCACTTAGATTAGGGATGGGATATGTGTGGCCCTCCATATATTACTGACCTACAACAATTCCCATCAGCCCTAACCATTTCCATCTGCCTAACCTGCTTGGGTCCTATGCAAGGAGAAGGGTGGGATATTAAATAAATAAATAACCAACCACCATAGTATGAAATGATGGGAATTGCAGTCCTCCAGGGTGGGCTATGTTGTGGAGTCTGGGGGAAAATTTTCTGCTACTAGGCTCTTCTGGAGGCTGTCAAAAATGTGGGAAAATGAAATCCAGAAGTGTCCAGAAGTTCATTTCTGGTTTGAGGAAAATTTAAGTTTGTCTTTGATGAATGGTCTACAATCTACTTGGAGGAGGGGGATCACCACTCCTGGAAATTTCCTGGGGAGGAAATTATCCACTCCCTACTTTTTGTTCTTTTTCTTTTTGCCCGAGAAAGGGACATTTGGGGGATAGAGGTCATGAAAACAGCTTTAGACACATGCAACCCAAGGGCTCCACTTCGCCTGCCCTTGTCTTTAAAAGATCTGAGTGGTCCCTGGGAGTGGCAGAAGTTGGCAATCCATGTTCTGTTTGAAAATAGTGTTTGGATCGTGTTAGTTGCAATGGTGATGACAATATATCTTGCCCCTTAGAATGAGGCTACCCTTATTTATTGTGACATGCTGCTTCCTCTGATTGCTGAAGGGAACTAAGAAAGTTGTATGTGTACACATAGGTGTGAGCCTATCATATACACTGCCTGGTTAACTGGGTGTGAACTAGAGATAACAGGAACACAGAACACACCTTGTTTGCTGAAGCACAGAAGTGGTCAGGAGCCCTGTTTGCAGCCAAACTGGAGAATCAGTAATATTTTGAATGAGACTCAGCCATAATCTCTGTCAAATCCTTGAGAAATACTATCAAGTTTATTTATCAGTTCAAATTCTGTGGGTCTTGCACAACTGTGTTTGACATTTGTCTTTTTCTTTCTTTCAATAGCCACAGATCAGAATGTGATCTGCTTTTGTTACCAGTCTTTGCTGGCTAGATCACTGGCTATTTAAAAGAATTCATTATCATCACTTTGCTAGAGATAACCCCCCCCCCCCGCCCCACAGCCTTGTGTCACTCTTATGGTCTGTTGCTCTGCTGTCAAATATATCTAAATGGCTTCAGAGGAAGCTTTTTCCTAGTTGTGTGTTCTGGACACATGGTTTCTGAAGACTGGAAATGGATTGTTCATCTTTATTTTGATTTTTCCTCATAATAATAATAATAAAATTTATTTATACCCCGCCCCTCTGCTAAAAACAATCGGGGCAGCTTCCAACAATTAAAACATTATAATAATGACTAAAAATTCTTAATTCTAAGACGTAGCCTCCAAGGTCCTTTCCATTTCCCCTTGTAGCTAACTAAAGTAGCTAGTTTAAAAACACTGATATGTCAATATGAAAAGGGAATTTGAAGGTAATATAGTAAGTACTTGTAGCTCAGCTTAGTGGTTCATTCCCACTGTTCTTTCTAGGCAGCACTGATTTTTGTGGAACAAGGATGGGCAAAGGTGGCCCTCTGAAGCTTTTGAACTGCAACTCCCATAACTCCTCACAACTGGCAGTGCTGGCTAGGCTGATGGTTTTTGTAGGATAAATAAATAAATAAATAAATTGGAGGGCCACAGCTACCCACTCCTTTCTAGGATTCCCTTATGGTTATCATCTGTAATATAGATTGCATTGATGAATCCTAAGGGAGATGTTATTCCTTATACATTAATATGATTGAGGGAAGGGACAAGTCAGTTCTGCCAAATGCTATCCCGCCATTTCTAAGGGACAGCGTGTCCACTGAAGCTGGTATGATTAGCTTTTCAAAACCCACTTCAGCATTCTTGTGGCAGGCATTATGTGCCTGTCCCATAATTTGGGAATCACTACTCATCAGGGTCTATGAGTCATCTGTCATGTCTAGTGAGACTACTGCAATGAGCCCAGCTGTACAAGTAAAGGAAAACCCAATTAAGAAGCCCCACAAGAAACTATCCTTCTACTTAAGAGACCCCAAAGGAAGGATTGGGGAGGGTTGTGTGGCTTCGCTTTCACAGAATTATTCATGCTCTGCTGGGGGTGTGGGGACAGCCGCCGAAAAGAAAGACACAACATGATGACAATGCTTTATTTTGTGTTCTTCGGTTTGGCCTTGTTTTCCTGTTCTCTGAATGTTAATGTTCCCATCCTTATTCATGCTCTCATTTGTTTTTCATTACTGTGAGTGCCACAGCTCTATTTTTTTTGGTCAACTGCCTGTTCTGAGGCAGTGACTCCAGAGCCTCACATATATCTTATCTCTGTGATGAGAGATTGTTACAGATGAAGATGGAACCACAGTTCTAGTTGGACTAGCAAACCAGCATCCCCTTTGCTTTTTAAAAATCAAAATTGAAATCTTGGGAGTTTCTCATTAAAAAGAACCAGCTAGAGGATTAGCAACTAGGACTAAATGCTTGGCCATTTCCTGGGAGAAAGAAAGAAACTCTTCTAGGGGTGCATCTATACTGTAGAAATAATGCAGGTTGACACCACTTTAACTGCCATGGCTCCATCCTATAGAATCCTTGGATTTGTACTTTTGTGAGACACCAGCACTCTTTGGCAGAGGTTAAAGACCCTTGTAAAACTAGATGCACCTTAGGAGACTTTCCAGTTCTAAAACAAATATACTTTTTCCTTTTCTAAGTGTGTGTGTATATATGCTTATGTGTGCTTGCTGAGGACATAATTTAGTTGCTGTTTTGAGTCAGACAATAACTAACTGGGCTGCTGGAGGTGGCATAGCATGCAGACAACATCTGAAACTGCGCAAGGGGAAGTTATAGTCTGGAGATTTTTCTGTTTGTCTCAATTTCTGGCATGTAGAAAAGGATGTTGCTCCTTCTCCTTTTTCTCCAATTCACTGAATTTCATGCACCAGATTGGAGCTAAAAGAATTAACCTTAGGCTATAAATTGGCCAATGAGAAGTAAAGCAAGCAGTACAAAACAGAGAAAATACCCACGTGAACACAGCTAAAATTATCAAAACCAGAAGGGCTTTATTTGCTTCTTTTTAAGGTGTTATGCTATTTGGAAATATTTAGCATCCCAGCCAGCACCTACTAGAAGAGATCAAAGCCTTGAGGGTTTGGTAAGCAAAGATTAGCCCTGTTCAGGCATTTGCCTGAATATGCATAAGCTGAAACTGAGGACAGATATGTGAATGCTCATGGTAAGAACCACCTTCCCACACACATCTCCAATAGCCCAGAAGCAAGTTAGACCTTTGTGTGGGGGACACAAAGATTTGAGTAGGGTTCTGTAAACCATATTGGGCTGAAGGTGGCTGCAAGACTTCCATTAGGGGAAACCCTGTTAAGGTTAGATTCCTGCACACGGCATCCTTGCATTCATGCTGATCCAAACAGGTTACAGGGGTTCTTCAGATCTTTGTGCTCAATGCTCAAAAGTCTAACTTATATCTGGGTGCTCAGGGGATGTTGGGAGAGAGGGCTTAAGTACCTCCCATACTTCCATCCCCCCAACCCTGTTTAGCCCTGCATACCTTCAGGCAAATGTCTGAGCAGGGTTTATGTGTTAAGAGAAAGTATGTAATTCACTGATGCAAACTTGCCTCCATTTACACTCTTTGGAAGAAGTGCTCCTTTTCACACTATATCAATGTGTTCACATATTTTTAGTGCAGACCGATACCTGTCTAAGGGCTCAGTTAGATGGGAGAATTAATTGAGGAAAATAGCACATTAACTCACCATTGCAGCAGCGTTCATTTGTCTCCATGATATATTCACAAGATCATTGGCATGGGAAGCTATCCATGTTTGAAGTTCACATGTTGCATGCCCATGAGTAAAGAGAGTGGCCACAAGTGAATTATGTGCATTATTATTCCCCCAAAGTTCCCTCTGTTTCCCTCCCCCTTTGTTAAAGCAGAGACATAGGAGATTATCAGACGCAGGGGACTGTGCCAAAAAATTGCATTCCCAACCACATCAGAAGATTGCTACAAGAACAGAAAGGGCAATCTTATCAGACGCCTGCATCCTTCTGCCATTCCAGGGGCACAGCAGTGCCATGGACAAGGCTTCCCTTTTGCATTGATGGGGAGAAGCTGTGAATCAAAAGTGATGCCTCACTGATGCCCACGCTACGCCCCAGAATGCTGGAAGATTATGATGTCTGGTAAAGTCTCCCTTTCCTGTTCTAGCGATTTTCTGACACGGTTTTTGTCACATCTGATACCTTTTGTGGAAGAGCGATCTTCTGCTTAAAAAAAATAAATCATTTTCTCCCTCTGCTGTTCAAAAATAGTGCACATTTGCTTCCATGAAAATCAACAATGGCGGCTCCGGACACTTCGTCACTGGCAACCCCACCCCCACATACATCTGACCAATCATATTTTGACTTCTGGGATGTGCCACAATTATAACTGGTTGTTCAAATGGGCTGGAATGTGCATTTCTACATATTTTTTGGTGAACTGATTTTATGTTTGGGGAGTTTTATTTTTTAAATTTACCGCCTGGCCGTTATCACATGATAAGGTTTCAGACAGCCGGTCGTAAAAGCAGCCTTATGACGGTTGCATTTACGGCTGGCCAGCGAGGTGAGGGGGAGCCCATTCCTGCCATGGAATTAAGGTAAGTGTGTGAAAGATTTACGTTATTCCATGGCAGGAATGGGAGAGGAGGTGGCAGGGCAGTAATGGGGCATTTTAGCTCCATGTGAAAATCTCCCTAGACACACATTCTAGAAATGGCTGCTGACAGATCGCCAGAACTGAACATCAGTGAACTGCAGCACAGGTCTCAAGAGTTTATCAGGACATGGAGGGTAGAATCCTCTTGTGGAGGGTTATGGCAGTGTAAAACTTTTACAGATTTGCACGAGATATCCAGTACCTTCTTGTCCAGTGCTTTTACTCAGCCACACAACAGCTGCCAAATGGTGTCAAGTTCAACTCAAGTGACCCAACTGACCTCATGTGTAGGAGATGGGGTGTGCATATGTGCTGGAAGAGCACCACTGGCAGCTGGTGCTCTCCTGGACTTCCACGTAAATACACTGGTGGTGTGTTATGCTCCTGTAGTGTTAACTAGGGTCTTGGCCATTATATTTAAATGGTTCTCAGTTGAAGTCTATTTTCTAGGCAGGGCCCACATCTTATTTTAGCTCAAGAACCACATTAACACAGTGACAAAGCACATGCTTTGCATGCACACAGCCCTGGGTTCAATCACTGACAGTTCCAAGTAGGACAAAGAAAAGCTTTTGCCTAAAACCCTGGAGAGCATCTGCTAGTTAGTCAGACAATAGCAAGCTACATAGTCCAGTGGTCTAACTCAGTGTAAGACAATATCTTATATTCCACAACAACTATGAGACATTGATAGGTAGACTACACCCATTCTGTCTGACTCCTACTTCTGTTGGGAAGCAGGATGCCTTCCTGAGATTCACTGCCTAGGGAAAAGAAAGTATTAGTTTGGAAAGGAAGTTACACACAATTAGATGGTGAATAAGCTAACTTCAAAACTAGAATAGTTACATAATATAAGCTAATGTGTTTATTGCTGAATTTTTATTTATGTATTAACTTAATTACTATAGAATGTAAAAACTACATGAACCTTTTACATCTTGACACCCAACAGCATTGGACAACAACCCCCATCATCCCCAGTCACCATGAAACATGGTGTCCAGGTTGGTGAAGCTGTGACTACCTGTACACAAGCCTAGTTTTCCAGAAGACACCTCATTGCAACAAATAGACCCTGGGCACATCCCACTGCTTGTCTATGGATCCTTTTCTTTTCAATGGAGGGTTGTGCAGGAGACATTTCCAGTGCATTGTGATCAGAGTTGATAAGGTTAAACAAATACTTAATCACATTCATGACTATGCATTTCCCATTCATCATAACAGAATGAACTGTTTTTATGCTAAGCTCTAGAAAATCTTTTGGAAAAAGTGTCTCAGGCAGGGAAAGGGAAGAACTCTGCTCTTCCTGCAAAGGTTGGTTGGCCTTATTTTTAGTTTTCCAGTGTCAATATTTTCCCCTTTTTACAGAGGAAGTGCAAGGAACTGCCAGTACCAGAAATTAAATTGCCTTATTTACAGATCTAATATGATGCAGGCCGTCACAGTAACACCTTTTAAGGTTGACGCCAATCCAACATTTTTTAAAATTATTATTCTTTATTGGTTACAATTGTTTTATTCTTACATATTCATTGCTAATTATTATCAGTTTTATTTTATTACATTGCTTTTTGTTACACGTCAAATCTTAGAGTCATCTTTCTTTAATATATTGTAACCTTATTTCCTTATCTAAAAAAAAAGTTTTTAAAACAGAAAGCTTATTTGTATCACATGTCCACTCTTATTTATTCCCCCCCCCCCTAATTCACTTTCTTTCTTTCTTGACACTTCTCCCCTCTTTCTTCTGTTCTTATTTCTTTCTTCCTTCAAATGCCAATCCAACATTTTGAGGCAGAAAAAACCTGGAAAAGAATGAAATGTCCATAGACATCATGTTTTAAAAGAGGAATACATAACCTTTTGATCCTAATAGTGGCAGTGACAGCCACTGTCTCGGGTCACACGTGAATGGGCATACACAGTGGGCTGGGAAGTTTTGGCTTCACTCAATCCTGGCTATCCTGCACAAGATCACTTGGGTGTGGTGGAAGCCTGTTTCCAGGGTTGCTGACCAAGAAAAAGGCTCCCTGCAAGTGATCCAGATTGGCATTTGGCAGTGGGGTGGGAGGGTGGGTGTGCCAGCAGGAGTATAGCTATGGGAGGGAGATGAGGGCATTGTCCCTCACAAATAAGAATTCTGCCTCACAAATATTTTTTTTCTCAGTCCCCAAATTTCTAGTATTGGAGTGACTTAAAACTTCACATGAGCATTTGAAAATAGTTTAGGCATCCAAAGACAAGGGGCAGACAGTTGCCCAAGTAATGCAAACACAGCAAATATAGGAGCCAGTGTAGTGGTTTGAGTCTTGAGACTGACTCTGGAAACCAGGGTTCAAACTCCCGCTCAGCCATGAAAACCCACTGGGTGACCTTGGGTAAATCATGTACTTTCAGCTCTGAAAACCCCGTGATAGATTCACATTAGGGTCACCATAAGTCAGAAATGACTTAAAGGAACACACACCACCACCACATGTGAATGACTTTGCGCAATACTGGAAACATTGGGACTGAAGGAAAAAAATCAGGGCGGGGGGGGGGAGCAGAATGCTTATGTAAGTGATAAGGACCTCATTTGCCCCCCTGTGACTACACACCTAGATGGGGCCCCACAAAACACATGGCTATGGATTCTGCACCTCTTTTAAAGGGTGCTACAATAACTAATCCTCTACGCCAAGACAAAATGGAGGGTAAAAGTTCAGTCCTATACAGTTACCTTGAAGTCAGTCTCATTGATTTCAATGGAATATACTGTACTTCTGAATCAGCATGCATAATTTTGCACTGTTAGATAGCCATTAAACTAGGACTTGGTAACATGCAATTTATAATTTAAAGAATATGAATTTCCTTTGGCCCCTTAACTGCACACATTAAGAGCTAGAGACAGATATCTGTTTGACAGTTTTTCCTTTGGCCTCTAATTAGCTGGGTCTAAATGAATATGCTAGACTTTTAATGCTTTGATGTATTTATTAAGTGGCACTTGCAGTGTTTTAATGAGCGTTTTTAAAAAATTAATGTATAACTTTATATTTGTAGTTGTGTTTTAGTAGGTATTTTAATAAAAATGTAAGGTGTCTTATATCCCAACCTTTGGGGAAAGGTGGGATAAAATAGATTAAAAGAAAAGCAAGCTGTTCACATTTGTTTGGAAACTTACAAGACAATGTAAGAGTATGCTGTAAGTGTATCTTTCATCTTCTGAAAAAAAGAATAAAGAATAGATGGAATACAGAGTAAAGATACTCATTTACTTGGGAATAAAGTTCAGTGAACATAGATGGACTGACTTTTAATTAAACAAAATCATTTATTCAAGCTTTTGAATTAGAGTCATCTTTATTCTGAATGTAAAACATACAGTTTTCATTTCATTTCCAAGCTTGCTTTTTTGATGTGAACATGGAAGAGCACCATCTGCTGATGACACTGCAAATATAAGTCTTGGACAACCATCTCTGTGGGCAGATACCAATAACAAAAATCAAAAGAATACACCACAGGAGTGGGGATAGTTTTAGGTTGTAAAGTTGTATTCATTTACCTGGGAGTAAGACCCACCAAACTCAACTAGCTTCTACATAGACATATATTGCACTTCAACACTTACGACTCCTCGAATGCTTTCATCAGCGCTGTATACACACAATCCCAAATATGCACTGGACAGACTATGTGACGAATGTTGCTGTCCTTGAGCAAGCAGGGATCACCAGCATTGAGGCCATGATATTGAGAACACAGCTGCGCTGGGCAGGGCACGTTTCTAGGATGGAGGACCATCGCCTCCCCAAAAATAGTACTCTACAGTGAACTCGCCATGGGTCAGCTTAAGAGGGGTGCTCCAAAAAAGCGATACAAAGACTCCCTGAAACAACATCTCAGGCTCGGCCAAATTGATCACCAACAATGGTCCACCCTGACCTCACATCGGGAGGCATGGAGATGCACTATTCACAATGCTGCAGCCTTATTTGAGAACTCACGCCGAACAAGTCTTGAAGAGAAATGACAACGCAGAAAGAATCACAAGCTGGAAACATCACCCAAGGAGACCTTCTGCTGTGCTTTCTGCAACTGGACTTGTTTATCTCGGATTGGCCTTTTTAGTCATCAGCGCGCTTGCAGAAAGCGCGGGATGAGTCCTTCCCGAATCTTAGTTTGCTAAGAAAAGCCAGAGAGAGAGAGAGAGAGAGTAAATATAAATGAGAACTCTTTAATTCAAACCTAAATGTTAAAAGGTAGTAAGAATACAAAATTTTCAGCAGAGCTGGTAGGAAAATAGATGAGGATCTAGTGGGAAAAGTGATTTGCAGTAGATCTCCAAAGATTTCCATCTCTCAGTAGCAAAAACTTTTTCAAAAATCATTGCCAAGGCTGTCCTTGTAATAATCAGCTGGATATTGCCTGGTTGCTTTTGGCTAGCTCTGTTGAACACTTTTAAGGCTTTCATCCTAGAATCAAGCATAGGGGGTGCAGCAGGTAATTGACTTCATTGGACATGTTTTGTATTTGTCTCTGGTTGATGGACCTTAGAGTTCCTGTACAAAACAAAGTAGTCCCTGTTTTAGGTATGTAGTCAGTAACCCTGACATTAAGAGATGACCTAACTGAAAGTATTCAGCCCAACTGGGACAGAAAAGTGTATATTTCAATATACACTTGAATTGCAAGCACACATTATAGGCTAATTTTTGAGAAAGCTGCCCCCATATCTTGACAACATGTCCCAAAAAATTCTGTTTGTAGCATGCTTCCTAACCCTTCTTCCATTCTTACAATCAGCTTCTCAAACAGACGAGGAACACCCTTAAAACCTTTTTTTAAATTGGTTTTCTTGTAAGCTGCCCTGAGATCTTTGGATAAAGAGTGGGATAAAAATATTTTAATAAGATAAATAAAAAAATGCGAAACAAACTGGCATGAAGTTAATTGCTCAAATGGCACCACTTGGTGACCAAAACCCAAGTTAGGCTGCATATCCAGTTGCCTGGAAGTAAGCCCTTTTGAAATCAAGATTTACTTCTGAGCAGAATGTATGTGCTGCATATTTATAGTACATATTTACAGTATGTATTTATAACACCTGCCAATACTTCTTTCTTCAGGCATAAAGGCATCAAATAATCTATAGAAACCTTTTTAAAAATTGTGACTTTATACTCCCTTTAATATCAATTAACAGTTATATATATGAAGGTTTATGGTGGGGAAGGGAATTTTGATGTCACCCTTTCAAAAAAAGTTAGATCCATTAAAAAAAAAAACACAACAACCCACACACACACACCTGTAACAAAATTTTCAATTCTGAACAAAAGTAACCAATAGATTGGTGTAGGAAGAGTCTACGTTTCCAGTGGATATGAAAAATGATTATTTTTTCAATTAATGTTATGGAAAGCCTTGACAATAACATTAAATTGTTCAGTCTATGTTCTTCTGAACAGTAAACGACAGAACTGAAATAATTTCTTGTATGCACCAACAAGTCAGTGCTTTCTGTTTTTAGTGTAAACAGAAACATAAGAAATACTTGCTGTTAAGGACTTTTAGGAGTGAAGTGATATTACAGAAATTAAATACTAGTTTGCAAGGTGGGAAAAAGAAGCCAGATAGCAGGATTAACAACATGTTTATTCCCTCCAACTCATGTCTTTTCCTTTGGCGTTTCAGAGAAAGGAACGTTGTCTAGCAGTAGGTCTTTTCTTGGTATCAGCACTGAAAGAGAAGGCATGACCTGTTAGATGTTTACAGAGACAGATCAATCACTTTTCCATCAGCCTGGACAATAAAGGAGGTTGCAGAATTAACAGAAACATTCTTTTTCCTAACGTCAATTAGCTAAACCGCTATACCATCTTACAAAGCTTTATGTCCTGCTGACTAGAAAGAACAATCAATTTCCTTTTTTGACAAAGTAATAATGGGTGCTTCCAAATGAGGCCTTTAATGTACAATCACCTTAGAATATGTCATTCACAGAATCATACAGTAGGCCAAGACATATTCAGCTTTTAAGCCTCCTGTGTTCCTCTTCCCTCTATTTTATTATCCATGGAAAATCCATTAAGAAGGGAAAGATGGAATACTGTACCTGCATAATATCTTTTGATTTGTAGTATCTGGTAGGAGCCATCCATTTTGAAGCACCCATCATAGCTAGTAAGTATTTTAAAAACCTACTGCTATGGAAGTACTCCACCATTTTTTTCACTTTCTAGTCAAAGAAAAATGACATTTTAACATGGAACAATTTACACCTCTGTTTCTTTCTATAGTATGGTTGACTACCTTATTTACTGTATGGGTCTTCTTAAAAAGGAAAAAAGAGGAAGACTCGCCAGCTGGATTTTAACTGTGTAGTTCTGTATCAGTCCTTTGACTCTTCAAAAGTTCTGACCATATGGCACCTTAAGCACCCACTTGAGAGCTGTGCTCCTCAAGGCTGTCAGATTAGTTTAAGTAGCCCTATCTAAAAGCCTAGAGACAAAGGCTTCAATCCTAGCATATATCCACCCTGTAATGGGGGTGGAAGGGCAGTGTGTACAAATCAAAAGGCCCAGCAATCTCTGTTAAGCTCAAGATAGCAGGAGACAGAACCATAATGGTGTAGAACACATACTTTGTGTACAGATGGTCCCAGCCCCAGCTCTTGGTATTGCCAGCTAGAAGAGGGTCACGTAGCAGCTGATATAAAGAATGCCTGCCTAAGTCCCTCTGCAAAGACAACAATAGTAAAGATGGACAAATACTCTGACCTGGTATAAGATGTCTTCCTATGTACCTATAGGTGATTCTGTATGAATCACCTTATCTCAGTCTTCACATGGTAGATATGACTCACAAACTGAGTCCAATTGTATCAGGGCACTGCCTTCATTCTCCCCATCCCCGCCACCACTTTTTAAAATGTAGGTTGTTGTGGATTTTTTTTTAAGGAAAAAAGGGTGGAGAGAGCAGGGATAGAAAAAAAGTGGACTTATTTGAGGGAAATTATGTTGGTTAAACAAAAGCATTTCAAAATTATACAGATCTCTCTCCTGAGTTCAATTATAAATTTCAAATCTTATCTAGAAGTGCCAGAAATTAGCACTGCAATGCAATAAAATTTCATGCAAAATTTCTTCATAAAAAAGCTTACAATCCTACATGCCAGCTCTTCCAAAGTAGAGATTTTCTGCTTACCCAATTTGTTGGAGTCTGTGTGAACACCTTGAAGAACAGATGTTCTGAGTATAACTTCTACATCTGAACCAATTTTCATAAGCTGTAAAGAGAAAAAAATAGAATTGATTGAAAGATACAGAATTATTCTCTACAATTGTCAAGTACAAGAAAGTATTGGTTTTCTTACAGTACTGCAGTGCCTTCTCTGTCTGAAGCATCCAAAGAAAATTATTTTCAGTACTGAAAGGACTACAAGTTAGACTGCACGCATCAAAAGACAGAATATTGATTTTTTTAAGAACTGGAAAGTGATATTCAGGATGCTCCTCGGAGGGAATTTTTGACAGTAAACCACCATATCCATCCCAGACCAAACAAAATGGGCCTATTTTGGTTCAATTTTTTTTAGTGTACTAGAGTTCCTCACATGCCAACCTATTTTTATGGCTGCCTATTTTCCATCATTCCCTCTGACAGTCACAACAACCTTGTGGTATATAATTTTCTTTCCTTGGTATGCGTTTTATTACCATTCTGATTAATACATGCAGTACATTTTCAGAGCCCACATGGCTACAATTTTATCAAGAAGGCTGACTGAGAAATTTTAATGCCTTACGTACTAACACAAATATAAGCCCACCACCACCACACTATGCATAGCAGAGGTGGGCAAAGTGCAGCATGTGGGCCACATACACTCACAAAGTGTGACCCTTGAGGCCTCCCTAAACCCCTCAGACCCTCCCAAAACTTAAAAAAAATGGGTAGTGTTTTTGATCCCCCAATGTCAAATGCCAAATGCAGAGATTTTGCCCATTTCCATTCTCTACATACCTGAAATACCCCCCAAAGGGGCAGGGGAGCTGAAAAACAGCCATACTGTAGTTGAAACTGGAAGTGATAGTTCCAGTTGTGTTGGATGTGCAGATGTGGCCCACAGGGGTTGGGAGTGAAAACTGGTCCCTGTTTCCTTCATAGTTGCCCACCCTTAATGTACAGCATGAAGTTACAAAGCTACTACCCAGATGTGTCACATAAAGGCCTCATACACTTGGAGGCTGCTGTGAAAATATGTTGTTCATTACAAGATCAGAGTAATTCACTTACTTTACTTGTAACTGACCAAGCTCCTGAAAACAGTATTGGTGTGGGAGACATGTTCCACTTCTAATATAAATAGCTATCTGTGAATCTAGGGGAAACTAAATCAGCTATTAAAAGTATCCTGATAAATTAACTCACAATCCTTGAAAACATGAACATGAGGGGGTTATTATCATTATTGCTATTGTTATTACTATGATCAACTGATCCCAATATTTTAACGTTTTCAGATCATTTAAAAAAATAAAAATAAAACTGGAATGTTAACACTCTCATATGTATCCTCAATGGCAAGATTAGAGCAAAGTTCTTCCTTTCAAGCTAGAAAACTCAAACAGCAGTTCTTAAAAGGATTACTTTTTATTATGTAAGAGTGAGAGGAAATAACAAAATAAGTCTTGTGACCTTTTCTCCTGTACCAGCTTCTACAAGCAAGTTCTTACACCAAGGATTTGTTCCATGAAAGAGCTCACTTTACCTATTGTGTGTGTATGTGAAAGTATGTGTTCTAATGTTACATTTAGATTTAGATGGTTTTTCTTTGTTTGCTTATTCTCTTCAACAGACCCTTCAGGAATGCCTTTCTGCCTAAGCTCTCTTCTTTCTGAACTCCTATGATTGGTGTACAGACATCAGTGATAGAGGTTGCAAGGAAAGAATTCTATGAATGGGGAAGATTTTCTGAAAGAGAACCACAAAGAAGCCTTATTCACTTGTTCTGTGCAGGTGGCAAAACAGAACACTTATATATCATGTGCCAACAGAATTCAATTCATCAGTGTACAGAAAATACTTTATTTAGAAATGTGTCCCCTAAGCATAAGGAGAATCTAAAATGTGATTTCGCTCCCCCACCTTCTATTCATCTGTTCTTTTCTCCAATGGCGAAAACAAGAGATATTAGAATCTACAAAAGGGCCAGAGAAGGGTGGAGTTTTAAGAGATGAATGTATCCCATTTAGAGAAGTCTGAAAATGAAATCCTTCATGGTCCCCACACAAGAGGACTGCTGCAAGGAAGAGCTTCAAAGGTTTCAAACAAACAAACCCAAAAAGGTGATTTTAATTACTTCTATTTAAAAAAAAATTATATGCATTTTATATTGTACCTGTACTATTTGTTGCTATTGTTATTTTCCTTCAAGTTGACTCTGAATTATGACAACCCTTTCATAGAGGTATCTTAGCAAGATTTATTCAGAGGAGGCTTGCCATTGCATTCCTTTCAATATACCCAACACCACCTGGTATTCCCTGCCAGTCCCCCTTCCAAGTACTAGCCAGGCCTAACGCTGCTTAGCTTCAGTCATGAGTATTTGCTGGTGTCTTCAGAGTATTTAGATGACATATTGTACTATATATACACTTTTAAATGGAAAATATGTGGGGACAGCCCCTTTTTCACACACATGGACCCTGGCAGGCTGTACCAGTGAACTCAGCCCCCGCCCCTGCCCAAAAAAAATAAAATAAAAATAAATAAATAAAAAAAATCCTAGAAGTCTTTGGAAGGCCAATTCCCCCCCCCCCACACACACACACACTAGCCTTTTGCCTGGAATCTTCTGGGGGCACAACTCCCAATTCTTAGGCTCAATTTTTTTTTTTTTTGGCATATGGGATCTGGAGGGCCCCACTGGGGACCTTGATGGGCAACACAATTTCTACCCCTGGTTTGGATGTTTTATATCAGGTGCTGTATAAGAACTATAAAGAAACAGTCATTCTTGGACAAAACTCACTATCTCTTGGACCCTAGAGCAACTTGGACCCTATTTATTTATTGGATGCATTTCTCATCTACCTTTCAAGAAGATGTAGGCTGCTCCTCAACTTTCATTACAAATTGAGCCAAGGACAATGGCCACAGCAAGTATGAAAAAGAAATTCACACAAATAATTTTTTTAAACTAAAATTTTCAATTTGTAGTATGAGACACTGGGATTGTTTAGGTGACCAAAAAAAAAAAAAAATCCACAAAGAATGTGGACAGAATACCGTTTGTTCAGATGAGCTCCTGCCAAGATTTGCCATATTGGGAAGTAGGGGGGCTGAAAACTCCAAATAGACTGTGATAACAGCTTTTGCTATTTCTCATTATCTTTTTTAAAAATTGCACAAAAATGCGCATAACATGCTATCTGAACAACCAATTTGAATAGGGGCACATAACAGAACCCAAATGTGATTGGTTGAACCTCAGCAGGGGCAGGCTTACAAGGGACAAAGCGTCCAGAGCCACCGTTATTTTTTTGGCCAGCTGAACGATCGTTGAAGCGACAGAGCAAAAAAAGAGTTTTTTAAAAGTGGAAAATAGCTCTTCCACACCTGTCATTTAATGAAAAAAAGGGGAAGAGAATGGAGGGAGATTTTCGGCAAGGCAATTCACTCGCAGTCACCATCTTTTTTCGGGGGGCATGCTCCATGTAAACTCGGCCAAGTTTCCATGCCAGCAATCTTGCGAATGAGTTGTGGGCACAAATTAACACTTCTGTGATAGGGAGGTAAGGTGCTATTTTTCACTATTAATTCTCCTGTCTAGCTGAGCCCACTATTAACAAAAATGTACACAGATCTTTGCTTTCCCAGCAATTGGAAGAAACCGCAATGTCCAATCCTTTTTTTTCCCCTTTTCAAATAAATGCACACCAACTCACATGACACATATGACTTTCATTGCAACCACTTCCCCCAAAGTAACTACAGTCTCACAACATGATATGAAACAACATAAAGAAGATGTAGATGGAATTCAGAGAAATGAAACAAAATTTGGAGTATCGGGTATGAAATAAATCTAAAGCTTTGTCCCTTGCAGAGCAACCCTGCTGAACAAATGGGATGTGTTAAGTCAACACCATGTGGAAGTTCCACAGATTTCATGATAAGAGTAATAACTGCATCTACCCTGAGAGTCTTTCGCATCCTTACACCATGGGAAATGACCTTTACTCTGGGTTCTGACTTTTAAATATATGGTATCCAACATGCAAGTTCAGAAAACACCCATGCTACAGCTTTCTAATGTGGTTTAAAATGTGTTCATTGCTATGACTTGCCCTTTATAGAGAAACTGCAGGAATTGTAGTTTTACAAAGGGACTCAGAATTTTTTTTTTTTTTGCTGGACAGCCCTGCCTTCTTTTCAATTCCCAAGAATATTTGGGGAGAGGGCCTGTGATAGTTAAACCAGTTTAAACTCCCAGTACAGACCAGACTTCAACAGCAGGAAGAAATTCTTATGAAAGTACCTCAGCTATTCTTTCAGTAGAAGTCTCAACTTTATTATTTTTGAATTCTTCATTTATCTTAAGTCTTGCAGCTGAATAAAGTGGTAGAAAGAGGGAGAAAAGATTAATTTATCTTTTTATATTTTACTTAGCATTTAGACTTGGCAAATAGCATGCAAATATATAGCAGATTACTGAAGTCAATTATTAAAAAGAAACCCCAACAACACAGACTACAACTTCATATTTCTATTGTCAGAGCCATATTTGTAAGCACTGAGGTTGCTGCTGTTGTGTGCCATTAAGTTGCTTCCAGCTTATGGTCACCTAAGGTCACCTTATCAGGGGGTTTTCTTAGCAAGATATTTTTAGAGGGGGTTTGCCTTTGCCTTCCTCTGAGGCTGGGAGTGTGACTTGCCCAAGATCACCCAGTGGGTTTCCATGGCTGAGCAGAGTTGAACTCTGGTCTCCAGAGTCAAAGTCCAATGCTCAAAGCACTACACCACACTGGTTGATGGTGAGCCACTGAGATGGGAGCAATAGAAAATAAAGTGTTTCCCCAGCAATGAATACTACCATGATTTGTTTCTAGAAACCCAAAATGCTGCTCTTCACAGTGTTCAGGCTTACATCTAGCAACAGATTTCACAACATGATACAATTCTTCTAACGAAATAACTGCTGTGCAGCATGTGGAACAAATTGAACATAAAATATCCTATAGGCAGCATTAGTGGAAACCATTGTTGCACATGATCTATGCAAAACCTGGCGATATAATAGGAACCATCTCAGTTTAAATGCTTATGGTAAAAATCAGTAAAATAAATTCATCGTGGTAAATCTCATTTTAAATGGGCAATAAAAGAAAACAAAAATTTTATATCAGGCATCAGATAAACATAATATTCTTAAATATCCCACCTTTTCTGTTCTAGCAGCAGCTTAAATAAAAAGGTTTTGTGATGCTTCTAAAAGATGCTTTGATTAGGCAACATTTCAAAGGAATACTGCTCAGCACCAGTGAAACTGCCACTAACTGTGTCTCAATATGCTTGTATATACCATAACAAAATCATGCTGAAGGCATCACATAGGCCTCAGATCACCTTGTACCTCAGCTTAACTGGAAAATAAGGCCTCCCTTCTGCTTAGGTTAACCATGTCATTCACATCAGGAATTAGTCTGGCAAATATCCTTTTGTTACTACCTTGCACGGGAGTGAAGCTATAGCGATTTAAATGTATATATCCTCTGCTGTACTCATGTGGCACAATGTAACCATGATGTGGTGTAGTTTTGCAGAATATCATGGAGAAAACAATTGTTTATATCAGGAATGGGGAAAGAGCAGAGTGTGGGGTGCATGCAGGCCTTGGACTCCACCATTGTGCCTCCAGAAGCCTCTCACCAATCTCCCAAAGCCACACACCCCCATTTTTAAAAAAGTATTTTTGGCACTTTGGGGGGGGGGAAACTGCACCCCAAACCCTCCCAAGTGGATGCAGACATGCAACTCTCCCTACTCCCCATAAAACCCCCACCTTCTTCTCCTGAAAAATGGTTACAGGAAGTGACTTCTGGTTGTCATACTGAAGGAAAAACAGAGGGAAAACAAAGGTATTTGGCTGTGCTCAGGGGGAGGGGCAGCTCATACCAGGTATCGGGGTTATATATAATTGGCTACTGGCCCCTGCACAGTTGCCCACCAGTTTTAGGTAATAAGGGCCTGAAGCATCTACACCAGGGGGAAAATTTCCTTCCCCCCACCCTGATGATGTTGACTTGCAACACCTTAAAAGTCCCAGACAGATTGCCAATTGTGGGGAATGCTGGGATTAATAGTCTAACAACATCCATCAGATGTCACAGTTCCCACTCTGACGTAGAGGTCTATAAATCAGTAAGAGTATCTTGAATGATATCTGCACAAGTTATCCAAGGCAGAGCTTAGATTAAGCACTAATGTGATGTGTGTGCATGCCTTCAAGTTGCCTGTCAACTTATGACGACCCCATAAATTTCATAGGGTTTACTTAGGCAAGGAATACTCAGAGGTGGTTTTGCCAGTTCCTCCCTCTGAAATATAGCCTACAGTACCTGCCATTCGTTGGTGGTCTCCCATCCAAGTACTAACCTGGGATACACCTGCTTAGCTTCCAAGAGCAGATGGGATCTGGTGCTTTTAGGGTACTTAGGCCAGGCTAGTGTGATATTTTACTGAAAATCCACTGAAAAGGCAGACTAACATTTTTTTTTCTTGGACACACACCACCACCTGCCACAAACACTTAGGATTTTTCTTTTAAAATGCACATGCCTACTTTGTCTGATGCTTTATGTGAGCCTAAATCATAATTAAAATTCCCATCTCCTGGCCAGTTTAGAGAGTTTTCTAAAGTGCACACCTGCTGTAAATCAGATAAAGCGTGAGATCTGAACACAACTAAAGACAAAAGGTATTAAAATGTGCATCTCTAAAGAATGAGATTCCACTGATTGTCAGACAGATAGCATTTTCCTCAGGGCTAGGATTCCAACAGCATTACCAAGTACAATAGGCATCACCTTTACAGATAGTACCCATGATAGAACTACTTCCCCAACTATACTTTGATTCATATTTTTAAAATAATGTTTTTTTTAAAAGGGTGGGGGCTCCATACTCCATCTTACTATTCACATGTAAGAGAAATCATGATGCCCATTTTAAAATACAGAACTGCAAACACCCTTGTATCAACAACCCACCATATCAGATGACTTTTCATTCTCCCTGCTCCACATACTTCTGTTTTCCATCTATTATTTGGAGGTTACACACGCCTGTTCTCTCTTGCAGGACTGCACAATTCTTCACTTAAAAAAAAAAAAGGCAGAAAGGCCAACCCCCACAGTGTATTATGGGGAACAAAACATTGTGCCATTGGTGTCAACTTCAGTTTTGACAGCGCTAAGAATGAAATATAGATTCTGTGTTGAATGGAAAGTGACAGAGTTTTATACACTAAAGTCGACATATATTTCGACTGCAACTCCCAACATTACTCACCACTGCCTATGTTGGCTAGGGCTGTTGGAACATTCTGTTCAACAGCCTTTGTCAAACCATGCACTTCCCGCTCATGCACTGAAGCAATTTAAATATTTTTAAAATATCCATGGCAAGGCTAGAAAATCCTAGGTCTAGCATGCACGCACACACACACACACACACACAAAATCACAGTGGCATCTGTTGAAATGGTTTTCTAGTACTGACCTATACACATCCAATGATGTGGGAGAATTTGAATTACTTTACCAGTCTCCACATGTTTGAGTAGCAATCAGTTTGCTAATACTAAATCTGACTTTAAATCACACTCATATTACAGCATTCCTAGTTCTGACATTTTGCTGTGTTTGAACTTTCATGTATTCAACTAATGATTTAGGGTGCTTCCAGAAAGCAGGCTCTTAGTCAGAAGGCACTGTGTAGCTAGGGGAGTACCTATGCTGCACAAATACATAATTCATGAACTTAAAATACCAATTTAAAATTCATAGATTAAAATCAACTGCATAGGCCTGCTGGAAGAGATAGGTCTTTAGTGCTGTTTTAAATTCTGACAGCACGTTTAGCTGTCGAATCTCTTCTGGCAGGTCATTCCACAGTCTGGGGGTGGCTGGTGAAAAGGTCCTCTGGGTGACAGTTGCCATTCTATTATTTATTTATTTCATTTGTATGAAACCTTTCTCCAAAGATAGGACCCAAAGCAGCTTCCATAAAACAACAGATTAAAAATACAATATATACAATAAAAATATATTTTTAAATCAGATTAAAAAACATAAAATCTAAAACATACCAAATAAAAAACCCCTGCTGCTTAAACATTAAAATCCTGCTTGAAAAGAAAAGTCTTTGCCTGTCTAGTCCTTGCTGGTTGAAGTAAATGTCCCTCAGAGGACCTGAGTGTACAGGGCAGTTTGTATGGAAGGAGGCAATCCTGAAGGTAACCTGGACCCAACCATGTAGATCTTTAAAAGTAATAACCAACACTTTGTACTTTGTCCAGAAACTAATTGGCAGCCAGTGGAATAATTTTAATATTGGTGTAATATGCTCACTCCTGTAACCAATCTGGCTGTCATATTTTGAACTAATTGGAGTTTCCAAGCTTTGTACAGAGGTAGCCCAATGTACAGCACGTTGCAAACAATTAAAATAGTTTGTTACCACTTTAACTGCTATTGCCTCATTCTCTGGGAAGTTGAAAATTGCAGTTTGGTGAGGCATTTAGAGAACTGGAGCTCTGAAGTACAGAATTCTAAGTATCTTACCAACCATAAATTCCATGATTCATAAGATGGTGCCACGACAGTTAAAGCGGTATCAAACTGCTCTAGCTGTACAGTGTAGATAGCCTTTGTGGCTGAAGAGTGGGGTATAAATACAATAAATAAATAAAATAGATACTCCTCTAGTCTGTAATTTCTTTCTTGGTTTTTTTTTTTTTTTTTTTTTTTTGGTAAGGTATGGAAAAGGGAGGATGTAGAAGAAAATACTGCAGGGCAACAAATGGAATATGTTCTTGTCTGGACCTCAAGTGTCTGAATGTGGCAGTGTAGTACAAGAACCCTGAGTGTATGTGTAGTATCCCAAGCTACTCCACTGGGGGGGGGGGGTTGGGGATGAGGTATTTGGATTTTCTCCTCCATTTTATCTTTTAAAAAATTCAAATGGAATTCATTTGAACATTCTTGAATACAAATTTGGTCATCACCATATGTTAGCTAGGTTTCAGCTTCAAAGATTTTTCCCTAGTTAAAAGGGAAGGGCTATACAGTACTACATTTAGCAAGCTTCTCTCATCCAGTGCAGTCACTAAGGTAATACACAAGCATTCAAGGTCAAAATTAGCTTGTGAAAGAGGGAGCCTTCTTATCACAAACCTATTTTAAGCACTTCCCTCATGGCCAGTGATAATAAGCAACTGGATGCAGGTGAATGGCGCAAGGCACAGAACATCAATTCTTCTTCCACACCCAGCATTAGAAATGCAGTAGACTACAGGAAGAGGGATGGAGCTTTCTGTCTCTCCTCTACCATTCCAAACAGTGACAGCAGGCTAGTATCTTGTGCGGATCTTTAACGAAAAAGGCTGCTTATCAGTTGGGCAAAGATGCAGTATCCTACTGAAGAACTGCATCCAAGAATGTAGTTATGTCAGTCTATTGCCCTCAGAAGCTTGCCCTATTAACCAACATGTTAGTCTTCAAGGTACTACAAGACTGACATTTTTAACAACAGCAAAACCAACCCACCCCCACAAAAACAACAACACCTCCTAGGATTTTTACCTTCTAGAGCTCTGGAGTCATTTTTGAAAACTTGTTGCCTTGTCCTGTGCAAAGATTTGAAAAGTTTCAACACCTAACAATGCAAGAGAACATTAAGAGTTTTATGTTGTTCCTTTGGAGAATTCTTACCCCACCTGCATTTTGCAAAACTTATTATCACAATTCTTTTCCAAACAAGTAAAAATTTAAAGAAAGAGAGCACTAAGTAACAACTTCAAGTTTTACAAATATGTAAGAGAGTACTGTGTGTGTATGTGGCTTCAAGTCATCTGTTGACTTATGGGGTGAACCCATAAATTTCATAGGGTTTTCTTAGGCAAGGAATACTCAGCGGTAGTTTTGCCAAGTCCTTTCTCTGAAATGTAGCCTCCAGCACCTGGTATTCATTTGGTTACTAATACTTTTTCCAGCCAATCTTCAATAATATAACTCAGAGTTATACTGTATGTAGCAGCTAAGTAACACAGATCCACAGCTATGTAATAGGATGAATGCCATCCTTGGTACAATTGGTATGTGTTATTTAGAAGAGGACACCCGAAGAACAGGAGAAGTAAACACTATTGGACAGGTAAGAACAAAGACTGTGGAGCATTAGCCAGTTTGAACTGGTAGGAATGATCCTACTTACAGGAGCAGAGAAGCTGATTGCATATGAAGGTCAAAATTTTCAGGACAAAAAGCTGCCACAGGTTACAAGACAAAACATTTGTCATATGTATATTAAAAAAAATAAATAAAAGGGAAAGAGGCACGGCAACTCACATGTTACACAATAGCAATCTATCAAAACATTTCAGCAAGCTAGCCTTTAAAAACACACAGATAAATCACACCAGTGTTAAAGTATTACCCAGTCCTTTAGCAGGGCTTAGTCCAGCATATCTATGTGCATATACTAGTGGTTCTCAGTCTTCAGTTGTCCAGATATTTGAGTTTTGAGAAACCTCAGCCAGCATGGCCAATGGTCATGGAGCTGGGAGATGAACATCTGGATGACTCTAGGTTGAGTACTGATTTACAGTACACTGTTACAGCAGTTTAATATCACTCCAGCTATCATGGTTCCATCCTATGGAAGGCTGGGATTTGTAAAGGGGGAGGTACTTCACATTCTCTGCTAGAGAGTTCTAATACAATGTGAAGTCGAAGGCTTTCACGGCTGGCATCCATAGATTTTTCTTGTTTTTTTCCTGGGCTGTGAGGCCGTGTTCTGGAAGAGTTTATTTGACATTTCGCCTGCATCTGTGGCTGGCACTTCTAATACACTTTCAATGACAACAGTCTGGAGTTCTGTTGCGGACAATTTTTATGTACTTCATCAAACTACAAATCCCACAATCCCTCAAAATGAAGTCATGACAGTTAACTGCAATAACTGGACAGAGCTGCTGCACTCTTAGGCTGCATCTGCACTGCAGAAATAATCCCATTTGACACCACTGTAACTGCCATGGCTCAATGTTATGGAATGCTGGGGTTTGTAGTTCATTGTGGCACCAGAGCTCTCTGACAAAGGTGGCTAAATATCTCACAAACTACAAATTCCAGAACCCCATAGCATTGAGCCATGGCAATTACAGCAGTGTCAAGCTGGATTATTTCTGCAGTGCAGATGCAGCCTTAGTCTGCATTAAAAACTAGCAGGTTATGCATCTTTGCATACCTGTTTGGAAGTAAAGCACTAGTGAACACAGTGAACCTTATATGCTTTTCATTTGAGGACAGTAAGTGAAAGAGGCCACCTTCCCACACGTCTTTAGTTGAATTTAACAGGGTTGATTTCTGAATAAATGTTTATAAAATAGCACACTGGCAACAAATGCAAAAGTCATAGCAACCAACGAGACCCCCTCCACGCCCATCTCTGCCTTGCATTTAACACTCCAAAGAACATTGCAATACACCTGGAAGAATTAATTCTTAAAAAAACCTAAAGTGGGCTTGCGGAAATTTGGCTCTTTAGTGGAACATGCTGGTTAGGGCTGATGGGAACTGCAGTCCAACAACCTCTGGCGGGTCGAAAGTTGCCAAACCCTCCATTAAAGTGCATCTCCAGAGTCCTACTCAGCGGCTATCTACAAGCCACATACCTCCCCTCTCTGCCCCTCGCACCCCTTGTAAACCCCACACCCTGTTGTCGTGCCCCCCCCCCGCTCCAACCTCACTCCCATCGCCGCCCCCTTCCCTGCAAGCAACGCAAAAGGTCCACCGCTGACCTCCCGCTTCCGCATCGCAGCCACCGCGCTCGCTCCAAGCAACAACAGGACCCCGCCCGGCTGAAAGAGGCGAGGCCACGCCCACTCTCGCTTGCCCTTGTCCGGAAACAACCAATAGAAAACGTCCCCTTGAGGTCAACGACCAATCAGAGCTTTCCTTCCTTCCTTCCTTCCCCGCCTCCCAATGCATGTAGAGCTCCGTTATGTTAGAACTACCTCAGAATGGCTCAGGAAGTCTGTGAAGATAGTGTGTTACATACTTTGTTCCGCCGCCTCACTTGAGGCGGCGGCGTCATTTTAACGCTTGCAAAACCATGAGGCCAAATCCACACTACACAAATCATGAGCAAAACCATGAGGCCAAATCCTCACTACATAAATCATAAGCAACATCATGAGGCCAAATCCACACTACACAAATAATCCAGTTTATAACTGGATGATTTGCCGTGGCTCCTTCTATGGAGTCCTGGGATTTGTAAAGGCACAAGCACCCTTTGGCAGAGATGGCTAAATACCTCGTAAAACTACAAACCCCAGGGTTCCATAGGAAGGAGCCATGGCAAATCCCCTGTCCTTTCAAACTGCACCTGGGAAGCATCATCTCCTCAGATGCCAAGATTGACAAAGAGATCGATCACAGATTAGCAAAGGCATATAGCGCATTTGGAAGACTCTACAAAAAGTCTGGAGTAATAAACACCTGAGGTGAAGCACAAAAATCAGTGTGTATAGAGCCATTGTACTGTCTATTCTCCTTTACAGGTCTGAAACATGGGTCACCTATCGCCACCACCTACGACTCCTCGAACACTTTCATCAGCGCTGTCTACGCACAATCCTAAATATACACTGGACTGACTATGTGACGAATGTTGCTTTCCTTGAGCAAGCAGGGATCACCAGCATTGAGGCTATGATATTGAGAACACAGCTGCGCTGGGCAGGGCACGTTTCTAGGATGGAGGACCATCGCCTCCCAAAAATAGTATTCTATGGTGAACTCACCACAGGTCAGCATAAGAGGGGTGCTCCAAAAAAGCGATACAAGGACTCCCTGAAACAACATCTTAGGCTCGGCCAAATTGGTCACCAACAATGGTCCGCCCTGGCCTCACATCGGGAGGCATGGAGATGCACTATCCACAATGCTGCAGCCTTTTTTGAGAACTCACGACGAACAAGTCTTGAAGAGAAATGACAACGCAGAAAGAATCACAACCCGGAAACATCACCCAAGGAGACCTTCTGCTGTGCTTCCTGCAACCGGACTTGTTTATCTCGGATTGGCCTTTGTAGTCATCAGCACGCTTGCAGAAAGTGCGGGATGAGTCCTTCCTGAATCTTCGTTTGCGAAGAAAAGCCAGAGAGAGAGAGAGAGAGAGAGAGAGATTTGTGTAGTGTGGATTTGGTTTTAGGAGGACAGTACAAACACTGTATGTCAGGACTAGTCATTTAGGCTTAATCCATACTGCACAAATAATCCAGTTTGAAACTGGATTACAGTTGTCCCTCCGTATCCATGGATTTGGCATTCACGGATATAAGTATTCACAGCTTGAAAATATTCTTAAAAAAATAACAACCCAAAAAGCAAACCTTGATTTTCTCACCTTATATAAGGGACACCATTTTGCTATGCCACTGCATATAATGGGACTTGAATGTTCACGGATTTTGGTATCCACGGGAGGGGGGTGTCCTGGAACCAAACCCCAACAAATATGAAGGGACAATTGTATTTGCCATGATTTGCCTCACCAAACTACAAAACCCAAGATTCCATAGGAAGGAGCCATGGCAAATAATCCCATTCCAAACAGGATTATTTGTGATTTGGTGTCAATGATTTTGCATGAAAGTGGACCAAGTACAAATCACTTGCACTCGGTTGAATGCAAGATTTATGGAGGGAGATATATATGTTAACGTATATACTTGCTGCTGTGCCCACCATCAGCAATGTATTTGACATTGGTATCTTTCTTTCTTTTTTTACTAGAAATCTAAAAACACCAGGGACCAGATATGGGCTGCTGTCATTTCCCCTTTCAGGGAGATTTAAAACAAGAGGGACTGTTTGTTTCCTTCTTTTTAAAATCTATGCTGGAAACCGAGACCGGAAAATTAAGATTAAAAACACTTTAAATTTGCATTTCTTTCGACGAAGTAAAAATTATTTTAGAGGCGATGACTGTGGTTGAACAGAGTGGTAATAAAAGGTACGGCTACTTATAAGAAACAATGTAAATCTATTTTGTTACCGCCCCAGTGATTTGATAGCATCATTTCACCTACCTCAGTGCCTTAAAAAAGTAGAAGCAAAGGCAACCATTCATGTGGTTTCAAACTCTGAATTTCAGAGGCAACATTATTATTATTACTAATTTGCTTCTTATATTGGGAGCAGAACAATAAAGTGCTGGGTATTGTTTCCCAAATATTGCAGATGTTATACACAGATGTTCCATTCCCCATAAAAACAGAAAGTTTGCTAATTTTTATTTATTTATTTATTTGTACAATTTCTATGCTGCCTTTCTCCCAAAGTGGCACCCAAGGCAGCTCACAGAACAATTAAAATCACAACTAAAAGCAATTAAAACATACAAAGTAACGTTTGATTTCAAGGCAGCAATTCGTTCTTCTTGGAAGCACGCACCGGTGTGGACAGTGGGACCGCAGGGCAGACATGTATAGTTTAAAGCTGATAATCAAAGAGATTTATTTCTTTTCATTTCAGCTATTTTTCTGCTTTATTCTCCTCCCAAGATAAGATGAAATAACGATTTTGAGCAGGAAGACAGTTGTAGATGAAATGTTAAGTGCTGCTACAGATACTGCCATGCCTATTTCAAAACATTTATCTTATCACACTTACATCCTCATGAGACTATATATTTTTTTCTTGCTGTTTTCAACATCCAGAGAAAGTTAACACTACACTGTTCATTGGGACTACCTTATCACACTACATTGTTGTGCTACTATTCGACTTTAACTGCTATGGCTTCCTCCTGTGGAATTCTGGAGTTTGTAGTTTAGTGAAAGCTAAGGGCTCTCTGGATGAAAGTTCTAAATGCCCCTCCCTAAACTGCAAATCCCACGATTCCACAAGAGGCAGCCATAGCAGTTAAAGTGGAATAACAGTGCTATAACAGTAGTGCAATAAAGCTTATAATAACTCCATATGAGCCTGTGGCTTGCATTACACCTCATAGTAACAAACTCCTTAAGTTCTTTATTGTGCAAAGGACTACTTTTTTTTGTTTTTCTTTCCTGAATGTGTAGATACCTCATATCATCCATTCCTCATTTTTTTTTTTACATACTTTGGACATACTGTACTGACTTCATGTGATGGGACATAAAATAAGGATTCATGAATGAAGAATTTCCTCTTAGCAGACAGAACTATTCAGCCTCCTAGTGGAGAATCTGATACAGCCAAAAGGAAAATTACTCTGAATAGGAACTAGAAGTACTGTACTTTGCACCCAAGATGCTGCCAGCCTTCAGCTACCTACTCAGCATCCATTTCTACTCCTGACAGACTAACCTAGCTTCTTTTGTTTCATTATAATACAACTTATACCTCCCCCTTCTCTGTGGGGCATTTGTCTGTCCAAATTTTGATAGGCTTCCCTGTTTGAAACTTACGCAGCACCCTCAAGCATTGGCAAAGTGCTGCTCATCCCCAAACTTACCTGCCTCATTTCCTGGTATTTATATGGATGGTTGTGAGGTGGCCCCCATTTTAAATTGTCTGAAGGTGATGATCATGCTTCAAAACATTTGGGAAAATCTACTGTCATGGCTGGCTCTTAACCATCCTTTACAGATCATATAGCTACTGCTGCATGCCAGTACTGCTGGATTGACAGATGACCCATTAGATGGGTCAGCATTCACAGACAACATTTTTTCCCAACAGTTCTGTTCCTATCACTTGCTCCTATAGTAGTGTTCCTTTCAGTACATGTTTGGGGTTCACACATAATTTTTATGCCATCAGGGTTTTAAAAACTGACTGGGGTGAGGTTTAAATGCTGTGTGGTGCTGTTTTTAAAATTTGTATATGACTTTTTAATGAATTTTAATGTTTTAACTTTATAAATTGTTTAATCACTTATAAAATAACTTTCATTTATATTTTTATTAATGACTTTGTACTGTATAGTTTTAATCTGTATTGTTTTTAAATATGTTGTTAGCTGCCTTGAGTCCCACTATTGGCAGAAAGGTGGAATATAAATGAATAAAATGATGATGATGATGTTCAGGTGTATCCTAAGGCTGCACCCACTGCCGGCCTGCCTACTGAAATGTTTATTTTTTATTAGAAACATAATAATGAAATTAAATACCACTGTTATCAGCCTTTGATACAAGAATGAGGCAGAGGTGTTTATAAATAGAACAGTTGGTCAATTGTTGTGTTAAAAATTACTCTTACCTTGACCTGATAATAATACACATTAGTTGTCATAAAATCGTTTCATATTCTTTACTATATGTACAAGCCCAGCAATATTGTGTGTTGCAATCAGTCTTTGCTTTTGATGAGACATTCAGTCTTCTTCAATATATTGCAATAATGCTCTTTATAAATAATACTGACCTTCCAATTTTGCCTTGCTTCTTATAGAGAAAGCATAAAAATAAGGAGCCCAGTGCATCATCTACATCCAACCCCTTCAAGGGCTGCTGTTTTGTCAAATGTACAGTTTTCAAGAACTCTGAGCTTATTTTAACTTTGGGTCTACCACATTTTCCAGATGAATGCTCAGTGCTCCTTTTTTCCATTCCCAAATGAGGGAGGGGAAAGATTTCCATGCATGACTGGGAAGGAAAAGTTAAGCAAGGAAAAGCTAACCCTTCCCTGCCCTTGCTGCAGTCCCAGTTATGCAGTGTTGAAGGCTGCAGTAATGAAACAAAATGGATGTAGACCAGAGGCAGAGCTAAGTGGATAAGGAAGAGTTAATATGATAGAATTTTATTACTAGAGTGCATGAACATACCATAGAGCAGAAGGTCTCCTTGGGTGATGTTTCTGGGTTGTGATTCTTTCTGCGTTGTGATTTCTCTTCAAGACTTGTTCGGCATGAGTTCTCAAATAAGGCTGCAGCATTGTGGATAGTGTATCTCCAGGCTTCCCAATGTGAGGCCAGGGCGGACCATTGTTGGTGATCAATTTGGCCGAGCCTGAGATGTTGTTTCAGGGAGTCCTTGTATCGCTTTTTTGGAGCACCCCTCTTACGCTGACCTGTGGCGAGTTCACCGTAGAGTACTATTTTGGGGGGGGGGGCGATGGTCCTCCATCCTAGAAACGTGCCCTGCCTGGCGCAGCTGTGTTCTCAATATCATGGCCTCAATGCTGGTGATCCCTGCTTGCTCAAGGACAGCAACATTCGTCACATAGTTAGTCCAGTGAATATTTATGATTGTGCGTATACAGCACTGATGAAAGTGTTCGAGGAGTCATAAGCGGTGGCGATAGGTGACCCATGTTTCAGACCCGTAAAGGAGAATAGACAGTACAATGGTTCTATACACACTGATTTTTGTGCTTTGCCTCAGGTGTTTATTACTCCATACTCTTTTGTAAAGTCTTCCAAATGCGCTATATGCCTTTGCTAATTATATGTAATGGCATAGCAAAATGGTGCCCCTTATATAAAATGGCAAAATCAAGGTTTTCCTTGGTTTTTTTCTGGGCTGTGAGGCTGTGTTCTGGAACAGTTTCTTTCTGACATTTTGCCTGCATCTGTGGCTAGCATGTTCTCTGAAACAGGCCGGAAAAAACCCCAAGGAAAATTTATGGATGCAGGCCCTGAAAGCCTTTGACTTCACAAAATCAAGGTTTGCTTTTTGGATAAATTTTTTTTTAAAGAATATTTTAAAGCTGTGAATACTTAAATCCGTGGATACAGAGGGACAACTGTACTTTATGAACATTACTACAGTAATTTAACTGGGACTACCTTTTCACACTACAGGGTTATAGTGCTATTATTCCACTTTAACTGCTCGGGCTGCCTCTTGTGGAATTCTGGGGTTTGTAGTTTAGGGAGGCCTAAGAGCTTTTTGACTGCGCATTCTAAATGCCCCTCCCTAAACTGCAAATCCCAGGATGCCACAGGAGGCAGTCAGAGCAGTGAAAGTGGAATCGCTTTACCTTCTCCAACCACGGTTTTGCCGCTTGATTGACTGCCGCCTAGAAAGGGCATGACAAGTGGGTTGGGGATGATGGGCGGCGGAGGGAGCCAATAAGGATGGGCGGGTCAGGGCGCGCAGGCGCGGTTGCTGGGCCGCGGAGCGAGAGGGGGCTGAGGCGGCCGAGATGGCGGACGAGATCAGCAAGGCGCAGGTGGCCCAGCCTGGCGGAGACACCATCTTCGGGAAGATCATCCGCAAAGAGATCCCCGCCAAAATCATCTTCGAGGACGAGAGGGTAAGGGAAGCCCCCCAGGCAGCGGTCGGGCGCTGGAGCTCGAGTAGGCGGCCGCCAGAGGGGCCCGAAGAGCGGTCGGGCTCCAGGCTCGGTGGTCTTCCCTCCGTAGCGCCTGGCCAGGCACCGGGTGGCGGTCTCTGGGACGCCAAACCGGCTGAGGAAGGCCGAGCTTGAAACACCGCCAGCCCCCTTCTTCTTTCATTCCTGGCGCTTGGCATTGGGAGATACACTGCTCCTGAACTTGGAGGCTCTACTTACCGAGGCTAATGGTTGATAAATCTTAACCAGAATTGGCATGAAGTACACACACACACACACACACACACACACAGTAGTCCCTTCATATTCGCTGGGGTTTGGTTCCAGGACACCTCCGCGGGTGGACCAAAATCCATGGATACTCAAGTCCCATGATATGCAGTGGCATAGCAAAATGGTGTCCTTTATATAAGACGGCAAAATCAAGGTTTGCTTTTTGGATTTTTTTTAAAGAATATTTTCAAGCCGTAAATAATTTAAATCTGTCGATACCAAATCCATGGATACGGAGGGACAACTGTATATTGCAATAGCATAGCAACATGCCATTATATAAGATGGCAAAATCAAGGTTTGCTTTTTGGATTATTATTTGTTTCTCTGGGGTTTGGTGCCAGGACCCCCCCCCCCATGAATACCCAAATCCGTGAATACTCAAGTCCCATTCTATGCAGTGGCATAGCAAAATGGTGTCCCTTATATAAGATGGCAAAATCAAAGTTTGCTTTTTGGATTATTATTTTTTTAAGAATATTTTCAAGCCGTGAATACTTAAAAATCTATGAATACCAAATCCGTGAATGTGGAGGGACAACTGTACAGTATTTTCAAGCTGTGAATACTTAAATCTATGGATACCAAATCCGTGGATACAGAGGGACAACTGTATGTATGTGTATATATATACACACACACACACGCGCGCACACACACATATCCTATGTGGACTGGGTTTTCCAGGAGTTGTAGTATGTCTGACTCAGCATAGGGTGGAAATGGTCAAGTTTGCATACAGCAGTTGACATCATAGGAGAAGACTGGTTTATCATATGGCCCATGCAACTTGATTTGCTCCCACTTACCACCTCTTCCCTGGGAAGCAGTTAAACAAACCATGAATTTATTTTTTAAAAAATGTCAAAATTCTACTCTTTGCTTGTCACTTTAAAACAAGCTGGCAACTGTAAAATAAGAAAGGATGACAGACTAAGATTCCTGATGGGATGTTGCATCTTTAGGTTGTAACTGGCAAAGCTGAAGTTTTCCCCGCTCAAGCTGATACCTTTCTCCTTTTTCTTAGCGTCCTCATTTGGGTAACAGTTTTGTTGGCCCTTGCTGCCTGTTAGGCGAAGTGATACCATTGTAAGGGATTATTTTAAAGAGTTGTTTAATAGAGTTCATTTTGTGGGGGTGAAATTTCCTGATAATTTATTTTTGATTTACGCTGGCCTGTAAATCTTTACCCTGCAACAAAGTTTTGCTTCAATTAATAAATTTTTTTCAGCCACCCCGATTGTTCGCAGAGGGGCAGGATATAAATAAGTTTTATTATTTATTTTATTATTATTCAAAAGTAACCACTGCTGCTCACACAGTGAGCTCCAGGAATCCTTTATGCAATAAATGGGCAACCTGAGGCCCTCTAAATGTTGTTGGACTATGACTTCCATTATCCTTTACCATAGTAGCTAGGACTGATAGGAGTTGCAATCCAACAACATCTGGAGGAACACAACATGCTCATCCCAGTTTTATACAGAGCTTTTCAGGAAAACCTAATTTCTAATGCTGGAATTTTAAAAATGGAAATTTTTTTTTGGTTTTTAGAAGAGTTTACTAAAAAAATAGTGATTTTTTTTCTTTTTCTCAGTGCCTTGCGTTCCATGACGTTTCTCCACAAGCTCCAACACATTTCCTAGTGGTCCCTAAGAAGCCTATTGCTCAGCTCTCTCAAGCACAAGATTCTGATGAAGCTGTAAGTATTGCAGAAGGGCTTGTAATTCTTTAGGTGAGGCTTAGCTTTTCAGTATGAGAATAAATTCGACTGTTAACTACTTCTCTCCAAGCTTTTCAGATGGGTACTATAATCTTTTGGTATGCCCCAGAGACTTTTTGATCTTTTGCCTTCTCTTAATAATAATAATTTTAAAAAGCCAGAGTTTTGAAGGGCATTTTTGTTTCTCTCCTGGAAAAAGTAACAAGTAAAATTATTATTTTGATGTACTTGATTCCTAATTTTATCTTTGTATGACCCTCAAATCCAAAATATAAATTTCTTTCCTTAAGTATAAGACAGGGTTACATCATTGTGTAATAAGCAGTGCTCTCATAAATCAAATCAGATCCCATGAAATGAGAACTGCCTGATATATAAGAAACTAGATTTCCCCACTCTGTCTTTCCTTAATTGACTACGTTTGTTGTTTGGAGTCCTAATAAAATAATTCTGTGCATGTGTGGAAAGTTGGAACATAAATCAAACAAATCACTGTGCTTTATCAAAGCTCTCACCAAGTGACTTTGGTATTGATGTAGTTGTCATAAGCACATGAAGTTGGTCTTAAATGAATTTTGGAATATGACATTGCTATTACAATATATATTATGTGACTCAGAAACCAAAATATAGATTTAGTCTCCCATATCTGAAATGCTTGGGACCAGCGGTATTTTGGATTTTTGAATATTTCAGATTGTGGAATACTTACATATACATAATGAGATATCTTGGAGATGGGACCCAAGTCTAAACATGAAATTCATTTATATTTCATGTATACCTTATACACATAGCCTGAAGGTAATTTTATACAGAATATTTTTAAAATAATTTTGTGCATGAAACAAAGTTTGTGTACATTGAATCATCATAAAGCAAAGGTATCACTATCTCAGCCACCCGTGTGGACAATTTTGGTTTTTGGAATAATAATAATAATAATAATAAAATTTATTTATACCCCGCCCCTCTGTTAAAACAATCAGGGCGGCTTACAAAAATTAAAATACAATACAGATAAAATCCCCAAACACCCCCCACCCACCCTCCCCCATAAAAAAATACCGTATATTCCGGCGTATAAGACGACTGGGCGCATAAGACGACCCCCCCAATTTTTAAGTTAAAATATAGAGTTTGCCCCCACCCCAGCCAGCCAGCCAGCCAGCCAGCTGGCTGGAAAGCCTGTTCCCCACCAGCCAGCCAGCTCAGTGGCTGTAGATGATGGAATAGTCTGTGAAATTAAAGGACTGAGAACAGCTAAAAAAGCATGGGATACTTTGAAAAATCTCTGTAGTGTTCAATCTTTGGAAAGTAAGGTTGCATTAATAAGTTGGTTAATATGAAGCTATCAAATCCCAAATTTTTGAATGAGCACATTAATGAATGAGCACATTAATGGTTTTAGAGCCACATTGGCAGACAAGAGAATTTCACCATAGACAAAACTTGATGCAAAATGAGAAGTTGAATCCAGAAATTCTAATTTTAGGCTAACTTGTCCTGAAAAGAAACATCATTTTGACTCTCCTGAGCTAAATAGAGGGCCATTTAACTCTTCAAATGCAAAGCAGTCATTCTCACAGCAGGAGGAAGGATCTGCTGGGAAAACTGCCCAGGCCATTTTACACTTCAATCATTCTCACAGCAGGGGAAAAGGTCTATTGGGGGTATAAGACCACCCCCCCACTTTTGAGGAGATTTTCAAGTGTTAAAAAGTAGTCTTGTATGCAGAAATATACGGTATTAAACAATTATAAATTAAAACCAACTGATATAAATCACAATTAAAAACAATAAATACTATAAAATACTATAAATGGCCAGCGTACTAAAAGAAGCCAGGATCCCCTGAGGCCGGGATCTAATTAGGAAAGTCCTGCCGAAAGAGATCCGTCTTTAGTGCTTTTTTAAAGCTACTCAGGGTTGTTATCTGACGGATCTCGTTCGGCAGGTCATTCCACAATTTGGGGGCGATTACCGAAAAGGCCCTCTGGGAGGTTGCAGACAGCCTAGATTTTTGTGGCTGAAGCAAATTCCTCCCAGAGGACCGGAGTGTGCGGGGAGGATTGTATGGGAGGAGGCGGTTCCGGAGATAAGTTGGACCCAAGCCATTTAGGGCTTTAAAGGTAATAACCAACACCTTATACTGGGCCCAGAAACTGATAGGCAGCCAGTGGAGAGATCTTAACACTGGAGTTATATGGTCTCTCCGAGATGTTCCCGAGACGACTCTGGAATAGTTTGGAATTCCAGATAAGGGAGATTCAACCTGCATAAACAAACTTGGAATACAAAATGTTTTATGATTCCAAATCTTGAAAGTAGTCAGAAACAAGTTGCTTACTCCTTTTTGCAGTAACTGAGCTATAACTACTTGTTTGCATGCAGTTGTCGGTATAATAATAATAATAATATAATAATAAAATTTATTTATACCCTGCCCCTCTGCTAAAAACAATCGGGGCGGCTTCCAACAATTAAAACGCTACAATGCTGACTAAAAGCACCACCCACCCCCACCCTCCCCCATAAAAAGACATTAAACAGTATAAAATTAAAACCACCTAACTAAAACCACATTAAAAAACAAATATAAACAAGACTTTTAAAAAAGGCCAGGAGACGCGTCTCCTGAGGCCGGGATCTAATCAGGAAAGGCCTGCCGAAAGAGATCCATTTCTAGTGCTTTTTAAAAGTTACTTAAGCTTGTCATCTGACGGATCTTTTTTTGCAGGCCATTCCATAAATTGTAGGTGATTATCGAAAAGGCCCTCTGAGGAGGTTGCAGACAGCCTAGTTTTTTGTGGCTGAAGCAAATTCCTCCCAGAGGACCGGAGTGCCTCGGGAGGAGATGATTCCGAAGATAAGTTGGACCCAAGCCATTTAGGGCTTTAAAGGTAATAACCAACACCTGATACTGGGCCCGGAAACTGATAGGCAGCCAGTGGAGAGATTTTAATACTGGAGTTATATGGTCTCTCCGAGATGTTCCTGAGACCACTCTGGCTGCCATATTTTGTACCAACTGAAGTTTCCGGACCAAGCACGAGGGTAGCCCCATGTAGAGCGCATTGCAGAAATCTAGACGAGAGGTTACCAGCGCATGCACCACAGTCTCGAGGTCCCTTACTTCCAGGAAAGGGCGCATCTGGCCGAAAGGGCGCATCTGGCCAAAGCTGATAACAGGCGCTCCTGACCATTGCATTCACCTGACTCGTCATCTGAAGCGATGAATCAAGGATCACCCCCAGACTGCGAACACAGTCCTTAACGGAGAGCGTGACCCCGTCCAGGACTGGAAGTTGCAACCCAGCTCCTGGTTTCGGGGCTGCTACCACGAGCACCTCCGTTTTGTCCAGATTTAATCTCAGTCTGTTTTTCATTATCCAGCCCATTACTGCTTTAAGACAGTCATTAAGAGGAGAGACGCCATCGGAATTCGAGGCCGATGATTGGAACAAGAAGAAATAGATCTGGGTGTCATCAGCGTACTGATAACACCCAGCCCCATAACTCTGAATAATCTCACCCAGTGGCTTCATATAGATGTTAAACAGCATCGGGGACAGGATGGCGCCCTGCGGAACGCCACAAGTAAGCTCCTTTCTACTGGAGCAGCTGTCCCCGAGCAGCACCCTTTGGGACCTGCCCGAGAGGAAGGACCGGAACCACTGGAGCACAGTGCCTCCGATTCCTAACCCACTCAGGCCATCCAGGAGGATGCTATGATCTACTGTATCGAAAGCTGCTGAGAGGTCTAGAAGCGCCAACAGGGACACATTACCCCTGTCGATGCTTAGATGCAAGTCTTGGTCAAGGTAACCATGGCAGTCTCAACTCCAAATCCCGTCCTGAAGCCAGTTTGAAATGGTATATTAAGTGATCTCTGCTCAGGCTCAGAAAGAGTTGTTTGTGTGCTAATGGGACCACATGGCAACAGCACAAAAATAAAGCCTAGTTGTTGTGGAATAATGGAACACAGGTACAGAGAGGCTTCTAAAATTAGTTTCATGATGCAAGTGATAGTGCTAGATTATCAGATTTGCTTAGTTCGTTGCATGAATGAATCAGAAAATGTGAATCTGAATAATATCATAATGGTTATCAGCAGAGTTTAGATGTAACCAAATAATGATTTACCTGTAATCAGTTCCTTTTTTGGCAGTAGCTGAGGCAGACAGTGGATCCATTCATGCAGGGCCAGGTCCTCCCATTGCTGCACCAAGTTGTATGGGAGCTCTCCCAGTGCTGAATCTGTGTAGAATAGCACTAGGAGCGCTTCCATCCAGCTTAGATGCTGTGGGAGGAATGACTGTAAAACCAAATGTGATATACAGTAGGACCCCCATATCTGCGTGGGATTGGTTCCAGGGCCCCCCATGGTTAATGAAATCTGTGGATAATAACACCACAGGAGCCATCTCAGGGGGCAAAGGGAGGTGAGATCTCTTTTCTCCTCCCTTCGTCCCCCTGCCGCCATTACCCCCTCAGGAGCCATCCTGGGGGGCAAAGGGAAAAGGAGGCGAGATCTCTCCTCTCCTCCCTCGCCCGTCGAACTCCCCACACCCCGCTGTCACCAACCACGGATAATTGAATCAGCGGATGGCGAATCAGCAGATACCGGGGTGCTACTGTATCACTTCCCTGGTGATGGATGCACCAGCATACATAACATGACTCAAAGTAATAAGAATGCAAAGGGTTACTTTTTAAAAAGTTACAACAATAGATGCTGGGTAGGTGGAATGGTAACTACAGCTAATTCATTTTCATAAGTAACTTCCCAAGCTCTGTATTATTCTTACCGAAAGTTGTCACAAGATTATGAATGTGGAAGTTCTTATTAAAGTCTCCTCACAATAAAAGAAAGGGCAGGTAAAGCTTGATTTTATACTCCAGCCTCAAGAATAAAGCAGAGGAGAGGAGTATTTTGGATGGAACACATTTGTCCAGTGCTTGGGTGTCTGAAAAGTGTTCTTGACTCTGGCTCTTTTATAGCAAAACAGTAGCAGAAAATAATGTGATTTTAAAAAAAGAAATAGCATTGATGCAACATTGTTTATGAACACATGATAACGGCTTAATAATTTGAATAAGAAAACAGAGGTCTTATCATTGCATATACACTGAAATCCTTAAAAAATGAAATAGGAACCTGCAAAATCTGGTCTTAAATATGAATTGAAAGTTTTCTTCATTCATTTGAGAGTTGGTAGATGGGACAGAGGGGGCATGACTCAGGTATTCCTCAAGCAGGCATTGTAGAAACATAAAAAGCAGTGGGATCTGATAAATCAAACTGTAGCTCATAGATCTTAAGTATACAAAAAATAAGTATCCAGCTTTGCTTAAGAAGGGACCCAATGGATGTGCAGCTTGCACATGTTGTTGTATTCACACACATCTGGTGAGCATCTTGATTCCTTAAATCAATTCTGAGGAAAGCTGAATATCTGAAACGCCCATTGACTGAAGTCTGATTCTCTCTGTGTGTACTTCTCAAATTAAACTTATTTTTGCTGTGGTCGCTTCAGGCTTTCATGTTTGTTTTGATGACTGTGGAGTGGTGTTATTTCTTTTTTCTTTTTCAGCTTCTTGGACACTTACTCATTGTGGGCAAGAAATGTGCAGCTGAATTGGGTTTGAGCAGGGGGTTCCGGATGGTGGTGAACGAAGGGCCAGATGGCGGTCAGTCTGTCTACCATGTACACCTCCATGTCCTTGGTGGCCGTCAGATGGGTTGGCCTCCAGGTTAAGAACTAGGGGAAGGGGAGAATATTGCCCTAAACCATCTCTTAAATTTAGTGAACTCATATCTTGAAAAACCCAACCACTGTCAATAAATTTCAGTCACTTAACCTTTGTTGAGGTGAATAAAAAGTTTGTGCAAACCATGTTCAATAAAGTTCAAGCATGTTGAGGCACCTTTTTGTGTTCTTCTTTTGAAATGAGTATTGGTTCTTTCGAGAGTCAGCCTGGTGTGGTAGTTTGAGTGTTGGACTACAACTCTGGAGACCAGGGTTTGTATCCCTGCTAGGTCATGGAAACCCACTGGATGACCTTGGACAAGTCATACTCTCTCAGACAAGGCAAAGGCAAACAAACCCCCTCCGAACAAATCTTGCCAAGAAAACCCCATGATAGGTTCACCTTAGGTTTGCCGTGAGTCAGAAATGACTTGAATGCATACAACAACAAATTGATTCTTCCACAGAGCTTTAATGTATTATTTGTTGTCCTTTTATTCTTGCTTGAAATCATGGCTGCACACATAGGCTTCTTAGCTTCTGTTTTCCTGGATCTAGACCTGCTTCAGTGCAGCAAGATTGTTGCATTGCCTGTCTTCAGACCGTAACACTACTGCAGTGAATGCCCATAACACACCCCTAAACACACACATTCATTTATGAGCTATATATTTTTCATTTTTTACAATATACTTGCGAAATGGGTGGATGTTCACATTTTAAAGATGATATAGTAACTGTAGAGGTACTGATTTGCTCGATGAATGAATGTGAGTGAACTGGAACTTGGGTTCTGACCCAAACTTGGAATTACCAGCTTTTCTGAAGACTCTAGTCTTTTCACTGTTGGCTGAGAAGAGCTTTGCTGAATCAGGTGAATAATAATATATAATAATAAATAATAAAATTTTATTTCTATCCCGCCCCTCTGCAACGCAATCGGTGAAAGGCTTGTCAAAAATTTGGTTCCCAAGGTGGCATTGAAGACCCACAAAGGGCGTGAGCATTGCAGCATCCTGGCATTCATCTGCCCTAGCAACTAGAAATATATGTGCATCATTATCTGTAGCCATTGGTAATATAATTGAAGCTGTATATAAGGCAGGCATTGAGTCAGTAGCTTTGTTTTTTCTGGGTTAAGTAATATACAGTATTCCACTTGATCATAGCTAAGGGAAAGGATCCAGAATGTTTGCTTGGTTGCTGCAAATGAATTGGTGGGGCTGGGGAAGGTCATAGAAATATATCAGAGAAATCTGATAAAACAGAACCTTTGTGGAATGCCTTAATGAGTTTTACTGCTTTATATAGGGTTTATTAGATTGATAACAAATAGGAATTATAGCTGTTTGATAGGTCTGACTGTAATAAAAACTTGCTCCTTACTGTGTTGATTCTTTCTTGCTGATGCTGCTTTAGTTTCCTCTGAACATGGCAGGAAGGTGGACTGGATGGCACTTGTGGTCTATGAAACTAAACTGACACATACAAGAGAGCCGACTCTAAAAGTAACACATGGCATTTGCTGTATGCCATAGTGGGCAACTGGGATAGTGTGTGTGTGTGTGGGGGGGGCTGTCAAGATAGTTTTGACTTTCAACTCCAAGAACCCAGTGCTGTGCTTAAAGGGGGGGGGGAAGGAGGGCCACAGTTTCTCTACTCCTGCTTTGGTGCTCAGGGTGACTGATTGTTTGTGCAAGGCTTGCAGAAGGCTTTCACAGACCAGTGCTGCAAATGCCAAGTGTTCCATTCTCAACATATTTAGCTGGTGTGGCTGGGATCATGGGAATTTTAGTCATGTGCATCTGGAGGAAGACACGTACAGCAACCCTGTAAGAAAGGTGTGTGAAATATCTATTTTGAAATGGAATGGTGAGCTTAATTGTGCCTAAGGTGGTTGCCTTAAGTTCATTTGGATAGGTGTGATATTTGAATCAGAGATTTGGTATTTGTTAAATAAGGAGTCTTAGTGGCTGGGTAGATGGGTTTGCCTGCTGGTGCCCCAGTTCTTTGGAGGTGAACTGCTGTAAGGCTAGCTGCGAAGGAAGAAACTTCAGAGTACAAGAAGATAGCCAGTTCAAGGTAACAGTAAAAACTGGTTTCTGCATGCAAGATTTGAGAGCAAGTCTTATTAGCTTCAGGTTGCAATTTCTCTGTGTAAGAAAATAACCTTTATACATAGCCCTGGGGCAAAAGTAATGGGATTTCAAGCTACCAAGAGAGCCACCCCCCACAACAAATGTGATTCTTATAATAATAATAAAATTTATTTATACCCCGCCACTCTGTTAAAAACTTGAACGTTCCTGTTTATTGTGAACCTTATACCTTTGACTAGTTATCTTTTATTTCATAGTAAAAGAGTACAGTAGTCCCTTCACATTTGCGGGGGTTAGGTTCCACGGACCCCCGCGAATGTGAAAAAACTGCGAATATTGGTTGCCCCCCTCCCCCGCCAAAGCGACCACGGGGCCTCCGGAGGCCCCATGGTTGCTTTCCCCGGACTCCCCACTCCCAAGGCCTTCACGGGGCCTCCGGAGACCCTCCCGAGGCCCCATGGATGCCTCTCCGACCCTCCCCACTCCCCCCCCAAGGCCTTCACGGGGCCTCTGCAGCCCTCCCCACTCTCCCCCAGGCCTTCACTGGGCCTCACGAGGCTCAATGGAGGCCACCGCAGCCCTCCCTCCCAGGGCCTTCACGGGGCCTCCGGAGGGTCTCCGAAGGCCCCGTGGAGGCCTCCCCAGCCCTCCCCCCACGACCTTCACGGGGCCTCTGGAGGGTCTTCGAAGGCCCCGTGGAGGCCTCCCTGGCCCTCTCCGCTCCCTCCCAGGGCCTTCACGGGGCCTCCGGAGGGTCTCTGAAGGCCCCGTGGAGGCCTCCCCGGCCCTCCCCGCTCCCTCCCAGGGCCTTCACAGGGTCTCCGGAGGCCCCGTGTCGTGGTTTTGGAGGGCGGGGGGCCCTTCCAAAACTGCGAATGACGAGTTCGCGAATGTGGAGGGGCAACTGTACTTCTACCCGACCCAGTTCACCTTTCCCTGCTGCTGCTAAGACAGAGCTTTGTCAACTTCTCTCATTAGAACTTGATTTAGTACAAATTGTTAATTTCTTTGGAACTGACGTGTTGAATTTAAGAACAGTGGTAATTTCTTTTGACACTGCTGGTGAGGCAGCTGTAACTTAACAAAATGTATCCTATCCTATTTATACAAAGGGAAATGGGGTGGGGATGGTGAGAGAAGGAACTTAGTAGCACCTTTAAGACTAAATTATTTTACTATGAGCTTTCATGGATATCAACCCACATTTTCACATGCACCAATAAAGTACAATATTAAAGCCATAAATATTCAAGTACAGTTAACATAGTTGGAGTGGGATCAGCTTTTGCACTTCAGTACTGACATAAGCCACTTGAAAGAGCTGTATCACTCTTCACAACTCTGAAGATTTACAGACAAGGCCACAGTTTGCATCTTTCTGTATTCTATTATATTCTGATCTCTGCATTGTGATAGATCAATGCTATCTCTTTGAAAACTATTCTAATGTATATGTGCCTTCAAGTCACATGTTGACTTGTGGTGACACCATGAATTTAGTAGGCAAGGAATACTCAAGAGGTGATTTTGCCAGTTCCATGTAGTTACCAATAATTATTTCTGGTTCTTTGGCAGGGTTTAGTATTTTGTTCTGCATAGGAGCATGGAATAGTAGGAAACCTAGCTGTAAGAGCTGTAAGAGGATGTCTGGAAGATGTTTGGGGCCTGCGCACTTTTTATCTCAGTGCTGAAGAACAGTCATTTGATACCTGAACTGTTCAGCTTCTGTAGAGTAGTACAGGGGGAAGAATCCCACAAGCCATATGTGTACCCCCTAGGTGTTTTAACAACCCCAGAACCTCTTAATCTGCATTTTTTTGGGGGGGGGGCGGCAAAAATGTAGCAATGCTGCTCCTGGAAGCCCCCAGAAGTTATGAGCCTTGTTTTACTGACTGGGGGGAATAGGCCTTTAAAACCTCCCCCCCCACACACACATAAAAAATGGAAGTAAAATTATCACTTCCAGTATTTGGGGGGAAAACACACAGAAAAGCAGCACTTTTACAAATGGTGCCGTCTTTGGCAGGTTTCCAGGGGCGAAATGACTTCTGGAGTTTGCCCACCCCTGGCGAAGGAGTTAGAGTGTTGGATGGCACTTGACTGTTCCAGATTCAAATCCTCACTGAGTAAAGGGGGAAATAAAGGGGGGAAAGAGAAAGCCCTGTGTATTACTTTGAATTTATTTTAGCAAAGGTGTGACAGAAATGTAAGTAATAAATACAGTATATGTGCCATAAGGAGGAGAAATCACTGACCATTTTGCTGAACACTACAAGCAAAAGGTAAGATATATCAGGAACAAATGTATATGGGAAGGAGAACCTATTGTGGGGAAAAGTGAATAGTTGTTCCCTAAGGAAGAGGTCAATGGAAAGGGTCTCTGTTCCTCCATCCCACACAGAGTTCCAGGCAAACAGATGAAAAGCCTCTTAGGAGATTTTCAGACTACACTGTTATAGTGTTACTATTCCACTTTAATTGCTTAGGCTTCCTGCTGTGGAATTTTGGAGTTTGTAGTTTAGTGAGGCCTAAGAGCTCTCTGGCTGAGAGTTGTAAATGCCCCTCCCTAAACTGCAAATCCCAGGATTCAACAGGAGGCAGCCATAGCAAATAAAGTGGAATAGTAACACTATAACAGTGCTGTCTGAAAATCTAGATAGTCTTGTGCCCTGGCTGTAAAATTGTTGGCTGTATTTTGCTCATAACTGCAAATGTTAGCATATTAGATTCTTAGAACAGCCCTCTTAAGTTATGCCAATATTGCCCTGTCTGCAGTGTAGTTAAAAGTCAGTGTATTTCAGCTATTCTATGACACCTTTCCCCACAATATAAAGTTCATAGGATGGGATTCCAGTCTTTTCCGGTCATTAAAGCAGTGGTGAGCAACAGATGGATGGCATGTGCTTCCCTGACTGAATTTGCTGCTCTGCACATTTGGTGGAAAAAAGAGCCCATTTTCCTTTACGTGCAATTCAGCTTTTTTAAAAGCCAGTTTTAAAATGTGTTTTATCTATTTAAGGCATTTATGCATTGCCTCTTATCCCATCAGGCCCACAAGGCACTGCATAACAGATCATAGAATCATAGAATTGCAGAGTTGGAAGAGACCACGAGGGCCATCCAGTCCAACCCCCTGCCATGCAGGAAATCACAATCAAAGCATCCCTGACAGATGGCCATCCAGCCTCTGTTTAAAGACCTCCAAGGAAGGAGACCCCATCACGCTCCGAGGGAGTGCGTTCCACTGCTGAACAGCTCTTACTGTCAAAAAGTTCCTCCTAATGTTGAGGTGGAATCTCTGTTCCTGGAGCTTGCATCCATTGCTCCATGTTCCAATCTCTGGAGCAGCAGAAAACAAGCTTGCTCCATCCTCAACGTGACACCCCTTCAAATACTTAAACAGTGCTATTATATCGCCTCTTAACCGTCTTTTTTCCAGGCTAAACATACCCAGCTCCCAAAGTCTCTCCTCATAAGGCATGGTTTCCAGACCTTTTGTTTTAACAAAAAGAAACACTTTCTATTTCTTGGCAGAAATGGGAGACATTTGCAGGAACAGTTGGTTCTGCATTCCTACTGTATTTGTTTCCCATACACCTTGTTTTAAAGCACTGTTTTGTTTTTGCCACAGAAATAGTGAATTCTAGTAGTGTGACAAGAGGCAGGATTGTGGGAGGCTACTGTGGCCCCCTTCCTGTGGGAAGTTGCCCACCCCTGCCTTAAGCAAGTGGTACAGTTTTCTGGACTGTACCATCCTAGATGGCATTGTACATCACTTCTATAGATGTATTAGTTAAGTTTATGGTGGCATATGATAAAAGAAAATTTGCCCTGCTCCAAAGGGTCCACTAATGCTTGGTCAGTACTATTCATAGTAGACTTCCATGGACTGGTGCCAGCCTGAGATCCATTGGCTGCCAGCCCCTGTCAGGTTTCCAAGACGGAAAGAATCAATTGTAGCCAATGGGCACAAATATGCTACCAGTTCATGGCACATTGGGTGGGTGGGTGGGTGAGTTGCTGATCCCCCTATATGAAATCCTGAGAAGCACTGTGCTAGATAATTGGTTATGCATTTGGTTATATACTGAAATAGCCTGGACAGGTGGAAGTGAAGGAAGCACATTGAGGATCTTTATTATGATATTCTTCAGTAATTAATCTGAAACATGGCAGCCTTAATTCTCTCAACAGAACCAACTGTTCCTGCAAATGTCTCCCATTTCTGCCAAGAAATAGAAAGTGTTTCTTTTTGTTAAAACAAAATTGCTGTTCTGTTTTTTAAAATAGAAATACAGTTGTCCCTCCATATTCACGGATTTGGCATTCACAGATTTAAGTATTCACGGCTTGAAAATATTCTTTAAAAAAAATAAATCCAAAAAGCAAACCTTGATTTTGCCATCTTATATAAGGGACACCATTTTGCTATGCCATTTGCATATCATGGGACTTGAGTATTCACGGATATGGGTATTCATGGGGGGTCCTGGAACCAAACCCCAGCGAATGTGAAGGGACAACTGTACAGTAGCACCCCCACATCCACTGATTTGCCATCCTCAGGATTCAATTATCCGTGGATGGCAACAGTGGGGTGGTGGTGGATGGGGGAGGGAGGGGAGGAGGAGAGATCTCACCTTGCTTCTCTTTTTGCCTTCGGGATTGCTCCCTGGGTGGAAATGGCAGAGTGGGGGCGAAGGGAGGGTGCCTTGCTCCTCCCTTTGCCCCTGAGATCACTCCCTGGGATCGCTCCTGGGGCAGAAACGGCAGCAGGATATTCAGGCGAAGGGAGAGGAGGAGAGTTCTGCCTCCTGCCTCCCTTTGCCCCTCAAAATGAGGCATTGGTTATCTGTGGATTTCGTTATCCAAGGAGCCCCCTGGAACCAATCACCCATGGATACAGGGGTCCTACTGTAAAAAAAGATGTGTAGTACAAGAACCACTGCCTTTATTTCTCTGCAGTATGGAAGGAAAAACCTAATGAGATGGTGTCCCTCAAACATCCAATTCTGATAAAGAAAATGGGGCGGGGAAGCAATAGTATTTTTTAAAATTTCCCAAGATAATGAGGGAGGGCATGAAGCTTTGGATTTCTGAATCTCAGAACTCAGACTGAAAAACCTGTCTCCAAATTGGTTTGACATAAATCAGGCCATTTTCTGGAACACCAGATTGGGAGTTTGAAGTAAATCTTGTGGTCACTGTAGAATTCTAGCAAAAGCAATCCAATGAAGAATTAACATGACACAAGTTCATAAGATTATGTGTAATGAAAACTCAGGATCTTCCAATGAAATCAAGAGCCAATAGATTCTTTCAGAAAAGAAAATACTTTTTCTGCACAGGGAATAGAAGGAACTCATTGCCACAGGATTTTGCAGTATGTCAGATGGCTTTGGAAGAGAATAGACAAATTAGTGGAGGATACACCCCCTTACACACTTTCTGCACAGGCATTGGCTGAATGTTCAGTGGGGAAGGAAATCACACTGGATAATTCCACTTCTGTATGTTCACTGGGAGATAAAAAAAGGGGCATCTGCATGTAAGGCTGTCTGCTTATACAGGCCTAACTCAGGTTCATTCCTGAGTTCCTTGTGTATTCCTTGTGACTAACAAGTCTCAAACAGGATTTTCTCAGGTATGTGCTTCAGCAGTCAAACTTGCAAACTAAGCCCATGTTTATGTTCCATTGACCAAGCAGAAAACAAAGAATGCTAAATGCAAAACACATAGGAGAGGAGAATTTGGCAATATCTCTATTAAAACCAACCAAAACTCCCAATCAAGCTACATATAAACAAATAAGGGATGTAGGAAGAAACATGTGGCTCAGTCCAACACTTAGACCTGATGCCAAAGCCAAAAGGTCTACAGTAAATGCAGTACTAAGGGATTATAGGCTGAATGAATAACTGGTTATACCTAGCAATGCATACTAGACAAGGGATAGATGGTTAGTCTCCATTTCTGAAGACATAACTGTTGGTTGCAACTCTTAAAGATCTGGTATACTTTATTGTATTTCATAGACTGATGCATAGTTCCAAAAAAAGTCTGTATACTTCTTGTGGCATTTTGGTTGGTTCTAATAATGGTATTAACCAGCTGTGGCTTTTGTGTGTGTGTGTGTTTTCATGTGACGAATGTTGCTGTCCTTGAACAAGCAGGGATCACCAGCATTGAGGCCATGATATTGAGAACACAGCTGCGCTGGGCAGGGCACGTTTCTAGGATGGAGGACCATCGCCTCCCAAAAATACTACTCTACGGTGAACTCGCCACGGGTCAGCGTGGGAGGGGCGCTCCAAAAAAGCGATACAAGGACTCCCTGAAACAACATCTCAGGCTTGGCCAGATTGATCACCAACGGTGGTCTGCCCTGGCCTCACATCGGGAGGCATGGAGACGCACTATCCACAATGCTGCAGCCTTATTTGAGAACTCACGACGAACAAGTCTTGAAGAGAAACGACAACGCAGAAAGAATCACAACCCAAAAACATCACCCAAGGAGACCTTCTGCTGCACTTTTTGCAACCGGACTTGTTTATCTTGGATTGGCCTTTTTAGTCATCAGCGCGCTTGCAGAAAGCGCGGGATGAGTCCTTCCTGAATCTTCGTTTGCGAAGAAAAGCCAGAGAGAGAGAGAGTGTTTTCATTGGTTTCTGTAGTAAGAGTGGTTGTAACTCAGTGGTGGCCTGGGTTCTTTGCACACAAAAGGCTCCATATATATTCTTTGGGATTTCCAGGAAGGCTGTGGAAAGACCCCTTCTCTGAAATCCTAGATGGGTGCTGCAGGTCAGTGTGTAAGCCAGTGCTTTTTAAACTACCTGATGTAATGAACTAGTATTTTTTTTCTCCTAATGTGCCAGGGACCAGGACCATATCTGTTCCTTTTCTGGAAACTCACCATGTTTCTTTTCTGGAAACTCACCAGCTGCCAATGGCTCAGACTGGCACCAGTCTCCAAGGCACCACTTTGAATAGCACTGGTGTAGACTATATTAACAAGCACTAATGGTCTGATTTGGAGAATAAGGCACAGTCCTATGTAATGCTGTCATCAGTGAAGTGTGTCCCTTTCTCTTTTAAATCTAACTTAGGCCAATGCAAAGGTTACTAAATACTGTGCAATGAGTTTTGAAGAACTCTTCATCAGACAAAATAGCAGGACTGGTTTAAGGAATTTTGGGCGCCTCTGCAGTGCTTTATTTTGGGGGCCCCATACGTTTATCGAAGGTCAATCTAACCTAACCTAATCTATTCACAGTACAGGATATTCAGATTATTACTAATAATGTTTTGCAGGAGGAGGGTTACTACAGGGGTCCCCACAATGATGGGGCCACCTGAGGATGCTGACGCTGCTAGTGCCTTAAACCGGCCCTGCAAAATAGTGACAAAGCAATGTGGAGAAGGGGAGAGGAAATAGTGACTGATGTTCAAACCAGGGAATCTGCTCTGATCTCAGTCTTAAGATGACAAGACTACAACAGACATTTAAATCACACTGTAGCAGGTACTCAGATGGTTTCACGTTGCACCTGGGACTCCCAAGAATTTTGTTGTTTTGTTGTTGTTTTTGTGTGCCTTCAAGTCATTTCAAACTTATGGTAACCCTAAGGCGAACCTATCATGGGGTTTTTCTTGGCAAGATTTGTTCAGAGGGGATTTGCCTTTGCTTTCTTCTGATGCTGAGAGAGTGTGACTTGCCCAAGGTCACAAGAGTTACTGGAAGCAAAAAGCAGTTCTTAATCCCTCACTGTCACTGCTCCCAATTTTTGAAAATATAAAATCCCACTGTTACTCAAACCATCTCCATTCTTAGGCAAAACAAATGGGTTTGCCCTATATATGGGTAGAAACATGAACACATAGATGGCAGCTGTAAGCATGTGGGTACCAGGGGAGAGTTCAGATTTTTGTGTGTCTTTTGGTACTCTTTAAGCCATAAAAAAATATAGTATTGTACTGTTTACATAAACTTTTACCTTCATAAGCTTCATCATTCAGTGTAGAGTCCAACAACATCTGGAGGGCTATAAAACTGCATTCCTGGGCTAAATTCAATTTGTAGTCCCACCTAGAGTAATATCCATTGAATCAATTAGATTTACATAATTATTCATCTAGCATTGAGCAATCGAGACAATGAATCTACTCTAGTTGAATCCAGCAGCTGGATTTAGGTTTGTGACTTTGCCACAGCAATGCAAACTCAAGCTGTTGCTGTTGCATCTAGAGTAAAATTTAATTATTCTAGCCAGGTGGTGGAGACATATCCAATTGTAGCTTGTCTGATTTTCAAAACTAATATAAATGCTTTTATATTGTATTAACAGACTGCTGGTCAAATGGAAAAGTTGTGCCTTTGGTAGCCCTTCAGACTTATCCAAGTTTCTTTGTATTTCTATACAAGAAAGTGTTTATTTTCCTTTGTCTGGACCTAATTTTTTATAGTGGTTTGAGTGTTGGACTAGGCCATTGGAAGACCAGGGTTCAAATCCCTGCTTGGCCATGGAAACCCACTAGATGACCTTTGGCAAGTCATAGGGCTCAGCTAAACAGGAGGAAATGCTGTGCTGGGACATGCATTATCTGCATTTCGCAGCAGCTCCCTTTTGTCTCCACAAATTCTGAGAAAAAATTCTCTGCAAAGCAATGCACATTGACGTGCACATGGAACCCCCCTCCCATGAATCAAGATGGCAGCTGTGAGTATGGAGCACTAATATTCCCCCAATGATAATCTCTCTGCACATCTCTAATGATAAATACGTGGAAGGGAGACCTTCCACTTGTACAAAAAGGCGTTTCCCCCCCGCACCTCAGCACGGCAAAAAAGAGCTCTGTTGCTCCTTCAGAATGCCAAAATGGCGCTTCCAGGCTCTGCAACAGGAAAGCCCACCTCTGCTTGCACGATGGAACAATCAGCTTTCAACTTTCACCTTTGCCCAGAATGCACAGCACTGCGAATCGGTCGTTCACACAACTGGCAATACTCATCTCCCCACAGTTTATAAAAAACTTTGTGGAAAACCGTGAAGTCTCTTAGGGAGCAGTTTATGGGTTTATGGTGCTTTTTGCCTCCCTCCTTCCCAATACGGCGAATCTCCTGTGCAGCTCATCAGGACAACAGGTATTCTCCACAAATTCTATTACGGGTATTTTGACCATCTAGACAACTCCATACTCTCTCAGCTTCAGAGAAAGGCAATGGGAAATCCTCTGAACAAATATTGCCAAGAAAGCACGCAGGGGAAAGTGACAAAAAATCGCGTTCCCAACCACGTCAGAAGATTGCTAAAAGAACAGAAAGGGAGACCTTACCAGACATGGTGTCCTTCAGCCGTCCCTGGGTAGTAGTGCTGCTGCTGCTGAGGCTTCCCTTTTTCATTGACAGGGAGAAGCTGCAAATCAAAAGGGATGCCTTGCTGATGGCGGTGCTAAGCCCCTGGAATGCTGGAGGACTACATTGTCTGATAAGGTCACCTGTTTTTGTTCTTGTTGCAATCTTTTGATGCGGCTTTTGCCACATCTTATAATCTCCCCTGTGATAGGTTCACCTTAGTGTTGGCATAAGTCAGAAATGGCCTGAAAGCACACAAGAACCACAACAAAATATTCTAAAGGTACCAGATCCTGTCTGATCTTGTAAGCTAAGCAGGGTCAGCCTTGGTTAGTACTTGGATGGGAGACTATCATTGAAGACCAGGGACTTGTTTACATGAAGGGAAAAAACCTGGACTGCTCCACAGTAATAGCAAGTTTCAGTTATTTACAGCCCCCATAAACTTTGCATGGCTGTAGCTGAGACAACGGCTGTGAGTGGATTACTTGCATTTTAAAATCTGCCGCTGCTGAACTTTTTTTTTTTTAAAAAACCTATTTCTGTGGTGTGCACAAGAAATATTCCACCTTTCCCCCAAAAGAAAGAGAAAAAAAGCACAAACCTCCATTTTATCACCTTAGCAATCACTCACTAAAGCGAAAAACCAACATGGTGGCAGTGGGTGCTGGCCCTGTAACCCAGCCCTGCCCCCTGTGCTCATCCAGCCAATCACTGTGTCCTGCCTGGGGAAGAATCTCTTAATGAGTGAAAATGTGTAAATCACTGGATTTTTAAAAAAAAGTTGGGAAAAGGTGTAAAGGCTTTTTTTTTGCTTATTTTTTCCTCTTTTGGGCCATCCTCCTTCACAATATGCCAATCTGGGATTCCATTAAGATAGCTAGTTTTCTGAGCAAATTCTGTGAGGGGTATTTTCACTGTGTAGACAACCCCCAAGTACTGTAGTCCAGAGGAAGGAGCTGGCAAAACCACCTCTTGAGTATTCCTTGCCTAAGAAAACCCTATGAAATTCATGTGGTCACCATAAGTCTACAAGCAACTTGGAGGCGCACACACACACACACACACACACTTTGTCGCTTGATTGTGCCTTTTCAATGTTGACCACATGAGGGCAGAATGAGACTACTGACAACAATTCTTTGGCTCTTGAAATCTCTATGGATATGTTAATTGTGCAGGCTTTAAAAACAATACAAGAAAAGTAAGTCTTCTCACTAAACAACACTTCAGAAGGTTACAGAAAAAACAAGTCACTGGACTTTTAAGAAGTTTTTGCATATTTGTTCTTGTATGTGTGTGACTGCATGTTTTGTATCTGCTATTTTCAGTCTACAGGTACTTCATCAGACTAATGCTGCTACCATTACCAATTAAAAAACATTATGCTGTTCCATCTTTTCTTCTTTAATGGATTATTTTGCAGAAAGATGGAAGACTGAAGGCACAGTATGGAAACTGGAAAGGGGAGTTACAAGTAAAAGATAACCTCCTCTGCAAAATTCTGTGAAATGGCATGGAGTGCTTGTACCTCAAAAGCCTCCCTTGGAAGCCCCCTTCAAATATTGTAGGAAATATGTTCTCACTGCCCACAGCAAAAACATGAGGACCCTGGGACACCTTTTCCCATGAAATGTGAAGTGGCCTTTAGGTATGACCGGATCTTTCTGGGCCTTGAATTATTGGAGGATTGAAAGGATATTAATGAATCAGGCCCATTTTGTGCATTCTGTGTTTTGAAGTCTGGCCCCATCTGTTCTTTGATAACCTCAGGCTTCTCTGCCTTTCTCCAGTCAAGGCTGGATTTATGCACAAGCTAAGTAAACTACAGTTTAGAACCTCAGATTATGAGGGGCCTCTTAGTAAAATACCAACCAACCCCCTCAACCAACCAATAAAACACAAAAATTTACATGTTTTCTTTTTGGTTGCTTTTTTTGTTTGGAGGTTGGGTCTTGATAATGCTAAGGGACCTCTTAACTTGACAAAGTTCAGTGTCTTAGCATGATTTAATCTGGTCCTATATTGTGTAATTGTTTTGACTTTCTGTTTTTATCCTGCCTCCCCCCTCTGCCAACTTCCCTGATTTGGCAGGGACAGTACGTACTAATTCATCTCCTACCATCCCACTTTTATAATGTCCCAGTTTTTTTCTCTTCAGCTACTTCAGTCTCTGCAAAATGCATTCTAAGTAGTACAAAAGTAGCTTACACTCAGCAGGGGGAGGAGGGGGTGGTATCTTCTCTTACCTGTAGACTCAAACAAAAGCAAACTGCTCCAACTTCTCCTAGCTTGTGGGTTCTTCCTCATTAACACCTTTTGCCATCTGGACCACAGTCTGATATTGCTTGGCCACATGTATTTTGGCTTTTGTCTGTGAAATGTTAGGGGCTATGTTCTCCTGTGTTATACTGTAACAACATAAATAAAACTAGTGATCAACCTAGGAAGCTTTCAGTGCAAAGTATTTTCCCCCCAAATTTTCCCTCATTTCTGTAGAAGCAACGGATGTGTCCGAATACATTTCTGTTAGGATGTCTTCAGAAGTGTTGAAATAACTACTTCTCTATCTCATTAATACAGTGGTGTTAACTTGCATTTTAAAAAATGTGAGTCAAATTGGATATTAAGGGAACACATATTCCCTACCGTTAACCCATTTTCCTTCCCACAATGAAACTTCTTCAGAGACATGACTCAGTAATCAGAACTGCAAATTAAGCCCATGCTTACCTCCCAATGTCACCAAACAAATCAAGATACTGTATATAGGTGAGGAACATAATGTGCTATGACAAACAGTCATCATTCACCAATTGCGGGAGCAACTTTGCAAATAATGGGATAATCATATTTTGCTCATTTGATTCTATTACTGCAATCATGGGAATTACTACTTTATCCTTTGACCCTATTATAATTTGTGATTTTGAAGTTGAGTTAAAAGTTACTTAAACGGAAGTTCCCTGGTATTATGAGATTTCAAAGTATCTCTAATTTTTCTATAGTTAGTTTGTTGGATCTAAGTCAGAGCCCATTATCCATTCAAGAATTACCAGCCTAATAGATTCAACTTACAGGCTGACTAACAAGTTTTGGTGGCATCACTAGTTATTAAATCAACAGTCACTTGGTTAGCATTTCATGGGACTGTAACCAGGGCCTATGTGTTTACGTGCCTTCAAGTCTCCTTTCAACTTATGGCAACCCCATGAATTTAATAGGGTTTTCTTAGGCAAGCAATAATCAGAGGTGGTTTTGGCCACAGTACATGGTATTCATTGGTGGTCTCCCATCCAAGTACTAACCAGGGATGACCCTGCTTAGCTTCCAAGATCAGATGGGTTCTGGTGCTGTTAGGGTATTTCAGCAGGATTCTTACCACTCTTACATTGTCTACCTAGCTGTGGGAAATAATGGGTGGCTTCTGTTGTTTCTCCTTGTATAAAAATGGCTGATATAGTCAAGAAGTACAGTGGGCCCTCAGCATCCACTGGGCTTTGGTTCCAGGACCCCCTGTAGATACCAAAATCTGTGGATCCTCAAGTCTCATTATATACATACAATAGCATAGTAAACTGGCACCACCTATATAAAATGGCAAACAGCAAGGCTTACTTTTTTGGAATTTGTTAAAATGAATATTTTTGAGCCATGGTTGGGTTGAATCTGTGAGTGTAGAACCCGTGGATACAGAAGGCCGACTGTATAGCAGCATTTCTGAGGACTTTGTCCTACCCTTGAGAGATTGGCACAAAACCCATCTAGATGCATTTATTTAATTGGATCTTTTAGAATGATTTTTTCTACAGCCTGCTTGATGTTGCTGATACTGGGTGCATGCCAGTACACAATTAGGGTTCTATTGCTATACATATTTATTTTGGAGTAAGTCCCACTGAATTCATTGGGGCTAACTTTTTGCAGGCATAAAACAAGATGGCATTGTAAGTATGCTTCAGAGCATATCTACATAGCTCAGTTTAGGCAACTGGGTTGGGAGACAAGGCAAGAGAGACCAAAACTTTTACGTAATCCCTGACGAGGGTGTATTGGTTGCCCTTGTTGTGTTTTTTATAACTTCCCTTCCTTCCTTCTTTCCTTTTTAGCACTTGTACATTACAGGTCAGCCTGACAGGGCTCCCGAGGTGGTGCATAATGGATTTTTAAACTTTTTAAGCAATACATGGATGAAAATTTAAAAAAAACAAGTAAAAATTCTCCTTAAAAATAATTTAAAGTCGAACAGTTAAAACAGCCAGAACAGTTTCAGGGACCAAAAGCCACAAGGAATAACACTATTTTAGCTGCTCACCTGAAGCTCAAAAGAGATGAAGCCACTTGGAAGGGAATTCCAGAGTCAAAGAAAATCCTATCCCTTGTATATTCCAAACTAGCCTCATGAGGTATTGGGGCACAGAACAGGGCCTGCAATGTGAATCTCACATTTCCAGGCAGGGTCATATGAGAGAAAGTGGTCTCTCAGGTATCATGGCCTCAAGCTGTTTAGAACTTTAGATCAAAACCAGCACCTTGAATCGAGTCCAGAAACAAATAGAAGCCACTGAAGTCCTTGTTAAACTCATGTTATGCGTCTTTAAGATGCACACACAATAGCCATCTAGCTGTTGCATTTTTACTAGCTGCAGTTGCCAAACACTTTTCAAGGGCAGCCCCATTTAGTATTCTAATTGGGAGGTAATTAAGGCATGAACCACTGTGGCCAGATCTGTTCTGCCCAAGAAAGGGCAGAGATGTCACACAAGATGAAACTGGGCAAAGGCACTCCTGGCCGTCACAGTCATTTGGCTGGGTCCAAGCACACCCACAAGCTATGAACCTAATTTTTCAAAGGAGTTCAACCCCACCCAGAACAGGATGTTATCCTAGTAATTAATATTGTCATAATGAAAAATGATGATAAAAATTAATATTATTAGCAGAATTCTTTCCGGGGACAAGGTATATTTTAGGATCACATGTGCCCTGTCTCCTGTGGTAATTCAGCTAGGGCTGCCATATTTAGTCAGTTAGTTAGAATAACTAGTTGACATTATTTTGATCAGTTATTTGTATTAAAAAGGAATTCATAGCAGTTATAGCTCCATTGCCCCAAAGCAGTTCATTACCATTGTAATTACAATTTCAAAATGCAGCTGCAATTTCTCAAAAGTAACTAAGTAGCTACTTTTAAGTGATGTATATTTTTTAAAAATCTGAATGCTACAAGCTGCTAGCCTCTAGTACAAACTTTGTTTCTACCTATTTTGTTTCAACAGCTTCAACAGCAGCAACATGTGGTGCAGCATGAACCAGCATCTGAATGATACACTATGTTTCCTCCACAATAGGTGTGCAATAAAAATCATATATTAAAAACGTTTCTTCCATGATTAAGTGAAGCCACAACCCTGAAACTCTAAAGATAACTTTAAACACTGCAGTTACATTGCAAAAAGAAAGTTGTTCATCATTATTTTGTGATTGTAATGTAGTAGTCCCTGTCAGGATATTAGGACATGCAGTCTGATAAGTTTATGCTGTAAAGAGCTAAAGTGTAACAACAGTCTACAGGGTGCAGTAGTGAGAGCTAACAGCAGCTTACTGCAGCTAGATTGTATATCAAGATTAATGACCTGAGAGCATGGCCTTGAAGGCTTGGAGTCTTGGAGGGAGCGTTATCTCTGTGAGAGAGATTGTGCTGTTATCTTAATGAAAACAAGGTTACTATGAACTGTGTAATCAGCTATCCAATATAACTGTGTGTTTCAGTTCTGTTTTGAATCTCAGCAGTGCTAGGACATTTTTTCTGCTGAATGTTGAGAAATGTAGCTCTCAAAGAGGATTCTTTGTAACACTGTAAATATGTTACTATGCTGTAGTAAAAAGAAGTAGTTTTAGACGTGTCTGTGTGCTTATTTTCTTTGCCTGGAGGACGAAAACTCTGCTACAATCTTTTTGCTGCCTGACCTTCTTAACATGGTCAGAGGCTATCAGTGCACTACCGTGACAGTCCCATCATGAGAAAGAACTAAGAACATGTAACTACCAATGTATAACGATGATCTTCAAGCTTTGCTCCAAAGGAATAGGGCGCACACACACACGCACACACACACACACATTCTGGAAGTGTCCACGGCCACAGAAACACCCCACATGTAACCTCAGAGTCATATTTCTCCCACTCCTGTTCTAGGTGGCGTGATGGTCATTTAGACTTATTTCTGCTGCCCTAAAGTCTGAAGGAGGTCTTTTTCAAAACCAAAAGTGACTATCACCACCTGTTTCTCTTATTCTGTACCATTAGCAGTCTTGCCACACAGCAGTTCAAAACAGAGTTGCCAAAATGAAAACTAGATAGGGCTCAGTCCTGCACATTTAATGGTTGTGTAGAAGAGGGAATTGCAGCAGACATGGCTTGTCACAGACGAAAAGCAGCATCTGCTGAAATTCCATCTTCTATGCAACTATTAAAGGTACAGGAGCCCTCTCCAGTTTTTACTCTGGTAACACTACTTCAAAATATCTGTCTCATATCACTTAAAACAGGGTTGGAAAACATGCAGCTCTTCAGATGTTGTACAGCAATTTTCATCAGGCTTGACTAACATAGTTAATGGTAATGGAGGATAGGAGCTGCAGTCCAACAACCTTGGGTAAGGCTACAGTTTCTGCCTCCCTGTCTTAAAATAATTTTATCTGGAGCTGTGCACATCTGTGGCATTTTCAAATAAAAAAAAAGCAAGATCTCCTCTCCAGAAATACTCCAGAAGTGAGACTAGTGTGCCCTTTCTATTTTGGGAACCTATAGCTTGGTTTGAATGAGTAAAGTGCTACACAATGAAAGCTATTTTTTATTCTGTCTCAGTAAACAACAACTTTGCCTTGGAAAAAGTACCTCATATTGATCACTGATTTGGTTTAGGATAGTTGTGTGTTCTTTCTGTGACTGAAAAGTAGAAAGGAAAGGATATGACTGTGTCCAGTCTGAAATTGCATTTGAAGATGCATGGCTAAGTGACTGGGTGCTTTCCGTCTTTGATCCCACTGTGAGACACACACAGTGCCTTTACAGGCAATAACTGAAGGTTTTTCCCCCCCATTAGCACTTACCGAAAATGAATGCACTTTAGTTTTAAGTAAATTGGTGATTTTACGGGAAAGGAATGCACTTTGAAATAAGCTGTTCAATGAACTGCAGTGAAAGAGGTTGTAACCTCTCTTGCCTCAGATTGCCAAAATGAAAATTGCAGGACAAACAGTTTCCAGATTTATCTTTCTGGAGCAATTTTCCCAAGTGATTGGGCAAAGAAAGCTTTCTTTGAGAATCAGCCGTACATTTCCTTCTATAGCTATACATAGCATTTGAAAAGGGAATTTTAAAAATGTCAGTTTCTTCGTCATGAGCATGTAGGGGAGGACTACTGTCTTTTCAACAGAATCCCAAAATCCAGCTGCTGGAAGGCTGGTGCAAAAGATATACAGGTCGATCCCTGTATCTGTGGGGAATGTGTTCCAAGACCACTTGTGGATACCTAAAACCATGGATAATAGGGAACCCTATTATTTCCAATGAGACAAATGCTGAAAGTCAACCATAGAAACACATTGGAGGGCCTAGAAATGTCTAGCGAGATTTTTTTTTTTAATGTAGATAAGTGAAACTGTGGATACTGAATCCATAGATATGGGGGTTGACCTGTACCCTTAAAATTAAAGAAATTCTGAGCCTCGTAGTCCCCACATGCAAATAAAAAAATAGAACCATTCCTGTTGTATCCCAAACTTCAGATCATCAGTATAATTTAGAACAGCGAGCAACTATAGCCCTTTGCATATTTTTGGCCTACAACTCTCATCAGTCCTAGCTAGTATAGCCCGTGCTTGAGAAGGTCAATATGTATTGAGAAGGTATAGCCCGTGCCTTTCGTAGGTCGGTAAAATGGGGCAATTAGCTAACACACATTGGAAACTGCTTAATACAGTGTAGATGTGTAAATTACTATTGCTTAAAACAATTTGTAAGCCGCTCTGATAGCCTTGTGGCTGAAGAGCAGGGTATAAATAAATAAAAATAAATAAATAAAAAAATTAATAAAAATAAAAAGTTGCTTATGAGAGTTGGCAGTCTAAAAACACCTGGAGGAGCACAGTTGTCCACCTCTGATTTAAGGCAAGAATCATTCTTTTGCTGCTGTTTCAGACAATCTATTGCAAATCACCTAGAGATGATGATGAGGAGGACCCTGATGATTTAAATTTAAATTCAATTGCAAGGTCCAACTAGAACAGATCCATTGAAACAATTGGAACTCTTAAGCAAAACACCAGTAACAAATTTAGCCTTACCAAATAATAACTACAATGCAGGCCTAAACTGAGGTGCTATGGTGTGGTACAACAAATATTCAGAGCAAGTGTCCAAATCAGAGCAAGTGATTTGGTGATTATAACATTATAATCTGATTGTATGAGTTGTTGTGCTACTTTGATTCCAGTAGGTTGCTAAGTTCAGTATTAGAGACGTATTTTGGCAGGTTAGAAAATCTAACAGTAAAATTCTAAACATGGCTTTCCCAGTAAGTGCATTTGATTGCAGCCTTAAAATGTCACACAATGAGACAACTTAAACATTTGCAGTGTTCAAGAATATTGCCATCTTTTGGTAAACCTTCCTTTGGCCTTAATGCACGCCCACACACACCATCACCAGGGCCAATAAGGGAGAGGGGAGCCAGTTCAAATTACTGAGGAGCCGCAGTCCAGAAGATGGTCTAGGATGTGGCTATGGTCTTCTCTACATGGGCAATTTACCCTGTCTTGCCCCCTTCTGGAGCCCTACAGTTCAGACAATGTAGCTTATTTGCCCCCTTTTGCACCCAGGTAGCCCCCATGACCCTGGGGGCAAAGACAGGGCTAAGATGGGGTGGGGGAAGAAAAGCTAAGGCCCATTAAAACCTTTTTTTTTTTAAAAAAAATACCCAGTTAACTCCATTTTAGTCTGCAAAAATGGATTGGGCCCTGCGTGACTGCAGGAGCCTGTCCCAGCAGGCTGTAGATGCTGGCCTGTCCGCTCTGTCACTGTAGCTGCTGATCTGTCCACTTTGCTGCAGCAGGAAGGCGTCCCGCAGCATGTGACTAAGGCTGGTCACATGCAGGGGGGCTTGGTCACATGTTGCAGGGCAGCTTCCTCACTTCTGGGAGAGTGAGGGAGATGGTGGTAGTCGTGGCTGCTGCAACGACAGACTAGTCTGGCCATCTGGACTTCATCTGTATTGGTGATGGTAACGGCAGAATGGGCCTGATCTGCAAGCAGGATACACAGGTGGGGAAGTATCCTGGGCCATGTAGATGATCCCTAAATTGCATAATATTTTTGTCTTTGGAGCAGAGTAGCCCCAAATCCTTTACAATAGGACCCCATATCCATGATTCATTATCCACTGATTCAGTTATCCACTGAATCACTTTGTACAGCACACTTACCATAGTCTTTCTAGAAAATGTGCCCTCTCTAGCCATTTTCTAAGTCCTCCAAGGCAACTCTATGGTATTTAAAACTGGAAGGCCCATTATTTTCATTATGTTCACTATTATCCATGGTTTTTGGTATCCATGGCCCCCCAGAGCCAATCCCCAGTGGATACGGGGGTCCTACTGTATATTTTAATCCAGTGATAGCAGGAAGAGTGAGGGCCAGCTGCACTCACATCAAATTGACTGGCAAGCATTTGGTGTGCCCCAAAATCACCTCCAATTACAGATTTACTGCACAGGTTTATCTCATCTTCCCCTACAATATTGCCTTGGTAGGTTTTATCTCTGTATTTATTTGAAATAATGTTTAGGGATTCAGGGCAAACAATACTGACAGTCATGCCAGTCATACACTGCCTCGTAGTGTGCTGGAGTCTCCTTCTTTGGAGGTCTTTAAACAGAGGTTGGATGGCCGTCTGTCAGGGATACTTTGATCGTGATTTCCTGTGTGGCAGGGGGTTGGACTGGATGGCCCTTGCAGTCTCTTCCAACTCTACAATTCTATGATTCTAAGTATTCATTGTTTGAAAATATTCTTTAAAAATAATAATCCAAAAAGCAAACCTTGATTTTGCCATCTTATATAAGGGACACCATTTTGCTATGCCATTGCATATACTGGGACTTGAGTATTCACGGATTTTGGTATCCACGGGGGGGAGGGGGCGGAACCAAACCCCAGTGAATATGAAGGGACAACTGTAGAAACAAAAGCTAGAGAGTATGAGAAAAAGGAATGTTTTGTGCTGAATTGACAAATGAGATTACAGTATAGCCCACCAAAAGATTTGAACTTGCTATGCCTTAAATGTATTATGCTTATGAGGACTGGTCAGTCCTGACAATGAAAGTAGATGATGTTAATGCTGCAGTTTCTGTAATAAATGTTTAACATGGAAGCCTGGATTTTTAAACTGCTGAAATTGCAACTCGATATATTGTGAAAACACAGGCTAGCATACAATTAAAACAATATAAAGAGTTTTAAAACAATTCCAGGTAAAAACAGAATAATTTAAAAATGACAAAAGCATATTAAATAGTCAGGTTCAAATATCAGAAAAGGATAAAACAATTAAAAGCCTGTACATGTACACTTTAAAAAGTAATAAGAAAAAGTTTAATAAAAAGCCATGTTTTTATCTGGCACCTAAAAGAGACCAGAGTTGGCACCAGCTGGCACTCTGAGAGGTGGGCATTCCATCCAAGGGGAGAATATTCCTTAACTATTGTCACCTCATCATCCACCATCATTTGGAAAGTCTTCATGTCCAGCTGTCTGATCCTAGCTGACAACTGCCAACACAGCTGGAAGACAGCATGACTTCCAATCATTGAAAGGTCTTGATGTGCAGAGGGGTCCAGTCATGATACAGCTGGCTGTGAGTATTTCAGGGGTGGGGCTGATATTCACAATGGGAGTTCTTTAGCCTTGGTGAGATTAAACCAAACCACACACCAAACAGTGGAGAATTCAAAGTTTATTTGCCGCAGCAAAGAGGCCCAGGAAAGAGTAAGCATTCCAGCAGTTACTGTATATTCTGGCATATAAGATGAGCTTTGAGCCCTGACAAATAGCCTCCAAAATCGGGGGTTGTCTTATACACCGGATACACTTTGCTTCACCCGCAGTCCAATCTCCTGCCTCTTCGCTCCCTTCGCAAACGGAGCAAAGAGGCATGAGATCGGGTGGGGGGGGGGTGAGGCAAAGTGTTTACCGGTTCATTCGCCCCCCTCCTCTCCCTTCTCCCCCTTTGGGGAGGAACCGAAGACAGAGGAGGGGGGGCGAACATTGCGGTTTGCCGGCGGCCGCCACTCAATCTCCTGTGTGTTCCTTCGCCAAAGGGAACAAACACACAGGAAATTGAGCGGCAGCCGAGGCAAACTGGGTATGTTCACCCCTTTCTTCCACCTTCCTGGAAGGTGGAAGAAAGGGGGGGGAATCCCACGGTTTGCAACGGAGGCCGCCCATTCCCTCTATCTTCATATCTCAGAGCCACCCTTCCACCCTCCCCGAAGCCAGGATCGGGCTTCCTTGTGGCCTTGAGGAAGGGTGGCTAGAGGGGGGGCTTCCAAGCCACCCCCCCTCTAGCCACCCTTCCACCCTCCCTGAAGCCGCAATTGGGCTCCTGGTCACGGCATCAGGGAGGGGGTGGGTGGCTTGGAAGCCCCCCCTCTAGCCACCCTTCCACCCTCCCTGAAGCCACAATCGGCCTCCAGGTTGCAGCATCGGGGAGGGCGTGTGTGGCTTGGAAACCCCCCTCTAGCCACCCTTCCACCCTCCCCGAAGCCACGATCAGTCTCCTCATCGCGGCCTTGGGGAGGGGGTGGCTGGCTGGAAAGCCCCACCTCGAGCCACCCTTACAGCGACCGAGGCAACCCAATTATGTTTGCCCTTTTCTTCCACCTTCCTGGAAGGTGGAAGAAAGGGGCGAATCTTGTGGTTTGCAGCTGCCGCCCCCACTCCCCCTGTCTTCATTTCCTTCCAAAGAGAATGAAAATGGAGTGGAGAGGGTTGGACAAGGCAAGCCGGGTATTTTTGCCCCTTTTGTCCACCTTCGAGTCAAGTTTGACTGGAAGGTGGAAGAGAGGGGCAAATGTAGTGGCTGGCTGGCTGGTAGAGCCCTGCCAGCTGATCTTGTTCACTTTCCCAACTCACGAGGAGATCATCCTGAGTTGGGAAACAAAGAGGATCAGCTGGCAAGGCTCCCCCAGCCAGCCAACCAGCCAGCCAGCCAGCCAAATTGGGGGGTGGTCTTGTACGCCGAATATATGCCAAACTCTAGATTTTTACTTCAAAATTGGGGGGTGTCTTATATGCCCAGTCGTCTTATACACCGGAATATACAGTATATATTTCAGTATGTTAATCACAAACACTCTATCACTATGTCACTAATGAGTAGGTCACATTTCTTGAGCATGTGTGTTAAAACAGGTCACGTACTGGCATCCCATAATGACCCTTTATTTAACTATTTACACTTCATTAGCATGGCCAAAGAGGTGGGTCAGCATAACTAGAGAGGTGTGTTTTTAGCCCTGTGACATCAATAGGGCACAGAGAGTTCAGAAACTTTCTATAACCATTGGGGGTCTGTCAAATGGTGCCAGGCATCTTCTTCGCCCTGGCTTCTCTTACCTATGAGGTTGTCTAGATGGTGAAAATACCCCTTATGGAATTTGCTGCGAATCATACCCGTCTAAATGGGTTCCTGCACCAATCCACACTCTTCAGAAGGAGGGGGGCCCAAAATGGCAAAAACAATGCAAGAAAACAATGTGTGTTTTTAAAAACTGCGAGGGGGGTGCATTTCCTGCTTGTTTGGAATATTGAACGACAGGAAATTTGAACGGAAGCACAAAGCTGATTGGCCAGGTAAGAGAGGGGGCAGGGCTTGCTAGCAGGGCAAGTGCCCGCTGCTGCCATGTTGGATTTTCACCTTAGCAAGCGATCGCTAAGGCGATAAAATAGGATGGTTATTTTTTGTTTTACTCTCTTATAAAATCAAAAAATCGCTCTATCGCCCTATCTTTCTTCCACTAGGTTTTGTAGTCTAATGCTGATGTGCCTTGTACCACATTGTGCCCTGTACTACATTCCATTCTGTTTCTCTGTCCCCTCGATACTGTCCATGGTTATTGGACACATTCCTCTTAGCTTAAGGGAGGAGGAAGGGCAGCAGACATTTTCCTAAACACTGGCAATTTTAGCTTGAAACTACAATCCCAGTTCTTTTCAGTTTCTCCCAGTCTGCTCTATCAAGCCTAAACAAGCATAATCCTGTTCTCCTGCATCCATCCCCCAGCTTTCAGTGACTGTGGTCTTGTCTATACGAGGGGAAAAAAAAAAATACAAACACGTTAGGAAAGGCAGGCGTTTGCAACAATGCAAACTGCCTACATGCCCCAAAGCCCCCCCATAACTCTAAATGAACCCCTAGCCAGCTGACCGCTGTGAGTGATTTACTCGTGATTTTAAATTTGCTGCCATTTTTTTTAAAAAAACCCTGTTTCCCAAGGTTCGCACAGGCAACACTTCATATCTACAAATAAAGAAAAAAAAAGGAGTATAAAATTGCTGTTTGATTGACTTACTGGGCCCTCACTTAGCCGAAAATCCAACATGACAGCCACAGCTTCTTTCCCTCTTTGCTAGCCCCACCCCCACCCTCATCCAGCCAATCAGATTGCACTGCCTGTTTGTATATATGTGAATGTGAGTGTTCAAACAATTGCACATTTGCATGTCGTACAGAGTCATGCTGCATGATTTTGCGGTGGATTTTGATGCTCCCCTTCCGAATGACATGTATTTGTGCGAACGACTGTTAGAACAGGTCGCTGTACATTTGCATGCCATTCATATTTTTTTTTTACTATATAGACAACACCTGTGCTATGTTATCCAGACTGGATTAGCAATGGTACAAGTGGAGCAAATGTTGCCGGGCCCTTTGTGGTGCTGCACACACACTTCTTGACATTTTAAAAAGAGAAACATTACTGGGTAGAGGGAGCCCTGCTGATTGCTCTCCTTTTTGCTCACCTCAAGGACTGATAGTATTTACCACTCACCCAGCCTCATTTACCATCTGTGGAGTGAGTGAAGAAGTTGAAAGGGGAACATAGAGGTTGCTGCATCTGAGACTGGCTTTAGCTATGCCAGCTGGAACAGCATGGGGGGGTACCCAGCATCCCCCTCCAGGGGCTGAAAAGAGCCTCAGGGAGAGAACCTTTTGGCCTGGTAGCACTGCCAAGCCTAATCAGGCACAATATAAAGCTGGTCCTCCGGTGAGGGAATATGGGCACAAAGGGGGGCAGTTTTTGAACTGCTACAGGGTCTCGACAACCTCATTCTGGTCTTGTCTGCTATCATTAGCTACTGGGAAATCTTTAGGAATGTTCACCAGCAATTAGGTTGCACTTTATGCATTACCACAAGGAGGAAGTATATCATCAGAACAAAAGAGGACTAAAGGAGGCATAACATTAGCGTATGTTAATTAATCTTTATACAGGCAAATACTGGAAATAGTAAGTACAACAGGACCCCATATCCACTGATTTGTTATCCACTGATTCAATTATCTACTGGACAAAAAACAGCACACTCACCATAAAGTCTTCCTAGAAAATGTGTCCTCTCTAGCCATTTTCTAGGTCCTCCAAGGTAACTCCATGGTATTTTAAACTGCAAGTCCCATTATTTTCAATGGTGTTCACTATTATCCATGGTTTTCGGTATCCACCCCCGAACCAATTCCCAGCGGATAAGGGGGTCCTACTGTAGAATACATTTCATGCTGTCAGAGAAGGATGTACACTGGTGACCTGTGTGCCTACTCAGTCTGCTATCCAGGTGCCAATTATTGATGGGCAACATCAGAACTCTCCCTCCTTGTGATTTCTAAAACATCGTTATGCACATGGAATATATTCCTGGATTTACCATTTATAAGTGAAACCACAGTTAATAGCAAACCCTATTAAAATAAAGGTCTTTCTCTACCAACATACTATAAAGTTGCATCAGAGAACCTAGCAATTGCTAGAGAGGATGCCTCTCTATGCATTTTCCACCATGACTCTATGGTATGTGTCCCTCTTTTTTCAGCCATGGATAATTGAAACTGTAGCTATTTGTTCTGTGGATACAGGGGGTGACTTGTACTGGACTTTGGCCTTCACATAGTCTGTCTTCTGTAAAGCAAAACATCTTTCCATGGTAGCAGCAGCCAGAATTTTCAAAATTCAGGCGACTCTTTTTTGTTCTATTCAAAGTTCTTACAAAGAATGCAAAGGCTGTTAATTTTAAAGCAAGTTTCAGAGGGTAATTATTGTCAGAGGGTTTTTGTTGTCTGTGCTTGGTTTGGGAGTTGTTCTTGTTGTTTTAACACAGAGGCAAGATGGTTAAATGAAACTGCAAAGGAAATTCATTCATTCTGTGATACCCTTTCCCCATCTTCATGAGGCTTCAGTTGCTGAATATCAGCACCAGTGTATATGATATACACAAGTCATTTATAGTGATTAAGGTTGTGTGGTAGTTGTTGATATGATTTGCCACACTTTCCAGTAAGGTCAGACGTTGAAAAGAAAATTGGTTCAATAAGTGAAAGTAACAAGCATCTCCCTGACACTCCTTCTTTCACTGACAGAGAAGTGAACAGGGGAGAAAAAAACCCTCCTCCAGAGGTTTTGAAAGGAGACAGGTAATTATCTCTGACTTAGACGTCTCTGTGCTGTTTCTAAAGTGGGAGTTAAAGTGCTTGCTGTAAGACACATCCCTGTAAGGTTATCATGACTTTTTGCTACACAATTTTCATTGCATATTCTAGCAAGATATTTTGTGCAGATGCAAAGCTCAGTGCTGTACACCCATTAGGACTTCATCTCTCAAATTACATACCCTGAAGTTGTTGGCCTAAATAAAATGGGATGATTTCTATAGCATGCTGCCTGGTGATTTTAAAACATCCTTCTATACCTTCTCCTTTGTAACAATCTCTCTCTCTCTCTCTCTCTCTGGTTTTTCTTTGGAAATGAAGATTCAGAAAGGACTCATCCCGTGCTTTCTACAAGCACGCTGATGACTAAAAAGGCCAATCCGAGATAAGTAAGTCCAGTTGCAGAAAGCACAGCAGAAGGTCTCCTTGGGTGATGTTTCTGGGTTGTGATTCTTTCTGCATTGTCGTTTCTCTTCAAGACTTGTTCGGCATGAGTTCTCAAATAAGGCTGCAGCATTGTGGATAATGCGTCTCCATGCCTTCCGATGTGAGGCCAGGGCGGACCATTGTTGGTGATCAATTTGGCTGAGCCTGAGATGTTGTTTCAGGGAGTCCTTGTATTGCTTTTGTGGAGCGCCCCTCTTACGCTGACCCGTGGCGAGTTCACTGTAGAGTACTATTTTTGGGAGGCAATGGTCCTCCATCCTAGAAACGTGCCCTGCCCAGTGCAGCTGGACTGACTATGTGACGAATGTTGCTGTCCTTGAGCAAGCAGGGATCACCAGCATTGAGGCCATGTAGTAATGTAAAGCTGGGGTATTAGTGGTTATTTAGAACTTCCTAACCTTCCTCCCAATCATACCTCCATCCCTTGGACAGTACTGATTGACTAGGCCTGGGATCAATCAGTGAGTGATCTCTCAGTTTTCAAACAGCAAACAAAGAGATGGGAGACAGTTGCAGCAGCTATACATGACAGAAGAGATTATCAGGCATGTCAAAAATAGCGTTATAACGATGCGACAAGGTCATAAAAGGGCTTCCTTATCAGAACGTTGTGCCCCAGCATTACACAACCATTCTGCTACTGTTATGAAAGAGTTCTTTTTTATTGTTGAGGAGAAGTCAACAATTGATCTACCATAGCATTTGCGTTCTGTATTTTCATGTGTGTGAAAAGGTGCCCCATTCTGCTAGCATGATTCCAGCATCAATGGGTGGTCCTGCCAGAACACTTCAGGGTCCAAATGGGAAAACTATGTACTGTACGCTCTTTTTATGAACCTACCCATCTTGCTTGCAAGTTTTTAAATGTGTATCTGTGCTTTTCTGAACATTTTCTTTTCTAATGTTGGTGTTTGGGGGCTCTTTAGTGTGCTTGTGTCTTCTTGTGAGACGTGCTGAAATCTCATTCATGGAGAAATGCGGAAGGAAGTGGCACAAGCGCTCGTATTGCTGGAATCTTGGGGCAATTTTGCATCATTATCACAGCAGCGTGCAAAAATGTGTGCCATTGTGCCAGAACATGAATGCTGTAAAATATAGTGCCATAATAATGTTTTTAGGCACTTGTCTGATAATCTCCAGAGTGTGTGGGGTCACCTGTGCTGGCATTCCCAGTTGCTGGGATGGAACAGTGTTATGTGTTTCTTTCTATAGTCTCAAGACATAGGACTTTATCACACCAGCCTATTCTCCCACTAAAATTCTATTATTTTCAAAAGCACTATGCAATCGGGACTACTCTCTTCTTTATCACACCACTGTAATCTTTCTGGCATTGCAGCCTTTGCTTGCACTAATACCTTATCACATGTAGCATTTGGCACTGCCCGCCCAGTACCACCCAGTACTGCTGAGTGTGTGCCTATTTTGGCATACACATGCACCGTGCATTGATCTCCCCACAGAAATATACATTCTTACCTTTAAAAAGGCCATTCCCCCCACCTTTTCTCCCTAGGAACTACCACTGAACATCTAACAAAAAAAATGGAGACACTTGCCATCCAAAAATCCAATACCATCCCAGTCCAGATGCCCACCCATACAAAAGCTCAGTAAAGACTGTTTTTTCCTGGAAATTTCAGAGCAAGATGTTAGTTTTAAAAAAATGAATTAAAGGCTAAGAGAAGTGCTTTCACTGTGAAAAGGGCTTTATGTAATGTGTTCCTATAGCACTAGATTTGAGATAGGTTTTGATTTTTTCCTTGTGTAGACGAGCTCAGGGAATCAGATTAGGCAGGCAGGTCAAAAAAGACGGGGAGCACAGAGCCCAGGGACTCTAGGGAGCAGGTCACACAAGAAAAACAAAACCAAAGCCCCCCCACCCCCAAAACAGCTGAGAAAGAGCAGTGGAGGAGGGGGTGGCAGGAGAGGATCAGCCTTGGCATGGATGAGGTGAATTAGAGGAGAAAATAATCGTAGTTTTCTCAATTAATGGGCACAACTTCACGGTTTAACGTTCAAAGAATATTTTACTCTGTTCTCTCTCTTTTTAGTGTTGAACCATTCAGATGCTTATAAAAATTGGTCATTTTTAGTTACTATAGGAGTGTAACTTTGCCTTGGAGAATTGCACTGTATTCCAGCTGTGCAGCTTTTAAGGCACTGTATTCCAACTGTGCACTGACAAAGTTGTACTGTTTTGCTTTGCTGAGAGCAACAACAACAAAAAAAATTCCTGAAGTTATGGGAAATTTCCAAGTGCTCATTGGTGTTTCCTGAATGGTTGGGGGCATCAAATTTCAACCACATTCAGGATATTGTTGAATACCATTCCATCCAAAGTATACAGCACAATATTCTATTTATTAGGATCAGTTAGGAATAACAGATTAGTGAGTTGACAGCAGGGTAGTAGTTAGTATGCTGGATTTGGGCTGCAGGGACCCAAGATTACATAAGAAAGTGAAAGAGAGGGTCACAGCATGCCCACAAACTGTGTGAGACCATGGGTCTCACCAGTACTATTTTGAGGTCCCTAGGGCCCCACAGCATAGACACAACTGAAATTACCCCTTCTTACTCCCTAGAGGATATGGAGGCATTTCAGGGATTTTTTTTTTAGTTCAGGGGTGGAGACAGGGTAGGGTGTTGTTGGTCAAATTCTAGAATGCCAGAATTTCTCTGGGTTCCCTTTGGAATGCAGAGTTGCCATTGGGCCTTGAATCAGCTAAGGAAGGTAACCCAAACCTCAATTACCTTTTATCAAATGGGTCCTCCCCACCTTGAGAGAAGAACTGCCACATTAGCACTTACCATGAGCAAGAGGAACAACTTGATTGGTCAAGTAATACTTTTTTATAAATTTGGTTTAGCATGATCTCATTTTAGGCAACAGCACACGTACAGAGTGAAAGTTTCTAACTTCTCACAACTGATAAGCAGAGGCACTGAACAGGCTAGGAATGTTGTCAGTGAAGACAAAGAGAGTCTGTAGAAGCAGACCTTGGGAACTTAGCCAACTATACAGAGATATCAGCAACGTTGAAACATGGGATTCGTTTTCCAGCTAGGGTCAGTGGAATTAATTCTCTTTGTCTATTTCACCAGAGGGTGCGTGTGAGGAAGAATGGGAAGCAGGGAAAAAGATGGCAGCACAGTGATTCACTAGAGAAACCCCTCTAGGCCCCAAGCCATAAACTGAAGTAAAAGTAGATGAATTAAAATGGGTTTGCAAGTTCCCTATCCAAATTTCTGATTATTTGCCATTGAATTACATGGGAGAGGGTCAGTCAATTTCTCCTTTTACTCCTCCTGGACAGGGCAGCCTAATTCTCCATTCATTGCAACCCTCCAAGATCATCTAAACCCTGGGAAACCCCAAATGTTGTAAACTGGGACCCCCAGTTTACATCAACAAACCAGTTGTGGCAATTTTCTTCTCCATCAGATGGCATGGAGAGAAGAAGTGTCATGGCTAGGCTCAGAAGCAGGTGAAATGCCATTGCCATAGCCTCAGAGGGAGAGAGGAAATGGCAGTATCTGCTGGACTTAAACCCCTCCCTCACTGCCATTTCCTTTTCCTGTGCAATAGCTTTTTTAGGATTTTATCAGACAAGCCTCTAAAAATGTTCTTTTGCTGGCACAATTAAAGCCATTTTTATGCCGGAAAAAGAATGCCTCCCACCAGACTTACCTTTGCCTCCCAGCCAAGCTTCCGCTGGCAATGAAGAGGAAGTGAAAGGAGCCCTGTTCACTTCCTCATTTGAAATCTTGCGGATTCTCGTGAGACTTCATTGTGTGGGAAATTCAAAAATAAAACAAAAAGTAACACATAAAAAGTGACAGAAAGCACATATACACACTTAAAAACTTACAAGTATACTGGTGAGGGTCATAAAAAGTATGTCACCTACCTGGATGTTGTGATCTCACCTGGAAGTGTTCTGGCTGGTCCAGCCATTGATGGAGTAAGTACGCGGAAAAAAAATGCTAGGTTTCATATGCCAGCAAGGGCGGCAAAAAACAGCTTGTCCCATCAATAAAATAGATTGGTTTATTGGCAGGACATAAATATGAAAGGATGATGTCATGTGGTATACACGACCTTTCGTGTTTATGTGGTGTCGTTATGATGCTGTATTTAGTGCATCTGATAAAGTCCTTAGATTATAAACCTGAGGGCCGGGAACTGTCAAATTAACAAATTGTAAGCCACTCTGAGAGCCTTTGTGCTGAAGGCAGGGTATAAATACTCTAAATAAATAATAAATCAGAGGAGTGGGAGATGATGTCATCATCCCTGCTCATAGACAACCTCATCACTTGGACCCCAAGAACTTTTAACTTCACTATAACACTGCTTTCTCTGGAGATTATCAGACACTTTATCCCCACCAGGAGCTTGCGAGAATGACGTCACCATACTTCCAAAGGGTCCTGATACTGCACATATTGTCCTCCTCTCATGCTTCCTCCATTCTCCCTCTGTGCTGGAGCGACAAAAAAGGCACCACTTTTCATTAGCAAAAGTTTCTGCTAATGAAAAGCAGTGCCTTTTTTGTTACCTCAGAACGGAGAGAGAACAGAGGAAGCATGAGAGGAGGACGGCATTGTGCAATATCAGAACCCTTTGGCAGTACAGTGACATCATTCTCGTGAGCTCCTTGGTTTTTTTTTAAACCATCTGATAATCTCCTCTGTGTGGTTTATATTGTGGTGCTGGTGGGCAGTGATTGGGTGCTAAATTATACCATATCCCATGCTTTGCTGTGAAAATGAGAAAGGTGGTTGTCGACGAGTATTGCTTTAAAAACAAATGCATCACTCTCATAAAATCATAGAATTGTGTAGACGAGCTGGAAACTGGAAACTGGCTGTCCAGAAGCTGCTCTCCTTCTTCTCCCTGGCAGGAAACTCACATTGAAACTCCCTGGCAGGAACTCTCATTGAAGTCCAAGAGAGAAAAATATATTGCTTTATGGAGTACATGCTTGTAGGCTGAAGGGGTGTATAGGAGGGGTGTAAATGACTTAGTTCTCCCAAGTTTGCTTATGTCTTGCCCTTCATTCGTTGTTCTACTTGTCTACCTGAGATTTTCCACCAGTGCTTCTTAGTTTCTGCTGGTTTAAGGCTTCTAACAATCCTTAAAGCTTCTAAGGTGCTGGGTCTCAAGTACAAAATTGCAGCCTGAATGGCTGTCTTTATGTATAGCCAAATAAATACAGTTATTTATTTATTTATCTGGAGTATTTATACTCCACACTTCAGCCACAAAGACTCCCAGAGCAGCTAACATATTGTTAATTTAATAGTTGCCTACCTTAAGGCTCAGAATGTATGTATTAGATACATGTACTAGGTAGGCATGCCAAAGGCACAAATCCTTCTATTTAAAACAGTGGGACTGTTCATTAATAACGTTGCTATAGCTACTTGGAAACCTTAAAAAGTAAGCAAAAAAAAATCTTTTAGAATATACAGATTTTCTTTTCATGATTTAGCAACAAACACATCAAAGAACAAAATTACTGAAAATTACTGAGAACTTCACCTTCTATACTGAAATCTGAAATGATGTATTGGCCTGAAATACCTGAGACAGGAAAAGTAACTGAAAAAAAGCTACTATGGACTTTATCAGATGCACTAAATACGGTGCCATAATGATGCCACATAAATGCAAAAGGGAGCACGTATCAGATGACGTTGTCCTTTCATGTTTATGTCTTGGCCAAAACCCATCCTATTTTATTGACGTCTGAAGCTGTCAATTGATCCTCCGTGGCACTTTAGTGCTGGCATTGAAACCTCGTGTCATTTAACTCACGTGAATGCAGTGCGAATAGCCAGTCAGGTGTGAACATTTCTGGGTAAGATTGTGACATCCAGGTAAGTCAACATGCTTTTTATGACCCTCCCTGGGTTACTTGGAAATTTTAAAGTGTGCCTATGTGCTTTTTTTAAAAAAAATTGTGTTTTATTTTTGTGTTTCCCATGTGCTGAAATCTTGCAAGAATCCATGGAATTTTGAACAAGGAAGTGAACAGAGCTCTGTTCACTTCCTCTTCATTGCCGTGGGAAGCCTTTGTCAGGAGACAAAGGTAAGTGTGGTGGGAGGTGGTCTTTTGCTGGCATAAAATTGGCTTTAATTATGCAGGCAAAAGCACATTTTTAGAGGTGGTTTGATAAAGTCCTACGTCACACATAAACTTTTAAAAAAAGCTAAACAGCTTATATTAAATACAGTAATTACATTTCTGATGAAAATGGAGGGTTTGTTTTAAATTCTATTAATTCTAACCTTGTGTTTAAATCTAAGTTACCACCCTGCAATGGAAACAATGGAGGTGAAAGATCCCATGCATGATTTAATTTGCTCCCAGTCTCTTGTCTCTATTTTTTAGCTTGGGAAGGAAGGAAGTGTTGGCTCTCGGTTATGTCCTGCAAGGCATGCAGTGACAAATACAAAAACTAGGGCCACTGAGAAGCCAACTATCAGCACTGTCCTAGGTGCTTGTCTTCAACAGTAGCTATTATAGCAGAGTGCAGAAGCACAGAATCCTTTAGTAGTATTTGGCAATATGGCACTGATTAACCTTGAAATGATGCACAGACACAGTTGGTTTCTTCCAAAGTCCTTGGAGGCTCTTTAACTCTTGTTGCAAGATATATCACCAACATACAATGTCTGAAGTAATGTGAAATACTCAAAATAGTCAATTACTCTCAGCAAACTTACACAGCAACTACTCCACTGTCCTCTCACTGCAATCCACTACAACCCACTACAACGAACACCTGCTCTGTGTCTTAGCTCACTCATATACTGTGGTGATTACTCAGGGTTGACACCTGGTGTTATACACCCTTCATAGCCATACAAAATATTTTACCTAGTGTTAAAGGAACATTGTTCTCAACAAGAAGCAGCTGCATACATTTTGTGAAACCGCTGTTTTTCACCCACCCACTGAAAGGGAATGCATGAGCTTAGATGTATAGACACAAACAGAGAAATGACACAGGAAGGAAACATCTTTATCTATAAACATGGATTAAAAACCTAGGCTGGTATTCAGTATCTCAGTTATGGATGCATAATGTAGAGTTACACATCCATCACTGCTCTGTATTCATGATCCCTGTGTAGTCACAATCATGGCACTATTGTTAAGATCATAACTGCCTTCCCCAACCTACTTTACCAGGCATCGGTTGCACTAAGAAAAGGAGGTGCCTTCTGCTGGTGATTGCTGAGAGGGCAGATGATATTTCCACTTCCACCAGGACTGAGGCTGCAACAGTCAGAAGCAGGACCTTGGCACAATTACTTGTTGCAGCCTCACTCACTAGTGGGAGGGGGTGGAAACATCATCTACCTGCATGTCAATTGCCAGCAGAATGGACTTCCTTTTCTTGGTGCAGCTGATGCCTGGTAAAATAGGCTTGGGCTTTTGGCCAGAGCCGTTTGGATGCACCCTTAATGTGCAGTTAGCTTTCCCGTATCCTTTCTTCCTTAAGATACCTCTTTCTGCTCATTCTTCTTCACCCTTTTGAAGAACTGTTCTCGTTTCTTTTATCTTAGCCTATCATTTTCCTTTTTGAAAAATAGGTTGTATAGCGCAGTCTTATCTTTTCTCTTTTCCGTGATACTTGCTGATGAGATTCCTTCTTCTACACAACCATTAAAGATGCAGGCATCTGTCTTCCTTTCCTGCGATGCTGCTCTAGCTGACACTGTCACCAGTCTAAAGGTGTGCCTCATCACATACTGAAATATGATACATATATAAGAGGGAAAAATGAGTTCAGGCTTTGTGATAAAAAACAACATCCACTTGGATAAAAAAAAGAAAATGTGAGGTAGATGTGGCAAGGCATGGTTTAAGAGAGCATCCCATTTACAAGAGGTTAATAAATCAAGGCTGCACTGTAAAATGTTTTTTATTCTTATGGCATTGATAAAAACCAGAAATTAGAGCTATATAAACAATATATTAGGGTTGCATATTATGTGAAGGTTCCATTCCAGGACCCTTTGTGTAAAATGATTTTTGCATATAATCTGGAACCCTTTTTTTCTTATGCCTCTCTTGGCTAAAGAATGACTCTCCATCCTTCTTCGGCAGAGCGAGGCACAGGCGACTTCCCATGCTTCCCTTCTGGCTTCCCACCCTTCTCTCTGCCAAGAAAGGACTCTCATTTCTTCTTTGGCAGAGAGGGGCATCAATGGCATCCCACCCTTCTCTTATGACCCCTTCTCCAGCACGAGCAGAGCAGCATGAGATAGGATGACCAGTACAAACAGCATGAGTGAGCAATACTAGATAGTGTGAGGCAGCGGCAAGCAGCATGAGGGGATATTTATGCATAAGTGAACCTGTGTAATATGAGCTTGTGTAATATGCAGGCCTACTGTAGTAGTGTTTTCTCTGCTTTCAGAGTATTCATAAGATGGCTTATTTATAGCTCTCTGCTAGGCAAAATCTTAGACCAGGAATACACTAAAATTGTAAACATTATTTAATATTTTAATGTCAATGATGATAATAGTTTAATTAGCAACTAATGGTTCATCTTGTTTTGATTTGTTACAGTTGGAGGAATTTGGTTGTTTGTGGCCATTTATTGCAATTTAATTTATTTTTAAAAATGTAAACATAATGCATTGCCAGGGTATTATTAACTATTAATGTCATGAATTCATTTGATAATATTCACAAAAATGAATAACTACAAATTAGCATTTACAATAATTGACATAAAAACCATCTTATTAATGCTAACATTAACATTTTGGCCTTCTCTTCAACGTTTCTAGTCTCTGGGTGCAATATCATGATATGAATCCTGCTCATGTCAATGGAAGAAAGGGTCAAATAAGACTTGATGGAGTAATTTTGTGATCAGGATCTTCCTTTTTTGCCCCATTTGGACTGTAAATAAATAATGAATAGTCCAAACATATGTGTGAAAAAAAATAGCCAGTGGGAATGTCCTCGCTGGCTCCACCCCATCCATCATGTCCCCAGGGCCCTTTCTGTGCTTTGGAAGGCAAACTTCTGCCATGGGGAGTATGCCATTGCCATAAGCATACAGTCTCCCTATGCAATTTGCAACCCTCAGTTGCCCTGCTCCACCCTGGAGAAATCACCAGTAGGCAGGACCCGTAGGTGCAATCCCACTCTCTCTTCTCACACACAGTACATGTGCATTTATGTTTAGTAGTTAGCAGTTCTTCAAAGCAATAGCATGGGGCTGTTCATTAGTAGAAGCAATATTTAAAAATAAGATATAGCTGAGATAACAAATCTTGGCTTTTCCACATGATAGCTGTGGCAGCTCTTTGTTAACTTATGTGACAATGAGGCCAATTGAAACACAATGTGTGCTACTTTGACATAGGACTGGATCACACGAGGCTTCTATTGTGGGACTAGAGCAGGATAGGGGCGTCATTGGGGAGTACTTACTGCATGACGTCATCTTTATTCCATTGGTGGTGTGTGCTTCAGTCATTTCTGAAGCTCATTTTATCATTGATGGGGAAAACCCGTCAATGACTCCCAATAATGCTGCTATCCTGGTAGTCCTCTATGTGCAGTAAGCTCTTCCATTTCAGGTGTGATTCCCTTCCTCTTCCCCTTCCCCCATGCTGTTGTCAAGCCAGCCAGCAATGCCTTCCATTTGAAACTTTTTTTGCTGCTCTGATTTGCTAGCACGATCTTGCTTCTCCTGCCCACTCCATGCTGATATCCCACCCTCCCCTTCCCCTGCCCAATCTTGCTTCTCCTGCCCTCCCTGTCCTGTAGGGCAATAACGTGGAGGAAGCAGGCAGTGCAGAAGGGAATGTGTGCCACCATACCAATATTGGAGCAGAGGTGCGATAATTATTGTTCTCCTACTGCTGTGTTTCTGCTTGCTTCCCAAATGAGATTGCTGTGAGATGACTACCTCATGTGATAAAGACAGGGCTGCACATTGGGAGCCCTTTCACACTGCACAATTGTAACACTGTCATTCCACTTTAATAACTGCTATGTTGCATCCTATGGGATCCTGGGGTTTGTAGTTCGTAAGGCACTGGAATTCTCTGACTAAGAATTTTAAATTTGCCTCCCTAAACTGCAAATCCCTGGAATCCATAGGATGTAGCGATGGCTATTAAAGTGGAATTACTTTTATGAGAATTAAAAGACCATTAAAAGCCCCACACATTCAGATAAATAGAGTAAGGGATTACTTTACAAGAAGACATCAGCTTATCAGTTTGGGTGGCTAAGAAATCCAACTTCCCACATGGAACCGCTATTGATTATAGAAAGACTGATGCTGGAGAATAAGCATCTCTCCCCAAACACAGATATTAAAAAGGGGATTTCTGACACATCTAATTTTCAAAATTAATAATAGAAGTATCTTACAGTAATATGATAATGCTGAGCTACTAAGATTCCTATATATAAAATTCAAGAAGTTGGTAGTCCGGCACTGTGAAATGTAACACATTTTTTATTGGGATAAATGAGGTTCATCTTGCCAAGATAAAAAATTAGCACAGCTCATTCATCAAAGCAATCAGTTTTTCATTTGTTATATAATAATCACAAGATATAATCATCACAAGATTTAAAAAACACAGGTGTTTTTTCCCCTCATTCTGCTTAGGCCACCAATTGTGTCATGCTATTTCTTTCCTTACTAGTTCTGGCACTTAAAATCAAAGCCTTAGGTGCCTTATTAGAATCATATTATTGCTTTCAGAGCATTCAGCAAACCAAACATCTAAAATATTGATTTATTTTGTGTATAACAAGCTAGTTTTCCAATGGAAAGTAAAAGTAAAATTCTTTATCAGACACAACAGAATTGTCCTAAGGGAAATTTCTATGATGGATTTTCTTCTGAAGGAAATGTTTTCCATTTAATTGTTGGGTTACAAGTTAGTCCTCAGTCTTACTGTGCCAGCAAATGGATGCTTATGTTGGGTCACATTGATTCCTGAGCTGCTGCAATGCGCAGGCCAAACTAAATAACAACAACAACAATTTGATTTTTTTTAAAAAAAAAAACAGAGCAATCCAAGGGATTTATAAAGGACTCCCTTTATTGTTGTTTTAAGAATTTGCCATGAGAAGCAACATAAGGAGAAATGCTTTATGTAAGAGGTCCTTTTGGGAGGACAATCAAGAGGTAAACGTTATTTGTGAAGACACTCCTTCCAGGGTTATGGGAGGTCTCAGAGGACATACCCACTTTTCTAACTCATGCTCGCCAGGGATGACTGCGGTGCTGTATAGAAAGGAAGCTCATCAAAACATTGGCAGGACAATGAGGCATAATTTGCCCTGTCCCAAAAGGAATGCTACCCTACTACAGGGGCTGGTACTAGAGGAAGGTTTTCCTGCCAAACAGATCTGAACTCTTCTGTTGAAACATGTGGGACATTGTGGTGCAACTGGCTTCCATCTGGAGTCAGTGGTGGGCCAAACAAAGAACACTGAACTGAAATGTTCAGCTGTCCACTTATTGATAAGATGGAGGCTCCATGGGTAGGCAGTTCCCGGCAGGTCAGCACTCTTCCTGATGGAGCAGGTATGTTCTTTATTTTATTGATTTATATTATTAAGTAATCTGTAGACCACCCTATATCTAGATATCTCAAGACAGGGTATAGATAAGACAACCATTATAGAACAGTTTCAGAACATTTTTTTTTAAATGCACAGAAATCCACAAAACAGTGAATCAGAAGCATGCAGGGTACAGCTGGAGCCACATTTTAACTTAGTGCTGAAATTAGGCCAGTGTTAGTGCTAGCTGGGCCACGAAGTGGAAGGCATTCCAAACTAGGATGAGACAACAGGGAAGTCTCTGTCCCATATCTCCACATGATATATTGCTCCCACTGACTAGCAGGATATGAGATGGGACACTTAGGTAATACACTTCAATTCAAAGCTGCCACTGAAGACCTAGCTGGCCACAGTAGTGGTGATGTTACCCTAATTGCTCTGGGGTCTTGAGGAACCTCTTAATATCAACATTAATTTGGGGAATGAATGTACTCCACTTGGCAACACAAGAGGGGGGTTAGAGGCAGAATCTTGTGATTAATTATACCAGTACTAAGGAGGAGATAAAATCTAGATAGAATAACAATGATCCTTATTTGGAAAAGTAATAATAACCACATTCACACACACATTCGGGCATCAAGCATTCACACTAGACTAGCGAAATAAAGTGGGAGAGCTTGAGATAGAGGAATAGGGAGGGAGTTTTCAGTGGGTGATATGACACTTTTTCCTGTAGAGAAAGGAAATGAGGTCGTGGAAGAAACCAGCAGAGTGGAGGGTCTCAGAGTGGTGCTCTGAGGGTCAATCAGCAAACTGGCAGCATGGATGTAGGAGGGGGAGCTGAAGGACACCAGCAGGGTGGTGGTCCCAATCTGGAATGGCTACACAGATGGACAGAATGTCCACAGGAAGGCGATCTGTGTGCGCCTGAGCAGAGTTTCGAAAGGGTATTTATAGGAAATATTTGCTTTCTGGGGATGTGATTTTGAGTAGAAGACAATACTTTGTGGTGTTGCTCTGAGAGCAACAAAGGTAATCCAAATATGTTAATAGTGATTTGATGGTTGAATACTTTGTGAATTAAAGAGATGAAGCAACTTCTTTTGTTTGGGCAAGGAAAACTAATGGGGGTAGTTTACAGGTTTTGAGTTGCCAGCCTGGGCAAATGGGATTAGCCATGTGTAGGTGCCTCCAGTTGCCTCGCAAATTAGCATTTCTTTTAGATTTTAGATGGCCTCTCCTTAAGTGCATTCCTGACTAAGCAAGGTTTGTCCTTGGGTTTTTCCTAGTTCCCCAGTTTATGTTAATGGCCGCACTACGTGGAAGACCATGTTTGACCTAATTATTAAATATTGCCAATCTATTAATATAACTATGGGGTTGGGGATGTCAGGGTAGGTAAAAGTGAGAACTAGCTTATTTGCCAGACACAGCTGTCTCTGGACTGGAACTTCTTCTCAGTGGAGATCCAGTTATTTCCCATGCATTAGTTGAACATGTATTTATCTGTGTAAGCTTTTTGGGATATAGGCAAGCGCTTTACTGTTCAACTGTATATATTTCCTGATAGTTTTATTGTCTTTTATTATATGCTTGTGATTTTAGAATTATGATTTCAGTGGTGTTTGCATGTGGTGTTGTATTTATGAAAGTTGTTGGCTGCCCTGAGCTCTTCAGGAGCAAATGAAACCTATACATGAATGAATGAATTAAAAAGACTTTCCTTCCTGTTATCTCTTCCTTTATTGACAGAGCGATCCTTGGATCCTCTTGCAAAGTAGCTGTGCTGTCAGTGGCCATAGTGGACGTTGGTATCCAACCCCAGTGGAATTGGGGATTTTTTCACCTCCTCTTCCTACTACACCCCTCCATAGTGCCAAAACCATGTGCCAGAGAGCTTGCCAGCCCTCTTGAACTGGTAATCCCTTGGGCAGAACAGGTTTTAAGGTTCCAGGAGGAAAGAAGCCTTGCTGATTCAAGGGACTGAAGAAGGTCACCAATTTTGGTGGAAGCACTGAACTCTGGCTACCAGCACATTGTCACCTGAGATCTTGGGACTCATCCAGCAAATACATCTGGCCAGAATGATTGGGCTGCAGACAGGGCTGGCTGAAGCAGTGTGGCTTCCAATTTTTTGGATCTGGGAAGCAGTGTAAGGACTTTATCAGACACACGAAAAAATGTGTCATAATGACGGCACATAAATGCAAAAGAGCCTGCATATCAGACAATGTTGCCCTTTCACATTTATGTACTGTCCATAAGCTGATCTATTTTATTGATGAGCCAAGCTGTCAATGGATCAGCTATGGCAATTTTTTTGCTGGCATTGCTGGTGTTTGAACCATCACACTCATGTCCTCTCTTCATTACAGCATCAATGGCTGGTCTGGCCAGAACACTTTTGGGTGAGATTGTGACATCCAGGTAGGTGACACACTTTTTATGACCCTCCCCAGTTTACTTGGGACTTTTATAGTGTGTTTATGTGCATTGTGTAACTTTTTCTTTGTTATTTTTGTTTTTATTTTTGAATTTCCCGTGCTATGTATTCTCATGAGAATCCACGAGATTTCAATAGAAGAAGTGAACAGAGCTCTGTTCAGTCCTCATTCATTGCCAGGGAAGCCTTTTCACGCAGATGCAAGGTAAGTGTGGTATGGGGAGTTCTTTTGCTGACATAAAAAGTCACAAATTATGCCGGCAAAAGGATGGGTTTAGGGGATGGTCTAGTAAAGTCCTAAGTGATCAGGGTGGTGTATGTTTGTGGGGTGGGGTGCTCATTGAGAAAGCCTCTTATGCAGAGCCCTCTAACTTGCTACTGTTGCCATCATCACTATTTTTAATGGTTCTGGGGAAGAATTTCCCCTGCTGCTGAATGCCTGAGACAGGAGTAATATAACCTTCTTCTGCATGTCAGTCAACTGGTAGTGGAACCTTTTGCTTCCCAATAGGAGGCAGTGGCAGGAACTGAGAAGTCAGCTAGTAGCTCTAGCATCAGCATTTAATTCTCTAGTGTGCCACAGCCACAAATACATTGGAAAGGAGTTGTGTGCATTCACAGGATTATGAGTCTCTATTTAATGAAGAGCTGTCTTACTTCATCTTGCCAACACATAGGGCTGCAAAGTACATTGGTTGCCCTTTAAAAATTTGTAGTGTAGATGTCACAGCCAATTCTTCCTTATTCTTCATTTCCTTCCCCTAGAGTTCACAACAGCTTAAAATGTGTTTAAGACAATTTCTGCTTACTCTTGGGGCAGATTAGAAAGCACATACCTGCATTTTTTTCCTTCAGAAATACCTTCCAGATAAATTGGATTGGGGTGATTCTAGAAAAGTCAAGGACTGAATTATTGAGGTGAGTGAGTGTAGGTTTTCCTGTTTTGTGAGGTAATATTAACACCACCAGCAAAAACAAACAAACAACAAACAAATAAATTAATAGAGTAATATGGATTGTGTTTCAGCATTCTCAAGATTCTTTTATTTACAAAAGCTGACTATAAAATAATATTAACTAGGAGGAAATACATGAACGTTTTTTTTAAAACAATGGTTTCTTTTACAGCAAATAAAGTTAGAATTTTACATGGGAGCTCTGTGTGGTCTTATGTCTGATCACAATATGTATTTGCGGTCCGAGAGACAGACCTCCTCCCCGGTCCCCGAGCCCGCCAGACACAATAAGGACACAAGTAATACAGAACCAACAAGGATTTAATATAAGAGAATAATATTGGCAGAAAAGGCCACAACTTTCTGATTTGGTGATACTTGCAGTGGTTGGTCTGGGCATGGGTTACGGACGAGCAGGAGCTAGCCGGACTCCTGCTCAACGGGCCAGTTCCGTCAGCCAGCCGGCTGGCGGAAACCAGTGTCAGGTCACGTGACAAAACACAGGCACGTGACCAATCACGTGACCAGCCGCATGACTGAAACACGTGACGGATCACATGACCGTTCCCGAAATGGCACATGCCAGGACATGTGAGTGATCATGTGGCCACACCCACGTGACCAGTTCCTCACCCAAGGGTGGAGTCTCTTTGGATGAGCAAGGCCCTGACCGGCCATCCGGGCTGACCAGAGAGACCCCAGGCCTCCCCCGGGTGATACCCAAACCCATGCCCACCAAGAAAGTTGTGACGGGAATACAAGAAGAATTAAAGCATGCACTAACTAATACAAAGGTGTTCTACCTAAAGGGGTTGGTGGGTTGGGGCTTTGGCTCCTCAGAGCCAACTGGCAGGGTCCGGGATCCGGCCGGGAATAAATACCCGGCCTCCGGACCCTGTTGAAGACAGGCCCCGCCTCCCGGCCAATCAGGAGCCGCACTGAGCGGCTGTCCTGATTGGTCGCCTACAAGCGCGACCGGCCAATCAGGGCTCAGAGGCCGAGCCCTGATTGGCCCGTCCTGGATCCATCTCCCAGCGTGCCGAGGCATGCTGGGAGACTCCAGCGGCCGTCCGGGGCCTAGGAGGAGCGCCCCCAGCCGCAAATGGATGGCTGCCGGTAAGTCCGGCAGCTTACTTCTCCAATAAACTTCTGAATGTATTTTGAACTATATGGAGAGACTTCTTGACAGTGATAGCTAACAATGAAGAATGATAAATTTCTATCAAGATGATAATGATGAATATAAATGATGATTCAAATTTGCTCACTAATTTGGAAAGCTGTGACAAGTGCCAGTGCTTGTCCTTTTTCTGTTGACAGAATAGCTATAGTTTTGTCTGGGAGAAGAAACCCTTACATAGCAGTAGTCACTCTTGGCCATGGAAAATCTGGGTTTGAGGAAACTTTATGTATTGCTTCATTTCAATTTTAGTATCCTGTCATTGCAATTATTACATGAATCATTCTGTGAATATGTGTATGTGTGTGTGAGAGAGAGTTGGGGGGGAGGAGGGGGGAAATGAAGAGGCCCATGGCTGAAAACTGATAAACAGTTTTCCTGTTATTCAAAATGTTGCTGTTTTTCTTCATTATGCAACCAAGGAGGCTCTATCAATGAGGATTGCACTTTGTCCTCCTCCTCCTCCTCTTCTTTCTCACTTTCTTCCTTATTCCCCATAGCAACAGTAAAGGCAGCCTGACAAGCTCAACATCCATGCTCAAAAGAGTATATATAATTGTTCTGAAACCTTCCTGTAAAAGGAATAGGCAATTAACTGAAAGAAAAAGGGGTGGGGGAGTTTTACTTATGATCAGATGCTCTTAAAAACCCCCTTGGAGGTCGGGAGGAGGACTCCACTGTCCTGCTTCCGGCAGTCACTACTGCATGCCCTGTCCTCCTCCTCTCCTTCGTTCATTCTCCCTCTGTGCTGGAGGGGTGAAAAAGGCGCCGCTTTTCATTGACGGAAGCTGTCAATAAAAAGTGGCATCTTTTCTGTCGCTCCAGCACAGAGGGAGAATGAACGAGGGATGGGAGGAGGATGGGGTGTGCAGTAGCGACTGCCAGAAGTGGGACAGCGGAGTCCTCCTCCTGACCTCCATGGGAGCTTTTTAAGAGCACCTGATAAAGTCCTTAATGCAGAGTAAACAAGATTTATTGGCTGAGATCCTACATCAGGAGATGTAGCTATCATGATGATGTTGTAGTGCGCTCAGTGGGGGCTTGGAGAGGGCTGGACACATAATCACTCACTGCTCCATTTCCCAGCACCTCGGAGATTCCTTTCTTGGGGGAAGCTGCATGGCTTAAAATGTTGACTTAGGGGCACAGTTTGGTGCTATGTCTATAAAAATCAATTAGTGTAATTATAATGTCCTAAGTTGGGCTTTGGTAGCCAGCTTTGTGTAGTAGTTTGAGCGTTTGGCTATGACTCTGGAGACCAGGGTTCGAATCTTCACTTAGCCATGGAAACCCATTGGGTGACCTTGGGCAAGTCATACTCTTTTAGCCTCAGAGGAAGTCAAAGGCAAACCCTCTCTGAGCAAATCTTGCCAAGAAAAACCCATGATAGAGTTGGAAACAAAGGCACACAACAAGTCAGGCTTGTAGCATGATAATTACTGATCAGGATGCCAGCCTTCATTTCTGTGTTAGCTACTTTTGTATCCTGCCTTTTCTCCAATGAACTAAAGGTAGCATACACAGTTCCACTTCTTTATTCTCATATCACCTTATCAGTAGGCCAAGCTGAGAGAAAGTGCAAGGTCCAAGGTCACCCAGTGAAGTTCATGGCTCAGTGGAAACTAGATCCTGGCTCTAGTCAGGGTCTAACACTGCACTGTTAACTTTAACTGCATATTCAACTTTCACTTCAGTCAGTGAGCATACAGGGCTAGATTTAAGCTCATGCTTAAGACTCACTACTATCAATGCACATGTTTAAAATCCCTTATTCTGGAAGGAGCTGGGTACTTACAAATAACAATGTAAATCATAAATTCCAATACATGTATAACTTTGCAAATAAATTAGCAGAATTATTAAAATCTATTATGAATTGTCAGCAGTCACATCTATTGTCAATGGACAATGTAGGAAGGGGCAGGACAGGAGATCAGGGCAACTGATAGTAGTCTCAAAGAGGAGGCAGGTTGGCATCTCCTTTACTCAGCTTTACCTCCTTATTGGGGTATATGCCCTGTCAAATCACAAAGAAATTTTCCTTAGCTTACTGTTTCCCATCCCTTTGGTGAAGCTTAGAGGACCATGCATGCTCCTTTGTTTTTCCCAACAAGGTCTGTTGGACTGAGGGGTGATATGCTCATCATCACAACAACTGGACAAGCTCTTCCTGCCAAATGTGCGATTGTGTCCCACTTACTAAGGCAACTGGACAAGATTCTCTCTCAGTCTAAGGGCTTTTTCACACTATACTATTATAGCAATATGATTCCATTTCAATTGTCATGACAACATACTTTGGAATTCTGGGATTTATAGTTTAGGGAGGGGTATTTAGAATTCTCCACCAGAGAGCTCTAGTGCCTCACCAGACTACAAACCTCAGGGTTCCATAGGATTCAGCCATGGCAGTTAAAATGGAATCATAATACTATAACTGTGTAGTGTGGAAGGGCCATTGGATCCAGCTCTTATGACAGATGGCTTATGGTCTGACACAGAGAGGGTGTCTTATGCCACCCTGTGGAATGAAGTATCTGCCCTATATTGGACCACAGGCTGCTAGTGGCTGCCACCAAGTTAAGAGCCCACTGCCATTCCCTCTCCGTTGTCAGCTATTGTGACCAAACTATCTCAGCCTTCTTTGGTGCAACACTAGCCCACCCACAAACTCTCATGCAAACAAACACTGTACTTCCCTCCCCGCCACAGCATGCCTGTTTACTCTTTTTTATCTTCTTGGGTTGAACCCCCACTCATGTTCTCTCCCTTCCCCTTCTCCTTCTTCCCTCTTTCCAATCTGAAACATGTGTTGCTTGAGGCAATGGGATCACTGCCAGCACCAATGCTCAGTGTAAGATTGTTCATACTTACCGTAATTCAGCTTGACTACAATTTTTAGAAGCCCCCACTGGCCATGCTGGCTGGGGAATTCTGGGAGTTGTTAAAAAAGTAACTTTTTCAAGCTCTGATATTGTTCTATATGTAGTTGTTGCTGTTTGAGCTTTTCCAGTGCCAGTATTTTAGCTTGCATTTTTGCAGTCTATCAGAATATATAGCATGATCATGTTTTTCCAGTGCGATGCAGTAATAATAATAATAATAATAATAATAATAATATGCAGCCTGAAGTTATGTTTTGTGTGCCAAGATTTTCTTTTTCTTCCCTCGGATTATTTGATTGCCTGATTTTGGCAGAGTTTAACAGCAGAAGCACGATTTGCTGTTCATAGCAAATGGGAGTAGTAGAGTTTTACATTTAACAAATAAGGAAGGCCTCCCTTTCAATTTTGTACAAGACTAGTTCAAGAATTACTGAAACTGGATGTAGATATTGGTGGCAAATCATTTAGGTGGGATGGATATCTAGTTCTAATTTCACAAACATAACTACTCCCAAGTACCTGCTGCAGAAACCTTGTCAAGAATGGCCATATTTATCCAGGACTTATACTTTTGTCTTTCCAACTGATGATAGTAGGACATATTACTCTCAGTCCCACCACCTTCCCAAGCATGTTTAATTGGAACATGGGAGAGGGCCTTCTTGGTGACTGCTTCCAAGCTTTGGAACTCCTTCCATATGGAAGTTAGGATGGCTCCTTTCTTGTTGTCCTTCCAATGGCAAGTGAAAACAGGCTTTTAGGAACTGACTGTAATGGGCTGGTTTTTATCCTTCTCTCCCTTAAACTAATTTTTAAATGGTTTTAATTCTATAAATTGCATTTCAATTTATAGTTGTTTAATTGCATTTCAAAATAACTTGTTTATACTTTTATTTATGTTTGTGTATTTATTCTAATTTGTATTTGTTTTATTTTTTTGTAAGCCACCTTGAGTCTCTGTACTGGGAAAAAGGTAGGATAGAAATGAATCTGTCCTCCTCCTCCTCTCCTTCTTAATTATAGGAACTAAAATAAACCTAAGACCAGAGTTATATTTATTAAATATGATTGACCTTGAAAATAAGAAAGAGAAGGAACATAGATTTCTGCTCTACTACATGATTACGGCAGCAAGATTGGTGTTGGCTAAAAGATGGAAAGTGGAAGATACCGCAACAATATCGGACTGGTTAGAGAAAGTTGTAGAACTGGCATAATTAGATAAATTAACAAACTGGGTTAGAAAGAAAACAATAAAGGATTATATTAAAAGATGGGAAGTATTCATAAAATATATTAAGCAAAAAGAGGGGGAAATAAATACAGTTGGTTTCTATAGTTAAATAAATTAGTAAGATAAGCTAGGATGCTTATATGGTAAGAGTAATCATGGTAATACTATGAGATATATTATGAGACTCGAGAGATTTAAGGTGGGAATTGTTAAGATGTATGTAGTGCTTGATTTATTTATTTATTTAACACCTTTTTCCTAAGAATAATGAATGAATTGAGTAATTAAAGATGTTATATAATGAATAAGATATAGTGATTGAAGAAAGAAATGCATAATATTAGGTATGAATGAAAAAAAACCCCGATCACGTTGACAATATGTTAAGTGAAGATATAGGAGGAAACTTGAAAGCTAGATTACGAAGCCGAAAAGAACAAGCGGGAAGTCTTTTAATTTATGCGTTTGTTTGTATACTTTTTAGTTGTATACGTGTGCGTTAGTATTTGAGTCTATGTAAGATTTGTATGATGTCATAAGTGTTGTTTGTATCATTGTTTGTCACTTAATAAAGCTTATTATAAAAAAGGAGTACATGATTATATAAAATAGGTTCAGTCATAAAGACATTTGTTGCCACCCCCACTTTTTAAAATACCTTCCAACAAAGTTCATTCCACTGGTCAGACAACTGAGCGGTTTGTTATTCATATTTGTATCATTTGTTGGTCCAAGCTATTCACTCACCAACAAACATTGATTATTGTAGGATGGTGGCCCATTTCTTATAACTAGAAGAACTAACTTCAGAACAGCATCACAAATCAGAGCTTAGTAAAGTTACTGTTTTTACTACAAACTCCTAGCTGGGTGATTCTGGGAGTTGTTGTCCAGAAAAGTAGTTTCCCCAAGCTCTGCTGTGCACACAGCAGAATATCCCTCTAAAGCCTTCTCTGCATGGGCTAAATATATAAAACATTTCAAATACAGTTTAGTTTCTGGTAGTATTTCAGCATTCTAATAGACTACATTAATTCAGCATAGCTATGATAATTGTTTCAGAGAGTATTTCTAATTCAGCCTGTAAGCAGTGGAGAACATAATGTATGTTTTTTTGCTTGATCATGAGGTGACTGGTCCTCTCTGTGCCCTCTGACAGCTTTTATATTTGTTACAACATTTACCTATCTGTTTTTCATCCACTGAAAACATGAGAAACATGCTTCCCAAATGAGGTTTTGAGAGGTCATAATGCTAAGTCTGACCTGTCCTGGTTTCGTGTGTGTGTGCACGCGCACGCCTTCTAGTTGCATGCTGATTTATGGCGACCCCATGTATTTCATTGGGTGTTCTTAGACAAGGAATACTCAGAGGTAGTTTTGTCAGTTCTTTCTTCTGAAATACAGCCTACAGCACCTGATATTCATTGATGGTCTCCCATCCAAGTACTAACCAGAGCTGACTCTGCTTAGCTTCCAAGATCAGATGGGATCTGTTGCCTTTAGGGTATTAAGGCAGGTTTCTCATCGCCCTTATACTGTCTGCCTAGCCATCGGACATAATGGATGGCTTCTGCTGCATGAGCTAGCTCTGCTAGATCTCACTAAATTATTTTTTCCTTACAGTCTCTGTATCCATAGATTTGGTATCCATGGATTTAAGTATTCATGACTTGAAAATATCCTTAAAAAATAATAATCCAAGAAGCAAACCTTGATTTTGCCATTTTATATAAGGGACACCATTTTGCTATGCCATTGCATATAATGGGACTTGAGTATTCACAGATTTTGGTATCCACTGGGGATCCTGGAACCAAACCCAAGCGAATATGAAGGGACAACTGTATATGGTTTTGTTTCGGCTATCTCTGCATTGAAAATTCAGTCCTGCATATTTTAATTTTTCTGTCTTTAACACAGATATGTAAGTTTTAAGATTTTGATTTCTAAAATGCAGAATCCAAAAAGCAATATTACTATTACGACTGGGAGATTGCAATGATTTCCCATGGTAATATGCTCGCAGTACACTGAACATTGCTAGGCTTATGAATGCCCTGAAGTTCATTATGGATCATGAACAATCCCGAGGATGTCAATAACCCAATTTCACTGTTAAGGAAAACAGAATTTGGAAATATGACTTCTTTGGATTACAAATCCATGATCCCCAACTAGCATTGTCAGTGTCCATACTGATTGTGGAATTTTGGATGTTGTAGCCAATGATCCATCTCAAGTTCTGAAACAAATAATATTGATCTCTGTAGAAATATTGCTCACAAATGGAAAATTGGTAAAAAATGGAACGGAAAGTAGCATGTATGACTCTTCTTCTTTGGAGGCTGTCATCAGCTTCTTGGCACAGAGTTGGGTTCATGTTGAAACAGGCATGGTTCCCCACCCCTGCCTCTCTGGACTGAGGGATTGCCATTTGTCAGCTAATATGTATTCTGTCTGGGGTCCCGTTATCACCTTTTGGCCTCCTGGTCATTCAGCTTGTGATTATAGTGAAATCCAGAGAGTCAGCGTTGACATCAACACTCCACTTAAGAATTTCTTAAGTAATGGAATCTCAGCATATTTATCTGGGAGAATGAACAGAGTCTTTGGTAATCTTTTAGGGTAGTTATTATATGCAGTCATAGATCTACAAATGTATACATTCCACTTAGAGAAAAAACACAGATACATCAGTGTCTAGGCTCATTGTTTTCATTACATTACATTGCACTGCATGCAAAGCACCATACATTAATTACATTACAGTATGTGGTAGGTCAGATGCTACACTTTCATAAAGACTGAACCTTTATTATCTCTGCCTCTCTCTAGTAGGCTTATCTATGATGATCACATAGGGCTTGTCTACATCAGGGGAAAAATTCCATACCTACCTCAAATCTGGTGCTATAAGAACACATGGTGTAAGGCCCTTTTCACCACTGCCTTCCCAACCAAGCACCTCTGTGGCAGAGCCTTGATGGTGCACAGTTGCTTGCTCTGAGGTCAGAATGAGGCACCCAGACATGAGATCAATGGTGAGGGGGTTGATTGGGAATTGGAATATTCTTACATTCTATACAATTCTATAAAATCTATATATTGTATATATGCATTCTATTACACACACACACACACACTAATAATAATATAATATAATATAATATAATATAATATAATATAATATAATATAATAATATATGATAACCTCAGGCAGGAGATGCTGCAATGCCCAATCCTTTATGAACTTCCCAGCTTTTCCTTCTGTTGGAGGACAGAGCTGTGTTTGGCCACTTGGCCTGCCTTGGGTCCTCAAACTAGACTGAGATGTAGTAGTGGATGCTATCTCATTAATGGTAGTAAAAGGAAGATTTAACAGCAGTTCCAGTTTGCATCTGGGATGGGTAAGGGGCAGTAAAATGTCTTGGGCTTACCTTGCATGGATGGATCAATATTCTGACTAAGTATAAAACAACTTCCTATGTCCCTCAGACTTTTCCCTCTGGGAACTCAATAATTCAAGCTAAACCATGAAACAGGAAAAATGACTGAGTAAAGAAAGAAAAACATTTTCCAAAACCCCAACAGATTTATTGTCCTGCTTCTATTAGCCCAAAATATATTAATTGGCATGACTAAAATGTCTGCCACTTTATTCCCCATGGAACAGCAGGAAGCTCTGTTTCAAATCACTGTGCAGGACAATAAAAATCAACAACAAAATGACATCAGGCAATAAATTGTGTTTGGATCTAACAGGTATCATAACTAAAAGGTAAGAATTCCAGATGCTGACTGCAAACAACTAATAAATACACGATGACACATAGAGCTGCATCCAATAGAACAGAAAGGCACTCTGTCAGGCACACACTCAATATATTGGAGAAAGGGATTATGGTGTATTAGGCTTCACAATTTGTAACAGCTTGTGGGCTAAACTGGAGAAGGACTTCATAGGCTCATTCCATGATTGGGTCATATCTTGATCCTCAAGGCAGGTGTGGATGGGAGTTCTATCATTTAGCATGCATGAATAATGACAAGGGCATGGGGAAGGGCAATAGCCTGGTGGCCTTACACACCTTGCTTCAGATGTCAATAGCACTTCTGCAAACATTATTTTTATTGGAAGTTAAGTTTTGTACACCTCTTGGTTAGAAGGTTAGTAATATAGCATGAAAACAACATCACCACCACTTTGGGCTAATACAGAGAGCTGGATGTCAAAGTATGTCTCTAATGTGACCATATAAGGAAGACACCAAGATGGTATGATGTGAAGCCTGAGGAGGGGAATGCAGCTGTGTTCATTAACAGCTCTAATGTGCAGTGTAGGATATGAATCTCACTAGCACTTTTACCATACCCTACCCCCCATTTCATAACTGCACATGTTGAACACCTTTTTGGGGTTGCAGTGACCAGGGACATTTGGGGTCAAGCTGATTGAAGGACAGTCAAAGTCATGATGACCTGAGATGTGTCTAGAATAATAAATGGTGAGAAAACCCAGATAGGATTATGCAGAAGACCCATCCATTAATAGATCTGTGCTAATCCCCTTAAACATACAATCAGTGACCTTCCTAACCCATACCCTATGGAAATCTCTCTTATACCCCCTACCTGACCAAACATTAAGAGGTTGTTGCAGCTCCATCAAAGTTTTGTTACTCTGGAGGTGAGGCAATCAGTCCATTCCAGATCCTTTTGTCTATCCTGTGAGAAAGCCATCTACACAGGCTTTGTCATAACTAGAGCACCCCTTCAAGGTATGAAATAGGGTATAAATACCCCAGCCCAGACCCCAATGATGTGTACCACAGACTGGTCCTACCATTCTATGTGTCACCTAATCACTCTCTTTCTCAATGGACCGGATACCCCTGTGTCACCACCAGACTCTGAGTCTCTCTGCTGCACAGATCTCTTTCTCTGAGACTGGTAACTATCACCCTTCCACCCCTGACCTCTCTTTATCCAGCCCTTCAGCCTTTCTTTTCAATATCCTTGTATGGTTTTTAAGAGGGTATGTTCTTGTCTGATAGTTTATCTCTTGTGTTAATTTGAATAAAACACCTGTTTAATTTCAGCTGGAGTGCTCTCTACAGTTAGTACTGGTATACATATGTGGAAACATCCCTGACATTACCCTCCTCTTGCAGGCCTTCTTTTTGAGCTATAATTTCCCCACATCTTAAGGAGATCCTGTCATAGTGGGTGAGACCCTAACTCCTCCCAGAGTGTGTTAGGAGGTAACACACTCTCCAGTCATAGTTATAGTGATGAGGGGGGGGGTTAATTAAGTTTTTTATGAGATATAATCAATCCCCTCCAATGGTACTTCTTTATGTATTACTAGCAGATCATGAGAGAGCTGTGGAGAGGAGAGGGCAGTTGTTGGTTTTGCTGACTCTTTCTTCAGTTTGCTTTGGTTTTGTTGAATAGCCTGCCTTAACAATTTGTTTGTCTTTCTTGTTAATGTGATTGTGGAGGTTATCAGACATGGGGAAATGTGACAAAAAATCATTCCCAACTGCATCAGATGATGCTAAAAGAACAGAGAGGGAGACCTTACCAGATGCCACATCCTTCAGCTATTCCTGGGGTGTAACGCTGCCGCCACCGAGGCTTCCCTTTTTCATTAACAGGGAGAAGCCACAAATCAAAAGGGACACCTTACTGACGGCTGTGCTACACCCCTGGGATGCTGGAGGACGTTATTGTCTGGTAAGGTTGCCCATTTTTGTTCTTCTTGTGATCTTCTGATGCAGTTTTTGCCACGTCTGATAATCTCCTGTGTAATGAGTCCAACATGTTTTATGTAGTGAAATTTATTCTCTCCCCACCCCTCAATTGTTCCTTCTTGTTTTTGTTGTTAATCAAATGTTAGATGGAAGTTGTTAGATGGAAGTCTGACCCTGAGAATATTGTCTGAAACTATATTCTGAGGTGGAACTTTCTGAAGTGGTAGATGATCACAAGATTGCTAACTGCATTCACTGTAAACAACAAATGAGTGGGGTAAAGAAAGTACAGCACCATCATCCTGTTGCACTAGCTTAAGAGGCAGCAGCAAGTACCCTTGCTCCTGGCAGAGGCAGAAGAAAAATCAACGCAACGGGGCAACACAGCCAAAGCCCATAGGGTTGGAACAAAGCAGTGGCAGCAGCTATCAGCCCCCTCCCCCATATGCAAGAATCTTATGCAGAGTAGAGGGCCACGAAGAGAAAGTTTCCTGCACCAGCCTAGCTCATCTAAAATTTTGAGGGGAGTAGTAGAACAATCGGGGGAACCTCACAACTTGTACTGCTGGTAATAATAAATGAAGCATGTCACAATAACCCCCCCCTACTTCTTTATGATGTGCCATTCAGTCTGACCACTTGGTTTGCTGGTAGAATAAAACAAACACGCACCCTCTCCTAAGTATACTGTCATCATGATCATGATCATTATTATATATCTTGATTTAACTTTAACAGACTTAGGTGATTTCTCTAACAGGATAGTACCAGACCAAAAGCAATATGAAATGAATTGCCAAGAATGAGCAACCAATAACTTTTTTTTTAAAAAAACTGTTTTTGTTGTTTGAAGCAAATTTTACCAGTGGCTAACAAAATCCCTTGTAATTACATGTCTGAAGTTGGGTTGGGTTAATTTCCTCTTTAAGGTCTACAGTTCCTTCTGATTGCATGCAGATGTGTATAATTTTAAAAAAGAAGTTATAGCCATTTTTGTTTCCTGAAATGGGAGAGAATCGGCAATCTGAATTCTTGAATCTTGTTTCAGACTGGAATGAATTGGATCTGGATCAATCCAATCCAAATTGGATGCAGATCCAATTTGCTGAGTTGTTCACTCTTTGACTGGTTATAAGAGCAGGTCAGCATAACCATTGACATGATGGAGAAGGCAGTTGATTTGCTAACCACATGACATTTTAGTTTTGGTGTATATACTTGTGCCAAATTAAATATTCTACCACACTCGTGACTTAGGAGATTATCAGATGTGGCAAAAAACACATCAGAAGATCATGATGAGAACAGGAATGGGGGATATTATCAGACAACATCATCCTTCAGAGTCCCGGGGGCATAGCATGGATGTAAATAAGGCATCCCTTTTTATTGGCAGCTTGTCCCCCATCAATGCAAAAGGAAAGCCTCATCCGCAACAGCGCTACACCCTAGGAACTGCTGAAATTTCACCCTTTCTGTTCCTGTGGTGTTCTTCTGACATGGTTGCTGTGCCCCCCCCCCCCCGTCTGATAATCTCCTATATATAATTTATCGGCTGGGGGTGGGGGAGAGTTTGCCTTCTCAGACTAATGCACCACTTTTCTGCTGCTGTAGCTATGGCATTGCTTTGCCACAAAGATACCTGCCATTAATCAACCTTTTAATGAGCTCTAAATGGGATGTAATTTGGCCAGACTTTGTCTGCAAACAACCAGCTTGAAAACCCCATCATTAGCAGGAGGTCATGCTACTTAACAGGTGCTTGTTTACATAATGGGAAAACTTTTGTCCTTCCCCTCTCCTTGTTTTTCCTGGGGAAAAAACCCAAACTGATTATTCACTCTAATTTGCACATCTTTACTATGTCTAAATATACACAGGACAGATGTCCAATATCTTTTGCCTGCCCACCGCCCCAGGTTTGTTTGTTTTTTGAAGCAAAATAATTCAGAGCTGTGTTTCTGGAAGTGTAAGATGGACCTACCTAAGGAGGATGGACAATCCTCTTGATCTTTTCAGCTGAGTGCTTTCTTCAGTATGTTTTGATAGGCCGGGTTAATAGTTGTGGAATCCATCAGGATTTTTTTTAAAAGGCAGGACAGGCATTTTTACAACACTTAAGAAAATCCATACTTGCCTACTTGTTCCATATACAAGTAGTAAATGTTCTTCAGAAACAATGGAGCTGGTAAATGTTCTTTGGAAACTTATGTATTATGGCCTTATGTATTAGCTCTCTGTTTTTCTGCAGTGTCTTTAGAGTTTTTATTTTTCTATTGACCCACCTTACTTGGAGTAATGCACTCTGATGGTGCTTTCATCCGCAGTTTTGGTGCATAGTATGGATGAGGGAGAACCATAGGCCCAGCTCAGAGCATTTGTATGTCCAGTTAAGCTATATCTTCAGAGGCACTCCAAACATATGTAAACTGCATTTACTTGTGAGATAAGTCTGCTCTTTTTCTTTCCACTTCTTCATTCTTTAACAGCTTGTAAAACTGTTAGCTGCTCAAAGGAGAGTGACTTGCTTTTGCTACAAAGGGGCAGACTACCTTGGTTTCAGCAGTGACAACTACATGCTCCCATATCAGTGGGGTGGCGTATCCATTGCAGGTTCTAGTACTCATTTGAAGGTGCTATCCAAGGTGCTGAACCAAAAATTAGGTGTTTTTTGGGTTGGGTCCAGTAGCTTGAACAGCTCCTTTAAATGACCAAAGAACTAAACTCCAGAGTAAATCCACCACCTCACTGATATAGAAGCTACCACTTATCCATGGGTTTCATAATGGAAGATGTCCAGCATATCTGCATCCTCCAGAAATATACTGGAATGTAATCTATAATCTACTTTCACTGTCTGAGAGTCTCCTTGGAATATATGAGGTTCCAGTGGCTCTTAGGTCTTACATTATAGGCTCTTGTGTTAATGTGACATCACATCGCCTTCCAAGCCTTATGCATCCTACCAGGTCCTCTATCCAGTGCAATTCTATTCTGAGCAAAGCTGCAAGTCTGCTGCCAGATTTATATAATTATAAAATAAATGGACTCCCTGTTTTGGATGTGAACATTGTGATATCTATTTACTTACACATTAAAACCCTACTGTACAGCTAGAAGGGCTCTCAGGGCAGCTTGAAGTAATGGCTTTAATATACACAGTAAATATTGGTACTGAATTGGTCATCTTAATGAGTAGCTTCCAGAACATACCTTCTACAAAAGTGTTCTTGCTGTTATTATTGTTTTCATTGCACTTATTATGAGACAAAAGCTTCTGATCCTGTCTCTAAATAGGGCTTGTTTAGACCATCAAATCCCCCAAATCCCCATGCAAATACCCCAGAAACTGCTGCACACGTGGCATGGCCTTTCCCCCAAATCTGGAGGTATCTAGCCTCCATGTGGCATGGTCCAGATTTGCAGCATTTCAGGGTATCTTACCAGGATGCTCCATATGTGGGGTTTGGGGTTTTTGGTGGAGGTTTGTCCACTGCTGCGGCTGATGCCATCACCACTGTCACTGCTGCCACCACTGCCACTTGGAGCAGCACACCACTGTCACTGCCACTGAAACTGTGTCCAATATTAATCCTCTAGAGGCAGTTCCTGGCTGAAGGGAGAGGTTTTTTCCCTTCCCCTGGCTCTGCAGCGCTGCCTCCTCCTGCTCTCCCACTTGCCTGTTTCAGGAAGAGGCACTTGAATAAAGTGATGGAAACACTTCAAGGAAGTGACAGGCAAATGGAAGAATGGGCAGAGATAGCACTGTAGAGCCAGGAGAAGGGAGAAAACCTCTCCTTTCTCCCGAGAACTGGCTCTGGGGCTTTAAAATTGGTTGCAGTGGCTGTGGCGGTGGTGGCAGATGAAACTCCACAGGGACAGTGAAGAAACATCTCTGTGGAGTATAATAATGTGCAGGGCTACAGAAGGAATGAGGGGAAATGTGGAGGCATGCGGGCAAAACTCAATTCAGAGTTTTTGCCCCACATGTAGACAAGCAAACATAATCTAGGGAGTAATGAAGGTTCTCTTCTCCAGTTCTGAATTATGTGGAAGAGAATCTAATCAAATCCACAAGACCATCCACCTGGTTCCTTAAAAGTGTGTTGCTAAATTATGCCTACCACAGCCTTTGTTTTTTTTTAAAAAAATGGCATCAAGGGACTCTGTACAAAGGTAGTGGTCACATGTCATATTTTAGAAGTCATTTTCTTTTGAAAAGCTGTTAGAAGACAGTCGTGAATTTGAAGGTGTCCTCTATTTGAAGGTCCCTCTAGTCAAAGCCTGGATGAATGAGAAGAACCATAAAAAGCGAATGCAGGGGCCTTGAAAGTGGGCAACAGACTCAACAGGCACCTGTGCAGAGTCTTTGACACTATGGTGAGCTGAAGAGATGCCAAGAGCAGATTCAGTCTACAGTGAATCCGCCCACCCCAGCTAGGCTTGTCAGTTTTTTCAAACAGCAGTATGGGACAGCCCTGTTTATTGCTAGGCCAGCTTAAGACTGGCCTGTATATGTGAGGCAGGTCTACCTAAACTCTGCCTTAAGCATCTCAAGAGGAGGGCCTCCCATTGGAGTTCCAGGCTCCCATGTGATTAGAGATTTCATAGGAGCCTAGAATTCCCACCAGGGAATTGTATAGACCTGCCTAGTGTGTTACTCACTTGTAAAACTGAGAACAGGAAGAGCAGACACCATCTATGCTTACAACAGACTGCCCCCCCCCTGTATTTGGGATGCAATTTGAGGCCATTTTGCTGCGTAGAAAATGCTCAGGGGTCAGTCTGTTGTGAGCACAGCTGGCACCCACTCTTCCTGCTCTCACTGGTTCAAAAAATATAGCATTGGGAGCTATTCTGCTCCAAAGACAAAAAAAGATATGTACAACATAGTTGGATCCCAAGCCCCCTTCGAGATTGCCAGGCCCTGGTGGTCTTCCTTTCCCCTTGTCAGCACTTGTGAGATGTATTGCATTGCTATTGAAATTATAGTAGTTATTTCTAAATTTGATTATATAGTAGGACCTCCACATTTGCTGGTTTCCCTTTCATGGATTTGCTTATTTGTAGATGTTATTAATAAGTGCTCTCTACTAATCACTAGGTCCTCCAGTGTGATTCTGTGGTCAACTTCCAGTGGAAGTTGACTGTAGAGTTGTGCTGGAGGACCTAGTGATTCCTAGACAAGATACCTCTCTAGGAATCACTAGGTCTACAACATGATTCTATGGTCAACTTCCAGTGGAGGTTGACCATTGAGTTGCTCTGGAGGACCTAGCGATTCCTAGAGAAGTATCTTCTCAGGTAAAAAGAAGAAACATTATCCACATTTTTTTTTATATTTGAAGTTTTCCCACTTTTGCTGGGGTGGGGGCTGTGCCCCTAACCTCTGCAAAAGTGGAGTCCTGATTGTATTCCTATAAACTAGCAATATAAAACAAATTTCTAGCTTTTTAATCCTTTTTTTGGTATTACAGAAATGGCCACCAAACAGAAAAAAAAAGAAAGGAGCTGTGATCTCCTCCCACATCAGTTTGAGCCCTGTTCTTGTCTTGTCTTTCACCACTAATTCTCAGCTACAGAGTCTGTCTTTATGCACATTGCTTAGGAAAGCAACTGCCACTTGCCAGATGCTCAAAAACACGCCATGGGGTCTAATTAGAGCTGACAGTAAGCATCATTACTCTTCATAGGAGAAATGGGGGAATGCTTGATTTGGCCTTTGAGCCTGAGATCTTTCAGTCTCTGATTTGGCTGAAAGAAGCAAACAAACCAGGCAAAACAGCTGCAGATACGCTGCAGATACGCAGTAATTTTCAGAGATGTTTTTCAGCCCCACCCATTTTGGTGGCAAGCCCAGAAGTGACGCCATGCTGTCAAGTGTGGCTACTATCCAAAAGGGGTGGATTTACACCTGGTACCCTCTTCTGTTACAAGCAATCTGCTGCTCAACTGTGATTTATCTTTACTGCTGAGAGGGACACAGAGCAAAAGGCTTGGGGGTGGGATGGGATGGAGTAAATATACTTTTCATTCTTACACTCTTTCTTAAGGAACATCTTATGCCATTCTTAAGGCACGTCTCAGGAAATACATGGTTTTCACACCACAAGAAGAGGCTTTTATTTTTCCTTTCTGGAAAAGATTTTTCTTTTTTAGACTAAGAGCAATGGGCTTGTCAGGAGGATGAAATAAATGATGTGATTAATATAGAATTCAACACTGATTTCGAAGGATGAAATAAAAGATGTGATTAATGTAGAATTCAGCACTGATGCTGAAGATAAGCCCAGCATCTCTCTCTCTCTCTCTCTCTCTCTCTCTCTCTCTCTCTCTCTCTCCCTGTAAGACCTTTAGTGGCTTCCCGATGTGCAACAGAGCTGCCATCTGGTGCTTTGGAACTTCACTTTGCTATAGGCATAATAGCATATAAGTGAGCAATGACAGTAATATTTTGGGAGCAACAGTTAAAAGTGCCATTGTACGGCAGCCAAAAAAAGACTGAACAGACCTGCTCTGGCCTCAATTAGCTTAGAATGACTGCAATTAGCAAAATAGTCCATCTAGCAAAAGAGGCTAAAAGTCCATGAAGGACTTTTGACTACTGGAAGAAACAAATTTCCAGCATCTGAAGTCTAGCTGGGTTTTAAACATTTGTAAATCTAGGTTTCTGTGCAGTGCGAAGCAATTGGGACCTAAGAAATACAATATTCATGCTCCTTCACATGTATGCACGCCTGCCTCCGAATATTGTAGCTGGCTGCACTGAAAAGTAGGGAGGTTGAGGTGGTACTGAGCAGAGCTAGGGAAAATTATCGTTTTTGATGACAACATGCAGAATTCTCCGAACCTTCTTGGATTCTAGGTTACAGAATTTTGTGTCTGTTTGATCAGTGAGTTCATTCACACAAGCATGAACCAGAGATTAGAATGCATGAACCAGAGATTAGAAGGACAGGTTTCTGTGGACATTAAATACAAAATAACAATATCATGAGAATGAAGAACATAGATAACAGACTCATGAAATCATGTACAATATGTCCTTCCTTCCTTCCTTCCTTCCTTCCTTCCTTCCTTCCTTCCTTCCTTCCTTCCTTCCTCAGTCTCTTGACTCATTCATGGGAAATCAAATGTGGAGATAGAGTCTTTGTTGGCTACTTCATGTATTTTAAAAATGTATTTAGAGTTTAAGAGCCAGTGTGGAGTGGTTTGAGTATCAGGAGATCAGGTTTCAAATTCCCACTCAGTTATGGAAGCCTGCTGGGCAAGTCACTCTCTCTTAGCCTCAGAGTAAGGCAATAGCGAACGTCCTCTGAATAAATTTTGTCAAGAAAACCATATGATAGGGTTACCATAAATCAGAGTTGATTTGAACAACAACACTTAACACTTAGCACTTAACAACAAATTTAGAGACAGCATGTACAAATATATGACTACAGTTGCCCCTCCACATTTGCGAACTTAGCATTCGTGGTTTTGCATATTCGCGGTTTTGGGAGGGCCCTCCTGCCCTCCCAAAACCGCAACAAGGGGCCTCTGGAGGCCCCGTGAAGGCCCTGGGAGGGAGGGGGAGGGCCGGGGAGGCCTCCACGGGACCTTCGAAGGCCCCGTGAAGGCCCTGGGAGAGAGGGGAAAGGTCTTGGGAGGCCTCCACGGGGCCTTCAAAGCCCCATGAAGGCCTTGGGAGGGAGGGGGGAGGGCTGGGGAGGGTCTCCGGAGGCCCTGTGAAGGCCTTGGAAGGGAGGTGGAGGTGGGGGAAAGCGACTATGGGGCCTCTTGAGGCCCCGTGGTCACTTTGGTGGGGGAGGGGAGGGCAGTCCAGTCATTATTCACTGAATTTTCACATTCGCGGGGGTCTGTGGAACCTAACCCTCACGAATGTGAAGGGACGGCTGTATTTGTGCCCATAGAATATGTTATGAGGAAATTTATATACAAAGACATTTGTATACATACACTTTTAAACCAGCAAAAATGTAAATGGATGTGGAATAGTGATCAAACACAGAAGAATTATGTATATAATTCTCTTGGGTATGTTGCCATTCCCTGTGTGCTGATTGGCCACTTAGGAAACATACCCAACCAATCTTAGTGCTCTGTTGGCTGGCCAATCAGCAGCTTTAGGGCATTTTTCAGTACCACTTCCTTGGTCTACAGCCACATCTTTACCTGTTCAGCTGAAGTAACTAAATACTCAGCCAGCTCCCCTTGCTGTATTAATATGCATGCATGGGGAAAAATAATGTTGCTTTCTATGCATCCCCCACCTTCTTCTTTCTTCTTGTCCTACCTTACAGAGTAGGTTTCCCCTCTTCCTCTGCTCTTTACCCCTTCTGCACCCAAAAACTTGAGCCCTTTCCCCCCTCCTTATGTCAGGGTAATATTTTTTAAGTGTAAAAGGAAAAATGTTGGAGCAACAGACCACAGACTAGCACAGCTGAAGTGGGTTTGATCACAGCTGTGGCTAGGCAGAGGGATGACTAGCAAACACTCTTATATAGCCAAAGCACACAATGCATTCTGTGTGGGTTGGTGTTGTGGAGAAAGAGGAGTGTTGCTGTTGAGTTTGTTAATGAGGCTTGCTGTGTATATACTGTGTTTGTTGATACTGAAACTGAAGATAAACACCTCCAGATTTTGGATGAACCTTGCTGTCTGTAAGTCTTTTTGTGTGTGAAAATGGGTCAGAGCTGTGGAACTCCAGCCACAAACTTGCAGGAAGAAGCAGGAGAAAAGTCTTCCACTCTAGTGCCTCTGTGGGAAGATTTCATGGATGGTGTAATTATATTATTATTAGTAGTACTAGTATTTGTATTATTAGTATTTATTGTTATGATTATGATTATTAGGGTTTTAAATCTAAAGTCTTAGGGGTCCATGGCAAGAAAAGATATTTAAAGGGGTCCCTGGTAAAGAAAAGGTTAAGAGCCACTGGCATAATTGTATTAGTAGTATCATATGTGTGCCAGGCATAACATACACCATTATGTGCCCTGCTGGGGTTTCAAGCGAAGGTTGCAGCATGGAGCTTGGAGTGGCAGTGTTCCTTTCACAAGGTTCAGCTACATGGTATTATTTTAGGAAAAAAAATATTGCATTTTTTTGCATGTGGGTGGTGACTGGCTGAGGGAGTGAGAGGAGGGAGGGCTGGGGGTGTAGATGCAGATTAAGTGGCTGGAGTGGATTGTGAGGTGGAGAGGGAATTTGCATGTGGGTGGTGATTGGCTGAGGGAGTGAGGGGATTGATTGGGTATGTTTCCTAAGCCGCCAATCAGCACACTGGGAAAGGAAACATACTCAAGCCATAGCCATTGTTTGTCCTGCCACCCCTGCTGCTGCTGTGGAACCCAGGCAGTCAACTAGTGGCAGGTCAACAGAGCAACTCATCACTTAATGTACCACTGGCGTATGTTACATACAACTAGTATTATCATAATTTATAAGTACATGTCATTTCTGTGGCTGTGAGCAGGAATGGCATTTGTATCTGTGTGAATGTAAAAAATAGATCTGGGATATAAAGAATCTAAATGAGATGGAGTTCCAATATGGTTCAGCATAGGGTCCCCTAAGCTCTCTTTACCACAGGGTTTCCTCAAATTATACAGAATCAAAAATGGTTGTTATATTGCAAGTGGGTTGTTATTGGGATTATGAGGTGAGGACACTTAAGGACTGAATCAGGGCTGGAAATCAAGACACCCAATAGATGTTGTTGGGGTGAAAATCCTAGCAGTCCTAGCCAGCATAGTGAGTGGTGTGGAATTGTGGGAGTTGCAGTCCAGCAACATCTGGAAGGCCATATGATTTGTGCCTCTGACTTAAATCAAATTGACAGTCCCAACTAGAGTAGGCCCATTGAATCAATGGGATTTAAATTGGTGTCAACTTAACATTCAGCAGTGGATTCAATGGGTCTGTTCTAGTTGGCACTAGCAATTGGATTTAGGCCCATTACAAATGTTAAGAAGTACTTGGTTGCATGTTTCATTCCATAAAGCAGTTAAAAAACAAACCAACAAGCAAAGTAAAACAAAAGCTGCACACTGCAGTTAGGAATGGAAAGCAGCTGTCCTGTGCAAAAGCTGAGTAACCCTTTCCCTTCCTTCCAATTTGCCCATTCAAAGCTTCCCATATAAACTGCTTTATGACTGACAGAGACATAGATCTATGTCTAAATCCAACTCTTGTTGAATGAAAATGCCCTGCTAGGGCAGTTGTACTGGAGTATGCCTTTGCTCAAGCAGCTGTGCAAAGAGGTTGTACAACTTGGCTGCACAACAGGTTGCAGACTACTCCTCCCAAGTGTGTTAATTTCAAAATGTGCAGCCATTACTACAATTGGACTTGTACTAGGAAAGAGACATCATTGGAGGCAGGCTCCAGGTGGATCCTCCATCTTTCCCCCATACAATGAGAAGGAGGCGATTTTGAGCACAGCAGCAGTAGAAGAAAGGCTTTAGCACCACTAAACTCCTGATCACAGATTGCAGGGGCAGAATTTCAGTAAAAGAAAGAAAGAAACACTTGGAAAGAAAGAAACATACAACTGCACCTAAGATGTCATTTGGCCTCATTTCAGGATCATAAAGAAATCTGTAGGGTGCTCTTGTGTTACAAGAGTGAAAGAATTTTCTGGAGAATGGTCAGGGACTATATCTATGAATCATGCCTATTGAGTTTGACAGGGAAGGCACACTGCCTGGGAGACGTGACTTGAGATTAACTTCTTTTCATTACAGAGTCCCATCATGTCATGCATATTCTGCTTTTCACACAAAAAACAGCCAAAAGCAGTTTAAAAATGCTGGGCTATCTCTGTGTGAAGCCAATACTAGATTGGAAACATGGGGAGGAAATGTTTCCTTCTTATCAGAGAACAGCTGAATGTCTTTTCTCTGCTCCCATGGCTACATGGAGGCTGGAATATCGAAACAGCAAACTGTGTTTTGATTTTAAACTTGCTCATTATATAATATAACTTTCCTGTCCATAAGTATGATGAGGGGCTCTCTCCCCACCACACACAATTTTTAATAATAGAAACATGGTTTAAAGTAGCTAAAATCTGGGGTCCAGTGAAAACAACCCCCCCAAAGGATTTTTGTGACCTTCAGTCCAAAGCAACTAAAATAAATAAACACAACACAACAGAATAACCAGAATAACCACAAACCACCAAATATTTCGAAAGTACCATGTTTATTTTAGACTAAACATACTACTTTTTATCTAAAGTGTTCATATATATTCTCATTCCAGTATTCTATAGAAAGACACCCACTTTTAAAAGACTTCAGTCCCACCCTATAGATTTTTTTTTTTAAAAAAACCAACGGTTAATACTTTTATGCATCAGGTTTGTTTGCTACATGTTTCTTACTCTGTCTTCCACTGAAGGCATCTTTGGCTATACCCAGATTTTAACTACTAGTCTGTGAGCAGTTATCAAGGGACGGTTTAGTTAACAATGCTGAACTTCAGACAATCTGGCCACTAGGAGGTTTCTGATTTGCCTATTTAAGGCAATCATAGTCTAATCTCTTCCTACATTGAGTCCTGTATCCAGTTATGTCATTGTGCTAGTGCAAGACAGCTGTGCATTTTCAGAGTTAGTGCAAGTATAGTAATGGTATCCAATATCATTTTTAAAGAACATGCTTTTGTGCAAACTTGTTATATCAAAGGCTGTGTAACCAACTGCTCGTGCAAAGGATTAATTCAGGATAACTAGGGCTAACAGGCATTTAAACTCTGTAAGGGGCTGTAAGGTGGATGTGGCACTACTGACCATCCCATTTGTGCAAGAACCTATGAAGTTGCCAAAGAAGTGTGGGGTCGTGCATTATCATGATGTATGCCGTATTTAGGAAATTGCATGTCTGATAAATAGAAGATTGGATTTGCTGGTGACAACTACATGGCTAAAACAAAAAAGCTGAAGAGATGGGACAGTGTAGTTAGACATAAGAATAACACTATATAGGTTAGGAAGGAACAGGATGGACAAGATAAGATGGAAATCACCAAGGAGCCCTAACTTTCTCTGTCTCTCCCTGCTTTTGCCCTCTTTAGGACATTATCAGACGTGGCAAAATTGTGAGATTACGATGTCAGGGAAGTGTGAATGGCCCCTGCTATCGCATGGCGTCATCATCTTTGTGTTATTACTCTGTGCTCCAGTTGAAGAGCTAGTTGTTGTCATGCGATAATCTGTGGAATTTCTTTCATGTGATTATAGCTATGTGTGATAATAAGTCTTACAATGGTACAATGTCCCCACTATCTTCATCCGTGGAATTACAGTACTTTTAGATGCTAGTGTGTTAATGTCTTTAGACACACAGCTGCTTGAGCAAGGGTGGCTACTCATATTTCTCTATATCCAACAGGAGGAAAAGACCAGTGGTTTTTTTTTTTTTTTTTTGAATATCCATTAAGTTCCAGGATGGAGCCCAGGAATTCAGAGGCCAGAATCATGTTGGTCAGTACTTCACAAGCTAACGTGGAAAACCAGCATTTTAAAAAGATAATGTGCCAGAGACCAGTACAATGTTTATGCCCATTGGTTACAAGTTTCTTTCTTTCTTTCTTTCTTTCTTTCTTTCTTTCTTTCTTTCTTTCTTTCTTTCTTTCTTTCTTTCTTAGAAATACTCTATGGACTGGCAGCTGATGGCTCACATCTGGCACTGCTCCAGGAACCACCACTTTGAGTAGCACTGCTGTTGGTGCTACTCAAAGTAGCATAACCTCTGGTATGGAACAGGTTTGTCCAGATGTGCAAAGGCAGCTGGATGGCTCCTGGGCTCAGCTCTGTGCCCTCATTACTGATTAGCTGCGGGACTACACCTGTGCACCATCTGACTGCTCTTGTGCACCGGATTTATGCTGGTGGAAATGTGCAGCCCACCAGTAGTCCAATATGAGTTTAGCCTATTTATTTCATCTAATTTCATTTATATGACACCTGTCTCACAGTGTAGGACACATGTGGTGGACTTTTGCTATGGTTGTAGCTAAGTCCTGGCTCCTGTTCTCATCACTGGATATTGTTGGGGTGAATCTTGTGGCACATCATCTCATGCACAATGGCTAGTATCCTGTCGGGGACATCTGCATGTGTACATTTTCCTTACATGTGCTACTCCTGTTGCTGCAGGGCTTGGTATTTCTTCCTTCCCTCTGCAGTGCTCAAAGTGCATCTGCAGTGTTCAAAGACAGTCATTCTGTGCTTCATGGCAAGCTGGAAGGATTGCAGAAGTGTCTGGCTATATCCCTGTAGTTAGACATGAAATGATGACATCAGTGCTTCCAAGTCCTTTAGGGTCTTCAGATGTGCTGCTGTAATCATTTCACAGCTCGCTATGGGGATGTAGCCAGATGCTTATGCAATCCTGCCTGCTTTCCATGAAGCATGGAATGGCCATACAGGTGGCTTCAGGGGCTTTACAGTAAGTTGTGAGGAGGGTACATGGCTCAGTGTAGCATAGGCCCACATGATGACATTTATGCTATGCTAACAGGTGGTTGGATTGCAAACAATCTCTTTATTCTCCATCCCTAGCAAGGTTCATGCTATCTTGTTATTTCACAACTATCACAAATGTAATGTGATATAGCTCAACAAAGAAAAATTAATAGCTCAACAAAGAATATAGCTCAACAAAGAAAAATTAATCTCCTGCTTTTATATTATTCTCATATTAACAAAAACGGTCAAGAACAAAGTTAACCTGTAGGTGGCACCATATGTTAAGAGAAAGTCAGAATGTCCCTTGCTCTTGTTTTGAGTTCAAATATTCTGATGATTTGCTATGGTACCATGACAAAAGACTGCTTCACATGGTAGCTGGTTGCAGATGAATGGCTCACCATAGTTTAAAGTAGTGTTCATAAAGCCACTCATCTGTCATGGAGTTAACACACTCAAAAGCTTGGTGTCTATAGGTTTTGGTAATAAATCATCAAGGTTTGTGTATATGTAACAATTTGTTTATGAGTAGATGCTATCTAGTATAATATGTCTAACAATAAAAGTTATGTCCATGTCGCAAATCTAATAGCTATTGACTACGTGCTGAATATGTGGTTTCTATCTCCAACAATCTCACATAAATGTGCATTACGTTGATAATCACAGACAGTATGCTTCTGTATATCAGTTGCTAGAGAATGTTAAATGAAAGGTACATTTGTACTCTGGTCGTGCTGGCCAAGTTCTCGCAGACAGCCATTTGACCACTGAATGCTGCACTAGAGAGGCCTTCAGTCTCATCTGGCATGTCTTGTCTTATGTTCATAACAGCCATGAAATGCAGTAATGAATTTTAAGTATGAACAGAGTATAAAAGCACTGAGAAAAAAAATCATATGGTTCTTGGGAGAAAATGTCTCATTTCAGAAAAAAAACCCAACAACTTTCCATTGTTATGGGAAACCTGTGGCATCACTAAGGCTGGTGTCACCCTTCCTCTGATGGTATTACCTGGTGCAGTTCTCTGCATCCCCCTAGCACCACCACTGCTGGAAACCTTCCTATTTTGGTATAAAAATGAAAAGACAAAGCTGACAATTAAATATTCCTTCTTCCCCTTGGGAACATAAACTTATACTGGAAAGGATGTACTAAAAGGATGTTCAAAGAACCATTAATCACTGATCTTTAGCTGAAATCAACAGAATGCTATGGGGTTGGCTGAACTCATGAACAGGAAGCCTATAACTTAGAACACAGGAACCCTGCTGGAAAACTGGACAGGCAGGTGTTGCAATTGTGTTTTATTGCTACAAAGCAGATGTGGAGTAATTGTAGCCCATGTGTTGCATGGGGCCGTTGGGTTGCATGGGGCCCACAGGACCATTTTTGTGGTCTTCAGGGCCTCCCAGCATTTATCTTTTTTTTTTTTTTTTTTGCAAATTAATTTTAAAAAGAAATTTGCCCCCCTCAAAATATCCACAAATACCCTCTAGAGGGTACAGGGAAAATTTTGCCACATTTTTTGTGGCCCTTGGCAATTTAAGGCCCTGGGGAGGCTTCTTTTTCTAACCAGATGTGCCAGATAACTTTGGGTTCTAAAAAAGGCCTCTCCTGTGCCTGTTTGGTAGATGGTCACTTAGGTCACTTGATTATTCCTGCTACAAAAGAGTAGCTCCCTGTTTGTATTGGCATTCAAAATAGACTTGCTTGTTTTGGGTTTTTTTTATCTGGTGTTTGTATGCACACGTTTGCAGGTCAGCATTTTACCTTTCCTTTCTGTACTGGCTTCACTTCATAGAAGAACAAGTGGGTAATCATAAGGAACAACAAAGGGTATTTGATTAAGTGAATATGCGAATGTGCATATACATTGCAGGAATTTTTTTTAAAAAGCCAGAAGCTGCTACTGTTGTGTGACCAAAGATAAACCGATATGGCAAACATGTGCACATGGTAAAAACACCCCCCTGCACCAATGTGGCTATGTAATAGGGGTCCTGTGTGTCTTTCAAAACTGATTTCAATTTAGATAAAATCAGGTGCATGTGGCAGTAAAGGGGTCAGACTGGAGCAGGGATACTATGCAGTGGAGCTAGGATACAGCCCTTGTGTAGATTCAGCCCAAGATAGCTATTTTTGAAGTTCCACACCGGGGTAGATAAACAAAAGTCAATATTGGTTCCTCAAATGTAGTTTCTCCAAGGGATAGAAAATGCCATATAAGGGTACCAGGAAGTCTGGGCAGGGAATCAGACTTGTCATTCTGTCAAAACTAGGAATGGAAATAATATGGTTGTAAGTCATCTTTAATCTTACACTGGGAGAAAGCTGGGATATAAAACAAACAAACATTGTTGTTACAAATGTTATGTATGTTGATGTTCCTCCCCACTGTTATGCTTCATGTGTCTTAAATTTGAGAAATGCTCCCTAGAAAAAGATATATGCCCAGACTATGTAATGTCTATGAAAGATAATGTACCTAGCCTGGAAATGAAAGGAGTGTGCAACTGCATAAGTTAAATGTTTTATGTAATAAATATACAATTAACCATATAGATCATGCTTATTCTCCTGTTAATATATTTTTTTTCTGAAAGTCCGAAGATATTCTCAAAGGAAATTGTGATTACTGATTAGTCTTTGACAATACTGTTGCTTTGCAATCTTGGAAACTCAGGTGACCAAAATGGTGAGCTCTAAAGAAATAAAAATAAAAAACAGATAGCTACAAATTGACAAAAATAAGGCAAAAGACCTTACAATGCTGCGCATAGAGATGGGGTAGGGGAAACATGCCTGTTTTACAGTACAGTACTCTTTGAAGTAAGAATTCACGTTCATATAAAGGTTAGAAATGACAACCTTCTTTTTGTCTGGTCTAAACCTATTTTACTCCTAACTAAACTAGATTTATTAAACCAATGTAAGTTACATAAGGATTGACTTACTAAGTTCACTCTGATTCAGTGGCTTTTCTCTAGTTGGAACTAACTTTAGAATTTAGGCCTATTATTCTGTTCCTAAGTCTCAGGCTAATTTTAAGTCCTTGCTCCACATAGTTTCTGCCCCATCCAAGGGTTCAGGCCAATTGTTCTTGCCTTTCCAGATACAATAAAACCCTAGGGTGGAGTATTCATACATAGTTCAAGACCTCCTAATAAACGCAGCCTGGATCAATGAATGGATCTGCCACAATTATTATACCATTAATAAAATATCACTTTTAAGGGTGATGCTGTTTATTATTTCTTGGGGAGGAAAGTAAATTATGAATAGATGGAAGCACTATCAGATGGATTCATAATTGGTTAGAAAACTGTACTCAAAGAGTTGTCATCAATGGCTGTGCTTCAAATTGGAAGGAGGTCTCAAGTGGAGTGCTGCAGGGTTCTGTTGGGGGCTGATGCACTTCAATATTTTTATCAATGATTTAGATGATGGGGTAGAGGGAATCCTTATCAAGTTGGGAGGCATAGCTAACACATTGGAAGATAGGAACAGAGTTAAAAAGGACCTTGATAAAACTGGGCTGAAATTAATAAAATGAAATTCAACAGAGACAAACGCAAAATTCTCCATTTAGGCCACAAAAACCAAATGCACAGGTATAGGATGAGGAATACTTGGCTTAGCAGTACTACATGTGAAAAGGACCTTGGGACTATTGTTGACCATAAGTTGAACACGAGACAGCTATGTGATGCTGCAGCAAAGGAGAAAAATGCTATTTCAGCCTGCCTTAATAGAAGCAGAGTTTCTAAACCACAGGAGGCAATAGTCCCACTATATTCTGTGCTGCTCAGGCCTCATCTGGAGTCCTGTGTTTAGTTCTGGGCACCTCAATTTAAGAAGGATATGGAGAAGTTGGAGTGAGTTCAAAGAATGGCAATGAGGATGCTAAGAGGTGTAGAGAACAAAACAGATGAGGAGAGGTTGAAGGAGCTGGGCATGTTCAGCTTGGTGAAGAGAAGACTGAGTAGTGACATGATTGCCTCTTTCACTCTTGTGTTTCCATGATTCTATGCTTAAGGGTGCAAAAACATCTACTAAGGCAGTAGCATTCAACTGTTGATTCTCTAGATGTTCGGGACTTCAGCTCCCAGGATTTCTGTGCACTGGCCATTGTCTGGGAGCTGAAGCCCAAGCCATCTGGAGGACCACAGACTGAGAACCCCTGTAACTAGGAGTATCCACATTCCAGTGTTAACAGGTGAACTCAGGAGCTATGGAGAAAGAGGACAGAGTTTCAGAGATGCCATATAGCAGCGGTGGGAATTGTGCAGCCCTCCAGATGCTATTGAAGTGCAACTTCCATGACCCTTCAATTGGCTGCACTGGCTAACATTTCTGTTAGCTGAAGTTCAACAATGTCTAGAAACTGCCCAATACCCACCTTTATAGGAGGAGGGTCTTAAATAGGTTCCAAGGGTATAACCCACATACAGGGAGGTGGTACCCAATCCTAGCCCATAAAGAATATGTCCTTGGGCAATTTAAACTTCAGTTCCCCAAAATTGGGAGGGGGAAGTTTGTGTCACCTGCCCTATATATTTCAGTTCAGGGTGGGTAGTTTGCCTTGCAAAAACATGGGAAGCCAGTACATAATACACTGGAATTTGGTGGACAGTGATATTGCCTAGATGCTCTGTAAATGGTGAATGAAGGACAGCAAGTCCAAACAAAGTGGCTAGTGTAGAAGCAATTTTGGTGCCCTTTTCTAGGATTAAAGCATCTTTACATTTATTTCCTGTCTGGCAATAAATGCTAGCAGTTAAAGCACTTAATTTACTTAAGCAGTTTGTTTGTCAGCATGGTTTCCTGCTCCGGCATAGAGTAATGTGGACTAACAATTGACACATCCTGGCATCTTATTAAAGACTGGACATTGTTAACTCTCCTTTTTAATCACTCAAGCCTCATTTCCCTGTTTCCGTTTTAATCTAATACTCCCCACTCCCACCCTTCTTCACACAGGTTCCCAATGGTGTAGCTATAATTAAGGACTGGCTATTAGCTACTCTGATTAAAGGAATCTCAGTGTACCCATTAGGAATATTGTTTCATAGGCATTCAAGCTTATTTGTTTGAAGCTGAAAGTTGACCTTCTTGTGTCTTTTTTCCTGTTGTGTCTGTGTGTGTTTGTGTTTTTAAAAAGCTGCAATTGCAACTGTTATTTGGATTGTTCACAGAGGAAGCCTACCCTGTGGCATGATGTGGAAGGAAAACATAATTTAAAAATGCCTGCTGATGCGAAGTTACAAAACAAGCAGAAGAAACTTTAAGACAGGGGTGGGAAACAGTGATGGGTGCATGGGCCAATTTTGGCCCCACACTGACCCCTTCATTGGCCAAAAATAACTGGAATGGTAAAATCCCCATATACACAGATTTGGAATCCATGGCTTCACTTATCCACATCTGAAAAAATATGTTCTCTCGAGGCACTTCTAGGTCCTCCAGTGTGATCCTGTGGTCAACCTCCAACATTTGTCTCATTGAAAATAATAGGGTTCCCTAATATCTACAGTTTCAGGTATCCACAGGAAGTCTTGGAATGTATCCCCTGTGGATATGGAGGTCAACCTGTACTTCCAGTTTTCTTTTCAGCTGTTTTTAATCTCTTTCCCCCTGCTTTTGTTTTGCGGGTGGGGGGGGGAACAGTTGCATTACTAAGGCTGGTGTCACCCCTCCCCCAACTATGTCACCCCTAGTGCTGCCACTGGGGTGTGTGTTATCTGCCATTTCTGGAGATTTGGGTGATTTTTACTCCCAATTTTGGTGGTGTATGTGCAGAGGCTTTGGGGGATTGCAAAAAGACACTGAAGGGTTGCACTTTCCGGCCTCAGTAGTAGAATGTGACCGGGGGTGGGGTCAAATATGCTTGCTTTCCAGTCTTTTCACAGTTTGCTAACACTGCAAGTTAACTTGTTATATTGTTTTTTTTTTAAAAAAAAACAAGCCCAGAGCTCCCAAGTCAGATTTTGATTTGATCCTCTGAACAAATCTTGCCAAAAAAACCCTATGATAGTGTTGCCATAATTTGGATACAACTTGAAGGCACACAACCACAACAAACAACAATTCATTGCAAATACATGCATATATCAGGAGTGGGTAATTTACACTCCTAACATCATTCACCTCCCACCAGTCCTATCCAGCATAAAAATTGGTGGATGGGCGTTGCTGTTCAACAACATCTGGAGGACTACAGTTGCTCACTCCAGCTACACACACACCTAGTGAAATCCTTGGGGATGAATCCAGTGTTATTCCCAATGGTAGAGATCCATTGAAATAAGTGATGATTAACAAGTCCCATTCATCAGTCCCATTAAGTTCTAGTTGGGACTATCACTGGATTTAGCCCTTGAAATCCATGCAGTTATGATCAGTCCATGTCGTTAGTATAGAATTTATGGTATGAAAGGATATCGGAATTCTCTGGCATGATTTCAGAACTTACTCTAACTACCTCTCATTGTGAAACAAGAAAGAAACAAGTGAAATGAAGAATAATAAGGGAGAACAGGTCTGCAAAGAATATGTCAACCCAGGAGAATACCTGAGTACAATTAATTCCAGAATACTCCCATTCATCTGGGTAACTGTGTTCAGCCTTTATCCTCATATCTCTGAGACCCTATCCATTGTGTTTCATCTCTTTTATAATAATAATAATAATAATAATAATAATAATAATAAAATTTATTTATATATTTATAAATAATATTATAAATATATAATATTATTTATAAATATTATATATTTATAAATATATTTATAAATAAATAAATGTATTTATTTATATCTTTTAACTTGTAGGCTTGAGCATAGGGACCTTCTAATTAAGGTAGAGACTATACAACCTGCTAGATGAAGTGGATTACAGCACCCAGTATTCTTCACTATAATGTTATGTTAGCTTGTATAGTGGTATGTGTATTGGACTATGAGTCTGCAAAGAAAAGTCCCCTATGAACAAATCTTGCCAAGAAAATCTTGTGATAGGTTCACCTTAGGGATGCCATAAGCTGAAAATGACTCGAAGCATACAACGATTCCCATCCCTGGTCCAAATTTTCATTTCTGCAAGCCTTTCTTGGTTGATGAGCAAACATTCTTTAAATAAATACCCAAAGGAAATAGTTTGTGTTGCTATGTCACGGAGATCTGATGGATTGTATTAGGTGTGGAAGCAATTACTGGCATTCTCTAACTGTTAGAGTTTAACATACATGCACACACGTATGTTAATGCTGGGACATAAATGCTTCATAATGAATAATAAATGCTGGTCCAATGACAGAAATCATGCTTAGGATCCAAGCAGTGATTTCAGGGTCATCCAAAGTCAGAGCCTTTGTGTGTACTAAGATCTTTTTTAAAAGTACACCTTTTCTTTCAACAGCTAAACCCAAAGCCATATTATAAACTATGTGTGGATGTTTCTTTCAGTTTCAGAAGTGGTGTGGCATGGGGGAAGTTGCTGCTATGTGAGTAGATAAATTTGAAGTTCTTTTGGCTGTACACAACAGAGTGATTACACTACACAGTGTGCTGTAGTGGTTTGAGCGCTAAGCTATGACTCTGCAGATCAGAGTTCGAATCCCCTTTTGGCCATGGAAACCCACTGGGTGACCTTGGGTAAGTCACACTGTCTTATCCTTAGAGGTTGTTGTTGTTCTTGCTGTGTTTCCTACTTATGGTGATCCCAAAGTCAACCTATCATGGGGTTTCCTTGGCAAAATTTATTCAGAGAGGGTTTGTCTTTGCCTTCCTCTGAGGCTGAGAGCGTGTGACTTGCCCAAGGTCACCCAGTGGGTTTCCAGGGCCAAGTAGAGATTCAAACCCTGGTCTCCAGAGTCATAGCCCAATGGTCAAACTACTACACCATGCTGGCACTAGTTAGATAAAGGCAAACCGCCTCCAAAAAAATCTTGCCAAGAAAACCCATTATAGGTTGACTTTAGGATCACCATAAGTAAGAAACAACAAATGATGGTGCTATTAGATGGCTCCCCGGCAGTTAGAGGGTCATGGTCATGAAGACTAGCACACCTCAGCATTCCCATGTGCACTGAGCCTTAGTTCCCCAAGTTCTCCATGTTGAATGGAAAAGTCTGCAGTGGGTTTCTACTTGCCTCCACCAGAATGAGAGTAGAATCCTTTGCGTAATTGGTAATTCTGGTAAAGTGACATACACATTCTTATGGAAGTTTCTATTCACATTCAAGTGGCTGTAAGTCAGCAAAAAGCCCATGACTTTTTGCTACCTGGGGTGAGAGAAAAGATGGTGCCTCCTTCCCAATCCATGTACATAAGCCAAGTGGATTGGCAGCTGAATTGTACTTCAGCACTGGTAATGGGATCAGGGCCTCCACTATGCCTAGTTTACAAGGCATATATGGCTCTGTTCTTCAGAAGAGAGGAAGATCTGGAGAATTCATGGGGAATAGGCAAGAGACTGCCACTACTGCCCACAAGTATCTGCTTGATTCCCTTTGCATCAGGATAGACTGGTGCTGACATGAGTACAGGTTGGAGGGAGGACTGCTGCCCATGGCCCTGTCACTCTTTCATATGTGGTTTGTATCTTTTTCAAGCATAACACTTGGATAGAGTTTAAATCAACCTATTAGAGAATTTCTACTTCTGTGACATGCAGATTGGTCAGAATAAGTGTTTAGGACTGCTTGCCAAGCTAACTGGCTTTATAGTTCCCCACCCCCCCTCTCTCTCCTTCCCAACCTCTGTCTAGGGAGAAGATTTATGAAAAAACAACAGGGCATTTTTAACAATCTTGTATATGTTTTTACTTGGGGGACCATTGCAGGTTGCACCCATGCCAAAAATGTAGAGGTTTTTCTTTACTTAAAATACCTCAGAGGTGACCACAATCCACTTCGGGGTTTTTTTTTTTTTTAAGCCTGAATCCCCCATCCCCGCCAGATTTTTAGGAGAATCACTGCTCCTAGAGAGTTTTGAATATTTTTTGTGTGGGAGGGAGGTATGTCTGTGGTCAAAAGAAACAGGCAAGGGGGACATGTTCGATTCCAGCGGGCTCCAAGGTTCACTCAGCCTTCCATCCTTTCGTAGGTTGGTAAAATGAGTACCCAGCTTGTGGGGGCAATTAGCTAACACACAATTGGAAACTGTTTAATGCAGTGTAGATGTGTAAATAGCTATTGATTAAAAGAAATCTGTAAGCCGCTCTGATAGCCTTGTGGCTGAAGAGCGGGGTAGAAATAAATAAATAAATAAATAAATGTGTGGGCCTACCCATTTTAAGTCATAAATAAATAACATCTGACTTCCATGACATGCCAATTAAAGCCATACTACATTATTGCTGTTCATTGTAAAAACTATATAACATTATGAAAATAGTTCTCTCCAGTGCTGGAGGGGAGGTAACATACCAGGGTATTTACATACGTGGTAGAGTTACAAAGTTGTTTAAATGTTTTGCATTTCCCCCACAAGAAATATGTAATATGTACGTAATATTATCAACCAACAGATTCACTCTACCTCAGAATAAGCTTTTTGTTTGTTTGTTTTGGTTGGTCTTAACTTTTAAAGCCCCTAACACATATTTGTTACCAGGACCGGTTTAAGGAATTTTGGGCCCCCCTGCAATGCTTTATTGCGGGGGCATATGTTTATCTCAGGTCAATGTAACCTAACCTAACCTATTCAGAGTACAGGATATTCAGATTATTACTAATAATGTTTTTGCAGGAGGAGGGTTATGACACAATGACGGGGCCTCCTGCGACAGCAGGTGCTGCAGGGCCCTTAAACCAGCTCTGTTTGTTACTAGCTGATAACTTGTCATTGGAAATTTAGTGGCACTTTGAGTAATAACAGTTGCTAGGGATATGCAAAAAATCTGGGACTTAGTCCTATCTGAAAACTTAAAGTATCAAATAACTTAAAGAAGACACAGACGCGGGCAGTTTCACAGAAATGTAGTTTCGGGTTATTTGTTAGTTTAACCAGCAAGGCGATTCACAAAGAGAAGCTCTACTGTAGTATCATATGGGACAGTACATTTGGATAAAATGGGTATCAGCCCTAGACAACTTTTTTTACTGACATGGCCTAACCCCGATACCTTCAGATCCTTCTCAGGCTGGCACTGATAGTTCAGGCCTGGGACTAAGTCTTGAGATGGCATTGCCATCATGAGATTTAGAATGAAATCTGGTGTGAGTCTTATGCCAGATCTTGGGGAAGTCTCATGGGACTACAAATCTCATGGGACATCACACCAGATCTGGCAGGCTTATAGGCCTGCTTTCATGGTAGGTGTCAAGTTTTGGCTGGACCTTCAGCATGGGCAGGTTGTGTAGTGGTTGGTGCCTATTCCTTTTCGGTCCTCTTGCTATGTGGCCTCCCTGGGTGAAGGAATGGAGGTAAGTTGGGGGCTCCTGCTCTCTAGGATTCCTCTTATGGAGGGTTGGGGGGGGAAGGGAAGGGGGTTGGTGATTGGTGTATGGTTGCTGTTGTTGGGTGCATCCTGCATTTGTTTAATCCAAAACCAAAAACGATGCCCAATTCCCCCCCCTTTTCCCTTTCCTGTCCTCCTTCTCCTTTTACTGATTTTGTCTACAGGGATTGTCTCAGGGATGTAGCTACTGGGGGTGGGGACATTGTCCCCCCAAATAAGAATTCTGTCCTCATAAATGAAATTTTCCTTCAGTCCCCATATTTCTAGCATTGCATAGAGGGGGATACTGAAAATTGACCACACCCACAATGCTTATGTTGGCTTCTTATTCCCTTAGTCATTTTGCCTGCCCCTCTTCCTTGGATGGCTAAACTCTATTTCTAAGTGCTCTACTGAAATTTGAAGTCATTGCAATGCTAGAAATTTTGGAATTGAAGGAATTTCATGGAGGGACAGAATTCTTAAGAGAAAGTATCAACACACACACACACACACACACACACACATCATTGCTCCAATCTTGCACTGTCTTATTGATGCAGAAACCACTTGGGAAGAATTTCTAGTTGATGAGTGGACTATACATGCAATAATTGAAGAAATTTGTGATGATGTGCATGCCTGTATCGTAGGTTGAATCTCTCTGCAGTACTATGATATCATACGTAATCTTGTCCTTCGGTAATAGTGGGAATGTCAGTTTTATCTGCAGTGGAGCAAGTCTAAGGGTAGGACCATTAGAAAACTATAGGCTATTATTAACAGTACTGGGGTATAAAGCTCTCACATCGTATTTTCTGCCAGCTAGGGATTTATAAATGCAAACTCCTCCTTTCTGTGGGAGTGTTAGTTCAATCAGAAATGTAAAACAGCAGTTCCCCATCTGCTGATGACTACATTCCATTGTTCTTTTGCTACCCGAGGTGAATCATGATCAAACATTATCATTTAGTGTATCTCCTTTGTTTGCCAGACTTTTTAAAAGTAGAAAACTCAATGTTTAAAAAGACCTAATTGTACAGGTGGTTAGGGAGTATATTAACTGAAAATGATCTACAACAAATGATCTGACAAACAGAAAGAAAAAGAACTTAAGACCTAGCAGGGGGGAGGAATAAATTGCTACACTACTTGATGTTTAAAATGAGTGGATGTGCATATCATTTTATTACTGTTAGGGATGTGCTTCAGATTTGACTGAATCCAGAATCAGATCTGGCTGATTCAGACATTATTCCTCCAGAGCAAATGAAATATTCCTGAAAATTCTTTAGCAAATTTTGTTGTTGCAGATGGACACAGAGAGAACGTGTTTCCAAGATTTGCTATAGTTTTAGAAGTTCTTCTTCATATATCAAACACATCAAAATGGGGGAAGGGGTGGGGGGAAGAAAGAGGAAATGATATCTCTGAAGATGCCAGCCACAGATGCAGGCAAAATGTCAGATGTAAACTCTTCCAGAACACAGCCTCACAGCCCGGAAGAAAACCAAGGAAAATCTATAGAAATGATACCTCTTTGTGAGTGGTAACTTTAGTTTCTAATCATGGTGAATGGTTTCAACAGGGGTCTTCCATACAAGTGCTTTGGTGGAGGGATAATGAAATGATCTATTTGTTGATGAATTGATGTGATTTGTATGTGATTAGGGAGGCCTGGTGGCACAGTAGTTAAATGTTGGTACTGCAGCCACAACGTTGTGAGTTCAGTCCTAGAGGGCTCTAAGATTGAATCAGCCTTCCATCTTCTGTAGGTCAGTAAAATGAGTACCCAGCTGGTTGGGGGCAATTAGCTAAGATATTGTAAACTGCTTAGGCAGTGCTTTGCACTGATAAGCAGTAGAGAAATATAAATGCTATCGCTATTGTATCCTGACTTTCTCCCAAAATGTGACCCAAAGGAGCTGATTGGATCAAAATCTATCAATGAGTATTTTGGTGGAGTCTGTGAGAAATAAGAGAGTATAGCTTCAGATGCTTCCTTGGAAAATGCTGAATATTTAAGCATCTCTGCATGCTCCACATCCATCACACCCCACATTCTCTTGCACTTTCTGTGGCTTTGCTGACAGTTGAACAGAAAACAAAGGAAAAAGCCTTAATATCTTTTGCATTCATTAAAACTCCCTGGCCCCTACCTGACATTGATAGTTTTCATAGACGTTGCCTCTCCAAACCCTCATGAGGGACAGTGGCAGAGCTTAGGTACTGGATTTTTACCTGTACTGCTCCACTTTTTGCCACCTTAAGAGAGCCCACTCTTTTTAAAAACTGAACATTATGGCCACTCTTCAGTGCTGGTTAATAAACACCCACACCCACACTAGGGATGTAATTCTTTACTACGGAGATTATCACACTACACTGTTACAGCACTATTATTTCACTTTAACTGCTCTGGCTGCTTCCTGTGGAATCCTGGGATTTGTAGTTTAGGGAGGAACATTTAGAATTATCAACCACAGATCTCTTAGGCCTCACTAAACTGCAAACCCCAGAATTCCACAGGAGGCAGCCATAACAGTTATGTGGAATAATAGCACTATAACAATGTAGTGTGATAAAGTCTTTAAGTTTCTTAGTGGACCACAAACTGCACATGAGTCAACCGTGTGATGCAGCAGCTAAAAAAGTCAGTGCTATTCTAGGCTGCATTAATAGGAGTATAGTGTCTAGATCAAGGGAAGTAATAGTGCCATTGTATTCTGCTTTGGTCAGACCTCATCTGGAATACTGTGTCCAGTTCTGAGCACCACGATTCAAGAAGGATATTGACAAGCTGGAACGAGTCCAGAGGAGGGCGGCCAGGATGGTGGGAGGTCTGGAAGCCATGCCCTATGAGGAGAGGCTTAGGGAGCTGGGTATGTTTGGCCTGGGGAAGAGAAGGTTAAGAGGTGACATGATAGCCATGTTTAAATATTTGAAGGGCTGTCATACTGAAGACGGAGCAGGCTTGTTTTCTGTGGCTCTAGAAACTAGGACATGTAGCAATGGACTCAAACTACAGGAAAAGAGATTCCACCTAAACATTAGGAAGAACTTCCTAAGGGTAAGAGTTATTCTGCAGTGGAATATACTGCCTCAGAGTGTGGTAGAGTCTCCTTCTTTGGAGGTTTTTAAACAGAGGCTGGATGGCCATCTGTCAAGAATTATTTGATTGTGTATTCCTGCCTAGCTGGCAGTTGGTCTCTTCCAACTTGCTATGATTCTATGATTTTCAAAGGAAGCAGTGAATAATTTTGGGAATTTTCCTCTGCGTGCAAGAAAGACTTTGAAAACCACACATATTTCAGAGCCTATTTGTAATTTGGGATTTTGTTCTACACAAAATTTGTATGTGTTGCTTTGCATAGAAAATAGTTTCTACTCAAAAAATGCTGTTTTCTGCACAAAACAACTCTACAAATGTTGCAGAGAATAAGTCCTGAATTATCAGTCCACGATACTTCTTGTTACATTTCTCAACACTAGAACACATGTTTTATGACAATTGTTTTTGAGAATCTTTTCAAATTTTCTTTCCACCCCCAACAAACACAGATTTGCCTACTGCTGCTTCCATTCTCTTTCCCATTAAGGGAGGTGGAGGGAAAGATGGTAGTGGCAAACCTGCTCAAACACTTCTGAGAAGGAAGGAGATGCAAAACAATATGGAGTTCAGCCATTGTTTAGACTGCCTGATGGAGCTAGGCAGCTGTGGGAAGGATGAACAGGGAACAGAGCCCGTAGCACAGCAGAGGAGATTCTTCCTCCATCCCACAATGCTTTTGTTCCAGCAGCCATTCAAGAAGCCCTGGTGGTGCAGTGGTTAAATGCCAGGACTGCAGCCACAATGTTGTGAGTTCAATCCCTCAGGGATCCAAGGTTCACTCAGCCTTCCATCCTTTTGTAGGCTGGTAAAATAAATACTCAGCTTGTGGGGGCAATTAGCTAACACACATTGGAAACCGCTTAGAGAGTGTCTAGTGTGCTATAAATTTGGTATAGATGTGTAAGTGCTATTGCTAAAACAATCTGTAAGCCACTCTGAGAGCCTTTGTGGTTGATGAGCAAGGTATAAATACTCCAATAAATAAAATAACAAATAGCTGGTCTCTCCCTCATTCCTACCTTCTCTCTTCCCAACATGCAGCCAGGGCCAACAGAGTCATTGCTTCTATCATGTTCCTCATTCTCTCCTTTTCCTTCTTCCTTGACAGGGTTGGGGAAGGCCAGGAAACAGCTGATGATCCTGATTGGCTGGTGGTCAAGGAGCGTAGTTGTTCTGTTTTTAATGCCCAGACCCCAGACAATATATAGGGAGAACATTCCATAGCTGTGCTCCTCTGATGCCTTGACTGCAGCCTCTCACTTTGTCTGAAGGGAATGGTCGGGGCCAGACATCTGAGCTGCTGCCTTTCTCTGGGACTGGGTGGCCTCTCCACTATCTGCTCTTCTTGTTTTGAACCTGATCTGACCAGATGAACAGAGGGAGAACTTGGCTGGCTATCAGACATCTGCTGTGACTCCTCATTTGGTAAGCATGGTTCATCTGATGAAGATGAACTTTCAGGGAGTGTGAAGATCTCTGCTTTGGTGGGTGGTGGTGGAAATAAAGGGAAGCAATTAGTCGGCTGACCTCCAAATTTAAATACTTCTACCAATCCTTCTGAAATTTTACATGTTTCTTAGGTCCTGTCAGGCCCATTCTATTTTACATATTGTTTCATAACAGTTGACCAGAAAAAAGCCTAGAGGGGAATGTGCACTCTTTTTGGAAACTACCAAACAATAAAATTTTGTTTTCCAGAAAACTCCTTGAAACTATTCTCCTGAACCATTATACGTGCACATTTCATCCAGTTCTGACAAATTAATCAGCTGTTGATTTCTAGTCATAGGACTTTTTCGGACAAGTAAAATGCAACGGAAGCAGCCTCGCCACGTTGCGAGACTGCTGCGCTGCAGGGCATCTCTTTTGGATGACGCCCGTCCCTGCCGGTACTGTTGCGGTACCGCAGGGACATTTGAGTGTAATATTTTGGCAATTTTTACTCACGATCAACTTTCGTGAGTAAAAATTGCCAAAATATTACACTCAAATGTCCCTGCGGTACTGCAACAGTACCAGCAGGGACGGGCGTCATCTGAAAGGGACGCCCTGCAGCGCAGCAGCCTCGCAACGTGGTGAGGCAGCTTCCATTGCATTTTACTTGTCCGAAAAAGTCCATAGCCAGTGGAAAGCACAAAACTATAGATTTCCAAATCAAGATCAGGAACTGCACCAAAATTATTTTGATCAAATTGGTTTATTTTCAGGATTATCAGATCAGAGTCTGAATCATATCAGAGTATGGAAAAATTATTATTTTTTAACGACAACTTCCAGAATTCCTCAGCATGACCATCACTACTCATTATTGTGCAGTTAAAATGCTCTACTCTACTATTAATATGCTTTTTGAAGATCTGGAAAGTGCACAGAAGATTTGCTCACTGATCAGGTTTATAGGTTTCTTGAGGACTTGACATTTTCATGCAGCAAAGCATTAAGATTAAAAAAGTGAAACAGAACATAAATATATAAAAGCAGTGAGAGATGAAAAAACATCCAGAGAATAGAAAGATACCAATTATAAAATTCCCTATGAAAAAGATGTTATTCTATAGTAGGTTAGAAACTTTCTACTTCCCTGAAGAAATGAGAGATTTTTGGAGTAGCTGCTACAAATTTTAGCTTGGGTCCCTTTTAGATGAGTGATCACTGAGGATTTATGGTGATTCTGTGGTAGCATATTATATGCATTTATATGTTGTTGTGTGCCTTCAAGTCAATTCTGTCGTATGGTGACACTAAGGAGAAACTATCATGCAGTTTTCTTGAAGGGATTTGTTCAGAGGAGTTTTTGCCTTTGCCTTCTTTTAAAGCTGAGAGAGTTTGACTTGCCCAAGGCCATGCAGTGGGTTTCCATGGCTGAGTGGGGATTCAAACCTTAGTCTCCCAGAGTCCTAGTCCTAGTCCTAGTCCTAGTCCTAGTCCTAGTCCTAGTCCTAGTCCTACACTACACTACACTACACTGATTCTCTTTATGCTTTTATACATGTTGCTTATTGAGCTTCCTAAAACTCTTTCTTTAGCCAGCTGCAGAACCTAACCATAGCAGCATTTCCCCCTAATGTTTTCTCTTCTTACTAAACTCTGCCTGGTGTGAGACCCATTAATAAGGCACTTCTCACATTAATATGGTGGCTTCCCTTTCATTGTGGTGTTGAATCTGCTTTGGGTTTCAGTCCAGATGTCAAGAAGCTATCCAAGGTGCTCAACTTAATCCTCCCAACAGGATGGCTTCTCTCTAGTAGTCTCAGCCTTACTGGTATGGAAGAAAGCCAGCTGTGATCACTGATTCATAATGAATTGTGCATGATCCCCACAAAGTCATTAATACAATTTCATGACTGAGCCATGTAGAGCTTGATGAAGTTACTCATTTGGACCTATAGCTCTCAGAATCTTAGCCACCATGGCAATCTGCCTTGATGTTTGAGAAATATTGAAGTCACTGCACCCAAACCTCACAATTCTTCCAAGTTCTGGAGAAAAGTCTACCAGTGATATGTTGGTGACACAGCAAATGAACAGTAGGTATAGACAGAACCCATAGGACCTTGGCTTCTATATTTAGTTCCCCAGAATGCATTTTCTATGTAAGAAATTTTTTGGTGTTTGTTTTTGCTCTGAAGAGATGCTTTCAGAAGGATGTTAGAAGACTAGAAAGACAGCAATGCCCCAGAGAAGACACTGGATATCAGACTGAAATGCTAAAGGCTGGCCAGCTGAGGTGGGGGAAAACAGAGGAGATGGGTCAGGACGTGGCATGGCATGTTTAAGAGTTCCTTTGTATTTTATTTTTGTGCTTTGATTATATACAATTACTATTGTGCTGACTGTACAATTACAGTTCTGTTGTGCTGACTGTTAAATTCTGGATTACTGTGTGTGCACAATGAAGCACAGATTAGGCAGCACCAGTTGAATATTAAAAGCCCAGCATAAAACACGAAGCACCTTGTTAGCATTTTACAAGGGCAGAGTTGATAATGATCCAAGCAAGAGGGAATGATAAAATCACTCCATTTCAAACTATTAGTATTACTGTTATTATGAGTAGCGAAACTATATTCGTTTTGGTCTCAAAGAATGGGAATGCAGATAAAATGCATATCTTTTATTGAACCAAATTGTCTGTATGCAAGCTTTGAGCTTCAGGCACAGATGTTCAGAGGAAAATACTAAAAAATGGAATAAACAATTAACATGTCCAGTCATAGTTGATGGCTGCCTGGATGGCTTAGTTAATATCCACTATTCCAGCTAATTTAGTCTTAGGTTTCCTTTAGTCTACACAACTACTGTATAGCACTTTGAGACCACTTTAAGTGCCATGACACTTTCCTATGGAATCCTGGACCTGTCATTTCATGAGATATTTAGAATTATCTCTACCAGAGAGCTCTAATGCCTCAGTGGCCTACAAATCCCAAGATTCTATTGGGAGGAGCTATGGTTGTTAAAGGTGAATCAAAATACTATCATTATGTAATGTGAAAGAGGTCTTGGGGGATTACAGAGCAGAATTAAAACAGGCCTCATTAACATGAATAAAAACAAACAAACTGCATTGGGTGTCTTCAGAGCTATTTTCTTACCGAATGGGAATTCTGTTATATTTCAGGGAATAAAAATGCCCCATGTCCACAGGAGTATTTATGGGTGAGAATGAGGATTATTCACAACAACCAAATACCCAGAGCCAGAAAACAGTTTAATATATTGGCAGGACATTTGTTTTGAAGATTGAGCTTCTTTCTTTTTTTTCTTTTCTTTTGCAAAAACTGTACCCAATTGTAATTTCTATGTTGTAAAAATTATTACCACTGTTATTTCCACCTGGGAAAAAAGATTGTCATGAACCTCCCCTCCCCCACCCCACCCCGCAAAATTAGGAAGCAGATATAAGCCCTAAAGGGAAACAGCTGTTTTTATTTGTTTGCAGGATGACCTAGCATTAATATTACTGTAGGGTAATTTTTTATCCCAATAACAAAATAGCTGCTGTTGAGGTTAATGTGACCCATGAAGGACAATTTTTTTGTGCCAGCTATATTACATTCTACTGAGCATGTGACTTGGTCATGGAACAAAAGGAGTCCTACCAAAGTCAAAGTAGTGAGACTTGCAAGCAAATTTCCCACACATGGTGTTCCATTTTGTAGTTTTCATATCCACTCTCCTACTGCAGAAGTAATAGGGGTAGAGCAGGAGATACCTTCTGCCAGTTTTAAGCTGAAAAAATGGTTTCCACTCCATTTTGTCCAGTGTGCAAATATGATTCATTAGTGAAAATACGGCACATCATTGGGGCCTGCCTCCATTGCCATGGGCCATTCCTATATCTCAGGTTTTTAAATCCCTGAGCCAGGAATGCTTCTGATTTGACATCCCTGTGACAACGTCTTCTTTAGTATTTAACAAAAGAGCTAGTTCCTTGTTTTCAGAACAATCAGACTTTTTAGTGGAAGATGGTTGCACCAATGTCAATGGGCAGTGAATCTGTTCCAGATTGCACTCCGAACTTTGAAGGCAGTATTGAATACTTCCTCTAGAGTTTGGACTGAACCTGGAGCAGAGTCACTGCTTCAATGACATTGGAGTCGAGTTTCCACTTTAGTACTATTGTTGGTGTTCTTTATTTACCTGCAATTGTTTTAAAATCTTGAGAAGCAACACCCCAAAATATCACTTAGATATGCAAAAGTGCCAGATGGCTCATAAGCCAGCCAATGCAATTCTCAGAGTCCCAACAGATCCTCCCGGGATAATAATCAAATATCGATGGGCCCAGGCCTCTGGTTGTTGTTATGGTCTTCATGAGGCTGACTCTCATAGCGGGTGCAAGTGTTTGTGCTAATGGTTGTATCCTGCCGAGAAGTCCTACTTTCAGAAGGTCAGTAAATGGTAGAATAATATTATAAGAGCAAATAGTTATACAGTGTGGTGGCTGAAGGGCATGAAGAGAATAATGAGCCTGTTTAAATTGTCAGTAACACTAAAATGTTTAGTAAGACAGACCTAAAAGATGGTTGCATCCTATTGCCTGTATGGAGTTGTAAAATGAAGGGGAAATTCCTTGACAGTGAAAGCATTTGGTATGGTAACTGGCATGGTGAAGATCTGATCATAGATACCATAAAATCTAAGACCATGTACACTTATAGATACAGATGGGAGGATCAATCACTCTATGGACTTTATTAGATGAGGTAAATACTGATTTAAAACTGTGTCATTTAGGATGCGACAATAACACAAAGGGCGAAATTATCAGACATTCTCACCGTTGCTGCTGTGTAGTGCAGACGTGGACAGGGCATCACTTTTTTATTGAAAGGCTAAGCTGTCAATAAAAAGTGATGCTTCATTCACGCCTACACTAATAATTTCAGCCTTTTCTGTTATTGTCGTATCCTTATGACATGGTTTTTGCTGTGCCTGATAAAGCCCTTAGTCTGGTCCATGTCAGTTTATCATGTAAATCAATGATAAATGCATTTGTTTCAAACAATGTCCTCAAAATGGCCCTTAAGAAGCACAAAAATACACATTTAATTTCACATGCAATTTTTCCTAAGATAAGGATTTTAAATACTAATTCACACATTTCAATGCATTTTTAAAACTGAGAACTACATTGCGCTATTTGGAGAAGCATGCAGTCCAAAGGATCATGGTGTTCTGATCTGCATATTTGTCCAGGATGTGTGAATTTATTTGGAGTAAGTCCAAATGAAATCATACCACATACTGTATCCAGTGACAGAACACTTGCTTTGCCTTTGCTTCATATTCACCTTCATATATTTTTACTCTGTTGCATAATAATCACACATGAATTCATTTCATAATTCACCCATGAAGGCTGCTGGAACAGGGTTTTCCTTCATGCAAACCATAGGGACTCTTTTTTTAGTAAAGCTGATTCTTCACCATGTTTAGAAATGCTAGCGTTAACAATGTTTTTCATCAGGGAATGGAAGTTAGGCTTATACACCTATACAGCAGTTTCATGATTTCTTCTCCCCTGGACCTCTTTGGATAAATCAGTGCTACATGGGTCATGTAATCTTTCCAGTCTTCCAGTAAGGAGTCTATTTGCAGTAAGGGAATGCATATTTTAATAATCGAGGGTTGAGTAGCTGGAGCAGTTATGCTTCTCATTGAAAACTGATGATGTAGGACTTTATCAGACCACCCCCTTAAACCCCGTTCTTTTGCTGGCATAACTTTGCTGTTTTTATGCTGACAAAAGAACTCCCTATGGCACACTTACCTTCTATCCCATGAGAAGGCTTCCCTGGCAATGAACGGAGCTCTGTTCACTTCCTCGTTTGAAATCCCGCATATTCTCACAAGAATACATAGCGTGGGAAATTAAAAAACAAAAACAAAAATAACAAAGTTAAAGTTACACAACACACCTGAACACACTAAAAAAGTCCCAGGTAAACTGGGGAGGATCATAAAAAGTGCGTCACCTACCTGCATGTCATGATCCCACCCAGCAGTGTTCTTGCCAGACTGGCCATTGATGCTGCATTCACGTGAGTACAATGGTGAAAAGTTTCAAATGCTGGCAATGCTGGCACAAAAGTGCCACAGGAATCAATTGACAGCTTAAGCTATCAATAAAAAAATACCATTTTTTTAAACAGGACATGATCGCGAAAGGGCGACGTCATGTGGTACACGCACCCTTTCATGATCATTAGGCATCCTTATTGTAGTATGTGGGGAAATTATTAGTATAATGCAATACAATCTTGTATATCCCATGTTATGTTCAGTTTAGGAATTTCCCTGCATGCATGAGTTTTTCCACTCCCCCTTCTCCTTTCCCTAGGCAATTTCAGCCAACTGGAGCAATGGGTCATTCATCACATGACCTCCTATTTTAAATATTTTATTACACTTTGTTTAAGTTCTTTTTAAGTTTGTCTCCATGTGGCTGTAGCCATCTTTTCTTTTAGTCTTGTTTTTACTTTCCATCTTTCACCATGCAGCCCTCATCGCTTAAGGCTGGGTGTGTTTTTCCTACCCTAAATCCTCTTAGTTAGTTAAGGACTTTTAAATTTGTTTTAATATGTAGATTAAGATTGATATACCTTCAGTAAACTTTTGATATGCATTTTTAAACGGATGTCTTTGTTGTTTAATGAGTCGAATTGACTGGGTGATCAGACCACACATTTAAATGTTAATTGAGCTGTGTCTGCATTCTGATGCCTTTACTCTGCTTACTTTGAAAGAAAGGTTTTTACTTTTAAAGAAGATATTTTTATTTTAAAAGGACTAGATCCCTTGAATCTTTAATCAATTTTTAATTTTAGACTCATACCCTCCAACACTTATGATGTCTTTTTTGCCTTGTCTGATTAAAGTCCCCAGACTTAAGTCTATGAAAGTTTATACAACCAACTTCTTTCTCTCAGTTAGTTCCAAAGGTGCTACAAGATCCCTTTGCATACTGATCCAGGCTAACATGGCTATGTCTTTGAATTGTAAGCAGGGGTGTAACTTGAGTTGACTCAGCTACATGAGGGAACTTCCTTTCCAGTGAGAAGGCTCATGGCTCTAATGCTCTGTTTTGATACTAATACCTTTGAGTGGCTGTTGATATATTCAAGAATAATCTGTGCTACAACAATAAGAGACTTACCACACACTGAGGAAAAGTGGCAAAACAACAGTCTTTCTTCCTGCCTTCCCACATGTTTTTTTTTTTTTCATTCTGGTCACCTAAGGGACAGAGGTAAAATCATGCCTTTTTGCTAACCAGAAAAACCCATTTGCAAAAAGGCATGGTTTTAGCTCAGTCCCTCACGGGACCCGAACGAAAGGGTGCTGGAAGGACACCAACACCAACATCATGCAGGAAGGCAGCAGGAATGACAGAACATTCCTGCTGCTTTGCTGCTTTTCCTCGGAGTGCTTGACATCTTATGTTGGAACTGGGACCTAGACTGGGACATCACCCTATGTTAAAGCTGACTTGATAGCACACAAAACCAACATCATCCCTGCTCAGACTGGCTGAGTCAAATGATGGGAGAAAGTGAGGTGCAGTGAAAGCTTTTTAGATGGCAATGTCTTTGTTGGCATTCTGTGGACCATTTATTATTTCTGTGATTGGAAACAATGCAATTGTGTGCTGTTAACAGCTGCATTCCACTCGAGGTTTAAAATGTTGATGGCATTTCTTTGAACTCATTCTGATGGATTGCAGAAAACTCACACCATACATTCCTATTTGAAATTTACTTTGACTTCCACAAAAATGAGCTGGAAAATATGAACCAATTTAAACCAAATGGAGGAAAAATTCTGATGTCATATAAACTAATTTCAGCTTAGTCTTGAAGAAAATGCTGTGTCTTGACCTGATCCATGGTTTCAGACCACAAATCATGCCTTCTTCTCCTGCCCCTCCCAATAATGAGCATAACTTGCTGTTGAAAGATTGCATTTCTACTGTGAGGTTAGAATTATGCTTTCTTCATTCTCCCCCAGTTTTATGACTTTATTGAATTAGTTTCTCAGTCATTTTGGGACTGGCACAACTATGGAACTGTTGACCTCACTAGGACAACTGTGTTCAGTTTTGGGCACCACAGTTTAAGAAGAATAATGACAAGCTGAACATGTCCAAAGGAGAGTGACTAAAATGGTAAAGAATCTGGTAACCAAGACCTGTGAGGAACAGTTGAGGGAGCTACATGTGTCCAGTCTGTAGAAAAGTAGAAAGAGAGGTGGTAATAAAGCCTTTTTCAAATATTTGAATGACTATCATATAGAATATGAAACATGTTTGCTTTTTCTGCTGCTCTAAAAGGCAGGACCTAAACAAATTGATCAAATTATACAAAAAGAGATTTTGACCAAACATTGGAAGAATTTCCTAAGAGTAAGAACTGTTAGACAGTGGAATGGACTAAGTGGTTTAGCTATGGGGCATGGGTGGGTGGGTGGGGGTTAGATGAGGATTGTTGTTGTTGTTGTTGTTGTGTGCCTTCAAGTCTTTTCCGACTTATGGTGACCCTAAGGTGAACCTATCAAGGGGTTTTCTTGGGAATATTTGTTCTGAGGGGGCTTGCCATTGCCCTCCTCTAAGGCTGACGAAGACTTGCTCAAGGTCACCCAGTAGGTTTTCATGGCTGAGCAGGGATTTGAACCCTGGCCTCCAGAGTCACAGTCCAACACTCAAACCACTACACCACACTGTTGCCTGCCCAAACAAGAATGCTATCTCCTCACCCCAGGCCATGTGGTCTGTTCTCTTCCCAATGAAATTTTCCATCCATATGCAAATGTCTAGCATTCCTAATGATATAAAACTTCAGTGGACCATTTGGAAATAAGAGTTTAGGCATCCAATGAAAAGGGGCAGTCAAAATTACCAAAGATTTTCAATGACTCACTCTTTGTAGTGCTAGAAATTTGAGGACTGAAAGAAAATTTCAGTTGGGGAAGAAAATTCTTATGGGGGAGCAATATCCTCATTCCCCTCCTATAGCTGCACCCCTGCATGGACTACATTTATTGGAGATTTTTACACAGAGCTTGGACGGTGATCTGTTAGGGATGCTTTAGCTGTGGATTGTCTACATTGATGGGAAGTTTGAGTAAGTGATGTTTGGGGGTACCTTCCAATGGTACAGGTAAGATTTCTGATTCAAATAGGCTACCATGGCCCTGCCATCAAAGAGTTCTGAGAAGGGCCTTTAAGGAATCCTCACCTTTAGAGAGTTTCAGTTATCTATCTATTTATCTATCTATCTATCTATCTATCCATCCATCTATCCATCCATCTATCTATCATCTATCTATCATCTATTGCATTTGTATGCTGCCTTTCCCCCCCAAAAATGAGATGCAAGGAGTCTCCCAAACACAATAATAAAAACAGCAAAACTAGATAAAACAGTATAAAAACATTTTTGAAAGACACAAATGTTAAAAAAATAGATTAAAGCACCACTGCTTAGATTGTTAAAAGCCCGCTTGAATAAAAACATCTTTGCCAGCAAAAGGAAAACAGGTAGGGGACGACCATAGCTTCCTGAGGAAGAGAGTTCCCGATGGTAGGAGCTGCCCCTGAGAAGTTTCTCTCTCAGGTCCTTGCCAAGCAAGCCTGTGATGGTGGTGGGACCAAGAGAAATCCTTCCCCTTTAGATCTTAAAACTCTGGCAGCCAGTGGAGCTGTTTTAACAAGGTAGTTATATGCTCCCTATAACTGGCCCCGGTCAGCATTCTGGGCACAGCATTCTGGATGGTTTCCAAAGGCAGCCCCATGTAGAATGTGTTACAGTAGTCCAAATCGGAAGTGATCAAGGCATGTGTCACCCTGGACAAATCTGATGTATGTCTCAAGGAACGTGCACAGCTGGCACACAGCTGGTCCCTATTCCTGATCTGCCTTTTGACTGAGAAGGAACACATATCTCTTGTCTGGATTAAGCTTCAATTTGTTCGCTCTCATCCAGTCCATTACTGACAACATACATTGCTTCAGTACTGAGATAGCTTCCTTGGAATCAGATGGGAAGGAGAGATAGAATTGGATGTTATCAGCATATTGGTGACACTGCACCCCAAAACTCCAGATGACCTCTCCCAGCAGTTTCATGTAGATGTTAAACAGTATGGGGGACAAAACAGAACCCTGGGGGACCCCACAGGCCAATGGCCAAGGAATCAAACAGGAGTCCCCCAAAACTACCTTCTGAGTTCACCCCTCCAAGAAAGACTGGAACCACTGCATAACAGTGCCCAGAGAGGCAGACCAGAAGGATACCATGGTTGACAGTATCGAAAGCCATTGAGATGTCCAGCAAAACCAACAGAGATGCACTCCTGTGTCCAGTTCTCTCTGTAGTCACCCACCAAGGCAACCAAAGCTGTCTTTGTCCCATAACCAGGCCTGAAGCCAGATTGAAATGGATCTAGATAATCTGTTTCATCCAGAAATGTCCAAAGTTGGGAGGCCACCACATGCTCCAGAACCTTGGCCAAAATGGAATGTTAGGGACTGTCTGACAATTATTCAGAATGGTGGAATCCATGGAGGCCTTTTTTTAAAAAATAATGCCTACGCCACAGCTTCTTTTAAGCAGGATGGAAACTTTCCTTGCTGCAATGAAGCATTCACCACTCCCCTTACTTACTTGGCCAGCCCCATTCTAGCTGCTTTCAGGAGCCAGGAAGGGCAAGGATATAGTATGCTGTGGCCACTCTCACTTTTCCAAAGATCCTGTCCACATCCTCAGGCTGCACAAACTGAAACTTATCCAGTAATACCAGAAAAGTATGTGCCAGAAAATGTACCCCCCCCAAAATACCAGAAAAGTATTATACAAATGATTCCTCTTCTTCCAAAGTCTAAGCTTCCAAATAGGAATTCTTTTAGTTCCCCTAAACTGAGTCTAGATTCCTGTCTTTGCAGTTCTGATCAGTTCTGATCAGCTTATCTTCTGAAGAATATTCTGTAAATCACAATACCAAATTATAATTACACACAGTAACTAATCAAAATCAATTAAGTTAAAATTAAGTAGGAGAATTTCTAATATAAGGAGGCAACTCAATTAAATTTATTTTTAACTTGGTTGACTGAAGTTAGTATTTAAGCATTAACACAATCTCAGAAATTAAATTATTAGTTACATATGAAACTATGCTAAAGAACCAACAAATTTCACATCTACTATCTGATTATTTATCCATAGCTTAGTTCTCTTGGATGTTTAAAAATGGTGTCTTGCTGTTTGTTAGCCCCTCATTTTTGTCCATTTCTCCAATGGTTTGTCCAATGGGGAATTACATTGTTTAGGTCTCAACATACAGAACACTGCAAACGTAAATGGCTGTAGGAATCTTTAGAGACCTAAATAGCCTAAAGGCACCAGATCCTCTCTGATACTGGAAGCTAAACAGGCTCAGCCCTGGTTGGTACTTAGATGGGAGACTGCCAACAAATACCAGGTGATGTAGGCTATATTTCAGTGGAAGGAACCACCTTTGAGTATTCCTTGCCTCTATGAAATTCATGAGGTCACCATAATCAATAGGCAACTTGAACACACACAGAGAAATCTTTGTTTATATTAGTTCATGGCTACAGTATGGCAGATTAGTTAAGTCCATACTTAAAAGATTTGGAATCAACAAGTATTAAGTGCAGTTTGGAAATGATGTGTTCTTTGCATCCAGGTGGCCCTCCAGTTTTGTACACTGGACACTGAAAAGAGGCACATCACATGTCCCAGGAAATTGATTTTTGAAGCTCTTAACTCTAGGACTTTTGCTGGGAATCCATGTGGGAATCAGTAAGTTAAAGAAGGCAGGTGAGAGGTGTAAGGAGATGAAATGATAAAAGATGGAGAAAAGGAAAGCAAGAAAAGGATGGGAAATGGAATTTTCCAAAATGTCATGCAGCTGTTTCCTTCTCTTTAAAGCTCAATCAAGGCGCTTGCAAGACCTTAACAGGACAGTTAATAACAGGGTGTCTTAGAGGTATCCCATTCATAGGGTCTCCATAAAAGAAAGCTGGCTTGATGACAGTTACAACAACAACAAGCTTAACACATGGACAAAAGGACAAAAGGAGGTGGGAGTAAAATCCCAGAAGGCATTGATCAGCATCATTCTGTAATGGTTTCAGGCAGTGTTTAAAATCTTAAACTTAAATAGTGCCTTAACCTAAACACAACCATTAATTTTTCCTCTTTCCAAAATAAATGCAATTGAATTAGGCTTTTTAGGGCTTATTAATAGCTAATTAAATGTTTCTTTCTATTACTTTTCTTAACTCTTTACCCTATAAGTGTGATCCAGAAAGCCACATGACTTTCTTGAGCCATTTCTTTCCACAGGCTGTTACTATACCTGGAAAGCCAAGCAGGGAAGTCAGTAAACCCTCCATGGGGGTATTTGATGCAACACAAGGTGCTTCCAGTGAAAGCAGTGTGTCTCCAGAAATATCTGGACAGATGGAGACAAGCAAGACTTGGGATCCTAGCCTATGTAGCGTGGCATAGTGAGAGCATCACATTATATTCTGGAAGCAAACTATCTTTGTATCTATTATTCAGCTCAAGTGTGGGACACAGAGCATGTTCTCTTTCGATGCCATCTCTGTTATGAATCAGCTGATTAAAATGGAATTGAGTCTGCTGACGTACACCCTGACTCATTATGCTTATAAATACTATTGATGTTGATCATCTTTAAATACAAATCTTTATCTCCTTTTGTAGGATGAATAAAGTAGACAGAATAGGAGTTGGTGATGCAGGGAAGTGCAGTTGTTGCAAATGACAATTTCCAATACAAATCAATGAAACACTTTTTTCTATCCAAGTTTGCATTTGCCTGCAATATCTATTCTCTACTGCACTATTTAACCAGTAATAATGAATCATTAGCATTGAGATATTCTGCATGTATTCCCCACCCTCTGTGTTTAATTTAAAAGATTAGCAACCATTTGAGGGCCTAATAAGAAAAAGTGAAGGGGTGGTGGAAGTCTCTCTCTCTTTCTCTCTCTCTCTCTTACTTTGAAGACTGTAGTTAGCAAATGGTCAGAGACCTTTAAATAATAAAGGCCTCTGATCATTTGAAACAGTCTTCCCTTGGAATATTAGGCAGATGATGATAACACTCCTTTTTTTGGTCAATATGGTGATGTCACACTTTTATATTTACATGACTAATTTTGTCCGCAACCCACTTTCAGTTGCAAACGTCCTATTGCTCTCTTAAGTCCTATCCTTAGCTTAAAGTATAAAGCACATTGGCCAAAGACTGATACAGAAACTATCAACAACTGGCAGTAATTTTCTAGAATATCCTATTCATTCAGCAGAAGATGTCCATCCCATGCACTTTTGTCTCTGTGTGTCTGTGTGTTCAACTGAAATGAATGGAGCTTGCTGGCATGCTGACTTGACTCCTATGAGAGATCCATATGCCAATATGTAGGGTTACATTTAACTTAGCCAACTTGAAGGCAGACAACAACAAACAAACCTTGCTTCTAGCCAGAAGGTGGATGCACAGCAGAGTGGAAGGTGAGCCCTGGTGCCACAATAACTGGGAGGGAAGGAGGTACTTAAGTAAGTAAAAACATAACCCCCCCACCCCAGATAATCTTTGCAAGTTGTAGCAAGAAATCAATTAAGCCTTGGAAATTATGCAAACTGATGCTTGGCTAACTGAGCTGGAGATCTGGACACAGCCTTTTCTTCTTGCCTCTGAGCTGAGTTCCACAAAATCTGCACCCTTGCCTCCCACCTGTTACCCAAAGAGGTGGGGGGGGGTCTGTGCCACCCATAATGACAAAGTCAGTTATTAATTGGGGGAATTATTAGCTCGAATGGATGGCTGCAAGAGGTCAGGTATATGTATACTAGTACTCACAGCAGGGAACTCCAGGTAAAGTAAAGTAAAACAAATGGTTTTCATTGGAAAATAACACATGCAAAACACACTCACAAGAACCACACAAGACCAGCAAAGAGGTTAAGGCAGAAAAGTTGGATAGAGGAATAGACAGGGTAACAGTTACCAGTCCAAAGAGGGGAGCAAAGTACTCAGGTGAGAGCCTGAGGGTGGCACTGAAGTCCACTCTGGGAGCACGCCAACAGTGAGAGTGGCAGAGTGTCATATGCAGGGGTACACTGGCACACCTTGCTATTGTTTGGGTACTAATATTTATACTGTATTTTGTGTCCGGAAGGTGTGCTTATGCTTAGAACAAAGCGTAGATGGGTTTCCCACCATTTAAACAAAGGAAACAGAAACTCAGCTGATTGCTGTTAATAGCTGAGATATAGGAATTGATGGATTAATGACAACTTTCGTATTGTAGGACAGGGAGAGACGATGAGGAATACTTCTAGGGAAATGAGTTATTTTGGTCACTTATTGTTTAAGATGTGACTCATTACCAAGGGTGATTCATGCAACCTGTCTACATGGCCAAAAGAGCCCCCCTAAATGCGGCATGACCTCCTAGCCAGATGGTGGCCGCAATTGATTTACTTGTGATTTTAAATTGCCACCGCCAATTATTTTTTAAAAAACTGTTTTCCAGGGTGTGCACAAGCAACACTTCATATTTATTTATTTATTTATTTATTTATTTATAAATAAATAAATAAATAAATAAATGAATGAGATCACCATTTGATCGACTTACCTGACTCTCGCTAGCCAAAAATCCAACATGGCGGTTGCATCTGCTTTCCCTCTTTGCTAGCCCCACCCCCTGTGTGTGTCCAGCCAATCAGATTGCACTGCCTGTTTGTATCTTGCGAACATGAGTGTTCAAATGGTCACACATTTGAAAGATGCATTGAGCTTTTCATAAAATCTCCATGAAGCCCTGGATGTGACGTACATGGACTTTGAGGTGGATTTGGCTGCCTCCCTTCCGAATGACATGTATTTTTGTGAATGATCATATGAACAGATTGGCGATCTTTCATATCATGTTGGAAACTGTTTAATGCAGTGTAGATGTGTAAATAGCTATTGCTTAAAACAATTTGTAAGCTGCTCTGATAGCCTTGTGGCTGAAGAGCAGGGTATAAATAAATAAATAAATAAAAAAAGACTGTATAGACAGGACATCATTCAGAACAAAGCAGAAAAGGGAAAATAGGACATGCTGTATTACTTTGTTTCATTAAAGCATCCACTGAAATATTTTGTTGGTAGGAAGATTTTAACTTGCAATGCTTTCTCTATTATACTTTATGATAGAATACTTGAAGATACTTGATTTCCACTAATGAACACAATCCATTTCATTGCCTATGGATTAGATGAGTAAGTACCTTGTTGTTGTTTAATGGGAAAACCCATTAATGTTTGCCATAAACGTACTTCCTGGTTTTATCTGAAGAATGAATTCTATACTGGAACAATTTGCTTCAATGATATACTAATGATATACAAACAGCCTGTTGGTTTTCTGTTGATAGTCTTGTGATGATACATGGCACTAGGAGCTGAAAACAGAGAACTGTAGGATGCTGTAAATCCTCTTTGCCATTCAAGGACATTCACATCACAAACACATTGTCACAGTGTTTATACTTTTGAAAAATGGCATTGGAACATGCAAGAGGAATATAAGAAGACTGGTAGGCAGGACTAAGACATTCATCACTTTTCCTTTTGATGAGCTTTTGGCAGCATAGCATAGGTCACTGAGGTAATAATGAATACATGCAAAATATAAAGACCAACAGCTAAAATGCAATAAGTTCATCATCCTGGAGAGAAAATATGGGTTAGGGTAAACCAGAGGTTTTTGGCTCATGTATACAATTCCTAAGACCCAGGGAAGGTGACAAAGCTTAAGGCATACACTGGGAAATCATAGTGCACCTTTCTACATTGTTGTTGTTAACTGCCAGCAAGTCAACTTCAACTTATTAACCTTATCACTGAGAGACCTCCAAGCCAGCCTGTTATCAACATCCCTGCTCAGGTCTTGTAGACTCAGGGCTGTGGCTTCCTTGATTGGTTCTACCCATTTGGAATGCAGTCTCACCTTTTTCCTACTCCCCTCTACCTTACAAAGGATTATTGTTTTTTCTAGTGAGTCATGTCTTCTTGTATCTTCTCATGATATGGCCAAAGTATGACAGTCTCAGGACTTTATTAGATGAACTTCTTACAATGTTTCTGTCCTACTGTATTCTGAAACATAACTGTCCCAGCACAATAACCCTTTTATCATATGTATCTGTAAATAGCAACAAAAAGCAGCCCCAGCATTACTGGAGCACAAATGCTAGAGCTGTTTACTTCCACGTTTGTGATCTTGGCAGTTCTTGCAAAATCTCATGAGTGCGGTTAAAATTTAAAAAAATAGCAAAATTAAAAGACAAAACATACACACAAGCACAGAAACACACTTACAAACTTCCAAGTAAACTGGGGAGGTTCATACAAAGAGCGTTCTCACCCAGAAGTGTTCTGGTTGGACCGCCCATTGATGCTGTATTCATGAGAGAGAAAAATGGCTTAACATTTAACAAAAAGTTTAACAATCATCTGCCTTTAATCAAAATAGTAAATTTGTAAGTAATAGTAAATTTCTGTAAGGTCATATAATTTCAACAGCCAATGTTCATGCATTGGGATCATAGTATCCTTCCATCTCTGTATGTACAAGAGTCTGGCAGCTGTAGCCATATACTGAATGTTTCCATGTTTCTTCTCTAACTGTTCTCCCCTCATGCCCAATAGAAAAAGTTTAGGCTAATTTCTTTTTAAATTCTTTGGTGCACTCCATTATTCAAAGTATGTTTGCAATATGATTTGGCGCACTCCATTATACAACATACATTTACAATGTATGTTTGGAATAGTACCTCTTCCTTTCCTGAACCCAGCTTGGACATCTGGCATTTCTTGCTCCATATATGATAAATATCTTTATTGCAGAATTTTGAGCATCATTTTGCTTGCATAGGATATTAATGTCTTAATTAATGTCATGTGGTTACTGAAATCAATGGTGTCCCCTTTCTTAGGGATTGGAATGTGTATTGAACATTTTCAATCTGTGAGCCATTCTTTTGTTTTCCATATTTGTTGACAGATTTTAGTTAGAACTACAACAGATTCTGTCTCTGTAGCTTGAAGCAGCTCTATTGGTATGCCATTGTTAATGTAAGAGGTGGGGAGTGCTTTAGAGTCCCACCCGTGATATCAACATCTATATTATTATCTGGGGGAATTATTAGCTCAAATGGGAGCCTGTGAGAGGAGGGTAACTTCGGGGCTCTTTTCACCTATGCATACCAGTACTAACTGAAGATTGCAGTTAAAGTGAAGTAAAGTATTTTATTGGAATAACACAAAGTGAGCTCACATACACAACACATGTGCCTAAGGACTATACAAGGCTATAGCGGAGTAAGACAGAAAAATTAGATAGAGAGAGAGATTCAGGAATATCGGGTGATAGTTACCAGTCTTGAAGAGAAGAGTTCTGTGCAGCAGAGATACTCAGACAAGCAGCACAGGAGTTTCTGATCCGGGGCACACCGAGAAAGAGAGCGGTTGTGTTTGTCCACTATGGCACACTTTACTATTGTTGGGGGACTAATATTTATACCCTATTTCATATTTTGAAGGGGTACTCTAGTTATGACAAAGCCTGGATTGCTTTCCCATGGGATAGACAAGGAAACTGAAACTCAACTGATTGCTTCAATTGTTGGGAGATAGATATTGATTGGTTTGTGACAACCTCACAAGGTTGGACAGGATGGGGTATAGAAAATACTTCTGTAGGAATTATGGACTTCTTTAGGATGATGGAATGGTCACTTAATTGCTTGATTGAATCATTGCCAGGACACCCAGGGCTGGAAGAAAGAATTAGCACATACTTCCTTAACAACTGTGTTTACTACGGGGCTTCCGCACAATCTAATTTGGGCTTTCTTGCCATAATATTTCTAAGACACATCCCAGGTCACTGTGACTTCCAACTGACCTTTGGTTTTCACCAGCCAACCTGATCCCAAAAAGTGTCCAATATTTCTAGTTATGAGATCCTGTGGGGATGGTGTAATAGGGCATACTAACACCATCTGTTCCTGGTGATTTATTTCTCCCCAGTGCTCTGAGTGCAGCTATCATTTCACTTTCTAAAATTGTAGGTTCATCTTCAAATGGTGGTTCCTTGAATGAATCTGTCATCTTCTCCTCTCTTTTATATAGTTTTTCAGTGTGTTGTTTCCATGTTTTCAAAAATCTCTACTTGGTCATATAATGTGTTCCCCTGCTGGTCATAGAGCATCTCCCCTCTTGGCTTAAATTTCCCTTTGATTTCTCAGATCTTGTGAAAGAGATATCTTGTTCTTCCCTTTTTGTTGTAACCTTCTATTTCTATGTATTGATTATTATAGTAGTTCTCTTTGTCCTTGTGCACAGTTCACCAAACAGCTGCATTTAGCATTCTGAGTCTTTTTCTGTCACCTTTTACTTTTTCTTCTTGTCTTTCCTTAACTGCTTGAAGAGTTTCATCTGCCATCCATTGAGGCTTCTGTTTCTTTTTGAATTCAGATAGTGTCTTTTTACATTCCTCCCAGACAATATCACTGGCTTCAGTCCAGAGTTCTTCTGGCTCTAGGTTAATTAGGCTTAATAGTGCAGATCTATTTTTTACATTATCTTCAAGTTCTACAAGGATGTTCTTCAGACAGGCAACTTGAAGGTATATATACGCATACAAACATAATGCAAATTACTTAGAGAGGATGACAATTGCAAATAAGCATTAGAGGTGCTTTGCCCATTACTGGCCTTCATCAATAGAAACAATTACGTATGTTTGAATGGGCAAAATGTGGCCCGCTAGATGTTGTTGGAATAACCCCATCAGACCTAGTCAGCACAACTAATGGTGATGTATACAGGGAGCTGCAATCCAACAATATCTGGAGGGCCATGCTTCACTCACCTCTGGTCTCAGTCAGCTGTGCACTTAGAACAAAATTCAAAATGTGAAGGCAACTGTTTGTGGCATAAGGAAACACAACCATGTTTCATTGCAGTCTGGATTAAGGACTTTATCAGATGCACAAAATATGGCATAACGACACCACATAACTGTGAAAGGGTGCACATATCAGATGATGTTGCCCTTTCGTGGTTATGTCCCTGCAAAAACCCACTGTTTTTAATTGACGGCTGAAGCCATCAATTGATCCCACGTGGTGATTTTTTGCCAGCATAGCCGGCATGTGAAACTTCACTACCCCCCCCCATTGTACTTATCCCATCTATTGCCGATCCAGCACAAACACTTCTGGGTGAGATCGTGACACCCAGGTAAGTGATGCACATTTTATGACCCTCCCTGGGTTACTTGTAAGTTTTTTTAGTGTGTTTTTGTGCTTTGTGTCACTTTGTGTGTGTGTGTGTGTTTAATTTCCTGTGAGATGAAGTCTTGCAATAATCTGTGGGATTTCAAACGAGGAAGTAAATAGAGCTCTGTTCACCTCCTCTTTCATTGCCGGGGAAGCCTTCTGCTGGGAGAGAAGGTACGTGCAGTGGGGAGGGTGTTCTTTTGCTGATATAAAAATGGATTTATTTTATGCCAGAAAAAGAATGCTTTAAGGGGCTTGTCTGATAACGTCTTATATTTAGCTTGATCTAGAGAAAGCTGATGAACAGTAAGTCCTTTCTCAAGTGTCTGGCAAGATAGCAGCTTCATTCCTTCTAGTGTTGTGAAGTTAGGTTAGGACTTTCTGAAACTTGGGTAGGAACACTTTTTGCTTTTCTCTCACATCACTAAGAGGTGCTATGGAAGCTACTAAGCTTGCCTATTGGCAAGCTGTCAGGAATGTTATTCTGCTTTGTTGAAAACAATTCTTCAGCAACAGATTCTTTCAAAATGCACTTGGGTTTCAATTCATTCATCTTGCTGACAGGCTATTCGCATAGCAAGTAAAAGAGCCGAGCAAACAAAATGGAGGCCCCAGGTGGCAAGAATGAGAGAGCAGAGGGGATGTTAAATATAACCAGCCTTAATGACCATGGTGAATAGGGACTGTGCATTAGCTGGAGAGATTATGATTCTATATATGCCTCTTTAAAAATTGTCTGTACAAGTGTGCAAAAGGAAGGAACCACAAAACAGATATTAAACTTCCTTTTGTAGAAAAGGAAGGAACCACAAAACAGATATTAAACTCATTTGTTATTTCTGGCAAATGGTAAACACCATAACCTCCAAGCAGTGTGGTAGCTATTTATCAAATTCAGTTTGGAAGCACCTTGTTACAAATAGCTAGTGGCTTGTAATAATCCCCTTTCTCCAGTAACTGGGATATTACTACATCACATTATAATTGTAACAATGAGGAATAACTTCATTCCTTTTGTGATATAACTGTAACTTCTTAGTTACTTTTATAACTATGGAGTTTGGCCTCAATATATACTGGAGAAGGAATATCACATGATTCAAGTACTGGCTTGTGCTGTGTCTTTTTTTCTTTTCTGTGTGGAAGCATCATCTCCTCAGATGCCAAGATTGACAAAGAGATCGATCACAGATTAGCAAAGACATATAGTGCATTTGGAAGACTTTACAAAAGAGTCTGGAGTAGCAAACACGTGAGGCAAAGCACAAAAATCAGTGTGTATAGAGCCATTGTACTGTCTATTCTCCTTTATGGGTCTGAAACATGGGTCACCTATTGCCAACACTTATGACTCCTCAAACACTTTCATCAGTGCTGTATACACACAATCCTAAATATACACTGGACTATGTGATAATGTTGCTGTCCTTGAGCAAGTAGGGATCACCAGGATTGAGGCCATGATATTGAGAACACAGCTGAGCTGGGCAGGGCATGTTTCTAGGATGGAGGACCATCACTTCCCAAAAATAGTATTCTACAGTTGACTTCCAGCCCAAACAGCTCTGCAGCTGTTGCAAAGCAGGATGTTAGACGCTGCAGAGCTGCTTCTGTGTGGGCAACAAGGGCAGCATTATCAGCGAAGAGCAGCTCATGGACTAGATAGTTTAGAGTCTTAGTGCAAGCCCTCAGATGGCTTAAGTTAAACAACCTACCATCAATACGGTAACGTATATATAGATGCCGTCTTCTTCTTCGAGCTCTGCCGTAGCCCTTTGGAGCATCATGCTGAAGAAGATTGTACATATAATAGAATCTGCGGACTGCAAAAACTAAGAAGTTGTTAGAAATAATAAGGTTGAAAAAAAAAACCAAACCCAAGCTGCTTTAACTAATTTGACATTCAAATGGACTCATGAAGGTCTCATGACAAAGACCCTCCAAAATCTTCTAATCAGGTGGGAAATAACCTACATGAATTGGGTTTAATCTGTTTCTAACCCAGATAATCAATTTGGAAAGATATTGTACCATGGCTTGTTTCTCTGAAAGACAGCAAGAGGTATGAATCAATCAATCAATCAATCAATCACTTAATCAGAAGTATGCACTCATGTTGCTCTCATGGCACTGGTTATCAGCCAGGGTAACAAAGGCAATTTGGGATACATCTCCAGGCTAGAAGCCAGAATGAAATGGTCTAAATCAGTGTTTCTCAACCTTTTGCCAACCGTGACCGCCTTCTGACCTTGTTTCCTTCCTGTGCCCCCCCCCCGTCCTACCAGTAGAAAGGTAGCTATTTAAATGTTTTGTTTGTAAATAGAACATGTTTTATTTACAATTTTTATAATTTATACAAAATACAATTAAATAAAAATGTATACTTTTAAGTATTTCTAAGTCAATGTGACCCTTGTGCTTGATGACCAGAAACAAGCTTTTTTATATCCGGTTCTATTGATGTGCGGTATAACCAAAGATTACCTCTGTCCATTATGTTAAGGTGATTCCATGTTAGGCTGAGTAAATAATTCACACAACTGAAACCTGATCTTATCAAATACGAAGTAGGACATGCCGTGAAAAACAATGTTGCTTTATCCCAAAGCTGTGGAAACTTTTAAGATATTGTAGTCTTTATCAAAAAATGGTGTTTTTCTTGACTGAAAGTTACTTTGGCTGCTATGTTATTCTGTAGCTCTATGAGTGCTTCTTGCAGAGAAACATCAGTGTCACAGCATTCACAGGAAATAGATCAACTGTCCAGGCTGGAATATCTATGTCCAGCAGATCATGGAAACAAACTTCCATATCATTATAAAGCTGCTTCAAATGATTCACATACACAATTATTTCATCATCTTTCAATTCATCACTAACTGCTGCCGAAGAGGAAAACTGCAAATTCTTGACATCCGATATTGGTGGCATATAGCTTGACTTTTTCAAGAATCCCTATAATAATCTCCTTGCTTGGAAAAAGGTCACAATTCCTGCCCTGTAGTTGTTTGTTTAACAAATTGAGCTTTTCTAAGACACCACACAGGTAAAATATATCACATTTAGCAGAGGTAATCTTTTCTCCATTTCCTTGCCTCTGAAAAATGTCACAACTGAGTCCCACAAAGCAACAAAACAACACGGGCAGTTACCTTTGGACAGCCAACAGACTTCTGTATGCAACAATGAGTGCGTGAAGTCTTTGTTATTGTCTTCACAAAGCTGTCGAAACAGGCGGTCTTGAAGTGCATTTGATTTCATGTAATTTACTGTTTTTATTACAATCTGTAGAGAATCATGCAAGCACCCTGCTAGTCTTTTTGCAACCAAGTGTTGTCAGTGAAATATGCAGTGAATACAGAATACTTCTGACACAACACCTTTCAAATATGCAAGAAATCCTCTGTATCTACCTGTCACAGAAGCATCACCTTCAGTAGCACAGGCCAGAATGTTCTCAAGAGGGATATCTTTCTCACTGAAGTATCTCTTTATTTCTTTAAAAATCGTTTCACCTTTAGTATCTGTTTTAAGATTTTGAGTAAATAGCATTTCTTCTTTCAATTTGTTATTGTGCAAATATCTAACATAAGCCATCAGTATTGCTGTGTTATCTGGTAAACATGATTCATCAATTTGCAAAACAAACTTCTGAACTGTTAACTGTGAGACTACTGTAGTTGCCATTTCATCAATACGCCTCGACTCTGATAAATTGCTCAAAGAGATGGACTTGATAATTTCACCAGCATGATGGTTCATGACGGTTGAAATAACAACATACACTGCTTGTAAAATCAAGGATTCCCCTATAGTGTGTGGTATTCCTTCCTTGGCTATCAGTTTGGATATCTCATGAGATGCGATTAAACCTTTGTCATTTAAAACTGATTTCTGAACAAACATTTTCTTCAGTGTAGGTCTATCTCACAACGCTTGAAAATATTCCAGTGGTTTATCCTTCCTGTCTTTATGAGATGTTTCCAAATGCTTCTGCAACTTACATGGACACATACTCTCATTGGAAAGTGTGGTCATACATATAAAACACATAGGTATCATGTGGTCTTGTGATGATGGAATAAATCCATAGCTGAGATACTTCACTGAGTAGTGTCAACATTTCTTTTTCGCAGAGGTAGCCATGGGGTATCTAAAATAATAAAAAAAGAAATTTGATACAGATGCAAACTAATTTTACATATGTTTGCAACTACAAAATAATAAGATCACTTCTCAGAAATAAAACAGCATTAGAACATCTGAATAAAGACAAATAAAAAAATATTCTCTGTTCACCCTACTTCTCTGTAGATAGGTAGAATATCAAACAAGTAAACAAACAAACAAATAAATCTGTCCATTCATTCTGGAGAAAAGCTCCTTAATGAACTACATGTTTTAACTATCTTGAGCATGGTCACTGCTTATAATAGAAATATCACTAGACCATGCTGATGTTGTTTGTCTACACATGTTCTGTTTTTACCAGCAGCCCCACAGAGCAAACCTGGTTCCTAGTCCAGCACTCACTCCACAAATGAACGAGAAATAGATCTAACCCCCAATCCAATATTCGCTCCACAGATGAACAAATGTCAAAAGAACGACGGTGATATGAGAAAACCAAATGACTGCTTCATTATAAAAAAAGGTCTCACGAAATGGCCACCCTTGGGAAAACCAACAAAATGGCTACCTCATGAAACAACCGAATGACTGCCTCATTATAAAAAAAAAGTCTCACAAAATGGCCATCCTTGGGAAAACTAACAAAATGGCTGCCACATGACACAACCACTCAAATGGCCACTGCCTGTCCTTAGAAGCAAAAAAGGAAACAACCACTCAAATGGCTGCCACCTATAGCTGGAAGCAAACTAGGAAAAACAAGAAAACAAAACAAAAACAACCACTCAAATGGCCACAGTTTATACTAGGAAGCAAGCAAGGGAAACAACCACTTAAATGGCTGCTGCCTGTACCAGGAAGCAAACAAGGAGGGGAAACAATCACTCAAATGGTTACTGCTTAACTTGGGAAGCAAACAAAAGGCACTCACTATGTGACCAAGATTGTTTAAATAAGCAGACACAGATTGATAAACGGCCATCCCTCAATTCTCTTAGAAAATAGCCGCTGCTCCAAACCTGCAGGCAAGATGGCATCTGCCATTTGCCCTAAAGAGGTCTAGAAATAATAGCCCACCTAAAGAGGGAGTCCCAGGATGTAAGCGTACCATCTAACAATTCCTAAACAAGACAGTGAGGCAAAACAATGAAATCACAAGAAGCCACTAAAAAGAAACAGGGACACTGCAAGAGAAACAGAAGGAGATCCAGGAGAGCAAGTGTGGGTGGGGGAAAGAAAAGAGCCCAAGAATGCTAATGAAAGCAACAGTGGGAGCAGGGTGTGGGTGGGAGGAAGGGAATAATAATAATAGGAGCGGGGTGTGGATGGAAGAAAGGAAGCAGGGACTCCGTCAAACAATCACTCCAACAAATGCTCCAAACAGACACCAGTCATCCACCAGAAAACTTGCAAGCCCAAATGGCCACACAGGGAAACAGACTCAATCCAACAAACACACCTCTAATAACAGCCACCCTACAACTAACTTCCACCCACCCCGACCAGGAATCACACAGCATAACAACCAACCACACAGAGAAAAACCAGCCAGCAACATGCAGACAGACCAAGACAAGTAACACAAGATGACCAACACTCTACTCAGGCAACAAAGCACACTCTCCAAACCACCTGACAAGGAAGCCAACGAACAATCTTGTAACCTTGCAAGAACCAGGAGAAAGAACAAGAAGATTGTAGGAAAAGCCAAAGAAGAACTGACAGGGGGAGGGCAGTGCATATAACTAAATAACTAACTAAATAAATATAACTAACTAACTAACTAACTAACTAAATAAATAACCCAGCTCTCCCCCTATGAGCTCAGGCTGGCACTGCATGCCATGCGTCCATTAATCTTTTGGCCCTAATTCCTTGAGGTCATCAAAATGCCCCCCTTCCAGCAACATCCTTCAGACATGCCTCCATGAGAGCACATTTTCTTTTCTGTTTTCTTTTCTCAGTCACTTCTCTGTTTTCTTCACTTCTCACTTCCCTCTGTGGCCCCCTAGTCTCGTGCTGTGGTCCCCCGTTTATGCGATCTTCACCTGCAGCCCACTTGGAATATCTTGGGGGGCCTCAGGGGGCCATATGGCCCCTGGTTGAGAAACACTGGTCTAAATAATCAGTGTCATCCAGTAATATGTGGAGCTACCATCTATGATCACAGGTCAATAATTTAGTAAGTATTCTGTGGCTGAGGGGCAAGCAGGTCTTCAGGAATTATTTTGACAGTCAAAACTATCCATTCCCTCACTTACTATCTCATTTAGAAATTCCCATCTCCAACTGATCACAAATGTTATTAGCCGTAGCAAGCAAGGTCTGAGTGTACAGATGGCAGACCGTAACTAATTCAAACAATGATAAGAAGCCCAGAAATTATACTGCACCTGGTGTGGTATTCATGCTGAAACCATCACAATTTTATCCACAAATGGACATGGCACATTATCAGAGTGGATTTTCTCAATTTCTGTCCAATATCAGTTCCTCATCCTGAAATTCAGGCAATCTGAGGCAAGGGCAGGGTTTAGCAGTACAGAAGCTAATGTGCAGAAGAGTTTAACACTCAAGCACATCACATCTTTGTGGAGGCAAGTGAGGTGGTTCAGTTAGGAGATAGAACACAAGACAACCAGGATTCTGGACCTGGAGCCATGGTAAAGGAGAAAGGTACTGGAACTATGGTTGTCACAGTGAGAATTATTGAGAGATGTAATATTAGTGAAGGACAAGGAGAAATTGTGATGCTTTTAACTAGACCAGCCAGACCAACTCTTTCCTCATCATCAGCTGGGCAACATACATCAGCTGATGTCTCCTCCTCTTGTGTAGATTGCTTCTTCTGAGGAGATTTCTGCTCCTACAATCTCCTTGCAGCTTGATGAACATGCTTCCTCCAGTTCTGTATGTCCCTCTGGGCCTGTCTTTGCCTTAGTTTATAGGACCACAAATGGGGAAACTCTGCAAATAAAATGTATTACAAGGCTCATCTGAAAATCCAGGCAAATTGCCTGGTGGAGCAGGTGAGCTGGGTTTCTGGACAGTTTTGTCACAGCTTTCTGCAGGGCCCCTTTCTTCTTCCTAGGGCACTTTTTCTCTGAGAAAGCCATGCCAAGATAATCCCTAAAACCACCACTATTACCCCCACCACAGAATAGATTCTAAAATGTGCTCTAATTCCCATTTGTTTGGATTGTTCTGGAATTCTTCTCCACATGCACATTCCAGAGGTTATTTCTACTCCTTTATAGGCTTCCTTTTATTATCAAGGGAACAGACTCAGCTCTAGTCAGTGGGTGAGGTCATTTGTTTCATTTTGGTATTTAAGAGATTGATCCCATCTTTGACAATAGGATCACCAGCCATAGCAATAGGAAATGCCCTGTGGGGTATCAGGAACTGCTAGGACCAATCAGATTATTTACCACCCCTGCAAATATTCAGGGCCTAAACCTCACCAATAAGTGATCTTTCCTACAGTAAAATAACTTTGTTTTGGTCATATACCAAAAAGAACTAAACCTGAGTCACCAGCAAAGTAATCTAATCTAAAGGGGGAAAGAGTAGAAGGAATAAAAGTCTAGCTGTAATGAAAGAATTACGTTCCTATCTACTCATTTGGGAGGTATGCATGCACAGCCTTATAAAATACAAGGAAGGAGAAGAAATGTAAAAATGGGAGGAACCTGAGATCCAAGAAGGCTGACTATAGAATCATATAACAAAATCATAGACTTGGAAGAGACCACAAGGGCCATCCAGACCAACCCCCTGCCATTCAATCAAAGCATGCTCAACAGATGGCCACTCAGTCTCTGTTTAAAAACTTCCAAAGAAGAAGATTCCACCACACTCTGAGGCAGCGTGTTCCACTGCTGAATAGCTCTTACTGTCTGGAAGTTCCTCCTAATGTTTAGGTGGAATCTCTTTTCCTGTAGTTTGAATCCATTGCTCTGTGTCCTAGTCTCTGGAGCAGCAGAAAACAAGCTTGCTCCATCTTCAAGATGACATCCCTTCAAATATTTAAACATGGCTATCATGTCCCCTCTTAACCATGGAGTTTATCAGATCACCCTCCCCAAAAGTTCTTTTGCTGACATAAACTGCGGCGTTTTTATGCTGGCAAAAGAACTCCCCCACCAGACCTTACCTTGCTTGCATTATAGACACAGCTGAGGCACTAATGGAGAGTGAGTGGAGCGCTGTTCACTTCCTGGTTTCAAATCTCACTGATTCTCATGAGAAGAAGCTAGCATGGGAAACTTAAAAATAAAAGCCAAAAAAGCCACACAAAAAAGTACAGCAAAGCACAGAAATACACTTTAAAAGCCTCAAGTAAATGTGTGAGGGGGGTCATAAAAAAAGCTTAGCCTATCTGGCTGTCCCGATCTCAGCCAGCCCATCGATGCTACATTCACATGAGTACAATGGTGCACGGATTCATGGGAGATCTATTGACAGCTTGGCCCATCAATAAAAAAGTACAGCTTTTTAACAACACATGATTGCGAAAGGGCAAAGTCATCTGGTATGTGTGCCCTTTCATGATCATTAGGCATCCTTATGACACCGTATTTGCCTGGTCTGATAAAGTCCTTTCTCTTCTTTGGGCTAAACATGCCCAGCTCCCTAGCCACTCCTCATAGGGCATGGCTTCCAGACCTTTAACCATTTTGGTCTCCCTCCTCTGGACGTGCTCCATCCAGCTTGTTCACATCCTTCTTGAATTGTGGTACCCAGACGAAGTTAGTAAGTTCCATTTGTGAATCAAGGACTTCATAAAAATCAACCATGTTTTTCTACTCTACAGATTTCCTGACACACCTTTTTTCCAATGAGCCATCTAGAGACTGTAGTGTTGTGGACACACATACCTTCTGTACTTTAATCAATAGAGCAGGATTTGGGAGGAAGCCATGTTACATCAAATTGTTAATCATGCTGAGTTGTGATCTAGTGACACACATAGTCAAGCACCAGACTCATTTGTTAGAGAAATTGGCATGAGAATTGCTGAAAAGAACAGGACCATAGAAACGTCCCCCTCATCCAAATTGATTGCTCTCAGGTTAGGCCAAGCCGCTGCCTCTACTGCTTTGTAAATATATGACAGTTTTAAAAACAGTTTGATAGGGCTGCTGGGGAGGGGATTCACATAGTGAATCCATCACATGTGCCTCCTGGTCAAAATCTGAGGGAGGAGTGGGAGGGAAGAACGATAGCCCATAAAAATGTTGAGATAAATCTTTAATGCATAATAAAAACAGACATATTTTATCCCTGTTCGTGTGTTACTCATTATTCTTTCTTCCAACTAGAACCAGGGGAGTGCTTAGTTCTGCTTCCTCAGTAGTAGCTTTCCTCACATGCTAAGTGACTTGTCTGAAAAGGAGAAATTTCTGTTAGCTTAGAGGCTGCCCACACAGGTAAGAACCCAGGTGTGGAAAAACAGAACTTTTACTCACGTGAAAGCCATCATGTGAATAGGAACTTCTTATCCAGCATGCTTCTTTCCACATGAGGAAAACTACACCTGAGGAAGCAGAACTAGGAGATTTTCAGACGCCTAAAATCAGCTTCTTGCCGCGCAAGCAGCCTCGTGAGTAAAAAAATAGCGCAGCCGCCTCCAATGCTGGCCGCAACAGTCATGGACAACGGCGAGAGAGAAACGTCGTCGTCCAAAATGGACCCTTGCTACACAGCAGCCTCGATACTGTTCCGGAGGCTGCTTGCACAGCAAGAAGCTGATTTTACGCGTCTGAAAATGTCCCTAGATACCCATTTGGTTCCAGCTAGAAAAAAGAATGGTGAGTAACATCTCACCCAATGTTTACTCAACGTTTACTCAGAACTCAGAAAGAAATCCCATTTAATTTAATAGACTTACTCTTAATTATCTCTGTATCATAACACTTGCAGCCGTAACACTTGTGGTGGCCCATGCTGATTTTTAATGTACATTGTGCTGATGGTAATCTGTCATGAGAAGAGATAATTATGGGAGGGCTATTGGCCAGATATTGGATATCTGTCTTGTTGGGACTAGGAATCCCAGAATCTTCCAGTGGCAGTGCTAGCAGTGGGGTGTGTGTGTAAGAAAGGGGGTGGGTAGGAGGGAGAGAGCTCCCAGGAGCTGTAGTCTAAGAATGTTTTTTCCTGCCTTTGGTGATAGCTGATGCAGAACAAAGCATACATTGACCTTTACTGTGTTCCTGCTACTGCCTAGTTCTGGCTGACAAGAGGACTTTGGAATACCAATAAATCTCTATTCTGCTCTGTTTCATGTACACTGTCCTTACCCAGTAACCTCCCACTGAGATAATGCTACTCCACTCAGGAGGGTTGTGTATACAGTGAACTGAATCTTTGTTACTAGAGGTACATGAGGGGGCAGGGAGAAATCTGTGAAAGTGCTACTGAGAGCTACTTAGGGTTAATCTAAATGATATATTTATTACTTTTTTTGGTAGAGGTGCTCCCTAATGTGCTGAAAGATGTCTGTCATAGCAAACAGCGCACTTTCCTCTCTACATATTTTGTATTTGGTGCGATTTGTTTTGTGATTGGCCACTGAAAAGGTTTACTTTGCAAGTCAGAACCCATAGCCATATTCTCTGAGGAAATCCAACTGTGGAAGGGAAAATTGGTTAATTGTAGGGAGTACACATTTCCTTTATTTTAACTTAAAGACAGCAGGAGCCAGACAGATAAGTGAAAGTGGAAACAATAAACTACAGTTAAACAGAGATATACAGGCCACCCCCCCCCACACATGGGGAATACATTCCCAGACTCACTAGATTTTCAGACAACACTGTTATAGTGTTACTATTCCAATTTGCTATGGCTGCCTCCTGTTGAATCCTTGGATTTGCAGTTTAGGGAGGGGCATGTACAGCTCTCAGCCAGAGAGCTCTTAGGCCTCACTAAACTACAAACCCCAGAATTCCATAGGAGGAAGCCAGAGCAATTAAAGTGGAATAGTAACACTATAACAGTGTAGTCTGAAAATCTCCTAAAATACTTTAAACCACAGGTAATAACAAACCCCATAGAATCATGCTGGAGGACCTAGGAAATGCCTAGAGAGGCTGCATCTCTAGGCATATCCAGCATGACTATGGTAACTTCTGGTGGAAGTTACCATAGAGTTGTATTGTAGTTTAATAAACTGTAATAACCTGTAGTTTATTATTTTGGGTTCTTGGCCCTAAATAAGCTCTAGTTAGACAGTCTGGTCAGGTTTTGATACACAGTTGTCAACCCTAAGCTACAAAATAGCAACATATTATGACCATCTAGCAATAAAACCATATTTAAGTTAAAGGCTGAGTGATTCCCCTCACCCTTCAGAAATATATTCTTGACTGTACCCTTGGTACTCTTAATCACTATGATTTGTTGTACCATGAGCACAAATAGAATATTTATCATCTCTCTCTGAAATGTTTTATACATCATTTACAATTCAGGATGAAGTTTACCACTTCCTTTGTGCTTGTAGAGAATTTATTTTTTCTAGGAACGTTGCAGATCTTTTTTCAAAATATTTGATGATTTTCATATGCAAACAAAAATGTCATTACAGAAAACGTTATGGGGGGACTTTCCCCCCATAACAAACTTAAATGTTCTTACTGTGTTTATGGAAAGAAGATTTTACCTGACAGATATAACTGACTTCTAGTGACAATGGAATACAGTCCCCAGAGTAAGTTGCCTTGATATTACTTTTGTAGCAGGCATAGACACTTTTTTAAACTTATATTTTCAAACCTTTTAACCTGCTTTTATTTTCCCCCAAACTCAGAAGCAGATGAAAGGTCCTTCCCCCATCCCAACTGCCACTACCTTGGTCTCAGAGGGAAAGAGCTAGACTTAATCCTGTCCTTACTGCTATTCTCTTTTCCTTGTGTGTTGAGTCTTATTTCAAGTGTAAGCTTGAGGGCAGGGAACCGTCAAATTAATAATTTGTGAATTGCTCTGAGAGCCTTTGTGGCTGAAGAGCAGGGGTATGAATACTTTTTTTAAAAAAAGCAAATAAATAAATTTCCATCTTTGCTGAGTAATTTTATGCCTTTTATTTTATTGATCTTCTAGTCTTATATTTTTATTAGGTTGGATCCAGCCAACCTAATAATAATAATCTGACTTAATATACAGAAGAGACCCAGTGAATTCCATAGTACTTAGTCATGATTAAATTGTTATGTGACTTCAAATAAACTCTGACTTATGGTGACACTATTCTAGGGTTTTCTTGACTGAATTGATACAAAGGAGGTTTGCTATGGCCTTCCTCTAAGGCTGAGGGAGTGTGGCTTGTGCAGTGTGTTTCCATGGCTGAATGGGGATTTGAATCCTACTCTAACACTGAAACCACTTCACCACACTGGCTCTCTTGTGATTACATTAGGTTCCATTGACTTCTATAGGATCCAATCCATTATATTTCAATTTGGGTTGAACTTGTATTTGTATTGATGGTTTACATCAAATTGGTGACACCACTGATTCAACCTGTTTTGGTCCAGGAGAGGTATCTGTCCACAGAATGGGGAAGCAAGGCTATTTATTGGTGATTCCCCCACCTCTTTAGTTCTCCCCCATATCTGTTCCAAGGACTGAGGGAACCTTTGAAATCACACGAGTGGTAGAGCTATAGGCTGTAAATAAAATTAATATCAGTGGACTGCCTCTTTCAGATTAAAACTACCCTGAAAATAATACAGAAGGTGGGCAGGCAGGCTCTGTAGAAAGCAAGAGCAGTGGCACAAAGCAGCCAGTACTGCTTTCTACAAACCTGTTCAGACCCAGTGACTGATTCTGAGTGGTCCTTCCTCAGACCCAGGCATTGGCAATATCAAAGCATTCACTGCCTCCAATTGTCTTGCTCTGATAATTTTTCAAAGCAAAATATTTGGGTCCTGGCTGGCTATGGGGAGCAGCACCCTGACCATTTCTGTGGCTGAGACAATCTTTAGGGATAGCCAGGCCTCTTACTTCCTGATTGGGGCATTTGCCACAGCCAGAGATCAACCAACAAGGCTTCCTGGAGCAGCTATTAGGATTCACTGTGCCTAACAGGCTCTGCCTCTGGCCCCATGTAGAACACCAACATAAATTCCAACTATGTGGCGTTCTCTCCACATTTTTGAACCTGGGAAGTAAAAACCACTCTGGTGCCCTTGATACAGCCGGAGCAAAGAGAAAACAATTAACTGATATCAGCCTAAAATAGACTGTCTGTGGAATTTAAGATGGCATCCTTATTGAAGGTCTGTTCCTTTGAATCTCTGACAGCTTTGTCCTTTTTATGCAAATAAGCTATGCACACTGACATAAAGAGTGCCTTAAGTCATAAGCAATCAAATCTGACATGCCAAGAGAGTATGTATCTAAAGATTGAACGCACTTCCATGTGGAGAATGCTACAGTTTGTTTTTTGAGTTTGGAAAAGCATTTCCTTAACAGTAAAATTTTAGAAATAGAGATGCGATGGTTTATTGTATTAGTTGTACAACATTTTTTTAAAAAATGTGTTCTCCTCCATAGAGTAAATATCACTGCAGAAAATGACATGGGGAAAATGATTACTCACAGTCTTCAAGCAACATGACTCTGATGTTACTGGGTGCCATGCATAACAGCATGAGGAAAATTGGCTAGAGCATATTTAATGGGAGTTTTTCAAGATAAAGAGTTTTGGAGTGATGTAAGTGACAGCAGGGGAAGGTCCATATTAGTGGGATAGTGAATCCATTCTGGGTTTTAGGACATTTTCAGATGGGGCCAAATACCCCATTCCTGCCCACTACTTCCATTCCCGTTCCTGCTGTGGAATAGAAGAAAAATGTTCACACACTTACCTTCATTCCACGGCAGGAATGTCCTCCTGCTCCCCTCACTGGCTGGCCGTAAATGCAGTCATTGTAAGGCTGCATTTATGACCGGCAAATGAAACCCTGCCTATTCTCATGAGAGAACAGGCGTGTGGCAAATTAAAAAAATAAAACAAAACAAAGTCAAAACTGAAAACAAAGTACAAAAACACAGGAAGAAAAAAACAAGTAACCTGGGGAGAGGGAAAAAAAGGGTGCCACTTATCTGGATGTCCTGATCATGCCTGGAAGTGCTGGGAATGGACCTCTCCCCATGGCTGTCATCTCGCAACAGGAATGGGACTCCTTTTCCCACACCCCTGATTCCATGACAGACACAGAACGGGTGGTCTGTTCATGATGTTTCATTGTGAATAGAATATTCCAGGATCAGCTTGGGAGCAGGACGGGAGCAGGACGGAATGGGTTAACGTTATCCAAAAGGGAGACCCTTTCTCGACCCTGTTCCATGCCTGCCACGGAATATTGAGCCCATCTGAAAATCTCCTTAGTCTAACCTGTAAATAAGCTGGACCTATTTTGGGGATAGGGACCACCCCTTAGATTGTTCATTTAAAGTCAGGAGGACACTTCTAGCTAGAAGGAAAACCCAGCTAGAAGGAAAAATGGGAGCCACTAGCTGCCACTGATAGGTAATATCTTGTTAATTATGGGTTTGACTAGATGCTTATATTCTCCTGCTAGGTTATTAAAAATTTACGATCCCATAGGATGGTGCCCCATCACAGTTAAAGTGGTATCATAGTGCTATAGCTGGTTAGTGTGAAAGGGCCCCACATTTTTGCTTCATGAGAAGGGGAACAGGATAGGTGACATGGAACATTATTACACTAGCATCTTAAAAGGCTCTAATTGTGTGAGTAAGGAAAGCAGAAACATAGTAGCATAATCACAGTAATTTTTTTGCATGTTACCATAACTGCAGGATTAAAGCTCACGCCATAGTAACACTTGTTTTCGCATTGCCTTCTAGTAACACAGTACTAATGATTTGTAGTGGCCCGCACATGCTCCTTTAAGGCAGTACCAGTTTAAGGAATTTTGGGGGGCCCTGAAATGCTTTATTTTGAGGCCCCCATATGTTTATCTCAGGTCAATGTAACCTAATTCAACCTAAGCTATTCACAGTACAGGATATTCAGATTATTACTAATAATGTTTTTGCAGGAGGAGGGTTACTACCAGGGCCCCCACAATGATGGGGCCCCCTGCGGATGCTGATGCCACTGGTGCCTTAAACTGGCCCTGCTTTAAGGGAAAATGTTTGCTTACTTCTGTGATTTCCCATGGATTGATCTTGGCGGGTCTTGAGAGAAGACGTGACTTTGCTGAAAAACTCTCCAAATCCCTTCATTTACAAAGTTAAGAAAGACAGTACCACTGCATCAAACCTAAAAGCATGCCAACAAACCAGGACAGTTCATTAAAAAAGTGTCCTGTGGACACTTTTTTTCCATTGTCACCTGGACATTTTCTCACTGGCAACAGGGTGGCTCAAAAGAGGAGCACCCACTCCCACTGCAATCTCATGATTACAGTAGGACATGTTTTTGCACACTCTTCAATATTGAGAAAACAGAGGTATTGAAGAGCTATTGATGGCTTGTTCCATGAACTGAAAGTGACACTTTTTTTGCGGCTGGAGCACACAATGAGCACATGAAGACTACAACATTGTGCAATAACAGGGTCCCCTTTGCATTCATATGATGTGGTAATAGCACGATTTTTGCCATGTCTGATAAAGTCCATGGACTTGCAGAAGAGTTAAGGGACCCACGTCCTCTGATGGAAGAAAGATACCGAATAGCATGAACAGGGCAGTTTACTGATGGGGAAACTCACTTGTGTAGAATTTATGAAGGTGAGGGCATTTCTCCTCAGTATTTTGTATCCCCCCCATAACAGTCTCAAGCAGCTGGGATAATGTCTAAATGACTCAGCCACATGATTAGAGGCCAAGGGCATGCTTCCCCCATCTCAAAAATGGTCTCTTCCTCCCATCTCATTTCTGTGGGAAATGACAGGGTGCAATTCAGCATATGCTGAAGATTCATGCAGTGCATGAAGAGGAATAGATAGAGACAGAGCATGTTTCCTTGACATAATTTATCTGCTCTGCTGACTTTCTTTCCAATCCCAGACTAATATTCTTAGGGATGCTTCCTCCCTGTCCCTCACACTGGAGCCTCTGCCCTTAGAGTGAAGATGTCTTGAATTTCTTCTGGAAAGACTAATTAATACAAAGATGATTCCCTGCCACCTTAGCTGGATAGGGGTAGCAATTTATGTCTTTTTTCTATTTGTTTATTACAACATACTTCCTATAATAAATAGCTTTATTATTTTGGTAAGTGAAGAATGTGATTCACTTCCAGATTAAAGTGTGTTCTTCCAGGTCTCTGGATATTTCAGAGAGCTGAACTCACTTGCTAACCACTGTAGTTGTGCATGCATGCACACGTGCACACACTCTAAAGTTCTTGGCAGGGTGCTGATTCTAGAGTCTGGACTATGTAATCAACTCCTCCTCTATCATTGTCTTATTCAAGCATTGTCCCCACCCCTAAAATCCATCCCATTCCTCCCAAATAAGCAAATCCAGAAGGAAAAATCACTACCTTGGTTTACCATTCAACATCAGCTCCCTTTCTGTGACTTGCTATAACTTTCATAATCCTATTTGTAATGTTCTGGTTTTATAAGCTGCAGATTTACCATTCTGTAACCAATTATTAATATTTAGTTATAAAGGGCTCATGACATAAAAAAGCTTACCAGGAGTTTCATAGTGTAATAGTAAAAGTTTAATTGGTTTTTCTTTTTGGAGCACTGAAAACTGGAAAGGGAGCATTGATTTACTGTACAGGTTTATCTCATCTTCCCCTACAATATTGCCTTGGTAGGTTTTATCTCTGTATTTATTTGAAATAATGTTTAGGGATGCAGGGCAAACAATACTGACGTTCATGCCAGTCATACACTGCCTCATAGTGTGGTGGAGTCTCCTTCTTTGGAGGTTTTAAACAGAGGCTGGATGGCCATCTGTTGGAAATTATTTGGTTGTGTATTCCTGCATGGCAGGGGGTTGGACTGGGTGGTCCTTGAGGTCTCTTCCAACTCTATGATTCTAGGATTCTATGGACCTTTCCAGATACCCCTTACCATGCAAGAAGCCTCTGTAACAGTAACGAAGCTGCTGCACGGCAGGGGGTCTGTTTCGGATGCCGCCATCTCTCTCTTGGCGTTGTCCGTGACTGTTCTGGGTAGGATTGAGGGCAGCTGTGCCAATTTTTACTCACGGTAGTTGTCTGTGAATAAAAAATGGCACGGCTGCCTTCAATCCTACTTGGAACCGTCACGGAGGATGCCGGGAGAGAGACAGCAGCAGCTTCGTTACTGTTATGGAGGCTTCTTGAGTGGTAAGGGGTGTCTGAAAAATTCCTATGATTCATGGATCTTGCTGTAAGGACTGTAAATGCAAGCAGTTATAGAACATTCCATATACAGACTTTCCTAATAATACAAAGTACATCTTTGAATAAAGTTTTTTAAAAGGGTTTCACATATGTTACATCAGAAAACTTATTACAGTCCTGTAAGGTAGGTCACTATTATTAACCCTATCTTGTATGCAGGGCAAGAAGCCCTGATCCAGGTATCCATTAAACTGATGGAAAGAGTGAATCACATTGCATGTTTGAGGTAGATCAGATGTGGGAATCATGCAGCCTTTCAGATGTTTTTGGACTCCAACTAAAGAATGCTGAGAGATGGGGTCCCCCCCAACCTCTGGAGGGCACATGAATCCAACTCCTGAGGGAGGCCAATTAACAAGAATAGAAAGCTGCCTTATAAAAAAATCAGGCTATTGGTCTATCTAGCCTCCTATGAGCAGCAGGCAGTGACTCTCTAGACTTCCTTTAGTCATGTGCTACCTGATTCTTTTAGCTGGAGATACAAGAATTGAGCTTGACACCATTTGTTCCCGAGCTGGAACTGGCTGCAATTCCAGCCTTCTCCAAGACTTAACATGGTTCCAAAAATGGACACACATCACTGGCATAAATTTTATTGATAATAAATTGATGCAGGAAGTGGTCTATTCAGAGGAAGCATAAATGATGTTCTCTTTGTGTTTATAGCCTGACAATGAATTGTGTGCAACCTGATCTTGTTGATGTTCACTGTCTATTATCTTATAGAAATGTGATGTTCAGAAAGTAGGAATCCTTCCTCTTCTATTAAGCTGGCTGTAGAATAGATTAACCTGGCCTCGGGAACCCCCACTCCGTCAGGATAGTCTCCACAGACTCCTTTGTTAACAGAACTGAATATCGCTGGGGATCTACTGTTATTGTTAAATGTATGTGTGTTTTATTAAGTGTTTTAATTGTTGTTTTAATTTGTAATTTGATTTAATAACTTTTTAAGGGGGGGAGTGTACTGTTTTACTTTGTATGGTGTTTTAATGTTGTTAACCGCCCTGATTGGGTTACCAAAGGACGATATATAATTATTATTATTATTATTATTATTATTATTATTTCAGCAAAAACACACAGCAGTATGCTCCTAGGAGGCTGTTGTGGTAAAGAATGCACTAGCACTGAGTAAAGAGTTAATATTTGGAGATGGAGCCATCTGCCCCCTAGTACAGTGTAGGAAGAGGCAGAACTTAGGAGTTGTTGCTATGTCAGCTTTTTGGAATTCCTGTACTGAAGGGTATAGTATAGTAGGCCCCAATGGTGTTACACCCAAAATCAAACAGTGTGGGTTTACTTCAGAAGAAGCTAGTGTTTGTTGTTTGGTAGAAACTGCAGAACACCTCTGAAAGTTCAGTACAATATTACTTTGATAGTATTGGGGATTGGTTTTGGATCCTCCATGCTCAAAACAAAGAAAGGTCAAATCTAAACGTTCAGATCAACAGGATATTCACCACTGTGCTATTCAGAGGACAGGGGAGGCTTGGAATGTGAAGGCATGGTATAAACAGAGCTCTGCTTTCATTGTAGCAAAGTTGTTATCAGTGTTATATAGGAATGTGCTTTTTTGCTGCTCTATTTTTATAGCACAGCAGCTCTCTTTCAAGAACAATGAATGTCATTCTCAGCAGAGTCCACAAATGGAGAGAGATGTGATTGTCAGAAGCCCTAGGAGCACTTCCTTTTCAACAAAGTAGAGGAGGGCAGGGTGGAGGAGGATTTGCTGGGAAATGAGCAGAACTTTTAGTCAAGTTGGCTGTCTTTTGTAATAAAATATTTTTAAAAAAGATTTTAGCAAAGCCATTTCTCATATATTTATTGTAAAAGTGTTATCTTAATCCTTCAGCATATAAATGAAAAATAGGAAAACAACATAGGGAAAAATAACTATAATATCTAGGAATTAGTGTTCAAGCAATCGTCTCTAGCAGATTGCATTTATTAGGTATTTAATAGCAATAGCATTAATATTTCTATACCACTTATCAGTGCAAATCACTCCCTAAATGATTTACAATGTTTTTAGCTAATAGCCCCCCAGCAAGCTGGGTACTCATGATAATATTTAATGATAATAATGACAGCATGAAGGCCTGCACTAGCGTTATCATTTATTTATACATTGGCTGGAATTTTGTTAGGGACATATGCACTAATAAATGTCCCTTATATATGTGGATGTTCTTTCTCACACACTGTGAGAGTTGGTATTTTCTCCCTCCACAGCATCCCCTCCCTGACTTACTGTAAAGCCCCAAAGTCACCTCACACAGCCATTTTGTCCTTTTAGCAGGCAGGCAAATTGGAGATTTCTAGCTACTTCCTCATAGCCAGATGCACAATGAACACTGAGATCCACAGGGATCCTCTGGAGGTCTCAGCACTGCTATAATCATTGTGCGTCTGGGTACAAGGAGGTAGCCAGATGCTTCTCTGATCCTGCCTGCTAGTCACAGAGCATGAAATGGCTGGGCAAGACAGCTTTGGGGCTTTATAGTAAGTTTGGAGGGTATATGGCTCAGCATAAGGGGACATTGGATTGAAGCCATTCTGTTATTCCAAACATAATGACAAGTCTGCCATGAAGGATAGTGTTTTCCTTGAGCTGCCAGTGAAATCAGAACCACTATTCTGGAATAAATTTATTATGGGCTGGGACAGTGATAGTGTGGAAAGATGGAGCCATTGCTCATCAGTAACGCCCCTCTTCGCATGTAACTTTTGACATGTTCCAGCTTCATTCGTAGTCATGCTCACAAATGAGATCAATTAGGCTGGCAGGCACAAAAGACAGGACATTTTTGGTGGTGGTTTCCTAACTGTGGAACTCCTGCAGTTGACTTATGAATGGCCTCTTCTGGCCTTTAGGAGGAGTTTACAAACACATAGGGCTGGCTTTGCATTTTCCTAAAGGCATCTGATGCTACTTATTTTGAAATGATGGCTCTGTTTTAAATGGTTTTATACTAACTCGTTGCAATCCTTCTTGCTGTGTTTATATGACATTTTGGCTTTTTCAAATGTGCAACTGTAGTTGTAGGTACTTCTGGAGGACCTTTATAACTGGAAGGAAGATAGTGTGGTGTATATGATTGTTCCCACTGTGCCTAAAAGCTGCATGCTTGAATTCATTTGTAATAAGCCCTTTAATTTCCTTAGACACTTATGAAGAGGACTAGAGGAGAAGAGAATGGCCAGGTGTCTCCTCTTAGGCTACAAGGAATGGGTGAATTAGTACTCAGAGAAAAATGTAACAACAGGTCTCTAGTGATTGGTGTATATGGCCTTGGGAACAGGCACCAAGTTAAGGGCACTGCCAAGTATGACTAGAAGCACAGGTGCAATCGTTATTTTATTAGCTGTGCTGGCATGAGTCAGCATGTTACGTTACAGCCTGTGCCAGTGGAATGGCATATAAAATGCTCAGAGACCTTGCCAAGCTGAACCTCAGGAATGCATAAGATGCTATGGAAGTTGGCTAAGGTTGCATCTCTTCCCATAGGAGGATCCAGCAACTGAAGGATGTTAATTTTTGTATTCACCACCCCCTGATTATATATACCCTCTTCCCTCTCCCTTTGAATAAATCCAGCTGGAAAGGAAATACTAGTATGCTTATGGCCTTGTTTGAATCCTAACTAACGGAACAGCAACATGAACTACAAAATGTGCAGTTCTGTGAAAAGGAGATGTCGTTCCAGATGAATATTGGTGCAGTTTAAAATTATGAAGTTCAAAATAAAATTGTCTAATTTTTTTAAAAAAATACTAACAAACATGTGAACAGTAAAGTAACTAGCCCTGGCTCCTCTGTAATAGAAATCCATTGCTCATAACTAGGGATAAGAGTAAATCTGTCGTGGCATCTACTGGTGCTGGATTTTCCCTGTTCTGAAGGGGCAACAACCTTGTGATGCTAGATTATCTGGCCTTATTGGAATTTGTGGATTGCTTGCTCTGGAAACTTTTGAAGATAATTTAACTATCTGCAAGTGGGAAAAATGTATAATATTTAAAGTGATGGATGATAATGAAAAAGATGCAAATGAAAGAGAAGGGAGAAGAAGCACATTCTTGAATGTCCAAATGAAAATAGATGGCTTTGTATCAGCATGTCTCATGGAAAAAAATATATTATTATGTGTACTATTTTCCACCCCAAATCCACTAGCTTGGGGGGGGGATATGGAAAGAGTACTTGGAGGATGATGTAGGGGATGAGAATATTGGACCTACTCAAACTCAAATGGGACAGATTTTGTTTGATTTGTACATTAGTACTTGCACCTGTTTCACTTTTCCCTCCAGACACTCCCAGCAGACCAGTGCTGCTCTTTCCTGAGGGTTCACCAAGGTTTCCAAGATGGGAAAAAAATAAAATAAAAAAGACAGGGATCCCTTTGCTGACAATTCATGTGAAGTTGTCAAAGGTTAGTGAACCCAGAAAACATCCCATGTAACATTCTTGATAACAGGCTGCTGTAGTGCTGGTGCCTCTGGATTTTTCTCTTGTTTGTTTTTTCTTTTTAAAAATATTTGTCTCTCCAAGTAAAATATTGGCATTCATATGTCTTCTGTTAAGCTTGAATATAACATTCTTCTGCACTGGTGTTCTGTTCTCAAATTCCCAATTCTGAGGATTTTACATTTACATTTCTAAATGGCATATAATGCGACTGTAAGGAACTTGTATGCTCACTTTCAGACACGGAAAATAAACAGTTTTTTCCAGTGGGTGACCTTGGGCAATTCACACATGACAGCCTCATAAAACCCCATGATAGGTTTGCCTTAGGGTCACCGTAAGTGGGAAGTGACATGTAGGCACGCAGCAGCAGCAGCAGCAGCAGCAGCAAACATAGGAGTAGAATTCAAAGACCATGCCAGACTGGAATATGAGTAAGCAAGGGGATCTTGTAGCACCTTTGAGACTAACTGAGAGAAAGAAATAGAAGCATAAGCTATTGTAGACTTGGGACTTTATCAGACGCACAAAATATGGTGTCATAACCATGCCACATAACCGCAAAAGGGTGTGCACTTAAGACGACATTGCCCTTTCTTGGTTATGTCCCTGCCAAAACCTATAGTTTTTAATTGATGGCTGAAGCTGTCAATTGATCCTCCTACCATTTTTTTTGCTGGCATAGCCAGTATGTGAAACCTCACATCTCCCCGCCCCCCGTACTTACCCCATCAGTGGCCAGTCTGGTGCAAACACTTACGGGTGAGATCATGACATCTGGGGAAGTGATACACTTTTTATGACCCCCCCGGGTTACTTGTAAGTTTTTTAAGTGTGTGTCTGTGCTTTGTGCCAATTTGTGTGTGTGTGTGTTTAAAAAAATTCCCGCCTGATGAAGTCTCATGAAAATCCATGGGATTTTGAATGAGGAAGTGAACAAAGCTCCATTTGCTTCCTCTTTCACTGCTGGGGAAGCCTTGGATGGGAGAGAAGGTAAGTGCAGTGGGAAGTGTCCTTTTGCTGGCATAAAAATGGCTATTTTTATGCTGGCAAAAGAATGTTTTAAAGGGGGTCATCTGATAAAGTCCTTGGTCTACTTCCTTCCAGGAAGCTTCAGGAAAATTGTTCCACATCTTACTGTTGGGGCCAAAGGTTATGTAATTCTCTACAAACTGTTACAAAAATGAGAGGCAGAAACACACTCTGACTATTCTTGTGCCCTTAATTCTCAACCAAGTGTGTCATTACATTATTTTCCATGAAAATGAGAAATCCATGCTGAATAAAGATAAATGGAATATTCACATTCATGTTACAGAGTTATATCCTTACATAACATCTGATTTGGAAGGATCTGATGTGTCTTGCTGTAATGACATTATTGCATTCTCTGTGACTGCCAGCAAATCTTGGCTAGGTTTATCAGGGAAGTTATACCAGCAGTACAAACTTTTCGGTCTCAATCTGGAATTTGAAAAGAATGTTATGTTGTTGTTTTCCAGTTTCCTTAGATATCATCCAATGTCAATTCTCCCTCCCCCTTTACAGAGGTTTCTAACTTGATCATATGCATTGCTAAATTAGTTTGAAATTACCCTTCCTCCCTGCTCCCCCACCCTGTCAATGTGAATTGGCTGGGAACAAATTTTTCTGAAAAGAATGGGAAGAAGGTCAGATCATAAGTCCGGGCTCATCTGCATGATCAGCCAGTGGATCAGGCCTGTTGTTCCCCCGTTATCACTCCAAATGGACCAGAGTCCAGATGGGCATGCTGGCCCATCACTGCAGCCATCACTGCCTCCATCTCCCTTGCTGTCTTGGAAGGCAGGAAGCCAGCCCGCACCATGTGACCAAGCCCCCCTGCCTGTGACCAGCCTTAGTCACATGCTACAGGACTCCTTCCTGCCTTATGGGATAGCCAGGAAGACAGGCATCAGCAGTGAGGGCCGGCCAGCCAGGACAGGCTCCTGCAGACACGTGGGGCCCAATCTGTTTTTTCCTGGTGGAAATGGAATAAAACAGGTATTATTTTAAAATGCTGTATTGGGCCCTACCCCATGTTGCCCTACCCCATGTTCCCCCATCTGGGCCCCATATCTGTCTTGGGGGTGGTGAGGACTGCCAGGGGGCAGAACAGAGCAAAAGCTCTGCATTGTCAGGACTGCAGGGCTCTACTATGGGGGGAAGATGGGGTATATTGCCTATGTAGACAAGCCCTCCTTACACTGACTGGCCAAAGTTCTCTGAAGTGCCTCAGTACACTGGATGAATGGAAGAATATTCACAAGTTATTCCTTTCCCTTCCTGACACTTGGGAGACTGTGTTGGGAAGAAGAACTAAGAGGTGAGAATTTTGTTGGTCTGCACCAGTAGCTGACCAGTCACATCTACACTCATGCAACATTTCAGAAACTGATTTTCACCACTGAGCCTTCTATTATTATTATTATTATTATTATTATTATTATTATTAGACTTTAGCAATATTATACTAGTTAAACATTATGATCCTTTTGTTTTGGTGCAAACATTCCCCTTTCCCTCATTCATCTTTGTTGAATCTGTGTCCTGGAAACAATCTCTCTCTCTGGCTTTTCTTCGCAAACGAAGATTCAGGAAGGCCTCATCCTGCACTTTCTGCAAGCGCGCTGATGACTAAAAAGGCCAATCCAAGATAAGCTGGAAACAATAACTATGTTTAATTAGCTAATTCTGAGACTATAGAAACATACAAGGCAAGTACAGATACATTTCATTTTGGAAAATACTGAAAATACATTTCATTTTGGAAAATACTGGGAAATTAGGAATGAAAAATCCTTGGTAATGCCAAGAGTTTCCAGGAAATACTTTAGTAAGAAGAAGAAAAATCATGTGGAGCTCCAAAATAAAATCAATTTGTACAGGAACAAAACCTTGGACTTTCAGAGACATTTTCTTTTATCTGGATGGACTCTGTTGTTCTCCTTAGCATGTGAAGGCAAAATACTCAGGGCTTTACATCCCTAGGACTGAAAGATCTTTCTTATTCCTGGCTGCTGGTATTTTTAAGTGGAGATGTTGGGACCTGAACCTGAGATTTTCTGTATGTGGCAGCTGGTGGCTTCTATGTCAGTGAGATTGTGAATTCATTGTCAGTTTTAGTCTGGACGGTAATGTCTAGACTAAAAGTCTAGACTGATAAATTATAAAAGTCTAGACTGATAAATTATGCAAAGTATTGTACCCTGTTACCCTAAGAGGTGGTGGGTGCTTTGAGACCCACCCATGATATAAAACTCTAGATGGAGGAATTATTAGCTCAAACAGTATTCCTGCAAGAGGAGGGTAATTGTGGGTCTTTTTCACCTATGTGTACCAGTACTAACTGCAGAGAACTTCAGGATGAAGTGAAATAAATTGTTTTTTATTGGAAATAGCACAAAAAGCATTTACATACACAACACACATTCACAAGAACCACACAAGGCTATTGAAGAGTAAGGCAGAAAGGTTGGACAGAGGGATAGATTTGGGTAACAGGGTGATATTTACCAGTCTTGAAGAGCAGAATTTTGAAGGACTCAGACAGACATCAGAGGGTGGCACTGGAAGTTCTGATCTGGAGGCATGCCGAGAAAGAGAGTGGCTGGTCTCGTACACAGTGGCACATCTTTCTATGTTGGGGGACTAATATTGATACCCTGCTTCATATCCTGAAGAGGATACTTTGGCTAGGACAAAGCCTGGATGGGTTTCCCACCAAGTAAACAAAGGAAACCAAAACTTAACTGATTGTTGTTAATGGCAGGGAGATTGGAATTGATGGGTTTACGACAACCTCACATTGTAGGACACAAGGGGGTTCTGAGGTGATATTTCCTGTGGATTGAGATTGGAAAAGTCACTTGATTGTTTAGGTTGGGTGACTCATTGCTGAGGTGCCCAGAAAGGGATTAGCACATACCTCCTTAATGGCTTTGTTTAATGGCTTCCATTCAATCCTAGTTTGGGCTTGCTTGCTAGAATATTTTAAGACACCTTCCCAGGTCCTTGCAACCTCCACCTGACCTATTTTTGGATCACCTTGGTCATCTTGACCCCTTCAAAGTGTCCAATACTTCCAATTATGAGATATTATAGGAAGGGGGTAGTAGGGCATGCTAACAATCCTCTCCCCAAAATAGGTTTAAAGTTTCGGATAGCTTCTTTAAGTCTGGAGTAAAACCTGGACTGGATTCACCACCCTATTGACATGAAAGCCACTAGCTGCCACTGCTGTAATTTCTCTGCAACCATTGTCACATTTGAGTGTGTGAATCATTACATATTTGGGATATGTGTGGGAATCTATGGAGCTCTTCTCCCTCCTACCTGCAGCTGGTGGTTGCCAACGATCTCCAGAACATCTTTTCATGCTCAGTGACTTATTGTAAGGATTTTTGCATATAGATAGGTAAGGACTAAAGTGGAAGATTCATTGTAAAGTATTTCAAAATGGGGACTTAATTCTGTTAATCTTCATTTTATATAATAAAACAGTCTTAATTTTGTGGTCCTGATACAAAGACATTGGGCCCTGCAATCAAGTACTTCACAAAATTATCCTGTTCTTTTACAAATCTTCCATATGCAATTGGAAATAGATTGTGTTCTTAGCATAGTTTGAAGATAAGTTGGATCTAATTATACCTCATATTTAAAAAGAGCCACTCTCAAAATTATTGTAAACATGAGTAACTTCTCTAATTGAAGTTCTGGGGAATCTCAAGGTAGGCAGCACATAATTATGCAAACTAGAGTGTGACCAGCTTGACAAGGTTAATACCGTAGCTAGATGAGTGCTTTAAAAAACTGTCACTGTTCATCTGAATATTTATAAAATGTTAACTTTGACTTTATTTAATATTCAGGCATCTCCAGTTTCCTTAAATCATAATCATTAACAGCGGCTCACTGGGAAGTTTCTTCTTTCATTATGAGTAATTATTAGCAGTTATTAGCTGTTTTCTAAGATTGGATGACTGTTCAGTGGGACTTCTACTAGGTAGCCTTGGATGGTAGCCTTACAGTGCAATGCAGGATATATCTACTCAGATGCAACTACCATGTAACTCAGGTGTATGTACTCCCATATAAATGCATATAGCTTGTACTTAGGACTGCAGTGTATTTTAATGTCCTGAAATGCTTTGGAGCAGATCTACTTTTCCTTCATTCATGAGCCTGACAATTCTTCAGATTGAGAATTATTTGTTGCATGTCTCAAGAGAAAAAATGAGAGGAACAAGTAAGAGAAGAGAGCTTAATTTGTTTATTCTAAAGAGGAAATTTACAATAAATTATTCAGATTTAACAATTTGCTCTGCTTGAGTTAGACTCATTATTTTTGAAAGAATGATGTGAGAATATTTACTGCTTGGCAATAGTTATTGCTTTGAGTATCAGCCTGATCCACAAGCTGATTAAGCTAGAGCACTTGGAGTTTAGCTTGATTTAGGACTTTATCACATGAGGCTGGTAAATCACAACTACAGCCAGATAATAGGGTCTTTGGCCAGCACTTATCACATGATGTCATCTCTCTCCTGTTGCTGCTTTGCATTTCAGTCATTGGTGGAGCACATCTTTTCATTGATGGGGAAAAACTGTCAATGGCTCCCACTATTGCTGCTTTTCATTACTGGCTCTGGTGCAATAGGTCCCTTCTACTGCAGTTCCAATATTCCGGCAGTCATGTGGCATGAGTGGACAAGATTGTCCTCCTCTCCCCATCTCTTCCCCTCACTATTTCCAAGTAGGTTGAGGTTGGTTTTACTCCACTTTACTTTTATTTTCTATTTCTTCTCTTGTCTTTTATCATTTTGCAGAAAAATTAAAATCAAGAAATCAAAAGGCATGCATACAATGAGTAGGCATCTTATGGGGTAGGAAGGCAAGGTTACTGAGGTATTGGGGAAGAGTGAGTGTGGGACCATGGATCACTAATTGAACAATTGCAGAGAAGTGTGATAGCGATTATTTTCAAACTTGTATGTTCCTGTTTGCTTCAGCAACACAATTGCTATGAGACAACAGGCTGGTGTGATAAAGTCCTTAGTACCTTTGAAATTAGATAGATCTAAACTAGCCATTGCAGAAAAAATAATACACTGAGGACAAGTTCTCAGTCTATTACAGTGAACTTCTCCAACCCAGAAAACAATTTTGTGATTCACCACAAAATTGTTTTCTGGGTTGGAGAAGTTCACTGTAATAGACAGAACTTGTCCTCAATGTATTATTCCATTTAAATATATATCTGCATATTGCTAATACAGGGACTGGATGATCCTTGGCAACACACTTTGATCTGTTCTGATCAACCGTTTTCTCACTTAATGGGAAATTTTCCTGTGAGCTGGTGTGATAATGGGAAGGCTCCATGTCCCATTATTTGCCAGCTCAGCAATCAGGTAACAAAGGGTTAATTAGGGACTGAAGAAAGGTAACACCTTTGTTGTCAGCATCATCACAGATGTCACAGGTTACAATGGACACTGACCAATCAAAGATTCCAGAGTGGCAAACATTCGAGATGCTTCAAAGAAGAGGTAATAAATACTGCCTTAGGGCCACAAGGCAGAGGGGAAGAAAGGAGTCATGAGATGGGGGGGGGATCTCATCTCAGGTAGAGATGAACAAAGAGAGCCTGGAGAAAGGCTGTTGGAGATGGGCTAGACTGCCCTGGCTCACAGCCTCCCCTGAATTCAACAGACTGAACTTCATGGTCAGTAACAGGAAATGTATTAGATAGATTGCTTTAGGGAATTATGTTTATTTTTCCAGCTTGGCTGGAAATGGTGGAACTCTTCTGTAAATTTGTAACTTAAGTGTGCCTGGGAAGGGGGAGCTTCCCATGAAAGAAATATCCTCTGGTGACAACTCTACTTAGAATAAATAAGCTTTTTCTAATCGTTCTTCAGCTGATGAGTACATGTGCCTTCTTTTGCTCAGTCATTTTCTCTCCTCTCCTGGACAGAATGGAGGGGGAGGTAAATCTCTGCAAAGTGGCAGGGAGTAGAGAAGGAAACCCCACAGTCTCCCTTTGAACTGTGTTGTAAGGGGGTGTAGAATTCAAAGGGTGGTGGCAGCTAGATCAAAGGAGGCACAATTAAGGGAATTCCCAGGTAGAGGAACCTCAAGATTGCATCTCACAAAGGCAGCAGAGTCCTCAGAGGATGTGCACGAGCGTGAACTGAGGCAAAAGCTGTATCACAGGTGAGGATTCTTGTCCATTATAGAACACTTAACATGTTCCTTGCTGAATGCTATTGTGGTCAGTCAGGAAATATTGCCAGCTGCCATCTGGACCCAAACAAAATGGTTTAGTAGATTGTAGCCCTTTTTATTCTGAGCCCAAGGAATAGTCAAATCAAAGGTACAGAATGAGTGGAATGAGTTATATGTAAAGATAAACTACCCAAGCGAAAAGAGAGAAATGACAATACGCCATAATCCTGGTACTCATAAATCCCACAGGATTCAGTAGAATTTATGTCAGGTAAACATACATAGTATTAGGCTATATGCATATAGGGTAGAGGAAGAGGAAGAAGAAATTGGTTTGCATGGATCATCTGTTGGTCACATTGTGCAAATGTAGACAATTCCACTTTATTGTGTGGGGGCATCTGGATAAACATTTATTGAATCACTATATTTCTGCATGTCCCAATTCCTGTAACTTTTTTTTTAAGGAAGCAGGTAAGCATTTTCAGGTTGTGACAAACATAACTTCAATATAGGAAGAAAGAAAGAAAAGAAAAAAAGAAAGAAAAAAAGTTGATGAAAAATAACTGGTTAAATGAAAAATAGTAGGGCAATTTATCTCAGTGAAATCTGGGAAACAGTTTATTACCTTTATCCATCTTTTTGTCTTAGCTTCCTTAAAAAAATGGATTACATGGCAAAACAATTAAACGGTTTTTGAAATGTTCATTAGAGAAAAAACCCTGCTAAATTCTAAAACTGGTGGTTGCCATATATTTGATTATGTCATTAGTTACAGGCCTATTCCTATAATTTTAATGGGATAACCCAAATCTTAGATGATACAGAAGGATTTGGGGTCCCATGGATTGTTATCAAAGTCCTGTAATAGACGTTTAAACCCACACAAGATCCAACCCACTACATAATTTAATTGACATTGGGTCCTGATTTAATAATACTTATAGACCCCTTCAGAGAAATAGGGTTTCATTTATTTAGACCCAAGTATGTGTGCTGTGAATTCCAGAAAAAGAAGGCATTGCAAGTTATTGCAAGATAGACCACAATTTCCTAACTGAGGTGGAAGGATTAACTTAACCAAGAGGACTGAAGCAAATTATTCAAAACATCCAAGAACTGGCCCTACATTTAGGCAGGCTAAAGTGGCTGTCAAAAGCATATGGCTTTGGGTATAATGATAGATATCAAATCATTAGCTATTGAATGTAGTTTTTGTATGGAAGTCATTTTCAGATTTTTTATATTTCAGGTGCCAAAATAGTTTGACTTACCTTGGGTACTACAATGTCTTCACTTTATGGGGAAGGGAAGGGCACCATTTACTTCTATGTTTCTGGCAGAAAAATGTCTTTGGATAGCCTTGGAACATCCATATTGTCTGTTCACAGCTATGCAAGGACATATTAAACTGCAAATTCAAGTACAGTGGTCCCTCCACATTCACGGATTTGACATTCACGGATTTGAGTATTCACGGCTTGAAAAATATTCTTAAAAAAATAACAATCCTAATAGCAAACCTTGATTTTGCCATCTTATATAAGGGACACCATTTTGCTCTGCCATTGCATATAATGGGACTTGAGTATTCACGGATTTAGGTATTCACGGGGGGTCCTGGAACCAAACCCCAGTGAATGTGAAGGGACAACTGTAATAACCCCCTGTGAACTGGGAAGAAGGCCTTCTGCTGTTAAATTACTGGGTCTCACAAATTCAATATCACCCCAGTATCAGAAATCTGTGATTTTAAAGGTGTCCTTCCAGAAATACTCAATATCACACTTGTTTTAAGTCAGAAGGCACTTCTTAAGCCCAAGCAATGTTTTATTTTGCCTCATAAGTATTCCTCCAATGACCACAAATCCTGACACAAGTAAAGCAGTATGTGCACAAGGCTGTTTTTTTCCACTAGAAGAATTCTGCTTCCCACTGCAGCTTGCGGCATCCCTGTCCCCATATATTTCTGTTCCCCACAGGCCTATTTGGAATCTTGCTCTTTTCTTTCTGAGTTCATTCCAGTCCCATATTCTTCAAAGCCAGATTCTAGACAGAACACAAGGAAAGGTAGTAAGAATTCTCCTCCCTCTTTTTGAACACTTATCTTCCTTCCTTTTGCTTCTAATCTTGAACAATCCTCTTCATCCTTCTTCAAACTTTCTGAGATCCAACTGCTATCCAAACTGTAGCTTTTATCTTTCTTTCTTTTCATAAGAAGGTTTATTACTAATATAGAACAGTACAGATACAATTCAGCTCAAATTTTAAAACATTAGATCAACATTTCCCCAATCTTAGGACTTTATCAGACGCTCTTAACCCCCCCCCCCCGTGGAGGCTGGGAGGAGGATGCCACTGTCCCACTTCCCGCAGTCAATACCACATGCCCCATCCTCCTCCCGTCCTTCCTCCATGCTTCCAAAAAAGGCACCACTTTTCATTGACGGAAGTTTCTGTCAATAAAAAGCGGCACCTTTTTCGTCCCTCCAGCACGGAGGGAGAACGAATGAAGGATGAGAGGAGGATGGTGTCAGTATCGCCAGCCTTTAGTGGTACGGTGGCATCCTCCTCCTGACCTCTCTGGGTTGTTGTTGTTGTTGTTGTTGGGTTTGTTTGTTTGTTTGTTTTTTGCATCTGATAATCTCCTTAGTCTCATTGCAAGTCCATTTTTTCTGTAAATACCTCAGTTTGATACTGCTATTTAAGTGCACATGTGATTGCTCTCTCTCTCTCTCTCTCTCTCACACACACACACACACTCTTTCTTAAACAGAACTAATTTCATTCAGATCTTTGCATAAAATGGAACATATACTAAGGCCTTGCCTAGATGGGCTATTTACTCCCTTTTGCCCCCATCTTGGGCTCCTACAATCCGGATGATACAGGGCATTTGCCCTGTTTTGCCCCTGGGCAGTCCTCATGACCCCCAGGGAAAAGATGGGGCCAAGACAGGGAGAAGATGGGGTAAGACCTGTCAACACCATTAAAAAAAATATATGGAAAAATCCGATTCAGCCAGAAAAAAACAGATTGGGCCCTGTGTGACTGGAGGAGCCCATTCTGGTATGCTGGTATGTCACTGCAGCTGCTGTCCATGTTGCTCTTCCATAGCCAGGAAGGAGTCCTGCAGCATGTGACCAAGGTTGGTCACATACAAGGGGCCTTTCTCGTGTTTTGCAGTCTGGCTTCTTGGTTTTGTGATCTCCCGGTGTTGCTCGAATGCCACTTTTGACATGTCTGATAATCTCCAAAGTATACAATAAAAAAAATCACTAGCCAGAACTCTGCTCCTAATAATGTAATCAGTGGAGATCATTAATTATTCCCTATCTGTGTTTTTCCATGCAATTAGATGTTACATTGTTCCACATTTATGGCCTAGATTGAGATCAGTACAATATAGTAAAGTACTCATTTTGCTTGGAAATTCTTGGGACCCATAGCAGCTCCACAAACAGCCTAGGATAAAAAGTTTTCTTTTCCTGTCTATTCTTTTTTTTTTTTGAAACAAACCTATACAAATGTTGAAACACCTATACAAATGATCAGAATCATTTTTTTGGGGAATTATTTCTGTTTTGGGGGTCTCTGTTGCATTTATTAGTTGTCAAGTTGCATTATTTGGGGGAGTGTTGTTTCTTACCTTAAATATGCTCTGTCATGAAGCTCTAATACATTTGATAGTCTCTGGAGCACTTTTTTTAAAATGATGGGCAATTCTGAGCAGCAGAACCTGATGAGTGCTTCTTGTTTTGAGAGTATATGCATTGATTAGAACTGTAAGATTAAACTAGTAAATAAAAATGACACTTTAGGGAGAAATCTTAAACTGGAGAAAGAGATTCTTTTTTTTTAAAAAAGCTTCATTTATTTATATACTAATTTACATTCTGCTAAGTCATCCTCTTAGCTAGGAGCCAAGGGTCATATACTTGAGCACCATTTCGTTCACTTTTTTAAAAAAATGTTATTGCCAGTTAAAAAGTGCTGTTTGGGAAATATGTCATCTAAAACTGAGTGATTCTCAATTGAAGATACCAAGGAAAGTTGATGGTAGTATCACATTAGTCAGAAATGAATACTGAGACAAATGGCCCTTGACTAATGAATTGCTTGTCTATGCCCTTTGAAAGACAGGACAAATCACCAACACTTAGTTTATTTTGGAAATATGGACAGAATACATTCATAAACAGTTTTGGATATCAATGGCATGTTTGATTGTTTTTTAAGTGGTGTGGAAGGACTTGCATGCTGCTTAATTCACTTCTCAGCTTGGGCGGGAGAAGATATCTTTCTTTACTGGAGACAGCCATGAAAATATTTCTCCTCTGATCTCATATACAGCCCCAGCAGGTATTCACAGGGTATCCTGTGAAAGGGCAACATTGTCTGATATGCACGCCTTTTTGCAGTTATGTGGCATGGTTATGACGCTGTATTTGATGTGTCTGATAAAGTCCTAAGATAAGGAGTATATCAATAGTGCACATTTATCGCAGTTTTATACCACTGTAACTACCATGATTCAGTCCTATGGAATCCTGAGATTTGTAGTTTCATGAGGTACACATTTCACTGAACTGCAGCACTAGAGCTGTCTAGCATAATATTCTAAATGCTTCACCAAACTATAAATCTCAGGATTCCATAGGATTTTGTCATGCAGTTAAAGTGTTTTTAAAGTGCTATACAGTCAGACCTCCGTATTCACGATTCTGCATTCATGTATTTAACCAATCACTGTTCGAAAATATTCAAAACAAAATTACAAAAAGCAAACCTTGAGATTGGCATTTTGTATAGGGGACACCATTTTACTTTGCCATTGTATATAATGGGACTTGAGCAGCCTCACAATTCTATTGCTTATGAAAATGACTGTGAAGGTGCACCTGCAACATGGCAGCCATGATCTATCTTATAAGGTCTACAAATTTGCTGAATTTCAAAGTAATCCACTGGTCACCAACAGAACAGTGGCAAGTTAAACAGTTAAATGAATGCATTGACCTTTTTCCCACCAATTTTTTGGGGGACTTGTCCTGGTCTTGTATTGCCTTATGAGGTAGCTGAGCCTTGATGTATTGCTAAATGAATCCTCCTGTTAATTGTCTATTTCTTATCTGCCATCAGTAGCTGGCAAGATTTAGTTTAAGAGGGAGAGGGGGTCCTTCTTTTTCTTCAGTCCCCCCCCCCGGTGTATCCTGATTTCGGAGCTGGCCCGTTCCGTGCCCCCGCCCCATTATTTGGAGAAAATGGGCCAAACAGGACACCAGCCTGTCTCTGCGGCTGACACCACCATTTTCTCAGCTGACACAGAAGCTAGGAAGGCCCCCCGCAACATGTGACTGCAGGCCCCATGCATGTTACCAGCCCCAGTCACATGCCGAGGGACCCCTGCCTGGCTTCCAGGAGAGCTAGGGAGCTGGCAGTGGCAGCAAGGAATGAAGTTCTGGGACAGGCTCCTGTGGAGACATGGAACCCAATCCAGGGGTACCAAATTAAACCAGTTATTATCTTATATCGCTATAAGGGCCCTATCCTGGCTTGCCCCCATTCCAATCCTATATCAGCCGCAGGGGTCTTTTGGACTGCCTGGGGTCAGATGGGGTAAATGCCCTTCATTGTTTGGACGGCAGAGCTCTGGAATGAGGGCAAGCCAAGGCAAATTGCCCATGTAGATAAGTCCTGTGTTACTCAGTTACATGACAATTCAGGTTTCTTATTCTGGATTCGGAACTGCAAAATGATGGATAACAAGATGGGGGATCACTTATCATTACAATGAGGTTTCTGCCAGCAAGAGCTCATCAACCAGCAAATCTATCATTGGCTGGAACTTTGAGATGCCTAGTGAGGATAAAATAGGTTGTGTGATATGGTATTTCCACTGAAAAGGAGTGAAAAGTTGAAAGAGATTAGTATTGCCTTCTAGCACACAGCTTCTTTGCTTCAGATTGAATCCTCCCAAATATCACTTTGCACTGAAATGATGTGTGGGCAAAGCTCTATGAGGTCAGTTGTGTAACTTTATATTTTGTGTAAATCACTGTGTATGCCTTATAGAGTGGAAGAAGCACAAGCCTACAACTGGCCTGTTACATAAATTATTGAGGAAACCATTCCTATTCAAACTCAGTACCTTCCCCATTGCCATATTGCTAAACTACATCTGTTTATGGTGCCACTAAAAAATCTATGAAATAGCTGAATTATTTTCAAAATGTGCTTTGACATATCTCATCAGTGGCATCATCATCAGTCACAATGGTGCTAGGAAACACATCTACAAGCACTCAGGGCCTCCATGGTAAAATTTTGCAAAGTGGAACAAACTTGCTTTCAGGTTTTCGGGGTGGGGTGGGGGACAATGCTTCTCTGAAAATTGAAGATATAAGGTTCAAATGGAAGTCTTTTCAATAACGATAATGTTATAACATGAAATTTTAAAGTCTTAGTTTTTCCTTCTTTGTAGAAAAATATGATTATGATAACAAAGTAGACAGCTTTTGGTGTATGTTTATGAAAGCATAATTGAACATGATGGCTAATCTCTTGTCTATTTGAATATGAGCACTGGTAAACTTTTGTAAATGCCAAGAAAATACCTGAAGAGATATATGTTTGCTAACCTTTGTAAAATATTGCAATAGAAAGGGTGTGTGAGGGTTTTGTTTTGAGGGTTTCCTTGGCTCTCCAGGCCCTGGACTGATGTATGGGCTGAACCCCCTTGCGCTTATAGGTCCTGCAAGCTCTACTCCTGTCATTAAAACCAATAGCACTCTCACCCCCCCCCGCATTATAGGACATCTCTACTTCCCACTCTTCAACCTATTCTACCAGCTACTGATGTAATTAGTGAGCAGGCATTGTTCAACTCCCAGGTCATCGAAAAGATACATAGAACTTTAATAGTTGCAATAGCCTTTTGGAAATGTAAATATGAACAACATGGGTGATTTGTGTAAGAAAAGAACTATCACTGATACATTCTGGCTAACATGAAAAAAAACAAAACCCATGTGACACTTTAACCTAAACCACTTTTTTACATACCATGTGAAACTATCTTTGGTAATGCCAAGTAATTACACATATAATCCTTATTCTTATTGTTATTGCAAATGCATTCTTATTGTTTTGCTTCAAAGGATTTCTGTAAAATAGCATTTAATCTTTTCCTAAGCCTCTACTATGATTTGCCTATAGCTTTGCTGTGAGCACTTCAACATTTCCATAACACTTTTTATCCAAGGTATTTTACACATTTTTATTAATTGATTGTCACATTCCAATGTGTTATGTTCATTTTACAATTTTCTAAGTTATGTTCATGGTGCTGAACATTACAGGGCAAATTTTAAAAACAAGAATGCATTGCTTATTTCATACCCCTAGAAACTGATAGCTCCTCTGAATCTTCCCTAAAGACACCCCTCCTGGATTTTGATATAGATCATTAATAGCTGAAGATAGAGCATGGAAGTATGTGATGATAACACCTATCCCCGTCAATCCTATTCTTGAATTATATTCGTTTTCTCCTTCCATGATACATTTGACCAGAAGGTATCTCCTGAATTTGCCAAATGTAGGCTATTTTTAACTTTTGCCAATCAGACTAGAATCTTAATATCAACCTGAAAACACTCATTATATTTTAAGCAAAGTGCACCCTGTCATTTCTTTGATTGTTGCTTTGAAAGGTTAGTGTTGTGGTGTTGTGTGCCTTCAAATCATTTCTGACTTATGACGACTCTAAGGCCATGCTATCACAGGGTTTTCTTGACAAGATTTTTTCAGAGGGGCTTTGCCATTGCCTGTGGCATCACTATGGCTGGTGTCACCCCTTCCCTCGAAGGTGTCACCTGCTGTGATTCAGCCTCTCCCACCCCCCTAGTGCCACCACAGGCCATTGCCCTCCTCTGATGCTGAGTACGACTTGTCCAAGCCCACCCAGCTAGTTTCCATGGCTAACTGGGGATTCAAACCCTGGTCTCCTGGAGTCCCAATCCACAAAACCCCCTATCCTTTTGAAAGGATATCCCTTTTCAAAAATCACTTCACTTTGAAATGCTTTCATTCTGCATTGACTTTGTTTGCCCTGAATAACACTGTCATTTAGCAACATGTTAGTGGAGGGACGTGACCTTATGATGTCATGCCCTTCCCCATAATTTGGCTTTTCCAAAGTGAAAGAAAGGTGTTATTACATGGTTAATTACAAAAATAGACAGGATGTATATAGCATATCTATAGAGGGGATGGGAGACTGAGAAGACCAGGAGAAATGGATCTCTCTCTCTCTCTCTCTCTGGCTTTTCTTCACAATCGAAGATTCAGGAAGGACTCATCCTGTGCTTTCTGCAAGCATGCTGATGACTAAAAAGGCCAATCTGAGATAAACAAGTCCTGTTGCAGAAAGCACAGCAGAAGGTCTCCTTGGGTGATGTTTCTGGGTTGTGATTCTTTGTGTGTTGTCGTTTCTCTTCAAGACATGTTCAGCGAGAGTTCTCAAATAAGGCTGCAGCATTGTGGATAGTGCGTCTCCATGCCTCCTGATGTGAGGCCAGGGTGGACCATTGTTGGTGATCAATTTGGCCGAGCCTGAGATGTTGTTTCAGGGAGTCCTTGTATTGCTTTGGGGTCAGCTATGTGTAAGTCACATAGAAAGGCTGACGAGAAGGAATTAATACCAGATAAGGAGGTTGGATGGCAGTAGAAGACAGGCAGATATGAAGGCAGATGAAACCAAATTTAAGAAATGAGCCAAAACCAAAATTTTGCCTGAGACAGCACACAGGAGAGTTAAGAAGGGCTGCCAGGTCACAGAATTATTGAAAGAAAGGACACTAGAGTATAGATATTATCAGGTGACACTAATTTTCAAAGGGCCTGATGTGAGCCAACAGATTGTCCTTTTTTTAGTGGGTACTGGAGTTGCACATCTTATTTCTCCCCCATTACCAATGGGCAAAAGAAACCGTAGTTCTTAGATTTTAAAAGGTTGTGTTGGGAGAATACAGACATTTGTACCTCACATGACATGGAACTTTCAAAAACCTGTGTTCTGTTCAAAGTATCCAGGATGGTACAAAAACAGAGGTTACTGCTAAAGGGGAAAACTTTCTCTTTCCTAAAAAAATAAATCTTTAATAGAGAGAGAGAAGGAATATGGATGACAAATGGAAGAAGTTTAATAGTGAGGCTTTAGGCTAGGTGGTGGATGGGCTACAACTGCCCCCCTCCCCCAGATCAACTTAGTTTTATGACTGGTTAGCAGTGAGTCCTCCAGCCATAGGAACATCTGCTAGGGAGTTAACATCTGGAGGAGTCTTTAGTATTAATCTGTAGCCTGCATAGCATTATGGCTAATCCACAGCTGTATCGCCTGCCAAGAGATGCCTATTTAAGATGCATCATCTCCATTTCATTCCCAATCCATTTCAAATATTTATGTACTCAGCCTGATCCCGTTTTCCCCTACAGTTCAAGTGGAGGATGTTCCTTTGTTTTTAGCAAAATGTTGGTATTGGTGCCACATAAATTCTGTGTTCTGTATGCAAAAGAAATATATAGCATTGTAACCCAGGGGGAGGGAGTCCATCTATAACTAAAAGCCTATAAGACTTCTGGTAAGCAGGCTATTGATATAATAAAAGGCACAACACTCTCAAAGAGGAAGGCAAAGAGAATGCTTTGGTTATATCCTGTTTGGATTACTGTAATGCATTCTATGTGCCTTTGAAAAGTGCTCAGAAACTTCAGTTGGCCCAGAGCAGCAGCTGGGTTGTTAACTTGGGCAGGCTATAGGGAGCACATAACTCCCTTGTTGCAACAGTTCCATGGGCTGCTGGTCGGTTTCCAGGCACAATTCAAGTGTTTTTGACTTTGGGACTGCAGAAATAATCCAGTTTGACACTGCTTTATCTACCATGACTCAATGCTATGGAATTTTGGGATTTGTAGTTTTTTGAGGTATTCAGCCTTCTCTGTCAGAGAGCCCTGGTGCCAACAGCAAACTACAGATCCCAGAATTCCATAGGATGGAGCCATGATAGTTAAAGTGGTGTCAAACTTCATTTGAAAAACAATAGAATCAAAACTCAACACTTGCAAATGAATTCCACCCAGGGACAGGGGGATTTCCAGCAGATAATGGGCCATAAACCAACCATTAGCCAAACTAATCCTCCTTGCATTTCTAAACCCAGAAACTAACCATTCAAATACACAAATTTACATATACTCCCCAACAGGGGTTCACAGGATATAAACTCCACACACACTCCTACCCAACTATTCTCTGAAGATGCCAGCCACAGATGAAGGCAAAACGTCAGAAGTAAACTCTTCCAGAACGCGGCCTCACAGCCAGGAAAAAAACCAAGGAAAATCAAACTGCATTATTTCTGCAGTGTGGCAGCAGCCCTATAAAGCCTTATATGGCTTGAGTCCAGGTTATTTGAAGGACCATATCTCCCTTTATGAGCCCATTAGCGTTCTAAGATCTTCTGGAGAGGCCCTTCTCTCTGCCCCACCACCCTCTCTGGCTCATTTGGTGGGAATAAGGCAGAGGGCCTTCTTGGTGGCTGCTCCCAGACTTTGGGACTCCCTCACTAGAGAGTCAGGATGGCCCTGTCTCAGTTCTCCTTTCCTCAGAAGGTAAAAATATTTTTTTTGTCATCAGGCATTTACAAACTGAGAGTTGGGCTTTTAAACGCTGTGCAATTTGCATTTTAAAGTTTGTATATAGTTATACATTTTAATATTTTTAATGTTTATGTTTTAAACTGCATAAATGGTTCAATTTTTAAAATTCTTATATTTATACTTTTTATTAAAGCTTTTATATTGTTTCTAGCTTGTATTGTTTTAAATTCATTGTTAGCCATCCTGAGTATGGGAAAAAGATGGGATATAAATAAAATAAAATAAAATAAAATAAAATAAAATAAAATAAAATAAAATAAAGTTGTGGTTGGTTTTTGGAAGCATGTTTCATGATACCTTTTTATGTGTCCCATAATATTTTGAGAAAGAGCCACAAGTTTATGAACTGAAGCTCAAAGTTTAAAAAAAAAATGCCCAGAGGACTAGGAGAACAGAGCACCTGTGAAACAGAAGTCTGAATGCTAATAAACATATATGGGAGGAATATGAAATATAGGCTGGAATTTTATATGGAATTTACGGATGTGTAAGCACCATAGTTACAATTCTATGAGTGAATCCCAGCCTATCCCTTCTAATCCTCACTTACCAGAAAGCAGCAACGGTGACTGACAGGAGTCTGTTCCCCTGTTACTCAGGAAGCATCTGGCGGCCATTTCTGCCCCCTCCCGTGAGTGATCTCTAATGTGACAGGCAGAAACAGGACCCTGTCACAATTCCCCCTTGTGCTGGAGATCGCTTGCACGAAGAGGGGTGGGGATGGCCGTCAGGTGCTTCCTGATCAACAGGGAAACAGAAATTTGTTGATCACAGTGGCTGCTGCCTGGTAAGTGGGGACTGGGGAAATTTCATGGTCCCTACATTGCCCCTAAACTAGGGGCTATGTAGGGACCATGAATACCTAATAGTTATGTGTGTGTAACTCCAGGTTACACATTTATACAGTAACTGGCATTGAGGATTTCAGCTCTAATATGCAAATATAAATAACCGCTAATGAGAACCCCATCACAGAATATACTGATTTGTTTTATAGATGGCTGGGGCTCACAGACATAAATAACAACTTAAATTCAATTTTTTTAAAAAAGTCCTTCTAGTTTAAGACCAGAAGTAAGACTATCTTATCTTGTCTCATGTTCTTCCAAAGAAATTGAAAGCTAAAGCTGAAGCTTTAACAGATGTGCTCATGTGCTCCATGATCTCTATGATGTTCTGCAATGATGTTAATTCACAGGAGGCTACAGAGATTACCAGATGACCTAATTACCCTGGGACAGAAACGCCATAGGATCGTGAAAGGGCTTCCCTTTCAAAAGATGTTCCTGTCTCATTATGCCCCCATGCTGCTTCCGTTCCTTCCGTTTTTTTTAAAAGGACAGGCTAAGATGTCAATAGATTGCCTGTTCCACTTCTGTAACAGAATCACGGGTTTGTGAAATGGCGCCCCGTTATGCTGGTGCAATCACAGGGTCACTGGGAGGTCAGTGTCGAACACTTTTGGTCCAGATTGGGACATCAAGGTAAGTGACACACTTTCCCCCCGCAGGGTTACTTGTTTTTTTAAAATGTGTTTTTGTGCTTGGTGTACTTTTAAACTTTTTATTTTGACTTTTCTTTTAAAATTTCCTGCACGATTGTTCTCTTGTGAGAATGGCTGGCATTTCATTTCCAGGAAGTGAATGCAGCTCCATCCAGGCTGCATTCACTCCTGGGCTGCCAGAGGGGAGGGGAGGACTTTTAACCATGCAGCAAGGTAGGTATATGAAAAGTTTTCATTTATTCTGTTACAGGGATGGGAGCGGGACGGGAAATAGATGGTGAGACAGGGATTTTTTTTTTTTGTCCCCGTCTGAAAATCTCCTTCCTTTAGCAATGCAGTAATGCTCAGTTGCTTTAGAAGGCTACAAAGGGCTAGGAAAGATTGGGGACCTTTTCTGTTCCCAGGCACCTCATCATCCTTTCTGTGATTGGTTCTGAAAGATAACGGCAAAGTTGTTGGTGCATATTTGGTAGCATCACACATCACCACTTCTAATTACAGGGCTGTAAAGACAATTAGTCTTACCTTCTAGTTTCCAGGGTTGTATACCCTGAGGTAACCTGTGGTAGCCTTAACTCTGGCCTTAACTCTGGCAGTTTTAAAAAATAAAAACAACTGAATGCATAATCGCACAAGAAACCTGTTCTTAGCTCTAGGACATGGGAAAAGGAATAATGGCTGAGAACCTGCATCAGGATATGTCTGTCTGGCAGGTAGCTATGTATCTGTAGCAACATCTCATGGTGTTATCCCTCCCAAACCCACATTTTAAGTGACATGGCACCCTCACATAGCCATTTCCATGTTGTTGGACAGTGGGAGGATCTGCAGAGATGTGCCCAGCCATTTTCCTGTAGCTGGATGCACTTCAAGGACATCATCTTCGGGGACTCCTGAGGACCACAAAGGTTGCAGAGCATCCCACAACAGGCAAACAGCTGGACACATCTCTACTGATCTTCCCATTCTACAATGACATGGAAATGGCTGGGGGGGGGCCTGCATCACTTAAGGTGGGTTGGGGGATTTTGGTCATTGTGCAGGTGAAGAATTCCAACCTCTGCAATGACAAACATGTTGGGGGATGATAAGACACTCAATCCCCGACAGAAGCCAAATATATCTCAGCATACTCAGCATAGTCATGGGGGTTCTGACTACCTTGGCCTCACTTAGCCCACACTTGGCTACAAGATTGTCTGTCTTTTTTCTCTGGCTCAGTTAAAACTCACCAAGACCTGTTCTCTCTACCTCTATGCCAAGACCTGTTCTCTCTACCTCTAAATAACACTTTAAGCTGCCCAGGTCCTTCAGCTTGAACCATTTTTCCAATTCCACCTGCACTTGCTTCACATCATTGGCACTTTTTGCCACCACACAAAGGTCATGCACATAAATCACTAACAAGACAGCATTGTCACCTGCCCCTTGGTATATACACAAGCATCAGCAACACTCCTTGTATAACCAAGTGACACCAAAACATGATGAATGAATGCATCATGTTCAAACAGTGCACACTTTGATTCAAGCCATAAAGCACTTTGCGCAGCAAGTACACCTTACTCTCTCCCACACTATCATACCCTGGGACCTGCTCCATGACCACTATCTCCTTCAGATTAGCATTCAAATATGCTGTCTCAAAATCAAAATGCTGCACTACTATTTGCCTTTTGGCTGCAACAGCTAACACCATCCTCAGACTCTCTGGCTTTGCTGTTGGAGAACATGTCTTGTCAAAATTGGTGTAGTGCTTTTGCGAAAAAACCCTTCACAACTAAACGTGCCTTACACTTCTGTGTCCCATCAGGCATGTCCATAAGCTTATACACCCACTGGCAACTAACAACCTTTTGGTCTTTGGGACTCTCAACTACTTGGAACACTTGCCTCTCAACCAATGACTCAAACTCAGAGTCCATTGCTGAGTTCCATTTCTCTTGCTCTTCCTGAGAAAACTTAAGGAGATCCTGAAAACTCTCAGGTTCCTCTGCCTCAATGTGGCACAATCTGGCCTCTTGGACAACAAACCTGTCATGAGTCTTTCTAACCCCGCCCCCCAGACCTCCTGGGAATGAGCACTCTAGTTCTGCCTGACTCATCTTCACTTGTGCTGCTGCTACTACCTCTCTGTGTCAGGCTCTATTTTTAGGAACGTTTTAGGCTCAATGCTCGTTTGTGGTGGTGTATGTGTTGGAGTGGCATGGGAAATCTCAGGCTTTTCTTCCTCTGCTTCCCCTTCATCATCAGACTTCATCTCCCCTCCATTTGTAGGGCTTTTGGGAGTTGCTGGCACATCCCTCCCCAAGGGAACAAACACCTCTTGATTGCAATGCAATCTGTCCCATCCTGTGTGGAATTCAAGATTTGCACTCCTGGAGTACACCACCTTTCCAGGGTGAAGAGAAAATCTGTACTTATTGCCCTCATAACCAAAGAACTGTAGCCTTCTGGTTTTAGGCTGCCCAAGCTTCCTTAGGCTTGGGGGTATCAGGACATTTGCATACTGGCGAAATATTATCAGGTGTTTGAGGTTTGGCACCCTACTATATAATAAATAATATGGAGTCTGATTGACACAAGACGTCCATAATCTATTCATGTGGCAAGCAGCAGTCATCACTGCCTACCCCCATAGCCCAGCTTGTGCGTCTTCCATCATGGACTCCTGCATTTCTTTTAACATCTCAGTTTTTCTTTCTGCAAGCCCATCTTCCCCCTGGAGATGCGGGGTTTGTGGTTTTGTGCCTAACGCCTCTCCTACGCATCCAGGTTTGCAGACTGTTAGACAAGAATTCCCCTCCTCTGTCTATCACCAAGCTGGCAACTCTGTAGGAGAATTCCCTTTCAACTGTGTTCACCAACTCACAGAATCTGTCTGCAGCCTGACTTTTCTCCTTTAGCAGCTATACATAGGTGTACATAGGTCTGTCCACTATCACTAGGAAGTAGCGGTTTCCCCCTTCAGTAGGCTTGCAGGGACAGGCTAAATCTGCATGGATAACCTCAAAAGGTCTCTTAGGACTTTTTCGGACAATGTAAAAATAACGCTAGCAGCGTCGCCAGGTTGCAATGCTGCAGCACAAGAGGGCGTCAGTTTCGTACGACGCTCCTTCCCAGCGGTACTGTTGCAGTACCGCTGGGACATTTGACTGTGATATTTTTGCTTCTACCGTTGATCGTGAGTAAAATATGACGGTAGAAGCAAAAATATCACGGTCAAATGTCCCAGCGGTAATGCAACAGTACCGCTGGGAAGGAGCGTCGTACGAAACTGACGCCCTCTAGTGCTGCAGCGTCGCAACCTGGCAACGCTGCTAGCGTTATTTTTACATTGTCCGAAAAAGTCCTTAGTGACACACTGGCTCCTTTTGGTAATTGGGAAAGCTTATACATTTACTTTCCCTGCACACTGCACATTCCAAAAACCTTGGACAATTTTTTCATGTTTAAACCAGGGCAGACTTTTGCCAGCTCATTTAACTCTTTATAGCTAGCATGGCCCATTACCCTGTGATAATAGTGGACACACTTCTCATGCAGGGACACATTATCTGCAGGGTTCACATTTGCTACTTTCTCTTTGGGCAGCATGTAGTTCAATCCCTATTTCTTCAATCCTTTGGCGCAGACATCATGCTTGTCTGTTACTGTACAGTGTTCCCCCTCAAATAATACTTTATAACCATCAATAGTAATTTGGGACACACTTAATATACAGTTCTCCAGATTAGTGCCACATAACACATTTTAAAACTCTTTACCCAAAAGCTGGCACATATGCAGTGCCCATTTTTTGCACCTTGCTGGGAGCACCATCTGCAAGGGAAATATTTGTTATGGAAGCATTATGTACATTCCTTAACAGTCTCAAATGATTTACCATGTTATGAGTTGCCCCACTATCAAGCAACCATACTACCCTCTCAGCACCTTCAGGATGTTTCTTTGGTATGGAAACATGGCCAGTAGCCTGAGAGGATGCACCCCTCCTTTGCCTTGTAACTGTGTCATCCCTCATGTTTGGTGCAGGCATTTTACAGTCCCTCTGAAAATGTCCAGGCTTCTTGCATCTGAAGCAGTTCCCACATAGCTGCAGGCTCCTTCCTCCACTTCAGATGCCTCTGGATGTGTTGCTGTGCTCTCTTGATTATGTCTGGTTATCTGTGGCTGGGTACTCCCTTCCTTCTGGGAGTCAAACTGCTGGTGTTGGACTCCTTCCAGAATGCTCCCGGCTACTAGCTCCATGGACAAATCACATTCTCTAGTAGTCTGCAAACTGTACATGAGGAAGTCCCACTCTTTATTTAAACTGCCCAGGAGTATAAAACACTTATGGGCTTCTGGGATATCCACCCCTCTGTTAGCCACTTCCTGGAACAGCTGCCTCATCTCCTTCAAATGGGCTTTCACACAGCCCCCAGGACACAGTTTTGTGTTGTAAAGTCTCTTGGTCCATATCATCTTTGAAAGGCAAGATGAACTCTGGTGCACTGTTCTCAGAGCTTCCCACAACTGGAAAGCAGTCTGTGCTTGGGTGGCATGTATCAGCTGGGAGTGGCTGAATGATAAGAGAATAGCAGCTCTAGCTTTCAGATCTATGAAATGAAAAGCTGCAATTTCATCCTCCGACCCATCTGGGATCACACTTTCATTCTCCAAAACGTGCCACAAATTGTCCTTAGTCAATAAAGCCTGCATATACACACTCCAGGCTTGATAATTACCATCAGCAAGTTTATCAAAACAGATGGGGCTTGTCTCAGCCATTGTGCTGCCTGGAATCAAAAAAATTTCCAACCAGGAAACACAAACAAACCTGGCAGCTGGCAGCTTTTCAAGGCCTTGAGATAACTCCAACTGCAGAGACTCTGGACAGTCAAATTTCCAAAACACTGAAAATAGGCAAAAGAGTCCTAGTATCTGGGAACATTTATGGGTGCACCTTATCTTATCTGAGCTCAATCTCTGGGCCCATAACCACTGTTGGGGGATGATAGGACACTCAATCCCTGACAGAAGCCAAAAATATCTCAGCAGACTCATCAGCATCCCGTTCCCAAGAATACTCACACACAGAGTGTTGTCATCCAAACAAACAGGAGGCACTTTCTCTTCAAGCTCAAGGCACTTGCAATATATACAGATATAAACAGCAGACAGACAAACTGCTTCGCCAGACATCAAGGTATTTCAAGAGAAAGAATGCTCTGAACTGAGCCCTCTTTTATACAGATTTACAGGGCATTGGCTCCCTCAACCACATGGGTGCATTACATCAGATTTTGCACTCCAGACTCTATCCTGATGCTATGCCCTCCAGTAACCTTCTTGTGCAGCTGTGGGCTCAAGGCTAGCATGACTTGGCAGTTCCTTGGCCATGGCTAGCATGACTTAGCAGTTGTTTGGCCATTTTCTATGGAGTTCAGTTTCTTACTTCTAACAAAATAAGTGTGTAACAATAGTGTACATTCAACATACATTGTTATAACTCAAAAATGGGGTGCCAGCCAATATCTAAAATGGGTGGGAACGATATAGTCCTCCAGATGTTGTTGCAACCCCTAGCATTCCTCACCATTCTTTATGCTAGCTAGAAGTACTGGGAGTTGTAGTCCAAGACATGTGGAGGGATGTACATTTTCTTTCTCTGATCTAAAAGAAAGGACATCTAAACTTATCAAGAAAGGCATAATGGTGTTGGTTATCACTCTGCCCCCAAATCTTAGGTTATAAAATATATTACCTCTGGTTATGAAGTTCCTATTCTTAATTTCCTTTGCTACCCCCCCCCCCAAGATCTACCCCCCATGCGTGTTTTAAATCCATTTCTAAAACCATCTGAGCTAATTAAAAACAAGGTATCTCTTTTCAGGATAAAAAAAAATGGATCCTTGATGGAACAAACAATGGGATTGTCTAAACGGTTAAAATACTCCTCATAGAATTAGAGGAGAATGTGATTTGTTTAAATGGCATCCCACATCAATCCACCATATTCTGATGGAGGGAGGCCAAATCCACCAAAAACTCTGCAGGAAAAGCCTTTGCAGCTTTCCCCAAAGTTTAAAAAAGCTGCATGGGGAATGTACATTCCTGCTCATTGGGACAACCAATTCACTTTCATTCACATTCCTGATAAGAAGGGAAGTGGAAAGTTGATTGGTTGGATGTGCAGGGGGCAGAGCTTTCTAACAAGGCAAGCTCCCGGAACTGCCATGTTGGATGTTTGCCATAGCGATCATGTGCCGAGGCGACAAAACAGCCATCCCCCCTTTTTCCTATTTATTTAGGCAGAATATTACACTTTCGCACCTTAGATATGCTTAAAAAAATACTGTTCAGTCCTTGCTTCATTTGCGAAAAAATATATACTGTTCAGTGGCAGCAATTCAAGGTAAATAAAAACACAAGTAATTCACTCATGCTCACGATCTTGATTTGCAGGCATGGCCATTAGAACAGTGAAAGCGATAGCTTCTCATGTCTGTGATCTTGCAAAAAAAAAAAAAGACAAATTGAAGCTGATTTGAATTGGTGTTAGCGCACATCAATCCACATTTCCCCCCTGGTATAGACAAGCCCAATGTTTCCATGTTGAAGCCATTCCCAGAGGGAAAGAAGTGATTGTGAAAAGGTGCTCGGGCCACAAAGTGATAAAGTGATTTTCTGCAAATTATTCTCCAAGCAGGAGAAAGACTGGTCCCCGATGCAATTCCAGAAACTGCTTATATTGCTTGCTTTTGACTAGTTTACAGGAAACCAAAGTCTCCTCCCTCCTGCTGTCTTTTTGCCTCCCACTGCTGAGATATCAAAAAAAAAAAAACCCTGGTGAATTTTTTTAGAATGTTGAGGCAAACCTATAGCTCATTCTGCGTTAAGCCAGATCTGACCATTGGGAAAAGCTGGTAGAAGTATTTGGATTTATTTCTCAAGACATACAGCTGTTTCAGGTTGTGTGGAAGGTTATTTGGCCCACATTTCTTATTGAATCATTTCAAAGCAGACAGCTTAACCCCCTCACACACACACAAAAAAACAGTTTTCAATACCACTGACAATATGAAGCCTCCATGGGTGGATTAACAAGAGAACTGCTGAATGCCTAGCAATAACAGGAGACATTTTTTTTAAAAAAATACTGTTTGGCTTAATTGGTTTGCTTTGCTGGACAGATTAATTTCATTCACTGTTTTTAAAAATTTGATGTGGCATAAAGAAAACTCACATTAGCACTACCTCCACAGCCTTTTAATCTCCTGCAGTTCTTCTCCTGCCCCCAAGAAGCAGGAGGGGAAAAAGAAAATAGGGATTTAGGTTTCAGTGGCAACTGCTCTCTCTGTATCGCTGGGGTGGTGAGTCTGACCTGGGTGCCAGTTAGACGGTACTTATTGTCATGGGGCATCCCAGGACTTATTGATCCTGTATTCGTCCCTGATTGTTTACATGATTTTTGTCTCTGATTTGGATATCCCGGGAGATCCCGGGATTATTGTTTACACAGCATCACGTGCTGTTTTATGTCTCCTCTCACACTATATACTATCCCGGTTTTTGTTTATGTGCATTTATGTTCATGGGATTTATTTTTTTTAGCTGTCAATCAAGGATGCGATTACTCATTTTTTCACAACCTCGGTGACTACTTCCTGTAGAGTTTCCCACCATGAGCAATGCTATTGGCTGGAACAAATGTTTGTTCAAGCTTCTGCATTGGTCAGAGAAGGAAGGCAAAGACAACCCCCTCTGCACAATTTGATTTTTAAAAAAACCTGATGGGTAAATGCCCCCCAAAAGTTAAAATCCATGTAAAAGGAGAATGTCAGTATAGACACACAACACATTTTAAAAGACAAACCTCCGTTGGTGCGATCGTCCGCCCAGATGCTGGCAGTTTTTACTGTGCCTTTAAACCCACAATAGAGGGGATGCTGCCAGGGTGGTGGTGGTGGGTGAACGAGCGATCATCTGCCCAGACGCTGGCAGTTTTTACTGTGCCCTTAAACCCATGATGGAGGGGATGCTGCCGGGGTGGTGGTGGTGGATGAATGAGCAATCGTCCGCCCAGACGCTGGCAGTTTTTACTGTGCCTTTAAACCCATGATGGAGGGGATGCTGGGGGTGGGGTGGGGGGGTGGATGAGCGATTGTCTGCCCACCCACTTGCAGTGTTTATTGTGTCTTTTAGCCCATGGAGGGGATGCAGATGGGGGATGAATGGGCGATCATCATCCATGATCTTTTTAAAATTTACTCTCTCTTTAAAATTTAAACCCAGCATGCAGGGGAGGGACAAGTTAAAGCTGAAGGGTTTGCAATGTAGAAATCCATTGAGAACAGGGTGACTTAGAGCAAGAGACACACACACAAACCTACATGCAGCTGGAAGGGAAGCCTTTGTTTTCAGCTGGTGAGGCTGAATCTATTGAACAGGTGACTGACCCCTCCTCTGATCTCTAAGCCCGTCCCTGGTCACATCAATTTCTGGTCATCACCAAGTACTGAGATATCTTGTCCCAGGCTGTTTACATTTCCAATTTTCTGAATCCTCCCATGACTTTTTAAAAATTTGCTACAAACCACAGGATGGAAAGTCCTGCTGGTTGAAGGATAAAAGATGGCCTCCCGTCTGAAAATCTCAGGACCATCACAATGTACGTGTAAACAACCAGGGATTGACACAAATTCATACCACTACATATTCATTGTGTAAACAGCGCCCTGGACTTCATTTGGAACTTTAAAGAAGCCATCCAAAGCACTGAACCATATCCCAAAATAGGCTCAGCATCTAGGATATCTCCTTAAGTGTTGGCCAAATGCCCAGATTGACATGGAAGCCACCAATCACTACTGTGCATGTTCATACTTTAAAGAAACTCTGGTGGGATGAATTTTTAAAGCATGCTTTGAAAATTATATGATATACAAGCATATGGGAGGCTTGTCCTAAAATGGTAGCCCTGCTACACAGTTGTCTGTTTGAAGGTGTCTTCTACATGGTAGGTTGTCATCTACAACTTCATTCCAGAGATAAAGAATAATAAGAGAGCAGGAATCTTGAAGTTGCCCACCAGTCATTTGCAGCACATTGCATGGGTCCACAGGTCTTAATCACTATAGTGAACTGTAATGCATTTTTATCTGAACAATATTTATTATTTCAAAAATTACATCTGCACATATAAATTATTGTGTGCAGATTTTGTGCATATCAGCTGCACACTTTTGACCTCTTTTTAGGGTGATGCATTTATTCTTTTAGGACGTGGCATTTCATTTTGGGGGGGGATAATGGGTTTGTTATTTTGAGGAAGTGGCCATCCTGATGCCTGGATCTTATTGAGTCTGCCCCTTTCCCATCCCACCCCCATTGACACACTTTGTTATGATGCCAGTAGATGTTACTGCTGAAGCTGAGCGGAGACAGAGATGGATTTTAGAACTTTATCACACGAGGCTGGTAAAGCATGATTTCCATGGGAGAATGGCTTCTTTGACCATTACTTACCACACAACACCCTGTCTATCCTGTAGCAGCTTTGCATTCTATCAATTCCCAGAGCAGCACTCCTTTTCATTGATAGGTAAAATGTATCAATGCTGCCCAATTGCACTGCTTTTCCACTATGAATTTCCATGTGATAAGTGCCTACTGCTGCAGTTCTGCTTCTTAGGCAGTCGCATGGTGTGAGTGGGCCTCTACCCATCTCCCCTCTGTCGCTCATTATTCCCAAGCAGGCTGTTTTCCCTTTATTTTCTATTTCTTTTTTTGTTTTGTTTTAGTATTGCTATAATTTTGCAATTGGGGACCCCTCCCCAAAACAAACAAACAAACAAACAAACAAACAAACAAACAAACAAACAAACGGCATGCATGCACAGGGTAGGGCATGCAGGAGTCAGAAGGTGGTGTTATGGTGGTGATGCAGAAAACAGAGTGTTGACCATGGATTGCCAAAGCAGTGCCAAACCACTATTGTGGAGAAAGTGTGATAATAAATAATGCCAAACTGGTATGCTTCCATTCTTAAACTAGTGTGATTTCGACAGGACAGCATGCTGATGTGATAAAGTTTTTAATAAATTGTTTCCTCAGTAAGCACTGGGATTCTTAACTCTGATCCTCCTAGGCAGTCTAGCAGTGATACCAAAGAGGTCTGAACTGGCCCTTTAAAATCCAGTTCTCTCATGCAACACCTTAGATAGTGCTTGATCTACAGTAGCGCCACATTTAGTTTAGGATGAAACTCTGATCATAGCTATGAATAATTTATTTTTCAGCAATGAAAGTTCACATTGTTGGGCTATTATGCTTTTGACATTTGAGGTTCTCCTATGTTCTTTCTGTTCTTGAACATGCTTTGCAAGTTTATGATGTGTTCTCAACTCTGTGGTAACAAGAATGGAAATAAATACAAAAATGAGTGGAAACTATTTAAAAATAAAATAAAATAAAACAGAATGCATAAACAAACAAGAGAATTCACACAGAAGTGTGTTGGGAATCTTAAATGGGAAACAAATGAACACTCTGTATATGTTTTTACTAATGAAAATGTCTCTGAAATCCTTATATTGTGGGTTTATATGAAAAAGAATTCAAACTGTAAAGGAGCAGCAACTTCTTTCTCATGTGATTTTAGCGTTATGAGGGAGGGACTATATAAGAAGCATAGAGTTGCCAGATTGAAAACTGGAGAGGGCTCCTGTTCCTTTGATAGCTGTGGAGAAGAGGGAATTTTAGCAGGTGCTCCTTCTCAAACAGGCAGGTAACTGAGCAATACCTGCTGAAATTCCATCTTCTACATAGCCATTAAAGGAACAGGAGCCCTCTCCAGTTTTCAATCTGGCAACCAATATTCATCTCAATCATTTTGCAAGCAACAGGTCTTTCGGATATTTGCACTGAAGATGTGGTTATATAGAGAAGCTTCCAAACCATTGTGCTTAGATAAGTTATTCAGTTGGATGAAGTGTTCAATTCTGATCAATAAACTAGTCTTTCTGTGCTTGCTCTCTGTGTGTGATTTGTTTCAGAAAGTGAAAAAGGACACTCAAATGCAGAGCTATCTTGCACAAATTGTAGAAATTGCTTGACCAAAAATAAAGGTCTTGTCATACAGGAAGCAAGAAATCTTGTGGGGGGGTTTTTTGTTATTTTCTTCACAGCTGTCTTGACACATCAAGAACAATAAACTTTGCAAATATTCTTCACACTCCTATATAGGGTTAGGATCGTCCCAAGCCATGAGGTTTCCAGGCCAAAACCTGAGACCCAGGAGATTATCAGATGGGAACAAAAAAAGCGTTCCGGTCTTGCAGTCTGCTCTCCTGTACCTGTAATGATAATTCCCCCCCCCAGACCTACCTGTTTTGTGTTTGCTGGGCATCCCAGGAGTGAATGGAGCTCTAATGGAGCTCCATTCACTTCGTGGTTTGAAATCCTTGCCGTTCCCGCGATAATATGAAGGCATGGAAAATTAAAAAAATAAAAGCAAAATAAGCAACAAAAAGTGACAGGAAGCACAAAAACACACTTAAAACATCCCCAGTAACCCGGGGAGGGTACAAAAAAGTGTGTCACTTACCTGGATGTCCCGATCTCACCAGGAAGTGTTCTGGCAAGGACCTCCCATTGATGCTGGGATCATGCCAGAGAAACGGGCACCTTTTCATTCACTGACAATTATGTCATAGAAGCAGAATGGGGGAATCCATTCATGGCTTAGCCTGTGAATAAAAAGCAGTGTCAGCTTAACAATAGCCAAAAAGGAGCATAACGAGAGTGAAACGACATCAGGTGACAAGGAGGTCCTTTAGCGATCTCCTGGCGTTGTTATAATGCCATATTTAGACTGTCTGATAATCTCCCCAGGAAGAGCCCTGGAAATGTCATTAAGAGTTATGCATTAAGCACCAACCATAACTGCTCACAGTTTGTCATTCAAACCCACACACTTGCACTCACATGCACATATAAGGAGAGAAGGAGAAAATATTTTCCTGTTTAGAAATTAAGATTTAGCTAAAGTGGCTATTCCCAGATCAAAGTGAAATGAGGGGATTATTCCTTCTTGTTTACTTAAACAGATGGGATAAGGAACATATAAGCTAGCCCACATGCTTCTAGACAGAATAAGGATGCAGAAAAAAGTGGATGATAAGACCTGGCACAAGAACAACTGGGAGGAAAGGGAATCCATGAACCCTCTGGAGAGAGTGAGCAAGTTGCAGTAACAAATCAATTAAGGGTTACAAATTGCAGCAAGGTGCTGATTTCCTAGCTGAGCTAGAGATTTTCACCCAGCTCTTTCCTCTTAGCTGGAACTGAGCCCATCAAAACTGGAGGATTTGCATCCTTGTGTCCTGATTGGGGATGATACCTGATAACAGGATACTCAGGGCCAGGCCCTGAGATCTGCCAAGCCTGTGCAATTAATCACATGTTCCTGATAAAGCATTCAACAGAGTAATACTATTGAGGAGAAATGGAGATTTAGGGTAAAACAGACCATGAGCTGATGACTCCTATTTGCATTCTCCCCCACCCCAAAAGTTTTATTCTAGCCATCAGAAAGAAAGGCCCAAATCTTGCAGTCATGTAAGGAATTCGGTAGGCCCCATATTTATTTACAATACCATAACAACATTACAACAATGAGAGATGGGGGGGGAGAGATTCAAACAGTGTACTGTATTGTTTTAATGCCCTATCCCTGCCAAGCAGGCAAAGAGCCACAGAAAGAAATAGATGATTAAACTGGAGACTTTGCTGCCTGGAATTCAAACTCACCTATACCTGGCCCAAGGTGTGTCCAATCCTGCTGGTGTCCAAACCTGCAGGGTAGCCCACCCTGGCCCATCTTCACATTGAAGACAACATAAAATGGCTGAGTACCAAGCTCTGCAGGCCTGTATAAGGCTTGCCAAAGCTTTACAAGACTTAGCCAACCTTGCAAGACTGTAGCCAGTTTCTTTTGAAGACTATTGTTTCAGTCGAGATCCCATAGGGAGCCATGCAATGGCCAGGAGTCCCAGTTCTCACAAAACCATAGCCCCCAACCCTTACCACATGAGCAGGGCAGGGAAGAAGCGCTGCCTGCTCTCTCTGGTGCAATCACCCCTTGCGCATAGATGCACATGCATGCACACATACACACACAGTTGGGGGTCTGGGGAAAACATTGGCACAAGCCTTTACAGAAGTATGACCATTAGAACTGCTTTGATGGAATAGGAACCAGCATGAAGCACAGGGCAGACTGGCCTCATATAGACCCCCTACCCCATGCTATATAGCTATTGTATCTATGACATTAACATATATCCTATTCTTCGATCAAATAAAACCTGACTTCATACCAGTGGCCAACGTATCAGCTGATGACAGTTAACCTCCTCAATTGTGAGGAGAGGGGAGTTTATTCTAGAATTTTAAGAACGGATACTTCTTCCCTGTCTTCCGTCTACTTGCTGGATCCTCATTTCAACATAGAATCATAGAATCATAGAATCTATGATTCTATACTTGCTGGATCCTCATTTCAACATGGATTTGTGAATTCCAATACATGCCAAAAGAAACCTGGCACATTATTAGCTTCTGTGATGTCATAATTCAAGTCTGGTTTTGACCATTTACAAGTACTAGCTGGATCCAGCATACCATATGCCATTAAGAAACTCACCCAAACACACCTGGTAGACCTCAGGACAACCCTGTAAGGTAGGCTGGTGGATTTGAATTCCTCCCCCCCTTCTTATCATTCCACACTTTTCCCGGAATTGATGAGGGTGACTTGCTCTGTTGCTTTGCTGCCACTGCCACCAGTTGACTGCCCGGGTCTTGTTGCAGTGGCAGCAGTGGCTCCCACTGCCATTGCCACTTGACTGCCTGGGTCCCATCTCAGTAGCATGGCCCCTCCACCAGTTTACTGCCTGGATCCTGTTGCATGGGAATGGATATATTACTGTGTAGACTTTTTATCATAAGTGGGAATTGTGCAGTCCTGAGACAGTGGCAAACCGAAAAGGCTTGCAGCCTTAGTAACTATAGCCAACACTGTAGCACATTGTTTAATCGTTCCCAGTATGACATTGGAATATATAGATTTGCATGTGTGTGGTGATTGGCTGAGGGAGTGGTTGGGTATGATTCCTAAGCAGCCAATCAGCACACTGGAAAAGGCAACATACCCAAGAGAATTATATAGATAGATACTTAGAATCAGATGCTGCATCAATTAATCCTTCCCCAAAGAAGATTTATTCTTCTGTAGAGGAGTGCAGTTTTTCCAGGTTCTTGAAGCACTTCACATACATTTGAAAAAATAATTCTTAAAACAACAAAAGACCTTTAAAACTCTGTAGCTCTATCCAGAATTAATCTCTCTGTTTTATAGATAGAGCCTGAGAGTCTCAGATTTCAGAGTAATTTTGTACCTGCACCAATATCTTGAAGCTCATTATTCACATTAGCTTTTCAAAAGAAGTAAAAGATACCAACCTAATTCTTATCCTCAAATGCACAATTTTTGTAATGGGAAAAAAATGCTATTCCTACATACCCTATTAAATTACCTAGGGAGAATAGTAATTGTGAAATAGTTCTAGAACTTGGAAAAGTTGCATTTTTGGGCAAAAATGTCCAGAATCTCCCAAGTAATTTCCCCAAGTTCTGAATAGTTCACATGCACAATATAATCTGTTGTGAAACTTGTGCCAAGTTCACATTTGATGGAATTGGATAGATTATTAGTTTCCAATCTCCATTCTTTATATGTAAAATGGGAATGCTATTGGCTACCTTTGAAGATTGTTATGAGGAAAGAGGATAAAGAAGAGTTATTAATTCTGATTTGTAGACAAAGGACAGGCTATTCAGTAATAAAAATTTTCTTCAACCCACCATGACTTGATTCCTCCTTCAACATTGTAGTCATTTTAAAACAACTGGGCAACTGCAGACAGTCCAAGGGGCATTTTCTGCATTGGCCAAATGTTCAAAGGCCACACTTCTGTTTTGCTTTGTCTTGTTCTTTTTATCTTTGTCAAATAAATATATTAACTTATTTAATTAAATATCACTGAGTAGAATAAAACATATAAGGAAAAGTTGAATGAGCTGGGCATGTTCAGCTTGGTGAGGAGAACACTGGGGGTGACATGATTGCATTCAAGGGCTGTCACAGTGAGGACGTGGTGGTCCTGGTCTAATGGTTTGAGGTTACAGGACAGTAGATTTTGATTGAACATTAGAAGGAACTTCTTGACAGTAAGAGTGGTTCAGTAATGGTACCAATTTCCTAGAGAGGTAGTGGTATCTTCTTCTCTGGATGTCTTCAAAAAGAGGCTGGGGATGCTTTAGCACCTTGAAGGACAGTCATTGTTAGAAGCAGCCCATGCAAAAGGGATTTGGAACAGCTCCAACCAAGCAATCACTTCCTATATAGAATCAGAATCATAGAATCATAGAGTTGGAAGAGACCACAAGGCCATCTAGTCCACCCTTTGCTGCATAAGGAGATGCAATCAAAGCACACTTGACGGATGGCCATCCAGCCTCTGTTTAAAAACCTCCAAAGAAGGAGACTCCATCACACTCCGAGGCTGTGTATTCCACTGCCAAACAGCTCTTACTGTCAGGAAGCTCTTCCTAATGTTTAGGTGGAATCTCTTTTCCTGTAGTTTGAGTCCATTGCTCCATGTCCTTGTCTCTGGAGCAGCCGAAAACAAGCTTGCTCCATCCTCAGTACGATATCCCTTCAAACATTTAAACACGGCTATCATGTCACCTCTTAACTTTCTCTTCTCCAGGCTAAATGTACACAGCTCCCTAAGCTGCTCCTCATAGGGCATGGATTCCAGACCTCACAGCATTTTGGTTGCCCTCCTCTGGATATGTTCCAGCTTGTCAATGTCCTTCTTGAATTGTGGTGCTCAGAACTGGACACAGTGTTCCAGGTGAGGTCTGACGAAAGCAGAATCGAGTGGCTCTATCACTTTCCTTGATCCAGATAATATACTCCTGTTGATTCAGCCTGAATCACCTTAGTTTTTTCAGCTTGGTTTTTACAGACTCATGTTGACTCTTGTGGTCCACTAAGATTCCTAGATCCCTTTCGCATGTACTGCCCTCAAGCCATGTGTCACCCATCCTGTATCTGTGCATTTAATTTTTACTGCTCAAGTGTAGTATCCTACAATTCTCCCTGTTGAAATTCATTTTGTTAATATTGGCCCAGCTTTCTAATCTGTTAAGGTCATTTTGAATTCTAATCCTGTCCTCTGGGGTATTAGCTACCCCTCCTAATTTGGTGTCATCTGCAAACTTGATAAGCATGCCCTCTATTCCCTCATCCGAGTCATTGAAAAAGACATTGAATAGTACAGGGCCTAGGACAGAACCCTATGGCACCCCACTAGTCACTTCTCTCCATGATGAAGAGGAGCCTCTTCCTGAGGACAACAGTGGTGAAAAGGTGCAAGCTGGAGGCCAGCAGCAAGAGACACTGCATGGCAGGGAAGGAGCCAACTTAACCACCAACTGCATCAAGAGGAAAAGGTGCTGGTGGTAGAAGATTTGTTGTTCAGGGATATAAAAGGAACTTTGTGCTAGCCAGATGAGATGACTCAGGAAGTGTGCTCTCTTCCTGGTATGCATATCCAGGGTGTGTGTGACCACATAATGCTAAAATTCATGATTGTTGGAAAGGTCAAAGAAGAGTACAGTATAGTCAAACATGAACCTTGCATTTTGGGAAAGCTGATTTTATCAAGCTCAGGGAAATATCAGGCAGAATTCCATGGCTAGAGATGCTAAAGGAAAAAGACACCCAGCATGGGTGGGATTTCCTGAAGAAGGAACTGCTAAAAGTAAAATCACAAACAATTCAACAGAAAAAGAAAAATGGGAAACATCTGAAAAAGCCAATGTGGCTGGCTGCACAGTAAACTTGAGGAGGAAGTGAAAAGAAAAAAAGAGCATGTATAAAGAACGGAAGGAAGGACAAATCGCCAAAGAAGAATACAGATAGGTAGCAAGGGATCTGGTTTGCAAATCAATATTGATAAAGAATTAGTCAAGTACCACCTAGTTAACCTAAATGAGTTCAGATCTGCAGTACCAGATGAACTGCATCCCAGAGCATTGAAGGAACTTGCTGACTTGCTTACAGAACCATTTGCCATCATTTTTGAGAAATCATGGAGATTGGATGAGATACCAGCAGCCTGGAGATAAGCAAACATTATCCCTGTCTTCAAAAAAGGGGGAAAGAAGAAGAAGAAGAAGAAGAAGAAGAAGAAGAAGAAGAAGAAGAAGAAGATGATGATTCAGGCAACTACAAGGCTCTCAGCCTGACCTCAATATGAGGAAAAATATTAGAGCAGATTATACAGGAATCCATCTGGCAACTATCATGATGACAATGCAGTCTTTAGTAGGAGCCAGAATGAGTTTGTCAAGAACAAGTCATGCCAAACTAACTTTATATCTTTTTTTGATTGGGTCACTAGTTCAGTAGAAGGTGGGAAGTCTGTGGATGTCATCTATTATATATATACTTCTCTTGGGTATGTTGTCTTTCCCAGTGTGCTGACTGGCTGCTGAGGAACACACCCAACCAATCCCCACACACATGCAAATTCCCTCTCCACTTCACAACCCACTCCTGCCACTCAATGTGTGGCCCAGATTGGGACCCAGGGAGTCAACTGGCTGTGGCAGTGGCACAGTAACAGAGTGAGCCACCCTCAGCAATTCTGGGAAAAGTGTGACACACTGAGAAGGGGGAAGAGGAATTTAAAAATCCTCTGGCCTACCTTACAGGGTTGTCATGAGGTCTACCGGGTATTTTTTGGCATGTTTTTCAATGGCATATGGTATGCCAGGTCCAGCTAGATTATCAACAAAGCATTTGGTAAGGTCCCCCATGATATGTTGATTAGCAAACTAAGGAGATTTTCACACCAGCTATCTGCAGGCTGAAAGATTTCTCTTTCAGACGATGTTCACCCCCTTCTGTGCCCACAATGTGACTATTCTGTTTTCTCTCCATGATATTTCAATCACAGGGAGAAGTCGTTCATGACCAACTGTTCTGTTTCTGTCACAGAATCACGGGTAGACAGAAAGGTGTCCTGTTCCTCTCCCGCGATGACAGCTGCAAGGGGGAGGTCCATTCTGGACACTTCCAGGCAGGAACGGGACACCGAGGTAAGTGGCACCCTCCCCCCCCCGGGTTACTTGTATTTTTTTTTAAATTGTACTTTGTTTTTGATTTTGACATTTGGGTTTTTTTATTTTTATTTTTTAATCTCTTGCGAGAACAAGCGGGATTTGACTGAAATTGATAAAATGAAATTCAACATAGACAAATGCAAAATTCTAAATTTAGGCCTTAAAAACCAAATGCACAGGTATAGGATGGGTGATACTTGGCTCAGCAGTATTACATGTGAAAAGGACCATGGGTTATTGTTGATCATAAGTTGAACCTGAGCCAGTCATGTGACACTGCAGCAAAGAAGGCAAATCCTATCTTAGCCCACATTAATAGAAGCATAATTTCTAAGTTGAGGGAAATAATATTCTTTGCTGGTCAGGGTGCATTTTGAATACTATGTTCAGCTCTGGGCACCTCATTTGAAGAAGGATATAAGAGATTTTCACACCGGGGCCAAAAGCCTCATTTCTGTCCTGCAAGCCCCTCTCCCATTCCTGCAATGGAAAGGAGGTTTGCACACTTACCTCCATTCCACTGCAGGAATGGGCTTTCTTCCTCCTTGCTGGCTGGCCATAAATGCAGCCATCATAAGGCTGCTTTTACCGCCGGCTGGCTGAAATCCTGCTCGTTCTTGTGAAATTCAAATTACCCTCCCAGCTGTCAGATAAAAGAATTAAAAGCAAAATAAAATAAAATAAAATACAAGTAACCCCGGGAGGGGGGAAGAAAGGGTCCCACTTACCTGGATGTCCTGATCTTTGTAGGAAGTGCTCAACATGGAGCTCCTCCCCTGTCCCTGTCATTCACACACCTGTGTTCCATAACAGAAACAGAACCTGGTGTTTAATAACGACTTCTCCCTGTGAATACTATATCATGGGGAGAAGACAGAACAGTAACACTTAGGGCATGGAACAGGGTAAACGTCATCTGAAAGAAAAATTGTCCAGCGACCCTGTTCCATGCCTATAATGGGACAAATTGGCTGTGTGAAAAACTCCATAGACAAGTTGGAGTGAATTCAGAGAAGGACAATGAGGGTGATAAGAGTAATGAAGAACAAAACATGTGAGGAGAGGTTGAAGGAGCTGGGTATGTTCAGCTTGGTGAAGAGAAAATTAAGGATTGACATGATTACACTCTCTAAATAGCTCAAGGGTACAGGCTTGTTCTCTGCTGCCTCAGAGGGTAGAACTAAGTCTAATGATTTTAAGCTGCAGGAGGGTAGATTTCAATTGAACATTAGAAGAAAATGTTGGACAGTGAGAGTGGTTTGGCAATGGAACCAAAGAGGTGGTAGGTAAGAGGTGGTACAAAGAGAGGTGGTAGGATCTGCTTATCTGGATGTCTTCAAAAAGAGGTTGGACTTTATTGGACCTGTTGAGGATACTCTAGCTAAAGATCCTGAATTGAGCAGGGGATTGGACCTGTTGGCCCATAGGGCCCCTTCCAGTTCTATGATTCTGAAAAATGCAGAAACACAGGTCCTTTTATGTGAGGGGAAAAATATGATCTCTTCCGTAAAAGCAGCCATTTGCAGTGCTGCGACCTGTCTTAATGGTCAAAAGAGTCCCCCCTAAACTTTGTGTGACCCCAGCCAAGATGGCAGCCATGAGTGATTTACTCGCCATTTTAAATCTGCCATTGCCAAACTGTTTTTTAAAAACAGCTTACCATGGTGCACACGTGCGATATTGTGTATTTATAAAAAGAAAAAAAACAAGTAAAAGATTTGCTGTTTTATCAACTTACCTTACCCCCGCTTAGCTGAAAATCCAAGATGGTGGCAGCAGGCACTTTTCCTAGCCCCATGCTCGTCCAGCCAATCAGATTACACTGTCTGGTTGCAGTGTCCAAATGATCCCAAATTAACATGTCCTACGGAGTTTTCCCCCCCAAAAAAGTCAGAGAAAAGCTCCAAAGGCTTCCCTGAAGGAGTTAAAGATGGATTTGGCTGCCACCTTCTGAATGAGACATATTTATGTGAATGTTCATTTGTACAGATTGCCTTCCATGCGATTGCCATTTTTATTATTTTCACCATATAGGCAAGCCCACAGTTAACCAAAATATATTTGAAATGTATACAATGAAAATTGTATACAATGGAGGGGGGGACAACCCTTTAAAATTACCAGAAGTATAATATTGGAGAAAATCATTCCAATGAAGATACCGATTTCAATGTAAAACCAAAATGTAAGCAAGCCAAATGTGCTGGAGCTCCATAAAACCCCTCAAAGAAGACCAGCGTGACTATCCTGTGGTTTTGCCACTTCTATGGTATTGTTCACAGGATTTTGGATCATTGCTATTGGCAATCTAGAGAGCTCATTCTAAGAAGGGGAACTCTGTCTAACCTCTGTAACTGGAGATATTAAAATTAATTCTCTTTCAGCATCATTTTTAGAAAGTCACTTTCAGAATATTTTCCCTCCATCCTATATATGTCAGACTAATGTACTCCCTTGCATTGTTGCCTGTCATTATGCCATAATGTGAATGACACTTCTCTCCTTCAACTACCACCCTGAAAATGGATCATTTCTGTCCCACCACAACCTTGACAGAGCCTTTAGAAATTATTTTAAAGCATATTTTCAATGGTGCTATATGCTTATATACCATATTCAAGTTGGATGCACCTGAGAACTGCTAACCTGACAGTAAGAAATAAAAGAAACTAAATAGATGATTTGCTGAAGAACATTTTTGTTAGAAACACATTTCTGTTCAATTAGCCCTCTTCTCTGTAGCATTAGGAGCTGTTTTTCTACCTCTCTCCTGATGTTTAAAAGTAAGATTATCCTTGATAATTTCCCATGATGAGTAAAAGTGTGAATCAGTTGTGGGCATGATTCATTTGATGGTAGCAGTAGGAAACAAGATATGCTGTTCAATCTACAAATTTACTCTGGTTTCTCTTCAGATTGTATATATCTTTCAATCTACAAATCAACTTAATGTGCACACAGAGTTGTCATGCCTAGAACACCTTCCACTCTAATTTCATTACACACTTTCCCTTCACCTGTGCAGGTTGAGTCCCCCACACTGAAATGAATAGTCTCACAAACACACACATACCAATAGCCATAGCCATTGTATATGCCTGCTTGGAAACATCTTGTTTCCTTATGAAGCCATCTGGCATTTAAAATTTGAGATGGACAGATTGCATAGGTGTCAGGGCTGAGGCATAAGCAGGTGTCTAAGGTGATACAGGACATAAAGCTGAAGAATCAGAGCCAAGACAACCTTGAGCTCTAGCGGTAATGGGTCCTGGGAGTCAGGAGGAGGCAGGCCATCTGGGCAGACATGACATGAATGAGTTACAAATAGCCACAACTTTACTGGAGGTAGTTCCCACCTGCTGCTAAGATCTTTTCAGAACTTGCTCACCACTTTGTTAAGTTTTGAGGTACAGTACAATTTTCTGTGGTTTTGGGCACTCCAGATTCCCACCTTTTAAAGAGCCCAGGCTATAGTATGCCAGTCCCCTTGTATCAAAAAGGTATTATGTTCTGTCCAGCCCTTGCATGTGAGGCTGATTTCTTTGCATTTGCCGAAGCTGTGGGACAAGTTTTGCTCACCCATTGTGCAATAGTGGGGCCCAGCTCATGTAACACAGTCAGACCTTGATATCCACAGATCCTTTATCAATGGATTCAACCATCCATAGCTTGAAAATATTTTTTTAAATATGCTCAAAAGCAAACCTTGCTGTTTGCCATTTCATATAAGGGGCACCATTTTACTATGCCATTGTATATAATGGGACTTGAGTATCCATGCGGTGGTGCTGGAGCCAAACCCCAGGGGCTACCAAGGGCCCACTGTAACATTCTCTCCCCCCCTCACAAGATAAATGAGCAGAGTTGGCAATGACCAGATGTTTTCCCCAAATGGATTATGCAGCATAATGGTGAGCCCAGAAGACACTGTGTTCACAAATCCAAACTTGTTCCATCTCATTATAACAAAGCAAAACTCTTTCCTATTGTTGGTCACAAATTCACATGCCAGTTCACATGCCAGTAAAAGATTAGTGGCATCCATTGTCCAGCAGTCACTTGTGAAAGGGATCCTGAAACCTTTGGGGGACCATCTGAGTGGACCAGAGTAAAATTAAGCTTTATAGTTAATGCCCCCCAGCCAGAAAAATCATTTGTAGATGTTAGCTGTTTGTAGGGGGGTGTTGGCTAGATTGCCCTTTATCATCTTCTTTATTTTAGCTATTGGTGATGGGGGTGGTGGTTTGGTTATTTCAAAAGGAATGCTTCCCATTTTAATGGGGTGGTTGAACCTTATATGGATAGATATTCAAGTAAAAAGAGTAAAAAGAAATTGATAAAAAAGAAACACGGTAAACTACCAAAAGATTTCTTTGAAATAATAGAGGAATTACAGTTAGTGGATACATGGAGATTTAAAGAAGGGAACTCTAAAGGTTATACCTTCTTTCTGATAGGTATAAATCAAATTCTAGAATTGATATGATTTAGATCAGTATCAATTGGGTAAATATGATTAAAGAAGTGGATATTCTACCAAAATTTTTATCAGACCATAATCCAGTTAGGATGATAATAAAAAGCAGGAAGAAATTATGTAATAGGAGAATAAACGAATCATTACTGTTTAGGGAAGAAGTGGATGAAGATTGTAAGAGGAAGATGAAAGAATATTTCGAACTGAATTTAGATAATGAGGTAGTAAATAGTGTTGTTTGGGATGCTGGATGCTGGAAAGAGGTAGTAAATAGTGTTGTTTGGGATGAGGGGAGTTCTAAAAAATTGGAGTGTAATAATAAATAGGAGAAAGTTAGAAGGAAGGAAGCTAGTACTGGAAGAATTAAAACAAAAAGAACAAGAATTAATAAAAACTCCAAATAACAAAAAAAATGTCCCAAATTAAAAGCTTGCAGGAACAGTTAACAATGATAGTGACAGAGGAAATGAGGAAAAAAATTAGAGTTCATAAAACAAAAGGAATTTGAACTTGGTAATAAACCTGGGTAGATGGCTTGCCTATAGGTTAAAAAAAAGAAAGAGCAAAGCGTATGATATCAAAAATAATAATGGGAAAAAGGGAAGTGACAGATGAAACTCAGATTTTAAAAGTATTTTATAATTACTTCAAATCGATATATAAGAAAAAAGAAATTTCCTTATTGCAAATAAATAACTATATTAATAAGTGTGGAACTCCTAAACTTACTGAGAATCAAAGAAACGAATTGAATAAGGAAATAACGGCAGATGAAATTATAAGTACAATAGAGAAATTGAAAATAAAGAAAACTCCAGGACCAGATGGGCTTTCTGCAGAATATTACAAAGTATTCTCTGGAGAATTAATAAAACCTTTCACAAGAGTAATAAAAGATATTTTAGAAAAAAATCAAATTCCCAACAGTTGGAAGGAAGCCAATATAGTATTAATCTTGAAAGAAGGGAGAGATCAACTTAAAATAAAAAATTATAGGCCTATTTCATTATTAAATATGGATTATAAAATATTAACTACTATACTTTCTAATAGACTCAAAGTAATATTACAAGACTTTATACATAGGGATCAAAATGGTTTTTTGCCTGGAAGACAGATAAAGATAATATAAGATCAGTAGTTAATGTGTTGGAATATTTACACTTTCACAATGAATTTAAGGGGGCATTGTTTTTCTTAGATGCTGAAAAAGCATTTGATAATTTAAATTGGTCCTTTATGATAAAAATTTTGGAAGAATTGGACTTCGGAGATAAATTTTATAATTGCATTCAAATATTATATCAGGAGCAAAAAGCAAAATTAATTATAAATGGGGAATCAACGGAAGAATTTAATGTAGAAAAAGGTACAAGACAGGGTTACCCATTATCACTGTTATTGTTTATATTAGTATTAGGAATTTTAAATAATGAAATAAGAGAAGATAAGGAGATTAAAGGGCTTAAAGTTAAAAAAAGAAGAGTATAAACTGAAGGCTTTCGCTGATGATTTAGTTATCATATTGGAAGACCCCTTAGTAGGAGTGGAACGATTAATGCATAAAATTGAAGATTTTGGAAATTTGGCGGGCCTTAAGATTAATAAAGATAAAACCAAGATTTTAACTAAAAATTTTGATAAAAAAGAAAAGGAAGAGTCAGTAAAGGTTTCAAATTGTGAAATTGTGAAAAAAGTGAATTATTTGGGAGTAAATTTAACAACTAATAACCAACAATTATTTCATAATAATTACGAGAAAGTATGGAATGATATTAAATTGGATTTAAAAAGATGGAAGGATTTAAGTTTATCATTACTAGGTAGGATATCCACTATTAAAATGAGCATTCTGCCCAAATTAATGTTTCTATATCAAACTATCCCCATAAATATTCCCAATGAAGTATTTAGAAAATGGCAATCAGAATTGACTAGATTTATATGGGCAGGGAGGAAACCAAGAATCAAATGGAAGTTATTAATTGATGAGAGAGACAGAGGAGGGTTGGGACTTCCAGATACTAGAATTTATTATGAAGCGGTATGTCTATCATGGATAAAAAATGGATATTATTAGAAAACAGAAAGGACCTGGAGTTAGAGGGATTTGATTTAAAAGTAGGGTGGCATGGGTACCTAGGTTATGATAAAATTAAAATAAACAAGGATTTTAAAAATCATGTAACAAGAAAAGCTTTGATAAGAATCTGGAAGAAATATAAAAAGAGGATATGTCCAGACATTCCGGGATGGTTATCTCCCCAAGAAGCCTTTTGTAGAAACGAATTACGAGACTACAATTGATTAACATATAGGGATTTAATGGTGAAGAAAGGGGGAAAATGGAAGATTAAAGAATGGCAAGATCTGACAGCTGAAGGAATTCAAATTCAATGGCTAACCTACTACCAGTTGAGGGCGAGAATTAAAGATGACCTGAAGGAAAGGAAGTATGAAGATGAGAGATCTGAATTGGAAAAATTAATGAGTGCAGGTAATAAACACTTAATTAGCGGATTATATAAGTTGTTATTAAAAATAAATACAGAAGATGAACAAATTAAACATTGTATGGTCAAATGGGCATGTGATATAGGATATAATATACAATTGGAGCAATGGGAGGACATTTGGAAAAGGGGATTAAAGTTTACATGTTGCTATACTTTGAAAGAAAACTTTTTAAAATTAATGTATAGATGGTACATAACTCCGCTTAAATTATCGAAAATGAAAATGGGAAATTCAGCAAATTGCTGGAGATGTAAGAGTCGATGTGGGTCATTTTATCACATGTGGTGGGAATGTAATAAGATAAAGAAATTTTGGATTAAAATTAATGAAGAAATTGAAAAAATAATGGGATTTGAAATAGGTTTAAAGCCTGAACTAATTTGAACTAGGTTTAAAGCCTATTAAATATATCATCAATAGGAAATAAAAAGAAAAAGAACATAGGTCCCTATTATATTATTTAATTATGGCGGCACTGATGGTGATAGTTAAAAAATGGAAATTGGAAGAACCCCCGACGAAACGTGATTGGTTAGAAAAGGTTATGGAGTTGGCGCGAATAGATAAACTTACAAATTGGGTAAAAAGAAAAGCAACAAAGGAACACATAAGAGTATGGAACCTATTTATAGAATATAGAAAACAAAAAGAAGGAGATATTAGTGTAATTGAGTTTTCTTATTAGGCAAATGAAGGATCTATATACTTTTCTGTATAAGGTTTTCTTTGCCACTTTGAAGGCAAAGAATCTGGAGATAGGAAAAGGAGAGAGGAGCAGATAATTTGAGTTTTGGATAAGATAGAGTTTAAAAAGTGATAAATAATCATTAGAGGATGATTGTTATAGTACAATATGGAGCGTGAAGAAAGTAGGTGGGAAGTCTTTTTAATTTAGTTAGCAATGTACAGGTTTATATGTTTATGTGTTAATGGCTGTTAAATGGGCCATTTTAAAATGTTTAAGATAAGGATCTTTGTCTGTCTAGTTTTGTTTGTATTGTATGTGTACATTGTATATATTGTGTGTATGTGTATTTGGAAAGGTGTGTAAATGTGTTTAAATGTATCTGTTTAAGCGTTTAATAAAGGTCTAATAAAAATTAAAAAAAAAAAAAAGGAATGCTTCCCACCCTTGTTCTGAGGGCAGGACATCAGGTGGTGGAAGCACAGGCAGTTATCACAATAATGGATGAACTTTTAATAAGAGTGCAAGGACTTGATTGAATTACCTAAAATCTCTATGCTAGAAGCCCTTCCTGGCATGTACCCTTGCAGGCCTAGCATTGTCTGGGTTATTTTTGACCTGAGGGCCCACAATGACCACATGCAGCTTGTTATTTAAGAGATCCCATTTAACCTCAATGTTGTGGAGAATACCCTTTCTAAATTTCTTATCGTAGTCTATAGCAGAGTTGTCATCCCTCCATCTCGAAGCACATTGGGCAGGTACTTGGTTAAGTACCATACTGGACCAGCCACCCTTTTCTGGGAACAAAGATCAAACAAATCCTGTGAATGTAGTGCAAACCATCTGTTACCTACCCTGACAGTCCCCATTTTGGAATATTGCCTAATTTGGCTTGATGTGGCCTTCCATGCGGTTGGCAAGTAAACCAGGGACCCACAGATACAAAGGCTGGAGTCATGTACACATTAGGGAGGGGCCTTTGGAAATTCCTCAAACAGGTCACACCCAGGTCAAAGATCTTCCAGAAGAACACCTGGAGGTGAATCATTCACTAATCCACTCAAAAATAGAGTCCTTGATGGTTGCAAAATGTGTTTTTCCTCTTTTCTTCTCCTCAACAATAGAACTTGCCTGCTCCTATTCAATTCCAAATGTATCTCCCATTAACTATCATTAGCACATCTGGAGAACCCTTTGTCTACTCCAGGGAAAGTCCAAAAGACATTGTATTCCACTCTAAATCTCATTCCTTCAGGGAAATTATCAAATATAAATAACACCCTAAAGCACCACCAAAGTGTCCATAGTTCCTCTTCATCACTCCATGCTGTGCGACCCTCAGAATGCAACTCAGAGCCTCTGCTGCACAAATCTTTGCTCCAGGATCAGTATAGCATAATCCACAATCCCTTGACTCTATTCCTCTAACCAAACATTCCCTGCTTTCTCCAATAGCCTTGTGTGATTACCTGAAGCCTGAGCATAAGCGTGAATGCTGTTAAAATTAATTTCCATTTAACTGTACATTCTGGCTTGAAGTCTCCTCAGTGATTACCAGCATACATAGGTTAAAAGATCTTGCCATTACCTGGCCTCTTGCTGCCATTTTGAGCTAATTCAATATACCCCATATTAAGATTTGGACATTAGTGGGATCCTCACAGACCCCACACAATTTGGGTAACACAACAGCCAGTTAGAAAACTCCAAGAGCAGATTCATCCCCCCACTGATCTTGGAGCCATCAGATTCGACTGTGGCTGGAACTAAACCACATTGCTGCCTTATTTTTCAAAGGATATTGCACTTGCATGTATAACAGTTCTTATGCAACTGCTTTCACAAAAAAAAATCATATTTATTTAAAAGGGATAATGTCAGTGGAGCTGAATGCAGTCATGGGATAATTGTTTCCTGCTGTTACGTGGGTGCCAAGGGAGAGATGTGGCATAAACAGAAGATTCAAATGTCATGGTAAAGCAAAGAAAATTAGGTGTTGTTTTCTCTCAAGGGAGGGAGACATTTAAATATGATTCTCCCCATCCTGATCAAATTTTCCTCACATGATTTAAGCTCTCCAAAATCTATGCTGCTGTTGTTATTCTTTGTAACATCATTTAAATTGTTCCACACTGTCATGTTTTATAGAGAACATAGATTTTTCTGCTGAAGAAATGATCACATGATCAAGCAGATAGTAAGCTTATTGTGCCAGGGGCATATTATTTACTCTTTGGTCAAAATCTAAGATAGAGTTTAGCTTATTGATTTCAGTGGGCTTAAGCATGCCTCATTCTGTGCTGCAGTGTGGTCATTTTAGAATAGTTACTTTTGTCTATGAGGAGCTTATACAAATCTTGGTGCAACATAAATATTGGCTTATTCAAATGCACAGCCATGTTTCCCACACAGGCTGCCTGAAGTTTCCCTCTTAATGAAGGTGAATCACCCTCGTATGCAGATTAAGATCTGGCAGAATGATCTCCTCAGCTTGCCTTTCCCATTTTTGATGGTGAATTTGGGTGTGTGTTTAATGTAGCCTATCTTGGAAATGCTTGCCATGGTAGTGGTGTTACTTCTGCTTCTGCCTTTTTCTCTTCTTTTTATTCCTCCTCTAGAGGAAATGGTTCCTGGCTGTTGAACCAACTCTTTTCAAAATTATTGCGATTCTTAAAAGAGTTGATATAGCTAACTAGCAGCTGGGGACACCAAACTCCAGCTGCTATTATGTTTCCTTGGGCCTGTTTACACAGCAAAATAAGTCCATGAACAATTCACTAAGATTCCTAATAGTTCACACACATCGTGCCACAATATCACCTCATTCAGAAAGGCGGGGGAGCTTAAAAACTCAAAAGTAGTGTAATAAGAGCTTTCACTACTTTCCCCAACTTTTTTTGAAAAGTAGTGTGACTTAGCGTACTATTGATTGTGTGAACACCATTTCGCAAAAGTCTGTGTGAACTACCAGCAATCTTCCTGAAACAACAATAGCAGAGCTGAGCCATGATTGGTTGGACTGACCATGGAGGGGATGGACTTGTAAGAGATGGAGGAACCTCAAATGAAAAGATCCAGCCACTGTTGTTTCCAGCCATGGAAAAGATCCAGCCAGTACTATCACCATCCCAATCACTCTGCTGTCTGCTTCCTGGCTTGCTTGGCTGCTGGGGCTGAGCAATCCTCAGTTAGCTTGTTCCCATGTGTGTGTGTGTGTGAGAGAGAGAGAGAGAGAGAGACAGAGAGAGAGACAGAGAGAGAGAGGGTGGGTGAGGTGAAGGGGGCTTGACAAGGGATGGCTCCTAGGAACTGAAAGGCTGCCTTCTTCCCATCCTTCTTGCTTTGGGAAGAAAAGGGAACACCCCTACTAAGGGATAATAATAATAATAATAGTACAATTTATTTATATCCTGCCCCTCTACCAAATGCAATCAGGGCAGCTTACAACATTAAAATCTACATACAACCCCTCCATCCCACCCACTCCTTAAAATAGAATTAAATAATTAAACATTTAAAACATAATAAATACTAAAAATACTAAGGGATGAAAACTAGCAGGCATTATTCTGGTAATCAGAGGAGGGAAAGGTGCCAGCACTTTCTCCTTCTCTCTCTTTCCCTCCCTCCCATCTTCCCCCAGATGTGTTTGGGAGGCCACGCCCCCCACCTTTGTCTGTGTGAACAACAAAGCAGAAAACTAAACAGATCAACCAAGTTTGCACTAAATCATGTAAACTATGAAGCACTGGTGTGAAAATGCGCTAAAGTGCAAACTATCACAATAAAAACTGCCATGTAACTGAACACCTTGTATCATTCTAGGGGCATTCTGGAAAGTAATTTGGAGTGGCCGAAACTCTATGCTCCAGGTTTTTGCATAGTCATGCGTTGTTGTTGTTTTATGAAAGGATCAAGCACTATGACAACTGGCATCTAGTTGCCCACTTCGGTGGATAGTGACCAATGAAAGAATAATTGGAGTGTTTCATCATCATCATCATCATACTTATTTATTACCTGCCTCTCCCCTCAGGATCGGGGCGGGGTACAACATCACAATATATATTACAATATACAATACAGTGCAAACAATTCAATTGAATACAGTTCAATATATACAATTCAAGACGAGACAATTATACAACGCAGATGCCAGTAGATGGCACGGTTGGCATGTAACTATACTGCAGGAATGACATTGCAGAAAATGCATTGTACCAATAACGATGGCTGCTGCTGCTTCTTTTCGAAAGTGTGTTAATAGGTTTTTTTCCACAGCTCTTTGTTATGCTGGTACTCATTTTACCAACCTACAGAAGGATGGAAGGCTGAGTCATATACCACAAACCTCTTCTACTGTAGCATCTCTCAGACCTACTCACCCAAGTTCACTTTCTGCCTGTTTCACTCCTGACTTTGCCTTTACTATCACTCATGGGTGAAACCAGACATTAAGGATAATGCATGTTCATTATGATTAACTTATTTTCTCTCAAACTAGCTATACCTGGTGTAACATACACCATTATCCACATACATAAAATGCTTTGGTATGTTTCCATTCCCACTCTGCTGATTGGCCACTTAGGAAACATGTCAAGAGTATGATCATTTGACACATTAATATACAGTTGTCTCTTCCCGTTTGTGGGAGTTAGGGGTGGAGCACCACGGTGAAACTGAAAAAAACACAAAAAACCTTTGCCCCCTCCCCAAGGGCAAGCATGGGCCCTTTGGCTCCCCCCTCATGGAACGAGCAGCGAGAGGCAGTGCCTCCTCCTCCTCCTCCTCCTCAGCAGGGCCAGCTGGGAGCTGCACATAGCACCCAACATGACCGCCATCCCCATCATCCTCACCGCATCCTGCTCAGCTCCTGTGCCCCCAGCCCAGCTGGGCCTACCCCCCTCTGTCCATTTGCCACCCTGAATCCAGCACTGCTTGGCTTACCTTCTTGAAGACACTGAAGACAGGAGTGGCAGGTATAGTGGCTTCAGTGTTTCCTCTCCTCTCGGGCCCTGGATGGGCAAGGCTGTTCAGCTGCTACAGCCGAGGATGCTTCCGTGGACCACCAGGATCTAGCTGTTGCTGCCTTGCTCACTCGCCTCTCTGGACCCTGCCTCTCCAGATCCCCTCTGTTGCAGTCCCAGAGAGGTGAACGAGGTGGCGGCGGCTAGCTCCCGGTGGGCCCGGCAGCTGCAGCATCTCCTCTCCTCTTAGGCCATGGCTGGGCAAGGCTGCTCCACTGCTGCTGCCAAGGATGTCTGCACCGGGCCCACAGGCATCCTTGGCTGCAGAAGCAGAGTGGCCTTGCCTAGCCATGGCCCGAGAGGAGAGGGGATGCCACAGCCACCGTGTCCATTGCTCCTGCCTTCAGTGTCGTCAAGAAGGTGAGCTGAGCAGTGCTGGATCCAGGGCAGCAGACAGGCCGAGGTAGGTAAGCTTGGCTGGGCTTGGGGCCTGGGAGCCAAGCAGGATGCAGTGGGAATGATGGGGGCAGCAGTCATGTTGGGTGCTACGTGCACCTCCCAGCTGGCCCTGTCAAGGGGGAAGAGGAGGAGGGGTAGTCCCAGGGAGGGGGAAACTAGCCAAAGCCACAGCAGGGACAGGAGAGCTGCTGTCATCCCCACTACCATTGCTGCACCGCCACCCCCCCACCTGCCTGGTGCATTATGAGCGCCGCAGTGAGTGGATGGAGGGACAGCTGGTGGTGGTACTGCTAATGCCGCCACCTCCTCCTTAAGTCTGGCTTTGGATCCCCCTCCCTCTGCAGAGCTGTGAACAAATCTGCAAATGTACAAAACTGTAAAAGGGAAATACGCAAATGGGAAGGGGTGACTGTATAACCTTTTAAATCAAGTATAATGGCTAGTTTCATGCTGAGAACCCTACTACCACTGCCAGGCAACCATGTGTACACATAGACACCCCCCACATGCACCAGGATGTGAGAGCCCTCTGCTGCCATAGAACTGCACACAGCCACAGTCACCCCACACTACATCCCCCACCCCACCCCACCCACACCCACACACCATACACATACATCACCCTATGCTACACACACACCATGCTACACACATACCACACACACATCAGGATGCAAAAGCCCCACCATGTTTAGAAAGGACTTGAAGGATTTCCACATGTTTCCTCCCCTAGTGTGCTGGATTGGCTGCCCAACAAGAAGCTTTGATTGGTTGGGAAGTTTTCTACTGTCAGGGTCTGGGGCATAGATGGCAGGTTCTAGGAGCAGAGATGCCAGGGCCAAATCGGGAACACAAGCAACAGAGTCCAAAGTCCAGGCAGGGTGAAAGGTAAGCAAAAGTCCCAAAACAGTCCAAGGTCAGATCATATACCAGATGCCCAGCTACAGACAGCACAAAAAAACATGTTGTGGTGGCCAAGACCAAGGGATGAATGCTGCTCTTAAATAGCAGTTCCCCTGGCTGCTTCAGATGTGCAGCATGATTTTAGCCAGCTGCATCTGATAGTTTGGCCCTGGTTCTTTCATGACTCCCACAGCCAGGGCCTGGGTCTGCAAAGAGGCTGTCATGGCTGCTGCAGCCAGGGGTGTAGTCCTGCAAGGAAAGGCAGATCATGACATCTAAGCAGCCAATTAGCACACTGAAAATGGCAACATACCCAAGAGAATTAAATATATAGATAATGGAGTTTACTCAGACATATGTGCTTTAGCAATCAAACCTGAAAATTAAGCCTCTGTTTATCTTCCAGTGGTAGCCAATAAAGCTATTTTAATAAGGGAGTTATATGTTCCCTATAAATGGCCCTGGTCAGCATTCTGGCCACAGCATTTTGGACCTGCTGAAGTTTCCGAACAGTTTCCAAAGGTAGCCTCATGTACAGTGCGTTACAGTAGTCCAAATGGGATGCAATCAAGGCATGTGTCACCATGGCCAAATCTGGCATTTCAAGGAACAGGAGCAGCTGATGCACTAGTTTTAGCTGTGTAAATGCACTCCTGGCCACTGCTGAGACCTGGCATCCAGGCTTAGAGTTGATTCCGGGAGAACACCCAAGCTGTGAGCCTGAAACTTCAGGGGAAGTATAACCCCATCCAGCACAGGCTGGGTCCCTATTCCATGATCTGCCTTTTGACTGAGCACTTCTGTCTTGTCTGGATTAAATTTCAATTTGTTTGCTGTCATCCAGTCCATTACTGACAACAGACATTGGTTCAGTACCAAGACAGCTTCCTTGGAAACAGATGGAAAGGAGATGTAGAGTTGGGTGTCATCAGCATACTGGTGACACCGCACTCCAAAACTCCGGATGACCTCTCCCAGCAGTTTCATATAAATGTTAAACAGCATGGGGGACAAAACAGAACCCCGAGGGACCTCACAGGCCGATGGATCAAACAGGAGTTCCCAAGAACCACCTTCTGAGTTTGCCCCTTCAAAAAAGACTGGAACCACTGCATAACAGTGCTCAGAGAGGCAGACCAGAAGAATAACATGGTTGACAGTATCAAAAGCCATTGAAGGGTCCAGGAAAATCATCAGAGACTGTTATGATGGCCTGCCCTGCCCATCATGGGAGTTCATCTCAACAACCTACATTTTACAGCATTGGAAACTTCCACTCCTTATCTGGAAAAAGGAAGGGAGTGGGAGAACCTCATTGAACAAACATGATGTCACATCACTTGACTAGATAGCCACTCTGATTGGGCAAAGACAGAGCTAATCAGAGATCACCACAAAGACTCTAAAAGTTCTGATTTTTCCTTTGTGAGCTGAGCTGCCTCATGGTCTGAGACATGGCCTAGGAGGCCTCATGGTCTGAGTCCATGGCAGAGAGACCACAGAATGGAACAAAGCCATGGAGTAATCAACAAGATACCAAACTGTGATAACAAAAGGTTGCTCAAAGGCCTAAAAGGATCCAAAGGGACTCTGAATTGCATCACAGAGACTGTAAGTGACCTCTTGCATTTAGTAGTTTAGGGAAATGTTTAGTTAGTTGCGTTAGGTGATGATTTATTTTGTTAAGTGCTCTGAATGAATGTATAATTGTATAAACCTTAAGTTGAACCTGGGAATGTTTTGCCTTCCCAAGTAACATAGACTCCTGGAACTGAATAAAGCTTTCTGTTATTTCCTAACCTTCCCGAATTGCCTGCTTATTGGTCAGCTATCAGAACCTTCTCTAGATTAGAGAAAAGGGTTATTATTATTTTCATAACCAATCTGGCTTCCCGTTGCACCAGATAGGAAGGGTCAACTCAACGGGTGGTGGCATTGAAGAGCATTTCTTGGGTTTTAGTATTAAAACATAAGGCCAACTTTGGACTCAGACAGCATAGATCCTTGGGTGGCCTTATGACAGAGACACACTCCCCTGTCCGGTTCTCTGTGTAGGTCACCCACCTAAGCACCCAAAGCTGTCTTTGTCCCATAACCAGGCCTGAAGCCAGATTGAAATGGATCTGGATAATCCTTTTCATCCAGAAACCCCCCAAAGCTAGGAGGCCGCCACATGCTTGGCCAAAAATGGAATGTTAGGGATTGGCCGATAATTATTCAGAATGGTGGGATCCATGGAAGACTTCCAGGCTTTGTCATAACCAGAGTACCCCCTCAAGATATGAAACAGACTATAAATATTAGGGTCCAGACCCAGCAAAGTGTGCCACAGATGGATCCTGTAACTCTGTTACTCTGATACAGTAAATTATTCTCTGTGCCAACCTCAGATGACAGTCTGAGTATCTTCACTGCAAGGAACTCTTCAAGACTGGTAGCTATCACCCTATGTTCCTGGACTTCTCTTCCTCTGTCTAACATTTCTGCCTTACTCTGCTATAGCCTTGTATGGGTCTTAAAAATGTGTTTTGTGTATATTAGTTCACTTTTGTGTTATCAAAATAAAATACTTTGTTTTACCTTAACTAGAATGATTTGTACAGTTAGTACTGGTGAAAAAATCACCAAAGTTACCCTCCTCCTGCAGGCCTCCTGTTTGAGCTAATGATTCCCCTAGATATTACAGGAGATTTTGGCATCATGGGTGGGGCCCCAACATACCCCCACCTCTTAGGGTATCAATAGCTTGAAAAGGATACCAATAAACTAGAACATATCCAGAGCATGGCGTTAGGTCTGAAAGTCAAATATTATGAGGAACAGATGGAAGGGAATCCTGGAGAAGAGATAATTGGGAGGTCATGTGATGGCCATTTTCAAATATTTGAAGAGTTGTGATGGAGAAGACAGTGCAAATCTGTTCTCAACTACTCCAGAGGGCACACCCAAAGCAATAGGTTCCATTTGCAGGCAAGGAGATTTTGAGTAAACTTTATAAAGAGCTTACTAACAGCAAAAGCTGTTTGAAAGTGGAACTGGTTCCCTCAGAAAGTGGTGGAATCTTGTTCATTGGAGGTTTTAAAGTTGAGTTATCATTCCACATTTGTTCTGAAAGTAGTTTGTGTCCATAATAGTTAGCTAGTATAGTTACATTTTAAAATGTAATTGTTTACTTCTCCATTTCTCAAAAGTAACAAAATTGTTAATTTCAGTTAGTTAAAACTCCATCTAAATGCAGCATCATGGCATAGCATGAGACAGCCCTTCAGCTACATGGTAGCCATACAAGGCATGCCCCTGTTATTATAACAATAAATTAAAATTGCATTTCCATCACAAAAGGTGGGATGTTATCCCTTGCTCAGTCAAAAGTGTAATGTTATTCCTTAGTTCAGGGGTGGGCAACTACCTGGGTGGCAAAGGGTATTTCAGGGGTAGTGGGTTTGAGAGATAGTAGGAAGTAAGGGAACCCAATCAGCCATGTTTTGCAATGGTTAGTCTGTTTGGGGGGGCATATTTGGGTTGGGAAATCAATTACTTTTTTAAAATGTGGGGGATTTGGGTGGGTCTCCTAGGGGGATTACAAAATGGGAGCACAGGAACCACAAGCAGCACACAGATGGCATGTTCCCCACCCCACCTTCGTTATTGCAAATTGTTGATGTGGCTTCCAATTAACTCCAACCTATGGTGACCCTATCCTAGGGTTTTCTTAGCAAGATTTATTCAGAGGAGGTTTGCCATTGCTGCTTTGGTTCCCATATGGGAGAAAAGTGGGATATAAATCAGTTTAGATAGGTAGGTACATAGATAGATAGATAGAATTCATCTTAAGCCCAGAGAGTGTCTATTGCCCAGTGAGTTTCCATGACTAAATGGGGATTTGAACCATGGTCTCATGAAGGCATAGTCTAGCACTCAAACCACTACACCACACTGGCTCTCTTCATTGAAAATATGAAGTAACTGTTTGTAACGAGCTACTTCCAAACTTGGCACACACAAAAAAGAGCTGGAAACAGCAATAGCCAACAGAAGTAGAGAAACAGTGGGTAATAGAAGGTACTGCCAGGTCATTACTGCACAGTGGAACCAGGCCTTGCCCAGTCCCTCTGCCATCCATTTCAAGTGTAGGTCTTCTTCCACCACTTGGTTGCAGTCACACAATTCACATCTAGTTTCAGGATTATAGCTAAATTAATTCACAAAGAAGGATCACAGGTAGACATTTTCAAATACTGATAATTAAGTAGTGGTGTAGATGAGGATCTGAATACAAATACTAGTTCTTGCCAATTAAGACTTAGAGCTCCAGAGTTTCCTTCTGAAAATAGCCTATTTTAATGTCCTTGTTACTGGTCTGAAGTACTAATTTAATTAAATGTTATTAATCCCTCATTTAATTAATGACTTAGATATCTTGTTGGACAATTATTAGTCCCTAGCATGTGAAAATAAGCCTCTAACAACTGATTTGTTTGAAGGGAGGGACAAACACTCCTCTCTCTCTCTCTCTCTTTTTTTGCATTACTGAACTCCAAAGACAGCTGTAATAGTATTGCTTTGATCCATTTTTATACCTCACTTTGGCTTGGACTTTTTACCCACTGCATCTACATCTTTCAAGGCCATGCAATTAATATTGTACAATCAATTATTCTAAGTGTTCAAGTTGTCAGTATATGTGGCAGGGAAGGTGCAAGTGAAATCAAAATAATCTATTATTTAGGAAGCTAAAGCTAGCCAGGAAACCAAATTATAGAGTTTTGTGGGGCTGCCAAGATTAAATATCAAGGTTGTTTCATGCTCCCATATTGATGAGTGCTGAAGATAGATACACGGGCACAACACTCAGGAAATTAAAATATGAAATTTTCAGGTGGATAAGTCAGCTGTACTCTGGATAAATGAATGGCACCCTGCCAGTTTCCTGTATTAAAAATAATTGGTTCAAAAACGATGACAAGATCATATTACTGTTTTCTATTTATTCCTGGATTTTCTTTAAGGAGGGGCAAGCATTATGCATTTTGGCATACTTTCAGAAGTCTCACTTGCAATTTACCCACCGTGCAACTTGACCTTTGCAGTTCACTCATACCTCCCTTCATGCATAACAATTCGAATAAAGAGTGTTGGATCTACAACCATGAATTGGCGTTAATATATGACATTATATTACTAAGTTATTCTGGCTTGTATTACTGAGACCTGAGAGGGTGAACTGGATAGGGTTAGTGTCTCCAAGGTACATCCTCCCCAGGTATTCAGTTCATCATCAGCATAGACTTCAAGTTTGGTGGGTCAAGGGCTATAGGAACTCTCTCCTCTTCTGAACTTCTTGTGCCAGTTTTGAGTCTTTCTACCTTGCCTTTAGCACTCTGGACAAGTTAAAGATCCTTTTGATGTACTGCTCACACAGCTGCCAAACACTCTGCCTTGTTCTACATCCTGGATGCCCCATTTATTGCATACAGCTTTTAAAAAAATGCATGAGAAGGGGAGTGAGGACACACTAGAGTCCCTGGAGGACAAAATACAGCTCAGTGACTATATTGCCCATTGCTGTTATGTGACAAATTTATTATAAATTACACCTAGATCTATCCAGTTCATAAACCCATAAACTTGAATATTGTCTGCAGGAGCTTTCTGCTTAATGTGGCTCATAGTTCTGATAAATTTTTTAAGACAGCAGTCACTCGTCATCACAAAAAGAACAAAGCTCGTGATCTCCACGCCACTACCATACCATATGGAATGTCTTGATCTTGTCTTATTTCAAATATTAAACAGGGCATGACCTGATTAGTACTTAGATAGCAGATCACCCAGGGGCACCAGGAATCGCCAGGTAGGGTGAGAAAAGAAGTCCTGCTTGAAATTCTGAAGAACGGGTTACTTACCGTAACTATAGTTCTTCAAGTGGTCTTCTGTGAATTCACACAATGGGTTAATCCTGTGCCTGCGCAGTGCACTTTGGAAACTTCTAGCATCTCATTTAGAACTTTTGGGCAGTAGGACCGCCTCCCTTACCCCTGGTGTATATAAGCCCATCCCTCTCACCAACTGCTCAGTTCCTTTTAGCCACGTTAAAGAAAGTAAGTGAGAGGTAGGACACCAGAGGGGAGGAGGACGGGTTTGTGTGAATTCACAGAAGACCACTATAGTTATGGTAAGTAACCCATTCTTCTTCTTCGTAGTCTCTGTGAATGCCCACAATGGGTAGATTAACAAGCTCAGGAGGAAGGATGGAGGGGTGTCCAGACCAATAAAAACACCACACAGTATGTTAAATACAAAATACTATATTGTGACAGAGGTAGACTATTATATGACTTAGTCATCTGAGGATGAGTGTGCAATGACCGCTCTCACAAGGGCTGCACCTTCTATAATGGCAGAGTCCAGTTTGTAGTTCTTTACAAAGGTGAACAGCATTGCACACGTGGCCACTCTGCAGATATCTGGCAGTGGCACACCGTTCAGGAACACCGTTGAGGTAGCTGCCACTCTAGTTGAGTGGCTTTGAATGGAAGAGGGAAAGGGTGTACCTGCAGCTTTGTACGAAATTTTTATTGCTGAGGTCACCCACTTGGAGAAGTGTTGAGATGAGACAGGAAAGCCCTTGTTGGGGCCAGCATAACAAACAAAAAGTTTATTAGTGAATCTAAATGATGCAGTCCAATTGATGTAGATTTTCAGTGACTCAGCATGTCCAGGGGGTGGCGTGTAGGCAGTAGTGTCCAGAGAAGGTGTGGTCTTAAAGGACGGGAGCACAATGTCCTGGTTGAGGTGAAAGGAGGAGACTACCTTGGGCAAGAAAGCCACATCCGGCCGAAGGACCACCTTATTCCTATGGAACTGAGTGTAGGGAGCATCAACCCTGAGGGTACAAAGTTCACTGGCTCTTCTGGCTGATGTGATGGTGACCAGAAAGGCTGTCTTGAAGGACAGGATGTGAATGTCCACCATATCTAGGGGTTCAAAGAGGGGGGTGAGATATAGCTCTGAGGACCAGTTGTAAGTCCCATGAAGTGACTGACCCAGCCACTGGTGGTTGCAAATTCCTGTATCCTTGGAGGAAGCGCCTGACCAGCAGGGTCAGCAAAACAGGAGCCTCTACCTTGACTCTAGAGGTTAGAGGAGATGGCTGCTACATAGGTTCATAAGGATGAAAGGAAGGCCCTTCAGAGACAGGGTGGTGAGAAAGTCGAGCAGGAGTGGCATCAACGTCTCTGTTGGCGAGGCCCCTTTGGCAGCAAAGAATTCACAGAATTTCTGCCATTTATAGCTGTACGACTTCAGCGTGGAGAGGTGCTGAGCTGCCTGGAGGATAGAGTGCACAGATTCCGAAATTCCATCTAGTGGCCTATTAGCCATGCTGTTGGGCTAATTGTATCCAAGTCCGGGTGAAAAACCTGTGCATTCTGCATTGACAGGAAGTCCTTCTGTAAGGGAAGGCGGAGGAATCAGCGCTTGGAGAGGAGGAGAAGGGGAGTGGACCAGGGTTGTTTGGCCCACCCCGGTGTTATCAGGATGCAGTTCGATCCGTCTCTCCTGAGCTTGGTTACAACCCTGGAGAGAAGTGGGAACGGGGGAAAGGTGTACAATAGAGCCCCTATCCACCTGAATAGGGAGGGTACATCCCCTAGATTCTTGTGGGATGACCATTGTCGTGAGCAGTATAGTTTGCATTTGGCATTTATTGGAGATGCAAAGAGGTCTATTGATGGTTGGCCCCAGTCCACAAAGTCTGTTGACAGGACCTCCTGGGCTAAAGACTATTCATGGCAGTTGCTCCTTGTCCTGCTCAGTGAGTCTGCAATGTCATTCTGATCCCCTGCTAGATGGATGGCCTTCAGGAATATGTTCCTGGCTATAAACCAATCCCATATCTGGGTTGACAAGTCCAGAAGAGTTTTGGACCTGGTTCCTCCCTGTTTGTTGATGTATAAGACTGTGTTGTTATTGTCTGAGACTACTTGGACCACCTTGCCCTGAAGGGAGGACTCGAAGGCTTTCAACGCCTTGAATGCTGCCAGGAGCTCCAATGCGTTGATGTGAAGCTCGGTCTCCATTGTAGACCAATGGCTGTGGATGGTCAGGCCGTGGGAGTGAGCTCCCCATCATGTCATGGATGCGTCTGTGGTTAGAGACCTGGAGGGATGTGGGATCTTGAAGGGCAAGCTGCACCTTACTTTGTGAGGGAGAGACCACTAATTCAGTTGCCTGAGGATTGGCTGAGGGATCGACAGCCATTTCGTGGGGTCATCTTGCAGCGGCTCAAAGGACTGGAGGAACCATGTTTGCAGGGGGCACATTCACAGTCTGGCAAAAGGTGTTACTGCCGTAGTGGAGGCCATGTGGCCCAGGAGAGTCTGAACAAAGTGTGCTGTCACTCTCCTCCATGTGGTGCAGTAAGAAATCATGCTCCACAATGTATTGAAGCAATCTTCTGGGAGAAAGGCTCTTCCTTTGGAGGAGTCTAGTTGCACCCCACTGAACTTCACGGTTTTTGCCAGGACCAAGCGTGACTTGGTCATGTCGATCATGAGGCCCAGGTCCTGAAGTAGGGAGATAGTGAAGGCCACATCTCTTGCTACTGTCTCCCTTGTAGGTCCCATGATCAGTCAATTGTCTAGGTATGGGAAGATCATGATACTTCTTGTGTGGAGATGAGCTACAACCAGGGGCATGCATTTCATGAATACTCTTGGGGCTGTACACAGGCCAAATAGTAGAGCTTTGAAGTGGTACATCTTGGGACCCACCGCAAAGGCAAGGAGCCTTCTGTGAGACTGTGTGAGCACGATGTGGAAGTAGGCATCCTTTAGATCTATGGTGGTGAATCAATCTCCTGTGTGGAGGAAAGGCAGGATAGAAGAGAGGGTAACCATTTTGAAACACTTGGGGATGATAAAGCGGTTCATCTCTTGAAGATCTAAAATAGGGCGTATGCCTCCATCCTTTTTGCTGACGAGGAAGTAGTGGGAAAAGGATTCTCCTCTTTGGCCTTGATGTAATTTCTCTATAGCTCCTTTCCTCAATAATACTGAACCTCTTCCTCGAGTGGAATGGAAGGGGAAGTAGACTTTAGTGACCCCGTAGGCTGTCGAATTCAATGAAATAGCCATTTCAGATGATGCTAATGACTCATGTGTCTGTGGTGATTGTGCACCAATGATGATATGCAGCAAGAAGCCCTTCTGAAGGGGAATGGGCTGTAGACACAGGATGCAGAGGCAGGTAGACAGGCTTTATGCTTGGAGGGATCAGGCTTCTTTTTCTGGAACTGGGACTTACGTTTAGTGGGGGCCTGGACTTTCCTTTGGAATGGAGTGTAGTGCTAGGCAGACTGCTGAGAGTGGGAAGCCGCTGGACTGAACCTCCTACGAAAGGAGGGTGGAAATCTCTTTGGGTAGAAGTGTGAGTGTGAGGCTTGACCTGAAGGGGGGATTCCAAAGTGCTTTGCTGTTGTGCGCATCTTGTGAGTGTGCTCTAGCTTCGTGTCTGTTTCCTAATGGAATAGACTGACCTCATCAAAGGGGAGATCTTCAATCACAGATCTGGCAGTAGATGAGAGACCAGATGAATGCAGCCAAGCATGCCTACTCCCTATGGATTTGGATTCTTGAATCACAACTGGCTTTGACTCGGCTTCATTCTCGCTGAATTCGCCTCCCTCCATTGGATTCGATTGTCAGGACTGATCTACTGCCTTCTGACCTCGTGTGGGCAGTACTGAACTTACCCCCTATGAGCTGTGAATGATACATAGCAGATATCAGCAGTAGATTTGCTTGTTGAAAATATTTGTTGTTCTTTTAGTAAACATTACTTACCTTCTGCTATCCAAATTATGTTGGGTGACACCCTTACAATATGGTCAGAGTAAAGCTTTTACTTAGTGTGGAGTCGAAGGCTTTCACGGCCAGCATCCCTAGGTTTTTCATGGCTTTTTTTCAAGGCTGTAAGGCCGTGTTCTGGAAGAGTTTATTCCTGATGTTTCGCCTACATATGTGGCTGGCATCTTCAAAGAATGGTTGGGTAGGGTGTGTATAGGGTTTATATACTGTTGGTTCCTGCTGGAGAAGATAAGTACCTTTGTGTATTTGGATGGTTAGTTCCTGGGGGGAGATATGCAAGGAGGATTAGTGTCTATTTAGCTAATGGTCCATTGTCTGCTGGGAATCCCCCTGTCCCTGGGTGGAGTTCATTTGCATGTGCTGAGTTTTGATTTTGGTGTTTTTCAGAACTGGTAGCCAAATTTTGTTTACTTTTAGGGTTTCCTCCTTCCTGTTGAAGGAAGCATTCATCAATTAAACATTAAATCAAATCTCTTTAGATGACAATGGGAGAGGTTCAAAGATCTGGTGACATCAGATTTTGAACCAGGACATCTTGTTTGGAGAACATGAAACATCAGAATTCATAGGTGCAGATTTTGTGGAGTGTGCTTGCTTCTGCTGTAGTGAGAACAAATTTTCAAGAGAAAGTTGTACTTTGAGCAACTAAAATAACCTGTCTTTCAAGTTCCAAGAAAGCTTTGGATTTGTATTCTAGGAGCTTTTTTATGCACAATATATTTTGCCTTGACTTAGCATCATTATTTCAAAAACACATTATGTATAAACTGTAAAAATGATAGTTTAACCAGAAGATCAGATAGTTTAGCAACAGAAAGACTGAATGTGCAATATGTCAACCAGATGGATCTGCCTCCATCAACCTTTAAAAGTGCTGACAAAAAGCTTTCTATAACTGTGCATCTTTTATAGAGCATTAATAAGGTGTTTTATGTTTGTCAGCAGATATATATATATATATATATATATATATACACACACACACACGATTTAAAGTTTACAGTTGCTGCTGAATTCTGGAAGAAGCCATTTTGTTTTACGAATTCCATAACTCCATCATAGGTGAATATATTTGAATCATAATTCTTTCAGTTTCTACTGGGTAGGGGAATCTGGAAATTGCAGTCTAGAAAGTAACATTTTTAAGCTCTGGTCCAAAGCCCCACAAAACTGGAGAAGAGTGATAGCCCACTATCAAATTCATCCTGGGTGCTTAATGGACTTTGAAAGAATGTGTGCATACACAGTTGTCCCTTCATATTTGCTTGGGTTTGGTTCCAGAACCCCCCGTGCATATCAAAATCTGTGAATACTCAAGTCCCATTATATGCAATGGCATAGCCAAATGGTGTCCCTTATCTAAGATGGCAAAATCAAGGTTTGCTTTTTTGATTATTATTTTTTAAAGAATATTTTCAAGCTGTGAATACTTAAATCCGTGGATGCCAACCTTCCAATTACACAAATTTACAGGTTAATTCAATTAAATATATATATGGGGAAAAAACATACACAGAGTGGACACGTGTTCATCAGTTCATAGAAGGATATTGATCGAGGTACAGCTATACATTTTGACCAGTATTCTGTACTTAAGAGAATACCCTGGATCTAAATCAGGAATGAACATGGGCACATAGATTCTCAGAGACATCTGAATCTGTGAACATACACTGAGCATTTATTTAGAGTGACATGTTAACAACTCTTCTGTGTTAATCAGTTCACAGAAATACAGTACAACCCCCATGTCCGTGGGACCCATATCCATGGATTTACTTACCAGTGTCTAAAAAATATGGTCTCTCTGGGCATCTTCTAGGTTGACCAGTATGATTCTATGGTATGCTTCTACCAGAAGCTGATGGTAAAGTGGTGCTAGAGGATCAAGAAGATGCCTGAAGAGGTGTTCTCTCTAGGGATCTTCAAGCTCTTCCAGCACAACTCTGTGACATGCTTGGGTTAGAAGTGATTCATTTTTAATAGGGTTTTCTATTATCCGCAGTTTCTGGTATCCACAGTAAGTCCGAGAATATATCCCCTTGGGATCGTAATGTACACATTGTTTGTTCTGTCAAGATACAGCTGTACAATAAATGGGTATGATGGATTTAAAAGGATTTTATATCTGGGGACAAATCAGGAATGAACAATGGTACAGATTCTCATAAACACTTGAACATGTGTACGTAAAGTGTGAAAACTGATTCTTTCTGTAAAAGAACCCCTGTAATGAACTCTGCATACTGGCCTGGGAAATAAGTCCCTTCAATTCAATGGTATTGCTGACAAGAATTCATTTAATAGTAAGATGAAAAGGTGGAAAGAAAGCAATAGGAATCTATGTTATTTGTGTTGAGTCTAATAAAATCAGATATCCTCTCAGAGTGCTGCTAAATAGCCCTGGGTGGCCAGAGGGTAGGACCAGGTCTAACGGTTTTAAGTTACAGGAGGATAGATTTCAATTGAATATGCAAAGGAACTTCTTGACTATATGAGCAGTTTGGCAATGGAACCAATTGCCTAGAGAGGTGGTGGGGTCTTTTTCTTACAACATTTTCAAAAAGAGGCTGGACAGCTACCTGCAGGGATGCTTTAGCTGGAGATCCTGGGTTGAGCAGGGTGTTGGATAAGATGGCCCCTGAAACCCCTTCCAACTCTATGATTCTGTGTTATGATTCTATGGGATTTACATGCATGTGATTATACAGCATGTACGTTTTCTCAGAAGTCCTACTGAGTTCTCCAAGCAAATGATTTTAGGACTGAGACTTCTGGTAGACACAGAGATGTCTTCAAGTATGCTTCAAACAGTACCTTTGAGGAAGAAAAATGGGAGGTGTCTCAAGAAACCAGGATGGATGACTAAAGAACTTTCAACGGAGCTAAGTTTTAAATGGAACATGTATAGGAAATGGAAAAGGGGGGAAATCACCAAAGAAGAATTCAAACAGATAGCGAAGACATGTAGGAGTAAAGTCAGAAAAGCTAAAGCGCAGAATGAGCTCAGGCTGCTAGGGAGGTTAAGAACAATAAAAAGGGTTTCTTTGGGGTATGTCTGCAGCAAAAGGAGGAAGAAGGAAATGGTAGGGCCACTACGTGGAGAAGATGGCAAAATGCTAACAGGGGACAGAGAAAAGGCAGAATTACTCAACACCTTCTTTGCCTCAGTGTTTTCAGAAAAGGTAAAGGGGGGCCAACCTAAGGATAAAGATACAGAAGACACAACAGGGGAAATCCAGCACAGAATAAGCAAAGAGGTAGTACAGGAATACCTTCTTAATCTAAATGAATTTAAATCTCCAGGACCAGATGAACTACATCCAAGAGTATTAAAAGAGCTGGCAAATATAATCTCAGAGCCATTGGCAATAATCTTTGAGAACTCCTGGAGAACAGGAGAAGTCCCAGCAGACTGGAGGAGGGCAAATGTTGTCCCCATCTTCAAAAAGGGGAAAAAAGAGGATCCCAACAATTATCGTCCAGTTAGTCTGACATCAATACCAGGGAAGATTCTAGAGCAGATAGATCATTAAACAGAGAGTCTGTAAACATTTAGAAGGCAATGCCATAATCACAAAAAGCCAACATGGGTTTCAGAGAAACAAGTCATACCAGACTAATCTGATCTCTTTTTTTGATAAAATTACCAGCTTGGTAGATGAAGGGAACACTGTGGACATCGCATACCTTGATTTCAGTAAGGCCTTTGACAAGGTTCCCCATGACATTCTTGCAAACAAGTTTGTAAAATGTGGGCTAGACAAGTTAACAGTTCAATGGATTTGTAATTGGTTGACCAGCCGAACCCAAAGGGTGCTCAGCAATGGCTCCTCTTCGTCTTGGAAAGATGTGACCAGTGGGGTGCCACAGGGTTCTGTCCTGGTCCCAGTGCTATTCAACATCTTTATCAATGACTTGGATGAGGGAATTAGGGGCATACTTATCAAATTTGCAGATGACACCAAATTAGGAGGAGTAGCTAATACCCTAGAGGACAGGATCAAAATTCAAGATGACCTGGATAAACTGGAGAGCTGGGCCAAAGCTAATAAAATGAAATTCAATACAGAGAAATATAAGGTACTGCACTTAGGGCGAAAAAATGAAATGCATAGATATAGGATGGGGGAGACCTGGCTGAATGAGACTACGTGCAAAAGGGATCTAGGAGTCCTAGCAGACCACAAGTTGAACATGAGTCAACAGTGTGATGTGGCAGCTAAAAAGGCCAATGCGATTTTGTGCTGCATCAATAGAAGTATAGTGTCCAGATCAAGGGAAGTAATAGTGCCGCTCTATTCTGCCTTGGTCAGACCTCACCTAGAATACTGTGTCCAGTTCTGGGCACCACAATTCAAAAAGGATATTGACAAATTGGAGCGTGTCCAGAGGAGGGCGACTAAAATGGTGAAAGGTCTGGAAACCATGCCTTATGAGGAGAGACTTAGGGAGCTGGATATGTTTACCCTGGAAAAAAGACGGTTAAGAGGCAATATGATAGCCCTGTTTAAGTATTTGAAGGGGTGTCACGTTGAGGATGGAGCAAGCTTGTTTTCTGCTGCTCCAGAGATTGGAACATGGAGCAATGGATGCAAGCTCCAGGAACAGAGATTCCACCTCAACATTAGGAGGAACTTTTTGACAGTAAGGGTGGGAGCCCAGAGAACAGAGAGGAGCTTCAGTTGAGGGACTCAGAGCTCCAGAGTCAGGAGCAACTGACCATGCCCACAGGGTTCAGAGATGAGCCAGCTCACATCTTCTAATATGGAAGACACTAGCTTGACTTATCCACAGGCCCTGACTGCTACTTCATTTAGGAGTCTACAATGGAGCTGTCTGAGAAATTTATACCTTAAGCATTCCTACTACTTCAGTTAAGAACTGGATATAAGAACCCTTTGTGAGAGTATACTACTTATTTGATTACTGGATTTATAGCTTCAGCTTTTTTGTTACTACATTTAAGTATTGTACAAAAGGACTCACTGTGATATCATAGCTTATGTATCATTGTTTTCAGTAATTCTATTGGTGTGTATAAGAAAGTTTGTATAAGTACTGTATCAAGGACTCTTTATGAAATGTTTTTCTATATTTTTAATAGAATTATTATGAAATTGATTGTTTGAATTCATATATTTCTGTATAATACAAGCCTGTCTTCTGCTGACACTTTAATCAGACCCCATATATATCCTGCACTCAGTCTTTGATACTAAACATACATCTCTCAGAGTAACACATTTTCAGTAAGAAGATGATGGAGAGAAGGAAGGGCGTATAAGTGAGAGGAGTCACAGTTTTGTCAGCTGTACCTCCAATTCTAACCCTATGTATGTGTGTGTCTTCAAGTTGCCTGTCAATCTATCATGACTCCATGAATTTCATAGCATTTTCTTAGGCAAGGACTATTCAGAGGTGGTTTTGCCAGTTCCTCCCTATGAAATATAGCCTACAGTGTCTGGTATTAATTGGCAATCTCCTATCCAAGTACTAACCAGGGCTGACCCAGCATAGCTTCTAAGATCAGACAGGATCTGGTGCCTTTAGGGTGTTGTATCTACTGCAAAAGAGGTACCTCTTTGGGTATCAGTGGCAGAGAAGTTGCAGTAAGTAGCTATTGGGGACTGGTGATTCCCCATATTGTGGAATCACACCCTGTAGGCCAACTGATCTTAAATCTATTCTGATGAACTTGGGCACCAAGTAAAGAACCTTTCTATTCTACCAGGCTTCTGAATTTGACCTATTTTATTTCTGCTAATGGTTTGAATGTGTCTGAATTAAACTGAAGTGCTCATTCAAATTTTGGTTTGCTCTACTTTTAATTTATTGTAATTTCACCTGTATTTAATATAAATCAAATTCTGTAATTTTAATGTATTGTAAACTGGGCTGAGAAGTTGTTGAAGGGAGACAGATGTATCAATCCCTAAAATAAATTAACCACATTAAAAATGTACACTGACAAGACAGTAAGCTCCATTTGGTGCAGTGGGACTACTTGAGTGAACATATATGATTGCCCTGTGTGAGAAGAATGATTTTCTGCACCTGTGTTAAATGAAAACAGAATCTTTCTGCATTATTCTGAAAGCCACGTTAAAAAAAGGGAAAACATAGCAGGTCATTGATATTTGGCTTATGTCTGCCATCAGCCTCATTGAACACATTGAATACCTTGCTTTTCAGTGACCATTTACTACAAGTGAAAGCACTTATGCTTGTCCCCTGTGGACAGTTTAATGTTCTTTAAACAAAAAACCCCACAGAAATCACATTTTATTCAGATAAATGTCCCTCTTGTAATAAAATTTTCCATCCAAGTGGTAAAGCAAGTGTAATGCTGCAGTGATTTTTGTTTTAATCTTATGATAACGGTTTATCCATAGCAGCAATTTGGAGAGATCAAAATGTAGTGCTAGTAGGAGCCGCAGCAATAAACCTACTTAAAGTACAAAATGAACTTATTACAGTTAAATAAAAATACACCAGAAAACAGAAATTGAAAGAGATATACTTCCAGCACCAGTTGCATTGCATATTCCTGTCACCATCCCCAGGCTCAGAAATGGCAATTTGTTTTCAGGCTACTCCCTATGATAGCTCCACAAGCAAAGAAAGGATGAACTATTGCATAGTAATGAAGCATAGAGAGCCTTTTAAAAGTAGTTTCCTGAATGTGGATGCAAAGGATAATGCCAGATTTTCAAATGTTCTTAATTCATCACAGGAATTATATGAAGTTGCATTCCAAGCTAGGGAACTTGGGGTGGGGATGCTTGCTGGGGGATTCTGAGAGGTGTAGTTCTAAAAGGTGAATCCTCCCCCCCCCCTCAAAGCTCTGGGTGCACTCTACTGAGAACAGGTTTTCCACAGCTAATGATCCTGGTTGCCATCTTTCAGTGATTTATGCAGGCACAATGATCTGTTACACCTGTGTAAAGCCCTTTTGGTACAATGTTGGGAAGTGCACGGAAGAGAAAACTATCTCTGTTGCCCAAGAAAGCTGCCCTGACAACCCTGGAGCAGCTAGGAAGCAGGCAGATCAGCTTTTCTCTTGATATAGATAACTTAATTTGCCATCCCTGCTGTTGCCACAGTGCCACAGCCATTTTATTCCAACTGCAGCTGACATCACCACTGGCTATGTGGGCATTGTTACACCAACCAAGAGGGTTGCAGATTGTGTTACCTAATGGAGTGGATAAAAAGGACATGTTGTCTGTTAACTTTGAAGACAAGAGCTGTCCTTGGGTATTCAGCACACCCAATTCAAACTGTGTGAGGAGAGAGAGCAGAAAGGAAGGCCCTTTCACATTATACAATTATAGCACTATGATTCCATTTCCACTGCTGTGGTTGCATCCTATGGAATCTTGGGATTTGTAGTTTGGTGAAGCATTAGAGCTTTCCAGCAAGAATTTTAATACCCCACTTTCAACTGCAAATTCCAGGAATCCATAGGATGTTGCCATGGCAAATAAAGTCGAACCACAGCACAATAATTGTGTGTTGTGAAAGGGTTCCTGGACTATACTTGTCATCCTCTCCCCCTCATCCTTGTCACCCATTTCCAGACATTGAAAGAGGACCTTGTTATTCCCTTCCATAGCACAGTTTAAGAATTTTACTTTTTGGGGATTACTTGGCCATGCTATCCCCTAACAGGGAGATTTGAGGAGTTGTTGCCCCAAAAAGTAACTTTTCCAAGGTCTGTTCTATACATTGGAAAGGGAACTTCAGCAGTAGGGTGTCTGCGCTATTCTTATAGGTTCTCTACCCGTAAGGGAGATATGGGAAAATGAGGATTCCAAGTCATGTAGGAAGACTGCATGCTTCTATGAGTTTCTTCCCTAGAACATTCCCTTCTAATGTAGGCAAGGGATGTGTAGGACACAGGACCTCCTCATGCAGTTTGTATGACATGTGCCTGAATACAGCTGTTGTAATGTGATGGAAGTACAGGTCACAATGACATTGATATCCAAATATAAAAATAACAGAATCAGAACATTCATATTTAAAATTTGTAAAAAACAAACAAACACACAAACAATTTGCACTGAGAGTTTAAATAAATGATGAATATGGATTTTAGAGCATGCAGTGGTCAATACCGCAACACTTTCACACTCTGAAGCCTCAACTGACTCAAAACGAGGCTCATCAGTGCACATAACCAAGAGATCTTTGGTCTGAGCTGCCACTCACCTGAAGACTTGAATTCAGCTGCATATTTTTGGTTCTTTATTAACATAGTTTTGGCATGATTATCAATCAGTTCATTGATGTTGATGTATGCATGAGCTGCTGAACCTGTCCAGATTGGTGAACCCAGGGCACAGTGAGTATTCCGCACACACACACACCACAATGTCTCCTACCAATTTGAAACTTTCCTGTCAAAAATTGTTTGCCTCCAGTGCTCATTTTCTACTCTTGTAAGGCTGATTCTGTAGTAACACCCCCGTAAGCCTCCTAGCCCCCTAAACAAAACCAGAAGTCAGTGCCTAGTCATTTCCTGTTTGTATTTTCCACCAGGAATTTTTGCATTTCAGAGACTAACACATCTTGTAGAGATCCAGAAATTGTCCATCCTTGTGCTAAACTATATTTTGCACTATAAGAAAGAGCTGGAGCAAGATTTCATGCTTCCCCACTTTTCTTGACACAGCCACTGTGAATATTTTTTTAAAATTTCATTTCTATTTTAGCTTAACTTGGGTTTGCTGTGTTGTCTGAACATGGAGACTATTGTTAGTGGAAGCAAGCCAAAGTCAAACAATAGCTTAAAAAGTTGGCTTGTCTCAATTACACCCTAGCACATCCTATTGTAGCAGTATGTGCTTGTCTACAACATGCAAGGAAAAGAACAGCTGCCTCCAGAATTCCTTACTGAGCCTATGTGAATGGTAAAATACAGAGAAAAGGGAAGGGCAGAGAAGCCTGTCTCACCAGTTACCCCCAACATGGTAAGGCAAAGATCTATAATAATTTTGGTCACCAAAATGGAAATTGGAAGAAAGGTGGAGGCTGGTGAAAGAAAGTACTATTTGATTGCATTTTGGAAAAAAGCCTTCAATTGGTTCTCTAGGGGTTTATCTACACTAAGCAGGATATGCCAGCTCCCTGCTGGCGTAACCTAACTTGCGAGCTGGCCTGTCCCTGCCCCTCCACCCATTACCTGGAGAAAATAGGCCAAAGTCCAAACAAAATGCTGGCCCATCACTGCAGCTGGCGGCGGACATGTGAGGCCCCATCAAGAGGTACTGGATTAAACAGTTTTTTTCCCCCTATCCTGGCTTGCCCCCGTTCCAGCACCATATCTGTCCCAGGGGTGGTAAGGATTGTCTGGGGGCAGATTGGAGTAAATGCTCTGCATTTTTGGACTACAGGGCTCTGTAATGGGGGCAAGCCAGGGTAAATCACCCATGTAGATAAGCCCTAGGAGGCTCAAACTGCTCTTCTTATTTGCAGCATAGGAACCTATCCCTATTCTTCCCATGATATTTCTGCCTCAGTACCAAATTTTCTGTTAAAGAGATTATGCCCAGGAACACATCTACTTTATTAGCTGATGTATACCTGTAAGTAGATTCTTAAACAGAGATTGCATCATTTTTGTACATTTACCCATTATATTCCTTATATTCCTTATTTTTTGTTTTCTCCTTTGTTTCTTACTTCTTTAACAAGCAATCATACTCTTTAGACAGAGACTGTATCACTTTCAGGTCTGTATGTATGTCTGAAATGTTGATCTAATGTTCCAACAAGTGACTCCCCTTTCTGAAATAAAATACTATCATCCCCCCACCCTGTTTTATGATAAATTATGAAGAATGTCAATAATATTTATATAAACATAAATTGCTGTTGATCCAATTCCTACTCTGTTGCTAAAGTCAGTGGCCGGAATCCTGTTGGGCAGTTACGGATATGTATCACACAGTTATGCATTTGCAACTGCTACATATTTGTGATCCCTACATAGACCCTAGTTTAGGGGCTAGGTAGGGACTTTAAAAGTCCCCCAAGCTCCACTTACTGCTAAGCAGCTGTTGGGATCAATGGGGCTCTGTTCCTTTACTGATTGAGAAGTGACTACCTGATGCTCCCACCCCCCCTTGCATGAGCCATCTCTGGCATGAGGGGGATTTGTTACAGGAGACCTTTTTTTGTCTGTCATGCCAGAGATTGCTCATGGAAAGGGTGAGAATGTCAGGCAGCTGCTTCTTGATTGATAGGGGAATGGATTCTCACCATTCCCAGTAGCTGCTTACCATTAAGTGGGTTTTTGAAGAGGCTGGAATCGATTACATGGCACTGTAGTTATGGCCAATTGTTGTTGTTGTGTGCCTTCAAGTTGTTTCTGACTTGTGGAGATGCTAAGGTGAATCTATCACAGGGTTTTCTGAGGGCTGAGAGTGTGTGACTTGCCCAAGGTGACCTGGTGGGTTTTCAAGGCCAAGCGGAGATTTGAACCCTGGTCTGCAGGGTCATAGTCCAACACTCAAACCACTATACTACCCTAGTTAAAGTACTACATAGTGCATAATGGTCATATAGGATTCCGCTGAATTAGTCCTTTAGAAATAATTATTTGCTGAGAAATTTAACAATGGCTTTAGCAGATAAACACCCAAAGAACTGTAGTTATTGCTTTATCTGAAGGTTGTTTTGTTTTGTGCTTCTCAGTGTTCTCTCTCAGTCTAAGATATTCTGATTCAGCTGGGGAACAAACTTTGATGCTTTACAGAACTAATCCTGCTCCATCACAGCAGTCTGCAGTTTCCAGGAGAAAAGAGTTTCCAGAATATTTGTCAGTCTCATATTCTGCAATGCAGAGTATCTTTCCCAATGATTGCATGCCATCATGAATTATATAATTTTAGGTATTTCTCAGCCCCAATCTGGGTGAAGGTAGCTATGCCAAGGATTGCTACTGTATGCACACATAGGTGGAACTAAGCCCTACTTAAACTTACTGGGACTTATCTCTGATTTAAACTTGCATACAATTTTGCTTAGACCATGAAAACTATGGACTACTCTTAAAGAAACAGGTATGCCACAATATTTTATTATTCTGATATGTACTTTGACCTGTATTCAGGACAAGAGGCTAACATCAGGACAGAATATGGAGAAATGGAATGGTTTCCAATTGGCAACTTGTACACTGAATTTATCATATGTAAAACTGGATTAGACATGGAGGAAGGAGGCGTGAAAATTGGAGGAAGGAACATCAACAATTTTAGATATGCAGATGTCATTTTACTACTAACAGATAATAGCAAAAACTTGGAACAACTATTGAAGAAAGTCAAGGAAGAAAGTTCAGAGACAAGGTTACAGCTGAATATTAAGAAAACAAAAATAATGACTGCAGATGATTTACGTAACTTTAAAGACATTGAGATAATCAAAGGTTTCCTATACCTTAGCTCAGTCATTAATCAAAATGCACTCATGAAATCAGAAGAATAATAGGATTTAGAATGGCAGCTATGAAGGAACTAGACAAGCTCCTCAGCTGTAAAGGTATACCAAAGTCAGGATTATCCATGTTATCATACTTCTGATTTCTATGTATGGCTTTGAAAGCTGGACAGCAAAGAGAGCTGATAGGAAGAGAATAAACTCATTTAAAATGTGAGCTGGAGGAGAATTTTGTGGATACAATGGACTGCCAAAAAGACAAATCAATGGGACCTAGAGCAAATCAAGCCTAAACTCTCCCTAGAAGCCAAGATGGTTAAGCTGAGACTCATAGTTTGGCCATATCATGAGAAGACATGACTCAATAGAAAAGACAAAACAAAATACAGAATCAACAACAACAACAACAACAACAATAATATTTATTTATATCCCGCTCCTCTATGAAATGCAAGTGGGGCGGCTTACAACAATAAAAATATACATCCAAACCCTCATTCCCACCCCAACCTTAAAATACAATTATATAATTTAGGAATTAAAACATACTTAAAAAATAAAAAATAAAAATAAATAAATAAAAAATAAAGAATAAAAATGAGCAATGGACAATGGATGTGGCGAGATCGGGACAAGCTAGATTTCCTTTTTTGATGGCTCGGTATCTATCCAGGAAAGGCCTGCTGGAAGAGTTCTGTCTTAACTTTCTCTCTGGCTTTTCTTCACAAACGAAGATTCAGGAAGGACTCATCCTGTGCTTTCTGCAAGCGCGCTGATGACTAAAAAGGCCAATCTGAGATAAACAAGTCCAGTTGCAGAAAGCACAGCAGAAGGTCTCCTTGGGTGATGTTTCCAGCTTGTGATTCTTTCTGCATTGTCGTTTCTCTTCAAAACTTGTTCGGCATGAGTTCTCAAATAAGGCTGCAGCATTGTGGATAGTGCGTCTCCATGCCTCCTGATGTGAGGCCAAGGTGGACCATTGTTGGTGATCAATTTGGCCAAGCCTGAGATCTTGCTTCAGGGAATCCTTGTATCGCTTTTTTGGAGTGCCACTCTTACGCTGACCCATGGCGAGTTTACTGTAGAATACTATTTTTGGGAGGCGATGGGCCTCCATCCTAGAAACGTGCCCTGCCCAGCGCAGCTGTGTTCTCAATATCATGACCTCAATGCTGGTGATCCCTGCTTGCTCAAGGACAGCAACATTCGTCACATAGTCAGTCCAGTGTATATTTAGGATTGTGCATATACAGTGCTGATGAAAGCATCCGAGGAGTCGTAGGTGGTGGTGATAGGTGACCCATGTTTCAGATAAAGGAGAATAGACAGTACAATGGCTCTATACACATCAAAATGCAAAAACCCCACCAAGCTTGCACCATTTCTCCCCTCCCCCCATTTTGGTTGGTTGTGGATTCTGGATTTTGTTTTGTTTTACTGCATGGCCAACATGGCTATCCAAGAATATGTTTCCTAGAAAAGACAATTATACTTTGCAAGGTAGAAGAAAGACAACTCAATCAAGGAAGGCATGACCCTGAGTTTGCATGGCCTGAGTAAGGCTGCTAATAACAGGGTGACTGGGAGGTCTCTCATACATAGGATCACTCTAAATGACTTGATGGCAGTTAAAAATAACAAAGGATTTTGATGCATTGCTGGAATGCCAGCCCTTAAAAGGGAGCCTCGCAGAGTCCAGCTGCTTAGTCAAGGCAACACTGATCCAGAAAATGTATGCTAACTCATCATCAATACCAGTATGGATTATGAAAATATTAAAAGGTTTTGGATGAGAGTTTGAGTACACCTTTGTAATATACTGAGAAACATACATTTGAGAATTACAGACCTACAGGACTCAGCTTATGAAATGAATATTTTCAGGTTTTAGTGACATGATGGGATCACTGTCAGGGACTACCAGTAACATCAATTGACGGAGGCCCTAGAGCAATGAAATAAATAAATAGATAGAAAAAGTGAGGTTTGCACAAAATGTTGTGTTGGGAATTTGGGGTGTAGAAATGTGTGTAAACTTCCCAAAGTGGACAAACAATGATAAAATGTGCCCAAAGCCCTTGTCATCTCAGCTGGGTGGTAATGGTGGTGGGGATGAACCTTTTCAAATTGTTTTTATCCTCATGTGAGAGAATGAAATAAGTAATGGTTTATATCCCTACCATTCAGCCATGGCAGTAGATAGAAAATATAAACCTAATGGTCCATTCATTTTCTCCACAATGCCAACCTTAAATGAAGTCACATATGTCGGGATCATCTGTGCTTTAAAATCACTCAAATTTTTACATTTAGGGAATTCTAGGTTTCAGTCTATTAATAGAAGCTTGCACTAGAGAAAAGATGTGGGGAGACAGTCACATGCAGGTACAGCTAATGAGAAGTAATGATGTATGGACCAATAACTTTTCTCGCCCAGATCATTAGGAAAAAGATATCTATATCTATATCTAGAGTGGCCACCATTGACCCCAGTTGGGCAGTTGCTCAACATTGATAGATGTAATCAGTGTATTATCTCTCTTGCTTCCACAATGGCTTCATAGGGTTGCTTCATGGATCCATAGTGTTCCCTGAGGTTCCATCATAATCAACGCGTCAGTGTAAAATTCCACCCCAAACCTCTGCAAATGTTCTTTAAAATCTTCAACTAATCAGATACCTTTGTGCTGTCTTTGTCAATACCAGAGCAAGGTTATTTAGCTGGCCTTCCGCTCTTGGAAACCCCCTCCCTTCCTGCCAAAATGGCCAAAGGCTTTGACAAGCTCTAGTCTGTACAGATAAATATTAATGCAAGAATCTATAAATATGTCTTACGGATTGTGTGGAATTTATCCAGGTGGGAGGTATTTAAGTTGCATAGCTGTTTTGGAAGGACTTTAATGATACATTAATTGTCATTGAATTTCATTGATGCTCCTGAGGGAATACATGACATTCACATTAATAGTGGATAAGTTTATGATGGTTACAGGTCTTATAATAAATGTTCACTGCTCTGCAGGAAGTGCAAGAGTACAACTGGTCTGCTTATGGCTCAACATCCTTATCATAAATTGCACACCTCTCTAGCTCTCCTGTTTCTATAGGAATTTCCCAGTGGAGGCAATTCTCATCACATAAGTGCATATTAATGGCTTGATCATGTTAATTGCATACTGAATTTTTCTGCACTACATCTGGGGGAATGCCATGCAAGTCACATAAATTAAATAGCTAAGGCTGTGTTTGTGCAGATTTCTCACATTATCTCTGTCATTCTTTGTTCAACAAGGCAATTGACTGAGAGTTGCTCATGGATATAAGAACTTTTGCTCCATAGTCATTAAAGCAGAAAAACAACACAGAGTTGATAGTTTAGGGAATTTTCAGGGCCTCACTGTCTCTGGGCTCACTCTCTTCGTTTACAAGGATAAAAGAAGATCATTCTTTTAGTCTCCTTAACCATCCAGAAAGAACTAAAGTTTTCACAATAGATTTGGATGGGGTGAGGAAAGAGAGAGAAAGCACTTGTTCAAATGGGTGAAAAAAAACCCTGCCAAGGTCAGGAGGAGGACGGCACTGTCTCGTTTACAGCACTCTGTTTTGGATGACTCCATTCTCCTCGCGATCTTCCCCCGTGCTTCCTCCATGCTGGGGGAGCAAGAAATGCACCACTTTTTATTGACGGGGGTTCTTTGTTAATAAAAAGTGGTGCATTTCTCGCACCTACAGCATAGAGGAAGCTTGGGGAAGTTTGGGAGGAGGACGACATCATCTGAAACGGAGAGCTGCAAGAAAGACAGCGCTGTCCTCCTCCTGACCTCGGCGGTTTTTTTTCCCCATTTGAAAAAGTTCAAAGAGAGATTTTAGTGGAAAAGAACCTCAAAAGCTGATGAATTTGCTTTGCCTCCTTTCAGGTCCCTGCTGTATGGACTTTTTTTTTTTTTTTGGAGGGAGGGGGAGATCATCAAAATGTTCAATATTTATTTTATTTATACCTTATGTTTTGTTCTTCTTTTCAACAATTATGAGCCAAGGGAGGCAGTTAACAGTCATCCAAAATGACAAGTATGATAGCCTATAACATTTTACAGATGAAAACTGACTGAATGTGTCAAGATGACAAAAGTTACTAATGAGGAAGAAAAGACCAGCTAGGAAAGGCTTCAGCAGTTTGCTTTTGCCTGAGCCTACTGGGAAGGGCAAGATTCTTCCTCCACTTCTCCTCCCCGTCCTGTAGAATAAATTGAGTACAAACTGCTTTTGCCTTTGCACTCAGTTTGCAGCAATTGAAGCTAAAGCTAAAGCTAAAGACAAAGAAGGAAAGTGGGAGAAGGCAAGAGAAACTGGGACATTTCTAAAAGTGGGATAACAGAGGATTAATAGGGACTATCCCTCAGGACAGTTGGAGTGCATATGATATAATACAAACAATATTATTGTAGGTGTTGCTGATTTAGTTATCTGACTCTTGATTATATATTTTTTCTTATATTTGTGCCCTACCATTTTGCTAATTCACTTAAGTTGGCCTGCAATGTAATGCTAAGAAGATTATCAGACACATCCCAAAAACACAAGAGCAGCATGCAGGATGATGTTACTGTCCCACAAATGGGACCCAGATTCATATGTTCTTGTCATCGTCGTGTGATGCTTCTGTGCTTCAGCCACGAATAAGGCATCACTTTCAAGTAACAGGGAGGTCCTATCAATGAAAAGTGATGCCTTACTCACAGCTGCAGCACAGAAGTAGCATGCAACAATGACCATGTCGTTTGAAACTGGGTCCCATGCGAAGCAGCATAAACTGCACAATGCATTGCATTGATTGGCTGTAGCTGAAAATGATTTTCTTTCTAACTCACATGTAATCATGTGGGGAGCCCTATTCATATCAGGCCTATCACATGGAGGTAGGGAAGATTGAATTCTCCTATCATTTTTTTTTAAAAAAACAAATCCCTAGGGATGAAAAAAGAAAAGACCCCATAGGTAGCAATGACATCCTCTCTTTTAGCTCCTGGATGCAGGCTAGGGTTAGGTTTTTAATTATGGCTAGTGGGGAGATTCTGATCTCTGCTATCGAAGTGAATCATTTGTCCCAATGAGCAGTAATGTGTATTCCCTCATGTTGTTTAAAAAATTCTAGAAAAAGTGGCTAAGGCTTTTCCTTCGGAATTTTTGGTGTTTTTGGCCCCACTGCTTCTGAATATGGTGCGCAAGCAGGGATCACCAGCATTGAGGCCATGATATTGAGAACACAGCTGTGCTGAGCAGGGCACGTTTCTAGGATGGAGGACCATCGCCTCCCCAAAAAAGTACTCTACGGTGAGCTCGCCATGGGTCAGTGTAAGAGGGGCGCTCCAAAAAAGCGATACAAGGACTCCCTGAAACAACATCTCAGGCTTGGCCAAATTAATCATGAACAATGGTCCACCCTGGCCTCACATCAGGAGGCATGGAGACGCACTATCCACAATGCTGCAGCCTTATTTGAGAACTCACGCCGAACAAGTCTTGAAGAGAAACGACAATGCAGGAAGAATCACAAGCCAGAAACATCACCCAAGGAGACCTTCTGCTGTGCTTTCTGCAACCGGACTTGTTTATCTTGGATTGGCCTTTTTAGTCATCAGCACACTTGCAGAAAGTCTGGGATGAGTCCTTCCTGAATCTTCGTTTGTGAAGAAAAGCCAGAGAGAGAGAGATACACACACATAGTGAGCCCATTCTGGAGCAGATCCATTATGTGCTTATTTGCTAGTAAAAAAGAAAGAAAAGAGAGAGAGGTAAATCACCTTCATTTATACTCTACACATCTAAAGCAGCATGTAGTTTAACCCAGGGTGTATCCTTTAATTGAGTGCCATTAAAGGATACACCCATTATGTAGTTACTGCTTTGAATCTGTGGTGTGTATTCATATTATGTCTGTGCTTACACACACTTGTTTCTTATGTACATAGTATACAGTTTTAGATGAACATGTAGTTTTGGTGTTACTAAGGCCAGTGTCACCCCTCCCTCCAATGGTGTCACATGGTGTGGTTTGGCCTCTCTGCACCCCCTAGTGACACATAGTATAATGAACTTCCTGCATTACCTTTAAAAATAAAATGGGCCTGTGTGATAAAGAGAAAGCAATGCTGCCAATTTGCTTAAAGAGGAAGAACCTATATGCTGGCAATGCTTCTTAGGCAATGGTTTGATTTGCATATATAACCCAGAAGGAAAAGAAAATACAAACTGTATTTTTGCTGTTCATTGCTGAAATGAACAAGAAAAGAAAGAAAAACAAAAGTCAGGATTATTACTGCATGCTTTGCCAACAATATTTTAATGCTTGGTTGAAATATTTCTGTTATTGATGTTTCTGAAGTAGTGAAGCAGATTAGTTTAGCTTTGCATTTCCTCAAGCTGGACCCCTGCTGTGGAATATTATGAGGATAGCAGCTTTCACACTGAAGGCATCCCTAGTAATGCATCAAGACATTGAAGCAGTACAGATGTTTTCAAGGCCTTCCCTGCACAAAATATTCACTACACAGCACTCAGTTTGTGATGCATTTTGAAGCTATAATCACTCATTACTTCTGTTTGCCTTTAATCGCAACATAAGCCAAACTGTGCAGCTTCAAATAGTTTAGATGCAACATTTCAGAGATAGAGGTATAATTAGATATGCAATGCATACCCACATCCAATGAAGGTGATCTACATATTGAATGAGACTCATACATGCCATTGTTTTTCTGAATCAGAATACTACAAACATTCCAACTCTGCAATTCTATGATTCTATGATTCTATGATTCTATGGTTCCTCTCGCTGGAGTAGGGTGGCACATTCATTAACATAGAGAAGGTGTCTTCGACCTAAAGGGCCAGCTCACAACCCTTCTATTCACTTGGACTGCTTGTGGTGGTGCTAAGAACACAGGGTAGGGTTTGGATAATAAGTAATAAACATAGGCAACCCAGCAAATAAAAATGGAACAGACATAGCTGGATAGATAAAGGACACATCCTATGGCATGTCAGAGCCAGGCAAGAAGATAAATGGGCACTCTTGGCCTATGACATATGCTTGTAACTGTCTCTGTTACTGAATCCATTCAGATTTGTCTGTATGTGGGGATTATCCCTCCCACCACTGTTTTTGGAGTGAGCTGAACCTGATTCAATGGTGAACTTGCCATGGGTCAGCGTAAGAGGGGCGCTCCAAAAAAGTGATACAAGGACTCCCTGAAACAACATCTCAGGCTCGGCCAAATTGATCACCAACAATGGTCCGCCCTGGCCTCACATCGGGAGGCATGTAGACACACTATCCACAATGCTGCAGCCTTATTTGAGAACTCACGCCGAACAAGTCTTGAAGAGAAATGGCAACGCAGAAAAAATCACAACCCGGAAACATCACCCAAGGAAACCTTCTGCTGTGCTTTCTGCAACCGGACTTGTCTATCTCGGATTGGCCTTTTTAGTCATCAGTGCGCTTGCAGAAAGCGCGGGATGAGTCCTTCCTGAATCTTCATTTGCGAAGAAAAGCCAGAGACAGAGTGAACCTGATTCTGTCTTTGTGCCAACTGCTAAAGCTCCATTCTTATGCCAGGCCTGGGCTCCATCTAATTGATATAATTGATCATTGATAATAACCCTAACCTTAATGCCTACCTTAACCCTAACCCTTACCAAAATGGTTTTATAAGACAATCGTATTCAAACAGAAATGGTTTTGATTGCATTTTTCTGATCAAAATGATCAATTATCAATGGATATGCAAGCAGAATTGTGCCACACTGAAATGGCTACACTGAAACATTCCCATTTCATCCATCTATTGCCCTAATGTCACCAGGTAGTACTCATTCCAGTTGGCTGCAGCAGAGGGAGATAGAACTATATAGGATCCTCTGGGAACTTTAAATAAATAGCAATAGCATTGATATTTATATAAAGCTTATCTGTGCTGAAGCACTCCCTAAGTGGTTTACAATGTTTTTTAGCTAATTGCCCCCAACAAGCTGGGTACTCATTTTATCGACCTACAGAAGGATGGAAGTCCTTGGAGCCCTCTGGGATCAAACTCATAATGTTGTGGCTTGCAGTACTGGCATTTAACCACTGTGCCACCAGGGCTCAGTGGGCACCACCAATGGATAAACAAATGGGTTATATAGATATTTTAGATGACTGTCAGATTATAGTGACTGCTGTTTTCCTGTTTCTTTTGCTTGTGACTGTGCAGTTAGGGTATACTACTCTAGCAGCAAATGGAGGTTATCTCCCTATTTTGCCTCTGACAGGGCTGTTGCTGGCTGGACATCTGGAAAGTGGTCTTTGCCTTGGCTTAATAGCAGGATTAGCTCTCCAACCCTGGCTGCCCATATAAGATTATTACCTGGTAAACAGCTGGAGTTTCCTGTGAATGTGTACTGGTAGCTTCCATTGCTACTTGTATTGATGTTTCCTGTTGCCTCCCAGATGAAAAGTGACTTCCCACATCATGTCAAATAGTCCCATAGCAGGAGAACAGGATATGTAATCCATCTCATGTAGGGCATATAGATCTTCCATGTATACTTTCTTGCAAGTAAGTTGCTCAGGTGTTGGGAGGAGAGGTCCATCCTTCCTTTCCTGTGTATCTTCTTGTTAAAAGGGTGGTTGCTTATGGCTGTTATGATGTAAGGAGACTCATCCCTACCTCTGCAACGGTTCCTTGTAGTCAGAGCCTGACCTACTGTTTGACAGTGTGAAGCCACAACCTCAGAATAAAATTGCTAATGGGAGTGGTGTGGTGGCAACATGGCAAGACATTGCTGTGCATGATACACCATCTATGTTGAAGCCCTGATGTCTGCTTGCTGCTTTCAGGTGCTGCGGAGAATGTTGTTACAATCATCAATGTGGCATTAAGATTCAACTGCTGATTTAGGCTGGACTTTTGTTGGCTAGACCCACTAGAGTAGACATGCTGCTACCCAAAATGCTCTTATTCAGATCTTAATTAGGAGAATTAATTCACTCAAATAATTGGCAGCTCAAGGTTGGGTAAATTGTGGGACCTTTTCCCCAATGTATACCAGTACGGCTGTCAGAACTCCAGCTAAGTAACAAAAGGTAATCTTTATTTGAGAAATCAGCACACCAAAAAAAGAAAAAAGAAAGAAAAAAAAGCATTCAGTCAGTAATACAAATTTTCAAGAGCTATCAGAAAGGAAAGTAATAGAGTAAGGTAACAGTGATTGAGGATGATGGGCTATATTTACCTGTCTGGAGAAAAAAGATGAAGACTCAGACTGTGTATAGCTGAGAGTGGGCTCTCAGACATGGAGGATACATGCAGGTTGAAGACCACACTGAATGGCCAGAAATCCAGGATTCTTATACCCCTTTTGCACTTTGAAGTAAGTCTAAATCAATGACCAGATGACCCTTTCCTGTATATGATCAAAGGAAATGGGAGACTGTCAATGAAAACCAGGTGCTGTAGGCTATATTTCAGAAGAGGGAACTAGCAAAACCACCTCTGAGTATTCCTTGCCTAAGGAGATTATCAGACACCCTTGATATGGCATTACACGAATGCCAGGAGATCGCCAAAGGGCTTACTTTTCAGACGTCATCGTCATCATCCTCGTCCCGTTATGCCCCCATGCTGGTTCTGTGCTGCCTTTGTTTCTTCTTATTAATGGCTTAAGCTGTGAATAGATTGCCCATTCCATTCCTGTCACGGAATGATGGGTGAATGAAAATGTGCCCTGTTATGCTGGCATGATGCCAGCCGCAGTGTGAGGTCCATGCCAAACACTTCCAAGTACGATTGGGACAAGGAGGTAAGTGACACACTTTTTTTACCCTCCCCAGGTTACTTGTATTTTTTTTAACTGTGTTTGTTCTTGGTGTCACTTTTTGAAGTTTCTTTTGCTTTTTGTTTTTGAATTCCCCACACTCTCATTCTCTTGCAAGAATGGCTAGGAACTCAAACCAGGAAGTGAATGGGGCTCTGTTTGAGTTCCAGTCACTACTGAGCTGCTGAGGGAGGGGGTAGTCACGTGAAAAGGTAGGTCTGAAACTTGGGGTTGTCATGCCAGGACGGGGATGGGAGCGGGGCAGGTGAGAATATAGCTAGATGGGGGGTGCTTTTTTTGTCCCCATCTGATAAAGTCCTAAGTAAACCCTATGAACTTCATGGGGTCACCGTAAGTGAACAGGTGACTTGAAGGCAAATACAAACATGTGAAATTTTCCACCGTATTTCTTGGGGGTAAAATGGGGGAGAGTGGAAATCTCTTTGAATATTCTCTGGTGAGAGGGGATGGATTTCATCAATATTTCAGGGGGAGCCTGATCAAGAAAATTCTGAGAAAACTTATCATCTCAGTTCTATTTGAGTTTCCATAATATCTGAATAGTTGGCTTTCACTAGCCAAAAACTTGCAATAAATATTACAACTGAAAGTGTTTGACCAGGTATGTAACTACAGCATTGTGGGGAGGGGAAATGAGGGTATTACTCCCCTAAATAAAAACTCTGTCCCTGTAATGACATTTTTATTCATCCCTCACATTTCAGGCCTTGCAGAGAATGAGATGCTGAAAAGCATTCACATCTAGGGCTCTTATGTTTGCTCTTTTCTCATTGCCAACCGATTTGGGAAAATAAGGAGCTCAGACAATAAAGAGACCAGACACCGAAGATGGGATACAATAATTGGGTTTTATTTAATCTCACCTATTTATTAACCCTCTAAAGATCTTCAGGGCAGGGGAGGCAACCTAGTGTGGGAGCAGCTGGGGCAGTAGGTCTATCAGAGACTTTACTCCCCAGCTTCTCCAGGGTGAACACCTGAGCCCTGGAGAGGAACCCCAAGAGTAGGGGTTGCTCCCCAGCCAGCCTGTATCTGGAAGGCCAACCCAAAAGTCCCTCGCCCAAGTCACAAGAGTTTAGGAGAGGGTCTATACCTCAGGCCAGCCTCAAGGACAGTCTCGTTCACCCCACCCAAGTCTCCCAACCTAAGGAAGCAGTTCCCGAGACCCCCCTTCACCAAAATTGGTGCCATAGGTGGACACCGAAATTAACACCTTCCCCTTCATCTGGCCATGTTTAGTTCAATACAGGGTTTGACTGATTTAGACACCACCCTAGCCAATTTCCCAGCAAACTGTACAGTATGGGGTAGGCAACCCCCCCCATCAAAATAGGGGGGAATTCCTACCCGGCTCTGAAGTGACCATTATAACACTATGTCAGTGGCAGGAGGGTGGGTCAGTGTCAATCCAAAAGAGGCCAAGGCAAGGGGCAGCCTGGCCTTAAGTAGCCTCTTGGTCTGCCCCTCCCTCAGCTGTCATGGCACACGGACCATGATGCCACTGTCCTCTGGCCTCCTCTTCCCCCTGCCCGGCAAAGACGGCTCCCTCCCCGGCATGGGTGAGCTGTCCAGGAGAAGAGCCGGATTCCCTTGGTAATCTTGCCTGCCTTTTTTCTTTAGATGCCTCAATTGTCATTTGCAAATGCTCGACTAAAGTTGTAAGTTACTGCAATGCTAGAAATTTTTGGACTGAAGGGAAATTTAATTGGGGAGGCAGAATTCTTATTTTTTGGGGTGGCAATGCTCTCATCCCCCCCATAGCTACACACCATGTTTTACTTTCCAATCTAGATATTCTCATGTTTTGCAAGGGACTGGTGCTGGCACTGCTGCCCTGCGTGGAAGAGCAGTGTGCAGTTTGGAAATAGCAAGTGCACATCCTATGTTGGTGGCTGTGCCTCCTCTCCCCAACCCCAGTTCTTATTTATACAGATTTATACACATGTGGAACACACTGAAGAGGGCTCCACTAGGCACTCCCTGCCAGGGCCGGCCCAAGACTGAAGCAGGGCAGCACTGGAGCTCTCCTCCCTAAAGTAAAAGTGTAGAGTCATTCAAGTTATTTTGGCACTGGATACTGAAAATCTGATTCATAGATTCCTCCCCCTCACCAGCAGCAAAAATAAAACAATTGTTTAAATAAACGAGTGAAAATTTGCTGCCAATTTGTGACATGTTAAATTTGGCATCTGAGGTAGCTGCACTGCTCTGCCTAATGTTAAGGGTAGTGCCCTTTTTGGATTTGGGCAATAGCATGTTTTAAATCAAATTCATCTGTTTGATTTGTCTTTATTGGCATCATGAAAAAGATTTGAAAGTCCCTCTATGCCTTCCATTAACAAAGATTAAAGCTTATTTGAAGTGAGCTGGCCCTACAACCTTGCCAAGAATGCACTGCAACTAGAAGAGCATATAATGGGAAGGGCAGAGGAAGATTCATAATGTTTGAAATCATAGTTATTATAGAGAGAAGATATCTTCTTGTTGGGCTAATTGAATTTCTGTCTGATAATGTCATTGCTAGCTAAAATGTCTTGAAGATATATTGTTGATGATGGCCAATGTACAATTAACTACAATGGCAATTCAAAAACCATTCATGGCCTCTGCAGCATTTTATAGGGGGTCCATTTTGTCTCCTTTAGATGAATATTAATTGAAAAAATGTTTGTGCAGCCTGCTTTATAAATTGAATTTCCTGTACCTGCTATGCAACCAACTTATATCACAGGAATATTTTTAACTGGCAATCCAATAAATATCATGGAATCCTGTTTATTTGAAGCTAGGCAAAAATGTATTCTCATTGTCTCTGTGTATGCATGTGTGCATTGCCTTGTTAATCATTTTTTTTCTCCAGGCAGAGGGGAGTTCCCTTTCCTGGAATGATCCAACAAATCCCAATAGATGCTTTTCACCCACTTAACACACACACACACACACACACACACACACCATAGCCCCTTTAATGTGGCAGATGCTGCTTGGAACTTCTTTCATGTTGAGATTATATTATATATCACCTCCTCAAATAAGAAGGCCTGATGAAATAAGCTGAAAATGGAATTTTTCAAAGAGGCCAAGATGAACTGTTTCAAAGCTTCCTCAAAGCATGCTCCTAGGTGGAGAGATTAACATCATCCATTCCAGTTAGTTTCCAATTGCCTATATTAGATTATCCTTCAAGAGTGGGTACATGTGTGCATGTCATTTAATTCATACTCCTCTGGATATTATAGATATCTTTGTACCAAAAATACAAAAATACAAATCCTCTTCATCACTATTGGAATGAGCAACAGCTATGGGGGAAACCCCCTCCCCCCCACTCATCTTAATTTCTGTTCAGAAAAGTGAATTGCTTGACTTTCTACACAACCAGTTAATATCACATGAGAGTTTTTGAAGGGCAACATCACAGAATGCTCCTTACTGGGCAGTAAATTGAGGGAGCTGCACACATTTGTGACAGAGCTGGGGAACATGTGGCACTCCAGATATTGTTTGACTACAATACCTACTAGCTCTACTTAGATTAAGCTAATGGTGACTAATGACACGAGTTGCAGCCCAGCAACATTTGGAAGTCCAAACATCCCTCATCTCTGATCTATAAGACTCTCCTCATATGGCTTTTGACAAATCATAGCAAAATCTTTCATTGTTACTACAATGTACTGAAATGGCTATTAGAAGCTGAAATGACCACGTGAATGGGATCTTGTTACAGGTGATAGAATAGAATGGAAATCTTTCACACACTTGAACTTTAACATTTCATAGCATTACAAAGTGTTCCAGAACAAACCAGAGTTTGGAAAGTTACTTTTAAAAAGGATTGTTACCATTACTTTTTACTCAGTTCCCCCCATTATGGATTAAATTGCTCATTTCTTGTTAATTGTTTTGTTACTTTTTGGTTTCCTCTTTTAAAAAGTACCATCACCTCTCCACATTTGCAGTCTAAGCATTCAAAGATTTTATTAATTAGTGGGTTACTGTATTTACTGCTACCTCCACTGCTACCCTATATGTGACTGAAAAAATTATATTCTCTGTAGGCATTTCTAGGTCCTCTAGCATGATACTATGGTCAACTTCCAGTGGAAATTGACCACAGAATCACACTGGAGGACCTAGCTAGAAATGTGTAAAGAAGTGTTCTCTCAGGTTACAAAAAATAGTGTCCTATATTCATGGTTTTCCCACTTTCATGGGGATCCTGTGCCTCTAACCCCTATAAAAGTTGAAGAGTGACTGTCCCAAGATGGCAAAGTAACATGAAAGCAATCCCACCCCCCAAAACAAACAAACAAGAAAAACAAAGTGCTCCTTAAATGAGAAAAGTAATATTACCAGTTGCAAAGTTTGCAAAAAGAATGTTGTTATACCTCATTATCTTGAGGTAACATCATTACTTGTAATGGTTTCTTCCAAGCTTTGGAACAAGTATCTACAGAGGATGCCCTGAGACACATAGAATCATTCTTATATTGCTGATTACAGCTGTGTAAAAGATCCACCCCAATGTGACAGTGGGCTTATCTACATGGGCAATAAAACCCATACTCACCCCATATTCATGGCACAGTTGACACACAATGTTTTCAATTATGCACATTTTCACTGGGGTTTCTGCAGGAAACTCTGGATCTGTAAGATTCATGGTTTGCTTCACATTTGAGGGGACAACCTAGATTTTTGGCCATGTGGCAGGTGAGGATTGGCTTTGAAGCAAAGCTGGGGTGGGACTTCCCGTGGACAAGACTTCATTCTGGCACCTTTTTCATTTTTTAGGTTTTCAATTGTGCACATATCTGCATAAGTGTATCTCCACTTATCCAGGAATACAGTACTCTGGGACCGGATATATTTGCTTATTCGCATACGCATATAAACAGGGGGGGGGGGAAACAGAGCAGCCCCAGCCATGTGGCTGGACATAGTACAATGTATAGGACATGTGATCAGCATAGGATGACTCTTTTACTTTGATGTTGATTACAGCGTGGTGGGCTGCTCCAATTTACAATTGGATAAGCCCAGTGCATGTGGCTTTTATGGGGCTGCTGCACAGCTAAGAAATTCACCATGGCTATGAGGTAGATGCAGGGTTTCCCATCAGTGTAGACAAGCCCTAAGACACTGGCAAAGAACTCCTTCATCACTTCTTTCCTACCCTATTATGAAAGCTTTTCATATAACAATGATTTGGATGTCATCAAGTCTTGCTATTATTATCATATAGCCATAATTTTATGGTCAAGATCTACTGTTAAGCCAGGCAGTGCATCATCTGTTTGACTGTAGCTTGGAATGCTTCATTCCACAAACAGTAATGCTAATAGCCCTCTTCAGTATATACCACTCTTCAAAGGCTCAAGGTGGAGATGGTTAATGTGGTAGCCCAATAGGGCAACTGTTTAAACAGTTATTCTGTGGGGCAAACCAAACTGAATCTTCTGTACAGCATGACAAGTGTACATTAAAGCAACTAGGGCAAGTTACTTTGAGTGCAAGCTTTTGTGGCAGTTTTGCTTTACCCGCAATGTCACAGAAAAATGGAAATGGCAAGGCATTATATTTTGAGAAAACTGAGGTCCTATCTACACGATGAAAAATGACACATATTTGCTGGGCTTTTTAAGGTCTTCACGTCATTTTGGGGCCTCATCCAGCACAGCATGGTATCCCAATCACCCATTTCCTTTAAACAGTATGACTTTATCAAGCCATTTGTTGGGAGCTGGAATGTTGGGGGCACTGGACACTGGCCTTTTAAAAAACAAAAACAAAACACAACTCAATACTGTCAATGATAGCACTGAGCTTTCTGAACATCCAAAAAATTGATTTTAATTTGCCATATCTGATAGTGGGGATTGGCCAGGAAGCATGTTAAATACTCAGGTTGCCCTTGCAAGTAACTACAAGTACCTGATTTAGTGACAGATTGGCCCCAACTAGCCCTTAAAGGAAAGCGGCTTGGGGACTGGATTGGAGTGCTTCTCAATGAGCTCTTCAGGCTTCTCAGTACTAAGCACTAACTGCTGGAGATGGGGAGGGAGCTGTAGGAGCTCAGCTCTGTGTGCCCTTATGAAGATAAGTTATGAAGAAAACTTTCTGAACCAGGCTTGCATACCCTCCAAACATTCTGATTTGGCAGGGACAGTTCTGATTAATCCTCTGTTGTCCCCACTTTTCCAATTGTCCCAAGAATGTTCCAATTGTTCCAATTGTCTTATTACAGCAATTCCATCTAAGGACAGGAATAATACTATGCTAGTCTACATGCTACAAGAGATCTGGAAGAGGCATGGTGGGAGGAAGAAGTAAAAGCATCCCTAGGAATGTCAGTCTGCATAGCAGAGAAGCCAAAACAGATAATCAAGATAGGGGGGGGCACCTGGCTTAACAATGTGATTGTACCACCCTATACCCTCCAACTGTCCTGATTTAGCAGGGACAGTCCCAAATGATCCACTGTTGTCCCACTTTTACAGCTGCTTTTAAAATGTCCCAATTTCCTTCTCCTCCTGCCCCTTTCCCCCTCAGCTTACTTCAGTCACTGCAAACTGGGTTCAAAGTGGAAAAGTATTGTGTACTCAAACAACTCAGCAAGGGGGAGAGGATAGGAGGGGGTAGAATCTTGCCCATCCTAATAGGCTCAGACAGGCTCTGCTAGCTTGTATGTGCTCCTTCATTAATAGCTTTTGCCATCTTGACTACACTTTGATGTTGTTTGTCTACACTGTTCCAGTTTTCACTGGTGAAGTGTTGGAGCTTGGATAGTATTGCCCTCCTAAGTGATATCATGGGACTCAATGACTACTTCCATTTAAGGAGGAGGCCTGCCCTTTTGTATACCTTATTGCAGTTCTTTGTTTTGGTTTAGATGTGGTCTGCTTAATCCCAAGATCTGCCTCATGTTTTCATTCCAAAGCATGGTGGCAAAATGCCCTGCCCAGCAATATAATTTGCATAATAGTATACAACTCTTTATTTGAAAATACTGGTCATGTAGAAGACCCTTATTCTGTTGCCCTGGAAGTCCAAAAACAGCATTTATACTGTGATATGAAATATTGTTCAACATTTCTCTATGTGAACTGCAGTCACTAGCAAAAATTATACTGACATTCCAATATCTGCATTGGTCTTGTTTTCATTTCAGCAACATAAAAGGGCTCCATTCATTCTCATCAGTGTTTGAAAAACTCCTCTCAGACCAAATGTCTTCAATGATAGACTGCAGGCACTGCAAACTCACTCCTGTAGGTATTCAAGCATGACCAACCCAACTCTAAAAATACATCTCTGCATACACCATTTCCCTGAAGTCTTACAAAGATCTATCTGAACTCCTTTTGCTTCCTGAGGAGGGAAAAAAAAACGTTTTTCCTTTTTCACTTGTATGTAAAATAAAAGAGAGTAGTTGTCAAAATATATAACCAAGAAAAATAACTAATAATTGTGGCCACTGTACTAGTGCATAGTAATTGCAAAACTTACCTACAATGTGAAATAGAAGGCAATAAGATCCACCTGCTTCTAATAAGGAAAATGGTAATATTTTAGGCAAGAGATCTATTTTTAATTTTTAAAAAGTTCTTTATATGGATAAGGCAAGCAATCAAGCTTCAAGAAGAATCTGTTAAGGCTACTGTCACTCTACCCAAGCTTCAGATGTGGATGAAAATGGATGTCAAAAGTTAGACCAAACAGTATACTACAGAGGAGTTTCATTGTTAATATTCATATTTGAAAATGAAAAGAAAGATCACACACACACAAAAGAGATCTTAGACTACTGTTCTTAAGTGCTACAAGATTGGAAATTGTGAAATCAGGGAAAATGACAAAACATCTTCCTATATAAGGAAGACCAGAGTGTGTATGTAGCATTATCAGAAAAATTAAGTTTTTTTCTGGTGTAATCAAAGAAGCCAAATTAGAATAGTTTTGGAAGTCTTTTAGTAGCTATGTTATTTTTGAAAATTCTGGACTCAAACCATCACCTGATAAAGCATACTTTTTTTAAAAAGTGTGTTTTGTTACAAACATTCTCTCACAAGCTATTGATTAGTATTTTGAAGATTTATGCCTATGATGATTAACAGTACTATAGATTTAAGTTCATTATTTAATACTAGCAGCGGTTCCACAGCTCTGACACACACAGCTGTTCCACAGCTCTTCACACACAAATAGACTTACAGGCACCAAGGTTCATCCAAAAATATCTGAAGGTCTTTATCTTCAGTCTCAGTATAAACAAACACAGTATATACACAGCAAACCTCATTAACAAACTCAACAACAACACTCCTCTTTCTCCACAACACCAACCCACACACAATGCATCATGTGCTTTGGCTATATAGGAGTGTTTGCTAGTCAGCCCTTTCCCTAGCCACAGCTGTGAACAAACCCACTTCAACTGTGCTAGTCTGTGGTCTGTTGCTCCAGCATTTTTCCTTTTGCACTTAAAGCAATATTACTCTGACAGGAGGAGGGGGAAATGGCTCGAGTTTTTGGGTGCAGAAGGGGTAAAAAGTGAGGGAAGGGGAAAAAAGCCTACCCTGCAAGGTAGGACAGGAGAAAAAAGAAGAAAGAAGAGGGTGGGGGATGCATGGAAAGCAACATTATTTCCCCCCATGCATGCATATTAAGACAGCAAGGGGAGCTGGCTGGCTATTTAGTTACTGCAGCTCAACAGGTAAAGATGTGGTTCTAGGCCAAGGAGGTGGTGCTGAAAAATGTCCTGAAGCTGCTGATTGGCCAGCCAATGGAGTGCTACGATTGGTTGGGTATGTTTCCTAAGTGGCCAATCAGCACACTGGGAATGGCAACATACCCAAGAGAATTATATATGTAGATGAGAGTGTGAGAGTGAGAGAAAATGAAAAGGGCATTGACTATTGTGCTATATTTGTAAGCAGAGGTATTTATAAAGGAAAAAATAATTATTGCTTTTTGTAAAGGGTAGGCAAAAGGACAAAAAAAGAGATGTGGATGGAAGGATTTCAGGTGCACTTGGTTTTTCTTTGCAATGAACTTTATTTCTTAGCACCTATGGTTGACAAACGTACCCATGGATGTCTCCAAAATGTTTTACTACATTTGACATGATTTGTTTATTTATACCCCTAGCCTTCCATCATATCTGCCAGTGCTAACATGGCAGTCATATCATTTCACTCTGGTGCATTCCCACTGAGGATGATATCACATAAACAGAACTAGTAGAGTGAGTCTTCAAATATACTGTTTCTGACTAGAAGACAGTGTTGAAGTACCTAAATCTGCTTCCTATTCTACCTGTTCTTTGGCTATAAGTGCCCAGTAGGGTCAGAGAGTTTACTGAGCACGCAGCCAGTACAGGGGAGCAACAAGAAATAGAGTAACTGTCAAGCCTGGGTCAGTGTAGGGAGAGCCACAAGGGTATTGGTGTTTGAAGGAGCAGCCAAAGTGATCCATCAATAAACAAGCCAAAGTCAGATAAACAGAAAAGTGCCCCATCAGTCTGTAATGCAAAACAGGAAGCAGGCAAAAGAGAAGTCTGGGAATTGTGCCAAGGGTCAGAAAAGACATGATAGTCTGATAACAGTCAGGAATGCTGTGAGCAGGGTTCATGGTAGGCAAAGACAGATATTGAATCCAGCAACTAGATACGTATCTTAGGAGCCTATGTTTATATAAAGCTTTGGGAGGAGTCAGCTTCTACTGGGGAGATTGTCAAACAGGAACAAAAAACAAAAAACAAAAAACAAAACATTCTCCTTTTCCCCATCCCTGTCCTGGCATGAGAACAAAACTTTTGAAACCTACCTTACTATCATTCGGAGGGCAGCCCAGGAGTGAAATCCCAGCTTTTCTCACAAGAAGATGAGAGTGCGGGAAATTCAAAAATAAAAACCCAAATACAGTAAAAAAAAGTTACACTAAACACAAAAACACACTTAAAACATTACAAGTAATCTGGGGAGGGTACAAAAAGTGTGTCATCATCTCACCAGGAAGTATTCTGGCAGGGACCTCCCATTGACGATGGGATCTCGCCAGCGAAATGGGCACCTTGTCACTTGCATGATCCTCCATGACAAAAACAGACGTCCTTTCATGCTTCTTCTTCTACTTCTCTTTCCCAGAGCTTTGGGGGAATCTCTAGCTCTCAGTCAGAATCAGCTCCCTGCTCTTATGGGGACATAGATTCTCTTTAGAGGTTCTGGGCTTGACGTCAGCCACCAAGGGTCCTAAAGGAGGGCTGTCAATCTGAGCCTCCCTTCCAGTTTATTCCATTTGTACAATACATTCTTTTCCCTTAGTACTTGGGTTAAAAAGGTGTATTCTTTCCTTCTTTTTATTATTTGTAGTGGTATATCCTTAAATAGTTTTACTACTCAACATTCTATTTTAAAGGACTCTTAATTTTTTTGAATAATAATATCTTTCACTCGTTCCCTAATAAAGTATATTACTATATCTCTAGGGACATTGTACTTTTTTGCAATCCAAGAGTCAATACAATATAATCTGTCAATTTCCAGGTCTAATTGCTCTGGCTCCCATCCTATATAATTTGCTAACACTGGTATCACTCTAGTAGATAAGTCCTCATTTGCTTGTTCCCCCAAACCTCTAATTTTTAAGCATTTTGACCTGTATCTTATTCCCTGAATGACTGTGATTGTTGTCTTGTTCTACTTGAGTTTCTATCTGTCTCGTTCTTTTTTCCAGTGTTGCTGCTTTATCCTGTATTTCTTGAAGTTCCTTACTTATTTTTGATATGTCTTTTGTTGCTTTTTCTAAGTGTACCCCAAAATTGTCCAATTGTTTCTGTATGTCTGCTTTGATTTCCCCTTTTAAATCTTTCATCTGTTTTTAACTCTGATCTTAACTTCTTAAATTCTGTCAATCATAGTTGATTAATATAAGTTTTTTGATGTCATATCTAATGATGATCGTCTCATAGTTTGTTGTTGCAATTGTTGTTGTGCCAATGCCTTCCTAGTAGTAGGCATTACCCATTCCTATTATCCGTTTAATCTCTACAAATATCATTTATGTCCCACTACTGATCTCTTTAAACTCCTATTTAATAATAATAATAATAATAATAATATAATTTATTTCTAGTCCACCCTTTCCCTGGGGAATCAAGGCAAAGCACAACATAAATTATAACAATAAAATATTATAACAATAAAAACACAAGGTTAAAAAACAACCCCATATCCTGTCTCTCTCCCAATCATTAAAACAGCAAAGAACAATAAAATAGAAATTAAATAGCATAATATATTAAAATTTACAAATACAAATTGAATAACATTTTGGATATATGTTTTGTTTTTTGATCTGGAAGGTTAATTTGGAAAGGCCTGCCAGAAGAGATCTGTCTTAACGGCCTTTTAAAAGCTTCTAGGGAGGTAATATGATGGATCTCGTCCGGCAGGTCGTTCCATAGCCTGGGAGAGGCAGATGAAAAGGTCCTCTGGGTCACTGCAGGAATTTCCTGTATAGATTCCCTCCAGGCATTCACATTAATTTCCTGCTTTCTTACCTATTATTACCTTCTTATATTCCCCCAAATTACTATACAATACTATATTCACAAAAAATATAGTTCTATAATGTAGCCAAAAATCTAATTATTAATTTCTCAAAGTATTCTTCACCTCCAATTGCTTACTAACATAGCATTAATTATTGAATAATTATTATATAAACACATACATGCAAATAGACAAGGAAAAGGAGTCTTACATGGTATACTTTCCTATTTCCCAATTGAAGTTATTATAATTCGGATTTCTCCCTCTATATTTCCACAAACTCTACATGGATTATACTCACAATATTCACAATTTCAATATTAATCACCAATTTTTGATCCGCAATACAAGTTATCTCAGTTCAGGTTCTTCCCTACTTTTGTATGGTACTGGTTTCCTTTTATCGCCTTTCAGTTTCAGTATTTTTTCAGTCCGCCTCTCTTTCTTATTTTCCACTCCCCTCTCGGCCTCTTCAAATGGTTCCTGTTTGTTGTTTCAGTTTAAATCAATTTCCTCTCAGCCTTTCTATCACACACTCCAATCTCATGCTTTCAATAATCACTTTGCAGACAACATCTCTTGGATATGAGCTGATTTGGATGCTGGCCTTGTGGCAGAAGTGACAGGAGAGGTATCTAGCATCTCCATGAATACTGTTATACTGGATCAGTTTGAGTCGGTGAGTACCGAGGATGTAGACAAGCTCCTTGGTAGTACGAAAGAGACAATATGCTCTCTTGATCCCTGCCCATCTTGGCTGGCCATCCAAGGGGGAGATACAATCAAGGTGCTGTTGAAGCATATCATTAACACATCTTTCAGGGAAGGCCAACTTCCATCTTGCCTAAAAGCGGCTGTAGTTAAACCACTCCTTTAAAAGCTCTCCCTTGACCCCCTGGACACAAACAATTATAGGCCAGGCTCACTTTTACCATTCTTAAGCAAGGTAATCGAGAGAGCTGTTGCCGTTCAACTCCAAGCAGTCTTGGAAGAAACTGATTTTCTAGATCCATTTCAAACTGGATTTAGGACAGGATATGGAGTCGAGACCACCATGGTCGACTTAACATCTGTCTTAAAATCCCTTCATTGGCTGCCAATTAGTTTGTGGGCAAGGTACAAGGTGTTGGTTATAACCTTTAAAGCCCTACATGGTCTGGGTCTAGGGTACTTGTGGGAGCGCCTTCCTTCATATAATCCACCCCGCACACTTAGGTGCTCTGGGAAGAACCTGTTGCAGCCAAAGAAGACCAGATTGGCTGCGGTGACCCAGAGGACCTTTTCATCTGCTGCTCCCAGGCTATGGAACGACCTGCTGGATGAGATCCATCATATTATGACCCTTAAAGCCTTTAAAAAGGCTGTTAAAATGGAACTCTTCTGGCAGGCCTTTCCAGATTAGCCTTCCAGATAAAACAAACAAACAAGCAAACAAACAAACACACAAAACAACAACAACAACAACAAAAACAAATCTACCCACAATTTTATTGAATTTGTATTTGTAAATTTTAATATACTGTATTCTGCTGTTTAATTTCTATTTTATTGTTTTTATGATTGGGGGGAGGGATGGGATATGGGATTGTTTTTTAATTTTGAGCTTTTATTGTTATAATATTTTATTGTTATAATTATGTAGTACTCCACCTTAATTCCCTATGGAAAAGGCGGAATATAAATAATAATAATAATAATAATAATAATAGTAGTAGTAGTTGTTGTTAGCAATGATTTTGTATGGTACACTTCATAGATTTCTGGCAATAAAGCTTTCTGATGAACCCTGCAACTTGTGCTCTATGAGTTTAGGATTGCCAATACCTGACAATTTTCCAGACTTCTCACTGAGGACTTTATCCCGTCCTGCAACTGGGAGCCTCCACCTCCTTCCCTCCTGAAACCACCTTCCTTCAAACTGGGAAGCTTGCACAAAGGAAGGGGTTGCCAAGAGCAGCTGGAGTGGACTCACCTGGGCCTGCTTCTAAGCGTTTCTCAAGAACTTTTGGAAGGACCTTGAGCTTTCATTCCCACAATCAGGAATTTTAGGGCAAAGAGGCTGAAGAGTGCACTGAGGTGACAAACAGCTAGAAGCTAAGATAAGCAGTAGATTAAATGTTTACAATAGTTTACAATGCAACTCTGCCCATGTCTGCTTAGAACTAAGTCCCATTGAGTTAAAGGGGACTTGTTCACCAAGCAAATGCACATAGAATATCACAGACACAATTGACTGCCACAACCAGTCAATCAATCAATCAACTAATATAGGCATCCCCCCCCCATACAAATGCCTAGTATTTATCACCTGTCCCAGTGCTGTTGCATTCACTGGCAAAAGCAGTAGAATATTTACTTCTTACAGCGTTAAGCAGCTTATTTGTTTTTTTTAAAAAATAGATTCTCTAAAGTGAAAGGGCTCAATAAATTTGTGTCCAAAATAAAAGCTAAAAAATCAACAAGGGGAGAACTAATTCATCCCTGGTTCACCAAGGCTTTTTGTTAAAAATATGGTTAGTATTAAAGAAAGGGCAACCAAGGAAGAAATTGAGGGGCAAAAAAGTAAATGCAGACATTAATTGCTCTGTAGTTTATTACCTTAGGACTTGCTTATATCATCAGCTTTCCAAGGTTGTGTCAGTGCTAGAACTGAGTAAATACATGCTGGTTCTCCTTGGATTGATCTTGAAGCTAACTGATCCCTCCCCACCCCCCCGCTCAAATCAAGAACATATTGGTTATTTTTCTGAGCCATTCATGGAGCTCAGAAAACAAATACTCCCATTTCCTCCCACCCCACCTTTGTTGTTATATTTATTTATATTCCAGTTTCTCTCCAGTTTGGGACTCAAGGAGGCTTACAAAAGGTGAGACAAATCAGCTGAAAAATGACATCATACAAAAGTTAAAAGTATAATTAAACTGTTAATAAATTTGAAGCCAGCTACCCTGAAGGCACCAGATCTTTTGTGATCTTGGAAGCTAAGCAGGGTCAGCCTGGTTAGTTCTTGGATGGGGGACCACCAAGAAATACCTGGTACTGTATGCTGTATTTCAGAGGAAGGCAAGGATAAATCACCTCTGAGTGTTCATTTCCTAAGAAAATGCTTTGAAATTCATGGGGTCACCACAAGTCAACACGTGACTTGAAGGCACAGAAAAACATAACTATTAAAATGAAAACAAGAAATAGGCAGTACAGAACAACATACAAGGTCCTTTCTCACTGAGCAATCAGTCAGCAATGTAGGTTGACCCCCGTACCAATGGGCTGTATTTTCCAAGATCCTCGTTGATACCTGAAACCATGGATAATATGGAACCCTATTATTTTCAATGAGATGAATGCCAGAAGTTGACATATAGTAGCATTGGAGGAGAGAACATATTTTTTCAGATGTGGATAAGTGAAACCGTGGATACCGAATCTGTGGATACAGAGGTCAACCTGTAAACAAAAAGGCTTCACTTGCCTACAGAAGAATAGCAAGCAGTGTGCCAGTCTAATGTTTCTAGGAAGGGAATTCCAGAGCCTGGGAGCAGCCACTGAGAAGTCCATCTCCTGCGTTCCTGCCAAATGTACCAGTAAGGGTGGCAGGAAAGAGAGAATGGCCTTCCCAGATCTCAAAATACAGTCAGGTTCATATGGGAGAACACAGTTATTCAGTTAACCTGGACCTGATCCATATAAGAATTGATCATAACCAGCACTTATTGATCAGAACCAGTGGAGCTGTTGCAAAAAGGGAGTTGTGTGCTCCCTGTAGGTTTCCCTAGTTAACAATCCTGTGTATATGAATATGGGTATGGGTATGTTAGAAATCATATTTCTCCTTAGGAACTCCTTGAAATTTATTTCTGATCCAGACATTAAAAAACTTTTATTTTACTTCCCAGGAAGTGAAGATGGTGGTAGTTGCAGTGACTGAAATGGAGAGCAGCCCTGGGACACAAGGGTGATGTTATAAGAAAACTCTGCCCTCTTCTGTGTCCATCATTGCTCCCCCTATGATTCCTACTCAACAATAAGCAAACAAAAAGGCAGGGAGTGGCTTTGTGGGATAGATAGGTGGTGGAAAAGGCTGGTCAGGATTGTGAGAGAGAAAAGGTAGGAACTCTTCTCTGGCTTGGAATTCAATTTAGGCTGGATAAAGATTCCCATGTGTATGTTTTAAAACCTTATTTCTCCTTAAGAACTCCTTGAAGTTTGTTTCTGATCCAGGCTCTCCAGAGTTTTGCTGCCGTCACTAAATAGGGTTATTATCCCAAAGTTGGTGTCTTGAGGTAGAAATGTAAATCCTTGCTTGTCTTTTTCTTGTCCTCTGCAAGATAGTGAGACCTGGAAGTGGTTGTGTTAAAGGGGCTGTGCTGCTTATCAGGTGGTGAAGGGGGTAGCATGGGGAGATGTAGCTACAGAGATGTACAGTAGCTACCTGATAAATGTATATCTTTCAATGTAGGATCTCAGCCAATAATTTCCGTAGGCCTATATTTAGATAAGGCAGCCCAAATGACCCTTTGAAACAAGGAAAATCCAGTGTCAGCAGCTTTTGCTGGCATCGCCGTCCAGACAACCTCTGCAAATGAGAAATTTAGCAAGGTTTCTTCATATCTCTATCTTGAGATAATAATCTTTTTATCATGAACAATGAATGACATTCTATTTTTCAGCCACATGCCCTTCCTGACTGATGAGCATGTTTCATTTATGAGTGTGTTTTTCTATGAAACTTCATTAGAGGTGACAATGTGGCTACTTGCTCCTTGTTCACATATTTTTGAATGGAAGACCATTGTCATGAACTGCTAATATTGCAAGGAGTTGTTGATACTCTTGCTTCTTGCTTCTGCCTCTTCTGCCCTTGGTGAAGGAGAAACAGGCCAGAGGTATGTGTGAATGCAGGGGACTGTTATCCTGGCTAACATACTATATCAGTGGTATCACAGATTGAGAAGAGTCTACTAAATGTTATGTCACTTCACTGTAAGATAAGTGCAAGAGATCTGGTGTCTAATCTTGAAAATCTAAAAGAGCTTGTTGCCTTTTAACTGTACTCCAAAAGACCACAGCCACTTGATGGCAGGGCCAGCCCTGGGTCATCATATATTCACATCATGACACATGATTTCCATTAACACTCCCCTGACCTCTTGTACCTTAAATGCAGAAACATGACCAGAAGTGAAACATTCATTGGAGCTGAACTGAAAGTTCTATTCAGCCCAACCATGTTTGTGGATAAGAGATAATGAATAAGAAATCATTCATTAAAACTCTCTGGGAGAACAGTGTGCAACCAAAGCCCCATGCAAATTGTTTTACTGTTGTCTAAATGGAATAGTGATAACATTGAGAAACTGGCCTGGGATAGTAGTAAATATGCCCTGCTGATGTCTTAATGGATTTATGGGAAATCCTTGCTGAACAATGAGACAGGCAGTGAAAGCTACATGTACAAAACAAACTGCACAAGCTGCAGAAACTGAGATTTCTTCATAGAAGGGAGGGAGGAAAGAAGATTGAATAGTTGTCTCTGTGTACTGTAAATTCCACATTAAATTATTCTATTTCTGATTTTCAGGCTGTGAGTATTGTCACTTAGGTGGTCGAAATGACACCCTTTACAAAGACAGAACCACATCAACCATATTTATATTAATGAGATTATAGTGCACCTTACATGACACAGGTAGACTATTTGAAACAATGGTTGTTATTTTATATTTGGTCTGCAATAGTAAGTGGCAAGATCTATGACACTAAATAAGATCATTGTTTAGATTAAAATGAGATAATGGTTCTAAAGAAATAAAACATTTTGTTCTATTATACACTTTAACTATACTGTTACATTAATGATTACATTCAGAGGGTCTGTTACAATAAAATCAAGAAAACATTTGATGAAGTGAGCAGTCCACAAAATCTTATCCCAAATAATCTTTAAGGAGCTAAAAGACAACAAACAACAATAACTTTAACAACTTCTTCCTTCTCTTCCTCTCCATTTTATACTTTACATTTTACTATACCCTATTATACATTTTAACGGCCTATGGCTTATGTTTCTGTTCCTTTTTGTGTTTTTTGAACTCCAAAAACTGACAACGCCAACAAATTCCATTCAGGGAGGAAGTAGGTCAATATTTGCTCAGGTTGGAAATTTCATTTGTTGACTAAATGGCTAGGCTGAGTCTTTACAAATTTTTGTCTTGCCTGTCTCTGTTCTGCAAACAGTTCAGGGGCACGATGAATTGTCACCTGTATCCAGTTGCTGTCTTTCTATTCAGAAAACTGCCTTGGACATTATAGACTAGACTACTATCTGGCATAAGGCCATGCCAAAGTTGATTGGGATTCAGCAACTGACAGTATAATAAATGTGTCTGTTGCTGCAAATGCAATGGCTATTTGTTTCATACATCTTTGTCCTTTATCGGTTCCACATCTGTTATACTCTTAGCTGCACGAGTGTTTCTTAAGACGAGGCATTTTAATGAATTGCAATCCCAATCAATTGTCATCCCAATAAAATACATTTCTTTGGAAGACAGTGGCATTGATTTCAGCTGGTGTTACTTCTGAGCAAACGTGCTTTGTATTGAATCCAGCACAAGAGTGAAAATGACACCCTTTAATTTTGAGCAAAAACTTCTAAAAACCTTGCTGTGATGTGAACCATTCTATGAACTGGCAAGAAAAGAAAATGTCTGACTTCCCATTTGTACATTAGAGACCTCTGTATATAAAGTCTGGGGTGAGCATGGGTTTGATTCTGCTTTTCACTTCTCCCTATGTTCAATGAGTATAGCCTGGAGACAAGACCAGAACATCAAAGGTTGGCCTCCCATTAAGCAGACTGAGTGAGGTTGTGGTCCTAGGCAGCAACTGGGAAAGCTATGAAAGGCCAGTAAATAGTTATCTAATAACAGCAGTAGCACTTTTTTTTATTGCCAAGGGTGGGGTGGGAGAAGGTACTTCTGGGATTTTCTGTCTGTGGTACCAAAATAATTTGGCTTACCTTAGGTACAGTGTGCCTTGAACTGGAGGTGGGACATGTGGGATGCACTATTTCCTCCTCTGCCTTGTTGTTGCTGTTGTTGTGTGTCTTCAAGTTATTTCCCATTATGGGTGACCCTAAGGCAAACCTATCACAGGGTTTTCTTGGCAAGATTTGTTCAGAGGGGATTGCCATTGCCTCCCTTTGAGGCGGAGAGTGTGTGACTTGCCCAAGGTCATCCAGTGGGTTTCTATGGCCAAGCAGGGATTCAAACCCTGGTCTCCAGAGTCCTAGTTCAATGCTTAAACCGCTACACCAAACTGGCTCTCTCCTCTGCCTTAGTCAACAAAATATATTGGACCAATGATGCAAGGCTTAGATCCTAAATTCTCCTGCCATAAAATCTAGGCAGAGCTTCAATAAGTTACTTTTGAATTATAAATTCACGAATCCCCCAACCAGGGATATATCCACAATGCACAATTATAGCAATTTGGTAGCACTTTGACTGCCATGGTTCTGTCCTATGGCATCCTAGGATCAGTAGTTTGATGAGGTACTTAGAATTTTCTATTGCACTTTCCTATGTACTATTTCACTCTACTACAAGTCAATTCTCTAGCAGAGAACTACAAGTCCTTCACCAAACTACAGATCCTGGGATTCTACAGGACAGAGCCAAAGTGGTTAAAGTGCTATCAAAAGTATGTATAGTGTGGCTACATACTAACATAGCTGTTGCAAGAACAAAAATACATGGAGATTTCCCCCCCCCCCCACTGGCTCAGTCTCTTTGGGTTAATTCTGGAAACTATTTGAAGTGAAAAACTGGGGCATTAAAGTGACTGGATAAATCAGCTACGGTACTTTGTCTAACTATTTATTATTATTTTTTAAAGTCTGTACTCTTTTGAAATGTGGTTAGTCTGGAAAAGTCTGCATTGCATCATTTCATACCACTGAATTCAAACAGCAATAAATATGTTCACTGTTTCTGGTATCCCTGTCCCAGACTAGTACATCTGGCTTCTTTTTGGAGCAGGAGACATTAGGCTGTCTGAAAGACAACTTGCCGAAGCTGACTCTAGAAAACAAAACACAACACCCCCCCCCCAATTCCTTCCTTTGTCACATATTTGAAGTATTTTCACAAGGTGCCTCAATTCCCTAAAGTCCCAATGAGAATTAACACCTACCTGAAATGAAGGATATTGGAAAAGTTAAAAGAAAGAAAAAATAAGAGACTGCATTTCTCTGGAATGCATTGCATTAAGATGGATGTCATTTATAGTACTGTCAGCTTATCCATTGTCAAGGTGTGCATATAAATATGCTACAATAATATAAAGAATGATTTGTATTATTACCTATATATGCTTACATTTATTACATGAATAAGCTTATTTCATAAACTAAAATACCCGAGTATTTTATATGAGCCCTGAGCTTTATTTTCCTTTTACAGTACGACCCCCTTGCTATTTGTGTGTGTTCGTTTTAAAAAAAGAGAGGCAGTTTTCGGAGGTTGTGATTTGGTATGGAAAAATTATAAGGGGGTGCTAACCTTGACTGCCATCTGCTGTTTCCATCTTGCAAATCCCACATAGCAAGAGCAACATAGAGAAGGAAGCCACGTTTGGAAGAAGATTGAGAGTAGAAAAAGTGGGTGGAGAAATGATTGACTGTCCCCTCACCCTACTTATTCTCTACTTAAAACAAAAAGACTCTGTCTTTACCCTCCAATCTAGCAGGGATGTCAATCTTTGCTGATTTTATTCTTGGATACAAAATAAATATATTCAGACAGTTTCCCATCATCTGTTGAGATTACTAGAGTTGTTGCATATTTTACTATGATTTTTCATACATTGAGACCTTGTTGTTAAAAATTGTTAGTAAAAATGTTGGATTTTTTTTTCATGCACCAAATATCTGTGCAACTGCCATTTTACTTTGTTCTGGTGTGTGTGTGTGTGTGTGTGTGTGTGTATGTAAACAAACCTCCCCAAATTACTACTACTACTACTACTACTACAAGAATATTACAGAGTCTGGCTGTTTTCTCAGTTGGGTGCCTTGATGTAATGACATGTCTTTTCTTGTTGTTGATGAGAAAATATGTACTACTCACAAGGAAACCTGTGAAGATAAAATGGAAAAGAGGAGGAAGAAAGCCATGTATGCCACTTTGAGTTCAATGGAGAAGAGGCAGGATATAAAGGTAACCAATACAGGTTGAGTATTCCTTATCCATAATGCTTGGGACCAGAAGTGTTCCATATTTTGGATTTTGGAATACAGTACAGGTAGCTGTATACCAAATGGTATAGGGCAGCAGTGGAGATGGGGACATGCCCTGGTGCCTGGTGTGCATTCTCCACTTTTGGGGAGAGGAGCAGGAGGGAGATGGTATGGCTGAATTCCCAGCCAGACTTTGCACAAGTTCCTCCACCACCACTTCCCCACAACCGAAATGAGGTCTAGAATGGGACACAGCAGTGGCAGCCCACTGGTGACCATCTCCAGTCTTGCCTGGAGGAGAGCCCCACACCAAAAAACAGCTGCCTTTCCTCTCCCCCCTGCATACTCTGCCAGAGCCCAGATCCCAGTCAGTGCTTTTCCTACCCAAATCTTCTGCAGATGGAAATTCCAAGAGCCAACTCAAACAACAGTGGTGGTGGCTGTGGGGCTGCTGGCTGCCTGCTTCCACCTTCAGAGAAGCAACTGCAGCATCCCTGCTCATTTATTCAGCTGGAGAGGGACGTGAGAATCTGTGAAATGGCAGAAGGTGTGGATTCCTGCTATTTTACAGATCCTTACGTCTCTCTCCAGCTGTGTCTCTCTCCAGCTTCACAAATACAGTACAGGTATATATGTGTTGTAGCTCCAAAAATTACAGATTTTGGAGCATTTTGGAGTTCAGAATTCCAGATAAGGGATAATCTCTCTTTCTCTCTGGCTTTTCTTCACAAATGAAGATTCATGAAGGACTCATCCTGTGCTTTCTGCAAGTGCACTGATGACTAAAAAGGCCAATCCAAGATAAACAAGTCTGGTTGCAGAAAGCACAGCAGAAGGTCTCCTTGGGTGATGTTTCCGGGTTGTGATTCTTTCTGTGTTGTTGTTTCTCTTCAAGACTTGTTCAGCGTGAGTCCTCAAATAAGGCTGCAGCATTGTGGATAGTGCATCTCCATGCCTCCTGATGTGGGGCCAGGGCGGACCAATGTCGGTGATCAATTTGGCTGAGCCTGAGATGTTGTTTCAGGGAGTCCTTGTATCGCTTTTTTTGGAGCGCCCCTCTTACGCTGACCTGTGGCGAGCTCACCGTAGAGTACTATTTTTGGGAGGCGATGGTCCTCCATCCTAGAAACGTGCCCTGCCCAGTGCAGCTGTGTTCTCAATATCATGGCCTCAATGCTGGTGATCCCTAATTACTCAAGGGCAGCAACATTTGTCACATAGTCAGTCCAGTGTATATTTAGGATTGTGCGTATACAGCGCTGATGAAGGCGTTCGAGGAGTCGTAAGTGGTGGTGATAGGTGACCCATGTTTCAGACCCATAAAGGAGATCTCTTGGATCTCTTGGTTGTTTTCATCAAACCAGTCTTGATTTTTCTTGTGGGAAAACCCGAGGGATTCTTCCACAGACTGCAAGATACTGTTTTTTATATGTTGCCAAAGCACTGTAGGAGAAGGATCTGTAGGATGGTCTTCAAGTTTTGTTTGCAGATTTGCCTGGAAGTTGTCTCTCATGGTAGTTTGTTGAAGATTGTTGACTTGGAGTCTCTTCTTTAAGATACCACCCCAATTAGGTTTGAACTTAAGATGAAGATTTAGTTTACATCTTACGAGGCGATGATCTGTCTGGTATTCTGCACTGGGCATCACTCGGGTATGACGGACATTGCGAATGCTTCTCTGGCGGACTAGAACATAGTCAATGAGGTGCCTATGTTTGGATCAGGGATGCATCCACGTTGTCTTCAAGCTATCTTTCTGCTGAAAGATAGTGTTTGTAATAGTCAGCTGTTGTTCTGCACAGAACTCTAACAAGAGGCATCCGTTATCATTGCAATTTCCAAAACCATGCTTGCCTAAAACACCTTTCCAGGCTTCGGAGTTCTTTCCTACTCTGGCATTGAAGTCACCAAAGATAACAATTTTACTTTCTACAGGGACTTTTTGTATGAGGTGGCATAGATCTGTGTAGAATTTGTCTTTCTCTACAGGGTCAGCTTGCATAGTTGGGGCATATATACTAAAGAGAACAACATGTGGGAGGCGTAAGGAAATGATGCAATCAGAGTGTCCTGTTAGCAAGGTTTCGAGTTTGGAGGCAGTGGAGTTTTTAATCATAAAGCCTACTCCTGAAAGATGTGTTTTGGTTTTGGGTTTGCCAGGCCAGTAGAGTGTGTAGCTGGCGCCGTGTTCTTTAAGGCTGCCTTCCTCATGGAGACGAACTTTACTCAGAGCAGTGATGTCAGTATTAAGTTGTGATAGTTCATGGGCTATTAGAGCAGAACAATGCTCAGGCCATCCACTATCTGCAGAGTCTCACATGGTTCTGATGTTCCAGCATGCAATCGTCAGTTTATTTACAGCTTTGGAGGCCAGTGTGTGCCTTTGTTTCTTTGCCTTGGTTTGACCGCATCAGAAGATGCCCGTTGGCCGTGGCTAGCCAACCAGGTAGATGGGGATGAGCTTTCATTAGGCCATCTTTTCTAGGCCACTCTCCATATGGAGCAAGCAGTGCTCTCCTTAAAAAAAGGTGGCTTGTTCATTCAGGATGCTACTAAACAAGACTGTCATCTCCCGGGTCAGCCTCAAGCAACCAAAGTCCTGAACTGCATGTATGCAGGGTTGGGTCTGCAGCTTCCAGTGCATCTTTACACCTCCCGTTTTGTCCCTCACCTATCGCTACAGGGCTTTTTTGGAATTGGATTTGTCCTTTGAGCCTGTGCAATGGATTTTTCTGGTGTAGTGCAGCGTGCACAGAACTGGCCTCACCCTTTAAACCAAAGGTTCATCTGCTGTGGCCTTGCAAGCATGGACGGTAGCAGCGAGGTCCTCGGGTCATAGGTTTGATTAGAGTTTCCTTCTCTTAGATGGTTGACCTTACAGGGTTGGATAAGCACCATCTGCCTGGGTGTGGGATTAGGGTTTTCTTTCTCCTAGGATGGTTGCCATAAGGCTAGAGAGCCCATCCTGTCCTTTGATGCTTTTTGTCAGACCCTTCAGTTTTGACCTGTCTGGAATGGGAGACCCTACCGGTGGCTATTATGCCACCACCAGCATAGCTCAAATCACCGTTAGGGTACGCAAGTCTCTCTCCCATGACAAGGGGGTGTCAATACTCCTTTTCCTTTGTTATTAATATGAACAGTTCCATATAAAGACAAGTGCATTTGGTATCTTTTCTCTTCTTCTTACAAGCTTCATTGTTATTCTGGTGTAAATAAACAACAAAGATGTTTTAAAAAGAATATGTTAGCATGTCTCTGAAGACAGCATTTCCCTTATGCTTGATTACACAAACTGAACTATGAACAAATTCCAATAAATGGAAACTGGCACAAAGAAGATCCCCATTTTCATCTCATTACTGTCATTGAGCAGGCACTGTAAAGTCTTTCAGTCCTAACAGAAATTAAATACCAAGTAGAATCAGCATGGTGTAGGGGTTTGTGTGTTGGACTAGGACTTTGGAGACCAGGGTTCAAATCCCCACTTGGCCATGGAAACCCACTGGGTGAATTTGGGCAATCTCAGCCTCAGAGGAAGGCAAAGGCAAACTCCACTCTGAACAAATCTTGCAGAAAAAACCCCCCAACAAACCCCATGATAGGTTTGCCTTAGGGTTGCCATAAGCTGGAAACAACTTGAAGGCACACAACAACAACAACAACAACAACAACAACAGGAATGTACAACATAAAGTAGGGAAAATTTCCCACCAATGAGCTGAATCCAGTCTATTTTATTTTTTATTTTTTATTTTTATTTATTTATACCCCGCTCTTCAGCCACAAGGCTATCAGAGCAACTTACAAATTGTTTTAAGCAATAGCAATTTACACATCTACACTGCATTAAGCAGTTTCCAATGTGTGTTAGCTAATTGCCCCCACAAGCTGGGTACTCATTTTGCCGACCTACGAAAAGACACAAGTGCAGTAGGCTATTGATGCAGAACCAATTTATTTCTGTCTTATTTTATCGTTATCACAGGAGAAGAAAAGGAGGAAGAAGAGGAGGAGGAGATAACATCTGAGAGATTCAAGATGTTATCAGACCACCCTCCATTGTTGTTCTTTGCCGGCATATTTTGTGCCATTTTCATGCCAGCAAAAGAACTTACCTTCCATGGTGTGAAAAAGCAGCCCAGGCACTAACGGAGAGTGAACATAGCTCCATTCACTTCTGTGCTTGTGATCTCCGTGAATCTTATGAGAAGATGTGAGCGTGGGAAATTTAAAGATAAAAGTAAAATAAAGACATAAAATGTTCTCATAAGCACAAAAACACACCAAAAAATTTACAAGTAAACCAGGGAAGTTTAAAAAAAGAGCGTCCCATACCTGGCTGTCCCAAGCTCACCCGGAAGTGTTCTGTTATCCATGCTGCATTCAGGTGAGCAAAATGGTGCAAGGTTTCAAACGCCAGCAAAGCCCCAGGGGAGATCTATTGATGGCTTGGCCTGTCAATAAAATAGAATGGCTTTTGACATGATATGATCGCGAAAGGACAACATCATCTGGTATGTGCACCCTTTCATGATCATTAGGCATCCTTATGATGTCGTATTTGCTGTATCTGATAAAGTCCTCAGAATACTTTGGTGCAGCTGCCAAAATATTGGTGTGGTTCCTTATTTTGGGGCTGTCTTACATCTCACTGAGTATATACCTACAAGACTGGAAGGCATAGTTTATCCCCTTACAGTAGCACCTAAGTTCAGCTGCTACCCAACCCTATCTTATATTATTCATGATGCAACATGATAGATACAGTATCCTATTTCTACCTAGGAAGTTAAGGAATGTATCCCTGGTTACCTATAAAGCCTGGGTGAGCTATTGTTTTCTCTACCTAAACTACATCATCAGTTGGCAGAGGATAAATGCTTGGAGAACTGTAAATTACTTTGTACTCTGAAAAGTGCTACAGAAATTATGGTTGCAGCTTTGTTTAATGCCTCACAGGAAAAATAAAAGATCAGTCAAAGAGCGTTAAAAGCAGGGATAATTCAGTTGATCACTCTCTTGCTTATTCTTGTCTGGTCTTTATACTGAGTCCACCTTCTCTCATTTTTTGTCTTATTATGGCTAATAAGATATTATGGATAATCTAGTAGCCCTGGACATGTGCCAAGTGCCATATTTCTGCATCCATAGAAGCTACTTTTATTTTATGTACCTTAGCTTAAATACTGGTGGTGGGAGCAAAAGGTGGAAGAGCTTTTCTGTGTCTTTGAAAAATTATGGCCAACATGAGCATTTTAGTGCTTTGCAAAAATCCAGCATTATAACATAGCTAAAACTTTGTGAATTGTTGCAGGCCATTTTGGTTTTTCCTCTTGGTGAAGAAGCAAGAGATGCTTAGGATAGCAGTTTTGCTCATGCTGATTCTCAGTTAGAAGGAAGGGCACGATAGACTCAGGGCAAGTGTTTCACAACCAGATGATCAGAGCTGGACTCAGCTGACTGGGAAGAAGGCTTTATAGAACTAGTTTGTTGGAGGGGGAAAGCTGAGGTACTTGGACTCAATTTAAGGCCAGCTGATTCGCAGCACTGATCTGTTGTGGATAGGAAGACATGGCGTCAGGGCATTGTACCATCTCACCAAACAGATTGTGAGTACAGTGGGCCCTCCAGAACTGCAGAGGTTTGGTTATGGGACCTCCCACAAATGCCAAAAGAACACAGATGGACACACCTCATATTATTCAATGTCAGTGACATGAACACGTGTACTTCAGCAACCATTGAAAAATATGGGGCATAGTGATCCATGGACAATCCAATCTGTGGATTGGGAGCCCGCCAATATAGAGGGCCCACTGGACTCTGCTTATTATAGCATATTGGGAAGAGTCCATCTGCACATTTACAGAGATGTTTTTTCATCAAGGGGAATGAGTGTAGAGGGGTTTGTGTGTGTTTAGGAAAAGGGCACAATGGTCAGCTTGCCCTCAGCATAAGCACACCACTTTTGTTTTGTGGAAAAGAACACTTGCCAGTCTGTTCAGAGATGATCTATAGCTGATCTGTACAATAAGATGGCAGGCTGCCTCACCCAGTTCACTTTGAAAAATAATATCAGTCATCTTTGTCTGTTTCTTACTTCCGAATGGTGATGTGGTACTGAACATGCATTAGAACTCACATTTCAAGCAAGCACACTGCAGGACCACTATAGTGGACTTATGTGTGGGGAGGATAGTGGTCCTGCAATGTGCATGCTTGAAATGTGAGTTCTGAAATGTTACTGTCTCCCCACCGTCTATGCATGTGTACACATATGCACCTGTACTTCTATATATGTATTTCAATTTTTTTTGTTGCCATGTTAACAACTTTTTCTGTCCAGAGATATATTTGAGTATCATTCTGGTTAATTTTTTAATTTTGAGACAGAGAACTATAGCAAGGGGCAGCTAATGAATCTGCTGCCTTGGAGGTGTGGAATGCACCTCGAATTTTACTGCTACTCTTCTTTCAGCTGCTCCAAGCTGAATGGCAGTTCTACTATGCTGGATCCTAGTTTGGCACTGGCAGAGCTCCGATTCAGTTCAGAGCAGTTATGAAAGGGAGAACTGCTAAAATACAGAGTTGATTTGTCACCCGCAAGGCAGGCGATCTACCAGCTGCTCCTGAAGTATGGTATGCAGACTGCTCTATAAACATGTTTTGAAATTTCTATGCCACAGAGTCTATGAACACAATGAGAAAACTGTGACCAGAATCCTGTCATTGTCATACATATATATAAGTTGCCTTATACTTATGTGTTTGTACAATGGACACATTCAGTTCAGGGCTGTACAAGCAGAGTTCTACAAGTGTAACTGCTCCACATGGCTCTAAATCCCATTATTTGTCACATGGCTAGAGTAAAGCTATTGAATCAGTTGGACTTAGCTCATCATCCAACAATTGACTAAATGGGTCTATCCTGGTTGGAATTAACCAGCAGAATTCCAGCCTTGCACATTCTTGAGTGGTGCATAATTTTTTGTCAGTGTCTTCAATGTACCACTTCATTCACAGGGACTGCAAAAACAGTCATCGTGCATTCCCCATCACACAATGGGACAATAAGCAGACACACTGGCAACTGCACAATGTCAGTATTCAGCAGAAGGGTGTTGTAATGCAGCTACTGTATAACCACATGAGTGCAGACTTACCCTGTTCAAGCACAATGTAAGATCTTAGCCTGTTTTTGTGGTATGATTAGACAAGGTACACAGATGTTTATTGCTATCATGCCAAAAAAAAATATTGTTTTTTATTTCTTAAAATATTTGCATCCTGTACTATATTCAAGGATATCAGGGTGATGTACAATGAAATCAATTCAAACAATTTAAAATATAAAAAAGTAAATTACAGTGAAAAAACAATATCAGAAAGATAACATATAACAATTTAAAACAAATTAAACCAGTTAAAACCATTCAAAGACACAGGACTTTGTAAGACTACTAGCTATACCTGGTGTAACATGCACTGCTTCCTCCATATGCTATGCCTCCCACAGTACACACGCCATGCCACGCCATGCACCACCCCCTGTGCCCTATGCTACTACTCCCCTGCACTCCTCCCTGTGCCCTGCGCCACCCCCGCAATCCCCTTTCCTGTCCCTCTGTGCCTGGCACTGCCCTCCCTGCTCCCCATGCCCCCTGTGTCACCTCCGTGCCCCACGCCACCCTCCCTATGTTCCTCATACCCTGTGCCACCCCCACACCCTATGCTGCCCTCCCCACATTTCCCTGTGCCCCTCGCTTCCTTCATGCCCCATGCCACCCTCCCTGTGTTGCCCCTCACCCCACACCACCCCCATGTCTGCGCCGCTCCCTGTGTCCCCCCACACCTGCGCCACCCTCCCTGCTTCCTGTGCCACCCCTGAGCCACCACCCTGTGCCCTGTGCCATCCTCCCAGCATTCCCCTGTGCCCCACACTGCCCTCCCATGCCCCATGCCACCCTCCCTGTGATACTCCGTGCTGCCCCCTCCCTCCTGCTGCCGTCTGTGCCTTCCCCACACCCTGCACCCCCAGCTCCCCCTCCCCACAATCCCCATGCCTCGCACCACCCCATGCCTCACACAGCTCCTTGCGCTGCCCTCTCCATGTTCCTATATTCCCCACCCTGCCCCCATGCCACACACCACTGTCCCTGCATTCACCCTCACCCTGTGCTGCCCTCCCATGCCCCACACCACCCTCCCTGCTCCCTGTGCCACCCCTATGCCACCACTCCATGCCCCACACCATCCTCCCTGCATTCTCCCACACCCCACACTGCCCTCCTGTGCCCTGCGCCACTCTCCCCATGTTCCCTCATGCTCTGTGCTACCCCACCCCATGCTGTTCTCCCTGCATTCCTCACCCCCCCACGTTCCTCCATGTCCTACATTGCCCCCGTGCCCCATGCCGCACCCAGCACTGCCCTCCCCATGCCCTGCACTTCCCCCTGTGCCTCATGCCACTCTCCCTGCATTCCCCCTCACCTCACACCACACCCCCACGCCTGTACCTCCCCTTGCACCCAGCACCACCCATGCCCACACCGCCCCATGCCCCGCCTCCCTCTGTACCTGCACCACCCTCGGTGTTCTCCACCACCACCCAGCATGCCCCCTGCACCCAGCATCATCCTCCATGCCCCATGCCACCCTCCCCCCATGCACACACACACCATGCCACAACCCACCCATGCTATTCATGCCTCCTCTGCTGGAGGCCATGTTTAGAAAGGACTTAAAGGTCCACATGTTCCTGCCCCCAGTGTGCTGTTTGGCTGCCCAACTGAGCTTTGATTGCTTGGTCAGTTTTCTAAGCAGCCAATCAGCACACTGGAAATGGCAACATACCTAAGAGAATTATATATATGGATCTCTTTAAAGCATTATTTTGTTGGCATAAAAAAATCCTTTTTATGCCAGCAAAAGAACGCTCCCCCTTGCACTTACCTCTAAACTTGGCAAAGACAGTTCCGGCAATGAAAGAGGAAGTGAACAGAGTTCCATTCACTTCCTCCTTTGAAATCCCATGAAATGTTACAAGACTTCATTGCATGGGAAATTAAAATCAAAATGAAAAAAAAAATAACACTAAAAAAGTTTTCAAAAGCACAAAAACACACTTTAAAACTTACAAGTAACCCAGGGAGGGTCATAAAAAGTGTGTTACTTACCTGGATGTTGTGATCTCACCTGGAAGTATTCCTGCCAGACTGACCACTGACGAGGGAAGTGCAGTTTAAAAAAAACAAAAAACACGAGGTTTCACACACCACCTATGCTAGCAAAAAGCAGCAGGGGGATCAATTGAAGGCTTAAGCTGTCAATTAAAAAGTATGGGTTTTGGCAGAGATATAACTGTGAAAGGGTGATGTCATCTGATATGCACACTCTTTCACGGTTATGTGGTATTGTTATGATGCTGTATTTGATGCATCTGATAAAGTCCACAGCTGTGTTTGAAATATCAGTATGCAAAGCACCTTTGAGACAGAGAGAAAGAAGTTGGTAGCATAAGCTTTCACAGACTTAAGCTTTCATAGACTTAAGTCTGCTGACCAGTTTCCGGGCACAGTACAAGCTGTTGGTTTTAACCTTTAAAGCCCAGATGGCTTGGGTCCATCTTATCTCCGGGACCGTCTCATCTCTGCATTCTCAGAGAGGGCAGAACTAGAGATTGGACTGGTCAGAAGTACAGGGGGGCAGGTTTTCTGGCAAGACAGCGCCCGGAAGCACTCTACTGGATTTTTGTGTTAGCAATTGTGTGCTTTTTTCCTCCTCTGAGATGCCCAAACAATTTTTTTAAGCAGAAGGTCACACTTGCACATCTTTGCTTTAATGTTAAAAAAAATACTATGCAGCGGTGGCAATGTATAACATGCTAATTTACACCCACCATCTTGATTTGCAAGTGTGTGAACTTCAAACTTGGATAGCTTCTCAGTGTATTGTTTTTACTGAAAAAACTGTGGAGATAAAAGGATGTTGCTACATATTTGTAATAATGCACAGGAATGAGCATTTATCCTCTCATGTAGACTAGACCTAAATTTCATTGCAAGCATCCTGAATAGGAATTATATTGGCAGTTTCGCAGCTCCTATCTCAAAGATTTTGTGGACTGTACTCCAAAAAAGTCCAAGCTCTAATCTTAGGGTTCTGCTGTATGCTTTCAAGAATCTATTCAGATTATTCACTAGCAATAATATAATGTACTGAAACATATCTGAATAGCATTGAATAGATATCTAACTCTTTGCCTTTTGTTTCTTTTCATCCATTTTTTTCAGTGGATCTGATAGCATTGCTTCAGCCCCAGCCATCTGTGTCACATACACTGTAACCTAATTAAATGTAATTGTGTCTTGGGTCCTGATTTGATTTAATTCATCTCCAGAGTTATTTATGTAGCTGAAACACACTTCCTATTTCATTCAATTAAACTTAATTAAGAAGGTGCCATTATGCCAGAGTTTTCCTATTTCACATCTTTTTTTTTTTTTTTAAAAAAAACCAAAACCAAAACAAAACAAAACTAAATTCTAGATAAGGCACAAAGCACTCGCTTTAAATATTTAAATACTGTTACTGTTAAGCTTTGCTGAATAGCAGGGGAATTTATGGTTCACAAATTATTTTCATTTCTTGCAAAAACTATAAATGTTCCAGATGGTTTAAGACACTGAAATTGAGTTTCTGAAGGCGCTTTCCTCCAAAGACCAAAGCAGCAGCACCAGGAGCAATTGGGGGGAAAAACTATTGCCTGGTAATACAGTACAAGCTTTGTATGATGTAGCCTTAAATTCAATCCCTGGTATTAAATATTTTCTTGTAGCTGAATCAATAAAAGCTGATTGGGACCTTTAAGAATTATTCTGAGCCAGAAACTGCAGTGATGGACTAGTGGTTTTGTATAGCCTAAATTGCTTCAGAGGATGCCTGATAAACATACATAATAAACATGTGGAGAAAACCCAACGTCTGGATTAGATTAACATGGCCTGGTATGAATGGTGCAAATTGTTCAGAAATGGGAGGCTTTTTTGAGAAATTTTGAGTTGTCAGGTAAACTGATTCAATCCCTGTAGTGATCCTTACTAATTAAAATAGTAGATTAACATAGACCCCCATCTCTTCCAATTTGGTAGGGACAGTCCTGATTAATCCTCTATTGTCATACCCTTTTCAGCTTTTTTTAAAAAATGCCCCAGTTTCTCTTTCCTCCTACCATTTTCCTGCTTTGTCTTCAGCTTACTTCAGTTGCTCCAGACTGAGCTCAAAGTACAAAAACAGTTTCCACTCAATTAATTCAGCAGGGGGAGGGGAGTAGAGAAGGGGGCAGAATCTTGCTCTTCAAGGTAGGCTCAGGCAAAAGCAAACTGTCCTAGCTTGTATGTTCTTTCTCATTAACAACTTTTGCCATCTTGACTACACTCTAACATTACTTGGGTTCATCTCCATGAGCCAAGATAGGCCTGTTGTTCCCCTGTTACTGCCTCCAAATGGGGTCCAGACAAGCACCACCTTTCCCTGGCTCTCCCAGAAGTGAGGAAGCCAGCCAGCAACATGTGACCAAGGCCCCCTGTATATGACCAGCCTTGATCACATGCTATGTGACTCCTTTCTGCCTTGCAGGAGAGCCAGGGAGAGTGGTATCTTCAGCGAGGTCCCCAGGGGTGATGAGGACTGCCTGGGAGCAGAATGGGGAAAAGCCCTGTGTGATCAGGACTGCAGAGCTCTAAGATGGAGACAAGATGGGGTATATTGCCCATCTAGACAAGCCCTAAGAAACATTTAACGGTTGCTGAAAGCCAGTGTCATGTAGCCAAACTTAAACTCATGCAACTCAATTTCCCCCTTTTCCTAATCTGGGAGACATCTGTGTCTCTCCAAAATCTGCTCTGGAGGGACCTAAAAAACATCAAGAGCAGATTTTAAGGGGGTACATGGAAAAGCAAGAGTGGAAATTTCCTCCTTCTGTTGCTGGAAGCCATTCTGTTAGCAGAGGAATTAAAGGGGTACCATTATGCCAGATACCACTCCATAGGTCATGGCTAAAAAACAGATAATTTTGAGCTGTAGGGATGTAATTCTTCACTAAGTTTCTTCTTGAAGATAGCAATGAGTAATTTCAGCAATTTTCTTCCCACTGCAAGAAAGTCTTCCAAAACAATAATTTTTGAAGGCTATGAAAACAAAACATGTGCTTTTTTTCCCCAGAAACCAATTTTCCACTCAGAAAAGGCTGTTTTCTGCACTGAAAATGGTGCAATTGGGGATTTATTCTGTGTACAATTCACATATGGTTGATTTATATAGAAAACACCATTTGCCGCACAGAGAACATCATTTTCTGTATAGGTATTAATATTTCTGCATTGAAATGTTATTTTCCATGCAGAAAAGGTTGTTTCCTGTGCAGGAAATGCTGATTTCTGCACAAAACAAGCATTTGCCAATTTTGCACAGAATAAGTTCTGAACTAGGAATATTCTCATCAGTCCATGATTCTGAATCCTCATCACAGTTTTTCCATCCCTAGTGAGTTGTGCCAGGTAGCTATCAGTTAAAAAAAAAGCAGGTAAAATTAACAAATATATATACATGCTTCCTTTCTCTCTGGTAAAAGTTCCCCTATTATGTACAAGGATATGGTGTTCCTACATGCAGACAACAATAACATTTGAAGAAAGTCCCCATGCTGCCCCAAGAGTTGATAGACTAAGGACTTTATTAGACAAGCCCCCAAAACTCTATTCTTTTTCAGGCATAACCTTCTCATTTTTATGCCGGTGAAAGAACTCCCTATGCCACATTTACCTTATCTGTGTGAAAAGCTTCCCCGGCAATAAATGAGGAAGTGAACAGAACTCTGTTCACTTCCTCGTTTGAAATCCCACGTATTCTCACAAGAATACGTAGAACAGGAAATTCAAAAATAAAAACTAAAACAACACCAAAAAAGTTACAAAAAGCACAGACTTAAAAACTTACAAGTAAACCACGGAGGGACATAAAAAATGTGTCACTGACCTGGATGTCACAATCTCACCCAGAAGTATTCTGGCCGGACCAGCCATTGATGGTAGAATGACAAGATGACATTGCCCCAAGTTTTCATATGGCATCAGTGCTAGCACTAAAGCGCCATGGGAGAATCTATTGATGGCTTAAGCTATCAATAAAATACAATGGGATTTTTACAAGATGTAAACGCAAAAGAGCGACATCGTCTGATATGCATGCTCTTTTGCATTTATGTGGCATTGTTATGATGCCATATTTGGTGTGTCTCATAATGTCCTTAGTGTAAGTGACTACCCAGAGGGCTTATGGGCACTTATAATGTTGTGACCCTGCTTTCAAGAAAGACCCATGCATTTGTGGAGAAATGGTAGGGTGGGGGGGGGGCAGGAGACAATGGTATGGTACATACAAGGGCTGAGAAAGATGCCTTTGCTTTGTGGGAATTCAAGGCTGCCTTACCCTCTCTGGAAGTCTTTTCTGTAACATTGGTGGACATTCTGGAGTATCTTGCAAAACACAAGTCGTTTATCTCAATGTGGATCATTAGACAGAGGTAATTCAAATACATTGCTGTTCCACTAAATAGTGCCTTGATGAGCCAAGTGTAGATTCCAGCCATAACTAAAATGTGTTAATAGCATTCCAGATAAAAGGACCATTTAGAGGCAAGCAAACTGAAAGGATTTTCTGCCAGTGCTAAGAACAGCAAACTGTAGCTGCAGTGCTATGGTTAGAAATGGAAACTGTGGGTGTCACAGAACGTAAAAAAAGATAAGAATAAAAATCTTAAAATGTATTCTCTGATATATTTAGGTTTCTGCTGAGTGCAGAGGAATAATTCCACCAAAACAAATCAGCGCCTTAGGATACAACTACCATATTTTCAGCACACCACTGGCCACTGTGTGGACACATAACAAATGTCCTCTTAGTGCTACAGTCCAGCATTATAACCCTCAAGTTCACTGCAGCATCAAATCTTTAGGTACTTTATATAGAGTGTGCCCAGTACTCCCAACAGCCATGTTTCCCACACCATCTCAGTCAAGCAGAACATGTTGGTGTCCACAATTGTTGCTGGTGTTTGACTTTGAGTTGACTCCAACTTAAGGCAGCTATCAGAGTTTTCTTGGCAATATCTTATTCAAAAGAGGTTTGCCATTGCTTTCTCTTAGGTTAAGAGAGTTAATCTGAGTAGAATTTGAACCTTGGTCTCTCAGAATCCTAGGAGATTTTCACATGGGAACTAAAAGCCCCGATTCTGTCCTGCCACCTCCTCTCCCGTTCCTGCAATGGAATGGAGGTAAATGTTTGCACACTTACCTCCATTCCAGAAGAGGAACAGTCCTCCTCCCTCCTTGGCCGGCCTGCCGTAAATGCAGCTGTCGTAATGCTGCTTTTACGACTGGTTGGGGGAACTCCCGTTCATTCTTGTGAGAGAATGAATGGGAAGGAAATTCAAATTAACCCCCCAGCTGTCAAAAGAAAGAATAAAAATTATTTTTTTTTTCAAAAAAACAACACAAGTAACCCAGGAAGGGGGGGTGGGAATGGTGGCAGTTACCTGTCTGTCCAGATCGTGGCAGGAAGTGCCTGCCACGGAGCTCCTCCCCTGTCCCTGTCATTCCAGAACAGGAACAGGATCCAATTCGCACACCCGTGGTTCCATAACAGAAACAGAACCAGGTGCTTATTAAAGACTTCTCCCCGTGAATACTATATCATGGGGAGAAAACAGAACAGGCACAACGTAGGAACGGAACAGGGTGGACGTCGTCCGAAAGGGAAAATCTTTCCTGACCCTGTTCCATTCCTGCCACGGGATATATAGCCCATGTGAAATCTCTCTAGTTAAACATTCAAACATTACACTGGTAGTGACATTATATTTAAAAGGCAGACAAAGAAAGAGCTGTTCTGATGAACAAATTGGACTATATACAAGAAGCTGAGGCACAATTCACCGGCTTCCCATTTTACTGGTTTCCATTGCCAAACCTCACTGAGTAGGAATAAAGGAACTACACAATGTCATGAAGGGATTTCCTACACATGTGCAGAACCAAAAATATGTACAGAAACATTTCAGGAACATCTCAGGAACTGCTGCCCAGTACACACATGCCACACACCCCATGGTTTCAGGCATCAGTACTATCACACTTGGGGTACCTGAATATATCGACTACACTTGAAATATATGCCACCAATACTTCAAGTTACATTTGGGTGGGAATGATTTTTATGCAACACAATTATGCAATAGTATAATTGCCAGAAACTACAATAGCTGTGATAGTTAATTGTATGAGATAGTATCTTTTTTCATTGATGTTTTTCATCAATCAGTTCTTTCTGAAGCCTTTTTAAAATCAGCCAGTACTTCTATGCTTACCTTGTGTGTGTGTACTTTGCTTCACATAGTGAAAAGGCAGTAATTTTTGCATAGAGATATTTTTGTGCAAATTACTGAAACCTTGACAAAAAGCAGAGTGCTTCTTCTCTTCCGCTGAAAGTGAGAACTTTTGGGGGAGGCTGACAGATTCTCAGCAGGCTGTCTCAACAGTTCAAAATAGTCTCTCTCAATGAGAATTAGAAGCTTTTCCATTTGTTTTTTAACATTGCTACTTTGAATGTACTGTCATGTCCTGCCAGATAATAGCCAGTTTACAGCAGTGGTATTGATCAGGGAAGTGAAATAGCAGAAAGGGTAAACAACATCTCCTCTAGAACTACCCTTCCTGTCACAACTGGAGTTCTAGACTCCTGCTTCTTTTTTTTTTAAAAAAAATCCTGAGGATACTCCCATTTCAACTGCTTTGCCTCCAACATCTTTGCTTAGCTTCCATCCTCTGCCATCTCCACAGACTTCCTCTTCAGCCCCACTTCTGTTTCACTCAGAGTTGTTTCCACCTGTGTGCATAAAATCAACATAATATGAAATCTATTAAATGTTATGTTCAGTGAGCCAACAGCAGGCAGTAACAGAATAGCAGAAGCCCTTTCCACTCATAACATCACAATGAGTCGTAGCATCACATTGAATTTCATAAGCATTGGTAATCCAGTGAATGTCAAACTCCAATATTCTAAGCCAGTTCATAAGCAAAAAGGCATCTAGTTAAAAAAATAAGAAGAAAGGAATGAAGAAGTGAAATTCCTGGATTCAAACTGAATTTTGTCACTATAACAGACTGTTTTTCTAATTTTGTACTCATTTTGTAGAGATATATTTCCACTGAAAGACTGAAACTTGTGACATGCAAGGCCTGCTTTAACACACTAGAAAATTGTTATTTCCAGAAAAAGTAACACAAAATTCATCTTGTACTAAGAACTCTTTAAAAGTACTTTCTTCATGGGAAGAATAAAATGCAGAAGGGAAAGGGGAGAACCATAAATAAAAGACTACCATAGATAATCATAGATCAAACATCTCCTGCTTTTAAGTAATTATTATTTCCTATAAAAGACTTCCTGTTGTGAGGTAGCTAGTGTTATCTTGGAGAAAAAGTCTTTGTGTGTGTGTACTCATACTCACAAAAAATACTTTCTAATACAATGATTTTAAAATTCAGCATGTACCTTAATGTTATAATACCAAAACTAACCATACCACCCAAATCTTAAATCATGAACTTTGAGTTCCAAGCTTCTCATCTCTAAGTAAAATCCATTCCTTCAGCCACACAAAACAACAGGCCTCATAATACAGTTTAATATTAGGTGATCCTAGGCTGCCCCTTTCAGAATCACATAATATTTTAAATTTTATCCTGGGTTTCCTTCTCTGTCAAACAAATATGGAGATTTCTTCCTGTCATTGTGCAAAGGGTATTTCACTTCTAATAATGTGGATTGTTTGAAAATAAAATGGAACTCTTGACAAAACATTTGCTTTTATTACTGCAATTCTCCCCATAATGGATAGATTTAATGTTCCCAATTTTTCTAAATCTCTTTTAATTTCTTTCCAGACTTTTTTCATAATTATTTTGGAATAATAAGCTATTATTCTTCATAGTTGTTAATCCCAAACATTTAATCCACCTTTTCCACACTGTAGTTCAATGAACAAATAGTTCATTTTACTCTTCTGAAGTCATATTTTTAATCAACAATTTTAATATATCACAGTTCACTTTAAACCTGGAACATGCCCAAACACCTGAATTCCCCCCCGCCGCCCCTAAGAGCCACCAGTGGATTTTGAATCATTATCACTAAATCATTCCCATAGGCACTGAGCTGTTATTTTTTTTTTACCATTACTCCACAGATTCTGTCATCTTGTCTAATGTCTCTCAATAAGTCTCTAATGCCACTATAAAATGCAAAAGTGAAAGGGGACATCCCAGTCTAGTTCCTTTTTGTATCTCAATCAGTGTTGTGGCATTGCCATTTACCAAAATCTGGGCTTTTTGAACTGAATATATAGTCCTTATGACCCAAATATTTTTTTCTTCAAAGTCCATTCTCTCCAATACTTGAAATAAGCACTTCTAAGAAATATTATCAAAGACTTTCTTCATGCCCCCCCTAAATCAAAACAGTCTTTTAATCACTATGATATTCCATATATTCAATGATATTCAAAACAGTTCTTGCATTGTTCCTTAATAATCTTTTTGGGAAAAATCCACTCTGATCCTCATGAATATTCTGAGAAATATGCTTCCTCAGTAAATTTGCTAGATTAGTAGTAAATATAGTCATTATTTAGTAATAAAATGAGCCTGCAGTTCTTTATTAATGTGTCATCTGTATCTTCTTTGTGAATCACTGTAATGTAGGTATTCCTCCAAGAACCTGGCATCTGTCTTTCTCCTAATACTCTATCACACACCATCTTAAATGGTTGAAGTAATTCATCTTCAAATTTCTTGCACTATACTGCAGATAGTCCATCTGGTCTTCAAACTTTACTCTCTGATTAACTCAATAAGCTGCATAGTTGTCACAGGCCCACTCAAATTTTGCTTTTGTTCCAGATGTAGTTTATCCAGAGTTTATCCAAATAGTCTTCCATATCTGATTTTTTTCATTGCTCTGCACATATAGGCCTCTGTAGTATTCCTCAAAAGCTTTTATATTTTCATGTTATCTGTTACATACTGATCTCCCTTCCTAACAACTTTCTTTGTCTTTTCTTGTCCCAGCTTGTGAGAGAGCCACTTCACAGGTTTATTTGCAAATTCAAACTTCTTTTGTTTGAGATATAGTAGCTTAGCATTCATTTCTTGAACTGTGATGAGTGAGAACTCCTGTTGAATTAGCTTAATATTTTATTGAGTCTCCTTATCAAAAAGTTTTCTTGAGCTTTCACTATAAATGTTGGCTCTCCTCCAACAGCTCCCTCTTTTCTTTTTCCTTATCTTTCTTTTTTCCTCTCCATTGACGCCCCCTTGTCGTGGGAGAGAGGCTTGCGCACCCTAATGATGTTTTGAGCTATGCTGGCGGTGGCATAATAGCCACTGGTAGGGTCTCCCATGCCAGACAGGTCAAAACCGAAGGGTCTGACAAAGAGCGTCAAAGGGCAGGATGGGCTCTCCAGCCTTGTGGCAACCGTCCTAGGAGAAGGAAAACTCCAATCCCAAACCCGGGCAGATGGTGCTCGTCCAACCCTGTAAGGTCAACCATCTAAGAGAAGGAAACTCTAATCAAACCTACGGCCCGAGGACCTCACTGCCACGTCCATGCTTGCAAGGCCACGGCAGATGAATCTCTGGTTTAAAGGGTGAGGCCAGTTCTGTGCACGCTGCGCTCCACCAGAAAAATCCATTGCACAGGCTCGAAGGACAAATCCATTTCCAAAAAAGCCCTGTAGCGACTGGTGAGGGACGAAACCGGCAGGTGTAAAGATGCACTGGAAGCCGCAGCCCCAACCCTGCATGCAGGCGGTTCAGGACATTGGTCGCTCAAGCCTGACCCGGGAGATGACAGTCTTGTTCGGCAGCATTCTGAACGACCAAGCAGCCTTTTTTAAGGAGAGCACTGCTTGCTCCACATGGAGAGGGGCCTAGAAAAGGTGGCCTAAAGAAAGCTCATCCCCAACTACCTGGTTGGCTAGCCGCGGCCAACGGGAATCTTCTGATGCGGTCAAACCAAGGCAAAGAAACAAAGGCACACACCGGCCTCCAAAGGTGTAAATAAACTGACACTTGCATGCTGGAACATCAGAACCATGCAAGACTCTGAAGATAGTGGACGGCCTGAGCGTCGTTCTGCCCTAATAGCCCTTGAACTATCACGGCTTAATATTGACATCGCTGCTCTTAGTGAAGTTCGCTTCCATGAGGAAGGCAGCCTTAAAGAACATGGCGCCGGCTACACACTTTACTGGTCTGGCAAACCCAAAACCGAAAAACATCTTTCAGGAGTAGGCTTTATGATTAAAAACTCCATTGCCTCCAAACTCGAAACCTTGCCAACAGGACACTCTGATCGCATTATTTCCTTACGCCTGCCACATGTTGTTCTCTTTAGTATATATGCCCCAACTATGCAAGCTGACCCTGTAGAGAAAGACAAATTCTACACAGACCTACGCCAACTCATACAAAAAGTCCCTGTAGAAGATAAAATTATTATCCTTGGTGACTTCAATGCCAGAGTAGGAAAGAACTCTGAAGCCTGGAAAGGTGTCTTAGGCAAGCATGGTGTTGGAAATTGCAATGATAACGGACGCCTCCTGCTAGAGTTCTGTGCAGAACAACAGCTGACTATTACAAACACAATCTTTCAGCAGAAAGATAGCTTGAAGACAACCTGGATGCATCCCCGATCCAAACATTGGCACCTCATTGACTACGTTCTAGTCCGTCAGAGAGACATTCGTGATGTCCGTCATACCCGAGTGATGCCCAGTGCAGAATGCCAAACAGATCATCGCCTTGTCAGATGTAAACTAAATCTTCATCTCAAGTTCAAACCTAAGAGGGGTGGCATCTTAAAGAAGAGACTCCAAGTCAACAATCTTCAACAAGCTACCATGAGAGACAACTTCCAGGCAAATCTACAAACGAAACTTGAAGACCACCCTACAGATCCTTCTCCTACAGTGCTTTGGCAACATATCAAAAACAGTATCCTCCAGTCTGCAGAAGAATCCCTTGGCTTCTCCCACAAGAAAAATCAAGACTGGTTTGATGAAAACAACCAAGAGATCCAGGAACTGTTGGCAAGGAAGAGAGCTGCTCACCAGGCATACCTCGCCCAGCCAACCTGTCATGTAAGAAAAGCAGCTTTCCGCCTCACATGTAGCAAACTACAACAAAAACTCCGAGACATGCAGAACAAGTGGTGGATCAGTATAGCAGAAAAGACACAACGCTGTGCAGATCTGGGTGATCATAGAGGATTTTATGAAGCTCTTAAAGCAGTGTTTGGACCAACTTATCAGGTCCAAAGCTCCTTATACAGTACAGATGGTCAAACATTAATTACTGATAAAGCCTCCATCCTAAATCGTTGGGCTGAACATTTTCAAAGTCTCTTTAGCGCCAACCGAGTAGTCCAAGCCTCAGCTATCCAAGATATGATACAAAAACCAATGAAAAATGAATTGGACATAGCTCCCACTTTGGAAGAGACCTTTAAGGCCATACAGCAGATGAAAAACGGCAAGGCAGCTGGGATTGATGGAATCCCACCTGAAGTTTGGAAACACGGAGGTCATGCACTCCACGAAAAATTCCACAAATTCCTTGTGAATTGCTGGGAAAAAGGGGAACTGCCATCAGACCTCCGAGATGCAGTCATCATCACCCTGTACAAGAAAAAAGGAGCAAAATCCGACTGCTCAAACTATCGAGGCATAACACTGCTCTCTATTGCTGGAAAAATCCTTGCAAGGATACTCCTGAACAGGTTAGTTCCTGCTATTGCAGAAGAACTTCTCCCTGAAAGCCAATGTGGCTTCAGAGCCAATAGGAGTACTACAGACATGGTATTTGCCCTTAGGCAACTGCAAGAAAAATGTAGGGAGCAGAACAAGGGTCTCTATGTAACATTTGTCGACCTCACCAAAGCCTTTGACACTGTAAGTAGAAAAGGTCTGTGGCAGATCCTGGAAAGACTAGGATGCCCCCCCAAATTCCTTAAAATGATTATCTTGCTACACGAGGGACAGCGTGGTCAAGTCAGATATGGCGATGCTCTTTCAGAGCCCTTTCTAATAACTAATGGAGTGAAGCAAGGTTGTGTTCTTGCACCAACTTTATTTACAATCTTCTTTAGCATGATGCTCCAAAGGGCTATGGCAGAGCTTGAAGAAGACGACGGCATCTATATACGCTACCGTACTGATGGTAGCTTGTTTAACTTAAGCCGTCTGAGGGCTCACACTAAGACTCTAAACTATCTAGTCCGTGAGCTGCTCTTCGCCGATGATGCTGCCCTTGTTGCCCACACAGAAGCAGCTCTGCAGCGCCTAACATCCTGCTTTGCAACAGCTGCAGAGCTGTTTGGGCTAGAAGTCAACCTGAAGAAAACAGAAGTTCTTTACCAGCCTGCACCACAGGACGAACACCACCATCCCCACATTGCCGTCGGCAAATCAGTGCTCAAGTCCGTTCAGCAGTTCACCTACCTGGGAAGCATCATCTCCTCAGATGCCAGGATTGACAAAGAGATCGATCACAGATTAGCAAAGGCATATAGTGCATTTGGAAGACTTCACAAAAGAGTCTGGAGCAATAAACACCTGAGGCAAAGCACAAAAATCAGTGTGTATAGAGCCATCGTACTGTCTATCCTCCTTTATGGATCTGAAACATGGGTCACCTATCGCCACCACCTACGACTCCTCGAGCGCTTTCATCAGCGCTGTCTATGCACAATCCTAAATATACACTGGACTGACTATGTGACGAATGTTGCTGTCCTTGAGCAAGCAGGGATCACCAGCATTGAGGCCATGATATTGAGAACACAGCTGCGCTGGGCAGGGCACGTTTCTAGGATGGAGGACCATCGCCTCCCAAAAATACTACTCTACGGTGAACTCGCCACGGGTCAGCGTAAGAGGGGCGCTCCAAAAAAGCGATACAAAGACTCCCTGAAACAACATCTCAGGCTTGGCCAAATTGATCACCAACAGTGGTCCGCCCTGGCCTCACATCGGGAGGCATGGAGACGCACTATCCACAATGCTGCAGCCTTATTTGAGAACTCACGACGAACAAGTCTTGAAGAGAAACGACAACGCAGAAAGAATCACAACCCAAAAACATCACCCAAGGAGACCTTCTGCTGTGCTTTTTGCAACCGGACTTGTTTATCTCGGATTGGCCTTTTTAGTCATCAGCGCGCTTGCAGAAAGCGCGGGATGAGTCCTTCCTGAATCTTCGTTTGCGAAGAAAAGCCAGAGAGATCTTTCTTTTTTAAACCTAGAGCCATATTTTATAAAGTATCCTCTCATGTAAGCTTTGCTTGCATCCCAAGCTGTAACATGCATGTCCTTATTTAAATTCATTTCAAAAAACTCCCTCAGTTCTCTTTTATATCACTGTAATATTTCCATCTTCCTAAGTAAATATTCATAAGTCTCCATCTAAACTGCACTTGCTCTATTTTCAAAGCCATTGTGGTGGGATTATGGTCTGAAAAGGGTTTTGGCAAAATGTCCATCCTCTTTATTAAACTGGCCATGTAGTTAGAAATCCAAAGCATATCAGTTCTAGAGAAAGATTCATGATCAATTAGAATGAAAGCAGTAAGCTCTTGTTAGCATGCCCTACTACCCCCTCCTTATAATATCTCAAAATTGGAAGTTTGGACACTTTGAAAGGGTCAAGTCGACCAGGGTGATCCAAAAACAGGTCAGATAGTGCTCACAAGGACCTGGTAAGGTGCCTTACAAAAATTTTAGCAAACTAGCCCAGACTGGGATTGTACAGAAACCCCTGTAAACAAAGCCAAGAAGCAGGTATGTGCTAATTCCTTCTTGGGCATCTCAGTAATGAGTAACCCAACCTGAACAATCAAGTGACCTTTCCAACCCCAATCCCAAGAAAATATCCCCTCAGAACCCCCTCCTGTCCTGCATTGTGAAGTTGTCATAAACCTATCAATTCCAGTCTCCCAGTCATTAAGAAAAATCAGTTGAGATTCAATTTCCTTTGTTTACCTGGGGGGAAGCCCATCTAGGCTTTGTCCTAGCCAAAATACCCCCTTCAGGATATGAAGCAGTGTATATATATTTGTCCCCCAACAATAGAAAGGTGTGCCACTGTGGATGAGACCGGCCACTCTCTTTCTTGGCATGCCCCCAGATCAGAACTTCCAGTGCCATCCTCAGACTTCTGTCTGAGTACTTCAAAACTACACTATTCAAGATTTGTAACTATTGCCCTATTTCTTGAATCTATCCTTCTGTCCAACCTTTCTGCCTTACACTTTGATAACCTTTTGTGGTTCTTGTGAATGTGTGTTGCGCATGTGAATGTTTTTTGTGCTATTTCCAATAAAAACATTTTATTTCACTTTAATCTGGAGTTATCTGCAGTTAGTACTGGTATACATAGGTGAAAAGGATCCCACGGTTACCCTCCTCTTGTAGGCATACTATTTGAGCTAATAATTCCCCCATCTAGTCTTTGATATCAGGGGTGGGTGTTAAAGCACCCCCCCACCTTTTAGGGTAACACTCTGTACCAGTGGAAAATACTTGTGGAATTAACCATAACAAAAATATTCATCTAAGTCAATATTCCTTCTTGTAGACACAGCTCCATAAATATATGGAGAAGAATTATTCACATATCATACAAGCTATGATAGATTGTCATAGATTTTTAGAACTGAGTCACTGAGAGCATGTGGCTTTGCAACAACTGAACTGATGGTGTGCAATTAAATGTATGTGCTCTTCATGTAACAGTGAAATGGGAGGACTATATATATTGATCCTGAAAGCAATATAATTTCTGTGAAGGTATTAGCTGCCAGTTTGTGGCAGATGTGGGCAGTGCAAACATTTCGCCAGTCCTTCATTTTACCTGAGGGCACAATGTGCTTTTGTCAAATCACCTGCACTCATAGTTGGACTTCAATCAGGGACTAAATTATTAAACAGAATTAAGTTGCATTAATGTTAGTGATAATGCACAAGATCCTGTATGTTCTTAGAAGCTAAGCAGAATAAGCTCTGGTTAGTACTTTGATTGGAGACTGCCAACAAATACCAGGTGCTATAGGCCATATTTCAGAGGAAGGAACTGGCAAAACCACCTGTGAGTATTTCTTGCCTAAGAATCATAGAATAGTGGAGTTGGAAGAGACCACAAGGGCCATCCAGTCCAACCCCCTGCCATGCAGGAATACACAATCAAATCATTCCCAACAGATGATTTGCCATCCAGCCTCTGTTTAAAAACCTCCAAAGAAGGAGACTCCACCACACTACGAGGCAATGTATTCCATTTCCAAACAGCTTTTAATGCCAGGAAGTTCTTTCTAATGTTTAGGTGGCATCTCTTTTCCTGTAGTTTGAACCGATTGCTCCATGTCCTAGTCTCTGGAGCAGCAGAAAACAAGCCTGCTCCATCCTCAGTATGACTTCCCTTCAAATATTTAAACATGGCTATCATGTCACCTCTCAACCTTCTCTTCTCCAGACTAAACATGCCTAGCTCCCTAAGCTGCTCCTATAGGACATGGCTTCCAGACCTCCCACCATCCTGGCTGCCATCCTCTGGACACGTTTCAGTTTCTCAATAGCCTTCCTGAATTGTGGTGCCCAGAACTGGACACAGTATTCCAGGTGAGGTCTGACCAAAGCAGAATAGAGTGGCACTATTAATTCCCTTGATCTAGACAGTATACTCCTATTAATGCAGCCTAGAATCGCACTGGCTTTTTTAGCTGCTGCATCACACGGCTGATTCATATTAAGCTTGTGGTCCACTATGAATCCTAGATCCCTTTCGCATGTATTGCCATCAGGCCAGGTGCAGCAACCCATTAACTCAAATCACAGGTTCCTAGACCTAATTGTTAAATCTGAAATTGAATGAAGCTTTTTAAAGAACTTCCTAAGGATGGGGCAAAAACAATATATCTGATTTGCCAAGTGGGAGTTAAACACTGGGGTCACTGTATGGTAACTTGCAGGGCATGCACACACACACACACAATGCTAGAGATGGGTAAATTCAGTCATATGCATTCCATAAACTGAACTGTTTCCTAGATATTTGGGGTGGATTCCTCCACGCAATTTGGTATTTGATAGCTTCTGTAATGGAATATTTGTTAGAATAGATAACAGAAATCCTGCCACAGCTCTTTAATCTTAGAAGCCCCCATACATGTAGCATGTTGCATAACAGATGCCAGGCACTGCTAACTCACAGTGTGAATAAAGAACAAGAACAGAAAATCCTCCTAGTTTCTGTCTGAGACATTCTTGTCAGCTTTGTTTATATCAGAAGGTAGATCCAAGGGGTGTGCTTTCAATTCAGCTAAATTTTGAAACAAATTGAAGTGATTTGGAGGTTTTGGGGATATCTCCAATTTGTCTACAGTTTTGTCTTCATGGATAATTCCTTTGGAGGCTCGGAGTTGGTAAAACTGTTTTTCCGTGTGTGCCATTGTCCATATTCTTCAGCCCAACCTGAGAAAGATAGTCCATCTAAAGTCCTCCAGTGCTTGGCTATTTAAAGCCTTGCTCCAGTTAACAAAAGTAAAATTAGGTCTCTATATTGTAGTTCACTGGTTAAACCTGAGAATACAAAGAGGACACCACATAATATGAGTTGATTTGTCATATTACATAAGAACTTTATGATTCTTCTCCAAAAAGTTACTACTTTGGGGCATAGCAACCACATATGGAGAAAGGACCTGATTTCCCCATGTCCTCACCATCATCTAGGAGTTAGCATAGCCTTAATTCCAGAGAGGTTGGTTGGAATGAAATACCAGCAGTGTAACATTTTAAATCCCAGTTCCATATGAGATGTCAAAAGAGATTTGAAGGGTAGGGATACTCACATTTTACTCCATTCCCCATCCATGAGAAAACAAACATGGAATAAATAAAAGGAATGGAAAGCTCTCAGACTCCAGTATCAAACATTTAGACATCCTGAAGGGAGGCCTCAAGTGGAGTGTCTCAGGGCTCTGTCTTAGGGCCATTACTGTTTAACATTTTTATCAATTATTTAAATGATGGGATGTAGGGAATCCTTATCAAGTTTTCAGATGACACAAAACTGGGAGGGGTGGCTAATACACTGGAAGACAGGAACAGAATTCAAGAGGGATGTAGATAAACTAGAAAATTGGACTGTGAAAAACTAATCTCTGGTCAACTGTCGAGTGACCAGACCTAAAACCTGCTTGCTCTTCCTCCAGGAAGTTTTCTTCCTCCATCCACCTTGTAAGTTTCTCTAAAAGATGGCTAGTGTACAGCTTGCTAATAATACTGAGAAGACTAATAGGTCTGTAGTTGGCAGGGTCTGATCTTTTCCCTTTCTTATAAAATGGAATGATTATTGCTAACCCCCAATCAGGTGGAATGGATGCAGTACGATCAATGCATGTAAACAGGACAGCTAAAACTGGTGTCCACCATTCCAAATGTAACTTAAGCAATTCAGGCAGAATATGATCACTGCCTGGGGCTTTGCCCAATTTGAGACCAGAAATAAGCCCGGCAATTTCAGATGTTGAAACTGGGAGCCATTCAGGGAGTCCTTCAAGGTCTTGAGCTATTGTTGTGGTTCTGGATTGCCTAACTGCATACACAGTGCAATAAAATTCCCATGTCTTTACTGGAATATGGGAATTTAAACCATGTATGCTGCCTTTCCAACCTCTGGACACTATTTTCCAGAAGGTAGCTGAATCATGAGTCCATGATGCAACAATTAATTTCTGCCAAATCATTCTCATTACCCTTTTCTTTTTTTCTTAATTAATTTTTTACATTTCTTCTTTAACTTAACAGCCATTCTATAGGTAAAGATGCCATGTCCAACTTTCGATATGAGTGATATTTTGCAACAAGAGCTTTATTCATCTCTATACATTCATGGTCAAACCAAGGTTTAGACATATAAGGATGGGTATGTTTACTTGGGGGGGGGGTTATTGCACAGCAAGGAAGCTTGTAAATATGCAATTACATTCTGATATAAAAGTAAAACATCCTTTGGATGTTTTGCAGATAGTAGGAGATTTCTTAAATTGAGGCAGCTTTCTGAGTATAATAAATTGGATGAGGCCTGGTCTAATTTGACTGTCCATTTAACATGTGAAAATCTTAAGTCAGCCTCCATTCTTAACCAGAAAATTGGGCAGAAATTAATAAAATGAAATTCAATAGAGACAAATGCAAAATTCTACATTTAGGCCACAAAAACCAAATGCATAGGTATATGATGGGGGATACATGGCTCAGCATTACTACATGTGAAAAGGACCTTGGAAGGATTGTTGATCATAGTGTGAACATGAACCAGCCATGTGATGCTGCAGCAAAAAAATTCAATAATATTTTAGCCTGCATTAAAAGGAGCATAGTTTCCCATTTGAGGGAAGTAATAATTCCACTATATTCTGTACTGATCGGGCCTCATATGGAGTACTGTGTTCAGTTCTGAGGGCTTCAATTTAAGAAGGCTATAGACAAGTTGGAGCGGGTTCAGAGAATGGCCACAAGGATGATAAGAGGTAAGGGCAATAAGGAAAGGTTGAAACAGCTTGGCAAAAAGAAGACTGAGGGGTGACAAGATTGCAATCCTTAAATACCTGAAGGGCTGTCACAGAGAGAGGGGGGCAGGCTTGTAGTTTGCTGCCCCAGATGGTTTAATGTTCTAATGGTTTTAAGTTACAGGAGGGTAGATTTCTTTAGAACTTTGAAATTTAAAAGAACTTTGACAGTACGAGTGGTTCACCAATGGAACTAATTGCCTAGAGAGGTGATGGGGTCTTCTTCTTTGGACATCTTCAAGAAGGGCCTGGACAGCTATCTGCTGGGGATGCTTTAGCTAGAGATCCTGCACTGAACAGGGGCTTGGACTTGATGGCCCACAAGGCCATTTCCAGTTCTATGATTCTATGATTCTATGAAGAAGAACTCCCGAGTGTATCCAAAATAAATCCTCCCAGAACTTCAGTAGCAATTTAGATTTGCCGGGACACAGACACACAAATAATGTTTTCACAAAAATTGATACATTTGTCCCCAAGCTTTCCATATAAGGAAAACACAACGGAGAGTGAGGAGGGTGTACAGTGTGTGACTGACAACTTTAGCTTTCACAGTAGGTGGTTTTATCCACCCCCAGTGCTTTGGAACAGGGATGTTGAGTATAATTGCAGGACTGTGTATTTGCTAATTTTCTCTCCCAGGAAGGCGATTAACAGAGTTTTTTTCCTGAAGTTTGTGGAAGCTGAGAAGGTGTATCTGTTCATGTTCTTCTGTCTTTGCTATTCACTTAAGTTTCCTTCCCATGTTTCAAACACTGGTAAGAGCCAATTAGCCCAACGATTCCACTTAGTCAAAATGACCCTTAAGTAAATCTGGCATAACCTCTCCCCATGCTTAAGTGACACTGAGATGGACCATAACACACAGGTATCCAGAGAAATAACATGAATACAATCACCAGTTAGCAATAAGCTGGCAATAATGACTGGAAATGATTTATAAATAATTGACAGAGAACTAATGTCAGAACATTTTGAGATAAGTGATAAGTAACATTGTGAGAAATAATGAGAAATAATGTCAGAAGTAATCCTCAGTAGCAATAGTTGGCGCTACATAAAATGGCTCAAAATATCTATTTGCAGGATTCCACAGATGCCTCTCATTTATTTCAGCAGCTTTTCTCAGCAGAACTACCTGTTGTACAAAATGGATCCAAGAGAATCCCATCCACCCCTATGATGGCTTCTCCTTCTTTTTTTCTGGTAGACAGAAGATGCTATTTTTGATCTTCTCCATATAAGTCAATAGGCAATATTGCAAAAGTTAGGAGCTGTAGGTACATATACAATCTTATGCAACATATATGGTTTGTGTAATTTGCTACTTCAATGACCTCCCCTTTCCTTAGGTCATATAACTAATATGATGTTTTAAAACTTTCATTCTAATCTGACAGTGGTTTTGTCTCTTGAATAAATGGCTTTTCAAGGTGAAGGGCATCCTGTCCATTCTCTCCTTCCTGACATCAAGCCACAGTTAAAGAGAACCTGTCATATTACTTTTTTAAAAAGTAGCTTGTATATTAAATTGAAGCAACACTCAGGAGATTTCTGATGCCATTTTCTATCGTTCTAAAAAGTAACACTTGATAATCTATCTCATACACACACACACACACACAAACACACACACAAAATAGATTATTTTGGATTTGTTACCAATCATTTTAAGGCCAACATATACAGCTTATAGTGGAAACTAGAACATATTAACATATTTAGAAAAGTGGTTCCAGATTTAATTTCATTTTTTAATTTTTATTTATTATTTTTTGTTTTTGTTTGGAACTGCCTGAGTAAATGGTTTGTGTAATCCATGTAACTGGACTGGGTGGGATCAGATTATCTTTCTCCACATTCACACATGTGAGGTGGAAACAGGTTTGCTGCATTTCCTGTGGGCTTTGCATTGGTGCCAAGGTGCCTGTTCAGAAAAGACACAAGGGCATAGGGTATGAACAGGATCACTGGCCATTTGGCATTTGCATTTACATGGAAAAGAGCCTGCATGTGTGTGTACATATTATAGGCCCCCCTCTACCAATGGAGAATATGTAACCACCACATGTCATGATGGAGTTCCATCATCCTGCTCCAGGTAATTGCAACTCCCATAATGGGGCCAGAACTACATCTGCCAGAACTACATTTCCCAGTATCTGTAATCACCACTTCCCTGATATTCAAGAACAGGTAAACAAAGGGTTATGAGAAGTGGGAGGTGGGAACCATCTGCTAAACTGATATCAGCATGACTTCACATCACTTGAGTGAAGAGCCAATTTTTTGTCTAATGGCGATTTGAAGAGTTGTAGCCCTTTGTTTGGAGACACATGGCTTTTTTCCATCAATGAAGGCAGACCTATGAACTCCCTCTGAGCATCCTTGGATCTCAGAGGCTGTGCTAGGCCCAGCTTTTGGATAAGCATGCGGCCCAGCCCCAATTTGAACACCAGATTTAATCCTGCTGGACTTCAGAATGTAAGTGGAACTTTCTGTAGTGTTTAGGGACAAAGTATTAGCTAGATTGCATTAGAATTGTTTAATTTGTTTTATTCCTTGACTGGATGAATTCTGTACTTGCTATATCTTATAACTTTAAGCTTGAGCCTGAAGGAAAAGATGTTTCTTCATGATATGATTTCGCTTTGACTGTGTACTTGCTCAAATATAAATAAAACCCTTCTTATTTTTCCTCTCTAAAACAAGCCTCTTACACGTGCCTACTCTCGGGTCTTTGCTACAAGCTTTCTCTCTCTCTGGGGATAGGAGGGAGAAGTTGGTTGGTAAATCTCGTTTAAGGCTGGAAAGCCTACAACCCGTGTGATTGTCCTCTTGTAATCATATTTTTAAAAAGGGTTTCCTGAAATCAAGAGGTGGTGGCAGCTTTTGGCCTCTAGGGGTGCCCTTGAGTGAGGCTACAAAGGGTTCCCTTAGAGGAGAGCTAGTTCTGGGGGGTCCAGGCTGAGAGCCCCCAGACTAGCTAAATTTCACACCAGGGGACGTGTGAAAGACTGGTTGGTAAGCATAAGATTTGGGATATGGCTGAGGCACAGTGCTTCTTCTCTGTCCATGTGAATGCAACATGTGGCGTTACTTTCCAAATCTTTTTTGAAGGGAAAAATGTAAGATGAATGACAGAGTGCCTTAAAATTTACAAAATTAATGCCTCAGAAAAGTAATTTTGGAAAGAAATTAGAACATTAATTTTTACACAAATGGATTAACTTCCTTTTTACTCATTATGTTGTTTCAGAAATGTATGTTTTTTACACCCTCCTTACCTCCAAAGGAACTAGTTGAATTTAACTATGCTACTTGTACCTATCTAATTTCAGGCTCTGATAGGAACCCAGCCAAACAGAAGTACAGTTGCCCCTCCACATTTGCGGCTTTAACATTCACGGTTTTGATTATTTGTGGTTTTTGGGAGCCCCCCCCTCCCAAAAGTGGCAATGGGGCTTTAGAAGCCCCATCGCTGCTTCTGGGAGGGTGGGGTGGGGGGTGGAGAGGAGCAGCAATGGGGGCCTCAGAAGCCTCTGTCACTGCTTCTGGGACGGTGGTGGGTGGAGAGGAGCAGCGATGGGGGCCTCAGAAGCCCCCTTCGCTGCTTCTGGGAGGGTGGGTGGTGGTGGAGAGGAGCAGCAATGGGGCCTCAGAAGCCCCCATCACTGCTTCTGGGAGGGGGGGTGGAGAGGAGCAGAGACAGGGGCCTCAGAAGCCCCTGTCACTGATTCTGGGAGGGCGGGGGTGGTGATCCCAGGGGCAATCCCAAGGGCAAAGGGAGAAGGGAGGCAAGATCTCCTCCTCCTCCTCTCCCTCCTCATCCACCCCCTCTTGTCGCCATCCATGGATAATTGAATCAATGAATCAGCAGATACAGGGGTATTATTGTACCATAAGACAGGAAGCCCCACAAGACAAAAGCAATATTAGCCCCTACTTTTGACATCAATTGGTCCTCAGAACAATTAGGGATGACAACAGAATATTGTTGCTTCTCTTTTCTTAAAGTTCTTTCTGCTCCATCACCAGAAACATAGCCTCAGATAATTTTCAAGCGAAGCACTCGTATGTCAAATAATAATGTTTCCTTTGTATTATTCATAACAATGCAAATACAAAACAACTCTTCACTTCCAACACTTGGTTCAAAACATCTTAGGACTTGTTCTGATGTGACATTCCTGCACTCACATATTAAAGATATGAAAGCAAGATTAATTCAAAAGTGACCTTTGCCAGCCATCTGTGTAAGTACCGGGGGGAAACCCAGCTTTTTTCCTGTTATATATTAATTGGCTCAGTGTTAAAGAGAACGGTTTTTAAAGGAAACCATAAATGCATAATGAATTCTTAAAGTATGCTAAAAGAAAACCAAGTCTTACAGGAATCAATATAAAAGGCTTTAGAAATTCTATGAAAAGCTGAGCATCATCAAGAGTGCTTAGCTTGTGAAGAGCATCTAGTTTGGGAATATTTTCATTCTGATATAGTGCAGGTTGATGAGGAAAGTTCAGTTTTCTATTTCTTCATTTTGCTTTATGATTTTATAGTGCTATCCTCTATATGTCTGCGTAAAATTAAGCCCCACTGGATTCAATGGGACTTCCAGGTAAGTGGGTATAGAATTGAAGTGTTACAGTACAATCCTATGCAGTCCTAGAATTTTATCACATGAGGGCGGTAAATTGAAATTAAAGCTAGCTTATAGCGTCTTTGGCCAGTACTTATCACAATGTGTTGTGTCTCTCCTGTTGTTGCTTTGCCTTTCAATCGTTGTTGGAGTGCACCTTTCCATTGATGGGAAATACTCATCAATGGCTCCCAATATCGCTGTTTTTCTGCTATGGACTTTTATCACACCAGCCTGTTGTCTCACAGTAATCTCATTGTTGAAGCAAATGAGAATATACCAGTTTGAAAACAATCATTATCACACTTCTCTGCATTTGTATTATTATGCTGCTTTGGAGATCCATGGTCCCATACTCGTTCTTCCACACCACCTCGCTAACTGCACCTTCCCTTCCATGTATGGTTTACCCAGCACATGCCTGCCTTTCAATCTCCCATCCTACCCAAACTGCCACCCCTCACTCCCTTTTGCAACTTACCACCACAATGTCTCAGCCAGATCTTAAACTCCTTCCCAGCCCATTCACTTCAATCCCCCTGGTCTTCCTCCTAATCAGGGCCTGTTTAATGAATTTTTGTGGCCCCTGCAAGGCTTTGATGCCCCCCCCCCTGTGGCTACGGGTGCTTCAGGGCCCTTGAACCAGCCATGGGAAGGGGGCAAAGGTGCCTCCCTGCCCTTCTGCAGCCCCTCTCACAGCAGCTGCCTCTCCCACAGCAGCTTCCCCCTTCTGCAACTGGTTGGTACCCAATGCGGGGAGGGTCAAAAGCCTTCCTACTAATAATGTTTTGCAGGAGGAGGGTTATGACAGGACCCCCCACAATGATGGGGCCCCCTGAGGCTGCAGGTGCTGCAGGATGCTTAAGCCAGCCCTGCTCCTAATCCTCTTCCTTTCAATTTATCCTACCTACCAGCCCTCCCTCCCTTTTCTAGATTGCCACCATGATGGCTCAGCCAAATCTTGAACACCTTCCCAGGCCATTGACTTCAACCCACGCTGGTCTTCCTCCTAATCCTGAGAGGAGTGTGGAGTTGAAGTCAATGGACTGGGAAAATGGACTGGCTGAGACACCACCCCTTCTCTCTCTCTAAGCTACCCAGAGGAAAGTGATTGAAGGCAATACTCTATCTGTATTTTACCTAAGCAAAATTAAAAAATAAATAAATAAAAAAATAAAATGCAGACTCACCCTGAATCCTATGCTGACAGTCCAGACAAGGTATGGGTACTTCTGGGGAAGTACTATTTTATTTTATTTTATTTTATTTTATTTTATTTTATTGCCCTTAACCTGACTTTGCTCTGAACTAAGTAAAGTTGGGGGGAAACTCCAGAGTGACCTTGGTTTCTTTTGCTGTCTGGACAGCTGGATCAGGTTCGATTTGGCCTGATACAGTTGTCTACATGCAAGCATTACTCTGTGCTGAGAATTGCAGCCTTTATGTCAAAACGCATCTTTGATACAAATGGTGGTTACAGATTTCCAACCGCCAACTGTGTGTTTTTCTGACAACATCTGACTTAATCATTCGGGACCAATTTTTAAAATGCCAGAATGAATGAGCTTGATTTTTACAAGGCTCTATAAGTTCTAATTGGAACCCTGATGTCAGTGGATTGTGCCTTTCCTTTCCATTCCATTGATTTCTCATTGTTGTTCTTTCAAAGCTGAGTATTTTATTGCTTCTTTATTTACTTTCTGGCTCCCTTTGTCACCATCATGATTCCAGGAGGCAAACTGAAGTTTTATTTGACCTGATTGCTTGTAAATAAGGAAAGACAATCAGCAAAATGGAGATGACAAAGGCCTTTCTCCATTGTACAGAATCCCAATCGCAAATGAAGCCAAAAGTTCAAAAAAGCACAAGTCAGGAGATTCAGGAGAGTGAGATTGATATTAAGTCTTGGTCCTCTCCCCCTCCTTTCACCTGGTGACTGGAATGAATTTCTCAATAATTAAAATCAAAGCTAGATTAAAGTAGTTGGAGACCCTTTGTGTACCATCAGAAGCTACCTTGAACCCTATTTTGGGAGAAAGGCAGGATATAAATTCAATAAATAAATAAATAAATACTACCTTCCTGTGGTTTTGCTGGCATCTTCCTGCTGGCCCTGCTTTTGGTAACAGAATTCTGGCCATTGGTCCTAACCATTAGGCTCAGATTCGTATTCCTATATTGCCACTGATATATCTGGAATATATGCTTTCCCCTTTTCCCTTTGCCAGGTATGGCAAAAATTGTCTATGTGTATCTCAAGATGCCAGTACTGTATAGTACCTGCAGTGCCAGAGCTACAAACTCTTTAGATTCTGTCAAGGCTGCCCCTTTGAACCCCGCTGCTGTTTTGCCACCCAGCATACTTCTTGCCTAGTGGGTCCTTTCTGGAGGAAAGCTATGAAGCAAAAGTCAGGAAGCAGGGGGATATGGGGGGGGGCAGCTGCTACACTCAAGTTAAATGGTTGTCTGGACTGGGGGCAGAGGGATTCTCATAGATGAAGGCTCTGACATTTTGTCTCCTACCTGACTTGCCAAGCCAGTTGTTGATCACAAGTGTAGCTCATCTTCTGATTCAGATGAGGAGGAAGAGGAAAGGCAAAAAGCAGGAGGGAAAGAGAGAAAGGGGGCAACACTCAGCTGTGTAGTCACTGCCCTGGACACTGTTCAGCATCTTGGCCCTCCCCCCTCCACCCCTCAGTGAACCTGGAGCAATTGCAGCAAATTAACAATTAGTAAGATATCCTTGTTTAAATCCCTGCAATATTCAGGCCAAAATACAATCCTAGAAACAATTTTCAGGCATAGACAAAATTTCTTGTTGATAGTTTTGCAGGATCAATGAATGTACAAAGATGGTGGATGGGACAATAGTTTTTCACAGGTTGTGTTTAATCCTCTGTTCCCTACATATGGAGTAAAAGTGACTGGACACTGGGACCTGACAATGTAGTCCTCCCTCCATGCATTTATTTACCCTGCACAGTAGTCTGCAAAGGGCTTGATGATCAACCAAGTACCTCCTAGCATTAAAGAGTTTATTAAATTTCTGTTCATAATGGTGTACTGGTATAAGTGGTAGCACAAGCAACACCGTGGCCAGAAAGAGTCAAAGTTGGGCTTTGGTTACAGGAACAGCTGTATCAGATCAGGCCAAAATCTTATCTAGCCAAGCACTCCATTCATATAGTGGCCATCCAGTTGTTCATGAGGAGTCCACAAGCAGGACATAAGTGAAGCATTTTCTCCTGTTTTCCAGCAAGTTGTATTAGAAAACAGACTGCCACCAGTGACCAGTAGCTATTGATAGCCTGTCCACCACGAATCTGGCCAGTTTCCACCCTCTGAGTCGGCAGCCATTGCTGCATAATGTGACAGCAAATTCCCTATTTTAAACTCCACTGTGTGAAGAAGTACTTCCTTTTTATCTGTCCGGCATCTCCTGACATTCTGCTTCAACGGATAACCCAAAATACTAGTACTGTATGAGAGGGAGAAATGTTTTCTCCACACCATGCACAATTGGATATGCTTTTGTTTAAAGTTCCTTCTGTCCTTTTGCCATCTCAGAAGCCTTCCAAAATACTGACAATGGGGTGGGAGATGTACTCTGTGAGGCTGGAGCCCTCGCTTTGTATTAGAGCAGCTGGATGAGAGCAATTATGTATACAAGTCTGTACTTTGTAGCTGTCTCTGCTGGGCAGAATTATTCAGCTTCCAAGGGGAATCTGAAGCAACAAAATGATACTTGAAAACACTGTTTACATTAAAGCTAACATTGTCATCTTTCAGAAGTGACATTAAATACCTTCATTGTGAACAGAGCTTGAATTTGCTCATGTGTTATGACACCTTCTAATAGCCCCAGGCTCATTGTGCTAGCAATGTACAAGCATATAACAAAGACACCATCCTTCAGCCAGAGATTTCATTCTGTGTATTCTTGAGTCAAATCTCCATAGATAGATAAAATCTGTATTATTTTTTCCTTTCCCCATTACAGTTCTGCCCCCCTGCTCTCTTCTCTTTCCCTGATAGATTTTCAAAGATCTGTTTTCGCCCTGTAGTCATTGTCCTTAATGCAGCTCGCACATGTTGAAGATATTTTCACTGTTTCAAGAGAGAAGTCCATCCATGAATTTATGGACACAGAGAAACAAAATCAATCCAGTAATAAACATTATCAGTTTTGCTGAAGGTTGTAGAAGAGGACAATTTACTTTAAAGGAGAATAATTGGATACTAACATTGCTTCAGTTAATACTATATTCCATAATGCTTCCCATATTTTGATTTCTTTCCCAATAAGTTAAACTTAAGCAACCATTTTCATCATCTTGCTTCTTACATAGAAACACCCCATAATATAACACCAAAGATATCTGGATTCACTGAATTCACTCCCACACCTGTAGCACATGACTATAACTTCCTATGAGGACTTACCACCAGCCCTGCCACTACTCTGCTTGTCTGAGGCGAGAATACAACCAACAGTGAATGAACTGACACTAAGAGCTGTTTGAAAGTGGAATACACTGCCCCATAGTGTGGTGGAGTCTCCTTCATTGGAGGTTTTAAAATAGAGGCTGGATGGCCATCTGTTGGGAATGATTTGATTGTGTATTCCTGCATGGGAGGGGGTTGGACTGGATGGCCCTTGTGGTCTCTTCCAACTCTATGATTCTATGATACTATAAACTCTCCCATATGCTCTGCATGCTGGATGCTGGAGTCACACAACATCTGGAAGGTTGCATGATTCCCACCCCAGGCCTAAATCCAAGTTCTAGTCCCATCTAGAGCAGATGATTGAATCAATGGAAACTTGGTAAGTCAGCACTAATGAAGTTCCATTGACTCTTAGAGTCTATTGTAGTTAGGATTAATATGGATTTAAGACCATATGTCTGCATATCTACTATGATTCTATTATATATAAGAGCTTTGTTGGATCAGATCACAGCAGCATCAAATTTATTTAACAGCAGGAAAGCAAATCAGCTAGGAAACATACAGGTGAGACACAAAGTCAACAAAAATCAATGAGCATACCTAAATACCCAAAGGCACCAGATCCTGTCTGATCTTGGGACCTAAGCAGGGTCAGCTCTAGTTAGTACTTGACTGGGAGACCACCAATGAACACCAGAAGCTGCAGGCTATATTTCAGAGGAAGGAACTGGCCAAACCATCACTCAGTATTCCTCGCCCAAGAAAACCCTATTAAATTCATGGGGTTGCCATAAGTCAACATGCAACTTGAAGGCACACACACACACACACACACACACAGACATCTCCCTCCTGCCACCAAGCTCTGTTATGAGAAGAAATCTCATCAGTATCCTGCTTCTGATTGTTGCATTGAAGATCATTGGAGGAAGGGGTTTGGAATCATCAGTATTAATTGACAGGAAAATAGACCTCTGTCACTTTCAGTAAAGCAGGATTGGAAGAGTCGCGCCAGGAGACAATACTTAGGACCTGTCTACACGATGAAAAATGACACGTATTTATTTGAAAAATTGGTGATCTGTACAGACCACCATTCAAATAAATACATGTAATTCAGTGGGGGGCAGCAAAACTCACGCCAAAGTACATGTCCTCCAGTTTCGGGGCTTCTCCAGGATTCGCTGGATAAATCAATGCAGCTTCTGAATGTTCCTCCTGTCTAAACACTCCTGTTCGCACAGAAACAAACAGGAGTGCATCTGATTGGCTGGCTGAGTAGAGGGGGAAGGGCTTTCAAAGAGGGGAATCAGCAGCAGCAGCCATTTTTTAATGGTATTGCAATGATGGCACCACTGCTGTCATCCTCCTCCTCCACCTCCTCCTCCTCCTCCTCAGTAGGACCCCAGGCCTGGCTCCAGGCCAGCCCCACTGCTCCCGCCGCTGCCCTCCTCCATCCTGCTCCTCCTCCGGCCCTGGCTCTAGACCCTCTCTGCCACTGCCGCTGACCTCCTCTGTCCTCCTCCATCCTCTGGCCCTGGCTCCAGACCTTATCCTCTTCCACCACTGCCCTCCTCCATCCTCCTCTTCCTCCAGCCCTGGCTCCAGGCCCTTCCCACTGCTGCTGCTGCTGCCCTCCTCCAGCCCTTACTCCAGATCCTCCCTGCTGCTGCTGCCCTCCTCCATCCTCCTCTTCCTCCAGCCCTGTTTCCAGACCTTCCCTGCTGCCACCACTGCCCTCCTCTGTCCTCCCTTCTCAGACCCACTGCTGCTGCAGACTTTATGGGGGGGGGGTAAAAATCATCTAGGCAGATCGTTCACATTCAAATGCCTGCCTTTTTGGATTTTTTACCCCCTGTTCATATTTTTTGCCCTTCATGTAGATGGGACCTAAGTTAAGTAGATATTTGCATATACTTAACTGAGTATACTAGATAGGGTAGTGTAGTAGTTTGAGGACTTTATCAAATGGGCCCTTAAAACCCATTCCTGTTCCAGTACCCACCCACCCACCCACCCTCCTCTCATCCCTGTAACTGAATTTAAAAAAATGTTCACACAATTACCTTAATCCCAGGACAGAAACTGCTCCCCACCTCCTCCGGCTGTCCAGGAAGGGAATGGAGCTCTTACAGAGCCCCCTCCCCTTCCTGGAGACCAAATTGCATGGGGCATTTAAAAATAAAAAATCCCCCAGACCTCAAAGAAGTGCACCAAGCACCTAAACACCCTTAAAAAAACCCCAAGTAACCTGGGGAGGGAACAAAAAAGGCTGTCACTGACCTCATTATCCCAATCGAAGTAGGAAGTGTTTTGCAGGGACCTCCCAGGACCTTACAGGGAGCCCTGCATCGCGCAGGGAATTTAAAAATAAAAACAAACAAACCCAGACATCAAAAAATTAAAGCAATCACCTAAACAGGCTTTAAAAGAAACAAGTAAATAGGGGAGTGTACAAAAAAGTCTGTCACTTACCTGGATGTCCAGATTGCCACCAGAAGTGTTCTCTACTTACCTTTCAGGACCTTACAGAGGCAGGCAGTGGGGGGGGGGATTTAAAAATAAAAATACAGGCAGACGTCTAAAAATTTTTAAAAAGCACCAAAACACTTTTAAAGCTTTAAAAGCAACATGGGCTGTCACTCACCTGGATGTCACGATCGTACCCAGAAGTGTTTTAACATCGTGCCAGCGTAACGGCAAACCAGTTCACACACCCATGATTCCATTACAGAAATGGAACGGGAGATCTATTGATGACTTTTCCCCATGAATATAACAAAATGGAAAGCACACAGGGTCAGAATGGGGTCAGAACGGATGAGGAGGACGTCGTCTGAAAAAAAACCTTGTTTAGCGATCCTGTGGCATTTCTGTTCCATTTCATTAAGCCCGTCTGATATAGTCCTGAGTGTTGGACTATGATTCTGGAGACCAGGGTTCAAATCTCTGCTCAGCCACAGAAACCCACTGTTACCATGCCCTACACCCCTCCCTATGATATCTCATAATTTGGAAATATTGGATGCTTCAAGGGATCTAGTAGACTGGGGTGAGCCAAAGTGAGGTCAAACAGAGGTCACAAGGACCCAGGAAGGTGTCGTGGAAAAATACTAGCAGACACACAAAGACAGAATTAAGTGAAGCCCCTAGAACAACACCATCACAGAGGTATGTGCTAATACCCTCTTGAGCCCTTGGCAATGAGTCACACATCACAAACAAACAAGCTACCAAAATGGCTCCAATCCCCAGGAAATATCCCTCATCACCCCTATCTGTCCTACAATGCAACATAGACAATTAAAGTTAAACAGTGCCTCAGTGACCTCCACATCTGTATTTCACCTTTTTTTTCCTTTTCTTTCTCCAACCCTTCCCTCCAAAAACTTGTGAATCCCCCAGTTTTACTTTCTCTCTAATTCATTTGTTTAAAGGAAAAAAAAACACCTCTAGTTCTTTCCATCCAGCTAAAGATAAAAATGTAAATTTTGGTAAGTTCTTACCAAAAACAAACAATGAAATTCTCAGACACCTGTACTAGTCAAACCCAATAAGTACTATCCCCTGTATGAAGGAATCTGCCTATCCTTTAGCTGTTAAAGATGAAGATCCTGTCAAGAGAAAATAAGATGAAAACAAAATATAGTTCAACACCACAAACATAGTTAAATATACAGAGATTCCAAGCCAAATATTTACGATTTAAGCTTAGCATGCAAAGCGTACTTTCTAGGAGGGATAACCTGTCAGTTTTGCTTTTGTTCACACCTTATTTTCTAAAGCCCCAAGGGTTAAATCAAACATTTTACTGACAGAACCTTCAGAAGCATATTTCCTGCTTTCTACCCCACTGCTGTGCTCTCTATGCCACCTGGAAACTAGTTCCAAATTGATTCACAGGCCTTGAGAACTGTCTTTGTGTGGGGGGATGGATGCATGGGGGCTGTAGCAGGGATGACTCCCTACCAGTTCTGCTAGCATCCAGTTTCATCATGAAAGTCTACTATTGTAGCCTGCCCATGTTGTTTCTGTCTGGTTTATAATGAAATCCATGGATTTTAGAAAGTCGTCATTGAAAAAAAAAGAACTGAATAAAAATCCCACTCATTCTTATGCCAATCCAGTAGAAGGCATGTGCCACCTTTGATCAAATAATCAGAGCTAGTGTCAATAGGAGGAGAGAGTAGTGGTAACAATGTTAGGCATTTATGACATCATAAATCAACTTACAGTTGCACTTTTTAGAATAGTGGCATTGTGCAACAGTCATATTCCCATATGAGTTGTCATAGTTGTGCCATTGGGAACATTACACGAGCAGAGTGAGCAGTGTGGTTGTAGTGCAATGGTTGCAATGCACAACAGTACATCATTTTGTGGAACAGATTGATCTAGTGCAATGACAGTGCAAAAGGGGGTTGTGGAATGACCCCCAACAAAGCCACGAGGCACTGGTACTCCAAGACAGAAGGCAGTGGGAAATCATGGGTTCCTTGCACTCAGCCAGAAAAATTCCACCCCTTTTGCAGAACCCCTATTTCACAATAGGACATCTTCAGTGTCTTGTTGCACATTATCACAATTGTCTAACATGGTTGCATATCATGTCAGTGTCATTGCTCTGTCATCATAAAGTTATACATCACAGCCCTTAGATGCAGGACCTCAGGCTGTATCAAGGCCAGGAGTAGACAAAGTGTGACCTGTGGGCCACATATGCCTCACCTGGGCCAGCAGCACCACCTCAATGCAATCCAGACCCCCCCCTCCACATTGATCACACTGAAAACAAATGGAGAAAAAATGGCCAATTCTGCCCAGTATAAGGGTACTATAGGACATTTCAAAGCTATTTTGTCCCCCTCCTTCACCCTTTAAAGGCCCCAAATAGCCTTTTCTAAAAACCTTCTGGTTTTGAATGATAGGTGGGAATGATAGGACGACCTGCGTCATTGTCGTCCTCATCATAATCATAATCATCATCACCATCATCATTTTAATGGCCTCATTTTAATGGCCTCAATAGTTGCCTACTTCTGATCTAGGCCTTAGGTCCCCTTTTAAACATTTGATTAGTATTGTCATCAAATGTGTGCAGTTAGATCTGCACATATGTAATCCCAGCATATGGATCAAGCTAAGAATGGAGCACACATTAACATGCCCACATTGTTTCTCATCCAGATGGAGACAAACAAACAGTGCAGAACCTTGCACTGAAGTTTTCAGGCAAGCTTGTATATGTTTTGTGCATGTGCACAGTGTTCTTCTAAAAAAGAAATATGCTATTCATCTAGAACCATCATATCTGGCATCACTCAAGCATCTAACTTAGGATCTTTCTGTGCAGCTACTTATTTTGGATTGATTTCTCATGCTGGAGATAAAGGTATAATCTGCTCTGGGAATAGTCTCTTTTCTCCTTTCATGCTTTCAGGCAGGCAAAAGCAATTGATGGTTTCTAAATTATGCAACCCTAAACAATTGTGTCTGTTTACCCTGGTTCATTAATTTTACCTTTCCTTTCATAGTACATGGAAGCATCCTGAGCTGTTTTGGCAGAATATAAATAAAAGATCCTCTAGAGCAGAAATAATGTGCTCAAACAAGAAATATTATTAGCTGTCTCTCAGAGATAAATGTGAATGGTTGTAATCCTGCACATCATTAGGCTACTTAAATCCATGAGACTTAGCCATATGGCTTTTTCAGACGTTATACCCTGTACCAGCCAGGATACGATATCTATAATACCTTTGTTGCACTGATACAGAACATTTAATGGGACATTTGGAGTACTTTATGAATGTCAATGCATTTTTATAACAACTTTCTTGCCAAGCATACATTACACTATCTGTTGGGAGGATGCAGGAAGGCATTAACACTACAACTGTTCCATGGGCACATTTATAAGTAGCTATTTGCACAGAGTGATAGCCACAATGTTTCTGCAGCAACAGTAGCTTGATACATGGAACATACACTTTCATTTCAAAATCAACTTGCAGATGGACTGGCTTCTGCAGAAACATTTCTCAGGTTCTACATAGTAAGTAATTTTTATTGGTATATGTAAAGATTTCCCAGCATTCACTTCCCATTGGAACATATATGTTTCAAGATGGGCAAACATCTCATGACATTTCCACTATGATGGGGAAAGCAGAGGACAGTGGGGCTTCTTTCTGGCTCTCCGGTCATGGACTAAGCTCTTGGAGTTTACCCTTAAAGTGCCAGTGGGAAGAAATAGTGTGGGGGACTTGCCTTCCTCCAGCAACTCCGGGCATGGATTGAACTCCAAGAGCTTAGTTCATGCCCAGAGAGCCAGAAAGAAGCCCCACCATCCTCCATCCTCTGCTTTCCTTGCCATGGTGGAAAGCCCGAAAAGCACCTCTGGAAGGAGAATGGAGGAAATCAAGGCTTTTTCCAGGTTTTGTCAACTCCGTTTAATCTCCCCACCCCAGCAGCCAAGCGCCAAACTGCCGCTGCCACCATTTTTAAAAATCAGGTTTTACAAAAGGCCAGAAGCAGCACAGTGCCAGCAGAGGTACCGCATTGACCTAGGTGTAAACTGACCTAGGATTTTGGGATTATTATTTTTTTCATAATTTTTATTTACTTTTTTTCACTTTCGTGGGAGTCTTGCACCCCTAACCCCACAAACGTGGAGGGATGATAGCATATTGAATATATATTTTGAACACACACACACACTTTTCAAGCTCTGGCATCACTAAGGCTGGTGTCACCCCTCCTCCTGATGGTGTCACCTGGTGCGGTTCGGCCTCCCCGCAACCTCCTAGTGTCACCATTCATTTCAATTAATGCCTCCCTAAGTACCAGTATGAGCCACTCTAGAGATTCATGTAGCAGTGTTGGAGGGGGCTAGTTTTCTTGGGACATAGGCAGAGTTTTCACCTTTTCCCTAACCCTGCCAGTTCTGAGAGTCCTTACTTTACCTTTGAAATATAAACAACAGCTTCAGAGAGGCATTTTTAAAATGGAAACATGGCAAAGAGTTATACTTATCCTCCACACACAACCTACACTTTCCCAAAAGTGCCTTTGATGACCGCCATATTCTAGAAAAAATTGCATTGCCACAATTAGTTCCATGTGTGGTTTAGCTTTAGGTACATGCAACAACATGAACAACAGTGAAGGAATATACTACATATCCAGCAATCTCTCATTCGTTTTACTGTATAGCTCTGTTTCAGATGTCATCAGCTTATTTCAGATGCTAGATTTTCATTGTATGGATTGCTGTTGCAGCAGATAAGCACTTAGGACTCAGCATACTAAGGTCTGCATCAGCACGATATCCCAAAACACAATATTACATAGGCACTGAAAGGTCATTTACCATTTCAGGCACATAGTGTGGTATGCTTGTTTATGCACTGCTGCCAACACCTTCCACAAAGGCTGTTTCCTCTTGCATAAGTAGCTATGAAATATATTTATATAAATAGTGCTCCTAGGTATGTTGCTGTTTCCAGTGTGCTGACTGGCTGCTTAGGACACTGACCAACCAATCAAGGCTTGATTGGGCAGCCAATCAGGACACTGGTGGTGGAAACATATGGAAATTTCATTACTTCTATACATGGCGGCAGCAGAGGGAGTGTGAGTATTATGGGGGGATGTAGTGTGTGTGTGTAGGATGCATGTGCCCGAATGGGTGTGTGTGTGAGTCTGGTGGGGGTGCGAGCCTGGGGACAGGAGGAGGGGAGAGGGGGCAATCCTGGCAATGTGGGGTGCTATGGGGGCGAGCCTGGTGACAGGGGGCAACAGAGGGGCGAGCCTGGTGATGGGGGGAGTTTGAAGGTGTATGTTACACCAGGTATAGCTAGTTTACTTATATTGCTTTCAGTACAAAGAAGGGAAGCTGGTCTAATGCAAGCACTGGTGACTCCCATGTGAGTGAGGCAGTGAATCCAGCCCAGGTTTTAGTTTGAATTTTACAGGAGCTATCTAAGGCAGTAAAGTAGTTTTGAGAAGAGGGTTCAATATCTTGGATAGTTCATTAAATTTCAGGCTAATAATCCAAGGTGGATTCACAACCATACTGACTTGGGAGAGCCAAAAGCCAGTACTGATTGCAGATATCTTAAATACGATTCCATTAACCAAAACAAAACAAATCACCTTTCAGTTTAATTTGTTAAGGGGTTTTCATGTGACTTTGCTGTTATGACACATCACACTCTAAACAAGCTGTTCCAAAATTTCCAACTCTCTGGAGAAAAGCTGGGTGTGTGAACTGCACACATTGTATTGCACATAGGGAGGGGGAATGGCTGTTGAGTCAAGAAGCATTGAATATCTTCTTCCATATTGACAGAGCATGCACACACACTGATATGTCAACAACAGGAATCCAGCCAATGCCAGCTAAAATGTAGTGCGCTTTGCTGGTGTACCCAGTTCTCATCCAAGCCTGGCTTGATTCACACCATAAAACACACAGAAATATTTTGAAATGCCAACAGACAGAATATTTTGTAGTAACCTGCATGGGGGAGGGGGGTAGCATATTAATCAGTCATTACTCAGAACTTGGAAAACTTACCGTACATTTTTGGATCATCTTTTGCATTCCAGCTCCCAGAATCCACGAGCATTTTGTAAAAATGTAACTATTTCCATCTCTGCCTTTAGCAGAAATGCCAAAGGATGCAGTTGTAGATGCAGAGAGCCGGTATAGTGTAGTGTAGTGCTGACTTTATGCAAAAGTTAAGTAAATGACAGTTCAGGGCCTTGGATTATGATGGGACTTGGAAATAAAAAGCCTCCAAATCTGTTAGAATAATCCACATGGGGGCATATATTTCTAATACTATGTAGTTTCTTAAATCTGATCCAGTTTGGGGTCTCAGCATGTCTTAATCTAGCCTTCTTGGCACATCGACTGATATTTAGTCAGGAAGTGCCTGGTTAAATCTAGCCTCTGCTGTGACTGCAGTAGGAGGTCTTTGATCAGTTATTCTCTGTCTCTGTCTCTCTCAATCCTCCACCCCTGCCTACCTCTGCAGCATGAGGATAATAATCCTGACTTCTCTCACAGTATTGTTGCAAAGATATCAGCTGAATAATGCTTGTGAAGCACTTTGAAGACTTGCAAGTTCAATACAAATACAGTCGCCCCTCCACATTCGCGAACTTCGCATTCGCGGTTTTGAATATTCTCGGGTTTTGGGAGGGCCCCTGCCCTCCCAAAAGCAGTGACATGGGGCCTCTGGAGGCCCCGTTAAGGCCTTGGGTGGGAGGGGGGAGGGCCGGGGAGGCCTTCACGGAGCCCCTGGAGGTGCTCCGGAGGCCCCATGAAGGCTGGGGAGGGGGTGGGGAGGGCCAGGGAGGCCTTCATGGGACCTCCGGAGGCCCCATGAAGGCTGGGGAGGGGGTGGGGAGGGCCAGGGAGGCCTTCACGGGACCTCCGGAGGCATTCCGGAGGCCCCATGAAGGCCTGGGGGGGTGGCGAGGTCTTCACGGAGCCCCCGGAGGAGCTCCGGAGGCCCCATGAAGGCCTGGGGAGGGGGTGGGGAGGGCCAGGGAGGCCTTCACAGGACGTCCGGAGGCACTCCGGAGGCCGCATGAAGGCCTGGAGAGGGGGTGGGGAGGGCCGGGGAGGCCTTCACAGGACCTCCAGAGGCACTTCGGAGGCCCCATGAAGGCCTGGGAAGGGGGTGGTGAGGGCCGGGGAGGCCCCATGAAGACCTGGGGAGGGGGAGGGGAGGGCTGGGGAGGCCTTTGTGGGACCTCCAGAGGTGCTCTGGAGGCCCCATGAAGGCCTGGAGAGGGGGTGGGTAGGCCTTCACAGGATGTCCCATGAAGGCCTGGGGAGGGGGTGGGGAGGGCTGGGGAGGCCTTCACGGGACCTCCGGAGGCACTCCGGCGGCCCCGTTAAGGCCTTGGGTGGGAGGGGGAGGGGGGTGGCCCCATGAAGGCCTGGGGAGGAGTGGGGAGGGCCGGGGAGGCCTTCACAGAGCCCCTGGAGGCACTCTGGAGGCCCCATGAAGGCCTGGGGAGGGGGTGGGAAGGGCCGGGGAGGCCTTCACAGAGCCCCCGGGGGCCCTCCGGAAGTCCCATGAAGGCCTGGGGAGGGGTGGGGAGGGCCAGGAGGCCTTCACGGGACCTCCGGAGGCACTCCGGCGGCCCCGTTAAGGCCTTGGGTGGGAGGGGGGAGGGTGGTGGCCCCATGAAGGCCTGGGGAGGGCCGTGGGGGGCCTTCACTGAGCCCCTGGAGATGCTCCGGAGGCCCCATGAAGGCCTGGGGAGGGATGGGGGAGGCGGGGGGAAATGACTATAGGGCCTCCAGAGACCCCGTGGTCACTTTGGCGGGGGAAGGCAGTTGTTATTCATGGATTTTTCGCATTTGCGGGGGTCTGGGGAACCTAACCCCCATGAATGTGAAGGGATGACTATATTTCATTTTGTTATCACTGAACTGCAGCCTCTTCCTGCAACTATTGCTCATTCTGTTGAATTTCACACTAGATACTTTATCAGACGAACCTCCAAAAACATCTCTTTAGCACCATATATTTCAGTGTTATTATCCTGGCAACATAACCCTTTCTATCAGACCTACTTGTAATAGCTTTAACAAGCGGCCCCAGCATTAACAGAGCAAAAATGCAAGCAATGTTTACTTCCACATTCGTGATCTCGCCAGTTCTCGTGAGAAGACATGAGAGTGGTAAAAAATTTAACCCCCCCCAGCAAAATCAAAATAGAAAATGTACACACAAGTACTACACAGAAGCACACAAGCACAGAAACACACTCACAAATTCCAAAGTAAAACGGGGATGTTCATAAAAAGAGTGGCCCATTCCTGGCTTTCTCATTCTCAACCAGAAGTGTTCTGCCCATTGATGCTGTAAGCATGAGAGGAAAATGTCATGAGGTTTCAAAAGCTCTCAATATCAGTAAAAGAAACCATGGCCAATCTATTGACAGCTTGGCCCATCTATTAAAAAAAAAAAAAAAGAACACCTTATTTTCAACACATGAATGCAGAAGCACGACATCGTCTGGTATTGGTGCCATTTCACGTTTATTAGGTGTCATTATGGTGTCATATTTGCCACATCTGATAAAATCTGAGGTCATGACTCTAAGCACTGAGAATAGCACTGCAAGCTGTCATTTCACTGGAAGCTGAGGATGTGTGGGGAAGTATTATATTTCCTTAATGGCGCATGCATGTGTGTGCACATTACTCACTTGTACACATTGCTCACTTGTTCCAAATCTAGTGAAAAACAGAACAGTAGTGAAGATTAATAATAAAACATTTCTGCTTTTTGAAGATTAATAATGACAGATTGCCTCTTCTGAAACTCCATTAAAAAAAACCTGTGAGAAGTGTATGCTTTGTTGTGTAGGATATTCTGAGTCTTATTCCCTTCAGGTTCTTCATCCATTTTCATTGCATTTTTATGATACTGTGGTGCCTTGTTAATCTTAAAAATGGCCGACAAAAGGGAACAGAGCAGCAATGTTTTCCTTTGCCTTCAAAGGCTTGGGCAAGCTTAACCTTGCCCAGCACCTCAGGTTTTCTCTCCTGCTTGCTAAATTTCCACTGAGGTGGCATTCTTGTGTGGCTTTAATTGGAAATATACCTAAGGAGGCAAAGCTCCTATCAGCAGGGAAGACTTTACCCCTTAACTGAAAATAGCCAGAATAAATTAAACTGGGTGAGGTTAGGCTAATGGGTATGAATTATGTATATGGGATAATGGATGGATGGCAGGGGCATTACAGGGAAGTTATTCCACAAAGCATCTGCTGACAGCCTACACTATGGGAAATAAAGCCAGACCCAGAGATGAATTAATTTCCTGCATTTCCATAGCTTCATTCTTATTTTATATAAAATCATCCAACAAGGTTGCTAGCAATAAGGCTGCCTAAGCAAAGGCTTCTGAGTGAGGGGACTGCTAACATAGAAGTTATCAGGTAATAGTCTGATCTTATGAGCCACTCCCTGGGTTCATCATGCCATTTAGCTTTGTGCTACTGTAGTACAAGCCTGGAAATGAAATGCAAAGGCATAGACAGAAAACAGTACCAATTAGTGGAGATGGCAATATGAAGCTCTACAGCCTTTGTTTAGGATGGTACTATTTGTGCAATGGATCACCAGCCTTGACTTCAGTTGACCACACCATCAAGTATTAACAACCAGCACCAGTCTGGCAGAGGTCATGTGCACTGTTGTGGTTTTCAAGTATATTTAATCAATGCACTTACCTTTTAACCTCACCCCTCCCAATATAATAGTAATAAAATAGCTAGCATACTGAATAATTAAAGTGCTAGACTCAGGAACCTTCTATTTAATATTCCACATTTCTCCCAATATGGTACCCAAAGCACTTACAATACAAGCTAAAACAAAATAGCTAAAGCAATATAGAGTACAAAAGTATAAAAAGTCTATTAGATGTAAAGGAAACAGAGAGAGCAACAGAGCATCCCTTGGGAGGGAATTCCATAGCCTAAGAGCAGCCAATGAGAGGGCTGTCTTCCATATCCTCACCAAACAAACCTGTAAGGGTGATGAGCCCAAGAGAAAGCTCTCCTTTACAGATGGTTCGACTCAGACAGGCATGTACTCAAAATTTCGTCAAGCTGATGCAATGAGCTTTGAGCAGTCATGGTTTCTCCACCTAATCTATCTGAAATCTCAGGGAAACGAATCTGGAAGCTAATCTGGAAACTTTAGTGAGTACTTGATTATATTTAAACTGTCCAAATCCTGTGAAAGCCTGGTGACTAAACATGTCATGCTCGGGCAGATTATAGCATCCTGATGCTGTAAGAGAGCCCATTAACACTGACACTGGGCTTCTGAGCTAAGTGCCCCCCTTTTGGCCTGCTGCTGACATGGGTGTTGCCTGGATTTGCTAATGTGCACCTATATTAATTTCTGTGCAATACAATGTGTGCAGTTTCATACATGGTAGTGCTTTGCTCTTTCTGCCTCTTCTCCAAAGGGAAGTGCTTTGCCCCCCCCCCCAAAATCATATGAGCATCTGGAAACTAGACCATTGTACAAAAATGTGTTTTCATACAAAACACAGAATTTTCATGCAAAAAAAAATGCTATTTTCAGAAACAAACATGATTTTTGGTACAAATTTGGTGTTTTTTGTGTAAAAACATCAATTTTGTACAAAAATACATGCATTACTGGAAATGCCCCCCTAGTGTGTTTTTACCACAAGATTTTTGCTCAAAAAGGGCACATGTATTTCTGAACTTCATAATTTCCTGAAATACTTTGGTATAGGGAAATATAGGTTGATAACTGTTTAAAAAAGTGATTGATTCTGCATTATTCTTCCCTGTTAGGTTTCCCATTTTTGACTTCAAAGGACCTTATCAGACCATCATTTTAAAGCATTCTTTTGCTGGCATAAAATAATCCATTTTTATGCCAGTAAAATAATGCTTCCCCACCCACACTTACTTCTAATCCCAGAAAAGGCAGCTCTGGCAATGAAAGAGGAAGTGTACAGAGCTCCATTCACTTTAGCCTTTGAAATCCCATGAAATATCACGAGACTTCATCATGCGAGAATTAAAAAACAAAACAAAAAATAACACTAAAAAAAGTTTTTAAAATCACAAAACTACACATTAAAACTTACAAGTAACCTGGGAAGGGTCATAAAAAATGTGTCACTTACCTGGATGTCATGATCTCACCTGGAAGTGGTCATGCCAGAATGGCCACTGATGGGATAAGTATGGGGGGGGGGGAAGGACGCAAGGTTGTACACACTGGCTATGCCAGCAACAAAACAGCAGGGAGGATCAATTGATGGCTTAAGCCGTCAATTAAAAAGTACAGGTTTTGGAAGGGACATAACCGTGAAAGGGCAATGTTGTCTGATATACACGCCCTTTCATGGTTATGTGGCATCATTATGATGTTGTATTTGATGTGTCTGATAAAGTCCAAAATGAATAACAGTGAATATTCCTTCTATCCCATACTAATGCACACATATAAAGGATTTCAATCTAAGCTTTTTAATTCTGGCACCATCTGGAAATGGGTGGAGATGGGAGCTGCCTTACACACATGTATATGCATGCATGCATGCACACACCCAGAACCTTTCTACTCTTCTAATGCTGCTTGCCTGAAATTTGTCTTACCACCTAGAAATCTGGAAAAATAGGAATTTCCTGAAGCTTCAGGAGGCAAGTATGCCTTGAGACCTGGCAAGTATGGTACTCTCTAAGGGCAGCTGGTTGCTTACATCAGTCGGGTGGTGAATCCACTCTGGGTTTTAGTACAAACATTAAAGGAACTATCCAAGATGCTGAAATTTTAGGGAGACAGGGTTACAGTTATAGGGCTGCAGAGTCATTTCATTGCTCCATTGATATGGAAGTCACCCAGGGTAATCCCTCATGGTGCTCTCTCTCTCTCTCTCTCTCTCTGGCTTTTCTTCGCAAACAAAGATTCAGGAAGGACTCATCCCACGCTTTCTGCAAGCGCGCTGATGACTAAAAAGGCCAATCCAAGATAAACCAGTCCAGTTTCAGAAAGCACAGCAGAAGGTCTCCTTGGGTGATGTTTTTGGGTTGTGATTCTTTCTGCATTGTCGTTTTTCTTCAAGACTTGTTCGGCGTGAGTTCTCAAATAAGGCTGCAGCATTGTGGATAGTGCGTCTCCATGCCTCCCTATGTGAGGCCAGGGCGGACCATTGTTGGTGATCAATTTGGCCGAGCCTGAGATGTTGGTTCAGGGAGTGCTTGTATCACTTTTTTTGGAGCGCGCTTCTTACGCTGACCCGTGGCGAGTTCACCGTAGAGTACTATTTTTGGGAGGGGATGGTCCTCCATTCTAGAAACGTGCCCTGCCCAGCGCAGCTGTGTTCTCAATATCATGACCTCAATGCTGGTGATCCCTGTTTGCTCAAGGACAGCAACATTCGTCACATAGTCAGTCCAGTGTATATTTAGGATTGTGCATATACAGCGCTGATGAAGGCGTTCGCGGAGTCGTAAGTGGTGGTGATAGGTGACCCATGTTTCAGATCCGTAAAGGAGAATAGACAGTACAATGGCTCTATACACACTGATTTTTGTGCTTCGCCTCAGGTGTTTATTATTCCAGACTCTTTTGTGAAGTCTTCCAAATGTGCTATATGCCTTTGCTAATCTGAGATCTATCTCTTTGTCAGTCTTGGCATCTGAGGAGATGCTTCCCAGGTAGGTGAACTGCTGAACGGACTTGAGCACAGATTTGCTGATGGCAATATGGGGATGGTGGTGTTCGTCCTGTAGTGCAGGCTGGTAAAGAACTTCTGTTTTCTTCAGGTTGACTTCCAGCCCAAAGAGCTCTGCAGCTGTGGCGAAGCAGGATGTTAGGCGCTGCAGTGCTGCTTCTGTGTGGGCAACAAGGGCAGCATCATCGCGAAGAGCAGCTCACGGACCAGATAGTTTAGAGTCTTAGTGTGAGCCCTCAGACGGCTTAAGTTGAACAAGTTACCATCAGTATGGCAACGTATATAGATGCCGTTGTCTTCTTCGAGCTCTGCTGTAGCCCTTTGGAGCACCATGCTGAAGAAGATAGTAAATAAAGTTGGTGCAAGAACACAACCTTGCTTCACTCCATTAGTTATTAGAAAGTGCTCTGAAAGAGCATCGCCATATCTGACTTGACCGTGCTGGCCCTCGTGTAGCAAGATAATCATTTTAAGGAATTTGGGGGGACATCCTAGTCTTTGCAGGATCTGCCACAGACCTTTTCTACTCACAGTGTCAAAGCCTTTGGTGAGGTCAACAAATGTTACATAGAGACCCTTGTTCTGCTCCCTACATGGTGGTATACATTTGGCCAATTTGTAATTTTTTTATAGTAGCAAACAGCTTAAAAATCTCCTCTGCACATGGACTATTCCTTCCTGATCCCACAAATTCCAGCAGCTCAGATGTGGATGGATGGAATGTTGTGTTACGTTTAATGAACTAGGTGTCTACAGGAATCTCTCTCAATGACTAAAATGATTTCAGATATTAAAGTGAAAAGGCTTCCCTGTTCCACTCAAGGCTTCATTTGTATGATGATCTTGTTCACTTCAGAGGTTTAATAGGCGAGCCTAATTAAATGGGCCTACCCACCCAATCTAGGTCAGCTTGGCACCTTAATAAGTGGCACTGATTAAGAGTCATTCCTCTAAAATAAGACTTCATTTGCTTGGTGCATGAATATCACTGTGGAAATATAAATACATAAAAGTTTCCTTCAAATTTTGATTAATGTGAGGGCACAAAAAGAAACAAAGGTATATATTCCAGCACATAGAATAGAACACATTATTCAATTGATTTTGGTATTGTGCTGATGAGAAAAATAACTTGAATCTTTGGCAGAGAGAGATCTCACACATATATCACTTCATTCTGTCAATTACTCTTTCAGCAAAAGCAGTGCATAGCCAGAGTCTGGCAGTCAAGAAGAAAAATGTTTCCCATTCTTTTTCAGTGTTCACTTTTTCTGAGTAACTTTCATTCTTTGCCTCCACTTCTCTGCTACTTTAACAACAATCACTGCATTAGCTTAATCTTTTATTTTATTCAGAACAGAAATATCACAGAAGGTTCTGACAACATTTTCACTGAACATACACATACCCAATGCCCTCAATCATATAAAAACATGCCTATAGTGTTTCAAACACCATTTTAGATTCTTCTTCTTTTTGTTTTTTACTGCTTAAGAACTGAGCATGTAATAAAGAAAACATGTTTGCAGAAAAATAGATGAATACAGTAGCACCCCTGTATCCGCTGATTTGCCAACTGCTGATTCAATTATCTGTGGTTGGCGGTGGCAAGGGAAGGGAGGGGGAGGAGGGATCTCACCTCCCCCTCCCTTCCTCTGGGAGGGCTTTGGTTGTGGTAGTGGTGATGCGGGTGTGAAGGAGGAAGTGGGGGAGAAAGGATAATCCCTCAACCCTCCCTTTCTCTGGGAGGGCTCTGGTCACCGCAGCAGTGATGGTGGGGGTGAGCGGGTAAGGGGAGGAGGAGGAGGGATCTTGCCTCCCCCTCTCTTCCCCTGGGAAGGCTCCAGTGGTAGCGGTGGTGTGGTGGTGGTTGGCATTAGCTCTTATCTGCAGATTTTTTTATCTGTGGTGGGGCCCAGAACCAATCCCCTGCAGATACGGGGTCCTACTGTACTTTGAATGAATCATATTCAAGAGATTGACAGCAATGGCATGAATTTTATTGTTAGCCCTAACAAGGATAGAACCATTGAATCAATTGTTGAATGAGCCAATACTTCTGTAAGTCTTCTTGATTCAATGAGTCTAATCTATTCTTTACTGCCAGTATAATTCAGATCAATATCAAAGGACCTCTTGGCTAGGGATGGAAAGAATATTCAAAAAAATGATCAAACTCTGTGTTTCTCCAGTACTGAGAAACCCCAACAAGAAGAAAACTAGACTGACAAGAATCTTTGCAGTTTGGGAGTTATTCTAGGCAAATTTCACATGGTGGGTTTTTTAAATGCAGAAAACAGCATTTTCTGCATGAAAATTATTTTTTCTTGCCCAGAAAATGCTGTTGTTGTTTTTTTGCAATAAACAAACAAAAACAAAAACAAAAACAAAAACAAACTCCAAACATGTGTGAATTTTATGCCGATTAAGTCTCCAAGTGCAGCATTTTGGGGGCAGAAAACATTTTCTGTTGAGAAAATGGTATTTTTGCACAGAAATATTATTTACATGAAGAAAACAGAAAACAATGCTGTTTTCTGGGGAAAAATACCATGTGTGAATTTTGTGCAGAATAATTCCTGAACTGTGGCTAGTCTTCAAAAAATACTCTGCTTCCTTCAAGAAGAAAATTAGCCAATAATTATATCCCTACCTTTGGAACAGGTAGGCAGTCAAAGCAAGGTCCAAGTGCATGTTAAGTACTGCTCAAAGCTCAATGGGCCTTCAACTCATTTTAAAATTTTTTTTTAGAAGGAGTATTAACCTCAACAAGAGTAGCATAGATTAAGACCAATTAACAGAATAGCCAGAAAAGTCACTGACGCTATTAATTAATTTAATCAATGCTAGTAAGGAAGATGCTGGCCTTGAAATAAATACACAGTTTGTTATGTTATGCACTGTTACCAGGTTACTTTGCCTTTAAAATGCTCCCCAAACTGCTCTGAACCCTCACTCCTAAAGTGAATCTGATACAGCAGAAACAAAGTTTGGAGAAGTAATTTTTGGGAATCCATCTCCCTGAATCACTAGTCACCATAACCACTGGATATGCTGGCTGTAGGTTTTTGGAAATTGTACTGCAAAAGAAATAAATAAAAATAAAAATAAAAAATCCAAGCTCTGGAAAAAACTACCTTCTTTTCCATTTTTTTTTTTAATAAACACAAGCAGCCACAAAGAACACATACTGCTTCTCCAGCTGCTTGCAAGAAGACTAAAGGTACTCTGGGATGCCTCCAAAGAAGATGCAAGGCTTTTCTTCCACTGAATATCCCACCAGAAACAATTAGGCCTTGTTTGAGTTGCAAGAGGAGTTGCTACATATGTTCTGCACAGCTACTTCTGTTTATAAGGAACGGAAAATAATACCCAGCCATAACAGAATGATGCTGTGCCTTGGAAGGGGTTCATTTTAGGTTCACCTGTTTTTGTTTTAAATAGTGTCCAATTCTCTTCCCCTGAAACTGCAGTTGAAATAATTAGCAAAACATTATTCTTTACGCTATATTTCTGTAAGGTAGATCATTACTATTCAAACAGGAACTGCAACTCCTCATTAATGGGGAAGCTAACATAATATGAGTAATGACCTTACTTTCAGTGGGTCACTTTCTAGCTTCAACCTCTCCAACTCTTCTATTTTGTCAGGAACAGTCCTGGTTAATTCTCTGCTGTCCCACTTCTCAGCTGTTTTTAAAATGTCTTAGGACATTATCAGACTAGCATGTTAAAACACTGTAATAATGCGAGTAAGGAAGGCAGAATCATCGTGGCATTATAACTGAAATGATCAAGCAACGACTGCCAATGTTTTAAGAATGGGATTAAAGGTCCTGCTACAATAGCACTTGTATTCACACTGTCTTCTAATTATGCTGTAATGTCCACTTACTTCCATGTTATCCAGGGCATGAGATTTTGGCAGTTTTTGCAAGAAGATGCGAGTTCACGTAAAAACACACAAAAAAATCTTAAAATAACAAATTGAATACACAGATAAGCCCTCAAACATACATAAAAACTTGCCAGCAATGTGGGACAGTTCACTAAAAGAGCATCGTGTTGACATTTCACATTGTCATCCGGAGGTTTTCTCAGTGGCAACAGGAACAGGGGAAAGACGACTGCCCATTCATGGTGTATTCTCATGATTTCAGTGGGACTTGGTTACGCATGCTCATAATATCAGGAAAACAGTGATATTAAAGATCTATCAATGGCTTAGCCTGTGAATAAACAGTGATGCCTTATTCACAGCTTGTGAACATGCTGGCCATGACAGGATGATGACATCATCTGATAATCTCAGCCCATTATGTTATTATTGCCTTGTAATGACTTGATTTTTTCCTTGTCTGATAAGGTCCTTGGTTTCTCTCTCCTGCTCCCACTTTTCTCCTTTGTCTTCAGGTTACTTCAGCTTCTACAAACTGAGTTCAAAGCACAAAAGCAGTTTGTGCTCTAATCAGCAGGAGGGAGAGGAGGAGAGGCAGAGTCTTGCCCTTTCCAATAGGCTTATTCTTTTTTCTTTTATCAGGTTTTCCTAAATTCAGTACCTATATTGCAGGGTTTCTCATCTGAAAAGAGTAGTTTTGCATGTTCTCCTCCAGTAATGACTTTTGCCATTTTGTTTCCTGACCACAACCCTTTAACCACATTCTGATGTTTTCCAGCCATACATGCGCTGGTTTTCATCTGTGAAGAGGTGGGACATACGTAGCTCTTCTCCTATATATTTTCTGCTTTTCACAAGCAGGCCTTCTGATTCTGTAGATGGAGGGGAATTCTGACACTGTGGCAATATTTGTTCTTAGAAAGGAAGCCTGAAGCCTCTTTACTCAGGGGCCAAGTAGCCAGGCAATCAGTAAAAACATCAATCTAAGGGCCTAAGAACTGCATCCCACTTCAAACATTTTCTGTATATTCTCCCTTGCCCGTTAAGGGACATGTATGATAGTCTTTCTTCTAAGTGAAAAATTACACATGCAAGCATTTTGAAATGCAAATTGCATCAGCTTAGGTGGCTAATGATTAATAGGATCTGAGCAGGCAGGAAGAGGGTGGTATTATCCCTGGAGGGTGGAGAGGAATTATTTCTTTACTGTCATGCTACAGTCCTGAAGAACATCCTTTTTCTGAAGTTTATATCTGCATTGGTAGAAATCCCACAGTGGTTCCTATAAGAACAGCAGTGAAGAGGAAGGTAATTCAGTCTCTCCGATCTCATAAATTGTCAGGCCTCCTTCCAGCTAATAAAATTTGCATTTACCTAAAGAACAAGCAAACATCAACATTCCAGATACAAATAAACATTTAATACGTGTAGTTTGCCTCTTAATTGGAGGACTGAAGGACACTATTTTGCTGCACTGGGAGTAAGTTGAGGGGCAGAAAGACATCAGTCACAGCTGTTAGGTGACTGGGCTGTATGTGGTGGAGTGTTTTCTTGGCCTTCACCCTCCTGTGCTTGGAAGAATGAAAGGACAGACCTAATCAGAGTAGTTCCACTCTTCTTTCACACTCATGATGATGTGGATGAATACCTGGGCCGTTCGGTCACTAAGGTCTTGTCTGCACCGGCCACTTACTCTGGGGCCAGTCCACAGCATTATTCCCTGGACTGGCCTTGGATGCACCACAACGCTGTTCACACATACACAGGGCCCAATATGGTATGGTGGTGTGTTTTTTTCTACACGGGCCAACTGGGCCAACACTGCATTGGCCCTGCTGCTCTATTGCCCTCAATGCCACCACTGCTGCCTCACCTACCAGACAAGCTGCTCTGTCTGAGAGCCTGGCAACTCCTGTCACTGCTGGTGAGGCAAGCAGAGGGCGCCCATGTGATCAACAAGGAGGGGGGAGCGACCCCCTTCCTGTCAGGAGTGTGGCCTGCTGCCCTCCCCTTACCTCACTATGGACTTCATGTGGTCCATCAGCTGCACTTTCTCCACCTCTGGCCTAGAAGTTTCTTTTTTGGAGAGCTCTCTTCAGCTGTCCATCTCTCAAGCTCCACAACCTATCCAAGCCCTAGCAAACAGTCCTACAGCCTTTTCCTTTTGATTTGTTTGTGCAATTTGGTTCCTACAAGGCTCTTGCCAATCCTTGGCATTTCATCAGATTCCAACTTCTCTTCTTCTTTGGAAAGAGAGGAATCCCAGCTCTACAGTGATGGCTATTATGGTCTACAGTGATGGTCAGAAACAAGGGCCAAGAGCTCATTGCATAGAACCTGGATAGCTCAGCTGGTAGAACATCAGACTTTTAATTTGGGGGTCCAGGGTTCAAGTCCCTGTCCAGGCATCTTCTGTGCATGCTTTCTTGCCTACTCAAGAGAGAACTAGCATCATTTTCTTAATTGTAAGAGTAAAGAGGGCCCCTTTTTCCTTGGAGAGGGCATATATCGGAATGGTCATCATAGGGCTTGTCTATACGGTGACAATAATCTTAATGGGATGCAAATGGAAGGCGATCTGTACAAACGGACATTTGCATAAATATGCATCATTCAGAAGGGGGAAACCAAATCCACTACAAACGTCATGTGGCAAGCCTCCAGGGCTTCTCCCCCAAACGGCATGTGAATATGCAATTGTTTGGACACTTGCATTTGTGTTGGTGCGACCAGGGAGCGTAATCTTATTGGCCGGATGAGCATGGGGGGCAGGGATAGCAAACAGGGAAAGCGTCTGCTGCTACCATGTTGGATTTTGGGTTAAGCGAGGGTCTGGTAAGTCGATAAAACGTCTATCTTATACTCTCTTTTTTCTTTTTGTATGTAAGAAATATCACATGTGAGCACCAGGATAAACTTTTTTTTTAATGGTGGTGGCAGATTTAAAAGTGCAAGTAAATCACTTGTGGCCATCATCTTGGCTAGGGGTCATGTAAAGTTTAGGGGGGCTTTTTTGACCATTTAGACAGGTAGCAGTGCTGTGAATGGCTGCTTTTTTGGACGTGTTCATATTTTTTCCATCTCATATAGATGGAATCATAGACATAGTTAGTATATATGTGCAAAGACAAAGGAAGGGCAGAAATCTCTGTCATGATTTGAACCTTTTTGTATCTTTTTTCATGTCAGGATAACTTTGTTGGTTGCTTATCAGACTACTAACCTGATGTTTCAGAGTCCAAGTCCCTGCCTAAGTAGGTCAGTGAAATTAATTTTCTTCTTGAGTAAAGCCTTTTGGAGGCTTTTCTCACAGTTTGTGGAAGTCTGCATGAATACCAGCTGCTGTCTGTCTAACTGAGAACCTCCATACTCTTCATAATGTCTCAGAGAAGCTCCCTCAGATGTCTTTGATGGTGATCCAAGCCTGTTGCCTGGATTCTCCCTTCCCAACTTTGATTGAGAAATTAAGCCCCTTTACTATTATTTCATCGAGGAGTAGGTGGTGAAGGCTTGAAGAGCATCTGGAGATATTGCTCACATAGGGTGACGATGGTGTTTGGGCCCTCTGTTTATCTTTGCCTTGCTGGAGTGGGGTGGGTAGGGATGGCAACAGTCACTGCCATTGTTGTGGCCTTCTTTCAAACTGAGAAGGATGTGAGGAGGCTTCTTGTTGTGCCCAGCTAGGTCCAGTCAGCAGAGCATAACATGCTTAATCTTGGCCCTTTGCTAGAACTGGTGAGGAAAACTGACTTTTTCTTAGTGGAGGCTTCTTTTTGCTCTTTGTAGAGAGACAGAGCTCCCCACCCATGAGGACCTCTGACCCCCACTTAGGCATCTCTCTCATTAACTGTCCAGCTCAGAAGCACAGCACACACATCTATGTCCTCAGAGAGTCTTCATTGATGGTGCCCTCAGGCTTATTTCAGGGACATGACAGTGACTCCTCTATCTTCCCTTTGGATAGAGATGAATTCTATCACAAAATCAGACTAAAATCTACATAGGGCATGGATAGCTCAGTTTATTGAATAGGAAACTTTCAGTCTGAGGGCCCAGGATTCAGTTCCCTCTTGAGGCCTCTGTAGTGCATTCTGTGGGGATGGGAACTTTGATCACATTTGTCTTCTCCCACGTTCAGTGTCCTTAAAATTTAAAGGTTTTCTGTTCTCAAAATGAAGAAATTGTAAGATTTCAGTAAATTCTTCAAAAATAAGCGTAAAATTTTCCCCCATTTGCACCAGTAAAATTCAATATATAAAGTTACTCCAAGCATGGAGATCACATTGATTGTTTCTAATTGTTTTGGATTACTTTTGTTTATTCAGAGAAGAAGATTAATTTCAGCCATCTAGTAGAGGTATGTGACAGCCATGATCCATGGGTCATATAGGCCCAGGGAGCCCATTGGGTAGCCCCCATTCCCATCTCCTGGAATATTCTATCCATACTATTTGGTGTCTCTGCTTCAGTATGGATGTAGTGGCCTACTGGGGGCACTGGGAGTGGGGTTAATCTTCCCTCCCTTAGCTATCCTGAAGCAGCAGCATCCCCAAAAGCCTTGTAAAGTATTTGGGGGTGACAGAAAATTAAATTCCCACCACTGGCTCAAGATGTGTGTGTCTGTGTCTGTGTGGAGAGAGAGAGAGAGAGAGAGAGTACACACACACACACACACACACACACACACTACAAAATTCTGGCACCAAATGCAGCCCTTAGTGGGGGGAAAAAGGTTGTGCGCTCCTAATCTAGATCTATGGTCAGCCAATTTGGATGACTATACAGAGGATTAACTGGAAAACAGACATCACTTGAAAGAAATGTGTACATTTTCTGTTGTATCAACTTGTGTACATTTTCTGTACAATGTGTACATTTTCTGTTGTATCTTCCCATACCAGGGAAGGTCTATCATCTAGCCATTTGATCTGAAGACATGATGAATAGATTATGCTGGAACAAAGCCAGAGCTTTTATTAAATAACAGTGCCAAATTTTAATCCAGTCAGTATAGCAATATTTTGTTTCCCAATCAGTATAATATGTACCACTGTGGTTGAGTTTATAATAATGTGTCATGGAGTTAAGCCTTGGTGAGGCTTTGTTTTTAAATTGCTTCTACATTAATGGCCATCAAAGTAAATAAAAAGCTTTCAGAAAATACCTATATCCCATGAGACATCAAACTTTCTCACTGTGTGTTTTGATTAGTGAGGTTCAAACTTACCAGAAAGCTATTCATCTAAAGAAAGCAACCAAAGAAGGGTGTTTTTTGGTGGAGGGGAGTGTGGGGCACTCCAACTAACCCTAAATAAATAATAACTGAGGTATTAGCTCAGCCGAGCCGCTTGTTGTGGAGTGAATTCAAAGGGAGGCAAGGTAAAGTAGGAAAACAAAAGCAAAAGGAAAGGAGGAAAACAAAAGAGGCACAGTACAATTCAGTGGGCAAGGGGGCGATCCACTACAAAACAGGCCTTCAAACCTCAAAAAACAAACATGCGTTCGCCACAGCCACACCGTCAACAAAAGCAGTCCCCCCCCCGCGGCTGGGCAGCAGCAGTCCCAATCACACACCCACACACAACACTTAGACTTATGCTCAGTGACACAGTCTTCCAGTCGAGTCTCCTGGTGACGCAGTATAATTCCAGGCCTCAAGAAGGCCTCCGTTGTCGCAAAGCAAAGTGGAGGAGGCCAGGGGCAGCAAGAGGATAAATGAGGCAAGCTCTGCCCCTGCCTCCTCCCAGCCTGCCTCCTCCTGTGCTCTCCTCCATGCCATCATTAAAACACCTCCCCTGGCTCAACCATTCCTGCTGCTCTGGGGTGGTGGTGGCTGTTCTTTTTCAGTGGGAAAGACGGCATCCTTAGAGTCTGCAAAACTTTTAAAGAACTTTTAACCTCCTAACTCCCTTTTATCACATTTTGATTCATTTTAAACAGTACTAAACTGCTCCTTTGGGCACAGTTGTGTCACCTCTGACCCATATGGAGCCTTGCATCTTTTACAGATGATCACAAAGAAGCTTAAATATTAGGGGTATCAATCTGTTCAGTTTCACAACTTTTTTATTATTAAATCTCATTTCTATGAAGGGAAGCATAACAGGGCTGATATGATATTAAGTGAATGAACCCCTGGTAATTTCTCCCATTCATGTTAAATACCTGTGTGACTTTGAGTGTCGCGTTTTTAATGCTGAGAGAAAGCAAACTCTTCAATTTATTGTAATTTTGGGAAACCAATTTTAAAAGGACACTGAAGTTTCCAAGGAACGGAGGAGCAAAGTTTTTTTCTAAAAAAAATCTTGCATGTGAGCCAAGGAAAAACTGCAAATAGATGAAAGGGTAAGTTCAAGATCAAACTTTCAAGCTAGCTACTGACTGAACATTAGATTTAAATCCCAGAAGAGAACAGCATGGGAATAAAGTTCCTTAGTCAGGAAATCAATAGGCTAATATCCTTTCTAGTTTTGCCAACTTTTTAGCCCTTGGGAGTGTGTTTTTAATTCATATGTGTGCACTGTTAACACCCCCCCAACATTGAAGTTTGGGCTCCATTGTCTTTTTAGAATATTTTTCTATTGATACACCGCATTGACACCTTCAACCATATAGTCTCATCTGGTCATATTCATTAGTGGCTGAAATACAGAATGGGGCACATTCAGGTGACAGTTTCAAAATCAGTTGGTGCTTGTCCTGCCGTTCTCAAAACACCCAGGCAGCTTTATGACAGGCAAGGACAGATAGAGAGTTCATAACAGGCTTTGAGGAAGGGAGGATAGATACAATATACTGTGCAACCCATTCAGTAAAATGTCTGTTCCCTTTTCTGTTCAGACACAATTATCTTTATGTTTCCTGTCTTTTAAAGAGATGAAAGAGCACAGAGCAAACAATCCTCATGAGCATTTCTTTTCTCCCTACAATACTGAACAGTATTTGACCTTTTGTAAAGCAAATGAAATAGACAGAAATATCATAAATTAGAGGTTCCAACAGTTTCTCATAATGAATCACTCTAAACCAAATGAAAAACTTCAATACTTTTAGCAAACACTACATATAGAAAGGTATGCAACATTGTTAATTCTGTCCCAATTTTGACTTTTCACAGATCAAACATTTTAAAGGGGACAATGAAACCATGACTATAGCACACTCTAAGCTTCAAGAAGGTATGACACGGGTCCAGTGTGAATGCAACATTAAAACTTAGTTTAGTTGTTTGCTTGATTCCAACTTGTTTGTATATCCTTTTCAGAGGTCATTTTCTGGTCAGGTAACTTGTGGGACCTTTGCACTTATATATACTGGTACTAACTGCAGAGACTCCTGAGTTAAAGTAAAATAGAATGGTTTTTATTGGAAAATCACATGGAAGCATTCTCACGTACACACCCACTCAAAAGAACCACACAAGGCTAACCAAGAATTAAGGTGGAAAGGTTGGATAGAGCAACAGATTCAGTGAGTATGGGCAATAATTATCAATCCTGAAGAACAGAGATTCATGCAGTGGAGAAAACTCAGACTTGGAGCTGCGGGAGGTATAGCAATCCTGCAAAGCAATGGTGTGGCACTGTGTGCACACTTTGCTATTATATAGGTCTAATATTTATACCTATTTCATATCCTGAAGGTGTGATTTTAACTTAGAACAAAGCTTAGATGGGTTCCCACCATTAAAAAATGAAAACCGCAACTTCAATAATTGTTGTTAATGGCTGAGATATTAAAATTGATGGGTTTATGACAACCTTCATGAGATAGGAAAAGTGCAAGGAAAGCCCTTCTGGGTATAATGGAGATTCTGGTCACTTGTTTGCTTGTGATGGATGACTCATTGCCAATGCGTCCAAGAGGGGATTAGCACATACCTCGGTGATAGCTTTGTTTACTGGGGGCTTCACTTAATCCTATCATGGGTGTGTCTGCCAGAAGTTTTCCACAACACCTTCATTTAGGTCCTGGTGACCTTCACCTGACCCCATCTCTGGTCCACCCTGCTCTACTAGACCTCATGAAGTATTACATTATTACCAATTATGAAATATAAGGTGGGGGTATAAGGCCAGGTAGCACAATCTCCTAGACTCTATGACACAAGAATAGCACCATATGAATATACTACCTAAATATATTTAGATCCGTACTGAAGTGTCAATTCAAGCTTTCTTTACCACAGACAATAGTGAATTGATGCACAGCCAGGGCTCCAGTGAAAAGAAATGAGCTACACTCTTTCAAAAAGCAGTGGGAAACTGAAGGGGTAGAAATTTCTAACAAGTAATATATCCCAAAATGTTGAACAGTTGTGAGAATGGGAACTGGCAAAACACTCTTTCAGACAGGTTTTTCCATACTGTCTTGTGTATAGGTTCTCTCACACATTACTTCCCAATTCTACTGCCAAAAAAAAAAAAAAAAGAAAGAAAGAAACAACAACCCCAAAGCCTTTAAAATCCATGATGTTTATCTATCCTGTGTTTCCATGTTGGGCTGTTTTATGGTTTGCTATTATTATGTGCCTTCAAGTTATTTCTGACTTATGGCAACCCTAAGGTGAACCTATCACAGGATTTTCTTGGCAAGATTTGTTCAGAGGAGATTTGCCTTTGTCTTCCTTTGAGGATGAGAGAGTGTGACTTGCTCAAGGTCATGCAGTAGGCTTCTATGGCTGAGTGGGGATTCGAACCCTGATCTCCCAGATTGCTAGGAAGTTCACCATCATCATTGTTATCTCCATGGCTCTCTACCTGGCATCTAGCACAGTAAAAGAGGACACATGTCTATTCCAGAGAACTTCCAGTCTAATGTTTGACATAGATGCAACAATCGAGAAAGGGGGAGAAATGGATTCACAGGTGAATGGGGAAATAATATGTATGTATTTCCATTGAATATTAGATTTGTATCTAAACTTGGATACAAGGGAAGCAGTGGGAAGAAAGGGAAGCTTTGGTGGGAGTCGGTGGCTGTGATTAACTGCATTTGAGAATTAGTAGGTTATCATTGCATCCCTTCTCTAATTAATTAACTAGTTGCCCTTCAACACAATTTACTTACATGCTGTGGGCTTGATATACAGAGAGCACACTGTCTGTACTTGACAATACCTTACAATACAATACAGACAATATCTGCAAAGTTTCTACAGAACACCTTAATGTAAAAGTCTACATTTTGATCCTCTTTTCCTCAGTCACCAACTGCCAATGAAGCTTCTGGACCTCCTGAAAGTTGCTATATCTGTATGCACCTAGAGATACATTCAGCTGTACTTCAAATAATTATAGGTTTCTGTCTGGTTTTCTTGATCTTCATCCAACAACCATGCTGTTTCTGTCTTTCAGCTGCTCAAGCTCTTCATTTCTTTTCAGTCTTCTTTCTTCACTCTTCATTGTGATTCTCCCTCTCACTGCTTCAAGGCTTCCTGTTTTATGCTCTGCAGTCATCCTTTCAGGCAGGCCATTAACCAATCAATTTCAGACTCAGCAACATTTTATCAAACCATCCACACCAATAAACTCCTTTGGACTGTTAGAAAACCCACCAATCAAACATAACCACTTTGGATTCTGTCATGTATGATAAATGCCTGAAACATTATTCTGAACATTATTCTCACCAGCAGTTAGTTACAGTGGGAAGTCATGTAGCACATAGAGGTAAAGAATACGTTTCTTCTCTAATCCAAGCCTTTGGTAAAAGGCACACTTTCCCCCTTTGTCTGGTTAAACTTTTCATAACACAGGGGTTGTCTACATGGGTAATTTACCCCATCTCACCCCTGTCTTGGAGCCCTGAAGTCCTGACAATCATAGAATCATAGAGTTGGAAGAGACTACAAGGGCCATGCAGGAATACACAATCAAATTATTCCCAACAGATGGCCATCCAGCCTCTGTTTAAAAATCTCCAAAGAAGGAGACTCCACCACACTACAAGGCAGTGTATTCCACTTCCAAACAGCTCTTACTGTCAGGAAGTTCTTCCCAATGTTTAGATGGAATCTCTTTTCCTGTAGTTTGAACCCACTGCACTGTGTCCTAGTCTCTGGAGCAGCAGAAAGCAAGTTTGCCCATCCTCAGTATGACACCCCTTCAAATATTTAAACATGGCTATCATGTCACCTCTCAATCTTCTCCTCTCCAGACTAAACATGCCCAGCTCCCTAAGCCGCTCTTTATAGGGCATGGCTTCCAGACCTCCCACCAGCCTGGTCACCCTCCTATGGACACATTCCAGCATCTCAATATCCTTCTTGAATTGTGGTGCCCAGAACTGGACACAGTATTACAGGTGAGGTCTGACTAAAGCAGAATAGAGTGGCACTATTATTTCCCTTGATCTAGATACTATACTCCTATTAATGCAGCCTAGAATCACATTGGCTTTTTTAGCTGCTGCATCACACTGCTGACATGTTCAGCTTGTGGTCCACTAAGACTCCTAGATCCCTTTCACATATACAGTTGTCCCTGTATCCATGGATTTGGTATCCACGGATTTAAGTATTCACGGCTTGAAAATATTCTTTAAAAAATAATAATCCAAAAAGCAAACCTTGATTTTGCCATCTTATATAAGGGACATCATTTTGCTATGCCATTGCATATAATGACACTTGAGTATTCACAGATTTTGGTATCCACAGGGGTCCTGGAACCAAACCCCAGCGAATATGAAGGGACAACTGTACTGCCATCAAGCCAGGTGTATCTGTATCTGTGCATTTCATTTTTACTGCTCAAGTGTAGTATCCTACATTTCTCCCTGCTGAAATTAATTTTGTTAGTTTTGGCCCAGCTTTCTAATCTGTTCAGGTCATTTTGGATTCTGATCCTGTCCTCTGAGGTATTAGCTACCCTTCTTATTTGGTGTCATCTGCAAACTTGATAAGCACACCCTCTATTCCCTCATCCAAGTCATTGATAAAGATGTTGAATAGCACTGGGCCCAGGACAGGACCCTGTGACACCCCACTAGTCACTTCTCTCCAGGATGAAGAGGAGCCATTGGTGACTACCCTTTGGGTTTGGTCAGTTAACCAATTACAAATCTACCTAATAGTTGCATTGTCTAGCCCACATTTTACTAGCTTGTTTGCAAGAATATCATGGGGAACCTTGTCAAAAGCCTTACTGAAATCAAGATACACTACATCCACAGTATTCTCTTCATGTATCAAGTTTGTAACTCTATAAAAAAAAAGAGAGATAAGATTAATCTGGCATGACTTGTTTTTGAGAAATCCATGTTGACTTTTAGTGATCATGGCATTATTTCTAAGGACTTTTTCTGACACCCCTTATTGTGCAAGAAGCCTCAGTAACAGTAACAAAGCTGCTGCATGGCAGGGGTTCTGTTTCGGGCGACGCCGTCCCTCTCTTGGTGTCATCCGTGACTGTTCCGGGTAGGATTGAGGGCGCCCGTGCCATTTTTTATTCATGGACAACTTCTGTGAGTAAAAAATGGTGCAGCCGCCCTCAATCCTACCTGAAACAGTCACGGATGATGTCAAGAGAGGGACAGCATCGTCCGAAATGGACCCCCTGCTGCACAGCAGCTTTGTTACTGTTACAGAGGCTTCTTGCGTGGTAAGGGATGTCTGAAAAAGTCCTAAGTGCTTACAGACTTTCTTTTTAATTATCTGCTCTAGAATCTTTTCTAGTATTGATGTCAGGTAGACTGGGCAGTAATTATTTGGGTCTTCTCCCCCCCCCTTTTTTTAAAGATGGGGACAACATTTGCCCTCTTCCAGTCTGCTGGGACCTCTCCTGTTCTCCAGGAATTCTCAAAGATTATTGACAGTGGTTATGAGGTTACTTCTGCCAGTTCTTTTAATACCCTTGGATGAAGTTCATCTGGGCCTAGAGACTTGAACTCATTTATGCTGGCCAGATATTCATGAACTACCTCTTTACCAATTCTGTGCTGTATTTCCCCTACTGTATCATCTGCTCCATTTTCCCCAAGTTGAGCACTGTTCCCCCTTTGGGAGAAGACTGAAGCAAAGAAGGTGTTAAGTCATTTTGCCTTTTCTCTGTCCCCTGTTAGCCTTTCACCATCTTCTCTATGCAGCAGCCCTGCAATTTCCTTGTTCTTCCTTTTGCTGTGGACATAACCAAAAAAACCCCACCCCCTTTTTATTGTTTTTAACCTCTCTAGCAAGCTTGAGCTCCATCCGTGCTTTAGCTTTTCTGACTTTCCCCCTACATGAGCTGGCTATTTGTTTGAATTCTTCTTTGGTGATTTCCCCCTTTTTCCATTTCTTATACATGCCCTTTTAAAGTTTTAGCTCAGTTCTTCTGACATCCATCCTGGGTTCATTAGACACCTCCCCTTTTTCCTCCTCATTGGAACTGTTTGAAGTTGTGCCTTCAATATCTCACTTTCAAGAATCTCCTATCCCTCTAGAATTCCCTTCTCTTTTAGTATTCCTGACCATGAGATCACCCCCAGTAATTCCATAAGTTTTCCGAAATCTGCTTTCTTAAAGTCTAGAATGCATGTATGACTATGCTTGGCTTCCCCTTTCCTCTGTATAACAAACCCCAGGAGAACATGGTCACTCCCCACTAAGGATCCCTCCACTTCCACACCATTAACCAGGTCATCCCCACTGGTTAGGATCAGATCTAAACTAGCTGATCCCCTTATTGCCTCTTCCACCTCCTGGACAATTAAATTGTCTGCAAGGCAAGTGAGGAATTTGTGGGACCTTATATTCTTGGCAGAGTTGGACTTCCAACAAATATCAGGATAATTGAAATCCCCCATTACTACTACATCTCTCCTTTCTGAATATGTGGTCATCTGTTCCAGGAAGGCATCATCCAAGTCCTCAGTTTGGCTTGGAGGTCTGTAGTAGACCCCCACAATGACATCACTGCTGTTTCTCTCTCCTTTAATTTTTACCCTGCTGCTCTCAGCCTGGCCCCCAGGATTTAAATCATGGATATATTCACAGGTGTACACATCCTTAACGTATAATGCTACTCCACCACCTGTTTGGCCTATTTTTATGAAATAGGTTATACCCCTCTATGACTACATTCCAATCATGAGACTCATCCCACCAGGTATCAGTAATGCTTATTATATCGTATTTGTTTTGTTGTGCTAAGAGTTCAAGTTCATCCTGTTTATTTCCCATGCTCTGTGCATTCATATAGAGACATCTAAGTCCATGGGCCATTTCCCCTATCTGCCTTTTAAAGGGTTTATTCCTCCCATTGTTGGGTTGTTGTGTTATTTGCCTTGTTCTCTGTATAACATTTGGGCTATTATCTCTAGCACTTGATGAACTCCTGCCTTCAAGAGTACTGTCTTCTCCCCCATACAACTCAGTTTAAAGCCCTCCTGATAAGATATTTCAGATTTTTTGCAAAAACATTCCTACCAACTGCTGTGAGGTGGTGCCCATCTCTTGCCAGAAGTCCACTTCCCTGAAACCGCATCCCATGGTCCAGGAAGCCAAATTGTTCCCAGCAGCACCATCTGCATAGCCAGTTGTTCACCTCCACTATTCTTCTCTCCCTTCCTGGGCCATGCCTCTCCACTAGAAGGACAGACAAAATGACTATCTGTGCATCCAGGCTCTTCAGCTTCCTACCCAAAGCCTCATAATCCCTTGTGATCTTCTGGAGGCTATGTCTTGCAGTATCATTGGTTCCCACATGGACATAAAAAGAAGTGATAATGGTCAAAAGGCTTGATGACTCTTGTCAGCCTCTCTGTTACATCTTGAATTTTTGCCCCAGGGAGACAGCATACCTCCTGAGATGTTTTGTCAGGTCTGCAAACTACTGCTTCTGTTCCTCACAGCAGGGAATCCTCTACCACCACCACCCTCCTCCTCCTTCGAGTCTTGGCAGAGGCCACTTCATTTGCTGGATCTACTAAGGTTTCCTGTGTGTTCCCTAAGGCCCGGCACTGCTGCTCTTCCTCTTCTCTGGAAAAAGAGGGAGCTTCAAATCAATTCTGTATTTTCAAGCTGGCTGAATGATCCTTGGCCTTCTACTTCTCTGTGTCACATTCCTCCAAGTGTTCATTTCCTGCATATGGGTAATGCCGTCCTCCATAGACACCTCCCTGGTGTGTTCCACTTACAGAATGTTCTTCTCCGCTCTTTCTAAGAAAACCTCTTGCTCCCTAATATTCAGACGAGTAGATACCCTGTATTCAAGATGCTTGACTTTCTCTTCTAGCAGGGCCACCAACTTGCACTTGCTGCAGATGTAGCTCTCCATATCCTCTGGCAAGAAGACAAACATCCCACAGGTGTTACAGGTGACTGCCACGGCCCCCTCACTCTGCATATTCAGTCTTCTTAAGTAGTCACTGAAAGAGAACTTTTGACTTCCCTGTCCAAGCTCTTCTGGACCCCCCCCCTCCCCAATGCCTGTTGGCCTTTCTCAGGAGAGCTCCTATGCTCCTGTTATGTTAAGACTCTGTGTGCTGGAAGGTGCTTACCACTGCTTTTCCAAGATTAATGCAGGATTTTTCCAAGACTAATGCAGGGTTTTTGCCCCGCTTTGCCCTCAAGCAGTCCTCAGAACCCCCATAGCTAAGATGGGGGGAAGATAGGGTAGGGCCTGATAAAATTAAAAAAAAAAACACCCGTATAAATCTATTCCAGCCAAAATTAAACAGATTGGGCTCTGAGTGACCACATGAGCTGGTTCTGGTATGCTGGCCCATTGCTGTTGCTTCTGGCTGCCTTGCTCTTACAAATCCAAGAAGGGGGTCCACAGCATATGACCATTCTGGTCACATGTAGTGGGCCTTGCTCACTTGCTGCAGGTCTCCTGCCTGGATCCAGAGAATGGGACATGGCATCATTGTTGTCTGCAGGGATGGGATGGTGTGCCTGTCTGGACTCTGGCCCATTCATGGAGGTAAGGGGGGAGGATTGGGCCTGATCTATGGGCAAGATATGCTGGTGGGGAACCAGTGTATCCTGGCCCATGTAGATGAGCCCATACTCAATGTTACACACAGATATATTTACAACCAACACATCATCTGTCAGTCCTGCAATCTTATTTATATGATTAAATGTTGACATATAGGATGACATCTACAGTACATGGGCAAAATGACCACAGACCTGAATACATGCTTCAGGAACCATGTGTCTGCAATCCTCACCAGGAAGTTGGAGTAACCAGTGGCCAAACATTTTAAGTTCAGAACATCATAACCTCTCTAATTTGCCCCTGTTTGATACTAAGATGCCATCTTCCTTCAACCATTTTGGACAAAAGTGATAATTTCTAAATTCACAGATTTAACACCACAACACTACTTGTGTGTGTGTGTGTGCGCGCGCGCACGCGCATGTGTATGCAAGTCACCTGTCAACTTATGCCAACCCCATGAATTTCATGGGGTTTTCTTAGTCAAGGAGTATTCAGAGGTGGTTTTGCCAGTTCCTTCCTCTGAAAATAGCCTACCCATACAAGGTATGTCTATTAAATAATGATACAGATACAATAACCCATTTTATATGTATTACAATTCTAATACTTGTCCCCTTCAATATATTCCCCACTCACACTCACACACTGATGCAGTCTAGTTTTCCACTGGTCAAAGATGTGGAGTAGATGAGTTTCTGTCAGCTCTTTCAACACATCTGCCATTTCCTTCTTTACTGCATCAATTAACTCAAAACGTGTTTTGTTATGCACCAATTTCACTTTAAGGAAAAGAAAAAAGTTGCATGGTGCTAAATCTAGTGAATATGGAGGATGTTCAAGTGTAGTAATCCATTTATTGGCCAAAAACTGCTTCAGAAAACGTGCTGTGTAAGCAGGCACATAGTCTTGATAAAGAATGAAACCATTTTTTCCACAGTTCTGGCCTTTTCTTCTGACTCTTTCCCTCAGCTTTGTCAAAATTTCAGGGGAATCCACATAACACAAAAAATCTAGGTTGAAACTGGACTATTTGCATGGCTCCTTCCTATGGAGTCCTGGGATTTGTAGTTTTACAAGGTCTTTAGCTTTCTCTGACAAAGAATGCTGGTGCCTCACCAAACTACAAATCATTTGGACACTGAGCCAGCAGTCTCTCGAACAATCTGGGTGATTTTTTCCACAATTTCTTTGGCTCTTGAAGTAGAAGGTCATCCAGGATGTTCATTGTCTTCCACATTCTCATGTCATTCTCTGAACCTTTTGTGCTACTCAAATGCACACACACAAGACATGCAATCTTTCCTGTAGGCCTCAGTAAGCATTTGAAAAGATTCCGATGGTGATTTGTTGAATTTTACTAAAAATTACAGATTGACATGTTGCTTGAATTTTAAACTTAGCATTTTTCTGGCACACAACAGACAACATAGCTGTTAAGCGATGACTGACAATTAACTGAATGGCCAAGAGTGTTGATGTTTGTCATGGAAGTTCAGACATGTTCAAAGTCACCACTCAAGCTTTCACAATCAGTTCTCCCTGATTTGTCTGAAAGGTAGAAACACAGTTTCATTATTGAATAGACAGACCTCCTATATAGCCTGGTATTTGTTTGTGGTCTCCCATCCAAGTACTAACCACACCTGACCCTGCTTAGCTTCTAAGATTAGATGGGATCTGGTTCCTTTAAGGTATTTAGGCCCCATAACACATCATAGGCTCAACTTAAAGGATAATAAGTAACACCGCCATCCACTGAAACATGTTGAAAACAAACATGTTCTAAACTGCCACCTTAGATGCAGCTTAACTTTACCTTTGGCAATCGAAGAAGGCAGAAACCAATATATTTTGCTTATTCTATACGATTAAGTTCTGTCACCTTTTTCTTTTTCTTCTCATCTGTCCTTAATCGCTTGAACAGTTTCTTCTGTCATCCACTGAGGCTTCTCTTTCTTTTTGCCTAGAGATGGTCTCTTTTTGCATTCCTCCCTGACAATGTCTGCTGCTTTAGTCCAGAGTTCTTCTAGTTCCTGGTCAATTAGGCTTAAAAGTGCTAATCTATTTTTTTGTATTATCTTTAAATTTTATGGGGATGTTCTTCAGGTTGCATTTTGGCACAGTGGTTGGTTTAGCATTTTTCTTTAGCTTTACTCTACTTTTTCCTATTAGCAGTTCTTGATTTGTGACACAATCTGCTCCTGGTCTTGTTTTTGCAAAGAGAATGGAGGTTTTTCGTCTTCTGCTTCCTTTTTTAAAAGAACATCTTTTTATTAAGGACTTCCTAATATATTAAAAGCACAGAAATATATAAACAAAGAAAAAAAAGAAGAAAAGGAAAAAGATACAGTTTGAGTATTCCTTATCTGAAATTATTGGGATCAGGTATGTTTTGGATCTTTTCAGATTTTGGAATGTTTGCATAGATATCTTGGAGATGGTACCCACGTTTAACCTGAAATTCAGTTATGTTACATAGACAACTTATGCACATAGTCTGAATGTAATTTCATATATTTTTAATATTTTATTTTTGCTACTTTTATGCTTTTTAAAAAATATTGTTTATTTAAATATTTTAATATTTTGGATTTTGGAGTATTTTAGATTTTGGGTTTCCAGATAAAGGATATTCAACATGTATACAGATAGGGGAAAAAAAACAAACCAAGGAAACAACAGAAACAAAGAGAATTACAGTGACTTCCAACTTTACAATGGTTATACCTCTTAATATATAAAATCATACTTCTCTAGTTTAAATACTTCACATACACTTCCTCTACTTAAATAAACCTACTGATTTTCAAACCCCACAGTTATTTTAATTTTTCTGCAATCCATCTTCTTCTTCCTTTTAAAAAAAATATTTTTATTAATTTTATAATCATTCATTATATATTATCCAATCAATACTTAGTATAACACATAAAATTACTATAAACATCGCAATTTTTCGATTAACTAATTTCAAAAGTTAACATAGATTCTTTACTATAATTCTATTCAAAAATATGAATTCCCCTACCCCGCCACCTCAGTGCTCCCCATCTTCTTCTTCCAATTATGTAATCTATTTGATTTCTATATTGGCCAATAGGTGATGTCCATGCCTCTGGTTTCTTGATGAATGTGTTTGGGATGAACAAACTGTTGGCCTTGCAAAATTCCTGCTCTCCTGCTTCATTTCTTGATCCCAGGCCAAATTTTCCTACAATCTTTGATTCTGCTGTTTCATATTTCTGCATTCCAATCACCTATGATTAACAAGAAGTCCTGTCTTGGTGTGTGATCAGTTTCCTCCTGGATACCAGCATAAAATCTTTCAATTTCTTCTTCCTCTGTCTCTGTAGCTGGAGCATACACTTGGACTATGGTTATATTTATGGTTTTCCCTGAAGTCTTATTTATATATTTGGTCAGGCTTTGCATTATTGTTTGACTGCTTTTGCTACATCTCTCCTCACTATAAATGCCAAACCATTTCTTCTTAGATTTTCATTTCCTGAGTAAAACACTGGGTAATTATCTGTCTCAAAATGTCCCATTCATGTCCACTTTAGCTTGTTCACCCTGAATAGTGTAATGTTTATACGTTCCATTTCTTGTTTTACTATGTCTAGCTTCCCCTGATTCATGCTTCTTGCATTCCATGTTCCTCTAACGTGCAGCTTTGGATTTTCCTTTCACCTCTGAGCACATCAACAGCTGAACATCCTTTTGGCTTGAATCCAGTTGCATCATTAGCCACAGCACTACTCATAGTTGACCTCTGCTGTACCCCAGTAGCTCACTGAGTGCCATCTGACCTGGGAATTTCAACTTCTTGCACTGTCTCTTGTTTAATTTTGCATTGTCCCATCATAGAGTTTTTGTGGTAAAAGACAGTCAAAGGGGGTTTACTGTGCCTCCTTCTGTCCAGTACTAACAAGTGTTAGCTCTGGTGCCACTGCCATTTTCTAAGAGATCCTCCACCAGTGTTTGCCCCCACTACTGCTGCTGCCCAGTTGCTGTTTTGGAACATTTAGTCTGGCTCCTTAGCAAAATCTGAAGTCTTACATGGGATATCTTCCCAGCAGCACTGCTGCCATCAGCATAGCTTCTTGCCTCACAGGAGCACACAATCCCACCACTGTGGAAAGGTAGTGACATTGTGGGAACTCCTTTTAAGACCAGGGTTATATGATGTCTTTATGATTAAGTGGCCTGGGCATGGGGAGTGGTAGCCAGGATGCACTTCCTTACAGTAGCCACATAAAGAAGCTGATGTCATCCTCTTACATCTCCAGTAAGCTTCATAATGTAGGATTCTGGCCAATGTGTTACAATATTACGTTACAAAATTTGATAAGACAAACCTGAAAATGCTGCACATTTAGAACTTCTTAATACCTGAAGAACTGAGGTAAGTTTAGAAGGAGAGAGGGCAGAAGAGAATAAGAGGGGAAGGAGGGGAAGAGAGAGAGAAATATCTTCTGCTTGAGAATAATGCTTCATGCATTGTAGAAAGTGAACTGTAGATAGTGAAAGTTTCTGCCACTACCCATCTTATATTTTGAAATGTCACAAGATTCCTTGTCAGTTTAATGCTGATAAATTATTATTTTATCATGGCGTGGAAACACATCCTGCAACCCATGCTTCCAGGAAGAACTGTATAGATCTGATTTTGCCACATTTTTTTCCTTTGTGTCATATCACTCAGGATATGCATATGTTGCAATGTTCTGATAAAACTCTAGTGATGGCTCCCTCCTAAGCATGATTGGCAGACAAAGCACCACCCCCAGGCTTACTTCAAACTAAACGTGTTTAAGATCATACTCAGAGCAATTCAGAAAATAAGCTTCTCTACTGCTAGGAACTGAAATATATATTCATATTTCATATAACATAGTAGATTGATGAACTGAGGCCAGGAACAAACAAGATGCTTACCACCTAATCATCTGTGCACAAGCTCTGGCAAAATGCTTAATTAATGGGGTAAGATCCAGCTCCAGAGACTCCCAAAGTTGAGAGATAGCTTGAAAAGTTTGTCTTGTTTTCCCCTTAACAGAGGATTTGTTCTAATTCATAGATTTTCCTTGTGTTTTTTTCCGGGCTGTGAGGCTGTGTTCTGGAAGAGTTTAGTTCTGACATTTCACCTGCATCTGTGGCTGGCATCTTCAGAAAATGATTGGGTAGGAGTGTGTGTGGAGTTTATACTCTGAACCCCTGTTGGGGAGTATATGTAAATTTGTGTATTTGAATGGTTAGTTTCTGGGTATAGAAATGCAAGGCTCATTAGTATCTGTTTGGCTAATGGTTGGTTGACGGGCCATTATCTGCTGGGAATCCCCCTGTCCCTGGGTGGAATTCCTTTGTAAGTGTTGAGTTTTGATTCCATTGTTTTTCAAAACTGGAAGCCAGATTTTGTTTACTTTTAGGGTTTCTTCTTTCCTGTTGAAGTTGTCCAGGTGTTTGTGGATTTCAATAACTTCTCTGTGCATTCTGACATGATAGTTGTTGGCCTTGTCCAGAATTTCTGTGTTTTTAAACAACATTTTGTGTCCAGGTTGGTTTATAACATGTTCTACTACTGCTGATTTTTCTGGCTGGCCCAGTCTGCAGTGTCTCTCATGTTCCTTGATTTGTGTTTGCAGACTGCATTTAGTGGTCCCTATATAAACCTGTCCATAGCTGCATGGTATGTGGTAAATTCCTGCAGCTGTTCTAATTTACTTCTGCATTTGGAAAATGGGAAAGAGTCTTTTTGATGGTCTTTCTCAGGCTGTGGCATTTCCTCTCACAGGAGACTAGGTTAGTCTGACCTCTGCTCTTCTTCCAATGGCAAGTTAAACTTTTTTAAAAAATTAAAACAGATTTCTGATTATTAATAAGTTCCAGGGTGTCTCTCTCTTTTTATTTTATGGGGGCAATGTCTTTTAAAAATCTTTTTATAATTTTATAGTTTATATTTTATACTTTTAAAAATTAGTGGTGTTTTAATACAATCGTTTGTTTAATTGAGTTTTAACTTTTTATCATCAGGAAGTTTTTTTAGCTGTATCTTGTTTTACCCTTGTTTTATGCATCTTGGTCCCATGTTAGGAGAAAAGTGGGATATTGAGGAGGGGGAGGCGGAGGCAGCAGGGGGGATAATGGTATTACAAGGTATATAAAGTTGATGTTTGTTTGTTTTGCATCTTTTATTCTAAGTGTGCATGTATTAGACGGTACAGTAATTATATGCTAACAGGACATGGGTATTTTACAAATGTATATCTGATCAGTTCAACCAGTTCAGTACAGATGAGTTCACCAGAAGGATCTGGAGAAAGTGATAAGAGGAGGCAGCCCATACTCTGCAGTGCTTTTCTATGCTGTGATATTTCTCTGTTATTATATTGGTTCTCGTGCCCCCCCCCTCTCTCTCCATGAGCAGTGTCACACTGAGAAAGGACAAGAATCACTTAGTGCAGGCCATGGTTTGCTATTGTGATTGATTGATGGGGACTCCATTGCACGACTACCTTTCTGCATCACCCAGTTCCTAGATTTGCCTGAGAAAGAGCACTTTTCTATTAAGCACTGTATAAACAGAGTAACAGAATATGGATGACAATTCAAGCTGCGGTCAGAGGTCTGTTCTTCAGATGATATTTAATAGAGACTAATAACAAAGAGTGCTCAGTGAGATCCTAAATAATATACATCTAATAATTGCAACTGTGGCACCAGGCCAAACAATTCCATCATGTGTGAAACAAGGAAACCAGCATGCCTGTAAGAAGGTGATGCTTGATATTAAAAGCTTTCCAGGCTTTTTTTAAAAAAGAAAATATTCGAAACTAAACCAGCATACTTGGTACTCAGACCTATGATCCCTCGCCGTCCTGACCGACAGCCCAGACAAAACCATTTTGCTGTTCTGAGCAAATGGCAGGGTGTTATTCCCCTCAGTTCCATGTACAAATCTGCCTGGACTGGTAAGTGGGTGCATCCCTGGGTATTACTTCTTTAACCAAGAACTTAGTATCAGAAGCAGAAATAACATGAGAAGAATTCCTATTCATACACCACAAAAAAGAAGTACAGCTCAACATATTTCAGCAAACTTTCAATCCAAAACTAACCACAGTATGTGCACATGTGAAATGAAGTAAGTAAGCTTTGTATAAATAAAGAAAAACACTTCAGCCTTCTGCAGAACACTTGCAGGCTTCCAAAATGCATCCAGGAATGACTTTTCACCAGCCTCCACTTTTCATATGATTTTCATTTTTGTGGCCAAGCTTATAAATCTATGCTTTTTAAATATGTTGGGGATAAGTTAGTAATGCAGACTTGTCTGTTCTCTTGTTTTGCTGTTAATGCATGCTCAGTAACAGATTCTGGAAGCAGCTGCTGTTTACCTTGCCTGTTGTAAGCAGGCACAGGTGGCTACAGTAGGGCAGGCTAGAATACAATCCTATTCACCACCACCACCCCGCACAAAGGGTTGCATTATTTTCTGGAGACGCACTGCTGCAACCCAATATCAAAAGTCTGTGTTTCCAGGCCTCCTTCACCATTGTCCCACGATTGGGGCTGTCAAAAACTTGTAGTTAGACAGAGAATGAGGAAGAAAATGGTGTCTGGGTTGGCATAAAAAGCCTTTGTAAAAATGTAACTAAAATAGTAAGCTTTTAAATACTTTTTTTAGTGCTCAGTACTACAAACCATTGGCCCATGCCATAAGTGTTAGGATATTGGGACATACAGTAGATTTATCCTGTACAGAGCTAAGACGTAACAAACAGTCTGCAGTTTGCAGCAGTGTGAGCTAGCAGCAGTTTGCAGAAGCTAGCTGGGTAAATATATCAATGTTGATTAGCTCACAGCCCAGGAGCAGAGTTGTTCAGAACTGGGCTGGGTTGAGCTAAGCATAGCTCTCAGGGTGCTAGGAAGAAAGAAGAAAAGTTGTATGCTGTTTTGAATTTGAGCCATGTTTGATGTAATGTCAGCCTTGAATATTATCTTTTGCATAATTATAATTTTCTCATATATGTCTAACAGTATGTTAACCTGTTAGTAATCCAGAATTACTGCTGAAGAAGTCTGTTGAAACAGATCTAGAATGTACCGGTCCAATCCATATGGTAACTGGATTTAATTTCATTGCATATTTTGACTAGATATTGTCTGCATTTCCATCGGGAGAAAAGAAAAGGATTATTATATTTGGAATATTTGGATCGTTATATTACCTCATCTGGCACCTTGGACGTTTCATTGAGCAGTCAGTCTGATATTAATCAAATTGGAAATACTGTACTATATATTGTGGATAAACATACGTATTCAGATGGGACTATTATAATTTGTAGACTTATTTATCTGTCATAACTTCATGATAAATTGTTCAGAACTGGGCTGGGTTGAGCTAAGCATATAAATCTAAGTGAAATCTTATGGATCTCACTATGTGAAGATGTCCTGCTTAGGATCTCATAGTGTGAAGATGTTTTTCTTTTGATGCTGTATATTACTGTAAATATGCTTTATTATGCCCAAGTAAAGAGAAGTTGTTTTTAGACACAGCCTGTATCTGTGCCTTTATTCTTATGACTGAAGGAACAATACTTGGCTGTTTATTTTTGCTGCCTGGACCTGTTTAGGTACCTAGTGCGTACCTTATTTACACCACCACCTGTCAGTAAGACATACTCTTTTCCTGCCTATCTCATCCTTGCCTCAGCACCCAAATCAGAGCAAGAGCCATAGCATTAGCCAGCTCTTAAAACAGTACAATATTCCTTATCCACTATTAAGTGAGGACACATGCCCATTTAAATATAAAAGTAACTAAGGAGATTATCAGACAGACCAAAAAAAAAAAAAAAGAGCGCTCCAGTCCCACAATCTCCTCTCCCGTCCCTAACGTGCCACAATCACCCTCTCCATCACACTTACCTTCTCCCCCATCATTCCAGCAGCCCAGGAGTGAATGGAGCTCTAACAGAACTTCCTTCATTTCCTGGATCAAAATCCTGCAGATTCTCATGAGAAGACGCAAGTGTGGGGATTCAAAAGTAAAAACAGGAATAGACACAAAAAAGTGACACCAAGCACCTAAACACATTGAAAACATTACAAGTAACCCAGGGAAGGTCATAAAAAGTGTGTCATTTACCTGGATGTCCCTTACCTAGAAATGTTCTGGCAGGGACTTCCCATTGATGCTGGGATCTTGCCAGCATAACAGGGCACCTTTTCAGTTGCAGGCAAATCTGTGACAGAAATGGAATGGGGGATCTATTGACAGCTTCTCCCATCAATAAAAAGCAGTGCTGGCAGAACAGCAGCAGAACGGGTGCATAACGAGGGGGGAATGATATTGTGTGAAAAGGGAGCCCTTTTGTGATCTCCTCACATTTGTGTAGCACCACTTTTAACATGTCTGATAATCACCTATAGCTCAGATACAGTTATACCACAAAAGGACTGAAATGATCCGTCATTAGGTTTCAATTGTATTGTTACTTAGGCCTTATCCGAATCGGCTATTTACCGATTCTTCCCCTACCAGAGAGCCTTGCATTTCAAACGATGCAGGGAATTTCTCCTATTCTGTCCCCAGGCAGTCCCTACAACCTCTGGGGCAGAAATGGGGCTCAGAGGGGGGCAAGCCAGGATAGGGCCCAATACAGCAGTTTTAAAAAATACTCAAGTTACTCTGTATCCACTGGGTGGAAACAGATCAGGCCCCATGTGTCAGTGGGAGCCTATCCCTGCAGGCCGGCCCATCACTCTTGCTGCCAGTTGCCCTTTTTCTTCAAGGTCTGGGCAGCAGGCCTACAGCATATGACCAAGGTTGCTCACATGCAGGGGGCCTTGTCACATGGTGTGGGTCAGCTTTCTGGACCTGGCAGAGCAAGGAAAATGGCAGCTGCAGAGATGGACTGGCATTCTGTCTAGACTCCAGCCTGTTTTGGGGAATGGGGGAAGAACGGGCCTGATCTACAGTCAGGATACACCAACGGGGAACCAGGATATCGTGGTTTGTGTAGACAAGCCCTTATTTATTCCTTTGTCAATCCCAGCTCTGCTCAAAATGTAGACTCTTCATAGAGCGATCGGTTGTTCTTACATCTTCTTCCACAAAGGACAAAATGACCAGTGCTAAGTAGATGCCTGCAAGAGCTAAGGCATTAGAGGCTACGGAATGGAAATTATTAGAAAGAAGCTTCTGTCAGGCCACAGAGGGAATAACTGTAGGTGAATGTTATGCTTGCTTCTGTAAGTGAGAGAGATTTCTCCAAATCAAAAGTGCTGTATCTTGTTTTGGCTGCTGAGTACTCTCTCCAGATTTCCTGAATGTAGAGGGAATGGGAAGCAGGCCAACATTTCCAGTTATGTATATTATCTCCCTCTCATCTAAAAGGTTATTGTGAAACACACTAAAGAGAGTTGTATTAAGAAATATATATATATAGGCATAAATCTTTTGTAATGCTTTTGGGGAGTATCACATTTCTTTCACATTATTAGTATTAGCAGAAGCACAGCATGAAATGAAGAGAATCCTCAGATAAATAATGTGTTCACTTATTCGTATTCACCACTATTAAGTTTTGTGGGAGAAGGATGGTGTCCTAAAGGCCCTATCCAATAAAAATTCACAATATTAATATGCTACTGAATGGTTTACTATTACTATATGCCGCAAATGAGTATTTGCATGCAGTTAATATAAATTACAAGGTTGCAGAAATTGAAAGGGAAGTTGTATTATTATTTTTCAAAAGATAACCTGAGGTATATTTCCAGATCAAACACCATAAATAATAAGAGAATTACATCAAAATCATCATTATTATTTGGGTCACATTTGGAGCCCTCCCTTTGTCCAAGGAGCTTGGTGTAATGCACATAGGAGTCGTACAACAGCAGACTGGTTTTAGGGCCCTGGTCTCTTTCCAGCTTTGGCTGCTAAAGGTGGGAGGAGGAAACATGGGACACATCTAGACAGGAGGAAAAAGTGCATGGGGATGAGCACCTTCACAGCAGCTCCCATTTGTCTATACCAGTGGTTCTTAACCTGTGGTTCGGGGACCCCCTGGGGTCTGCAATGTCCTCACAGGGGGTCCGCGAAGGCTTGAAGGCTGCTTGGCCCACCTCCTCCCTACAGCGGAGTGGCCATATGACAGGAGCCAAGGCAAAGGCTGGCTGGCAAGGCCTGCGCTTTGCCATTCAATCCACTCCAGTCACAAACTTGGAGAAATAAGCATGAGAAAAGTCTTCCCTCCTACTCCCACTCAGTGCCTCTGAGAGAAGGTTTAATGGATGGTGTAATTGTATTATTATTATCATCATCATCGTGTATTTTTATTGTTGTTATTATTATTAGGGTTTTAAATCTTGAGTTAAATCTTGGGGGTCCACAGCAACAAAAGATATTTAAGGGGGTCCCTGGTAAAGAAAAGGTTAAGAGCCACTAGTCTAGATGATTTTTTCTAAAAAAAAAAGTTGCCCATGCAGTGATGCATGTTGAAGTTCACACGAACGGAACCCTTTCCCATGAATTAAGATGGTGGCCACAAGAATGGGGTGCTATTATTCCCACAGATATTATCATCACTCTACATTTCTAAAATCTTATTTAGGGTTTAAAAGGGTGGAAGGAAGACTTTCTGCTTGTAATTTTTTTTTTCTCCGCAGTGTAGCGACCTAGCGCTCCCTTGCTGGTCTGGAAAGGCAAAATGGTGCTTCCAGACTAAGCTGGAGGATAGCCCACCCCTGCTTGCATGATGGTCAAATTAGCTGTCAACTTCCTCCTGGCCTAGAATGTGCAGCACTGCAATTCAGTCATCTAAACGACTGACAATGTGCTTCTTCCCACAGTTTATTAAAAACTTTGCAGAAAACCACAAAGTCTTTTAGGGTGCAGTTTATGGATTTTTTTTTTTTTTTTTGCCTCCCTCCTTCCCAATACGGCAAATCTCCTGTGCGGCTTCTTGGGACAAGAGGTATTCTCCCACAAATTATATGAGGGGTATTTTGACCATCTAGACAACTCCATGCATCTATCCTGTTTGTTGTTGTTGTGTGCCTTCAGGTTGTTTCTAACTTATGGAGACCCTAAGGCAAACCTATCACAGGGTTTTGTTGACCAGGTTTATTCAGAGGAGGTTTGCCATTGCCTTCCTCTGAGGCTGAGAGAGTGTGACTTGCCTAAAGTCACACAGTGGGTTTTCATATCTGAACAGGGATTCAAACCCTGGTCTCCAGAGTCATAGTCCAATGCTGAAACCAGTACACCACACTCGTTTTCTATCCTGTTTTCAAGGCAACAAAGCCAAGGAGCATAGTAGCCATAACACCCAGCGACAGCAGTTCCTGTCCAAAAGTAGGTGCTTTCATGTACATCAGTAGTAGCTGAAGGTTGCTGCATCTTTGGATGAGAGTACCTCCTGTAATGGGGAAGGGTGAGGTCTTGGAAGGAACTCAGCACAAAGGAGAAGGAAGCTAGATTGGATGGATCTATGAAACTGCCATGATTCAAACTGGTATGCCCCTCTTATATATGTGGTGCTCTGGAAACAGCTGTTCCTTCACAACATGCAACCACACAAAGGGATTGTGAATGCAGCATAACATAATGTTTCTTCACCATCCAAATAACTGTGATAATCATCATTGACACAATGTTCCTTATATGCACTGGAGCTGCCTGGTGCACATTGGACCCTCTGGATCGCTGCACATATCCCTTGGCTTAAAATACTGTGTACAAGTAATTGCAAAGTACAAAGCCAGGGATATATTATGCTGAATGGGAAGGGATTATTGCTGAAGATATTAAGGATCAACAGATTGACAAATGGAAGGAGAAAATACACCAGAAGAACTTTGTACACAGAGGATTAGGCTGACATTGTTCCATCATGCTGATCACATAGGCTGTTTTCTCCCAGAAACCTATTCCATGTTGGCCTCAGCTAATAGCAGTCTTATATTATCTTGGTTCTTCCTTGCATTTATTTTTAGCATATGGTTCATACAGCTTTAGAAGAAAGAGAGGCATCAGTACCAATTATTTGTTGTGATTCATCCTTGCCCAGTTACATAGAGACATTGTGATTAGAACAGCTACCATTAATTAGCTCGCTAGAATTTTTTAAGGAAAAACAGGTGTGAGTAATAGGAGGCATACTTAATGAAGTGCAGGTGTGATGGATGAAGGCGGTTCTATCCTATACAAAGCCCTGTGGACTTGGCCTGGCGGGAGCTTGGTGTAAACCAGAAGGGCTGGGCAGATGCTGTACATTGGCCCAAGAAATGTATCTTCAGGGTTGCTTCTCCAGGGGACCATTCATACTGCACAATTATAGCACTATTATTTCACTTGGTTCTGTCCTATGAGATCCTGAGATTTGCAATTCTGTCCTATGGGATCCTGAATCCTGCTGCTTCATCAAACTTCAAACTCTAATATTTCATAGGATGGAACTATGGAAGTTAAAGTGGAATAACAGAACTACATTTGTGTAGTGTGAATGGACTCCAGGGTTCCTAACAGCTGAACAGAGATGTGAGCTTGCTCTGTGATACTTGCTTGGTTTAGGTATAGAAATGGCTTTTATGACATCTAGAGATCTTGCCTGCTAAGTTAATAAATCCCTTAAAACTTCCACCACTGGTATGTTCATTCTCCAAATCCAAAATCATTACTTGCCTTTGGCAAAACACAAATCATATGTTGAAATTATTATTCAAAACAAAATGCAGCTTTTAAAAATCATACATTCATAATGTTTTGTGTAATGCAAATCTTTTCAGATTTTTTTTTAAAAAATATAATTTGAAATGTATTCCAATTTTTGGGTCTTGTACACTTCACTGGAATAAGATTGTTGCCTGTTTTCTCTGTCTACATAGTATTGCTTTGGAAACAGTTTGTTGTGTAGATAAGATGGAAGGTCTAGCAAGTGTGAGTATTAGTAGAACTGTAAGATGTTGTAGTTTTTATTAAACATGTAATTTTGAGCCCCTTTTCTCCTAGGAAGCTCATAAAGTATCTTGTCATACATGGTCAGTAGAAGCCTGCATTACCCATGCAGTGAAGTTTATGTGGTGTTGGTAAATTGGGGAGGGGAAAATAGGAATGAGCATGACTGGTTGCCAGGGAGACAGGAAAGAAGGTGGGGAAAGGCTCATTTCTCTCTTTCTCAGACACATGAATATACCAAATATATTATTTGCCCCTTATTAATCATTCTCATTCCATGTGGATAGTATTGTTTGTCAAGGACCTTGTAACTTGTAACATGGAATGATAGCTTCAGTTGCAGAGGTTCCATGTTTGAATGAACAGACAAATCTAAAGACTTTATCAGACGAGGTACTTACCACAACAAAACTGTGTTAGAAGGATGCGATGATAACAGAAACGGGCAACATTATCAGACACTCTCATTGTTCAGCTGTTCCAAGGGTGTAGCACTGGCACGGATGAGGCATCACTTTTTTGTTCACGGGCTAAGCTGTCAATAAAAAGTGATGCCTTATGCACACCCACACTGCACCTCTGGTGTGGCTGAACAATGAGAGTGTCTGATAATGTTGCCCATTTCTGTTTTTGTTGCATCCTTCTGACACGTTTTTTGCTGCGTCTGATGAAGTCCTAAGACTTAGGTCCCCAGCCATCCAGTTCAAAGGCATGGGCAAAGGGGGAACTAATCGTAAGGTAGAATATAATTCAATATTAATATGTCCAAAATAAAATGGAATTTAAAGTTATGACCATTAATCAGAGATTGGAATATTAGGTTTGAAAATTAATTCAATAATGTTAAACTTTAGAAATAATCAAAATTAATTCACTGCCATGAACACTAATAATGGAAATTGACTAAGTTGTTGTCAGTTAACTTATTGAGATGTTAGTATTGGGTCAGACCATGAGATTTACAAAGAATGTAATGGAGCTTCCACTCCTGAAGTTAGAGAAGCATATTTTGTTAATTATTCCTTCAAAGGGGCTCTTTTTGTTCTTTTAAAGTTGCCTTCTTCCTACCCAAAATTTTTCCCCACATGGACTACAAAGTCTATAATAGGATTGTTGCCTGGGAATTCAGGCAGTCAAACATGTCCGAGAACTGTTAAGTTGGAAAATATTGGCCCAATGCATGGGATTTCATCATATAATCTCTGTCAAGCATCTACATCATTTGTCAAGCGTCTGCATCATTTTTTTAAAGTCCATCTCCATCTATATGTACACTTTACTCACTCCTTAAATACCTTGTTTGGTAAAGGTTAATAAGGACTGGTAAAGGTTAATAAGGATCCACCACTAATACAGAGGTAAGTAGATAGCTACAAAGATCAGCCAGTGAATTGATGGTGGGGAGTCTTAGGTGGCTGTGGCATAGTGGTTAAATGCCAGTACTGCAAGCCACAACATTATGAGTTCAATCCCAGAGGGCTCCAAGGTTGACTCAGCCTTCCATTGTTCCATAGGTCAGTAAAATGAGTACCCAGCTTGTTGGGGGCAATTAGCTAATACATTGTAAATTGCTTAGGGAGTGCTTTGGCAATGATAAGTAGTATAGAAATATCAATACTATTGCTATTCCTCTTAATCAGAAATGTTTTGATATTCTCTAAGGAAAAGAATATATTGAAATGATGCATAAATATGTTCTGCCTGCCCACTCCCGATCAGGAAGTGTGGACTGCAAAAATGAATGGCAGAGCACATGTTTAACATGCAGGAGCTGGGGACCGCAAATACAATCTGTGGCATCTTCAGTTTTAGCGACCAGATATCTCAAAAATCCATTCTTCTTTACACTCATCTTATTTAATTATATATATATATATATATGTGTGTATATATATAAAACCAGCGATGTAGACTTGAGTCGATTGACTCGGACTGGAGACAGACTCAAATTGCTGCAGTGACTTGACTTGGACTTGACTCTGCCATAAATCAAGCACTGACTCAACTCAGCTTGAGACTTGTATACTTTTAGCTACTGATCTGCTGGCCTGGGAGGAGGAGGAGCCTTCTAAAGCATTTCCTAGCAGCAGACTACATTTGCCCCAAGAGCTTAGGAAGCATTTTTTTTTTTGAGGGGAACACAGCAAATGAGTTCAGCAATAGGCTAGAGGCTGAAGGATCATCTAAAGCTTGCCTTTCCTAAGCAGCATGCAAGGTCTGCTCTGCAGCCTTGCAGGAAGCATTTCTCACAGGCTGTCAATCAGACCCCAACCCCCACCTCAAACCCAACCTCTAGTTTCGTGTTCTTGTTTGCTAGTTTAGTGTTCCCATTTGCTCTCATATCCCTCCTGATGCTTCTACAACCCAAATGAAGTTTATTAACAAAAGTATCTTCCTGGGATTTGGAATTTTTGTGAATATTGAATACTCATAACACGTATTAAACTAAAAGTTAGTTGAATGTTTGTAGTTGGCTTTTTTTGTTTTTGTTTTTTATAGTGGAAACAAGTATGAAGGTCTTTTGATAAAAAGCTGGCCTGTAAATATAAATAAATAAAACAGCTGAGCAAGCCCAGAAAAATATGTCTGTATCATGTTCTATAACCTGAATACATTAATAACTCTCTTGAATTGTAAGTCTTGTAACTTGAGGGAAATACACATTTTATTCAGAGGTTGAAAAGTTGCGCTTTAAAAATAATTCATTCCCTTTACTCACAACAGCATTTGGAAAGTAATCCATTATCATTCCTCATAACAGTGTAAAACCAACAATGTAAGCAGCTCATTGTGCTGCTTGTCACTTTCCATTGCTTTTGAACAAAAAGTAGGATTAATAAGATTTGAAAAGTTGACAATGTCTTGTGAAAATGCCATTAAAATGTCATTAAAAGCTCTTAGAAAATAAGTTTAAAATAACTAGAACAGTATCTGAAAGATCAGTTTAAAATAACCATAAAATGTTACTTATTGTACCAAGACTTATTATTTTCTCATTGACAAAGAGATCGATCACAGATTAGCAAAGGCACATAGAACATTTGGAAGACTTTACAAAAGAGTCTGAAGTAATAAACACCTGAGGCGAAACACAAAAATCAGTGTGTATACAGCCATTGTACTGTCTATTCTCCTTTATGGATCTGAAACATGGGTCACCTATCGCCACCACTTACGACTCCTCGAACGCTTCCACCAGCGCTGTTTACGCACAATCCTAAATATACACTGGACTGACTATGTGACGAATGTTGCTGTCCTTGAGCAAGCAGGGATCACCAGCATTGAGGCCATGATATTGAGAACACAGCTGCGCTGGGCAGGGCACGTGTCTAGGATGGAGGACCATCGCCTCCCCAAAATAGTATTCTACGGTGAACTCGCCATGGGTCAGCGTAAGAGGGGCGCTCCAAAAAAGCGATACAAGGACTCCCTGAAACAACATCTCAGGCTTGGCCAAATTGATCACCAACAATGGTCCACCCTGGCCTCACATTGGGAGGCATGGAGACACACTATCCACAATGCTGCAGCCTTATTTGAGAACTCACGCCGAACAAGTCTTGAAGAGAAACAGCAACGCAGAAAGAATCGCAACCCGGTAACATCACCGAAGGAAACCTTCTGCTGTGCTTTCTGCAATCGAACTTGTCTATCTCAGATTGGCCTTTCTAGTCATCAGCGCGCTTGCAGAAAACGCGGGGTAAGTCCTTCCTGAATCTTTGTTTGCGAAGAAAAGCCAGAGAGAGTATTATTTTCTCAGCTTTGGGAGGGAAAAAAAAATTAAAGTGATTCCATGGAAGTCATTCCATGTGATATTCCATACAAGCTTATTTTAAACCTGAAACATCAGGGGGATATTTCTTTTCTGGTTTGATTTTTTTTTAAAGGATGCCTTATGTCCCTCTCCCTGCAAATATGCTTTATTGGAAACCATGCACAAAGATTGAAAAGAAAAATCCTGTGCTGTTGTGTGGATGGTTTGGAAGGGCAAATCAGAGATTATCAGTGGAATCCTGCACAAATCTAATCAGAGGTAAGGCCTAACTTAAATGAGATGTAGCCCTAAGTAACTGTGCTGAAGGATCAGCAAAATGATTGAGAGGAATAAAGTTGAGGAGAGGCCATTTCACAAAATATTTTATCCACAAATTATTGGGTCCACTTCATATATTGTTGCATAATTCCTCCCCCCCCAGGTCCTAAAGGTCATAGAGAAGCTGTTTAAACATCACCAAAAAAGAGGGTAAAACAGGATAGTGAGTTGTATGAAATGTGTGCATATGCTAATGAGAGAGAGAGAACATTTGGAAATAATTACTATAATTGAAACAGAAAGGACTTTATCAGACATGGAAAATATGGTGTTATCACAATGCCACATGACCATGAAAGGGCTTGCAGATCAGACAACATTGTCCTTTTGTGGTTAAAAACAGACCAAAACCTGCCATTTTTAATTGATGGATTTTATTTTTGAATTTCCTGTGCAACAAAATTGTGTGAGATTTTGAGTGAGGAAATGAATGGGGCTCCATTCACTTCCTCTTTATCACCAGGGAATCTTTTCCAGGAAAGGAGATAAGTGCACGGGGAATGTTTTTTTCCTGGCATAGAAATGTTTTTTTTCTATGCTGGCAAAAGAACATTTTAAAACTTGTAGTCTGATAAAGTCCAAAGACAGCATCTCACCAAAGTGGGAAAGACTGTGACCAGTGGACTAGGGACTTTATCAGACAAGGCAAATAAAGCATCATAAGGATGCCTAATGATCGCAAAAGGGCACCTGTATCACACGTCACCCTTTAGCAATCATGTCCTGTTAAAAAAAATGTTCTTTTTTTCTTGATGGCTCAAGCTGTTGATTGATCTCTATGGTGCTTTTGTGCTGGCATTGCCAGCATTTGAAACTTTGCACCATTGTACTCATGTAAATGCAGCATCAATGACCGGTCTGGCCAGAACACTTCCGGGTGAGATTGTGACATCCAGATAGGTGATACACCTTTTATGACCCTTCCCAGTTTACTCAGGACTTGTTTAGTGTGTTTAGCTGTTTTGTGTAACTTTTTGTTTGCTATTTTTGTTTTTATTTTTGAATTTCCTGCACTATATATTCTCACGATAATATGCGTGATTTCAAATGAGGAAGTGAAGAGAGCACCGTTCACTCCTCATTCATTGCCAGGAAGTCCTAGACAGGATGGAAGGTAAGTGTGGCATGGGGAGTTCTTTCGCTGTCATAAAAACAGCAAAGTTATGCTGGCAAAAGAATGAGGTTTAGGGGGGCAGTCTGATAAAGTCCTAGGTGTTTACTCAGTCTGCTGTCTGGGCACTAATTGTTGATGATGGGCAGCTTCAGGGATGTAGCTATAGGTGGCAAAAAAAAAAAAAGGAAGAAAGAAAGAAAGAAAAGAAAAGAAAAAGAGCAGCCTCCCCCCAAATAAAAATTCTGCTACAAATGAAATTTGCCTTCAGTCCCCAAATTTCTAGCATTGCATGAGTGAGATACTAAAAGGTTTTCATGCCTAGCACTCTTATATTTATTTTGTATTCCTTTGGTAACTTTGTCTGCCTCTTTTTGGATGCCTCAACTGTATTTGAAAATGCTCAACTTATGTTTTAAGTTACTGCAGTGCTAGAAATTTGAGGACTGAAGGAAAATGTCATTGGCAGGGCAGAATTCTTATGAGGGGAGCAATGCCCTCATTTTGCCCCCCACCATAAGTATGCCCTGGGCAGACTCCTGCTTCCTCTTCATGTGGTTCTTCATTTTTAACCTGGAAGCAGCCTGGATAGACCTTCAAACAAAGAATGACTTCAACTAGAGGACTGACCTCTGTGCGATAGGACACATGAACACCCTGAAAGACTATACATCTCCATGACCTATATGTTAGCATCTGAGGGCATGCGTGTTCTTTTGCCCCTATTAGAAATGGAATGCTAGTCTAGATAGATTGTTACCTGATTCATCAATAAAATTCATATACTCTGAACCAGTGATTATAATGAATTATCTGTGCATTTAGAAGAGGCAAGTAGATTATTTTTCACTACAGCATCCTCAGCTGAGGTTGCTAGATCAGAACTGTCCCAGGATCTGAGATAACTCTTTATGATGTCACAAGGCATAGTTTGTAATATTGGTGATATTAAAGCATTATGTTACAAGGGGTAGCCCCTAGTGATGTCATTAGGCATGATACATTAAGAATTGACCACAATTACACAGAGCCTTCCATTCTGATAAAAAACACCAAGTCTAATATTTGCACACACACTTTTCAAGGAATATTTGTGTGCACAATTTTCAAGAAGGTACTCTTGCCCTGATATTCCTCCCCATCGCCTTGAGGGTTGGTGAGGAGGAGCCAAGCCCTGAGACTAAGGAGCACACCGTGAGACAGGGCAACATTAATCATGTTCATCTGAGAAGAGTCCTGTTGTGTTTATAGGCATGGGGCTGTTAGAAATAAGAATGGAGATTCATCAGATCTTTAGAAGATGCCAGCTTTGTTCTTCTATAGATCACTCCCTGCCCAAGGCAACAGGCTATTTTTACTTTCTCAGTAAAACTACTGAACAACAAAAAGCCCTGTATGGTTTAGTATGTATATTTAGTCTAGGACATTTAACAAACTAGACCTGGCTCAAGAAGTAGGTCTGACACAAACATTACAGGACCTGTAATTGTTAACACTGACCCAATCTTTATTACTCTTTTGGCTCTATAATAATTTTATATGGGAAATATAGCCTTCTCTTTCATTTAACAAAGTTATATACACATATTTCCCTGCCTTCCAGGGAAATTTTTCAAAGGGTTCCAAATTATATTGGACTACATTTTGCTGCAGAAGAAGCACAATTGGAAGCAGACAATGGTGACTTTTTATCCAAATGTCCCAGTGAAATTTGAAACGTTTAAAAAATTCTCCTCAAAGCAGCCAATTAGAGACTCAGTTATGCCCACGGAGAATATTTTTCTCTATAAACTGTCTTTAATATGGCAGTGTACCAAGACATTCTGCATTTCCATTAATTTATTTTATACACTATAAAAACAAAGATTAAAACAAACTCCCTCAGTGTTCCCATAGATGGCCTGTCAAAAGAATTACGTTTGAATTCAGCATTAATTAATGTTCCAGTACGTTCTCTGTTACCCTTCTCCCATATAATGTGAAAACTCTTTTAAGTTTCTCTTGGTCTCTGATGAGTTATACAATTTGAAGGCCTTACACAGCTAAATAAAAAATACTGTCAGATTCTGTATTTGACTTAGCTAAAAATATACTGTATTATAACATTTTCATCTTGTCTTGTATGCTGGGATCGTATCTTTTCAGTAGTGGAGTTCCTTTTAAAAAGTGGAACACTAGACATGCCTCCTTCCCCACATGTAAAGCAGCAGGGATGCTGCACTTGCAGTGCACATTGTGAATGTCTAGGTCACATGGTTCCTACTTTTTCAATCCTGGTTTATATATTGTTTGGGACCAACGCCTAGTTCACAGGCTGGAGGAGCTACATGCAAATCACTTTTAGTGTAAACTGAAAGTAATATAATATACCTATAATCAAGTCAGATGGAGACTCTGTTCCATACCCTTCAATGATGAAAACTGGACATGTGTGGTCAAGCAACATCAGAGTTTGGTCAAGATGGCAAAAGTTACTAATGAGGCAGAACATACAAGCTAGGAGAGTCTGCAGCAGTTTGCTTTTCTCTCAGACTTTTGAGAAGGGCAAGTGCTTGTCTACGCTAAGGAAAGGAACTGAACTTACCTCAGACCTTGTCTCCAGGTAACATACACAGCAAATCTGGTTTATTAAACCATTAATCCAATTTAAGAGAAACCACAGGAAACCCCGGAGTGCCTCTAGTTCTTTTCCTGTCTGGACAACTGGATCAGGTTTGATTTGACCTGATTCAGTTGCCCATAAGCAGACGTGGCACTGTCTGTCTTATCTTGCACTGAGTAGTGCAGGGAAGGGGACTGATTGTCTTCAGAGCAACTGCTGTCATTGCCTTACCAGCCAGGCAGCTCCCTATTAGAGCCTGACTGGTGCTGTCATGACTGCCAATGTCAGAACGGGTTCTTTCTGTGATCAATGAGGAGGGGGTAGAGTGACCCTGTTGATCACATGTCTGGGTGCCCTGTTCTGACCTCAGCAGAAGGGGCTGGGCTGGCCAGGCTCTTTCAGGGAGCTACTTGGCTTGCGAGGTAACGGTGTCACTGGGGCCAAAGGGTCGGGCCAAAGGGGCTGATGTGGTGTTGGGCCAGCTGGTTCAGTTGAGCTCCAACACAGATTTTTCCTGGGTAAGTATGGCCACCATTGTGTTGAATCTGGGACCAGTCCAGAGCATAAATCTCTGCACTAGCCCTGGATTAAGGTGCCAGGGTAGATGTGCCCCAAGATTCTGCCCCTCCTCTCTTCTCCCCACTGCTGAGTTAATTTAATGCAAGCTGTATCAACACATTGTATTCAGTTTGCAGCCAGTGAAATCAACTGAGGACAAAGAGGGGAAGCAAAGTGCAAAATGGAACATTTTAAAAGCCGCTTTAAAAGTGGGACAATAAAGGTTTAATCAGGACTATCCCTGCCAAATTGGGGCAGTTGGAAGGCAGGGCCTATGAGGGAGGGGGGGTTCAGCCAGTACACCAGTCCAGGACCTGGAGAGCCAAGAAGGTGGTCTGTGGAGAAGAAGGGTAAATGATGACACAACACCTGATGCCAACCTGGCAGAAATGACTGACATAGATGATTTGCCAGAAGAGGCCTGCATCATAAAAATCTGTGTTTTATGTTTTGATTGATAATGTTATTGCAGGATTAATTATATATTTTACTGCTGTTGAGTGGCTGGCTGGAAACTTTGATTTCTTGTGGAAATATCCCACAATGTGTGAAAGTGAACTAGAAAACAAAGTGAAAAGCTTAGCACACCAATATCCTACTGACCTTAATGATGAAGATTTTGCAACAGAAATGCAACATTCTCCATCAGTACATAAAGCAAATTTTGGAAAACCAGAACTGAAACCTTTAGACTTTCTAAATTTATTGACTAACTAAAACTTTGTGAGATATTTCCAAATGTTTGTGTTAATTTGAGAATATTGTTGACAATTCCAGCTACAGTAGCATCAGAAGAAAGTTCTTTTAGCAAACTCAAACATATCAAAAACATTTAAAGGTCTACCATGTCTCAAGCCCAACTTGTTGATTTAGCAAGACTGAGTATTGAATCAAGCACTCCCAGAGACATTTATTTTGATAGTGTTATTAGAAATTTTGCTGATAAAAAAGTCAGAAAAGATCATTTCATTAACTGATTAGGTTTATCATTGCTTCGTATAAAGTATTTTGTAATCTGGTAATTTTGGTGCACAGGAAATAAAGCATTTATCAGTGGTCATATTCAGATAGCCTGAGATTAGCCATCATGTTCAATTACATTGGCATAACCATAGACCAAAAGCTGTCTACTTTGTTCATATTTTATAATAATCATATTTTTCTTTAAAGAAGAAAAACTACAGTTTTAACATTTCATGTTATACCATTATCTTTATTGAAATGACTTAATTGAGGATTTAAGATCCATTTGGACCTTAAATTATCAGTTTTGAGAGGAACTCCCCCGTGGAGGGAGGGGGGCTTGCAAAATTTCTCTCAGAGGCCCTACTGGAAGGTAGGCAGTTCATGTGATCTTATCTTCCTCTGCATTGCTGAAATGGATGAATCCTATAGATTAGGTCTCTGGTTGTTCAGACATGCACAAGGCACACCATTCTACATGAGACTATGGACAAAATCCTACACTGCTTCAGTGAAGAAGTAAATACCTGCTGACCAAGTTCTGTTATTCAGCTCCTATACTGAATAGCATCATAAAGCAACATATATGGATCAATGGTCAATGTGCATGGCTGATAACCCATTCTACTACTGCAATGTGCAAAGCACAGAGGCATGAATAAAGGTAATGCACATTCACACACTATTCTGTGAACTTTAATACCATAAGCAATGTGGCCACATGTACAACTCTGTTTACACCACTATCAGCTGGATACATCTATTGTGCAGTGTCAAAAAACAAAAAAACCAAAACCCATACCACATACATAGTACATCTTATACCTCCGTGCATCATTAACAGAATGCCAGCCATTATTTGCATACTGAAGAGAAGAGGCTCATTACACTTTATGGAAACTGAACAACATCCCAATGCGGAGAGGGTTTGAAGTAGGACTAAACTGGACAATCTGGGTTAGACTATTTTTATTCCTTATTAAAGTATTTCTAACTCTTACCATCTGATCTCATGGCATGGTACAATTAAAAAAGATCTCCTTAATAATTCAGAAAAATGCAAACACTTTAAAATGCTTTAAAAGAATTTAAAGCACTTAGGGGGGGATCTAAAAACTCAAACCAAACCCACAAGCAGTAGGAGCTGGTGGATTCCATGTCAGCAGGGTGGTGAAGCTCCAGGTTTTAGCATAGATGTTAAAGTAGTTATCCAAGGTGCTGAAGCCTATCTTTCAAAGGGATTCAGGACCATAGATAGCTCCTTTAAAGTCTGGACTAAAACCCAGAGCAGATTGAGGGCCCCATTGACACGAAAGCCACCAGACTGCTCATTGGCTGATCAAAAACCAAGCATTGGTGTCAGTATGCCCAAGTGCTTGCATGAGTAGACCGGTTTTAATTATGCAGAGAAATAAAGGCAATGCCAGTGCCAGCTGGGTCTCCATGGGGAGTTGTGGATTCCACAGCTGTGGCACTATAGCTGAGAAAGCCCTCTTCTGCACCTTCATGGGGTGTACTGCTTTCAGTGGTGGGACACAGAGCACATCCCAGCAGAGATCCCACCCAAACATTCAGAAGAACTTCCTCATGGTAAAAGCTGTTCGACAGTGGAATGTGCTGCTTCAGAGTGTGGTGGAGTCTCCTTCTTTGGAGGTTTTTAAGCAGAGGCTGGATGGCCATCTGCCGGGAGTGCTTTGATTGTGTATTCCTGCATGGCAGGGGGTTGGACTAGATGGCTCTTGTGGTGTCTTCTGCTTCTATGATTCTTAAATCAGGCAGTTATATAGAGGAAGAAGTTCTTCCTTAAATATTATGGCCCTAAGGCACTTAGGACCCTGAATTCAGACCAGAAATGCACAGGCAGTCAGAGCAATTTCTTTTAAATTTATGACATGTAGTTTATGCATGGTATTCTTGCCAGCAATTTAACTCCCACATATTGCACTAACTGTAACCTTTATTGTCTTCAAGGGCAGCCCCATGTAGAATAATTGACAGTAGTCTAAACAGGAAGTTCCAAATACATGACCACCTATGTATATTTGCCTAATATGTACATTTCTGTAAGTATGTATTTGTTTGGAAAGCTGCAGTGCAAAATTCTGAGAATTGCAAATATGAAAGAGTAACTATGTCCCTGTTTGTATATTGATTCAATAACTGCAAATTTACTAAGCCATTATCCAAACACAAACAGGACAAAAAAAATCTCCCTCATCTCTGCAAGACACAAACATAAAGTGGGCCAAGCGCACTGAAACTATGGTGGTCCAAACGGTTGACGTAATTAGGTTTGCTGTTGTGAACCAGTTTCCTCATCATCCTGATGATGATAATCCATAATATATATCTTTCTCATGCAGCTTGGGACTTTTCTAAACACTGATGGGCAATTTTAATAATACTTTTTTCAAAGCTCTCAAATGCATAATCCTGAACTTCACAGTGCCAGGAACAAATAAATAAGAGGTAAGCAGAAGGGTGAGGACTGATCAGTCTGTGATGCAGCATCCTGGTCTCTGGCACTAAAATAGTGCTGGGAAGATTCTGTTTTAGTATTTTCTCAGATTGTTAGCACAGATATGTAGTGGATGTTTCAGTATTTTGTGATGGCTCGTCTTCCCTAGTGAGTTGACCAGATGGCAGGCTATATGCAAGATAAGCCTTCAGATGTCTTGAAGAACCAAAAAAACCAAACCAAACAAAACAAAACAAAAAACCCCAACAACCTCATCTTATGTATCTAGAGATTTTTTGTTTCCTTTTTTAAAAGCTTGAAGCTGTCAAACAGTAGATCCTATGATATGATTTACTAGATTGTGTAGCCAGGCGTGATGCTGTCATTAAGCAAACTGAGGTTGACATCCTTAGCAACAATTATAGGAAGTGATGCACAAAATCAAAGTTGTGCAGTACAGAGCATTATGCAGTCTACCTTTTTCCCTTTGCCATATAAGTTTGCTGCCCTCTGGTAGCAGTCCTGTTGTCCGCAGGTCCTTCTACACTACACAGTTATAGCACTATGATTCTGCCTTTAACTGCTATGTCTGCATCATGTGGAATCATGGGGTTTGCAGTTTAGGGAAAGATACATAAGATTCTGAGCCAGAGAGCTCTAACACCTTACCAGACTACAACCCCAGGATTCCATAGGAAGCAGCCATCACAGTTAATGTGGGATAGTAGTGCTATAATTCTCTAGTAGGCCCCAGATGCAAGTAAAATTCACTTGCCAAGGCTGGTTGTTAGTTGATACATGAAATGGGGAGGGTGCCATTTAGCTTTGTTCTTCTATAGCTGATTCTCTTTTGGGGAGAAAGGACTGAGCCCTGGTGGCAGGTGGCATCCCTGTCCATGAGGCTGTGGATCTACTCCAGGTTTTAAGGGAATTATCCAAGATGCTGAATCCTGTTTCCCAAATAGGTTCCACACTGAAGCACCTGATCCTGCATGAGTAAAAGTACATACACAAGGCATTAATGTCCCCAAAGTCATATAAGCACAGGCTGGATTTCAAAACATATTGGATGATAAATGCACAAACAATGAACATCTCACTTATGGTGACTATCCATCATGTTTCCAATCCTTAAAGAATAGTATTTCAATTTTTCTATACCTCTTAATCATTGTCAGGTCTTTTTTTAAAAAAAATATATATATATATCAATGGTTCTTCATTTCTTTCTCTCTCCCTTTTATTTTTCTGACTTTTGATCTCATCACTTTCTCTTGTAGCAATTAGTTGTATTCTCCAGGAAAAAGGTTTTAAGGGTGGAAGTGTGCACAGCTCCAGTTGAAAAGCTTCTAAAAGTTACACTAAAACCAATTCAGTAGAAAGAAAATAGAAAGATGTGCTTCAAGGCCTACAGGGCTTTGATTACAGAAGCTTCAATTCTTAACCATTAGGGGCTGCTTGAATTCAATGTGTCCAGTTCTCTTAAAAATTCTGCAGAAATTTAAGTGCCATTTAATGGTATCACATCTTAGAAAGATTGGCAATATGTTTTGTCATCTCTTTGAAATACATTCTGCCATTTTGGGCAGTTAAATATCTGCCCACACAAGTCTTTTCCTAACTATATATGAAAATGGTCACATATGAAACCTAAATAGCTCTGGAGGGAGGTGATCTTGCAGTATACAAAATGAGAGCGACTAAGTAGCTGATTGGCTGGCAATTACTCTACAGACTTTGAGATGTATCACATGCTGAAATAAAGTGACATGGCGGCAGGAAGGTTCCACTTTCTGTGCTGCCTTACCACATGACATCATAATTCTTCCAGTGTTCTGCCATTCTGTTGTCTGTGTCTTTTTACTAACAGATTTTTTCCGGTTAGCAAAAGATGAGGTTTTAGCTCTGTCTCTCATGGACTGGAACAGAAGAATGATGACATCTTGCAGTAAGGCAGCACAGAAGACAGACCCTTTCTGCTGCCTGGCCACTTTACTTGTCAGGAAATGACATGGATGTGACCACAAGATAGAGCTGTAAGCTTAGAAATGAAAGTAGTTAAGCTCCAGTGGCAGGTGTGTGTGTGTGAGTTAGCATTTGAGAGTATGCACACTTGGGATGCCTGAGGCATTGTTTAACTGCCTATAAAAAGGAGATGGGAATTATCTCCAGTGAGGGTTTGTTGTGGATGGTGGTTGGCGAAGCAGTTTGTTGGTTTGAGAGAGATTTAGGAGTATTAGAGACATCTGTCCTATACTCTGTATATATACAGTTGCCCCTCCACATTTGCGAACTCTCGGACCTCTGGAGGACCCGTGAAAGACCTGGGAGGGAGCGGGGAGGGTCGGGGAGGCCTCCACGGGGCCTTCGGAGACCCTCTGGAGGCCCCGTGAAGGCCCTGGGGGGGAGTGGGGAGGGCCGGGGAGACCTCCACAGGGCCTTCGGAGACTCTCCAGAGGCCCTGTGAGGCCCTCGGGGGGGAGCGGGGAGGGCCGGGGAGGCCTCTGCGGGGCCTTGCGAGGCCCCACGAAGGCCTCGAGGAGCACTTGGGAGGGAGGGGGAGGGCTGGGAAGGCCACCGCGGGGCCTTTGTAGACCCTCCAGAGGCCCCACGAAGGCATTGTGAGGCCCCCGTGAAGGTCTTGGGGAGGACTGAGGAGGCTTCCACGGGGCCCCATGAAGCCCCGTGAACACCTTGGGGAGGACTGGGGAGGCCTCCGCGGGGCCCTGCGAAGGCCTTGGGGGGGAGGAGGGCCAGGAAGGCCTCCGCGGGGCCTTGCGAGGCCCTGTGAAGGCCTTGGGGAGGACTGGGGAGGCCTCTGTTGGGCCCTGCGAAGGCCTTGGGGAGGACCGGGAAGGCCTCCGCGAGGCCCCACGAGGCCCCGCGAAGGCCTTGGGAGGGAGGGGGAGGGAGGGGGAGGCCTCCGCAAGGCCTCCGAAGACTCTCCATAAGCCCTGTTGAGGGCTTGGCCAGGAGGGGGGAGTGCTGGGGATGCATCCACGGGGCCTTGGGAGGGCCTCTGGACGCCCCGGGAAGGCCTAGGAAGGGAGTGGGGTGGTGGGAGAAAGCGACTATGGGGCCTCGTGGTTGCTTTGGCAGGGAAGGGGGGCAAACAATAATCGCGGATTTTTCACATTCGTGGGGGTCCATGGAACTGAACCCCCGCGAATGTGAAGGGACGACTATATATATATATATATATATATATATATATATATATATATATTGTAAATCTACGGCAAACAAAGATTGAAGCCCTCAAGTTGAGTGAAGGCTGGCTTTGTTGCTGTCTTTATTTGGCAAGCCAGAGCTCAATGCAGTGTGCTGGGGTGAAGGAATTTTTTCCTTCTCAGCCTGAAGTCTTTTGCAGAAGTCTCTCCAGAAACTTTCTCCTTGGTTTCCTGTCAACGTGGAACAACTCTGCAGGTGGTCGTGGTGGACACAGCGCATCTTTCTATGCCCCAACATTACTTAGGCATGTGATAAGCCTCTTAATCACACAAGAAAACAGGCTGGTGTAATAAAGTCCTGTGCCTCTAAACATCACCAAAATGGCTCCTTTGATGGCTGTGTAAAAGAAAGCATTTCAGCAGCTATTGCTTGTTATCTGGTTCTGTGACAAGTAATACCTGCTGAAATTCCCTCTTCTGCTCAGCCTCAAAGATACACGATTCCTCTTCAGTTTTCAACCTGGCAAGCCTACTGGTGGTAGTTCTCTCTCTGGCCAGCCAATTGCTTCCCCAGGCCCCACACCCTCTTTCAAAGTCTGTCCCATCTCCTCAAGTTTCCCTGTTCATCTCTGGAGAAAGGAAGCCATTCTGTAACATTAAAAAAGGGAAAGAGCTCTCATCCTTTTATCAGTGATGAGAACTAAGACTTGGGCTTACATACTCGGTGCTGGGAAATGGCTCTCCAGTGGTATGTAGTTAAATAGCTTTGGTCTCTGATCAGAGAGAACTACATTTTTTTCACGTTGGAGAAAGGCTATCTAGTACTGAACAGGAAAAAGGCCTGTTTCTCAGCTGATTGCCAGAAAATAATGGCAGATGCCAGAAGCATGACCAAAGATGAAAATCCAAGTGCTAGTCCCAACTAAAGTTAAACCAACTGAACCCATGGGATTTGCATAAGTGCTGCTGACCAATCATTTAGCAATAGATTCGGTTGGTCTATTGTAGTCAGGACTAGATAGGATCAAGGCCAAAATGTATGTGAGTGTAAGTACGTATTATATTTAAGACTCCATCAAGCATACTGGCCTCATCTAAAGGAAAGGAAACTTTATTAAAATGTTTGGTTTATATCTATCCTAGCAGATATGGTAATATTATATTTGATGCTGGTCTGCTTAACTCTGGAGAGACTTGCAACAGAATATAATTAACAAGGTACAGTGCTGTGTAAGGTGATGCATTGACGAACATTGCTCATTTGTTTTGTTCATTTCAGTAAGTTGAAATTCTTGTCACTGATATCTCAGCTTCCTACAGTTTTCTCCCTCTTGCTGAAGATGCATTCATGAGGTCCAAACACAACCTGTTGTATTATTATTCCTGGGAACATTCAATGTATTGTGTCCATTTCACAACTTCCCCACTCATCTTTGAGGTGGATGAACTTTACCTATGAAAGGAGAGAGACAGAGAGAGAGAGAGAGAGAGAGAGATGCAAAATGAAAAGCCCAAGGAATCGAAATCTGCAGGAAGAAAATTAACTGAGATGAAAATAAATTTCCCCAAGCTATCTTTTCTGCTGTGATGTATCAACTCCAGTTTGTATGAATCAGATTTGGGCTGTTAATTGTGGGCTACCTCCATAAGCAATTGGGGAGGGAAATATAGCTGTTTTAGAAAGTTCTACAGTGGTTCATAATATATTATGCACAGGTGTTCTCACAATGTCACTTCTGAGCTGTAGTACAACCAGTAGCATGTTATCAAAGCTTCTGTTCATCAAGTGCTCTGGCTCTTGATTGGCTACTGGAACATGGAGGAGGGGATAGCAGCTGGAGCAGCTCCAGTTGGAGTAGTGCTGTTGCCTGTTCCACTGGCAAGTGGCTGACTTCCCAAGTGGAACATCCTCCAGTCCCCATACCCTAGACTTCCTCATCATGTGAAAGTAGAATCCATTGTCATTAAATGACAACATGAGTTTCCAAAGTGTGTGGGTGTGTTGGGGGGGGGTAAGGAATGTGTTTAAAAGTAGGACATTTAACATTTACAATTACTGGTTTAAATTCCTTTCCGTAAATGTTTAGTTTCTCCCTATATCACCCCTTCTATAGCTGAAATTGCCCTCTTCACTTCAAATTGCCCCTAAATAGAAAGGCAAAATATGGAGGGACACTTTAATTCATCCCTGACTTAGTACAGTAGCACCCCCACATCTGCTGATTCGCCAACTGCGGATTCAATTATTCAATTATCTGTGGTTGGCGATGGTGGGGGAAGGGAGGGGGAGGAGGAATCTTCCTGGTTGCCACTGAGGTAATTTAATTGCGGGGGCAAAGGGGGAAGGGAGGGGGAGGAGCAATCTAGCCTCCTCCCCTTCCCCCTTCACCCCTTGATCGCCGCTGCGGCAAGGCAGTGGCAGAGGGGAAGGGGAGAGCGATCTAGCCCCTAGCCCCCTCCCCCTTCACCCCCATGATTGCTGCTGAGATGAGGCTAGCCTCTTCCACCTTCACCCCCATGGTCACTGCTGTGGCGGGGCATGGCGGAGGGAAGGGGAAAGTGATCTAGCCTCCTCCAAGACCCCTTTATCCTTGCGATCACTGCTGCAGTGGGGCCATGGCTAGGGTGAAAGGAAGGGGAGTTACCCCCCTTCTCTCGGCATGGCTCCTGTCACTGCGGCGTGGCCATGGCAGGGGAGAAGGGGGAAAGGGAGGAGGCTAGATGGCCCCTGGAATGGCATTCACTATTATCCATGGATTTCACCATCTGTGGGGGGGGGACCAATCCTCTGTGGATATGGAGGTGCTACTGTATGCATTTACAAAATCCTGTACCTCAGGTAAAGGACAAGGAAGTTTCAACATGTGGTGGTAACCTGCCATGAACTGTTTAAACACAATCTTATTGCAAAGAATGATACTTGTAGTGGTTCATTGGATAAATAAGTAGATCTGTGTTGTGGTCTTTTAGGATATAAATATTTCAGTGGGTTTTGAGTTTGCTGATTTAAATTGAGAACTGGCACACAGATACTGAATCATTCATGCCAGCATCTAAAATTGCTATCGTCAACAAAAAATCTGACCATTTTGAATTGTATTTTGTTTCACTTTCTCTATAAAACAGGCAATGTGTGAGGGGTAAAATGAGCAAATGCCCCGAATTAATTAAGCAATTCACCATAGGATTTTTAAATGACTTGCTCATTCTGGATTCTTGGCTGCTCAATGGTTGGCCTAAACCACTGGTATTTACTCTTCTATGTCAGCACATGCATATGTACCCCCATTTGTAGTCTGCGTTATCTGATACACAGCAGGATATAATACTGAATCATATGGAATAAGATACAAAAGCCATTTACACATTTTCTGAATGCCATGGTTGTGATCTTGGTGGTGGCAGCAACAGCATAGGTGGGAATAGTGGCAGGAATTTTAAAAAAGCCATGAGCACATCAACAACTTGGGGGAAGGAGCAGGAGAAGGTTGTGCTGCCAGTTTCTGGGCAACTTTCTCTCATGACTAATGGCTGCCTATACCGGCCAAATACCCTGGCTTTCCCCATTCCAGAGTCCTGCAGGCCAGATGATGCAAGCCATTTACTCCAATCTACCTCTGGTGAGTCCTCACAACCCCCAGGGCAAATATGGAGCTGAAATGGGGGCAAGCTGGATAAATCCCTTTACTGTGTAATACCCAGTTTGCCAGCAGATAACACCCAGTTTATCACCAGATCGGGCCCCACATGTCTGTGAGAGCCCGTCTCAGAAAGTTGTCCCTCACTGCCACCACCAGCTCCCTAGCTCTACTGGAAGCTAGGCAGGATTCCCCAAGCATATGACCAAAGCTGGCTACATGCATGGGGCCTGCAATCAGACATTATGGGACCCCTTTTTTGGCCTCCACATCACCCAGGAAGGAGCCAGTTTAACCTGGCGAGCGTAGATAAGCACGCTGACACACAACAGAAATAATATAGTTTGACGTCACTTTAACTGCCATGGCTCCATCCTATGGAATTCTGGGATTTGTAGTTTTGTGAGATATTTAGCATTCTCTGACAAGAGAACTCTGGTGGCACAACAAACTACAATCCCAGGATTCCATGGGACAAAGCCATGATAGTTAAAGTGGTGTCAAACTGCATGCTTTTCTGCAGTGTGTCAGCAGCCTCAGACTTTCTTGCAGTGGGCAGAAAATTGTTTAAATTGCATCCATACCATGGAGAACATTATCCAACATGTTGATAAATGGCTATCAACTTTATGTTGTTGTTTTTTTAAAAATAGATGATACTATATCCTGGTTTAATGCCAGCAAATTACAGAAAAAGATCACCAGTGTCAGTGTGCAAAAAGCCATTATGGAACTTAGCTTGTGTAGCAAAGCTCCAGAATGTCCTATGTGGTGAATTAATATTTTTCTCTCTAGCCACACCTACAGTCCAGCTGATAGCCTGACTAGAGAAGAGAATGCTCATATCCACATGCAGATGCTGCTCTGCCCACAGTGCAGATATCACAGATATTTAGTTTACATGTGGAGTGGCCATGTGTTCTTCTTTACAAAGGAGAGTCCTCTATTTGTTGGGTTGTCAGTTCACTGTTAAAAAGCATCTTGAATGTGCATGTATTTAAAATAGGTTTGCGTTTATGTTTTTGTTAAGATAGATAGATAGATAGAGACAGACATACAGACAAAGAGATAGAGATATGGCCCCTTGAATCTGAAGGACTCTTCTGTCCCTTCCTACCCCTACCCCCAGCCTTTTTGGTTATGGCTATGAATGGCTGTCCAGGCCAAATCTGGTTTAAAGACATTTTTTTAAAACAAACTCTCTCTCTCTCTCTCTCTCTCTCTCTCTCTCTGGCTTTTCTTTACAAACGAAGATTCAGGAAGGACTCATCCCGCACTTTCTGCAAGCGCACTGATGACTGAAAAGGCCAATCCAAGATAAACAAGTCCGGTTGCACAAAGCACAGCAGAAGGTCTCCTTGGGTGATGTTTCCGGGTTGTGATTCTTTCTGAGTTGTTGTTTCTCTTCAAGACTTGTTCGGCGTGAGTTCTCAAATAAGGCTGCAGCATTGTGGAGAGTGTGTCTCCATGCCTCCCGATGTGAGGCCAGGATGGACCATTGTTGGTGATCAATTTTGCCAAGCCTGAGATGTTGTTTCAGGGAGTCCTTGTATCGCTTTTTTGGAACGCCCCTCAAACAAACAAACAAAACCAAACACTGTATGAAGATTAAGAAACTTGAAATTTTCCATCAGCCATTAGCATTTGGACAGCAGACTGAACAGGCAGGTACATGGAACAATGAAAACACAAGACTTCTCTCCCATATGTGAAATGGTACTCTGTTATTTCAAGATATGCATCTATCCATACAAAATAGCCCATGAAAAAATATTATTATTGTCCTTTTTATCCTTTTATTTGGTGATGCATTTCCTCTTTTTATAATATGTAAATGACCAATATGTAAGTACTCATATTGCATATTAACAGCCAGCATGGTGTAATGGTTTGAGAGTGAACTAGGACTAAAAGAAACCAGAGTTCAAAGCCCCACTCAGCCATAGAAACCCACTAGGTGACCTTAGGCAAGTCACACTGTCTCAGCCTTAGAGGAAAGCAGTGGCAAATCTCCTCAGAATAAAACTTGTCTAGAAAATCTTTGCCATAAGTTGGAGTCAACTTGAAGGCACATTAAATTTCTTAATATTGCCAAAGTGAGAGAGCCATTTAATATAGAACATACAGTGCATAAAACAACTAGAAGCAAAATGCTGGTTAAGAGAAATACACAAATTCACACCATTACAAATAGAAGGCAATTGACAGAAATCATGGACACTCAACAATTATTGTTACAAGAACTGAGGAAATTTAGAGAAGAGATGTCTATGGAGATGAAAGAGATCAGAAAGGTATTAAAAGAGATTTAGATGATTTTGGAAAAAAATTAAATAAAATAATGAAGAATGTTAGACACCTGAATGAGAAAGTAGACAATTTAGATACCAAAACAAAAAGTCTAGAAAAAATGACAGCGCAACTAAGAGATGATCAAGAACAAGGGGAATTGAGGGATTTAGAAATACAAATGAGATTAAGAGAGAAGTGCTTGAAATTGAGAGGGCTGATGGAGATAGAGGAGGAAGATTTATATGACAGGTTAATACCAAGCTTAGCAGCCTATATTGACTTCCGCCTAACAAGGATGGAATTGGAAATTGACAGAATTTTTAGAATAAATTCAAGGGTCGCCACACAAAAAAGATTAGCAAGAGATATCGTAATATATTTTACAAGAGCAAAAATCAGAGATCAAATATTGGAAAAAAATTATGAAAAAATTAATTATTGAAGTAAACGAAATTGCAATATATAAAGATATCCCGGTGCAAATATTAAAAAAAGGAAAGATTATCAATTTATAACAACTAAACTACAAAAAAAGGGAATACAATACCGCTGGGAAAAAATAGAAGGAATCTCCTTTAACTTTCAACAGTGGAGATATAGATTGAATATGATTAAGAAAGTGAAGGATTTCTTGAGTAAATATGGGAAAGATCTGGATAGTAAAGAGAAAGAGAATGGAAAAATGGGAGAGATCGGACAGATTCTAGGGAATCACGGAAGGAAGACAAGGAAGACTAAACAAGGAAAAACAAAGAGATGATGAAGAACAAGATCAACAAGATCAACAGGAGGAAGAAATCGAAGAAATGAGAAGTTGTAGAGAGGAGATATCAACTAAACATAAGGCTCTTAAAAGTGAAAAAGAAGAGGGATAAGATTCTGAATTAGAGGAAGAGCTAGAAGATGAAGTGGAGGAAGAAGGGGAATTTTCTGGAAAAGAGGGAGAAGATGAAAATGAAAAGGAAATAGAAAAAGAAGGAGGAATAGTCAGATAGTGATAATTACAACTAAATATATATATGTATGTGTATATATATATATATATATATATAAACTAAGTGCTAATAAATAATGGAGGTCAAAATTGTATCATGGAATGTGAGAGGAATGAACTCACCACACAAAAGGAAACAAGTATTCCATCATCTAGAAAGATCCAAAGCAGATTTAATATGCATTCAAGAGATGCACATAAGAGAAAAAAATCAAAACCTACTAAGAAATAGAAAATTAGGCCAAGAGTTCATTGACTCAATTGAAAAGAAAAAAAGAGGGATTGTGATCTATGTGAAAAGAGAACTTAATGCGAAAGAAACAATAAAAGATCTTCAAGGAAGGTATCTGGGGGTTAAATTAAATATTATGGAAAAAAACTTTGGTTCTGGGAGTATATGCTCCTTCAGAAAATAGAGACAGATTTTACAAAGATCTATTGAAGGTAATATTAGAGGAGGAGTATGATAATGTAATTTATCTTGGGGATTGGAATGGAGTTTTAGACCCATTTAAAGATAGAGCTTCAAGAAAGGGCATAAAGGAAAAACAAGGAAAGTTGCCTAGATCCTTCTTTGAATTAATGGAGAACCTCCATTAGATGTATGGAGACACCTCTACAATGACAGTAGAGAATATACATTCTTCTCTGACAGGCATAATTCTTTATCAAGGATTGACATGTTCATAATATCAAGAGATATGATGAGACATGTAGAATCAATGGAAATTCTACCCAGATCAATATCTGATTATAATATGATAAGTTTAAAAATGATCAACAAGAGAAGAAGCTATTCCTGGAGACTTAAAGAAACTCTATTACAAGAAGAGAGCACGTTGCAAAGAGTAAGGGTAGCATTGAAGAATTATTTCAACGAAAATAAAGAGGGAGAAGTAACAATTCAGAGTGTCTGGGATGTGAGTAAGATTGTGATTAGAGGGGTATTAATGCAAATAAATTGTGAAAGAAATAAGAGAATAAAGGGGGAAAAACGCAAAAAACACAAGATTTGGCAAGACAGAAAGAAGAATTAAGGAATGACCCAGCAAATAAAAAGCTGATTAATGAATTAAAAATTCTTCAGAAGCAGATGGAAATGGAAACATCACAGGAAATAGAGAAAAAGATTAGATTCATGAGACAAAGTTATTATGAGCAAAGTAATAAAACGGGAAGATGTTTAGTGTACAGACTGAGGAAAACCCAGGAGAAACAACTAATTTTGAAAATAAAAGAGAAGAACAACATATTGACAAAGGATGAAGAAATCAGAAGATGTTTTGGAGAGTACTATATTACCCTGTTTAAAGGACTACAGCTGGAACACACAATGAAAGAAAGGATAGGAAAATATCTAGAAGAACAAAATATCCCCAAAATAAGCTTACAACAGAGAGAAGAGTTAAATGAAAAGACTACAATCTCTGAGGTCAAACAAGCAATTAAATCAATGAAGACTGGCAAGACTCCGGGTCCAGATGGCTTTTTGTCTACCTACTATAAGGTTTTTCGAGATCAATTAAAAGTACCATTGTGCAACTTGTTTAATAGTATCATGACAGGAGGAGATAGCCCGTACTCTTGGATCAATGCAAATATAGTTTTGATATTGAAGGAAAATAAAGACCCAGAGGAGGTGAGAAATTATAGACCATTCTCCCTCCTGAACGTGGATTACAAACTATTTGTGACAATTTTGGTGGAAAGGCTGAAGAAGATCCTGAATGTTTGGGTAAATCAAGATCAAACTGGGTTCCTGCCGGGTAGGCATATGAACAATAACATTAGAAGAATATTAAACATCATCGAATATGGAGAAATGCACCCCGAGAGAAAACTGGCTATGTTATCCTTGGATGCCAAAAAGGCTTTCGATAGTGTGAGCTGGCAATATATGATGGCAGTAATGGAGAGAGTGATGCTAGGAGAGAATTTCTTACAAGGAGTTAAAGCAATTTACAAGAAACAAACTGCTCAAATTATAATTAATGGACAAAAGACCTCAGAGATAAAAATAGAAAAGGGGGTAAGACAAGGGTGTCCCTTATCGCCCTTACTTTTTATAATGTGCCTAGAGATATTATGCAGGAACATAAGGGAGGAGGAAGCAATAGTTGGAGTACAAATTAAGAAACAAGAATATAAGATATCAGCGTTTGCAGATGACATCTCTTTAACATTAGCAGATCCTGTAAAATCAATTGGCAAATTGGAGGAAAAATTGTGGGAGTTTGGGGAGTTATTTGGTATAAAAATAAACAAGGAAAAGACAATAATCCTAACAAAGAACTTATCAAAAAAGGAGCAAGAAGAGCTAATTAGCTTAACAAATTATAAGCTACAAAGGAGAACAAGATAGTTAGGAGTTAACAAATAATAACCTTGACTTAATTGAAAATAATTATAACAGAACATGGAAAGAAATAAAGAAAGATCTAGAGAGATGGGAAACATTAGGTCTGTCAATTATGGGGAGAATTTCAGCTGTGAAGATGATGTTACTACCAAAGATGTTGTTCCTATTTCAAAATGTACCAGTGTTATATAATAAAAAGCTATTTAAGCTATAGGATAGAGACATATCAAAGTTCATATGGGCAAATAGAAAGCCGAGGGTTAGATGGAAGGTATTACAGGACGAAAAGAATAAGGGGGGCCTTGGATTACCAAACTTAAGACAATACTATAATTTGGCAGCACTAATTTGGTTATATGATTGGTTTGTATTAAAGGATGAGAAAATATTAACACTAGAAGAGGTGGATATGAAATTTGGTTTCCATGCCTATCTATGTTATGGGAAAGATAAGAAAGATAAAAAATTTAAAAACCACCTCTTGAGGAAAGCTATGCTCTATGCCTGGAATGAGATCAAAAAGAAAATATATTTTAAATTACCATCGTGGGCCTCACCCCAAGAAGCCTTTAGGAGAACGGAGATGATAAATAAAGGAAAATGGCTAACAAACAAAGATTTGACGAAAATGCAAGCTGGTGAGATAAGATTTAAAACAATAGAAGAACTAAGGGAAGAACAGTTAGATTGTAGTTGGTTCCATCATAGACAACTAATGGAGAGATATAAGATGGATAACAAATTAATTGGAATACATGGAATTAGACAAAGCCTTATTAGAGCATAAAGAAATAAAAATATCAATATTATATAAGATTTTATTAAGTTTGGAACTAGAATTAGACAAAGAATACATGGTGAAATGGGCACAGAATGTCGGTCACAATATTTCTTTAGAGGAGTGGACAGAGGGTGTAGAAAAGAAATATAAATTTTACATCAAGCATGGAATTAAGAGAAAACTGTTATAAAACGATGTTCCGATGGTACCTTTCACCACAAAAGCTGGCAAAAATTTATAAAGAAAATGATCCAAATTGTTGGAAATGCAAAGACCAGGAAGAATCTTATTATCATATGTGGTGGTCATGCAGAATAGTGAAAAAATATTGGTTAGTCATTTACAATTGGATTAAGAAAATACTGAAAATTGAAATTAAGTTCGTATCAGAGATTTTTTTGCTAAATTTAACAAATAATAAAATACCAAAAGAATTAAAGAATTTGTTATTATACATGACCACAACTGCAAGGATAGTACTAGCAAGATACTGGAAGCGAAAAGAAGTACCACAAATAAAGGAATGGGTAATAAAAATGGATGAAATCGCGAGAATGGAAGAACTCACCTCATGGATCAAATATAAAACAAAAGATAAATTTAGGAAAGAGTGGGAGAGATGGTTTGAGTTTTTGAAACTGGAATGGAAAGATACAGTAGTAACTTGGCTTTCTGACTAATATGAAAGGGAAAAAAACTGAATTGACTAATATATTATAAATATATAGGGAAAATGTAAATGTACATCAACAGGTCCGTGGCTGTTAGATTTAAGGGGTTATCTTGCTAGAGAAATAAAAAGACTGTTAGATCTATTTCTTAAAACAGAGGGTATTCTTGCTCCTTGGAATAGGAATTATAGGCCTTTTGGCTACCATATGAGAAAACTTAAATAGAAATAAGGCTACTAATTTACATAATTGCTGTATCGAAACAGAAATAGAAAGGAAATTAAGCCTTTATGGTTAAGAAAGGTAAATTAAGAGGGGAAAGAGCAAGTTCGCGCCTCAGCAAGAGAGGAAGTTATTAAATGTTTTATGTTCTGTGAGGTAATTCATGTATTCTATTATTAATATGTATGTTTACTTGATGTCATTTTATGAAGGTATATGTGAGATTGGTTTGTCAGGTGGATTGTTGGATTATTTGTGGGAAAATTTTTAATAAAGAGAATAAAATAAAAAAAAGTAAATTGTCAGATAAAGAAAGTGTCACGGTATGGTACCTTTTAGATGAGATAGAGGAAGACATCAGACAAAAGACTGAAAACAGACCTGGCTCTTAACTTCGCAGTCAAGCTGATAAAGGTGTACTAAAACCACAGTAAAAATAAAAGATTGATTGTCCCTGTTAGGTCAAAATTACAGCATTTACTTTGAAAGTTAACCTTGTTCTAAAGATAGATGGACTGAATGCACCAAATCATTCCATTTTGTTTACCAGTATGCATTAATAGTTTTTGTGTTCCTGACTGCTTGAAAACAGAAGGAATAATCCCCCCACCAAAAAAGAAGAAAGATTCATGATAATATGACATTGCACTTCAAAGTGTTTCCTCAATGCAAGTGAATATTGTTTTATTTTTTCTGGATGTTAATGCACCAATTGAGTCCACTTTTCACTTTTTTGTTTGAGAGATGAAAATAGAATGAATCTTTCATAAATTTTGACTTTTCCACTATTGCTTCAATTAGGCCATTGCATGGCTTACTTTCAGAAGCTGTCATATTATTTTACTGCTGGTAGAAGTAGTTCTACTGAAGGAGAATGACATTTTCTAAAACTTGATTGATTCTGGACTGCCAGAAGGCAGTATCGTTAAAGATTCTATATCAAAGAGGGTCTCTTTTCACTGTTAACAACCTAAATCTTGGGAAAGTAGTACACAACATCAGGCTTATGAAACATAAAGCCTTTTCCCAGCATATCATATCCCTACTGCCAGTTTTTAAAATTCCAGATGTACCCCAAATTTAGTCAGAGCAGTTCAAAATACAGTTTGCCCCTTCATATTTGCTAGGGTTTGGTTCCAGGATCCCCTGTGGATACCAAAATCCATGGAAACACAAGTCCCATTATGTGCAATGGCATAGCAAAATGATATCCCTTATATAAGATGGCAAAATTAAGGTTTGTTTTTTGGATTATTATTTTTAAAGAATATTTTCAAGCTGTGAATACTTAAATCCGTGGATGCCAAATCCGTGGATATGGAGGGACAACTGTACAATTGTGTGGGCTAATTATGAACTCAATCTGAACGGAACCCAGGCTCAGACATCACAACCACTATGGCTGTCCCTTTCCCTTTCTGCCAAAATTTGCCTCTCAGCCACAGTGGTAGACCAGGAAGATAGCATTCATGAAGTTCAAGTTGTGGTGAGACAGCCTTCAGATATCCTAAATCAGCAACCTGATTTACATCAGCTTAAGCTATTACCCAAAGGAGAAAAACATCAGTTTTTCTAATATTACTGGGTTGCTTTTGGTAGCTTATTTTTACTTGAAAGAACGGTACAAGGTCATTTAGAGAAAGGTTAGTAAGAAGGACAATTATTGTGAGCAATTCAGCATATCCCTATTTCTAAATTTAGGCTGGCAAAGAAAAATATAACAAATGATAGATATTTTAAATCTGATTATTTATGACCCTTATAAAGTAGAGAGTCATTGAAAGACAGTTTTCTCCACAAGAATATTCCATACATGCAACTTACATTTTTATCATTTTTAGTGCTATCTATGAAGTGATGGCATTATTTTAGGACTTTATTACACCAGCCTCTTTTCTCACAACAACTGAGTTAGTGAAGCAAATGGGAACATATCTGTTTGAAAATGTTCAGTATCACATTGTCTCTTCAACTGCAGGAGTGTGCTTCAAGTGTGCTGCTTTGGCAATCTTCTGTCCTTCTGCACTGGCTCCATAACCCCACCTTCAGCACATGCATGCCTTTCTTTAAAAAAAAAATCTTGCCACAATACCATAATTATGGGGGGACAACAAAAAAAATGTAATTTTTACAAATTGCAATCATTTTGCAAAAAACGAAAAGAAAAAAGGCATAGAGAAAAAACAATTTTGGCCAGCTTTAGAATAGTGAAGGGGAGTGGGGAGAGGAGGAGAAAAGGAGGATCATGCCCCTTCATGCCATGTGACTTCCATCATATCACTACTGCCTCAGAGGGGATTTATTGCCCAAAGAGGAATACTGGCCTAGCAGCAGCATTGAGAACCATTGATGGGTTTTCCCTGTCAGAGATGATGCCTTGTGATAAGTAGTGACCAAATTCACTAATACCTTGCTTTAATTACAGAAAAGTAGCTTCATGTGATAATCTCCTTAGGACATTATCAGACTAGCATCTAAAAATACTTTAATTCCATGAATGAAAATAGTGGGAATATCATGGCATTATAACACTTAATATCGCACATAGCTGTAATCATCAAAAGAAACACCACGGAATTATCCCACGACCACTACTAGTGCTTCAAGAATTTGAGTTTACTTCCACAATTTGGCATGGGTGAGATTTCAGCAGTTCTTGTGAGGAGATGTGGGTGTGCTTAAAACTAAAAAAAACACCAAACAAAAATAAACACCTTAATTAACAAAGTAAATGAACACACAAGCATTGAAACAAGCCTAAAAATGTGCAAACTAAAGGGGACAGTTCATAAAAAAGCATCCTGTGCTTTGTTTTCTTGTTCTCACCCAGAAGTTTTCTTGCTGAGGACTGCCCATGCATGCTGTAATATTGCAATTAGAACGGGATGTGGTTTTGCATGCAGTCAATTGCACGAAAAGAGTGCTATTGATGATATATTGATGGCTTGCCCTGTGAATGAGAAAGAACACCTTTTTCATGGTTGGAGTACAGAGTAATAATGCGAAGATGACAATGTTGTGTGATAGTGGTGCCCATTCATGCTACCCTGTTGTAGTCCCTCAATTTTTGCTGCATCTGATAATGTCCTTAGTAAGCAAAGTGGTAGAACTGGATCACTTTGGGGGCCGGGTACTATGGCATATCATATTTTAAAATGCTATTTGAAGAGTCAGTTTTTAATTAATCATCCTGCCTGAGGGATCTTTTTAAAATATATAAACTTTAGTTAACACTCGACACCCCACCTCCCAAAATATATCTCACATTGAAAATTAGTACCCCATTAAGAGTCTACAATACAATGCAGACAATTGTATTGTATACAATACTTTCTGTCTCCCAATCCAGTCCCCTAAAACCCACCTTAAAAGCCAGCCAGCTGTACTGAATAAAGGGGTTCTGCAGAGCTGGTGAGTGGGACGCTGAAGGATAACACATTTACTTCCCTTCCATTGGCAGCCCATGCTGTAATGATCAAAAGCAGGACCACTGAGGGGTCCAGACACAACTCCTCATTGCACTGTAGCTCACACACAGAAGAGGGATTTAGGGACATTTGCAGTTGTGACAATGGTACCACAATTGTAAATGTGAATACAAAATTGGTTCAAGGTTGTAAGTCTAGCTTACAATATCATAACTGCCTAACATGATGCCAGCTACTTTCCCACCACCTAAAACAACAAATCACTTCCCCAAAGACACTAAAGAAACACTGAATTCAAGAAGCGTATTTAACCTCAGAAAAGTGAAAGGAGGGAAGAAAATAATACTGCTGAAGGTCACTCAGCAACACTTTAATTCCAACAAATAAGCCATTTTGTAACCTCTCTATCTCAAAATCAACTGGACCACCCCCTAGCCCAAGTCTCCTGCATTGCCAGATTTCCAGTCAATCCATTCAGCTGTTTCTTTCAGAGAAGCTACTGGCCTGACATCCATTTCTAGTTTTAATGGGACAATGTAATTCATCAGACTAGTCCCATAATAGCAAATAGAAAATTAGAAACACTTTTCCAAGGAATGTCCACATGTTACCACATACCTATTACATAAAGTAAAAAAAACTTGGGAATGATACTTTAAAATATAGGAGATTTTCAAACGGGAACAAAAAAAGTGTTCCCATCTCGCAATCTCCTCTCCTGCTCCTCTCCTGTTCCTGTAATGCCAAAAATTAAAAAGTTTTCAAACCTACCTTAATCGCGGCTCCTTGCCTCAGCAGGGCAGCCCAGGAGTGAATGAAGCTCGAATGGAGCTCCTTTCACTTCCTGGATTGAAATCCCAGCTGCTCTCACCAGAGGATGAGAGAGCAGGAAATTCAAAGATAAAAAGCAAAATAAATCCCCAAAAGTGACAGCAAGCACAAAAGCACACTTAAAACTTTACAAGTAACCGGGGAGGGTACAAAAAAGTGTGTCACTTAACTGAATATTCCGATCTCACCTGGAAGTGTTCTGACATGAACCTCCCATTGACACTGGCATCACACCAGCATAACAGGGCACCTTTCCAGTCATAGGACATTCCATGACAGAAGCATAATGGAGGATCTATTGACAGCTTAGGCTGTCGATAAAAAGCAGCGCCGGTGTAACAACAGCCAAACGGGAGCATAATGAGAGGGGAATGACGTTGTCTGAAAACAAAGCACTTTAGCGATCTCCTGGCATCGTGACACTACCATATTTAGAACATTTGATAATCTCCATAGATGCTCTGAAAAGAATTGGCATTACATTCATAGTTTCACCTTCAAGACTGTGAATCTATATATTCTTAAAAAATATAGTTTGTTTTGAACAGTAATTTCCACCTTTGATTTGTTAATCTGTCCAGCATTAGTATCTCCAGTAATAATCTCTTCAGATCAGCATAATATATGGCAGGCTTTGAATTTTGCAATTACATGTACACAGAATGTTGAACCAGGAGATAAGGAACAATCTAGAGGCTCCAGTGTTCACCAAGTAGATCTACTACACATATGGAATATTGCATAAGTAATCATCGCCTCATCTGTTCCAGTGCTGAAGAAACATCATGTTACACAGTGTTCATAATCCCTGTGTGCCTTAATTCTTACCCAGTGTTGAATGAAGAAACAGCTGTTTCTCATCCTGGGAAAATTGTATGCAAAAGTGGGTGGTTTCATGAACATTAGCGTAGCTGTTGTAATGAAGTCTGCAGCAGTTTGGGGCAGGACTACTCAAAGACACACAAGCCTGAATCATGGCTGCCATTTTCATCCAGTCCAACCCACTTCTTCCTTGCATTAGGGTTCCTTCCCAGACTTCCTTCTTCCCATTGCAGGATGTAGTCCTGTCTAAAATAGCAGCTATGTACAATATGCCAGCTATATTTGGGGTACATGAAACCTCCTAATTTGGGATGAGCACTGCTGTTGCTGGCTCTTGTGGCTACTATGCCCTTTGGCTTTGGAGATTATCAGACACATTAAAAGTGACATTACAGCAATGCCAGGAGATCTCAAATGGGCTCCCTTATCAGACAACATTGTCCCCCCTCGTTATGCACCCGTTCTGCTGCCGGTCCATAGGTGCTGCTTTTTATTGATGGGAGAAGCTGTCAATATACCCCCCCCATTCTGTTCCTGTCATGGATTTTCCTGTGTGTGACAAGGTGCCCTGTTTCACTGGTGATATCCCAGCGTCAATGGGAGGTCCCTGCCAGAACACTTCCAGGTGAGATAGGGACATCAAGGTAAGTGACACACTTTTTATGAGACTCCCTGGGTTATTTGTACTTTATAAAGTGTGTTTTTGTGCTTGCTGTTACTTTTTTGGTGTTCTTTTTCTTTTTGAATTTCCCGTGCTCATGTCTTCTCATGAGAATCTGCGGGATTTCAATCCAGGAAATGAATGGAGCTCCGTTAGAGCTCTGTTTACTCCTGAGCTGCCTGACTGAGGGGAGAGGAGGTAAGTGCAGTGGGGAGGGTTATTGTGGCGGGACAGGAGTGGAGATTGTGGGACAGGAACAATTTTTGGGTTCCTGTCTGATAATCTCCTTTGTTGCCTAGTAAACAGGATAGATGTAACTGTTCTCCTCCTAGCTTTGACAGACTGCTTGGAAGAGGCCAGGGCCCTAACACTAGCCTGTTGTTTTAAGCATCCTATGTGCATTATCCCAAGAGCCTTGGAGGAAGGGCAGGTTCCAAATGGGACCCACATAATAAAAATGATTTTGATATAATGCTATTATTATTTCTGGATTTCGATCTGGAAATCTACCTGTGGCTATCCTTTTCCAAAAACAAAAGTCATATACGGCAGCTTCCCCTTCATTGTATGTATCCTTGTAATTTGCATTAAATGAACACAGATACTTTTTCTTTGGCCTGCAGTACCAATAAACAGCTCAGCAGTATATTAATATTACTGCTCCTCGAGCCGCCTGCGGAGCCTATGGCCGGGGAGCACTCCTTGCATGCAGCGAGGAGAAGGAGACCAACTATTGCATCACCGGCAAGCCTCGACGATGCGATGCGAGGGGTGGGGCCAGAGCACATAAAAGGCGGCCTGTCCCTCTTCTCAGCCTCTTCCAGCTCAGCAGTATACTAATATTATTGCTCCCCAAGCCACCTGCGGAGCCTACGGCCAGGGAGCACTCCTTGCATGCAGTGAGGAGAAGGAGACCAACTATTGCGTCACCGGCAAGCGCCAGCGACGTGAGGAGAGGGGCGGGGCCAGAGCACATAAAAGGCAGCCCGTCCCTCTTCTCAGCCTCTTCCTTTCTGGCGTCAGGAACGGAAGCTTCAGGGGGCATTGCAAATCGCATCAGATGCCGCTGGATCTGTTGGTTTTGGGGTTTATTTTTGTGGTCGGTGGTGCGCCAATACATGGCCCACCGAATGGTGTGGTACAGATATCACCCTCGACCTTACCTTTTTGGATTTTTTCCCAATTTTGGTTGCCATGTTTATCTGGGCACGAGAATTGGCAAATTCGTCAGTACATTTTTGGTGTGACAATTCAGCAACGGTATAGGTAATAAACTCTCTCACATCCAGGTCTCCGCGGGTCATGTGTCTGGTTCGGCGCTTCACATTACAGTGCCTTAAATACAATATTTTATTTGTTGCATGGCATGTGGCGGGCGTTAACAATGAGATTTCTGATGCTCTTTCCCGCATGCAGATGCAGCGCTTCAGAGAGCTTGCCCCAGACGTGGAGCCCAAGGGCGACAGGATGCTGGAGGAGCTATGGCAGATTGGGAATCCAAAATTTGGAGGGCCCTAGGTATGTCAGTAGCTTCGAGCACACGAAAGGGATATGCCAGGGCTGTTAGTGAATTTTATCAGTTTAGGGATCAGTTTGGCCTTCACTTAGGAGCGGAGATACCAGTGGCACATCTGCTGCAATTTTGTGTGCATCTTCATAAACAAGGCTTGGCTCCACAGTCAATTAGGAGCAAGCTCTCTGCTTAAGATTTTGGATGAAAGTTCAGGGGGCCCCTGATAATACTGGCGAATTCCGTATCCGGAAGACGTTGGAAGGGTGGGCCCGAGAGCAAGGCTGAAGGAGAGACTCCCGAGTTCCTCTTTCGCCACACATCCTGAAAGGATTGCGGCATGCCTGGATAGGGATTTGCTTTTCTCCCTATGAGGCACTGCTTTTCCACGCCGCCTCCTTGCTGACCTTTTTTTGGCGCATTGCGTGTTAGCGAACTAGTGGTATCTTCTAAGGCTGACATATCAGGTAAGGCATTGGAATTAAGGGACATACATGTTACAGAGGGGCGGATTAGTTTTAGGCTTCATTTTTCAAAGACTGATCAGTTGGGGCGTGGTAAAACTGTACAGCTACAGCGCTGCAGCGATACCGCCATATGTCTGGTTTTTGCATTGCAGGAATATCTTCGAGTTCGGAGCGAACTCCCAGGAGCACTGTTTATTCATGCTGATTCTTCCCCCTTGACTAGGTACCAGTTTTGGAGGGTGACTGCTAAGGCACTGGACTGATTGGGCCTCACCGGGGTCAAGTTCGGGACGCATTCCTTCCGGATAGGGGCCACCTCCACTGCTGCGGCTATGGGCCTGTCGCCTAATGCCATCCAGAGGATTGGGCGATGGAGGTCTGCCTCTTACCGGAGATACGTCCGTCCTTTGCCTTACTAACTCTCTTTCTTCCCCTTTTGTCTTCCAGGTCCTAGACCACAGCTGGTGAGATGGCAGGTTCTGATCTGCGGCCACAGTATGGTCTACTGGGCAGCCCAGCAGGCCCGATTAAGTTGCTTTGGACCTCACCTTGGCCTGGGAGACAGGGGGGTGATCGGATGGTTGGGGAAGCGGGGATTGCAATGGCATGGGCTCATGCCATTGTTGTTTACTCAGCAGGTTGGGCCTCTGCCTGACGTGTTGGTTTTACATATTGGGGGAATGATCTGGGCCTTTTAAAAGGCAAGGCCCTTGTTATCCAGGCATCACATGATTTGGAGGTGATCAGGTCTAGATGGCCTGCAGTCACCGTCATGTGGTCAGCCATATTGCCCAGACAGATCTGGCGGGGGGAAGGGGATCCCCGCTTGATTGACAGGGCTAGGCGGAAGGTCAACAGGCAGATGGGGAAGTTTTTGCTTTCAAAGGGAGGACATTATCTGGCACATCCTGAGATCCTGTTTGAGAGGCCTAAGCTCTACAGAGCGGACGGCGTGCATCTCTTGGACGCGGGTAATTTACTATTCTTGGGGGATCTTCAGCGGGGGTTGAGGGACCTATTGGACAAGCTAATGGGGGATTAAGGGACAAAGCGGACACTTGCCCCTTATCTATGGCAGGAATAGGGGGAGGCGTAGATTACGGTGTACACCTATGGCACCGATTTCGGTGAAGTGACGGTTTCTGGAAGGGTCTCCTTAGATTGTACGATCTGGGAGAACAGAAGGAGACCTACCTTGGGGTTGGCCTGAAGGATAATCCCCTCACCTTAATCTGTATGGTTTGGGTGAGGGACTTTCGGGTTGACCTTCCAGACATGGACTGGCTGGTGAGCAACCCCAAGTCCTGGGGTTACTCAGCAGGGCTCAGGTGTTCGCCAGGGGAAGCTGGGGGCCTAAGTCCATTAGGGACGATCCGCCCCAGCTGCTCCCTCACTAGGTTGCCTCCCCCCGCTAAAGATTTAAGGGATTAAATAAGTAGGGTGATAAATAAAGATTCCATTTTATTTCACCCCAAAACTATGTGTGTGGTCTCATTATTTCTCCGACTCTGTGTGCAATACATAGGACTAATATTATGGAACAAGGCCTTTAGAACACAATCCTTCTCCAAGTGAATATGAGTCCTAAATAAGTGCTCAATGCTTGTCTATGAACACATTGTTTATCAGATTGTTTTGTTTAATGTTGTGCTTCTACCATTTCTACCTTACAACTGGCACAGCCCATCCTCAAACCCACCTCTGTGCTTCCAGGTTTCAGGTATATTCCTGAGAATAAGCCAAAGGACCTATAGCCCCCACTGCCTGCAATCCTGCTTATAATGATAAAATGTGATTCATCTACGTGGATGAGGCTAAGTTGTCAATAAAAAGGGACACCTTATTCACCCCTGCGTTATGCCCCCAGAATGCTGAAGGACGTCGTCGTCTGATAATATCACCCATTTCTGTTATCGTCACATTCTTCTGATGCGGTTTTTGCCACGTCTGATAATCTCCAAGCCCTTAGTGATTAATACTTCACTTAATGCCAGATCACACAGCCTCCACTACAAAATAACACCCTCATCCTCTGTATATTTCCACCACTTAGCGAAAATACTTCTTGTCCATGTACAATAATATAGATACAAGATAGTGATCACACATTTTTTCATGTGATTCTACCTATTAGGTCTGATGTCTCTTATCTGCAGACAGTGTAACCATATATGAGACAGAAGAGTCCCTCTCTTTAACTTCCCCAACAAGAAGATAGTTTTTTATTAATTAGTAACAGCTGAGGAATAAATGGATTATATTCCATTTTATATATGTTTTCTTTTAAGAAGGTTGAACTAGCTTCAAATAAACAAAGGACCAAATACTATTTCAGTCTTTACCTTAAACAAAAGCCCCTCTATCTGTTCCCAAGTCAGTTCAAATTCCTTGTGAGGATTTATGCGATCATCAGGCCTGTTCAAGATGAAATTAAAACTTTTATTAATATCAGTGGATTTTATTTCTAAGTATTGTTAATTCTAAGATAGTAAGAGGAGTGTCTTGGGTAGATAATGTCCATCTTTTTAAAAAATCAGATTTTATTTTCAGGGGAAATGGTCTGTTTTCAAAATTAAAGAAAAGGATTGTGTCATACAAGCACCTCAGAAATTTTTTTTCTGTAAAAAGGCTCTGAAACATCTATATACACTTTAAATAACACAAGCTTTTTCTTGTTTCTAGCTTCATATCATTTTGAGCTCACAGCTTCAAATGTATCATACGTTTTGTAGTGGCAGAGAAGATGGATGCATTAATATTTTAAAATCATTTGGTTTTAATGAAACCATGTCCCATTTGACTCCATAATACTTGCCAACTTTCTCTTTCTAAGAGGAAAAATGAACAAGGTATTAAAGTTTTATTTAATCCCCTACTAAAATGACACAATAAGAATACTGGAGGTTTCCATTAAAAAAAAAAATCTCTTCCAAAAACAAACCAGTAAAAGTTTAGGATTTCAAAGCAAATTGTTTTAATTAGTAAATCTGATAGATTAATAATGGTGTAGAATGGAAGAGATTGCTGTTGATATGAAAACTGCTAGGCAGAGGCATGGAAGTGAGATCAGCAAAAAGGGATTCCAGATAGAATAGAATTAAGCTTTATGAAACGTAAAGGGAGCATTAGAAAAACAACTGCAGGTGTCCTAATTTAATTAATTGGTGGTTGTGTATAACAAGAAGACAATGGTATTATAATTCAACAAAGGTAAGTAATGTGATATTTGAAACCAATAAAAGGTTGAGTATTCTTTTTCCAGACTCCCCAAAATCCAAAATACTCCAAAATCCAAAACTGTCCACATGGGTGGCTGAACTCGTAACACCATTGCTTTCTGATGGTTCAATCCACAACATTATTAAAAAATATTGTGTATAAAATTACCTTTAAGACTACATATATAAAGTGTTTATGAAACATAAATGAATTTTGTGTTTAGACTCGTGTCCCATCTTCAAGATATCTCATTACAGTATGTATATGCAAGTATTCCAAAATCTGAAAGAATAAAAAATATGGAACACTTCTGGTCCCAAGCATTTCGCATAAGGGAAACTCAACCAGTATGTCCTGCAGTTTGAGAAAATATCAGTGCTGTCAATGGACAGTGATCATCTCAGTACTACTGATATTATTTCCATTTTATTACTTGCAAGCTAGGTCCCTCACTTGAAATCTCATCTGGAATTCAAGTGCCAGCTAGATAGCACTTGCCTAGGCATTCTCACAAGCAAGCAAGCATGATCTATGTGCAGAAACAGACGGGTTGGATTGAATTGCCCATCAGACGAGAATATGGAAATACTGCTTGTTTGGACTAGAGCTCCCAGAATCCTGCAGCCAGTACAGCCATCATTCAAGGGAACATTGAATTTAGCAATCTTTTGGGTTTGTTTTTTTTTAAGGAGATTTTCAGATGCCTCTTGCCGTGCAAGCAGCCTCCGGAGCAGTAAAGAGGCTGCTGCGTGGCAAGGGGTCCATTTTGGACGCCGCCATTTCTCTCTCGGCATCGTCCGTGACTGTTGTGGCTAGCATTGAAGGCAGCCGCACTGTTTTTTACTCATGGACAACTTCCGCGCAGCAGCAAGAGGTGTCTGAAAATCTCCTTAAAGTCTTGAAAAATTGCTTTTTGGACTACAGCTCTCAATCTCCCAGCCATCATGTAGTCCAGTGGTTCTTAACCTTTTCTCTGCCAAGGACCCTCTTTAACATATTTTGTTGCCGTGGCACCCCAAGATTTAACTCAATATTTAAAACCACCACCACCATCACAACAACACATGAACACTGAACCATTAACAATTACACCATCCATTAAACCTCCCCTCAGAGGCACTTCTCCCACTTCTTCTGGTTGGTTTGTAACAGGAGTGGATTGAACAGCAACATGCAGGCCTAGCCAGCTAGCCTTTGCTTTGGCTCCTGTCACATGGCCACTCTGCTGTGGGAAGGAGGTGGGCTAAGCAGCCTTTAAGCCATCAAATCTTTGCAACCCCCATGTCAGGACATTGCGGCCCCTTGGGGGGTCCACAGACCACAGGTTAAGAACCACTGTAGTCTAAAAAGTAGCTTTGCCAATCTCTTCCTCTGCTATACAAAACATTGCTAAATTCAAGGTCCTCCTTGATGTGTGCTCACAACTGGATTTCAAAACTGTGCACACCATCCTCCCTCAACCTTGTGCCTTCTGGAAGTTTTGGGCAACAATTATCATCCCTCCTTCTTGTTAGCCATGCTGGCTGAGTTGCAATCCAAAACAGATGGTGGGCATCCTGTGGGGAAAACTTCCTTTACTTTTCCCCTGTTGGCTTTACATTCCACTAATTAAATAAGTATTTACATGAAAAATAGTTGTGTGCCCTACCAGGGGATTTTTTTTTTAAAAAAAATCTATCTATCTATCTATCTATCTATCTATGTTATTGGATTTTTTTTAAAGTTCCTTTTTTCACAGTTTCTTGTTGAAGGAAGTAATGATGAATGAAGGGACTGGAAAGTAGAGCAGATTGGAAACCAATTTTCATGGTATATTTACATTGTGCTGGCATATGTCCTATTTTGGACATCCTCAGTAAAACCAACATTCTTTGCTTTAACCTTTCCTCCTACGCACTATTTACAGGAATGTCCTTCTCTTTCTTCTTGTTCTTCTTTTTTAAATTCAAAGCTCTAGGCAACCAATCCTTGGAATTAGCTACATAGCTAGTGCTGTCAATTTTTAGGAAACAGAAGCTCTCTGATGTTGAAAGGGTAGTTTAACTGTTTCCCCCCATGCCATGGTTTGGAGAAAAGAACATCTCTGAAACTGCCATTTGCATTCAAGGGCAATTCTTGTCAACAGCGGCTTCTTTTAAAATGAAAACATCAGCCTAGGAGGATAAGTTTTTGTCCAGAAGATGGCTGGGAAACAAAAGCTTTTCTTCTCTATCCACCAAAGTCCTGAGAATGCTCAGTTCTCTGGGCTCCTATGTACATATGTGAATTAACTGCATATGTGGATTAACTACATTCATTCAATTAGGGTCATACCTTATTTGGCCCAGAATAAACTTTGTTATTAAAGGTGTTACAGGAGTCTCTGCATCTTAGAGGTAATTTTGCATGGTTCAATTACTCCCAATGCTGGAACAGTCACATCTTTTATGAATGGGCAAAGGACACTATCCATTAGAAGAACCTCCACATTTCTCTGACAATTCAGATGTAAGAAAAATCCCTAGCCACAGAGGTATAAGCCAAATAAATAAGTCTTAAATCATTTTAATGGAATGTCAAGTTTGAAACCTACTTCAAATGTCAACACTATGAATTATTTCAGATTTAACTGTCGTATCAGAAATAACCAGCTGATATACTCACTGGAGATAGCTGGAGGTACAGATCACATTCTGATTTTATATTCAACTGAATAGTGATCCCATACGAAACAAGCAGTTTTAAATATGCAAAATATAGAAATATATGTCATAGGCAGCTTCTGTAACTGATTTAACTGCTTCTGACCTGGAAAAGTCAAGTAGAAAACAGTTTTTAAACCATGTCTTCAGCACAGAAATGAGGGATTTCTGGGATATGTTCCACCAGCATTTTTTTTTAAATGCATCTCTTGCTCTCTCACTATATGATGAACAACTATTTTTGAAATTGTGAATAAAGTAGCCAGTAGAGTTTTTTAGAAAATTAACCTGCTCTATATGCCTGTTATAGCACTTACGTAGAACAAATAAATAAATAAATAAATAAGTCCTCTAAAAGTGTCAACACTCTTGTTGCTTTCCTATTATGAAGTGGGACACCTCATAATTTGTGGTAGACTTAGGACTTTGTCAGGCACATAAAATACAGCATCATAACGATGCCACATAATCGCGAAAGGGTGCATAGATCAGATAACGTCACCCTTTTGTGGTTATATTTTGCCCCAAAGCCATAATTTTTAATTGATGATTTAAGCCAGCAATTGATTCCCTGTGGTGCTTTTGTGCTGGCATTGCTGGCGTGTGAAACCTAAGGCCATTTAACTCACATAAATGCAGCATCAATGGCCAGTCCAGCATGAACACTTCCGGGTGAGATCTGAACATCCAGGTAAGTTTCACTCTTTTTATGATCCTCCCTGGGTTATTTGGGACTTTTAAAGTGTGTTTAGGTGCTTGGTGTAACTTTTTATGCTTTCTTTTTGGTGTTATTTTAAAATTTCCCTTCATTCACTTCCTCTTCATTGCCGGGGAAGCCTTCTGCTGGGAGAGAAGGTAAGTGCAGTGGGCAGGCATCCTTTTGCTGGCATAAAAATTGATTTTTTCTATGCTAGCAAAAGAACATTTAAAGGGGCTAGTCTGATAAAGTCCTTAGCCATATCACACTACACTGTTATAATGCTGTTATTCCACTTTAACTGCTATAACTGCCTCCTGTGGAATTCTGGGGTTTATAGTTTAGTGAAACCTAAGAGCTCTCCGACTGAGAATGCTAAATGCCCCTCCCTAAATTTCACATCCCAGGATTCCATAGCAATTAATGTGGAATAATAGTGCTATAACAGCATAGTGTGCTAAGCCCCTTTTAAAAAATTCTCACTTCCTAAGCCTATAATCCCTTGTATTTCAATGCTTCTTTAATATTGTTTTGAGAAAAACAGTATTAACATTATATTGTGAGCACTGAGAAGACTATAAAAGAATACTAATTGTTTCAGGTCTATCCACCAAACAATAGAAATTATATAACGTGGTACAGTCATGGGATTGTACAGAAAAAGGTTATTGGGGTTTCCAGACAAAAACCTCTTAATGCTACCAGTCAAAATGCATAAAGCAACTTTTCTGTTGTATCCTTTTCTGGTAAGTAAAAAGGTAGAATATATGGTGGGAAAACATGGGAGAGTTAAAAATGGCAGATGATATTATTTGGACACACATGCCCATGGATAAAATTCTCTTTGAGGCGGAGCAATTTCCAAATAAAAGCCTTCTTTGATGAAGGTTGTGTGCATGCCCATGAGCACAGATAGGCTTGTGTGCAGAATATCCTATACTGGAGCCTCTTCCAGTTAAGTTCTCTCTGATCCAGTGATAACAGAGTCACATCTATCTCACTGCAGTTACCTATCCTTCATTTCAGAATCCTCCATGTTCTGAATATTCAGTCATTAACATACATCAGAAATTGCCTAAAAGCAAAACTAAAGCACTATCCCAATAATTTAAAATCTCTGTGAATGCTCGAATACATTACAAATGAACGGAAGTTCAAGTGTGAGATCACTGAATATCCTTTTCAAAAGTGTGATTTTCCCAGAAAAGATAAACTATCAGCTAAGGGTATATATATATATATATATATATATGTGGTGAGAATACACATTTGTTCAGGAGGTTTGGACAAAAATTAACAAACACATAAATATATTAACAGGGATAAAGGTACAATTGTGTAAAGAAAACTGTATAACTCTAAATTTAGGGGAAACTGGATTGATCAGGAATGAAAGATACGTGATAAAACAATTTTTTAAAGCAGCCCATGCAGTAATTGCTTTAGGTTGGCAAAAGAAATCAAATTGGACTAAGTTTTCTTTGTTAAAGCATATAAAAGAATATAGAATCATAGAATCATAGAATTGCAGAGTTCGAAGAGACCACGAGGGCCATCCAGTCCAACCCCCTGCCATGCAGGAAATCACGATCAAAGCATCCCTGACAGATGGCCATCCAGCCTCTGTTTAAAGACCTCCAAGGAAGGAGACCCCACCACACTCCGAGGGAGTGCATTCCACTGCCGAACAGCTCTTACTGTAAAAAAGTTCCTCCTAATGTTGAAGTGGAATCTCTGCTCCTGGAGCTTGCATCCATTGCTCCGTGTTCCGATCTCTGGAGCAGCAGAAAACAAGCTTGCTCCATCCTCAACGTGACACCCCTTCAAATACTTAAACAGTGCTATCATATCGCCTCTTAACCGTCTTTTTTCCAGGCTAAACATACCCAGCTCCCTTAGTCTCTCCTCATAAGGCAAGGTTTCCAGACCTTTCACCATTTTAGTCGCCCTCCTCTGGACACATTCCAATTTGTCAATATCCTTTTTGAATTGTGGTGCCCAGAACTGGACACAGTATTCTAGGTGAGGCCTCACCAAGGCAGAATAGAGCGGCACTATTACTTCCCTAGATCTGGACACTATACTTCTATTGATACAGCCCAAAATTGCATTGGCCTTTTTAGCTGCCGCATCACATTGTTGACTCATGTTCAACTTGTGGTCTACTAGGACTCCTAGATCCCTTTCGCACGTAGTTTCATTCAGCCAGGTCTCCCCCATCCTATATCTATGCATTTCATTTTTTCGCCCTAAGTGCAGTACCTTACATTCTCCGTATTGAATTTATTTTGTTAGCTTTGGCCCAGCTCTCCAGTTTATCCAGGTCATCTTGAATTTTGATCCTGTCCTCCAGGGTATTAGCTACTCCTCCTAATTTGATGTCATCTGCAAATTTGGTAAGTATGCCCCTAATTCCCTCATCCAAGTCATTGATAAAGATGTTGAATAGCACTGGGCCCAGGATAGGACCCTGTGGCACCCCACTGGTCACGTCTTTCCAAGACAAAGAGGAGCCATTGCTGAGCACCCTTTGGGTTCGACCAGTCAACCAATTACAAATCCATTGAACTGTTAACTTGTCTAGCCCACATTTTACAAGCTTGTTTGCAAGAATGCCATGGGGAACCTTGTCAAAGGCCTTACTGCAATAAAGGTATGCGATGTCCACAGCGTTCCCTTCATCTACCAAGCTGGTAATTTTATCAAAAAAAGAGATCAGATTAGTCTGGCATGACTTGTTACTCTGGAACCCATGTTGACTTTTTGTGATTATGGCATTGCCTTCTAAATGTTCACAGACTCTCTGTTTAATGATCTGCTGTAGAATCTTCCCTGATATTGATGTCAGACTAACTGGACGATAATTGTTGGGATCCTCTTTTTCCCCCTTTTTGAAGATGGGGACGTTTGCCTCCTCCAGTCTGCTGGGATTTCTCCTGTTCTCCAGGAGTTCTCAAAGATTATTGCCAATGGCTCTGAGATTATATTTGCCAGCTCTTTTAATACTCTTGGATGTAGTTCATCCGGTCCTGGAAATTTAAATTCATTTAGATTAAGAAGATATTCCTGTACTACCTCTTTACTTATTCTGTGCTGGATTTCCCCTGTTGTGTCTTCTGTACCTTTATCCTCAGGTTGGTGCCCCTTTACCTTTTCTGAAAACACTGAGGCAAAGAAGGTGTTGAGTAATTCTGCCTTTTCTCTGTCCCCTGTTAGCATTTTGCCATCTTCTCCGCGTAGTGGCCCTATCATTTCCTTCTTCCTCCTTTTGTTGCGGACATACCAAAAAAAAACCCCCTTTTATTGTTCTTAACCTCCCTAGCAAGCCTGAGCTCATTCTGCACTTTAGCTTTTCTGACTTTACTCCTACACGTGTTCGCTATCTGTTTGAATTCTTCTTTGGTGATTTCCCCCTTTTTCCATATATATTATTTGATTTCTTATGGAAAGAAGGTTAAAGTTTTGCAGACAAAGCAATAAAGAATCATGGAGAGATAAATGGAGAATTGTGATTGAGAAAGTAAAAGGAAAAATGGGGTGTGAAGATGTGAAAATGTAATTAATAATATATTCCATATCTCTCAAAAATGATTGTTGATTTAAATGGGATGTTAATCTTGTTTGTCTGGTAAGAATCAGTGGCAGTTGGTAGCTTCCATTTCAGTGAGGAGGGGTCTTCTCTGGGATTTAGTGTGAACTTTGAAGGAGCTAACACAGATGCCAAAACCTATCAAAAAGTAGAATGTTGCTAGATCCCTCCCTCAGCCCTTAAAGAAAAACCGCCTCTGGTTTGGGCTCTTTCAGATTCTTTCTTCTCTTGTTCACCTTTCCATATCTGCAGATCTTCCATCCAACTCTATTATTTGTGTACCGATACTATGTTCATTCCTACTCTTAAGCATTTGGCCAATCAGAAGGAGAGGAAAGTATTTGGTGGAATTTCTGTTTCTCCTTGATTGGTAGATTCCTGGGTACACTTTTGATCTTCCTATCAGCTCATTTCTCATGCGTATGATAGACCCATGGGTACTTTTTGATCCTCTTAGTTAGAATGACCTATAAAAGAAACACTAAGCATTTTACAATCCAAAGACAAAAAGGATGAACATTTCATTCCCTTATTATTAATAGACGTAATCCATTGAAGAAACTAACATGAGTTATAAATGCTAAATTAAAGCAACAGACAATATGGCTTGCATGCCCAGACAAGATGCCAGTCCCTCCCACACCTCTGTCACCACAATAACAGTCAGACACTGAATTAAGTTGGAAAATTATTGGCAATAAATGGCCACAACTTCTTTGATGACAGCTGCAGTTGGTTGGCTCAAACACATGGATCCAGATCCAGACATCGATTAACCCACCTGTTCGTCGATGAATCCATTGTTGATTCACCTGTCAACAAGTGAAAACCAAGAAGGGAGGGGTCCCTGCAGGTCCGAGTGCCTCCTGTCCAACCTCCTCCCCATGGCCAATCCCCCCTGTGCCCCCGTAGGGAATCTCCATCATCTGCCAGTGATGGAGACCCCAATACCGTTGACCTTAGATCCACAACCCATGTCAACTGCCCCTATTGTTGTGACAATGAAGAAAATATGCAACTCTTATAAAGAATCCCCTGGTCAGCTTGCCAAGAGCTCTGGCTGATCCGGCGAGGCAGCTGGGAATTTATCCCCAGCCGCCAGACCAGAGGGAAGCCTACCAATAGAGGCAGCTTCCCTCTCTCCCCAGCCAATCAGATTTGAGCCAAATGCTTACCTCCAATTTGCTGGGGAGCAAACACCCCCAACCAGCCAGAGCAAAGCTAGCTTTGCCCTGATTGGTTGCTGGTCTATTGTCTTCCCAGCAAACCCTGAAGCTCACTGGAAGATGGATTGGATGCCGCATGGCGACGGCCATGCCTGGTGAAGGGAGGGGATGGAACCCTTGCCGGGACCACAAAGTGGCCACCGGGTAAATCTTGCAGACTTATTTCTGCTTTCTCCTTCCTTTTTTCTTGTAAGAATTTTGAAATCACGTGCAAATCAAATTTGCATTTCCTCTCCTATGGGAACACGATTCAAAGTGAATCACTTGTCCCAATGAGCAGGAATGTGCATTCCCCTCACTATTTTTTAAAAACTCCAAGAAGGAGTTTTTGACATTTTTGGCCCCCTCCTTCTGAATATGGCGATATGATGCAGGATCTCACTGAGACAGGTAGGATTCCCCTCTCATTCCATGAGGAGTATTTTCACTGTTTAGACAGCCCCATGATCTCACTTGATAGTTTCTTCTTTTAAAAAATAAAATAAAATAAATATAATTTTATTAATACAACAGACACATAAGCAAAGTAATCAGAAGGCTATAAAATGCTGTCTGTTCTCAAACAAAGATAGACAGATGTTCTGTACTATGGTCCACCAAATTCATGGACAAAAATAATTTGTGTTCAGCAACATTCTCCTTTTAAATCATTGCCACTGTTGATTTGGTGAGTCTACCCTTGGTTTATGCAACTCCCACCCTTGCCAAGCTTTAAAAAAATATTTCATAGTTGGTACCATCCTCTGATTGAGAGAGTGTTTACATGGTCAGATTTATTTCAGGTTTACAAAGGACCATCTAGGCACACTAAGTTAGTGCCAAAAATGTTATGTTTAATGAAAGAACTAATTCATCATTTCTCTCAAGCCATTTTTTAGTAGTCACCCAAAGTGCTTTGGGCTGCTGTGAAAATACAGTAGCTTTTTGCTCCCATCTAAATACAAACAGCAAAATGTACACGAACCAATGGGGATATCACTATCTTTTCAGTCCTGTGAATACAGTCATTGTTTAACAGTATTTTCTGGTTGAATTCACTGCTTTTGGGGGGCATGTTTTAGCCCAATAAATGCAGCTTTCATGAAGTCTGTTTCTAAATATCAGCTATAATTATGTAATAATGAGTTTCGTCTGAGCAGCTAAATGGATTGATTCTTACAAGGAGGTCAGTAAGATGGAGAAGCGAGTGATGGAAGATCTGATGGCTGTGCTCCAGGCCAAACACTCTGCAGTCAAAGGTAAACAGTTCTCGTCTCTCTGGGTCCTGCTCTTCCCATCTGCACCTGCTGAAAGGCTCATTGAGATAACAGTATGCATGTTATTCAATTTAGTGTGCACTACTAAAGAGATTCATATGTAGTTCATATGAGAATAATCTGTTTATAAAACAAACTAGCTATGGAGAAATTGACACAGCTCATAATGTGTTGTGACACATTTCAATCAGGGGTATACACACTTGTGTCCTTTAGAATGTGTGGATTATTAATCCAATAGCCCCCAGCCAGCATAGTCAATGGTCAGGGGTTAAAGGAGTTGTAATCCAAAACCTCATGGAGGATAAAGCATGGATATGATCTGATGATAATATGAAAATATTGTGCTTAAAATATCGTGCTACCAAGATTATCCTAACATGTGGTCCTTTCGTATTACAAAATAATAGCACTATTTATTTATTTATTTGTTTATTCATCCATTCATTTAGGTATTCATACCTAGCTCTTCAGTCACAAAGGCTCTCAGAGAATCTTACAAACTGTTAAGAAATAACACTTTACACATCTACACCGCTTTATAGCGCACTAGTCACTAAGCGGTTTCTAATGTGTGTTTGCTAATTGCCTCCACAAGCCGGGTACTCATTTTACTGACCTACGAAAGGATGGAAGGCTGAGTGAACCTTGGAGCCCTTGGGATTAATTTTTTAGGAGATTATCAGACAGGAACAAAAAACCTGAAAGCATTCCTATCCCACAATCACCACTCCTGCACGTCCCATTCCAGTCCCACCGCAATCACCCTCCCCACTGCACTTACCTTGTCTCACAGCAGGGCAGCTCAGGAGTGAAAGGAGCTCTAATGGAGCTCCGTTCACTTCCTGGATCGAAATCCCACAGATTCTTGTGAGAAGATGTGAGCATGGGAAATTCTTTTTTCAAAAAGAAAAAGAAAAAGAACAACAAAAAAGTGACAGCAAGCATAAAAACACACTTTAAAATTAACAAGAAGCCTAGGGAGGGTCATAAAAAGTATGTCACTTACTTGGATGTCCTGATTTCACCTGGAAGTGTTCTAGCAGGGACCTCCCATTGACGCTGGGATCTTGCCTGCATGACAGTCACACACTGTCAAATCAGTGACAGAAATAGAATGGGGGTAATCTATTGATGGCTTCTCCCATCAATAAAAAGCAGCGCTGGTAGAACAGGAGCAGAATGGGTGCATAATGAGGGGGATGATGTTGTCTGACAATCTCCTGGCATTGCCATGACGCCACTTTTGACGTGTCTGATAATCTCCTTAATGTTATGGCTGCAGTACTAGCATTTGACCACTGTAGCACCAGGGCTTCAATCACTATGGTTCTACTTTAACTGCCATGGCTGCATCCTATGGAATTTGGGGATTGGTTGTTTAGGGAGGAGTACTTGGAATTCTCAGCTTGAGAACCCTCATGCCTCACCAAATTACATATTCCAGGAATCCACAGGATGTAGCCATGACAGTTAACATGACATTGCAGTGCTATAATTATGCAGTGTGTAAGGGCCCATGATGATTTCTATGTTAAACTATATGTGAAAACACCTACAAAGTAATAACCAGCTAATAATATGCTACGAGAAAGATTTCATATTATAAATGGGAATTTAGACAGCAAATGTGGAAGGTGCAGAATTAATCTTGGGAATTACTGTCATATCTCATTGTCAAGCAACAAGGCAATAGAATTCTGGTCACAGATTAGGACTTAAGCAGAATAAGTAATGGGTGTACAATTAGATTCAGATAGATCCTTGTTCCTAATAATAATTAAAAAAAACCCTACAAAACATATTTAGAAAGCAAAGAGAATTAATTTCGTATATGATAGTTGTTCCTAGATTTTATTATACAAAAGAATGGAAAGGCAAAAATCCTAAAAATAATGAAGCAAGAAGCAAAGGTGTATGAATATGCAGTTAAGGCCAAGCTTATTTGCTGCTTACAAGAGAAAGAAGAGAGACAAACATAATAGATTGCACAAAACTGGAATGTTTTTATTGCTTATTGGTGTAGTTGGGCACATTCCTCATGCTAGTAAGCTTGAATAAATTAAATGGAACTTCCCTGTAGACATGCATAGATTGTGTAAATATGGTATTATTTGATATTCTGTGAGAACATAAGTAAGAACATAATGTTTATCCTTGCTTTTATAAATTTCAATATTAGTGTATATTTTACTGTAACTTCTAAAATGTATTAAAACTGTTTTTCAAAAACCAATGCAAAGTCAGACAGAGCTTTATTTTTGAGAATTCCAGGTCCAGTATTATGTCCATGTTAGAAGAAGCCATTTTGGGATACACTTTTCTGGTTCCCAGTTGATACCATCTTTCCCTTATGTGTTGGCCCATCTTTAACAACTTGAAAAAGTCTGTTCTGTAGCAGTTGTGCCACACATAGCCAGATAAAGAAGACTGGAATCGCAAATCATAGGATTAGGGTAAAAACCCAAAGAAGGCTAACTTTATGTCTGATTCATTAGCTGCTTTGTGACTTATATTCCTTAATCAAAACAAAGTGCAAAGATTGTTGTTAGCTCTGAATGCATATTCTGTATTGCATGTAATTAAAGTGTTTTGAAAAATAAAATAATCAAATTCCCAGCTAATGTCTATATCAATAAGATGAAGAACATTACAATCATCTCCCAGCCTCCCCCAACTTGGTGTTCTTTAGATGTTTTACTACAAATCCCATTATTCTTAAACATTAGCTATGCTGAGACTGATGGACTTTGTAGTCTAAAATAGCTGGAGAGTGACAGATTGAGAGAGGCCATAGACGACCAATTCTATAAGACTGTGCATTCTATTTTGTAAAATTTTAAAGATGAGAATCGAAGATAAGGATTTGAAGTCATATTTCCTCATGACTCAGTGGTGCACTTCTAGTACAAAGGCCTACCATCCTATTTATTTCATTGGCTTAATATGTGACCCAATCTTATGTATCTTTACTTGACTAAAAGTACAGTATATTTTACTCTGTCAATGGGCCTTAGTCCATTGTAAATATGTTTAGTACAGCAGCCTTAATAATTCTTAAATCACTTACTATGGAGTAGTATATTTCCAGTTATTGTAATATTTAGTCACACACATTTTTGTTAAAAAAAAATATTAAACTGATCATGCTTCATCCCTAGATGTCACGGAGATCCACAGAGTGGCTTATGTCCATATTGAATTCCACATCCTGCCATATCCTGTGTTATTACTTCCACAGCAGGTGAGCTGGGAAGTTAGTAACTTCTTGTCGAGCAAGTTGCCTAGTACCTGGATCCATTCCCTATGGTGCCCCAAAGTTCATCCGCTAACATGTGGCCATTATTTACTTCCAGCAATGTGTTACATGTGTTCCATTCTGTTTCTCCCTTTGTACTCTACCCTGATTTAACCCTAGTGCCTCACCCCCACCATTCTTCAGTCCTTTGAGCAATGGCAATACCCAGAAAAGAAGGGAGAAAGTTTTGAGTTGCTTTTTCAAAAGGTTGAGCTTGAAAGCTCACAGAAATCTATGTCAGATTGCTGGAAATGGAATCTAGCTCAGTTCCCAGAGCTTCTTTTTAATAGAACAAGCTGTGAAATATTTTGGTTGCTCAGAACGGTTTCTGAGTATAACATTATGTTATAATAGGTATGTCACAAAAGGAGCTTTCCTGGTAGACTGGTTAAAGAGCCTGATTAAAGAAATAATGGTAAGCTCAAATAAGTATCCCTTGAAGTATCCCTTTCGCTGCGGACTTAGACTGTGCTCTGCCCACAAGGACTACAAAATGGCATTGTTATGACATCACAGATAGAAATGAATCACCTATAGGCTGTACTGGTAAAAGGATGGAGGCAACCATGGTTACAGACAAATGTTTTCATGTCTGCTATCTTGGCTTTTATTAAAGTACACCATCATCAAGTAGGCAAAGTACAGTTGTACAAATCCCTGACTGAATTCTTCTTTGTTAACTTTCTGAGTTGGACCTTAATATTAATATTCCCTTTAAAATCTGTTTATTAACTTGTCACTTTGGGCTATTATTACCAGGTATGCTGTCAGAGCACATATATGAACTCAGACATGCTCTGAGTATACACAAATGTTAGAGATCTTGTGACCTTGGCAGTAGCATATTTTAGGGAGATCAGAGACAATAATCTACATCCACACCAGAACTGTCTGAAGGAAAAAATGTATTGTACGCACACAAGAATCAATGTACAAGTTATCCCTTCACATTTGCAGGTTAAGCATTCAGGGATTTGATTAGTCACAGATTACTAAATATGTTCTTTCTAGGCATTTTCTAGGCCCTCCAATGCAATCCTATGGTATACCTCTGCTGGGAGTTGACCATAGAGTTATGCTGGAAGACCTACAAATGCCTAGAGAAGTGTTCTCTAAGAAAAAAAGTGGACCTATATTAGTGGTTTTTCCACTTTTTCAGGGGTCCTCCACCCCTAACCTCCATGAAAGTCGAGGGTTGACTGTATACATAGATTGCACTGGGAAATAGAAAATATTAAGACAAAGATTCAAAATGGTAAACCATATATACATCACACAAATAACTACCTAATATAGGGCAGTTGCTTTGGAGTGAGGAAAGATTAACTCAAGTAACAAGCTCACAAAGCTGAGAGTTTTGAGTTCAGTGTTCAAGGATTACTAAGAGGGGTAATAGGAAAGAAAGAGAAAGGTTCAAAAGTGGAGCAGAATTTTCCCTAAAATGCACTCCAGAAGAAGAAGGGACAGGTGCAAGAAACATAAAGATGGCAGAATTTAGCCCTCATGGGTATGATTAGAGCTTTCTAAGGACAAGCTAGCGGGCATTATACTTCTGTTTTGAGCACCACAAAGATGAGTATAAAATAATCAAAGTCCTGTTAGCCAGATAAGGGTTTTAAGAATGAGATTCTCTGGCCAAAAAAAATCCAGATTATGGGGACTGGGTTTGGAGAAGGTGGTTTGATTTTGTTCCAGTAAGGCAGCATCAAGAGGCAGAAAGCTTATGAAAAAGAAATAAAGTCAACAAGCAGAGCCTTCCCTCAGAATGAATCTCCTTGAATCAAGGCTCTCTTTTTATGTGAGTTGGAGCAGGAAAAAGACCCCTCAGTTAAGAACAATCCTTTAAAACAAAGCAATGTCTAAAACAAGGGGTAGCTATCTGGCTTTTGATATTACCAGATACATGACTTACAGAAAGCTGTTATGTCTCTGACTAGCATGCACTTAAGAAAGACATTATAGAATATGTGACCTAAGATTGGAGGAAAAAATTGGTTAGGCTGCCCTAAATATGACATTCTCTTTCAGCATGATTTCCTGTCCAAACAGTAGGACCCCTGTATTTGCTGATTCATTATCCACTGATTCAATTATCCATGGTTTTGGTTTCAGTACAGCTACCATAGAGTCTTCCTAGAAAATGTGTCCTCTCTAGCCATTTTCTAGGTTCTCCAAGGAAACTCTATGGTATTTTGAACTGGAACTCCCATTATTGTCAATGGTGTTTGCTATTATCCGCAGATTTCATTATCCATGGTGGGGCCCAGAGCCAATCCCCCATGGATACAGGGGTCCTACTGTACTGCATTGTTTGTAAACTGCAGGATGTCACACTGGAAAGTAGAACTTTGCCTGAAGGTATTTTAACAATTTAATCAGTACAGTTGTCCCTTCACATTCGCTGGGGTTTGGTTCCAGGACCCCCCGTGAATACCCAAATCCGCGAATACTCAAGTCCCATTATATGCAATGGCATAGCAAAATGGTGTCCCTTATATAAGATGGCAAAATCAAGGTTTGCTATTTGGATTATTATTTTTTTAAGAATATTTTCAAACTGTGAATACTTAAAACCGTGAATGCCAAATCCGTGAATGTGGAGGGACAACTGTATTTGCCACTTTGTGGTGGCAGTTAATGGAGTCACATTTCTCATTTTTTTTCCCCAGCACAGGTGCTGGCTCAAGAGGTTGGTTAGAGACACTTTCTCTGCTCATCTTTGCCTTTATCAGACCAGGCAAATATGGCATCATAACAACACCTAATTAACGTGAAAGGGCGCACATATCAAATGATGTCATCCTTTTGGGCCAAGCCGTCAATAGATCTCCTGTTCTGCTGTTGCGCCAGCATTGCAGCATTTGAAACTTTGTTCCATTGTGCTCATGTGAATACAGCAGCTCTGTGTCTACTTCCCTCTGCAGGGCCCTTGAACTCTTCAAACAATTAAAAGATAGACACATAAGAGAGAAAATGCCCTATTGCCTAATAAGAAACTGTGCTAGTGAGGAGAGCGAGCATACTAAAAGGAGGAACAAGCACAGCATGGAATGAGAGATGGGACCACAAGAAAGAAAAAAGAACTGATGGGAGGAAGAGAAGAAAAGTAGAGGTAATGAGAAAGCATAGGCTTGAGGTGCAGGACTAAGAGGTTTCTAGCCTTTGCACAGCTGAAAACCTCTGCTAGTATGAAATAAATCAAGGCAAATAAAAGCAATGAAGAATATGAAAAGGAGGCTGTAAAGATCTTGGCATTAGAACTGCTTTCCATTTTTTTCTTACTAGCCCATAGTGCATGGATTGCTGAATGTGTGTGTGTGTGTGTGTCAAAAAGCCAAAGTGATTGTGGAGATTATCAGACACAGGTAATGTGGTGCCAGAATAATGCCAGCGGAGCACAAAAGGACACCAATATCACATGGCATCATCCTTTTGTGTTCTGCTGTCGTTATTCTGGTATTCCTTTTTATTGATGGTCTGGAACTATAAATTGATCACCTGTGCCATTTTGGTGCTGGCAATGCTGGTGTGTGAAACTTTGTCCATTTAACTCATGGGAATGCAGCATGAATGGCCAGTCCGGTGCAAACACGTCCGGGTGAGATTGTGACATCCAGGTAAGTTTAGCTCTTTTTATGACCCTCCCTGGGTTACTTGGAACTTTTAAAGTTTGTTTAGGTGCTTGGTGTAACTTTTTATGTTTTATTTTTAAATTTACCGCACAATGAAGTCTTGCGGGATTTCAAAGTTCACTTCCTCCTTCATTGCTGGGGCTGCCTTTGCTGGGAGAGAAGGCAACTGCAGTGGAAGGTGTTGTTTAGCCAGCATAAAAATTGATTTTTTTTTTAATGCCGGCAAAAAAACATTTAAAGGGGAGCATCTGATAAAGTCCTATCTCTCCCCTTAGCTATGATCTAGTTCCACATCACCATTCATATCCAGTATTTAAAATGTGCTGCAAAGCAAAAAATGAAATAAAATGAAAATTAAAAAAAAATATCCCTTTGGGTTTTCACATGAAATCATATGGCTTCTGTTACAATTCTGTATAATTGAGTGCAGTGCAATCAGAATCAAGCCCATTGAATTCAATGGGGCTCATTTTCAGCCAAGTGTGTTTCACAGGGTGGGAAATCTGTTGTTGTTGTTGTTGTTCAAGAGCCAAATCTCAATTTTAAAAAGGTATTGAGAGCAGCATTTCAACAATGGACAAGGGCATGTGACAAGAACAAAACAAATGAAGCTGATGTAAAATCTTAACAATTTGCAGCAGCACAGTAGTTTTCAGGCATCATCATCATCATCATCAATTATTACCCACCTCTCCCTATGGATCAAGACAGGGAACAACAAATTATATCAATGTACATGTACAGGATAACTCTATTCTATGCATGTCTTCTCAGGAGTAAGCCCCAGTAAAACAGCTTCCTGGGCTGTAAACTACAGTTTTCATACTACACAATTAAAGTACTATGATTCTACTTTAACTGCCATGGCTGCATCCTGTGAAATCCTGGGGTTTGTAGTTTGGTGAGGCACTAGAGCTCTTCTCTCCCCACTCTTTGCTAAATAGCTCTACTTCCCCATTTCTCTTCCTTCTTCTCCCTCACATACCCACAATTCCTAGCTAAATGTCTTTTCTTTCCATTCTCTGTCTTTCTCCTTCTTCCTCCCTGCTACATCTCCAAGCTGCACTCATCTTCTCCCTTCTTCCCAAGTTCCCATCTCTCTTTCTTATGTTAGATATGTTAGAGTCCCAGCATATTAAAGTTGTATGTCTCATTAAAAGAGAGCCAGCATGAGTGTTAAGACTATGATTCTGGAGACCAGGGTTCGAATCCCTGCTCAGCCATGGAAACCCAATGGGTGACCTTAGTCAAGTCAGCTCTCTCAGCCCCAGAGGGAGTCAAATGTACCCCCCCACAACAACCCTTGCCAAGAAAACCCCATAGTAGGTTCACCTTAGAGTCACCATAAGTAGGAAATAACTTGAAGGCTCACGATACCTTCTCATTAAATTTAAGAGCACTTGTTTCTGCATAGTGTTTCATAAATATGATTGTCCTGTTGGATTATAGCCGTGATTGTTACTATCATCCTATCATCATCATCGTCTTCCCAAAATATTTCTTGATTACAAGTAACATCATTGAGATTTTTATTTGAGGAGTGAGGGAAGACTCCATAACTTGGCTGTTTTTTAAAAAAAATGAGGCCAGAGGTGGAATGGGTTACTCCCACTGGCAAATAGGAGTGACCCATTGAAATCAGAGTTTGGAAAACTTTCTTTTTGCTTGGAAAAGTTTCTTAAATTAGGCTTTAACTCCTATATGTGAAATCAGCACTTTCAAAAAATGTTAAAAACAGATCGAGGAGAGGTCTGGTTTTTCTTTTCTTTTTTTCTATTCAAAGCAGAATGTGGAAAACTTTATTTGGCTAGACACAACTCTCTAGTGGTCTTAAAAGCACTATTCACAAAGGTGTTAAACAAAATGGGGAAAATATGCAGGGGGGGTCTTTCCAAGCAGAGCTTGGAAAACTTAATTTCCAACAAGAAAAATATTTTTCATTTGATAGATTTTTATTTTATTATATTTTATTTTAATGACATTCTCTGATTAGCTATGGTCAACACTTAATGTATCATGCTTAGCGGCATTGCCAGGCCCACCCCCTCCATGACATCATCAGGGACCATCTCAGATTTTGGCCATCAAATCTCAGAGCCTGGGATGCTTCTGACCTAGCAACCCTACTGATCAGAGCTTGGGAAAGTTACTTTTTCAGACCTCAGCATCTAGAATCTCCCAATTAACATGCCCACATGGCTGGAGGAATCTGGGAGTTGTAACCTAGAAAAGAAACTTTACCATGCCCTCATTACCAGGATGGATGCCTTACCAAGGCTGGTTAACTATCCCAAAATTAAGAAAGGCCTTTTCCCTGGCAAGGTTTAATGTCCTTCCCTCTAACCTATTAACTGACAGATTTAATAAAACTCCATTGAATACTCCTGGCCCCTGTGATAATCATGAAATTGAAACCATATCACATGTACTTTTCCAATGACATTTTTACCAGGGGGCAGGGAAGATCTACTATGGACTTTATCACATGAGCCTTTTAATTCAGAATTAAAGGTGGATAATAGTGTCTTTGGTGATATTTATCACATGACATCACCTCAAAATCATTGCTTCTGTGCCTCCAAAGTGTGGCGCTGCTGTGCCGTGAGTCCTTGAGACTGGGTAGCCATGTGGTCTCAGTCTCCTCCTCTCTCCCTCTCCCCTCTTCCCCTTGCAATCCCCAAATAGTCTGGTTTTCATTTTTCTTTTTTCTTTTTTTTCATTTTCTTTCCTTTTCTTTTTTCTTTGTTTCACTAAATCATATTGCCATAATTGCTAAACTGAAACCAAGCCCCAAAACACACTAAAAAACCCCAAGTAACCCAGGGAAGGTAGAAAAAAGTGTGTCACTTACCTTGATGTCCCGATCTCAACTGGAAATGTTTGGCACGGACCTCCCTGTGCTGCTGGCATTGTGCCAGCATAACGTGGCACCTTTTTGCTCACCCAACGTTCCGTTACAGAAACAGAATGATGGGTCAATTAACGGCTTAATCCGTGAATAAAAAGGAGCACAGGGGGAACAAAAGAGGCACTACAGCATAACAACCAGGAAAGACATTGTCTGAAAGGGAAGCCCTTTCACGATCTCCTGTCATCCCTGTGATGGATTGATTTAGTTGTCTGATAATCTCTATACACATCCTGCTTATGTTAGAAATTCCCTTAATTAAACAAGATTTCTAGAGGAACAGTAATTAAGAATGAATCTATGGGAAAAGAAATGAATGAAATGGCAAAATTTATGCATGCTTTCCCTGCAATTTCAAGTTGGCCTATTCCCTCAAAGTCCTAAAGACTTTGTTGTTGCTATGTGCCTTCAAACTGACTCCAATTTCTTGCCACCCTACGTAGTTTTTTCTTGGCAAGAATTATTCAGAGAAGGTGTGCCATTGCCTTCCTCTAAGACTGAGAGGGTATGACTTGTCCAATATCATCCAGTGAGTTTCCATGTTGAAGTGAGGGTTCAAACAGCTGGTCCCCCAGAGTCATGGTCCAACACTCAAACCACTTCATCATGCTGATTCCACTTATCTCATCATCATAGGGTTTTTGAAGAAGCATTGCTTAGCATGGTATAGTGGCTTGAGCACTAGACTGTGGAGTTTATCACACCAGCCTTTTTCTCAACTCTTTCTCACAGCAATTGCATTAGCGAAACAAATGGGAACATACCTGTTTGAAATCATTCATTATCACACTGTATCTTCAATCAAACAAGTACACTGCAACTATGGTGAATTGCCAATCATCTGTTCTTCCGCACTGTCTCTGTAACTCTGCCTTCATCACATGCATGCCTTTCTTTAAAAAAAAAAAATCCCTGCAATTGCACATTTATGGGGAAATGATTTTTTAAATTTTATCATATCCCCATAATTGCACAATCAAAGCAAAGAGAAAAAGAAAAAGTCAGGCATGGAGAAAAAACAATCTTGGTCTTCTTAGGAATAGTGAGTGGGAGGGGAGAGACATGAAAAGAGAAGGAGGATCATGCTTCCTTGTGCCACATGACTTCCGTCATACCACTACTACCATAGAAGGGACTTATTGTGTGAAGTGAAATACTGACATGGCAGTGGTACTGAGAGCCATTGACAGGTTTTCCCCATTAATGAAGAGGTGTGCTACAGAAATGTCTGGAATGCAAACCACCAATGGGATAGAGACAATGTCATGTGATAAGTTGTGGCCAAATTTGTAAATGTCTTTGTGTAATTCCAGAATAAAGCTCTGTGTAATAATCATGTATGACTTTGGAGACCAGGGTTCAAATCTTTGCTCAGCCAAGGAAAACCAATGGGTGACCTTGGGTAAGTCGCAGTCTCTTAGCATCAGAGGAAGCAAAGGAAAGTCTCTTGCGAACAAATCTTGCCAAGAAAACCCAATGATAGGGTCACCTTAGGGTTGTCATAAGTTGGAAACTACTTGAAGACACATAAGAACAACAGTGCTCCCATCATTATAGCCTCCAGCCACACAGAAGCATGCAAATCCACCACTACAGAAAGGTGGTGCCAAGATGGTTCCTAATATTACTCAATCATAACAGAATATGTTTGGGTATTGTTTGTACTTCTTGGATCATGCAGTTGTTACAAGTGTTATAAGACTCCTTTACAACCAACTTTCCTGAACCTGGTTAGTGCCTCCAGATTTGTTTGCCTACCGCTTCCATGATCAGTCAACATGTCCAATGGCCATTTAGTTAGAGAGTGGCAGGAGTATAGTCCAATACACCTGGAAGACAACAGCTTTGTGGGGAGGGTGCTTTAAACTATCCTGTCATTGGCAGTGGTATTCATCACCTGGGAGAATAACATGAAAGGAGAGCAGACTGCTAATGCTGCCTTACCACTTCTGTGATTAATGTCTTACAGCTATTCAAATGGACTTCTTGTGACCATCCAGAATTTCTAAGCCAAGGTCACCTGGATATTGGGGAAGTGTCAAGTGGGGATATTTGCAATGTAGATTCAGCATATCAATATTTTTATTATTTATTAGGCTGCACCAGCACAAATGCATCAAAGGGCTTTTGTCAAACTGGAGATACTCTTTGAAGTTTCTCCCATAAATCTTTTTCTCTAAGACAGTTTCTTCACAAAAAAATAACACAAAAAAAAAAACCCTTTCCTCTCATTTTAAAGCAATTGATTTCCCTCAGTTTTAAATGGTGCAGATCTGAAATCAATTTGATGGGGTCAGGAAGCTTATAGTAATCTAGCTCAAGAGTATCATTAATTTTGCTAATTTATAAAGTAATAAAATCAAAATAAGAGTTGTGCTGGCTTGGTGTGTCTTTTGAATCTTATTTAGGATACCTTTATCAGGTTCTTGCAGACAGCAAGTTATATTATCCTCCTTACCCACAAAGACATGTGTGAATAAAAAGCCCATGGTGTGACTTCCTCCAAAATGCTTGCCCACAAGTTTCAGACTAGCAGAGTATTCCCCGTGTAAAACTTTGCTTCCTACTGTCTATCACTCTATGAAGCCCTTTCAGCTTCTTCCTTCCTTTGGTTCCAGTTTCCCAACAGCCTTCACGCAAGGAGGAAGGAAGAGGCCCCTGGCAGCCTTAGAATTCTGACTGATTTTTTATTCTGCCTATTCCTGTGCATATATCCCATGGCAGCTGATGGAGGAGTGGGAGTGGTGAATCTGTTCCTGATTTATTCTGAACTATAAAGGACCTATCCAAGGTGCTGAACACTATCCCCCAAATATGTTCAGAATTTCAGATAGTTCTGTTACTCCTTCTCTTTCTAGTGCCCTGTCACTTCAATTACTAAATCTAATGCTGTCTTGACTTGTGCTCAGATTTGTCAGGCTCTGCTTGGCCAGGCTGGGTCTGCCTGGTTGTACTTTCTCTGAGTATGTTGTGATCAAGCTATGCTACCAGTGTGACCAAAGCTGCCATCTAATAGAGCATTCCTTGCTGATTTGGGATGGTTATGGAAAACCTGTTCATCTTCAACCCATCGGTGCTGCTAGCATCTAGGAGCCTACAGTCCATGTGTCTGTGCCACAAATGATACTAGACAGGTAACGATAATGGTGAGCCAACATCAGCAAGCTATGGCATGCTGTAAAGCAGGAGCAGGATTCATATGGCCCTCCAGAAGGTGTTGGACTGCAGTCTCCAGCATTCCTCACCTTAGTCTATGCTTTTGTAGAGGTGCTGGGACTTGTAGTTCAATACCATCTAGGGGGTTGAATGAGTTGCCCCCCTGCTATAAAGAGAATTCTGAACCAGCTGGTCAAGGCTGCAACCACACACTATTTTATATTAAAGGATTTCCCCAACTACAAAAATGGCAATGAGTTGAACCAATCAGAGAGCGGCCTTGGGGCAGTATAGCCAATGAGGTCTCTTCCATTGTTACTGCAGTATCATTATTGGCCTTGAAGACATTTTCCCCAGGTCCCCCTCAAACCTATTGGCATGCCCGGTTCAACTCTAGCAGTATGTAATCCTAGAGGTATTTAGGGTACTTCAACTGTACGAGTGTTTTAGCATCAACAAGCAATCCTTTTCAGCAAAAGATTTGCTATATAGAATTTATATCCAGTTGTGAGTTTCCACTAGAGTCAACCCACTTAATCAATAGTAACTTGGTAAGTCAACACCACTGATTCCACAGATCTGCTCTAATCACAACCCATTATTGGATTCAGGCCTTGGAATACACAGAATCACAGAGATAAATGGTATAGTGTTGTCATTCTCCCATTTAAAATGGCATGCATGCTTACAAAACATCATATTGCTATCTCTAAAATTATGTAGCATTATATTGATATACCTTGTCATAACAAAACATACACAGTAAGTGAAAGCATTCATTTCAATGTAACTGCAATGTTTTCTTTGTTTTCTTACATAAGTCACTCAGAGTCTCCTGTCTTCCTCTAAAACAGGGGTGGGAATCATGCCATCTTCCAGATGTTGTTGGACTACAAACCCCAGCATTCCTCACCATTGGCTGCTGGCTAGAGATGCTGGGACTTGAAACCCAACAACATCGATAGGGCCACAAGATTCCCATTAAAATTTCACAGGCAGTATCTGCATATGCTAGACCTTGAACACATTTCTTCTGTGCAAATGAAGCACTTGTGTAAGACAAAATATTATTAGACATAAGTTACTCTGAAAAAAAATTGCAATCTATAGAGGCCCATGATCACAAGAACATTTTGAAAATTATATTATCTTTGTCTTCTCCTTCTGCCATGAATCCCAGACAAGATCACATTCTGTTGCTGCCTGAATGATGCTTTCTGTTAATCTTTGTCACATAATATGCTGAGAGACCTTGGCTTGACATTAACTCTGCTCTTCTTTTTTGGAATCGTCTCTTTGATTTGTAATCCATCTGAAAAATATTTTTAGGAATTCAGGTCAGTGCAGCTTCCTTTATTGTAATTGCAAAAGATTCAAGAAAGAGAAAGAGATCAAACATGAAAAGTCCACACCTCAGAATGAGTAGTGATGGGGGAAAAGACTCTTAACATTCCTGCCTACTGGCTTCCTTAGCTCAACTGTTCATAAAAAGGAACTCTTGCATAACAACAGCCCATCTTTGATTATACCCAACTGGACAAGCATGTGCTAAACTTCTGCCTCACCCTGAGAAATTTTACTGGAAAGCGTTTGCCTTCAAAAAGAAACTCCAGTTTGGCTTTAGGCAATATCCAATCACTACCTTCTGGAGAAATACCAATTATTTCATCAAACCTCTTTTGATTGTATTTAATGTCTTCAGTTCTATTCTGCACATCCAGTAAGCTGAGATGAGCAATAGCTGCGGAGCTAGGGGGGCATTTTTCAAATGCTTGGTCAAATGCTCAAGGATCACACCTCTCCTGCTTTTCTTTCCTTTTTTGAAAAGGAATTTTAGTTTAAAACAAAGAAAAAATAATTACATTCACAGGTATGTAAAATGGATTAAAATTGGTTGAAAATTAATTCTTAAATATTATTAAATCATTAATTTTCTATTCACTAACAAAACACTCCTGGTACCCAAAATTGATGAATTTTGTGTCTGTGTGTATTTGTTGTGTGCCTCCATGTCATTTCTGACTTATGGCAACCCTAAGGTGAACCTATCACAGGGCTTTCCTGGCAGAATTTGTTCATAGGGCGTTTGCCCTTGCCTTCCTCTGAGGTTGAGAGAGTGTCACTTGCCAAAGATCACCCAGTGGGTTTCCATGGCTAAGCATGATTCAAACCCTGGTCTCTCAGTGTCCTACTCCAACACTCAAACCACTGTACCACGTGGGCTCTCTCTGTGTATAGACATTTCGAATTGACTTTAATGATAATGATATTGAATGTTGATATTGAATTGAAAAAGAACTAAATTGACTATCACCTTGCCTATCACATTGGCTATAGTGCATTTCATCCATGTTCCCATTGATTATAGTGCATTTAACAGTTTGCTGCCAAATTTCAGCAGCAAACTTTAATGTCATTTTTTCTTTTAAAAAATGAAAATTCTGGGGAGTATGGCTGGGGGCTTAAAAAGGGGCTTGGATGTCATGTATGATCTCTGGACCACACATTGCTCACTGCTAAAGTAGGTTTATGGTGTATCATAGTACTTCACATTTCTGAATGTTCACCCCATACACACACACAGACAAACCCTCCTCCAAACTAGAAAACTACCACAACAGTGGGAAAAGTTCTAGCTGAGCTTGTTTTTTTCCTCCTGATCAGCTAAATTTGTATGTGCATGAAGAAGATACCATTTGCCATTGGCAGTGGTTGACATGACTTTTTACAGCTGTTCAAAGCACAGGAAAATGATTCCATACCTTCTCCATGTATTGACTTAATAGGGAGAAGAAAACAGGATTAAACCACTGTCCCTGTCCCCAAACCACCACATCCAGCTGCCCTCACCCCAACTTCCTTCAGCAGAGTTGAAAGTCTGAAAGGAGGCCCCTTCACAAATATGTGTTTCATGGAATTTGGAGCACTAGTATGCAATGTTTCCAGTCACATGAAGCCTTGGCACTCGGAGTATTGTACATGTGCTGCCACCCCTTCTCAGACTTCTGACTATGTGGGAGGGGGGCAAATGGTCAGGTCAGCCTACACCCCATTTTCCCCCTCCCTCCATCCATTCTTACATGTAGATAAGAATATATGGAAAGAGTGCTAGTCAAATTCATATTTCTGGTGCATCTTTCTTTACAGTGACATCACATTTGTGAGGTGTGTTCCCTTTTTTAAAGATTGTTCAGATGCTGTGCTTTTCTCTGGTGCTTTGATCTTTTGAAGCATAGCTCTGCTAAATTGGTGACAAAGTCATTTTTACACTGGTTTCTAACTCAACAGGAGAAGCCAATCCTCAGTTTTGTCTTGCAGGTTTCTTTGATGTTTGCTATGGGTTCACAGCTAGAGAGAGAGAGAGAGAGAGAGAGAGAGAGAGATTGAGAGAGGATGTCCTAAAACACCTGAAATGGAAAGCACAAGAAAAACATGCCAGTTCTGTAAGTGGAGAAATTAATAGACAGTAAGGAAGAAGAGAGACAAGGAGTTGCCTACCCATATTTTGAAACTGGTTGCATATTCATTTGCCTTCATTGGCATTTGCATATCTTTTGAGGCATAGGTGCCTGAGTGAGGCAAAATGGATATGAAAATCTGATAGTTTGAGGTTAATTATAAGGTACATTAATTCCATTTATTACTCAAGGGATGAGAAGCACAAATGGCTGTCCTTGAAACAGAAGGTGAAGCATGAGACATGCCAGGCTTCAGCAAAGGACAGAGACATGAGAGGCAGAATGATGCACTTACCATGAAAGATGTCCAATTTATCAGCCCTTCAGAGAAGTACATTATGCAGCTGTATTTGAGAAGGATGTGTTGGGAGTTGTTCTGGATCATGTGCCAGAGCCTTCAAAACACACTTTGTTGAATGTAATTTTGAACTATGCAGGGCTAGGGTGAAATTACTCCCCCAATTCACTATCTACTTTGCAGGTGCCATTTGGACTGGGAGAGAGGTTAGGATTTCACCCATTTTGCTGGGTTCAACAGGATCCTGTAGTGGTACAAAATGGTTTAATGGGCTTTATCCCATCTTGGCCCCACCTTTGCCCTGGGTGTTGAGAGGACCGTCTGGGGGCAAAATGGGGCAAAAGCCCTGTGTTGTTTGGACTGCAAGGCTCTAAGATGGGAGCAAGATGGGGTAAATTGCATATCTAGGCAAGCCCTATGACATGATCCTGGATGAACACACCAATCTGGCTTGCTTTATAGATTTGATTAAGCCTGCTTGATTGGGTGGGGTAAAATCTCTCTCATCTGTACTGGGTTTTCTGCACAACAGCTTGCTGGGATCAAGCAGGAGTACAGTTGCTTGATGTAAAGGAACAGAAGGGTCCTTTGGGTACTCATAAAAGGACCTTCACATCAAGCAACAGTACCACTGTTTGATCGCAGCAATGGCACCCCAGATGGGACCCAAACCCACAATCCCTGGCTTAGGATGCCAGTGCCTTATACATTGCTGGGATCAAACAGGAGTACAGATGGGACCCGGACCCACACAGCTAGTAGACCTGATGTATGGCAAGATATAAGTACAGTAGTCTGTTGTGATTCCATCCTTCTTACCAGGTGCTTCATTTCACAGTTCGTTTGGTTTGAGTGTACTTACCTGAAGGTGGATGCTTGGGACAGAATAGGGATTCTATTGTTGTACAGGTAACTCCACGGTACAACAGCTTTCCTTCCTGAGCTAACTGAAATGGTCTTTAGGGTGGCACTGTTTGGCTCTGCATGTTGTCTTGCAGACCTTTCCAGTCTGTGCTGTGGCCATCATGTTGAGATGGCAACCATGTGTATGTACCAAGTGGTATCTTCCACATTCTGGACCTGGATTTCCATGCTTGAAGGATGTGTGCAGGTCTCGGTGTGTAGGAACTCTCTGTCATTCTGTTCTCATGAACAGATCATTACTTCATGGGGTTTGACTCACCAGAACTCAGAAGCTCTGCAGAGGTGGGATGCCAATTAAGATGGTTCACACCAGGAGACTAGGGATGCAATGAAAACAATGAATAATTTCAGCAAATTTCTTTCCACTGCAAGAAAGTCTTTCAAAAGTGCAGTTTTTGAAGACTATTCACAGTTCTGCTTTTATTCTGTACAAAATGGTATTTTTGTGATGAAAATAGTATTTTATGTGCAAAAACTAATCAAAATTTCTGTGGAGAAAATATTTCTATGCAGAAATATTGTTTTCTGAACAGAGAGAATGTTGTTCCCTGTGCAGAAAATTCTGGTTTTGTGCAAAAAACGCATGCAGATTTTGTGTAGAATAAGTCCTGAACTGCAAAGATTCTCATCAATCCAGGAATCTCCTCATCAGGGTTTTCTAATGCTTGAGAAACACATTTTTCAACCATTTAAAATATTTTTGAATATTCCTACCATCCCTACAGGAGATTTGATGGATCTGAATTGTTTTCAGATTACTCTTTGGTATTTTTCTGTAGCTTGGATAAGCAATTCTGTCAAAGGCCTGGTAAACCTCTGAAATAAGGAAATGGCCAGGGAGATAAGATACAATTGCTTCTTAATGACTCCTCCCACAGAATGGAGTCAAACTCAGAATTCCTTTCATTTTCTTCTTATCCTTCATGGAATATAGTGATCAGTGCTTGATAAAAGACACTGTTATGTAACAAATTGTCACACAAGGACTGCAGAAAGCTAGATTTAAGTCCTTACTCATTGCTGAAGCCCAGTAGCACCTCCAGGTTTGAGGTAAGCCTAGGTAAGGAGCTCTTTGGGACCCCTTGGGCACCCCTGTCCTGCAACATGCCTGCCTGAATATTTTTTTTTTAAAGGATGTTGTGTGACACCACCAGTCCTAGAATGCCACTGCCCATGCTAGGCTCTAACTCCATGCATGATTTTCTCCACTGCCACCACTGGGTGCAGTTGATTCAGATAGTTTAAGTGGTTAGGCCCCAGTACAGACACTTTTTAATTTAATTGTATGCCACTGGGCTATTCACCACCTCTGAATTTAACTTACTTTACTAGTTGTGTAGACAAAATGGGCTTATCCCATGTTGTCATGAGTTCCTTAGATGAAGATTTAGGATGACTCTACACTGCAGAGTTCTAGCAATTTGACACGGGGGTGCCATAGCTCTATCCTATGGAATCCTGGAGTTTGTAGTTTTACAAGGTCTTTAGCCTTCTTTGCCAAAGAGTTTAGGTGCCTCACCCAACTACAAATACCAGGATTCTGTAGGATGGAGGCATGGCAGTTGAAGTAATGTCAAGCTGCAATCATTCTACAGTGTGGATACACTGTTAAATAAAAATGTGATTAGTCCATAGATATTTACTTCCTTTTCAAAAGCTTTAAGAAGGATTGCATTGTGGTTATGTTCTTCAAAATGATTCCATTCTTCTAGCCAGTTGTCTCATTTTAAAATTAGGATTTTTTGGGAAACCATTATTAGGTCTTTCTTGTACAGTATCATTGACTTGCACATGAATAGGAAGCATCCACTACTTTTAGAACTTTATCAGACAAGGCTAAAATTGCACAATTACAGTGTCACAGTAGCCCAAACGGGTTCGTGCTATCACATGACATCGTCTGCACATTCAGTACTCTAGCAGTCAATCAGGCGTCACTTTTAATTAATGGGTCAAGATGTGAATTGCTCTCAATATGGTATTGAGGAGCATGTGAAATCATGTCCCGCTGTAATCACAAGATTACAGTGTAAATGGGCAGTCCTCTTTCCCCCATTCCTTTTCCCAACAAGAAAACCTTTTGTGAGAATGTGAAAGGATATACAGGACACTGTTTTCATGAACTGTTGCATGTTCTCACGATGTTTTTAATCATAGAAATATGTTTCTTTACATGTTTTGTGTGAATTTCTTTAATTATTTACATGTTTTCAGTGTTTCAAGTTTTTTTCCCCCAGTGTTTAATTTCAGCTGAAATTGTGCCCAAATGAAATCAAGGAAGTAAGTGAACATTTTCCCTTAAAGGAGCATGCACAGGTAAGTACAAAGCATTAATAATATGTTATTAAGAGGTAATGCCAAGACACATGTCACTGTAGTGTTACCTTTAACCCTGCGATTACAGCAATGTGTGAAAATTACAGTTGTAATGCCACTATGTTTCTGCCTTCCTTACTCATGGAATTACAGCATTTTTAGATGCTAGTCTGATAATGTCCTTAGAGTTGTATTCTTTTTGAAGAAATTTGCTCAGATGAATTCAGTAGTATTTTTTTTTAAAAAAAAATAGGTTGTTCTGAACAATTTTGTAGAAACTTTCTATAATCACTTCCTTAGCTGAATGACATGCTTGAGAGGACAGCTTTTAAAAAACACTTTGTGGTGTTCTAAAGAGAAATTACTCATTCTAATTTGGAACTTTATCTTCAGCCACATCCCAAGGTGCTCTAGCAAAAGGAGGACAAATTAAAATAAAGTGAATCATTTTACATTAACTGTCTTCGTATTTGGGGTTACAGAATTATGTATGCTGCAATGGTAGTAAAGAAATTACAAAATGTTCTCTCTAGTCTATCATATATGCCATGGGAAGCTTCCTCCAATGAGAAAAACGGTACAACGCAGTGCTTATCCACTGAAGCCAAAATTTGGGCCTTATTATTTAAGTGGAGTTTTGGCTTGTCTCAAATTGTCCTTCTGAATGGCAGGGCTATTTGGCAAATGTTTTGCTAAAATATATATGTTTGGATGGCCTGGAGAAAGACCTAGTAAATGGAATATACTTTCAGCACATCAGGAACAACAGCACCTGAATTAATACTGTTTCAGAATCCAAACAATCATCTTGCTTCTCATCCAGATAAATCAAACAAAATAAAAGTTTTTACATCCTAAAATTATGGACTTGGAGTGTCATGTATTTGTTATATTCTCACTCTAACGGTTAGTCCCAACTTGAGCAGATCCATGGAATCACTGAAATGGAAGTTGTTATTTAATATGTCCCTGTGGATTCAATTGATCTGATCTAATCTCTAAATGGAATTACAGCTATATTTATGAGTCACTTTACAAGAAATAATATTATTAGTGCAATTAACATTCAATAAATCATTAAATTAAAATATAAAATGTATATGCACATAAACACACAGAGTAACACTAAAATCACAAATAAAAACAAAGAATATCATAAACCACTATATTCATATCAAGCAATGCAAGTTACACATGGGGCTAACACACACATCAACAGATTATAAAATGCTCTGTACTTAGAGTAAAATCACCTAAATTAAAATAATATAAGCATTAAGACAATAAAAATGTTCACATACTCAGGCAATAAATGCCTTTGCCTAGTCTCAGAAAGATCTCAACATAGATCAGAAGTGGGATTGAAGTTGCTCCCCACATAAGACTGAATTATAAGTTCCATCAGCCCCTAGCTAGCATAACCAATGGTAAGAAATGCTGGGAGCTACAGTCCAACAATATCTGGAGTGCTATATGATCCTCACCACCTGTGTAGGCACTAAATTACTATTCTCTTATAGCCACCCATCAAACTTTCAGATGAGAACATTCAGGGTTAAAATATTTTTATTTTTATTTTTTGCAGAAGTGCTACCTTTCCCAAGTGGTGAAAGAGGTCTCTTTGTCATGATTTTCCTCAATTACATAATTTGCATTTAGCATGCCTTGTTTTGTAATTGGTTATGGAAGGTAAAAACAGAGTTATTCTTTAAAAAATAAATAAATGCAGAGCTAGCTACGTTGACCATAAACAAAATCCAAAATATTCATTTTGGCAATACCTATATTGGGTCAACCAAAAGGCACAAAATACAGCATACTAGTTTTTGAAGCCTACTAGCTTTTTAGTTGGGTGAAAATGGTAAAAAAATGATGCAGGGGGGGAGTTAAGGTCACAGGCCTACATCGTATTAGAGGTATTTGCTTAATGTGGCCTTGAGGGATGGTTGATCCAGACCACACCCCTTCATGGCAATGAGGAAGACTAGAGAAAAACGCAGTAAAAGAAATGCAACTGTTTTCTCCATTGGCAGCAACAAAGCACCTCCTTTGAAGAAATGAGTCTGCCTTTGTCCTGTGTGAGGCTACAAACCTTTTTGCAGGTAGAGTATGGTGAGTCTTTTAAGAAGCTTCTGTACCATAAGGTCTGAAGATAAATGTGTGTTACTTGGACTCTTATTATCTGATAGTTTCCCCCTCCAACATAATGTAAAGCAGTCTGAATTTGTCTCCTAGTTAGATGCTTTACTTGTTACAACCTCTGAAAAGGAGTGGCCATGGTATGCATTGGTCCTTCCTTAAGACCACTGTGAGCAAAACCTCAGGTAAACTACAGACCTGTGATCCTAACACCTACATGATTTTTCTAACCATCTTTTCTTCCCCTGCATGAATGTTAAAACCATCGCCCTTCAAACATGTCAGTGGGCTATGGAAGCTAGTGATACATTTTTCTTTTTTGGATTAGCCAAATAAAGTTGTCATCTTAATGTCTATTTTGGACAGGATTAATTTGCAAGTCTGCCTGCTGAGGCACACATCTCTGAGGAAATCTCAATGTGGGAGGGGAGACAGGTTAATTGTAGGGGATATGTGTCTAGTTTGGAGAAGGAGTGCTTTTGGGAAGCTTAAGGAATGGCAGAATAATAGAGGTAAAGAGTACATTATACACATCTAATAATAATAATAATAATAATAATAAAATTTATTTATATCCCGCCCCTCTGTGAGCAATCGGGGCGGCTTATAACAATAAAATAGTACACAGTAAAAAACTCAAAATCCCTTCCCCCCCCTTAAAACATTATTAAATTAATACAAATTAAAATCAGTATATAATACAATTTATTAAAAACCCTTTCGAGCAAGCAGCATCAGTTTGGAGGTCCAGAAGCAACCTCCAGAGGGGGTTCCTGAGGCTGGGGTTAGCTATTCCAGAAAAGCCTGCCTGAAGAGAACCGCCTTGACAGCCTTTTTAAAGCTGTCTAATGATGTCAATAGGCGGATCTCATCCGGCAGGCCGTTCCACAATTTGGGGGCGACAGCCGAGAAAGCCCTCTGGTACTAGTACTGAACTCAAGGAATTACTTCTGAGTAGACATATATAAGATGATGGTTTTTGTATAAAGACACTACTAACAACAATAAATTGTTGTTGTATATTTTATGTCATGGGGGTAATGTTTTCAGATGTCATTTATTAGTTGTAATTGACAAACTCCACCAAGAGAGTTGCTTTCAATGAAAAGCTATACTTGGAAGAATGATTCAATGTGTGTGTCTCCCTCTGCATTGTCCTTTTTCATTCTGTGGTATAAAAATAAAGACATATTGTTTAGTGGTTATTCTTTCTGACAGGAAGACTAATTAGACTTAGGAGATTATCAGATGGGAACAAAAATACCCCCGTCGGATAATCCCCTACCGCCCCCCTACCAGCATGCGAATGAAAAGTTTTCAGACCTACCTTGCTGTGTGCTCCCCCTCCTCTCAGCAGATGTGGAATGAATACAGCTCGCACGGAGCTGTATTCACTTTCTTATTTGAAATCCCAGGCTGTTCTCGCGGGAGAATGAGTGCACAGGAAATTCAAAAATAAAAAGAGAAAGAAAGCTTTTTAAATGACAGCAAGCACAAAATCAGACTTAAGAAACCTCAAGTAACCCAGGGAGGGTACAAAAAAGGGTGTAACTTACCTTGATGTCCCGATCGCACCCAGAAGTGTTCAGCAGGGACCTCTCACCACGGCTGGCATCACACCAGCATAATGGGGCACCTTCTTGCACACCCGGTGTTCTGTTACAGAAATGGAATGACGGGTCAATTCATGGCTTAAGCCGGGAATAAAAAAGGAGTGCGGGAGAATGGAAGAGGCACGGGGGCATAACGCCACAGGGGCACCGTCATCTGATATTCAAGCTCTTTGGTGATGTCCTGTCGTCCCTGTGGTGGAATATTTAACACATCTGATAATCTCCTTACTTTTAAGGAATAGGTTTTTCCACAATTTATCTGAAGACTGATCCCAGTTCAGCTCTCATGCTAGCCTTCTCACAGGCTGAACATTTGGATACACAGGAATGATGGTGTGGGAGTGAGTTTGTTATTCATTGATGATATCACACATGGTCATTGTCTACTAGACGTCCATGACATTAGTTGAACTACATTTCAGGCAATACTCCAAATCACATTTTCCCAGCAAGGATATTCATCTGTTGAAGTAACAGAAGAATGTGGCTTCCTAGAAACATAATACTTCCTTAAGGGAAGTGTATAAATCTTTAAGGGTACCACTCTGTAAAATGACAATGGGTCCTTTAGCACCTTAAAAACTAACAAACTTATTATGGGATGAGCTTAGAAGCATGAAATCATATACAGAATTTCAGATTTTATGCAGAGCAGTGCTACTCAAAGTTTGCTCCCTGGACCAGACCTGCTTCCTGGCAAGTTTCCAGGAAAGGAAGAAACAGCTGTTGCCAATGGACAAAATATGGTGCCAGTCTGGCACATTGAAAAATAATGGCTGGTCCCCAACATCACATAGCCCGAGAAGCACTGATGTAGACTAAACATGGGGGTGCAAGATTAAAGACAAGTAAAATGGAAATTAACTACTGTAAGTACTGGCAGTGGTACATTTTAAGAACTTGTTGTTGTGTGCCTTCAAGTCATTTCCAACTCATGGCAACCCTAAGGCCACCATATCATTGTTTTTTCTTGGCAAGATTATTGAGAGGAGGTTTGTCATTGGCTTCCTCTGAGGCTGAGATATTGTGACTTACCCAAGGTCACCCAGTGGGTTTCCATGGCTGAGTAGAAATTTGAACTCTGGTCTACAAGAGTCCTAGTCCAACAGTCAAACCACTACAGCACACAGATGGATTACAAAGTATCAGGGATATAATTCCATCTGGGGCTATAAAACATCTGTCTACCAAATTCTGTTCCCTTGTTTTATTTTTATTTGATTATTTAATTTTTCTCCCATTTTCCTCCTGACATGAGACCCAAGGTGGTTTACAACAAATTAAAACAAAATACAACTCAAATCTTATTTTACAAAAGTTTAAAAAATTAAATAAACAACCAAAAAGTTAAAACTGAAACACGTGTGTGTGTGTGTTCAAGTCACATGTCAACTTATGGTGACCCCATGAATTTCACAGGGTTTTCTTAGGCAAGGGGTACTCAGAGGTGGTTTTGCCAGTTCCTTCTTTGAAATATACTTACAGCACCTGGTATTCATTGTTGGTCTCCCATCCAAGTATTAACCAGGGCTGATCTTGCATAGCTTCCAAGATCAGACAGGATCAGTGCCTTTAGGCTATATAGGCTTTTTGCAACATAATAAAGACAATGGCAACATTCTATAGACTCCTATATTTGTGTGGTGTAAAAGGGCCCCAGCAGAAAAAGAGGATTTACTTCTTTAGCCACAATATGAGTACATTCGTTTTTCCTAGCACAGGAAAAGTGTGATATACAGTATAAACTTTTAGAGCTGCTGTTAATTACTTCAAGTACAAGAAGCTTATTGACCTCTCTGACAGAGATTCCCACCTCCTTACTTTCCACTGAGGATGAAATCATCTGGTCTGGCATGCAATGGTAACAGTGGCTGGACAACAGTCAAGTTAGACAGGAATCTTTTCAGACATTATTACCATTTGTGTACATTTCAGTGCCTTCTGCATTCCAGGCTTGCATAAACAAAGCAGTAAAACTGTGCTTTCCCCTCCTCTGCGTCTTGGTCTGTGGTGATTCTCCCTGAATTACCAAATGCACAAGGAAGAAGCTGTCTGTGAGAGAAGAGTCACTGCTTAAACATGAGTCATGGAGAGACAACTGGAAATAAAAACTAGCACTCCTGTCTTTTCCTTCGCTCAGGTAAACATTAGGGATGTGGAAATCCATTAATTTGGTTTTCCTCAGAATCCCTCCAGTATTCTCATCCTGTCCCAGGTCACACAATTAACCTCCCCCCACCCCTTGAGTACATTTTGTTATGTGCATTGCCCATTGTACACATTATCCCATTCTTTTCTTAAGGGTATACATTTTAAGGCTTTCTGACCATTTTGCCTAACCTAAATCATATTGGTGTGCATTTTTTCCAAACATTTTAGTTGTACACATTTGCTTGCATATAAATAGAAGAATTAAAAGTAGGAGGGAAGCGTCTGATGCTCACAGTTTCCTCCCAGTGGTGGGAAACTGAATGACAGGTGTATGTTCTCATCAACAGCTTTGCAAATCAAAAGTTGGATAAATCTTTAAAATATCCCATTGTATGTGACTTTCTTTTCCATCATGAGTAAACACATTTGGCTATGGAGCAAGGTAGAAACATGGCAGAAAGGTTACTCTGACTCCAGTTCAGACATATGTATCTGCAGTCAGATGGTAGGTGCTGTTAGTAATGTATTGCATTGTATTGTATTTATTACACTCAATTGTAAACACATGTCTGGAAGGACAGTCTCCACATGCTTAGCAAGCAATTGTTGTGAGTAAAGTGAAACTGATGGTACTTCAACATGTGCATGCTTCCATTCTTGAAACTGCATGCAACCCACTCATTTGTATGTGTATTTCCCAATTCAGCTGCTGGTGCATCTCTTTTTTTTCAGCCAGGCATTTCTTCTCAAGGTCCCTAGGTTTATTCACCCAGGACATTATCACATGAGGGTTGTGCAGCATGATCACTGCATACCTTATCGCATAACGTCATCTCCATTCCATCGCCAGCTTGTATTCAACTCATCATTGGAGCACAGGTTTTCATTGATGGGGAAGTCCCACCAATGACTGCCAATTTTGCTATTGTTCGACTGCTGCTCTAGTGTAATCAGCCTCTTCTGGTTCGGTTCCAGGATGAGTGCAGCCACATGGCATAAGGGGGTCTGATTTTCCTCCTCTCCTCCTCCTGCTAGCTATTCCAAAACAGGCTGATTCCATGCAGCTTTGGAAAAGCAATTGGGAGGGGGAGAAGAAGAAAATAAAAAATGACCCCTAATGCCATATAGAATCATAGAATCATACAATTGCAGAGTTGGAAGAGACCACGAGGGCCATCCAGTCCAACCCCCTGCCATGCAGGAAATCACGATCAAAGCATCCCCGACAGATGGCCATCCAGCCTCTGTTTAAAGACCTCCGAGGAATATGATTACACTCATTCCAGGACTGCACCGGGGGCAGCAGCAGGGTTGCCAAATGGACACAGATGCACAAATGGAAGAGAGGTGTGATAATGAACATTGTAGAACCAGTGTTTTCCCATTTCCTTTACTAATGTAATTGAAGTGAGAAACAAGGCTGGTGTGATAATCTCCCCAGCTCATTGGTTCCAAAACCTGTCCTTCTCCACATGATCCATTTGAAAATTGCTGCTGGTCTCAGCAGACTTAATAAACTTGGAGATAGTGTCTGCAGGTGAAAGCCACCAAAAGTAAAAGTAACAGTGGGTTAGACACAAAGAAATATTAAGGTGACTTGTGGACCCTTTTGATTATAATGGGCCATTAGGGAAAATCTAAGTAAAGCACATTTATGAACTGATTTTGAAAAAAACTGAAATTTGCACTTAGGCTGACAACCTAACAATTTCCTGCAAGTTCAAAACTGATTGGCCAATACTTCTTTCAGACAAACATCAGCTTTTTTTTTCAGACAATTGCTGGTCTGGGTCCATTTTGCACAGAATTTGGTAGGAAACAAATTCTAGGGATTGCAGGTGCTATTAGTCAGATTTTTGCTTCATAAACAAAATCATCAACATCAGTCTGCTCACTACTGAGTAAAGTTCCTAGTAATTCATTAAACTGGCAGCCATGACTTTCTAGTGCTATGAATAGGCTCTTTTCATGGGCCAAGTTGTGTCAAGTCAGGTATAATGTTTCCCAACTCTAGTCTCTGGTCAGGTTTAGTGTTTAACCTGCTTCTATATTTAAAGACATGAGGGGGGTGCTATAAAGTTGTGGATGATATGGAGAAAGTAGACAGGGAAAACATTTTGTCTCTTTCATAATATTAGAACCCAAGATCATCCAGTGCCACTAAATGGTTGGCAACTGAGAGATAAAATGAGTACAGTGGGTCCTTGGTATCCACTGGGGTTTGGTTCCAGGACAACCACCCCAATGGATACCAAAATCCATGGATACTCAACTCCCATTATATACAATGGTGTAGTAAAATGGCATCCCTTACATAAAATGGCAAAATCAAAGTTTGCTTTTCGGATCCCCCCCCCCGTTGAATATTTTCAAGCCGTGGATGGTTGAATCTGTGGATGCAGAATCCATGGATGTGGTGGGCCAACTGTACCTCTTCACTGAGCATAGTTAAACTATAGAATTGACTAATACCAAATGTGCCTTTAAAGGGAGATTAAACGAATTCATGGAGGATAAGGCTATTCATTGGCTCCTAGTAATGATGCCTATTATTATTTCCAGTATTAGAGACAGCATGCGTCTGCATCCCAGTGGCTTAGGAATATGAATAGGAGGTTGTAATTGTGCCCAAGATTCTGTTTATGGGCTTCCTACGACCATCTGGTTTTCCACTGTGGGGAGAGAATGCTGGACTACATGGGCCTTTGCATAATCCAGCACAGCTGTTACATGTCCTCACACCCCCTCCCTTTTAATATTTCATAAATTGGCAATAATCCATAATTAATTAACAGTTATAATTAACAGTTCATGCAGGCCCACGGTAGACCAGGTAGAAGTAGTCAGTTAAAGATCACCCAGAGGCCTAATGAAGTTGTCTCAAAAATTCTTCAAAAACAGACATGCCCAGGATGAGATTAAGCGAAGCCCCCTCAGCCAGTAGTTAGGGTGGAATGTGCTAATTTTCCCTGAACACATCTGGCAATGAGTCATACTGTAAAACAAACAAGTGACCAAAACACCCATTATTCTGCAAAAGTTTTCCTTCACACCTCTGCCTATCCAACAATACAAGGTTGCCTCAGACCCATCAGTCTTTAATGTTGCAACCATTAACAGCAATCAACGAAGCCAGAGCTTCCATTGTTTAACTCTGGGAAACTCACTCAAGCATTGTTCTTCACTCAAAACAGCCCTTCAGGGTACAATATTCGGTATAAATATTACTCCAAAATATGAGCAAAGTGTGCACAGTTTTCTACACACTATCACTCTGCCCATTTTCTGTGTGATCTCAGAATCAAACCTGAGTATTCTTTGCTGCATGAACCTCTGCTCCTAAGAGAGGTAAAGTATAGCCCATCATCCCTGAATCTATTCCCCTATCACAATAATTCCTCCTGATTTTTCATTAGCCTTGTGTGATTGCTTGGAATGTGAGTGCATATGTGAGTGGTTCTATGATTATTTTCCAATAAAAAACATTTTTATTTTACTTTTTGGCTTGGTCTCCCCTCAGTGAGTACTGGTATACACAGGTGTAAAGATCCTGCAGTTACCCGGCCTCTCGCAGCTATATTTTGAGCTAATCAAAATCCCCCAATTTAATATCATGATTTGAATGTCACAAGTGGGTCCAACAGACTCCATACAATTCAGGTAAGTTAAGTTTTTATGCAAGCACAGTGGTTATCACATTTTCTATAGACCACTTAAATACTCTTGCAGATCCCAGTTGGAGAAAATCTGTTCTAGGTGACCTATGTTTTGCTCATCTCTGATAAGAACATTCATCTAATATTTTGCTAGTCATTTTTTCCTAGCAACAGAGGGGCAATTTATATGTTACATTTTGCAATGTTGTGATCATTCTTGCATATAATTAACCCTATACTTCCACATCTGCTCAAATGTAATATGGTACTCTGTAGGGCAAAATAATGGTCTAAATACCAATCCATGAAGGCTGAAGTTGGGTAGGTGGAGGGTTGTATCAAGTATGTTTTCATCTGAGGGTACAATCTTATGTACACCTGTTTGGGAATAAGTCTTACTGAAGTCAATGGGAGTCATATTTGAATAGATGCTTATAAGGCTATGCTGTAAAATGGATAAAAATGGTACATTATCTGTTGGAGCCTTTAGTATTTCTAAATAAACTCACATTAAAAAAAAATAAAAAGAAAAGAAAACAACCAACCAGTTGGGTTGACATTGAGAAAGAATATAAAGCAATAATGTTATGGCAAGCTGCCAAATTGAAAACATTTGAAAATGTAAGTGCTAGAATTTAGAAAATATAAAAAGGACAGCTGTGGGTAAACTCAGCTATTTGTATATTATAGAGAGCAAGCACACTGAATTATATTGCTTTTTTAATGAATGCCGAATCTGTCTAATGGATAAAATAACTAAAACTTTGAAGCTGCAAAAGAAAAAAAAAGTCAACTTCTGAAATCTATCTGAAGAAATGTAAGTTATTTTGATCTTCTCAGGACTTTACAATGGCAAGGATTGCCTTCCTCTTAGGATGAGACTGTGTGATTTGCCCAAGGTCACCCAGTGGGTTTCCATGTCTAAGTGTAAAACCGAATCCTGGTTTCTCAGAGTGTTGGTCAAACACTGAAATCATTACACCAGCTCATCAGAATTTAGAATTCTGGAATTTGTAATTTAGGAAGTGGCATTCAGAATTCTCAGCAAGAGAGCTCTAGTGCCTCAGCAAACTAGAAATCCAGGATTCTATAGGATGCAGCCATGGAAGTTAAGGTGGAATCATGGTGCTATAATTGTGTAGCGTGAGAGGGGCACTGGCTTGGCTAGGTGAAACCATGTACTAACAACATCAGTAGTCACTATGTAACAAAGCTGCAAGAAGTGAAAATTAGGCACTGAGTGAAGCATGGATTGAGTATTTCCAGAGTGTGATTGATGATGTCTTGACCTCCTCACTGTTGCAGCTTGTACAGTGTGGGAGGGTGGAGATTTCAAAACAAAAGGTTCTTGTTTTTAATCCATCACTGTTCAGCAAAATTAAAATAACCAGTGCTATTTTAGTTTGTACTCTGAATAAAATTATCCAGAAATTATTTGAATCTGAATTAGATTTAATAAGTTTCACTGAAGTATAATTGCTTTGGCATACATCCAAACACTGTGATTATTCTGTACTCATATGAAAAGATTGCGTGGGCACAGACACACACACTTACACACACACACACACACACACACACACAAACATTTAGCTGGACTCCCTGAAAATCTCTTCAGCTCAGAGAAATATGGTGACAATTTTCTCACCTCAGTAGAGAAGAACTGGAAATAGCACTCAGTTGATCTCACAAATGTGCAACAAAGGCACTTAGGCGAAAGTAGGATAATGGAAGCAAGTCCCTCTTCTGCTATATTACATACACAACCCTGATGTGTACAAAGCCACCTTGTATCCCATCTTGGGAGAAAGGCAGGATATAAATCCAATAAATAAACAAATAGAGATGTGCACTACATTAAAACAAAGCCTGAATCACAAGTTGCATTAGGATCTTGCAGACCAGATCTGGTCCTTCATAGGATGAAGTAGGCTTCCCTCCAAAGCTGCTAGAACTGAAGCTAGACCCCACTCAGAATTCTGTTTTATTTGGGCTTCCAAAAGGTGGAGTACTGGGGGACAGGGAGAGGGAGTGATTGTTTTGCATTTCTTTTCTGCACAACAAGTAATGCTGGTGTTTTCCATGTCAGTGAGGCAGTCACAAGTTTAGCCAAAGCTTTAACTCAGATGGGTTCACCTGGATAGGTCCTTTAAATTTCTGACTAAAACCCAGAAGACATTCACTACGCCACTGACATGGCAGTCACCTGCTACCATGGCACACAGCAAAGTGAGTCTTGTTTAGATACATTTGTTACTTGGTTAGCTTTTCTATTCCCTGCCAATGCCCCTCTCTCCCTCCCCAAACAGGAAGCGGGAATGCGTTTTATCAAAGTAAGAGCTGGATCAAGTCTGTCCTCCTAAACACAGAGATTGGAGAACCCCTGTTAAAACATGCCCAAGGATTAGAAATGTGGCCTATCAATCATTCAGCACTGCTTCTTCCCTCCTTATCTCCCTCTTGGAATTTTCACAGAATAAATACTAAAAGATGCCCATCCCTCATAAAATCTGAAATTCAAACAAAACTTGGTAAGTCATTGGCTTTGTTTCTGTTAGTTTCAGAGAGAATGCAACTTCACATCAGGAGGCACTAGAACAGGGGTCTGATGTGAACGTGACTTTGCACTTCATTCATATCTGATGCATGTCCCTAACCTTAAAGTACAGGTATGTGGATTTAGCTCATTTTCACCATGACAACAAAAGCAGTTCTTCCTACTTTTTATCCCTTGCTCAATCAGCCTTAAGTGTCTTTGAGCTTCTGTAAAGACATATCTTAGTGCCTAGCTGCCATCATTCAGGGGTGATAAACAGATTTTCTTCTTACTGACTTCATTAGCATCAAGAATAGGAAACTATATTTATATAACCCTCCATAATTGGCTTTTTACAAGCCCTTCCTTTCAGATATTGATTAGTCCATGCCACAGGAAAGGATTAATCCACTTTTCTACATTCTCGAATATTCATGGATTAAAAGAGGGCAGGACAGGGAGAAACTTCTCATCAATTTTCCTCTTCTCTGAGTATTTTCCCATAACTTAACATACTGCTATCCAAATGTGGTGAAGTAGAATTCACATAAGCTCTCAGACAGCTTTCATGTAGGGGCTTATAGGAGTCATAGCCTTATGTATTTATAGGACAGCAGATTGTGGAGGGCTGGTTTAGAGGACACAAGTCCTAGCTGGAATTTTTCCAAGCTGAGAATACCCTGTGTAGTCAACTTGGAAGTTGATTACATGGCAAAAATAACCTGGGATGAACCCTATTGGTCCTCACACTCATCGGGGCAGACACATGCTATTGGGAAGGAGGGAAGGCAACTCCCCATGTATGGGATTTTCCATCCTGCTATTTGTCACAGTTTTTTTCAGGAAGTGCAGGAAAAACCATACTATTGGTTGTCTGATCAATCAGCATCAATCTCAGATAAAGGGCACACAGCAGAGCTAGATTGTGATTGGTTGGGCCTCAGAGGGGACGGGCTTGCAAGGAACGGCCTTGCAATTGAGGATCCGCCATTGTTGAACAGCTGTGGTGGCTTCTATGAATGAGTGCCCGTACCTCATGCCTCCCCACCTCCAATTTCTGCTTCCCTCCCAGCCTCCATTCCTTCCCCAGCCGCTGCACAATGAGCCTTCCCAGCCTCTGCTTCAGCCCCAGCCACTGCATAATGAGTCCTCCCTCCCCTCCAAGACAAAGCCAAGCAAGCTTAAGAAGCAGTCGGGCAGCTCCGGCAAGGGCTCCAAATGGCTGCGAAACCACAGAGGGAGGGCAAGTCAATTGCATGGATGAGAGGAGAGGGCCAGCTAGCTAAGTGGCCAAGAGATGACCATCTGCATTCCTCTTCCATGACTGACAGCTGGAAGGGAGGCATGAGGTATGGGGACCATCTGCATACAGGTCCTTGGTTGCAGAAGCTGGCCTCAGCAGCAAGTCCCGCCCTGTGCCCCACCAGCTGATAGGCTGCTGTGACTGAAGGCTCTCCCTCTGTGACTGATAGTCACAGGAGGAGAGCCCTTGGCCACAGCAGCAAGTCCCACCCTGTGCCACGGTGCTGCGACTGAGGGCTCTCCCTCCATGTCTGACAGCTGGCATCTGCAACCAAGGACCCATACCTTGCGCCTCCCCACTGGCTGTCAGTCACATTGGAGGCTGGGGAAGAAAGGAATGGAGGCTGGGAGTGAAGCAGAGGCTGGAGGCAGGAAGGCACAAGGTATGGGCATGTAAACAACAAATCTGATACTTTACTACCCGTGACAAATCATGGGTACAGTGGGTGACAGAATTGAGTTTTCTATTTCTGTGTAGCTGAGCCCATACTGTTTTTGATGCATTCTGAAATTCCTTGAGATAATTAATTTTCTGAATTCTGTAAGTTGTGATGGGAGAAACCTGCCACATTAGCCAAGCCAAGATTCTTTCATGCTACTTTTATTTTAGTAATAATTTTATCTTAAAAGCTTATTTGTTTCCACTCATATTTCATATAACTTTCTAGATCACTTAATGTACATTTTCCTGAAAAGAACTTTGGAACCAGATTAACTAGCAAAGGATTTAAAAACTTGTCTGACAGTCCTAAAACTACAGTTCTATGCAGCACAAGTAGCACATGTAGGCAGTACTCTTGGCTGCACAGTGAGAAGACATTGAATAGTGGAGAACAGTATAATGCTGTGGATTAATAAGCAATAAATGTATGGAAGTTCATAAGTATATGGAAGCAGAAGGAAACACATGGATTTAACTAGAAGGAGCTTGACTGATCCAGTCAGAGGAAAAGAGAATGTGAGCGGGTGTAAGTGGATAGAGACACAGAGTAGAGGGATGACACAGATAGGATCAGAGAGAAAAGTACATGTGAGTGGCTAGAAGCAGAGGGATATCATGGAGAGCGAAGCAGAGGGACAATGCAGACTAGATCAGAGGGAAAAGAAAAGAAAAGAGAGGCATGTGAGCAGACGGAGTCTAGAGGGATAGAGAGGTTTGGTACAGGCAGACAGGGCAGTGCTATTCAGAGGGAAAGAGCATGGCAGAACAGCTTGGAGCAGGAGGATGGATCAGACCGGATTGGAGGGAGAAAGGACAGAAAGGAACAGAGGGATGACGCAGACTTGATCAGAGGGAAAAGTGGTGTGTGGGTAGTTTGTGAGCAGCTGAAGGCAGAGGGTTTAAGAACAGATTGGAATGAAAGATTGCTGTGGATTAGACTGAAAAAAAAGTGTGTGTGAAGGAGTGGGAGCAGATGCAAACAGGAAAAAAAGGATAAAAAGAGGAAGTTAGAACAGGGAACCTAATTTGGTTAAATACTGATAACAAAGTATCTATCAGAACGAATACAATGAGGGGCCTTTGAAAGGCAGACATAACTTTTTTTTCTGTGTGGGTCACAATAAACTTGATAAGTAAATACAATATACCAGAGATTGGGGAGACAAGAAGTAAGTTAATTATTAGGAATTAAGTCTCCAAAAAATATAGAAAATATAAAATAAAATAAAATAAAATTATACACATTATCTGATTTAAAGATTACCTCGGCATATTTGATTTAATGACCAGGCAGAACAATTTACTATTCAAAAACCTCTTATGATATTAATTAATTGTTTGCCTATTGCTATCTGGAATTGCTGTATATTATCTATTTATTATTACACACACACACACACACACACACATACATGTTTTGATATTTGGAGAACTGACTATCTAGTTATCTAACTAGTGAATGGAAAGAGCATTTGGGTAACATATTTTGAAATACTGATAAAGTAGTCCTATCCCTAATTTAAAAGGATCAATTAATATTATAAATCCTATAAGTTGCTTGGAAAGTCTGAAAGGAAATATATGATAGGAAATTTAAACATTAAAAAACCCTATCAAATATTATTGGATGGTGGAGTATAGAGGAACTTTACAGCAAACTAAATAGCATTGGGGCTGAGGCCCAGGGCATATACCACCTCTCAATCTTCACTACCAAGAAAGGGATCAACTGAGATGCCTCCCAAACAAATAGATATTAATGTGCAAATTCTAGATGAAATCAGGTCTCTTAAGAAGGAGATGAAGGAAGATTTGTGGAATTTTAAGAAAGAAATGAAGCAGGACTTAGGAAAAATAGGAAGGAGATTAGATAAGATATTCAACTAACATAAAGGAGATTAAATAAGATGTGGATAAAGTAACAACAAGAACAACGGATTTAGAAACTCAAACTGAGAGGATTTCCACCAAACTAGAGAAAGAAAAAAAATGTAAATCTCTTATAGGAATTAAGATACAGGGAGAAATGTATAAAGTTGAGAGGATTACCTGAAATGATGTATGAAAATCTGCATGAAAGAATAACCCTCTCTTTAGCAAACTACATAGAAGTCTCTGAGGAGTATATTGAACAAGATGTTGATAAACTGTTTAGAGCAAACTCAGTGATAGCAAAACAAAGAAACCTGCCAAGGGATATTGTTATATCTTTCACAAGATCCAAAATGAGGGACAAAATACTGCAGAAAAGCTACATGAATGAGCTGATAATAGAAGAAAAGGAAATACAAATTTATAAGGACATGCCAGTTGAGATCTTAAAGAAAAGGCAAAACTACAAATTACTAACGCAGAAACTAACAAAAATAGGAATTAATTATAGCTGGGAGCGTGTGGAGGGGATCTCCTTTACATACCATCAGAAACAATATATAATAAACACATTAGAGAAAGCAAAAGACTTCTTGAGAAAATTGAATGAAGATGTTCAAAAATATGAGGATAAAAAAAGAAGAAGAAGAAGAAGAGAAGGGAATGCAGAGGAAAATAAGAGGCAATCAGAGGAAAATGAACAGAATGAAAATGAATTGGAGAAGAATAAAAGTAGTGAAAATGGCTCAGAGGAGGGAAAGAACAAAGGGAAAGATGAGTTAATGGATGAAAAAGGAAAAAAAGAATAGAGAGGAAGGTGGAGTAGAACCAGATGATGCATATATACAGTAATGATATTAAATATAACATTGTGGAATGTCAAGGGTTTAAATACTCTAACTAAAAGAAGACAAATATTCCACTTTTTGGGAAAAAATAGATTGGACATTATACGCCTACAAGAGATGAGGATACATCAAAGAGATAGTAAATATCTGAAAAAGATAAAATTGGGCCAAGGATTTTTCTCCTCCTCATCTAAGAAAAAGAAGGGAGTTGTGATCTACGTGAATAAAAAATATGTTGCAAGGGAAATTTTCTCTCACAATGAAGGTCACTATATAGGAACTGAAGTTAAGCTCAATAACATAAGAATGTATGTAATTGCAATTTATGTCCCCTTGGAAAGAAAAGAACAATTCTTTTTGAAACTCCAATGAGAGATAGAAAATCTAGAAAAAGGTACAATAATACTGGCAGGAGACTTCAGTGGAGTACCAGATGGAAGAATAGACAGATCTGGAAACTATAAAGAAAATCAAGGTAGATTGCCAAAAATTAATATGTTGGGTGAATTTGACCTAGTAGATATATGGACAGTAAAGTACAAAAATGAGAAGGGTTATACTTTCTGTTTAGATGTGCATAAGACAATATCCAGGATCAATATGTTTTTGACAACAAAGGATTTGTTATCGAAGATAAAAATCTATAGAAATAATACCGAAAATTGTCTCTGATAATAGTCCGATAAGATTAAAGATGATGGTGCCCAAGAAGGAATACATCTGGAGATTAAAAGAAAGTATGCTAAAGGAAAAAAAATTGTACAGAAAATTAGAGATGAAATTCAATCTTACTTCAGATGTAATAAATTGGAAGAAATTAAGAGGAAAACAACATGGGAAACCTTTAAAGAGACAATAAAAGGACTATTCCTACAAAAAGAAGCAGAAATTGTCAAATTAAAGAAAGAAAAGAATAAGTCATTGCTAGAAGATTTGAAATTAAAAGAAGAGAAACTAAGAGAAAAACCACAGAATAAAACTATTCAAAATGAAATAAAGTTATTAACAAAATTAATTCAAATATGGTTGAAGAAATTGGTGATAAGTTAAAGAAAACAAAACAAAGATATTGTGAGCATGCAAATAAGACAGGCTGTTGGCTATCATACAAATTTTAAAAAGGAAGTGGAAAAGAAAATAATTATTGAGATCAAAGAGGATGGGATAATATTAATGAATCAAGAAGATATAAAAAGTGCCTTTTTAAAATTTTATGCTTCCTTAAATAAAGAATAAATTCAAGAAGAAGGATATGAGGAGGAAATGATCAAGTATATAAAAGAGAACAAATTCATAATGCTACCAGAGGAACAAAGTTTAAGCTTATCCTATTCATTTAGCAAAGAAGAAATTTCAGTAGCCATTAAAAATCTAAAGAACAGGAAACTGCCTGGTCCTGATGGTTTTATGGCAGCATTCTATAAAATATTTGAAAATGAAATAATACCACATTTTCAAGAGATTATAAATTTAATTCATATTGATGGAATACCGGAGACTTGGAAAACAGCGAATATTATGATGATTCCAAAAGAGGGAAAAGTTGTAACGGATGTTAAAAATTATCATCTGATATCTCTCTTAAATGTGGATTATAAAATCTATGCCACAATTTTAACAAACAGACTTAAAGTGATCTTAAAAGACATTATACACACAGACCAAAATGGTTTCCTACCCGGAAGAACATTGCCATTAAACATTCAAACTATTTTGAATGTTTAAGAATTAGAATATTATGGAAAAAACAACAACAAAAAAGCTGCTATAATTTTTGCTGACGCAGAAAAAGCTTTTGACAATGTTAGTTGGTCTTTTCTAATAAATGTAATGAAAGAATTGGGTTTTGGATAATTTATAATGGAAAATATAGAAAAAAATTACAAAGATCAAAAAGCTCACATTATAATTAATGGTGAAAGAACATCTGTGGTAGCAATTCAAAAAGGAACCAGACAAGGATGCCCTCTCCCACCTTTGCTATTTATTGTGGTCTTGGAAAGTCTAATGGATATAATTAGGAAAACAAAAACAACAATAATAATAACATTTATTTATATCCCACCCCTCTTCGAAACGCAATCGGGGCGGCTTACAACAATTAAAATATACATCCAACCACTCAATCCCCCCCTCAGTCCTTCATTTGAAGGATTGAAGATTAAAAATCAAGAATACAAAATTAAGGCATTTGTGGATGATTTAGCTATTATCCTAGTGGATCTGGTGGAAAACATATCCACATTAATGGAAACTATATTGGAATTTGGAAAATACTTGGGTCTCAAGATCAAGAAGGAAAAAACAATAATCTTGACTAAAAACATTTCCAAGAAAGAGGAAGATAAATTAAGAATAAAATCAGAATGCAAAATTGAAAGAAGAGTTTTAAATACCTGGGAATATATATTACAAATAGAAACTTAGACTTTTATGGCAATAATTATAAAAAAAATGTAGAGTAAAGTAAAAGAGGACATAAAAACTGGAAAAAGTTAAATTTATCCTTATGTCATGGTCAGTCAGGACTCTGAGGGCTCAGAAGGCGAGGAGGCTGAGCCATTAGCGGAAGAGCTGGCTGAGTCTGAGTCTAGCCCTGAAGAACCCAGGGCTCAGCAGCCTAGCCCTCCCCCAGCTCAGGGTCCAAGCCTGGGAGACATAGTAGAGCAAGAGCAAGAGGTAGAAGAGCAGGTACCTACCTTTAGCCAAAGGAGAGCAGAGAAGGCGTGGCTTCGTCGTTCCCAGAGATTAAGAGACAGAAGCTCATCAATCACCCCGCAGCTGGGAGTGGGAACTGGGCCAACATAAGCAGCTGGGGGAGGCTGAGTTCCTTGTTTCAAGCAGTCTGTGTTACCTGGAGGAAGGCTCTGCCTGTGACTCTTCTGGAACCTTGCTATTTTGAGACTTTGGATATCTTGACCTTGGACTGCCTTCGTTGACCCACCTGCCAGAACCCTTTTGACCTTGGACTGCCTCTTCGTTCTGCACTCTCTCTCTCTGTGTACTTCTGACCTTGTAGGACTGCTACTGACAACACCAGGTACTGTGCTTTCCAATTGGGTTGTTGCCGAGCCGGGCTCCTTATGAGCTATTGAGTTGGCTTCGCGACACCTTATTGGGTAAAATTGCGGCAATAAAAATGTCAATTCTCCTGAAAATATTATTTCTATTCAAGAACTTACCAATTCTGATAAAAGATAAACCATTTAAAATTTGGAAACAAGATTTATCTGACTTTATTTGGAAAGGTCGATGAGCCAGAATTAAGTGGCAAACTCTAATTGAACAGTCGGATAAAGGAGGAGCATCTTTACCAGATTTAAAATTATATTACAAAGGCTGCAGCTTCGTTTGGATGAACAAATGGATCAAATTAAAAAACATATGACTACTAACATTGGAAAGAGCAGGTTTAAAACTGGGATGGCATGCATAGGTTGGTTATAATAAAGCAGCAGTACATAAAGATTTTAATAATCACATAATAAGTAAAGCTTTACTGAAAACTTGGCAAAAAATAAAAGATCAATATTATCCAAAATTACCCAGATGGATGTCACCCCAGGAAGCTTTTTTTTTTTTTTTTTTTTTTTTTGCAGGTGGGAAAGAACAGAAAAATGGATCTTCTATAAAGATTTGTATGAAAGGGATTAGGCAGGCTCCCTTAACATTAAATCAAAAGAAACTCTGGTGAAGGAAGGTTGGAGGGTGAACTGGTTCTCCTACCAACAATTATATAATAGGTTTAAACAAGATAAAAAAGACTTCAGTTTTTTCCCCCATTTCTTTTTTTTAATTATTTTTTTATTTTATTCTTTATTAAAAATTCAACATTCTCAAAACTCTTCAAAATTCTACATTCTCTGAAGACATCTTATATGCTTGATATACATCTCATAAAATCAAAGCTTTTACATATCCATATCTTACATACATATTGTATCCAAGATGCTTAAACATGACTTCCATCATATGTCATCTTGGCATCAGAAGACTTGTGATTGTACATAAATACTTTTAATGACTTCTGCTCATTGACATTGACATAAGGAAGTTGTTTGAGAAGCCTACTCTCTGCAATTTTTCCTTGATATTTTTAGACCAAAGGGTGGTATAATTGTCTTTCGTTACAAGATACAAATATCCTAACTCAGGGCCAGCATAGAAAAGTTTAAGCCAATACTTTAGGGCCCACATCCAGGCAGTACATTCAACTGAATGATAACCCACTTCTAGCCGTAAAACGGCTGATGGAACATAATTGGGTACTCCAAATATTTTCGGAAGGTAGGTTGAAAGAACCCGTTCTAATGCTGAAGAAAAACCTAGGATCCAAATAGGTATGCCAGATTGACATAGGAAAGCAAACTAGTGTTAAAAGTAAATGATAAGAGAAAAGACATCGGTTTTGAAGAAGACACTGATCTGGATAAAATAATCTTGGATGACAAAAAGAAAATTGCAAAATTCTACAATATCTTCTTAACCAGGGAGTTGGAAACAGAGGTCATGAAAGAGTCAGTGGTCAAATGAGTAGGGGATCTGGGAGAGCCCATAAATTTGGAGGAATGGGAAACTGCATGGAAAAAAACAAAAGACTTTATCACCTGTCAAACCATGAAAGAAAACTTTTTGAAGATTAGTAACAGATGGTATTTAACTCCTTTAAAACTAAACAAAATATATGGAACAAAAGGAAAATCATGTTGGAAATGTGATAAGGAGACTGGTTCTTTGATGCACATGTAGTGGAACTGCCCTTTCATTAAGAAATATTGGTTAAAAATACACAAATTGATTCAAAGAATATTTGATATTCAATTAGCTTTCAATCCCAAATTAGATATGTTAAACTTCACGTCAATATTAGAGAAAAATGATGAGAAAAAACCACTGGAGAATAATATTATACTTATGCACTGCAGCACATATGAACTTAGCAGCCAAGTGGAAAAATAAAGAATGTCCTGAAATAGAAGATTGGTTGCAGAAAGTTTTAGAAATGAAAGCAATGATAAATTAATGCATATATTGAATTTAAAAAAATCTGGAAAATTAAAAAAATAATGGACTCCAATAATGAACTAATGCAAAATAAGATGGAATACAAATATAGATTTTTGAGAGACTAAGGAGATTTTCAGACAGGGAAATTATTCCCCGGGGAGATCGGGACAGAATTGTTTCTGTCCCAGAAGCAGTGCTGCATTTCACACACCCACTTCCCTCTCCCGATCTTCTGTCATCCTGACGCTGTCCTTTTTCTAGTTCTTTTTATTAACGATGAACTCTCATTAATAAAATATCGCGGAAGGGAACTAGAAAAAGGACAGCATCAGGACGACCGAAGATCGGGAGAGGAGGTAGGCGTGCGAAACGAGGCGTTGCTTCCGGGACAGAAATAATTCTGTCCCGATTTCCCCGGGCAATAAGTTCCCTGTCTGAAAATCTCCTAAGTAAATTTAGGAAATAAGGGAAGTAAATGGTGGAAGGGAAAATCTTCAGTTAAGATGAACTGAATAGAAAAACTAATTTAAGAAAAAACACACTTTATTGGTATTAATATTAAACAGAATATATGGCTATATATGTGGATAAGAAGATGAATCTAAACAACAGAAAAAATAAAAATTCTTTGATTAGGTATACCGATGAAGTCAGTATTTTATTATTTATCTAAGTATGGATTGAAAGGTATACACTATGCATTATGTATTATGTAACAGAAATGTAGAGAAATAGTGAAAGCTGAGTTAAAGTTGTACAAGTTGTATAAGTAATAAAAAGCTATATTTAAAAAAAAGAACTACAGTTCTTTTTATTTTTTCATTTTAAAGGCCACATTCCCATTTCAATAAAATCCAAAATCCACAAAACAGTGATACCTTTATTGGGACAACAGAAAGTCACAAAATATGTCATGCAAGCTTTTGAACCTACACTGCCTTTTTCATCAGACAAAAATGTTAAAAATCATACAGCAGAAGAAAAGTGATAATGTTTGAGTCACAGGCCTTCCTTTTGTCTCAGGACTTTATCAGATGTGGCAAAAACCACATCATAAGGATGTGACAGTAGCACAAAAGGGTGAAATTATCAGATGGCATCAGCATTCAACCATTCCAGGGACGTAGCACAGGCATGAATAAGGCATCATTTTTTATAGATGGCTAAGCCCATTAATAAAAAATGACACCTCGTCCATGCCAGTGTTATGCCCTGGGAATGGCTGAATGATGAGGATGTCTGATAATTTCACCCTTTATGTTATAGTCATATCCTAAATGATGTGGTTTTGTAGCAGCAGGTACCTTGTCTGATAAAGTCCTCAGATGTTAATTCTGTTGTCAGTTAAGATGGTCTGGAGGGATATCAGTGCAGATAGAGGTCACTTCCTTCTTGAACATGTGGGGACTATGGACAAAGGGTAATAAAAACCAGGTAATAAAATTTCAGTTCCATTAGCAGCAGCAAAGTAACTTCCAAAGTAACAGGGTAACTCTATCCTATGCGAGGCTACCAGCCCCTTCATAGGCAGAGAACATTGAATTTCTCAAGAAGTCTCTGTACTGTTACATCTGGAAAAACATTTAGGTGCTGTATAGATAAAACCTGACAATTGTACGGTGGTCCAAATTAAAGAGTTTCACTTTTGTTGGAGGTAAAAACCTCAAAGAGTTAAGTCCCAGATCCTCGACTCCCTCTTGTTTAGGATTCCCCTGTTGTGGCTAAATTCAGTATCTTCAAATCTAGGAAGCATATTCAGGGGTAGCTGTGTTGGCCACACAGAAAAATACAACAAAATCAAAAATCCACAATACAACAATACCTTTATTGGACCAACTAAAAAGCACATAATACATAATGAGTTTTCGAAGTTAAACTGGCTTCATTATCAGGCAAAGATGTTAAAAATCATATAGGAGAAGAAAAGTAATGATTTTAGAGTCACAGGCTTACATTTTATCTCAGATGTTACTTTTGTCATCAATTAAGATGGTCTGGAGGTATATCAGTGTGGGGAAAGGTCACTCTCCTTCTTAGCCATGTGGGAACTGGGGATAAATGGCAGTACACAAACAAACACATATGGCCTAATGAAATCTAAGTGCTGTGTAAGGAGGACCTATCAGCCTTTTATGCCATTTGTTCCATTATTGAACTGTTCTTACTGTTAAAGTGTTTCTCCTAATGGTCAACTAAAATCTATTCTTCTTCTAATTTAAACTCCATCAGGTTTTAGTTGTGTGCCCTGGGGAAGCAGACAACACATTTTTGCCTCTTTTAAGAACAGAAGAGGAGCTCGATTGAATAAGACGACAGGTCTACTTAGGACATTTTCAGATGATCCTTGCTGCGCAAGGATCGCCCAGGAGAGGTTCATTGCAGCAGCATGGCAGAGGGTCGATTTCAGATGATGCCGTGTCTGCTGCGAGATTGTCCGTCCCTCTTGCGCTTAGGCTTGGAGCCTACCATGCTATATTTGGCAAGATTTTATTCACGGAGGTTGTCCGTGAATAAAATCTTGCCGTATATAGCACGGCAGGCTCCAAGCCTAAGTGCAAGACGGACAGACAATCTTGCAGCACGCACACCGTCGTCCGAAATTGACCCTCTGCCATGCTGCTGCAACGAACCTCTTCCAGGCAATCCTTGCACAGCAAGGATCGTCTGAAAATGTCCTTAGTCAACCATTTTGTTCCCACCAACCAGGTGCCTATGGGAAGCTCATACTCAGTTATGAATACAACAGCAGCCTCAATATGGCAGTCATTCAGATACCTGAAGAATACTCAGGGGCTTTCCCACCCTCTGGAATGTCCTTCCATGGAAGGCTAAGTTTGCCCCCTCCCTGCTTTCCTTTTGCTGGCAGGCAAAGACGTTTTTATTCCAGCAGACATTTAATTTGTAGCTGTGGGCACAGAGGCTTTTATGGGGATGTGTTTTATTGTTTTTATTCTTTTTAAATTGTATATGTTTTTATATAATTTTAAATTGTAACTATTTTAATAGTTTTTAACCTTTTAACTGTTGCATCTTTTAAATTGTTTTTTAATGTGTTGTGAGCTGTCCCAATCAGGGAGAAAGGTGGCATAGAAATCAAATAAATAAATAAATAAATAAATAAATACCTATCATGTTTCTGCTCAGTTATCTTTTTCTCCATGCTAAACATATCTGATCCTTCAACCTTTCCACTTAAGAATTTTTCCATACTGTCATATTGCTCTCTTCTGAATGCTTTCAGTACATCCACAACCTACTCAAAAGAGTGAGAAACCATTTTCTGAGACCAGTGAAACCCTTCAAGGGTTGTATGTACTGCCAAAAATGAAGAAGAAAAAACAGAAAGTGGAAATCTACTTCTGGTTTGAAAAAGAAAAGGCAATCACTCTGTTTCTTTGATTGAAAAAAAAAGAAACAAAGAAAAAGATGTGGGATACACATTCATAGAATCATAGAATTGCAGAGTTGGAAGAGACCACGAGGGCCATCCAGTCCAACCCCCTGCCATGCAGGAAATCACAATCAAAGCATCCCCATTCAGCTTCAGGATTATGCTTTACCCATCCCTGCTCTACTTTGAGGGCTAAAACTGCACATTACCTACTGGCTTTTGAAAAACTTCAATAATAGAAGTACTACTTTATGATAGGTTGAAAACCTTGGGTGAGGCTAGGAGTTGGGAGTGCATAGTCCTTTCTCCACCATTTTCCTCTACAGGATTTCAGATGAATATTTTCTTTTGAAATCCTGTGAATGATCTGGTATGAAGAAAAGGCAAATGGGAAAAGGATGACCCTATACCTCTTTATTATTCCTCCATTCCTGATTACCCTTCTGGAAGCAGTGTAGTTTGGTTCTGAGATTTGTAGTTTGACCCTGAAAGCCACATAGAAGTAAGTCAGCTGAGGGATTCAGAACTTTGAAAATTCTACAGGGAGTATCATTTCAACAAGAAAATTAGCAACAATATGATGACAGTGGAGCTCACCCATGGCACATTCTCAACATGGCCTGCTGTACTTGATCCATTTTGTTAGCCTCTTCTCTTTCTTACTTTATCACATACACTTTCTCTCCTCTCTCACATTTCCACATGTGGACACTCATAAATATCTAACCAGCATCTAATTAGTGGCTACCAGAGGTACATTGATGAGACTTGGTATGATTTCAGTATGTAAGATGAACCTTTTGACCAGTTTCTTGACTAAATGCACATTTGACATGCTGCTCTTTTGGAGCACACAATCAGCTTGAAATCATGTATCTTGAACAACTGCCGCTTTTACAAGAGATACAAAGCATCCTGAATCAATATTTCTTTTCTTCCCGGAGGTTCATTTTACTCTGTCAGACTGTCCTTCCTTCTGACTCAAGACAACTCCAGTCCCAATTAAATGGATCACATTTTGACAGCATGATTATATTCTGCCACAATGTGCATGTACTATTTATATGTCTTTCTACTGTGCTCTCCTATGTAAGGCTGGTTAGATTGGCAGGTCCAGATTTTATCTAGTAGAAGAAGAGAATAATGTAAAAAGAAGTTGGGGGAACTCAGAGATATTATAGTTACATCTTAGCTCACAAAGCCTGCACTGAGCAGTGGCTTGGACTATATCACCTGCAAAGTATCTTCCACCTTTGGCATTATATAATTCTATGACTCTATGTGAGTTGAGTGGGTTTCAGCTTCCCCTTCTCCCTGAAAGCAATACTGGGGGAGAGTTCCATCTTAAGCAGTACAGTTAGGACTTTTTCGGATGTCTAAAATGTAGGAAGCAGCCTCGCCACATTGCGAGGCTGCTGTGCTGCAGGGCGTCCCTTTCGCATGACGCCCGTCCCTGCCGGTACTGTTGCGGTACCACAGGGACATTTGAGTGTTATATTTCAGCGATTTTTACTCACGATCAACTTTCGTGAGTAAAAATTGCCGGTATAACACTCAAATGTCCCTGCGGTACCGCAACAGTACCGGCAGGGACGGGCGTCATGCGAAAGGGACGCCCTGCGGTGCAGCAGCCTCGCAACATGGCGAGGCTGCTTCCGTTACATTTTAGACATCCGAAAAAGTCCTTAGTGTAAGGAGAAAGTGCTGCATTTCTCCTCTGCATACTGCTAGGGAAGCCATATCTTCTCATTTAAAGATCTGTCTACAAATGATACTCTTTCTGTAAGATTGTAGAGTTAGAAGATGCCCCCAAAGTTCATCCAGTTGAACCTCATCAGGGCAGGAATCCATAGTTAAAGCAGCCCTGAGAAGTTCATGACCAACCTGTGCTTAAAGATGTCCAACAAAGGATACTCTGCCACCCTCTGAGACCCTGTCAAAAACTCTTCCTATCAACTGTTGGCTCCCACTTCTGCAGTCTGCATTGGAAAATCGACTATAGATGCTCCAGAAATCTTCCTCACTCCTTTGATTCAATTGTATACAGTTGTCCCTTCACATTCGAGGTTTTGCGTATTCATGGTTTATAGCTGCTGCTCAACTAGCTCAAACTCCAAGAATCCACCCTCCACCGCCTCCTCCCCCATCTCCTCCTGTCCTTGCAACAAAACACTGCAGCTTGCTTTCTTACCTAGCACAAAAACAGCACTTCCTATTTATAAAAACTCAGTTAGGTTGCGTTGCTGGCAGGGCAGAGGGAGGGAGAGCTGAGGGGGAGGCAAGTGTGGGTGAGGGGTGTGATTTGTCATCTGGGGGGTGGGTGTTGCTACAGTTGCAACTTTTAGCTTCAGTTTGGGAAAGGAGTGACCTTACTGTTTTAAACAGGCAGCACTGTTTTGGTGCAAGGTAAGAAAGCAAGCTGGGGTTGTGTTGTTGACAGGGCAGAGGGAGGGAGAGCTAGCAGGTATGGGTGAGGGGCATGGTTTGAGTGCCCAGGGGCAGGTGTTGCTACTGCAGTGGCAGGTATCATCAGTCTTGTTGGTGGGAGAAGAGTCTAAAATACTGTAGTGTAGAATGTATGTTGGGGTGGGGCTTAACTTATTCACATTTTTTTCACTTTCATGGTGGTGCTCCACCCCTAATGCCCATGAATGTGAAGGGACAACTGTACTGTGTGGCTTGGTTTTTGAGTGATGTACTCTCAGGAACTGTGGTTATGCTAAATGAATATGCTTAATGATATAAACAGTCTCTTCTCCCTGTGACATCACCAGGGCCTGGGCTGTGAAATCTCAGGGCCAGGGGTGCAGCTGCAGTGACAATCCTAGAGGTTGTCTAAATGGCAAAAATAATCCTCATAGAATTTGAGGAGAATTTGGTTTGTCTAAATGGCATCCCACATCAATCCACCATATTCAGAAGGAGGGGGGGCAAATCTTTTGTGGCTTTTCCTGAAGTAAAAAAAAGCTCTGTGGGGAATCACATTCCCACGCATTGGGACAACCAATTTGTTTTCATTCACATTCCCGATAAGAACGGAAGTGGAAACCTGATCAGTTAGATGTGTACGGGGGTGGAGCTTGCTAACAAGGCAAGTGCCTGGAATTGCCATGCTAGATTTTCATCATAGTGATCATGCACTGAGGCAATGAAACAGCCCTTTTTTCAATTTATTTAGGTGGAATATTACACTTTTACACCTTAGAGATGCTTAAAAAATACTTTTCAGTGGCAGCAACTCAAGGTAAATAAAAATGCCAATAATTCACTCATGCCCACCATCTTGATTCACGGGCATGTCTGTTGGAATAGTGAAAGTGGATAGCTTTGCATACCTGTGATCTTGCAAAAAAAAACCTGTTAAGACAAATAGAAGCTGCTTCACATTGGAGTTAGAGTACATCAATCCACATTTTCCCCTTGTATCAACAACCCCCTAGTTTAGGTCTAGTTGGGGACCAAGCTCCTCAGATAGCTTACAACCTCTGAAATATCCCAAGTTCTCTTGGTGGCAGAAACAGAGCCAGAATGGTGCTTCCTGGTACATTTGGACCAATACTTGAAAGCATTTCGTTATTTCTCCCCCACCACTCCCTGTTCCATGCTGCTTCATGAGACGACTGACCTCTTTACAGTTTGAACATTGGCATTGTGCTCTGTTTTGTTTCCATTTCAGCTACCATGGGTGATTTATTCAAGAGACAGTGAAAAGACAGTATGATTTTAACAGGTATAGGTGCTCTGGCACTTCTTCAACTCAGAAAAATCAATTGATAAAGTGGTTTCATCTAAGCCAGGAGGCAGAGGGAATGTTTATACATGCAAAACCACAACTCCTTGTTTATAATTATAGAATTTTTATTTTGCCCCATGCTGACATTTTCTAAACTCATGAATTTCAATGTGTTCTCAACTTTTGAAGGGTACTGTGATCAAAATGGTATTTCATTTGAACTTTGTTGTTGTTGTTGTTGTTCAACAGGCCATCATAGTCTCAAATAGCAAGATTCAACTGAACTGAAAAAGAGGAGATCTTGCTTGGTTTTATTACGCTATTGATAATGACATGCAAAGGGAATGCTAATTAGAGAAGGCATGAAAAAGGCAATTTATCTAATTGCAAATAATTTCTATGCCTCTCAGATTTACACAGACTTACTTGCCCATCACTATTTCTTTGAAGCATCCCTAAATTAGAGAAAAGGTCTTCAGAACTGTTCAAATATGTATGAAATTGTCAGAAAGAAAGGAAGCCAGGGCAGAGATGACAGACTGAGATTTTCAGATGTGATTTTCAGGTCTATATATTCCGAAACAGCCCCGTTGCTGCCGCGCGGTATGGGAGCAGGTTTGGACGCCGCCATTCCTCTGCAGAACCCATCTGTGTCACTTCCGTGACAGAAGGGAGGAAGCCGCGTCATATTTCACTCACGATTGTTGCCCGTGAGTGAAATATGACGTGGCTTCCTCCATTCTGTCATGGAGGTGACACGGAGGGGTTCGGCAGAGGAACAGTGTCGTCCAAAATTGCTCCCCTGCCGCGCGGCAGCAACGGAGCTGTTTTGGAATATATAGAGCCAAAAATTGCGTCTGAAAATCTCCTGAATTGACTTAAACAAGAGGTTTGAATACTTTTTGAGTAGGAAAGATACTTTGGAAAGTAGAGAGAAACATGATAGAAAGCCTAGAAATGGCACTGAGCAGCTGGGGGAGGGAGGGAATAGATGCTCTAGGTGGGGGATGGCTTCTCTGTGACTGTCATTCATGGAGAAGACTTCCCCTCAGAGCAGCTATGAGGGAGGGAGGGAGGGAGGGAGGGAATAGATGCTCTAGGTGGGGGATGGCTTCTCTGTGACTGTCATTCATGGAGAAGACTTCCACTCAGAGCAGCTACGAGGGAGGGAGGGAGGGAGGGAGGGAGGGAGGGAGGGAGGGAATAGCTGCTCTGGGTGGGGGATGGCTTCTCTTTGACTGTCAGTCATGGAGAAGCCTCCCCCCAAAGCAGCTATGAGGGAAGGAGGGAGCGAGGGAATAGCTGCTCTTCGCAGAGGATGGCTTCTCCGTGACTGACATCACTGAGAACCCTCCCCTGCCCCACACAGTGGCTAGGGTGGGAGGCAGTAGCCCCATGGGGCAGAGGCGGTGGGTTCTCTTTAGAGGGGAGTGTAGCTATGGCCGCCTAGAGCATCTATTCCCTCCCTCCCCCAGCTGCTCAGTGCAGCTGGGGGGGGATAGCCGGGAAGGGGGGAATTCTCCATGACTGTCAGTCATGGAGAAGACACCCCCTGCCCCATGCAGCTACTGGGTGGGGATACCATGTGGGGGGGCTTCTCCGTAGCTGCTTGTGTGGGGGCAGGGGAGGGGAGAGCCAGCGGAGGACCCTGGGGGGCATACCAAAATGGTGTTTGCAAGGCTTCCCTTGCAAGCCCACCCTCTCCAATGTCCAACCAATCAGAAATCATCCCATGTCCCAGGTGGTTCTGGGAGACTGACCATTCCAAAAATGGTGGATCCAGAATTGCCAGGCTTTCCTTGCACGTCCGCCTCCTCCAAAGTCCAACCAATCAATATACTGCTCTGCTGTGTGTCTCTATCCCGGGATGGAGGTACTCAGAACAAAAAAATCCAAGAAACCGAGACTTATGCTACCCGTGACAAATCATGTAAACAATAAGAGACAAACTTGGGATGAAGATATCTTGCTTCTCCCTGGGATAAAAACTGTTGTGTAACTGAGCCCATGGATGCAATTAATTTGAAGATTTATTTAAATCACAGCAGATAAAAAGGGAGTCAAATCCATGGAAGGAAGGCGCAATATACTACAAATCAGATTGGGTTAAAAAGTTAGATGAAGTGGTCTCTTACATACAAAATGTATAACATGCACAAATTAGCCACAATTAGGGCTTTGGAAAACAGCACACTTTCCTCTAATCTTCTATCTGCTCTAGTTAAATCTTACCATGTTTGCAACTGCCTAAAGATGCAGGAAGGAAGGCTTGTAGCTACTCTTCCATGAGGCAGGTTCCTTTAAGGAAGATTGATCCAGGAAATTCAGATGGGAATAATGAGTGCAAGGAGAATGGGGGCTGGGAATAAAATTAAGACGCAGCAAGACTCAGCAAGCTGTTGCCCCAAAGTTCTCAGGCTTCAGCCCACAAATCTCAAGCCTGAAGTATTCCTGACTGGTGACCTTTCTGAGACTAGTAATTGGATGCAGGCCTTAGCACTAGGGAGACTGGGAACTGGAAGGACAGGGCCACACATGAGGATATTGGTGGGGCATCACCTTATTCCTCATACTCATGCTAGTCTACCCTGTTCAAGCACAATGAAATAACCGAAAATATACCCAATGTTTCAGCATGGTTCTTTTGGGCTTCAGTATTGTTATCTAGGTCTTACTTTTGGTGTATAGGGTTCCAGGAAAAAGAACTATATAATGGAAGAGAAGAACCTTTGGCTTGGTTCATATATCGTATGACTGAGTGTTTCCTGTTGGAAGAGAGGGCAGAAATTTCTTAGCATGAGTCTTTGGAATTCTAGAATAAGCAATAGACAGATAAATGGTTGCTGTGGTGACAAAGCCTTGGCTAAACTCCAAGACAGTAGAACAGTATAGAGAACCTATCAAGTTGGATCCTTTGAGTGTTTTCAATGGCTCTTTGCCCAGAGCATGCCCTGATAAGACCAAAGACAAGGGTATGCTATTTCTGAAAAGTAAAACCAAAAAAATATATGATACACTTTTTTCTCTCCGGACTTGCCACCTATCAATACAGAACTGGATTTTAGTGAGGAGAAGACACCACTCAGAAGACAGGAAAACTGAGGGATGCCAGTGAATCAAAAAGTAGCTACACCCTGGGAGAGAAGCTCTCTTGTTCTTCTTTTCTCATTCTGATTTTACTTTTTGCAGATTTTGCTTGTTCTGGTTCCTTAGGATCTCAGTTTATTTCACCCCCCTCCCACTTTGAACAAGGTCTCAGATTTTACACTATATTATTTTTTCAGTGTTGAGTCTTGCACAGGCTTGGCTAAGCTGATTTCATTTTCTCTTGCTGAGTCTTAATTTTACTCCCAGCCCCCATTCTCCTTGCACTCATTATTCCCATCTGAATTTCCTGGATCAATCTTCCTTAATCCTCGTCTGAGTCTTAAGGAACCTGCCTCATGGAAGAGGTAGCTACAAGCCTTCCTTCCTGCATCTTTAGGCAGTTGCAAACATGGTAAGATTTAACTAGAGCAGATAGAAGATTAGAGGAAAGTGTGCTGTTTTCCAAAGCCCTAATTGTGGCTAATTTGTGCATGTTATACATTTTGTATGTAAGAGACCACTTCATCTAACTTTTTAACCCAATCTGATTTGTAGTATATTGCGCCTTCCTTCCATGGATTTGACTCCCTTTTTATCTGCTGTGATTTAAATAAATCTTCAAATTAATTGCATCCATGGGCTCAGTTACACAACAGTTTTTATCCCAGGGAGAAGCAAGATATCTTCATCCCGAGTTTGTCTCTTATTGTTTACATGATTTGTCACAGGTAGCATAAGTCTTGGTTTCTTGGATTTTTTGTTCTGAGTACCTCCATCCCGGGATAGAGACACACAACAGAGCAGTATATTGATTGGTTGGACTTTGGAGGAGGCGGACGTGCAAGGAAAGCCTGGCAATTCTGGATCCACCATTTTTGGAATGGTCAGTCTCCCAGAACCACCCCCTCCCCTGCCGGCCATAGCTACACTCCCCTCTAAAGAGAACCCACCTCCTCTGCCCCATGGGGCTACTGCCTCCCACCCTAGCCACTGCGTGGGGCAGGGGAGGGTTCTCCGTGATGTCAGTCACGGAGAAGCCATCCTCTGCCAAGAGCAGCTGTTCCCTCGCTCCCTCCCTCCCTCATAGCTGCTTTGGGGGGAGGCTTCTCCATGACTGACAGTCAAAGAGAAGCCATCCCCCACCCAGAGCAGCTATTCCCTCCCTCCCTCCCTCGTAGCTGCTCTGAGTGGAAGTCTTCTCCATGAATGACAGTCACAGAGAAGCCATCCCCCACCTAGAGCATCTATTCCCTCCCTCCCCCAGCTGCTCAGTGCAGCTGGGGGGGGGGATAGCCGGGAAGGGGGGAATTCTCCATGACTGTCAGTCATGGAGAAGACACCCCCTGCCCCATGCAGCTACTGGGTGAGGATACCATGGGGGGGGGGCTTCTCCATAGCTGCTTGGGTGGGGGCAGGGGAGGGGAGAGCCAGCGGAGGACCCTGAGAGGCATACCAAAATGGCGTTTGCAAGGCTTCCCTTGCAAGCTCACCCTCTCCAATGTCCAACCAATCAGAAATCATCCCATGTCCCAGGATGGTTCCGGATTGTTCAGACAACGATAGCACAGGTTGTCTCAGACTTTCCTAAAAAAAAATCCTGGAAAATAGAGGGTTGGGAAGTCACAGGTTAACTAGGCTTTTTGCTACCGCTCCTTCTGAATCGCCCATGATGTGTGTGAACTACCAGGGACTGACACTATTAAAAGAGCTGGCAAATGTAATCTCAGAGCCATTGGCAATAATCTTTGAGAACTCCTGGAGAACAGGAGAAGTCCCAGCAGACTGGAGGAGGGCAAACATTTGTCCCCATCTTCAAAAAGGGGAAAAAAGAGGGTTCCAACTATTATCGTCCAGTTAGTCTGACATCAATATCAGGGAAGATTCTAGAGCAGATCATTAAACATAGTGTCAGTGAACATTTAGGAGGCCATGCCATAATTACAAAAAGTCAACATGGGTTTCAGAGAAACAAGTCATGCCAGACTAATCTGATCTCTTTTTTTGATAAAATTACCAGCCTGATAACTCCACCCAGAGACAGGAGGATTTCCAGCAGATAATGGACCATTAGCCAACCATTAGCCAAACAGACACTAATCCTCCTTGCATATCTCCACCCAGAAACTAGCCATTCAAATACACAAATTTACATATCCTCTCCAACAGGGCTTCACAGTATATAAACACCCCACACACTCCTACCCAACTCTGAAGATGCCAGCCACAGATGCAGGTGAAACATCTGAATTAAACTCTTCCAGAACACAGCCACACAGCCTAGAAAAATACCCAAGGAAAATCCTTAGTCTAGTTTAGCCTATATAAAGTCCTTAGTCTCACTTATGCTTCTCACATTCCATGTTCCTATAATGTGCAGCTTCAGACTTTCCTTTCACCTCTAAGCATGTCAACAGCTTGATTACTTTTCAGCTTCTGTCCAGTTGTTTCACTGGTCACAGTGCTACTCATAATTGTCCTCAGCTCTTCCCTATTATCTCATTTTGTGCATCCTGTCACTAACTCTTGTTTCATTTTGGATTGTCTCATCATAAGGGTTCTGTGATAAAAGATTTTCAAGTGGGGGTTTACCATCGCCTCCCTCTGCGCAGTACTAACAAGTGTTATCTGTGGTGCCACTTGTCATTGTCTCTGAAAGATCCTCTGCCAGTGTCACCCAGCACTGCTGCTGCCTACAGCTTCCCTCCAATGTTGTGCTTGATTTAAAAAGAAATAGGCATTATCACTTTTCATTTTGTTGAGCAAGAACATTCCACCACCACCCTCAAGTCACCCATCTTATTCGCAACTTGTCCCTGTGTTCTCAGTGGGCCCTCTGGCAAGGCAACAAAGACTGTGCCTCTCCTCCTCTCACTGCATTTCCTGGGTGGGGATCCGGGTGATGATGGTAGCAGCGGCAGCTCAATTTGGCTTCTTGTTCATCCAGTGACTCCCTGGGCCCTCCAGCCGAGCTGCAAATGCTACTACATTTCTTTTACTACAGCCCCATAAAATGTGACTGCCTCTACTATGTTCCTGAATTTTATTTATATTTTCTGCTAAAGGATAAGGAATAATACTGGCACAAGTAAATTAAGCCCCAAAGGCTTCAATTAAAAGCCACGTCTTCACTAGGCACCAGAAAGAAACCACACTCAGTGCCAATCAGACCTATAAGGGGAGGGCATTCTACAAGTGAGGTGGAACAGCCTCTCCCATGTCTTCCCAAACCATATTCCCCCCACTGGTGGGACAAAGACGAGGGCCTTTTCTGAAGGCCTCAGCCCTCCGGCAGGTGTATGTAGAGGGAGCTGCTCCTTCGAGTATCAAGGTCCCAAGCTATTTAGGGCTTTAAATGTCAGTACCACCACCTTGAATTGAGACTGGAAACAAACTGGTAGCTTTTTTTAGACCAATGTTACGTGTTGTCTATACGGTACTCTAGTCAGCAATTTTCCTGTATGTTTTGCAGCCTATTGCATTTATTTATGTTTGTGGTGAAGTGGAATGAGCATTAAAAGTGTGTCCTCATCACCCTGACTTCAATGTGGCACAGTTGTTGATTGCCAAGCCATACCAGTGTCTCTGTAGATGCTGGGAGGCATGATTTGCATTTTTACTCCATGTTCAGAGGTCTCTCTGTTGTGTGTGCATAGTATATTTTTCTCTTACTTCCTAGGCCAAACATGCCTTAGATCTGCAGCCAATCCACCTACATAGTGGCAGCTTATAGAATCATAAAGTTGGAAGAGACGAAAAGGGCCATCCAGTCCAACCCCCTGCTATGCAGGAATCAAAGCACTCCCAACAGATGGCCATCCATCTGTTTAAAAACATTCAAAGACTCCACCACACTTCAAGGCCATGTATTCCACTGATAAACAGTTCTTACCACCAGGAAGTTCTTCCTAATATTTAGATGGAATCTCTTTTCCTGTAATTTGAATCCATTGCTCCATGTCCTAGGGCTTGTCTAGATGGGCTATTTACCCCATCTTGCCCCCCATCTTAGAGCCCTGCAGTCCATACAACACAGGGCTTTTGTCCCATTTTGGCCTGGGACAGTCCTCATAACCCCTGGGGCAAAGACAGAGGGAAGATACAGTAAAGCCCATTGAACCATTTCAGCAAAATAACCGGGGGAAACTGCCTTATTTTTTGGGGGGGGAAACAGATTGGGCTCTGCAGGATCACAGGAGGTAAAACCAGCACACTGGCCCGTTTCTGCAGCTGCCTCTACTGCTATCTGTGTCGCACTCTCTGGAGCCAGGAAGCAGACATGCAGCATGTGCAATGGCTGACCACATGCAGGGGGCCTTGATCATGTGCTGTGGGTCCCCTTCTTGGCTTCAGAGAGTGTGCTGTGGACAGTGGCAGCAGCTGTAGAGATGGGCTGGCATGTCCATGAGGACACCATCCTGTTTCATGCAGGTAATGGGGAACCAACAGGCCTGATCCAGGGCCAGAATATGCTTGCAGGATCTCTCCTCACTGTAAATGCCATGTCTTCTTGTAGAAGTGCCCCAGTTTCTGGAACAGCAGAAGTGCAGAAGAGCCCTAGCTTCTGGGGAAGCAGAAAACAAGCTTGCTCCTTCTTCAATGTGACATTTTTATGTCTGATCCCAGGGAAGCATGAATAAGAATAATCTTCTTATTCTTAGCATGCTCGTTCTTTCTATTGTTAATTTGCATTACTTATATTTCCCAGTTCTGCAGATCCGTATGTTTTGAAGATATCTTACAAGAAATCTGTCTTTAAAGAGACCAAGTATCAATCACCACTGAAATCATGTACCCTGTAGAGAGTAGTATATGAGGAATTTATTACATTATTTCACATGCCAGTAAACTGTTGACATTTAATTTATGAACCACTATACAAAATCCATAAAGATCTACTAAAACAGCAAGATATTACCAGAATATGTCAGGCAACAAGAAATGGGTTTAAACTTCACTACCACCTGATATATTTAAACTCCTTTAAAGATTTATTCAGTCTTTGTAAGTTTTGTCAGGAATTTGTTCATGCTCCAAAGGATGTATGCCTTAACAGCATGATGGTTCACTGAGGGCTAAACCAGTAGAAGCTTTTTGTACACACACATTCCTGCTTTTGCTTAGATAAGGCACCATAGGTCTGCTGCAGGTCGCTTGTTCAGTGATGTAATGTTACAAAATACCCACTTACTGACATATGAGTCCTGTACATTTATTATGGTATGCTGAAAAGTAGAAATCTCAGAGAAGGCTGGAAGAAGTACCAGTAAAACTGAGTGATAATGCGAAACTGGGATCGCACCACCACTGTCCTTAATACTCCTCTAATTAATTTTCCTGTTGACAGTATTTGGGTGGCTGGTAGAGAGAAACCAGTCCAAGACATAGGAGATTGTCAAACGAGCCTCTAAAAACATCTTGCCCCACTATATTTAAAAGTGTAAGGAGATTTTCACACGCCGAAAATATCGCTGCCAGAAACCGGGACAGAAATATTTCTGTCCCGGAAGCAGCGCCGCGGTTCGCACGCTCACCTCCCTCTCCCGTTGTTCCGTCGTCCTCGCTTTGGGTTTTTTCCTCTCTCTTCCGGAATATTTTATTAACGGCAAACTCCCCTTAGTAAAATATTCCAGAAGAGGGAGGGAAAAACCCAAAGCGAGGACGACGGAACAACGGGAGAGGGAGGTGAGCGTGCGAACCGTGGCGCTGCTTCCGGGACAGAAATATTTCTGTCCCGGTTTCTGGCGGCGATATTTTCGGCGTGTGAAAATCTCCTAAGTCTCCCAGCACAATAACCCTTTTTATCACACGTTGCTATAATAACGAGAAAGAGCAGCTCCAGAATTATCAGAGCACAGCTGCTAGCACTGTTTATTTCCCTGTTCTCTGGGGCACATGATCTTGGTGGTTATCACGAGAAGACATGAGCGTGCTTAAAAGTAAAACAACACCAAACCTAACAAAGAAGATGAACACACAAGCTCTGAAACATACTTTACAATTTGCCAGCAAAATGGGAAGGTTCATAAAAAGACTGTCCCATGCCTAGTTTTTGTGTTCTCATCCAGAGGTGTTCTGATAGGGACCACCCATTCACAAGAACATAATGGGACACAGTTTCAGATGCTAGCAATACCACAAATAAAACACCATCAGTGATCACTTGATGGCTTGGCCCATTAATAAAAAAGAATGCCTTATTCATAGCAGCAGGACACTTGGAGGATGCAAGGAGTTGATGTCATGTGATAGAGGAGCCCTTTCATGATATCCTGTTGTCGTTAATCTCCATATTGTTGCCTAGGGCAAAGGATAAAATGGTACCTCTTAACTTTTCTAAACACAGGAGCTGCCCTGAGTGATTGTGGAGTCATACATGGATACTGGCAGGAAGACAGTGTTGTTTAAAATGCTCAAGGTCAGCAAGTAGCTTAGGGGACACAGAACAGACATTAAGGGCTTGTCTATATGAGCCCCAAACCCCCCAAAATGCCCGCAGTAATGACAAGTTGCAGCAGCTGCAACTTGTTTTAGTGGTTTTACAGCCCCCATAAACTTTGAATGCCCTCTAGCCTCAGCAGTTGCTGAGGGTGGGGTGGGGTGGAGAGAGCCCTCCTCCCTTACCTGGTCCCCGGGGATGATGATGACAGTGGCACAAGGGAGACTGGGTAAGGGAGGAGGGCTTTCTCATCCTCTTCTCCCTTACCTGGTCCCCACAGTGACAACAACAACAGTGGCATGGGGGGAAATGGGTAAGGGAGAAGAGGACGAGACAGCCCTCCTTCTTTACCTGATCCCCAGTGGGCAAAAATGGCAGCTGTAGGTGCTTGCCCCATTAAGCAAGCCCCTCCCCTCATGCTTGTCTAGCCATCAGCTTGCATGCCTCAGTGCAGCAATGTGAATGTGACTGTCTTAATAATCAAACATTTGCATCACCTACGGAGCTTTTTAAAAGCTCTGGGGAAAGCTCCGAAGGCTTTCCTTCAGAGCTTTATGGTTGGTTTGCCTGCGTCCCCTTGTAAATGAGACACATGGATGCAAATGTCTGTTTAGACAGATTGCCTTCCATGTGATTTCTATGAGGATTATTTTCACCATTTAGATAGGTCCTCATAGCCCTGTCCTCAAATACTTCATTGCTGGCCTCCCCAAATCTCAAGATCTGCTGCCTGAAGTGGCCCCCTTGTTTTGTTTAATTAGCACATAGAGAGATTCAGGATTTAAGGCAGGAGCAGCAACCATGCAGCCTTCTAAGATGGAGTTGGACTGCAACTGCCAGTAGCCCTAGCCTGGATGAAGAATGCTGGGAGTTGCAGTCCTACAACACCTGGAGGGCTGCATGTCTCTCATCTCTGATTTAAGGTGCTTTCTTTGCAAAAGAGGTTCCCTTAATTGTGATGTTGTGATGGATATACAATCCATTCCTATGATCTGCCACTCCTTTGTGTGTGTGTGTGGCAAAACAATTGTGATCATGAGACCTACATCTGAATGAATGTATATGCAGAACACAGCTTTCACAGAAGAATGGGTTACTTACCGTAACAATAGTTCTTCGAGTGGTCTTCTGTGAATTTGCACAATGGGTTAATCCTGTGCCTGTGCAGAGCACTTCAGAAACTTCTAGAAACCTCATTTAAACTTTTGGGTGGTAGCTCCGCCCCCTCACCCCTGCCCTATATAAGCCCCCACCTTTCACCAACTGCTCAGTTCCTTATAGCCATGTATTAAAAATATGTGAGAGGTAGAACACCAAAGGGGAGGAGGGTGGGTTTGTGCGAATTCACAGAAGATCACTCAAAGAACTATAGTTACACTAAGTAACCCATTCTTCTTCCTCGTGGTCTCTGTGAATGCACACAATGGGTAGATTAACAAGCTCATGAGTCAGGATGGTGGAGGTGTCCAGAACAATAAAAACAAGACAAAAGTATGTTATAACCAGAACAACTATATTATAAAAATATACTATGAGTAATGAGCTAATCATCCAAGAGTGGTTGAGCAAGGACTGCTCTGCAAGGGCTGCACCATTAGTAGTAGAAGAGTCCAACTTGTAATTCTCCACAAAGGTGAGTGGTGTTGCCCATGTGGCCACCCTGCAAATGTCTGGCAGCAACATGCCATTCAGGAATGCTGCTGAGGTAGCTGTTGCTCTAGTATAGTGACTTCGTATCGAGGAAGGCAGGGGCATGCCCATAACCTCATACAAAATCTGGATTGTTGAGGCAACCTACTTGGAGAATTGCTGGGATGAGACTGCGAGTCCTTTCTTGGGGCCAGAATAGCAGACAAACAGGTGCAGCAAAAAGCTGCCGTTGTGCTCAGGTAAAGCTTCAGCGATGCTCTGACATCAAGTGGATGGTGGGCGGTGGTGGTGCTTGATGCTGTTGCCGTTTCAAAACATGGCAGGACTATATATATCTTGATTGAGGTGGAAAAAGGAGACCACCTTAGGTAAAAATGCCACGTTGGGATGAAGAATGACCTTATACCTGTGGAACTGGGCATAGGGGGCATCCGCCCTGAGGGTGCAGAGTTCGCTCGCCCATCTAGCAGAGGTAACAGTGACTAGAAAGGCCATTTTGAAGGACAAAAGATGGGTGTTGACCGAGTCTAAGGGCTCAAAGGGAGGGTGTGAGGCTGCCCACAGGACTAGTTGGAGATCCCACGGGGTGACGGGACCCACCACCGGTGGCTGTAGGTTCGTGTAACCTTGCAAAAAGTGATGGACGAAGGAGTCTGTGAAGCAGGAGCTCATTCTGAGATGCTGTAAGTATGAAGATATTGCTGCTACATAGGTCCGTACAGAGGAAAGGGAAAGACCCTTTGCTGACAGGGAGGCTAGGAAGTCAAGAAAGAGCGGAATCAATGACTCGTTGAGAGAGATCCCTTTAGAGTGTAAGAAATCGCAGAACTTTTGCCACTTATAACAGTAGGATTTTAACATGGAAGGACGTTGAGCAGCTTGGATTATCAATCTTGCTGCATATGACAGGGATCCTACTGCCTGATGAGCCAGGCTGTTGGCTTGATCGTTTCCAAGTCGGGGTGGAAGACTTGGGTGTTCTGTATGGACAGAAGGTCCCTCCTCAGGGGGAGACAGTGGAAGCATCACCTGGAGATGAGGAGAAGAGGGGCAAACCAAGGTTGTCTGGGCCATCATGGTGTTATCAGCATGCAATGTGAGTTGTCGTATCTCAGCTTCACCATGACTCTGGAGAGGAATGGAAATGGGGGGAGGTAAACATCAGGATCCCTATCCACCTGAACAGGAAGGCGTCCCCTAGGTTCCTGTGTGAAGGTTGCTGTCTCGAACAGTAGAGCCTGCATTTAGCATTCTGCTGTGTCACAAAGAGGTGTATGGTTGGTGATCCCCATGCCCTGAAGATGGTGTGCAGTATGTCTGTGGTCAGTGACCACCCGTGGCAATTGGTCTTGGCTCGGCTCAATGCATCTGCTACTTCGTTCTTGCCAGATGTATTGTCATTAGGAATATGTGTCTGGGGATGCACTAGTTCCAAATCTGGAGGGCCAAGTCCAGCAGCGTTTGTGACTTGGTTCCTCCCTGTTCATTGATGTAGAACACCAAGGTCTTGCTGTGTTACCTTATCTAACTAGGGAGAAATGGTATCTCAAAAGTGCCTCTGATAAGCCCCTATATAGGTGGCATAGTTCGCAATTTTAATAAGGAGGCATGCTGAGAAATAGAACTTCGTCCCTATGGCATCCAACTTCTTACCCTCTTGGTCCGTAGGGGAAGAATGGACCTTGTGCGACGTGCACATCTGGGCTGCATCCACAATTATAGAGTTCGGCTTTGGATGTGATGCCAGCCATGGGGCCCCATCCTCAGATAACCTGTAAAGGTGTTCCAGTCTCTTGCAAGTGGGAGGGACAGAAGAAGGGGTAGCCCAGGCTGTCTTGGCAATCTGCGTCAGAAAGGCTGATAACAGAATGTGAGGCAAAGGGGGGGGGTTGTCTCGGAAAATGGGGTCATCCACGTGCACATCCGGCTGGGTGGTTGTTAGTCCCAGTGATGCAGCCATGTGGTTCACAACTTCCGCAAATGAACAAACATCATCTGTGGAAGATGGAGGTTCGATGTGCGCTCCCTTGTCCCAAGGGGACAGTTTCAGTGATGGTGTCTCAGAGGTTGACTCATCCTCAGATTCATGGTCAGGTGTTCTCGTAACCAGCGGTGTAAGCGGTGTCCGCTGTCCCACCGTGACTGGAGTTGGTACCTTCCTAGGGTTGGCTAGGTTAGGTGAAGGAGTCTTACAAGGTGGCTGAGGGGTCTTGGAGACATATTCCTAATATTCCCCAGACACATATTCCTAATGGCAATACATCTGGCAGGGAAGCAGAACGAAGTAGCAGATGCATTGAGCCGAGCCAAGACCAATTGCCACAGGTGGTCACTGACCACAGACATACTGCACACCATCTTCAGGGCATGGGGATCACCAACCATAGACCTCTTTGTGACACAGCAGAATGGGGTGACCTTGGGGTATGTGGAGAAGGATGTCTCAGGACCCACTTTGCTGGAGACCTGGATCCCCGGTCACCCTGTCCCTGTCGAGGAGAGTCACCCGTACCGGTTGGCACAGCTTTCAGTGCCAGTATTGGTCATCAGGTGAGCGATGGTGCTGCCTTCTGTCCCGGTCATCTCTGTGGTAGCGTGGTGAGCAGTCGTGGCAGTATCGTCTATTGTATGGTACCAGGGAGGGATCGTCAAAGTAGCAGTACCAGGAATCAGGCCCCCTGTAGTCCCGGTCAGAGTGAAAACCCCAAAATGGAGGGGCATCGTAATGGTACCGCTCATACCTATCCCAGGACCAGATGGAGTCCTGGGATGGAGTAGCAGATGGAGTCCTCTTCTGTGTACTGAGAGCTGCAGGATGGAGAGTAGGAAGGAAACGGACACTGGCATGGTGAGAGAGACCATGAATTGGAGTGGGACTGAGACCTCAATAATGGTGCCCTCGGTACTGGTGACTTTGGTACTGGCGACCTCAGTACAGGTGACCTTGAAGGTGGTCTTGGAGATGAAGTCTTCTGTGTGTCTCATACCATAGTCACAGGTGTCCAGTGTGGAGACTCTGGAGAGCAGGACCGAGACCTGGGCCGTGTCATCAGCAGAGAACGGGACTGGCAGTCATCAGCAGAGCACAATCGGGAGCATGTCCTTGGTTGTCCTTGTGAGCGGGATTGAGAACGGGACTGCTGACAGGACTGGGAGTGGGACCATCGAAGGCTACAATGAGATCCAGAGTGATGTTGAGAGCAGGACAGGGAGTGAGATTAGGATTGAGAATGGGACCGAGAGCGAGACCGATCATGCTGGCACACCACAGTACTGATGGCTGGAGGCAATCTTGAGTGCAATACTCTAATGATCCTGATACTCAGAGAGGATCCATCCTCTGCTTCTTCCATATGGTAACTGCACTCGGTTTTGTGGTACCGCTCCAGAGACAGTATCGATCCTGCTGTTTGGGCCTTTTCTTCTCATGGGACCGACCACACTGAGGTGACCCTTTCTCCCACTGGCCTTGGCCTTCTTACATGAAGGCTCTTTCACCACATCCGCCTTATGTTGAGATTCTGGTACCTTGTCCGGCGGTACCGCTCTTGGGCTGCTCTTCAAAGTCCTGTCAGAACGGGACTTGGCAGTACCATTGTCTCTCGTCTGAGTAGACATTGGAGTGGGTTTCACAGTAGTCTTGGAGAGTACCGAGGCAGAGCCTTTTTTCACTGGGACCTTGGATGATTTAGGAATGGTCCCTGAGGCTGAGGCCTTTACAGATGCCGAGGCAGATAGGACCTGGTCGTAAAGGAGGGTCTTAAGCCTTTTATCCTGATTTCTCCTGGATTGGGGCGTAAAGGCCTTACAGTGCCTGCATGTCTGAATATTATCGGCTTCCCCCAAGCACAAAACACACTTGGAATGACCATGAGAGTTGGTCATTTTAGCTGAACACTGGGAGCAGGATTTGAAGAAGCCTACACCAGACTTTTTCAAAAGGGGAGTAGAAGAAATCACAGTACCATTCAAAGTCCAGGTCAATCCAGTATGAATAATCCAAATCCAGAAGGAGTGAGACAAAGAAGAGTTGAATTCCAGTCCAAGTATTTTTTGAAAAGTTGGTCAGAAAGAAGAACAAAGAAAAGGGTGAGGTTTACTCTGAAGTTCCTTCAGTGCTTCCCATGCAGCGGGAAAATGGAACTGAGCAGTTGGTGAGAGGTGGGGGCTTATATAGGCCAGGGATGAGGGAGCGGAACTACCACTCAAAAGTTTAAATGAGGTTTCTAGAAGTTTCTGAAGTGCTCTACGCAGGTGCAGGATTAACCCATTGTGTGCATTCATAGAGACCACGAAGAAGAAGCATCAGTTTGTCTCTACTTGTTTGCCTCCTGTAGGACAAAACAAAGAAAGTTGTGCTGACCTGAGAATATTATTGAGAGATTTATGCAGTCCAGCATCATAGCCAAAGTTGCTTGCACCATAGTTGGTACAATCTCTGCAGTCATGTTTTTTTACAGAGCCCTTTCTCATCTCTCAGTTTCCAGTGGCACAATTTATGCGAGCCCTCAGTGATGTAGCTGCCAGCCAAGATTTTTAATTTCAAAGCTTTTCTAACTTTCCCAGTATGTCCTTCATCCATTGTTGTTCCCTGTTTATTGCTGAGAATATAGGTCAATTAAAAACAGCATACAGTGAAAAGGCAGGGTTCCACTTCTAGTCAAGCTGTTTTTAACAGCCTAAAGGCAAAACTTTATCAGTCTTTCTTCCAAGCTGAATTTACTGAAAGAAATTTAATGCGGAAAAATATTTTTGGCACTCAATAGTAATGGAGGAACTAACTACCTGATTAAGTTAGGAAACCATATACTGGCTCCCAGTCACTACAGAGTGGGTCTGCAGCCCCACTGAATCAGAAGAAACTTACAGGGATGTAAGACTATCTAAAGGTACAGTTGGCCTTCTGCATCCATGGATTCGGTATCCATAGATTTAACCAACCATGGCTTGAAAATATTCCCCACAAAAAAATCTAAAAATCAAACCTTGCTGTTCACCATTTTATATAAGGAATACCATTTTACCACGCGATTGTATATAATGGGACTTGAGCATTCATGGATTTTGGTATCCATGAGGGGTGCTGGAACCAAATGCCAGCCGGTACCAAGGGCCCACTATATGTATATCTATTTTACATACACTGTTATAACAGCTTGATGCCACATTAATTGCCACTGCTCCATCCTAAATTTCTGGGATTTGTCATCTGATGGAGTACTGAGAATTCTTTCTAGAGAGGTCTATCGTATTTCCAATGGTCCAAGTAAGTCCAAATTTATCCTCTGTTGTCCCATTGTTTCAGCTGCTTTTAAAATGTCCCAGTTCCTTTTGCCTCCTCCCACTTTCTACTCAGATTACTTCAATTGCTGAAAACTGAGTTCAGAGCACAAAAAGTATTCTGCACTCAGCAGTAGGTAGAGGAGAGAAGGGTTCACAATTTTCCCCTTCCCATTAGACTCAGACAAAAGCAAAGTGCTGCAGCCTTTCCTACCTAGTGTGTTCTTTATCATTAACAATTTTTGACATCTTGACCACACTCTGATGTTGTTTGGCCACATGTGTCCCAGTTACCATCTGTGAAATTTTGGAAGGTATGCTCTAATGAATACCACTGAATTGCCAGGTACAGTGAGAAGAGGTATAAGACTTCTATCAGGGGACCCAGTTAGTCTGATATCAATACCTCCAATTAGGCTGACATCAATACCAGGGAAGATTCTAGAGCAGATCATTAAACAGAGAGTCTGTGAACATTTAGAAGGCAATGCCATAATCTCAAAAAGTCAACATGGGTTTCAGAGAAACAAGTCATGCCAGACTAATCTGATAATTTTTTTGATAAATTTACCAGCTTGGTAGATGAAGGGAACACTGTGGATATCACATACCTTGATTTTAGTAAGGCCTTTGACAAGGTTCCCCATGACATTTTTGCAAACAAGCTTGTAAAATGTGGGCTAGACAAGTTAACTGTTACCGTATTTTCTGGCATATAAGACAACTCCCAACTTTTCAAGTTAAAATATAGAATTTGGGATATACTCACCATATAAGACTACCCCTGTCCAGCAGGCCAGCACCATCATGGGTTGGGGAGGTGTAGGAGGTGGCTGGCAAGCCTCCCCCAGCCAGCCAGCCAGCCAGCCAACCCTCCAGGCCTCCCCCCACCCAGCCACCCAAACCTCTGCACTTGGAAAGGTTGGCTGGCTTGGTGGGGAGAGGCTTGCCAGCCACCTCCCTCGCCTCTCCAACCTGCAATGAGGCTAGCTAGCCCCATTGTGAGTTGGAGAAGTGTGGAGGTTTGGCTGGCTGGCTGGGGGGAGGATTGCCAGCCACCTCCTGCACCTCTCCAACCCACGATGAGGATGGCCAGGGGAAGTGCGGGTTGGAGAGGCACTGGAGATGGCTGGCCAGCCTCTCCCCACCCAGCCAGCCAAACCTCCACGCTTCCCCAACTCGCGATGGGGATGGCCAGGGAAGCACGGAGGTTTGGCTGGCTGGGTGGGGAGAGGCTTGCCAGCCATCTCTAGTGCCTCCCCAACTCACTATGGAGTTGGCCAGGGGAAGCATGGGTTGGGGAGGCACTGGAGGTGGCTGGCCATCCTCTCCCCACCCACCCAGCCAAACCTCTGTGCTTCCCCTGGCCATCCCCATTGCAAGTTGGGGAAGCACGGAGGGTTGCTGGCTGTGGGGGGAGGCTTGACAGCCACCTCCTGTGCCTCTCCAACCCACAATTAGGATGGCCAGGGGAAGCACAGGTTGGGAAGGAGCTGGAGGTGGCTGGCCAGCCTCTCCCCACCCAGCCAGCCAAACTTCCATCCTTCCCCAACTCACGATGGGGATGGCCAGGAGAAGCACAGAGGTTTGGCTGGGTGGGTGGGTGGGTGGGGAGAGGCTGGCCAGCCACCTCCAGTGCCTCCCCAACTTGTGATGAGGATGGCCAGGGAAAGCTTCCCCCCCCAGCCAGCCACCCCTCCACCTTTCCCGAACCTGAGATGGGGCTGCCACCCCATCTTGGACTAAGGAAGGGCAGGAGGTAGCTAGCAAGCTTCCACCCAGCTGGCAGCCCCATCTTGGGTTCGGGAAAGGCAGAGGGGTGGCTGGCTGGGGGGGAAGCTTGCTAGCCAACTCCCGTCCTTCCCGAGTCCGAGATGGGCTGGCAGCCCCATTGCAAGTCCATATACCCAGCGTATAAGATGACCCCTGACTTTTGAGGAGATTTTCCAAGGTTAAAAAGACATCTTATACACCGGAACATATGGTAAATGGATTTGTAATTGGTTGACCGGCTGAACCCAAAGGGTGCTCAGCAGTGGCTCCTCTTCATCTTGGAATGATGTGACCAGTAGGGTGCCACAGGGTTCTGTCCTGGGCCCAGTGCAATTCAACATCTTTATCAATGACTTGGATGATAGAATTAGGAGTATACTTATCAAATTTGCAGATGACACCAAATTAGGAGGAGTAACTAATACCCTAGAGGACAGGATCAAAATTCAAAATGACCTGAATAGACTAGAAAGCTGGGCCAAAGCTAAGAAGATGAAATTCAATACAGAGAAATGTAAGGTACTGCACTTAGGGCAAAAAAAATGAAAAGCATAGATATAGGATGGGGGAGACCTGGCTGAACAAGACTACATGCGAAAGGGATCTAGGAGTCCTAGTAGACCACAAGTTAAACATGAGTCAACAGTGTGATGCAGCAGCTAAAAAGGCCAATGCGATTGTGGGCTGCATCAATAGAACTATAGTGTCTAGATCAAGGGAAGTCATAGTGCCACTCTATTCTGCCTTGGTCAGGACTGAAATAGAATACTGTATCCAGTTCTGGGCACCACAATTCAAAAAGGATACTGACAAATTGGAGTGTGTCCAGAGGAGGGCAACTAAAATGGTGAAACGTCTGGAAACCATGCCTTATGAGGAAAGACTTAGGGAGCTGGGTATGTTTAGCCTGGAAAAAGACAGTTAAGGGGCGATATGAAAGCCCTGTTTAAGTATTTGAAGGGGTGTCACGCTGAGGATGGAGCAGACTTGTTTTCTGCTGCTCCAGAGACTGGAACAGGGAGCAATGGATGCAAGCTCCAGAAACAGAGATTCCACCTCAACATTAGGAGGAACTTTCTGACAGTAAGAGCTGTTTGGCAGTGGAATGCACTCCCTCAAAGCATGGTGGGGTCTCCTTCCTTGGAGGTCTTTAAATAGAGGCTGGATGGCCATCTGTCAGGGATGCTTTGATCATGATTTCCTGCATGGCAGGAGGTTGGACTGAATGGCCCTTGTGGTTTCTTCCAACTCTACAATTCTATGATTCTATGACTCTAGGTACTGTAGTTCAGCACTGGAATTCTCTATCAGAGAATTCCAAATATCTCACCAAAAGGCAAATCTCAGGATTATTTACATGTAGCTAGGGTAGTGAAATTGGTATCATACTAATACAACTGTGTAGGTCGGATGTACATTAAAGGGTAGGGATAGTGCGTCCTGTGCCCTGTGAAGTGATGTTCATTGCCTCCCAAGGGCCTCCACCCTAAACATTTTTTGGCCCAAAAACTTTATTTGAAATGCTCCATACCATCCTGAAGGCATTGGGGGGAAATTATGCTATGTCTCTTCCTGGTGTTTTAGACCCATGTCCTGGTGTTTATATCATCATCATGATCATCATTATCATCCCAACTTTCCCCCTTTGGGGACTCAAGTTGGCTTGTAATGGTTTTTAAAAAGCAGTTTAAAATTCAGAAAATACAAAGCAAAAAAGTGATTAAAAGATTATTATTTTTTTAGCCAGTTAAAACATAAGTCAACAGGTGCAGGAGGGGCATGTGGCCCTCTAAAGTCTCCAGGGGGTCTAATGCAGCCCCCAATTGGTTGACAGAGGAAGGGCCTACAAAACCAACTTCAGTGAGACTTTGCACACTTGTCTGAATTAAGTACAGCTTAGCACAGTTTAGAGAATGAAAGCTTTGGGACTTAACACATAACTAGTACGTATGTGTGAAGATTCTGGAGATGTGAATAAAACGCAAATGTTCACTTATCAGCATGGGGCACTCACCAGATGTCAGCTCCAGATCACGCATGGAATCATTTCCTGTGGCTTTCTAATTAGTGCTGGGAAAGTTGAAGAACATAAGCAAATGCATGCTGACATTTCTCTAAAAGAGCTCAGCATGCTTGCCAAGCCCGTGAACCTTAAGTGCAATCATTTTTTTCCCAAGCAAACTAAAATCCACAGAAATATATATCTCCGTTGTTGCTAAAACATCCTAGGTTAAGCCAGAGGGCTCTGACTCACTGATAGAAGTTGTAGATATGAACTTTGCGTGAGAACTACACAGCAAGATATTAACTGTGCAGAATGGAAGACTCATTCATTGATTCATTTGATTGCACAGTGATGTCAAATCCAGACAACTGTCCTTGTCATCTTCATTGATATCGTTGGCAGAAAACAGGAACAAAATATGGTTTGGCTGCATTCCCTTCTATCCTTAGGCAAGACATAAACAAAATTACTCCCTTGCTAAGGAAACAGAAGTAATGGAAGAAATATGAAAATCTTCCTGTAATGCAGGAGTGGCAAAGTGCAGTCTTCCAGATGTTACTGGACTGTAGCTCCTATCTTTCCTCAACATTGGATGGGGCTGATACAAGTTTGCAATCCAACATCATATCATATCTTCCAGCATTTTACAGATGAAAACCAGGACACACATGACCAAGCAACATTAGAGTGTGGTCAGAATGGTGTGGCCCAACATCAAGAGAAGAAAATTTATTAATGAGAAAGTTGATGACTGTGATGTACAGGCACGCCAGCTGAATTTATGTCACTGTTCAGCTTGGCTGGCTCATCACTTCTGCTGCCACCAAATAAATATCTGTGGAGACTGCAGTTCCACAGTTACCATCTTTATGTCAAACGTCCCCCTTATCCTTTTCTTAGACTGGGATTTCACTTGCTATGGATAGCACTTGTATTGGTGTGTGTTTTAGTCACAAGGTTAGCGTGCCAAATAAATACCAGTAAGGGAAATAATTCATGAGGAGTCTGTAGTTGATAAACAAAACATAAAGATCGATTTATTATGTGAACAGTACAACACAAATGATTTGAATTTTGTCTCCAACTTGGTTAACTTTAAGCTGATTTCTAGTCCCACTCTGTGGTGATCGTGTAACTTCAGAATCTGCTAGACACAGGTCCTGTCTATATGGTCAAAATAGTACGAATGCAATGCAAAAGATCACCAATCCATTCAAATGATCACTCACACAAATATACGTCATTTGGAAGGGAGGCAGCCAAATCACCGCAAAGTCCACGTGTGTTGCATCCGGGGCTTCGTACGGATTTTCTGAAAAGCTCCGTATGACTTTTGAATGTGCAGCCATTTGAATACTCATGTTCACACAGATACAAACAGGCAGTGCAATCTGATTGGCTGGACAAGCACAAGGGGTGGGTCTAGCAAAGAGGGAAAGTGGCTGTGGCTGCCATGTTGGATTTTCGGCTAAGTGAGGGGACAGTAAGTCACTCAAATGGCAATCTCATAGTTTGTATTTATTTATTTATTTATTTATAAACATGAAGTGTTGCTTGTGCACACCCTGGGAAACTTTTTAAAAAAAACTTGGCAGTGGCAGATTTAAAATTGTGAGTAAATCACTCATGGCCACCATCTGGTTAGGGCATCATGTGGAGTTTAGGGGGGGCTCTATTGGCTGTGTAGACAGGTTGCATCATTGCAAACATCTGCCTTTCTGAACATGTTCATATTTCCCCCCTAGTATAGACAAGACCTTAGTAACAACTTGTGAGGTTCTTTCTTTCCCCTCACTCAATATTTCAATTAGCCTCTATTTATCTTAACACTTATTCTCACTGCACATAAATTCCCTCCGCTCCACTCGCAGCCATACACACATTCCAGCCCTCTCCTTGTCACATCACATCTTCAGCTCTTCCTTTCAACTGTCATCTCCTTCTCTCTACTGTCATGCACTTCTTTTCACTCCAGGGGCTCATCAACACAGTGAAAAAAATCCTCAAAGAATTCGCTAAGAATGCTAATGGTCCTCATGGACGATGGCCCATATGTGCAATACTTGAAAGAAAGGGGGCTAAAAACTCCACATAGCCCATGATAACTGCTTTCACAGGTTTGTTTTAATCTTTTTGAAAAAGTGTGCAAAAATGCACACAATAGGTCATGTGTACAACCAATTTGCAAAAGGGAACAGTAGGTCATGTGTACAACCAATTTGCAAAAGGGGTGGCTTTGAAGGCTTTCCACCCCGCACTTCCCACCCTGCTGGGAATGGGCTGCTCAGGGTATCTTTGAAGGCTTTCCACACACACCCTCACCAGGAACAGGCTGCTTGGGGTGTCTTTGAAGGCTTTCCACGACTCCATCAGCAGGAACGGGCTGCTCAGGGCATCTTTGGAGGCTTCCCTCCCTCAACGGTAATGGGCTGCTCAGGGCATCTTTGGAGGCTTTCCAACCCTCCACACACCGGGAATAGGCTGCTCTGGGTGGCTGAGGCGGCTTTTAAGGCTCCCCTCCACTGCCAGGAACAGGTTGTTCAGGGAGGCTTTGAAGGCTTCCCTGCCATCACTGGGAATGGGCTGGTCTGGGTGGCCACTGGGGCAGCTTTTAAGGCTCACCACCACCACCGGGAACGGGCTGCTGTGGGTGGCTTTTAAGGCTTCCCCCCCCCCAATGCTGGGAACAGGCTGCTCTGGGCAGCTTTTAAGGCTTATCCCCCCCCCACCAGGAATGGGCTGCCCTTTCTGACACCCCCCCTCCATTGGGCCATCGGCTGTGTGAACTTCAAAATCACTGATCTTTCTATTCAATCAATTTTGAACAAAATCATGGGCACAAATAGGCACTGGAGCAAAAGGGAGGTAAGGCAATATTTTCTGTACTTAATTCTCCCTTCTAGCTGACCCCTAGGAAACCCTTCCTATACCAGGTTTCTGCCACAGGATTGGCCCCTTCATGCTCTTTTCCCATTTGCTCATCAACATTCCATCTGATACTCATCACATGCTCTCCACTATGACCAGCCATGAAATAATGAGACCAGACACATAGAGGTGGGTTTAATAGGGCTACTTTATTTGACCTAAAACCTATTTAATGAATTGTTTCTGGGGCTATGCAAAAGAGGGGGGAGCAACTTGATGCAGGTCTGGCTAAGGCCAGATGTTAACCTGTGACCACCTTCTCAGCCTTCCCTTTAGCAACACACCTTACCCAGAGAGAGAGAGAGAGAGAGAGAGAGATATTCTTTTCAAGGCAATGTTACTGCCTTGCAATTGTTCCACCTGTCTATGAGGACAAGAGAAGAGAGTCCCTGAGATCTGGGAACCAAAGAAATGACTTGTCATTGCCAGTTTCCAGGGTCCATATCATGTCAAAAATCTGGAAACATTACCCTCATGGCCCCAGAGGGTATGAGGGGTCTTTTTCATGAGTTTTTGTTTAAATGGGAAGTGGTAGAGAGAGGGGTTGCCCACCCTGCTCTGGTGAGAAGAGTTTGTGACCCCTGGACCTGGGGAAGTTGCCCATCCCAGGCATGATGTTGCCTCTGGTAGAAAAGATGAACATTGAAATTATGTGTGCATGTGTGTGTGGATGTATGTCTAAAATTAGGGAGGGTTCAACTTTGTGGATCCTGAATTCTCATCTAAGGTTATGCGGCTGAATGCCTATTATTGACCTGTGCCATGGATCTCTCACAAAGTCATGTGATGGGTATTCATGATATGACCTACATTTTATTTCATTTGATTAATTTTAAGTATTTTGCCCTGCTGTTCAGCCAACAACCATCCCAAACTGGCAATGATAATATGAACAATAAGAAAAGTAGATTATTTCAGCAAGGAGCAATTATGACACCATTTCTTTTCCTTTGCCCTCTTCCTCTTCCTCCTCCTTCTCTCAGGGCATTTGGTTCTAATGGCATCTGTGAGGGGATGGGAGAAGCCCCAGCTTTGTGAAGGAACAGTAAGCAGAGAAGGCTGTTATGACTTCTTCCACTTGACATTATTAGCTTCCATTTCAAGGGAGGAAATGTCTGCCTGAGCAACCAAAAAACCAAAGCAGGTTTGTGTGCCTTTCCAGTGTCTCACCACCACAACAAGAAACAGCTTCCTTTCCACAAGCACTTGCTTACTCAGCCATAATACCTATAAATGCTTTGTAGGGAATGGGTTAGGCCATTTTGCCTTTCATGGAAATGCTCAACAGAATTACTAATCGTATTTTTTGCCAAGTAACAGGAACCTTGCTTCAGTGAATGACCTCATTCATTCCTTGACTAGCTCAAATTGGCTTTCCCCAGCCCTACTGCTTACAGTTGACTTCTTATTCATTGTTCCACTTATGCAGACATGGCTGATCACTCTTTTCTCCGAGTGGGAGTCTAGATCCTGAAAGATTTAGATTTCAGATGGAGAAGCAGTTTCTGCTACAGTTTTCTGCCATGGGGTACCTTTCATGTTCATGTTCTAGTATTTTCATTTTGGAAGAACACAAAATATAATGAAGGTAGAAGACTGACTACCTAGGTCCTGGCAATGGACACTAATTCTACGTGTCATAAATTAGATACGTATGCACCCTACTTGGATGGAGCAGATAATCTTGTTAATAACATGTACATTTCTTATATGTTTTGATTGGCTTAGAAACAGACTCTTCTTTCTAACCCTCAGAATCTTTTAAGTAAGAAAGTTTGAATACAGCAAAAAAGGTTCTTGTATACCAGGAGATCTGAAAGCTGTAGACTTCCAGCTAGTCAGACTTCTGTTTTGGAGCACAGTATTGGTATACAGTGGACCCTTGGTATCTGCTGGGGTTTGGTTCCAGGGTCACCCATGGATACCAAAATCTGTGGATGCTCAAGCCCCATTATATACAATGGTGTAGTAAAATTAAAATGTTGCCCCTTATATAAAATGGCAAACAGTAAGATTTGCTTTTTGAAATATTTTTCTCTGAATATTTTTGAGCCATGGTTGGTTGAATCCACAGATGGTTGAATCCATAGATGTGTGGATACCCATGGATACAGAGGGCTGACTGTACGTAAGATACGCCTTCTCTGCTGTGCCTAGATATGCTTCATTACAGATGGGGTAATTATTTGTAGTTGGAATTTTAAAACAATAGTTCTCACATTTTGGTCCTCCAGGTGGTTTGGATTTCAACTCCCTGAAGCCTCAGAATGGCCATGGTCCGGGATCCTGGGAAATGAAGTCCAAAACATCTGGCAGACCAAAGGCTGAGAACCACTGTTCTAAAAGATGTGAGCACACATCCAAACATATTTCAGTTAGAGTAGCCCAAATTCAAGGTGGACAAAGTCCCCCGTCCAACTCTCCTGTTCATAATTGAGGATCTCACCCTCCTTTCACAATAGGGTGGCCATTTATATGCCTGGGAAAAGGCCAAGTAGAAGATACCAATTTGCATGAAAACTTATCATTTCAGCAGAAATACAGTATAACTCACCATAATGGGGACGGTTGTGTTCAGGTGACCTGCATAGCCTGCCTCCACAGACTCAAGTAGGCAGCAATTTGACGGGAAACCTCAAGAGCTACCCCCCTGCCTGCACCACAGGATGGACACCACCATCCCCACATTGCCGTCGGCAACTCTGTGCTTAAGTCCGTTCAGCAGTTCACCTACCTGGGAAGCATTATCTCCTCAGATGCCAAGATTGACAAAGAGATCGATCACATATTAGCAAAGGCACATAGCACATTTGGAAGACTTCACAAAAGAGTCTGGAGGTGAAGCACAAAAATCAGTGTGTACAGAGCCATTGTACTGTCTATTCTCCTTTATGGATCTGAAACATGGGTCACCTGTTGTCACCACCTACGACTCCTCGAACGCTTTCATCAGTGCTGTATATGCACAATCCTAAATATACACTGGACTGACTATGTGATGAATGTTGCTGTCCTTGAGCAAGCAGGGATCACCAACATTGAGGCCATGATATTGAGAACACAGCTGCGCTGGGCAGGGCACATTTCTAGGATGGAGGACCATTGCCTCCCAAAAATAGTACTCTACGGTGAACTCGCCACGGGTCAGCGTAAGGATTCCCTGAAACAACATCTCAGGCTCAGCCAAATTGATCACCAACAATGGTCCGCCCTGGCCTCACATCAGGAGGCATGGAGACGCACTATCCACAATGCTGCAGCTTTATTTAAGAACTCATGCTGAACAAGTCTTGAAGAGAAATGACAACGCAGAAGGAATCACAACCCTGAAACATCACCCAAGGAGACCTTCTGCTGTGCTTTCTGCAACTGGACTTGTTTATCTCGGATTGGCCTTTGTAGTCATCAGTGCGCTTGCAGAAACATGGGATGAGTCCTTCCTGAATCTTCGTTTGCGAAGAAAAGCCAGAGAGAGAGAGAGTGGAAAGCCCTGCAAATACAGGACGCCTTAAAAAAGGAGACTATCTTCTGATGTCCCTTTCAGGAGAGGACACATTGCCACTCTATTCCACAGATGTGTTCATGGAACATGAGTTAGTCACTCCTGGTTGCACACAGTTGCCTGACATCTGCTACCTGTTCCTCTCCTTTCATAATGTATTTTTCTGTTCATAAAAGGGGGAGATATTAGCAAGGAGAGAAGGAGAGTGGAAAAAGGAAAGAGTAACTATGCTGCTAAAAAGCTTAAGCAAAAACATTCCAAAAGAGCATGACTACCCAATCACTCAAGCAGCCAAATTAATATTTAGATTGAGAAATGGGGTGTGTTTGCTCATCAGTATACTACAGTTTATATTGAAATTAGGGCATATCCTAGTTCTGTCTAGTCCCCATATTAATTAGGCAAACCAAAAGGTGCAAAGTCTAAAATGTTGGTAAAACCCCAACCAGTCCTACTTGATCCCAAAAGTGTATCTTCAGTACATGCCAGGAATCCTTAGGAATCCTGGGATTTGCAGCTTGTTGAAGTACTTAGAATTTTCTGCTAGAGAGCTCCAGTCTGCTCCTCTGAACTGCCATTACCAAGGAACCATGACACTATACAATAAAACTGATTCCTTAAGATGGAATTATGTTAATTAAAGTGATACAACATTGATATCTTGGTTTTAAACCAGTGCTTGCCATCAGTAAAAGACTGAATGTGGGCAAACAAATTGAAACTTTATTGAGATAAGATGGAGGTGCTCCTGGTCAGTTGAAAGGCATATCCAGGAAATAGGGATTCAGCATGTGTTAAATGGTGTTACTCTTCCCCTGAAGACACAGGATTGCACAGTTTTGGTGTACTCGTGATTCAGCTTTGAACCTGGAGGGTTAGGATTCCTAAGGAGATATCACAGGGGTCTTAAAAAAATGTTTCTTCATCTCTCTCTAATTCCTGCCCCCCTCCTATCCCTGTAACTGAACATTTTTTTTCAGACACTTACCTTAATCCCAGGATAGAAACTGCTCCCCCCTCCTGCGGCAGTCCAGGAAGTGAATGGAGCTCTCACAAAGCCCCATTCACTTCCTAGAGACAAAATCCCAGCTGTTCTCATGAGAGAATCATTGCACAAGGAATTTAAAAGTAAAAAACACAAATGTCAAAGAAGAACACCAAGCACCTAAACTCCCTTAAAAAATAAAAGTAACCTGGGGAGGGTACAAAAAAGGCTGTCACTTACCTGGATGTCCTGATCAAAGCAGGAAGTGTTCTGCATGAACCTTACAGGATGGCTGGCATCGCACGGGGGATTTAAAAAAAAAACCAAAACCAAACATAAAAAAATTAAACCAAGCACCCCTCTCTCTCTGGCTTCTCTTTGCAAACGAAGATTCAGGAAGGACTCATCCCACACTTTCTGCAAGCGCACTGATGACTAAAAAGACCAATCCGAGATAGACAAGTCTGGTTGCAGAAAGCACAGCAAAAGGTTTCCTTGGGTGATGTTTCCAGGTTGTGATTTTTCCTGTGTTGTTGTTTCTCTTCAAGACTTGTTCGGCGTGAGTTCTCAAATAAGGCTGCAGCATTGTGGATAGTATGTCTCCATACCTCCCGATGTGAGGCCAGGGCGGACCATTGTTGGTGATGAGTTTGGCCGAGCCTGAGGTGTTGTTTCAGGGAGTCCTTGTATCACTTTTTTGGAGTGCCCCTCTTACGCTGACCCGTGGCGAGTTCACTGTAGAATACTATTTTGGTGAGGCGATGATCCTCCATCCGAGAAACATGCCCTGCCCAGCGCAGCTGTGTTCTCAATATCATGACCTCAATGCTGGTGATCCCTGCTTGCTCAAGGACAGTAACATTCGTCACATAGTCAGTCCAGTGTATATTTAGGATTGTGCGTAAACAGCAGTAATGGAAGCGTTTGAGGAGCTGTAAGTGGTGGCGATAGGTGACCCATGTTTCAGACCCATAAAGGAGAATAGACAGTACAATGGCTCTATACACACTGATTTTTGTGTTTCACCTCAGATGTTTATTACTCCAGACTCTTTTGTAAAGTCTTCCAAATGCGCTATGTGCCTTTGCTAATATGTGATCAATCTCTTTGTCAATCTTGGCATCTGAGGAAATGATGCTTCCCAGGTAGGTGAACTGCTGAACGGTCTTAAGCACAGAGTTGCCGACAGCAATGTGGGGATGGTGGTGTTCGTCCTGTGGTGCCAGCTGGTAAAGAACTTCCGTTTTCTTCAGGTTGACTTCCAGCCCAAACAGTTCTGCAGCTGTTGCGAAGCAGAATGTTAGGTGCTGCAGAGCTGCTTCTGTGTGGGCAACAAGAGAGAGGGAGAAAGAGAGAGAAAAACAGGGGAGGGTACAAAAAAGGCTGTCACTTACCTGGATGTCCAGATCACCACCAGAAGTGTTCTCTACTTACCTTCCAGGACCTTACAGAGGCAGGCAGCTGGTAGAAAATTTAAAAATAAAAATACAAGTTGACATCTAAAAATTAAAATAAGCACCAAAACACTCTTAAAACTTTACCAGCAACATAGGGAGGGTACAGAACAGGCTGTCATTTACCTGGATGTTGTGATCATACCCATAAGTGTTGGCACAGACCTGCCAGATCGTGCCAACATAACGGGGCTCCTGTTCACACACCCATGATTCCGTGACAAAAACGGAATGACAAAAATGGAACGACTTAAGACATTAATAAAAAAACCAGAAACTGAATGGGGTCAGCACGGAGTCAGAATGGGAGAAGGATGATGTCATCTGAAAAGAAAATCCTTTAGCAATCCTGTTGCATTCCAGTTCTGGATTATTTAGCCCGTGTGATAATCTCCTTAGATTTCTGCAGTGGCCTGGAGTGTTTTTGCACATTTAAAACTTGTGTGCTAACTGCACCCATTCCTTGAGATGCTATATCTGGCCACAGTGGTACATGCCTTAGTTACATCCCATCTGGATTACTGTAATGTATTTGGTGTTGCCTTTGAAGAGTGTTCAGAAACTTCAGCTGGTCCAAAGAGCTGCAGCCAAACTGTTAACTGGGGCAGGTTGCAGAGAGCATACTATGCCCCTGTTGAAAAAGTTCTGCTGGCTGCCAGTTTCTTTCCAGGTACAATTCAAAGTGCTGATTATGACCTATAGAGCCCTATATGTCTCAGGTCCAGACTACCTGGCAGACTGTTTCTCCCTGTTATAAGCCTGCTTGGGTCCTGAAATCATCAGGAGAGGCCCTTCTCTTCAGTTCTACCACCTTCACAGGCACAATTGGTGGGGACATGAGAGAGATCCTTCTCAGTGGCTGCCCCTAGATGCCCTTCCCAGAATGGCCACTCTCTGCTGCCCTTCCATCAGCAGGCAAAAAGCTTTTTATTCCAACAGGCTGTTAGTACAGAATGTTTTATAAGAACATCCTTGGGGGTGCTGTATTGTTTTAAACTGAACCATTTTTTATGTCAGGAGTTAGAGACTTAACTCCACAGAAAATGGCCAAACAACTGCTGAGTCATGATGGCTGAGGCCAAGGCACTGCCAAGTCATGCTAGCCTTGTGACCACAGCTGCACAAGAGGGTTACTGGAGGGCATAGCATCAGGTGAGAGCATAGAGTGCAAAATCGGATGTAATGTACCCATGTGGTTGAGTGACCCAATGCACTGTAACTCTGTATAAAAGAAGGCTCAGTCCAGAGCATTCCTTCTCTTGAGATTTGTGGATGTCTGGTGAACTAGTTTGGACATTTTCAGACATGTCTTACCACACTACAAGCTTCTGGGAGAGCTTCGGTGCTGCCGCACGACAGGGACTCCATTTTGGACGACGCCGTACCTCTGGCGAAATCGTCCATGTCACTTCCATGTAGGATTGGAGCCGGCACACCATATTTTATTCACGGACAACTTTCGTGAATAAAATCTGGCGAAATATAGCGTGGCTAGGTCCAATCCTACACGGAAGTGACACGAACAATTTCGCCAGAGGGACGGCATCATCCGAAATGGAGTCCCTGCCACGCAGCAGCACCGAAGCTTTCCTGGAAGATTGTAGCGTGGTAAGACGTGTCTGAAAATGTCCTTTGTCTGTCGAGTGTATATATCTGTATATATTGCAACTGATTGGACATGAAGATAAAAGTGCCTTCTGTTTATTTGGACTTCAAAACACTCTGTATGTGACTATTCTTGGGAACGGGTTGCTGCTAAGTCTGCTGAGATATTTTTTGGCTTCTGCCGGGGATTGAGTGACCTATCATCCCATGACAATGGTTATGGGCCCAGTGGTTGATCTCAGATAAGATAAGGTACACCCAGAAAAGTTCCCAGATACTCTTTTGCCTGTTTTCAGTGTTTTTGGCTAGTTGGCTGTGAAACAGTTAAGTTTCAGCCAGGTCTCTGCATCAGACGCTATCTTTAAGTAGCCTTGAAGAGCTGTCAGTTGCCAGATTTGTGTGTGTTTCATGACTGGAGAATTTTTGATTCCAGGCAGCACAATGGCAGAGACAAGCCTCATCTGTTTTGATAAATTGGTTGATGGCAATTATCCAGCCTGAAGCATGTAGATGGAGGCTTTGTTAATTAAGGACAATTTGTGGCATGATTTGGGGAATGAACGTGTGGCCCCAGATGACTCAGAGGATAAAATTTCAGCATTTTGTTTAGCTGATCAGAAAGCTAGAGCTGCTCTCTTATCACTCAGCCTCTCCCAGCTGACACATGCCACCCAAGCACAGACTGCTTTTCAGCTGTGGGAGGCTCTGAGAACAGTGCACCAGAGTTCATCTTGCCTTTCAAAGATGGTATGGACTAAGAGACTTTACAACACAAAACTGTGTCCTGGGGGCTGTGTGAAAGCCCATTTGAAGGAGATGAGGCAGCTGTTCCAGGAGGTGGCTAACAGAGGGGTGGATATTTCAGAAGCCCATAAGTGTTTTATATTATTGGGCAGTTTAACTAGTTAGTTAGTTAGTTAGTTATGGTTTATTTGATTAGTCATTTGACCATATCAAAACAATTAACATCAATTAAAACAATTAACATTTAACATCAAACATTACATAAGATGAAAGATATATAAAAGATATATTAAAATATAATATAGTATAAAGTTAATTAATTAAACGTGACCTGACTTAAGTAAAATATAACAAAAATTCGATGAAACAAAATATGTTAAAATTAGAATTAGAATTATAAAAATTGCCAGTTAGTAATGATAATAAAATAATTTTCTGAGTTAAATAATACCAAATACATATAGTGATATGTTATCATCTTGCAGTTATATGGAATGATAAAATGCAGAGACAATAAAAGATTTAAATAAGTTCATCATCTTTGCATGCTACCCCAATTTGTTCAATAAACCGAGTTCTTAATTGTATAGCTTTAGTTATAAACTTAGCCAGTCTAGTGACTACACAAATATTTGCACTCTGAAGGAAGTAATTTAAACGTCTATTATAGTCCCAATGTGTATTTCTATCCAGTAATGTCTGCAGGTACTGGGCCCTTACTGGAGCATATAATTGGCAATTGAATAGTACATGTGCAATGTCTTCTATTTCAGGTGCTCCACAAACACATGTTCTCTCAGTGTATGGCACTTGATGATAGCGGCCATATTTGACCATGGATTCAAGCTGTTCAAATCTCGCTCTGGTTACAGCTATTCTATGGTATTGAGTCAGGCCCATTTCCAAGTATTTTTCTGTTTGGTAGGACAATTTATTTTGGGCCAACCATTTCAGCGACTTGATATTTGCAAGTGTCTCGATGTCCATTTGGGCATTCACATCCAAAACTCTTTGTCTGAATATTGTTGTAACTGAATTGCCGACTGAAAATAGGTATTGCATTGAGAAGCCAAGTTGTGGAATAATTTGTAAAAGCTGTTTAATCCATGTGGTGTGTTGAGATTGTAGTGTGCCCATTTGTTCTTCCAAACACATTTTTGGCAATCTATCAGCTTCCATATGAAGAATCTTCCACCAGTAATTAAATACTTTAATTACTGCTATACTGTAAATAGAATGTATTCCTGTTTCAGCTCTTACTGCTGCTGCAGGAGTATTTCTGTCTGTCCCCAATATGGTCCTTAAAAAGCGTGCTTGATTTTGTTCAAATACTGTAGCCTTTGTTAGGCCCCACAGTTCAGCACCATATGTAAGAGCTGGTACTATTTTTGCCTTGTAGACCTTTAAGATAGGGAGCAGAGAAGTTGGATGATTATAACTGAGTAGTTTGGTTAACATTTTAGAGCGTACTGTGGCCTTTGTAGTACCTTGTTTAAAATGATTGGTCCAAGTTCCTGTGTCCGAGAAGACAACCCCTAGATATGAGAAGAAATCTATTTGTTTTATAGGTTCCCCGTCCAAGTACCAATTGTATTTGGTCCGTCTTTTCCCAAAAACCACCACTTTAGATTTGGACTTGTTGATATTCAAACTGTTTGAATCGCAGTATGTACCAAATTTCCTTAGTAATCTTCTCAGGCCTACTTGTGAATATGCCATTAAAACCATGTCATCAGCGTACAGGAGAATGTTAATATGTCTATTAAGGATCTTTGGCATGTGAACATCCGTAGAATGGAGAAATCCTGGGATGTCATTAACATAGAGACTGAATAGTATTGGGGCCAAGATACATCCTTGCCTAACACCTCTATGGGTGGGTATATTCTGTGTAAGAGAGCCGTTGACTCCAGTGCGAACTTTCAAGCATGTATTTGTATAAAGGGCCTTTATCAGATGTAAAAGTCTAGGCTCCATATTTAACACAGTCAGTTTCCTCCATAGAATGTCCCTATTTATGGAGTCAAATGCTGCACTGAGGTCAATAAAAGATGTAAACAAATACTTGCCACGTGTTGCATATTTAGTAATAAGGTGATGTAAAATAAAGCAGTTGTCAATTGTGGAATACCCAGATCTAAATCCTGCCTGTTCTTCTACTAGTATATTTTCCTCAGTTGCCCAGTCCTCTATTTTACTCAGTAGATGTTTTGCATACATCTTAGCTGTTATATCAATGAGACTTATGGGTCTGTAATTTCTGGGGTCTTCCTTATCTCCTTTTTTGTATATGGGGACTATGATGGAAAGTTCCCATCCTGCAGGAATATGTCCAGTACTGTCTATGTATGTGAACAGTCCTGCTAGCAGTGGAGCCCACCAATCAGTATAAGCCTTAAATAGTTCCGGAGGCAGGAAATCTTCCCCAGGTGCCTTATTAAATTTTAAGGACTGAATAATGTGTTTGATTTCTGACACTGACACTGGTTGCCAAGAAGGAAAGTTAGCAAAAGATGTATTTGCTGACGTCTTCTTTACTGTAGGATCCTGGTTAGGATTGGCAAACAGAGTAATGTAAAAATCCTCCCAAACTGAAGCTGAGATGGGGATGTCAATTAATAGCTTACGCTCTTTCAGCATGCCAGATACAGTATTCCAAAAAAAGACTGAGTTTGACTGTTTTGCTGACTTTTCTAGCTCGGACCAAACTGTAGCTGTGTACTGAGCCTTCTTGGTAACTATTAACTTCTTATAATTGCGTCTCAGCTCTAGCATCTTAGCATGATTGGATGGTGTAGGATTTCTTTGGGTCAAGCGCATAGCTGCTTTTAAGGTCTTCTTTGAGTGAGAGCAATCAAGGTCGAACCAATTGAATCGTGTGCGCTGACAGTTCTTGGCTGGAAGTTTGTCTATTAAGAAGATTTTTAACATGCGACACAGGTTACCATACCCAGTAAGGACACCATTTGAATCTTGTGTGGATATATCAACCATTTTCACCCAAGACTGGGCTCTTTCAGAGGTCATAAAGCTATGAATTGCCTTAATGTCCACTTTGGACCATTTGATCCTCCTGTTTTGCCTTACTTCAAGATTAGCTAGTAGCCTCTTATCTTGTGATGTAGATGGTCTTAAATCTGAGCTACTATAAAAGTTGGTTGCTACTGGTTGATGGTCACTGTCTTCTCTCACGTAGACTTGAATATCTGAAAATAGATTGATGTTATCTATTGAGACACATAAAATCCAGAACACTGCTGGCATTCCCTGCATGAAATGTGAAAGGATATATGAAGCCGCTGTCTTTGCCACCTAAAACATGGAGATTACATGTATATAACAGGGTGATCAGTTTGGTGCCTGCCATATTCCTTTTGGAGTCTCTGGAATGCCAGAATGGATTTTGAAGATATTCCTCAGGTATGATACCCAAATGTACATAATCATACAAAGAGGCCCCCACCCTAGCATTAAAGTCCCCTAGTTAAATCATAATTGCTTTAGGATGTTTTATCTTTATCTCTAGCATTGTCTTTTCTAATTGTATACAAATATCTGGTGAAAAGCAGGGAGAGGAATGAGGGGGTAAATATACATTTAGCAGCATAACTTCAGTTGATTTATGTTTAAATTGAGTAGCTAAAAGATAGAAAATATCTTCCCCCAAAACCAATTGCTTCCCCTGCCAACCCAAATCAGCCCTGGCAAATACACATAATCCTCCTGAAGCCCGCCCTTTTAAGTTGAATTTACGCGCTGGGATGGACCAGGATCTAAATCCTGGTAAGTAAGCTTCTTCATCATCAATCGTTAGCCAAGTCTCTTGGAGTGCTATGATGTCAAATTTAAGAAGAAATTCCAGCAAATCTCCATCTGACATTCTGTTTTTCCATCCAGCTATATTCCATGTCAAAAGCCAGGTGGAACTTGCCTGTTTGTTATTAGAAGGGATAGCTGGCAATACACTGAGATCTGTTGTTAGATGGTGTGTTCCATGCAGTCATTCTGTATTGGAAATGGGATCCAAAGTTCCTTCAATGTCCAGGAAATCATATTGACAGAGTTTTGGTCTACCTTTACCACTCTTTTGCTGCTCTGTAAAGTCAGGGGGGTTTTGTGGTGATTCACACATTGAGTGAGGACCGTTGTCAGATTTTTGTATTATATCAATATCAAAAGCTGGTAGATATGTCTCAGTCCTGGGTGGGATTCTTCTTTCTGACTCTGTGGTTACCTTTATCATTATTTCCTCTGATTCCTGGGGTGGGATTATGCCTAGGGGGCTGGAATGAGTATCTGTTGTTTGATTGTTAGGACTACAGTTATTCATCTTGTATTCCTGAATTATCTCATCATCTGGCTCTATTTGTTGTACTGTGAGTTTTAGCCAATCATAACCTTTAAGGCAGTTAAATAACCCTGCTTGTTTAACATCAATATCTGTCTTATTGTTCTTTAGAGTTGCTGAGTTCTGTACTGTTTTTACTGGCACCAGTGTGGGATGGGTTAAAACTGGCTCAAGGGAATCTATGTTGGAATTATTCAGATCTGGGTCCCACACAGCTGAAGGGGTATCATACTTTCCAGCTAGGTCTTTCTCAAGATGGTTGCTGTTTGGTTGAGTGCCTGGTAAAGTCAAGTCAATTAATGGTTTAGCTGCTTTGTGGATTGCTACTAAAGTTTCTCTCAAATCATTCAGTCTTTTAATGATATCAACCTGTTCCAAATCTGACAAAGTACTGAAAGAGTTAATCAGATTTTCTTCCAAGGGATTATTTACACTCTGTCTTGATGTGCAGTGCACAGATTGTTTGCCTAAGCCAACATCACTATGTGGCAAATCTGTTGGAGTATCCTTAAAGTTGTCTAAAATCAGGTTGTCACATTTGTTTTTTGGGGTGATGATACTCTGTGATCCAGAGTTGGGTAAAAGTGGGCCAAGTTCTTTTGAACAAAACACCCGTGTAGGGAAAATTGAGAAAAGATGTAGAAATGGCCTCATTTTAAACAGCATGCTAGAGATTATAGGTTGCCTAAAAATCAGTAAAATCCTCTCATAACCTCTGCTAGGTGGGAGCCACTCAGCCTTCTGCAAGTCAATCAGCTGCCTTTCACAGTGTAGTAACTGACTTAAAGACAAAATAATTGCTTTTTTTGAAGCCCATCGTCCTCTATTAACTCTATTGTTTGATATTTGTAGAGTAATTTGATTAGGTTGCAAATAGTAATTGTAATTCAAGTGCCTTGGTCTCTTGGGTGTGTGTTCACAAAGTATTCAGTTTAACTAAAGAATGGGACTTCCTCATGTACAGTTTGCGACTACCAGAGAACATGATTTGTCTATCGATCTGGTAGATGGGCACATTCTGGAAGAAGTCCAACATAGGACATTTGACTCCCAGATGGAGGGTAGTAAACAACCACAGATAACCAGATGGAATCAAGAGAGCTCAGCAACACATCCAGAGGCATCTGAAGTGGAGGAGAGAGCCTGCAGCTATGTGAGATGCTGCTTCAGATGCAAGAAGCCTGGGCATTTACAGAGGGACTGTAAGATACCTGCACTGGACAGGAGGGGTGGCACAGCTACAAGGAAAAGGAGGGGTGCATCCTCTCAGGCTGCTGGCCATGTTTCTGTAACAAAGAAATACCCTGAAGGTTCTGAGAGGATGGTATGGTTGCTTGATAGTGGGGCCACACACAACATGGTAAATGATTTGAAACTCTTAAGGAATGCCCAAAATACTAACATAACAAATATTGCCCTTGCAGATGGAGCCCCCCACAAGGTGCAAAAAATGGGCACTACATATGTGCCAGATTTTGGTAAAGAGTTTTAAAATGTGTTATGTGCCACTAATTTGGAGAACTGTATATTAAGTGTGTCCCAAATGACTACTGATGGTTATAAAGTATTATTTGAGGGGGAACACTATACAGTAACAGACATGCATGTCTGTGCAAAAGGGTTAAAGAAACAGGGATTCTACTACATGTTGTCCAAAGGGATGGTAGCAAATGTGAACCCTGCAGATAATGTGCCCCTGCATGAGAAGTGTGTCCACTATTATCACAGGTAATGGGCCATGCTAGCTATAAAGGGTTAAAAGAGTTGGCAAAAGTCTGCCCTGGTTTAAACATGAAAAATTGTCCAAGATGTTTAGAATGTGCAGTGTTAGATAAGAATAACTCTAAATATTGTTGGAGACGTTGTCAAGAAATAGGTACATATATGCATATGTGGTGGAATTGTAAATTTGTACAGCAGTTTTGGGAAATGTTTTTTATAGAAATAGAGAATATTCTGAATAGAAATATAGAAACGAAACCAAGCATAGCATTGATGTCAATTTATAATGGAGAGAATGGGAACCAAGCAGAAAAGGATTTAATAACAAATGTATTAATGGCAGCAAGATTAATTATAGCAAAACATTGGAAAATGCAAATAAATGTACAAGTGGAGGAGTGGTATAAAGAAGTTTGGAAGATGGCAAAAATGATAAGTTAACATGTAGAATTAAAATAAGAAGAGGAAGTTGGAAAGAAAGTGATTTTGATAAAATTTGGAAAGTATTTGTTAAAAAAGTATTACAGACAAAAGATGGGAGGTTACCTCCACGAGAAGAAATGAGATTCTGGAAAGATTAGGTAAGGGATAATGGCTCCGGTGAAGGGGAGCACTGAGGCGGGGGGGGTAGGGGAATTAATATTTTTGAATAGAATTATAGTAAAGAATCTATGTTAACTTTTGAAATTAGTTAATAGAAAAATTGCGATGTTTATAGTAATTTTATGTGTTATACTAACTAAGTATTGGTTGGATAAAGCCAGAGAATCTGAAGATGGTGTTAGCTGTTGCAGCCAAAAGGTAAATGGTAGTGCAACATTTTGATTTTCAGACAGCATATTTGAATGCTGATCTGGAGGAGACAGTGTTCATGGAGCAGGCCCCAGGGTATGACAGTGCAGGAGAGAGTAAGGTATACTTGTTGTGCAAAGTGCTTTATGTTTTGAAGCAAAGTGTGCACTGTTGGAACAAGTGATTGAACAAGTTTTGGTGTCACTTGGTTATACAAGAAGTGTCACTGACACTTGTGTATATACTAAGGGGGAAGGTGACATTGCTGTCATGTTAGTGATTTATGTGGATGATCTTTGTGTGGCAGCAAAGAGTGCCAATGATGTGAAGCAAGTGCAGGTGCAGTTGGAAAAATGGTTCAAGCTGAAGGACTTAGGCAGCCTAAAGTGTTATTTAGGTGTAGAAGTAGAGAGAACTGGTTTTGGTGAGTTTTTCCTGAGCCAGAGGAAAAAGATAGACAATCTAGCAGCCAAGTGTGGGCTAAGTGAGGCCAAGGTAGTCAGAACCCCCATGGCTACAGATTTTGTGAATTTTGAGGCAGAAAAAGTGTTTGAAAGGCCTTATTGGTACCACTCAGTGGTTGGCAGTTTGTTGTTCATTGCCAAAAACACCAGGCCTAACATAAGTTTTGCTGTTGGGGTGCTTAGTAGGAGGGTCTCCAAATCTAGGAGGGTGGATTAGGATTTCCCTGAAGAGGATAATTAGATATCTCAAGGGGACCAGGGACATGTGTTTGAAGCTGGTGGGAAGCCAGATGACCCTTGAGTGCTATGTAGACAGCTCTTTTGCAGCAAAAACATCTGACAGGAAGTCTGTGACTGGGTTGGTGGTCAGGTATGCAGAGAGCCCCACAGTATGGAGATCCAGAAAGCAGAATTGTGTGACCATAATTACCACTGAAGCTGAATTCGCAGCCTTGTCTGAGATGGCAAGTGAAGTACAATGGGTAAGACAAATGCTTGCAGATCTTGGAGAGCCATGCCACATGGCTGTTGAGGTGCACGAGGACTCCCAAGCCTGCATAGCTGTGGCAGAAACAGAGAACTTGAAATGTAGCACAAAATACATTCTGGTACGCTACCAAAATGTGAGGCAGTTAATACAAGAAGGTGTCTTTTGTCTGCATTACTATCCATCTGAGGACAACATTGCAGACCTGCTCACAAAAGCCCTTCCAGCAGGAAGCCATGAGGAGTTGGCAAAGAGGCTGGGCCTTGTCACTAGAGTGTAAAGTGAAAGGCATCATAAAGGGAAGGTCAACCACAAGATGGATGATGTCTAACAAAGTATGTTGATGATGTTATATTGTGATGATAACATGTGTCCTGTGCAGTAGTTTGGCCATTTTGGAGGGGATTGTCAGGATTTTGAGACTGAATCCCATAGAAAATGGCCAAACAACTGCTGAGTCATGATGGTTGAGGCCAAGGAACTGCCAAGTCATGCTAGCCTTGTGGTCCCAGCTGCACAAGAGGGTTACTAGAGGGCATAGCATCAGGAGAGAGCATAGAGTGCAAAATCTGATGTAATGCACCCATGTGGTTCAGTGATCCAATGCACTGTAACTGTATAAAAGAAGGCTCAATCCAGAGCACACCTTCTCTTGAGATTCTTAGATGCCTGGCGAAGCAGATTGTCTGTCGAGTGTATATATCTGTATATATTGCAACTGCTTGCATGTGAAGATCAATGTGTGTCCTGTTTATTTGGACTTCAAAACACTGTGTGCAAGTATTCTTGGGAACAGGTTGCTGCTATGTCTGCTGAGATATTTTTTGGCTTCTGCCGGGGATTGAGTTTCCTATCATCCCCTGACATTTTAATGGTTTTTTTTAATCTTGTACATTGCATTTTATTCTTTTAACTAGAGATTTGAAGTGTTTTAACATTATGACTAGTTTAATTCTATTTTCATGTTCACTTATTGTGTGTTTTTAACTGTATTACTTTATAAAACTGCAAGCCGCCGTGAGTCCTAATTTTGGGAGGAAGGCGAGATGCAAATAAATATAATAATAATATCTTTGTGCAGTAGAAATAAATCTCTGGTCTCACAAAGTCCCATTTGATTATGGCTACTTCTGTTGGCATGGGTTATCAGTTCTGCAAAGCTGGAAAAACTCAGGGCTCAGTTACATAGCAGTTTTTATTGCAATAGTTTGCGCTTTAGCGCTTTTTCACACCAGTGCCGGGTAGTTTAGATGATTTATTGGGAAATCAGTTGCTCTGTTTATTTTTTTTTCTTTCTGGTTCAGACAGGCAAAGGTAGGGGGTGTGGCCTCCCAAGCACATCTGGGGGAAGATGAGATGGAGGGAGGGAAAGAGAGAGAGAGAGAGAGAGAGAGAAAGTGCTCTGATCTTTCCCTCCTCTGAGGAATGCCTGCTAGTTTTCATGCCTTAGCAAAGGGTAAGGAATGTCTTAGGAATGCCTGCTAGTTTTCCTGCCTCTTCTTCCAAAAGCCCTTTCAGCCACGGAGGAGCTATTCCCACCATCAACCCCCCTTCACACAAATGTGATCAGAGGAGTGTGAGCGAGCGAACAGCTGGAGGAGCCTATCACTACTCAATCTCCCTCCCCCTCCCCCCCTCTCACACACACAGCCAAGCAAGCTGCAGACAGCTTGCTGGATTTTTTCCATGACTGAAAACAACAGGGGCTTGATCTTTTCATTTCACGCTCCTCCATCTCAAGCCCACCCCCTCCTTGGACAGCCCAACCAATCACAACGCAGCTTTGCTGTGACTGTATCAGAAAGATTGCTGGTAGTTCACACAGACTTTTCCAAAATGGTAATTCACACTATCAATAATGCGCTAAGTCGTGCTACTTTTAAAAAAAGTCAGGAAAAGTAGCGAAATCCCCTATCACACTACTTTTGAGTTTTCGAACTCCCCCCCCCTTCTGAATGAGGCAATACTGTGGCGCGATGTGTGGGAACAATTAGGAATCTTAGCCATTTATTTAAGGGAATATTTTGCCATGTAAACGGGGCCTCTGCCTGCTTGGAGGCCATGGCGTGCTTCAGTTCCCTTCCATCTTTACATTTATTGTCTTCTTTTGTTCCTGTACAAAGACAGAACAGGGAACTAGGCCCCTCCTAGGTGTACTTTCAAAATATGAGTTTGTCCATGACATATGTTAAAGTTCCTTTAGTCTTTTGTGTGATATCTCCTTGTTTAAACACTTGTATGAGCACAAACCAAGCAGAGCCACAGTTCATTTCAATTGAGAATTTTTGCTATTTATTCTTCTTCGTTCATACAGAAACTTAATAATATATCACAATGGATTTCTTAGATAAGAGCTTGTGCAGGCTTTGTGTGCCATCTTTTTTCTTGTTAAATATTTTAGGAACTGTATCTAAGCAACATCACTGACCTAGAAAACCTGAAAGTTTATGGACATATAATAGGTTTAGAGATTGATACTTGCTCAGACAGAAATTATACTTTCAAGATTTGACCAATCATTATTTTCAGAAATACAGTTCATCATCCCCCATTCCCCCCCCCCAAAAATGTGCAGGGACTGGTACCCAGGATTTCAATTATCTGTCATCCAAAAATATGGTCTGTCTAGGCATTTTCTAGGTCTTTCAGCACAACTCTGTGATAACTTCCACCATTGGAGATGCCTAGAGAGGCAGCCTCTCTATGCATTTCCTAGGTCCTCCAATGCAGTTCGCTATTACCCACAGTTCCAAGTATCCATGGCATGTCTAGAAATGTATCCCCCATGGATACGCCGGGCAACTTGTAATTTACTGAGTAACAGCTTTTAATCAGTCCCTAAATCTGAGTGGTCAAGAGTGTATCGACATTACACAGTTAATAACAAACTGATGCCATTTGAACTGCAATGACTGCATACTGTGGAATTCTGGAATTTGTCATTTGGTGAGGAGGTACTTAGAATTAGATGCTAGAGATCTCTAGTGCTGTAGTTTGAGTAAGTGAACTAGAGCTCACTAGTAGAGAATTCTACATAACTCACCAGACAACAAATCCCAGGAATCTGTAGGTTGAAGCCATGGCAGTTCAATTGGTATAAAACTGTTAGAATACACTCCAAGGAGATTATCAGATGCCTTTAATATGCCACTACAGGGACACCAGGACATCTCCAAAGGGCTTGAATATCAGAAGATGTCATCCCTTTGGCGTTATGCCCTCATGCAGCTTCCGTTCCATCCACGTTCCTTTTTATTGACAGCTTAAGCCATCAATAGGTCACCTGTTCCATTTCTGTGATGGAATTACAGGTGAGTGATAATGTGCCCAATTCTGCTAGCGTGATGCCAGCCATGGTGGGAGGTCCCTGCTGAACACTTCCAGGTTCAATTGGGACATCCAGGAAAGTTACAGCCTTTTTTTGTACCCTTCCCAGGTTACTTGGGATTCCTTAAGTCTGTTTTTGTGCTTGCTTTCATTTAAAAAGCATTCTTTCTCGTTTTATTTTTAAATTTCCAGAGTGCTTGTTCTCTCGCGAGAACAACCCGGTGCAATCTAGATTCATTCCGCGGCTGCCAAAAGACAGGGAAAGATGCAGCAAAGGTAGGTGCAAAAACATTTCATTCTTGTGCTGAGAGGGGGAATAGGAGAGGGGCGGTAGAAGAGATCGTGAGACAGAGATGCTATTTTTGTCACCGTCCGATAGTCTCCCAAGTGTACTTTTATATGTTACAGGATATCAGCAGTAGAAAAAGGAAAAGGAAGAGGCAGTAACTCATGCCTTCTCATTCCATACTTCTCTGGCACAGCTGAGGCAATCTGTGGCTGCCAGATGTTATTGAATGGTAGTTTCCATCATCCTTCACCATTAGCCATGCTGGATAGGGCTGAAGGGAGTTGTAGTGTAACAAAATGTGCACCAAGTTGCCCACCCCTTTCTATATTGTAGTAGTGTATGAAGTTACAATTGTCTGGATGTAGGGACAAATCAAGCATCTCACCATGAAAACACACAACAGTTCTGTTAAGTTCTATGGTGTCCTCTACCAATATTGGGTTATTGTTCTATAAGAACTATGCTTGATGACTGCTGAGAGCAAAAGTTAGATTCATTATCTCTTCTTCTATTGTTATACCTTTTCAACTGGATTATAGTTACATCCTCCTATTTCATATTCAGTATTGCAGCATAAAACAGTATTTACTGATCAATATTGTCTCTTCAGAGTAACACATTTGATTTCAAATGTCAGACTGTTCAAGGTACTGCAAATTGAGAAGAGAACTTTAGAGCTAGGAAATAAAACTCAGCAAATGGGAAGTGGAATTTTTGAGCTCTACTAATCCCAAACAATACATATTGATCTAACCTTGAGAATGAGAAGTGACACTTCATGGCAATTGGAAACATATCTTTTTATGCTTTATAATCTGCTTGCATGACAGACTGCCACCCCAAGAAAAAGGACTGTCTCATAAATGTTAAAGTCAATTGACCATCTAGAAAATATCACCTCAGGACATACAATGTTGTCTGGAGAAAAGATTATGATCTTGATGTAAAGGCCTGGGGAAACAATGAAAAAACTGGAGAAAAACAGTCCTCCCTCCTGATTTTTCATTCTCCCAGATAAATTGAAAAAAAATCAATTATGGAATATTTTCTTTTAGAATGATAAATAAAATGTTTTAAGAGAAGGTGTTCACATTTACTGGCTCAATATCATTTCTAAAACCTATGTAAGAGGAAGACTTTTGTGAGCCTATGCATGGTTTCAGATTGGTATAATTCCTGGTCTTGGTTTTCACAGTTCATTTTATGGAAACGAGTGCTTTATGTCTGCTTAACACTATGGAGAATTAGAAGAGACAAAATACTTTTCTGCTGTTTTACTAATGTTGATGTTTTGTTCTGTTCCCCCACTCCAGCTCCTCAAATTGGCAAAACCAGAGGCTCCTTATAGTTTTGGTGATCCTATAGTTCACATTTGCATATCAGCAGTAGAAAAAGGAAAAGGAAGAGGCAGTAACTCATGCCTTCTCATTCCATACTTGTAGTTCCATTTGCATAAAAATAAATAAATGAATAAAAAAAGAAAGAAAGAAAAATATTTTTAAAAGTAAGTTCATTTTGTAAATATATTCTGACTAAACTGTACTATTGAATTATCAAGCAAGATAATTTTATGCCGAACAAAATTATTTACAATGAATTTTATGTTCCCAAGGTAACAAACTGACTTCAAATCTGAAAAGGGAGTTAGGAATGCATTTTTAAAATGTTTCTGAAAATTTCAATTCCACCCTCTGAAAAGGGGGAAAGCCTTAAACTAGAAGCTATGTAGGGATCATGAATACAAAACAGTCACGAGTACATAACTCTTGGTTACCTATTCATAACTGCCTAAAAGGACTCGAGCAAATATTTACCTGCTTCCTGTATATCAGAAGGAGAAGAGGCAAAAAATGGAGAAGAGGTAGTGAGCAAGAAGAAATAAAGGAGAATATCAGATGCACTAAAATGTGGTGTTATCACAACACCAGGAGATCGCTTAAAGCCTTCCTTTTCTGTCAATGTCATCCTCATCTATCATGCACCCGTGCTGCTGTTGTTCTGCTGGTGCTGCTTTTTTATTGACGGGCTAAACCATCAATAGATTCCCCATTCAGTTTCTGTAAATGGAATGTCCTGCATCTGAAAATGTGCCCAGTTATGTTGGTGTGATGCCAGGGTCAATGGGAGGTCTGTGCAAGAACACTTCCAGGTAAGATCGGGACATCAAGGTAAGTGACACACTTTTTTGTACCCACCCTGGATTACTTGTTATGTTTTAAGTATGTTTAGGTGCTTGGTATAACTTTTTGTCTTTTATTTTACTTTTTATGTTTGAATTTCGTCTTCTCACAAGAACGGCTGGGATTTGAAACCAGGAAGTGAAAGGAACTCTGTTCAAGCTCCATTCACTCCTGGGCTGCCCTGTCAAGGTAGGTCTTTTTTTTTTTTTTCATTACAGGGATGGGAGAGGGGCGGGAAAGGAGATTGCAAGACGGGAACGCTTTTTTTGTTCCCATTTGATAATCTCCAAAGACTCTCTCACCACTGTCACTATTGGAGCAACAGCCATTTAAGTGAATGGGTTTGTGGAACTTACTTCTATTTTGTACTGAAATCTAAGAAAAAACCTCACCTCATGTTAAGGCATGCTGAGTATTTTTATTTTAAGCAAAAAAAAAACTATTTTAAATAACAAATACAGAAATACAGTTGTCCCTCCACATTCGCGAACTTGACATTCGCGGTTTCGGTTATTCGCGGTTTTGGGAGGGCCCCCCCGGGCCCCCCCAAAACCGCGACACGGGGCCTCCAGAGGCCCCGTGAAAGACATAGAGGGAGCGGGGAGGCCCAGGGAGGCGTCCACGGGGCCCCCGGAGGCGCTCCGGAGGCCCCATGAAGGCCTGGGGAGGGGTGGGGAGGCGATCCTGGGGCCTCCGGAGACGCTCCGGAGGCCCCAGGAAGGCCTGGGGACGCGGTGGGGAGGGCTGGGGAGGCGATCCTGGAGCCTCCGGAGACGCTCCGGAGGCCCCAGGAAGGCCTGGGGACGGGGTGGGGAGGGCTGGGGAGGCGATCCTGGGGCCTCCGGAGCATCTCCGGAGGCCCCAGGAAGGCCTGGGGACGGGGTGGGGAGGGCTGGGGAGGCGATCCTGGGGCCTCCGGAGACGCTCCGGAGGCCCCAGGAAGGCCTGGGGACGGGGTGGGGAGGGCTGGGGAGGCGATCCTGGGGCCTCCGGAGATGCTCCGGAGGCCCCAGGAAGGCCTGGGGACGGGGTGGGGAGGGCTGGGGAGGCGATCCTGGGGCCTCCGGAGATGCTCCGGAGGCCCCAGGAAGGCCTGGGGACGGGATGGGGAGGGCTGGGGAGGCAATCCTGGGGCCTCCGGAGCATCTCCGGAGGCCCCAGAAAGGCCTGGGGACGGGGTGGGGAGGCGATCCTGGAGCCTCCGGAGACGCTCCGGAGGCCCCAGGAAGGCCTGGGGACGCGGTGGGGAGGGCTGGGGAGGCGATCCTGGGGCCTCCGGAGCATCTCCGGAGGCCCCAGAAAGGCCTGGGGACGGGGTGGGGAGGGCTGGGGAGGCGATCCTGGGGCCTCCGGAGACGCTCCGGAGGCCCCAGGAAGGCCTGGGGACGCGGTGGGGAGGGCTGGGGAGGCGATCCTGGGGCCTCCGGAGACGCTCCGGAGGCCCCAGGAAGGCCTGGGGACGGGGTGGGGAGGGCTGGGGAGGCGATCCTGGGGCCTCCGGAGACGCTCCGGAGGCCCCAGGAAGGCCTGGGGACGCGGTGGGGAGGGCTGGGGAGGCGATCCTGGGGCCTCCGGAGACGCTCCGGAGGCCCCAGGAAGGCCTGGGGACGGGGTGGGGAGGGCTGGGGAGGCGATCCTGGGGCCTCCGGAGCATCTCCGGAGGCCCCAGAAAGGCCTGGGGACGGGGTGGGGCGGGCTGGGGAGGCGATCCTGGGGCCTCCGGAGACGCTCCGGAGGCCCCAGGAAGGCCTGGGGACGGGGTGGGGAGGGCTGGGGAGGCGATCCTGGGGCCTCCGGAGCATCTCCGGAGGCCCCAGGAAGGCCTGGGGACGCGGTGGGGAGGGCTGGGGAGGCGATCCTGGGGCCTCCGGAGACGCTCCGGAGGCCCCAGGAAGGCCTGGGGACGGGGTGGGGAGGGCTGGGGAGGCGATCCTGGGGCCTCCGGAGCATCTCCTGAGGCCCCAGAAAGGCCTGGGGACGGGGTGGGGAGGGCTGGGGAGGCGATCCTGGGGCCTCCGGAGACGCTCCGGAGGCCCCAGGAAGGCCTGGGGACGCGGTGGGGAGGGCTGGGGAGGCGATCCTGGGGCCTCCGGAGACGCTCCGGAGGCCCCAGGAAGGCCTGGGGACGGGGTGGGGAGGGCTGGGGAGGCGATCCTGGGGCCTCCGGAGCATCTCCGGAGGCCCCAGAAAGGCCTGGGGACGGGGTGGGGAGGGCTGGGGAGGCGATCCTGGGGCCTCCGGAGACGCTCCGGAGGCCCCAGGAAGGCCTGGGGACGCGGTGGGGAGGGCTGGGGAGGCGATCCTGGGGCCTCCGGAGACGCTCCGGAGGCCCCAGGAAGGCCTGGGGACGGGGTGGGGAGGGCTGGGGAGGCGATCCTGGGGCCTCCGGAGACGCTCCGGAGGCCCCAGGAAGGGCTGGGGAGGGCTGGGGAGGCAATCCTGGGGCCTCCGGAGATGCTCCGGAGGCCCCAGGAAGGCCTGGGGAGGGCGGGAGGGAGGGCCGGGGAGACCTCCGCGGGGCCTAGCAAGGCCCCGCAAAGGCCTGGGGAGGGAGTGAGGGAGGGCCGGGGAGGCCTCCGCGGGGCCTAGGAAGGCCCCGCGAAGGCTTGGGGAGGGAGGGAGGGAGGGCCGGGGAGACCTTCGCGGGGCCTAGGAAGGCCCCGCGAAGGCCTGGGGAGGGAGGGGGGAGGGGTGTCGTTATTCGCGGTTTTTTCACATTCGCGGGGGTCCGCGGAACGGAACCCCCGCGAATGTGAAGGGACGACTGTAGTTCTCTGTATTACATGTATATTAATTGATTCTGCTTTGGGGTGGATTACACAATAAACCTCCAAATCCCTTAAGAAAGAATCTAGTATACAGAGATTTCATATTTCACACAAGGGAAGAAGAAATGGTGGTGGCATTTATAAAACCTGGGGACTCCTTATAGGGATGTGTACCTGCAGGCATTCTGTTGTAGCGATTCTTGTTCTTCCTATTAGGTTGTTTCCAGAAGATGGTGTTGAATGACTAATGATTGGCACCATGGCCATAAACCTATGGCAGAGTGTCCAAGGTATGGCTCCCCAAATGTTGTTGGATGAATAATCTATTTTTGTCCCCAAATAGCTCCTTATTGGGGCTCATTTTACCACATTATTGGGCCCTTGGGCCATTTGGGGTCCAGGAGAGACATTTTGGGTCCAGGGGAGGCATTCACTTCTCCATTTTAAAGAAAGCCCCCCCCCCCAGGCCTAAAATGGTACAACAGGTGGGATGTGCTGATAATGCTCCCACAGCCCATAGAGCCCCTGGGAGGCTACAAAAATAGTTGGGGGCTGGACTTTGCCTGCCACTGTTCTGACTCCTGAATTCTAGGCATCTAATTTGCATATTCTGCAAATTATTATGATATGCATATTATACATTTGTTATTTCATTTCATAAATTCATTTTAACTATGCAAATTCAATACATTAATCACTGCAGTTTCTTACTACTATGTTGCAGCCTTGCTATCATTTTTGTACAGCATGTACAGTATTCTTCTGAGAGAACTACTATAGACCAATGTTTAAAGTGTTGGACTTAGAACAGAGAGACTCAGGTTTAAGTCTTTGCTTAGTCATAGATTTTATCATGTGATCTTGGACCAACACTACCTCTCAGTAGATCAATCTTACAGAATTGTTGTGGGAATTAATAGCAAGATAGGAACCATATAAAATAGGGTTCCCAGCATGGTCACGACTATGCTGTAGGAACCCCTTTTGAGGGTGCACAGGATAGAGGCCTGTAACTTTGCCTCAGCCCCTGGGCTGTTGCCAGGAGAACAGAGGGCAGGACTAGAAGGGATTTAAGCTCAACCCCCCCTCTGCCTCCTAGTTTTCGTCAGGCATGTGGCAGGCGTTGACAATGGAATTGCTGATGCTCTTTCCCACATGCAGATGGAGCACTTCAGAGAGTTGGCTCCGGATGGCGAGCAGATGCTGGCAGACCTATGGATGATTGGGAGATTGAGGTGATCAGGGTGCTAGTTGGTGAGGCTTTCCTAACATTGGATCCCATTGGACTTGGGAGACTAAGTTGGGTCTGCTATGGTTTATTTTTGATGGGAGATTGAGTATATTGCTGCATAATTTACTACTATAGTCTACATTGAGTTTTATCATCTGATTTTAGTTGTTTGGCTATTTATTTATTTATTTATTTATTTATTTTAACATTGCTGGATCCCATTGGGTCTTGATAGCTAAGTACTATCATCTATGCTTTATTTTTGGATGGGAAACCCACTATATTACTACATAATACATTACTATAGACTACATTGAATTCTGCTATCATAGTTTTACAGTCGTCCCTTTACATTCACGGGGGATAGGTTCCCCAGACTCCCGCAAATGTGAAAACTCCGCAAATAATGACTGCCCTCCCCCTCCCCCGCCAAAGTGACCATGGGGCCTCTGGAGGCCCCATAGTCGCTTTCCCCCACCTCCCTCCTCCCTTCCAAGGCCTTCACGGGGCCTCCAGAGACCCTCCCGAGGCCCCATGGATGCCTCCCCAGCCCTCCCCCTCCCAGCCAAGGCCTTCACTGGCCTTTGAAGGCTCCGTGGAGGCCTCCCCGGCCATCCCCCCTCCCACCCAGGGCCTTCACGGAGCCTCCAGAGGCCCCTTGTCGCAGTTTTGGGAGGGTGGGGGGTCCTCCCAAAACCGTGAATATGCAAAAGCGCGAATGCTAAGTTCGCGAATGTGGAGGGGCAACTGTAGTTGGTTGGACTTTTCAAACTTTGTTGGATCCCATTAGGTCTTCGACACTACATAAGATCATTTATAGTTTATTTTTGATGGGACACTATGGATTATGTTGAATTCTGCTATCCTATCTTAAGATAGTTGGATTCTGCTGGATCCCGTTTGATCTTGTGTGCTAAGCAGGGTTATCTCTGGTCCATTTTTGATAAGGACCGGTTCTGATCCTGAGGGATAAATCCCTCCCTTTAATTTATGCAAATTGAGGGAGGGCCTTTTGGGTCAGCCTTCCAGATTCAGACTGACAGCTTATGGGTTGTCCCTGAGGTTCAGGTGTTTTTGCCCAAGGGAAGGTGGGGAGGGGGTCTTGGAGTTAACCTCCTGCCCCAACTATTCCCACACTAGGTTGCTCCCCCATTGCAGATCTCTCAGAATGGGTTAAATAGGTTATAGGTAAATAAAAGTGGCCCTTTATATCCCAGCTATATGTGTGATCTTTTTGTTTGTGCCTGGTCTCCTTATTCCTGTGACTACCCTCAATGGCCATGTACATTCCTGGTGTGGTAACCAATGGTAGTGATGGTGATGGATGATGATGATGATGATGATGGTGACGTTTTGTCATACACAGACATATCTAATTCTTTTCCCATCAGTTTTTTTCCCCCTGATCATAAAAAGGTACAGGTCCATGCAAATATCACAGGAAGCCTCAAGAATGACTGCCACTTGGATGACAAGGAAAAGTGCTGAGGAAAGTATGGACAAACTTATAAACCACACTTCCTTGCTTGCACTTTGCTTCACCATATACCTACTTGTCTTCCTCCTTAAACATTTCCACTAAACATCTCACCTTCCTTCCCTCCTTTCTTCTCTTTCCTTATCTCATGTTTCCCCTCAGTGTGTCCTACTTCTCTCCCTTCCTTATCTCTCCTTCCACATTCACTATGCTCCCCTTCCTTGCTTCTTGCACAGCACAGTTTGCATCTCCCACCACCACTTTTCTCCTTGACACACCATTCCACCACTCCTCCTTCTCTTTCACTTTCTATTACTTGACTTTTTTGTTCCTTGGATCCTGTCACTGCACCTCTCCTTAGTTCTTCCTTCCTTCCTTAGTTCTGTCCTCAACTTACCTCACATCTGCCATGTCTCCCTCCCTTGCTTCTTGCACTCCACTCATGTCTCACCTTCTCTTCCCTCCTTCTCCTCCATTTCCCCTCACCTGATAGTAGCACATTTCCCTTGCCTTGCACCTTACAACACCTGCTGCAACTCCTACCCTCATTTTCTTCCCCTCAGCTTACTCTATTTTGTCGCTATGGGGTGGAGAGAAGGAAACAATAAGTGGGAAGACTCTTCTCCTTCCACATCAAGCAATGGTTAGCTGTCCTTCATAAAATAGGACTTTCCCCCATTTCTTTTTCTCTTCCCCCCTTATGTATTATGTGTTGCGAGGGTAGAATAGTGAGGGGAGTTAGATTAGGTGTGGGGAGATTTTGTTTCTTGTGTGTATTGATGGGATTTTTTTGGTCGTAGTTTGTTCTGTGTGTGTTTTTTTAACTTTTAAAATGTTTGCATTTAATAAAAATATATTTATAAAAATAAATAAAATGGGACTTTTTCCTGCAAATCTAATAAAATGCACCAAGCAATATTGCTTCACCAAGCAAGTCATGGAAAACATAGAGGCTTATTGCACAAGGGAAGGGAAGTGGCAGTGCAGCCTGATAATAGTGCCTACACACACACACACACACACACACACAGTTTCTATTCTTAAAAGACAAATAATCCAAATACAATACCCCAAACATACAAGTCTATACAAATAAACATTACTCTAAAAGAAAACATATACAACATACAACAAATATACATGACAAAAATAGTACTTCCTTTTTTCTTTCAATTTAATGTTGTTATTTTCATAATAATGCTCTTCCACGCTTCTACAATTTCAGTTTACAGTCATCCCTTCACATTTGTGGGGGTTAGGGACAACGCCCGTGAATGTGAAAAAAAACTGCGAATAAGAAATGAGCCTGTGTGCGAGCAGCTTTCCACCCCAGTCTCTTCCCAAGGCAGGGAAGGGCTTTGCCAGCTGCTTTCCTCCCTGCCCTCCCAAGACCTTGACAGGCTTTGTGAGAAGCCCCTTGCTGCCTTGGCAAGGAAGTGGGGTGGAGATTGAGCCTGCCAGCTGCTTTTCTCCCCGCCCTCCCAAGACAGCAACGGACTTCGTGAGAAGTCCCTCACTGCCTTGGGAAGGGAGTGGGGTGGAGAGTGAGCCTCCCAGCAGCTTTCCTCCCCACCCTCCCAAGACAGTGACGGGCTGTTTTCCTCCCGCCTTCCCAAGGCAGCAACAGGCTTCATGCCAGCTGTTTTCCTCCTCCCTGCCTGGGAAGGGAGTGGGGTGGAGAGGGAGCCTGCCAGCTGCTTTCCTCCCCACCTTACCAAAGCAGCGACGGGCTTCGTGTGAATAATATTCTGTGAATAATCGAAACCGCGAATGTGAAAGTCGCGAATGTGGAGGGGCAACTGTATTCTGTTTTCTTCTTTTTATGTATCTTATCCTTTTTAATTTATTTATTCTATGCTTATTGTTGCTAATACCCCCCAACTTTCCTTCCATAGAGGAGTTAATATTTTCCAATCTTCATAAATTTTTAATGTTTTCCTTTCATCTAACATAATTGTCATTTTGTTCATCTCATACATATCATAAAGTTTAAAAATCCAATCTTTTATTGCTGGTATATCTTGATTTTTCCATTTTTTTTTTATTTTATTTTTTTGCAAAGATTGTCCTTGCTGCTATTACCATATATAGGATAATTTCCCCATATATTTCCTGGTCTTTTTTGTTTATGTTATGAACGATATTTAATAGATAAATTTCCAGTTTGCATGGGTAATCTATATTCAATATTTTTATAATCAAATAGTGTATTTTTCTCCAATACTTCTTTGTTACTTCACAACTCCAACACATGATAGTATATACCAATTAATTTCTGACATTTCCAACATTTCCCAGCCAATTTTTTAATATATTTTTGCTATTCTTTCTGGCGTTAAATGCCAGCGATAAAGTATCTTGTAATAATTTTCTTTTACATAGTAACTCCTAGAAAATGATAAATTCTTGTTCCATGATCTTTCTTACTCATCTAATTGAATAACATGTCCAACATTTTGAGTCCATTTAATCATATGGGTTTTGATTCTTTCTTGTTCTAAATTGAGTTTTAGTAAAATCTTATAGATTTTTGAAAGCATTTTTTGTCATTTTGTCATAACATATCCAGTTCTGTCTTATTCTCTTCTGTTCTTTTTAGTTTTGAATCCTTCTTACATTTTTGTAGGAGTTGCCTATGCAGAAACCAATGGCATTCTATATTTTTGTTTCTTAATTCTTCTTGTGTTTTCATTGTGTATATTTTCCCATTCCATTTCAGTATGTCTTTATAACATCAGCCATTTATCATTATATAGATTTTCTTTTTTGTGAAATGCTTCATGATTTTATATACGTAGTGATATTTTAGGACACAATTTTTGCTTGTATTTTATCCAGATTCTTAGTAGAGCATGCCTCACATAGTGAGGGCAGAATTCTTTATGGACTAATGCCTTATCAAACCATAGGTAGGCGTGCTAACCAAATCTCTTATTAAAACCTTCTAGTTGTAGAAGTTTCATTTTTTCTAACAAAATCCAATCTATAATCCATTCAATACAACTAGTGTGATAATATGTTTGTGTATCTGGTAGGCTTAGCCCACCTTTTTCCTTTGTGTCTTGCAATACCATTCTTTTAATCCTGGACTTTTTTCCTCCCTATATGAACCGTGATATCTCTTTATTCCATGAACTGAACAGCTTATCATTAGTTGTTATTGGTATATTTTGAAATAGGTATAGTAATCTAGGTAAGACGTTCATCTTTATAGTCCCTAGTAGGGATAACTCCATTTTATTCCACCTTTCCAAATCTTCTCTTATTTTATTCAAACTTTTCACTTAATTATTCTCATATAGTTCTGAATTTTTATTTGTTATTGTTATACTCAAGTATTTTTTCTACTCTAAATTTAGATTTTTCCTCTAATAGTCACTCTTCTTTTTTATTTAAATTCTTCATTAGTATAATGGTTTTTTCGTTGTTTATTTTTAACCCAGCTAATATTCCAAATTCTTCTATAGTTGTAGTTAATTTTTCAATGTTTTCTATGGGGTTATCTAAAAGAAAAATCAAGTTGTCTGCAAAGGCCAGATATTTATATACATAGTTGTGTAATTTATGTCCTCTTAGTTGAGAAGTTAATCTTATTTTTCTATTTAATACTTCTTTTTTTTAATTTAATTTTTATTAAGTTATCGACACGTATTAAAAAAACACACAGAATAACACAGAATAACAATATATACAAACAATTTAACAACATATAACATCTACTTACACAATCACATAAGACGTTACTTGCTTTATCACTCCAAAAAATAACTCATACTCTCAATCCTATGTTTCTCTCTTGTCACTACATAACTATCCTACATACAACAAAAACTAAGATTACTTCCAATCTCTATCTGATTTTTTTTGTATTTTTGCTTGTTTGAACTTCCTTTCTATTTTATCCAGTTTTCCAAAGTATTATACAATTTGTATTAAATTGACTTTGTGTATAATGATTTAACGGTATATATCATTTGTCATATTATAACCATATATAACAATACATTTTAACAATACATATCACTTCACATAATTCAAAATTTCTCTTATTTTTATGTGTGTTCCTTATCCCTTAGTATTAGTTTTCTCACATTAGCTCTCATTTGTTGTCTCATGAGGTCACAATGCTTCACCCTTACAGTTTCTTTATCTATTTTTGTGTTGTTCTCTTAATCTGTCATCTTCCCTAATTAATTTGATATGTCTCTTTACTTCACTTATCTCCATTTTTCTACCTTCTTCACCTTTCCTTTCTTTTCCTTTCCCTTACTCTAGATCTCTTATCCCATCCTTTCATTTAAACTCCTTTCTTTTCTTCTTCCTTCTCCCCCACATTTCTACCTCTCCCCTTTCCCATTCTGTCCTTGCTTTCCTTCTTCTATACATGTTTATATCTTTCTCCTAGACATTTTCCTTTTACTATTCTCTGTCATCTCCTCTTATTCACCCTTTTCCCTTCACCTTTCACTTTTCCCCTTCCACTTACCATCTTCAACCTTCTCTTACCTTCTCACCATTCAATCTTCAATCTTCAATCTTCTTTTCTCAATCCTTCTTTCCTCTTGTCTTTATTCCTGAAGTTCCTTTCCTTTCCTTCTTTCCCTTTTCTTTCTCTCCTTTTATAAGTACACTTTTCCACAAACTGTATAAAGAACTCTTTATCCATTTGGGAGCTGCATCAGTTCCCACTTCTTCTTACAATATTCTCTCACTAATTCCCAATCCGTTCCTTGTGTCTCCATTGATTTCTGCTTTAGTTCTAGGGTTAGCTTATCCATACAGACCATGTCTAGAACTCTTTCCAACCATTCATCCACTGTTGGCACTGTTTTCTGCTTCCATTCTTGAGCTAACACTAGTCTTGCTATTGTCACCAAGTATAACATAGTTCTCCAGTTTACTTTCCAGGTCTCTTTTTTGTATATATGTGTCATATTCAGTAAATAGAATTCAGGCTTCAGAGGAAATTGGATTTGAAAAATTTCTTCTATAGTCCTGTGAATTTCTTTCCAGTATTCTTTAACACGTCCACATCTCCACCATATGTGAAACAATGAGCCAGGATCTGCTTGGCATTTCCAGCATTTCTTATTTGTATTTTTAAACATTTTCCCCAGCTTTACAGGAGAGTAATGCCATCTGTGAGCTGTTTTGAAATAATTTTCTCTCAAATTTTGACAAGCTGTGAATTTGATTGTGTTATTTCTGGCCTTTTCCCAATCTTCCAATTGTAAATTATACCCAAAGTCTAAAGCCCACTTTATCACCGAGTCCTTGATCTCTTCCATTTCCAATTCCCTTAATAGTAGTAATTTATAAATTCTTGAAATCATATTTTTCTTTGGTCCTTGTATAATTTTGTCCAATTCATTTTCTTTTTCTTCAAATCCAATCCTTTTCATGTCTTCCTTGAATCTTTGTTTCAGTTGTTCATAAGTAAACCAGTGAACATTTAGATCCTCCCTAGATTTGATGTTATATTCCTTTCCCTTTTCTTTGTTAATTAAATCATTATATTTTAACCATTCCTTTGTATTTTTCCATCTGCTCATAAATGCTTCCTGAGGGGAAATCCAGAGAGGTAGTTTGGTATAAAAAAATTTCTTTATGCTTTCCCACACCCTCAGTAATGGTTTCCTGATTATGTGGTGGTTGAAACCTTTGTCTATCCTTACTTTGTCATAGGCAACATAGGCATGCCAACTAAGTTTCAGATTAAATCCTTCCAAATTCAATATTTTAGAGTCCTGTAAATTTAACCAGTCTGCGATCCAAGTCATCACGCAGGCCTGAAAGTATGTCTTGAAGTCCGGAAATTCTGCTCCTCCTCTGCTTTTCACATCTATCATCGTCTTCCATTTGATTCTTGGCTTCCGACCTCCCCAAATGAATTTACTCATTTCTTTTTTCCATTCGTTAAATGGTTGATCATTATTTACTATGGGAATATTCTGGAATAGATATAAGAATTTTGGAAGAACGGACATCTTAATTGCTGCTACCTTCCCCAATATTGATAAATTCAATTTTGCCCATTTCCTCAAGTCCAATTTCATCTGTTTCCATATTTTCTTATAATTGTTTTCATATAAGTCTGTATTTCTTTTTGTAATCCAAATTCCAAGATATCTGATTTTCTTGCCAATTTTACAGCCCGAGATATTTTCTACCGCTTTTTGTTCTGTTTTTGTTAGATTTTTGGTGAGTATTTGTGTTTTCTCCTTATTTATCTTAAAACCCACAGCTTCTCCAAATTCTTTGAAAGTTTCCATTAGTTCTTCAATGTGTTCTTTTGAGTTCTCCAAAAAGACAACAAGATCGTCTGCAAATGCTCTCAGTTTGTGGACGTCTCCTTTAATTCTTATTCCACCAATCTTCTTATTAGCTCTTATATTGCGATTTAGGACCTCCAGAACAGTTATAAAAAGCAATGGGGAAAGTGGACATCCCTGTCAGGTACCTTTTCTAATTTCAAATTTCTCTGATCTTTCTCCATTTATTATGATCTGGGCATTTTGTTGGTTATAAATTTCTCGAATCCATCCCAATGATTTGTCACCAATATTCATTCTTTTAAGTACCTCGATTAGAAAAGACCAATTCACATTATCAAAAGCTTTCTCTGCATCCACAAATAGCATCACTAACTTTTTTTCGTTGTGTTTTTCAAAATATTCAATGATGTCAATTACTGTCCTTATATTCTTTCTAATGTATCTTCCTGGAAGGAAGCTACTTTGATCTGTATGTATCATTTCATTCAAGACTCCTTTTAGTCTATCTGCAATTATTGAAGTGGAAATCTTATAATCTAAATTTAACAGTGAGATGGGTCTGTAATTTTTGACATCCGTCGGGTCTTTTTCTTCTTTTGGAATTAGGACTATATTTGCACTGTTCCAAGAATCTGGTTTTCCATGACTGTGGATTTCATTAAGCATCTTTTGGAAAGGTAGAATGATTACATCTTCCATATATTTATAATAGACTGCCGAAAGTCCATCTGATCCCGGGGCCTTCCCTCTTTTTAATTTGCTGATTGCTGTGGAAATCTCTGCAATCGTAAATTGTGCGTTTAGTTTAGTCCGATGTTCTTCCTTTAATTGTGGTATTATTTGCTTTCCCAAATATTCTTCCACCTTGCCTTGTTTGTTTTTGTATGTGCTTTTCTCTCCATATAAGTCTTTAAAGAAATTTAGGAATTCTTTTTGTATCTCTTGTTGTGTTGTGTATATTTTTCCTTTTTGTCTTATTTCGGAGATCAACTTCTTCTCCTTTTCTTTTTTCATTCTTAAGGCCAACCATTTACCTGCCTTGTTCGCGTGCTCAAAATATGTCTGGCGATTCCTAGTCAATTTTTGCTTTACTTCAGATGTGGTTTCCAGATTTAATTGATTTTGTAGAATTTTTATTTCCTTTGATATCTTCTTATCCTGTGTGTTTTCCCTCAAAAGATCTTCTTTTTCTTTTAGTTTCTCTAAAATACTTTGAATTACCCCTTGTTTCTGCTTCTTGACTTGAGATCCTCTTTGTATACAAAGCCCTCTAATTACAGCTTTACTGGTATCCCAGATTATTTTCATGGGCACTTCTCCTGGTTTGTTTTCCATAAAGAAATGTTTAAGTGTATTTTTCATTTTTTCTTGGAATTCCTTATCTTCTAATAATGATTCGTTCAATCTCCAATTATAATCCTTCTTCCCAAATTTTAACATTAGTTGAATAGGATTGTGATCTGAAGTAATTTTTGGTAGAATTGACATATTTTGAATTTTTGTCTTCAACTGTGATGATGCCAAGAATAAGTCTATTCTTGACATGGACTTGTGCCTATCCGAATAGAAGGTATATCCCTTTTCGTCTCGATACATACATATTTGTATGTCCATACATTTAATACTTCTAACACCATTATAAATAGCAAAGGTGACAGGGGACAACACTGTCATGTTCTTCTATCAATTTGACATGGTTTAGTTCTTTCCCCATTTATTATAATTTGCGCTTCCTGTTTTGAATCCAATCTATGAATATCTTTTGAATCCAATCTATGAAATTTATACCGATATTCATCTTTTTTAGAACTACAAACATAAATTCTCACTGGATATTATTGAAAGCCTTCTTGGCATCAGCAAATATCATCAATAGCTTCCTCTCGTTATTTTTTTCATAATATTTGATGACATTTAACAAAATTATTAGATTTCTTTTTGCTTGCCTACCTGTTAGGAATCCATTTTAGTCCTCATATATCCATACTGTTAACACCTTTTTTAGTCTTTCTGCAAGTATACTTGTGAAGATTTTATAATCTATATTTAACAAGGATATTGGTCTATAATTTGTAGTTGATGTTAGATCTTTTCCTTCTTTCGGTATCAATGTTATGTCCACTTTTTCCACTTTCTGGACAATTTTTTTTATTAATCTCATCAAACAACCGATGTAAGGGGCTTATCAATTCTTCTTCAAATACCTTGTAATAGAATACTGAATATCCATCTGGACCAGCAGTTTTCCTATTTTCATTTTTCTTATTGCCTCCTTGATCTCCATTATTGTTATCTGTTTAATCAACTTTTTGTTGTTCTGGTATTTGTGGGATCTTCTCTTTTTCTAAATATTCTTCAATCTTGTCCTCAATGTAACTATCCTTGGATGTTCTAATAATAATAATAATAATAATAATAATAAAATTTATTTCTATCCTGCCCCTCTGCAACGCAATCGGGGCGGCATACAGTATAAAACTCCATAATTACATCGATACCCTAACATCCCCACCCCCTAAAATAATATTTTATGAATTAAAAAAGATTAAAATAGAGATTAAAAAATAAATAAATAAATCCAATGGCAGCTCAAGGGGGAAAAGACAGCCAAATCTTTGGGCCAGGACAGCTATTCAGGAAAGGCCTGATCATGATATGTTTTCTTTTTCTTAGCTATCCATGAATCAATTCTATATAGTTTGTTCACTTCAATATCAAGTTATTCAGGCACCCAACCTATGTATTCAGCTAACACTGGTATTATCGTTGTCAACAAGTCTTCATTGGGTTGTTCACTTAGTCCTCTAATTTTGATACATTTAGCTCTTACTCTAATTTCTTGTAAGATTTTTTATTATTTTCCTGTTCTGCTTGTACTTCTAAATTTTTGTTCTCTTCTCAAGGCTGTTTGTTATAGTTTGCATTTCTTGTAGTTCCTTATTTATCTTAGCAAGATCTTTTGTTGCTACTTCAAGTTGTAACCCAAATTTATCCAATTGTTTCTGGATATCCACTCTTATTTCTCCTTTTAACTCTTTCATTTCTGATTTTAAATCAGAACTTAACTTTTTTAATTCACTTATTAGTATTTGGTTAGTATCTGCTAGTTTTGTTGCCATATCAAAAGATGATCTTCTAACTGACTGCATCTGTGCCTGTGATTGAGCTAAGGCTTTCCTTGATGTTGCCATGATTTTTATTTTTTATACTTTATTTTCTTCTCTTCTTTTTGTCCTTTCTCTCCCTCCCTTCCTCTTCTTCTCTTCCCTTAATCTTTGCCCTTCTTTTCCTTTCATCTTTTCTCAGATTTTACAACTGCTTATTTGATTGTTCTTAACTTACAACAAAACCAATTCCCACTCTTATATCTGATTCTTTGAATATCCTTATTTCCCTCTTTTTTGTTTAATTATATTTCCCAATATCAAATCAAGCTTAAACATGCATAGATATATAGTTATACCCCCATCACAATCACCATACACGGGTATTATTTTATATCTAAATTTCTATAATATTCCTTTACTTTTCTTCTTTCCCCACTATAATCCAACTCTTATCACCACTATAATCTTAAATGTTTCCCCACTTCAATTTATTATACCATATACTGTGTTTTCCTCTTACCCTTTATTTGTAGTCAACTTACTCTCTTTCAAATATATTTGTTTAGTAAATATATTTAAGTTCTTAGCATGTTCACTATATATTTATGTCTATTTTATGTCTTTCTGTATCCTTCTATATTCTCACTACAGCTAAAAGGAAAAAATGCATCTAGATAGCTTTTTCCCCCTTAACTCTTTACTATCTCTACTCAACATTGCCTAAACATGCTTCAACCAAAATAAATTAAAGAATGTTTATCTTAGAATTTTATATTTCAAACAATACTCTTTTATATCCCTTAATAAATTTTATATCTTTGTTATCATATATAAATTATAAATATATAATTCCATATACTCAGTTTACACACTATTTTTTACTCTTTTCTTTCTGTATCCATAGAACAATAAATAATATCTAAGACAGTTTATCTCTTCTTGTTGCCTCTTCAATATCTTCTATTTTCTTCTATTTATTGTTTTCTTCAATCTGTGGAGTTTAGTTAGTCCTTTCCTTTCCTTTGTCGTTGTCACCCTTTCCCTGCTGTCCCTGCTCAATTCCCAGGTGTTTTCATCTTCTTGTTGTTATTTTGTATGTTTGTGTTCTGTTTTCTTTTAACTGCTTTAACTGCTTCTCTCTTCTCCTCTTCTTTCTCTTTCTCCTATATCTCCTTCTTTTCTACCCATCTTATTAATTCTTAATGTTTTTTCTCTTAATATTACTTTGTATTTTAATGCTCCATTACTTTGTATCTTATTGTTTCTTCTTTCCAACCCCTCTTGTGTTGGTTGTTTTTACTTTGAATTTTATTCCTTGCAGTCCTTAATTTCTTGGATTTCTCACTTTCTTACATGCCAAATTCAAAAAAGAAACAAGTCTTTTTTAACTTATTGTCTTTCTTCTTTGTTATTCTTTATTACTCTTTTATAAACTCAGTTTCCTAAAGTTGTACTAACACCTCTTCCAGGTGATTTGGATTCAATTTAACCAAGTTTTAAACACACTTGGTTCTTAGTATCTTGTCTCCAGAAAAGCAGAAATTAATACTTGGGTGTCACTTCAACTTAAATGGAAATGAAATTTGCTAATTTGCAGCATTAATCATCATCATCATCATCATCATTTTTACCTCGCCCCTCTGTTAAAATCAATGGGGCGGCTTACAAAAATTAAAATGCAACAATGCTGACTAAAATCCCTAAGCACCACCCACCCCACCCTCCCCCATAAAAAGATATTAAACAATAAAAAATTAAAAACAACCTAACTAAAATCACATTAAAAAAACAAACAAATACAAGCAAGAATAAAAGAGGCCAAGAGACACAGCTCCTGAGGCCAGGATCTAATCAGGAAAGGCCTGCCGAAAGAGTTCCGTCTTTAGTGCTTTTTTAAAGCTACTCAAGCTCGTCATCTGACGGATCTCATTTGGCAGGCCATTCCATAATTTGGGGGTGATTACCGAAAAGTCCCTCTGGGAGGTTGCAGACAGCCTAGATTTTTGTGGCTGAAGCAAATTCCTCCCAGAGGTCCAGAGTGCCTCGGGAGGATCGTATGGGAGGAGGCGGTTCTGAAGATAAGTTGGACTCAAGCCATTTAGGGCTTTAAAGGTAATAACCAACACTTTATACTGGGCCCTGAAACTGATAGGCAGCCAGTGGAGATATTTTAATACTGGAGTTATATGGTCTTTAAAATTAATGTTGATAGTCTTTAAAATTAAATTTAAAAGTGGTGGTGATGCTACTGCCGAAAGAAAAAATGGCAGCTTCAGCATGGTTGTGAAATGGCTACCAACCTTCCACCCTGTGCTTGATTGAAACTCCTCCATTCTCCCATCCTTCAATCCACTGGTACTGGATATTAGGTCTTCACTAGCCTCCTCCGATTGCCCATTTCCTTTGGCAACTTCTGCCCCCCCAAATTTTTCTTCAATAAATGGGGGTTCTCCTCCGTGTTAAGCAATTGTCTTCCACAAGCTCTGCAGAACCCAACCTCACATGTCACTCTTGCCACCGGAAGACCCTCCAGCCCTATAATAGCGCCTCTTGACTTGCCTTATCACATGATGTTGGTGTTGTAAAGCTGTTCTTCCATTCTGGTCCTGTGGGAGACGGTGGTAAACACAAGTCTTTTTTTTTACTGGAAAATCCACTAGAAAAAAGACTCACATTTACCACCATCTCCCATGGGAATGGGATGGAAGAACAGCTGTTCAACGCTGATGTCATGCAATAAGGCAGGACGAGAAGCGCTATTTATCAGGATGCACTGCCTCTCCCCTTAGCTTGAACAATAATCCACATACCCCATGTAACCTTAAATATTAATCACTATGTTGTACATTTTATCCTGCTTTTATTATAGCTCTCCTCCTTCACTTCAGTGGCTATCTTGCTTTCCGTGCAATCTCTGCAAAGAGCTCTGCAAAGCAGACTTCAGTTAGACTTTCCTGCAGAGTTGTAACACTAACTCATGCAATTGAGAGATGAACAGAGAGAAGGCAGATCACAAATATTAATCATAGATAGGCATGAGACTTCACTCATTGGCTAAACAAATTCAAAGAAGGGAGGTTGTGACTTGTTTTTTTTGCAAAACAAATGAACAGAATAGTGCCTGTACATTTTGCCCCATACCTCCACTCCTACAAGAGCCAGAAGACTGACGTTATCACACAAGCCTTTTAAAGCAGAATTAAAGCTGGATAATAATGCATTTGCTGATACTTATCATATGACATCACCTCCAAATTGTTGCTGCTGTGCCTCCAAAGTGTGGTTATACCCATCAATAAGCTCCCAATCACACTGCTGTGTCATGAAGCCTCGGGTGTGATCAATTTTTCCAGTTGCAGTCCCAAAACTGGGCAGTCACGTGGTCTCAGTCTCATCCTCTGTCCTCTTCCCCATCCCTCCTGCTGTCCCCAAACAGGCTGGTTTTCTTTCCTCCCCACTTTCTTTTCTTTTCTTTTCTTTTCTTTTTCTTTTTCTTTTCCTTTGTTTCACTAAATTGCATTGCCATAATTGCCAAATTGCATTACAACTAAAACTAAAACTAAAAATAAAAAAACCCACAAAAGGCATGCTGGGTAGGGCAAAAGGGCAGCGTGGGGGGGGGGTTAAAGTGAGAGTCTGGAAGAGAGTCAACAGACCATCAGTGGCTGAAACTGCCCCAGGTGTGCTGTTGAAGAGACGTGTGATACTGAGGGCTGCCAAACTGGTTTCTATCCATTAACCTTTATGTAAATGTAATCGCAGGGACAACGGGGCTTGTGTGATAATATCCAGAAACTTTCTTTATTTAAAAATAGCTTGGAATTTAGATCAGATAGGTGGCATGCCTAGAAACCAGATGGAACCTAGACAAATGGGTGGTATGGCAGCCCTAAGCATAGCCAGTAGCGAGGGATCAAAAGACTTTCAGTCTAACAACATATGGAGGGTCATATGTTGTCACCCCTGATCTGTGGTGTCCCACAGGGACTTCATCTTAAGTTGACACCCTCAAGTGTTACTTGAATGCAATAACAGGTTGAACAAGATGGGATTATATGCAGAAAATACAGAGGTGCTGCAATGTTAACCCCCACTCTCTAAAGGGAGACAGCTGCAGAGAAACAGACAATCAAGGCCAAGCGTTTCTTGGTGAAGGATTCTTGCTTTATTTGCAGATACAGAGTAACAGAGAAAACATTCAGATGGCCATATGGGTGCCTCAAAAGAGGGACAAGCTTCCTTTGTTGGGCCAAAAAGATACACAGTTTGTAGAAACTTTCTTATCAGTACCTAAACCAATCCTCAGGCCAAAATGAGACTTTACCTTATACCTGGCATGCAATGCCAGCTCAGCAAGGGAGGGGGATGCCTGGCAGAGCATCCTTTGTGTACGTAGTCAGCTCCTGTCATGAAATGGCTGAAATCTTCCATTTTGTGACTCATGCTCTCAGTAGTTGATAGAGAGTGTAACTTGGGGATTAAGATTCATTCAATAGGATTCAATTGTATTTTCCTGAAAAATGAGGTTTGTAACTTTGGAGTGCTTCTTGATCCTAAAGAGTCTTTGGATTTTCCAGTAGCAGTGGTGATAAGGAGCACATTTGCATGATTACAGCTGTGATTCTTCCTGTGCCATATTGATTTGGCAACAGTTATCCATACTATGGGTACAGTAGAACCCCCGTATCTGCTGATTTGCCAATTGTGGATTCAATTACCTGTGCTTGGCAATGGTGGGGGGAAGGGAGAGGGAGGATGGATCTTATCTCCCCTGTCCCTTCCCCTGGAAGGGCTCCTGTTGCCACAGCAGTGATCATGAGGGGGAAGGAGCCAACTGGCCTCATCCCCTTCCCCCTTTGCCCCCATGATCACTGCCATGATGGAGCCATGGTGGGGGTGAAAGGGGAGAAGGAGCAAACTTGCCTTGTCCCCTTCCCCCTTTTCCCCTGCAATCACCAATGTGGTGGAGCCATGGGAGAAATGGCAAAGGGGGAGGAGAAGTGAAGTGGCCTCGTCCCCTTCCACCTTTACTCCTGCAATCACTGCCATGATGGTGCCATGGCAGGGGTGAAGGGTGAAGGAGAGGAGGGGTGAACTCACCTCCACTTTCCCCAAGGATGCCCCCCCCCGATAGCATTCGCTATTATCTGTGGGATTCGCCATCCACGGGCACCCCAGAACGAATCCCCCATGGGTGTGGTGGTGCTACTGTACTGCATTTACATCATTGCAGTGTACACTACTTGAGGCTACACTAAAAGAGCAGCTGAAACTTTTGATTCATGAAAAATGCAGTAGTTGGACTGCTGCCTGGTGCATTGTTATTGACAATATCACCTCAGTGCTCAAAGATTTGCACTGATTGTCAGTTGTTTCCTAGGACATAATGTATGCTACCCAGGATACACCATCCTAGGACAGTGTATGCTACCCAGGATATACTGGCTTCCTGCTGAGGTATCCTGACTCTGGAACTGGCGCATTTCCCCCTCATTGCTTGGAGGAAATGGGCTGAAGTCCAAACAGGATGCTGGCCCACTGCTGAACCCACTGCCATTGCCATTCCCCCAGCTAACATGGAAACCATGCAGAGGTACCGCAACATGTGATTGCATGCCTCCTGCATGTGACCAGTTTAGGTCACATGTTGAGGTCCCCCTGGCTGGCTCCCAGAAGAGCCTGGGAGCTGGCAGAGGAAGGAAGGAGTGGTGCGCTGGACACGTTCCTCTGGACACATGGGACCGGATATGGTTTTTCCCAGGTAAACCAGGGTAAACCATGTATTTTCCTGTTATACTTTATCAGGCCCTATCCCAGTTTGCCCACATTCCAGCCCCACATTCTGCCACAGGGGTTGTTTGGACTGCCCGTGGGCAGATCAGCGTAAATGCCCTGCATCAGTTGGACTGCAAGGCTCTGGAACAGGGGCAAGCCAGGGTACACAATCCCCTGGCTCAATTCATGATATTGATTTTAGCTTTCAAAAGCCAATATGGTTCAGGGCAGGGGTGAGCAAGCTCCAAGGGTCCAGTGACCAATTTACAGTTTCTAGAACCCATTGCAGGAAATATAAATCAAGACATGGCCACATAGGAGGGGGGGGGGTGTTGACTATAAATAAATGGAAAAAAAGAAGTGCAAATAATAAATAAAACATGATGAATACTGGATCAGATCAGAGGCCCATTTAATCTCACATTTTATTCCTGGGGGCCTATAGTAAACCAAGAAACAGTTTGTGAATGTCACTGCTCCCCTACCTCACGTTCCCCATCAAAAGAAGCAGACTATTTTGGATTGCGATACATAGCAACCTTACTATCAGCCACTGATATCTCTAGCCTCCATGAATTTATTTCACCCACACTGAAGCCTGTCCAAGTTAGCAGGCAAGCTGAGGGCAAAGCAAAATATGTGTGGAGCCTCTTTTTTTTTAAAGAGGAATCATCATTACTTGGGGCTTTCAGATAATCCAGGCCTCCTTGCTCTAATAAAAAGGTACTGAAACTTCTCATATGCATCTTAGCCACTGATTTTGGTCATTAATTAAAATCCAATAGGTAACAATAGGTAATGTGGAGAAATAGGGAAAATAAATAAAATCCAATAGGGAAATTCCTGAGCATTTCACAGTAGCAGGAAAAGATTTCACATTGTGCCTCCCTGTTGCATGTGACTACATCACACAGCAAGCAATTCCTCAAACAAAGGACCAATAGTCATCACCAGTACAGGGTGAAGAGTTATGGGAGACATGAGAGTGGAAAGGAGAAAGTCATGATGCATGAACAGAAGCAGTTAATGCACCCAGGGATCCTCGCCAGTGTCAGACTATGGACATTATCACAAGCACCCCATTGTCACTGCAATCGTATTTGGAAAAGTGAATGGATATAAACCTGCCCAGTAGCCCTCAGTATCACACATCCCTTCAATAGCGTGCCTGGGGTTGTTTCAGCCACTTGGCTCTCTTCTGGACTGTCCCTTAACCCCTCCTTCCAGCCCTATTGCCCTGCTCAGTGTGCCTTTCATGGTTTTTTATTTTTATTTTTAGTTATAATGCAATTTGGCAATTGTGGCAATGCAATTTAGGACTTTATCAGACTAGTCAGACTAGTCCCTTTAAACGTTCTTTTGCTGGCATTAAAAAAAATATGCTGGCAAAAGACCCACACACACACACACACTTACCATCCTTTCCCAGCAAAGGCAGCCCTGGCAATAAAGAGGAAGTGAACAGAGCCCTGTTCACTTCCTTGTTTGAAAACCCGCTAAACTTTGTCATATGGGAAATTCAAATATAAAAACAAAACTAACACATAAAAAGTTGCACAAATCACATACACAAACTTTAGAAGTCCCAAGTAACCCAGGGAGGATTTAAAGAAAATGTTTGCCACTTATCCAGAGGTCCTAATCTCACCTGGAAGTGTTCTGGCCAGTCCAGCCATTGTTGGAGTAAGTATGAGACTTAAATGGCCAGAGGTTACACACACCAGCAATACTGGCACTAAAGCAACATGGGTTCATCACCATCAATGCTGGCACAAAAGTGACAGGGGGATCTATTGATGGCTTCAACGGTCAATAAAAAGGTATGGGATTTTGACAAGATATAAATGCAAAAGGGCAACGTCATCTGATCTGCACGCCCTGTCTTGTTTATGTGGTGTCGTTATGGCACCGTATTTAGTGTATCTGATGAAGTCCTCAGTGAAACAAAGAAAAAATGAAAGGAAAGAAAGTGTGTGGGGAGGGGGGGGGAGAAAACCAGTCTGTTTGGGGATAGCAGGAGTTTCAGGACTGCAACTGAAGAAATTTATGGCAGCTGAGGATTCATGACACAGCAGTGGGATTGGTAGTTTATTGATGGGTATTCTTCTTCAATGGCAAAGGACACCCGAACCGTGCTTTGGTGGCACAGCAGCAATGATTTGGAGGCAACATCATATGATAAGTATCGCCAAATATGTTATTATCCAGCTTTAATTCTGCTTTAAAAGGCTTGTACGATAAAGTCCTCTCTCTCTCTGTCTTTCACTCCTGCAGTATATGACTGTGTGATTTGAAACCAAGGTAGCAAATGCACAAATATGCAGTAATGCAGAGCAGTAGCAAATAGCTAAAGAGGATTATATACTGTATCCTCCTAATTTCAAGAAGGAAGGCTTGACTTTATTCTTATTTTTTACACCTCTTTTTCTCTGGAAGAGGTGATTGGAGAACAGACCCACAAATCCATGTCCACAACTATATTGTGTCCACAAGTCCATCCAGCCATCTCATTTCCCTTTTGGCTACTAACAATATGACTTTGAACATTTCTTGTTGCATAGTTATATCACCACTACATCTAGATGCCAAAATATCATCACTGAAGGGCAGGTCTTCTGAGCCAATAATGCAAGACTCCCCCCCCCCCTGGAAGAGCAGCCAGATTCAGTGGACTGTTCTCCAAAGCTTTAACATATGCTGTCCTCTTTTTTAAAAAAACCTTTTTCTCTCACATTCTCTAAAGCTTTCTGTCCCTTGTACCATATTTCTTGTACCATATTTCCCACAATGGTTAAAATCAGAAACAGAAAAGAGTGTGGAAAAAATCCCTCAGGGCAAACAAAACATTGTTAGGAGTAACATCACCCATGATACACATACTGTTTGTTCAGCCTCCCTGTGGATGCACAAATAATTGTACTTTCCTATCTAGGAGTAGGGTATTTCAGTAAAGGCAGAGTACTGCATGTAATAAACTAGGTCCCCAGTGGCTTCTTTCACAGCCAAATCTCTGAAAGCTTCATGGCTGTTAGGAATTGGATCTATAAATTAACTGTTCCATAGTTGTCCCTTTAATTGAAGAAGATTGCACTGTATGAGGAACTGAACAGCAGCTATTTAGATTCTAAAGAAACCAGTGATTCAGTGTGTTAATAAACATGCTGATTATTGCTATACTGCATCCAGCAGCTGTCAATAAGGGACTAATTTTCATTGAAAATTGCCTTGTTTTATTATTGCTTTGGGCTCTGAGAAACTCTAAAGAATGTGCTTGTCAGCCACTTTTAGAACATCCCTCCTTCTCTATGGAAAAAAATGTATAATTAGTTGAGTATCAGAGGTGACTTTTGCAAAAGACAGCCTCAAATAGCTGTATTGATTTCCCCACACCAATGTTAAAGAGTAGGAGGTGTCCATTTTAAAGGCCTTGATTCCTGAAGGGCTGTAAAACATTTCACCCATACATTGTTAATGAGGCAAGGAACCCTTCACTATAGTGGAGGATAATAGTTATGTGGGGTATCATTCAACAGGGTCAGATTCACAGATCTGTAAATATTGACAAGCTGAAAACATGATGTGAACAGAAAGCATGGTCCAGACTCATGAACTGAATTGGGAATTTGTGCATGTGAAGTGGTAACTTCTAAACAGAGTGATACGTGGCAGAACTGTGATTACTAGAAGTGTAGGTAAATGTAACAACCAATATTTCTACAGTTTGTTTTTTAAATGACACTACCTAAGCATATTAACCAGAGCTTAGAAAAGTTAAGTTTTTAAATTATACCTCCTAGTTTCCCACAACCAGTATGGACACTGGCTGGGTGATTACGGGAAATGAAGTCAAAAATCAAGCTTCAATATTAAGGTCTACTTGCAATTGTTTCCCCTGAAAGGACCACTGAGAAGAGCATAAAATTCTATCACCTTCCCAAAGAATGGAATGCTAAAATTATGAATTACTGGTGGTATATGACTTTGAATTTCCGAAACAGATTCTTTCTCATGATCTGTAGATGAGGTGGAACTCACTGATCTGTTTATCTCACATGAAAGTTTTGCAGGCAGGATTATAGAGAGAAATGCTGAAATTCTGCCACTGTAATGAGGAACATATTTATATACAAATAGAGTGACACATTGAACTCCACTCTTCAGGGAAATATATCCCAGATAATAAATCCAATATTTGTAAGTCAAACGGGAGAGCAGTGAAACATGAATCTTCAATCAAAATTACATGAAATTGGTGCTCAGCTAAGTAGGTCCACTGGGGTGCATTAAGCTTTTAAGCTGTTCTCTGGTGGGAATGAAGAACAAAGCCACAAATTCAATGGGGACAGAGGGGCAGACCTGAGGAAACAAACTGGGAACTTGAAAAGTAGAAAATATAATAAAATGATGGATTTTACCAATGCAAATTCCCAAGGCAATCTGAGTTTATAATTATACATTTCTCAACACTTTATTTATTTACTGACCATAGTTGTATTTGTATTTCACCTTATAATTAATTGCCCAACATCCATTAAAATTAAAAGATACAAGGAAGGTGCCACCCCGTGCCCAGTTACATGGGAATAACTCAGTGAGATTTTGGACTTTATCAGACCACCCCCCAGAAAAGTTCTTTTGCCGGAATAAATTGTGTTGTTTTTATGCTGTCAAAAGAACCCTCCTTGCCAGACCTACCTTTGCAAGTGTCCATGAAGCTTCCCCAGCATAAACGGAACACAAATTGAGCTCCATTTACTTCTGAGGTTGAAATCTCCCGGATTCTCACAAGAAGAGGCTAGTGCAAGAAATTTAAAAATAAAAGGGAAAGCACACACAAAAAGTACATCAAACCACTAAAACACACATAAAAAGTCCCAAGTAAATGGGGGTGGGGAAAAATAAAAACAGCGTACCCTACCTGGCTGTCACAATCTCACCCAGAAATGTTTGCCCATTCACACTGTATTCATGTGAGTACAATGGCATGTGGATTCAAACGCCAGCAATGCCGGCAACAAATTGCTACAGCCGACCTATTGATGGCTTGGGCCATCAATAAAAAAGTATGGCTTTTTAACAAGATATTATCACAGAAGTGCAGTGTCATCTGGCATGTGTGCCCTTTCGCAATCATTAGGCATCCTTATGACGCCATATTTGCTGCATCTGATAAAGTAGTCTTTTGAGTAGTCATGCTTAAGATTACTTTGATAAAATATTGTAATAATTGTGCAATTGACCATAAAAACATAAAACTGCAAAGCACAAACTGGTAATAGCTTTAGAGTACCAAACAATGCATTAAAAATATATCAACCCATTACAGTACATAAGGATGCTAAAAGCTTTGGTGAATAAAAGCCTGAAGGCTGAGTCTGAAAAGCTTTAGGACACAATAACAGTACCAGCAACCATCCAAATGTACAAGTGCCATCCATAACTTAATGTAAATACAGTGTTACTGGAGCAGATAACTGTATAATATAGTGGGCCCTTGGTATCTGCTGGTTCCGGGACCCCCCGTGAATACCAAAATCTGTGGATGCTCAAGTCCCATTATATAAAATGCAATAATAAAATGGTGTCCCTTATATAAAATGGCAAAATTAAGGTTTGCTTTGGGGTGTGTGTGGCTTTGGAGAGTATTTTCAAGCTGTGGATAGTTGAATTCATGGATGCAGTATCCATGGATACAGAGAGCCGGCTGTAGTTTGGTACTCCATGGAAGCAGTATTCCATCTGCACGTAAAATGTACTTGCATTTGAATGTAGTCAACAGTTAAATTGTCTGAGACTGTTTTAACCTCACCTTCTTTAGGGAGAGCATCCCATAATGTTAGGGCCACCATTTAAGTGTAGTTCTGTAAAATGTCTCTGTCAATGTAACTTTACTGGAAGAATCTATAGCAGGTCATTTCCAGCCAGTACTCAAGAGTGGACACTGTATGTCTGCTATAAGAGAAGAGTACAGTTGTCCCTTCATATCCACGGATTTGGTAGCCATGGATTTAAGTATTCATGGCTTGAAAAATATTCATTAAAAATAATAATCTAAAAAGCAAACCTTGATTTTGCCATCTTATATAAATGACACCATTTTGCTATGCCATTGCATATCAAGGAACTTGAGTATTCACGGATTTTGTTATCCACGGGGGGTCCTGGAACCAAACCCCGATACACTAAGGACTTTATCACACCAGTGTCTAAAAATACTGTAATTCCACAATTGAGGAAAGCAGAATTATAGTGGCATTAATACATTAATTATCACATGTTGCCATAACCATGCAACTGTCAGGGGATGATAGGACATTCAATCCCCAGCAGAAGCCAAAAACTGTCTCAGCAGACTAGGTAGCAACCCTTTCCCAAGAATACTCACACACAGAGTGTTTGGCGTTCAGAAAACAGGAGGTGCTTTTAATCCTCAAAGTTTCAGCTGTTCACAGTATGTACAAGCAAAGTGCTATGCCAGGCATCTCAGGACAATAGGAAGAGAATGAACACTGTTCTGGCTTTCTCATATACATCTCAGCACAGCATTGGCTTATTCAAGCACATGGTTACATTGCATCAGATTTTCATAATACATGGCTTTGTACTCTAGTAACCCTTCTTCTGATGTAACTCTTCTCATGCAACTGCAGCATGATTAGCATGGCTGGCAGTTCATGGAGTCATGGAGTCAGTCATCATGACTCAGCATGATTTCTTCAGTTGTTTGGCAATTTTAAAATTTAGGATTCAGTAACCAATTCTTGACAGCAACAATACCATTAATAGAAGATCACATGACCACGTACTAGTATTTTAAGAATGGGATTGAAGCTTGTGGTACAATAACACTAGTTTTTGCATCGCATAGAAATGATGGCATATTAACACTTTGAGATTACCTGCACATGCACCTTTAAATATTTTTTTCTCCTACTTCCATGATTTTGCATGGCTGAGATTTCGGCTGTTCTCATGAGAAGATGTGACTTCAATTAAACACACCAAAAACACACAAATTAACAAACAAATTAACAGATTAACAACTTCACAATTAAACAAAGGAAAAAAAACATTCCAAGAAAAGGCACCAGTTCATTAAAAGAATGTCTTGGAGGTTGTCTCCATGCTCTCCAACAGAAGCTTAGTTGTGCATTCTCATTCAGAATGGGGAGGGGAGAAAGCAGGAGGACCACCCACTAATGCTGTAATGTCGGGACTACAGAGGAATCATTACACACTCATCAATACCATGAAAAAAGTGCTATTGACAGCTATTCACAGCTTTTGCCCATACCTAAAAAGTTACACACAATTAATGGCTGAAGCACAGATGGAGCATGGGAGGACAATGACATCATGCAATACTGGGAACTCATTTGTGCTACTATCCATCATAATCATGCAATTTCATCTTCGTGTGATAAAGTCCTAAACCTAGATTATAAGCCTAAACCTAATTACCTTTGAATATCAATTTTAGCATTTTGATTGGTCCTAGAACCAAGACTTGACCAACACAAATACTTAGGGTGCTTCCAGAGAGAGGTTTGCTAACTTACCAACCAGAAATCTCGGTGCATTTATTCCATTGCATTTTTTTCTTCTTTTCTCTTCAACTTTTTTTTTCCTGCAAAGAGGTGAAGGAAGTAGCAGTGGAAAAACATCTGAGGGATACAAATTGAAGGTGATGGCAAATCAAATTCTATAAATGAGGCAACCTCCCCCACCTACTTCAAAATTATTGCTAACAGTAATATCACCTGTAATGGAAGATTGACATTTGGCTCAAAATTAAAATAGCTTTCTGGACTTTTGTCCTTCTGGTTTTCAGTCTAAATCTGCCATGGAGATAGCATTAGTTTGTAGCTTTGACCATGTACTGAACATGAGTGACTAAAGTCACAAAGTCTGAAACAGTGATGAGTCAGTAAAGCACAAATAATCTTGTCTATCTGAATGATATCATACCAAGTAATCTCTAAAAGTCAACTGATATCATCTATTTATCATTTGCAAACAAGAACACAAAGCAAAGCATCATGAAAAAATCTTTTGATATCATATCAAAAGCTCATTCAAGGGCAGTAGATCTCTTGAGACCTCCTCCTCTCTACCTTTTTCTTGAAAAAATATACTAAGCACAAAGATGGAACAGCTGATATCAGTGGTAATTCTCTCCAGCCTAAAACCAGGGCCCCTTAAAGATGCTATCTAAAACATATTTGTATGTTCCTTTCCCCAAACTTCATTACATGGTTCATTAGATTATTGCCATTGTAATTTCTGCAATCATAAATGTCCTTCATGTTCTTAAAGCAGGATATAACTACTTCTCCATTCATATGTTATCATTTCATATCTGTAGGACCGAATGCATGAATGCAGTGCCCTGGTGCATTCAAGCACTCCATATAACTTTTCTATCTGGTTCTAATCCCATCTAATCCTACCTGCCTTTCCTAAATATATACTCCTCCTCATTTCCTTTGTTTTAATCTATCCTCTCCATCTAGGTATCTGTAGGTTATTCATTCCTGCTTGCTTTGAACTCCATCTTTTAAATCACCATTTTCTTGCTTTTGTGTACACAGAAGCATTCTTCAGAAATATTGCTTATCCTTAGTTCTCTTTCTGTTGACAGAAATGTTCAAGCAAATAACTAGCTAGATCTCTTCCATTTTCATAATGGAGTACCAGTTTTGAGGAATAGTATTTTCTGTTACTTCTTTCTTAGCATTTTATATTATTTATTCTTTGCTCCCCCCCACCCCCTTAGATGCTTTCTATGTTGGATGCTTTCTATCTTTCAAGGTCAGCCTTGGAATATCTATCATTGACTTTACCTGTGCCAAGAGGGATGATATTATCCTTGCTATGATAAATCTAACAGGAGGTTTGCAAGGGATGTCTTAAAAGTGAGTCAAGGTCAGAGCACATTCACCTGGTAAAAGAATGCCTACCTTCTCAAATGACTACAGTCAGCTCTCCATATCCACAGATTCTGCATCCATGGATTCAACTAACCACAGTTTGAAAATATTCCCAAAGAACACTTCAGTTCCAAAAATCAACCCTTTCTATTCACCATTATATATATATAAGATAAGCCATTTTACTACACCATTTGTATATAATGGGACTTGGGCATCCATGGATTTTGGTATCCATAGAAGGTCCTGGAACCAACCCCCAGTGGATACTGAGGGTCCACTGTATCATGATTCTCTTGAAGTAATTCCCTGTCTGTGTCTCTCATTCTTCAAATCTTTCTACCAAACCATCTTCTATGAATTGTGTCTTTTGATTTGTTGTGTTGTTAAGCACCATCAAGTTGACATCAACTTATGGTGGCCCCATGAATGAGAGACCTCCAAGTCACCCTATCATCAACAGCCCTGCTCGGGACTTGCAGACTCAGGGCTGTGGTTTCCTTCATTGAGTCTATCCATCTGTAATGCACTCCTCCCCTTTTCCTACTGCCTTCTACCTTACGGAGCATTATTTTATTTTCTAGTGAGTCATGCCTTCTCATGATATGGCCAAAGTACAACAGTCTCAGGGCTCATTAACATGAGACAGGATTTGCCTGCTCCCTGCCAGCATAGCCTGACCATGGATCAGGCCCATCCCTTCCCTGTTACTGCCTCCTAATGGGCCAGAGTCCAGAAAGACATGCCAGCCCAATGCTGCAGCTGCCACCACTGGCATCTCCCTGGCTCACCCAGAAGCAAGGAAGCTGGCCCACAACATGTGACTAAGACCCTCTGCATGTGACCAGCCTTGGGCACATGCTGCAGGACTTCTTCCTGCTTCAGAAAGAGCAAGGCAGACCAGCAGCTGAAGCAACAGGCTAGCCTGCCGGGACGGGCTCCTGCGGTCACACAGGGTTCGACCCATTCCTTCCCAGCAGGAATGGATTAAAGTAGGTCTTTTTAAAAACTGTGGTAAAGGGCCATACCGCATCTTAGCCCTGTCTCAGCCCAGTATCTACCCCAGGGGTAGTGAGGACTGTCATGGGCATGCAGTTAGTCAATTTATGCTGTAAAGAGCTGCAGTGTAATATAATTGCCTATAGGGTACAGAAATGAGTGCAAAAGCTTCCTAGAATTAGCTTGTATATTGAGATTTATGACTTGTCAAGTTTGACCTTCAGAGCTTGAGCTAGGATCCTGAAGTCTGGGGATTATTGTCTCCTTTTGGTATGAGGGAATGTTTATCTTTCTCTATAAAGCTAAAAGGATTGGATATCCTATGCTGCTCTGTGAATGTATGTTCAGTTCTGTTTTGAATCTCTGTACTATGAAGGTGTGTTCTGTACTATTGAAGATATTTCTTTATTTATGGTTTAGTTAAGTAAAATAGTTTGTTAGGCACAAAGTTGTGTCTGTCTCTTTATTCTTCTGCCTGAAGAAACAAGACTCTGCTACAAATTCTTTGTAGACCTCTTAATATGCTCAGAGGTTTAGTGTGCTAACGTGACAAGGACTGCTCGGGGGCAGAATGAGGCATAAGTCCTGCACCATCAGGACTGCAGGGCTCTAAGGTGGGGGCAAAATGGGGTGTATTGCCCATGTAGACAAGCCCTCAGTTTAGTCATCTTGGCTTCTAGGGAATGTTCAGGCTTCACTTGCACAAGGGCTTATTTATTTGTCTTTTGAGTAGTCCACAGTATCTGTAGAACTCTTCTCCAGCACCACATCTCAAATGAGTTGATTTTCTTCCTATCAGCCTTTTTCACTGTCCAGCTTTCACACCCATATGGAGAAATTAGAAATACTATGGCATGGACAATCTTAACGTTAGTATTCAATGATATATCCTTACACTTCAGGGTCTTGTCTCACTCCTTCATAGCTGCCCTTCCAAGTCCTAGCCTTCTTTTGATTTCTTGACTGCCGTCTCCATTCTGATTAATGACTGAGCCAAGATATAGGAAATCTTATGGGAAACCATTCTATTTCTCTGTATACTGGCATGATGGTAGCCTCTTATCCTAAGTACAGGTTATGCATCAGGGCAATCAAATGTTGGGGCACAGACATTTCTTTAAAAGGAATATATAGATTTTCAAATCAATGTTTTGTTTCAAAAACAACAACAACAACAACAACAATAATAATTAAAATTTATTTATATACTGCCCTTTGGTAACCCAATCAGGGAGGTTAACAACATTAAAACACCATACAAAGTAAAACAATATACTCCCCTCCCCCCCTTAAAAATTATTAAATCAAATTACAAATTAAAACAACAATTAAAACACTTAATAAAACACATACATACATTTAACAATAACAGTAGCAATAACAATAACAATGACATTTAACAAAAACAAAACAATCAAAGGTTTTGTTGTAATCTATAAAGCACAGGAGGATTTTCTTCTAAAATTCTTTTGTGTGCTCCATTATCCAATGTATGTTTGCAACATTATCCCTAGCACCTCTTCCTTTCATCTTATTACCTGTCCCTAACTGAAATAAACCTTTAGGCTGCAAGCAAATACACATTTACTTGGCATTAGCGGGGGAAACTCAAGTGGTAGTGGTAAGTAGAAGTGTTTTTTACCACCTTAGGTTGATATGTCACTTTCAGTCCTATCTGTGGAGGTGTGTCCTGGTTTTCCTTATCCATGCACTAGTGACATCCAGTCCAGAGTTAAGATCTAAATCTTTTTAAATTTTGCTCTCATGGACAAGAATGAATAATTTTACCATTTTCCTCTTCCCTGCTTGAAAGTCATAGAAATCTGAGTTCAGGACTCAGATTTTTTAGCACAGAAGACTGCATTTTTAGCACAGAAAACAACATTTCTGCACAGAAAAATTGTTTCCTGCACAGCAAACAGCATTTTCTATGCAGAAAAAATTACAACTTGCTTTCTGTGAAGAAATGTTATTTTCTGCAAATAAAATTCTGTTTTCTGAACACATGCAAAAACCCATGCCCTTGCTTTATTTATTTATTCATTTATTTTGCACAGAATAGATCCTGAACTGTGAAGATTTTTACCTCTCTCCTCTAGAGTTTCTTGGTACTCAAGAAACCCATTTATTTATTTATTTTTACTATTTTCCACCTATTTTCAAATATTCCTTCAATCCCTAGGATAGACTAGTGTAATGTGCTCTATGACCACAGCTCAGAAACGTCACCTGATGTCAGTGTGGAGTATTGGTGAGGGCTGATAATTGATCCATCCGACAAACATTCTGTGCCAGTTACTCCCCCTGCCAATGCATTTCCAAGCCCAAGATAAAAAGCTGGTTTAAATATTTAAACCCTTAAATAGCTTGTGTCCCAATTATTCAAGGAAACCCCTTCACCCATATTAGTCTGCCTGCCTTTTAAAAATTGACAACAATTAAGAGAAGTACAGTAACATTCATGAACTGGATTGAGGAAGGTAATTAATTGGGAAACAATCGATGTTAAGGGAAATTAGATATTCATATAATTTATTTTCAAAAACTATGGAAGAAATCAACTGTATTCAAGAAGATTTGAATGAATGAAGATTAATGTATGTAACTATACATATGAGCATATGCATATAATGTAACTTTTCCTACCTTTTTTCTTTTCTTTTTTTTCTTTTTCAATTTTAATAAAAATAATATAAAAAATAAAAATAAAAATTGACAACAGAGACCCTTCTCATGTGCATGCCTCTGAGAGCATTGAGGTTGGTGGGTGTAAAGGGCAGGGCCCTTTCTGCTGTGGACCCAGATCTCTGGAATACATTGACAGTTAGGATGCACCAGGCCCCTTATATTACAGGTTTTAATAAGGCTTTCATGACCTTGAATTGGGCTTATTGGATGACTAATGGTTTTAATTGAAATTGTTGGTTTCAGTATCTTTGGAGATGGAATTTCAAAGTGTGTTTTTTATTACTATCATAGGTTTTTATTTAGCATTGAAAGTTCCCACATTGGTCGGCCTTAAATCATCCATCCAGAAGAGCAGCCCATGACAAATCTTCCAGAAGATTTAAGGAGAGCAATCCTAACCCCCTTGGACATCTCTTTGTGGTTGGGGAGCAGTCTTTGGGGAGTATGTGGCAGAGGTGCCCCTCCATCAGTGAAAAGGATTTTGGGGGAAGGCATTCTTACCCTAGAGGCTCCAAAAATAATTGTGGAAAGGTCCACTTAGCAAATCTACTACTGGCTGTATTTGCACTGATGGAGCTGGGTAATCTAGGAGAGGGGGGGGAAAGGCAATTTTGGATCTGCTAGATCCAAAAAACTCTCCTCCTATTCTTTTGAGAGTGGCTGAGATTGGACCCCCCCCCCGCAGCTACACCACATAGGAGTAAGCATTGCTAATTTCCTCCTCACTCTATTGGTTTCAATGGGAATCCTTTTAAAAAGATCAATTGGGTTAAAGAGTCTGGTGAAGCCCTTTACCTCCAATCTCCTGACCTGTCTAGCATGTCCCAACAGATCTTAAGTAGTTATGGACAATCTGCTGGTTGCCTACCCTGCTCTATGCCATTGCTATTATGGTTGCTCTCTTAGACAACAGATGACAATGCTATATGTAGTACTACTAAACAGATGGGAAAGCATATGTTGTCCATACTATACCATGCCAAAGGAGATTGAATCTGCTGAATGCACATTTGAATCTAACATGTCCTGGTTAATTCCCCAGCATAGTGAATTCAGCCCAGACCCATTCACTCAAAGTGGGTGAGCCAGTGAACCTTCCTATACAGTAGCTGGATCCCCATTTCAGTAAGGGATTTATGTGTCTCCTCTAGAAGCCTTCTTCATGTGATTCCCCCTCCTCTTCTTTTCTCTCCTGGCTGATGCTGAATTGAATTTTCATTTCATTAATAAAAATTTGATTGACCTATTAGATCAAATAATCAAGTGGCATTTGCATCATTTATATAGATGGCATATCTTATTCTATTCATGGCAAGCATGTAGAAATTGGCTTTTCATGCAGTTGAAAATGGGGCATTGAAGTTCAGTGATTTCAGATTTCCTGAATATAAATCTGCCTAAGGAATGGCCGTTTACATGAGGGGTTTGTTTTAGTTTTTATAAAAAAGAACATTACAGTAATATATGCAAATTCTCTGTACAGGGCAAGATGAAATGAATGATGCTTCATTCTCTTTTTCTTTTGCTGGGAAATAGCCCAGAATTTTGGCTCCTGTAATTAAGAGAACAAAGTGTCTTCAATATATTCTCTTCCTCTTTCCCCGCCTTTTGCCTAGGATATCATATTTCAGGCTTTTAACACCATCATTTGAAATCGTGGCAAGGACAAGGTCACTTCTAAAATTGGCTTGTGCTTTCCTTTATTTCGTGGCTCAAATGAATGGCCTATTTAAACAAATGACAAAAACAGATTGTCAGAGCAATGCTTTAGAGCATTGTTGAACACTTTGGCTTGTTAAGCATTTATTTCAAGCCCTTGCAAGTAATATTTAGTAGGCAATGGCACTAAAAAGGAAGTTTGGAAAAATCAGAATTATAACACTCCATTGCTCCCTCCCCCCCGAATGAGGGTTTCGAAAATAACATCCATCAAAAAAAGATATTATTGATGATGGGGTTTGTAATGGTGCTTAATATTTATTTCACTGGCCCTTGTCCAGGAGATGTTCTCTCCTACCAGCATTAGCCAATCATCTCTTGTACTTGTTTCAGTGTGATGGGATCTCTAGAATTTTAAAAACATTTGTGGATATTCTACATTTTCTACTTAGTTGTACAGTATATGCATAACTAAGTAAATGTCTCCTGGCTCAATCTCCCTAAAGCCCACCTTAATAACCAGCAGCTACATTGGGTGAAGGCTGTCTGTTTAGCTGCCAATCAGGACACAAGGAGGTTGTTTCCAGCCTTCTCCTAACAGCAAGTGAGGCTGCCACAAGGAATTGTGATGAGGTCCTGCTTCTGATGTCACAGCTCTGTTCAATGATGGTAGGAGACTGTAGACACCTTGCACCTTGATCAAAATCTGAATGGGCTTCTGATTCTCAGAATGTAGCTGCTGGCTGTTAAGGTGGGCTGGGGGGTATTTGCAATTGTGGCAATAGTGCTATGATCATGACTACATAGGTCTATTGATAGGGAGGAATTACAAATCTGTATTGCAATACAGAATGGCATCCATTGTCATGAAAGAACTAGAACTTGGTTGTTCTTCACACCCAAGCTGTCAAACAAGTTACACCACAATATCATTATTATTACTCTAGAGAAATTTGCCACATCTCCATGTAGAAGTCTCAGGGAATGGTTACCCGGTCTGAAGGTGGGGAGACAAACTGTAGAGTAAGGTGTTCGATATCAAAGTTTGATTTTAAATAAATAAAAATATAAATTGTCCAAAGCAGTTTAAGGGCTGGGCACTTATCTCTACTCATTTCTCACTTGTGCCAAGCCTCAGTGCCTCAACACAAAATATCAGCAATATAGGAGTTGGCAAAACTCCGCACACATCATCTCTGTTATAGATAAGGAAGGCTCTGTGAGCCAGGTTTTACCAGATTCTAAGCCAATTTACCTATATTCCCTTCATGCCTGTTTACTAAATAAGCGGGTCCAGAAGCCATTCTGCCTTCCACCCCAACCCTTACCTGCCTCAATTCTATAATGTCATAAAGCCTCATGCTTAGGAAAATCACAATGGCCTGGGCTTGCCGGCTCAGGGATATCCCAATCCCTGAGATTTAGGGGTGGTCCCTGGTGATGTCATTAAATATGTCTTTCCCAGCTTCCAATTTAGATACATGCAAGATGTCCTTAACTGTGGTTTACAAGGTCTGTCTATTAAATAACAAGACATACAATAACCCATCTCTATTTATATGTTTACAATTTGAATGCTTGTCACGTTCAATATACTCCCCAATCACACTCACACACTGATGCAGTCTTGTTTTCCACTGGTTGAAGCCACGTGGAGCAAATCAGTTTCTGTCAACTGTTTCAACACATCTGCCATTTCCTTCTTTACTGCATCAATTAACTCAAAACATGTTCTTTTAAGCACCGATTTCACTTTAGAGAAAAGAAAAAAGTTCCATGGTGCCAAATCTGGCAAATATGAAGAATGTTCAAGTTATTAATGCATTTATCAGCCAAAAACTGCTTCACAGAAAGTGCTGTGTGAGTAGGTGCATTGTCTTGATGAAGGATGAAACCATTTTCCCACAGTTCTGGCCTTTTTTTTCCCCGACTCCTTCTCTCAGCATTGTCAAAACTTCCTTATAATAATGGTGGTTCACTGTTCTGCCTTCTGGAACCCATTCTGCCAAAGTTATGCCCTTGAGGTAAAAACAACAACAAGAATGAGTATGGCTTTGAATATGGACTTGCTTTGATGTGCTTCTTTCATTATTTGTGGTGATGGTGTTTTCCAGTACATTGACTGTTGTTTTGTCTCAGGATCATACTGGAAGAGCCAGGTTTCATCACAGGTGATGATTTTTTGAAAAAGGTTTAGGTCCGCCTCAAGTTGAGGCAGAATGTCAATGCAAATTTCCTTGCGGCACTCTTTTTGTTCAGGTGTGAGAACCCTAGGGACCATTTTGGCAAAAACGTTTCTCATATTGAGATCCTCATGCAAAATTTTCCACGCAGTGTCTTTATCAATGTTCACGGCTTCAGCTATCATTTGGACACTGAATTGGCAGTCTTCTCAAACAATCTGGCTGATTTTTTCCACAGCTTCTTCAGTTCTTAAAGTAGAAGGTCATCCAGGGCATTCATCATCTTCCACATTCTCACATCCTTCTCTGAATCTTTTGTGCCACTCAAACACACGCGCACAAGGCATGCAGTCTTCCCTGTAGGCATCAGTAAGTATTTGAAAAAGATTCCATTGGTGTTTTGTTCAATTTTACTAAAAATTCCAAATTGACACATTGCTCAAATTTTAAACTTAGACTTTTTCTGGCACACAACAGACAACACAGCAGCTTTAAATGACGACTAACACTTAACTGAATGGCTAAGATTGTTCACAATCAGTTCTCCCTGATTTGTCTGAAAGGCAGAAACACAGTCTCCTTATTTAATAGACAGACCTCAAATCACATGCGATAAGATAGAGGGAATTTCATGTGGTCATAGTCAGCCACTAGGTATTTGAGCTGTTTTGTTAAGAGAAAAGTATCTCGGTGAGATAATGTAGTTATATCATTTTTAGAGCTCTCAGAAATATCCTATACACTGGAAACAGCTTGATTCATGCAAAAAACACAATCCTATATGGAATAAATCCAACCTATTGCAAAGTATGGAGTCCTTTGTATTGAATGAGTTCAGAAAATCAGCTTGGTCCCTCTGCATTCTAGTGGTTTAAGATTGCTTCAAAATGTATTTATCTGTGTAAGACGTTTATGTGTATCATTACATCTGAAATTCAGCATTCGAATTTACTTTGCTACAAGTATGCTGGTATGGTTGTTATAAAAGGGGCTCTAAAATTGGTCAAGATAGAGTTACTAGGGAGATCATTGAATTACAGAAATTATGAAAAATGAAATGCATAGATATAGGATGGGAGAGACCTGGCTGAACGAAACTACATGCAAAAGGGATCTAGGAGTCCTAGTAGACCACAAGTTGAACATGAGTCAACAGTGTGATGCGGCAGCTAAAAAAGCCAATGAAATTTTGGGCTGCATCAATAGAAGTATAGTGACTAGATCAAGGGAAGTCATAGTGCCACTCTATTCTGCCTTGGTCAGACCTCAACTAGAATACTGTATCCAGTTCTGGGCACCACAATTCAAAAAGGATATTGATAAATTGGAGCATGTCCAAAGAAGGGCAACTAAAATGGTGAAAGGTCTGGAAACCATGCCTTATGAGGAGAGACTTAGGGACCTGGGTATGTTTAGCCTGGAAAAAAGATGGTTAAGAGGCGATATGATAGCCCTGTTTAAGTATTTGAAGGGGTGTCACGCTGAGGATGGGGCAAGCTTGTTTTCTGCTGCTCCAGAGACTGGAACAGGGAGCAATGGATGCAAGCTCCAGGAACAGAGATTCCACCTCAACATGAGGAGGAACTTTTTGACAGTAAGAGCTGTTCGGCAGTGGAACACACTTGCTCGAAGCGTGGTGGGGTCTCCTTCCTTGGAGGTCTTTAAACAGAGACTGGATGGCCATCTGTTGGGGATGCTTTGATCGTGATTTCCTGCATGGCAGGGGCTTGGACTGGATGGCCCTCGTGGTCTCTTCCAACCCTATAATTCTATGATTCTATGATTCTATGGCTGATCAGCCATTTTTAAAAATTATTAATGTTTATATCCTGCTTTCCTTCCAATGAGTTCGATGGTTTACATCTTCTGGGTTGCTCAATCTCCCAGCTGCAAACACTGAAGCCAGAGTGAAAAAGTAAAGCATGTTGGTTTGAATACTTTGGGAGGATGGGTAGGAGGAATTTCTTGTCTAGATCCCCTTCTCCTGCTACTCTGTTTTCTTTTGAAAGAAGACAAACGCTCACCAACAGTAGTGGGCAACAACAACAACAGGGTTTTTTTTTCCACAGGAGAAACTAACATCAGTGGAAAAGATAAAGTAATTTCCACTAATCTGCCACCACAGGCACACACTATAGAATTACTAGGAATTCCAGGGACTCATCTACACCACCAAATAAATAAATAAATAAATAAATAAAGTAATCTGGCAAGAATGCAGGAAGAATACCTTTAGTTTAGATGAGCTCCTGCTGGGATTTGCCATATTCAGAAGGAGGGGGGCTGAAAACTAAAACAGAACACAATAACAGCTTTCACTGTTTCTCATTATCTTTTTTAAAAATTGCTCAAAAATGCACATAATAGATCATCTGTACAACCAGTTCAAAAAGGGGACACAGCAGAGCTGAAAGCTGATTGGTTGGACCTCGGAGGGGGTGAGCTTGCAAGGGAGAGCTTGCAATGCCAGAGCTGCCATTGTTGTTGTTTTTTGCTGGGACAGCAAAGAGGATTGTAGAAGGTAATAGCCTCCTTATTCCTTGCTCATCTCCCCCTATCCCTCCAATTTTGCTTGGCAGGCCAGGGTAGCCAAGAGAGGATTTTTGTACGCTATAGCCTCCTTAATTTTTTCCTCTCTGACATCACTTGTGGATTCGGTGGGGGGGAACCCAGAGAGGATCATGGAAAGCTATAGCCACCTGATCCTTCCCCCAACCTTCTAATGTCATGTGGGATGAGTGGGCAAGGGGAGCCAAGACAAGGTCATGGAAGGGTACAGTCTAGTCTCCCTGATCCTCATCCGCCTTTCCTCTACCCTCTTGCAAAAGGGAATGGGTGGAAGGAACTGAGACAAAATCTTGGAAGGCTATAGCCTCCCCAGACATGGTCTGATGTTGTGCCAGAGGCAGAGGTAGCTGAGAGAGGATCATAGAAGGCTGTAGCCTTCCCAGCTCTCACTTGGCTCCCTCATACCAATATCATGGTGGAATACGTGGGGAAGCTGAGAGCCTTTCATGAAAGGATATATCCTACACAATCTTCATTCACTCCTCCCTCTCGATGTCACATGGGTGGTAAGGGATCATGGAAGGCTATGGCAGCCCCAGTCCTTACTTGGCTTCCCCCCACCCTGAGCTGCCATTGGGGACTTTCTCCCCCATGAGACCCCTCTGAAAACTTCATAGCTTTTTTTTCCAAGGTCACAGCTTAACTGGCTGGTGTTTTTTTTTTAATATCACCTGTGGCCTGTGGGCAGTTTGATTCCAGGAGATGCTCAGAGATCTGGCAACCCTACAAGGTGCCAGCTTTTGGCCCTGAAATCTTAATGAGTGGGATGTTGCTGACCTGACAGACCATTACTCTGAACCAAAGCTACATGAAATTTGAATGCCAAGGGAGAAGTGAATATTCTTATATTTTAGAAGTAAAAGCTTCCAAATCAGACCACAATTTTTGTCTAAGTGAAAGTCTCCCCAGCCTAATGCTCATGTTTTTGCACAGTTGCCCCCAAACAGAGGGCTAAACATGTGGGAGAGTCTATTCCTTCTCCTTGTTCTTGGAGTTGATTGCACTTTGAATGAAGAAGAGCAGGAAGAAAAGTAGAGCGAGGCCAGTGGGGAGCATTTTTTGCTGGGGCCTTGGAAAGTGGCTTAACAGTGTTGATGACTGACATCAACATGTTTGGTAGCAATGTTTCATTCCAGAGACTGGGAACATTAGGTGTTTTGACTGCAACTCTCTGAATATCCCAATCAACATTTGCCCCTGGTCCTACTAGCTGGGCTCTCTCTTCCCAATATCATGGGGGGCATAGGTGCTTCACATATTAAAATTTATCAATCAGATTCACATACCATATAAAATAATCAACAAAGACGCAAGCGAGTTTAAAATTAAAATATATAATTTTTCACAATTGTTTCATGACTTATAATCAGAAACCAAAGAAAAGATGCGTATTAATCTTATACAATGAAAACTGTGTAGAGATCATTCCTGTATTTGACAAATATAATGGCTTTAGATATACGTAATTTATGTCACCAGTAAGAACCCTGATTCATATATTCATCAACAAAAGTTTTGGCAACTGGTAACTGAATCACCATCCAGCAATGGAATCATAAACCAACAGAATGGAGTCTCTTTTTTTAAATTGGATTATTCATTTCTCAGTTAAGCTTCATCTAAAGTAATTAAAAGACTAAAGCATTCATCTGGAGGATAAATCTTTCAGCAGAAATAGCAAGATCTATATATGAGAATTGGAAGAGGTGGGGAAGAGGAGGTGAGACTAGATAAATATTTTGACATATTTATTTATTTTTCTATTTTGCAGTAGATGGCAAAAAGGATTATGGAAATTAATTAGGATAAAAGATTATGAGCGCTGTTTTCCAATGTCAAATGATGTGCATGACAGCAATTAATTGAACTGTTTCTCAGCGGGTAAGGTCATAGACAACATTACCATTAAAGGACTTTGAGATAAAGTGGAAAGAATTGTTTCATGCTAAGCCAAAAAAAAAAGAAAAGAAAAAAAAAGAGTACATTTGTGTTTAGTTAATCTAAATAAATAAGATTTATTTCTTTTTAGGAGAAAAATTGTAACACTTGCCATAATAAGACTGTTTAGATTAACAAGCATAACAATGCTGCTAATTTTAAAAATATAGGCTGGAATTCATAATCATAGTTATAAATGTGTAACTTACAGTTATGCATTCATAACTGATTTGTATTCACAATCCCTACGTATTCAATAGTGTAGGGAATATGTAAGGATTGTAGAAAGTCCTTCAATCCCAATTTACCAAGCAACAACCACTGTGAGTGATGGGAGTTTGTTCTTCTGTCAATCAGCAGGCAGCTGGCTGATGTTTCCACACATATCCCATGAGTGATCTCCAGTGAATGGATGAATTGTGACAGGGATCCTGCTTCTGATTGTTGCACCAGAGATCACTGGCAGGAGTGGGGGTGGGTGGAAATGTCAGTCTGATGCATCCTAACTGATAGAAGAATAGACCCGTCACTCATAGCAGCTGTTGCCGTGTAAGTCAGGATTGTGGAGGTCAAGCTGGGAGACACTACTTAGTTACATAACTAAGGAGCATACATAGAATTCCAACTATATATTATTTAGCATTATAGTTCATAACATACTATTATCAGATGAATCATAGTACAGGCATGCCTCAGTTAACAAAGGCTCTGGCAAAGAAGCCCCTTTTAACAGTCTTTGTATGCCTACCCATTCCTCCTTATCATGAATCTAGCTGGATCTTTTTTAGCAGCATTGGTATTGGGAAGATGGTAAAGAAGGGCTGGAAAAATACAGACTTAGGCTTTGTCTAGATGGGCTGTTTATCCCATCCTGGCCCATTTTGGAGCCCTGCAGTCCTAACGACACAAAGCATTTGCCCCCTGGCAGTCTTGATGATGCCCAGGTCAAAGACAGGGCTATGATAGGGCTAAGATGTGGTAAAGCCCATTACACCATTGTATTACAACACCAGCGAAAACAGTTTCAGCTGCGAAAAAAACAGATCGGGCCTCATGTGACTGCTGCAGCTGACATCCACGTCACTCTTTCTGAAGGAGTCCTGCAGCATGTGACCAAGGCTAGTCACATGCAGGGGGACTTAATCACATGCTATGGGCTGGCTTCCTGACTTTGAAGAGTGAGATGCAGGCAGTGATGGCAGCTGCAGGGACAGGTCGGTGTGGCAGTCTGAACTCCATCCCATTTTGTACCAGTAACAGGGAAGGAATGGACCAGATCTGTGGCTAGAATAAGCCAGCAGGGGGCTGTCATATTCTTTCCATGTAGATGAGCCCTTAGTGTCAGGTTGCAGTAGTATGTCTGCAGTAAACAATGCAATAAACAAAGCATGAACTGGGAAAGCATGGAATTCTGCTCTTGCCAATCCTACTGTAGCCATGTGTGCCTGCCTACAACAGGCAAGGCAAACAGCAGCTGCCCCCAGAACCCCATACTAAGGACATTATCAGACCGAGCCAAAATGCCCCGTTTCTGTCCCACCACCTCCTATCCCGTTCCTGCAACGAAATGAAGGTAAATGTTCACCTACTTACCTCCATTCTGCTCCAGGAACAGGCTACCTGCCTTCTTGCCCAGACAGCCATAAATGCAGCCATCGTAGGGCTGCCTTTACGACCAGCCGGGAGAAATCCCGCTCGTTCTCACGAGATAACAAGTGGGAAGGTAATTTAAAATACCCCCCAGCTGTCAAGTCGAAAAATATACAGCAAAAATATTTTTTTTTTTTTAAAAAAAAAAAAGCAAACCGGGGAGGGGGGGAGAAGGGTGCCACTTACCTTGATGTCCAGATCGTGGCAGGAAGTGATTGCCACAGATCTCCTCCCCCATGCCTGTCATCGCAGAACAGAGACAGGGATCCATTTCCCACATCCCTGATTCCATGACAGGCATGGAAGAAAACGGAAAAGGGGCTCTATTCACGATGTTTCATTGTGAATAGAATACCCTGGAAGCAGAATGGGGGCAGGATGGGAACATCATGGAGGGACTCAACGTCATCTGAAAGGGAGCCCCTTTCTCGCCACTGTTCCATTCCTGCCCCGGAATATAAGCCCCATCAGATAATCTCCTAAGCATGCATGAACAGCAAAAAGAAAGGAAGGAAGGAAGGAAGGAAGGAAGGAAGGAAGGAAGGAAGGAGGAGATAAGCCTGCATCACCAGCAACCTTTTGGCCACCAAAATCATAAGTAGAGGTGGATGAAAAAAATCAAGTGGTCTCTAGAAGATTCGAAGTAGTTTTCTTTTGTTTGTATAGAAGGCTTACTTGATCTGGTTGTTTCATTTTACATAGGTAAATTGATAGTTTTCAATAAAAAGTTTGCTGAGACTTGTTGAACTGCACTTCTTGTTGTGTGGAATAGGTTCTTATCCCTATTCTTTCTACCTTTGGTACCAAATGTTCTGTTAAAGAAGCCCAGGAACACATTCACTTCATTAACTGAGATACCTCTGTAATTGCAAATAAGGAAATCAAATGTTTGATCATGATGTCATTCATAGGACTTTTTCGGATGGGGTTTTATAACGCTAGCAGCCTCGTCCCCGTTGCGAGGCTGCTGCGCTGCAGGGTGTCCCTTTCGGAAGACGCTTTCCCCTGCTGATCCTCTGCTGATACTGTTGCATAACCACGGGGATGCTGCAGTGTTATATTTGGCGGTTTTCTAATCACAAAAGTTGATCGTGAATGCACTGATGGAGTAGTTACACACAGTCTACACACTCACCTGATCATATGGTGAAATGATTTAAAGTTTTATGTTTAAATGATAATAAGTCTTTCCTAATTTGCATATATCATGTGGTGTGGGATTTTTTTTTTTTGCTTTTGTTTTGTTTTTGCAAATCTACATTCTTTCCCTCTTCTTGGGGCTAGCTAAGTAACTTCTCAAGAGCTTTCTAAATAAGTATCCTAATTGAGCAAGGTTACTATCAGCCTCTCTGTCCACCATTAATGAGTGGATGCTGGTAATCTACAAACAGATAACAGAATAACATTGATACTGTCCAATTAGAGCTTCTCAAAGTACACCATCTCTCTAGTTTAAAAATAACATGAGCATACAGCTAAGCTGAGCAGACAAATGGATCAATGGGTTCTAGAGGCTATTTGGGAATGTGAATAGGGTTGGTAATGCTGAAAGGCAATGTAGACTCCTTCTTTAGAAACATACAGTGATTGATGGCATAATGTTATTTATTTTGAGTAGACCCCAATCACTTCAGCCCACGCTTTTGTTGCCTGAATTGTGGGAGGGGGAGCACAAGGATCGCGCAAGGATCGTACTACTGTCTGAAGATTAATATGGGGAATATTTAATTAGCTCAAAATGGCAGCAAGAGGCTGGGTAACAACAGGATCTTTTGACCTATGTATACTGGTGGCAACAGAGGAAACTCCAAGCCAAAACATACAATTAAATAATCTTTACTGGAAATTAATATTAACAGCATTCACACAAACACACAGGTTTCAAGCAATCACACAAAGGTGTCGAAGATAGTAGGAAGTATTTGGATAGAGGAATAGAGTAAGGGGGTACTCAGGTGATACCATACCTATCAGAAGAGCAGAGATTCATGCAGTGGAAAATTCTCAGAGAGGTGTTCTGAGGGTCTCACAGCAAACTGGCAGCATGGCTGTAGGAAGAGGAACTGTGGACATTTTGGTTGTGTTTTAGGGTGATATTTATTTGTAATAATTCCCCTGAATTATTTGTAATAATTCCCCTAATTCGCCCATGAGATTTAGGATGGAATACAATGTCTCTCGAAGTTTCCCAGGACTAAACAAAGGGTGCTCTGGAAAAGTTAACATTCATTATACGAGCAGGCAGGAAAATGCTGGTGCAAAATTCTATGCAAAATAAGCACAGACAAATTTTGCACAGAATAAGTCACAATTTGCAAATAGGCTTTGAAAACTGGGTGGTTTTTTGAAGACTTTCCTGCAAAAAAAAGAAGAAGAAGAAGAAGAATGTTGCTAAAATTGTTACCACATTTGAGAAGAAACTTGGTGAAGAGTTACATATCTACTTGAGAAGTAAACCAAGATTAGACATTCTACATGAAAGCTGGTATTTAAATCTCCTGTCATAGGCAGATTCATTGGTTAGTATTTGGCTATTTTCTCAGCATCATTTCTAACTTCATCACTCTTTACCTTGTACACCTTTGTTCTGTTTCTGAAGACTTCATATCAATCTCCATTCAAAAATGTCTTGTAAACGTTGTGCTGCTTCATATCCCACCCTCTGCCTTCTCTCTCTGTCTCTTTCTCATTATTTGTACAAAGGAACATTTTCATCAAAGCTTTCCAGTAAAAATATGCTGATCAGGTGGGTTAGTATAATGCTATTTTTTGTGCCAAAATGATCCTGGCTATTTCAAAACACCCAACTTACTACGATATGATAGAATGAAATTCAGTACCAGGAATTCAATAAGGAAATAATGTTACTTACCCTGACAGCCCCCATCTTGGAATATCACATAGTTGGCAATATTTAATAATTTGGCTTGATGTGGCCCTCCACGTGGTTAGCAGGTAAACCAGGGACCGCCAGATACCAAGGCTGGAGTCATGTATAACCAAGGGAGGGGCCTTTTGAAATTCCCCAGGTCAGGTCAGAGTTAACATCTGGAGATGAGTAATCCACTAATCCACTCAACAATAGCAGAGTCCTTGATGTTTGCAAAATGTGTTTTTCAGCATAGGACACAGCATTTTATTCACAGAGAATATTTCTAAGCAAAAATATTCTTTTCTGTGCAGAAAGAGCTATTACCTATACAAAAAATATTGTGTTCTATGCAAATCAAGCACAGACAAATTTTGCACAGAATAACTCCTCAATTACAGCATTTTAAAGATAGAAATATTATTTTCTGCTGTTTCCTGTGTAAAACAACCACATGTAGATTTAGCACATGACTCCCAAACTGCATATATTCTTTTAAATCCAGGATTCTTCTCATTAGAATTTCATGACACTAAAAAAACATGTTTTGTTGATAATTTCTCAAGTATGTTTGAATAGTATTTATCTCCCTATTCTTGAGATGCTTTTTTCCTCTTGCAAAGGGTAAGGATTTTTGTATCCTTTGCTCAGAAACATGGTTGTATCTTTTTTGGTCATTGTGCAATGGATCTATTCAGTTAATGGCTGCATACATGGAGTTCCACAATTGTAACCATTTCACATCTGCTTAAATTCTATTATTGGTCCCAAGCATTTAATCAATTGCATTTATCTATTCATTGACTCACAATTCAAGAATTAATTCAATAGGTCCTCTCTAGTAGGGACTAACCAACAGGATTCCAGCCATGCAGTTGCACATTCCTAGATGATGGATAACTGTTCATCAGTGCCTCCAAGATGCTAATTTATTTACAGAGATTGCAGAAACAGCCCTTTTATGACCAACACATGAAATAACAAGATCAGACACAAAGCTTGGGTTAAAATAGGAGTCACTTTATTTTATTCTATCACCTATTTAATCTTTATTCTTGGGATATGCAAACTAGGGGAGGAGACCCAATGCGGGAAAAGCTAGAGCCGATGGTCTCACCCAGACCTACTTCCCAGCTTCCCTGGACAAAACACCTGAGCCCCAGGGGGTTTCCCATCAATTGGGCTACCCCTTGGGCACAATCAGCTGGAAGGCAAAACCCCAGGATGAGACACCTCAAGTCGCATGACTTCAGGTGAGGGCTCAACCCTTGGGCCGGCCTCAAGGATAGTCTACTCCCCACCCCCCGAGTCACATGACCTTCAAGGATAGCTTGATAGAGCCATCCTTCACCCTAAATGGGTGCCATAGGTATACACCAAACTAATTGAATTGAACCAAAAGACGAGGAGGGAAGGGGTGGTCCTTACTTAGATAGCCTCTGCTCTGCCCCAAACCTCCTATGTCATGGTGTGAGATGCCATGACCCAATTATTGGCCTCTAATCATCTGTGCTGGGGGGTCATTCCATTCCTCACTGCACCATCGGCAATAAACAGCCATGTTGTTCCACTTGATGCACAACTGGCAATGTTGGTATTCAGCAGGAGGGTGGTGTACCACAACCATGGTATAAATATTTGAGTGAAGTTCTATATTATGCAAGCATGTTGTAAGAGCTCAGACAATGTTGCTGTTTTCTTGATTTCACAATCTACTAAGTCTCTGGCTTTTTCTTCGCAAACGAAGATTCAGGAAGGACTCATCCCGCGCTTTCTGCAAGCGCGCTGATGACTAAAAAAATCTACTAAGTAGAGACTGGAGGTTTGGGCCATCAGTGTTAGTTCATTTGGAATTGCCCCCAGAAACAACAACAACAACAACAACAATAATACAATGATGATAATGATGATGATTATGATGATGTTTAACAGTGTACCATCTGGAATTTTGGAATATCCATAATTCAGATTCTGTCCAAGAATCTAGGCATCAGTGACATATCATGGGATAATGTGGCACATTCCAAACTGTGTCGCTTTTTGTAATTGTGCTATTGTCATCCTATCCATGGTGATATCATTCTAATGTTTTGTCAGTCCATTTGAAATTTTCCCCCAGAGCATCTATCACTACTGGAACCACAGTTGTTTTCTTTTCCTAGGGAAACCGAATCTCCATTTTTGTTTTTGCTCTTATTCTCTTTACAATGTCTATGTACCTATGCTAAGGAATGAAGGGGGAAAGAGAGACAGGAAGGATCTAGTGCTTCCATGAGAATGGAATAGATTAAAACCTTTTTTTTAAACTTCCTTGTAAGCCCAAAACTGAGAGAGGAGAGACATGACAGTATCTCATTTGGAATATGGATAACAGGGAAATTTCTTTTCTGTTCTGATAAATACTTTATGTTGACTCTCATCAGTAAAATAAGGAATGGGTGCTCTTTTTAGTTAAACTGGTGGATAACTATTAAATAATATTTTGTCTTCCTTTAAAAAAAATGACCTAGTATGAAGCAAGTGAAGCCTGCTGATTTCCGCCAGAGTGATTGCAGACCGTTCTGAAGGAAGGACCCTGATCTAGCTAATGTACTGATGACAATAGTTTTAGCTGAATTCTATCTTCTCTATGGTGCACATTATTCAAATCATTTCTCCTTAAAAATTAGAAAAACCTGCTAACTGGTAGAAAAAAAGGGGTTTGAGTCATAATGCTCTAGTTAATCAACACAACATGGAGTGCCTTTGCCCCCAGCATACCCCTCACATTGCAGAAACACGTTCAATGTTTTGCATTTTTCAATTAAGCTCTTGTATTTATGAGTACTATTTGAGACATTGCCTGTTTCTGGGGCTTAGTTCCTGTTTGTTTTCTTTCCTTCCTGTCTGTGCGACCTGTAATATGGCATACTTTTCAGGATGTTGAAAACATTTGTTTTCAAACCATCCTAATAAATCTACTGCTGATTAATTTACTAAGAAATTAAAATCAAGGACATCTTCAGAAGCTTTTTTGGATGCCCCTGTCTTCAAGGGTTAGGCAGATTACAATTGGAAACCGTGTCTCTTCTGTGGGTGTGCTGGGATTGGGGAACACCAAGAGATGTTCACCTGGAGCCTACTTTGCTGAGTTGTTATGCTGTGAGTAGAAATTTTTACTGTTTATCTTTTATTGGAAAATACCTTGTATACTAGGTATCAATCTAGTTATGCATGAAAAAAAAGAAGAAGTGTGCAATCCTGATTGGTCTTATTTTCTAGAGTGTGCATTCCACAAGTGTTAGATGCAAGCAAACCAAAGGGTGGCTGGTGGGGGCAGGGGGGATTTCTTATTGCGAGTGATCAGAGGTGACATTACATGAAGTTAATTCCAGTTTTGTATTTGGCTGATTGTCACCCTGGGGGGAGTAGTGTTAGGACTCTAAGATATGTGAGGATTGCTGTGAAATGCTGGAGGCAAAACTGCTTTGTTTTGTGACTTTGTGTCATTTTTGGTGTTTTAGAGATAGAAAATAGCCCATGAAATCGTTGTTGTTTTTTAATATAGACTTGGGAGCTTTGATAGGCTTTGGGGGCTGGAAAATGGGGCTGCATGGGCCACATTTTCTGAATAGACTGAGGACTCACAACTTTTCAGTTGGAGGGGGACATCCTTGACTGCTCATTACATCCCTTGGCTCAGCTACAGCTCTTCAAGTCTTAGTACCAATTATAGGAAACTCTGTAGGGCTACAAAACAAGGGTAGGCAACCATTTTTTACCCTCAATTCATGTAGCAGGATTCCCTGCCATGCCCGGCACAACCAGCAATTACATCACATCATTTTGGGTTTCATTTTCAGCTGATTTTCAACAGATTTTCAGGGGGGGGCTTTTTAAGGTATGTGGGGGGTTGTGATTTCAGGGGCAAAACCATTCAATTTTGCATTAGTTTAAAGCCATTTGAGAGGTGTGGGGTAATAATTACTCCCCAAATTGAATTTTGGGGAGCTTTAGGGGCCAGAAATTGGGGCACTATAGGCCCCACCTTTTCCCCACCCCATTCTAAAACAATGGGCAGCTACTGTCTAACACACACATACAATACGACCTGGGCCCAGGGCTTTAGAATTCAGCATCATGACTATTGAACCACTCTGTATGATCCCTTTTCTTGCATGATTTGTATCTACTTTCAGAGATAAAGAGATACTTTTTTTAAAAAAAGCCAAAATAATGCCATTCTGAAGCCATCCCTGACTGAGCAGTGATACAATGATGCTCTGCCACCATCCTGCCACTGCTCAATTATGGGTAGCTTTAGCCATACCATTATATTCTTCTTAGAAGTAACTTCCAAGTTCTGTTTGTTTGGGTAGATTCATGCAATGGCTGACATCATGTTTAGCACTGGTGGAGCATAAAGTGTGGTTGGATGTTTGCATACTTGCATGGAGGAAGGTGATGACAGTGATAGCTATGGGGTGGCTGGAAGCTCTCTGGATATTCCAAATACCTTATGGGGAGTTCCTGTGGCTGTCCTCATCATGGGGCATAAGAACGGAACTGTGCCTATGTTTTGTTGTGCTGCAGATGAATGAGAAAGCAGCTTGCATTATGCAGTATTGGATACATCCTTATGAAGGTGTCTAAATAGTTATAACTACACTTTTGAAAAAGTTACATCAGCATAGTACCATAAGTGGATTCCAGTATTTCCACAAGTAGTCTCTGGACTTTATCAAACCACCCCCTTAATGTTTTTTGCTGGCATAAATTGTGTTGTTTTTATACTGGCAAAAGAACCCCCTACCAGACTTACCTTGAGCACCATCAATGAGGCTTCTCCAGCAGAAACAGAGCACAAACGGAGCTTTGTTTACCTCCGGGGTTGAGATTTTGCCAATTCTTGTGAGAAGACACTAGCGTGGGAAATTCAAAAACAAAAATAAAATAAAGACACAAAAAGTACAGCAAAGCATTAAAACATAACTTTGAAGTCCCAAGTACATAGGGGGTGGGGTGTTCATAAAAGAGCATCCCCTACCTGGAAGTGTTTACCCATTGACGCTGCATTCATGTTGAGTACAATGGTGCGCGGATTCAAATGCTGGCAATGCCGGCAGAAAAGCAGAATGGGAGACCTATTGACAGCATGGGCCGTCAATAAAAAAGTATGACTTATTAGCAAGATATGTTCATGAAAGGATGACGTCATCTGTTATGTGCGCCCTTTCGTGATCATTAGGGGTCCTTATGACCGTATTTGCCTGGTCTGATAAAGTCCTCCATTGAAACCCTTTTCAGTTATGTCTTTATAAAATACAGCCATGGATGTGCAATATCCATTGAAAAGCCCTCACCTGTGTGTAATGCAACTTGCTAATCTGTAAGACATGGTAATTACAAAGTGAATTATGGAGAGAATAACACTTTAATATCACAATTGGTTTGTCGGCTGGCGTTAGCATCCAATAATTAGAAAAAGATGGGAAACTGTGATTTGAACCGAAGTCCACTAGAAGTAATTTACTGCACATCTCTTGTGAATTTATAAAAAATTGATTATATATTTAATCTCAGAACCAAGCTGTTTGCTTAGACTATCAAGTTATGTGGAGATTTAGCCTAACAAAACTGGATAAAGGCAGACTGAATTTCCAGAGAGTGAACTTCAAAGGATTTACAGCATGCGGCTTCTCAATTGGTAGCATCTTGATAACGGAGGATTTTTGTGGTTTTAATTTATTTTACAATTTAAATACAATGTGCCAGGGGATAGAATATGCATCCTATTTACTGCTAGGTCATCTAGAGAATGAATGATTTAGAGGAATGATAGAGTTTATCACATAACACAGTCCCTTTTTATATCAACAAGGACAACTAAGCCAGCAAAGGACACACAAGAAAAAGTGTTTGGCCTGATTTAAGGAACAAAACTGAATCACATTTTCTCTTCCAGATTGTCTGTTTAGGGGTTCAAATTAGTGACAATGCAAAAGTTCAAGATTGTTGGGGCTTTGAAATGTGTGTTGTTCTTGTTGTTGTTATTTGCCCCACTCATCACATTACAGGCTTATCCAGAACTCCACTGAGGTTAAGCCTCAGGCTTGCTTCATAAAGAACACTAGTACTCCTACCACAAGAACCAGTGTGGTATAGTGGTTTGAACATTGGCCTATGAGTCTAGAGACCAGGGTTTGAGTCCCTGCTCAACCATGGAAACCCACTGGCTGACCTTCGGCAAGCCACACTCTCTCAGCCTCAGAGAAAGGCAAAGACAAACCTCCTCTGAACAAATCTTGCCAAGAAAATGCCATGATAGGGTTGCCATAAGTCAGAAATGACTTGAAGGCACACAACAACAACAAATCCCCTGCCACTGCCAGGCTTTCTCTTCTATGGCCCAAACCCTGGAATGACTGGGCAGGGCTCATTGGCTCACAGAGGCAACAGAAAGAACAATCAGTTTCACTTGTATAATAATTTGTATCATTTTCTCAATTACACCACAGAAAGTGTGCAGGTATCCAAAGTTCTTAATGAATTTGAAAATAATTTTTAAAATTGTCTAAGGACTTTATCAGATTCAGCAAAAATTGCATCATAACAATGTGATAATATTGTTATCGGATTAAATTATCAGACAACAATGTCCTCCTCCAGTGGTAAACATGTGCACCATCACATTTTATTTATGAGATAAGCCATCAATAGATCCTTAATATCAATTTATTGGTGATATTAAAAGTGTCTGAAACCATTTCCCACTGTGATCATGAGATTACAGCATGAATGGGCGGCCATCTTCCCCCATCCCCATTCACAGGGGGAAAACTTCTGGGTAAGGACGCAAAAACGATCAACAGGATGCTCTTTTTATGAACTGTCCTATCTTGTTGGCAAGGTTTTATGTTTGTTTCAGGACTTATCTGTACATTTTGTTGTTTATTTTGAGTATTTTTTTGTGCTTTTACATGACCTCACATCTTCTCATGAGAACTGCTGAGATCTTGCACCCTCGCTAACAAGGAAGTAAGTGGAGATTTCTCTTAAAGAGTCATGTGCATGCCAGTACACAGTGTTAATACTGAGTGATTACAAGGCTATGCGAAGATAAGAGCTACTATAGCAGAACCTTTATTCCCATTCTTAAAATGTTAAGTGATAGTTGTTTAATCATTCCAGTTATTATGCCACAATGTTTCTGCCTCCCTTATTTATGTTATTACAGCACGTTAAGATGCTCTTCTGATAAAGTCCTAAATAGCTTTACATGTTCAAAACTGTTTAAAATTATTTTCCAACATACACCCAACCCTGATATTTTGTGGGCAGGCTACAAATATTTTAATGAATAAATAAAAAATAAATATGGGTTATTTCTATTATTTTGAAAAATTTCTTGTAACCTGAAACTGGGGGAAATTGTGGTGGAATGTGTGTGCTGAGATTATTTTACTGATTTGGGAATGGGGACTTACAAACAAGTTTTCACTCTCCTTTTTTTTAGCTCTCTCTCTCTCTCTCTCTCTCTCACACACACACACACACACACACACATATGTTAAAGTGTTGCTCTATAGGTAACCAGGGTGCCATTTACACGATGAAAAAGTAGTGGGAAGAATTTGTGTCGAACCCTGGTTGTTTACATGTACATCGGGTTGGACACGTGATTTTCAGAAGGGGGGGCACTTTTTATACCACAACCTTCCAGTCCCGTGGTTTGTGGTGGTTTTTTAAAAAGTCACAAGAGGAATAGGAAAATCAGAAATGTAAACAGCCGGGAACAAGATATCTTGGTACTAGTTGATGACTGGAAATGGTGGCTGGGGGCAGGCTGAGAATTCAGAGACCAGAAAAGGAGGGCTCAGTCATCCGTTCAATAGATTTAGCCTTGCCAGCTGAAAACAAAGCCACCCCTTCTAGCTGTATGTAGGGGTGTGTGTGTGTGTGTGTGTGTGTGTGTGTCTGCACTACATCACCCTGTTCATGGATTTCTACACTGCAAACCCTTCAGCTTTAACCTGTCCCTCCCCTGCATGCTGGGTTTAACTTTTAAAGAGAGAGTAAATTATAATGAGATTGTGGGCAGAGGATCACCCATTCATCCCGTGCTTGCATCCCCCTCCATGGGTTTAAAGGCACAGTAAAAAATGCCAGCACCTGAGCGGATGATCACACATTCATCCACCACCAGCCCCAGGCACAGTAAAAAATGCAGAGTCTGGGCACCGAGGTTTGTCTTTTAAAATGCCTTGTGTGTCCTCCCTTTATGATCCCCTGCACTGTCTTGAAACCTTCACTCCACAGCTGCCTCTGCTTTAAAGGGTTAACATTTTAAAGAGACAGGACAAATGCATGCCTCTGGGCCCCTGTACTCAGCTTCCTGGCTGAAAGCATATTGGCTTGGGCTTGTGTGTGTGTGTGTGTGTGTGTATGCCAGGGCTCCAGTCCACTCTGCTTTTGACCTCTCTCACACTCCCCAGCACCAACTGATCGCTCCTTCCTCCCCAGTTTAGCTGATTTAAATGGTGTTCTTTCAATTTGAAAGGAAAGCACATGGTTTAGCCACTGATCGCTCCTTCCTCCCCATGTTAGGTCATTCCTCCCCTCATCCCCAATGCAACACTCATTCATCCCCTCATCCCCAACCAGAAGCCTGAACAAACATTTGAGCCAGCCAATAGCATTGCTCATGGCGTGGAACTCTAAAGGAAGTAGTCATTGAGGTTGTGGAAAAAACAAGTAATCACATCCTTGATTGACAGCTAAAACTCATGTAAACTCGTGTAAACAAAACAAAACAAAAAAAACAGGGTAGTATATAGTGGGAGAAGATACATATCACGGGACGGGATGCCATGTAAACAATGATTCTGGAATCTCCCAGGATATCCAGTTCAGAGACAAAAATTGTGTAAACAGGAAGGGATGAATCCGGGATCAAGAAGTCCCAGGATACCCTGTGACAAAAACTACTTTCTAACTGGCACCTAGGTATGCCTGGAATCTTGTGGCTATGAAAGAGACTTCCACTGCTGCTTCTGTTTTGAATTTGTTTTTTTTAAGGCTGGAATCATGTGTTAGGATTTTAACCAGATGCAGCAAATATGGCATCATAATGATGCCTAATAATCGTGAAAGGGTGTGCATACCAGACAACATTGCTCTTTGACAATCATGTAAAGTCTAAAAGCCATTCCATGTTATTGACGGGCCAAGCCATCAGTTGATCTCCTGTGGAACTTTTTTGTTGGCATTGCTGGTCTTTGAATACTCACGCTGTTGTTCTCATGTGAATACAGAATCAATGGACAAACACTTCTGGTTGAGATTATGACAGCCAGGTAGGGGATGCTCTTTTTGTGACCCTTCCTGTGTACTTGGGACTTTTAAAGTGTGTTTCTGTGCTTGTGTCTGCAATTTGTGTGGGAGGTTTTTTTGCTTTAATTTTGAAATTTTCTGAGCTAGCGTCTTCTCACAAGAATCGGTAAGATCACAACCCCAGAAATAAATGGAGCTCCATTGGTGCTCCATTACTGCCAGGGATGCCTCTTTTATGCTGTTCAAGGTAAGCCGGGGGGGGGGGTCTTTTGCCGGCATAAAAATGCAGCAGAATATACCTGCAAAAGAACTTTTATGGAGGGTGGTTTGATAAAATGCTTACAATTGCATGAGTTGTTGGCTAAGTTACTTGAGTAAGTTTGGTCCCATTTAGGAGAAATGTGGGACACAAATTAAATAAATTAATAAATCCAACTTACTGTATCGTAGACCACTTTTTGGTCACTGTGAAGGTTGGAATTCTTTACCAACTGCTCAATGACCCAACCCACCTTTTAAACAATTCCCTCTCCTTCTGCAACATGGCCATTTCCATATCATTGGAGAGAGGGGCGATCGGTGGAGATGCATCCAGCTGTTTTCCTGTAGCTGGATGTGCTGTGATGACATCATTAGCAGTGACCTGCCACAGATTCCTTGAGATCCTTGTGGGTGCTTGTTGCAGTACATCCAGCACTCCACTGAGCCCTTCCCGCAATCTCCAATGGCAAGAAAAAGGCCATATTTGTGGGCTATCATTTAAAAGGTGGGTTGGAGAGGTGGCAGCACCAGGAAGCTTATGTACAGAGACACAGCTATGTACCAGGTGTATGTCTCCCAATTCAAGAACTTAGCTAAAGTGTTTTGTGGGGATGTATCTGCTTCTAGCTGTCATGGTATGTTCCCCCCCATGAAACCTGTTGATGAATTTCAGTTCATCTCAAAACACATGAAACTCTCTCCTCTCGCACTGACATAATTTCTTCCTGAAAATGGCGTGGTAGATGGGGGGAGGAAGGTATTTCATCTCAGTCCTACTTGAAACAGCTTGATTACTGCAGGAAAATTACTTTTCAACCCTGTCCAAATAGTTTCCGGGCCCAGTATAAGGTGTTGGTTATTACCTTTAAAGCCCTAAATGGCTTGGGTCCAACTTATCTCCGGAACCGCCTCCTCCCATACAATCCTCCCCGCGCACTCCGGTCCTCTGGGAGGAATTTGCTTCAGCCACAAAAATCTAGGCTGTCTGCAACCTCCCAGAGGGCCTTTTCGGTAATCGCCCCCAAATTGTGGAATGACCTGCCGAATGAGATCCGTCAGATAACAAGCCTGAGTGGCTTTAAAAAAGCACTAAAGACAGATCTCTTTTGGCAGGCCTTTCCTAATTAGATCCCGGCCTCAGGGGATCCTGGCCTCTTCTAGGCTGCTGGCCATTTATTTATTATATTTATTGTATTTATAGTTTTAAAAGTGATTTTAGATTAGTTGTTTTAATTTATATTTGTTTAATGTTTTTTTTATGGGGGAGGGTGGGAGTGGGGGTGTTTAGGGATTTTATTTGTATTGTATTTTAAATTTTGTAAGCCGCCCCGATTGTTTTAACAGAGGGGCGGGGTATAAATAAATTTTATTATTATTATTATTATACAATAAAAATGTTGTCCTATTAGGGTAGTTGCCTTAACACACAGTTTACTTTGAAATGAAAATCAACAGTGAATTGTTTCTCCCACATCCATGATTTCATTTGTGTTTTAAATAGTCATGTTTTAATTGTGTTTGTGCTTGAAGTTTGTCAGTGTAATGTAAATTTTCACACAACTAATGGTACTAGACCAGTATCTCAGGCCTGGAAGTCACAAAAGAAAAAAGGACAAAGAAAAGCCCTTCTTAAAATGTCTGTGGTTGTGAGACACTAGTCCAGAAGAATAGTCACAAGAACACAACTTCCATGTGCAAAGACTTTCCATTAAAAAGAATATGTCCAGGTAGGCCAGCACAATTTTTTTAACTTCATGACTCTCATAAGGTCTCTAAATATCATAGACCAAAAAAATTAAAAATTAAAAAAAATAAAAGAAAACATGTATGTCTTTCTTTGATCATTTAAATTTTCCCCCTCACACTAGTCCTGTTTTCTTGTTCCCTCCACACACTGGCAGGGGCAGCTGGTGGAGCAATCTTCCCAAAACAGCAACAGCAGAGCTGAGCCATGATTGGTTGGAATGACTGCAGAGGGGGCAGTGAGAGGAGCCTGCTCTGATCACGTTCATGTGTGTGATTCCCCCAAGACCATCCCTCCTTCCTCCGTGGCTCCTCCCTGGCTGAAAGGCTGCCTCCTTCCCTCCCTGCCTGCCCTTCTCTGTCCTTCCCAGCCTCTTTTCTGCTCCACTGGGTGTTCACTCCCTCGCCCTGCTGTGATCACATTCTTGTGTGAACTACAAAGCTGGAAACTAACCCGATCAACCAGTTTCGCAGTAAATCATGTAAACTATGTGGCACTGGTGCAAAAATGCACTAAAATGCAAACTATCGCAATAAAAACCGCTGTGTAACTGAGCCCCTAGTCTGGCACCAGCAGAGCTCTCATTCGGCTTGGTGCAGCTGCAGGAGGAATGGTGATGAACTCCAGAATGGGTTCATCACCTCAGCGGCAGGAGTTCCATGGACTAATGCATGGTCCTGCATGTGGGTTATATCAGCTCTGCGTTCTGCAGGTTAAACTGGGATAACACAAGGGTGCCTATATATATATATATATATATATATATATATATATACACACACACACACACACACACACACACACACACACACATATATGCTGGTACATAGGCATTCCATCAACTTAACCAAAATAGTGGTAGGTTTAGGACAGGTAAATTGAAGTACCTCTTTATACAGAGCATAGTTAAAATATAGAATTCAATGCTCCAAGATATAGATATGACTGCCAACTCAGATGACTTTAAAAGGAGAATGATAAATCCACAGCAGTTAGGGCCATCAACAGCTACTAGTCAGGGTGTTTATATACCACCTCCAGTATCAGAGTGAGTATACCTCTGTATGTCAGTTACCCACAGTGTGAACAAGAAGCTGGACTAGATAAGGTTTGGTTTAGATCCAGCATAGTTCTTCCTATGTTCTTGTGTTCTTTTCTGAACCACCTAACATCAGGGCAGAGCAAGAAGGTAGGGCCTTACAACAACCTCCACATGTTAACCTTACCTGTGGTGGGAAATGACTGAATTGGGCTACTTTGTAATGATATCTGCAGTTGCCATGGCACAGAAGACAGTACATCGGCATAGCTACAGAAACAAACAGCAGCTCTGGTCACTACTGTTAAACATCAGCTGGGCCTATTGATTTAATTTCTAGCTCCCTGTTGCCCTTTTCATCCTACTGAAAAATAGCAGATGACTATTCAGTACATTAGCATGTAGTTGTTATATATATGAGAGAGCCAACGTGGGATGATCTTACTTCATCATTCACTAAACTGAATGAAATAATTTTGAAGAATGACGTTTTGATAATGTGCTCCCTTGTTTTCTTTCCTACATCATGCACCACCCAAATTAGATGCATTTGATGATGTGGCTTATTCTCTAACACAGCCATAAGTCTCCAGTCCTGTCATCAACTATTTTATGATATGCAACATCTTTGTTTAATGCTTTAATGTAATACTAACTGCTGTAACCATTATATTCTTTAATATTGTTCATACTGATTGATTTAACCCACCCCCATTTTTATAAAGCAAAACAGCCATCCTCCTGTGCTGACAGCATGCCGTCTTCTGGCTGCTCATGATGACAGTGAAGCATCAGCTTAAGTTCTGACATGATTGCTCCTGTGATTTCTTGTGCACCAAATTGCTTGTCTTCCATTTGCTGAAAACAAAACCCTGGTGAGTGTTAGCCACAAGAACAGAATTACATTATTTCCTTCAACACCCAGAATCCCCTGACCAGGATGTCCAATATCCATGTTGATGAGGGGGATTCTGGGAGTTATAGTCCAAAAAAGTATATTTAACAAGCTCTACAGAAAATCTACAGAAAACATAAACACGAAGAGAGAGAAATGACTTGGCTACAGTTTTATTCAGAAGTTTATTTCTGTAAGCGTGTAGAAGAGCAGTTGACAACATGTAGCCATGGGGTGCCAAGGCTGCTTTTGTAGCCCTTGACCCTCTCTGGATTGCCCTTTTTCTGGGGGAAGAATATAGGCCAACCCCTGTATCCACGGATTCAATAGCAACAGTTTCAGTTATCCACATCTGAAAAAATATGTTCTCTCTATGCATTTCTAGGTCCTCCAATGAGATTCCATGGTCAACTTATGGTGTTCATCTCATTAAAAAGAATAGTGTTCCCTATTATCCATGATTTCATGGATCCATGGGGGGGGCTGGAATGTATCCCCCGTGGATCCAGGGGATCCAGATGGACCCAGGAGTAGCAGTTTATCATTTAAATACACTGTTTAACATTTAACAAAAAACTGGTACCAATCCTGCATCAGGAGATGGGGTGTAACGTTCTGACCAGGTGGAATTCTGCTCTGTTTCCATGTAATGACCAGTGGAGAGTGGGGCAGCTGAGAAGCATCTGGCTACAGTCTGTCCCTGTAGCCAGATGCACAGCAAGAATGTCATCCTCCAGGACTCTGGAGGACACCTGGGAAGTCCCAGGGGATGCCTTCAACATTATACATCTGACTATAGAAACATAGCCAGACATTTTTCTGTTGCCCCTCCCTCCACCAGCCACTACATGATGAGTTTTGAATGGATGTGGGTCAATATGGGTCAATGACCTCACTGCTACCATCCATGCTTGCAAGGCCACAGCAAATAAACCTTTGGTTTAAAGGGTGTGGCCAGTTCTGTGTACGCTGTGCTCCACCAGAAAAATCCATTGCACTGGCTTGAAGGACAAATCGAATTCCAAAAAAGTCCTGTAGTGATAGGCGAAGGACGAAACGGCAGATGTAAAGATGCACTGGAAGCCACAGACCCAACCCTGCATGCAGGCGGTTCAGGACTTTGGTCACTTGAGACTGACCCGGGAGATGACAGTCTTGCTCGGCAACATCTGAACAACCAAGCAGCCTTTTTTAAGGAGAGCACTGCTTGCTCCATAAGAGAAACGACAACGCAGAAAGAATCACAACCCGGAAACATTGTCCAAGGAGACCTTCTGCTGTGCTTTCTGCAACTGGACTTGTTTATCTCGGATTGGCCTTTTTAGTCATCAGTGCGCTTGCAGAAAGCATGGGATGAGTCCTTCCTGAATCTTCGTTTGCGAAGAAAAGCCAGAGAGAGAGAGAGAGGTCCATGTGTGAGAGAAGTATTGAGGTCCTCCCTCCGCAAGCAAAAAAAAAAAAAAAAGACATTCATTGTCATTACACTGGCACATATAATGCACATGAGCATGAAGGGATGAAGAACATCCATGTGTTGCTAGCTTTCCAATTCTATGGGAACACAACTCCCAAATAAAACCCATTGCAGGCTATACAAGTAAACATGCTGTGTACCACTTTCCATGTGTGTGTGTGTGTGTGTGTGTGTGTGTGTGCCAGGGATGGGGGGGACAAGGCAGAAATATCTTGTGATGTCTTCTATTTATTCATCACCAGTCAGTTCAAACATTCTTTTAACATGGCTGTAACACTGTGGATATATGTAAGGTGGAGACAGTTTTTGAAAGCAAAATGTAGCTAAAGTATAGTAAAAACCAGTGTAGACCAGAAATTGTCATGACAAACAAATGCTGTTGTAATCAGAAAATTGTGGGATTTAATTTAGTTCCCTATTATTATTGACTAGAGGCAAAATTTCTTTCCAGTTCTATTTTCTTTCCAGTTCTATTTTCTGTCTAATCTGATGCCAGAAAATGAATTATAAGTGCCTAGGAGTTTTATTTTCATAAAATAAGATATATGTCTAGGACCAGATCTGTCTATTTATATTCCAAGATGCATCTCATAAGGAAAAGCTCTGATGAAATTATGGTAACATTTGACAGTTTTGAGGCCTACTCAATTGTGGTAACTGTGACAGTTGACAATTCCAGTAACTAAGTGTACCTGAAAATGAATAGTACTACCATCTGTTCTCTGCAGTCAATATGATGGAACTTTTCCAGATTCTGATTTCATATTATCCAGTGTCAACAGAATTACTCAAGATTTAATGGACAGAATGTAGCCCTGGGATACACGTGTGGCATGTTGTCATTAAGTTAACTTTTTTATTTCCTAACAACTATGAACCTAAATGGAGTGATTTCTAGTTATTAAAGTGATTTTATCAGAATTAAATTTATGTTTTGCTGCAGGGCACTCTTATATGAGGCTTATAAGTAATCAAGAGACATTCCAATTTTTTTATCTCTTTGCCTTTGTTATTGTACCACTCTAATCTTTTAAAAAATGTTTGTTGCTCCCCATAATGCACTACTGTACTTTAAGCATTAACAGAAAAAGAAGTGATAAACAGATTTCAGCCATCCCTAACCCTGAGTTCCATATATAAAACATCTCGACTTTCATCTCTTTAAATATGCATAAAATTAATTGAGTATCTAACAAGATAATCTTTCATCACCCTTGTTAAGATACATGTTTCAGTTCCACTGTTTTTCAAAGGATTCCTTTCATTCAGGCAAATAAAATAAATAGGCAGAAACAATTTCATAGGCTACAAGAGGATCCTCTACAATTGTCCCTTCATATTCACTGGGGTTTGGTTTCAGGACCCCCTTGGGACCCCCCCCTTTTCTCACGCACAATGCAGTGGGAAGTTGTGCGTAGTCTATATTAATCAGTGGCACTCCTTGCCACTATAGAATCAACTAACTCCCTCCTCCTAACCCCAGAGGAGGCTCACAGTAGCATAGTCAAAAGTAAGGCATGTGGTAAGCATCAGTATAGGAAGATTAATAAGTTTACTTTATTCAAGAGAAGTAGTCATGCAATCTCACATGAGGCTGGATTCTCCCCTACCTCAGGCAGGCAGGCTCAAAGTGATAGCAATACAGAGTATCAAGATCAAAGCATTACATCACTCAAGTTTTATTCAGTTGCTAATTTAGCTACATTCAACCATAGTAAAGAAATTAAAAAGAATTCCCTAACGCAACTAAACAGGCCCTAATCTCTACTAAATACTTGCAGTTTGTTGCCTTGAGATGTTATTCAGGCAGCAGGGAGCTCAAGCCAGAGATGGAATGGCTGTGCTCTACCAGCATAGCAGTCTTTGTTCCTTCACATTTTCCAGAATTTCTCTCCAAACTCTCACACTGGTTTCAAAACAAAAGCAGTTAAATCCTCTTCAGATTTCCTGGGCTTAAAGCTGTAATTGGTCAGTCCAGTCACATGGTGTTATGGTAATGATGTCATCTCATTAGCTCTGTGAAGGTGGTGCTTGAGACCTTCCCCATTAACCCTTTTCTTACCTGATACTATGCTGGCAAGACAATATGTTTACAGACAAAGGGAGTTATAGTTCTCTAGCAGAATGATGGGAATTGCACCTTGTGGCAACATGATGGAACTCCATCATGACAGATACCAAAATCCGTGAATACTCAAGCCCCATGGGGCTACCCTCATGCTTGGTCCGGAAACTTCAGTTGGTACAAAATATGGCAGCCAGAGTGGTCTCGGGAACATCTCGGAGAGACCATACAACTCCAGTATTGAAATCTCTCAACTGGCTGCCTATCAGTTTCCAGGCCCAGTATAAGGTGTTGGTTATTACCTTTAAAGCCCTAAATGGCTTGGGTCCAACTTATCTTGGAACCGCCTCCTCCCATATAATCCTCCCCGCGTACTCCGGTCCTCTGGGAGGAATTTGCTTCAGCCAGAAAAATATAGGCTGTCTGCAACCTCCCAGAGGGCCTTTTCGGTAATCACCCCCAAATTGTGGAATGACCTGCCGAATGAGATCCGTCAGATGACAAGCCTGAGTAGCTTTAAAAAAGCACTAAAGATGGATCTCATTCAGCAGGCCTTTCCTAATTAGACCCCAGCCTCAGGAGCTCCTGGCCTCTTTTAGTCTGCTGGCTATTTATTGTATTTATTGTTTTTTAAATGTGATTTTAGATTAGTTGCTTTTAATTTATATTTGTTTAATATCTTTTTATGGGGGAGGGTGGGGTGGATGGTGTTTTGAGATTTTTATCTGTATTGTATTTTAATTTTTGTAAGCTGCCCTGATTGTTTTAACAGAGGGGTGGGGTATAAATAAATATTATGGTGTTAGCAATTTTAGCTGGTTGAAAATACTATAGCAGGACTATTGATGTGGCTAATTACAAGAATTATGTCACTTCTTTTTTCTGATAGCTTCAATGCCAACCAGTCTGTTTCTGGGCACAGTTCAAACTGATGGGTATGGCCTATGCAGTCCTATATGATTTGAGAGCAGGTTACTTGAAAAATTGCATTCTTCCTTATGAGTTTGACCAGGTTTTCAAACCACAAGGGGAAGTACTTCTCTTGCTCCTGCCACACTTGGGAGACATATTTGATAGGACTGCGAGGGAGGGCTTTCTTGGTGGCCTGTCTCAACTCTAGAACTTTCTGACAAGAGAAGTGAGGGTGCCCTCTTCTCTGTTGGTCCTCTGCCAGAAGACATATACCTTTCTTTTGAAACAGCTCTATATGGTTTACACTGGCTTATTGCTAAGGTGATCTGTTATTTCTTTTTACTAATGTGTTTTTGTGCTTTTTAAATTTGTTTTTATGCTTTAATAGTATTTGTTCATATTTGAATTTTAGTGTTATTGAGCAATAATTGTGGTATATATAGTTGCAGGATATATCTTAGAAATGCATGATATCAATTTAATAAATATATAAACACATGCATTCTCATCTGAGAGGATTATAACAAAGGCACCAGAATTCAGAGCAGAAATCAGCAGGTTGCTATGGCAAAGAATGCAAGACTTCCATAAGGCTAAATATATACAAATTCTTTTAAAAAGGAATATCAGTCCATGTAGCATTTAGTAGCTTCTTGGTATTTCCAGATCAGACTTTTACACCATATAAACACAGCAGACTTTTAAGCTAAGCATGGAAGGCTGCATAACAGTGCAACAAAGGCTACATCTGCACTGCAGAAATAAACCAGTTTGATACAGCTTTAACTGCCATGATTCAATGCTATGGAATCCTGGGATTTGTAGTTTGTTGTGAAATGACGGCCCACCTTGCTGTTTTGCAATTGTAATCTTTATGTAATTTATAGTTCTTTCATCACTAGTCACAGGGACTTGTAGTGTATCAAGGTAGGGTATATAAGACGGCTAACAACTCTTGCTTGCTACCAATTACCATCGCAGAAACCTAAAAGAAAGAAGAAAAATAAGCACAGAAAAGCTTTAAAAGCACCATATATATACATTTAATCAACGGAGAGTGTTTCCCATCAGTGTAGCTAGTGAAACAGCTAACTTTTTCAAGGAAGAGTTTTTTTTCTCCCATTTATTTATGAAGTGATCTGATTTTATTTGCACCCTGCCCTTCCTCAAAGGAGCCCAGGAAGTTTAATAACGTTTGTCATTAAAAAACAGAAAATCTCAACTCTAAAAATCACAAATTGCTAAGAAACTACAGTTGTCCCTCCACATTCGCGAACTTGACATTCGCGGTTTCGGTTATTCGCGGTTTTGGGAGGGCCCCCCCGGGGCCCCCCCAAAACAGCGACACGGGGCCTCCAGAGGCCCCGTGAAAGACCTGGGGAGGGGTGGGGAGGCCTTCGCGGGACCCTGGAGGCCCTCCGGAGGCCCCGCGAAGGCCTGGAGAGGGGTGGGGAGGCCTTCGCCATACCCCCGGAGGCCCCGCGAAGGCCTGGGGAGCAGTGCGAAGGCCTTCGCGGGACCCCCGGAGGCCCTCCGGAGGCCCCGCGAAGGCCTGGAGAGGGGTGGGGAGGCCTTCGCGGGACCCCCGGAGGCCCTCCGGAGGCCCCGCGAAGGCCTCCGGAGGCCCCGCGAAGGCCTGGGGAGGGGTGGGGAGGCCTTTGCGGGACCCCCGGAGGCCCTCTGGAGACCCCCCGCGAAGGCCTGGGGAGGGGTGGGGAGGCCTTCGCGGGACCTCCGGAGGCCCCGCGAAGGCCTGGGGAGCGGTGCGAAGGCCTTCGCGGGACCCCGGAGGCCCTCTGGAGGCCCCGCGAAGGCCTGGGGAGGGGTGGGGAGGCCTTCGCGGGACCCCCGGAGGCCCTCCAGAGGCCCCGCGAAGGCCTCCGGAGGCCCCGCGAAGGCCTGGGGAGAGGTGGGGAGGCCTTCGCGGGACCCCCGGAGGCCCTCCGGAGGCCCCGCGAAGGCCTGGGGAGAGGTGGGGAGGCCTTCGCGGGACCCCCGGAGGCCCTCCGGAGGCCCCGCGAAGGCCTGGGGAGGGGTGGGGAGGCTTTCGCGGGACCCCCGGAGGCCCTCTGGAGGCCCCGCTAAGGCCTGGGGAGGGGTGGGGAGGCCTTCGCGGGACCCCCAGAGGCCCTCCGGAGGCCCCGCGAAGGCCTGGGGAGGGGTGGGGAGGCCTTCGCGGGACCTCCGGAGGCCCCGCGAAGGCCTGGGGAGCGGTGCGAAGGCCTTCGCGGGACCCCCGGAGGCCCTCCGGAGGCCCCGCGGAGGCCTGGGGAGGGGTGGGGAGGCCTTCGTGGGACCCCCGGAGGCCCTCCGGAGGCCCCGCGAAGGCCTCCGGAGGCCCCGCGAAGGCCTGGGGAGAGGTGGGGAGGCCTTCGCGGGACCCCCGGAGGCCCTCCGGAGGCCCCGCGAAGGCCTGGGGAGGGGTGGGGAGGTCTTCGCGGGACCCCCGGAGGCCCTCCGGAGGCCCCGCGAAGGCCTGGGGAGGGGTGGGGAGGCCTTCGCGGGACCCCCGGAGGCCCTCCGGAGGCCCCGCGAAGGCCAGGGGAGGGGTGGGGAGGCCTTCGCGGGACCCCCGGAGGCCCTCCGGAGGCCCTGCGAAGGTCTGGGGAGGGAGGGAGGGCTGGGGAGACCTCTGGCGGGGCCTACAAGGCCCCGCGAAGGCCTGGGCAGGGAGGGAGGGAGGGCCGGGGAGGCCTCCGCGGGGCCTAGCAAGGCCCCGCGAAGGCCTGGGCAGGCAGGGAGGGAGGGCCGGGGAGGCCTCCGCGGGGCCTAGCAAGGCCCCGCGAAGGCCTGGGCAGGGAGGGACGGAGGGCCGGGGAGACCTCCGCGGGGCCTAGGAAGGCCCCGCGAAGGCCTGGAGAGGGAGGGGGAGGGGTGTTTGTTATTCGCGGATTTTTCACATTCGCGAGGGTCCGTGGAACGGAACCCCCGCGAATGTGAAGGGACGACTGTACTATAAAACCAAAAGTGTCAAAGCAAATAAAACGTTTGCTTCTAATGTTTTCTGAACTAAAATAAACTAGATTAGCTTAGAAAGCTAAGACAATGAACACATTTCAATACTATATGAAAAGTGCAATTTTTATATCCCATCCAAAATACTTAAAGGTCACATTAGACATGCCAATAATTGTGTGCCTGCACTTAAAATGGAGGCATAAAAATAGCAATTGCAGAGAAACCCAAACAGCAGCTGGATGGAGATGGAAATTAAAACTTTTTAGCCAAAATTCTGTTTGGGCACTGTGGTAGTGGATGCTCTTTCTCCAGGATGCACTTTCTTCACAAAATCTGCCAGCTCCCAGTAGCCTATTTCTCTAATGCCTTACCTCATTCACAATGGCATCTGTGGCCTTCTCCCTACTATCAGTGTAGTGTACCCATAGGATTCCAACCTTTCTCTCTTGCCATGGTGCTGATGAAACTGACTACCGTGAAATTCATAAAAAAGCAAAGATAGCCACATCTTTTGGAGGAGAAAACATCCCAACCCACATTAGGACAATATTTTTCTTAGGACCAATGGAGCTGTTATAAAAGAGTGTAAGAGGTTTTGAGTTTTCTGGAAGGCTAGGTAGTACCAAAAAGCAAGAAATGGAAAGTGAGGCGGGGAGTCAACTTTTAGGCCAGACATTTTGGCCATCAGGGCTGTATTTTCAATCCAGCTTTCAGACTGATTGAAGAAGGCTCCCACCTCTCTCTCCCCCAGTGCAAGGACAGGATGAAGATACTAAAAAGTGGGACTAAGAATTATGACAAGAGATGCAAGATGGAATAAGATTCCCAGTTATCACCAGAAATCAGAACGACTGTGTTTTAGTTGATAGATGTGTTATCATCCATGCCTGACAACCATATTTCATTCCTAACATAAAAGGGAAATTGTTTTGTGTACATTAGCACCAGAATAATGAGAGAACTTTTTAATCTGCTTGCATTTCTTTAAAAGCTATGTGAGGGGTGTAATTAAAGATTTGTGGTATGAAACATTAATTTTAAATGTTAACCTGCTATGGTCCATAAAACACACCACTGTCAACTGGGTACCATATCACTGAATCACAAGCACCAAGATGCATCACTGTGAGATTAAAATACTTTTAATTCAGTCTTGTTGACCTTCCAGTGGCAATTGGAAAATGTCTGAAAAATGAACCCTTCAGTGATAAGGCTGACTGTCAAGAAAATTTAATTGTCCCTGGTGCTGGAGTGATTAGTTTTAGGACCTTACCTTGTCAATGCTTGTGCTGGTTTTGGTGGCATCAATAAACAGGATACTCTATCAACTCTGACAGTTGTGCCTAAGAGCTACGATTTAAGATAAACCTCTTTGGTGAGGAGAAACATCTTTGCTTCTGAAAATGTGTTTTGCTTCTTGATTTCTAAGAAGCAGCAGTTCCAACCCCGGGCCTGTTCCCCACACTTCCTGCAACTTTGTAACCAGTAGGTAATTCATGCATTTAAGGTACAAAAGAGAGAAGAAACAAGGTGTCAAGGTTCACCATGGGAGAAAATTGGACATCACATTTGGGTCAACAACAACTTGAGAGGTGTTACGCAAGAGAGGAAAAAATAATGCAGCATATACGTTCATACTTCATTTAACTACTTGAACTGTATTAGGCATAACAGATGCCTCACAGACTGACATAATGTGTTCCCCATACACAGCATTATAGAACCCTCAAGCACAGATTAGTCATTAAATTCTCCGGTGGAAAATGCAATAAAAAGCTATGGCATGGTTGTGCTGCTTTTAGAAGAAGCTTCTGGCTGAAAGACTCAGGGAGAAGTTAAAATGGTTGCATCAAGTATGGACAATCCATTCTTTTTCCTTTGCCATGAGCAATACAGATCACACTCTCAAATAGTTCACTGAAGGTAAGATGCCAGATTTTCTCTGTAGGACACAGACTGGTGGAAGGTTCTGTGAAACAGTGATGTCACTATGGTGGGCAAAATGAGGAGATTGCCCCTTCAAATAAGAATTCTGTGCTGAATTTGGAGGCTGAAGGAAAATTTCATGGGGGGAAGGGGAAGTCCTAATTTTTCCCTGCCTGCATGAAGCCCCAACAAACAGAAGAACAACTTCATCAATGTGGACCAAAATTTAGCAAAACAAATTCTGGGCAAATGAAGAATCAGCAAAATGCTGGCAATACAATTTGCAATATTTTTCCTCTTTTTCTTTTCTTTGGCTTCTTCCTCTTCTTCTGCTTTTAACTCTTCTTCCATTTTGTCAGCACACATCAAGTCTGTCATAAAATCATATGTAGTTCAAATAGATTCTAATTTGAAGCTTTCCATGGGCCAACAGAGTAATAAGTTCTTTGGATTTTCTGGTCAGCCATATAATATAATCAAGTAACTCTTCCTTCCCACAAAGCAGTCAGTTAGCAGGGACCCGGCGCCTTTTATGTAGCTGTGTAAGCGGAGCCACTGCTGTCTTAGGGATGTCTACATGGGCAAAAAACAAAAACCTGTACTCATCCCATAGTTGTCATGCTGTTGCCACATGACCTTTGCAATGATTGTCATCTTCATTAGGATCTGAAAGATTCATGGTCTGCTTTGCATTTGAAGGGAAACCCCGGATTATTGGCTGTGTGGTGCCACAGATTGGCTTTGGAGTGAAGCTGGGGCAGGGCTTCTGGTGAGCAGGAATCCATTCTGGTGCTTTTTTAAAGTTTTGTTTAAAAATTTTCAATTGTGCACATAGCTAGATAAGCATAACTCTGCCTATTTAGTAATAGAATACTCTGGGACAACATATATTCACATGCACAAGCAAACAGGAAAAAAAACAATCCAGAGCAGGCCTGGCCAGGTAGCCGGAAATAATGCGATGTATAGCACACGTGATTAGCATTGGACAACTCTTTTATGCTGACGTGAGTTTGCTTATGGTTACAGTGTGGCAGGGTACTCTAGAGAGGCCCCGGTGAATTTACAGGGCCTCTGTGGATTAAAAACATCCCTGGGGGCTACAAGGTGGGTTCAGGGTTTCCCATCAGTGTAGACAAGCCCTGATTGTACTCTGGTGGGAGTGTGTTGGTGTGAGTCTTGAGTCAGAAATCAAGATACCCTCCCCATCCTGGAGTTTTCTCTGTACCAAGAGTGGGCAAATTACAGCTCAGGGGACACATGCCCTAAGGCTCAATCCTCCAGACTGCCCCTTTTCTGCCTCCCCCCACCTCCCCCAATGAATCACCTCTCCTGGAGGTTTTCAGGAGTAGCAATTCACCTGTTAAATTGGTTGTAATCCCCCTCCACCACACTGTTTAACATTAAAAGATGTCCATCATTCAAAACCAGAAATGGATTTCTGCCCACATCCATTTTTGCTTGCTTGCTCATTTGGGGGAAATTCTTCTCTGGCCTCTCTGAATTACCCATCTCTGCCCTGCAGAGTGTGGTTTTATAAAATTTAAGAAACAGAGTATCTGGTTTTCTTTTATTACAGTTTCATGTCTGAATCATTGAATTAGCCCAAATTCCTTTGGACCAGTCTGATCCAATGTGAACTCATTCTGATCTGGCCCCAATCTGACTTGGCCCAGCTGAGTTCAGTTTTGTTCAGGATTTAGTCAAACTGGTTGTGCAGCCCTAAAGGCATGTTTTTAATGCTTTGTATATAAATATTCACCTGTAAACCTAATCTACATGACTTTTTGTTATTGTTGTGTAGATCAAGGACACCATTAAAATGTACTATGAATGCCTCCAGTAGCCAGTAAATTATCCATGCTCTTATTCGGCATTTGTAATAAATATAATAAGCACAATGATTAATCTAATCACTGAGTTGATAAGAAGCAGTAAACAACCCAGAACTGAAACGTGTGTTTTTGTCTTTTACTGGGAGCATTTGTGTATGGTGTGTGTGTGCTGGGGGGGGGGAGTACTTGCAGATTTAGTATCTATTTTGCCCATTTTGTCATCTGACAGAAAAACAGAGAGTTCTTCATTCACTTCTGCTTTCTCTTTTCACATGTAATGACTGAGATGTTCATACAGGTTTTACTAGAATGACAAATAAAATTGCAAACACACTCTAAAACCTCCCAAACCAGAATACCCTAAATAAAAATTCATTGACATAATATCACATAAATGTTATCTTCAGTTATATGCTACTGGGCAATGATGGTGATTTTTTTTTCACATGAAGCTATTTGTCTACGCAGATACAGCATTCTTCTGAGTAATTCAGCCCCTATCTATAAATGGAAGAGAACTCAATCTGACACATTTGCCCTCCTGATAATACTATGGAATCCTAAATCTGCTCATAAATGGACAACTGATGTCAACTTTCTGAAACTCTCTTTCCCTTTCCATTTCATGTTTAATTAGATAACATGTTCTCTGGTGTAGCATTGTGGATGTTGCTCACGCTTCTGATTTAGCAGCACTTACTGTTCACCTGTGCCTACAAGAATTTTTTTGGGTTCCCATTTTCATCTGGATATGTGCAGTGAGGCCTCACAAAGGAAAAGACAGACAGGTGCATTGCTGTATTGTGCTAAAGCAACGTCCCCCAAGTTTATTGCCCTTCAAATATTTGGCTGTGTTGTGGGATTATGGAAACTGTATTCCAACACATCTTGATAGTGGCAGCTGGTGACTTCCATGTTAGTAAGGAGATTATCAGACACAGCAAAAACTGTGTCAAAAGATCGCTAGGAGAACAGGAAGGGGCAAGATTACCAGATGACATGGTCCTCCAGCGTTCTGGGGGCATAGAGCAGCTGTGAGTAAAGCATCCCTTTCTATTAGTGGCTTGTCCCTATCAACAGAAAAGGGAATCCTCCTCCATGGCAGCGCTACACCCCCGGAACAGCAGAAGGACACAGGTGTCTGGTAAGGTCACCCTTTTGTACTTCTAGTGATCTCCTGGCATGGTTGGGAATGCAATTTTTGGTGTGTTCCCCCACATCTGATAATCTCCTTCATAACTGAATACAATCTGGGTTTTCTCTAAACTTTAAAGGAGATATTAAAGGTGTTGCATCTATTCTGGAGTACCATGGAGAGATATGAAAGACAAATAATCTGCTCAGGGGCAGGGGGATGAATATACAGCATGTTTTGGTGACTTGAAGAAGTGGTTCAGATTCTGGGCCAGATTTTTAGATGATTTTTTAAAATATATTTGGAGAGGTAATGAAAAAAAAGATCATGGAATTCCATAGATGGATAAATTCTAGAAACATCAACATACAATTTTCTATACAATTCAACAAAACAGAAGCCCACTTTTGGGATTTAAAAGTGGAAAAGGCAGGGGATCATATCACAGTCTCCCTCTATAGAAAACCTACAGATGCAAACACCTAAGATTTGACAGCTCACATTCCAGATCACTTAGATGCAATCTCCCCTATGTGCAGTTCCTTAGATTGAAATGAAACTGCTCTACTGAAAATGATTCTGAAAGAAAGCCTATATACTGACTAAACAATTAATTGACAGATGGTATCCACATGATATGGTGGCTCCAAAGCTATGTTTGAACTACTAAAAAGACAAGATAGATCTCAATCCAACAATTTCATTTGTACTCCTTCCATCATATCACCAATGACTTACAGGGGTTCATTAAAAACATTGGTACTTAATCCCAGTGAGTGATGTAAGAGAGGGAAGTTTAAATGTCTCCTGATGCACATACTCACATTCACACACAATATTATGCTCTTAACTATTATAACTTAAAGGAGCACCACCAGCTATGGTGCAGAGCTGCCCTATAGGCTCCCTTCCCCTGCCCACTCAGTTTGGGCTCTCCAGCTTGAGGTTTCTGCCAGTTTAATTCTTTCCTCTGAAAAAACACACACACCAAAAAACAGAGCAGAAGTAGACTCTTCCCCTCTCCCCTTCCCTCTCATTCATGCCAGTGAAATCAGCCAAGCTCCAGCTGTTCTCTAATTAATGAGTGTTTGGTTCTTAAGCATTCTGACTTCCATAGCCCCTCCTTTACCCTCCTTCATTCAGTCACGGTAGGTACTCTAGCTGTGTGTCTTGTTGTTCAGACTCCTCTGTCTCACTGTCTTGATCCTCATTTTGGCCCTCTGCCTCATTATCCGCCTCATTGTCAGAGCCCTGGGAGTCTGAGTCCTGGCAGATAAGGCAAAGCAGTTAGTAAGTTAAGCCACAACATTCATGGATAGTATTCTAACATTTGGGGGCACGTGGGGGGTGAAAATAATCCAAAAATCAGTTTGGACATATTTTGAAAACTTTGGGGTGTTCAGGATGCTTTGGAGACCTGCAAATGTGGACTTTGGGGCCTCGTGCATTCCCCAGACCACACTTTCCCCATTCCTGTTATATTGTATCCATTTCCTTCATTCCTAGTTCACACAAAGGCAAAAGTCAATATACTTTGGGCAGTCTTCTTCCAGCTCTCTGCAAAAGAACTCTTAAAATGTGTGTATGCTAAGGGAAGCAGTGAAAGCACTATTGTAATGTTCTTATAGTAAATATGGGGTGGGGGGACTTAAAAGATGCACACACTCCCCTATAACTTTTCCAACACAACTGGAGCTACAAAATAGCATGAATGCATTAGTGCAGAGAGAAGAGGGACAAAAGAAGTAGGCCTTTACTATTATTTGTGAAGGACATGATGTACTGATCTTGCAAGATCTGTCAAAGATTATAGAAGGGATCTAACTAAAAATATCACTTCCCTCCAGAGAAGAAAAACTAAAAGTATAGACTTGGCTTCCTTTTTAAGTTTGCATTAACAGAAAGAGGACAAAAGTTCTGTATAAAAGAGAAAAGAGTCAAAACAGAATCCAAACAAAAGCTTTGAAGTACTGAAAAACTCTGAGTGCACAGAGATGAGGCGCAGAAAAAAAGAATACAGAATGAATAAAGGGTATGAAAAACAGAACAGAGGAATGGGAAGAAGGGAATCTGGAGGGAAACGTTTGTAAAATTATTGCTTCACAAGGAGCTCAGGGGCAGGGGGATGAATATACAGCATGTTTTGGTGACTTGAAGAAAAGCAGCTTTAAATGAAATGCCTACCATCTAGCTGATTTTGAAACAGAAGAAGATCAGAGCATTGCATAAGAAAAATACAGATGAACAGAGAAAGGCAAATGAAAATAAATGCAGTTCAAAGTATTGATGGAATTGGTGTAAACAGAACACCATGAATGGTAAGTAGGAAGAAGGGTGCTGAGTTTGGAAATTCTCCTTCCCCTTAATAGCACCCAAACTATCTGTAATTGCTAAGTGCTACAATACAACCACCTTTCTTCCAGGTGCTTAGACAGGGGACTTTATCAGGTGACCTGTTTTAAGACATTATTTTGCTGGCATAGCAAAATTTTCTTTTCATACCAGCAAAAGAACGCTCCCCCTGACTTACGTTCCTCTCCTGGCAAAGGCTCCCCAGCAATAAAGAGAAAGTGAAATTTTCTTGTTCATTTCCTTGTTCAAAATCCACGAGACTTCATTGTGTGGGAAATTTAAAAACAAAAACAAAACTAACACATAAAAAGTTACACTAACCACCTTGGCACCCTTTAAAAGTTCCAAGTAACCTGGGGAGGGTCATAAAAAGAGCAAAACTTACCTGGATGTCCCGATCTTACCCGGAAGTGTTTGTGCTGGATTGGCCACTCTCGCTGCAGAGACGAGATATACGGTAAATGGCCTGAGGTTTTGCACTCCAGCAATGCTGGCACAAAAGTGACAGGGGGATCTATTGATGGCTTAAGCTGTCAATTAAAAGGTATGGGATTTTGACAGGGCATAACCGCGAAAAGGCAACATTGTCTGATATGTACGTCCTTTCGCAGTTATGTGGTGTCATTATGACACCGTATTTTGTCCGTCTGATAAAGTCCAGGGAGTCATACCTAAAAAAACATACATCAGGCCCTCTTGAACTTACTATAGTCACTCTAAGGGAAGAGACAGATTGATAAAGTCAGTCTTTCACCCAGACCTTGTTACATGACAAGTGTGCGTATGGGCATGTGCCTTCAGGTTGCCTGACGACTTATAGCAACCCTATCAATTTCATATGGTTTTCTTAGGCAAGGGACACTCATCAATGGTTTTGCCAGTTCCTCCCTTGGAAATATAGGACTTATATCAGACATGGCAAAAAACACAGCAGAAGAATGCTACAAGAACAAAACCCAACAACATTACCAAACAACATCCTCTTTCAGCTGTTCTGGGGGTGTAGCATGGGCATGAATAATGCATTCTTTTTGTTGATGGCTTAGTCCATCAATAAAAAAGGGACGCTTTATTCACGTCCATGCTACATGCCTAGAACGGCTGAAGGATGTAGGCATCTGGTGATGTCGCCCTTTCTATTCTAGTAGTGTTCTTCTGATGCAGTTGGGGATGTGCCACATTCCTCCACGTCTGATAAAGTCCTAAGTCTACAGAACCTGGTATTCATTGGCAGTTCCCATGCAAGTACTAACCAGAGCTGGCCCTGCTTAGCTTCCAAGATCAGATGGGATCTGGTGCTTTTGGGTTATGTAGGCCATACATGACAAGACCAGAAGAAAAGTGTGAGGGGGAGGGAGGCACCATTTATTGCAATCTAGACACCATGTACAAACCTACCCCAACATATTGTCAAAGGTCTACAACTCATTCTGGACAATTTAGTCTTTGTTCTGTTCTACCGGTATTGGGTATCTGCCTTCCTTTGTTTACAGAGCAATTGGTAATCCAAAACAGCTATGCACCAACTAGCAGCAACAGTGGAACATCTAAAAAAAGATCCAGCTAGGTAACAAGCCCTGCAACAAGCCTAGATACCACTTTTGTTCTCATGTCTACTTAGTAACTCTGTTATGGGTCCTATGAATATTAGCCATACTACCAGGGGCTTGATCCAGTGTTGCTGTCTGAAAAACAGGAAAGGCTCCATACCTTTAATGATTGTGTGGAAGAAGGAACTGTCATGCAAGCTCCGCCTACTGGAATGCCCATTGCTATAATACCATTAAAGGTACAGGAACCCCCCCCCCCCGCAACCCTAGTTTGATCCAATTGTTTTTCTCTGTAACTGTGCTTTTGTGTGTGTCTACTTTTCACACACTATACACGCACACACAAACATGCACAATCCCTCATATATATGTCAAAGATGCAGCTGATGAATTGAGCTCCCTTAGCCAACAATAAATTTGCCTTTAAGGAACCTAAAGACTTCTTGTTCATTTTGCTTCAACAGATTAGTGCAGCAGTCCTTCTGCTACTTTTGTGTGAAGTCAGGGGAAATTATTTTGAGACTGTTTGCAAATAGCTTCTCAGATATATAAATCATTCTCTGTACAAAAATTATCCCATGTTTTATTGCCAAGAGGTTTATAAATGAAAGGATACAAGTCTATAGCAATTACTTGCTGGATTCCAATGTACTATCTTTGTTTTTCCAAATAAGGGGCAAATTCAATGTAGCAGTAACCAACAATCGATATTTCTGTGGGTTCAATTTAAACCTTTTATTGAGGAAGAGATTGGTACTGTATTACACTGACACAATTCTTGTTATCTACTGCAACTGCTCAACTGAACTACACTTTTCTTATTTAGGTGAGCTAAGAACCACACTGACAATCACTGTTCCCTCCAACCTAATGAAGGCCATTATAGACTTTGATCTTCTGAACAAATCTTTCAGTTTTTTGTCAGATAAAAATGGAAAGATATAGGAAAATACCAAAGCTTGGAGCTTTTTAAAAAAGTTACAAATTTACATTTGCTATTTAAAAATATTGTCTTATTTTATGAGTACCATATTAGTACTAGGATGTATAAAACTCTTAGGCTTAAAGGTACAACACTGATCCTTGTTGCATTACTATGTTACTTTTTTGTTTTTATTCCCCCCCCCCCAAAAAAAATGAAGAATATACATTAAAGGGCCTCAACTGCCCAAACTTCCACCCAAATGACCTCAGGAAAGCTGTGTTTTACAAGTACTGAATATACACTACTCATTACACCAAAATAAATAACCAAGGAGATTTTCAGACACCTCTTTCAGCGTCTTGCCACACAAGCAGCCTCCGGAGCAGTAACGAGGCTGCTGCGCAGCAAGGGGTCCATTTTGGATGACGCCGTTTCTCTCTCGGCATCATCCGTGACTCTTGCGGCTAGCATTGAAGTTTTCCATGAGTAAAAAACAACGCGGCCACCTCAATGCTAGCCGCAAGAGTCACGGACGACACCGAGAGAGAAACGGCGTCGTCCAAAATGGTCCCCTTGCCGCGCAGCAGCCTCGTTACTGCTCTGGAGGCTGCTTGCGCAGCAGGACACTGAAAGAGGCTTCTGAAAATATCCTATGTTACAGGTTCTTATATTACTTGGTGAAAATGGCATGGTTATGTTCTCATTATCCCAACAATGCATTGCTGGGAACATCATTACTTCTAATGCATTGCTTCTAAGATCTGAGTAACACCATACTTGAATGGATGGGTTAGAGAAATGGTTGACTGCTGACAACCACAAATTTCTTTTGTTTTTGTTTCAACAGTGTGATGTGGCAGCTAAAAAAGCCAATGTGATTCTAGGCTGCATTAATAGGAGTATAGTGTCTAGATCAAGGGAAGTAATTGTCAGAAGTTAGAAACTGAACTCCATTATAAAATAGCTGAACAACTGCAGAATCATGCTGGGGGAGGGTGGGGTGGTGTGGGTGGTGTTTAGGGATTTCAATCTGTATTTGTATTTTAATTTCTGTAAGCCACCCCAATTGTTTTTAACAGAGGGGCAGGGTATAAATATATGAGCTATTCCAAAACTCACTCTCTTCTTGTGAATGCTGATGCCTGGTGAAGCAGTTTGTCCTTCAATTGTAACTCTTTGTACATATTGCGACTGTTTGACTTTGAAGATAAAACTGCCTCCTGCTTATTTGGACATCAAACACTCTGTGTGTGAGTATTCTTGGGAACGGATTGCTACTAAGTCTGCTGAGATAGTTTTTTTGCTTCTGCCAGGGACTGAGTGTCCTATCATCCCCGGACAGTAATAGTGCCATTGTATTTTCTTTGGTCAGACCTCACCTGGAATACTGTGTCCAGTTCTGGGCACCACAATTCAGGAAAGATATCAACAAGCTGGAACCAGTGGAGGGTGACCAGGATGGTGGGTGGTTTAGAAGCCATACCCTATGAGGAGCAGCTTAGGGAGCTGGGCATGTTTAGTCTGGAGAAGAGAAGGTTGAGAGGTGTGGTGACCCGTACACGTGTTGGAAAAGTTATAGGGGAGTGTGTGCATCTTGTGTTGGAAAAGTTATAGGGGAGTGTGTGCATCTTTTAAGTCCCCCCACCCCATATTTACTATAAGAACATTACAATAGTGCTTTCACTGCTTCCCTTAGCATACACACAGGATGGCAGTCCTGTGGGGTCTCTTGCATCCCACCGCTGCCACCAAAATATGTGGTGCCAGGCTTCTTCCTAGTGGCGCGGGGGCCTTTCCTATCCCACCGCTGCCACCAAAATATGTGTGATGCACCAACCACTTTCTATTGGGACAGCCCTTTGTGTCCCTGATATCAGTTAGCGTGGTTTAAATTCAACAGAGGCCAAGCAGCTTTAAACTCTAACAAACATTTATTGAAAAAATATAAAATAAATAAACTGTAGTTGAGTATTAAAGTTGTTAATCTTCTTAAGGCTTAGTTACATCAGATTCCTTTTAAAATAATAACATCAACCTAGTCACACGAGCACTACTAACTCAGGCACAAAGTCCTAAATCCCCTTTATATACTTGACTTGTTCTGAGCCTCTCCCTATTAGACCCTCCAAGTCTATTCAGTCCCTCTCTGGACCCTTAAGACCCTTCTATGGTCGTCAGACTGAAATGTTCTCTCAGGAACTCTAAGAGCACAACCTCCCTTCGGTGTAACTCTTTCTTTCCAGTCAAACCTCAAAACAACTAAAATCCCCACTCACTCTCTGTCAGGCCTTTTTATAGCCATGCCCAGCTGCCTTCATATTGGCTGGGTACCTACTACTCTGAGATTGACTAAAGGAGCTGCCTTTTCATCATAAAAGGGGACATGATAGCCATATTTAAATATTTGAAGGGATGCCACACTGAAGATGGAACAAACTTGTTTTCTTCTGCTCCAGAGACTAGGACACAGAGCAATGGGTTCAAACTACAGGAAAAGAGATTCCACCTAAACATTAGGAAGAACTTCCTGACAGTAAGAGCTCTTCAGAAGTGGAATACACTGCCTTGGAGTGTGGTGGGTTCTCCTTCTTTGGATGGCCCTTGAAGTCTCTTCCAACTCTACTATTCTATCATTCTATGAGTGCATTCAGGATGAAAGTGGCCTTTTACATCCATGGCTTTATCAGAATCAAACGTGGCTTAGAAAGTTGTTTTTCTAAGGTGTATCTGGAAGGTATATCTGCAAAGTGAATGGCTTCCTTCAGTAGAAACAGAAGTGGGGGATCTCCCACCTCACTGCAGTCCCCACTCCCACACCCAGCATCCCAGACACCTTTTCAAGAGAGGTGAGAAACTGCCTCTGAAGCCAATTCCCAGACAATTTGAAGAACTACAGGGGGAGGGCAACAATATTCCATGGCTTCAACACCACAGCACCTGTGTGACATTGACTTTAATCTGATGGGTGTATGAGTGCCCTACCTGTTGCAAGACTACTTTCAATATCAAGCAAAAGTGTGGTTTCAGTATTTTCTGGTTTTATGTCTCTGAGCTATTAATTTAGAAATGCCAGCTTTCTCTTTTTGCAAGCTGCTTGCTCTAGTTTAATTCTGTTCATTGAGTTATAGCACAACAAACACTGCTCCAGGCCTTCCTGCTTCAGTTTCTGCAACACTCTAAATAGGGTCAGATATAAAATATGCAGAATGTGAAGAATGACAAAATTTACAAGACGATCATCTTACACTGTTCTTATCCCTGATGGACTGGAAAGATCATTCCTAAGTACATGGCACACATCCTGTAAAAAAATCAGTTTGAATATATCCATCACCCAATCACCTTTGAAGAACCAGGTAGCTCTCAGAAAGACAGATACTTCATAATATCCAGACAGGCAAATGGCTCCTCTACATGAGCTAGGTCCCCCACCCCCATTGTATTCTGGCCAAAGATCAGCCCTGTTCCTCCCTCACTGTTTCTGAAGGCAGGAAGCTGCTCCACAACATGTGACCAAGTCCCCCTGCATGTCACCAATCTTGGTCATATGCTGCGAGACCCCTTCCTGCCTTCTGGGAGAGCAAGGCAGACCGGCAGCTGCAGAGAGAGCTGGCCTGCCAGGACAGGCTCCTGAGGTTTCATGGGGCCCAATCTTTTCCTTCTCACTGGGAAAGGGTTAAACCAAGTATTATTTTATTACAGTTTATCGAGCAATACCACATCTTCCCCCCGTCTCAGCCTTGTATCTCTCCCGGGGGTGGTGAGGACTACTTGGGAGCAGAATGGGGCTTACTTAGAATGGGTGTTTATTATTTAAATAACATTCTCCAAGCAACTGCAACTGATGTTTTATGTATCATGTTTATGAAATCACTAGGAACTGCCCCTTATGACATCACCAGGATGTCACACACACACACCTGCTCTCAAGTTTTGGTCCTGAAATCTCAGAAGTTGGGATGCTCTTGACCTGTCAGCTCTATGGCTGCTGCTACACTGCACAAATAATGCAGTCTGACACCACTTTAACTATCATGGCTCCATCCTATGGAATCCTGGGATTTGTAGTTTGCTGTGGCACCAGAGCTCCCTGTCAGAGAAGGCTAAATAGATCACAAAACTACAGGTCCAAGAATTCCAGCATTGGCTATTAAAGCAGTGTCAAACTGGTTTATTTCTGCAGTGTGTCAGAAGCCTATGACTATAGAATAGGTTTGTGTGAAAGCAACCTTACTGTCTGGAAAGCTGAGGACATACCAGTCCTGAAACTAAAAGGAAACATTGTATCTTTTAAAAAAAGAATAAGATAGGAACAGGAAATTCCTGAACTGGCATCAAAGGAGCAAGTTAGAGTTAACATGATGTTAACAAGTCTGATACATGCTTACTCAATACTGTATAGAGTCTGATAGAGTTAACAAGACTGATACATGCTTACTCAAAAGTAAGTTCCATTGAGTCAAGTAAGGATAAGATTATGAATGGTATGTTTCCAGTTAACTTAAATACACCTGAAGTATATTGAATCTTCTTTGATATGCACAATAGTATCACTCTATAGCTTTTTATAAAAATTGGTCCCCTGCATTGATATATCAAATTCCTTTTCCTGATCTGATGTTTGCTGTTTTGTGGGTTTCCAGAACTATGTACTCACAAAGTTCAAATCAGCTTAGTTAAAAAAAAAAGAGAAATACAATAGATCTGAAAGTAAGTTATGCCTTCTTTTTTTTTCTACAGAAATCTCCTTGAATTTCATAGCATCTAAGTGCTAATGCAGATGCCGGTCATTCAAGGAAACACTTTTTAAAAGGTCTATTGAGACAGATATGTCAGACGGTGGTTGCTTAACCTAGGCACCTTCTCTTCATTGCTGTCATAAAGTACTAAAAGATCTCAAACATATTAAACACCCATTAAGCTCTCATTATTTTTCACCTGAAGCTGAACTTTCATGCAAATACTGAAAAATAATTTACCTGCAAGGTCTGCTGCTTTTGGAGAGAGCTCTCTTTCCAGCCTTCTCTTTAAAGCAGTCATTTAGTCCTTACGGCCTATTAAAATGTACTAATCCCCATACTAACCATGTTTTGGATCATCAGTCCAGAAAATTAGCTGCTTTAACTATCATTTTGAAATCTTCCTTGAAGCAGCAATGGGCTACCAGACTGAAAGAGTTGGCAGGTGTCTTCATCCCAAAGCCTGAGATTCTAGGGATTTGATTTGGTGATGTCACATGGCTAAGTCTGATTATGTTGCAGTGTTGTCAACTCTTCAGCATTAAATATCTGAAACATAGATTGCACTGGGACGATAGTTCATAGGTGAATGGACAGAGGTGAGAACATCCTGGAAAGTGAAGATGAAATTTGGGGAGGGACTTTATTTCCTGCTTCCCAGTAGAAAAAAGGAATGGCAAATTTGAGGAAATGGAAAATCTTTTATGTAATGCTTTCCCCTCAGATGGAGGAATGAAATAGTTTTTACAGCAGTGTTTTAAAATAATATTTAGTATTTAAAAGTACTGCTGCATAATTCCTACATCAGACAAAATGATGCTACTGATGATGCCATTGTTATTGGATTTGGTAGGATCATTAACCAACCAACAGCCTTAAGACCTAATGCTGGAAGACTACTATGAAAAGTCACTGAACACATGCATTCTTGGACATTGAATCAGAGCTAATATTTCAGACAAGTTGTTCCTGAAGATGTAAACTTGCCATCCTGAAAAGGATCCCAAAACCTAAGTCTTGAGGCCGAAGCTTGAAGACCTGGCCACTCTATATGCCACTACTCCAGGTCAATCTTCTTGAGGAGCAGGAGACAGATCTTACATCAGAAGTACTGCTTGCATCATCATAGTAAGCTTTAGGATCAAACCACACATCATGTTCAACCAGAGGCCGCCATTTTGATAGGGCAAAATGCTCTACAGTCCAGAAAAGGAACACATCTTCTCTTCCTTATGAACGTTCCCTGTAGGCAGCAACTTTCTGCAGGTGCTTTGAGAGAACATTTATACAACTGAGCAGTATGTGTAGCTTGACCTTCTGACATCAGCTTGCATTTCAGCATGGATCCTGTCTGTCAGGACCAGATCCCTGTTCCTGCCATTTTCATTTATTTCTCTGTAGCCTTGATGTGAAAGTACTAAATTACATGGGGGCTGTTAAATGCTGTATGTGTAACGGTCTAGGTGTTGTTTAGGAAATAGAGATAAAGCAGCAGCTGCAGTTAATGGCTTAGGTTTTAGTGTCTGTGAAAAGTGAGAAGAGATGGAGTAAAGAATGCTTATAACAGTGGATGATGGAGAACCAATGATTTTGTAGCCCACCAGACTTAGGTGGTTAGAATATGCTCTTACTTTTGAATGTGTCTGTTAAGTTTCATTGTCAGCAACAAAGTGGTGTTGTATACTTCTTGGATTTCTGTGACAATAACATTTTCTGATGAACTCTGATACTACTGTTCACTGAGCTTGGGGATGCTGATACCTAACACTGTAAATTCTATTACGATACTTTTGAGGCAGAAATCATGGAACAGCAGACCCACGGATTGGAAAGTGAGTTTTATTACACTGGTGGGCCTGACTGGAATATCTTCCAAAGAGTCAGAACCCAGAGTTGTTGTTACAGAATATTTTTATACTGTATGCAAAAAGCAATTCCCGCCTCCTTCTCTTTGGTGTCAGCAGTTTCCCTTGAGTTTTCCTTGAGACAGTTTGTTGATAGTTCAAGGCAAGATAGCTTAGGAACATTTAAGTACTGTTTGACCGTTATTAGAGAAAGAATTTGTTTACATCATATGTTTATGGAACATAGAGTTGATTAGTAAGGAACATTGAAAAGATTTTGCAGACTTCCAAATTCTCATGGGCTATCTAGTCTGACCCCAAATACTAATTGTAAGTAACAGCATTCAGCAAATAGACATTAGAGTCTACATGGCCACTACACTTTCATATGGCTAGTAAAGTAATAGGACCAGAAGGTACAGCAACATAAAGATGAATGCTCTCAAATAATCTGTAAAACAACAGTACACATCAAAGTAATTACAAAAAGCCGGTTGCCCGGTACTCACCCGGGTGGCTGCTTTGCGGCTGGTGGCCTCCCCAGGCCCGCCGCGACCACATGGCAGGCATGGGCGCCGCCATGCCTGCCAGCCTCCTCTCTCCCCAGCCTGTGCTTGCGGCTGGGGAAGAGGATTGAAATTGGACCAATCAGGGGAGGGTTCCCCTTCCCTGATTGGCTGGACTGCGCTCACTCCAGCCAATCAGGCCAGCCGCTCTTGGAGGCCTCTGATTGGCTGGTAGGTGGGGCTAGTCCTCTAAAGGGTCCAGCAGCCGGGAATTTATTCCCAGCCTATTGCCAGCCCCTGCCAGTTGGCTCTTGCGAGCCGAAGACCCGCCCACCCTCCCTCTTTGGAATTGTATGTATTATCACTCTTTTGCCTTTGCCTTTTCCTGTCACAGCTTTCTATAGACAGTGGTGGGCATGGGTTATGGCATGTCTTCTAGGTTAAAGGGGTGGGTCCCGGGTGATGGTGGCAGACCAGGCCTTGGTCTTGCCCTGGTTTCCTGCCCCCCCCTTGGAGCTCCCATTAGGGGGCCATGGCACGTGATCAGTCACCTGAGCAAGACACGTGACCTGGCCCACTCACGGGGCTGGTCATGTGTTTCCGGTCACGTGCTTCCATTCACGGGTTTCTGGTCACGTGACCGAGTTGCCGGCCCTGTTTTGGCATAACCCATACCCAAGCCAACCTCAAGCAAATATCACCATAACCAAAAAGCTGTGGCCATTTCCGCCAACACCTTCTATGACTATCACCTTACAATGTAATTTTATCTTTGTATTAAACTTATGTTGTGCATGTAGCTCGTGTTGTTTGATTGATCTCGGAGGGAAAGGGGAGGGTACCCCACTCATCCCGCAATAATTATTACATTTTTGCAGGGGTATAGGACATCTGTCAACTGGTAAGCCCAGGAGGGAATGAGTCTGGATTGAAATCTCATCACATAGTCCACACGTAGTAAAAGTATTGCAGAATCCCTCTCTCTAGACAAACAGCAAGTGGTCATATCTTTCATGCCTCTATTCAGCTTCTCTCTTTCATTCTGGAGATTATCAGACAGGAACAAAAAAAGTGTTCCCATCCTGCAATCTCCTCTCCCGCCCCTCTCCTGTCCCTGTCCTGGCAAAAAAAGAAAAAGTTTTCAGACCTACCTCGTTCACATGACAGGGTAGCCCAGGAGTGAATGGAGCTCTAACGGAGCTCCATTCACTTCCTGGATTGAAATCCTGGCTGTTCTCACAAGAAGACGAGAGTGCAGGAAATTCAAACTGTAAAAGAAAAATAAGCCAAAAAAAGTTACACTAAGCACTTAAAACTTTACAAGCAACCCAGGGAGGGTTCAAAAAAATATGTCACCTACCTGGATGTCCTGACCTCACCAGGAAGTGTTCTGGCACAGACCTCCCATTGACGCGGGGATTGCACCAGCGAAATGGACACCTTTTCACTCACTGTCAGTTCCATCACAGAGATGGAACGCAGGCTCCATTGATGGTTTAATCCATCAATAAAATGGGTGACAACAACTGAATGGGAGCATTATGTGAGGGGAACAATGTCATGTGAAAGGGAAGGCCGTTAGCAATCTCCTGGCATTGTGATCACACCATATTCAGAGCGTCAATAATCTCGTCTGTCATTCTGTTCTTAGAATCACTTTTCACAAGAACTAACCTCTTTTCCAGACAGTCAGCTTACTCCTTTATTCCTAAAAGCACATTCAGATGAATAATCCAGTATTTTCTGTTCCATTTGAATGCAAAGGCTCCACCAAAAAGCATTAGCATTAATGGAGAGAAAATGGCATCCTCATGATCAACTGGGGAAACATGGAGAATCATTTTCAAAAGGTCTCTTCCCCAAGCACCACAGTACAGCTTTTACTATGATGTGCTGTTCTCTTGGGTTACTCTTGCTGTGAATGAAAACAAAATGTAAGAATGCTAATAAGCAAAGCAAATTCCAATAATTTAGATTCTACTCTGTAGGTTTGTCTTTCACCCAACTCCAGCCCTCATGCCTGTGCCACATCGGTCTGGGGGTGGGGGTGATGATAGGAATTAACTAATTAAAATAAATAGTTATGAATTATATTGGAATTTTTTTAAAGGGCACCATCATTAATTTTCTTTCTTTACTTTATTTTCAATTTATTTTTTTTATCAGGAAGTTAACTCCAGGATCAAGAGATTAATAAATTAAGTGAAAGACAGCACTAAAAAGAGAACAAATTTTATGTTGTCTGGATCATTCTTTATCTCTTAGGGCCGGTTTACACTGCAGATTTATTGCGGCAACTTGCGGTTTAATTATTTTCCGCAGCTGTGCCAGTCAGGTTTTTTTTCTAACTATGTCGCTTTGAAGTTCAGACTTGAATAAGTGTGGGGAGTGTGGCTCTGTGTGTCTCTGTAAATCTGCCTGTAAATGAACTCACTCCATAAAGCAGAGGGAGAGTAATCTCTCTGCTAAAAGACCTTGTGCCATGCCGTGGATCGCAAGTTTTTCCAGCTGCTCTCTCTCGCTCTCTCTCTCCCCCTCCCTCCCTCCCCCAAGCAGAGAGAGAGGGGGGGAAATAGCAGTTCAGCTTGCTACAGCCCTTTGTGAAATGGTTTCTCTCCCTCCCCTGTGCACAGGATAAAAGTGACGAACGAGCTTTTACATACTTTCAAAACAGCAGAGAATGAGAAGGAATGCTCCCTGAAAGTTGTTGGGAATCCTTTTTTGAAGTTGTTGGGAATCCTTTTTTTTTTTTTTTTTTTTTTTTTTGCAAACTGGCTCGCAAAATAGCAGACAGGATTTTTGCAAGTTCCTTCTCTAATGGCTACTGTCTTTGGCTCCTCCCTGCCCCTCTTTTAAGCCCACCCCTGCATCATCAACCAATCACAATGCAGCTGTGCTTTAAGCCTTAGCGGAATGCTAGTTTACACTGCCAATAAAGCACTACATTGCAAATATTCCTGCAAAAATAGCGAGATGCCCTGCCACGCTATATTTGGGTGTTTTACCCTGCCCCCTTCTGAATGAGGCGATGCTGTGCTGCGATCCGTGGGAACTATGAGCTATCTTAGTGGTATATTTAGGGGAATATTTGCCCGTGTAAATGACCCCTTAGATTTTTGAAAAATGACTTCTTGCTGATTTTGGTCTTTCAGGATGGGGGAAATTGTGAGGTTTAGGTCACAAGTAATAAGGGCAGCTTGAAAGAGTGTGGTGTTCTTCACATCCACCTAATATTCTTCTATTTGGTCACAGAAATGACATAAAAGGATCCTCATCTGTTCCAGGAAGTTGAATTTTGAAGCTCTTACCCCTGGGACTTTCACTAGGATCCATATGGGAATCAGGAAAGAAAGAAAGAAAGAAAGAAAGAAAGAAAGAAAGAAAGAGGAGGTTAAAGAGATGAGTTTATAAGAGAGCGAGAAAGGAAAAGCAAGAGAAGAGAGGATGAAAAATGGAACCTTCAAAAAATTAATGCGGCTGTTTCCTTCTCTCCCAAATGCAAAACATCTTTTTCAGCTTTATTCTGATAACATTTTTAGAGCAGGCATTTAACTTGAATTGAACTGGAATGTTAATAGTTAATTTCTGCCCCTTCCAATATTGATGATTATTTTAGACTATTAACAATTAACTAAATGCATTAACCCCCCTTTTTTTAACTAACTTTGCTATCTTAGGTAGGAGGGGTGTATTGTCATTCTTTGATGCTCATCTATATACTGTAGTGTCAGTGTGCTACTCTATTGGGACAAAAAAGACCAGATTCCTGTGTCCACATAGGACACCATTTAAAAATACATGACAAGCAGCCTGACATGCCATTTAGTCCATATGCTCCACAGGCAGCAAAAACAATGGGTTTTGAGTAAAGAAAAAGGAAAAGAAGTTCCTATTATCATAAAGATAATCTCTCCAAATAACTCTACACCCTTGAAATGAGAAGAAAATCCACCTATTCATTAAAAGCAGGAAGCCAGATTGCAGCAATATCAAAATCAATCAACTGCACTTAATATGTCAAAACAGAGAAAGATTATATCTAATACAATCTGAAGTCCCTCTTTTCCCTTGAATACCATAAAAAAATATAATCCCCTCACTTAATGAAATATCAACTCTTCTGAAAAGGTAGAAAGTCATTTTGACAGGTTCCTGTTGATGTCTCAGTGCTAAATGAAAAGCAATTAGGCTGCAAGAAGCCCCTATAGTTCAATGATTTTTGGTTAAATAAACAAGTTGAAAGTAATTATATTTACACACATATATACAAAAAACTCACCAAAATACACAGGAAATGCCTGTTTATTTTGCCTCATTTTCAAGAGAGGCAGTCCAAGAGACATGCCATAAAAGCTATCACTTTAGCTGACACAAAACCCCATAACGTTTCAGTTCTGTTCAAATAAGGGACAGGACAATTAATTACCTTGCAGATGGCAGGGTACTACTTGCCTCTTTCCTCCTCCTCCTCCTCCTCCTCCTCTTTTAGGCCTGATTGACAGCTTGGTTCCCTATTTGCATGGTACAATCAGCCAAATCTATGATTCTATGATTCTATGAAACATCCCTGCTGTCATTCAAGAGATTTTAGAAAACCCTGAAGAGTCTTGCAAGATTGAAGTACACATACCACATTGATTCAAATGAATTTATTATTATTACTATTATTATTATTATTATTATTATTACAGCCATGGGATGGTGGTGGGACAGCAAATTCATATGAAATGATCACAGCCTTTGCTCATCTGCCCATTTCTGTTGTATGAAACCATGGATCTCTGTACTTGAAAGCTGTGTGTGTTCTGATGAAGTGTTCGCTGTGATAAATAGCCAATTTTTTGTTTAAAATAATAATAATAATAATAATAATAAAGAAACAGAAAGCTGTGTGTGTTCTGCAGTAGTTACATTCCAGGGTCAAATGAAAACATGAGTAGGGAAAATCTGAAGACCATGGAGATTATCGTATGCAGTGATAAATGGCAAAAAACTGCATCTCAAACCATGTCAGAAGATTGCGAGGAGAATAGAAGGGGTGATATTATCAGACACCCATGTCCTCCACCATTTCTGAGGTATAGTACTGCTTTAGACGAGGCTTCCCTTTTTCCTTGATGGGGACAAGCCGCCAGTAAAAAGGGATGCCTTATTCACTCCTGCGTTACACCCCCTGAACATTGAAGGACAATGATGTTTGATAATGTCACCCATTGCTGTTTTTGTCGCAATCTTCTGATGTGGTTTTTGCCCCATCTGATAATCTCCCATATGTCCCTATATGAACATGAAAGAGTTTTAAGATCTACAGGAGAAGGCTTTCTCTTGGTCCCGCTACCATCACAGGCTTGCTTGGTGAGGACATGAGAGAGAGCCTTCTCTGTGGCTGCTTCTACCCTTTGGAACTTCCTCCTGCGGGAGGCTAGGCTGGTCCCCTCTCTTCCTTTTGCTGGCAGGCAAAGACTTTTTTTTAAAGCAGGCCTTTAATGTGTAAACAGGGAAGCTTTTATGGGATACTGTATTTTATTTATCTTTTAAACTTTGTATGTTTTAAAATGATTTCACATTGTTTTATATGAGGATTTAAATTGTTTTAAAAATTTTATTGGTCAGGGTTGTTGTTGTTTTTAACTGATTCTTTTCTAGGAGCCACCTAGGGTCCCACTCTGGGAGAAAGGCAGCATATAAATGAAATAAATTACTAAATTGGGAACATGTGGTCCGTCAGCTGTTGGACCACAAATCCTGTCATTCCTAATAAGCATATTTAATGGTGAGAGGTGATGGGAACTGTAGTTCAACAAACTATATAGGACATATGTTACCCTACAAGAGACAGTATGGTTTATTGGTTTGAGTGCTAGACTAGGAGACTAGGATTTGAAACCCCACTCAGCCATAGAAACTGGCTAAACTTAGGCAAGTTACATTCTCTCAACCAAAGAGGAAATCAATTTTAAAAAAAACCCTTCTGAACAAATCTCATCAAGAAAACTCTGTAATAGGTTTGCCATAGCTTCACCATAGGTTGGAAATGACTTGAAGGCACAACAAGAACAATGTGACCCTATACCTGATCCTAATAAAATCAATTAAACACTTATGGCTCAGCTGACTCTCTCTTTATTTCTTACTTCTTACTCAAAATGAAACATTAAGAACCCAATCTGGGTCAGGACTACCATGGGTCAGGTAAGGGTGGGTTTAAATTTTCACCCTCCCTTTCCACTTACTTTCAGAAAAACCCACACACATATGAGCCTGCACTGGTGGCAATAAAACCTTCACTTTGGACAAGCGGTGGGGAAACTGTGCCCCAGTGCCACAAGCACCCCCGAAACCCCACATTTATGGATTTCAAAGAGCTGCACCAATTGCCTGAAGCCCCCTGAAACTCAATAGTGTGTGTGTGTGTGCACGCGCACACATGCATGCACTATTTTCAGGTAACTGTCACCCCAAAACATGCCAACCCCCCCCCCAAGTTACTTCCAAAGTCCCCTGAACCTTCCATACCTCTTTTTTCTCTCTTTTTTGCTTTACATCAGCCAAAGTGGTGACTGGAAGGAAGGTCTGGTTGGAAATACCATCATGATCCAGACCATTATTTATAACATTTCTTTTCACAACATATTTTTTAGGCACCTTTTCTAACATATGAATGCATAGCGTTTGAACTTAGCACATGGATTTTCTATGAATTTTAGTACCTGGGGTACTAATTTTAGGGGAGAAGGTGAGAGCTACATCAGCACCTCCCAGGTGCTGTGTGTGCTATAATCCTGCCCTACATTTGCTAACCTATCCTGCTTCCCTCAGGTGCCATGGAGGATACTATATTGTTACTAGTGCTAAATTACAATTCAGGTGCCAATCCAATCCACTTCATTGTAAGTGAATGAGTGGGAGAAGCATCTTATCCTTCATTTCAATCAGCTAGGGCTGTCCTGGGTTTAGAGCATTTGCCAATCTAAATCAGGGGTGGGCAACAGTGGCCTTCCAGATATTTTTGGCTAACAGTTCTCATAACTGGCCTGCATAGCCAATAGGAGGTGCAGCCCCAAACCACACAGGAGTCATAGCATGAGTCAAACCATACAATTGAAGCCACAGCTGCCCATCCCAGAAGCAAGACTGACTGGGAATCCCTTTCCAGGGTTTCAGGCAGCCGTATTTCCCTGCCCTCCCTGGAGTTGCCAGGGGTTGGACTCAGAACTAATTGGAGGCCATAATGTGCACCACCATCATGCTATGACTCTTGTAAACCTCTAAGTGAAGTCAGAGAAGCATTGGAGTAACTGAAAAAAAAATGGAAGCAATTTATGTGTAAAGGGAACCTTGACCCTAAAAAATTGCATTTGGGTCACAGCCTTGTTTAAAGTGCTAGGTCTCTTTGAATAAATATACTTTGGCAGCTATGCAACTCAGAGCTATGGGAAGATTTGCCAGGGAAAGCTGAGGGTCATTTCAAATGAAGGTAGACATCATATCTTTGTGTTTAAATGGTTAACCTTGTGTGCAAGGGGAAACTGAACAGGAAGAAAACACAGAAAGATAGTGTCAGTGACAGCACTGGGGGGGGGGGTTGAGAGGCCAAACCATACCAGGTAACACCATTGGGGGAGTGATGACACCAGCCTTGGTGAAGCCTCAGGATAGCATATTATGGAAAGAGTACGGAGGTTGCATATGTTGTGCAAGAGCAGGTTACGTGTAGTGAAGGTATTAGATGGGGACAGAATCTGAAGGGATGCGGGAATGGTTTCCAAAGAGGAGCTGCTAGAGGATAATAATTAGTGACGTTAGTTGTAGAAGATAAAATGAAATAATAAAAAAACAGTGAAAGAAGCAGAACTGTACTACTTTTGGAAATTCTCTGGAGTGCCCAAGTTGCTCTGTGAACTTTCCATAATATTTTCACAACATATTAGGTAGTTCAGAAAGTCATCATAAGGAAAAGGCAGAGAATGATCATGCTGAAACAGGCAAAAGTCCTCAAAGTGAAGTTACAGAATGCAAAACAATATTTTGTGCTAAAGATAATTTTATTTTCTGGCCTCCTTTTTTTTTTTTTTTTTTAGTGCAAAGCATGCATGTTTCTTAATTGTTAAGAATTATAAATATGAGGTTTGTAAATTTAGTCCAGATATGGGCTGCAGTGCTTCTGAATGTGCGCTCACAATATAATACACCTTGGGGAACAAAACGTTTAACTGCTAAGAGACCCATATTCAGTGGGGGAACAACTAGCTAGGTAGTTTTACTGGTGGAACAACCAGTTAGTTCTTTTTCATCCCAATCCATTCACCCATCAGTTGGATAGACCTAGCAGGAACCAGACAAGGTTAAAGAAAGGTCTCACTGATCTGGACCATGGGAAACTAGAAACAGCACTTTGTATAAATGAAAACCATCTGGAATTTCCTGCATGGTCATTAACAGTCTATTCCTGTGTTTCTTAAACTGTGGTCCACAGACCCCCTAGGGGGCCACAATGTCCTCACAGGGGATCCACAAAGGCTTGGAGGCTGCTCAGCCCTCCTTCTCCCAGTATGGAGTGCCACCTGACAGGAGCCAAAGCAAAGGCTGGCTGGCTGACTTGGCCTGGGCATTCCCATTCAATTTGCTCCAGTGGCAAACTTGCAGGAAGAAGCAGGAGATAAGTCTTCCCTCCCCCTGCAATACCTCTGAGGGAAGGTTTAATGGGTGGTGTAATTGTTGTATTGTTGTTGTTTTAAATCTTGAGTAAAGTTGTCAGGGTCCATGGCAACAAAAGACATCTAAGGAGGGACCCTTGTAAAGAAAAGGTTAAGAGCCAGTGCTCTATTCCATCACTGTGAGCGGGTGATGCCATTATGACAGCATCACATTATTTTGTCATGTTTTGACAGGTTGTTTAAGATGGATGTGCAAAATTCTAGCTGAAATCCTGCTTGCCTATGAACTTTGGGCAATATGCTGAATAGCTTAAGCTCCCAACATTAGAAAGAGGGAGATGATCATCAAGAAACCCCTTCCTCTTTAACCTGCAACACTATCTCCTCCACTATTTCAAAGTCTCCAAACCCTTCAGAACAGCTTTTAGGAGAAGATGGATTACTACTTAGGGAGGGGGGATAGACAACTACTTCTCCCCCATTCCACCAGAAGAAATGGTACACTGAATTGGAAGTTTTACATGGATAGTTGGAGCCTTTCCATCATAGAATCATAGAGTTGGAGGAGACCTCAAGGGCCATCCAATTCAACCCCGTGCCATGCAGAAATAAACAATCAAATCGTTCCCAACAGATGGCCATCCAGCCTCCATTTAAAAACTTATAAGGAGAATCCACTACACTCAGAGGCAATGAATTCCACTGCTAAACAGCTCTCACTGTCAGGAAGTTCTTCCTAATGTTAGGTGGAATCTCTTTTCCTGTAGTTTGAACCCATTGCTTCATGTCCTAGTCTCCGGAGCAGCAGAAAACAAGCTTGCTCCATCCTCAGTATGACATCCCTTCAAATATTTAAACATGGCTATCATGTCCCCTCTCAACCTTCTCTTCTCCAGACTAAACATGCCCAGCTCCCTAAGCTGCTACTCACAGGGCATGGCTTCTAAACCACCCACCATCCTGGTCGCCCTCCACTGGTTCCAGCTTGTCGATATCTTTCCTGAATTGTGGTGCCCAGAACTGGACAGAGTATTCCAGGTGCAGTCTGACCAAAGCAGATTACAGTGGCGCTGTTATTTCTCTTGATCTAGACACTATACTCTTATTAATGCAGCCTAGAATTGCATTGGCTTTTTAGCTGCTGCATCATGCTGCTGACTCATGTTCAGCTTGTGGTCCACTACGACTCCTAGATCATTTTCACATGTACTGCCATCAAGCCAGGTGTCACCCATCCTATATCTATGTGTTTCATTTTTAGTGCCCAATTGTAGTATCCTACATTTCTTCCTTTGACATTCATTTTATTAGTATTGGCCCAGCTTTCTAATCTGTTGAGGCCATTTTGGATTCTGTTCCTGTTCTCTGGGGTATTAGCTACCCCTCCTAATTTGGTGTTATCTGCAAACTTGATAAGCATATTCTCTCATCCAAGTCCTTGATAAAGATGTTGAATAGCACTGGACCCAGGACAGAACCCTGTGGCACCCTACTGGTCACTTCTCTCCAGGATGAAGAGGAGCCATTGGTGACTACCCTTTGGGTTTGGTCAGTCAACCAATTACAAATCCACCTAACAGTTGCATTGTCTAGCCCACAGTTACTAACATTTTTGCAAGAATATCATGGGGGAACTTGTCAAAAGCCTTACTGAAATCAAAATACACTACATCCACTGTGTTCCCTTCATCTATCAAGTTTGTAACTGTATCAAAAAAAGAGATGAGATTAGTCTGGCATGACTTGTTTTTGAGAAATCCATGTTGGCTTTTTGTGATCATGGCATTCTTTTCTAAATGGTTGCAGAATGTCTGTTTAATGATCTGCTCTAGAATCTTTCCTAGTATTGATGTCAGGTTGACTGGGAGGTAATTATTTGTGTCTTCTCTCCCCCCCCCCTTTTAAAAGATGGGGACAACATTTGCCCTCCTCCAATCTGCTGGGACCTCTCCTGTTCTCCAGGAATTCTCATAGATTATTGACAGTGGTTCTGATATTACTTATGCCAGTTCTTTTAATACCTTTGGATGAAGTTCATCTGGCCCTGGAAACTTGAACTCATTTATACTGGCCTGGTAAAATTGTGGTGAATGGGATTTTGTTCTCAATCTTGACAGGAAGCAAATGGCATTGACAGCCTAGAATGAGCTGGGACTTTTATATTTGTTGCTTTGCTCTTGAGCAACAAGGTAAGAAGCATTTCTGCCACTGTTTAAACCTATTCCATGACACCACTTTTATTTAAGAAATCCAGACTACTTCTTTAGTTATGTTAATATATCCACTAAGCTAAGAAACTTTGAGTATGTTTCAGTCTTTGCCAAGTAAAAGCAATGAAGCAGTCTCTTCCCCACTGGCATTAACTTGAAGATAATAATGTGTTTTGTTTTTAACGTGTATAGTCATAATTGCTTTTTAACAGCAGTAGTCCTAATTCAAGTAATTACTAGTGTCACTTTTTTCTTCTTCTTCAGAGGTATCAAGCTGAGTGTCTGGAAGACAATCAGAAGCAAACGAGGATGAGAAGATGGAGGTCTCCTAATAAGCAACAGGCAACTAATGAGCAACAGGAAATGTTCCACACAACAAGCATGAGGAGATTCTGAACAGGACCAGAAGAAAGGAAATAATTAGAGAGTTTCAGACATTTGGCATGGCAGTAAGCTACTATGTGTGTAGTAGGGTCCAGATACAGGCTCTGGAAATGCATGGAAAATGTGTCTAACTTCCATCCCCCTTTCACCTCTTCTGGGAGACTGCAGGATTGAGAAAATAAGGAGAACTGCATGTTCATGTGCACGGTTCATATGTTTCATAACATATGGAGCAACATATCTCCAAAGCACCATGCCCAAAATAGGAGCTTATAGTTGAGCTGCATGAATTTAGGTCCTGCTCACACGTGCACTTGACAGCTAGCTATCATATGTGACATTGCAGTCATCACAGAATAGACACCGTACAAAGAGCTTCTTTATCAGATCAAATAACACTTTCAAAAGCCATGATTCACTCTTGCAGCTATAAATCACCAAGGTTAAGTAAGTGCATGACAAGAGTTGTGTAATTTTGCCTTTACACAGAAAATAAAAATCTGCCACCCCACTAATGGCGCTGAGAGTGTGACATTTGATTATGTTTACTAGGTAGAGTGTTCATGAAAAACAAGGTTAGTTTTAGTGAGAGCCTGGAATTAACTCGTCAGTTAACTTGTCAAGTTGCAAGGAGGGGAATGATGCATTTTCTTAGCAGAAGACCCAAGCCCTCAACCAGCCAGGACCATTTCAGAATGTCAGGCCTTTTAGGCCTGAAAGACAGGTGTCTCTCCATACCCACACCACACCACACCCCATATGAGCCTGTATGGCATGAAAGTGTTTGGATAGCTACCAGGTGGGTGGGGTTGGATGGGTGACAGTGCATTGTGATTCTCTTCAGTAACTTTGCATCCTCTACTGATTATATTTTGGATTTCCTTCTATTGTACATTGTCCTAAAATATAAAATATTTTATAATATTATTCAGGGTGACCTGCAATGAATCCTTTTGTAATCTTCTTTACATGCTATGCACATGGATAATTAAGTGAAAAGTTTTTTTCAAACCAATCCCTCATTTCTTTCTCTTTCGACTTCTCCTTCTTTCCCATTCTGACTTTAATCCCCTCCCCAGAAGACTGGACTTGTTAGATACCTAATCATCAAAGCTGGAGATACCACAAATTTAATTTCAGATCCCTGTTTCCTGGGGGTCATTTACACGGGCAAATATTCCTCTAAATATACCACTAAGATAGCTCATAGTTCACACGGGTTGAGGCACAGCATTGCTTCATTCAGAAGGGTGGAAGGTAAAACACCCAAATATAGCATGGCAAGGGATGTCGCTACTTTTGCCGGTATATTTGCAATGTAGCACATTATTGGCAGTATAAACAACCATTCCGCTAAGGGCTACAGCAGAGCTGCACTGTGATTGGTTGCTATGATGCAGGGGTAGGCTTAAAAGAGGGGGAGGGAGGGAGAGTCAGTAGTGATTAGAGGAAACTTTGAAAAATTCTCTCTGCTATTTTGCAAGCCAGTTTGCAAACAAAAAGGATTCCCAACAATTTTCAGTCAGGGATTTCTTCTCCTCCTCTCTGCTGTTTTGCAAGTACGTATGTAAAGCTCCGTTCGTCAGCTGTGATCCTGTGCTTGGGGGAGGGAGAGAAACCATTTCACTAAGGGCTGCAGCAGAGCTGCACTGCTATTTTGACAGTCTGTTTATTTGCCTAGAAAATGCTGTTAAGCAAGGAGAAAAAACCTTGTTTGATTTGTGGGCAGGGAGCTGGGGGGGAAGAGTGACTGTCTCTAAGCTGTTAAGCACATGGAGTTAAGCTGTTAAGCAAGGAGAAAAAACCTTCCGTTTGATTTGTGGGCAGGGAGCTGGTGGGGGGGAGAGTGACTGCCTCTAAGCTGTTAAGCACACGGAGTTGGGGCAAGAGCAGACATTCCTATGGCATTCCTTTGTCTACTCTCCAGTGCTTGGCCATGCCCCCAGCACATTTGGCTGTGTGAATCTCAAAGCAGAAAAAAATCAAAGAGCCACAAAATATAGCTGTGTAAACATATACCGTGTAAACTACCCACCACTGATGTGGGAAAGCACTAAAGTGCAACTTAACACAATAAAACCTGCCATGTAAATAAGCCCTTGCATTTAAAATGTGTGCATTGCAAAGCACACTGGGAGTGGAGAGTGATTCAGTTATGCAGAAAAATATACTGCATATGCTCACAGATTCTCCAGAACTTCAGTTTAAGCATGATTCACTGGCCAATCTTTGTAGCTATCTACTTATTGCTGTATTTTCAGTGTATCAGTATTCTTAAACTCAAACAAGTCACTCCTTATTAACCTCGAACAAACCAGGCGTTTGAAGAGTGAGTGGAGTGTACATGTTAGTGGAGATGGAAAGAAAGGAGAGGTGCAGATGAGAGACAAATTGAATTGGAAAAAGTTGTAAAATAAGATGCATGCTTTGGTACAACCTTTTCCAACTTGAGAGTTACTAACCAGACAGTATGGAACTCCCACTGTTCCTGGGCAACTGTCCTATTCTAGAAAACAGTAAGGCTTTGGACCTCATCTGAGAGAAAAAAATCTGAGTTGGAAGACCACAACTTTAAAAGGATAAAAAGAACCATTTTGAAGGAGCCACTATCAAAACATGCTTGCCTAAACTCAAGAATGATAGTCTCCATGCCATTCTCTGTAAATCCCATTGATCAGCCAACACCAATATTTGAAGCAATGAGTTAATTAACAATAACTGCACAGATTTCAATTATTGGTGTTTCTCGTAGTGAATTTATTCAAATGTATAACATTTAACATTATCTAATTAATTTTCAAAGCTATTTTATTATTATTATTATTATTATTATTATTACCATTCCAAGCTCTGGCTTTAGCTACTTACAACCTCTTGAAAACTCCTGAGGTATCACAGGACCATGTTATGCCTATATTCTAAGCTGGAACAAGATTTTATAACACTTTTTCTTCAATGATGATGACATCATTGTTTATCTAAGTCTGCTAAACCTACCAAAGCCTAAATCCAGTCACTTGTCCTAACTAAAGTAGACCAAAAAAAAATCAATGAGTTTGACATTGGTACTGACTTAGCAATCAGCAATTGAGTCAATGGTTTATTCTGATTGAGACTGGCAATTGGAAGTCCCCTGGACATTTTTTTTAAAATCATGTCCTTTCTGTTCCTCTACACTTTTTATTAACTCCATATGTTAGGGTGTATCCTGACCTTCACAATCATACATTAAATGAATAAAACACATCTACTTGCTGAGAACATATAAAGACCAGAAGAGTAATATATTCAAAGGAATTTTTCATTCTCTAAACTATTTAATGTTATATGGGGGAAATATTAGAAGGGTCCTTAAGTTCAACTTCTATATTTATTTATTTATTTATTTAGTTATTTTTAGCTCTTTAGTCCTTATGGCAGAAATGCATATGCACATGTTCCTTGGCTTCATTAAAAATGATGATGTTTTAGGCAGAGATTAAAAATACTGACTTTTTTTAAAAAATGTAAACACTTTGTAGTATTGAAATCAAATGAGCACGTCTACTTGACAGTCATGGTCATCTCAACAAATGGAACTCACAACTGTAAGTCAGTATATGCAACAGGCATGCGTATATACATGTTGTGTGCATGCACACATATGTTGTAATGAATTAAAAATTGAATGAAATAGGGCCCGTTTTCATTTGTTCAGAAACAAAGACATGGAAGAACACATTTGGATGCTTTTTATTTCTTCCTTTTGTTAATGCCATTTGGGGGTTGGAGGTAGTTCTGTGTTCTGGAAAGAGCAAAGACCTTCTTAGTAGATGCCATTTTATTTATCTGTAGCACCTCAACTGCTTCTTTCTTAAGGAGCATTGAAGGGGAATGATGGTAACCACAAAAATGGCAGCTAGATTTTAGGGCCACCATTGTTGGCAGCCACTATTTTCTCCCCAAAGATTTATCGCCACCCTGCCATATACACAGGTTTTTTTTCCCCCAACTGAAATAATTTTAGGTCAAAATTGTGTCCCATGTTTAAAGAAGCCCCACCTCAGATCCAATACTCCAGTGCTGGATTTTGAAGTTTTTGCATGTTATGTGTCACTTTGATACAAGATGATCTTAACCCACTCAGTCAAGGAAAACATTGCATGGGACAAATAACAGCACTGAGAAGCTAGCGCCCGTTAGTCCAATTCTGTACTGTGAAGGAAGACTGATAATCCATCCCACATCTCCCTCCATGAATACAGTGAAGCCCCATGTAGAAGGCAGGTGCACTGTAGAATGTGCCAAAAAATCCAGATGCTTCCTGATGACATATAGACAAATAAACAAAGACAAACACTAGTGGAAAATGAGTAAATCACATAGGGGCTCATTGTCGCTATCCACTAATCCTATGATCTATAAAGTTTCCTTCCAGAAGCATGCTACTCAGTCATATCTTGAGGAGGTGGAGGAAGATACAGCAAGTTCTCCTAACATATATCCAGTGGTGCACAAATTCGATAGCACAAAATGTCCTTACTTTAGCCATGCATATCCCAGACCCTGCTGAAGAACTTTTATAGCAGAAAGGTGTCAAAGAAAGGTGAAATCACTTATTGGTTAGCTACACTTATTCATTTCTATATGTTCACATCTTCAGTTAATCATAGGGCTCTCCATCAAAGGGGTTTCCAGGCCTCCAAGAATGGTGCTTCACAGTGGCAGCTGGTGAAACAACAACTTATGTACAGTAGGCCCTTAGTATCTGCTGCGGTTTGGTTCCAGGACCCCATGGGAATACTAATCCATGGATGCTCAACTCACTATTATATACAACATTATATATGGTATATTAAAATGGTGTTCCTTATATAAAATGGCAAAATCAAAGTTTGTTTTGGGGAATTTATTGTTTTAAATTTTCAAGTTATGGATGGCAGAGTCTGTGGATGCAGAATCCACGTACAGTCATCCCTTCACATTTGCGGCTTTGACTTTTGCGGTTTTAAGAATTCATGGTTTTTCCTCACTCTCCTCCCCCTCCCCAGGGACTGCAGCAATGAGGGTGCTGCAAGAGGAGCAGCAGCAGCTGCCTTGGTTGCCTCTTCCAGTCAGGGGTATTGGCGATGCTGCTGTGGTCCCGATGGGGAGAAGGAGGAAGAAGAAGAGGCAGTGTAGGCGGGAAGAGGGAGGTCTGGGGGCCAGAGAACTCCAGCTGCGTAAGGAGTGATGCTTCCTCTGGCCTGGTGCAGGGTGTGTGGGAGAGGCAAAGCCTCTAAAATCACCCCTCTCCTGGGCCTTCGCTCCCTTTGGGGGGGGGGAAGCAAAGGCCTAGGAGAGCAGCAATTTTAGGGGTTTGCCTCACCCGCCACTACTCTCCTGGGCCTTCACTTCCCTTTGCAAAGGGAGCAAAGACCCAGGGAAGTGCAGGGGGTGAGGCAAAGCCTCTAAAATCGCCTCTCTCCTGGGCTTTCACTCCCTTTTGGGTGGGAGCAAAGGCCCAGGAGAGGGGCAATTTTAGTGGTTTTGCCTCACCTGCCACCCCTCTCCTGGGCCTTCGCTTTCCTTCTCAAAGGGAGCAAAGACCCAGGGAAGCACAGGGGGGTAAGGCAAAGCCTCTAAAATCGCCTCTCTCCTGGGCCTTCGCTCCTTTGGGGGGGGGGAAGCGAAGGCCCAGGAGAGCGGCAATTTTTTTTTATATATATATATATATATATTATTGTTCCAGAAATCACTTTCAACATATTTCGAGTTCATACAATACATACTTGGTTTTCCCAAAATCAGTTAAAATTAAAAAACTTTACAATTTGCAGCAACATTGTGCCTTCCTTCTCAGTAGGATTCCCCAAATATCATATTATACAACCCCCAGCTATCTGATTCTGTAGCGCACGTTAATTTCCATTTTTGTATTTACCATTTCTTCCCCTGTTGCTCTCTCCTTGCCAGAGTGTGTTAGTTCCTGATCCTCATCAGTGTTTCCCGCTCTAACCTCGCAACTTCCCCTTCTGATTGAAAAATATACACTATCTTGTAAAGTGGGCCCGTTGAATACACCATTTCTATCTGAGGCTACTGTATAACCTGGTTTTACGTCTGTTTTGCCATATGATTCTCGTACTCCCCTACCCGATTATTCCTTTACGGGCCAACTATGCCTATATTACCCCATTTATTTTCTAAGAATTTTATCACTGGTTCCCAATCCTTCTTAACTTTGTCAATCTTGCTTTCTTTCATAATAGCAGTTAATATATCCATATCTATCATTTCATATAGCTTAAACAACCATTCTCCTATACTGGGGTGTTCTTTCGTTTTCCATTTTTGAGCGTACACTAGTCTTGCCGCAGTTATCATATATAGTAGGATTCTTCCGCTCAGGTTATGATATTTCTCTTTGATTTTGTCTATCATGTTAAGCAGATAAGTCTCGGGATCCATACTATAATTCAGATCTAGCATTTCGGTTATTGCCTTATGTATTTTTTTCCAGAACATTTTGGCATGGGTACAGTTCCACCACATGTGGAATAAATTTCCTTTTGCTTGGTCACACTTCCAGCATACATTGCTGGCCGTGTTATGCATTTTGTTGATAATAACCGGTGTCAGATACCATCTACCATAGCATTTCAAGTAATTTTCCTTTAGACTCTGGGACAGTGTAAATTTTTGTGTTTCTTTCCATGACCTTTCCCATCTTGTAATTTCGATATCGTGACCTATGTCTTGCGCCCATTTTATCATTGGCTCCTTTACATAATCAGTTTCCAATTTTCTGTCTAGTAATAGATTATAATATTTTGATATGTGATGCTTCTTTGCATCCCATATTATTATATCTAAAGGATTACCTTCGGATTCAAAATTCTCCAATTTATAATCCATTTTAAAGCGTTCATATATTTGTTTGTAAAGGAACCAATTTAGAACAATACCTTCCTGTTCTAAGACTTCTCTGGACTTAATCTTATAACCTTCTTTGTCTAACAAAAGGATTTCTTTATATCTTATCCAGGGTTTATTTGGGTTTTTAGTTATTCCAAAAAAAGCCTCTTCTGATGATATCCACTGTGGAATTTTCAAATAAAATTTTTTCTTTATGCTTAGCCATACTTTCAGGAGCGCTTTTCTAATGTAATGGTTGTTGAAACCTTTATCTACTTTTAGCTTTCCGTACCAGAGGTACGCATGCCATCCGAATCTGTTGTCTGTTCTTTCCAAGGTCAATAGTTTGTTGTCTCTCAAGAGTATCCACTCTTCAATCCATGTCATCGCACATGCTTGGTAATACAATTGAAGATCCGGCACTGCACACACCCCTCTTTCTTTTTTCTCTAATAATAGCTTCCACTTAAACCGGGGCTTCTTCCCCGCCCATATGAATTTGGAAATTTCTGACTGCCAGGTTTTGAAGCAATTCTCATTTGTTATTACCGGTAAATTCTGAAATAAATACATGAATCTAGGGAGTATGTTCATCTTGATGCAAGCTACCTTTCCCAATAATGACAGGTTTAATTTCGCCCATTTGGCCATGTCCTTTTTAATTTCTTCCCATACTTTAGTGTAATTATTTTTGTAGAGTTCTGTGCTCCTTTTAGTAATCCAAATGCCTAGGTATTTCAGTTTAGACACTATTGCAAAGCCTGTATTATACGTGATTTGTGCCTCTTGAGTTGTATTTAGATTCTTTGTTAGTACTATTGTCTTATCTTTATTGATTTTAAATCCGGATACCTCCGCATATTTTTGAATAGCACTCTTTAATTCATCTAAATGATCTACTGGGTTGTCTAAAATAATAACTATGTCATCAGCATACGCTTTAAGTTTATGCTCAAAACCCTTAATCTTTGCGCCCTGGATTTTATCATTCCCTCTTATGTTCTCTAACAAAATCTCAATGGTTACTATGAACAGTAGAGGGGACAAAGGGCAGCCTTGCCTAGTTCCTTTTTGATGCTTATCTTGTTAGTTTTTCCCCCGTTCACTAACAGGTGGGCCGTTTGGTCTGTGTATATTAGGTCTATCCATTTTACAAATTTTTCCCCCATGCCCATTCTTGCTACAACTTCTTTCATAAATGCCCAGTTCACCCTATCAAAGGCTTTCTCGGCATCGAGAAAAATCATTGCCAATTTTCCTTCATTATGTTGTTCATAGTGTTCCATGAGGTCTATGATTGTTCTAATGTTGTCTCTAGCTTGTCTGCCCGGCAAAAAACCGTTTTGGTCTGGATGAATTACTTGCGCAAGGATCTTCTTTAGTCGTTGTGCCAATATCCATACGAAAATTTTATAGTCACAGTTAAGAAGAGAAATTGGCCTATAATTTTTTGGGTCTTTCGTGTCTTTCCCTTCTTTCGGTATAAGAGTTATAAGGGCCTCTTTCCATGATGGTGGAATTCCTATTTCTGTGATCTTATTGAAGGTTCTATATAATGGTATAATCAGTTCATTCTCCATCTTTTTGTAATACAACGGGGTAAACCCATCGGGGCCTGGTGCCTTATCGGATTTTAACTGGGAAATTGCTTGTGCAATTTCAGCCATTGTGATGTCTGCGTTTAAACTATCCTGCTGTTGTTTGGAAAGCTCCTTTAAGTTTTGCTGAGCTAAATATGCCTTTATTTTATTCAAGCTTCCTGTAGATGTAGCTGGAGTATCATACAATTCCTTATAACAATCAAAAAAACTTTTCTTAATCAGGTTAGGGCCTGTCTGTGTTTTCCCTCGATATTTGATCTCCGTTATAAGTTTCTTTTCCTTTAAGGATCTCAATTTTTGAGCCATCCATTTCCCCGTCTTATTCGCCGATTCAAAGTATCGTTGTTTTGCCCTTCTTAATTTCATCTCCAACTCTTTGCTCATTAAGGGAGCAAAGACCCAGGGAAGTGGGGGGGGTGCGGCAAAGCCTCTAAAATTGCCCCTCTCCTGGGCCTTCGCTCCCTTTGTGGGGGAAGTGAAGGCCCAGGAGAGCGGTGATTTTTATTCTTGTTTTTTTCACATTCGCGGGGGTCTTGTGGCCCTAACCCCCACAAATGTGCAGGGATGACTGTATACTGAAGGCTGACTGTACGATCCAAAGGTCTTGCCATAGTCAGAACCAGAAAGATCACAAAATGATCTGTCAAACTAATGTCAGAATTATTTCCCAAATACTTTGTTGTGGCTAAACTGCCATCAAGTTGATTTCAATTTATGATCCCCCTATAAATAAATGAGAGACCTCCAAGGACTTTATCAGACCACCCTCCATTATTGTTCTTTTGCCAACTTATTTTGTGCCATTTTTATGCCAGCAAAAGACCCACCCACACACCAGACCTTAACTTCCATAGCATGAAATGGCAGTCCAGGCACTAATAGAGAGTGAATGGAACTCCATTCACTTCTGTGCTAGTGATCTCTGCAAATCTCACGAGAAGATGCGAGCACAGGAAATTTTAAAATAAAAGTGAAATAAAGACATAAAATACAATTATTATTTATACCCTGCCCCTCTGCTAAAAACAATTGGGGCGGCTGTGCACAAGCACAGGAACACACTTTAAAAGTCCCAAGTGAACCTGGGAGGTTAAAAAAAGACCGTCCCCTACCTGCTGTCCCAATCTCACCCGGAAGTGTTCTGTCATTCATGCTGCAATCATGTGAGCACAGTGGCATGAACTTTCAAATGCTGGCAATGCCAGCAACAAAGTGCCAGGGGAGCTCTATTAGCAGCTTGGCCATCAATAAAATAGGACAGCTTTTTGTCAAAATATGATAGCGAAAGGACAATGGTGGCGCAGTGGTTAAATGCCAGTACTGCAAGCCACCACTTTGCAAGTTCAATTCCAGGAGGCTCCAAGCCTTCCATCCTTTCGTAGGTCAGTAAATTGAGTACCCAGCTTGTGCGGGCAATTAGCTAACACACATTGGAAACTGTTGAATGCAGTGTAGATGTGTAAATTGCTATTGCTTAAAACAATGTGTAAGTTGCTCTGATAGCCTTGTGGCTGAAGAGCAGGGTATAAATAAATAAATAAATAAATCTGGTGTGCGCACCCTTTTGCAATTATTAGACATCCTTATGACACCATATTTGTCGCATCTGATAAAGTCCCAAGTCTTGCAAACTCAGGGCTGTGGCTTTCTTGATTCAGCCTATCCATCTGTAATGAGGTCTTCTTCTTTTCCTACTACCTCCTACCTTGCAAAGCACCACTGTCTTTTCTAGTGAGTCTTCTCATGATGTGGCCAAAGTATGACAGTTTAGTCATGTTGGTTTCCAGGGAGTATTCAGGCTTGATATGTTCTGGGCTTATTAATTTATCTCTTGGGCAGTCCAGGGTATCTACAAAACTCCTCCAGCACTACATTTCAAGTGAGTTGATTCTCCTCCTATCTGCTTTCTTCCCTGTCCAACTTTCACAACCATGCATAGAAACTGGAAATAGAATGGACAATCCTAAATTTGGTATTCAATTATGTACCTTTACACTTGAGGATCTTGTCTCATTCCTTCATAGCTGCCCTTTCAAGTCCTACTGTTCTTTTGATTTCTTGACTGCAGTCTCCATTCTGATTAATGACTGAGCCAGGTTATGGAAAATCTTGTGGGAAACCATTCCATTTCTCTGTATTCTGGCATGATAGTAGCCTCTTATCTTAAGTACAGGTTATGCATCAGGACAATCAAATGTCTGCAGCATATGACCAGGTTTGTCACATGCAGGGGGCCTTGCTCATGTGCTGTGAGCTGGCTTCCTGGCTTCAGAGAGTGGAATGTGGGCAGTGGCAGCAGCTGCAGTGACAGGCTGGTATGGCGGTCTGGAATCCTGTCTTCTTCTGATTTCTTGGCTGCATTTTGATTAATGGCTGAGCCAAGGTATGGGAAATCTTTCACCCTCTCAGTGTCTTCAATGTCTACTTTAAAGCATGTACATCATCTGAGGTCATTATTTTTGTTTTCTTGATGTTCAACTGTAAAACTGCTGTTGCACTTTCTTTTGTTGATGTTCCCAAATACTACTATGAAACAGTCTGTTATTAACTTCTGGTTGCTTTTGGAACATTTGGCAAAAAAAAAAAATTCTTATAAAACTGAGCTATCTTCTCTTATTGTGAATGTGATAATAGATTTTATAACACCAAAGATGCAGTGTACCGTATTATGCCTCCATTTTACATTATTTCAAGGGAATCCCTAAAATTTTTGCAAAGCATGCAGCTGGAGAAACTAATTTATATTAAGATTTTGTATTTTTTTTAAAAAAAATCTTCTTTTTATTCCCACTACAGAACAACATTTCCCCCCAGCCTGCTTCTATTCATATGTGTTTACTACAGGTTGCATAACCCCTGATCACTGCCTATGCTGACTGAGGTTTATGGCAGCTTTAGTCTCATTCATCTGAAGGGGATTGGTTTGCCTACACCTTGTCAGACTAGGACAAGATACACTCGGGTTCAGTTCCTGACTCAGCCATGAAACTGAGTGAAAGAAGTTGGGGCAGTTATTGTAGGAGGTATGAGTCTAAAAATAAAAATGTATTAAAAATTCCAGGTCTAAAAAGCAATAAAAATATCTTCTTTAAAAAGAGTTAAAATCATTTACTTTCAAATTCATGCAGAGTGACACTTAAGAAGGCAGACAGCTCAATTAACATTTAAAAGTGTTCTGAGGTCTGTGGTCTGATCTGATCACCCAGTGAATTAGACTCATTACAAAAACAAAGGAGTCAGTTTAAAAATGCAAATCAAAAGTTTACTGAAGAAATATGTATCTTGATCTACATACTAAAACAAACTTTAAAAAGAAAGGTTCCAAACTAACTAGGAGGATTTAGGGTAGAATCACCCAGCCTTTAGCAGCAGAGGCTGCATGGTGACTTGAAAAGGCAAAGCATCATAGCATGGCTTCATAGCAGCAGCATGGCTAAGACATAACGGCTAGACATCAGCCGCATGGAGAATCTAATTCAAAAGAGGCTCACAAAGAGCAATAAAATTTAAATTAGATCATGTGTCAAATGACCCATCACTCGAGTTGGCTGGAAGTGCCCAGTGAAATAAGAGAAAGGGAGTTTGGGAGAACAGAAGCATGCAGGGAAAATTCCTAGACTTATCTTAGGATGTGAATGGGGTACACAAGATTGTTTTACATTACAGTAATTATTTCCCCACATACTACAGTTATGGTCTCAGAACGGTCATGAGGACTACACTGCAGAAGAATTTTGTGAGCTCCTTGTAAGAAAGGGGTATATAATATATTTTCTATTAAAGCGGGGGGGGGGGAGAAAAAATTGAGATCACTAGCCTCCAGGTTTTTTCCAGTTTCACAGATATCATCCTGAAAGTGTTGTTTACAAGTCAATATTAAATATTCTAGTAAGAACATAGGGATGTGAAGGTGATCTGGCTATGACATCTATCACCCCATTGATTCTCCAGGTTGATTTGGCTGATCTAGCTGGCTAGGCAGGTGTCCCTTTCCTCCCTCACCACTCCATGTATGTCCCTCCCAAAGATATGCTGTAAGAGCTGTTTGGAAGTGGAATACACTGTCTCGTAGTGTGGTGGAGTCTCCTTCTTTGGACGTTTTTAAGCAGAGGCTGGATAGCCATCTGTCGGGAATGATTTGATTGTGTATTCCTGTATGGCAGAGGGTTGGAGTGGGTGGCCCTTGAGGTCTCTTCCAACTCTATGATTCTAGGTTCTTAGTGGAAGAGGACGACCATCCCAGATAGGAGTATACCATTCTTTGGTCAAAGTAGTAAGAAGATAGGTAGCTACCTATGAAAAGTCATGCTGGATTAGACTATTGGCCAGTCCAGTCCACCCTAGTATTATGATTATATAGTAGCTAGCTAGCTGCCTGTGGAAGACCCATACAAAGAACATGAGTGCAACAGTATACATGCAGAAGTACTCATGCTCCTCAGCAACTGCTTGTACACTGCCTCTGGTAACAGAAAGAATATATATCCAATATCGTGATAACTCCATCTCCCATGCAGAGTCTGGAAACATCTCCCTCTTTCCTTCCTCACTATTTCTGCCTGTTAAATTCTACAATCAACCAAATTTTGATTCCTACCTCAGCTCTCAACTTTATGAAAAGGCTGTTTGAGTACTTGAGTACTTCAGAACTTTGCAAGCTGACTGTTCAGAATATGAATATCACTAAGTAACTGTATTTTGCTAGAGGAAAAGAACCTTTTCATTCTGTATTAAGTAGACTGGTGTTAAGGAGGGTCAATCAGTGGGAGTCAAAGTTTGGATAGTCACAGTAGTGGTTATGGCCATTATTACAAAAGTCAACAATTGTTCAAAACAAATCAGTAACTACTTGTCCACCAAGCAGCACTACATTTCATTCAATTATCCTGTGGTCAGTCTCTTGTCACAGAAGTTAAGATATTGAAATATTCTATTGGGCAGAGTGAGTTAAAAATCATGCTTCTTTTAACTTGAATCATTATACAATTTTTGGTTTAACCACCTAAGGATATGCTTAGGTCAAAAAAAAAATTGTACCAGTCTCCTCTTCCTTTTTTAATGACAACCAAGCATGGCAGGCTACAAGTTGGAACAGAAGAAAAGGGGGGCTGTTTAAAACGTCCTTCTTCAGCTACTCAAAATCACCCCCATGCTGTTCTTCCTCACATGGAGGATAGAGATGGCTACTCACTCATTTTGCTTTGATTGCTAAAAAAAAAAAATCATCCTTGATGAGGTAGTAATTTTGAAGGGGAATACTGTGAGAGGTGGAAAGGTTAAATAACCTGCTGTTGCCATTTCTTCCATCACAGTCATGGTTTCCTGTAGCTCTTTCTGTATATCTTTCATCCAATGTCCAGACATCACACACCCCACCTCTGGACCATATAGCTCAGAAAGATTTAAGGGGACACTGAGAAACACATGTTGGCCTATGCTGTTATGGCCCTGACTTTGCATTCAGAGTCTAAAGAAGAGCCAACTGATAACCCTTGGGAATAGACTGAGTTCCTGACAATGAGCTGAAGTCTAGCTGTCAGGACCTACAGAAACTGAATCAGAATCCTTGCAGATACTTTCCCTGAGCCTAGTTTTCCTGGAGAGCCCAGTACCTTCCACTCCACCAAACCTGTTCCATAGCACAGGGAGCATACAGAAAAGAGAAGCACTTGCCTTCAGAGCAGGAAGCTGCTGGCATTTTTAAAAAAGTCACACTCTTCAGGCAGAGGGTGGAGTTTAGCAAAGGTAGACTGGATGGAGAGATTCATGTCACAATTCACCTCCAGCCTTCCTTAGATCAAACTGGTCACTTGGAGCATTTCATGGTGCTGCAAACACCTGCTATGGACAGATCATAACATGTGCATTTATAAGTTGTAAAAAAAGGCAAACATGAACCTGAATCTTATTGGGTAGTCTCAACTAGATCAGATTCATTAAATCAACAGTTGAATGATAAGTTAACATCTAGGTGAATGCCATTGATTCAATGGGTCTAGTCTAGTTAGGACTAACTATAGTAGCTGACTATCATGTACTGGCTTCTTCAGACTCAGTGACCAGCAGTTTCAGAGTTAAAAACAGAAAACTTTATTGTCACAGTAATCCAAAGAGCTACCCCTATGAGTTTGTCACTCAGAATGAAACCTAACTAACAAGCAGTAAACTAAAAGCATTCTACAATCTACAAAATCTGGCAGGCTATACAGTCATTGGCTATCCATTATCCACACTCTCAGTTCCCACCATACCCCGGCTCAGCCCACTTTTCCCATAGCCAAGTCCAGGTGCTGGCTTTATCAGACAGTTGCAGACATAGGGCATATACTCCCTTTTCACAGTTAAGACTACATACTTGTTAACAGGTACAGAGGAATAAGAATACAATTAGCCACAAAGTGATACAACAGAACTGAACTTGGCAGGAAAAGGTTACGTTTGGGACTGATCCTGACACTGACATTTTATAAAGGCATTTTGCCCAAAATTTCATTTGGAACCTGTGTCTTTTATCATTGGCCTCTAAAATATGAGGACAGGGTAAGCATACTGCTTCAGCCTCTCCCACTCCTCCCCCGTACTTCAACGGTAAAGAGGAAGCAACTTAAAGATAGTAAGTACATTTCAATGTAGAGGTTTAGGGAAAAGGTGCCTATAAATGATGGCTGACATCTTATTCAGTAGTTTTGTGTGTGTGTGCCTTCAAATTGCCTGTCAACATATGGCAATCCAATGAATTTCATAGGGTTTTCTTAGGCAAGGAATATGCAGAAGTGCCAGTTCGTTCCTCTAAAATATAGCCTATAGCACCTGGTATTCATTGGTTGCAAGATAGTAAACTGGGCTTACAATATGGTAACTTTTTCAAAAGTTATTAATGACTCAATGTGATCCAAAAACTTTTCAGCCAGGAAGCACCCCAGCTGAAGGGTTTCTGTGGTACTACCTATTAAGGTACTGAGCAATGATGTCTGCAGCGCTCTCCTGCAAACATTTGAGAGGGAGCTCTGGAAAGAGGGAGCTCTTTCCAGCTGCCTGTTCTCAATGTACCCAGCAATCAGAAGAGTGCTGCAGATGTTATTTCCCAAAGCCCTGATGTTTAGCACCTGGAAACCTTTCAATTGGGGTACTACCTGGCTGAAAAGGTAGGATTGGGGAGGTTGCATCATCTAACATAGGTATGATGATGGAGCTCTGTCATTATAGGCCTCATCTACACAGTCCAGAATATAGCAGCTCCTCACCAGCATATTCTGGCCACGGATCTGGCCCGGTCCTCCCTCATTACCAGCACAAAACAGGGTGGAGTCCAGACCACCACACTGGCCCATCCCTGCAGCCACCACTGCCTGTGTCCCACTCTCTGAAGCCAGGAAACTGGCCTGCAGCACTTGAGAAAGCCTTCTATATGTGATCAGTCTGGTCACATGCTGCGGGCCTGCTTCTCGGATCCAGAGAGTGCAACATGGACAGCAGCTGCAGTTATGGGCCAGCATGGTGGTAGGACCTCCTGCAGTCCTGCGGGGCACAATCTATTTCTTCAGAAGATAAACCCACCCCGGTATTTTAATATAATAGTTTATTAGGCTTTACCCCTTCTTAGCCCCATCTTTTCCCCAGGTGTTGTGAAGACTGCTGGGGGCAAAATGGGGTGAAAGCCCTGTGTCCTTAGGACTGCAGGGCTCAAAGATGGGGACAAGATGGGGTAAATAGCCTGCCTAGACAAAGCCATATTTATGTCTGACAATGCAGGATCTCAGCCAACATCAACATTTCAATTGAGAACGGCTATAGTTCATGCAGGAAGAAATGCTAAGGAGCTATTCCTATGCCTCAAATGAAAACACTTACATACATTTATTATGCACGTAAACTATATTGCCTGAGGAATATGAAATAACTGGTAGTAATTTAATGGTAATAGGAGCAGAACTCACACCATCCCATTGAGTGTGAACAATTACACTGATTTCTTGTATAGGAATTGAATAATTAATAGAAGTACAGTGAAATGCATACAAACTATAATGTTTACCAATATGCAAATAGCATTCAGAATGGCATTTTGTTTCAAGATGTTCCAAGATTCACTTCTGGTCATTTAAAAGATCTTTGCTTATGAATTAGAGAAGCATTTATTCCTATTCTCAACCTTTTCTCAGAATGTCACAATTAATGTTTTATTACTGGTGAGACTCAGGAAGAAAATGCTCAACAATTCACCAGTGTCAAAGCAAACAAACCAAAAAGAATAATTGGGGTGCCCTTAGCACTGTAGTAGTCCAAGCAAACTAAGGACAATAGGCTTCTAAGGTTACATCTGTACTGCAGAAATAATCCAGTTTGACACTGCTTTAACTGCCATGGTTCAACACTATGGAATTCTGGGATTTGTAGCCTTCTCTGTCAGAGAGCTCTGATACCACAACAAACTACAAATTCCAAGATTCCATAGCATTGAGCCATGCCAGGTAAAGCAATGTCAAACTGGATTATTTCTGCAGTGCAGATGCAGCCAAAGGTGGTTTTAGAGCAGAGTTACAATCTATTTGACAATGTGTGGTTGAGAGTGGTTTTGTCCAAAAATAGTACAGCATTTCTCCACAGATTCCTCTCAGTTTTCTAATGGGAAAGGATTGACATAATGGAAAATGATTCCTAAATACCCAAGCTGACCAGCACATCTTTCACTGTAGTAAAAAAATATACAAAGAATCAGTGGAAAATTGAGGACTATGCCAGATCCTGCAGCTGGTTTTGTTCAAACAACAACACAAAGGACTTGTGGATGGGAGACAGGGAGACACTCGCCTCTTGCTATATCTTTGCCCCTTCCAATTCTAAACCCTTTATAGTTTGAAGAACGAGATGGCTGGAATTTTTTTGCTCTGGTTCCTGCTCTATTCTTACCCCCATCCTTCTATCCTTCCCATTCATGTCAATGGGGCTTCCTAGAGGATTGTGCACAGTACAAAATATCCTCAGCTTCCACAGGGAATATTCTTTATCCTGTATTTGCCATCTATATTTTTTAAATACATTTGTGAATGGCAGGTGACTAACATTCTGCATGTGTTGTTTCATTTCTGAAATATACAAATGCTTTCATTTCTTAACAAATTTGCAGTTCTAACAAATATACCTTATGATATTTCTGCAAATATACCTGACTCTCTACAAAATGAGCAGCTGCAATAGGCCAGTGCTCTTGAAAGTATTTTCAGATATGAGGCTTCCAAGCAAAACTATTATTTCCTGCTGTTTTTATTTCAGACACTACACATGACATTTTATTTTGAAAGGCAAACTATTGACAGTTCACATTCAAACAGCACCAGCCCTTGCCAACATGCTGGCAGACTGTTTTTCTTCTCTCAAATACATTAATTTCTTTCCTCATTTAGAATATTCAAAATACATGCTATTCCCTCCTCAAGCACAAAAGGTTAGAATGAATGGATGACATCTCCCTCATCTGAACCCAAATGAATGGGCTAAATTAGCATTTCACTAGCAAATGATCTCTATTACTTTTGCCTGTAGTTAAAATAGAAGCCTTTTTTCTCCCTTCTGAAGTCTTTTTATAGCAAAATTCAAGAGTATTACCTGGACAGCTGGGAATACAAACCATTCTATGGGATGTTTGTACTTCTTAACCAACATTATTTATATCACTCCATGCAATTTTAATCAAAGAATGCAATGTAATTTCCTAGAAGTCAAATTAGTTTTGAGTGGCAAAGCTCCCCCCGCTTTTTCCCCCTCCTTTAAGGTACTGCATGGCATACCCAATTGAAGCATCCTGCTGATGGAACAGCTTCCTTTTTTGGATCATAGAATTGCAAGGGACCACAAAGGCCATGTAGTCCAAATCCCTGCCATGGAGGGATGGACAATCTACCCTGCTAACCCTCAAAATTTGCTCCAAAATGTTGGAGGACCCTCTGGATCCAATGGAGGTATGCATGGAGAGGAAAGCACCATCTCAAAATTCTGAGAAGCAAAAATCTACCAGTACAGCACTGGATTTTGTTCAACATTTTCTAAGCCAAAAACCTTATTCAGGCATTACAAATGTGAAAAGTGATGGGGGCACGTGCTATGACTGCTTATTCCTTCCACCTCTGACTTTCCCCATCATGACAAAGAAATTCTGCAGGGGTACATGGCTCAACATGATTATACATGTGACTTAAAATGGTTGTGGAGCTCCACACAATGGAGAACACTGGTTTTCACCACATGGAGCACTGTAATTGCATTCTGACAAAGGCAGTTTATAGGGGTGGGAGTTTGGTGGGTTCTTTTTTCTGGGCTGTGAGGCCATGTTCTGGAAGAGTTTATTCCCGATGTTTTGACCACATTTGTGGCTGGCATCTTCAGAGAATGGTGGCATAGGTGTGTGTAGGGTTTATATACTGTGAGTCCCTGCTGGAGAAGATATGTATCTTTGTGTATTTTCAGACACTGGACCATTAGCCAAACAGACACTAATTCTCCTTGCATATCCTCCCACCCTTGGTACTAGCCATTCAAATACACAAATTTACATATCCTCTCCAACAGGGACTCACAGTATATAATCCCACACACCCCTACACCACCATTCTCTGAAGATATCAGCCACAGATGCAGGTGAAATGTCAGGAATAAACTCTTCCAGAACACAGCCTCACAGCCCATTAAAAAAAAACCATGAAAAACCTATGGATGCTGGCTGTGAAAGCCTTTGACTTCGCAGTTTATAGTGCTCTTGTAGTTCTTCCCCATCAATAAAAGGAGGTCCCCCAACTACCCTTCATGTTTAAAACATTTGAATGCATAAACATTTGGGGGAACTTTGGGTGTTTCACCTTGGAGAATGGCAACTGCTGCTAAGCCACAATTTTCAGAAGACATGTTTCTGAGATTTTTCTTTTTCTTACTTCTTTTTTTCTTCTATCATGTCCCTGAGACTGTAAGACTGCAGATTTCAATGACTGTGTGTGAGATGTGATGGGACTCTTTTAAGTGAAGGGGAGTAACTGCAGAGTGGGTGGGGACCATCCCCCCCTGCACCCACCGAGTGGGCCACACTTCTGGATGTCACTTCTGGATGCCATTTTGGCTGATTTGGCACTAGGTTTTTTTTGGGGGGGGGGTAAGGACTCTAAGGGGATTGGGGAAAGCAAACAACCACATTTGTGGGTGGTTTGGGGGACTTCTGGCTAGTTTACAGGCAAAAAAATCACCTCAAAGGGGGCCTAAAATTATTTGGTGGACTGGAGGCTTTGGGGGGCATCAGAGAGTCTTCAGGGGTTGCATTTGGAGGTCCCAAGGGCTACATTTGGCCCATGGGCTTTGTACTTTGTACTACATGTACTTTGCCCAGCTGTGTTTTAAGTCAACCCACAGAAGACGAATGGAGCATACAACAAATCCCAGCTTCTCACTTTGTAGTTTGTAGTGGTTTGTAGTTTCAAAACAAATCTCTCACTGTTTTTAACATAATGAAGCCCCCCACACACACCCGAAATGCCCTACAGTGTATGACTAGGAAATTAAAATGCTGCCTGGCTGATGGGTAGGACACGATGTGAATCTAAGCAGCTTTTAGTACTTTTCAGCATACCATCAAACAGGATTTACAATGTTTTAATCTGCCAGAATGGCATAATGATTGCATTACATTAAGTGTCACAGCAGTGGAAGAGGTAGACACTGGATGAAGTTACTAACTAGTTCCTTCTAGCTGCTCTTCCTTTTAGGGTGGAAAGTTGAACCCTACCCATGGCAACATCCATTCTTAGGACTTTATCAGACAACCCCTTTTAAAATGTTCTTTTGCTGGCATAAAACAACAACAACAACATTTTCATGCCAGCAAAAGAACATTCCACACACACACTTACATTCCTCTTCCAGCAAAGACTCTCAGGCAATAAAGAGGAAGTGAACAGAGCCCCATTCGCTTCCTCATTCAAAATTCCAGAAGACTTCGTCACACAGGAAATTTAAAAAGAAAAACAAAAATAAAGCCTTAAAAGTGACAACAAGCACCTAGGCACACTTTGAAAATCCCAAGTAACCTGGGAGGGCCATAAAAAGAGCGAAATTTACCTGGATGTCCCAATCTCACCCGGAAGTGTTCACACCAGACCGGCCACTCTCACTGCAGTGACGGGAGTTAAATAGCCCGAGGTTTTGCATGCTGGCAATGCCAGCACAAAAGTGGCACGGGGATCTATTGACAGCTTAAGCCATCAATTAAAATGAACAGGATTTTGACAGGACGTAACTGCGAAAGGGCAATGTCATCTAATCTGCACACCCTTTCAGGGTTCTGTGGCATCATTATGACACCCTGTTTTGTCCGTCTGATAAAGTCCATAGCAGGCCCCAATCCCCAAGTCTATAGGCTTTGGTTTCCTCCATTATTTTCTCTCTCTCTTTTTTTTTAAGGGGCCATATCCATTATTTTATAAATATGTGTATGTATGAATATATATTGTATGAATATATATTCATACAATTAATTTACAAATATATTCACTGAATATACTTCCAGTTTTTAAATATTCAGAACACTCAATTGAGGCAGGATTACTATTAATCCATGTTTATACTGAGAAGCAAAACATAACAAGGCTTAACATTTGTTCTTGTCATGTGCCTTCAAAGTGTTTCTGAGTTATGGCAGCCCTAAGGTGAACCTATATGGAGCTTTCTTGGCAAGATTTATTCAGAGGGGGTTTGCCTTTGCCTTCCTCTGAGGCTGAGAGAATGTGACTTGCCCAAGAGCTTAAAATATGATCAGAAAATTCTTTTCCTGAAATAAGATCAAATAAATGATTTGTGATCCTATCCTAACTCATAATAGGTCCGTAAAAGCTGATATGCTAACATTATTTGGCATCTGTAAATTTCAGAATTCTAAAAAGAGAGTCCATGCTTTTCAAAATGTTTTAACCATGTTGAGTCTTCCCTCCCATTCTAATGCTGTAAATGTCATTTCATACATGTCAGTTCATACATAATTAACTATAATTCCGTACTGGGCAATTTATCCATTTCTCAATATTTGGCTGTCAAAATTTTGGAAGTAGTAATTAAGTTAAGTACCATTATGTGATGTTTTGGTAACACATAAAGATCTTAAAAAATTAATAAGAAAACTCACAGTTCCAAAGGTATATTGTAAGGCAATAAATCCTCAGTTATATTTCATACATTTTTTTTTAGAACACCCTTGCTTTTCTACATACCTACTATATCCTTCCAAATGAACTAACTTGGTTTCCACAGTGCCAGCGTATAGCATTTCATCCTGTAAACAATTTATTCATTCGTGGGACTTTATCAGACAAGCTCCTTTAAATGTTCTTTTGCTGGTATAAAAAAGTCCATTTTATGCCAGCAAAAGAAGGCCCCCATGCCACACTTAACTTCTCTCCTGGCAGAAGGCTTCCTCTACAATGAAGTAGAAGTGAACAACAGACCGTTCGCTTCCTCTTTTGAAATCCTGTGAGGCTTCATTGCGCAGGAAACTAAAAACACGCAAAATAAACACAGGAAAAGTTACAGAAAGCACATACACACACTTTAAAACTTACAAGTAACCAGCAGAAGGTCATAAAAAGTTCTTCATTTATTGGACGTCGTGATCTCACCTGGAAGTGTTCACACTAGACTGGCCATTCACGCTACATTCACATGAGTTAAATGGCACGAGGTTTCACAAGTCGGCAATACTGGCACTAAAGAGCCACGGGGATCAATTGACAGCTTCAATTAAAAAGTACAGGTTTGGGCCAGGACATAAACACGAAAGGGCGACTTTATCTGATATGTGTGCCCTTTCACATTTATGTGGTGTTGTTATGACACCATATTTAGTGCATCTGAAAAAGTCCAGAGTGGGCCCACTGTATCCACAAGCCCAGAATCCATGGATTCAACCTACCACAGCTGTACACTAGAGTACACAACAATAAATCTTTTACTTATAAAATGGCGTAGGCCAGCAGTGGAGGCAAGACTTGGCTGACAGGTGCACATTCTTTGTGCTTTCCAACGTCAAGGAAACCTGCTCCTCAGAGGTGAGGGAGGCCGAAGAATGCACCGGGCTCCTGGGGCTTTCTGCTGCTTCCACTGCTGCCCTACACCATTTGATTAATAGGGATTTGATCATCTGCATTTATTGCTATCTGCACAGGGTCCTGGAAGACAAACCCACCTGGATACTGAGGGCCCACTGTAATTTGTTGCTATGCACCTGTAAATCAACTTTGACTTATGGCAACCCTATCCTGGTCTTTGCTGGCAAATTTTATTCAGAGGAGGTTCTGCCATTGCCTTCCACTTAGGCTGTGGAAGTGTGACTTACCCAAGGACACCCAATCAGTTTCCATGGCTGATTTGTGAGCTGAACCCTGGTCTTCCAGTGTTCAACAGTCAAACAATGACAACAAACACAACCATTTGTTTGTTATTATTTATTCCCACATTTTAAAAAATATATAATCATATTTTACTTATATTTGAAGTTCTTTTGCCATGCAATTAAGAATAGTTCTGCCTATTTTAAGAAAGAAGATACTTCTGTGGGAAATACTGATCTATTTAGAATTTTAAAATAACTTTCCCAATATACATAAGCACTCAAAATGATACCCATGCAATCTCCTTTATTTCTAGGCTGAGGAATATACCAGAATTGGAAAAGATACTTTTTGGAATACAGCTCCCAGAATCCCTCAGACAATATGATCATATGTTTCCTTCTGTCCCAGAGCTACATCTAGCAATGTGGCCAGGTACAGTGAGTCAGTTACCTGACTAACAACTTAGGGTGGTCAACTACAAACAAAAATAGAAGGCCAATCACTGAAGAAATGTCACCAAGGAGGGAGAGAAGGAATGTCAGGCAGACCTCCATCTTGCCTTGGCCCAGAATCAGAACAGCCCTCCCTCCATCCCAACTGCCATTGCCCTGGCCAAGGAGAGAGAGGAGAATGCTAGACTTAGGAGATTATCAGATGCATTAAAAGTGGTGTTACATGAATGCCAGGAGATCACAAAAGGGCTCCTTTTCAGATGACGTCATTCCCCCCTCATTATGCACCCATTCTGCTGCTGTTCTGCCAGCGCTGCTTTTTATTGACAGGAGAGGCCATCAATAGATCCTCCATTCAGTTCCTGTCACAGATGTTCCTGCGAGTGAAAAGGTGTCCTGTTGTGCTGGCGAGATCCCAGAGTCAATGGGTGGTCCCTGCCAGAACACTTCCTGGTGAGATCAGGACATCCAGGTAAGTGACACACTTTTTATGACCCTCCCCAGGTTACTTCTACCTTTTAATGTGTGTTTTTGTGCTTGCTGTAAATTTTTTTCGTGTTCTTTTTATTTTTATTTTTTGAATTTCCTGTACTCGCATCTTCTCTCGAGAATCCATGGGATTTCAATCCAGGAAGTGAAGGGAACTCTGTTAGAGCTCCGTTCACTCCTGGACTGTCGGAATGATGGGAGAGGAGGTAAGTGCAGTGGGGAGGGTGATTGTGGTGTGACAGGGATGGGACAGGGCGGGAGTGGAGATTCTGGGACAGGAACACTTTTTTCGTTCCTGTCTGATAATCTCATCGATCCCTTCCTCTACTGTCATCCCCTTTCCTTTTGTATCATCTTCAATATTGTAAGCTTGAGCATAGGGAACTCTTTTGTTGTTCTTTTTCTTGTAAAGTGCCATATACATTGATGGTACTATAGAAATAAAAGATGATGATGATGATGATGATGATGATGATTTCTGTCTTGTTATGTTACCTTTTTCTTTAAAGATGTGGCCATCCTGGCTGGGGGATTCTGGGAATTTCAAAACCACTTATTTTTCAAAGTTCTGGAGTATACATATAATGTCAGGAGCATGATCCAGCTACCTGGGAGTCGTACCTACAGGTAAAGGAAGTGTCAGGAAAATCAACAGAACCTTGTATTTCCATTGTCATTCCTCACTGAATACATGTGAGAGTGCATGCCAGCAGTACAACAGGCCATTACAGGAAATGGGAGAGTGCTGCATGCTTCCCTCATTCCGACCGAACCCCTCCCTTGCCAGAACATGCCAATTATTTCAGACCACAACACTGAGCAATTTCTGTTAAGTCAAAGAGAAGGGGTAGATGGGGATAATGTAGGAGTACGTGTGCATGTGTGCCTTCAAGTCATAGAATAATAGAATCATAGAGTTGGAAGAGACCACGAGGGCCATCTAGTCCAACCTCCTGCCATGCAGGAATACACAATCAAAGCATTCCCGACAGATGGCCATCCAGCCTCTGTTTAAAAACCTCCAAAGAAGGAGACTCCACCACACTCTGAGGCAATGCGTTCCACTGCCAAACAGCTCTTACTCTCAGAAAGTTCTTCCTAATGTTTAGGTGGAATCTCTTTTCCTGTAGTTTGAACCCATTACTCCTTGTCCGAGTCTCTGGAGCAACAGAAAACAAGCTTGCCCCATCATCTGTCAACTTGTGGTGACCCCACAAATTTCATAGAGTTTCCTTAGGCAGAGTACTCAGAGGTGGTTTTGCCATTGCCTTCCTCTGAAATATAGCCTACAACACTAGGTATTCCCTGGTGGTCTCCCATCATAGTACTAACCAGGGCTAACCCTGCTTAGTTTTCAAGATCAGATAAGATCTGTTGCCTTTAAGTTATTTATGCACTACCTAATATAGGGGTATACAAATAATCCAAATCCCATAACAGCCTGGTGTATTATTTTTAGGGACCCCCCATGAGGCAGGAAGGAAGGGCTATTTGGGAGAAACCGGGCTCACTTGAGCCCTTGGCCTTCTCTCTGTGTACAGGCATTGTACCTGTGGAGACTGGGTTGTGCCTCCAAGAAGTGAACACTTATACAGCTTATCACAAATCTCTTAGATAAGTTTGCCCCACCATCTTTTGATTTTCAAAGTAACCAAAGGCATCAGTCTACATTAACTGAAAGCTTCTTCTCCTTTTTTTTAGAGCTATTCACTGAATTAGCAAACTAAATCTTTCAAATCAGGCAAGATGTTCTCAAAGAGCTTAAAAAACAATGAATACCTTTACAATAACAGACTTTCCTGCCATCACACAGAGAAATCATTGCAAGCTTCCAGACTGGTGGATAAGCTGTGAATTAATAATTTCCACTATTATCAGACTAAAAGGGAGTGGCCAAAAAAGATATTTCTAAACAGACTTTGAATCTGTTCACTGCAGGACTCTTTTTGTATTCTCTTGCACTAATGTCCCTCCTAAATGTATGCATACAGTGAAGACCAACAGAGAATCTGGAACCACTGGGAAGATAAAGACAGCACAAGAGGAACTTTGTTCTGAGTGACAGCAAGTATATTTAAAGGAACGGTGAAGCAATTAGTGGTAATAGGTCAAAACAGCTTCTAACCAAGCCGCTCTAAACTCTTGCTACTTTAAAGAAAGAAAAAAATTGGAGCAGTATAATTAAAAGTCTTAACACACCACAAGACAAGTGTGCAGATTTGACTTCAAGCATGTGACCAAAGCCATTTCGCACAGAGCAGCCTTTTCCAATAACCTTTCTAACCCTTGCAATGCACTGAGCTGCCAGTACTGTCATCCTCACCCAGCATGTAGTGCTGGTTAGGATGGTGGAAGTTGTAGTACAATATCTGAAGGGTGAAGGGTTGGGGAAAACTGCTTTCAGGAGGAAATTCTTTTTTTTTTAAAGACAGGGAAATGTTTTATTGGGGGGTTGTGCTGGAACTAATAATAATAATAATTATTATTATTATTATTATTATTTATACCCTGCCCCTCTGTCAAAACAATTGGGGCAGCTTACAAAAATTAAAATACAATACAGATAAAATCCCCAAACACCCCCCACCCCACCCTCCCCCATAAAAAAATATTAAACCATTATTAAATATAAATATTAAATTAAATTATTAAATATAAATATTAAATATAAATTAAAACCAACTGATCTAAAATCACATTTAAAAACAATAAATACAATAAAATACAATAAATGGCCAGCGGACTAAAAGAGGCCAGGATCCCCTGAGGCCAGGATCTAATTAGGAAAGGCCTTCCTAACTACCTGTAGTTCCATGCTTCCCCAAGAGTTCTTTCAGTGCTAAATATTGACACACATTACTGTTATAGCATAAGCTCTACTGGTGGTAAATGATGCCACAGATCATACACAGCAGAGAACCATTACTAACCCCACTGAGGAGGTCCAGCACCCCCTCACAGCAAATGTTAGAATTGGTCCCCTATGCAGACTATCCCTAGCTGACAATGAAATCCCACATTGCTGGCTACATGGGGCACCTGGGTTGGGGTGTACTCCCCCCAGGCTGAAGATGATGAAAGATGAGCTGCCAAGAGTTACCCGTATATTCCGGCATATAAGACAACTGTGCGCATAAAACAACCCCCCAATTTTTAAGTTAAAATATAGAGTTTGCCCCCCACGGCGTCCAGCCAGCCACTAGGCTGGAAAGCCTGCCCCCCACCAGCCAGCCAGCTCAGTGGCTGTAGATGATGGAATAGACTGTGAAATTAAAGGACTGAGAACAGCTAAAAAAGCATGGGATAGTTTGAAAAATCTCTGTGGTGTTCAATCTTTGGAAAGTAAGGTTTCATTAATAATGAAGTTGGTTAATATGAAGCTATCAAATCCCAAATTTTTGAATGAGCACATTAATGATTTTAGAGCCACGTTGGCAGACTTGCAAACTCCTGGAGAGGAAATCCCAAAACTATGCAAATGGAAATCTTCCTGGCAAGTTTACCAAAATACAATCCCTAAATGGAGGGCAATTTAACACTTCAAAGGCAAAGCAGTCATTCTCACAGCAGGGGGAAGGATCTGCTAGGGAAACTGCCCAGGCAATTTAACACTTTAAAGACAAGGCAGTCATTCTCACAGCAGGGGAAAAGATCTGTTGGGCATATAAGACAATCCCCCCACTTTTGAGGAGATTTTCAAGTGTTAAAAAACAGTCTTATACGCAGGAACATACAATATATATTGCAGAGGCAAACAAAGAAAATCAAAACACACGAGCATGACCCATCTCTCCCCCAACCCAAATAGCTATGAGAACTGGGCAAGCAGATTAACAACAGAGGAAAATTCACTCCCCCAGTCCATCCTCTGCCTTTATTTCTTTTTGCAGCCTTAGGCTGCCAGGTTAATGCTAAATGTTTCCAAGAAGGCCTCTAATAGAAGTGGTTTCTTTGTGTAAATTGGAAATTGGGCAGATGTTAATGTTTGGGCATGATTCTAACAAGAGGCCTGTCTAAATTGCAGAAATCCAGCAGTTTGACACCACTTTATCCACTATAGTTCTGTCCTATGGGATCCTGGTATTTGTAGTTTGGTGAAACACTAGAGTTCACTGATAGAAAAGCTCAAATACCTCACAAAACAACAAATACCAGAATTACATTGGATGGAACTGTGGTGGATAAACTGATGTCAAACTGCTGCATTTCTGCAGTGTAGACAGGCCCCTTAACCCATCTGTCTGGTGGCACAGGTCCAACTCACTACATTGGAAATATACATTTCTGTATGGATACTAATGCAAATTCCACAATTATCCATGTAAATGCACAGCAAGAACCAGAGAAAACATCTATTGCCCTAAACAAATATTGACAGAATGGAGAAATGCATGGAGCAATAGGGAAAACTAAGATCATTAGACAGCAAGTGGGGGGGGGGAAGGAGGGGGGAGAGTGCCTAGCCAGGAGTGGAGCAACATTGACCACAAAACAGGATAGAATCAATCACAATCATCTCCACTGCAGGACATCAGCCTCCATTGCATTGATAAACCAATGTGCCTGCATTTCCCATAATGGTAACCTGATTGTTGCTTTGGGTGCCATGCTGGGAGAAAGGAGAGATAAAAAATATAAATGAATAAGTAGTCTGTATTCTGCCAGTTTGAGGACGCCATAACAGAAAAGCTACCCCCTTTTCTACTGCAGAGGAAAGGCTCCTGTCCTGATAGTGAATCACTGCTCTGATGCTCAGTGCAAGGTTATCAGGAGCATCCCCTCTCTGTCAGTTTTGCCAAGGACAGCTGTACAGGACACCGCTGCAGGTTCTTCACCATGTAGTGGTTTCTTGTAGTTCTGGAGTTGTGCTGAGTCACATTAGATCAAGAAGACAAAGTATCTTCTTTCATCACTAATGATATCATAGTACTTCATCTCTTGACAGATGATGATGATGGGTGATGAAATGAACAGTCAATGCTAGTGGGCTGTAATTGTTGCAAGGCAGAAGCTCTATTGCTTCTTAATAAAACTCATCCTCTGCCATGAGTGGATCTAGAATCCAGTCCAATGACCTTCTTTTGTTCCTTTGTATTCACTTTTTCTTTTGACTTTGGAGATTATCAGCCGCTCTAAATATGGTGTGATAATGCCACCAGGAGATCACTAAAGGGCTTGCATTTCAGACATCATTCCTGTGTCGTCATGCTTCCGTTTGGTTGTCGTTACACTGGCACTTCTTTTTATTGATGGCCTAAGCTGTTAATGAATCCCCTGTTCTGTTTCTGTAACGGAATGTCCTGCAACTGAAATGGTGTGATGCCAGTGTCAGTGGGAGGTCTGTGCCAGAACACTTCCGGGTGAGATCAGGACATCAAGGTAAGTGACACACTTTTTTGTATCCTCCTCGGGTTACTTGTAATTATTTAAGTGTGTTTTTGTGCTTGGTGTTACTTTTACTGTAGTATACTTGTTTTTATTTTTTAATTTCTCACACTCTCATCTTCTTGCGAGAACAGCCAGGATTTCAATCCAGAAAGTGGAAGGAGCTCTGTTTGAGCTCCTTTCACTTCTGGGCTGCCCTGCCGAGGGAACAACGTGTGGTTAAGGTAGCTCTGAAAACTTTTCCTTTTCTGTTTTGTTTTGTTTTGTTTTTTTCTTTTTTGTTACAGGGACAGGAGAGGGGCAGGAGAGAAGATTGCACGATGGGAATGCTTTTTTTTTGTTCCTGTCTCAAAATCTCCTTTATCAGACCAGTCAAATAAGGCATTATAAGGACACCTAATGATCACAAAAGGCACACATACCAGACAACATCGCCCTTTCATGATCATGTAAAGAAAAAAACTGTCCTATTGTATTGATGGCCAAAGCCTTCAATAGAGCTCCCTCCCATAGCGATTTGTTGCCAGCATTGCAGACGTTTGAATCTGTGCACCATTGTACTCACATGAATGCAGCATCAATGGGCAAACAATTCTGGGTATGATCAGGACAACCAGGTAGGGTAAACTCCTTTTATGAAACCCCCTCCCCCGGGTACTTGGAACTTTTTGTGTGGTTTCCTGAACTCTTTGTGTAGTTTTTTTTGTTTTGTTTTGTTTTTAAAATTTCCCACATGAGTGTCTTCTTGCACAAATTGCAAGATTTCAAACCTGGACATAAATGGAACTCTGTCTGAGCTCCACTACTGCTGAAGAAGCCTCATCGACGCTGGTGGAGGTAAGTTTGTTGGGGGGGGGTCTTTTGCTGGCATAAACCACTACAATTTATGCCAGCATAAGAACTCTTCTGGTGTGGTGGTCTGATAAAGTCCTTAAACTGGCTAAGGCTACCCCAAACATTTCTAAGCCATATATCCCTCCTGGTGTCTTCTTCCCAGGATATAGGAACTTCAAAGCTGTAGGATCTTAAGACTTTGATGCTCTTGGTTAGACACTCTTTGTGCAGAGAGCAGATTATGGGTTTATCTACATGGGCCAGGATATGCTGGATTCCTGCCAGCATATCCTGACCGCAGATCAGGCCCATTCCTCCCCTTTTACCTGCACGGAATGGGAGAAAGTCAAGATGGACACACCAGTCCATTGCTACAGCTGCTGCTGCCACCACCTCCCTCACTCTCTCTGAAGCCAGGAAGCTGGCCTGCAACCTGTGACCAAGGCCCCCTGCATGTGACCAGCCTTGATCATATGATCCAGACCTACTTCCTGCTGTGGAAGAGTGATAGCAGAGGGAAGTTGCGGCAATGGACTGGCAGGCCAGAATGGGTTCCTGCAGTCACATGGGGCCTGATCCATTTTTTGCCAGCAGGAGCAGTTTTCCTGAATATTTTTTTTTAAATGCTGTAATGGGCCTTATCCCGCTCTTCTCCCCATCTTAGCCTCATCTTTGGCCTGGGGGTCATGAGGACTGCCCAGGGGCAAAACAGGGCAAAGGTCCTGTGTTGTCAGGACAGCAGGGAACAAAGACAGGGTAAATTGTCGATGCAGACAAGCCTTATGAAACTATAAACATGAAGCAGCCTGAAACATCTAACATGAAAGAAGACAGTCCCTTGTTAGCAGAAAAAGAAGAGGTGTGCCATAATATTGAAAGTTATGGTCCTAGTTAACAGTTGTGGTTGAAATTGGGAAATGTTATCATGCAACCATGATCAGATCTTAGGCAAGTTACTGCCCATTTGGGGAGTTGTAGCCTAAATACAGTTGTCCCTTCATATTCACTTGGGTTTGGTTCCAGGCCCCCCTGTGGATACCAGAATCCTTGAATACTCAAGTCCCATTATATGCAATGGCATAGCAAAATGGTGTCCCTTATATAAGATGGTAAAATAAAGGTTTGCTTTTTGGATTATTATTTTTTAAGAATATTTTCAAGCCGTGAATACTTAAATCCATGGATACAGAGGGACAACTGTAGTAACTTTTCCAGTCTTTGGTCATTAGTGCATACTGCTTCACCTAGAAATGTGTTCATAGGCAACACTATGTTCATTAGAAGAGCTCGGAAAAATCACCCAAGGTTCCTGTTGATCCATAACAATAAAAGCACTGAGGGCTTATCTACACCAGCCAGGATATGCCATCTCCCCACCAGTGTATCCTGGCTCTGGCTGATACAAGGAGAAAATGGGCTGGTGCCAAACAGAAACACTGGCCCATTGCTGCAGCTGCCACCTCCATATATGCTGCTGATGCAGAAGCCAGGAAGGGGGGCCACAACATGTGACTACAGGCCCCCTGCATGTGACCAGCCTTGGTCACAAGCTGAGTGACCTTTGCCTGGCTTCCGGGAGAGCCAGGGAACTGGCAGTGGCACATGGTGTGCTAGAACAGGCTCCTGTGAACACACGGGGCCCAATCCATTCCATCTTGGAAGTACCAAATTAAGCAGAGTATTTTCTTATTGCAGTTTATTGGGCCTACTCTGGCTTGACCCTGTACCACCTTGTATCTGCCCCAGGGGTGGTGAGGACTGCCTGGAGGCAGATTGGGGCAAAAGCCCTGCATTGTATGGAACACAAAGCTCTGGGATGGAGGTAAGCCGAGATATTTAGCCCATGTAGATAAGCCAGTGTCCTCCTAATGCTTGTCCATCAGTTCCTCTAGTGTAAACCTATAATGAGCAACATTAATTATACTTTCCAGAAATGCATTAATGCTATGATGCCCAGAACATATTTTAAAAGACACCTTTGATGGTATAACAGACAGAAAAGTGTTTGAGGAGATGTCGAGGATGACAAGCTTAACAGGTGCATTTCTCTGAACTGTCATAAATTTCCCTCCTTGCCCAAGTTGTTTTGTCATCGCTGTCAGAACTGCAATTAAGAAGAGTGTTTGCAATCTGCTATCATCCATTAGACATTCTTTAACAGTCCTCTTCTTCCTTTAGCAGTGACCCCCAAACACAATTGTGTGAGTTCAACTATACGATATTATTGCATTGCTGAAGGAGCACAGTCATTTGCAAGTCATGGTACAGTGGGGTGCCTCACAAGGTGAGGTTCCATACCTCCTTAGACTATGGGCCATATTTGCATGTGTTATTGTTTTCCCCAAATATTTACAGTGAATTCAGCTGAAATTGATAGTAGCCCTAGTAGCATGGAGGCTACTGTGAATGAGAGTCTTGAAGAGACACGACAATACAGAAAGAATCACAATCCGGAAACATCACCCAAGGAGACCTTCTGCTGTGCTTTCTGCAACCGGGCTTGTTTATCTCGGAATGGCCTTTTTAGTCATCAGTGCGCTTGCAGAAAGCATGGGATGAGTCCTTCCTGAATCTTCATTTGCGAAGAAAAGCCAGAGAGACTGTGAAGGAGAGTAGTGGGATTTTGTAGGGGAAACAACTGCATGATGGGAGAGAGTGCAAACGTGGCAAAACATATAAAAACAATAATTGTTGTAAGGCTAGAAAGCAGCCTCAGAGCAATGTATTAATAAAGAAAACAAGGGGGTAAAAAGTATTTTCCTCATTTATTTATTTTTTAACTTAATATTAAGCATTGTCAACAATTGTGCCACATAAAACAATAAGAGCCAGCTCTCCTTTGTAGTAAGTTATAGTGCTGCTAACAAAATCTGTGCTTAACTTCAGAGTATTTCACCCCCAATCCAATACTATTTCTGATCCTAGTACCCATTCATATGGTTCCAGTTTCACCCGGGTTAGAAAGTCCTGAGTTCTCTCTGCCTGTCCCCCTCCCTGCCCATGACTTTTCTCTTTCTATTCACTCTTTTCTTCCCCCTTACCCAAATTCATTTTCTTCCTTGTTGGTCTGACTTTCTGCTGGCTCATTAAGCTTGGCCATCTACCAACTCTCCTCCCTACCCTTAGCTGGTACTAGGATCTCCTGTCTCACTCATCCTTAGGGTTGTCATCTTCTAGTTCCCCAAATCCTGGCTGTCACATTTGCATTTTTATTTATTCATTACACAAGCTACGTGGCAAGTCATGGAAGGATGAACCAGCAGACAGAGACATAGACACTTTCCCATTCAGAAGCTTTATTGATTAGAAATAAACAACTGGATTTCTTTAGCTTCTTTACATGGAATGCCAGGTGGGGGTAAACAATTTGCAGCCAAGGTGTTTTCTGCAGCCATGACTCCTTTTCTTTACTACTTCTGTCCTCACAGATCTCCTGTGACTTTAACTGTTGCAGAAGAAGCAGATATTCAGTAAGTACAGTTTCCCCAGGAATCAGGATTCCACAATGTTTGGAAGCCTGCTTGAGGCATGTGCATGACACCTTATTATGCCTATGGCCAGCATCATGCCTTCATTCTGTGTGCAGAATAGGAACAATCATACTGAATATATTCAGAGATACTGTAACACTTACTGAATTAATGTAGGATAAGCACTTTGTATACTCAACCAACAACCAACTCAGAGCTTGGAAATGTTACTGTTTTAGACTACGGCTCCCAAAGTCCTGCAGTGAGCATTAGCACAGGGATCAATGGGCCACTTTAAAGTGTTAAATCTCTAGACTCCCAAATATAATATGAATCACAGCTATGGCTCTGCTCACTGGGCACACAGACTGAAAGTCAGTAGCAGGTTATTTTCCTGGAGAACAATTGGGCAGAATAGTGATTTAAAGATTTGCTACATATCTCAATTTCTACAATGTCTAACAAAACAACTTTTATCTGTAGTATACACTACTTTCATACAGCTTTAATTGCCATGGCTCCATCCTACAGTATCCTGAGATTTGAAGTTTGGTAAAGTGATTAGAATTCAGTGCTAGAGAGCTCTAGCCCCTGGATCAGGGTTTTCGGGATCCCCTGAGTGATGTCTTCCTACTAGATTAAACTGATTAGTCCTGATTCTTTCTTTTCTCAGGGTACCTGGGTATCTCACTAAACTACAAACTGCAGGAATCCTTAGGATAGAACCCTCCCTCCCTCTCATACACACACACTTAGGGCCTGTCTACACTGCAGAGATACAGGAGTTTGGCACCATTTTATCCACCATAGTTCTATCCTATGGAATCTGTAGTTTTGTGAGGTATTTATCCTTTTATAAACTCTGGTGCCTACCAAACTACAAATGCCAGGATTCCATAGAGTAGAACTATGGTGGATAAAGTGGTGTCAAACTTCTGTTTTTCTGCCGTGTAGACAGCCCCTTGGAGTCAGGAACCAAGAATATTCACAAGGCATCTGTGTTACACAGAAATAGGACCTGGGTTTGAACAATAAGGAAAAGGGTCAGGAGTTTAAATAGCCTGTTCCTATGTTCCCTCTTACTCTTATTCTTCCACCTGCCATCTTTTCATTCAATGTCATGTAGTGACACATTGTGTTGCTTAATATTTAGTTATTTAAAACAGATCCATTTTAAAAACAAAATAACCTTGAGATGTACACCTTTGGTGTCCCTCTAGTCTGCACACCAGATTTCAGTGGTCTATGTCTGAAGGTCTTAGAGCTATGGCTGAGAGAGACAAGCAAACACTGTTTCTCTTTTATTATTAGGGGTAGATAAATTAGCTTCCACCCTCCCCTATGAACTATTGTTTAAAAAATTCTGGATGTGACTTCTAGATAGTATACCATGATGTTCAAACAAGTTAAAGACTCTTTGTGAAGATTTGTGTAGGTTAATAAACATAATTGTCCTTGTCAAAATGATGTACTTTCTGTGATTTACAGTCAATTAATACAAATAGTTATGAAATATGAAGAATGTATTTTTAAGCAGCTGAAGGTTATTAAGACCAGGCAGGTAGCCTCATAACAAGCCTTTATAGTTAATTGAAACTGATGACAGTGAAGGTTATGCAGAGTTTCTACAGGGACAAAGAGGATATGCTGATGCTTTTTTTAAAAAAAGAAGTCTTGTTGCTATGAAAAAAACAAACCTTGATCTATTAAAAAAATGAAAGCTGTTGAATCACATTGACTTTAGTTAATGCTAACATTACAACTTGATTGTTCTTCCTACTAATATAATATAGCCAATGTAATTTGGAGCTTATCTACACCAGCCATGATAGGCCAGATCTGGCCCATTCTGCCCCCATTACCTTGATGAATGTTACCTCACTGCAGTTGCCACCACCATTTTCACTGCTGACTCAGAAGCCATGAAGGGGGCCTGCAACATGTGACTGAAGGCTCCCTGCATGTGACCAGCTCAGGGACCCCTGGCTGGCTGGCTTCTGGGAGAGCTAGCCAGCTGGCTGTGGCAGTGAGGGATGGTATGCTGGGATGGGTTCCTGCCTGATCTGTTCTTTCCCAGTGCTAACAGGGTAAGCTGAGTATTATTTTACAAAGCTGTAAAGGACCTTATCCCAGCTTTCCCCCATTCCATACCCGTAACTACTCCAGGGTGGTGAGAACTGTCCAGGGGCAGATCAGAGCAAACGCTCTGCATAATATGGAGTGCAGGGTTCTGGAACTGGAGCTAACTGGGGTGTTTAGCCTGTGTAGATAAGCCCTTGGTTTCTCCTCAAGTGGAAGTCCTATGGCACTAAAAGATTCTGGGCAACGCACCTGTCTTCTTATAAACATCTAAGTTTAGATGCATGTTTGAGTTGGAACACCTACCACCTTGAAGCAGAATCTATGGATTCATTTCATTGCTATCACTCATTTGCTGGCAAAAGCAGGTGAATAGGCAACTGTTGTTGATCTAGCCACCAGCTTTCTGCTAACTATTTAAAAGACGAGGCTTCTAAGAGAGATAATTAACCCTTTTCAGATCAAAGAAGGGCAGCCTGGAGATTCTGGAGGGGTTGAGAGCAACAGAAAGAGCCTTGGGCCACATAGGAAGCCGCGGCTATACTTTGTCCATCTCTGGTTGAGCACTTTGTCTTTCCAAGGTCCACTCAGGCTCAAACTAGAGGGTAAACAGGGGAGGGGGGGACACCTGGGCAATGTGCATTTCCCATAAATACTGTAATCCATTTTTAATCCCAGGGTGAGAAAGTGTGAATTACCTAAGGTGCCCTAAGGAGCGCTATGGCTCAGTGGCTATTTCAACCTGGATTGTCCAAGTCCCAGCCCTCAGCAATAAGGACAAGGTGGACTCACACAATGCATGCACATGTAAAGAGTGTTGCAAACATGAAGCCGGGAATCCCATGAAGGCTGAAGAGGGGCACTGTTGCATGGAAAAGGAGTAATCAGAGAAAAGGCTGAACACCCTCTCTCTCCTTGCCACCCACTCAGGAGTGTAGAATGGGGGGAATGAGGGTGCTAACACCCCCATAAGATTTATGCCCAGTCCCCAAATTTCCAGAATTCAACTTAAAACTTCTGTTGAGCATCTAGAAATAGAGTTTAGGTATCACAGGAGTTTTTCAGATGCCCTAAAACCCATCAGGGAGGGTGGGAGAGGTACGCAGCTATCGCACAGCAGGGGGTCAGTTTCGGACAACGATGTCTCTCTCCTGTCATTGTCCTTGTTATTTCCATGTTCGATCTATTGAAAAGGCGCCACTTTGCATCTGAAAAAGTACATGAGCAAAGGGGCAGGCAAAGTAACCAAAGGGAATGTGAACACAATACATATAAGAGTGCTAGGGGTGTTACCATGCCTTACACCCCCTCCCTCTAATAATTCGTAATTCGGCAATGTTGGACATTTGATGAGGTTTAGGTAGACCAGGGCAGACCAAAAGTGGAGTCAAGTGGTGGTCACCCAGGACCTAATGAAGATGTCTTGGAAATTCCCAAATAGACACACCCAAGATAGGATTAAGCAGAGCCCGTTAGTATCAGAGTCATCAGTGTGGGATGTGCTAATCCTCTCTTGGGCAGTGAGTCATAATCGCAGTGACCAGAACTCCCTGTTGGAAAAGACTGAAGCATTCTCTTTTCCACACAATCTCTTTTTATAGGGCAACCCCTGTTAGACTTCTTGTGTATATTAATTTGTTCCCTCAGTCTCTGTAGTTAGCATGCTTCTGTCTGTCCCACCCTCTTTTTCTTGGGCAGCCATCTTCTTTTCCTTTCCTAAGCTGGTGAGTCAGGATGACTCTCTCTCCTTCGCCTCATTCAGTTAGGTAAAGGTTTTTTTAGTTATTTAATCTAAAGCTGTATGCCTCCTTTTGCCATATATCGTTCAAGGGCAAAGCAGTACATTTGAGTCATGCCTCTAAACTGCACTCTGCTGGAGGGAAGCTAAAAAAGAGTTTAACTTTTAGAGTTCCCAACATAGGGAAACTCTTATTCCCCCACACTCCCATTAACCACAAAATGTCTTTCCTCACACCCTTTCCTCTCCCACAATAAGGAGGCTGCCATCAATCCATAAAACTTGATATCTCAGCCACTAGCGGCAATTAACAAGGTCATGGTTTCCTTTGTTTAACTGTGGAAAACACAATTAGCCATTGTTTCACACCCAAACACCCCTTCAGAAAATAAAATTGGGTATAAATATTACCCTGAAATAATTGCTAAGTGTGCACAATCCTTCATACACCATCACTCTGCTGATTAGCTGTGTCACCCTCAGCTTCAAAACTGAATCTTCTATGCTGATCAAACCTCTTCTCTTCAGGACTGGTAATTATAGCTGGAATTTCCTCTAATCTCTTCCCCTATCCAAATCTTTCCACCTTAACTCTTTGTTTAGCCTTCTGTTGTTCTTGTGAGCACGAGTGCACATGTAAATGCTTCTGTGTTTATTTTCCAATAAAAAAATCATTTTTATTTCATTTTAACTTGGAGTCTCATCAGTTAGTACTGGTGTACATAGGTGTAAAGATCTCACAAGTTATCCGACCTCTTACAGCCATACCTTTGAACTAATTAAAATCCTCCAACTTAATATTATAATATCACAATATCACAAGCAGGTCCCTGCAGACCCCCAACAATTTGGGTAAGAGGGGTAAATGATTTTCAGTGTCTCACTCTCTGCACGACTTGAAATTTGGGGACTGCAGGAAAATTGTATTGGGGGGACCGGACTCTTGTTTAGGAGAGCAATGTTTTCATTTTTTTCCCCCACCCCCACCCGCTACACTACTTGCATGCAAAATTGTAGGCCCTTGATTTTTCTCCCCATTTTTAAAAAAATGTTCCTGGGTGTAACAAGTTACTAGTCCTTCAGATTGTGAGATCCAAAATGTATTGGCAGAAACAAACAAACATGGCGTGAGGTGTACTGAGAATTAAATTTTGTTGAATTAGATGAGCTGTGGTGATTTTCCTTTTGTCAGAGAATTGCTTGTACATCTTATTATTCCAAAAAGAAAAAAAGAAAAAAAGAAAGAAAAAGCAAGGGCCCCTGCTGCTAAAACAAACAAACAAACAAATAAAAAACCCAACATATGGAAGAAAATTAATTAATGCCCTACCATTCATAGCAATGGATTTCTGTGATGAGTAGCATTATTCATTAAGAAAATTATTCCACTACTTGGATCCTTGTAGAATCATAGAATCATAGAGTTGGAAGAGACCACAAGGGCCAGCCAGTCTAATTCCCTGCCATGCAAGAATACACAATCAAAGCATTCCTGACAGATAGCCATCCAGCCTCTGTTTAAAAACCTCCAAAGAAGGAGACTCCACCACACTACAATGCAGTGTATTCCACTTCTGAACAGCTCTTACTGTCAGGAAGTTCTTCCTAATGTTTAGGTGGACTCTCTTTTCCTGTAGTTTGAACCCATTGCTCCATGTCCTAGTCTCTGGAGCTGCAGAAAATAAGCTTGCTCCATCCTCAGTATGACTTCCCTTCAAATATTTAAACATGGCTATCATGTCCCCTCTCATCCTTCTCTTCTCCAGACTAAACATGCCCAGCTCCCTAAGCCACTCCTGATAGGGCATGGCTTCCAGATCTCCCATCATCCTGGTCTCCTTCCTCTGGACACGTTCAACTTCTCTATATCCTTCCTGAGTCGCGGTGTCCAGAACTGGACATAGTATTCCAGGTGAGGTCTGACCAAAGCAGAATAGAGTGACATCATTACTTCCCTTGATCTAGACACTATACTCCTATTAATGCAGCCTAGAATCGCATTGGCTTTTTTAGCTGCTGCATCACACTGCTAACTCATGTTCAGTTTGTGGTCCACTAAGACTCCTAGATCCCTTTCACATGTACCACCATCAAGCCAGGTACCACTCATCCTATATCTGTCCATTTCATTTTTACTGCCCAAGTGTAGTATCCTACATTTCTCCCTGTTGAAATTCATTTTGTTAGTTTTGGCCCAGCTTTCTAATCTGTTGAGGTGATTCTGGATTCTGATCCTGTCCTCTGGGGACAGGATTGCAGATTGGTCATGTCAAACTGATGTGACTTTACAATAGCCTGAACCTTATTATCAGTCCCAACTAGAGTAGAACCATTGGATCAATGGATTTTCATTAGTGTTGACTGCATCTGGTCATCATCGATTCAACAGGTCTCCTGATGTGTTGGAACAGATGGGTTTAGGCCAATGTATTTTAGTATGGCTTTACAATTTAGCAGGGATGGAACTTGTGTAGCCCAGCATAGCCAGTTATGGGAAATGCTGAGAACAACAGTTCAACAACATCTGGAGAACCCTGCATTACACCACGTAGAAGAATATATTACAAATCTCAATTGCTGTTATCATTTGCCATCAAGTTGTCTGTGACTTATGAATGAGAGGCCCAGATGAGCCTACTCATCAACAGCCCTGCCTCTTGTACACCCAGAGCCATGGCCTCCATTATTGAATCAATACATCTGTAATGTGGTCTTCTTCTTTTCCTCCTGCCTTCTACTTTACCTCTATAAACCCTGACATTTACCAAGCATTATACTGTAATCTTTGCCAGTGAGTCATTTATCCCATGATATATCTGAAGTATGATAGTCTCTGATGGACTTTTGAGGCTTCTAGTGAGATTTTAAACTACATTTGCTCTAACACCCATCAACTGCAGTAACATTTGATGATAATATACTGTCTGACTTCTAGAGAGCAAGATGAAGCCACAATTTGATGAGAAACAAATGTATGTACCTAATCAGATTTTTGGTCCACCTACCTCAATATTGTTTTCACTGTTTAGCAGGGGCTCTTCAGGGTTTCAAATAAGAGTCTTTCCCTGGGGATGACAAGGATTGAATCGAGAAGTTTTGGCATGCAAAGGGTGTACTTTGCCACTGAGCTTGTACAGCCCTTCGCTAAGTGTTTCAGGAAGACAGTGACATGACAGCACCTAGAGGCTTGTTCACACATGCATCTCTGTCATTTCATTTATCTCCACTTGATGACTAGTAGATGGATGTCTCAACTGACTCTACTGAAAGGCATTCATTCCCTTTGGGTATTGTATGTAAGTATCTGAGACACTTATAACCTGTATTTTCATCATCCCACTTCCTAAGTGGCTAAGAAGTCAGAAACCTTATTTTAGAGCCTGGAAAAAACTGAAAGAGACTTTGCTTGCTATTTAAGAAAGGTAGGTAACAACTTAAGTCTCCAAACAGGACAGTCTGAAGCAGAGCTTGGGAAAATTATTTGTATGCTACACAGCCTAGAAAGTCTCAGCCACTATGGCCACTGTTGGACTGCAACTCCCAGAAAGCCTTTACCAGTATAGCCTCTGATACTTTCCCAACCTCTTATCTTTAGTTAGTTGTAAAGTCTGAGTCAAATGTTTTCAAGTGAGAACTTCCATCTTTGAGTATAGGAGGTGGGGGCTGAATTGGAAAGAAACGGGCAAATTCACCCCAAAGCTAAAGGTGTGTTAACTCACTGACCTTATGACCTTCAGTAGAAGGTGTCTGGCTGGCTGGCTGGTTTTCTTTTCAGTGCTAAGTTCCTTTCTTGTCAACTGCTGTTGGAACAATCTGACATCGTGAAACAGTAGTGTCCTTGATGGAACTTTTGTGGTGGGTGAAAATGGTGGTCCCTACTGTGGTCACTATAATATAGCATATTTCCTGGGGCATTAGAGTATGCAAAATGGCTGCCAGCAGATAGGTATTAATGGACTTATCAGACGCATGAAAAAGACATGTCATAAGGACACGATGATAACACAAAAGGCCGAAATTATCACACAGCCTCATCATTCAGCTGTTCCAGGGGTGTAGCATGGGTGTAAATAAGGCATCACCTTGTATTGATGGCTTAGCCCATCAATAAAAAAGTGCTGCCTCATCTGTGTCAGTGCTACGTCCCAGGAATGGGTGAGGACATGGGCGTCTGATAATTTTGCCCTTTGGGCTATTTTCCTGTCCTTATGACGTGATTTTGGATGCATTTTTTGCTGTGTTTTCCCATGTCTGATAAAGTCCCTTGCCTAGAGGAATTGTTCTGTTACTGTGCGTGGTGGCATCAATTAAAAAAAAACACAACCCTGCTACTTGAAATTGTATGGTGGGTTTATGGAGAGGGAGGGAGGTATTTTTACCAGATATTGCTTTAGATTTGTGATTTTACAAATAAAATAAAATAAAATAAAATCCTATATTTCCAGGGAGACAATTTCACTCTATTTCAGCCTCAGTTATTGGTTCAAGATGTTTCTCCAAATAATTGTTGACATGATGACTTGCATGCCTTAACAAATACACTAATAGTAAGGCAGCTGCTTAATTGCCAGGTGCCATGGGGTAAGGAGTGGTACCAAGTGGCTGAGAGGTCAGAGTTGTGTGTGTACCACACAACTAGCCTTGTGCTCCCTATGCTATCCTGCTGCCCCTCCATAAGGTGGAGGATGCTGACCCATACATAGCCAGTGCTTCTGCTAGTGGTGGTGGGGAGGGGATTCTGGAAGTTGTAGTCCCAAAAAAGTCAAAAGCAAGGCCTCAAATGGGAAGAACTTAAAATGTGAACCTCCCTCCCCAGGCCCACTTGAGAAGAATAACCCAAACCTTTTGGAATAGTGTCAGTGTAATAAGGTCCACTCCTGCTGCTCCGCACCCACCCCAGAATAAGTAAGACAAGTTTTATCTTGGGGAAGGGGTTAACAGTGAAAGAGAGTTCACTCCCACACAGGAAAGGGGGAACGATTAGGCCAACATACCCTTCTGAAGACATCTAACCTAATTTCATTTTTTTTAAAATGATTTTTATTAGGGGTTTCCATGATATGACACAACCTCTAATACACTTTTAGTACCTATATACACATAAACACATGACACAAAATCGACAACAGTCACTTTCATCCCTTACATACATACTCCCTATATAATTACCACACTTATCTTACTTCATCAAAATTTTCCATAACATAAAAAATACCTACACCATTTCACAATGACTTCCTAGTTTCCGGACCTCCAGAATTTACTTATACAATCCCTTAATCCTACATTTCTACTTAAACTTGTTCTACTCGACCTAAATTACTCTCCTTGGTTAATTATTTTAGCTATCGTGTTGATTACCCTATTAATCACTTTTTTTAAAAAATACTTATTATTTTCCCTCTTTCTGCTCGGTTAGTCTTCCTTTGGGTCTTCCTTTAAATTAACTATCTCTTCCCAACCCACAAGATCATCCCATGTTCTTCTATCGTCTATCATTATGGATAGCCTTTCCATTTCATAAAATTCCTTCATCTTCCTTATCCAATCATTAACTGATGGGAGTTCTTTACCCTTCCATTTTTGAGCAAACCTTAGTCTTGCCGCCGTTACCGCATATAATAGTACCCTCCAATATTTCCTGCGTATACAAGGGCGTAGCCTATGAAGCATATTTAATAAATACAGTTACGGGTCGAATGGAATATCTATGTTTAACCTCTTCGCTATTAGGTCATGTATTCTCTTCCAGAATTTTTTTGTTTGTTTACATGACCACCAAACATGCATATACGTGCCCTTGGCTTGGCCGCATTTCCAACATGTGTTTGGCATATTCTTATATATCTTTGCCAATCTCACGGGGGTGAGATGCCACATATTTAACATTTTGTAGAAGTTTTCTCTCAGCCTATAACTTCTTGTAAATTGGATGTTAACATTCCATGCCTTAGCCCAATCCTCTATCTTTGTTTCTCGACCTACTTGCTGGGCCCATTTAATCATATAACTTTTCACTGCATCAGGTTCCATGCTAATTTTCAATATCAAATTATATATTTTCCTGATCAATTTGGATCTTTCCCCATATAGAATCTTATCAAATTCTCCCTCCTCTGATTCAATCCCTTCCATTTTAATATCAAATTTAAATTTCTCATGTAATTGGCGGTAAAGGAACCAGTGACACTGAACTCCTTCATCCCTCAGCTCTTCCTGGGTCTTCATCTGGAATTCCCCCTCCAATTTTTTCAATATTATCTTGTAGGTCAACCAATTCCCCTTATACGGGTTTTCCCTTTTATAAAAAGCCTCGTGATTGGAAGTCCAAAGGGGCAATTTGAAATATAATTTTCTCTTATAAATCTGCCAAACTCTTACATAGTGATGGGCAAACTCTTTATGTACCATAGATTTATTATGCCATAGGTAGGCTTGCCACCCATATCTGAGATTGAAGCCTTCTAGTTGTAACAGCCGATCATCTTCTAATTTTATCCAATCGATAGTCCACACTAACGCACAGGCGTGATAATATAATCTCAGATCGGGGAGGCCTATTCCGCCCCTATCTTTCGTTTCCCACAATATCTTCCTCTTGATTCTGGGTTTTTTCCCAGCCCATATTAATTCTGCTAAATCTTTATTCCAGGATGTAAAGGGTATATCTGATGTTAAAATCGGGAGATTCTGAAAAAGGTACATCATCTTGGGGAGCACCACCATTTTTATCGCCGCAATCCTTCCTAAAAAAGAAAGATTTAAGGTTTTCCACCTTTCCAGATCCTTTCTTATATTTTTCCAAGTTTTCACATAATTGTTGTCATAAAGGTCTGCATTACTATTTGTAATTTCCACCCCTAAATACCTTGCTTTTTTTGCTACTGTTAACTTCGATTTATTAACCAACTCTTTTTCTTCTGTCTTGCTTAGATTCTTGGTTATAATAGATGTTTTTTCTCTATTTATCTTCAGCCCTGCTAATTGGCCAAATTCTTCAATTCTGTCTAATAATTTTTGTATGTTTTCAGTTGGGTTGTCCAGGAAAAAGGCAAGATCATCAGCAAAAGCCTTCTGTTTAAACTCTTTGCCATGGATTTTTGGACCACATATCTCTGGATCTGAATTTATTTCCTTCGTTAACACTTCTATTACTATTATAAAGAGTAGGGGAGAAAGGGGACAACCTTGTCTTGTACCTCTTTCAATCTGACACCGTTTGGATCTTTCACCGTTCACAATAACTTGAGCATATTGATTTTGGTATATTCTTTTAATCCAATTGAGAAAATTCTCTCCAATATTCATTCGTTCTAATATTGATATCATGAAATCCCACCTTATATTGTCAAACGCCTTTTCGGCATCCAACAATACAATAGCGAGTTTTTTCTCGTTCTTCTTCTCATACATCTCTATAATATCTAAGACTGTCCTGATATTATCCTTAATTTGTCTATTAGGCAAAAAGCCATTTTGGTCTTGCTGAATCCATGTCGACAATATCTTTTTCAGTCTTTCTGATAAAATTTTGGCAAAGATTTTATAATCTACGTTTAGCAAAGATATCGGCCTATAACTCGCCGGTAACAGGGGATCTTTTTCCTGTTTCAGAATTAAGGTTATGTCAGCATTATGCCATGACTCTGGACACCCCTGCTGGTTTATTTCATTAAATGTCCTGTGCAATGGGTTAATTAATTCATTTTCAAACACTTTATAGAAGCTTGCTGTAAACCCATCAGGTCCCGGTGCCTTCCCAACCTTCATACCTCTTATTGTTTCCCTTATTTCTTCTTTAGTAATTGGCTTCTCTAACTCCAATCTCTGTTCTATTCCAATTTCTTCTATATTGGCCTTTTCTAGATAATTCTCTATTTGTTTTTTAGTATCCTTAGTAGTAGTATGTTTTTGGTATAATTTCGTGTAGAAGTCATAAAAGACATTCATTATATCCTTTTGTTGGGTATACTTTTGGCCATTTAACATTACTTCCGTTATCAATTTCTTTTCTGCCTCCTTTCTTAATTTGTATGAAAGCCATTTCCCTGGCTTGTTAGCGTGTTCAAAACAATTATACTTCAGATACTTCAGTTTCTTCGCAATTTCGTATGTCATCTCTGCATCTAAATTCCTCTTCAGTTCCGCCAATTCACTTCTCAATTTTTTATTCTTTGGGTCAAGTTTTACATCTTTTTCACATTGTGATATTTTTTCCAGGAGCTCTTTTTCTCTGTTCTTTCTTTTTTTCCTCGTTATATATTCTTGTTGCATTATTGTTCCTCTTATCACCGATTTGCCGGCGTCCCAGACAGTATTCCATGCTGTTCCTTTGTCCGTATTTTCCTTGAAGAATAGATCTAAATCTCTTTTAATCTTGTTTACTATTGCCTCCTCTTTTAATAAAATATCGTTGAATCTCCACTTAAACTGCCGTTCAGTATTTCTCAACTCCAGACCTTATAGGACAATGATCCGAGATTATTCTTTGCAGTATATCTGCTTGCTTTACTTCTCGAATGAGATTTTTGGAGATAAGGAACATATCAATTCTTGACCAAGATTTAAATCGGTCTGAATAAAATGTATAGTCCCTTTCATTCCCATGTTTAAGACACCAAATGTCTATTAAGCTTAACTGCTCCATCATTTCTTGGATTGCTAAAGGTAGCTGGCCCTTTTTCTGATGTCTTTCCTTTTGGTGGGATCTATCTGTTTCTGAGTCCATAACTCCATTCCAGTCCCCCATTATGATATAGTTATCATAACTGAATTCTAATAATGTATTTAACAATTTCTTTATGTAATGACTCTTATTGTTTTGTGGACCATACACTCCCACCAATAGTGTTTTTGTCCCCTGTAATTTCACTTCTATACCCAAATAGGATCCATTTAGATCACTAAATACTGTTTTGATTCATACTTAGACTTAACATAAATGGCCACACCTCTTTTCTTTTTGTTTCCATCAGTTGCATGTAATGTACCAAGTTTTCTATTCCTCAGTAGTTTTTGATCTACAGTCTTTATGTGTGTCTCCTGGAGACAAATAATATCTGCTCTTCGTTTCTCTAGATAATGATATACTTTTTTCCTTTTCAGTGGTGAGTTTAACCCATTCACATTCCATGATATCAGCTTAAGCGCCATTTTTCAGTGGTAAGATTTAGGTTTATTATTTTTCCAGAGTTTTTATTATTTATTTAGTTATTAGTTCACTTCTCCTTTTTCCAGTTTTTATACAATTTCAATTTTGTATATCTGTGCCTCCCACTGCTCCCTCTAATGCTTCTTCTTCTGCCTCTACTTCTATCTCGGACGTTTCCTCTGAATCTGTCTCTAAATCTGATCTCTCCCCTGTGTCCTGACTTCTATCCTCATCCCTTTCTCTATTTCTATTTCTCTCCTCCTGGTTTCCCCTCTGACTGTTTTTATATTTCCTGTCTGTTCTTTGAAGGTGAAATCCCTTCTTACTGTTTGTGATTTCTTGGGTTTTCCTTTTTACTGCCTCTAAGTGCAATTCATTCTCCTCTCTGTTGTCCTCTTTTTCTCTGTTTGTCTTTTGCACTTCTTCCTCCTCCCTGTCCCCCTTCTTTTGTCCCTGTAATTTGGATAGGAACTCCTTAGCTTTGGGCAGTGTGTTAATTACATATTTTTTATAGCTATAAGCCAAGGTTACACCCTCTGTTTTATTCCACTTATAAGATATGTTCCTATCTCTCAATACGTGTGTCAGGAAGGCGTATTCTTTTCTTTTTTATTATTTGAATTGGTATATCTTTAAATATCTTAACCAGTTGCCCTTCTATTCTCAGTTGTTCCCTAAAATTTTTCTGGATAATCAAATCTTTGGTTCATTCCCTGGTGAAGTACACAACGATGTCTCTGGGAATTTTGTTTTGTTTTGTTTTTTGTTTTTTGTTTTTTTGTTTTTTTGTTTTTTTTTTTTTGCAATCCAGGAGTCGATGCGATAAAGTTTATCAATTTCTAAATCCATCTGATCATTTTCCCATCCTAGAAATTCTGCGAGTGCCAGTATCACTCTGTTAACTAGATCTTCATTTGTCTGTTCTTCTAGACTCCTTATTTTGATACACTTCAATCTAAATCTTGACTCCTGAATTGCTTTGTAGTTTTCTTCCCGTTCCAGTCTGGCTTCTATTGACTTTGTTCTCTTTTCTAATTTTTCTGTGCTATCTTGTAGACCCTGTAAATCTTTACTTATTTTAGAGATATCTTTTGACACAACCTCCAACCGATTACCAAAGAAATCTAATTGTTTTTGGATATCTGTCCTAATTTCTCCTTTTAATTCTCTCATTTCTGTTGTAAACTCTGATCTTAGTTTTTTAAATTCAGTCGCCAACATCTGACTGATCTCTGTTACTTTTATTGACATATCCAATGAAGACCTTCTCATTGTTTGGACCTGCTCTTTTTGTCTGGCTAAAGCTCTCCTGGTGATGGGCATTCCTTCTCAGCAATTTTGGGTAGTATCTCTCTTTCCTTACTCTTGTCTCATCCAGCTATCCCCCTCTTTCAACCTTCTTTTCTCCCTCTGTCTATCTCTCCACTCTTTTTCTTCCCCCTCTATTATTCCTCTTCTTGACCTTTTGTGCCCAGTCAACACAAGCCCTGCAATAGTACAGTCAACTTAACTTAACATCAATTTAACACCCCATACAATAACCATCCACTTGTATACATTCCCAGTATCTCAACTTAATTGCAGAACATTTTCACTCCCCTTTTTACTGGCCCAATTTCAATAGAAAATTTCTCAATTAGCAATGTATATATGCCACTTGCCCTACTCAAATTAACTGGTTACTTGTAATATCATAAACTCAAATATATCTTCAAATTAAAAATACCTAATTATATGTGTTTCATTTACCGCTTTTTCTCTCAATTACACTTTCCCCCTTCTTTTTATTGTTGTTATTATGATTATTAATCTCTTTTCTTCCCCCCTTCCCTTCTTCCTACTTCAGTCTACCCTTTATCTCCTTTCACAAATTCCAGCGCACCAACACAGTCATTAGTTACTGAGAACCTTTCACAGGTATTGGAGTGGGGTAGATGCTGTTTCTCATCTCTTCCTTCCTTCTCCTTCTTTCCCCTCTCTGTTGCCGAAGCTGTTCTTCAAACCGCTCTGGTCTCCTCTCACAGTCGCGCCACTCCGTCTTTCCTTAACAGTCCGCCGGCTCCTTATTGTTCGCTAACTTGGCTGTTGCCCAAATCGTGGATGTTATATGTTTGTATCTCGTTGCTTGCTCTGTTCCCCTTAACTCCCAGATGGTTGCTACAGTTTCTACTTGGGTTCTTCTTTCCCCCCTTTTCTCTCTATTTTTCTCAGGTCCATGGAACTTATCATCCCCCCTTTTTTTGCTGGTATCGCTCTACGTAACAACAGGTCTAATCAAAATCTAATCAAAATCGAATCAGCTGTGTCTTTCTCAGCACCCCTCCCTCGTGTCTTCTACCTTCTCGCAGCTGTTGCTTTATTTGTTCTGATGCTGAAATGTTCCATGCCTTGTGTTACTGTTCTTTCTCTTGTTTCTTCCCACCTGGTTCCTCACAGATTATCTATTTTAATTATGAATCCAGTCCCAAAAGGAATAAATAATTATAATGAGCCTGTGTCAAAACAGGACTATTAGCGAGTATCAATGGGCCTGTGATACAACAGGACCTTGTTAAGTTTTATCTTGCCCAGTTTCCCGGCGTTTTGACTGAAAGTAACTCGCCAAATTACTAATTTTGGCTCTACAGTCCCAACTGAAAGTCGGTAGCGAAATGCAAAGAAAGATTAGATAGGTGCCTTTTTTTTCTGGAGAGAACGGAAATCCACTCTTTGACATTTATCCAGTCTTAAAATAAATTAAAAGTGGTGGCGACACTCTACCTTCTTGGTAGCGTTGGCGCGGGGGGGGGGGGACGCTTACGACCTGTTCGGCACAAACTCCAACCCTCACCACCGTTCAGCCGATTTCAAGGTCTCCGCAAGCTGCCTCCATCTGCCTATTTCCCAAGGCAGAATTACCCCCTCCTAGACTTCTTTCTCGCTGGGGTTTTCCCCACACCAAGCGGCTGGGTACGGGAGCCTCTCCGCAACCCAACCAGACGCGTCACCTTCACCACCGGAAGTCCTAACCTAATTTCATTTTTGAAACCTAAGCAGAGTTAGGCCTGGTTAAAACATAGATTGGAATCTGCCAAGTACAACCAAGGGTCTCTAAATAGGGTTAGGGAACAGTCCCACCTGAAACCCTGGACATCCATTGCTGCCCAGTCACTGCTGATAACAGAGGACTAGATGGACCAAGGACCTGACTCATTATAAGGCCATTCCGTATGCTTTTAGGGAGCATGGGCCTCTCCTATGTGGGAATGAGCCCTTCGTGCCATTCCACAAGGTAAGGCAAGACTATTTTGCCTTCAGGAAGGTGGGGTAGAAGCTTTCAGAGGAGTTGCTACTGTTATCCATTAAGATTTTAAAAGAATACTCTGCAAGAAGACTCAGAATCCCAAATGGTTTCAAGGTGAGGACTTTCTGGCATAGCTAAAGATAGCATGCCATCTCACAGGTCTTTACACAATCCCTCCTTCCTATTGATCATATTGCTTTTCAAAACATGATATTTGCTGTCAGATGTAATATTTTTTCTCTAATGCTTATCTTCCAAGTCAGCAGTGAAGAACTGAAAAAGCCTCTGGGACTACTTGAGGTTAATGTTCAATTTTTCCAAGCCATGTTTTGTATAACTTTAATCTGCTAGTTAACGTAATCCAAATTTCATTCATCCATTAGTCCATGACTCTTCTCCTCAGAAATCGTCATTATCGTCATCATCATCATCATCATCTCCCTGAAGAAATCTTGAAATATCCTACATTAGAGGCAACGAGTCTGTGAATTGGCCATGAAATAATAACATCCTTCCTTCTGTTTTACTCTTCAAATAAGATGAGACAAAGAGACAGGAAGCATTTCACTGGTGGAAGTGGTTGAGATAGTTGTACAGACTTTTTTTTTAAAGAGAAAATCCTTTTTACTGCTTAAAGTTCTTAAAATTCAAGCTGCATAACCCATAAAACAAAACAAAGCAAAAAGAATTTACCACAGTGCAAATTGTTCTCAGTAGTTTGCCTTAGTAATGCTTTGACGTGCATTAGAGTTGTTCTAATGCATAATGGTACCAAACACATCATGTCCATTAAGGCTTGTCACTTGGGTTTTTCAAGTTATAAAACAAGATAATACTCTAGATGCTAAACATTTTGCTTTCAGTTTTTATGACTGATGAGCCACAGAGGACTTTCAGTTCAAATCTGTAACTGCGGTGGAGATCACATGGGGGCCTGACTCCAAAAGCAATTTTCCGAGTCAACAAGAATTTTTCTGAAGGTGAAATTCAGGTTTCATGGCTAGGGGTAGATTTTTCCCCACCAGAAGTGGAGCTCTTCTTGGCAGCTGCCATTTTAAAAAAATACCCCCAAACATTAATAGAGGCTGGTTACCACCATGTCAGAGAAGCAGTGAATCTGTTCCAGGTTTTAATCAAAATCTTAAGCAAGTTCTTTTTGAAGGAACTATCTTTGGGAAAGAGTTCAGTACCTTAAATGCATCCTTTAAACCAGTGCGAATCAAAGTTGTGGTCTGTGGAGCAAGTGCCAGCCTGCTAGCTGTTGGCTGCTGGTGCAAGGAAATTTCCCAAAAAAGACATACAGTAGTTGTAGCCAACAGGCACAAATATAGTACTGGTCCTCCACATTAGCTAGCTTAAGAGGTTCTGTTTTAAAGTTCAGACCTGGAAGCCACACACTGCCACTGCCTGACACTGCATAAATCTAGGCCATTTTTTCCTGGGTTTTCACCAGGCAGTTTTTCCTCAAGGGTTTCCTGGAATGAGGCTAGGAAATACCCGCCAACCTTTGACAGATGAAAACTGGGACATGTGTGGCCAAACAACATCAGATTGTGGTCAAGATGGCAAAAGTTATTAATGAGGAAGAATACATAAGCTTAGGTTTTCTGTGGGTTTTTTTCTGGGCTGTGAGGCCATGTTCGGGAAGAGTTTATTTCTGATGTTTTGCCTGCATCTGTGGCTGGCATCTTCAGAGAATGGTTGGGTAGGAGTGTGTGGGGGAGGGTTATATACTGTGAGCCCCTGTTGGAGAAGATATATAAAGTTGTGTATTTGAATAGCTAGTTTCTGGGTGGAGATATGCAATGAGGATTAGTGTCTGTTTGGCTAATGGTCTGTTGTCTGCTGGAAATCACCCTGTCCCTGGGTGGAGTTAATTTGCATGTGTTTAGTTTTTATATCAGTGTTTTTCAAGACTGGTAGCCAGATTTTGTTTACTTTTAGGGTTTCTTCTTTCCTGTTCAAGTTGTCCAGGTGTTTGTGGATTTCAATAGCTTCTCTGTGCATTCTGACATGATAGTTGTTGGCCTGGTCCAGAATTTCTGTGTTTTTAAATAACATTTTGTGCCCAGGTTGGTTTATAACATGTTCTGCTACTACTGATTTTTCTGGGTGGCCCAGTCAAGAGTGTATCTCCTGTTCCATGATTCATGTTCGCACACTGTTTAGTGGTCCCTATGTAAACTTGTCCACAGCTGCATGGTATGTGGTAGACTCCTGCAGTTGTGAGAGGGTCTCTTCTGTCCTTCACTGAACGTAGCATTGCTTGTATTTTCTTGGTTGGTCTGTAGATCATTTGGAGGTTGTGTTTCCTCATCAGTTTCCCTAATCTGTCTGTGACTCCTTTGATATATGGTAAAAATACTTTCCCTTTGGGTGGCTGTTTTTCTTCATTCCTGTTTTTTTTTTTCTGGGTCAGACTGCTCTTGTGATGTCTGATCTAGAATAACCATTAGCCTGTAGAGCCCAGTTTAGATGCTTCAGTTCGTCCTCCAGGTAATGGGGTTTGCAGATCCTTTTTGCACAGTCTACCAATGTTTTTATTGTGCTTCTTTTTTGTCTGGGTGATGAATGGAGTTCTTGTGTAAGTATCTGTCCGTGTGTGTGTGTGGGGGGGGGGTTCTGTATAACTTGTGGCCTAACCATTGGTTTGGTTTGCGGATGACTAGAACATCCAATAATGGCAACGTTCCTTCCTTCCCCCCCCCCCATTGTGAATTGGATATTTGTGTGGATGCTGTTCAGGTGGTTCAGAAGAGGCCAGTTCTTCTTCTTCATGGCTCTAAATGGTGAAAGTGTTGTCCACATATCGGAACCATGTTGTGGGCTTTTTTGGTGCTGTTTCCAGGGCTTGCTTTTCAAAATGTTCCATGTAAAAATTTGCTATCACAGGGCTCAGAGGGCTGCCCATGGTTACTCCATCTATCTGTTCATAGAATTCGCTATCCCACTGGAAATAGCTTGTGGTGAGGCAATGTTGAACAGGGCTGTGATGTCCTCTGGAAATATTTGTTGGATAAGTGTGATGGTGTCCATTATGGGGACTTTGCTGAACAAGGAGACCACATCAGAGCTGATCAGTCTGTCTCCAGGTTTCAGTTCGATGCTGTTGATTTTTTCTATGAAGTGAGCTGAGTCTTTGATGTAGTGGGGGGTTTGTCCTATGTGGGTTTGTAATTGTGTGGCCAGAAACTTGGTCAAGTCATATGTGGGGGATCCAATGGCTCTCACTATGGGTTGGAGTGGAATGGAATCCTTGTGGATCTTGGGAAGTCCATACATTCTTGGAGGGAAAGCCTCTGATCTGCATAGATTCTGGTGTATGATTGGCTGAATTGATGAGTTCTTGATCAAGGTATTTGTTTTTCTGGTATCTTGTTGGTTGGGTCTTGCTTGAGTTTTATGTATGTTGCAGGATCCAAGAGTTCCCTTACTTTTTGTCTGTATTTTTCTGTTTCCATGATTACTGTGGCATTGCCTTTGTCTGCTGGAAGAATAATGATTTCTGGGTCTGCACTGAGATCCTTGATGGCTTTTCTTTCTTTTTATGGTTATATTGCTGGGTGGTGGTTTTGCCTTCCTCAGGATCCTAGCTGTTTCTCTTCTTATGTCTTCTGTCTCTTTCTCCGGGATACAGTAGAGGGCAGATTCAACATGGGTGATGATGTCTTCAACTGGGATTCTGGTGGTGGTAACTGCAAAATTGCCTCCTTTGGACAGGATAGATATTTCTTCTTTTGAAAGTTGCCATTTTGTTAGGTTGATAATAGTCCGTGATTTGTCCAGCTGGGGTTTCTGTTGATGTTTGTAACATTTGTCAAATTTTTGCTTCTGACTTGCAGTGTGACCCACCATATCTATTTCCATTTTTCTGTAGGTGAGGTTGTCAATTTTGTCCCAGTCTTGGGTGTTCATTTTTTGGCTGATGTTGAGGTGGAATGATAATAGCTCCTTGTCTGTGTTGGCCAGGTCTTTGTGGGCGGTGTGTATTCTCTCTCGTAACAGTACTGTTTCCATTCTGGAAAATTCATTCCATGCATAAGCTTGCAGAATCTGTAGAAGTTTGCTTTTGCCTGAGTCTATCAGGCAAGGACCTCACCACCCCTTCTTCTCTCCCCTCACTGTTAGTGGAGTGCACACTATTTTTGCACTGTGAACTGAGTTTGCAGTAATTGAAGTAAACTGAGTACAGAGGGGGAAGTGGGGGAGAAGAGAGAAGCTGGGACATTTTAAAAGCAGCTGAAAATGTGGGATGACAAGAAATGAATCAGTACAGTCTCTGTCAAATCAGGAGAGCTGGAGGATATGGTATAACTGAGGGTTGGGGGTGGGATTCTCTGCCCTCAAATTTCCCTTGCTATACATCATGCTCTCTGTAAAAGCCAGGAAGCCCTAGCCAGAGCTTATAAGAGTTATTTGTGTAGTGCATCTCCCTGAATCTCCCAGGCCACGTTGTCTCAGGATTCTAGAAATTGTAACTGATCAGTATCACCCTGACAGATGTCACCAGTATTTTAGAACCACATCGTCAAAGTTAATCTAACCATTGTATGATCATCTGGACTTTACAACATGTGTTATTACTCTGAATCTTGTTTTAATAATAGGAACTTTCACATTAAGTTCCAACAGATGCTGCATCATTAGGGGTAATCTCTGTGGCTTCACAAAACTGTCATTACTGTCTTTTTTATTTGCTAAAAAGGTCATTAGCGATAATTAGAAAAAAAGCTACTTTTTCATAATTTCTGCAATCAGTGCTCTGGGACTATGTTTTGACTGCTCAGATTGTGAGAAATTTTGAGACTTGACTTTTCATGTGTGAAGTGAAATTACCTGAACTATTAGAGGAGGCTTATTTGTGTTCCACACATTAGTCAGTGGCTGAAAACAAAATTAGAAAGCTAATACTAGGTCAGAAATGTAGGAGAGAACCTTCATCAACATGGTTATTAAATTATTAGGTTGATGCGCTTCTAATATCAGTAAATGAATCTTTAACACCTGTAAACATTGATGTAAAAGACAATGATGTTGCAAGATCTTACACTGCCTAAGGCAAAAGGTCACCCACCTTGCTGTTGCTCCATCGTAACTCACATTGAGATGAGAGCAGGCTCTGTAGAGAACAAGGTTGAACAATCAGTACTGTTCTCCACAAAGCTGGTCAGGCTCGAATGCCCAGCTCTGAATTGTTCCTTAAACACAAACATGGCTGGCAGGGTGCCCTGGAAGAGCACCATCACCACACCAGTCATTGGATCAAATATAGTCTTGTCTCTGAGATGCTGATTTTTCAAGAGTGGTGCTGCCCCATTTAAAACAACTTGAGCGCTAGCTCGCTGGTCAGTCATCACCCACTAATAGCATCACTGTTTTGTTTGGATTATAGGCCTCACTGTCCAACTACCATTTATTGATCATCATCAAACCAATTACTAACTCAGACCTGTCATTTAGCACCTCCAGTATTTCATCAGCATCAGATGTGGAAGGAGAAGAAGCTATGTGTCACCAGCTTACTGATGGTACTTTAGTACAAATCATCATCCATTCCGGGTGATTTGCCATATACAGTAAATGGCACAGGAACAAAATCAAGTTGAAGCCCATCATCACCACTTAGTGAAACCTGACCAATAAGTTTCAGAGCAGGTATTCTGGAATGCAGTACTTTCAGCCTCCAGTCCAAACAGGGAGACTAGGGGAATATCAAAGGTGATAGTACCGAGGCACCAAACAATCAATACTGCTCTCCAAGTATCCTCTAAGACCATCTGGAGGTAAACTACTGCCAGTGGCTTGAGCACCTTGCCTGCTATGTAGCTAGCCAATATATGGAACTATCTTCTGAATCTGGAGAAGTGTCTCCTCCCCCCCCCAAAAAAAAGATAACGTTCATAGTTGTTTCTTTCAAGGAGCTAGGACCACTCTGTCTGTCAAGGAGTCATTTATCACTTCTTTAATCTATCCTTGCATCCTGCCACAGCAAGATGCTATAAGAAAGGAAAGTCAGAGGGTGAATTAACAGATGGTAGGCTGCACCCCTCCAAATCGCTTGTCAATACTTATACACAGGTGCAACTGAAAGTGATCCAAGAAGTACCAACAATATGGATCTCTGGGAGTGTTTGGGAACTGCCATGTATCTAAAACAGTAGTCACACTATAGCTGATGAAAGCAATTTTATCCACGAATAAAATGCTTAGCAGTTACATTGCAGCAGCCTGTTGAGGATTCATTATGATCATCCCAGGGACCTACGTAAAGCACAACCCATCCATCTTTCTAACAGTTATGTAGGATGGCACTGCACAGATGCTGGTTGAAAAAAAATATTCTTTCTTTGCTGCCAACTCTGTTTTATAATTATTTCTAAAGTGAGCTCAACACAGGATTCTGCCTGTTTTTTCCCATTCATTTACTAGTGCAGCAGTGGACAATTTGGTATTCTCTGGGTGTCTTAAAAGATTTTCAAACGGGAACAAAAAAGCATTCCCATCTCACAATCTCCTCTCCCGCTCCTCTCCCGTCCCTGTAATGCCAAAAAATAAAAAGTTTCAAACCTACCTTAATTGTGGCTCCTTGTCTTGGCAGGGCAGCCCAGGAGTAAATGGAGCTTGAACGGAGCTCCTTCCACTTCCTGGATTGAAATCCCAGCTGCTCTCATGAGAAGATGAGAGTATGGGAAATTCAAAAATAAAAAGCAAAATACAACAGTAAAAGTGACACTAAGCACCAAAACACAGTTAAAGCTTAACAAGTTACCTGGAGAGGATACAAAAAAGTGTGTCACTTACCGGGATATCCTGATCTCACCCAGAAGTGTTCTGGCACCCGACCTCCCATTGATGCTGGCATCATGCCAGCATAATGAGGCACCTTTTCAGTCGCGGGACATTCCATGAGAGAAATGGAATGGGTGATCTATTGACAGCTTCGTCCATCAATAAAAAGCAGCACCGGCATAAAGACAGCCGAACAGGAGCATAATGAAAGGGGAACGATGTTTTCTGAAAAGGAAACCCTTTAGCGATCTCTTGGCATTGTGAAAACACCATATTTAGAGAGTCTGATAATCTCCTTAGACTACAATTCCAATAATCCCAGACCATTGACTCTGATGACTGGGCTTTATAGAAGCTGTAATCCAAACATCTGAAAGGGCACAAGGTTGCTTGCCCTATTCTAATGCTTTGTTGATTTCAGACTTGGATCATACTGACCAAGTTAGGTACTCTGGTGGGAACTCTCAGTATAGCATCTGATCAGATTCATGGAAAGCACTAAGAACTTTCCACCCAGTCATTGTTCTTTCTCTACCTAGAAGAGTAATTTGATGAGGCTGATACACGTGATTAGGCCTCTCAGTCACAGACCAGAGGAACATGTAATGTGAAGAAGTAACATAGGCACAGTTGTGGGTGTGATTAATCAGAAACACATGTAGCAGGCTTCTTCTTTAGAGTATCACTTGTCAGGTGATAAACCTGAGACCATGACATCAACTGTCCAGTTGTATGTCAGAATCTGCCACTTCTTTACATTGGCTTCAAATCTCTTTAGTCACTTTTGCTATCACTACCCACTGAAGCATCTCCCAAATTGGGAGAAAGACAGGAGTCTCATAACTGCTATTTGCCTTACTTTTAAAGCCAGTGCTGGACAGTTCTGGAAATTTCCCCAGACCTGCATGAATATTTATTTACAGTATTTATTATGAGGCCGGCCAAAAAAGGATATTATTGGAGCCAGTTACCAGGACATAAATCATCTGCAAAGCTGAACATTCTTCATCAGCATTAAATTTATACAAAACCTGTTAAAGTGATGCTGTGAATGTATGCACATCAGGAGCTGCAAAATAAGATAAAAATACATGAGTGGATCTCAGCATCACACAAAACAGTTGCCTTTCTCTCAGTATAATTTGCTGTGAGAAACACAAATGTACCATCACCGTTCAATGGGATTAGACTTTGGAGGAGTGTGACGTGCGTACATTTTATGGTCTCTGGAGCTACTGATGCATGTAACTCCATTAGTATTAATGGGAGCTGTGTATAATCCCCTCCATGAGAGAACAGCCCTCGAGGTGAGATTAGGCTACGAAATAGTTGCAGTAAGATATGAGGACCAGCAGAGAATTGAGTGAAGAGCACACAGTATGGTGCAAAAACAGAACTGCACTGAATTATTACCAGTTCATCAAAAAGCAGCTTAAAGCTTTGCTGGAAGATGCAGTTGACTCTGTCAGACAATCAAAGATGAGTGTCTTCAGGCCTGCATCTTACAAAGCAACAGAAGCCAAGTCAAAAAGGTTACACGCACAGCTAAGATGTACATTGTTTTAGTAGCTGACTTAACCAGCATTGCCATTGGGGATGTGTTGTGTCCATGTGCTGAAGACATGGGCTGGGATGCTGTTGATGTGTCAAGCATGTGTACATTCCTCATGGAGGCAGTTGGACATTTTTGTTCAATGGGGAATGTCTGCATTCAGTTCAAGGTTGTAGAAGTGGAGCTGCAGTGCCATGCATGTAGAGATGGATTCAAGTGTGGGTGCAGCTGCATGCGCATGCACACACACACATGAGCATCCACATTTGGTTGTGCATTCAGTATCACATTTGGGTATGCATTCTGTTGCACATCTTTGCCATTTTTCACAAAGGTTGTGTAGCACAATCAGTGTGCAATACTCCATATGGATATTTATGCTACACAACCCCATGCAAGATCTTGGTCATGGGTTTCAGTGATGTGTCTTTGGAAAGTCTCCTGCTGAGTTCATAAGGAACCCCTGACCAACCTGGCATGGAGAAATAAAGATAGTGTCACTGTGGTGTATTTCTAACTCAGCAATAGGTTTGCAACAGTTGTGCCCAAATCTTGGGAAAGTTGCTTTTTTTTTGGACTATAGCTGCCAGATTCCCCAAACTAGCAGGGCTACAAGGAGTTAACATCTAAAAAGGAACATTTCCTCCTCAGGTTCTGCCCTAAATGATGGAAGTACAGTTGTCCCTTCATATTTGCTGGGGTTTGGTCCAGGACCCCCATGGATACCAAAATCCGTGAATACTCAAGTCCCATTATATGCAATGGAATAGCAAAATGGTGTCTCTTATATAAGATGGCAACATCAAGGTTTGCTATTAGGATTATTATTTTTTTAAGAATATTTTCAAGCCATGAAGACTGAAATCCGTGAATGCCAAATCCATGAATACAGAGGGACAACTGTATTCATATTGAGTAGATTTGCTCAACATTTTCTTTACTAATTTGTAGGTGTAAAATGACGTTTGTCCTAGTTTATCTGAAGTTTAAGGATAGTTAGTATAGGTTGTTTGCAGCTGAAGGGCTGCTGTTTTAATTCAGCCCATGTGTGCTTTTGTTCTTAATTATTCTTGTATTGTTACTGGTTGTTTTGAGTGATATTTTCTTCTCCAGAGCAACTTTGTATGTGACAGTAGCTTAGGGATGAGCAAAGTGTGGCCCTGGGACAACATGCTGACCCCAGGCTGTTTTTGCAGGCCCCAACCACCCAGATGACTTTGTGTTGCTCCGTTTCAGTGGTTGCTTCTTCTGGAAGCCTCCAGGAGCAACAATTCACCTTTTGTAGAGATCACAGGCACACTCCACCTATACTGCTTAAATGTTAAAAAGAAACATTTTTTTCAGAATCTGAAGCAAAGCACCAACCAATTCCATTTTTGTGTATGTAGGGAGTGTATTTTTAGAAGTCTGTGTGACCCCCAGAAGATGCAGGGCAGAAAAATAGCCCCTGGACTTACCTTGCAGCAAAACAATGACATGTAATTAATTAATGAAACAAGTAGTATGCCTTGTAACAAAAATTCAGAGCCCCCTTTTCAAACAAAAACACTTTTTGCAAGATCTTGAAAAATGTAGACTTGGCTTTGGAGTTTATTTCTTCCTTTATAGGAACTTTTATACCCTAAGAAACTGTGAACTAAGAGTGAGCACCAGCTACAAACTTTGATTTGGACCCCGATTTGATGAGTTGAAAAACAACTTGATTTAGGTTATCCCAGTTCAGAGACTGATGGTTCAATATGACTCAGGTCAGGAATAAAAGCCTGTTTTGAAAATTCTGATCTTTGTGCTTCTCAATGATAATCTTTGGAAATCAACAAGTGGCTATAGATTTTTACTCTTGTCAGAATTGGATAAAATGTACAGGCTCAATAATTTCTTCAGAAGGAGATTTATCAGACAAGTTTTATTCAATTTTGCAGTGATAATTTTGCCAAGATCAAGTCTGTTAAGTTTTCAGCAGAACAGGCACAGTTTTCTGCAGGGCAAGAATGCATATATCACATGGGATTGTTGTGGAGAAAAGTAAACACTATATATAGTAGAAATGGTCTTAATTAAGAAATCTGCAAAAGTTCAAAATGATATGCAAAATTTAGGGTGGAAAGGGAGTCTTCAAATTTGCTTCCCCTTACCACCTCCATGGTATTTGGCAATTTTTGTTTTCTTCCTTTACCACCACAGTGGCTTTTGGCAATGTTGTAAAGGTATCCATAGAGAAGAAACTTAGAAAATTTTATAAGGCTCCGTTCCAGTAATAGAAAGTCATAGTGAATGAGAAACATTTTTGAGACTGTTTTGTTTATTTGATTTCTGTTCAAGTGGCAACAAAGCTACAGGACAGTGCAAAAGGGCAAGCATAGAAGATGGATGTTGAGCATATGATAGGCAAAAGGACTCAGACATCTCATGTTTTCCAAGCAAGTATTGCATGCAATACAAAGTCCAATAGACTCCACCAAAACACTTTTAATATTCTTGCCCTTGGGAAAGAGAACTAGCAAAATGGATTGAACACAAGTTCAGTTCTGTGACATGTTACTTCAACATTTTCAACAAATCACTCAGATTGGAGACCCTCGGTAAAACCACTTATTATTACTAGAAGTTAGAAGTGTCTCTCACAAAATAACACTCATCCACCTGCTCCCAGCTTTTCCCACCCTGGTATTTTGCTAGAGAGCTGGCATCATGTTACATGCACATAAATACAGCTTATGCACACATTAATCCCTTTTTGGATGAGATGCAGAGTTATTCTCTTGCCCTTGTGCTCTCTGTGAAGAAAAAAAACCTTTCCCATGTCTGGCACATGTCAAGTTCCAGGAGGGCCTTTTGCTGTTCCTCCTTGATGAGGAAAGGAGAGAGAGGGAAGGTAATTCAGATCCTGGGGGAAGGAAAAAGTGGTGTGCTCCATTTGACAATACATCATCACACACATCCAACTGAACTGAGATCAGCAGCTTCTCTGTGGTCTGAATTGCTTTCCCCTCACTCCCTTCTCCACCAATAAATGACAGAAGAAGGGGCTATGCACACATATCTGTCTGTATCTCTGTGTTCAAGACTGTTCATATTCAGATATGATCTGCTTCAGAGGAGTCCAGTTTTGACTTGGGAAATATCCCAAGTCCTTCCGAATCAGCTTGATTCAGTTTGGGATTTGGATCTGTGCAAAGCATAGCCCAGGTATGATCATGCAATACTATTTTTATCGTGTTTTTTTAGCTGAGGTATTCATCTGAAGTAAAGGAGGTAAGAAGAGCTGAAGTAATGGAAGCCAGAGTTCTTTCAAGTGCAAGGAAAGGTGTTCCAAAACTATTAAGACCTGACCTGATGACTAACTCTGCATGGTCTTTTTGTCCATCATGTTATAAAACAGTGACACAAAAGTGTCAAAACTCATTCCTGTTTTATAAATAGGCTGTATGGTGTTGAGGAAAAAAGATTATCTGAGATTTATATAACACTGTGTGAAATGGGCATACTGAACAGCACACTGCCTACGAAACACATTCCTTCCAGTGATAAAAATGGAGACATTTTATTCTCTTGTCCCATATAATATTAGAAAAGAGTTGAAATGGGAGTTCTTTTCTTTGAGAAAGCTTGTATTTGAGCAGAGTGCTGAATAACCTCCCATTTTTTACTCATTCTTTGAGTGGGGAGCATAAGAACAGGGGCAAAACCATACTAAGCAAACAGGCAACCCATCATTTCTTTGAATGCCAGACAATGAGGGTGGGTGAAACACCCTTACTACATGGAAAGCATGTCTCAGAAATGTAAGCACATATTCTCCACCCCCAACCTCTTGCTCAACAAATCCAGTGCTGCTTTGCTTGCTCTTAGTGATGATGTTACATAGCCAAATCTAACTGGCAGCACAATTTTCATGATGTAGTCTTGCTCAGTCCATAATCCCCTGATTGGCTGGGACCGTGCAGTGTTGTAGAAGAGAACTATACTTAAAAAGCAGCAGCAGGAGTGGGTACAAGCATCTATAAAAATTAAAATAGTAATGCTTGAGGGTTTTCTGAGCTTTTCTGAGCACATATAGAGTACAGATCTATAAACAGCTGTCAAAGGCTACTTTAAAAATTCACAGCTCACTGCAATCCATATTTAGCAATAGCCCTCTCTCTTTAGCGTTTCTTCGCAAACAAAGATTCAGGAAGGATTGATCCTGCACTTTTTGTAAGCGTGCTGATGACTAAAAAGGCCAATCCGAGATAAACAAGTCCGGTTGCAGAAAGCACAGCAGAAGGTCTTCTTGGACGATGTTTCCGGGTTGTGATTCTTTCTGTGTTGTCGTTTCTCTTCAAGACTTGTTTGGTGTGAGTTCTCAAATAAGGCTGCAGCATTGTGGATAGTGCGTCTCCATGCCTCCCGATGTGAGGCCAGGGCAGACCATTGTTGGTGATCAATTTGGCCGAGCCTGAGATGTTGTTTCAGGGAGTCCCTGTATCACTTTTTTGGAGTGCCCCTCTTACGCTGACCTGTGGCGAGTTCACCGTAGAGTACTATTTTGGGGATGCAATGGTCCTCCAGCCAAGAAACATGCCCTGAATAGCAATAGCACTGATATTTATATACCCCTTATCAATGCCAAAGCACTCCCTAAGTGGTTTACAATGTGGTGTGTGTGTTGTTGTTTTAGCTAATTGCCCCCCAACAAGCTGGGTACTCATTTTACCAACCTATGTAAGGATGGAAGGCTGAGTCAACCCTGGAGCCCTCTGGCATCAAACTCATAAGGTTGTGGCTTGCAGTATTGGCATTTAACCACTGCACCACCAGGGTTCCCTATTTAGGTCTACCTAACTCTGCAGCAGAAATACCTGGGTTGTAGATAGACCATGGCAATGTACTTCCATTACCACCATATCCTCTTGCTGTCTGCTTCTCCAGAAGCAATAGTTGGGTACAGTTGGGTTTGTAACTCTATCAAAAAAAAAAAAAAGGAGATAAGATTAGTCTGGTAGTGTTACAAACTTGGTAGATGCAGGTAATGCTGTGGATGTAGTGTATCTTGATTTCAACAAGACCTTTGACAAGGTCCACCATGATATTCTTGCAAAATAAGTTAGTAACGTGTAGGCTACACAATATGACTGTTAGGTGGATTTGTAATTGGTTGACTGACTGAACCCAAAGAGTAGTCACCAATGGCTTCGGTTCATCCTGGAGAGTAGTGACTAGAGGGGTGCCACAGGGTTCTGTCCCGGGCCTAGTGCTATTCAACATATTTATCAATGACTTGGATGAGGGAATAGAGGGCATACTTGTGAAGTTTGCAGATGATCCCAAACTAGGAGTCCTAGAGGACCACAAGATGAACATGAGTCAACAGTGTGATGCGGCAGCTAAAAAAGCCAATAGTGCAAATCTATTGTTCCTTGGTCAGACCTCACCGGGAATATTGTGTCCAGTTCTTGGCAACACAATTCCAGAATAATATTGACAAGCTGGAATGAGTCCAGAGGAGGGCAACCAAAATGGTGGGAGGTCTGGAAGCTGTGTCCTATCAGGAGCGGCTTAGAGAGCTGGGTATGTTTAGCCTGGGGAAGAGAAGGTTAAGAGGTAACATGATAGCCATGTTTAAATATTTAAAGGGATGTCATATTGAGGATGGAGCAAGCTCCAGCTTTTCTGCAGCTCCAGAGACTAGGACACAGAGCAATTGACTCAAAGTACAGGAAAAGAGATTCCGCCTAAACATTAGGAAGAACTTCCTGACAGTAAGAGCTGTTCGACAGTGGAACACATTGCCTTGGACTGTGGTGGAGTCTCCTTCTTCGGAGGTTTTTAAACAGAGGCTGGATGGCCATCTGTCGGGAATGCTTTGATTGTGTATTCCTGCAGGGCAGGGGGTTGGACTAGATGGCCCTTGTGGTCTGTTCCAACTCTATGATTCTATGAGGGCTGTAAGTTCCAATGAGATTTCATGCAAAAGCCACAAAAGAAATTCAGATTAGGAAAAGGCATAGGAGAAGAGTGGTGAGAATCACAAGGTATGAGAGAACATACCTTGAGAACATGGATATGGAGTGCATGATTCATCCAAAGGCTACACCCTGAATAGTCACACTTTGGAAAGAGAGTAGCCGGCTCCATGGATTTCTCCCTGCCTATCAGTCCCCCTCTCAGTTTGGTCCTGGTTAAAGGCAGATATCGATGACAGGTTAAGTAGGAAGGTGCAACTACCGGGGGTTGGAAGGAGGCATTGGCTCTCCATTGCTCCTACCATGAGCTCATTTTGATGGGATGCATCCTGCCCAGTTTTAAACAAGCAGGTGCAGCTATTTTTGTGCCTATCACCTTTAAACTCTAAGGATTTTTTTAAAAATCATGGATGTTTTTGCTTCTCCCATGGATCCTACTAGGGCTTCATTATGTAGCAGCTACAGCCTTCAGTCTATTCACAGCACTACCTCCATCTGTTTTGTCTTGAACATGTTCAGTCAGAAAACTGTGTCTCCTTGATTTTGGCATGCAAACTTTCCATCTGGATTAAAATGATGTCCAGGACCATTGATTTCATTGTTCCTAATTAATTTCTGTTATTTGTTGAATGTTTGTTTTTACCTGTTGAAAGAAAACCAATACAAATATTAAATACATAAAGAAAAAGAAAAAGAAAACTATGTCTCCATCTCTGGCTCGACTACCAACTTGCTCATTTCTGTCTGGCTCCCCCCTTCCACCCAGTTTACAGAGAACTTGAAATGTTTGGAATGATGCAAAAATACTTGAAATTGGGCAAGAAAGTTTTTTTTTTTTTTGAGCCATCAACCTTCTAAGGGTTTTATCACACCAGGCAGTCATCTGACAGCAATTCCATTTTTGAAGCAAGCGGAAACATAATGGTAGTGGAGCAAAAATAATCAGAAATGACTGGAGCACACACCACCAATGAAATGAAGATGACGTCATGCAGTAAGTACTCCCCAATAATGCTATCCTGCTCTAGTCCTGCAATAGAAGCCTTGTGTGATAAAGTCCTAAGTCTTAGAAACTGATCCAAAACCTCATCACCACCTCATTTTACCCTTAACGCCCTCACATCTAAGGTTGCATCTGCACTGCAGAAATAAACAAATTTTAACACTGCTTTAATTGTCATGGCTCAATTCTATGGAATGTTGGCATCTGTAGTTTTGTGAGATATTTAGCCTTCTCTGTCAGAGAGCTCTGGTGCCACAACAAACTGGTGCCAGGATTCCATCACATTGAGCCATGGAAGTTAAAGTGGTATTAAACTGGATTATATCTGCAGTGCAGGTGCAGCCTAAGGGCACATCTACATGGGCCAGAATACATTGGCTCCCTGGTGTCAGGATCTGCTTCTCCCCGCAGGACTGGGTCCCTGGCTGCTAAAGCTGGTTCTGCCTCTCTGTGTAGAACTAGGCCCTGGTTATGGAAGTCTTGAAGGAACCAGGGCCAAGGTGTCAGACACATTCATGCAGTACACCTGGAGCAGCCAGGGGAACTACTATTTAAGAGCAGCATTCTCCCCTCAGCCTTTGCCACAGCAATATAGGTGTTTTTTTTTTGTTTTTTTTTTTTTTGGTGCTGTTTGCTCCCTGGACCTGCTACTTGTGTTTGGACCTTTGCTTGCTTCTTGGACCCGCTTATGGCTCTTTGATACCTGGTATGTGTTTGACCTTGGCTTGTACTTGGACTCTGGTTTCTTTGGACTTTGTCTCCTGTGTACCTGACCTGGCACTCTCTTCCAGGATCTGCCTTTGCCTCTGGCCCTCTGGACTCCTGATATGTATTTGACCTCAGCTTGTTTTTGGACTCTGGCTTGTCTTTGACCCTACCTGGCCTTTGGACTCCATCTTCTGTGTCCCTGACCTGCCCCCCACCTTCTTGACCTGGCTTGCCTCTGACCCTTGGGTTCTGGTTCTCCATCTCCCTGCCTGCCCTGGCGTCTCTGCTCCAAGACCCTGCTGCCCATGCTGCAGGTCCTGACACATATTCTGCCCACAGATCTGGACTGTTCTTCCCCTGTAACCTAAACTGGAATCCATACTGGCACATTGGTCCATCTCTGCATCTGCCACTGCTGTCCTCTATGTTGCTCTCTTAGAGGCCAGGAAGCCAGCCTGCAGCATGCATGTGATCAGGCCCCCCTGCATATGTCCAGCTTTGGTCACATGCTGTGGGACTCCTTCCTGGCTTTGGAGAGAGTGATGCGGACAGCAGCTGCAGTGAAGGGCTGGCACACTGGTATGGGATCCTGTGGTCATGCAGGGCATGATCCATTTATTTTAAGGCTGAGGCAGTTTTTCCTGGATATTTTAATATAACAGTTTAACAGGCTTTGTCCTGTCTTTGTCCTGGGGGTCATGAGGACTGTCCAGGGGCAAATGGGGCAAAAGCCCTGCATTTTATGGACTGCAGACTCTAAGATGGGGGAAAGACAGGGTAAATAGCCTGTCTAGACAAGGCCTAAGTCTCCTTTTGGAATATCTTTTAACCAGCTTAGAAGTGTAATAAATTCACCCTTCAACTGACCATAAAGCCTTCAGAGCAAGACTCGCAGGGAGTTTGTCACACAAACACAGCTATGTAAACTAAAGATCTTGGAATCTTAACCATTGGAATCTAAAGACCCAAGGACTGGTTGTCTTATTTCCCTACTGTATTACACTTAGTACCATCCAGTTTAAGGGTGTGCATATGTGCATACACACACACACACACAGAGTACTTAACATCAGCTTCCAGACATGGTCTGGGATGCAGTTTGATTACAAGATTTCTGTTCTGTTTGGACTCAGCTCCTTAAAATAGGGTTTGTAGTGAAAAAGATTCATATTTGTTCCAGATTGCATATCAAAGCTAAATGACTGAATAAAAGCTTTTTGTAAGAAAATGCCAGCAAGCACATTACATGCCTTGCCATATGTTTTGTAACTTACTCTGGCCAAGTATGTTCGTGTACACACACATGAACCTTACTGCCACAGCTGTCCTATGGAGTGTCTTTGTCAAAATAATCCTTTCCTCCTACTCCAGCTTAATAGAGATTGCCAATCAAAACATAAGCCCTGCTATAGAATGACTTCAGGCACAACAAGAACAAACTGTCAAAAACGTAGTGGGCAATTCAGTGTCAGCAGCAGAAAGCTTTTTCTTTCAAACATGAAAACGGGAAGCACAAACTCACTATTACCCATTCCATTCTCACTTTCTCTCAGTGAATTGTATAGTTCAGTAGATTCAGACCAGTAAATTTAAATAAATCTGGTGTCGAATGTTATTGACATGATTCCATGGTTTTCATGATTCATGTGATTGCCACATACAAGCATGATGTCATAACCCTCAGATTTTGCTGAGGAAAGTCAAGAAAAGAAAGTGTTCATCACCTCCCAGACATGGTTGAACAAATAAACCAAAATGATCAGGGTTTTAATTTTATTTCCATATGAGGTAACCTCTGGTGTGTTGGATTTCTCTTCCCATGTTTAGTCATTTTAGTGAAAGCCACACCAAATCTACAACAGTTAAAGGGTTTGTCCTGACCTCTTTTTTGCCAGTCATGCACAGGAAAACACACACTCTCTCTATATACACATACATATAACCCAACAACATGTGATACATTTCATGATTAGTAGCTCTTTGTATTATAACATGGTGTAGTGATTTGAGTGTTCAGACAGGAACGAAAAAAGCATTCCTGTCCCACAATCTCCACTCCTGCCCCTGTCACACCACAGTTACCCTCCCCACCACACTTACCTCCTCTCCTGTCGTTATGGCAGCCCTGTAAATAACGGAGCTCTAATGGAGTTCCCTTCACTTCCTGGATCGAAATCCCGTGAATTCTCAGGAGAAGATGCGAGTGTGGGAAATTCAAAAATAAAAATAAAAAGAACATGAAAAAAATTGCAGCAAGCACTAAAAAAACACTTGAAAAGGTAGAAGAAACCCAGGGAGGGCCATAAAAAGTGTGTCACTTACCTGGATGTCCTGATCTCATTCGGATGTGTTCTGGCAGGGACCACCCATTGACGCTGGGAATCTTGCCAGCATAATGGGGCACCTTTTCGCTCGCAGGAACATCTGTGACAGAAACAGAATGGGGGCTCTATTGGTGGCTTCTCCTGTCAATATAAAGCAGTGCCGGCAGAATGGCAGCAGAACAGGAGAAAGGAAAGGGCAAACTCTCTCCAAGGAAATTCTGCCAGGTGATAAGTTCACCTTTGGGTTTTCATTGAATCCAGTATTGTTTATTTTAGGTTCTTGTTCTTGTTTAGGATTCTTTCTGTAACTGTATTTAACCCGGATTTTTTTTGCTATTAAATAAATTTATGAAGGGTAAATTTCTATAGTCTGAAGGGTAAATTTTCTCCTCTCTGATTTTTTTAAAAGATGCATAGAGTTACAGTGCACAAGTGATGCAATGTAGCACCATAACTTTAAAAAAAAAAAGGATAAGGGAGGGGAATATATTGTTTCAATATGTCGGCATTAAAAGAAACTCACTTGAGGGTGTATCCAGATTACACAGTTGTAGTACTTTCATTCTACTTTTAACTGCCATGGCTCCATCCTCTAGAATTATGAGATTTGTAGTTTCAGGAGACACTCAGAACTCTCTGCCAGAGAGTTCTAGTGCTGTAAAGCACTAGGATTCTATATGATGGAGTCACGGCAGTTAAACAGCTATAATTTTGCAGTGTTGATAGATCCTGAGGGTGGCTATAAAGTGTTCCAGCTGGTGCTGAGAATTGCCAGAAAATAGTCCAGGACAACAGAAATGTTTAAAAAAAACCCAAAGAACTACAACAAATACCACAACCCCCTGGTACATTTACTCCACCTGGAAGAGTCCATGGAGACACTTGGCAGCATTTTGTGTGAGGCAGGTTTTACTCTTTCCAGCTGTGTTGTATAGTAATAACAAAAGAAAATCCCTACAGGATCATTAAGCCCCCTCCCCCACACCATCACCTCTAATTCAGCATCCTGGTTGCCACAGTGGCCAAACAGGTGTCTTTTGTACAAGCAGTTTATCTCAAAAGCCTGGGGCAGCCATTGAAAATTGACTCTATGAACTTTATCAGACGATCCCCTTAAAGTGTTATTTTGCTGGCATTAAAAAAATAAATACATTTTTATACCAGCAAAAGAAAGCTTCCCCCACACTTCCCTTACTTTCCCGGCAAAGGGAGCCCCAGCAATGAAAGAGGAATTGAATGGAGCTTCATTCACTTCCCCCTTTGAAATCCCACGGAATATCATGAGACTTCATCATGTGGAAAATGCAAACAAACAAAAGTAACACTAAAAAAGTTTTTAAAAGCACAAAAGCACACTTTAAAACTTACAAGTAACATGGGGACGGTCATAAAAAGTGCATCACTCACCTGGATGTTGTAATGTCACCCAGAAGTGTTCATGCCAGACTGGCCATTGATGGGGTAAATGGGGGAGATGCAAGGTTTCACACGCCGGCTATGCTGGCAAAAAACACCATGGGGGATCAATTGACAGCTTCAGCCATCAATTAAAAAGTACAGGTTTTTAAGGGGACATAATTGCAAAAGGGTGACATTATGTGGTACGCACACCCTTCCATGGTTATGTGGTGTCATTATTCTGTGTGTCTGATAAAGTCCTATATCTGAATGTCAGTCATTCACACATATGTGAGAAAGTAAAAATGCAGCCATGGTGATTGGTGCAGTAAGGGTGGTTTTGCACATCTATCTAAAGATTTCCCCCCTTCAGCTTGTGTAGAATCAAACAGGTTGAATTTGCAATAAAATATTCTAGTGTGAAGTGCTTGTCTTCAGGATTGCAGCTAGCCAGTTCAGCCCTACTGTTTTCTAGGATATTGCATTCTATCCCCTTCCCTCAGAAGCTCACCACTCTGTTTGCATTTTGAAATTAAATGCTAATGGCAGCATCTCAGCTGGCTAAAGATCTTTTAAAAAATTTCATTGTGTATTACAAGCTGAATCTCTGCAGTGAATAATAAGCACCACTGCCAGAATCTTGCTGGTGAACTGTAGCACCTACAGCTGGCATAGGTGGCAGAAGGATGAGAAAGGTTGTCGCCACAATGGCAGTGAAGGAAGGGAGGAAAAGCTGGTGGTAGTAAAGAATAATAGAGGAATAGCAGATGAAGTAACAACTCGCTACAAGCAGCCTGTTGCTCTAGTGATCACTACTGTTTGGCATGGCCTCCATGATGGCCTTCTTTGCTGCCTTACGAATTGGGGAGCTGGTGTGTTCATTCAAAAGGGATGTAATGGTCAGAACACTGCAGTTGAGTGACTTGTCACTTGGGGTGGATGCACTGTGTATCTGAATATGGTGTTCCAAGTGTGATCAGCTTGGAAAAGGGGTGACTCGACAATTGCAGAGCCTGGTAGATTCATCGCCATGCCCATTGGACATCATGTGCAGGTTTCTGGAGAGGCGCCCCAGAGTGTCAGGCCCCCTTTTCATTCATGAGGACTTGTCCACACTGATGTTGTTCCAGTTCATCAGTGTGTTATGAGCTGCATTGAGGCAGCTGAGCTGGCCAGCAGAGGAGTTCTAGGGCCACTCCTTTCAGATTGGAGCAGCTACCACAGCAGTGCAAGGGGGCCTTCCTATGGAGACTATCAAACGGCTGGGCTCGTGGTGTTCCTGGGCCTTTGCAGAATACATCCAGCCTGATTTATCAATTCCAGTGCAGACAGACTGATGGACTGAAGTCTAAGGCCTTGTTGGTAGTATCTGTGGGGGTTGGCGGAAGGCGGGGCCCTGGTGGGTTTGCCTTTTGTGGCGGTTGGCATGGGTCCTGATCCGAGGTCACTGGTGTGGGGAGGGGGGGTCTCTGTCAAGTTCATGGTCAAGGTCAGGTTCATGGAGATCCCCCGTTGTTTAATGGTTGGTGAGTAAGAGGAGGGTGAGGGGTCATTGGGCATGCGGGGCCTAGCCAGGATTCCTCCCCCTTCATTAGTGGTGGTGTCAGTGGTTAACCTCTAACACACCGAAGCAAAAGTCCCCTAGTACATTGGGAGAAAAATCACATTGACATCAATAAATCACTGTATACAACTTAATTGTTTTGTGTCATTTCTTATTCATAAACAATTGCAACAAACAATTGCAATTTATCACCAATTGTTACATGTAGTTGAATACAAGCATTTTCAAACTGATGTCAACCACATCACGTGTTGCTGGTTAATCGGCAGTGATTTCATTGACCAGCATTCAGGTTGGTCAATGTATGGATCCAAACCCATGTGATGTGAGCCAACTATTGCAGCTGTTATCAATAAAGTTGTGGCCTTTATCGCCGATATATATATCCACCTTATCATTTCCAATATATCTGTCCAAATATATTCATGTGTCTGTCATTATTTGGGGGAAAAGGGGGAGTGGGAGATGTCTGGCCTGGGCATGCAATAGAAGAAGTAGCAAGTTGCTATGAGCAGTCTATTGCTAGTGTCTCTTCATAACCAGGTTGTTTAAAGAAGGCTGGCTAACAAAATTACCTGTGCTGTGGCACAGGTAATTTGACAAGCTAATCTTTCCAGAGCCCTCCAGTTCAGAGGACCCATCTGCAAGCCAGGGATAGGAACACCAGTAATTGAGATATCATGACACATACTACTGCTTGTTTGTGTAAGTGTGTGATAGATTTCTGCAGTTCAAATCTTACCATTATAGCACAAGCTGGCCACAAGGCACCCTTAAAATCCAACTCTCAGCTGACTATAAATGGTGGTTTAAGTTTACCAGGTTTGCCTTTATGTATTCCCCCGTGTTGCCGTGTGACCTACGTATACCAGTAGTAACTAAGGAGACTTCAAGCCAGAAGGTACAATTAAATGGTTTTTATTGGAAATTAATCTTAACAGCATTCATTCAAACACTCAGGCTTCCAGCAATCACACAAGACTATCGAAGAAAGTAGGAAGTATTTGGACAGAGGAATAGAGTAAAGGGATTGTGGGTTACACTATATCGACCCTGGAGGGGCAGAGATGTGTGCAGCAGAGGCTCAGAATTGCATTCTGAGGGTCACACAACAAACCAGCAGCATGGAGGGATGAAGAGGAACTGCGAACTGGTGATGCAGACAGACAAGGTGACAGCAGGAAAGTGAAACACAGATATTTTGGTGGTGTTTTAGGGTGATGTTTTTCTTTGATAATTCCCCTAAAGGGATTTTAGAGTGGAATACAATGTCTCTCAGAGTTTCCCAGGACTGGACAAAGGGTTCTCCAGACAAGGTAACAATTGTTAATGGGCGAAACATTTGGAATTGAATAGGAGCAGGCAACTTATATTGCTGAGGAGAGAAGGAAAAACCCATTTTGCAGTCATTGAGGACTCTGCTATTTTTGGGTGGATTAGTGAAAGACTCATCTCCAGGCATTCTTTGGGAAGAACTTTGACCTGGGTATGACCTGTTTGAGGAATTTCCAAAGGCCCCTCCCTAGGTTTGTACATGACTCCAGCCTTGGTATATGGGGGTCCCTGGTTTACTTGCCATCCACATGGAAGGCCACATCAAGCCAAATCATTAAATATTGCCATTTGAGAGATATCCCAAGATGGGGGCTGTCAGGGTAGGCAACACCTCTATCAGAGAGCTCTGGTGCCACAACAAACTACAAATCCCAGGATTCCATAGGATAAGGTAAAGCGGTGTCAAACTGTATTATTTCTGCAGTAGCCTTTAACTCCAATCAGTTCCAAGAAAAGAGATGCAGCTAGGACCAGACATTTTACATTGAAATGGGACATGCAGGAAAACATGCCTCGGTGAGTGATGTGAGGGGTGTCCATGTTTGGATTTTTCCAACAACTTTCTTTTTAATTACTTCCTGTTTTAAAGCAGGCACATAGCCCTGTGATTTTGATCAGAGAAGTGTTATTGTCTGTGTAGTTATTTCTTCCTTGTCTGTAGTTTAAGGAAAGGGCTTTTAAGTAGATGCTTTATTGATTTAAACTACCATTTTACACTGCTTTTATGCTTTTTAAGGGTATGTTTTAAATTGTTTCAATATTGTTAATAGCTGAATTCTATTTTAATGTTGATTTTGGATTTTTAAAAAATGATATTGTAGTCATTTTAATTTGTAAGCTGCCCCAATCTTGGGGAAATGGCAGGTTATAAATAAAGAAGACAGTGATGGTAATCACCACCACAGTAATCACCACCACAATCACCTTGCTGATGAAAAAAAGAGATATATAGTGTGAATATACCCTCTTCCACCCCCACCCCCTAAACAGGGTGAACAGGAATTTAAATGTAAATAAGGAAAATGATGGGTTGTGTTTACAATTACCATTTCTTGGATATTAAAAAAAGTCAGGCTATCTGATCACAATCCTATCCCATCTCTCCTGTTTCAGCCTTGATTTCTATTACCCTGGTGTTCTTCTTCCACATTGCTCCCTTTGCTGCTATTGACAAAATTAATTCTATGTTCCATTAGCCCAGAAGACACTAAAGTACTATAAATATACTGAAGTTGCTCCCAGTGCAACAGTCCAAGAAAATCAAGGCCAGCAAGGCAGGACTGGGTATTACCCTAGAAGAGGTGTTTTGTATGCAAGAAACAGCACAGAAACCTTGATTCTGGTATACTCTGTTCAAATCTCCACCACAGACGAACCTGCCAGAACCTGTACTCTGACTAGCTTTCAAATGTTTCGAAATAATTTAACCTTTTCTGTGAGCTGTAAAAGACAGCATATAAAAAGTGCATACCATACAAATGAGACTGTGCAGGCTGCTTAAAGCATAAAATGTTTATTTAGGAGGACATTACTCCCCAGTGGCAGGGTTGTAAAGGAGTTTTAGAAGTCTCTCCAAGTTTGTGGGGTTTTTTTGTTTAAGTGCACAACACCCCCCCCCTTTTTTTTTTTTCAGGGAACTTTATATTGCTCATTCCCATTCCTTGTCTCAGTGTGCCCTTTTAATTTTTCCATTATGAAGTTTTTTGACTGTGCATACTGCAGGCAAAAGAATTTGCTTCTGCCTAGTTTAGTGGCATCAATTAATGGCTGAAATGGTAAAATCAATTTTCCTAAACTGGGAATAAAGCCCCAGCTTTTCATTCACAAAGTTATGAATCTTTTCTTGATAAGAGTCCAATTCTAAAAAAATCCAATTTAGAGCTCAGACATTAAGAGATTGTCATGGGTTATAAGCTAATGGCAATATTGCAGAGTCATTAGGCCTTTCACAAAGAAGGATGTCACAGCACTTCCCACCATTGTCTACTGTTAATATTTATCTGCTATCTGTAGAAGTCAAACATATTTGAATCTAGTTAGCATGGCTCCTTGGAGTGGCAGAAGGAAATGTCTTTCTCGTATCTTACCAGCTGAGAGTTAAGATCTTGGCTGGGGTGGGTGAGCTTTTGCTTGGGAGCCATGCCCCTTCTTCCACCCTGAAGCTACAAGAACTGCTTATAAGCTGAGAGTCAAGACCTTGGCTGGAGTGGGTGAGCTTTTGCTTGGGAGCCACGCCCCTTCTTCCACCCTGAAGCTACAAGAGCTGCTTATAAGCTGAGTGTCAAGACCTGGCTGGGAAGGGTGAGCTTTCGCCTGGGAGCTACACCCTCTTCTTCCACCCTGAAGCTACAAGAACTGCTTACAATGATTATTTATCAATACCACCATATAATGGAGCCACGAATGGTCTGGGTGCAGGAATTGAGGGTGTGTGGGGGAAGGGAAGGTATGGTGACAACAGAGTGAATAAATGTTACAAAAGAAGAAGGGATCGATGCTTAATATCTATCCCTTCTTCAGTTCACTCTGTTTCCCAGAATAATTTGGAGAGCGTACCATCCTTTCCACAGCCCCTTACTCTGCTCCTTTGCAATGCCAGGTCGGTTAAAAATAAGACTCATATTATACATGACCTCTTAATGGATGAGGCTGCCGATCTGGCATGCTTTACTGAGACCTGACAGGGAGATGCCAGCACTGCAACATGGGCGCGGGCTCTCCCGGTCGGCTATACGGTCAGCGAGCAGATAAGGGAAAGTGGGTGGGTGGGCAGTGTGGCCTTGGTTCATAAAAACAACTTAACCTTGACCAGGAAGCCTATCCAGAAAACAGCTTGCATCGAGTGCATGTACTTCAGCCTGAAAACCAGGGATAGTTTGGGGATTCTGTTGGTATACCAGCCACCCCGTTGCTTAACCGACTCCTTAACCGAGCTGACCCAGCTGATCTCTGAGTTGTTGTTGGAGTTGCCCAGACTTTTGGTTTTGGGCGACTTCAACATTCCACTTGAGACCAGCGTGTCGAATCTAACTGGTGCGGTTCGGGAGTTCATGGAAGCCATGACAAACATGGGCCTATCCCAATTGGTTGACGGGCCCACACATTGTGCAGGTCATACCCTCCATGCAATCTTCAGTACAGAACAGGAATATCTGTGGGTGGAGGTTACTAAAACCTCTGCATAGTCATGGACAGATCACTTCCTGGTCAAGATGGAACTAAGAGCCACAGTCTGCCCCTCCAGGGTGGTGGTGGTGGACCCATTAGAACGGTCCGCCCTCGAAGGCTAATGGAACCAATTGGTTTCCTGAAAGCCCTAGAGGGTTTAATGGTTGGTAACACCAGTGATTCTGTCGAGGCTTTGGTCAACATCTGGAACACTGACCTTACCAAGGCTATCGATGCAATTGCTCCCAAGCGTCCTTTCCAGCCCGCCTCTAATCGTAAGCCCTGGTACACAGAGGAGCTTAGGAGGATGAAGTGAACTGGACAATGACTAGAGTGCAAGTGGCGGAAGACTCGACTCTTATCCGACAGAACTCGCCATAGGAAGCATCTTGATTCCTATTGGGAAGCAATACGTGCAGCACAGAGATCTTTCTGCTCTGCACGTATTGCATCTGCAGAGTCCTGTCCAGCAGAGTTGTTTAAGGAGGTGGGGGAGTTGACACAGGCTCCTCCTGCGCCAAACTCCCTACTTAACCTGACAACCGCCTGCTGTGATGCATTTAACATCCACTTTGCAGATAAAATCTCTCAGATAAGAGCTGACTTGGATGCCAATGTTCTGACAGAATTCATAGATGAGGCGTCCAGCAACTCCGTTGATGGCATTTTACTGGATCAGTTTCAATCGGTGAGTACCGATGACGTGGACAAGCTCCTTGGAAGAGTGAGGAAGATTACTTGCCCTCTTGATCCCTGTCCATCTTGGCTGGTCGTCCGGGGGGGGGGACGCGTTGAGAGTATTCCTACAGGACACAATCAATGCATCCTCCAGGGAAGGTATCGTACCATCTTGTTTAAAGGAGGCGGCAGTTAAGCCACTCCTGAAAAAACCTTCCCTGGACCCCCTGGACAGGAACAATTACAGACCAGTGTCCCTGCTACCTTTCTAAAGCAAGGTGATTGAGAGGGCAGTTGCTTCCCAACTCCAAGCCGTCTTGGATGAAACCGATTATCTTGATCCATTTCAAACAGGCTTCAGTACAGGATATGGAGTTGAGACTGCCATGGTCGCTCTAACCGACAACCTCCGCCTGAGCATTGACAGGAGCAGTGTGGCCCTGCTGGTGCTCTTGGATCTCTCAGCAGCCTTTGACACTATAGATCATTCCATCCTCTTGGTTCGCCTGAGAGAGTTAGGAATTGGAGGCACTGCTCTGCTGTGGCTTGTTCCTTTCTCTCGGGCAGATCCCAGAGGGTGAGGCTCGGGGACAGTTGCTGTTCCAGAATTGAGCTTAATTGTGGTGCCCCTCGGGGTGCCATCCTGTCCCCGATGCTATTTAACATTTATATGAAGCCGCTGGGAGAGATCATCCGGAGGCATGGAGCTCGGTGTCATCAGTACGCTGATGACACTCAGATATATTTCTCCATTACTAGATTGTTGGATAAGACTTCAGATGGTGTCTCTCCTCTCAATGACTGTCTTAGAGCGGTAATGGATTGGAAGAGGAAAAACAGATTGAGACTACATCCAGACAAAACAGAGGTACTGACAGTCACAGGCCCAAAACCAGGTCTGGGAATACAACTTCCAGTCCTGGATGGCGTCACACTCTCCTCTAAGGACTGTGTTCGCAGTCTGGGGGTACTCCTAGATTCGTCGCTTCACATGACTAGTCAGGTGAGTGTGACAGTCAGGAGTGCCTGTTATCAGCTTTGGCTGACACGCCAGCTGCGCCCTTACCTGGATACAAGGGATTTGGAAACTGTGGTACATGCTTTGATAACCTCACATTTGGATTACTGTAACACACTCTACATGGGGCTACCCTTGTGCCTAACCCGGAAACTTCAACTGGTACAAAATATGGCAGCCAGGTTAATTACGGGTACATCTAAGAGAGAGCATATAACACCTGTACTTAAATCTCTCCACTGGCTGCTGATCAGTTTCCGGGCACAGTACAAGGTGTTGGTTTTAACCTTCAAAGCCCTACATGGCTTGGGTCCATCTTATCTCCGGGACCACCTCATCCCATATGATCCTCCCCGCGCACTTCAGTCCTCTGGGAGGAACCTGCTGCAGCCTATGAAAACTAGGTTGTCGCAGACCTCCCAGAGGGCCTTCTCTTCTACAGCTCCCAGACTTTGGAATGGCCTGCTGGATGAGAGCTGTCTTATCACTACTCTTGATAGCTTCAAGAAAGCGCTAAAGATGGATCTCTTCCGGCAGGCCTTCCTGGAATAGCTTCCCAGCTCAAGTGGAGCTGATTGCTTACCTGCCCCCTTGCTGCCGTTGCCATTTTTAATTTTATTTATTTATTTATTCTATTTTATCTTTGTTTTAATTCTCTATTAGTTTAATTTAGTTTTAAGGGGTGGGAAGGTTAGGATTGGGAAGGATTGTTTTAACTTGCTGTTGTTTTAATCTTGCTGTATGCCGCCCTGGTTGCCGAGCAGAGGGTCGGGTTAAAAATAAAAAAAAAATATTATTATTATATTATTATTTCTACCAAGTAATATATCTGAATTTTCAGGATGGTTAAACATTAGCTATGATGATGGGGTGGGGAGGAATCTAAACTGAAGGAATCTAAACTAAACTGAACTGAATCTAAACTGTTCTGACAAAACAGAAGGAAGTTAAAGATCAATTCCTCATGTCACTATAGTCTAAAGACTTTGGGGTGGCTCAGTTGTTAATGCTTGGATATTACTGTATACTCTATCCATGTAAATGAGGATTATAATTCACAAAAATTCATGATGAAAAAAAAAACCTCTTAAAGTTGGTACAAGTCTCCTTTGTTTTCATCTCTTCTTTTCATGGTGAAGTAGTTTGCTAACCCAGTTTTTTCTATTCGATTTGCATGCACGCCATATGCTGTAACATTCCACAGATGAAAATCAGGACATTCATGGCCAATCAACATCTGAGTGTGGTCAAGATGGCAAAAAAATGTTAATGTGGAAAAACACACAAACTAGGGGTTCATCTACAAAGGCTATTTACCCCAGCTTGCCCCGTTCCAGAGCACTGCATTCCAAACGATGCAGGGCATTGACCCCCATTTGCCCCTAGGCAGTTTAAATGAACCCCGGGCAGATGTGGGGCTGGAAAGGGGGCAAGCCAGGTTAAGGCCCTTTACCTTGATTTTTAAAAATATCTTGTTTAATCCAGTACTGCCAAATCAGGTCCCCCATCTTAGTGGAAGCTTGTCCCAGAATGCCATGCCTTGGGGTCCCTCAGCATGTGACCGAGGCTGGTCACATGCAGGAGGGGGGTCTGTAGTCACATGTTGCGATATCCCTTCCTTGCTTCCATGTTAATGGAGAAAATGGCCATGGTGGCAACAGTGGTGATGGCTTCAATGAAAATGGCCATGGTGGCAGCAGTGGTGATGGCTGCAGTGAAATGCCAGCATCCTGTTTGGACTCTGGCCCATTTTCTTCAGGTAACATGCAGCGGGGGGGGGGGAAGGGTCACCTCCACAGCCAGGATATGCCAGCAGGGAGCTGGCATAGCCAGGTTAGTGTAGATGATCCTAGGAAAGGTTGCAGCAGTTGCTTTTGCTTCACCAACCAAAGTAAACCAAGATGAAAGGGGGAAACAGGGCAGTCTGAGCAAGACAGAGAAATGTGGACATTTTACAAGCATCTGAAAAAGTGGGGTGACAGAGGGTTAATCAAGACTATCCCTGACAAATCAGGAGAATTGGAGGATATGGCACCTATTCATGATGAGCCCTGGAATTTTTCATGTGAGGGCTATTGCCATTTTCCAGTTGGATTCATAGTGTTAACCATGATAGCATTGGGAAATGAAATACCTTGCACCTTTAATATAATTTTTGAGGACCCAGAGCTAGGAACATTACTTTTAAAAAAGTAATTATTTACTGTGTCAAGTCTCTGAAGCAGTTACTTGCCCTTATTTACTTTTTCACAAGTACTGTATCTATAATAGTTACTTTTTAAAATATTTGAATTATATATGCTATTGGTCTGTCATAGGGAATACACCTTTAATTGTAAAAATAGCTAAAACAGATACAGTTGTAACACAAAAGGAATTAAGCTTCTTATATTGTCATTATAATGTAACTAAGTTATGCCTTAGTGATAAGAAAGGAATTAACAATAACACATTATTTATAACTAATTATATCTAAGATCAAGTGTTTTTACATAGAAGGGTAGCCCTGATCTAAATATCTTTGTGGGGAGTTCTGAGCTGCATCCCATCAATCTGTAATATATCCCAACCTCCCTAGACATCAGAAATCAGGTTTGCAGCCTGTGTCATGAATGATGCACATTGATTTTACATTATCTTGTTTCTGAGTATAATCTGAGTTAGAGTTGCTAGATAAATTTCTGCAAGATCCACTGCAAACTAACCTGATCTGCACCTTCCAGTTTAATGTATGAATAGGAATGCCATTATTCTTTAGATTTTGTACTTCTCCAAATTTTGCAAGCCATTTTGCATCTTAAAAAGAAACAAACTTCCATCTAAAATCATTTTTAAATGCGTATTTGGGAAAGCATCTGTTTAGAAAGTCATACATTTAGATCAATGCATATTTTGGAAGAAAAGATGTTCTAAAATAACTATTTAAATATGCAATTATATATGAATTTTCATGTGACTTTTTAAAAATCACAAATGAATGGGAAAATGGGACTGAATGGCTTATGAATTAACACATATGAAGTTAACATGGGTCAGAAATAAAGCAACTAATCCATCCTTATTGTAACAATATTACTTTACATTTTTGAAGGTCATACTCATTCTATTAAGATCCCTCTGTGCTAAAAATGCCCCAATTATACTGTTCCAGAGCACAAAATGAGCTCTGGAAGTTTTGCTGGAAGCTAGTTTTTACGGCACCTAAAGATGAGTAAGGAGTTTGAGTTTCCTCGCCTTTAGTAGGGTTCTTGGAGGAACAGAAAAAGGATAGGAGGAAATAGTAGCATCCATGAGACTATTAAATTATTGTGTCAGGCAAATGGAAACTATTTGCAAAAGAAATAGAACTCATTCAGCACTCTATTTTTATATGGCAATGATTTCATTAAACCAAGATCAGAAATACTGTTTTAGTTAAGGTTTGTGGGAAAATTAACAGGGTAGAGGCCAGCAAGCAGGAAAATTTGGGAATGTGGTACTGGAAGAGTGACTCATGGAAATCTACATAATTACTCAAGTAACCAGAGATGGTCATGAAATAGAATGAAGGAGAGAAGGAAAGCTTGGCAAGAAAAAGTAATACATTCTGCTTGAATGTTTGCTATTATGTGAAGTGCTGCTGTTATTTTGCATAAGTTGTTTTGCTTCCCAATTAAACTTTTCATTACAGTGTGATTTCAAAGCTGTGTTTAAATCACAGGGAAAGAGGGGCCTCACTTCTCCTTACCTGCTGCTTTTAGAAGCCTGTAGGGGTGTGATTTGGCTAAAAATTAGAAGGACTAGGGCTTGTGCATTTGATTAAGGGACCCTTGCTTTTTTCCTCCCATAATCTGAGCACTGTTAGAAAACTCAGATTGGCACTACAGGCCTAACAATACAGGAGGCAACCCCCCAAACCTGTTTAAGGGGTGTTGTGCGGTGTTCTTGGCCATTTGGGCAGCAAATTGCATTTTTTCACCCCTATTTTTTAGGGATATGTTGGTTTCATGTTTTGGATGCAGAGTGGCCTTGGGTGGCACAAAAAAGGCCCTTAGGCTGCTTACCTCCACCCCCATTTGGAGTGGTGGTGGATGCATTTGGCCACATTTTTTTTGTCCTCAATGGGCTGTTCTTTGTCCCAGAGAGGCCTTTTCTAACCAAGAAGTAAACTAGAAAAAAAGTCCCCAGGCCTAAAACAGCATGGAGTGGCCAAGAACAAAGCAAATTGTCCCTGCACCTCCTAGAGTTGTGGCAAGAAAAGATGATAATAATGGGGGAACATGGTCGCTCTATGCCTAGCAGTTCATTTACTGGTAGCCCATGATCCAAGTTGAGTTATAGTGGAGAATGCCTCATCTTGGTAGTGCAAATGAGGCCCTTTATGGTGAGCCCTTCTTATTTCTTCAGATATAACTTCTCTCCCACTCACCTGGTTTTGTGGTGGCAGAGAATGAAGTGCTATTTCCAGGATGAGCTAGATTGTGTAAAATACTATACTAATATCAAATATTCTACTTACTTCAATGCTCCCCTGGAGGCTCCTCCCCTCTCTGGAGCCCCAACTCCTCTTTGGCCATGAAGGAAGGGCCAGGTCTCATTCTCCATGGCCAGATCATTCCTGTTTTATCTGTGAACACACAAAAATGTGCCATGCAGAAAGGTAACTGACTGATTTGGCCATGAATGAAAACAACCTGGTGCCACCACCAGATGGCTTGTAGGCCTCTTTTCATGGAAAGGAAAGAGGCATCTTCATTCTTCCTGGAAAGTGAAAAGAGTGCCCCCTCACCCACTTTGGTCTGTGCACTTTGTCCACAACACATATCTAAGGCATTAATACAACTCCCAGGGCAAAAATGAACGTGTAACTACACTCTCTCATCACATATTAAGAATCCATGGAGAATGTTATTGATACTCCAGTTGAGAGATACTATTGAAGCACTGCAGCATAACCATGGATATTCTGCCTCTTCTCACATGTTGTCTCTTCTGCATATGTGACTGATGATAGAACAAAGAAGGGGAAAAGCAAGGAAATATCAGACATTAATAGTAAGCATAATGGAAAGAAAAATTAGTGATGAAATGAGTATGGAAATGGAGGAAGCAAATCATGTGAGACTAAGGTAGACCTGCTGAAGTTTCTCTTCAAAAAGTTTGTGTTTTTAAATGATCCCATCAATTACATATTACCTACATTATAGGTAACTATAATGAGAAATGTAACGCTTGCTTATATATTTATTTTGGTTTGGTTTGCTGGAGGGTATTGGTTTCAAAGCACATTAGAAACCAGGTGTTTCACTTATTAAATTGGTAAGTGAATGCTGGCATAATACTCATAAAGTTAAGCCACCCCATGAGCTCCAAGTGAGGCTATGCCAAATAGCCCCAGCCACTGATGTTATACACATTGGCTGCAAGCCTACATGTGCTTTGTGGCGTGCAAGGCTCCACCGCCATGTGAAACTCCTACTCCAATTCATGCAATCAGCTGGGTCACTACTGGAGTGCAACCCTAATCTGAGGGTAACATCTTAACTATGCTCCCAGCTCAGAAATGCTGCTGGATACTGCCTGGGCACTCCCTGTCCTCCCCTGGCTTCTAATTGGCTATCAAGGTGTGTTCCAGAAGCAACCTGATTGGTTGTGGACATGGAGAAATGTTGCAGAAAGAGCCACTTAAAAACACAGAGGCAGACATAATGGGAGTCTTTGAGTGTGTATGAAACCAACAAGATTCCATGCTTGATGTTTCCTCTCTGAGTATCTGCAAGTACATCAAGTATAGTCATCTGTAGGTAGGCTCCCTTTGCATATGCAGCAAAATGAACCATGACTGGGACTGAAGTGGGAAGCCTGCTTGCATGGAGGTCTTCCTGCATACACTAAATAGATGAAGGGCTCTTACCTAGGAATGTTCATATTCTATGGATGGCCCTCATCTATACTTTGAATTGCATCTGAAATAACATCAGGTTCTTTTGACCATGAAGACAGGTCGCATTGTTGTGAATGCCTGCTTTTTTGGACCTGTTTGTATTCTCCTCCCCTCATACAGACAAGACCATAGAATCATAAAGTTGGAAGAGACCACAGGGGCCATCCAGTACAACCCACCGCCATGTAGGAATAAACAATCAAAGCATTCCCGACAGATAGCCACCCAGCTGCTGTTTAAAAACCTCCAAAGAAGGAGACTCCACCACACTCTGAGGCAGTGCATTCCACTGCCGAACAGCTCTTACTGTCAGAAAGTTCTTCCTAATGTTTAGATGGAATCTCTTTTCCTGTAGTTTGAGTCCACTGCTCCATGTCCTTGTCTCTGGAGCCACAGAAAACAATGATTAAACAGTCTTGAAAAGCATTTGCTATCGGCAGAAGGACAAAAAAAAAAAAATCTTAACCATGATTCCGTATCACCTACTTAGCTAAGTAACCACGTTAGTTACATAGCTATGTAGCATCTCCCATCCAATCCCCCCCTGCAATCCTCACCAGGAGGAAGCTGCTGCAGGTGACAGGGGTCTGTTCTCCTCTCAATTGGGAGACAGCTGACTGATGTTCCCAACCTCTCCCGTAAGCGATATCAAGTGTGACAGACAAAATAGAGTCCCTGTCACAATAGCCCTTCACACCAGAGATTGCTCATGGGAGGGAGGTGGAAATGTCACACGAGCTGCTTCCCAATCGACAAGGAAGCAGACCCATTGTTTGCAGTTGCTCTTTGCCAGTATGTGAGGTTTGGGGACATCCACAGTCCCTACCTATTCCCTAAACTAGTGAATATGAGACAGTTATGATTGCATAACTCTAGGCTACTCATTTGTAAACCACCTTAGTGAATTTCGGCCCTCATGAGCAACCATGTATCACTTTAGTCCATCTCCACAAAGTCTGGAGGATTTGTTATTAATCTATGGAGTGTGTCACTCATCAGAATTTGACATTAGAAACTTAAGCAATAATGTTAAAGAAAAGATGAGATGAAATGGAAAACAATAATGTAAAAATAAGGAACTATTGATAGAATTTTCTAATCCTTGGCATAATTCATCAGGAGTCCACCTTTACCTCATTACCAAAAGCTGTGAATCTCTTGGTGCTACTTATGTTCATTCAGTGAGACTGAGGCATGACAATATTCCCAGTAGACTTCATCCAGAGTGACAACATTGCCATTAGAAGGTTTCTCCTGGTTTAAATCAGGTAGCACAGTTTATCTGAGAACAGTTATTCCAAGGACAATGTAATATTTTATAACAAACATTTATAATCCAGTTTGTAACAAAGTAATCCATCATATAAACAAATGAATTGGTCATACGCTAAATAAATAGCTCTAAATACTAATAACTAACATATTGTTTTTCTCATACAGGACCCGATCCGGCAAGTCCTCTATACACAGAACCCACTCTGCAGTCACCAAGTTTAATTCCATCTTCTTTGATGTAATTTAGTCTCAGCAAACAGTGTTAATTTAGTTCCAGGCTGAGTACAAATATTTAACAGTTTTATGCAGGAGACATTAAGACAGATTTCCAGAGGTTTTTGTTTGTTTTTGATGTTGCAATGGACAGTGTGAGCTTACTTTCTTCACATACCATACACAGTTAAGTCGCATTTTTAAAACATATGTTTAAGTTGCAAAAGAATATCTTGAGTTTCCAATATCAGCTGTGTTTGGCTGGATAAGCTCAAGTGTGACAACACAGTAAGAACAGACATATTCTGGACAGGAAAGATTTTGGTTTCCATAAGCAGTTGTGTTATGTTGTTTTAATTTTATCAGTAACAGCGAAACAAAAGACTTCAGAGAGATATATGCAACTTGTGGGTTCTTCTAACTTTCTGTTCTAAATAAAATCTCTTCTAAATTCCAGAATGATGGGAACTGCTTATTCCAACTTTGTATGAAGAAAAAAAATGTAGGTATATTTGATTTTTTTTTCAAGGGTAGATTAATTTAATTTGTTGGCAAAGCTCATGCTTTTTTCTTTTTACACCACTACCTATGTAAGAATTTAGAAAAAGTGAAAGAAAAGGTTAGGCTAGGAGTAGGCCAAGGGCACAAACTACAGATGACCATTCATTACAGCATCAATCTGGTTTCACTAAGGTACACAGAGGAGTAGGCAGCAGCAGCATAACGGATACAAATATCTTGCAATACCCAAACACAAGATTGAAAAGGAGAGGAGCTGTTAATATTTGGTGCCACTGGAAACAGTTTGCTATACTTGGTTTTGAACCAAAATTATTACATTTGCAATGGAATCTGTTCATGCACAAATGGCTATAATGTGATTATACACAAGTGCAGGTGTGTTACACAAAGTGGAAACACATCTGAGAGATGAAGGGTAGGACCAGGGAATCACAAACAGCTCAACATGGCAGCAGAAAATACTTAAGAGCAGGCTCACAGGCCTCCAATACTATGAAAAGGAGGAAGAATGCTTGAAATATGGAAGGAAACATTTGGGAATTTTGTTCAGAGGCAATATTGTTCTGTCCCCAGTTTTCAAATCTACCTACAGCTTTGTTTTTCAACATGAGTATCACCTCTTGATACTCACTGGCTCCCTAGTTGCAAACTATACTGGCTTAACAGAAACTACATCCTGATGAATGATTTCCAGCAGAGCTGGTAAAAAAAAATTAGCTGTCGGAGGCAAAGGCAAAGTGGTAAGACACCCTCCCCCACAAGATATACTAGATGATAAAACAGGCAGTTGAATTTTATTTCAATGCCACTTACAGGACACCTGAAAGCAGCAGGCTAGCTTACGTAAGGAGCCATGGTACCTGGCCAGCTATGCTCTCCAACAACTCATTGCTACCCTAAACCCACCAGCAGCATGTACTGCCCGAGGCAGCTGATTCATGCTGCTTAACATCAGGGCTAGACCATGATAAACCTATCGTTTCTAAAAGACGAGATGAACAATTGTTCTGATACCTAAGGTTACAATCTGATATCCATTTATTGGGAGTAAGCCCTATTGAACTATATGAATTTACTTCTGAGTAAGCATATATAAGATTGTGATTTAATAGGACACGCCCCCCCCCACTCTTAACCAGTTCAGGGGTTAAATTTGAAGGCTTGTGAGAATAAATTCAGACAAGTCACTGTCTGTTGTCTTTAATCAACACGTGAAGATGGGAACTGGTTAGCTCCATCCCAAGGTCTGTTGCTCTCCTCAATGGAGAATAATGAGTCTGAATAGGAAAATCTCCCCTCCATGTAGATACTCTCCATGTGATGGGGATTCTGATTTTGGGGGGGGTTCTGCTCGTAGAGGGTGTCCACACATAGCGAAAAATTCTGTTAATCAAACTCATAGTTCTTCACATGAGGAGAGTGACAGAACGGGGATGGAGGGAAGCAGGGTTACTGCAACTCCTTCTCTATGAGTCAACAGAACACACTTAGATAATGATAGCATTGACCTTTAGTTAAGAAATAAAGTATGACAGATTTCAACTCATGCTGTAAGATTTTCTTCCCTTGAAAAAACCTATGAATATTAGTTACTTGCTATTTCTATTTTATACTGTAATCCTGATTGCATTATGCCATATCTGTCTTGGTATATTGGGATATGCATTTTTAATTCTTGGCAAAAATTCAATCAAAAAGAACTTGAGTAAGAAGTCACTACCTGTATTGCAACATACTTACAGTTTGAAATGACAATGCCTTCTTCAACTTTTTTTTTGGGGGGGGGGGAAGCAATCCCTCCCCAAACTTGACATTTTGGTTTCTAATGTAATTGCCCCTTCAGTATTCCATCAATAGATTTTATGGCATTTTGGGACTCTTCAGAGAGAGAAGTCTTAACACCATCTATTTCCTATAAATCATCACTAATATAAATATATTGGCAGGAACTTTGACCAGCAATAGTAATTTCATAGTTAAATAATTACATTTTCTCTTAACAATGACTGATTCAGAGTATCAATATCAATGCACAATTATATAAAAAAGACAATATTAAGTACCCCTTTATTTCCCTTAGTATCAAGTGCAGTCTTATGAAAGGAACAAAATAGAAAATTATTTATATATTAGAGGCTCATTCTAAACAGAGACAAAACAACATATTGTTGTCTCCCAGGAAAAACAGAATATGGTATGTCTGTATTTTTGTTATAAATAACCACAATATGTTATGATTTCTTCTTGCTAGTAAATTAAGGACATTGGTTCAAAAACCTTTTCCATGTATGCAAATATATGACTAAGTCATGTTTCCTTAAGAAAACATAGTCCAATTGCATTTAGAGTAGACAGTTAATGAGCAGGTCATTTTAATATAACATTTAAAGTTCTTGGTAGCCAGTACCATTGCACTTCAGAAGAAAATCCTCAGTTTGAGTGTGTTTTCCTCTTTTTTTCTAAAAAATATATAGTCATTTATCTGTAAAAATTGTAGATGAAGAATAATACTGTTTTATTTTAGTCTTCATATAAATTATAAAACTCAAGGTTGCCAGAGTCTCCTTCCCAGAGGAAGTATAAAGCACTTTTGTGGTACCTTCACCAGAAAATAGTTATATCACATTAAGTTTGACAAACACAATCAAGATTGATATTGCATCCTGAAGCCCGAAGAGAACATTCTTTTGATGTGGTCCTCATGATGGATGCGCTCTGTGGGACTGTTTGATTGCCATGGTTTCACTCAGTTTATAGATCAAAGAGAATAGAAAGACACCACACCTATCAATTCAGTAGGAATTTGTGATGTTCCTGACAGCAGACTCTGTTCATTTGAGGTCAAAGACACATCCTTTGGAAGACAACGAGGAGTTTAAGAATGCAACAAAAAAGCAATAATGAGGTCACCTCCCTTAGGAAGGCAGAATGTCAGGAGAATGTTCGATTGTACCTGACGCCTAAATGTTTTTCTAGCCAAATTTCAGCTAGTTGTGTGGCAGAGGCAAATGCACTTGCTTTGGATCCCAAACACATCTTGTACTGTTTCGGATCTAGGTTGGGATCACAATGAACTGGATGGAAAACATGCACAACGCCTACTTCTTGGCTTCTAAATGCCTTCAGCCCAGAAGTTATTACTTTAGTAAAGAGGTCTACATCTTCAAGCCCCCAGCCTTGTATTGAGGTATCAAATCCACCAGCACTCACAAGGTCACTTTTGTAAATACAAGTGATCCCAAACCCATAGTCTCTCCAAAATCCAGTTTTCTTTGTGAAAACAAAGTTACCGTCTGCTGGAGGATTGCCCCCATATGTTACTTTGGGGTCATACTGACTAAAAATAATAGGATAATAAACTTGTTGCCCTTGAATGGTGTTGGCTCTACACCGCTGGAGAAAATCAGGGGTAAATAGTAGGTCAACATCACAGAAAAGAAGCAAAGTGTCATTGTCAAACTGAGAGGAAGCTGTTTCAAGACCCAAGCCTCTAGAGAAGGCTCCTGCCATAGGAATGATGGTCATGTCTGCCATAGGATACTTACTGTGATATTCACTGATCAACTCCGTGTGTTTACTGGAATCTTGACCAGTGTCAGAGTTAAAAAGGATAATTGCCAACTTTACATTCTGCCTAGAGATAAGGCAAGTTTTTTCAAAGTTCTGCATAAATCTTAGGAAAATATCATATCTCCCTGTAAGAGGGACGAGAATGTGAATCTTCTTGTCACTGCTTCCCCCTATATCTTTGGTGGCTTGGAATGATGAAAAAATCTTCAGGGAATTAGAAAGAAAGGAGAAAGACTGCATGTCACCATTTACGTTTTCTACAAGGCTTCTCACATCCAGTTCTTCTTCCTCTCTAAAAAATGGTTTACTAAATAATTGCTGAAGGTAGGCATGCCGCCGAACTGGAACAGTAACTTTTCTTCCTTTATGCCTTTTATATAAAAGAAGTAAATCCAGAATGTATTCCACACCATGCAGAGGGTCAACCCTGCGGTACCCATACTGTATTTCATTGAAGTCAATAAGCCTACCTCGAGATTTAGAGTTCTCATTGATCATTTCCATTACTTGCATTACAGTGTCATCCAGTGCTGCCCGCATGATGCTATTAATGCTCTGTCTAGGTGGCTGATTCTCAGCCACAGAATAAAGAAGCTTTTCAGTTAGGAAGTCCCATTCAATGACTTCATTCCTGTCGCGTGGCTGGAAGTGATTGAAAGCTGGCATCATTCCCAGAAGTTGATCATCTTTGCTCATTTCATCACTACTGAGCTTGCTCATGAGGGCACTTTCCCTATGAAGCTGGATAGTGCGGTAACGCAATTCTGAAATTTTACGAGTCAATATGTAATTGTGAAGCCTATACTGATAGGCTGGCCTTTTATTTGGATGAAGTGTAATTGCATTGTGAATTTTGCTGTTGTGAAGATCTTGTATGTAACCTTTCCTGTTGTGTTCATAGTTTTCATGGAACAACTGTTGCATCTAGGAAACAAAGAGAATAAACACTATTAGGTGGGTCCAAGCAATGAGAAATCATGTAAATACTGGCTAAATCATATCATAACTAAGGAGATTATTAGACACTTTTTTACTTAAAAAAAGCAAAGGAGCTCACGAGAATGTCACTGTACCACCAACAGGTCCCGATATTGCACACGTCGTTCTCCTAGCATGCTTGCTCCCTTCTCCCTCTGTGCGGAAGCAATGAAAAAAGTGCCGCTTTTCATTAGCAAATATTTCTGCTATTAAAAAAAATGGCACCTTTTTCATCATTTCATCATGGATAGAGAACAGAGCAAGCATGCCAGGAAAATGATATCATGCGATATTGGGACCTATTGGGATACAGTGACATCGTTCTCATGAGCTCCTTGGGTTTTTTTTTTTAAGCATCTGATAATCTCCATATTTTTATATTTTTTTCAGTAGATCAAGCATAATTCTGCCCTCCCCAACAATTTATCTTCCATCTCTATTATTCATGTTAGATATAGACATTTGGCAGGAAAACATAGATAGACCATAAAATAAAATAATATGGGAGAAGGGGAAGAAGAGAAGATGGTGAGGGGAAATTCTAGGGGTGATCCAGATGGGGAAATAAATCCTCTCAGAATTTGGGGAGAATCCCATGTGTCCAAATGGGATCCCATCATTTTTTGAGGGAGGGGGACCAAAATTCTGAAAAACTATGTGGGAAAAGACTTCGTGGCTTTTCCTAAGTTTTTAGAAAACTGGGGGAAATGCTGGTTAGGACAACCAAATCACATCGCAGTGCATTCCTGAAGCAGATAGCTGATTGGTTGGACATGCATGGGGGGTGGAGCTTGTTAACAAGGTAGTGCTTAGAACTGCCATGTTGGATTTTCACAATAGCAATCATGCACTGAGACGACAAAACAGGCTTTCTTTTTTTATTTAAGCAGAAGATCACTCTTTCGCATGTTGGATTTAGTTTTTTTAAAAAAACTCTTTGGTGGGGGCAAGTTGGGGAGAATAAAACCGCGAGTAATTCACTCGTGCCCACCATCTTGATTCACTGGCATGCCTCCATGTGAACAGCAAACACAGATAGCTTCACACAGCAGCTATCTTGCCTAAAGACCATGGGGACCTTCCAAATACGTATGTTACTGAGTTGTGCTTTGATGAATGGCTGTGAAGTAATGCATGGGGATGACAGAAGGCACCCAAACCCAGCACAGAGAACTCTATGATGGGAGGGGTCTTTGGAGGGAGAGTCTGGAAGGGTTGCGAGACAGTGAGGAGTGGATGTGTCTGGATGATGCTGACTGAATGAAGGAAAGGAGGTCTGATAATACCTAGTGTGAATTTTGTTATCTGTTTGGAATGAAGCACTGGAGCTGGTTAAAGCATTAAATATTCTGCGTCATATAACAAAGTTTAACTGTTTTGTTGATCTGTTAAACCTGTCTCTGACTGTGAAGTCAAAGGCTTTCATGGCCAGCATCCATAGATTTTCCTTGGTTTTTTTCTGGGCTGTGAGGCCATGTTCTGGAAGAGTTTACTTCTGACAACGTCAAAAGTAAACTCTTCCAGAACATGGCCTCACAGCCCGGAAAAAACCCCAAGGAAAATCTACTGTCTCTGACTGGCTTCCTTCACCCTCAATCAAGGAGTGGTCACGTTTACATACCATTAAAGAAACCACTTTTAAACAAATTTCTCTACACTAAGGTCACCTAGGGGCCCAGGTACCAAATCCAAAAAGTAAAGGGACTGAAAGTGGGGGACATAGGGCAAGGTGAGACTGGCAGGCAGCCAAGGCTAGGAAATCAAAGGGCCAGCCTGATTAGGCCAACATCACAGCAGGCATTGCAAAAACCTGATTTATGGGGCATATAGACATTACAGCCCAAGATAATGGATGCTGACAATCTAGAACAGCCTTGGGAAAGTGGACTAATCACAGATGGAGTGTATGAGCAACATCAAGAGAGGGAAATAATGAATCCACCGTGTTCCGCTCATAGTCATTATAGTAGGGATGTTGGCATGTTTGAGGACCACTACTTTGAATGCTTACAGCATCTATACACACATGACAAAATGTTACCCAATTCAATAGAACAAGCTTTCATTTCTTGTAATATACATTGCTTGCAAAGGGGAGGGAAAGGGGAACCTCTTCAAAGCTCTTTCTTTTCAGATAGGAGACTGCTCAGTACTATTTCATTTTGTATTTTTCTGGGGGTCTTTTTACTCACCTGATTTTACACACACACAAATTTTGAACACTGTAAACCTCTCAGTTTCCCTACTATTCCAATACCTCTCCACTTGTGTATGGGTAGTCTCATTTTGACTTTGCAATATCAGTGTCTTAGCATGAATAATAGAGAAAAAGAGGAAGGGGGCTGTTTTCGTTTTGATTATACTCTCTGCTTTTTCCACTACTATTAAATCATGAGAGGGAAAATGCTTATTTTTTCCAATAATTTTTTTAAAAATGGGCATTTACAAATATCTGTACAAACATACAGAACCCTAATACAATGGAGTTTTGAAAGTCACTCTTCTCCTTTCGAACCATTAGAAATATTGTCAAAGTACAAAGCACACAATAATGCAGTGCCCCTTAAGCAATATTGAATTACTACAAACCTGATGCTGATGCCTGTTGGTTTATGTTGAAAAAGAAAAATAATCAAAATGTTGTAAAGAGCTCCTACGTGGTACAAAGGCTTTCTGTTTTTGACCTGTAGTGACTCTTTTACTTTAAGTCATATATTTCATTCTACTAATATGCAGTAATTTACATGATTACCCATAATTAGGAGTGACTCATAGCATTTATACAGAAAGCATATCACTTTTTTGTCCTTTATAACAAGGAAGGGGAATAAATGGCCCTACTGATGTTTTTGAACTATAAATCTCATCATCTCTTGACACAGGCCATGCTGGATATGGGAGATGGGAGCTGCAGTCAAACAACATCTGGAGGACCACGAGTACTCCAGCCCTATTGTGTTATATTCTCCTGTAAATGGAAAAGGATTTTTTCATCATCTAAGATCACACTCCACAGAGATTCAGCCCTAGTTGTCCAATAATTTTTAAAAGGTTAGACATGGTGTAGCAAACTGTCTATTCAATCTTTCCCCAACAGTTCCTTACCAGTGTAGATTTTTTTTCAAAAAAATAGAATCAAATGCAACAGTCAAATCTGTCATGAATAAACAGTTGTCCTATCATTATCTACACTCTTGTAACTTCAAGAGTGTGTTTATAAACTTGGGTAATTACTTCTCAAAGCTTACATATTAAGGGAAGACTTTAATATAGTTACATTAATCTTGCGAGAAAGCAAATATCCATTTCCATATGTTGTCCCATTGCAAGTCAGATTCTTTTCAGGATCACTAAGGTTTTTTTTAAATGGCTGAAACCCTGTGATTGGAAAACACAGAAAAGTCACTAGAAATGACAATTAAGACATATCAATTTATCATAATTTCTAAAGCAGCCTTCCATAATCTGCTGCATTCCAGATGCTGTTGGACTGCAACTTCCATCAGCCCCAGCTAGCATCTGGAAACACTAGCACCCCTTGGTCTGTGTAGGGGTTGTTCCTCTTTCTACAACTCAGGCTACCAGTGCAAAGTTACTCTGAATAAAAGACTAAAATAGACTGTCAGAGAAAAAATATATTCTGGAATAAGCGGTAAATTACTGTAATTTTAGAAAATAGTGGGGAAACATGGGAGTGGGGAGGCGTATCCTGCCTCACTAATGCAGAAGCCAGGCAGGGGTCCTCCAGCATGTGACTGAGGATGGTCACATGCAGGGGACATGTAGTCACATGTTGAAGGACCCCTGCCTGGCTTCTGCATTAGTGAGGCAGGATATGCTAGTGGGGAGCTGGCATGTTCTGCCTGGTGTAGATGAGCTCAAAGAAAACAATTTCTTACTTGAGAGTTACATTGTTTAGACCATTATGAGAAACCATCAATACTGTATTCAGGTTTAATTTTTTTTTAAAAAAAAACAGCAATAATAGGACAGTCATGTTTTTCAGAGGAAACAGCTTCTTGTTTCACATTTTGTTTCTTCTGTTTCTTTTGAGAATCCACTACCATCACCAGTTACTTATATAAACCAATGGATCTAAAAGCAAACATAACAAACTTTCAGAAACTTAAATTGCTCATAAAGACATAGGGGATTTGGAAAAAAAAATAGTGGATACACTCAAGAGATATTGTTTTGAAAATCACTGGGGGCCAAAGGAAGATTGAAATTGAATGGGACTCATTACAAAAAAAAAAGCTTTCCATGTTTTAATTCACTTTTTTTCAAGGACAATTCATGAATAACATTATTTACCTAAGGTTTGATTTCTCAGGAGGCATAGTCTAGCTTTTCATTACTGTTCATCTGCTGAGAAGCCTTGTTATTCTATATGAGATTTTTTTTAAAAACACAACAACTTCCAGCTTGCACTGTCAAAAAGCAACTTAAATATGCAATTCCCATTGGAATGTGTCAATTATATGGAAAGTGCAATAATGGCTGTATAGAAAGCTATATAAGCAGTTAGTACTCTAGTAATATATTGTTTTATCTCAAGAATAGTTAAATTAGTGAATATGGTATTACTGAAATGTCTTAATTACTTTTTAATAAGATATAAAATATTGGATGAGTGTCAACAAATTGACATTCAATTCCCAAAATCCTTTTTTCAATCCTATTTTCAGGGGGGTGAGCAATCTATTCTGGGTGTTATTGGCTTATCCCTTAATGCTCAAGTTTCAGCTTGGGACAACTTGTAGATCCAGCCCAGGTGGCATTAATGACATGGGTAACCTAGAACCTCATGAATAAAACAACTGTCCTATCATTAACTACACTCTTGTAACTTCAAGAATGACCAGTGCAATGTGCTGTACATGGGGTTATCAGCTAACAGTATCAAACAGAGCTATTAACTGTGATCAGTAATTGAGGTTGCTGTACTGGCTTCTGGTTAATCTCCAAACACAATTCAAAGATTTAGTGCTTACCATTAAAAAGCCCCACATGGCTTATGACCTGGGGTCTGGAAGGAACTTCTTCCAGATAAATATGCTTATGCACTACGATAATCTTTTGAGGCTATTCTCTTGTTTCCTCTGACATCTGAGGTGATAAGCATGCTGACTGTGGAAAGGACCTTCACAGTTGTTGCACTGTGTCCATGGAATTTATGTCTCCTAGTACTTGGATGGCAGACCATCAATGAATACCAGATGTTGTAGGCAATATTTTAGAGGGAGGAACTGGCAAACCACCTCTGAGTATTCCTTACTGGAGAAAATCCTATGAAAATCATGGGATCACTGTAAGTCAATAGGTGACTTGACGGCACACACATAGAATAACTGCTATTGATACTGCAAACACACACTAGTTAACTAGTAAAAGTTCTTCCTCTATTTGAGATAAGACATTATCAGATTAATGTGTAAAAACGCTGTAATTCCATGAGTGAGGAAAGTGGAAACATCATGGCATTATTACACTTACTATAGCATGTCACTGTAATCACATGAAAGAAGCACCACAGAATTATCGCACAATGACCACTAGTGCTTTAAGAACTGGAGTTTACTTCCACAATTTAGCATGGGTGAGATTTCAGTGGTTCTCACATGACGACATGAACATGCTTAAAACTCCCAAAACACCTCAATTTAAAAAGTAAATGAACACGCAAGCACTGAAACAAATCTAAAACCTTGAAACTAGACTGGACAGTTCATAAAAAGAACACCCTGTGCTTTGTTTTCACATTCTCATCTGGATGTTTTCTCACTCACTGCTCATTCATTCTGTAATTTTGCAATTACAACGGGACATGTTTTCGCACACCCTCAATATTGATGATCTATTGATGGCTTGTCCCTCAATTAAAAGGAATGCCTTATTAATGGATAGGGCATGGAGTAACCACACGAGGATGACAATGTCATGTGACAGCTGCACCCATTTCCACTATCATGATCCCATGATTTTTGCCGCATCGGATAAAGTCCATAGTTACATCTGCCACTCCAGCTTTATCCATGTCAGTGTCAGTGGAAGTGACTCAATGCAATTAACCATTCTGCTTTTCCTGCTCGGGCAAATAAGTACAAACACAATTTGTACGTAACCTTATCCTAAAATGTATAGACACCATCCTTAATAACAAGGAAGCAGCAGTGAAATTATAACCAGACAAAAAGAGCACAGTCAATGTAACTCAACTTTGATGGGGATACCCTATCCAATATTAGGAAATAATCATGGTAAACTGAAGACATAACAAGCACAAACATTTTCTACACTCACTTTTACTTTTCTTTCATTTACACAAAAGAAACAGCCATTTCTCAACAGAGAAATTGAACAGCATGATCTCTTTGTCATTCTATCTCCCCTTTTCATCATTGTTAGCACATGAGGGAAAAAGATTTTAGCCCTTATGGTGTAATCAAAGAGATTAAGTACAGCATCCTCCCAGCTGATTTTATTAACATTAAAATTTTATGATAAATTATGAACATCCCTAGAGCTAAACATCCAATTAAAACAGCATAAGCATGGCAGGATGTCTATTACAATGTTTTTACGGTAAGAAAATTCTTATTATATTGCCATTATACTTTTCTACAGGCATAGTTATGTTTTGTTAGGGGGTGAGATGAAAATATAGCATGAATTAACATAAATATACTCTTAAAAACTTACAGAGAAACAGTCTTATATTTTTAAAAAGTTACAACTAAGCTGGAATTACATGCTTCATCAAGACTGAAAATACGCATTTACAATTCAATTTCCATCTTAATACAAAATTAACATGTTATGGATTCAGCCACTGTTAAACTTATAAATCAGTTGCCAATGCTAATTATTAAAAAAAGCAATATAACCATGTATGATAGATCAAGAACTGTTCATATATCCTAAGCACTTTTGTTTAGATCTGCATACCAAAGCAAGTTGTAGTACAGTTGCCCCTCCATATTCATGGATTTGGTATCCATGGATTTAAGTATTCACGGTTCAAAAATATTCTTAAAAAAATAATAATCCCAAAAGCAAACCTTGATTTTGCCATCTCACTAAGGGACACAATTTTGCTATGCCATTGCATATAATGGGACTTGAGTATTCACAGATTTTGGTATCCACAGGGATTCCTGGAACCAAACCCCAGTGAATATGAAGGGACAACTGTATAATTAAATCTATTTAACAACAACAACAACATCAACAACAACAATGGCACACAGATAGTCTTGGCTTAGTATTTCTACCAATCAGCTGTAATCTTCCCTCAGTTCAAAGCTCTTCTTACTAGCAATGTGTTGTTCTCTTTTAACCTACGATTTATTTTTAGATTCATTTTTCTCTTCACAACAACTACCAAGAATCCCACCCACCCCTAGTGAATATAGATGTCCAAACCCTAAAACAGCCAGCAAGTGAAACAAAGGCCATGCTCTTTACTGTCTGAGAAACGTAACACAAAACCAGACAAGCAATTGCATTTTCATCACTCCTTTTTTGAGTCTGTCTTACACTTCAGCATAAGCAAAATATTAAAAACTAGCCAGGGTCCCCACTCTAAATTCTATCAAAAAGTTGTAAATATATCTGCAAATTTGGTATGAATGTGGAAGCACACCATGAAATGGCTAGTTAGTACACAGAAATAGCTTGCTTGTTTGCTGCATGGGTATTAAACATAGGCAATTTTAAAGAAGCAATTTTCTCATTTGGACTACCATATCTTATTTGAATAATCTATAATATGGTTTACCATTTCCCCCCACTGGACTAACTAGGTCTAATCTTGAATCCTATGGGTACTAACTTCACTATGGTTATATGCACCTCCCTCAAACTGTGCTTTAATATCCTGTTTTGTTCCAAGATGGCAACTACAATGTTCTGATTAAGAAGCAATGGCAAACAGTGGGCTGGATCCTATAACTGACATACAAGAGTATAAGTGTGGCTTACTCTTTTTGGACAAGACTCAGGAGACTACTCTCTAGTCCTTTGCCTCTACCACCCAAAACCTCCTCCCTGATCTTCAAGCCATGGGAAAGAGCACTGCTATCACTGCCTATTGGTGGAGAAGATTTGAGAGTGGGCAGCAATCCAGACAATTCAATTGCAGCTGGTCTGGGCTCCAAGGGGAAGGGACAGGAGGGTTTGGTCCTTTTGTGAGTTAAACTTGTTTCTTTCCCTCTCTGATCCAAGACCAGATTGCTTTTCCTCATCTGAATTGCCACCTCCCTTGCTCCACATTTCACTGCCAAGCAGCAGCAGTAGCTCAAAGCTTCACAGCTACCATGGTAAGAGAATGACACAGATCTATACCATTGGAGTATCACACTCTGCCTGCTTGATATAGAATATCAATTAGGCAATGGTTAATGAAAGCTTTCCTTGTTTACTTGTCCATTCCACAGGGAAGAAGCAAAGGGGCTATATGTGCGGGCAAATGATTCATTAATGATTTATTACATTTTCTCTTGCCTTTCCTGTAAAAAAATATGCTACCAGACCTCAATAAAAACAAATTAAACAACAAAACCATTAAAATGATCATAACAGTATGCCAAGACACAATCAGCCAAACAGTTGCCATTTGGATGTCATTTTCAACAACTACAAATCCTAATGGGTGCTTGTAAATTGCTAGATATATGTAATCTATCTTGTATGGATAAACCATCACATTCTTCATATTACAATGCATTCACTTGCTTTATCCCACTTTTCAGAAAACAAACTGTAGTCCATTATCTGTGCTGTCCTCTTATTCTTCAAATATGAATACTAAATTCTCTCAGAATCTCACAGCCCACATGACTGCCTGTGGGATTTTGGGAGATGTAGTCTGGAAAAGTAACATTTCCAATATTCGTGGCTTCCCCCTTTAAAAAAAAAAGATTTAAATGTTTATGTTCAAGGCACTCTCAAGTATAAGAATACAGAACTTTGAAAGTTTTAGTTAGTGACCATTCCAGCAGCTCTAGTCCAAAAAAGTATCATTTCTATGTTCTGAACATATGCAGATCTAAACATGCTAAAACTGCTTCTAATCACAGCTCCTCATAATGAGAATTATGATTTCCATCAAATCAGAGAGTGAAGAGGCAAATGGCTACTTTGCTGTGCCCATTTTGATGTAAGCGCCAACCACCTAAAAGACTTCCACATGGTCACCATGTGTATATGAATTCAGACTTCCCATATATAAATAGATTATTATTTATTTATTTATACCCTGCTCTTCAGCCACAAGGCTATCAGAGCAGTTTACAAATTGTTTTAAGCAATGGCAATTTACACATCTACATTGCATTAAGCAGTTCCCAATGTGTGTTAGCTAATTGTGACCTCTGTTAAATTTTAAGGTATATACTATTGAGATGTTCTTCTCTTTAAATGTACAGAAATAGCACTTTTGTTCAGCTCTCATTAATCTCAGTGTGGCTTATGCAGGATGCTTTTCTAGTAGATTGGCACCAAAGTCATATAGTATTTATGGTGAATGTCATAAAATGTTGCCAACTATTTTACGTAACATTTTAAAACACGTGTTGAGAAAAATGCATTTCCATGTTATATAAGGAGAGTTCTAGGCCAATGGTTCTTAACCCGTGGTTCAGGGACCCCCAGGGGTCTCTGATGCCCTCACAGGAGGTCCTGAAAGGCTTGAAGGCTGCTCAGCCTACATGACACAAACCAAGGCAAAGCCTGGCTGGCTTAGCCTGCACATTGTTCTTCAGTCCACTCCAGCCACAGATACAGTACTACAAACTGAAAGAAAGTGCACTGCAAAAAATCAACTGCGAAGCAAATAGTTCCAGCTGACTCAAGCAAACAACCCAAGTTATGACATGCAGTGCATAGATGATGATGATAGGTCAAGTTGAGACCTATTTCTAAATATCACAGTGAATACAAACTTGAGGGCCATCAAATCACTCACTCTTCAGCACAAATCTATGTCAGCCAGCACAATCGTATTAGTAGTGGCAATCACCAAGGTGTCTTGTAATGGCTTCTTCAGACTCAGGAACTAGCAGCTTCAGAATTAAACAGTAAGCTTTATTGGTACAGTAATCTAGAGTTCACACTATAATGTTCATTGCTCAGAATAGAAATTATTTGCAAAGCATTACGTTAAAAATTATTTACAATCTACAGATCTGGTGAGCTATATAGCCATTGGCTATCCATCATCCCCACTTCCTTTACTCATGGAGAGTGGCCACCTCCCATTATTCTCACAGCAATTCCAGGTGCCCACTTTAATCATACAATAGCAGACACATGACGTGTCCTCCCTTGTCTCTCAGTACAGTACCAGTTTGTTAGCAAGCACCAAAGCATGCAAACACACTTAGCTGCAATAATACAGAAGCAGAACAGAACTGAAACTTGGTAGGAGAAGGGACCGATCCTGGCACAATCGGGACTGATCCTGACACAGGGACAGGAAGCAAATTGTGTGTATGTGTGTTGGGGGCTCTTCTTGACTTTAGCAATCAGACTACAGAGATTATCGGACGGGCTAAATATGGTGTAACAACGATGCCAGGAGATCGCTAAAGGGCTTGAATTTCAGATGATGATGTCCCAAGCTGTCATGCTCCTGTGCACCTCCCGTTCTGCCATCGCTCATTTTTATTTATGGGCTAAGCTGTGAATAGATTGCCTGTTCCCTTTCTGTCATGGAACGACAGGTGAGTGAAAAGGTGCCCCTTTATGCCGGCACGATCCCAGCATCAGTGGGAGGTCTGTGCCAAACACTTCCGGGTGCAATCAGGACAACAAGGTAAATGACACACTTTTTTGTACCCTCCCTGGGTTACTTGTATTTTTTAACTGTGTTTAGGTGCTTGGTGTAACTTTTTGACTTTTATTTTTTCTTTTAAACTTTGAATTTTCCACGCACTCATCCTCTTGCGAGAATGGCCTGGGGATTTCAAACCAGGAAGTGAATGCAGCTCCGTGAAAGCTCCATTCACTCCTGGGCTGCTGAGAGGAGGGAAGCATGCGTGAACAAGGTAGGTTTGAAAAGTTGGGTTATCGTGCCGGGCTGGGGGTGGGAGAGGAGATTGTGAGACGGGGACACTTTTTTTTTTTTTGTCCCCATCTGATAATCTTCTACATCTACAGATCAGAATGGACTGAAAGGTTCCCTTCCGTGAGCAGAAAGAAATTCCTCCAGTGAAAGCAGTCCTTCCAGAGGAACACTCTTAATTGGAAGAAAGGTTCAATGAGACCCATAATATTCTCCACCAGGTTATCCAGCTCTCAATCATTCAATCTGCAAAACTGTTTTAAAGAAATTATGTCTTACTTAATTGGTGTCTTCACATAGTTTCCATTTTTTACCATCTTGTATGCATGTAATCTTTGAGAAACTTCTCTAGAATAATGTACTGACCAAAGCACTTATATTATCTAATTTGGGAGTTATTCAAGGATGCTCAAAGCCTTCATCATTCCCAAGAAAATGATTGCATTTGAGTTCTGGTGAGAACTCATTTGGATTCCACTATTCTAGAACGTTCATACCTTTACAGTCTCTGATTAGATTCTCCTGAGTTCTGGCCAGGTTTTCCCATTAAACTGAATACAGTGCCTTTGTTCCTGTATTCCCATTGTGCTGATACTATGATTGCATAATGCTGCTTTGTAATGAAGTTCATGTTTATGGTTCTGGTGTGTACTAGAGTTTGGATATTCCATGTTTACCTGTTGTATAAATGCCTATGTGGTCCTCTGTTTATTCTGCTTGCTTCACATAAATACTTTAGTTTTCTATTTGTTGAAATAAAAACACCTCCAATTTTCTGTGCATGTGTGTGAGAGAGAGAGAGGGAGGGAGGGAGAGAGAGCATATGCACCCACATTACAAAGAGCCCACTTCTATATCCAGAACCTGGCTGTTATTATTTTGGATTAAATACTGTTTTGGATTAGGACTCTTGGAAACAGAAGGTGCAAAGCCTTTCCCTCTGTTGCCATAGAGTCCCTGGGCATCCTGTAAGTTCAGAGTATCCCCTGACACAAACCAAAGTGGACAAAAGTGGTGGTGGCAGTTCTGCCATGCAGGGTTGTTGCTAATCCTGGTTATTTCAAGTGTTGGAGAGTTGTGGTTCCCTGGGTTACATGTCCTTTCAAGTATTTAGGGGAGAATTCTCTAGAACCTTATAACTCTAATTCTTAAAAGCTTTCTCATTTATACTAAATTTTTACAATGTTCAGTTGTAGGAATTTGTTCTTGTACAACCATTCTTTTAAATAAAACAGTTTGCGTTCTATTACATCTTTCTTTTAAAAGTAAAATTATATCCCCCCTTCTTGATCTTCTTTCTCCCCTTTTAACCTGCAGCACTAGCTTGTAAAGAGATTAGCTGAGAATAAATCATTCCCAGAACTCAAGAGCAGTATATTGAAAGTCATGAGTTGTGCAGGATATATAATTTGGAGGATGAGGTTTTAAGTTTAGTCTTGGAGCCACATAGCATGTGGCAGAATGCTATTATTTGTCTGTTTTATCTCTGCCAAGTTAAAATAATGTGGTTAGTCCTATAAGATCAGTGGGGCATAAAGGGCTCTTGAAAGTGAAGTTGATTAAGTATGTTATGCCCCCCCCCCACTTCTCCTGGTCTGAGTATGAAGGTAGCTTTTTACTTTGGTTTTCTTCCTCTTTGGTGTCAATAAAAATTAATATAAAAATACTTTAGAGGATTGTTCCCTGTTTAAATTCTGTTTCTTACAAATGGATAAACTTAATTTGATATACACATGAAACAGCAGTAGCAGATTTACCTAGAACAGTGTTTCTTAACCTGTGGTCTGGGGACCCCCAGGGGCCACAATGTCCTCACAGGGGGTCTGCAAAGGCTTGAAGGCTGCTCAGTCCACCTCCTGCCTACAGTAAAGTGGCCATGTGACAGGAGCCAAGGCAAAGACTAGTTAGCTGGCTTGGCCTGCACATTGTCATTCAATCCACTCCAGCCACAAACTTGCAGGAAAAAGCAGGAGAAAAGGTTTCCATCCTCCTCCAGTGTCTCTGAGGGAAGGTTTAATGGAAAGCGTAGTTGCATCATCATCATCATCATCAACATCATCACTACCACTACAATTGTTGTTGTTGTTGTTGTTGTTGTTGTTGTTGTTAGGTATTCTTGTTGTTGTTTAAATCTTGAGTCAAGTCTTTGGGGTATGCGGCAACAAAAGATATTTAAAGGGGGTCCCTGGTAAAAAAAGAGGTTAAGAGCCACTGACCCAGAACATGCCAATAGTATGAAATACTACTGAAAGGGTGAGCTCATGACCTGATAAGGCCTGACAACCTGATATTGGAAAACATATACAGTGAGCCTTAAGTATCTACAGGAGATTGGTTCCATAACCCCCCATGAATACCAAAAAACACTAATGGAAGTCCCTAGTAAAAATGGTGTAGGGCAGCAGCAGAGGTGGTGGCAAGTTCTGGCTGCCAGGCAGGCTGCCAGGTGTGCTGCCTGGCACACATTCTTTGGGCTCTGCCAACGCTGGAGAACATGCGAGCCACCCACTTCTGCCTTCAAGGCAACAGGGTTCCTTTGCAAGGCAGAAGCAGGTGGCTGGAGGCAGGGGAGAATGAAGAATATGCATCTGGTGGAACGCCTAGCAGCCGGGGCTTCCCTCCACCTCCACTGCTACCTTACACCATTTTTTAATAGGGACTTATAAGGGAGATCTCCTGTTTTGTTTGAATACTATATTGGGGAAGGTACAATATTGAATCCACGGTGGGTTGAATCCACAGATTGTGAGCCCATGGATATCGTGGGCCATTGTAAGTCCTTATGCTGGCTGCCATGCTAATAATTGTGAGTGCTGCTCTTGTATAACTATTCCAAATAAAACAAGTAATAATCTGCTTAGAATTAGAGTCATCTGCCTTAATGCGTAACAATACTCCATGGTAAAACACACACACATACCTCTTTAGCTATAGAGGAGATGTTCAATATAACACTAGCATTATTAATTACAGAAACCCTATGAGAGGAATATGAATCAGTCACACTTCTTCCACACTTCTCAACCTTTATCTCCTACTTCAGTCGAAGATACTGGTAAATTTGAATTGCAGGCAGAACTAGTTCCAGAAGATCTGGCAATTTATCCACCTTCTTTTCTTCTAATCCACAACCCCACATATCAATTAAAACATGCAAAAGTAATTAAAATTAACACAATATTTACATTTGTTGGACTGTTTTCTAGTAAAATCCTTTATTTTCTAGATTTTTTAAAAAAATCAGTATTGACTGACATTACAAGTTGTACCCCAACTTAGATACGTAAATATCCTGTGGGGAAGAAATGCAAAAAACATGCATAGTGCTGAATCTTCCATTTGAGTATTTTCTTTTGTTTTTTGTAGATGTCAAAGAAGAATCTCAGATTATCCAGTGTAACTGCTTATAGATGTTTCTCTTAAATGATTTCCACATTATCACAACACCAATGGAAACAATTCAGTATAATGCTTCTATTTTTTAAAAAAATAATAATGCTAGATCTAATTTTAAAATAGATAAAGCAATGTTCTGTTTTTCCTTACAAGAATCAAAACTCCTGACAAGGCTGAATGCCATCATAGTCTGAGAATCAGAACAAAATCTTTGTTTTGCTTGTGAGACGGTCATTTCCCGAACATCTTGATATGGGTTGGTCTCCTCCATTTCTCTGATAGGCAGGAATGTGGAAGCCTTTTGAGAGTGCCCACTAGGGGGAGCAACCCTCTTCACAAGGCAAGTTATGTGACAGCTTGATGCTCCTATATAAATTCTCTTTTCTGACAGAACTACTCCCTTCCTACATTTGTTTTGGTTTTTGTGTGTGTTTTACTGTTGTTGTTTTTGTTTGTTTTTTGCAGATGAAGAACTGAAAAGGGGAACTGCAAGAAAAAGTAAAGCAGGAAACAAGGAAAATTCAGCAGGTAAGAGACCTGCTGAGTACCCTATGCTGTACCGATGGGCAAAAAAACTATTTACATACACTTGCTTGAGTGCCAGCCCTGACTCAAGGTGGGGAGGATGTTTGTCCTCTCTTCCACTGGAAATAATCATCTCACAGGTAAGACAAATAGTTCTCTTCCCAGAGAAGAAGGGAGGAACATCCTGATGTGGGTTATACCAATGTTCCCCTAGTCAGGTGGGATGGGTGGTGCTCAAGATCTCTTATTGCTCAACTACTTGCTGAAGCACCCAATTCCAAAGGCTCCCTCAGCTGAAGCAAGAATGTCCAACTTGTAGTGCCTGATAAAAGCAGATGGGACTTCCATGTAGCCATCCTGCAGACCTTAGCTAATGGTGCATTGAATGCCATAGCCACACTCCTTGTGAAATAAACCAGGGCAGTGAATGGTAGGAGCACTCCCGTGGACTTATAGCAGGGACTGATCTATTCCCTGATCCACCTACTCAAAGTGGAAGTAGAGACCTTCTACCCTAGGGAGTGCTGCCCGAAGGATATGAAAAGGGAGTCCACCCAATAGAAGCTGCTAGTTCTCTTTAGGTATATTTTGATGGTTCAACATATGTCCAGCATGTGCCACATCTTCTCTAGAGGTTTGGAAGGCTTGTGACAGAAGGATGGTAATATGACCTTTTGATTCCTATGGAAAGAGTTTACCTTTGGTATAAAGGTAGGGTCAAGCTACAGAAGGACTGAGTCCAGCTTTATCATGCAAAGTTCTTTTCCTGAAGACAGGGTCCCAGCTCAGAGATCCTGCATGCTGAGGCAACTATAGTCAGCAGGAGTGCCTTCAAGGCCAAGTGATTTAATGAAGTCTCCCTGATGTGCCCAAATGGACACATTGTGAGTGCTTTTGGCACCATGTGGAAGTCCCATGATGGAAATCTGTGGACTGTGGGGGGGGGGGCACTGAGAGTGACAGTCCCTTAACAAATCTGTGGACGTGTGGATGAGATGAAATCCTATTGCCCTTCACTGGAGAAAGGATAGAGGTGATGGCAGCAATCTGTCTTTTTATCATGTTTGGTCTAAGACCTCTGTCCACCCTTCCTGAAGACACAGCAGAAGCAGAGGAACTGATATCTTGAGGCAATCTAGCTTCCTGCATCTACACCACCTTCTAAATGCCCACCTCTGTGAATGAGGCACTTCCTCTATTGCCCCAATCTGAACCACATGGTTGATGGCCTCTAATAGAAGGTGGTGCTTGAGAGGTTTCTTAGATCCAGGAGATGCTAAAAAGGCATCCGGGGGCATCTGCACAAATTTGATCTTGTAGCCCTGGCTGAGGGTGTTTAACAGCCACTGATCCAATGGTGTTTGCTCCCACATGCTCACAAATCCCTGAGCTCTGCCCCCTACTGGAGGGCTGGTGTCAGGCCTGTTGGTTTTTGCACTGTCCCTTGTTGGATGGCCTGCCTGAGATCTTCCTGTGCTCTGATAGTGCTGTTGTCTAGACTGGAGCCTCTGCTCCCCCCATTGCTGTCTAACATTCTGAAGATCTTCTTGGAGAGGAGGCAAAGTGGTAGGTTCTGTGCTGAAGTCCAGGGAGAAATTGATCATACACCAAAACATTTGATAATCATAGGCAATTGGAATGCAAAGATAGGAAACAGAGCAGAACCAAAGATTGTTGGAGAATTTGGCCTCAGATTGAGAAAACAAACAGGAGAACAACTGATTGAATTTTGTGAGGCCAACTGTTTGTTCACTACAAACACATTCTTCAGGCTACGAAAGAAACAACTATAAATATCTCCTGATGGCCAATATAGAAATCAAATAGATTATGTAATTGGAAGAAGAAGATGGAGAAGCTCCATTCTCTCTGCAAAAATAAGATCAGGAGCAGTTGTGGCACTGATCATTAGTTGCTAATATCAAAAATTAGAGTAAAGCTAAAGAACAGCGAATCAGTCATCATGTCAAACTACAACCTGAAGAACTTCCCTGTAGAATTTAAAGACAATGTAAAAAATAGATTTGCACTTTTAAGCCTAATTGACTGGGAGCCAGAAGAACTCTGTACTGAAGTCAGGGACATTGTGAAGAAAGAATGCAAAAAATACAACAGGTTGAATATTCTTTATCTGGGAATCAAAAATACCCCAAAATCCAAAATTGTCCACATAGGTGGCTGAGATAGTAACATCTTTGCTTTCTGATGGTTCAATATACACAAACTTTGTTTCATGCACAAAAATACTGAAACTATTGTATATATGGTGTGTATGAAACATAACTGAATTTCATGTTTAGACTTTGGTCCCATCTCTAAAATTTCTCATTATATATAAGCAAATATTCCAAAAGCTGAAAAAAATCAGAAATGCAAAATACTTCTGATCCCAAGCATTTTGGATAAGGGATACTCAACCTGCATCTACAGCTAAAAAGAAAGAAAAGCCTCACTGGATGACAAATGAAAGAAAAGTAAAAGGTGACAGAAGTAGGATCAGAATCCTGAATGTATCTATATATATAATTATCTTGGTTATGTTGCTGTTTCCAGTGTGCTGACTGGCTGCTTAGGGATCTGACCAACCAATCACAGGTCTGTTGGGGAGCCAATCAGCACACTGGGGCCGAACCCATGTAGATTCCAAACATGGCCGCTGGAGAGGGAGAGGGAGTACCATGGGGGTGAATATGGTGTGTACTGGAGTGCAGGGGGTGGGGGCCAAGGGGCAGAACATGTGGAGGGGGGCAGAAAGAGCAGAGGGGGTGGGAGGGGGCAGAACAAACGAATGAGGGGTTGGCAGGGGGCAGAACAAATGGAGGAGGGGTGGCAAGGGGGAAGAACAAATGTAGGAAGGGTGGCAGGTGGCAGAACAAGCGGAGGGGTGGGAGGGGGCAGAACAAATGGAGGAGGGGTAGCAGGGGGCAGAACAAACGAATGAGGGGTGGCAGGGGACAGAACAAATGGAGGAGGGGTGGCAAGGGGGCAGAACAAATGTAGGAAGGATGGCAGGTGGCAGAACAAGTGGAGGGGTGGGAGGGGGCAGAACAAACAGAGGAGGGGTGGCAGGGGGCAGAACAAATGGAGGAGGGGTGGCAAGGGGGCAGAACAAATGTAGGAGGGGTGGCAGAGGGCAGAACAAATGGAGGGGGGTGGCAAGGGGCAGAACAAACAGATGAGGGGTGGCAGGCGGCAGAACAAACAGAGGGGGGTGGCAAGGGGCAGAACAAACAGAGGGGGGTGGCAGGGGGCAGAACAAACAGAGGAGGGGTGGCAGGGGGCAGAACAAATGGAGGGGTGTGGCAGGGGGGCAGAACAAACAGAAGAGGGGTGGCAGGGGGCAGAGTTTTTTAATGGCATATGGTACACCGGGTCCAGCTAGTAATAATATAATACAGATATCCTTTCATATTCGCTGGAGTTTGTTTCATTTCATTATTCTTACTGAAAATAATTTTGTTGTAGAGAGGAGGGGGTGTTAAAAAACTATCTATGCCAGGTGTCAAATATACTGGGTATGCCACTGGTAGAGGTGGAAAGAAGATTCAAAAATATTGAAGTAATGGTAGAAATATGTGTTTCTGAAATGTCAGGAAGCCTTAGCAGGGAGAATCCTGGAGTGTCCAGAATCTCTGCAGTTCAGGTGAATTTTTTTGTGCAGGGAACAACATTTTCATTTTCAGGGGGCGGGGGGGGGGAAAGCTGTTTTCTGCACACATCAAAAACAATATTCATTTTTTCATAGAGTAAGTCCTGAATGACAGCATTTTCTTGCAGAGGAAAATTCACACCTAGATTTGTGTGTGTGCAGAAAACAGCATATTCTGTGCAGAAAATAATTTTTTGTACAGAAATATTATGAATAAATATATGAATTGACCTGACCAGCTTCACCCCTACATCTATTGTTGAATTTGCAGATAAAGATACTGCCTCTGTTGTTTTGTATCTGATGGAAGAGTCCTAAAAACCTGCTGGTGGAAAGTATTTATATATGACACCTGATGATAGTATAGAAAGTATGTCTCTTGCAATGTGATCACAGGATTTATCATTTTTCAGGATGCTGGCAACTGAGTTGTGTAGCAGTTCTTTTGGGGATGATACACCTGGGATTGACTCAGACCACAAGTTTGAAATATTGGCTTCCAAAACAGTCTGCTATCATAGAATCATAGAGTTGTAAGAGACCACAAGGGCTATCTAGTCCAAGCCCCTGCCATGCAGGAATACCCAATCAAAGCATTATCTACAGATGGCCATCCAGCGGTTTAAAAACCTCCAAAAGAGACTCCACCACAATCCGAGGCAGTGCATTCCACTAGGACATGAAACTTTTGAAATCCCTTTTGTACAATACATGTAGCAAATCATTGCCTCCAGACAACAGGATTTCTTAGTTATTCTTTAATACATTTCAGTAACTTTTTCAGATTGATTGTATGTTCTGGAAACAAAAAACAAGTAAAAATGAACCTGCAATTTACTACTATCTCATATCTGACAGCATTAAAAGAAGGAACAGGGAGAGGAAAAAAGAAATGTGGCAGCATCTTTAACTGGTGTTTATTTTTGCATGAGCTTTTGTGGATATAAACCCACTTCTTCAGATGTAGTACAGAGTGACTATACTGCATCCAAAGAAGTGGGTTATTCAGTATCCACAAAAGAACATGTGAAAATAAAAACCCATTAGTCTTAAAGGTGCTCCTATATTTCTTTTCCCTTTTTTCCTTTCCTCCTCCCTTCCTCCTTTTCAAGTAGCCCAGTAGCAATTTGCCTGCCTGTAAATTGGATATGGGGGTGAGCAAGTTTTTTTTAATGTTTGTTTGTTTGGGCCTAATCTGCAAACAAGTCTTTATATAGGACTATCCTATAATTTACCTGGGACGAGGACCAGTAGAAAAAGGGATAAAGCTGTTTTCAGCTTAGAACCAATTAAAAAGGCTGAAAGAAAATGAAGGCAAGGGAGGCCATACAAATGGAATTTATATTATGAACAAGCATTTCCTGATGGGATACTGTGAAGAAAGAGTGCCCGGCTACAGAAAGGGAGGTGGATTCTACGGAGTACTGAAGTTTTTAAAAGGCTAGGCTCTCCTAGGACAATGAGTTTCAAGCAGCCATTTTATCCTTCACATTTGCCCCCAAGATTTGTTTTAACATATTTCCCAAATCTCTGGATTTACCTGTAACGCACACAAAAATAATAATAAAACAAATATTTTTATTATAGTCAAATGTTACAATGGGAGAAAATGGCCACTTTTAGAAAATTATCAAAAAAATGAAATCCATCCCTAGTGATTCCTGAAAGTACAGTATATCATTTTGTATCTCGGACTCCTCAGAAGAGAGGAAAAACTAGGCTGTATCAATACTGTAAATACTGGCTACTTTTTGGATATGGCACATTCTTCACTTTTTTTTCACTTTTAAAAGTTAATTATGAGGGAGTAAAAGAGAAACATGGCTATGGAGTGAAGTGGTTCTCAGCAGACGGTTCCCACATCTTTTCAGTGAACAAAGATCCTTATATCTGAACAAAACCGCATAGGGCAAGCAGCCAAGCAAGCAAACATTCCAACTTTACTTTTACAGTAAATGATATAATTTTACAGTTAAAGATTCATCTGAATAGATTACATCATAGTTCTGAATAGATGCTTATAGGCCCAAGCCTGTGATGGCATCAATAAGTCTGTAGGTCACAGTTCATAATTTATTGCACAAACAGCAGCATAAAAGCTCTATTTTTCTAAAGACATGAAGAAGGACAACAGCAAGGTTGAGAAGGACTGGAAAACTAATTTAACATCTCCTGGTATGTTAATAAAAATGTTTGCTCTATGCTGCCAGTGAAAGCAGAAACCAAAAGGTAAATGAGGTACATTGAAAAGTAAATCCAAAGCAGGGTATATTATAGAGAATTGAAACAAAAATGAAACAGGCAACGTAATTTTACAACTGTTTGGCTTGATATACCTAACTGGGTTGGAAGGTGTCTCATGTCTTTCAGCTCACAATGTGATGACTTCTTACATCTTAGGCAATAGGCTATTTATTATTCAGAACAGACTCACTAAAATAAACAAGAATTATGTTAATCATGACCAACATAGATATCATTGGGGCTGCTGACACATTACATAAATAATGCAGTTTGACACCACTTTAACCATCATGGCTCCATTATATGGAGTTCTGGGATTTGTAATTTGTTGTGGCACCAGAGCTCTCTAACAGAGAAGGCTAAAATATCTCACAAAACTACAAATTTCAGAATTCCATACTATTGAGGCATTGCAGTTAAAGCAGTGTCAAACTGGATTATTTCTGCAGTGTATCAGCAGCCTTATACCATTGATTCCAATGGGTCAGCTTCAGCAGTGGGCAATTTCCCCAGGTTGAGGGGACATATAAACCATAGAACTCAACTCTGCCACAGAAATATACTATGATCTCCACTGCCAAAGTTCAATGATTCTTTAAGGAAACATGACAATGGGTTGCACATATTTGTTTCACCGGTGAAGTGTACTCCTGATATTCTCTAGGAGCAGCATTCAGCTTAATATCACCTTTATTTTGGCATGGGATCCAAAGTAGCTTACAACAACTTAAAACAAATTTTGGCTTTTACAAAACAAACAGTTATTTTTTTAAAAAAAAACCCACACCATTAAAACAATTGAAAGCACATTTAGAACATAATTAAAAGAATAAAATATATAATGTAAAGACACTCTTAGTGCCCCAAGTTTCCCAGAAGAATTTCTGGGTTTTAGTAGTGGTGGTAGCATCCTCAATGGTGGCCTCAACAGGGACTAGAAGGAGAAGGAGTCATACTATTTGTTAGAAAGGTTCATACAACCTCTAGGCACCTGTCTTGTCCAAACCAATCTATTATATGCATGATCATGTCTGGATCAAACCTAATGTCCCTTGGACATAGCATTTTTCAAACTATTACCATTTTTTATTAGGCAGAAAATATTCATGTGTTTCATGTTAACAATCTTTTTCAAGCCTTTCTTAATTTCTCTACCCTGTCATTTTCCCATTCAGTAGAACACAACAGTAGTGCATTAATTCAGATAGTGTCAACTTCCATCATGATAGAAACTAATTATATGCTTGTCTCAATAATGCCTAAATTTGTATCCCCTCATAGTATGTGATATCCATAATTCAAATTTTGATTAAATAATGAAAACATTTAAGGCTTATTTAAGAATTCTTATTTGGAATTTGTGGCTTTTTAAAAATAAATATTCACCATCCATCACTTCATGGTCAGAAGATCTTGCTGTTTGTCTACACGTGTCATTTACACAGATGCCACTTAAAGAAAATACATTTATGGACATATAGTCAACTTACATTAATGTGTATATTTAGTTCATACTATTATCCTATGTATTTCCTCCTTTTTTGTCTTTTCGTCCTTTTTATTTTTCCTTTTCTTTGTATTATATTTTTATACTCCAATTAAATTAAAAATGAATTATTGACTTGGCAGCCAATGAACTGATCTATTTTGAAACAATTTCATTATCATTATAATTCAGATCTGGAACTAAGTAGCTTAATATTGAAATATTTGAAATTATGAAGTGATGGCAACAAAAGCTAGAACTTTTTGTGCTGGGTTTCTACTTATAATAAGGTAATGTTATATGTAATGTAACATTATATGTTATATGTTACCGTACTGCTGGTAGCTTATTTAACTTAAGCCGTCTGAGGGCTCGCACTAAGACTCTAAACTTTTTAGTCCGTGAGCTGCTCTAAGATGATTATGCTGCCCTTGTTGCCCACACAGAAGCAGCTCTGCAGCACCTAACATCCTGCTTCGCAACAGCTGCAGAGCTGTTTGGGCTGGAAGTCAACCTGAAGAACTAATAACTAATAACTAATGGAGTGAAGCAAGGTTGTGTTCTTGCACCAACTTTATTTACAATCTTCTTTAGCATGATGCTCCAAAGGCTATGGAAGAGCTTGAAGACTGATGGTAGCTTGTTTAACTTAAGCCGTCTGAGGGCTCACACTAAGACTCTAAACTATCTAGTTTGTGAGCTGCTCTTTGCTGATGCTGATGCCCTTGTTGCCCACACAGAAGCAGCTCTGCAGAGCCTAACATCCTGCTTCGCAACAGCTGCAGAGCTGTTTGGGCTGGAAGTCAACCTGAAGAAAACAGAAGTTCTTTACCAGCCTGCACCACAGGACGAACACCACCATCCCCACATTGCCGTCGGCAGCTCTGTGCTTAAGTCCGTTCAGCACTTCACCTACCTGGGAAGCATCATCTCCTCAGATGCCAAGATTGACAAAGAGATCGATCACAGAATTAGCAAAGGCACCTAGCGCATTTGGAAGACTTTACAAAAGAGTCTGGAATAATAAACACCTGAGGCGAAACACAAAAATCAGTGTGTATAGAGCCATTGTACTGTCTATTCTCCTTTATGGATCTGAAACATGGCTCACCTATCGCCACCACTTACGACTCCTCGAACGCTTTCATCAGCGCTGTTTACGCACAATCCTAAATATACACTGGACTGACTATGTGACGAATGTTGCTGTCCTTGAGCAAGCAGGGATCACCAGCATTGAGGCCATGATATTGAGAATACAGCTGCGCTGGGAAGGGCACGTTTCTAGGATGGAGGACCATCGCCTCCCCAAAACAGTACTCTATGGTGAACTCGCCACGGGTCAGCGTAAGAGGGGCGCTCCAAAAAAGCGATATAAGGACTCCCTGAAACAACATCTCAGGCTTGGCCAAATTGATCACCAACAATGGTCTGCCCTGGCCTCACATCGGGAGGCATGGAGACACACTATCCACAATGCTGCAGCCTTATTTGAGAACTCACGCCGAACAAGTCTTGAAGAGAAACGACAACGCAGAAAGAATCACAACCCTGAAACATCATCCAAGGAAACCTTCTGCTGTGCTTTCTGCAACCGGACTTGTCTATCTCAGAGTGACCTTTTTAGTCATCAGCGCACTTGCAGAAAACGCGGGATGAGTCCTTCCTGAATCTTCGTTCGCAAAGAAAAGCCAGAGAGAGAGAGAGAGATGTAACGGCCAGAATCTTCTATGTAATACACTGCTATAAAACCAAGTTAGTTATGTAGCTACAGAGTGAATCCCAGTCCGAACCTCCCCCCATCCCCACTTACCAGTCAGCATGTCATGTACTGCAATCAACAAGGGTCTGTTCCCCTGTTATGCAGAAAGCCACTGACTGAAGTTCTCAGCCCCTTGCTCACACAAGAGATCTCTGTTGCAACAAGAAGAAAACAGAGTTCCTGTCACAATCCCTCCTTGCAGTGCAGATTGCTCACATGAGGGGGGAGAACATCAGTCAGCTGCTGCTGAAGCATGACAGGGAAAGAGACTCCCATGGTGGCTACTGATGGGTACGTGAGGATTGGGGGACATTCACTGTTACTATGTATCTTTTAAACAAGGGGATGTGTAGGGATCATGAACATGAAGCAGTCATGAATTCATAACAACCCAATAGCATTCCAGCCAATATTAACATTAACTATCAATCATTTACTTCCTTGTATAGCTTCCTCATCATAAGAAGAGATTACTTTCTCCCTACCTCCCAAAGTTCAAAATGACATTTTAATGAATGTACAATGCTGGTTACAATTTTCAAGTTTATGGAAAGGAAACATTGTATTCCATCGTTAAATAGCAATATGAACATATTTATTTAATTTATTCAATCATGGTCATATGACATGCAGCCCACTGGCCAGTTTCTCCACCCCTGATCCACAGGCATAGGCCCAACTGTTGCTAACACACATGGCAGGATTCTAGTAATCACATTTCATGTAGGTATTAAAATCTTATAGCTATGATGGAGAATTACACATGCCTGAAAAGCTGTTCTCTAAGCATAATATCTTCTCTTGAAAAGATGGGTGGGAGGGGAAACTGAGCGAATTTTAGATGTGTGTTCCCTTCCCTTTAAAATCCTGAGGAAACTTCAGTACTATTAAATATGTAATTGCAGGAGAAGAAGCAAACACAATCTGGAACAATCTGTGCTCTTCAATTAATTTTCTGATGTGAAACACCAATCAAAGGCTTTTACAGTTGAAAGCTTTGTGAGAGACTGTGATGCACATCAGTTTTAATAAGCATACTTTTACATATTCCATCATTTTTTTAAAAAAAGGTAGAAAGCCAGAATGCATGAGTGCAGTTATTAATAGCTATGTTCAACAAAGTACAGTATCTACTACTTTGTGATAAAGGGAAAGGCAAGAATTGAGATTTACAATATTACTTGAAAGAGGATAATATTCACATGCACGGCCAGCACTACCACTAGGTCATGGGTATGATTCATGAGGCCCTATCAACGGTGTTGAAGAGCAGCTCCCATTGGCTCTAGCCAGAATAGCCAATGGTGAAGAATGCTGGGGGTTGTACTCCAACAACATCTGGAGTGCTGGATGAATCCCACCCATGCATTAGACAGAGTGGGGTAGTTATCTCAGGCAGGAGATGCTGGGAGATGGCGGGAAGATGTTACTACTGAGAGCTGTGTTCCATACAACCTACCCTTTATGCCCTTCAAGTTCAGTGGAATTGTTTCCTTTAGGTCCAGTAAAGGTTATCATCCCATTGCCAGTGATGGAAAGAGAGCCACCTACCTGTACTTTCTGCCAGGAGAGGAAGCCCCAGGAAGACCTGCCCTGGAAAGTCAATCAAAGGCAAACACCCCATCCAGCTACTGCTGCTGTTGCTGTTACTGCCTGATTGTACTCTACCAGTGGAATTGTGGGCAGAAGATCTACATTTTCTACATCTTCTCAGGCTCAGCCCCACCACAAGCTGTGACTCAGTAGATTCTGCCTACCAGTTCCACCTACTCCAACTGTAAAGGGAGTTGGCAGATAAAAGCAAGAGGTCTGGCAGAGGCAGAGCCACCACCAGCGGGGGTTTTGCCAAAGCTGGCAACATCAAAGGGGGTGTTTGCAGAAACACAAGGGCAAGGGCCTGTCATGCTGCCTGAATGAATGGGGAGGTCTGCATTCTATTAATTTGCATTTAGCATTATAGCATTATCATCTGTAAGTGTACAGCCAGTCTACCATAGAAAGATGTGTTCTGAAAAGAGTAAGAGAAATATGGGATCTGAGGTAAAACCATTACAGTTGTACAGAGAGTGAGAGAGAGATGGAAAATGCAGACAGTTACACTTTAACCAAAGGGATAGGAACAGAGTGCTAGTTGTCCCTAAACTGTCCCCCAATTTAAACAACCTGGATAGTCTTGGCAACAGAACCCCTGGATTGAAAATGCTGATGATGAATGCCAGGTCAGTAAATGGGATGTCAGCTGCCATTCAGGACTTGATCTTGGACGAGTATGCCCACCTAAATGAGGTCTTATGACAGAGACCTCATTGAATGAGGCAGGGGAGGGGGTTAATTTGTGTCAGCTTTGTCCACCAGGGTTCTCTGTTCAGCAGCAGGGGAGACCTGGGGAGGGGGAAGTGGTGTTGCAGTTGTGTTGTTATTGTTGTGTGCCTTCAAGTCATTTCTGATTTATGGTGACCCTAAGGCGAATCTATCATGGGGCTTTCTTGATAAGATTTGTTCAGGAGGGGGTTGCCCTTCCCTTCCTTTGAGGATGAGTGTGACTTTTACAAAGTGGGTTTCCATGGCTGAATGGGTGTTTGAACCCTGGTCTCCAGAGTCCTAGTCCAATGGTCAAACCACTATGCCATGCTGGGTTTCCAAGTTGTAGTAGTCTATTGTGCCCTATACCACAGTTTTCTGGGTTTGTGTGTATGTGAGGATTTACCTGACGCTGGGTGTCCAGGACAGATTAGGGATTCTGTTGGTGTACCGCCTATCCCGTGTGCCACCTATCCCATCTCCCTTACTGAGCTACCTGGGGTAGTGTTGGTGTTGGACCCCACCCCCGGCTTGTAATGCTGGGGGATTTTGGTGTCCATGCGGAGGCTACCCTGTCAGGAGCGGCCCAGGATTTCATGTCTACCATGGCAACCATGGGTCTGTCTCAAGTGGCACATCTTGCTCATGTATGCATTGCTGTCCAGGAAGAGAGTGAAGAGTAAACCACAGAGGTCTGTTTCACCTATCTAATAAATTTAAAAAGTTGTTGGGATAACTCTGAGTCATATCTGTGTCTGAAGGCATTTTGTCTGGTATCTTTAAAGTAATTTATCTGGCCTCAAAACTCATGTATCTACTATGAGGTTCTGGATGAGTCTCTGCAAAGACAGTGGGAATTTAAGCCAATCAATAACTTCTGTGCTAATACAAGCCCCATTTAGCTCAACATCTGGCAAATTGGAAGTAATTAGGTCATTCTAATGGCAACCAGACTGTCTAAAACATGCCCATAAATACTTCTTTGCCTCTCTTTTTGTGCCAATGAGAGCGTCATACAGCTGTATGAAAGTATTTTGTCAATTCAGCCCGATTGCCATTTCAGAAACATTTGGCAAGCTTGAGAGCTCAGTGGTATTTTAGGATCATTTTAATCACTCTTCTAAACATAAATCTAAAAATAAGTTAGTGAATGAGTTAAAAACAATGCATATTTGCTTAAACCAATATAGCTATATTAATTTCCATTCATTTCAGAATTCCAACACTGTCAATCTGTTTTAAATTAGGTTATTTCTACAAGTACAGATGTGACTTCTATCAGTACAGTATACTTAAGCATTCACAGAATACAACTGTGGTGCATCAGAATGAAATGCTGTACAGCACTACTCAGACATAGATCTGAATGAATTTCACTGTGAAATTGGGCATCTGCATAATAGTCAAACTTTTAGTCTTATATTACAACAACTTTAGAAACCTACCCACTGACAAGAACTTACCTTCTGATAATCAGACTTCAGCTAGTTTTGTATATCAAACTAGACAGAAAAAATGAACCTTGAACATCTACATTCTCTTTGATATAATTAAGCTACGTCAAAAATAGCCAGCTTTTTTACAAGTCTGAGATATACCTCAAAGTCCAGAATGTGAAAGCTAATTCTTCAGAGTATCTTGTAGGAACTAGAATAGGAGCAGGAAGTTAATACAAGTTGAGTATCCCTTATCCGAATTCCTTAAGACCAGAAGCGTTTGGGATTTCAGATTTTTTTCAGATTCTGGAATACCTGTATTTGCATATTTGTTCATAATGAAGTATCGTGGAGATGGGACCCAAGTCAAAACACAAAATCCATTTATGTTTCATAGACCCTTTATACACATAGGCTGAAGGTAATTTTATACAACATTTTTTAATGATTTTGAGCATGAAACAAAGTTTGTGTACATTGAACCACCAGAAAGCAGAGGTGTTACCATCTCAGTCACCCATGTGGACAATTTTGGATTTTGGAGTATTTTGGAATTCCAGATAAGGGATGCACAAACCTGTATTGTTACCAAGTGAGTTAAGCATGATGGTATTCATGGGGAGATTTTCTTTTTCCAAGGAGGTAGATCCTAACCTACAGGGCCCCAATAAGAAGGGGGAAGCATTTCACCTGTCCTCCTTGTAATATTCTGCTGTTCCAGTGAGAGACATCCCTTTGAATCAGTTTTCAATTGGTGTGATATTGTTGTTGTGTGCCTTCAACTCATTTCCAATTTATGGCAACCCTAAGGGGAAACTATATTGGTGTTGTCTGGGCAAAGTGTGTTCAGAGGGAGGGTTGCCTTTGCTTCCTCTGAGGCTGACAAAGTGTGATTTGCCTATGGTCACCCAGTGGGCTTGCATGGCTGAGCAGGGATTCAAACCCTGGTCTCTCAGAGTCATAGTCCAACATTCAAACCACTACACCTCACTGGCTCTGATATACGTGTGTGTATGTGTGTGTGTGTGTGTCTGTATCATGCCAAGTGGCAGGTTTTAGGCTCTCCTGATTTCAGAATGGTTCAACTACCTATTGGGAAATTATCATAGGCAGGCTCCTCCAAACTAGAAAGGATGTTACTTGCTATGTTTCTGTTTAATACACAGTTGTTAACTGAGCATGCAAAGAAAGAGCTAAATTCTCCCTCCCACTGCTCTTGTTCATTCTAAGGCCTCCTCTAACCTATGTAATTTGTATTCTTTCAACAACAAAAAAGAATGCTAAGTGCAAATATATGTTTTCCTATTTAATTTGGCCCTCTGGTTGGCCAGTAATACAACTGATGACAGTCAGAGCTGTTCCTCCTTTACGCTTAAAATAAAAGGCAACAGGAGCTCAACCAGCCCCAAAGTACAAAGCCCTCAGTGCCTGCTATATGCAAGTGTTCCCCTCATGTTGGCTGGCAGGCATTGAACCTGGTGGAAGGTGTGGTTCAGCAAAGGCAAAGAAGGTAGCAGATGCAGCAATGCCATGTCTTTGCTAAGTTTCAGGCCTCCACGATATTGCATGTCCCACAAGTATCATTGCAGATCATTTTGGAAAATTAAAATAGCAGCCATAAAAACTGTAGAACAGGGTGGCCAGAGCAGAAATGGACTCTTAGCAGCTTAAGATCCTGATGGTATCCTCAAAATCAGGAAACAAGCTGGCCTTTTAAAGAAAATGTCTCCATTGGGCAGGGGGAATATCATTTCAATCATCTCACCATGTTCTTGTGTATACAATTTTTTGAAACAATAATCCTACTCCCGTAATAGTCTTATAATTAAGTAAATAATAATGGTCATGTTGTTAAAACTGTATTCATATTTTCTAAATTCTGTATATTATAGGGAGTGTTGAAACATACTGTAATACTGCTGCTGAATGCTTTTTAACAGCTATTTTTGTATTTAGTCTTTTTGCCACCTTTCTATAAGTGTTCTTCAGAAGCTATTTATAAACCCATGTTAGCGGCAAGCACTTAGAATTCAGGCCACATACAGAGAAAACCTGAAATGGAGTGATTACCAGGGGCAATTCAAAAGTTAATGCTGGTAATCTCCCACTGTTTTCCAATCTCTTGTGGGGGGGGGGACATCATTTGCTTTCAAAGGAGCAAACCCCAAATGAAACTGTAAATAAAATTCAACGGCCTTTTTGACTGGCAGCTGCTTCCTTCATTCACATGTTATTGTGATAAGCAGGCTGAACAACCTTGTCTAGCTTTTGTATAAAGAAGGCAAACATGTGTCCAATTCCTATACTTTGGATAACACTGATAAATGCAATTGGTCATTCAGCAGCATTCACCAAAGTACAAACAGAACTACAAAGATGCACTTATTGTAATTAATGGAGGGGAAAGCCATCTTCACATCAAAATGCATAATGATCACCTTGCATAGTATTTGGAAAGATTGACATCTCAAGCTTATCTCAAAAGAGCTATTGATTGTTAGCCAAAACCTAATCACCTAACTATATTAACTATTAACTGAATATATAACTATATTCTGGATACAATATACACCAACATGCTCACAATGTTTCATCAAAATGTATTTTCTCACAGGTTGAACAATATAGTGACACAACTGTATTGTACTGTTTTTGTTTATTTATAAAGCCACCTTTTCCACAAAGCCTCAAGGCAGCTTACATTTTTTTAAAAAAATGTACAAGTAAAAGTGCATACATAGAACTAAAAACATATAAAAATGTATGTTTTAAAATGTAACTTAACTGTTAACAGAACTAAAAATGATTTGAACCATACCCATTAAAAATTAGAAAATACAAATAGTATGGAACTTTAAGGGGGCGGGACTTCTTATTTAATAAAGCAATCAAGAACATTCAAACTGGTATGATGAAATCTATGACTTCCTCTTCTAATATATCTAAAAGTTTATTTGGTACATCATTCCCCAAAAACTGCTTTTTAAAAACTATGAAGGAAATTCACGTTCCTGCTTGTTGGCACAACCGACTCTGATTGCAGTGCCTTCTCGGTGAGGACAGAAGTGGATTGCTGATTGGTCGGATCTGTGCAGGGAACAGAGCTTGCCAACAATGAAGTGGCCGGAACCTCCATGTTGAATGTTCACAATAGTGATATGTGCGCCAAGGTGACAAAACTGTTGTTTAAAAAAGCTTGTTTAAGTGGAAGGTTGAACTTCCACACCTTGTATTTACTTTTTAAAAAAGAATAATGCTGTTTGGCAACAGCAACTTGGGGAGAATAAAAATGCAAGTAATTCACTCGCATCCGCCATCTTGGTTTGCAGGCATGCCTGTGTGAACATCAAACATGGATACCTTCACATACCTGCCATCTTGCAAAAAAAGGGGGAGATAAATGGACGCTGCTGAGAACTGGTGTTACTGTGTACCAATCCACATTTTATTACCTCCTATAGACAAGCCCTTCATCTTTGGAGGTTCTTAAACAGAGGCTGGATGGCCATCCGCCAGGTGTGCTTTGATTGTGTCTTCCTGCATGGCAGGGGGTTGAACTGGATGGCCCTTCTGGTCTCTTCCAACGCTATGATTCTATGATACCTCATTTTGCCACAACAAGGAGAACCCTTAACAAGAGGTTTCTCTGAGATTTCTACCTCCAGCAAAGGTAAAATGTCACTTTCAGACAATAATTGGCTAGTTTTACCTATACAGCATCTAAAAGTTGAAATAGGTTTTTTTTTAATGGTTGGTGGTGGCATGTTTAAAAACGTGAGTACTGTAATTCACTTGCAGCCACCATCTTGGCTACAGGCATGCCAAGTTTATGGGGACCATAAAACCATTAAGACAGGTCACAGCTGCTATGACTTGCTAATACTGTGGAGCAGTCTGGTTTCTTTCCTCCATGTAGACAAGCCCTAAGAGTCACCATCAGCACCAAACTAGACACTATATGGAAATACATATAACTTTCTTTTATTTTAATACTGAAAAGCAGGCTAATATAGGTGAGCATCTGATAAAAAGTAGTCAGAAGAAGGGCATGCTTAGGTCATTTCCCACCAACAATTTTTCTGTCTAAAATCATGCCCCCAGCTATTTTGCATTCCCTTGCAAGCAAATATAAAAATACCCATGTGTGTTTAACAAAAACAGATCATATGAAAATCAGGTTGTATAGACATGCTCCAACATATCTGTTTACTTTATAGCTTTAAGAACGAAGTGGTGAAAAAGGTAATCACATTTGCACCAAACTTTCAGTTTGGTCCTCCTAAGTCATGCTTATCTTTAAAGTTGAGTTTGGTAATTATTTATAAAAAGTAATTAGCTGCAGTCAGAGTTCCAAGGCCACCAAAGTAGTTGTCCATATAAGCACATTTGAAAAAACAATTAATTATTTATTTCCAGTTTTCTCAAAAGCAGCAAGAAAAATTAAACATTGTTTTTGTATTTAAGATTTGTAATTACAAAAATATGGTTTTTCTATTTAAGGTTTGATACAACAGAGACAGACTGACTGTTAAACCCAACCTACCCACAAGGTCCAAATATTGCCCTTACCTATACTCTTGATGACCCTACATGCAAAAGCCTAAATAATTAATTAGAATCCTCTGGACACATTCAAACTTGTCAATTTCCTTCCTGAATTGTGTTGGCCTGAACTGGACACAGTATTCCAGGTGACGTCTGAATATGAGGCCTGTCTATTAAATAATGAGACTGTGTTTCTACCTTTCAGACAAATCCGGGAAAATTGATTGTGAACACTTGAATAGTGACCTTGAACATGTCTGAACCTGAATGACAAACATCAACACTCTTGGCTGTTCAGTTAATTGTCAGTCATCATTTAAAGCAGCTGTGTGGTCCGTTGTGTGCCAGAAAAAGGCTAAGTTTAAAAGTTGAGCAATGTGTCGATTTGAATTTTTTTTGTAAAATTGAACAAAACACCAATTGGATCTTTTCAAATGCTTATTGAGGCCTACAGGGAAGATTGCATGCCTTGTGCATGTGTGTTGTCTGAGTGGCACAAAAGATTCAGAGAAGGACGTAAGAATGCGGAAGACGATAAACACCTGGACAACCTTCTACTTCAAGAACCAAATAAATTGCGGGAAAAAAATCAGTCAGATTGTTCGAAGAGGCTGCCAGTTCAGTGTCTGAATGATAGCTGAAGCCATGAACATTGACAAAGACACTGCGTGGAAAATTTTGCATGAGGATCTCAACATGAGAAAAGTTTGTGTCAAAATGGTCCCTAGGGTTCTCACACCAGAACAAAAACAGTGCCGCAAGGAAATTTGCACTAACATTCTGCAGCAACTTGAGGTGGACCCAAACCTTTTTCAAAAAATCATCACTTGTGATGAAACCTGGAACTTCCAGTATGATCCTGAGACAAAACGACAGTCAATGCACTGGAAAACACCATCATCACCAAGAATGGAAAAAGCATGTCAAAGCAAGTCCACAATCAAAACCAAGCTCTTCTTTTTTCTTTTTTTTTTACATCAAGGATGCAATTTTGGCAGAATGGGTTCCAGTATATGCTAAAGGAAGATGGTAGTACATGAAGAACATCTGGGTGCTCAATTGCATTAGGTTAACTATGAAACTTAGGAAGATGAACCATATATTTAGAGAGTTTTGAGCTGCCTTTCTCCTATGGAATGCTATTTTCTCCTGACAGTCTATGTTCTGAAGGAAATAATCTTCTGTGAGAATACAACTACTGTACACACTTTGTTTCAAACTGTGGTGCTGTGAACAAGACTCAGATTTTCACTCAGCCTACAACTCTCAAGTCACCTAGCCCATTTCATTAACTGAAGTGCCAGAGAGATGGATTTGTAGCTTGCAAAAACAAATAAAGCATTTGGTATGTGCCACTAAAGAGAAAAAGAACCAATTTTATGGTTGGTGGTTTTTATTTGTCTCGTGTGTTTTTAAAGTAATAGATCTACAGTTTCCATTATTTTATCAACAAAATGTACTCTCAAAGTAGCTGGAGAGACACACCAAAGTAAATAATTCCACCATTTCAGCAAGATGGGTAAGCCACAGAGACCACAAAGAAGAACTAGAGACTACAACCCAGTAGTTTTAGCAGCTGATCTTAAACATTTGCTTTTGTATTTGGGTGCTTCCAGACAGGCAATTCCTGGTACTACACAATTACTGTTCTTCACATGTAAGATATAAGTAGAATTTTCATTGCTATTTCATACTTCAGGGAATATAGGCCTTTTTTGTATGTTTGCATATTGGTATGTTCTATTGGTAGTGGGGAGTTGCAGTCATCATCACCCTGTACAAGAAAAAAGGAGCAAAATCCGACTGCTCAAACTATCGAGGCATAACACTGCTCTCTATTGCTGGAAAAATCCTTGCAAGGATACTCCTGAACAGATTAGTTCCTGCTATTGCAGAAGAACTTCTTCCTGAAAGCCAATGTGGCTTCAGAGCCAATAGGAGTACTACAGACATGGTATTTGCGCTTAGACAACTGCAAGAAAAATGTAGGGAGCAGAACAAGGGTCTCTATGTAACATTTGTCGACCTCACCAAAGCCTTCGACACTGTAAGTAGAAAAAGTCTGTGGCAGATCCTGGAAAGACTAGGATGTCCCCCCAAATTCCTTAAAATGATTATCTTGCTACACGAGGGCCAGCATGGTCAAGTCAGATATGGCGATGCTCTTTCAGAGCCCTTTCTAATAACTAATGGAGTGAAGCAAGGTTGTGTTCTTGCACCAACTTTATTTACAATCTTCTTTAGCATGATGCTCCAAAGGCTATGGAAGAGCTTGAAGACTGATGGTAGCTTGTTTAACTTAAGCCGTCTGAGGGCTCACACTAAGACTCTAAACTATCTAGTTTGTAAGCTGCTCTTTGCTGATGCTGATGCCCTTGTTGCCCACACAGAAGCAGCTCTGCAGCGCCTAACATCCTGCTTCGCAACAGCTGCAGAGCTGTTTGGGCTGGAAGTCAACCTGAAGAAAACAGAAGTTCTTTACCAGCCTGCACCACAGGACGAACACCACCATCCCCATATTGCCGTCGGCAAATCTGTGCTCAAGTCGGTTCAGCAGTTCACCTACCTGGGAAGCATCATCTCCTCAGATGCCAAGATTGACAAAGAGATTGATCACAGACTAGCAAAGGCATATAGTGCATTTGGAAGACTTCACAAAAGAGTCTGGAGCAAGAAACACCTGAGGCAAAGCACAAAAATCAGTGTGTATAGAGCCATTGTACTGTCTATCCTCCTTTATGGATCTAAAACATGGGTCACCTATCGCCACCACCTACGACTCCTCGAGCACTTTCATCAGCGCTGTCTACGCACAATCCTAAATATACACTGGACCGACTATGTGACGAATGTTGCTGTCCTTGAGCAAGCAGGGATCACCAGCATTGAAGCCATGATATTGAGAACGCAGCTGCGCTGGGCAGGGCACGTTTCTAGGATGGAGGACCATCACCTCCCAAAAATGCTACTCTACGGTGAACTCGCCACGGGTCAGCGTAAGAGGGGCGCTCCAAAAAAGCGATACAAAGACTCCCTGAAACAACATCTCAGGCTCGGCCAAATTGATCACCAACAGTGGTCCACCCTGGCCTCACATCGGGAGGCATGGAGACGCACTATCCACAATGCTGCAGCTTTATTTGAGAACTCACACCGAACAAGTCTTGAAGAGAAATGACAACGCAGAAAGAATCACAACCTGGAAACATCACCCAAGGAGACCTTCTGCTGTGCTTTCTGCAACCGGACTTATTTATCTCAGACTGGCCTTTTCAGTCATCAGCGCGCTTTCAGAAAGCGCGGGATGAGTTCTTCCTGAATCTTCGTTTGCAAAGAAAAGCCAGAGAGAGGGGAGTATTTATCATGTAAAATGGGAAAGGAAATCATCTAGAAGACTCCTAGAAACAGATATGTTACACCTGTAACATAGTACAAAATGACATTTTTCTAAATCTCTTTTCAGATATTATTTAACTCTATTTAGACTTTTTATACTGCAGCTAATGATATATGTTAGGAGTGCAACAGGCTTAGTGCAGACATTTTGCATGTATTTTGGACACATGCTATAATGAAAGCAGTCTGGGAATTTGTTTCTGAGCAAATGAATGTGATGGCAATTATACTGTCAACTGATAAAGTAAAGTTGACATTTGAAGTAAAACAAAAATTCTATTAGAGAATGTGGATATGGTTCTTTATCTGCCAGCAGCAGCCAGAGCTCCTATTGCCCACAGATTCAGTATCTGAGTAGTTGTTACCAGAGTGGGATACAGTGTCTATGATCATATTAACTGATCAAATTAAGAAACAGAAGACATTTGGATAATATCATTCTATAGAAATATAAGCCTGTGTGCATAATGCCTGAGAAAATAAAAGGCACAATAAACTTTTGTAGTTGTGACAATATTTAAAGACATATTCTACTTGGAAGATTTTGATGAAGGGCTTTGTCATTTTAAGAAGTCAAATATATAAGGTATGGAATTCCCAAATGCAGTTCTGCCCACATAAAGAAAGCTCCTGGTTGTCAGTAACCAAGGGGATCTTGTATCGCCTTTGAGACTAAAGGGCTTACAGCACCCTGAAGTAAAACAACAGTACAGCAGGAAGGTTCCATCTTCTATGCTGCCTTACCACATGATGTCGTCATTCTTCTGGTGTTCTGTCATTCCGATCCTGTGAGAGACCAAGGTAAAACTGCTTCTTTTTACTAATAGGTTTTTCAGTTAGCAAAAAGATTAGGTTTTACCTTGGTCTCCCACAGAACTAGAACAAAAGAATGACAATGTTTTGCAGTAAGGCAACACAGAAGACAGGACATTCCTGCTGCACTTCTGTTTTGCTTCAGAGTGCAGTAAGCCTCTGAGGCTCCTGCCACACTGCAGGAGTAAAGCAGTTTGATGTCACTTTAACTGCTCAATGCTGTGGAATTCTGGGATTTGTAGTTTTGTGAGATGTTTAGCTTTCTCTGTCAGAAAGCTCTGGTGCCACAACAAAGTACAGATTGCAGGATTCTATAGCATTGAGCCATGGTAGTTAAAGCAGTGTCAAACTGCATTATTTCTCCGGTTTGGCAGCAGCCTGAGAGAAAGAAATAGTAGCATAAGCTTTCGTAGACTTGGTCTACTTCCTCAAATACATCTATAAAACCTTATGCTACAACATTTTTCTGCCAGTTAGTCTCAAAGGTGCTATAAGATCCCCTTGCTTACTGCTATTCCAGATTAACACAGCTATGTCTTTGAATTCTACTCCTGGTTGTCATAATCCAAAGGAGTGAACACTATCTTTGTTCATTTTTCCTCCTTCCTAAAGCTGTTTACACACACCAATTTTTTCTCCAAAGGATTAGAAGACCCTCCACAAAAGCATTAAGAGGAATTCATGGGCATATACAGCAATTTTGGCTTGGGCCCTTCCATTTGCAGAATGTCTGTGAAAAGAAAGATACAGTAAAACCCTCATATCCATGGGGCCAGTACCCACAGTTTCACTTCCATGCATTAAAAAAAAAATATGTTCCCTCTAGGCATTTTCTAGATCCTCCAGTGTGATTCTACGGTATGCTTCAGAGTCATGCTGAAGGACCTCGAAAATGTCTAGGAAGGTGTTCTCTCCAGGAATCTCTAGCTCCTCCAGTGCAACTCTATGGTATGCTTGGTCCAGAAGTCATTCATTTCAATAGGGCTCGCTGTTGGGTGATGAGAACCCTGCTTCTCCCTTTACTTTATTTAAAAGTAATTTTTTTAAATAGACAATGAAAACATTGAGATAGTCAGAATTGTCCTTGCCATTGTATTTCCAGTTTCTATATATAGTTGTGAAAGCTGGACAGTGAAGAAAGCTGATAGGAAGAAAACTCACTTGAAATGTGATGCTGATGAAGAGTTATACATACCATGGGCTACTAAAAAGACAAATAAATGGGCCCTAGAGCAAATCAAGCCAGGACAACTAAACTGAGACTGTTGTACTTTGGACATATCATGAGAAGACATGATTCACTAGGAAGACAATGATGCTTGGCAATTTGTCCTGAAGACTGACTTGAGGATCGGAGGAGATTCTTTCAGCCATTGGTTTAACTTTTCTTTGTCTTGGGACATATGAAATTCCAGTTCAAACAGCAATTTCTAGAGAACACATGGATACATATACAAGTTTTGGCAGAGATGTTATCAAAATAATTTGGCAACACTTATTGTCTGTAATGAGGTTTTTTTAGAAGTGCCATTATACATTATTCAAATATTATATTTTATTACTCCCTAAAATAAATGCATTATAAATTGGATATGGGTACTTACAATATCTATTCAAAAACCGTAACATTTCACTTTAGGTTTACTGTGATACTACAAATGGAGTGCATTTCAGAGGCACAGAGTGAATGTTACAGTTATTACAGCTGAAATTTATTTGATTCCTATGTAGTAAATCTAGCAATTTTTAACAGTATCCCTTTACAGCACCCAAACTTGTGCCGGAGGCATTTTTTGTGGAATACAGATATACAAGCACAGTATATTGCTAAAGAAAACAGAACAATATGTGATTTAGTACAATACATTAGAGTATACCGAAGTACTTTGAGGGATAATTTTTTTAATAATTCTAACATGCAAATAGCTGTGTTGGTTTTCCTTCCTGGTTTCTTCAGAGGGAACAACTGTCACATTTGTCAGTATGAATATGAAATGAAGTTTTACTAGACCTTCTATTAGTCTTGTCATATATTTTTCTTCAGTGTAAACATGTCTTAAGAAAAATACTTCATCTTTCATTAAGATTCACTGAATATACAGTCAAAATGCATTTGCTAGTTCTTGCAATATGTTCACTTAAAGATGCAGACATTCTTTCTGTTCCTATGGATTCTTAAATATCACTGATATTAATTGAACTGATGAGTTTGTACAGTTGTCCCTCCACATTCGCGGGGGTTAGGGTTTTTTTTTAGTAAGCCAGATGCATATATACCAGAACTCAAAACAAAATTTTGTTTAAAAACCTAGGCTCCTAAGAGATAGTAACATATTCAGGTTTGGATTTTTTGCAACTGAAGCCAATATGAATCAACCATTATATAAGAAACGCCAGAAAACTACTATAGCAATGCTCTTGCCAGATTAAGATCTCGTAAAACTAAATTAATTCTACAGATACTGTTAGAAGTTACTTTGTAAGGTATTTCATATACACTGACAGAATTTACTGCAACTGCTGGCTTAAGAGTCAAGCTCTTATCTACCTATCACTGCCCTAAGGCCCCAAGATACAGGGCAGAATATAAATATTTTAATAAGTTAAAATAAATAAATAACCAAAACTGTGAAATATAAACTTCATGCTGTTATTCTTTCACAGAAGCATGCACCCTGATACCACTTAATATTAGCTGAGGTATTTATCCTACCTGTAAAAAGTATCAGAATTGGACTAGGGCTGTGAGTATCCTATTGAAAACAATGGAGCATGGATAGACAGTATTAACACCAAGGACATGTTTAAATGACTATCAATTTCAAACCCAAGATTTCTGATGCAGAAAATAATCCAGAAAAAGCTTCTGTATGAGGATCACCTTGTCTGGATAACAGTAATCTTGTGGTCATGCTCATTAAATCACATATAACACATATTAGCTAACACACATTGGAAACAGTCCTGCAAGTCACCACGTTACAAGTTTGATTCCAGAGGGCTCCAAGGTTCACTCAGCTATCCATCCTTTCATAGGTCAGTAAAATGAGTACCCAGCTTGTGGGGGCAATTAGCTAATACACATTGGAAGCTGCTTCTAGCAGTATAGATGTGTAAATAGCTATTGCTTAAAACAATTTGTAAGCCGCTCTGATAGCCTTGTGGCTGAAGAGCAGGGTATAAATAAATAAATAACTTAAAAAAACCCCACCAAAGTGGAGAGGGGTAGCTAATACTTTAGAAGACCCATCTCCCCCTCCAGAAAAGAAGTAAAGATGACAATAACACAGTAGAAACTCAGCAGAAATTCAGAAATAGAATGTCAACAGAGATTTATGTAAAACTCATGTAGGAAGAAATACAGTGTGAACCAGATGTAGACGTTTTAGTAGACTACATGCAGTACGACCTGGCAGCTAAACAAATGTTCATAAAATTATGGGTTATATCAACAGAAGTATATATAGAGAGAATCACAGTGCTCTATTCTACTATGGTTAGATTTCGCTTGGAGTACTCTGTCCACTTCTGGGCACCAGTTTTCTCCAGGATATAAAACTGAACCAATGGCTTCAAATTAGAAGAAAGGGGATTTAGACAATGTTATGAAAAACCTCTTGCCAGTACAAGCTACTTCATAGTGAAACAGATTACGTCAGAAGGTTCTACTGTATATTAGAGGTTTTTAAGCAGAGGCTGGATGGTCACACATTGGAGTTGAAATAAAAGTGGATTTGCTACTACATCAGCAAGGGACTGGATTAGCTTACTTAGACGTCCATTTTAACTCTGTGACTACTTTTGCACAGAACAATAAGCCAGGATTCTGTATATCTTCTAGTGTATAAATGCCATTTTGCATCCATTAGTTTCCTTCTGCTAGCACATCCAGCAGGAAGAAGATATTTTATATGACTCAATAAAAGACATTTATAATTAACTCAACAGACACTGAAAACTTACAGGGTCATCCCAATCAAGGATCTAGGCTTACATGGCCATCCAAACATTGCTGGATTATAACTCCCACCATCACTTACCATTGGCTATGCTGTCTAGAGCTAATAAGAGCTGTTGTCCAACAACATTTGGAGGACAGCACTTTTCCAATTCTGCCTTACAAGCTAGACTTTATAAACTAGAATTTCAAACAACACATTTCTCTTGATTTATAAATCCTGGTTTATAAAGTGACAAGTTAAAATCATTTAACAAAAACAGACAGTTGGGGTGGCATGCAAATCACATTTTTCATAATTTGTGATGAGTTTTTATTTTAGTGACAAGATTATTTGATTTTTTTCTGAAAGACTATTCATATTTATTTGGAAAATGGATTGGCAAATGAAATAAACAAATTGATAAATGCTGTTTTCCCTTCATATTTGCGGGGGTTTGGTTCCAGGACCCCCATGGATACCAAAATCTATGAATACTCAAGTCCCATTATATGCAATGGTATAGCAAAATGGTGTCCCTTATATAAGATGGCAAAATTAAGGTTTGCTTTTGGGATTATTACTTTTTTAAGAATATTTTCAAACTGTGAATACTTAAATCCATGGATACCAAATCCATGGATACAGAGGGACAACTGTAAATAAAACAGCAAAGCTGACTGTCATATAATGTCTTCTTTAAAGTAAAGTGAATATATCCATGTCAGAAAGAAAGATGAGATTTTCCCCAGGAAAATGATCATTATCAACTCTTATTATCTAAATCATTAGATGAGAGAATAAAAGTAAGTTTGTTTGTAGAATACTGTACATAGTTTCATTTTTTGTTAGGTGCATCCACAGATGTACATGTTAATAATACAATTTTATATAATTCTACTCAAATTCAAGCCCCAATATTCAATGAAGCTTACCCCCAAGAAAGTGACTACTGTATATGATTGTACTTGAATTTCTCTTTTTGCCATTCACCTACCACTTTTTGCCTTTAAAATTTCTCCAACAATAAATAAAAAAAAAAACATTTTCCCAGGAATATTAAGAATGAACAATGAGTGAATGGTATTAATGTACCCATTCAGTTAGAAAGAGTGGGTGTTTGAAGAAACAAATATATGTATTTGTATATATTGGAAATGTTCCAGCTTTATTTAACTGCTGGTAAAAGACAATTATGAATGTTTCACATATGCATTTTTCAGTTGCATTTTCCATTGTTGTTGAGAGTCATATGCAAATAATAGTTCTAATGACTAAATGTTTAATACTGCACACAAGTAACTGCCTGGGGGTCTACATAAAACATATGTGCTTTGCCTCTGCTGCAAAGAGTATGCAGCCAAAATCTCACAAAATAGTAAGGGGGGGGGGGAATCTGGTAATAATTTATTATGATGGCATGATAAACTCATTTCATCTACCTCTATATGTATTTCAAAAGAAGTGTGCCACTTAAATAGATGATATGACAAAATGTATAGTACCTTGACCTTGGCTTTGTAGCAAAGTGGCAGTCAATGCAGCTCTTTCAGCATAGGTATCAAATGGCAAGGCAGCCCTGCTACAGTACTTTGCATTAGCTGCACCTCCTGAGCTAACTTCAAGAACACACAGAGTGCTTAACAGCAGTGCAAATGACATCCAAGGTCAAATATTAGCACTGGGGTAAGGCTGGCAATGAAACTTGAAGCTTTTGTTAATAAACAACTACAGCCTCCTCTCCATCTATCTTGTCAAAATGCTCAAAGATGTGTCATCTTACAACAAATTCCCAAATATCTCTAGAACCATCTGTGGGATTTCTTTAAAATGATTTACATTATAAATATAAATCCTATCATTAATGTCTATGATGAGCACAAAATTATTTTACTAGTTACATGATTCCCAGCTCACTGTCACATACAGTCGGCCCTCCGTATCCATGGTTTCAACCATCCACAGCTTGAAAATATTCCAAAAGAAAAAAAAAATCCAAAAAACAAGCCTTGATTTTGCCATTTTATATCAGGGACAAAATTTTACTATGCCATTGTATATAACAGGACTTGAGCATCCATAGATTTTGGTATCCACGGGAGGTCAGGGCTCTCTGTACATTTCTTGTCATGGTTTATCGAACCTTTCTCTATTTCTTCCCCTAAGCTGTGGATGAGACCCTCTTAGTTTGTTGGATGGCAATTCCCATGAGCTCTAGTCAATGGTGAGGGATTGTGGGATATGCGCTCCAACCACATCTGGGAGCCCATCCCTAGGCTGTAGTATCAGGATATGACCAGGATGACCTAGGCTAAAATATCCATTAAACTCAGTGAATGACCTGTGATCAGTTATTCTCTCTCTCTCTCTCTCTCTCAGCCTACAGTACCCTCATATTATTGTGGTGATGGGGGAAAGAACCTTACAGCCATCTCAGACTCATTAAGGGTAGTTAATTTACAATAAATGTTATAAACCACCACAAATCCATCCACACACCTGTAATCCATTTGCGAGTCTGGCATTTTTTAAAAATAATAAAAGCATTTGTTTTATTACTAGAAGGAACGAAGGAAAAAAAAACATACAAAAGAAGCTTATTAAAATGAAATTTTGAATCAAGGCATTTTAAAACATCACTTTATTCTGGTAAATTAATATTTCAAGTATTTGGAGTCTAAAGATAAATGAAATATTCCAATTCTACCACTGAAGAAGAGAAGCACTGGACCGGGGTGGCGACAAAGGGAAACAAGCTTCAGGACTATAGTCTATATCAGATAGTATTAGAGGCAATATACTGAACTGAATGCACAGCTATATACCTGATTAAGCATATGAAAATAAAGCAAGATGGTAGATGTTTTGCAACTGAGATTAGGGCTTAAATGCACCCCAAATTTACCATTCAAGAGTTCTTTTACCTAAAGATCACGTGTGAAAAATCAACTCTTATCTTACCAATGAAGCATGTTCAGTCACTGATTATATTTAGATTGCAAGAAACATTATTTGCAATGTCAAGCAAAAAGTTGGTTAAGTCTGATATTTTTAATACTTAAAAAAAGCAAGCAGGACAAAAACATATAAACACTGTGGTCGGACATGAAAACAAAACAAAATTATATTTCTTCTAGACAACACACTGTTTAGAATTTGTGAAGTTGAAGGCTTTCACGGCCGGCATCCATAGATTTTCCTTGGGTATTTTCCAGGCTGTGAGGCCATGTTCTGGAAGAGTTTACTTCTGACGTTTCGCCTCCATCTGTGGCTGGCATCTTCAGAGAATGCTTGGGTAGGAGTGTGTGTGGAGTTTATATACTGTGAATCCCTGTTGGGGAGTATATGTACATTTGTGTATTTGAAGGGTTAGTTTCTGGGTGTGGAAATGCAAGGAGGATTAGTGTCTGTTTGGCTAATGGTTGGTTGATGGCCCATTATCTTCTGGAAAAATCAGCAGTAGCAGAACATGTTATAAATCAACCTGGACACAAAATGTTATTTAAAAACACAGAAATTCTGGACCAGGCCAACAACTGTCATGTCAGAATGCACAGAGAAGCGATTAAAATCCAAAAACACCTGGACAACTTCAACAGGAAAGAAGAAACCCTACAAGTAAACAAAATCTGGCTCCCAGTCTTGAAAAACAATAGAATCAAAACTCAACACTTACAAAGGAATTCCAGAGACAGGGGGATTTCCAGCAGATAATGGGCCATCAACCAACCATTAGCCAAACATACACTAATCCTCCTTGCATTTCCACACCCAGAAACTAACCATTCAAATACGCAAATTTACATATACTCCCCAACAGGGATTCACAGTATATAAACACACACTCCTACCCAACCATTCTCTGAAAATGCCAGCCACAGATGCAGGCAAAACGTCAGAAGTAAACTCTTCCAGAACACAGCTTCACAGCCAGGGATTCACAGTGTATAAACTCCACACACACTCCTACCCAACCATTCTCTGAAGATGCCAGCCACAGATGCAGGTGAAACATCAGAAGTAAATTCTTCCAGAACACGGCCTCACAGCCTGGAAAATACCCAAAGAAAATCTGTTTAGAATTGCTTCAAGTCACATAGGCTAATAAGAAAAAAAAATCTGACAAATGGGCTACTATACCTGGCAAGTATTTATCAAACATATTATTCAAACTGATCATAATGTTAACCTATTTTCCATATTAAATTATAGTGCTAGTCTGTAAGTATATTGTACAGTATTTCATATAAAACTGTAGCATAAGAAGGTGTGACTGCTCATCGTTTTAATAAGATAGGAAAAATTGCCCCCAACTTCTGTTAGAAGAGTGGGAGGGACTGCTTGAATATACCACTGAAGTTTACAAGATCAGGCACAATCATCCACATCTCATACCAAAAAGGTCCTGGGCATCATGTGCTCAAGAGAAGCCAGTCTGTCTGCTAGATACAATCACCACAGAAGAGCTCTGTCTATAATCTATATACAGACATAGATTTTCCCTGGTTTTTTTTCCAGGCTCTGAGGCCACCCAGAAAAAAAACAAGGAAAATCTATGGATGCTGGCCATGAAAGCCTTCGACTTCATGTATATACAGACTGTTTGTTCTTCTGGTCAAAGTAACGATAACTCAGCCATTGCTGTAGGATAAAGCTGAGATGAAGTGACCAAAAAAAAAAAAAGTCTCTAAAATACTCTCTCTCTCTGGCTTTTCTTCGCAAATGAAGATTCAGGAAGGACTCATCCTGTGCTTTCTGCAAGCGTGCTGATGACTAAATAGGCCAATCTGAGATAAACAAGTCTGGTTGCAGAAAGCACAGCAGAAGGTCTCCTTGGGTGATGTTTCTGGGTTGTCATTCTTTCTGCATTGTTGTTTCTCTTCAAGACCTGTTTGGCGTGAGTTCTCAAATAGGGCTGCAGCTTTGTGGATAGTGCATCTCCATGCCTCCCAATGTGAGGCCAGGGCAGACCATTGTTGGTGATCAATTTGGCCAAGCCTGAGATGTTGCTTCAGGGAGTCCTTGTATCGCTTTTTTGGAGCACCCCTCTTACGCTGGCCCATTCTGAGTTCACCGTAGAGTACTATTTTTCGGAGGCAATGGTCCTCCATCCTAGAAACGTGCCCTGCCCAGCACAGCTGTGTTCTCAATATCATGGCCTCAATGCTGGTGATCCCTGCTTGCTCAAGGATAGCAACATTCATCACATAGTCAGTCCAGTGTATATTTAGGATTGTGCGTATATAGCGCTGATGAAAGTGTTCAAGGAATCGTAAGTGGTGGCGACAGGCGACCCATGTTTCAGACCCATAAAGGAGAATAGGCAGTACAATGGCTCTATACACACTGATTTTTGTGCTTCACCTCAGATGTTTATTACTCCAGACAGCATCTATATACGTTACTGTATTGATGGTAGCTTGTTTAACTTATGCCGTCTGAGGGCTCACACTAAGACTCTAAACTATCTAGTTCGTGAGCTGCTCTTCGCTGATGATGATGCCTTTGTTGCCCACACAGAAGCAGATCTGCAACACCTAACATCCTGCTTCGCAACAGCTGCAGAGCTATTTGGGCTGGAAGCCAACCTTATGAAAACGGAAGTTCTTTACCAGCCTGCACCACAGGACGAACACCATCATCCCCACATTGCCATCGGCAAATCTGTGCTCAAGTAAGTTCAGCAGTTCACCTACCTGGGAAGCATCATCTCCTCAGATGCCAAGATTGACAAAGAGATAGATCACAGATTAGCAAAGGCATATAGCGCATTTGAAGACTCTAAAATGTTGTCCCATCTCAAAAGAAGTGCCATACACAGACCAAATAGAGGTATAAACAGAGATGCTCATCACATAACAAGATGGTCTGCAAGGTGCCACAAGACTAACAAATTTACAGTAGTATATGTGTTCATGTATCAAATTTAATTCATGAGGTGTATGAAGTGTAATCTTCATTCAGTAAGTATATGTGTGCACACACAGAGACCAGGAGTGAGAAACGTGTGGTCCTCCAGATATTTCTGGACTGAACTCCCACCAGGTCTACCCTGCACAGCCAATAAAGAGAAAGTCTGGCAGCTGTAGTCCAACAATTTCTGGAAGGTCACACTTTTCTCACTCTGGTATGTACAAAAAGAAAAACATTAGCAGTGAAGTCAGAGGGAAGCCCGGGATTATAATTATTATGTTGAAGCTCAAATGTAAAGATTTTGGAGTTGTTATTGTTGTTTTTTTGCAGTGACACTTCACAAAGCAGTGCTGTAATAATACAAAACATTCTGTAAATGGAGTACCAAAGAGCTCTTTTGTGAAGAAGTCTTTTGTGAAGAACAAGTATCTAGCAGACAGACTGGTTGCTGTAACTATTCTTTTTACTTCTGAGTTTTAACATTAACTAGTGCAATCTGTGGAGCCAGCATGGTGTAGTGGTTTGAGTGCTGGACTATGACTCTGGAGACCAGGATTCAAATCCCCATTAGGCCATGAAAACCCACTGGGTGACCTTGGGCAAATCATACACTCTCAACTTGATAGGTTTGCCTTAAAGTTGCCATAAGTCAGAAACTAATTGAAGGCACACAACAAGAAGTGCAGTCTGTGTTTCTTGCATTTTATTTCTTTCTGAGAAGATTGAGAGAACATTATTCTCATTCTCTATCACATGGCAATCTCTCTCTCTCTGTCTCTCTCTCTCTCACACACACACACACACTCACACAAACTTAGAAGACCACAAGCTGAACATGAGCCAACAGTGTGATGTAGCTAGCAACTAAAAAAGCCAATGCAATTCTGGGCTGCATCAATAGGAGTATAATGTCTAGATCAAGGGATATAACTGTACCACTTTGTTCTGCTTTGGTCAGACCTCACCTGAAATACTGTGTCCAGTTCTGGGCACCAGAACTCAAGAAGGATATTGACAAACTGGAACGTGTCCAGATGAGGGTGACCAAAATGGTGAAAGGTTTGGAAGACATACACTATGAGGAGTAGCTTAGGGAGTTGGGTATGTTTGGCCTGGAGAAGGGAAGGTTAATATGTGACATGATAGCCATGTTTAAATACTTGAAAGGATGTCATATAGAAGAGGGAGCAAGCTTATTTTCTGCTGCCCCAGAGACTAGGACACTGAGCAATGAACTCAAACTACATGAAAAGAAATTCCACCTAAGCATTAGGTGGAATTGACAGTTAGAGCTGTTTGACAGTGGAATACACTGCCTTGGGGCACAGTGCAGTCTGTTTTTAAGCAGAGGCTGGATGGCCAGATGTCAGGAGTGCTTTGATTGTGTATTCCTGCAAGGCAAGAGTTGGACTAGATGGCTGTCATGGTCTCTTCCAACTCTATGATTCACATAAACACCACAGACAACTCAGGATAACTATTTGAAGAAGTGGACTCTGGTCCATCAACATTTAGCTTTCCATAACATCTTCAAGGTACATACAATCATAGCTCCCATCACCCTCAGTAGCATGGCTAGTTCTCAGCTTTTATGAGAGCTTCCAGGTTAGGGAAGGCTTAATGATTAAGGTATCTAAGACTTCTTTTTTCTCCTTGATGAAACACATTAACATGGCCATTGTGCTGGAGATACTTATAACTGTCTGGGAAGCAGGGTACCATGATTAAAGCTGATCTACTTCTTTGTGGTGGTTGTGTGCCTTTGTGTCATTTCCGACATATGGCAACCACAAAACAAACCTATCATGGGGTTTTCTTGGAAAGATTTGTTCAGAGTGTGGTTGCCTTTGTCTTCCTCTGAAATTGAAAGAAAGCCCCAATGGGTTTCCATGGCTGAATGGGAATCCAAACCGTGGTCTACAGAGTCATAGTCTAATATTCAAACCACTAAACTACACTGGATCTATATGTGCCAGTGGCTCTACTTTTTTATCATTTTTTAAAAAGTAGCTGCTAGCTTCTCATTAATTTGATTTCCTCTTGGCAAGTGCCTCCTTTTATTTGAGCTTCTTATATTGTGCTATAGGTTTATAGAAATTCAAACAGCTTGAAAGTCTCTAGCTCCTCTTCACATAAATTAAGGTCAGGATTCTTCTTTGCCAATCATATAAAATGACCTTCAGCTAACACCATTAGAAAAGATCATGACAGGCAGGCAGATTCACAAAAGAAAGCTCTCTCTCAAAAATGTCTTAAGAGTCTATATTCATTTAATTCATATGGACAGCAAAATTATTTTTTTCACTTATTGTGCAAATGTATATTTTCATTGGGCATGAATAAGTATTTAATCCATTATCAGATGCCAAATATGACATGGGTTTAAATGCAGGTACAGTGGAGGAGGGGATGATTACATATAAAAGGAAGTAAGGAGAACTTTGTTGAGAGGAATTCCGGGGAGGGGGGGGGATTCTAGTCAAAGCCTGGGAGCAGCTACCAAAACAGTCTTCTTTCATGTCCTCATTAAATGTGCCTCTGAGAACAGACAGACCAAAAGAGGTCTTTCTATCAAAATTTTAAAACTCAAGTATGCTTATATGGGAAGCCTGCTTAAAGTCATATAGGACTTCATACGTTACAACCAGTATTGAACTTTCTGTAATTTTGTAAATGCTGTATTAAGTAGTACAATCTGTTCTAGTCCTATTGTGTCCCTGGCTTTTAAGACTTTACAGATGTTCCAGTCTTAAAAGGTATGGGTACGCATATCAAGGCACGTGTAAGTGCCACTGCATGGGCATGCTCACACTTCCCTTAGGCTTTCCTTAGCAGCTATAGCATAATTTGCTACAAAATTAAACACTCAAGTAGGTTGATCATAGAACAAAGGCACATAGAATATATTAAGGCAAACATTTGTTCTGAGACATTTACATCTGTTGCTTCAACAGTAGTGGAAAAATGGGCATTTGTCAAGCTAATGAGTTACAGAACAAATGATCTGTTCCCACCATCTGTAGCAAATAAGTAAGAAAATGAGAGGGGAGGGTCAACTAACCAATGATTTTATTGTATACAAAGAAAAAGCATATCCTTGGTTATCTCCAGCAGCAGCAAATTACAGCAATAATAATAATAATAATAATTAAATAGCAGAATAGGAACTGTATTCTCCTCTCGCTATTTGGGGGAGGGGGCAGGAGGAACTGCATTTAGAGCATTTCCAGCAAATAAACAAGTCAACAAATAAAACAAGCCAACTACAATCCTAAAATATTTTCAGGATGTCTGTTACCAGCCAGCTACAGTTTCTTAAGACCACTATCAGGGTAATTATCATTTTTTTGTACTTAATTGCATTTCATTTTCCCCTGATTACAATCCTGCATCCACACCATCCCCAAAACTGTGGAATAACAATCTTAAAATAACACTTCATGCACCTGGTGAAATGGGTAATATCCCATAAAAGCTTATGTTTCTAAAGTGTTTCTAAAATACTTTACTTTCCAATCATCTGCTTGCTTCCCCTCCCCCACATGTATCACTCTCCTGCCTAGCCTAAACATCCTACATAATTTTCAGGATAATAATAATGAACATAAAAAAATTAATCTCCAAGTATGTTTGCATTTTGAGACTCATTTTTTAAACAGAAAAGAAAAAGAAAAGACACAATTAAAACCTGTCATTGAAAAATTAAAATATAATTAACCTGTCAATATAATTAAAAACTATTTTAAAATATATCCATTACAAATTTTAAAAAATAAATGTAGTACAGTACAGTATAACTAGCTATATAACTGGTGTAGCATACACCGTTACCCCTGCAGCCCCCCCACCCCCCGTGTGCACAAACACAGATGCACGCACGCACTGCTCCCTCCCTCCCCCTGCTGCCTCCCTCCCCCCCACGGCACCTGCCTCCCCACCGCGGCCCTCCCCAAGCGCCCCCACGTGCACACACACACATGCACACATGCCGCTCCCTCACTCTGCTGCCTCCCTCCCCCGGTGTCCTTCCCTGACCCCCACCCCCCACACGCACACACGCACATGTGCACTGCTCCCTCCCCCCGCTGCCCACACATGCACACATACACACATGCCACTACCTCCCCTCCCCCCATGGCACCTACCCCCCCCCACCATGCCACCATACCCCCCTGCTGCCTCCCTCCCCCCATGGCACCTCACCCTCCCACCACAGCCCACACTGCCCCCTGCCGCCCTTCCCAAGCCCCCACCCCCCAGGCACACACACCATCTCACAAACACACCCTGCTACTCACTCCTTGTAGCCATGCTTACACTGGAGGTAACAGTCCATATGTTCCCACCCCAAGTGTGCTGATTGGATGCCCAAACAAGCTGTGATTGGTTGGTCAGTTTCCTAAGCAGCCAATCAGCACACTGGAAATGGCAACATACCCAAGTGAATTATAGATAGATAGATAGATAGACAGACAGACAGACAGACAGACTATTAAAAGCCTAAGCCCTTAGCAAAGGCATATAGCGCATTTGGAAGACTTTACAAAAGAGTCTGGAGTAATAAACAGCTGAGGCAAAGCACAAAAATTAGTGTATATAGAGCCATTGTACTGTTTATTCTCCTTTATGGGTCTGAAACATGGGTCACCTGTTGCCAACACTTATGACTCCTCGAACGCTTTCATCAGCGCTGTATACGCACAATCCTAAATATACACTGGACTGACTATGTGACAAATGTTGCTGTCCTTGAGCAAGCAGGGATCACCAGCATTGAGGCCATGATATTGAGAACACAGCTGTGCTGGGCAGGGCACATTTCTAGGATGGAGGACCATCGCCTCCCAAAAATACTACTCTATGGTGAACTCAGCATGGGTCAGCGTAAAAGGGGCGCTCCAAAAAAGTGATACGAGGACTCCCTGAAGCAACATCTCAGGTTCGGCCAAATGATCACCAACAATAGTCTGCCCTGGCCTCACATTGGGAGGCATGGAGACGCACTAATCCACAATGCTGCAGCCTTATTTGAGAACTCACGCCAAACAAGTCTTGAAGAGAAACGACAATGCAGAAAGAATCACGACCCTGAAACATCACCCAAGGAGACCTTCTGCTGTGCTTTCTGCAACCGGACTTGTTTATCTCAGATTGGCCTTTTTAGTCATCAGTGCGCTTGCAGAAAGCGCAGGATGAGTCCTTCCTGAATCTTCATTTGCGAAGAAAAACAAGAAACATGTCTCTGCTAGAAAGGAAACACATCCCAAGATCCAATAAGCCCAGTGGATACTGCCAGTGCTATCTTACAGTGCCTGCTGAAGTATTGCTGGAATGAAAAGACCTTCTTTACATTTTTACAGGCATCATTATTAACATTCTTCCACTAAGCTATACAGAATGCAGACACATTTTAACATGACTGTGACAGTCAACTACCACAATCACACTGTTCTGTGTTAAATTTATAGTGATTAGTTTACAATTAAGTCATATACAGTTGTCCCTTCACATTCATTTGTTTCACATTCGCAGTTTTGCATATTTGTGGTTTGTAGCTACTGCTCGACTAGCTAAAACTCCAAGACCCCACCCTCCTCCCCTCTCCCCCTGTCCTGCCAACAGCACAACTCCATCTTGCTTTCTTACCTTGCTCCAAAACAGCACTTCCCTTTACTTTAAACCTTACTGTTTTAAATGGGCAGCGCTGTTTTGGTACAAGGTAAGAAAGCAAGCTGGAGTTGTGTTGTTGGCAGGGCAGAGGGAGGGACAGCTGGTGGGGAGGTGAGTGAGAGAAAAGGGCATGCTTTGTGTGCCCAGGGGCAGGTGTTATTACTGCAGTGGCAGTTATTGGCAGTCCTGTTGGCCAGAGAGGAGTCTACAATACCATAGTGTAGTATACATGTTGGGGGTGGGGCTTAAATTATTTGTAGGGTTTTTTCACTTTTGTGGTGGTGCTCCACCCTAACCCCTGCAAATATGAAGGGACAACTGTACTGTATATGAGAATCATCCTGTAATAATCGGATCCAGCTACACATTTTTTAGAAGGCACACAGGAGTCAGCCAGCAGATTGAAGTATGAGAAATAATTAATATAATTATACACAATGTGGTCTTCTCACTGCTTTTGCATTATGCAATCACAAGGAAAGTGTGTGGGCAGTACCATTTTCATCACCAAAACACTCTAACATCTAACTGAGCTACAACTTCAAACAAGTCTTTTCCAAAAAGTAACTGCTACATTATTCCGTAATTCATTCTAGAATGAGACTGAATCTTCCCCTAATGTCTTGTGTTTCATGTGCTGTTGGACTGCATCTCCTGACAAACAATATTTCAGGTCAGCTGTAAGCAGATACTACCATATCTAAGAACACAATCACTGCACTACTGATGCATTATCGCAGTTGCAACTGTCATGTTAAACACAGGATAGACAGGCACATGTTTGCAACCATTTCAGGCTTGGATTCACAGGAGTTCATAATTTTTCAGTAAGAAATGTCACGATCCCAAATAATTTATGTGAGCAAATGTGGACTTTCCTTTACAATGATGTATAAAGACAAGTAAAAGAAATTTGTGTTCTCTTCAAGTCATTTCCAACTTACGGTGACCCTAAGAAGAACCTATCACAGAGTTTTCTTGGCAAGCTTTGTGCAGAGGGGGCTTGCTTTTGCTTTCCTCTAAGGCTGAAAGAGTGTGACTTGCCCAAAGTCACCCAGTAGGTTTCCATGGCTGAGCAGGGATTTGAACCCTTGAAGTCGTAGTCCAATGCTCTAACCACTATGCCATGCTGGCTCTCTAAGAGCATATAATTTAGTATACCATATTTTATAAAATGCTATGAATTTATAAGCTTTTTGTACTTTATATGGATCACATTATCTCCTAGAAGATAATACTATTTGTACATTCTTCAGAGAATAAGAAGGAAAAAGAGCCCTTAAGTGATATCAAAATGCAAGTACCCATTAAAAGCCTGTGAAACTTCAGTGCCCTTCTCTGCCTTTTTCCTGAGTCCGTTCTGTTTATCTGGGCATGCTGGAACCCTTCTTCAACTTGTCGAGATCTGTTAAAGGGCTGGGCAGAGCCTTTTTTTAGTACCAGCACTCCTTGCACCCACCACTGGTTCCCTTCTTCTAATTTTCTCTGTTTAATCCAGTTTTTGCCAAGGTAGCACAAACTTTTGGCTGGTCTTATTTTAAAATGATGGTGCTCTTACCATTTTTATTTTTACTGTTCTGTTTTTCCTGTTGTTCTATGCTTTACCAAGCAATGTATTATATTAATAGGGTTAAAAATATTTTTAAAATACAGATTTTGTATACATGGCTGAAAAACAGGGTAGTGGGGAAAGTTTTCTTGAGGTTATTTTTTCCAACCACAATTGAGTCAATTCCCTGATTTTGTTACACCACATAAATAAGGTAATCCTGAAAACTGTAGCCTGCTTCTCTATTAAGGGAAGTATTCATATGAAAGTTAGGAGGAAGATGAATTACAAAGCTGTACAAGGAACCTTTAGATCTTCAGAGAATCATGTCAGGCATCCACTGTGTTCTATAATATGTACACTCTTTATAGAGCATTTGGTTTTAATTTCTCAAGGAAATTATTCAAGGATACTGGAAACGAATATAACAAAATATACAACAGTGACTTAAATTATGTTAAAAGGGAGACAGAGAGAATCTAGTAGCACCTTGAGTGTTGATTTTGATTTCAAGCCACTTCATACCCATGGATGAACCACACTATTAAGAATGATTGCATAGTGTGCAGGTGGGATCAGAGTGTTCTATCCAAGATGCTGCTGTCCCTGTTATCAACATGTTAATTAAGAAAGTACAAAACACATATAAGTGTGAACTTATATGAAAGATCCTTCCGACTTGTGTTGTTGCTGCAACCCTAAGGTGAACCTATCACAGGGTTTCCTTGGCAAGATTTGTTTGGGGTGGGGGTTTCCTTTGACTTCCTCTGAGGCTGAGAGAGTGTGATTTGCACAACATCATCCAGTGATTCTTGTTATAACGTGAATAAAAACCTGACTGGGGTTGGATTAGAACTTGGGCTCATCTATACAGGCCAGAATAAGCTGGCTTCCTGCTGGTGTATTCTGGCCCTGGATCAGGCCCATTGTCCCTCCGTTACTTGCATGAAATGGGATGGAGTCTGCACGGACACACCTGCCTATCTCTGCAGCCACTGCCACTGCCACCTGCATCACACACTCTTTGAAGCCAGGAAAGAGGCATGCAGCATGCGGTCAAGGCCCCCTGCATTGCAGACCAGCCTCCTGGCTTTGGAGAGTACAATACAGATGGCAGCAGTGACAGCTGCAGACACAGGCCAGCATGCCGATATGGACTCCTGCAGTCCAGTGGGTCCCAATCCTTTTTTCCTAAGTGAGGCATTTCCCCCCAGGCATTTTGATGAAACATTTTAAAGGGCTTCACCCCATCTTCCCCCATCTTTGCCCTGAGTGTGATCACAACTGCCTGGGGGCAACATAGGGCAAGAGTCCTGCATTGTTTGGACTGAAGGGTTCAAGACAGGGGCAAAACAGGGTAAATAGCCCATCTGAAAAGCCCTTAGTCATGCTTAAAACAGACCCAGTGAAATCAGTTAGATTTAAGTTAGTCATGGCAAACCTGCCCATTCATTTTCAACGGTTTAATCTAACTATGACTAAATTGATCCAGTTCAATAATAAATGTTTGGAATTAGAATCTCAGGCTAAACAATACTACAGAATATAGTAGTAAACTGTTCCTCTTGAATAAAACGTGGAAATGTTAGCAGTAATGCTACCCTGTCAACACTGATTTTTAAATTTATTAATTTTTAATATTAAGCCACAGAGAAAATGTTAAAAGTATTACCCATTCAAATCTCTCTAAGAAGGGAAGAGCAAATGAGCAGAGAAGAAAAAAGGGAGAAAGCATCCACACACACACAGTTTAAAAGATTAGATTATTTAGGGTTGAAAGGATAGGAATGAAATGGAGCAAACCAGTTTGCTTTAAAATGGCTAATGGCTACTATGAGATATTTTCTGCATCAAGAGATTGCCTGTATAGGTGTTTAAGCTATGCACAAAAATGTACAATGTGCATTGTACAAACAGTACAATGTATAAAATGTTAGGTGTACAGTTCCAAATAAACAAACAGGAATGTGGCAAAAGGCTAAGACAAAGAAAGTAAAATTAATGTGCTTAAACACATTGTGTGGATGATTTGATATATTTACCAATTAACCTCCTACACAGCTCTATCATTTTTATAACTATAGATAAATGGTGTAACAATTTTAGACACTGTGTTGGCATAATTCATCCCTCCAATATAATCTTTCCTTTCCATTCATTCTTCCTTTCTCTCTGGCCACAACAAGCATTTTGCAATGGAAACTGTGCAGCAGAACTCAGGACATTTAACTCATATCCTCTCAGATGTCAAACATATTTTGCCAAGCTATGCTCACTATGTCCTGGGAAGGAGCTAACAAAAAGCCCACAATCACCACCATCATCATTGCCTTTATTTTACAAAATCTCTTCCCTAAAACCTGGACTCAAGGCAGATCACAAATCTATCTGTCTGTCTATTGGTCTTATTTATTTATTTATTTAATGTATATGCCACTTTTCTCCCAGAGTGGGACCCAAATTACAAACACAATATAGTTAAAATATACAATACCTTACCTGGATTTCCGATACCTATTGTTGTGTACCACCAACCACCAATTCCAGGTTTCATTTAGTCTTTTTATCATAAGGGGAAAAAAATTGTGATAGAGTTACTGTATTATAATATCACCATGTAAAATTTTATTTCATTAAGCTTGATCATTTTAATGTGATCAACTACGGGCTAACTATAGTGGGGGTGGAATGACTATTTTAACTTTCTACAAATTAAACTCCGAAAGATGGCAACATCATTTACACATAATGCTAAACTATAATCTAGCTAAATTATAGTCAAAACTATATTTTAGCATTATGAGGTTCATACACTCCATTTTTTCCATAACGCAACCATGAAGAGGAATTCAGAGCTTTCAATTTCCAGTTTATGTTACTGTGACTTGTCAGTAGGGTTGGAAGAGTGAAAACTAAAGAGGGTTCCTGTACATTTAATGGTTGTATAAAAGAAGGAATTTCAGTCAATAATGCTTGTTACCTAGTTGCATGACAAGCAACTCCTGCTGAAATTCCCTTTGTCTACACAATCATTTGTTAATGTATATTTTATTAGAGTCTTTCCAGATACAATAAAAGTTCACATAAATGTTAAAAACAAAGAAGAAAGGGGAAAGTACATGAAAGGAAAGGAAAATAAAGAGAGAAAATAATAAAAAGAGTAGTGATATAAAGATATATGTAAGTGACTTCCAATTTTTTTTTCAACAGCTATAAACATATAAAATAATATCGTACAGTCCCCTCTCTATAAACGGCATTATACACTTCTTCTGATAACTACCTCATATTAATTCTCAAAATGAACAGCTATTAAATCATTTTCTTTTTTCTTCAAAAAGTCTACTAGGGTTCTCCAATTTTTTAAAAAAATGTTTGCAATGATTTTTATCTAATCAGACCTCATAATTTATGCATTTTTGCTCATTCATTCAGTTTTAACAACCATTCTTCCACTGTAGGTAGTAGTGAATTCTTCCAGTTTTAAGCATATAACAATCTTGCTGCCACAATCATATATTGGAGCAGTTCTTTATGGTTTGAAATTGTTCATCCATAAGTCCCCCTACCCCCACAAACAAACAATTCTGGTTTTAGCTGTATGTCTTTAATATCATCTGAATTAAGGTATGTATTTGGACCCAAAACTTCTTCTCACAAGTCCACCATATATGATAACGTTCCCTTCTTGTTCACATTTCCAACACAGATTTGATTTCATACAAGTGCAAATAAGAATACCATTGAAAACTATATGCCTCTGTAAGCAGTCTCCTTCATCTTAATTGTAAACTCTCCTTGGTAGTTTTCCAACATATCTTTGTATCTTAACCTCTTCTACCCAACCACTGAGGGTACAAGAGTGTTCTCCAATTTTCACTCTGGCAATCTTACTCGTCATGTGGCCCAAACTTTGCTATAACCATTTTAGATACTTTTTTGGCATAATTTGCAAAAATCAGTTGACATAAACTAAGTTCAAATCATATGCCTAAATCCAGTTGCTAAATTGGGACTCTAATTGCTAGTCCCAATTAGAGAGAAAACCCAAAGAATCAGTGGAAATTACAAAAGGGTTAATTTAACAAGTTCCAATTGAGTCAACGGATCTACTGTAATTAGGCAATCTTTTATAAATCTGGCTTCCTCCGACTAACCACAGTTAATACCAACAACACCTTATCCCTATGCATAATCTTACTTTTCCATCCCTGAATAGATATTAAGTGTAACAAGCGAACTATATTATTCAATCCAAATGGATTCAAATCCTGCTTTTAGGAGCATTCCTGATCACAGTCCAAACATGCAGGATTCTATGAAACCTATCGTACACATTGTATCTTAATAGTGGCTGTTCCCAAGATGCCTGGAAAAAAAGTTTCAATGCTTGTGTGCCTCCCTTCAAACACTTCTCATCAAAATTCAGCACATTTTATTTAACTATTTATAATTGGATAAAATACAGAAATAATATTTGCTACTAATAATACTTTATACTTTTTACTAAGATGTTATATAATGGTGAAGGATGTAAACCTGTTGCCAATTCTTTTATTATTAATGCCTATCAGTAGAAAAGTGAATTCACTTGTACTTTTATAGCTGTCATGGATTAATTAAAGATACTCTTCCCTTACATAAACCTGACACTTCAAGTGGATTAATAATAATTTGATTCCATTCCATTAACCCTGAAAAAAAGATAAACTGTACAATTACCCAAATCCTGACTTTCAATGGCTTGTTTTAATGAAATGCCAACACTAATTTATTAGCCTCTTTACTGTGAATCATGAAAACTCATTATTTCTGAAATATTTGCTGTCATTTACATAATTCAAGTAATCAAGATCCTAATACAGTTTTTCCTGATATCAGCATAAAATGTTTTCACTGTACTTAATTAGTAACTGATATTTCAGAATCTTTTTTTAAAAAGTTACAAATGTGTGTCTTTAGAATCAAATTACATTTTAGAACTGAACTTAAAATTTAACACAGGACGAATAATCATTTTTTTCATACAATACTTCTAATAATTGGAGATTTCTGTTAGCTATTGTTTGCAATCTTTCTGTTTTTGCATTGTTGTGTTTTATTTTATTCTCGTATCTAGGGATAAAAGTCAAATGAACAGAATTGCAATGAACTGGCTACATTCAGATAGTAAGTCTGAGGGCAGGGAATTGTTTTGTTGTTCTTTTACTTGTAAAGAGCCATGTACAGAGCTAATGCTTTATAAAAAAAAATTACAACAACAACAACAACACTCAGACATATGAACAGTGGCCATACTGACTGGAGGATCCTGGGACTTGCAATCCCAAAAAGTAACATTTCCAAGCTCTGCATATGAGATACACACCCAGAGCAGCAATAATGCTCAATTCATTATAATCAGCCAACAATCATAGGCCTCAGTCCAACATCCCCCTCACAGTAGCATAGATATTCTCATGTGGATCTATGCTACACTGAACCATATACCCTCCCATTGACTTACTGTCAAATCCTTGAAGGTGCCCTGTACAGCCTTTCTATGCTTCATGGTATGAAGGCAGGATCTGAGAAACTCCTGGCTACCTCGCCATAGCCAGATGTACAATGAGTACAAAAGCACTGAGACCGCTGGAAGACCCCTGCAGATCTCAGCACTGACAGTATCATTGTGTGTCTGATAGACATTTCTCTAATCCTGTTTTCTCACTGTGAAACACGGAATTTCCATTTGGGTGGCTTTAAGAGCTTTAGGGTAAGGGTAAGGGGTTTGGGGTACTGCACAGGAAATGAATACCTACAGCACCCAAGAAAAGGACATCAGCACATAGAAGGGACATTTAAACATGCATATGTCTCTAACCCAACTCCAGCCTTTGCATAGTAAGCTGGCTAATGGCAGTGTAGAAGTCAATACGTCAGAGTCAGGGTAAGCCGAGAGGGAACAGGGAAAATATGGCTTATGGCACCATTGTCTTTGACCGTACAAACCCTGCTCTACTACAATAGTGACCTTAAGCACATGCCTAACAACACAACATTGTCATTTACAATCCTGACTTACATCCCTAAAGCATGGTTTAAATTAACTACTGTTATGAATTCTGAAATAACAGTTAACTCATTATTATTATTATTATATTCATTTATATCATGTGTTTCTCCTGATAATGGGACTCAAGGTGGCTAAGAACATATTTAAAATAATACAAATTTTAACAATACAAAAGCTTTAATAAAAATATAAATATAAGATTTAAAACAAACAATTTATGTACTTAAAACATTAAACATTTAAAAATATTAAAATGCATTAAAAGACTGCAGTTGGCCCTCCACATTTGCGGGGGTTAGGGATGCCAGGCCACCAAAAGAGTGGGAAAAGGGCAGATTAAAAATGTATGGGGAGAGCAGAGGGTCAACTTACACCAGGTCACCTTTGTCAACTGTAGTGCTGCTTCGGGCCTTTTCTAATAACTGCTCGAAAAAATGGTGGTGGGGGCTGTTTGGCGCTTGACCGCCAGGGCAGGAGAATTAGAAGGAATTGAGAGATCCTGGAAAAAAACTTGATTTCCTCTGACTTTTCCGCCATGGTGGGCAGGTGGCGGATCTATTGGGGCCCATGTGTCAGGGAGGGGGCCCACGCTGCTCCCTCATTGGCTGTTGCCAGTCCTTCCCTCTTCGGGATCAAGACTGTTGGCCAAGAGGTCATTCGCCCGACCTTCAGCAACCTCCCCCCGTCCTCGTAGGCAGCCATGTGTACTACAAACTCAGGGACTTTCACAGTCACCAAATATGTGAACACATTGTGGGCACAACTTGGGACAGGACTAAAATGGAGGTAACACAATATTTCCTGGATTTAATTCTCCCGTGTAGCTGACCCCTGACATTAATTTCCTCAGAATTAGTTAAGAGCACCAACATTTCTTTCCTCTACTCGAGAGGTATATTCGACAGAGTTAATCTGCATATTTTAATGAAAATCTGATAATGCAAGCCTATATGAATGCCTAACTGTAATAATGTATATAGTAGTTGATGATAGAGTGGATGACTGCTTTGCTGCTAATGGAATACAACACCAATACAGAACACAAAACTGCATTCTTCTAAGGTAGCTGACTCCACACTGATCTGCCATTAAGATGCTATGCGTATACTCCACACACTTTTGTTTCTGCTTAGCTAATTGTGTACTACACAAGAATTTTATAACAGGCAAAGGAAGGCTATATAAATTTTATGTTGCATCTGCTGGACAATAGATCCTGCTTCTTGCCCAGGGAAAATGAAAGTAGTTTTAATTTTAGCAGTGACAGTAAAAGGGTAAAGATGTATGTCCAGAAATAATGTAAATTATTTGTCTCCCTCAGCTTCTTTCAGTTAATTCTCCTGTGTAACACAGATTGCTAACAACAGATGAGTTACTGAAATTATATACAAGCTATTAAAGTGCTAATGTATTCAGGAAGTAGAAAACACTGCATAGTAATAAAGTCTGGTAAATTGCACTGTCAGTAAGTATCATTTAGGGTTATGAACAGTTAATCTTGTTGCATTTATTTTAAACATTGTAAGAGCTTGTACAGTACAGCTTGCTAAATCTTGCTATGTAGCTGGCCCTAATAAAATGTAATTTGTTCTCCAGGGTGAGGATTTGACCCTAATGTCTTGGCCAACTTGCAATCTGGATAATTACTGCTTAACTGTATTGCTTTTCCAGCTTGAATCACAGAAACCATCCTGTATTTCCATTTCTTCAATTTCATGCCACTTTCTAATAAAAATACACCTTTTTATTCCATTCCAGAAATGTATGATTTAATCTTATTTTATGATGTGGGTGACATATAAATGTAAATGTCTCATTTGACAATACCATTCAATAATTGATTTACACAGCATTTAGTAAAAGTGCAGCCCCTCCGAATGTTGTTAAGACTATTGGCTAGGACACCTGGAAGTTGTAGTGTGACAATAATTGGAGGGTCAACTACATCACTGACACAAGGTAATAATGCAATGAACTAAATTGAATGTTACAATAGCAGACATTCACTATTACAACTTTTTCTGCCTGCCTATGTAAACATACAGCCAGTGTGGTGTAGTGATTTAAGTGATGGACACTGGGAGACCAGGGTCTAAATTCCTGCTCAGACACAGAAACCCACTGAGTAACATTGGGCAAGTCATACTCTCAGTCTCAGAGGAAGGCAAAAGCAAACCCCTTCTGAAAAAATCTTGCCAAGAAAAAACTGTGGTCGGATCAACTTAGGATCACAATATGTCAGAAACAACTTGAAGGCACACATCAACAAATCATAGAGTTGGAAGAGACCACAAGGACCATCAAGTCCAATCCCCTGCCATGCAGAAATACACAATCAAATTATTCCTAACAGATAGCCATCCAGCCTCTGTTTAAAAACCTCCAAAGAAGGAAACACCATCACACTACGAGGCAGTTATTCCACTTCGAAACAGCTCTTGCTGTCAGGAAGTTCTTCCTAATGTTTAGGTGGAATCTCTTTTCCTGTAGTTTGAACGCATTGCTCTGTTTCCTAGTCTCTGGAGCAGCAGAAAACAAGCTTGTTCCATCCTCAGTATGGCATCCTTTCAAATATTTAAACATGGCTATCATGTCCCCTCTCATCCTTCTCTTCTCCAGACTAAACATGCCCAGCTCCCTAAGCCACTCCTCATAAGGCATGGCTTCCAGACCTCCCACCATTCTGGTCACCCTTCTCTGGACACGTTCCAGCTGCTCAATATCCTTCCTGAATTGTGGTGCCCAGAATTGGACACAGTACTCCAGGTGAGGTCTGACCAAAGCAGACTAGAGTGGCACCATTACTTCCCTTGATCTAGACACTATACCCCTATTAATGCAGCCTAGAATCACACTGGCTTTGTTAGCTGCTGATGCATGTTAGGATAGTTAAAATCCCCATTATTACTACATCTCTCCTGTCTGTATGTGCGGTCATCTCTTCTAGGAAGGCATCATACAAGTCCTCAGGTTGGCATGGAGGTCTGTAGCAGACTCTCACAATGACATCCCTGCTGTTTCTCTCCCCCTTGATGTTACCCAGATGCTCTCAACCTGGCTCCCAGGATTTAAGTCATGGATCTGTTCACAGGTGTACACACCCTTAACCTATAATACTCCTCCTCCACCCTTTCTGTTTGGTCTATTTCTCTAAAATAGGTTATACCCCTCTATTACCATATTCCACCAGGTTTCAGCGATGCCTATTAAATCATATTTGCTTTGCTGTGCTAAGAGTTCAAGTTCAACCTGGTTATTTCCCATGCTCTATGCATTAGTATAGAGACATCTAAGATCATGGGCCATTCCCTCTATCTGTCTTTTAAAGGTTTTATTCCTCCTACTGTTAGGTTCTTGTAGTATTTGCCTTATTGTCTGTATAGTTTTTGGGCCATTTTCTCCAGCATTTGATTAAACCCTGCCCTACACATAGCTCCATGAAGTACCGGAAAATTTGTTCCAGAGCAAGATTTGAGTGTGCAGAGGAGAGAGCACTGGGACTATGACTTTGGAGACCAGGATTCAAATCCCCACTCAGCCATGGAAACCCACCAGGTGACTTTAGGCAGGTCACATTCTCTCAGCTTCAGAGGAAGGCAAGGGCAAACCCTCTCTGAACAAAACCTGCCAAGAAAACTCCATGATAGGTTCATAAATGACTTGAAGACACACAACAACAACAAGGGGAGCTGCAGAGGAATGGTAACAGTGCCCCTCCCAGACCCCCTGTCAAAAGCAGTTCTATTATTCCACCTAACATTCTTAGCAGGGTTGGGGGAAAACAGCTTTAAAAATTTAAAAAAACCTGTTTTTTTTGTTTGTTTAAAATCCCCCCCCTCATTAAAACCAATACATGACTAAATCAGAATATTAAGTAGCAAAATGCAGTTCAGATGTTATGGTCACTAGCTTAAATAATAATTGTTCTTTAAAAAGTACACTTTTAAACAGGGTTGCCATAATTCTCTGCCACAAAAGCAGGATAAAGGTATATAGGAGAAACCTGCACGTCCACACAAATGACTCTCACCCCATCTCTCAGCACTTCTCGCCAGCCGCACTGCCTGACTGCAGCATCGGCAGCAACAGCGCAGTGGCCGGTGGTGGCTAGGAGGGTTATGACAGGGCCCTCCCACAACTGTGGGTGTTGCAGAGCCCTTACATTGGCCCTGCCTCCCCCCCCCTCCCCACCACTGCTGCTGCGACCGGGGAGAGGGAAGACTGGAGGATGGCTTCCCCACAAACAAGCCTTCCTACTACTGCTGTTTGGACCACAAAGGGGGAGGACAGCTCTCTCCTCCTCTTCGGAGGCTTCAGCAGAGGCAGGTGCTCCATTCATCAGAGGAAGCTGGAGGAAGCTGGGATCTGCTGCTTTAAGCAGCCCAGCTGGATGGGACTATTTTCAGTTCTTTCAATATGGGATTTTCCTGGTTTTCCAGCAATAATGGCAAGCCTACTTTTAGAGCAAGTTGTTTTGGTTGAACTTATGTTAACTGAAGGATTTGTTTCTGAATGTAATTTCTTGCACTACAAAATAAAGAGATTAAAAAGAAGCAACTGATACTGGATAATGGTCTAACAATGAACAACTGCCAATAAACTGTTAAAGTGAAAGTGTTTAAAATCAAACAGTAGTTGTTGTTCCAGTAAGAGGGTTGGAAAATAGTAATAATAGCCAGACTTAAAAAAAGAAAGAAAGAAAGAAAGAATAATCAATTTTTAAAAATTTAGTTTTGTTTTTTAAAAAAAGTAATTTGTTTTAAACCAACCTGGCTAAAGATCTTGTAAAACTACAAATCCCAGGATTCCATAGGAAGGAGCCATAGCAAATAACCCAGTTTCAAACTGGATTATTTGTGTAGCGTGTTTGGCTTTAAAAAGGAAAGTACAAACATAGTATGTCAGAACTGGTCATTTAAGCTTAATTTACACTACACAGTCTAGTTTGAATCTGGATTGATTGCCATGGCTCCTTCCCACTAAATCCTGGGGTTTGTAGGTTTACAAGGTCTTTAGCCTTCTCTATCAAAGCGTGCTGGTGCCTCACCAAACTACAATACCCAAGATTCCATAGGAAGGAGCCATGGCAAATAATCCAGTTTCAGATTGGATTATTTGTGTAGTGTGGATACACCCTTAGTTCCCAGTTAATTATTTGGATCCTGTATATAAAAGCACTCAAACAAAAAGCAAGAGTGCATCCCCCTCCCCAGCCCCAGGCAGTTTTAGGCACTGTAAGGATGTGGAGAGAGAGAATATGCAAGCATCTTGCACTTCTACTAACTTCTGGACCTGGTCTGAAGTGAGTGGATAGATATGTAAGGCTTTCAGCAGAGAGATTATTATCTTGAACTCTTATCACCTTGCCTCTTTAGGTGAGGCCTGAAAGCATGACCCCTATTTCCACAAGTTTTGCAAGCCTGAATTTGGTTTGCAAAAGATGAGCTGGTAAGGATAATTTATGCTGTGAGACTGAGAATGATTTTATACCAGGGAGAGATAAGAAGAACTTGCACTCTATTTCCACCTATTAATTCAAACCAGGAACTTCTTTGTGCTAGCTTCTGCAAAGGACTCAAGTATACCATTTTAAGGAACATCATAAATTTTTAGGTTAAATATTAGATCACAAGTTACTCATATCTGTAAAATCTATGCTAAAAGTCTCTTCTATGAACCATGTGAACACAAGTCGTTTAGTTTAGGGGGATAGGTAAGAAAACTGGACTTGAATTTAATATTTAAGACAACTGAGTAATTGATCTGTGATATCAGTTAATAAATAATTCAAAACATAAGGCAATGTTATTTACTTTCCCATATGGGGCCTCAAATTAAATCACTACTCCATACCTGGTCTTCAAACAACCTATTTTAGAAAACAGTTTATGATATTAATCACAGGCCCATAAATTTTGGCTCACGGCTGATTTGTGTTTTAAACACCCAGAAATATATCAAAGAGAGCCTGCATGCTACCATTTCACTGCTATGAGACCTTAGCATACATATGCAACTCAGTTCATTTTTACTCAGTTCTAAGGATGTGATTCTTCATTAAGTTTCACTGCAAAGGAAGCAATGAGTTATTTTAGCATCCCCCCCATGTGAAAGTCTTTTAAATCCACAGCCTGTTCATAATATGAGACTTATTCTGCCCAAAATGTGCACATGGTTATTTTGTGCAGAAGATAGCCTTTTCTGTTCAGGGAACAGTCTTTTCCATGCAAAAAAATGTTATTTCTATGAAGGAATATTATTTTCTGTGGGAAGAAGCAGTTTCCTGCATGGCATTTGCAAGAATTTGGATTTTCTAACCAAATCAACCATGTGCAAATTTTGTGCAGAATAAATCCCTAATTGCAGGATTTTCTCTGCAGGGAACAGCTTCTTCTATGCAGAAAAATAATATTTCTGCATAGAAATATTATTTACTGCACACAAAAAATGTTGTCAACCACAAGCAATTTTTTAATTTTGTGCAGAAAAAGTTCTGAACTGTGAAGTCTGTTAATCCAGGATTCTTCTTATCAGTGTTTCTCAACATATGAAAAGTATGTGCTTCAACTATTTTTCAAAATATTTTTGAATATTCTTTCCAGCCTTACTCTGCTGTATTCAAGTATAGCAGTGGTTCTTAACCTGTGGTACGCTGACTCCCAGGGGTCCACAATGTCCTCACAGGGGGTCCTTGAAGGTTTGACAGCTTAAAGGCTGCTCAGCCCACCTCCTTCCCACAGCAGAGTGGCCATTTGACAGGAGCCAAGACAAAGGCAGGCTGGCTGGCTGGCTGGCTGGCTAGGCCTGCATGTTCCTATTCAGTCCACTGCAGCTGCAAACTAGCTGGAAGAAGTGGGAGAAGCAATTCTGAGGGAAGGTTTAACAGATGGTGTACGGTAATTGTTAATGGTTCAATGCTGTTGTTTAAATCTTGAGTTAAGTCTTAGGGGTCCATGGCGACAAAAGATATTTAGAGGGGATCTTTGGTAATGAAAAGGTTAAGATCCACTGAAATATAAGATAATGCATAGTTGGGATGGGTTGGCTGCTTTACCAACTTTCACTCTTATGATGATACCACTATGCAAATTCATAACACTTCCTTTTTGGGTGATACATGCACATGTAGCAAGTTTTTTTTTTTTTTTTTTTTTTTTTTTAAGAAAGTTAATAGTGTAGAACAGGAGTAACCTGTCTGTAATCCCTGTGGGAAATTCTTTGGGGGGAAATTCTGTATCAAATAAATAAATAAAATGATACTGTACTTTCAGGTTTTTACCACTGAGATCAATTACATCTCCTGTTTTATAGTTAGTTAGTCAGTTCAGATACTAGTATGTGAAAAACAACATAGACTTCATCTCCTGGATCCCAAGGTCATCTAGATTCATTTACCCCCTCCTTTACTTTTTCCATTAGAGGTAGGAAAACTCACCTAAATTATCCTTAGTTTAACTAAAATGATCCTAGCTTTACAGAAAAGTGTCAGAAGATTTTCAATAATTCTTCTGAGCTAATTTGAAAGCCACACTAGCCACTGTCACCCAAACAAGCAAAACAAGCACCCACAGTCTCAAAAACATAATTCCTTTCACATACCCTTGGAAGCAGTGATGGGTAGGGCTGGAAAGGAGAAAAGGAATGTGTGTGCCACAATGTCAGGGGGTAAACTCTAAATGACCAAAAGACCAGTAGTTTTCTAAAGGCTACTGCAAATCTCTTACTGAAGTTTTCATATGTAGGGTTATAAGCACATAGCCAATAAAGGAATCAAAGAGTAAAACTGTATTCAACTAGATTACCACAAAACAGACATCTGATTTAAGAATTATAGGATTGATTCCGGGCCCCACCGCAGATAACGAAAACCGCAGATAATAGCAAACACCATTGAAAATAATGGGACTTCTGGTTTAAAATACCATAGAGTTGCCTTGGAGCACCTTGAAAATGGCTAGAGAGGACACATTTTCTAGGAAGACTCTGTGGTAGCTGTGCTATAACTGAAACCACAGATAACTGAAACGGCGGATGGTGAATCTGCGGATGTGGGGGTGCTACCGTATACCTCAAAAACATCCCAAATTACTAAAGAAAAACAAAATATTACACACATAATATTATTTTTAAAGAGATCCATTACTTTTGAGATCCATTCTGTGTTTTTTCAACATTGCAGGTCCCCTTATTTCCAAACCTAATTGTACTACCTCACCCCAAGAGCATCAACCTAGTTGGTTCAATTTACAAACTGCCTAGAAACATTTTGTGGTTTTTATCTTAAAACACAACAGTAAACAAGGCCTATAGAAAAGTGCTGAAGTTCTATATATTTTGGAGCCATCTCTACTTTCTTCAAGAAGAATTTAAATTTTATCAGAAATATTGAAGAGATCTCATGGATATCTGTATGGGGATATCTTACTACTTTTTACTATGTGTTACAAGGAACAACAGGATTCTATTTGAGATAGTATTTTCTCCTAGTTACCACGATATCTTCTTTCCATTTCTGGCTGGAAAAAAATGGATTGTTAGCCTAGGTTTGGATTTCTACATTAAAAAGTCCCTACCTTACTTGGGCAGGGGGTAGTTTTGTACTCTTTTTTTTTTATTTAAAAGCTAGATCCTACTTTTTATTATATTGTAGTGATGAGAAGCAATGCAGACATTATAATATCATAACCCGTTTTGAGTCATGTGGAATTCATATAAATCAAGTGTAGGGCAGTTAAATGACAGCATGAGCATAAAGGGAGAATTGGACACTCCCTGATCCACCTTTGCCTTTAAACTTCTTCTCCATAGCCATTCTTCTTCCAATGGTGATTCATTCTCATGTCATACTCCCACCAGGAGAAATGCAGCAAAGTCATGGGTTGGTAAAGGATTACAGTGGGCAATCAGTATCCACTGCGGTTTGTTCCAGGACTCTCCATGGATACCAAAATTTGTGTGTGCTCAAGTACTACTATATACAATGACATAGTAAAATGGTGTCCCTTATATAAAATGGTGAGCATCACGGTTTGCTTTTTGGGATCCCCCCTCCCCCGAATAGTTTTCAGCTGTGGTTGGTTGAATCTGTGGATGCAGAACCTGTGAATATGGAGGGCCGACTGCAATTTTCTGTTACTAAGTTCCCTTCTCTCCACCATCCATTTTTTAAAAAGAATTAGGCAGAAATCTGACTTGTACACACAGAACTTGGTCCTTTAACATTCTCAGAAATGTTCAGAAGATTATTTTAAACACCCTGCTCATATTAAAAAAAATGTATGAAATGTAACAAAGTTATGTGACAACTTTGCATTTTATATATATTCCATGAACAATGTGAAAGAAAGGAGTCCAATATTTTATGTACACAGATAAAAATACAGTATTATTTTTGAAAAATAACAATATAGCATATTCAGACTGTCTGAAGTTAATATTAAATTGAAATGCAGTAAGTTGAGTGGTATTGTTATTATTTATTACAGAAAATGAAACTGTGAAGGGAAAAACAAAAAAGAAGACTGGAATTTAATCAGGCCTATGTTTGCAGATGATAGATTTTAAACTCTTTAACTATAGAAAAGCAATACTTTTGTCTGCTTCCACTTGAATACAAATCTAAAATTTATCCTTTAAGTTTAGAGATTCAAAGTGATTTGAAAACTCAAGCACAGGGCTCCAGATCTAAGATTAAATTGTATTGTGTGGGAACTCAGTTGTAACATTTTTTTAAAGACCTTTTATTATCTTTATAGGGAATGTTGATGTTCATGCTTATAACTCTGGAACTTCATGTTAAACAGAAAATATTTTTTCCATACAACTGACTAAAGAAAACCCAACTGTAGCAGCAAGGAGTTACACTCTGGGTCAATGCAATTAAAATGCACATTTTCCAGTTAGAATAATAGCAGCCATAAAGAACTCTGACCATCCCACAAGTCCATGAGGGTGGAAATGGGGCATGTAATGCTCTCTTTGCCTTTTCATAGTCCCAGTACCAGCTCTCTGAAGCACTATTTGCATCTAATGGGAAATCCCCAAAATGGCATCTTCAAATAGGAGATTTTTGCTGCATTTGTGGCCAAACGAGAGAAAATGTTAAATCCTCCTCTCCACCTGTTGGACTTGAAGATAGTCAATAGTACTCTTAGGATAAGCATGGCATATTACCTAAATTCATAGAGTGAACCCTCTGTATCAGTGGGCTCCTGATCCATGGATTGGACTGTCCATGGAATACCGCACCCCATATTATTCAATGGTGGTGATGTGAACACAGACAAGCATGTGTGCTCATGTCAATGTCATTGAATAATATGGGGCTTGGCCATCCACTTTTTGTTGGCAACCACAGGGGTCCTGGAACTGAACCCCCAAGGTTCCAAAGTGCTCACTGAACATCCAATTTGGGGTGCAAAAAGCAGGCCTTGGAAGAGGTTCAAATACCATTAATAGTTTAATAGTTTAAATACTGTTACAGAATAGGAACATTATGCCTATAGCAAATTATAGATTTGCCCTGGAAGATTCAGCCCCTGGAAGAGGTTCCAATACCATTAATAGTTTAATAGTTTAAATACTGTTAGAGAATATGAACATTATGCCTATAGCAAATTATAGATTTGCCCTGGAAGATTCAGCCCCTGGAAGAGGTTCAACTATTAAACCATTAATAGTTTAATAGTTTAAATACTGTTAACATTGTGGCTATAGCAAATTATAGATTTGCCCTGGAAGATGTTCCAAATAACACTTCTCCCAAGTAAATATTATTTCCATGTCTATAAACAAAACTGGTTACCACTCCAAGATCAAAAAGGAAAAAGGGAGATTGGCTAATCCTAATACATGCAATTATTGTGATCTGAAGTAACAGATGCATTCACTGTAATATCTATATAGAAATGGGGTGGGGAGAGAATAACAGGCTCTAGTTAGCATTCTTTAAATTACATTTAACAGTCCTATTAACAAGGCCTACATTCACTAATGCTGAAAGTGAAAGTACAAAAAAAAGTCTTTGTGTATTATCAGCAAGGACTATGTAATCATGACAAAGCAAAAAGTACCTACTATTTATGGAAAATTATCATCACACAAATCCACTGAAACCCATTCACTGGGACTATATCTAGAATATCATGAGAAGGTAGAATCCTTTTGTTTAGCAAACTCCTTCATGTAGTTCATTTCTAAGTTAGGTGAAATAACATGCACAGAGCAGAGCAAATCAATTTCCATTTCCAATAATTATTTTTAATTGTCAGATAACTACTTATTTGCTTTCATCTCTCCCTCAATTATATTTTATGTAAAGAAACTTATTCACACTTAGAAAGATACTATGGGATGAAAGTAGCAAATTACAAATTTATGGCAATTAAATTTATTATTAAGAAAAATTATTTTCACTACAAGTTCAGTATCATGCTACAACACTAACTTAAAATAGGAAATCTATAAGCAAAATGTCTGTTCCATTGATATATGCCTTCTGTCAGTTGAAGGACACAAATGGTATCACTCTAATGTTGTGTGCTCCACCATCCATTATAGTTGCAAAGAGGAAATTATACTTTCAAAAATTTATGTTCAAGTGGAGTCTACTTCATTATGTGTGAACCCAGAACTGTGGTTTACAGAACAAATTAGGGTTTGTTTATTTTATACCCCACCTTTCTCCTGCTAAGGGACTCACGGTGATCAGATACCACTTTGTTTTACTGTTCTACAATTTGTTCATGTTTAGATGTACAAGCCAGCTGAAAACAGATGAAAAGCGCTTCTAACCTCATTTATTAATTTCTTACATTCATATCCTGCCTTTTCTATAAGAAGCTCAAGGTGATATGCACAGTCCCCCTTTCCAATGTTTATCTTCACAACAACCATGACAGATAGGCTAGGTTACAGGATAATGTAGCCCACAATAACCCAGTGACCTTCACAGTCAAGTGAGTACTTGACCTCAGGTCTTCCCAGTCCTAATTCAACTCTCTAACTCCTGCACCATGCTGGCTCTACAACCACTGTTAAATATGTAGCACAAGGCAATATTCTACAGGCAAATTAAGAATCACACATCTATAGCTGCCTTTCAGTTGCCAATAACAAGACTGAACATGCCAATATATAATGAATCTTGGGCAGAGAGTGATACAGTAAAGCAGAGAACCGAGATACCTAGATACTGAGATATATCTTTGTAATGTTTGACATGCCTTCAGCACTACAGTGAATACTTTCACTCTCTTATTTTTACAAAAACAGAACAGAGTACCACACAACAAAGCATACCTCAAGTATAAGAAATGAAAACATTAACTATAATTTCCCTGTAGACTCTGTTTTTCTACATTGAAAAAAAGGACAAGAATATTATAAAAATGTCTCCATAGTATAGCAGTTTGGCATTGTAAGCACATTTGATTAAAACGTTCAACAGTCGTTTTTAGGCTAGCTGGCCTCATCTAGCCTATGAATCAGACCATAAATCATACAGATAAATCAAAGTCCTAGATGGACATGTAAACACATATAGGAACTAGATTTATTTATTTACAGTATTTATATCTATACCAGTTGTTCTCAGCCTGTGGTCCACAGACCCTCAGGGCCTCCCGATGTCCTCACAGGGGGTCCATGAAGGCTTGAAGGCTGTTTTGCCCGCCTCCTCCCTGCAGTGGAGTGGCCACATGACAGGAGCTAAGGTAAAGGCTGGCTGCTTGGCCTGTGCATGGTTTTTGAATCTGCTGCAGCCACAGATTTGCAGAAAGAAGCAGGAGAAAAGTCTTCCCTCTACCTTCAGAATATCAAAAGGGATTATGAGGCTCTGGGTAGGAAGCTGAAGGGTTTGGATGCACAGGTAGTCATTTTGTCTGTCCTTCCAGTGGAAGGGTACGGCCCAGGAAGGGAGAGGAAAGACAGCGGAGGTGAACAATTGGCTGTTCGTGCTGCCAGAAACAGTTTGGCTTCCTGGACCATGGGGTGCAGTTTCAGGGAGGTGGACTACTGACAAGGGATGGGTTGCACCTCACAGCAGTTGGCAGCAATGTTTTTGCTAAGAGTCTGAAAGATCTGATCAGGAGGGCTTTAAACTGAATTGTGTGGGGGAGGGAGGCAGTATTCATGAGGACAGGAGTTCATCAAGTGCTGGAGATAACAGCCCATATATTATACAGACAACAAGGCAAATAGTAAAAGAACCCAACAGTGGGAGGAATAAAACCTTTAAAGACAGATAAGGGGAATGGCCCATGGTCTTAGATGTCTCTATACTAATGCATAGGGCATGGGAAATAAACAGGATGAATTTGACCTCTTAGCACTACAAAGCAAATATAATTTAACAGGCATCCCTGAAACCTGGTGGGATGAGACTCATGATTGGAATGTAGTAATAGAGGGGTATAACCTATTTCAGATAAACAGACCAAACAGAAAGGGTGGTAGAGTAGCGGTATTCATTAAGGATGTGTACACCATGACTTAAATCCTGGGGGCCAGGTTGAGAGCATCTGGGTAAACATCAAGGGGGAGAGAAACAGCAGGGATATATTGACCCCAAGCCAAACTGAAGACTTGGATGATGCCTTCCTAGAACAGATGACCGCACATACAAACAGGAGAGATGTAGTAATAATGGGGATTTTAACTATCCTGATATTTGTTGGAAGTCAGACTCTGCCAAAAATTTAAGGTCCAACAAATTTCTCACTTCCTTTGCAGAAAATTTCATAATCCAGGAGGTGGAAGAGGAAACAAGGGGATCAGCTATGTTAGATCTGATCCTAACCAACAGAGATGATCTGGTTAATGGAGTGGAAGTGGTGGGATCCTTACAGGGGAGTGACCATGTTCTGCTGGAGTTTGTTATACAGAAGAAAGGGTAGGCCAAGCGTAGTCAAACATGCCTTCTAGACATTAAGAAAGCTGAGATCAGAAAACTTAGTGAATTACTGCAGGTGATCCCATGGTCAGGAATACTAAAAGATAAGGGAGTACATGATGGATGGGAGTTTCTAAAAAGTGAGATAAGTTCCAAAAAGGAGGGAAAATGGGAGGTGTCTAAAGAAACCAGTATGATGTCTAAAGAACTTTCAACTGAGCTAAGACTTAAAAGGAACATGTACAAGAAATGGAAAAAGGGGGGAAATCACCAAAGAAGAATTAAAAGAAATAGCCAGCTTGTGTAGGGGGGAAATTAGAAAAACAAATGCACAGATGAAGCTCAGGCTTGCTAGAGAGGTTAAAAACGATAAAAAGGGCTTTATAAAAATATTTTCATAGCAAAAGAAAGAACAAGGAAGTAGTAGGGCCACTGCGTGGAGAAGATGGTGAAATGCTAACAGGGGACACAGAAAAGGCAGAGCTACTCTACACCTTCTTTGCCTCAGTCTTCTCCCAAAAGGAGAACAATGCTCAACCTGGAGAAAATGGAACAGATGATGCAGTAGGGGAAATTCAGCATAGAATAGGTAAAGAGGTTGTTCAGGAATACCTGGCCAGTATAAATGAATATACTGGATGAGGAAAAACAGATTGAGATTAAATCTGGCCAAAACGGAGGTGCTCAAGGTAGCGGCCCCAAAACCAGGAGTTGGGTTGCAATCACCAGTCCTGGACAGGGTCACGCTCTCCGTTAAGGACTGTGTTCGCAGTCTGGGGTGCTCCTTGATTCATCGCTTCAGATGACGAGTCAAGTGAATGCGACAGTCAGGATCACCTGTTATCAGCTTTGGCTGATACGCCAGCTGCGCCCTTTCCTGGAAGTAAGGGACCTCGAGACTGTGGTGCACGCGCTGGTAACCTCTCGTCTAGATTTCTGCAATGCGCTCTACATGGGGCTATCCTCGTGCTTGGTCCAGAAACTTCAGTTGGTACAAAATATGGCAGCAAGAGTGGTCTCAGGAACATCTCGGAGAGATAAATATAACTCCAGTATTAAAATCTCTCCACTGGCTGCCTATCAGTTTCCGGGCCCAGTATAAGGTGTTGGTTATTACCTTTAAAGCCCTAAATGGCTTGGGTCCAACTTATCTCCGGAACCGCCTCCTCCCATACAATCCTCCCCGCGCACTCCGGTCCTCTGGGAGGAATCTGCTTCAGCCACAAAAATCTAGGGTGTCTGCAACCTCCCAGAGGGCCTTTTCGGTAATCGCCCCCAGTTTATGGAATGGCCTGCTGAATGAGCTCCGTCAGTTGACAAGCTCAAGAGCTCAGTCTCCTGGCTTTTTAAAATTATGTATATATTTGTTTTTAATGTGTTTTTAGCTAGAAAGTTTTAATTTTATAGTGTTTAATGTCTTTCTATGGGGAAGGGTGGGTGTGGGTGGTGTTTTTAGTCTTTATTATAATGTTTTAATTGTTCAAAGCAGCCCCGATTGTTTTTAGCAGAGGGCCGGGGTATAAAAAAAGTTTATTATTATTAGTATTATTAATTCAAGTCTACAGGGCCAGATAAACCAAATCCAATGGTAGTAAAAGAACTGGCAGAAGTAGTCTCAGAACCACTGTCAATAATCTTTGAGAAATCCTAGAGAATAGGAGAGGTCCCAGCGGACATGAGGAGGGCAAATGTTGTCTCTGCCTTTAAAAAGTGAAAAAAAGAAGACACAAATAATTATTGCCCAGTCAACCTAACATCAATACTAGGAAAGATTTTAGAGCAGATCGTTAAACAGACAGTCTGTAAGCACTTAGAAAGGAATGCCGTGATCACTAAAAGTCAACATGAGTTTCCCAAAAACAAGTCATGCCAGACTAATCTTATCTCTCTCTCTTTTTTTTAATAGAATTACATATTTGGTATATGAAGGGAATGCTGTGGATGTAGTGTATCTTGATTTTAGTAAGGCCGTTGACTAAGTCCTCCACGATATTCTTGCAAATAAACTAGTAAAATGTGGGCTAGACAGTGCAACTCTTAGGTGGATTTGTAATTGGTTGATGGGCCAAATCCAAAGGGTAGTCACCAATGGCTCCTCTTCATCCTGGAGAGAAATGACTAGTGGGGTACCACAGGGTTCTGTCCTGGAGCCAGTGCTATTCAACATCTTTATCAGTGACTTGGATGACAGAATAGAGGGCATGCTTTTCAAGTTTGCAGATGACATCAAATTAGGAGGGGTAGCTAATATCCCCAGACGACAGGATCAGAATTCAAAATGACCTGAACAGATTAGAAAGATGGGCCAAAACTAACAAAATGAATTTCAACAGGGAGAAATGTAGAATACTACACTTGGGCAGGAAAAATGAAAAATGAAAAGATATAGGATGGGTGACACCTGGCTTGATGACAGTGTCAGGGAAAATAGATATTGTAATTAGAAGTTTGTCTCCCCGCTTTGGGTAATTTTATTCACCAAGGCACCGAAGACGCCAGCTTGTCTACTAGAACTCATAAATCTGTCTCTTGTTGTTATGTTTTCTTGTCCTTCGGAGTTTGAGAGCAAGAAACGAAACTAAAGGTCCAGTTTCTTGTTTCATTTCTCAGAAGGATTGAATGTTTTGGAAAGGTATATAACTGGGAGGGGATTTTAGAGCTTGTGTATACCCTCTGCATTTTGGGGGCTCTTTTCTTTTCTCTTAGCTCCTGAGGAACCTTGGAGCATACAGAAGCATGGATGAATGTCTTCTGCTGTCTATTTTATTTTCATTTACCTTTTAATAAAGCCATAAAAGAGAATTAATATGGTCTTTTCTTTTGCACCAGAGGTGTGCATGGCTTTGCTCAAAAGCCCACACTACTTCGCAGCATGCATCTCTGCTCGGATGGGCAGAGAGTGAACGTACTCTGAAGCTTTTTATGACAGACAGTACATGTGAAAGGGATCTTGGAGTCTTAGTGGACCACAAAATGAACATGCGTCAGCAGTATGATGCAGCTACTAACAAAGCCAGTGTGATTCTAGGCTGCATTAATAGGAGTATAGTGTCTAGATCAAGGGAAATAATAGTGGCACTCTATTCTGCTTTAGTCAGACCTCACCTGGAATACTGTGTCCAGTTCTGGGCACCACAATTCGGGAAGGATATTGAGATGCTGGAATGTGTCCAGAGGAGGGCGACCAGGATGGTGGGAGGTCTGGAAGCCATGCCCTATAAGGAGCGGCTTAGGGAACTGGCCATGTTTAGTTTGGAGAAGAGAAGATTGAGAGGTTACATGATAGTCATGTTTAAATATTTGAAGACAAGCCATATTGAGGATGGAGCAAACTTGTTTTCTGCTGTTCCAGAGACAAGGACACAGAACAATGGACACAAACTACAGGAAAAGAGATTCCATCTAAACATTAGGAAGAACTTACTGACAGTAAGAGTTGTTCGGCAGTGGAATGCACTGTCTCATAATGTGGTGGGGTCTCCTTCTTTGGAGGTTTTGAAACATAGGCTGGATGGCTATCTGTTGGGAATGCTTTGATTGTTTATTCCTGCATGGCAGGGGGTTGGACTGGATGGCCCTTGTGGTCTCTTCCAATTCTATGATTCTACCTCCAGTGCTTATGAGGAAAGATTTAATGGATGGTGTTGTCATGATGGGTGACCAGCTATCATGGTGAGTTCATCTACAAAATCTACAGGTCATAGCAACTGGAAAATTCCACTCTTTGCTCCCCACAGCAACAGGTATTGTAGAGGGTGGGACCCCTCATTCCCTAAACATGACATCACATCACCTGACTGGAGAGCCACTCAGATTTGGCAATGCAGAACCAATCAGAGATGACCAAAAGACTTTTAAGTTTCTGAACCCCTTTTTTCTATGCCTCATGTTTGAGCCACATGGCTTGGGCCAGATGAAGAGACACATACCTTTGTAGAAAGATACTAGACTATGATAATGGAGGTTGGGGGAAGCCAACATCTCTCATGGGCCTGAAAACATCAAAGGGCCTAAATGATATCCAAAGTCTAATGGGAGACTTCCATCCAAAAGGACTCTGAACTTGGCTGACTATGAGAGCCTTGCCTAGCCATCCCAATTGGGGCATGGACTGATGACAATGGACATCAAAAATGTAAGTTACTATTATCTTAGCTTAGGAAACAAGTCTAGCTAGTTCGTGTTAGTTTTTATGATTCATTTTAGTACTATGACTGTACCCTTAAGCTGAGTACCTGGAGAGACTGGATGAGACTGAAACTTAAGCATTTGGAACTAAAATAAAGTCTACTTTCATTACAAGCTCACCTCATGCACCTTTTTGGTCAGCTATACTGTCTCTTCTCAGGGGGAATAGAAAAGGGGGGTTGAGAATCCCCAACAGAGTAAGTGGTCAGCTGGTTTTTTAGTTGAGTTTTGAGCGACAAGCAGTGGGTGGCGGTGGCTTCTACCTTAGAAAGGGATTTCTAGTCGAGAGGAACCCTTGAGAGTGTGTTTTCAGATTGTACAAAAAGGCTGGGAGCCTTCCCTTCCTTATCTGTGAAACTGGATTGCACAGAGAAGGAAGAGAGGGGCCCACCTATCACATGGATGACAGCGCATTTTGAACCTAGTGGCAAGTGAGGGAAAGTGAGTGAAACCAATTCTCTTGATGCTTGGGGTGCTGGGGGATTTCTGTGACTTTACTAGTTCCTTTGGCTGGAAGTTCTGTTTCCAGATTTTGTGTCTCAGGAGGGCTTTTGGAGGTTCCTCTGAGCTCTGTTTTCAGCCTTTTCTTTTGTATTATTATTATTATTATTATTATTATTAACAGGTGTTGTTGTTTTAAATCTTGAGTTACATCTTGGGAGTCTGTAGCAACAAAAGATATTTAAAAGGGGTCCCTGGTAAAGAAAAGGTTAACAGCCACTGGTCTCTTATTATTATGATTCCCAAAAGGGGACCAAAAGTGCCTTAACATTTTAATACCTAAACTTTAAAATTGTATGATAGCACACAGCTCCCCAGCAATTGGCACTGAGAAGCATATTTCTGATACTTGAGATAATATATAGCCACTGATTGCTTTTTCATCCATTACAGCTTCATCATGGAAGTGGTTAATACTCAATACTTTTTTTTATCTTTTAACTTTATTACTGAAGTGCTGCATACACATTCTTGCTGCTGCATGCCTTCAAGTCATTTCCGACTTATAGAGACCCTAAAGTGGGGGAGGTTTCTTTGCAAGATTTGTTTAGAGGGGATTTGCCTTTGCCTTCCCTTGAAGAGTGTGAATTGCCCAAAGACACCCATGGGTTTCCATGGCTGAGCAGGGATTTGAACCCTGGCCTTCAGAATTGTAGTCCAATTCTCAAACCACTGTGCAACACTGGCTCTTTAGTGTACAGGTACTGCAGTCGAAAGCGTATCATTATACTGAACAAGAAAACAAAATGACAGTCTTTTCTGTCATATTGAACATCTGTGCAGTAACAGATTTATCACTCCTCGTTTTTGTCTCTCAGACATATCCACACAGAAACAATAGCTCCCAAAAGGCAGGCTGCTCTTTGGCTTTTTCATAAGGAAGCCCAAATCTAATGACAAATCACTAAATACCATGTGTTTTCCATCCATTTTATAGCTGTCACTGCACATATTACTTATTTTAAAAATCTAAGAAATCAGTATTATTCACTACAGGAACTGTCTTGGAAAGGAACAAAGGTTATATTTCAGGTAAGCCTTAGAGGCTCACACGTTAATGGGTTAATTTTGTTTGATTGTTTTACTTGTCTGAATTTTTAAAAAATAATTAGCAGATTATGAGATGTCAACTATTGTTCAAAATTCTCCTTGGCTTCCCCAGCATAGGAAATTGTTATTCAGAACACACTAATAAAAGTCATAGGACTAACTGCACAGTTCTTTAGTATACGAGAATTATAATTTAGAAATTGCCATTTGCTGTACACCTAGCTTTGGTGTTATTATTTCCATTTTAATGGTTTAGTTCCAAAGTATACTGATCAGGCTTCAATCTTACTGAAATCAATGGGCCTGCAGTTGGTTGTGACTAACTTTTTCTATTGATTTCTATGGCATTAACACCACATTGACCTAGTCTGGATCTGTGCCACGGCTCATCTACATGAGCTAGTATACTCGGGTTCCCCACCAGGTAATTCCACCTGTGGATCTGGCTTGTTCCTCCCGTCACCAGCACAAAATAAGCCAGAATCCAGACGAGCACTGTACTGCTACATCTGGAAAGAACTTTTAGGTGCTGTATAGGTAAAACTCAGCCAATTATAATCCAAAGGAAACATTTTACCTTTGCTGGAGGACGAAACTTCAAAGACTTAAGTCTCAGAGCTTACTAAGGTAGTTGCTGTAAAAATAAAGTGATTTGGAAGTCTGCTTACAGATGATGGTGATGATCTTTATTTATAGCCCGCTTTTTCCCCAAGGCTGGGACTCAAAGCGGCTCACAGTTTTAAAAAACACACAATTAAAACCTACAAAAAACACACAATTAAAACAGAATTAAACCAATTACATAATTAAAACCACATCGAAATATGCAGCAAGAGAAGGAAGAAGACAGTATTCATTCATTTTCCTTCCTACTAATTTGTGAGAAAATCTGTATCAAAGTATGCAATCTCAAAAAAGTAAACATTAATCTATAAATTACAGCATATCATAAGAATGGTGAACATTTGGTAGTCAACGCCCCCCATCTTTCCTAAATCACTTTTTAGCAACCTGCCTTTTCTTTACCGCTCTACTGTCTTTAGATACTAGTGGGTTTTTATATCTTGGATTCTCAATAATTATCTTGATTACAACTTTTTGAAACACTGAAGGTAACAATGACTGGTAGAGAATTGCCATTGTTCTTTAAGATTCTATACAAATGCTGTTTTACATTTATAAAACTTTTTTTCATTTTATAACATAGTTCTAGAAACTGTCCTGCCTTAATTTGTATAGATAACAGATTATTCTTCCTCTTTGCCTTTTCAGAGTGGTTTTAGTCACAATACAGATTGCTTTGTCTTCAAGAGACTGGGGACTTGTCTACACTGAGAATTTATACCATCTTGCCCCATCTTAGAGCCCTGCAGTCCTAATGATGCAGGGCTTTTGCCCCATTTTGTCCCCAGGAAGTCCTCACAACCCCTGGTTCAAAGATGGGGCTAAGACTGGGGGACTGGGAGAGGATAGGGACCATTACATTATTTTGTAAAAAACATCTGTTTAAATCCACTCCAGCCAGCAAAAAACAGATCCAGCCCCGTGTGACCACAGGAGCCTGTTCTGGTCCAATGGCCCATCCCTGCAGCTACTGCCACTGCCCTCTGCATCACAGTCCCTGATGTCAGGAAGCAGGCCCACAGCACATAAGCAAGGCCTCCTGCATGTGACCAATCTTGGTCACATGCTGTGGTCCCCTTCCTGGCTACAGAAAATCAAGACAGAGGGCAGCGGCAGTGATGGGCTGGTGTGCCACAAAGGGCTCACACAGGACTGTAAGCAGAATTCCAAACCACTTTACATTTATAGCAACTACCTTAGTAATGACTGGGATTCAACTCTTTGAGGTTTCTACCCGTATATTCCGGCGTATAAGACGACCCGGCGTATAAGACGACCCCCCCCAATTTTTAAGGTAAAATGCAGAGTTTGTGATATATTCGCCCTATAAGACGACCCCCCTCTTCCAACGCATAGCCCCCGCATGCCCCTCCTGCGCTCCCTTCCAGGAGGGAGCGCAGGAGGAGGATGCGGAGGCTGTGCGCCCAAAAGGGCACGTTCGCCCCTTCTCCCCACCTTCCAGGAAGGTGGGAAGAAGGGGCGAATCGCGGTTTGGCCGCGCAGCCTCTGCATGCCCCTCCTGCCCTCCCTTCCAGGAGGGAGCGCAGAAGGGGGATCCGCAGGCTGTGCGGCCAAATGGGGCTTTGGGGAAGGGGGGAGGCTGGGCGGAGGGTGGCTGGGGGGAGGGGGCTTCGCAGCCACCCCCCCTCTCCAAAGTGAGCCTTTGGGGAAGGGGGGTGGCTGGGCGGAGGGTGGGCAGGTGGCAGGGAGTAGGGGGCTTCCCAGCCCCCCTCCCTTTCGGGAGGGGGGGTGGATGCATGGGGAGTGGGCGGGGGGGAAGGGAGGAGGGGGCTTCTCCGCCACCATCCCTCCCTGAAAGCGCGTTTCCGCAGCTTTCAGGGAGGGGGGTGGATGCATGGGGAGTGGGCGGGGGGAAGGGAGGAGGGGGCTTCTCCGCCACCCCCCCTCCCTGAAAGCACGTTTCCGCGGCTTTCAGGGAGGGGGGGTGGATGCATGGGGAGTGGGCGGGGGGAAGGGAGGAGGGGGCTTCTCCGCCACCCCCCCTCCCTGAAAGCGCGTTTCCGCGGCTTTCAGGGAGGGGGCGTGGATGCATGGGGAGTGGGCGGGGGGAAGGGAGGAGGGGGCTTCTCCGCCACCCCCCCTCCCTGAAAGCGCGTTTCCGCGGCTTTCAGGGAGGGGGGGTGGATGCATGGGGAGTGGGCGGGGGGAAGGGAGGAGGGGGCTTCTCCGCCACCCCCCCTCCCTGAAAGCGCATTTCCGCGGCTTTCAGGGAGGGGGGTGGATGCATGGGGAGTGGGCGGGGGAAGGGAGGAGGGGGCTTCTCCGCCACCCCCCCTCCCTGAAAGCGCGTTTCCACGGCTTTCAGGGAGGGGGGGTGGATGCATGGGGAGTGGGCGGGGGGAAGGGAGGAGGGGGCTTCTCCGCCACCCCCCCTCCCTGAAAGTGCATTTCCGTGGCTTTCAGGGAGGGGGGGTGGATGCATGGGGAGTGGGCGGGGGGAAGGGAGGAGGGGGCTTCTCCGCCACCCCCCTCCCTGAAAGCGCGTTTCCGTGGCTTTCAGGGAGGGGGGTGGATGCATGGGGACTGGGCGGGGGGAAGGGAGGAGGGGGCTTCTCTGCCACCCCCCCTCCCTGAAAGCGCGTTTCCGCGGCTTTCAGGGAGGGGGGTGGATGCATGGGGTGTGGGCGGGGGGAAGGGAGGAGGGGGCTTCTCCGCCACCCCCCTCCCTGAAAGCGTGTTTCCGTGGCTTTCAGGGAGGGGGGGTGGATGCATGGGGAGTGGGCGGGGGGAAGGGAGGAGGGGGCTTCTCTGCCACCCCCCCTCCCTGAAAGCGCGTTTCCACGGCTTTCAGGGAGGGGGGGTGGATGCATGGGGAGTGGGCGGGGGGAAGGGAGGAGGGGGCTTCTCCGCCACCCCCCTCCCTGAAAGCGCGTTTCCGCGGCTTTCAGGGAGGGGGGATGGATGCATGGGGAGTGGGCGGGGGGAAGGGAGGAGGGGGCTTCTCCGCCGCCACCCCTCCCTGAAAGCGCGTTTCCGCGGCTTTCAGGGAGGGGGGGTGGATGCATGGGGAGTGGGCGGGGGGAAGGGAGGAGGGGGCTTCTCCGCCACCCCCCCTCCCTGAAAGCGCGTTTCCGCGGCTTTCAGGGAGGGGGTGGATGCACGGGGAGTGGGCGGGGGGAAGGGAGGAGGGGGCTTTCTAGCCACCCCCCCAAAGCCGCGGTTCCGCGACTTTCGGGAGGCGGGGTGGAAGCGCGGGGGGTGGGCGGGTGGCAGGGAGGAGCACTTTGCTTCACCCCCTGCCCGATCTCCTGCCTCTTCGCTCCGTTTGCGAAGAGGCAGGAGATAGGCAGGCAGGTGAAGCAAAGTGTATCCGGCGTATAAGACGACTGTTGATTTTGGAGGGCACTTTTGAGTGCTCAAAAGTCGTCTTATACGCCGGAATATACGGTACTTCCAACAAAGATAAAATGTTTCTTTTGGACTATATTATAAGTGGCTGGGTTTTACCTAAACAGCACCTAAATGTTTTTTCAAGATGTAGCAGTATAGAGACTTCTTTAAAAATTCACTGTTCTCTACCTGAAAAGGGGGCCTGGGGCTTCACAAAAGGACTGAGACACTCTGGATACAGAGAGGAGTAACTTTACTGCTGTAAATGGGGTTTAAATTTTACTATCCTTTGTCATGGTCCACACATGGCCAAGAAGGGACTGCCCTCTACCTGCACTGAACTCCCTCCATACCAATTGAATTACAACAGAAATAACATCTGATACAAGATGAAGGCCTGTGACTCGAACACCATCATCTTTCTTTTCTTTTCTATTCCTCCTATATGGATTTTTAACATTTTTTTCCTGAGGAAGAAGCCACTGGAGCTTTGAAAAGCTTGCAAGATGTGTTTTATATATCTCAGCTTTTTTGTGGATTTTTTATTTTATTTTGCTGTATGGCCAACACGGCTACCCCTGAATATTTTTACTTTAGTAAAAGTAATTGTTAATATGCTATGTCTTTTTGAAGTTCACTGAAGCCCCTTTCAATTCCCTCAAAATGAATTATGTACATATAACCTAATTAATTAGCTTTCTAGAGTATTAAAGACTGTTGGTAATTTCTGACTGCATCAGAAGAGGATCAACATGCTAAATTACTAAGCAGTATGCCCAATAGCATATGTATGAAAAGCTTCCTGCTTTTCCTATTCATAATTCACCAAATGATGACTCAACCAAATTTTAAATGTATTCCCCCTGGCGTAGAGTGACCCTTCTACTAGAATTCTTAAACACAAGGGGGAGATGACCAAAACATGTATATTAAAATAGTAAGGTGAAAAGAATGTTCTAGAAATATTTTAGAAATAGCAGAAAATGGGCTCTAATGACAAAAAGTCCAAGCGATCCAAGAGTTAAGCAGTACAGTTTGAGAATCAAAATTTATATTTTGTTAATTACAAAAAGAAGTAGCATGGTCCAACTATAGACATACACTACTTGAACAGTTGTCACGGTAAGTGATGGCAGAAGCAGAATCATGACAGGGGTACATTAACATTTTTAAACCCCCTCCTCTCTGGTCCCGACCAATTCATTGTCCCAACAAAAACTGTTCCCATTCCAAAGCAGATATTACTCCCAGGAAGGAAGTTCCCAGTGGTGTCAATGGGAGATCCTTTCTTGGTGTGGAGAAATGTAGGTATGGCTCCCTCGTTTGAAAGGCCTCACCAAAAGTAATAAAGGGCCACATGCACCCTGCAGGCCATCTGTTTCCACATCTACTTTAGAAGCAGCACCCACCCCCAAAGGATATAGGACCAATTCCAAACAGGAGGTATCCCATAACATCTAATCCCAGTTTTACACTCCAGCCCTATCACCACTGCAAGTAAAACTTCAAAACAGTTATTCATGACATACAGTAATTGTATAGATAAAATGTGTTGACTGGTAGGGAAAAAGAACATTGCAAACTTAACTAACAACCATAAGGCCTCAGAACTTCCACTAAGATGAAATGCAAGTAAGTGAGCAGTAGAGAAAGGCAAGTGTCTTCACATTCAGCAAAGGTCTGGAGGTTTTTGTTCTTGACATCCCTGTTTCCTAAACTTCACAGATGATTGCAGTTGATTTTGAAGAATGTAATGGCTGGTCATGTCACAAATGCACACAGACCTTTCATTTTTACAGAGCAATTCCTTGCAACACAGACTATACTCTCTCTCTCTCTCTTCCATACCACTGTGTTTACACAGTAGTTCCAGGAAAGTGCAAAAGCAAAACAGACCTATTTTTACAATCTTGAACAGATTAGAACCACAAATTTGAACAGATTAGGAGGGGGGGAAAACCATATTAGAAAAAAAAAGAGCCTAGCTTCTTCCAGAAGCCCTGCACATGCCAGAGGCATATGGGTAAGATGAGGCTGGAATAAGCACTAACAGCAACTTGGTTAGCAAGCCAAGCTGATTTGCAATTCTCTCAGTCTGTTTCCCATTCAGGAGCTATTTATTCTACCTGCCTTGAGACACCTTAATAGGGCTATCTGAAGGACTTTGGAGCATTTTCATCATGTCACATGTAACAGTGCAAATAATTTCAATCTTCCAAGAGTTAGTTCCCTCTAAGTGTTCAATTTTTGTGTGGATTATATCATTTTAGACTGTAGGTTGGTGTTCAAAAGACTTAATAATCTTCCATTAAAAAAAAATTAACCACAAAGGAAAAAAACAGTTCTTAGGACAGAAGGCTTCTAATCTAACCTAGACTAGCCTCCCCTTAACAAACTTCTGGGGTAGGTTTTTGTTTTGTATGGATATTTTATCATAGTGATGCCTAAATGAAGTCTGAAGCAGTGCAGCTCAGATACAAGCATTACATTTCAGTAAGAAGGAATGCCCAGTACGGTGGGCTCTTCCCATTCACAGGAGTTTGGTTCCAGGCCTCCCTCCAGATAGGAAAAAACATGGATGGTCAAGCCCTATATTACTCAATGGCAGCACATGCACACAACCATGTACTAATACAGCCATGTGCATGCGCCACCACTGAATAATATGGGGTGTGGCAACCCATGGACACTCCAATCCATGGATGGCTAGCCTGCAGATAGGGCAGGCCCACTGTATATTCATACGAGGCACTTATTAATTCAAATGTGCAGTATATTCTGCTTACATTAGCAAAGTTTATAAGGCAAAGGTGTTGCCATTATTAATCTTTGGATCAGAAATCTGGGGGGTTGCTATAAATACAAATATTGAAAGTACTCAGAACAAGGTTTACCTCAGCAGCTTGTATATTAAATGAACAAGCTTATTCATTGCATTGGCACTAGAAGACATTTGCTTATAACACAAGACTGCTAGACTGTTGCTGTTTGCATAAAAAATCAGCAATCAAGTTGACTAGGAAATCACTGATGCAGCAGTGGAAAGTCATCCAGAACATTTTACAGTTTTGCATTACAGTAGGATCCCTGCATCCGCAGGGGATTAGTTTCAGGCTCCACCACAGATGGTGAAATCCATAGATAATAACCAACACTACCGCCACTGCACCAGAACCCTCCTCCTGCCTGCCCACCATGTGGGAACCCCCCCCCATGAGGTCACCACCTACCTACCTCCCCTACTTGCCCGCTGCGCTGGAACACTCCTCCCACCCACGCGAACCTCCACTCACCCACCGCACTGGAAACCCCCACATGGAGAAGCCTCCTCCCTCCTCCACCTGCCAGCTCTGCTATGCCAGAATCCCCCCCGAGAGGTCGCCTCCTCCCTCATTCCCCACCTGTTGTGCCAGAATCCTCCTCCCGCCTGCCTGAACCCTCCTCCTACCCACTGGAACCCACCCCCCACAGAGAAAGGAGGGGGAAGGTGAGCTCACCTCCTTCCTCCCTCCCTCCCCCACCAACCAGATCTGCCGCACCACCATGCCAGATTCCCCTTTGACAAGGTCACCTCCTCCCTCCCTCCCTCTCCCGCTTGCCCACCGCAACCCCCCTGTGAGGTCACCTCCTTCCTCCATCTGCCCGCTTGCCATACCAGAACCCCCCGTGAGGTCACCTTCTTCCATCTGCCCGCTCACCACACCAGAACCCCCCTGTGAGGTCACCTCCTTCCCCCACCTGCCCGCTCGCCGCACTGGAACCCCCCCGGCAAGGTCACCTCCTTCCCATGCCCACTCGCCGCACCAGAACCCTCCCCCGGCAAGGTCATCTTCTCCCCTCTTTCCCCACTCACCCTCCCACTGCAACCTCCCCACAAGCTCACCTTTTCCCTCCTGCCCACCCACCCCACCATCACTATCCATGGATAATTGAATCCGTGGATGGTGAATCAGTGGGTGTGGGGGTGCTACTGTATATCAAACAAGATTCTCATGCCCCTCCAAAAACAAAACAAAACAAAAAAGCCTAATGTGACAGCAATAAACACTTCAACATGTCCATGCTTGTATTGACAGAAACTGAATAGCAGCTGATGATCACTTTCTCCAAACAATATGAGCTGCTCCAGTCACAATTTAATAAAACAGGATATCATATATCTATAGCAGATGAAATCAATGTACTAACTACTTGCCAGTGCCCTATGAACTAGTGCTCTAGTTGAGGAGGAGGAAGAGGAGGAATAATGTGTATATGTACAGTATAAGCAAATATTACATAGACTTACAGAGGTGCCTGGTGGCTTCCACATCAGTGAGATGATGAATGCACTCTAGATCTTAGTATGAATGTTAAAGGAGCTAGCCAAAGTACCAAACCTGTTTGGAGGATTTAGTTCAGTATCTTAGGCAGTTCTGTTGAAGTTCAACCTAAAACCCAAAGCAGATTTACTGCCCAGCTAACATAAGAGCCAGCAGCTACCATTGTAGATACATAGACAGATATCAAAATGTGTACATATGGTCAACACTTTCATTTAATCTGTGTGGAGGAGGATAAGGGAAGTGGATGGCAGGGATCCCCAGGATTTCATGAAAGGCTCTTTTCCAAGCAGAATCCCAACGTCTATCTTGGCCTCTTGTATTCCCTTTCTCCTTTTTCTCCTTTTTCTCATTCTTTAAAAAAAAAAAAAAAAAAACCTTCTTCTCAATGTGCTACAGTAACTCAACTTCTCAATTTTGGGGCAGTGTGTTGGAAAAAACCATGAATTCCTTTAAGGGCCACTAAAAAAAGTTTCTTTCAAAATAAGAGTGTATGGCAGGTGCTCCCAGTGAGTTGTACAAGGTCCAAGGGAGTGCTGTGTGGAGGTACTGGGCATGAATGTTCATTCTATGAGAAAGCTTTATGGTAGCGCTGGGCCTGAACTTAATGACCAGTATTCATGCTCTTGTTGTTATACAATTCCATTTGTAGAATTGTAGTTGTTAAACAGAACTTCACCAAAAAAAAAAAAAAATAGTGAATATACACACTTCAACTAAATCATCTTTTCACTGTAATTATAAAATATTTAATGAAGTAGTTGATAAAATATTCAGTTATTTGCACTATGCATTCATACAAAAGCTTAAATTTATGAGTACTTAAATCCATTTAATATTATATTAACATTTAATGTTGATCATATCATCATTTATGCAATAAGAATTATATAAACTTGTTGACAACTGCCCTAAATTCCCTTGGCTGCCAGCATTGTAAAGCAGCAAATTTACACAGGCAAGAACATGTTGCACAAGACACAAGTGGTTGTGTGAACAGATATAACATATGTGTCTTTTCTTTCAGGGAAGATAACCAACTATACTTTTTTTCTAAAATACAGTCATCCCTTCACATTTGTGGGGGTTGGGGCAGACAACCCCCGCAAATGTGAAAAAACTGTGAATAAGAAATGAGAGTAGTCCATTGCTGCCTTGGGAAGGGACTGGGGTGGTGAGTGGGAGGGAGGGAGAATTTCCACCACCACCCTTCCCAAGCCAGCGATGGGATTTGTGAGAAGCCCTTTGCTGCCTTGCGAAGGGAAGGGGTGGAAAGCAGGCGGGAGAGGGGCTTTCTTCAAATAATCGAAACCACGAATGTGAAAGTCACAAATGTGGAGGGGCAACTGTAAGTGGAAAGCATCACAGTTACATCCAGTTTCTGTAATCTATGGCCAGTAAATCAAAAAACAGATTATGTTTTCTTCACTTGAGAAATGTAGTACTGTACTTCTGACTCTGGCCAAGGTGGCTGACCTTTAGCAGCATAATTTGTGTGCTGTTCCTAGCTTTGCAGGATTTATTATCGTTAAGTGAACGAAGATTCAGAAGGATTCCACAAGGGCAGAAAGGTGGTCCCCTAGATAACCCCCAGCTCAGGAGTGGGCTGGGGAGATCTCTGGTAGACACACATGCCCTGGAAACTACAACATTCCCCACTGCAAAGCTGAAGAATCATAAAGATTCATTAAGGTCCACTAAACACAACAACTACACACAAACATGAACAGGAGATCTCTGATAATTCAAGGGGAATAGACATTTTGTGGTAGGATTTGGAAAAGGCATAGGATTTAAAATGAAAAGAAACACAGATTGGGCTAAGAGCTGAGCCAGAAGAGCTGATTAATTTAAAACAGAAAATTTTAAAAGCTAGAGTGGATCTTATATGCGGCTCTGCTGAAGAATTTGACAAGAAGGTTGAAGAAATATATAGGCAAAACTCTGTTTATGCATGGATGAAAAAAACTTCCAAGAGATGTAATAATTTGTTGCACCCATAAAAGAATCAAGATGAAATACTGAGAACACACTTGAAGAAAACACTTAAAATAAATGAGAATGAAATAATTATGTTTAAAGAAAGTCCTGAAAAAATGCCAAAGAAATGTAGAAAGTATAAATTCTTGGTGGAGATGCTCAGAAAAAAAGGAGACATCCAATTGGTTGAGAGCTGTTAAGAAGAAATAATACTAATAAGATAATCTCTCTCTCTCTCTCTCTCTCTCTCCCCCCCTCTCTCTCTCTCTCTCTGGCTTCTCTTCACAAACAAAGATTCAGGAAGGACTCATCCCGCACTTTCTGCAAGTGCGCTGATGACTAAAAAGGCCAATCCAAGATAGACAAGTCTGGTTGCAGAAAGCACAGCAGAAGGTTTCCTTGGGTGATGTTTCCAGGTTGTGGTTTTTTCTGCGTTGTTGTTTCTCTTCAAGACTTGTTCGGCATGAGTTCTCAAATAAGGCTGCAGCATTGTGGATAGTGTGTCTCCATGCCTCCCGATGTGAGGCCAGGGCGGACCATTGTTGGTGATCAATTTGGCCAAGCCAAATACCTCAATAACACAACTACAATAAATCTGAAAAGGTTGACCCGCATATCCACAGGGGATACATTCCAAGACACCCCCTCCATGGATACCTGAAACCATGGATAATAGATGACCCTATTATTTTCAATCACACAAACACACGAAGTTGACCATAGAATCACACTGGAGAACCTAGAAATGCCTAGAGAGAATTTTAGACATGGATAAGTGAAACTGGATACCAAATCTATGGATATGGGTGTCAACCTGTAATTTCACGCACTGTAAATGGACTGAATTTGCCCCAGAAGAGTGCAGGGGGGGGGGGAATTGGCATTTCTTTTAAAATCCCAAATATGAAATTATTTGTCTTCAAGGAACTCATATAAGAAAAAGAGACTGTTGACTTTTGCACAATAGCCATATAGGCCTAGAATTTATGTCTGCAAACAGGAACAAAAGAAATGGAGTAGTCTTTCACATAAATCAAACATTACAACATAAATTGATATTCGAAGATGGACAAGGTAGATGTGTAATTGTGGAAATCAACTGGAATGGCAAAATAATGCATGTATTTTTATAGCCCCAATAATGAGAAATCAACAACCTTTCTTCCACAAGTGGTGGCTAAAGCCCATTATAATGCTTTGGTAAATTCTGATCTGAGAGCCAGCATGGGGTAGTGGTTTGAACATTGGATTATGACTCTGGAGACCAGCTCTTGCAACCCACTGGATGACCCTGGACAACAACACTCTCTCAGTCTCACAGGAAACCATGGCAAAACCAACTCTGAACAAATCTTGCCAAGAAAACCCATGACAGAATCATAGAATCATAGAGTTGGAAGAGACCACAAGAGCCATCAAGTCCAACCCCCTGCCATGCAGAAATATAGAATCAAATCATTCCTGACAGATGGCCATCCAGCCTCTGTTTAAAAACCTCCAAAGAAGGACACTACCACACTATGAAGCAGTTATTCGACTTCTGAACAGCTCTTACTGTCAGGAAGTTCTTCCTAATGTTTAGGTGGAATCTCTTTTCCTGTAGTTTGAACCCATTGCTCTGTGTCCTAGTCTCTGACTTGCTCTATTCTCAGTATGGCATCCTTTCAAATATGTAAACATGGTGCACCTTAGATCACCATAAGTCAGAAACAACTTGAAGGCACACAACAACAAACTCTAATCTAGGCTAAGGCAACTTTCATTTTGGTGATCCCTGATAAATACAGCTGTTGTTCTTGCCACTACGGTCATTCCTTCCCTCCCTCTGAGTCCATACTGGCTTTCTGCCCTGCTTCATATACAAGTTTAATGTACTATTCTTTTTAAAGCATTCTCTGCCTCTCAATGACTACTTTCCTTCACCTGTTTGCCATTCTTATTCCATTCTAGGTAATCTAGGAGCCCACTGTAGCTACCCTTCCCTTTTTATTAAACACTCCTTTTATCACATGGTTCCTGTCTTAACAAGCTACTCTCACTTGCATTTCTGGCTCTTCTTCAAGTCTTTCCTCTTCCATTTCTGTGATAAGACCTCATTTTAGGCGCTCTTCACCCACATCCCTATTTCTTAGAAATCCTGTGAGACTTTTCTGCATGTTGACATGACTCACGGTGACAACAGGCTCCATGCTTGCTGACTCCATTCCAAATATCTATACAACAGTTTCAATGAGGACATGTATATTGGGGGCAGAAGGACACAGTGCAGACACAGTGGGAATCCATTAACTAAGGATGGGCAACTTGCTTCTGAGAGGCCCAATCCACAAATTTCCGAGCTGACCCTGAGCACAGCTCCTGCTCCTTATCCACCCAGCCACTGGAAAAACAATGTGAGTGGACAGCCACAGAGCACAACGTTAAGTTACAAAGAAGGCTCTGTTACATACCAAGCGGAAAAGAATAAAAAACCTACTTCCTGCAATTTGGCTGTCAGGACCAGTTCACAAAAAGATCTGATCTGCCATATCCATTTGCTACTTGCCTAATCAAGGCTGGCCTCTCTTTTGTAATGGTAACAGATTTAGGTGCTTTGTTTAGCAGGAAAAAAGGGGGGGGTCTCGGCTGAGACCAAATGGTTGGCAATAAATAATGATAATCGTGGGGATACTGGGCAAACAAGGGGAATGGAAATTTTGAAAGGACCAATGGCTGAGCTGCCCACCAAAGTTACCTGACTGAATACTTTTTTAAGCTGTTGCTTTTCCATTGTGCTTCATTTGAAAACAACTATCTTGTACAGTTAACTTCAGATTTCTGTCTAGAAATAAAAGCTTACTGTTTTACTCTTAAGCAGCTGCTTACTGAGTCTCAAGATGACTGCACATGACATTGACTTGTGTGGGAAAGTGACAGAATGTGTAGAGCCAATATTACTGACCTTTCACCCTTTGTCAATTTACCCTGTTAAAAATTAGAATCCAAAGTCTCCAGCTGGGTTGCCTTGTCTCTGAACTGACATTTTGTTTTTAATAGTGGCTAGCATAATGCTTGCATAAAATAGACATTTTCTAGTAGCAGCAGTATAGATAGTGATTGGCTATAGGCTGGCATGGACTATTAGTATTACTATTCAATATTTATTTAACTGTCAAGCCAAGTTCCTTGCTTTTACTCATTACCTAAAAACATTACTATTCCTTGTGTCTTGGCATTTGCCATTTGATTACAAAAGGAATCATCTGGTTCGCTCTGCCTTCTTTTTTGAACAGCAGTACATTTGGGGCTTTTCTTTGCAATCTTCAAATGCCATCTGTTGTTCCACGACTTTTCATAAGTACATAGGATAATTCCTTTAATTCCTTAGAGGTTGGCTACTATCAAGATCAGCTGAACTGTTTATATGCAGTTTTCCAAAATCTCTTTAATATCCTGTCAATATAAATGTAAGCAAGATTTGTATTGTGTTCCTCATTTGCCCTCTTAAAATCCAGTCTTAATCAAATTTAAGCTTAAACAGAATAATTAAGCCTCCTTTCACAGACTTCTACAATTTATGTATAACACACAACTGTTTTGTTTTATTTTATATGTTTGTCACTCATAATTATTTTGACATTATAGATGGCTAGATCCATGTCTGCATCCTTTCAAGCAGCTAATCTCTTTGCAGTCACCTAGTCAAGACATACCATTAGTACACCCATTCTTTACTAAAAGGAGTCATGATAACTGTACAGTATTTGCATTTGTCAGGAATTGTCTGCACCAAACCTAAAAACTTCTCCCCTTTTAAATTTCTTCTCTAATGAGCTCTATTAACTGGCAAGTTACAGTTAGTGTGAACATACATCAGCTTGTAAACCATGTTGTTTGAAAATGGCTGCCAAACCAGGATGTCACACTATATTTTCTGCTAACTAGTTTGCTCTACCTACATTCATACAGTACAGTTTGGGCCTATCTCTCTGCTTTGTCTTAAGATTCTGCTATACCAAGAAGACAGAAATAAATGTATTAATTTTTAAGGTGAGTTGTTAAGCAGTTAGAAAACAAAAGCACATAAGTAATTCTGAATTAAAATTTGTCTATTATACCTCTAGAGCCAGTGTGGCATAGTGGTCTAAATGTAGGATTAGAACTCCAGGAGAGGAGGGTTCAAATCCCTGCTCAATCATGGAAATCCACTGGGTGACCTTGGGCAAGTCATACTTTCCCAGACTCAAATGGCAAACCCCTCTGAAAAGGCAATGGCAAACACCTCTGAAACAATCTTGCCAAGGAAACCCCATGATAGGGATGCCATAAACCAGAAACGATTTGAAGGCGAAACAACAACATACCACTAGACATTCAAAACATAGTGTGGGCTCTCAATTATAGTTCCCAGAAATCTTATTGTTACATATGAAATCAGCTGGCTTCTGCATATCCTCCTGCCACCACTCCACACAACGACAATATTAGCAAATATTTAGTTAAGGCTTTTTAATGAAAAAAAGGTAACCGTAATGCAGTTTTAGAGAAAAATTGAATTCTTTTGCTGGAATGGCTGGCAGGTCAAATACTAATTACAAAGTTAACTTTTGGTTTTGGTAATCTAAAACACTGGAATTAACTATGGCCTACTGAATAGAAAATGCAATCCTTAAGAGCACAGCTACATTTTAAAACAATTTGCTTTGAAAACTGGCTGTTGTGTTTACTCATTTTCTTCTGTTTAATCATGGTTCTACATTTTAAACCACCTAATGAGATGCAGATTAAAAACAGGGAGGTTGTGACTTCACCATCAGTAATCCTTTTCCCTAAGAATTCAAGATATATAAAGTGCTATGATTTTTAGGGAAAGCTTAATTACAGTTGATACAGGTTGCACAAATAACATCAATTTAATGCAAGCATGTTTATGTGAGGCAGAAATCCTCTATAAAAAGAACAGTACATTTTTTCCACAAAGTTTTTTTTGTCCTACTACATATAATACAGTATAGGCATGTCTGCAACATTTTGCTGCATTCCCTGAAACATGAAAATCAACGTTACGAAACTTTAGTTAAGTAACCTATAAATTAGCCTTATTGTAATTTTGGTTTAGTTTTGAAAAGTAACACTATATACTGTGATGTATGACACAACAGAAATTTAACAATTTCCAATACCCTATTTACCCTTCCTCTACCAAGGGAAACAATGTTTTGTGTTCATTCAAGTCTCTCTCTCTCTCTCTCTCTCTCTCTCTCTCTCTCACTCACACACACACACACACACACACAATATTTAGAATTTAGTATTTAGTATTTAGAATTTTGTGGTGCCTGACCAAACTACAAACCCCGGGGTTGCATGCGATGAAGCCATAGCAGTTAAAGTGGAATCATAGTGCTATAATTGTGTAGTGTGCAAAGGTCAATGATAAGAAGGATCAGTCCCTTCCTTGGCAGCATATTGGAACAAAAGGAAGAGACAGAAAGATTAAAGGGAGAGGTGACTTTTGAGTGTGTGTGCTAACTTTTGCCTCATGCCAGCATGTGACCTTCGTTGTTAGATCACTGAAGACAAATCAATTTAAATAAACCATCTCAAATCTATTTATTGGCTATCATTAAGAGATGTACAGTCTCTTATCCATGATGGCTCTCTTCCCTCAAGGCAGGACAAGCAAGCTAACAGCCTGAAACGCCCCACCCAATGCTCCAGACCTGATATATATACCCTGACATTTATTTATTTATTTTATTTATTTATATGACCCTTCTCCCAGAATGGGAACCAAGGCAGCTTACAAAAACATAAAATACAATATACAATTAAAAACAATTTAAATAATCACAATTTAAAAACATCCCAAGAAAAGCCTCTGTGCACACACCTACATAGTAATATAAAAGCCTACATGAATAAAAATGCCTTTGCCTGTCTGTGAAAGGAAAGCAAGGAGGCCCAGCCTAGCCTCCTGCAGAAGAGAGTTCCAGACGCTGGAGCAGCCACCAATATAATATATGCAAAATATTAAACATACATACTGACTGCAATATTTTTTGCCCAATATGCTACATTCATTGAGAAAAAATATATGGCTGTTTCTTGAATAAACTTATCAGACTACCTGGTTTGGCATCTAAGTCAGATAACAATAAAAGCACTCTCACATACTGATGGGTTTTATGCCAATCTCTGTTATGCTCACATAGAAAAACTGAATGGTGTGTAGAGGGGTGTTATATGCTTTTGATTCACCTGATTGTTCTGCAAGTTCAAAAGTGTCTTTCTGCATGAAGGATCTAACAAATCCTGAAGTGTGGTTGATTCCCCCTTACACACACACACACACACACACACACACACAGCAGATGTAAACACTGCAATGTACTTGTTCATCAGATTTTCTATGCTACTGGCTGGCATTCTTATAACTACTCAAAGAGGAAGAAGGAATTTACAGGCTTCTTTACAATCACATACATGTGTATGTGTGTCCCTTTAAGTTGACTGTCAACTTGTGACGGCCCCATTAATTTCATAGTTTTCTGAGGAATATTTAGAGATGGTTTTGTCAGTTCCTTCCTCTGAAATACACCTATTTGTTGGTGGTCTCCAATCCAAGTACTAACCAGTGCTTGTTTAGCTTCCAAGACCAAATGGGATCTGGTGCCTACTGTCCAAGTTTTTCAAAGTTAGGAGCATGGATTATGTGCCTTCTTGTCTTCCACAAAGATGAGTAACCTGCAGAGACCAAAGAGGCATGGAGAGAAACAGTCCTCATCCTATTTATTTCATTTATATCCTACACTTCTTTCCCACATGACTTGTAGCAGTTCAAGCAGAAGTGGCCAATGCCTTCAGTGCCACAGGAGCAGCAAATCCACTCCCGATTCTACTGCTACTCCATCTGTAGCTGCTCTGAGTTTGAGTTCTCCTGAAAAAGTTTTTCCATGGTTCAGCATCAGTAGTGGCCCAGTGTGCCCCCCTGAGTTAGGACAATGTACATCCTGGCCTACCATATCTTGGAAAGAGACCTTGGGAGTAGATTTCTACACTGCCTAATTTTCTGGCTAGATATCATTTGCTCCCTCAGGAATTCCAGATTACCAACTGAAGTCATCAAGGAAATAGCACACTGCTTCAAGTCCATTTTTGTGTTATAACCTTAGCCAAGATAAAGCTCTAGACTTTTGGGTGACTGATGGAAGCCTTTGGGGTCAGTCTCAACAAGGAATTTGGCACTCCTTGGAGCCCTTAATCCTATTTTGCTTGAGCAGAAAGCCAAGATAGCTAACCCTGTTTGTTGACAGCAGGTATACCCATGACAGCAGGACTATGGATTCATTGATAGGATTTCATAACAGTTGTTACCCTCAAAAAGATAGAAATACTTTATTACAGAACTACAGAGCCTAAGGAATAAAACCTTTTAACGGCTAAATGCAAGCCTACATTCAAAACAGAGTACTTTACACACAATGCACTCTATTTCAGGAAGCAAATATAAAAACTGCCATCAAGTAAGTAGGATTTTAACTTTTGTTAGCACAAAAGAAGCTGTAAACCATTCCCAACAATTTCAGGAAAGGTGATTATCAAGCAAATAGTTTCTTACAAATGAAGGATCAACCACTGGAGATCCAAAATCTAATCTAAACTCAGATATCAATTAGTATCATGTGATATGCTGAACTGTGCAATTAAACTTTTTCTGTTCATTTGTGTTACCTTTAAAACAAGCAACTGAAGTATTTATATTCTCAATCAACAGTGGGAAATAATTAAGGTAGAAAATAACACTTATCATTTCTGCTTGGTTGGGGTGGGGACACTTTCTTCTATATTACTTTCTTCTAATATTCCTTTGTCAGCGCAAGATTATTTTAAAGAAATGAAGATCAGAAGAGAAAATTATAGCATCATGATGTAAATTTATCCAGCACTACAACCTAACAAGTTTGTTTAGAGTACTGTATTTCTCTTTCTGGAAAAGTATCTGTGATAGCCATGACATTCATGCTGAAAGTGTATGCCTTGCCAAGATAGGGGAAGGTTTTCCAATAATAATGAATAAGGCTTTAACTATCAATCACAGAGGTTACAGCCACAAAGAATCATACCTACTGCCACATAAAGGTTTTGATTCACTATAACAATCCACATCTGTGGAAATATTTACTATTTTTTAAAAGTTGTCTTGTGGCCATATGATAGAGCCAGAAAAAAAGACAATGATGCACATATTCCTATTTTAATCTGATGGCATTGTCAATATGTCTTTCCCAATACAAAATATGGCACATACTTTTGGTATTAAAATCAGCTTCTTGTTTTTTCGTCTTCTCTATCAAGAGATACTGAGTTTAGTTCATGTCTTAGGCTAATGCAACAAACAGGGAAAGTACAGTAGCACCCCCGCATCTGCTGATTCGCCAAGTGCAGATTCAATTATCCACGGTTGATGATGGCGGGTGAAGGAAGGAAGGAATCTCACCTTCTGAGAGAGTTCCTGGTTGCCACAACGGCAGTCGTGGGTGTCACGCCTGTGAACCTGATGAGGCTATAAAGTCAGAGGAGAAGGAGAACATGGCAGGGAATGGACCTAGGAACCCTGGCACAGGTTTATCTACACCTGAGCCAGCAGGGAACCCTGCCAACCTAGAAACTCGAGCAGAGGAAGAGCCTGGTCCAAGTGGGTTGGCATCAGTCCTAGCAGAAAGTCCTGCCCATTCAGATAAGGGCAAAGAAGAGAGGGACTTACTTCCACCATCATATACCCAGCAGCAAGCTCAAAAGGAAGCTCAAAGGAAGTCTCTGAGACTTTATGAGAAAAACCTGCTCATTAAGAAACACCTGACAAAGCCTTAATTGCTTTATATATGCTGGGAGAGGTGATGGAGGCTTTGTCAGAGATCAACTGATCTTCCTGGTGAAAGCTTCCTGCTGACTTCAGTGCCTGAATTCCAGTAATCTTGACTTCTGTTACTTTGACTTGTGCTTAGACCTTGGACTGTCCCTGACTAACTCTGCTGCCTGCTTCTGTCGACCCTTGGACTGCTTTGGACCATGCTGACCAATTGCCGTAAGCCTCTGACCTTGTGGACTGTGTTTACATTCCTGTGAGCTAACTAACAGTTGGCTCCCTTCCCAGACTAGTACTGTTTATACTTTGCTGCTACCTAGTCACTTCCAGGACAGTTGGGGGGAAAGGGGAAGGGAGGGGAGAGCAATGATCTAGCCTTCTCCCCTTCCCCCTTCATCCCTGTGGGGCCATGGCTGGGGCAAAGGGGGAAGTGATCTAGCCTCTCCCCCTTCTCCCTTCATCCCTGTAATTGCTGCTGAGGCAGGGCCATGGTAAGGGAAAGAGGGGAGCAATCTCACCCCGCTTACCCTGGGACAGCTCCTGAAGCCACGCCAGGGCCATGGCGGGGGGGGGGAGGGGAGGAGGCTAGATGGCCCCCAGGATGGTGTTCACTATTATCTGTGGAATTTGCCATCTGTGCCCCCTCCCCGGAACCAATTCCCCCATGTATATGGGGGTGCTACTGTACAGCTCCAGACTGCATGTGGTCCCCTGAACCCAACACTCCCAACCCCCCATGCTTTCTCTACAAAATGGATGAGAAAACTCAACAAAAATGTCAATGGACACTTCTAACGGACTCCAAGAACAGCATATTGACATCCCCAGTCCCTCAGTGTGTTAAGTTTATATATACATGATGTCCAACAACCAAATAATGGGTAAACATGTCGTAGGCATAAGTAGTTAGTTAAGAGACATATTAAAACTTAATGGGTGAGCCTGGTCTCCACTGGGGATGACGGACCTGCTCCCACTCCTGGTCCCTGTTTAATGAACATGCTATCCATTATATCATACTGGTTGGCTCTTCTTAACTCCTCTTAACTCTACTTAATCTATTAACTTAAATATGCCCCATGCACATCTTAGATTAGATTGTACCAACTCTAATAACAGTGTCACATGAAAGAACAAGTGAACACAGCATTGATTATGCGTCATTGTTATCTGACTTGAATGGGGTCTGTAGAGACCCACTCGTGTCACTCAAAACTAAGATATTAAATTGGGGGATTTTAATTAGCTCAAACATGGCAGTGAGAGGCTGGGCATCTTCAGGAACTTTACACCTGTGTATACTAGTACTGACTGAGGAGACTCCAAGCCAAAACGTAAAATAAAATGGTTTTTATTGGCGAATAATCACGGAACCACTCACACATGCACTCATGCGTTAAGCAATCACACAAGGCTAATGAAGAATTAGGCGGATGTATTTGGATAGAGGAGTAGATTTGAGAGATGATGGGCTATACCTTACCTATCTGAAGAGCAGAGATTCGTGTAACAGAGAAGACTCAGATTTAGATCTGAGAGATATACAGTAATCCAGCAAAGTGATGCAGTTGGAGGAGCTTTACACACTTTGGCTGTGTTTGGGGGTAATATTTATATCCAGTATTACATACTCTTAAGGGGTATTTTGAGTGGAGAACAATGTTTGCATGAGTTTCCCAGAGTGAAACAATGGAAGCGCAAGCTTCGTTGATTGCTCTTAATGGTTGGAACGTTGCGGCTGATGGGTTTGAGCCAACCTTGTATTGTTGGATAGGAAAGGTGTGAAGGAAGACCTCTGCAGAATAATGGGTGTTCCTGGTCACTTGTGTGTTTTAGAGTGTGGATCATTGCCAGATGCATCCAGAGTTGATTAGCACATTCCTCCCTAATAGCTTGTCTATGGGGGCTTTGCATAACCAGACCTGGGTGTGATTGTTTACTTAGATCTCTGGTGACCTTTACATAAACCCTTCTGGCAATGTCATGTTCTACTGACATACATGAACTGTCAATAATTGCAATTTATGAATTATTGCCAATTAATGAATTAATGAATCATTGTATGTGAGGGGGTGTAAGGGCATGTAACACCATGCTTCCTTTACACAGTGATACCTTCCTTTAATTTTGGCAGGGTGTCTGTTCCTGCAACAAGAGAACAAGCAAAGATCTTCCATATCATAAAAACCACTCTAAAATCTATACTTCATCTCACAATCTACAATGGATTTGAATGCCTGCAGAAAGCTCATATATTCTTATGGACAAAGTGCAGTGTCTACAACATAAACTACAAGCATTTCTTATAGGTATATTCTGAATTATGTTCCAATTTCCTCGTCTATACTCGTAGCAAACTCACATCTGTATTTACCTAGCATAACTGCATTTCAGTTTTAACAGCACAACACTCTTTGCATTATGGAAGTAAATACGTGTATTACATTACTGTATATATACATGAAATTATGTGTTATGCAAATGTGTGCTATCCGGTCACATATGCTTTTTCCCATGAATAGTGCAGCATCCGCTGAGCAATTTTTAACCAATCAAATTGTACAAAGTAAAGATTTTATATTCTATAGCTACATGTTCTTTAAAATATAAAAAGAACTTGCCACCAAATACCAGAGGAAAAAGTTAATGTAGCAGAAATTCTCTTATTTTTCCCAACATTAGGTGTTAGAGTAAATCCATGAAGGATTTAACAAAAGCAAGATCTCATTATATGTCACTACAGGTTTTACAATACAGTAATTGAGTTATGAAAATGCCACTCCCTCAGCCAAATGAAGTCAAGAAAGGCATTCTGTTTTTAAGGCACATTGTAAACATAAGTAGATACGCTAGTCAAGTTGACATCACTACATCTAACAAGATTTTGTAGCTTGCAATAACACTGTTAGTTCCTGCTCCTTTTCTAGGAAAGGCTTTAGTACTGATGACCTCTAAAAGGGTGAGTGTGATGGTAATGAAGCAATCCTACAATGATAGTCGAGTATATCAATTTTTCCACAAATTTGTTGACATATCAAAGACAATCAGAAATAAAATGAAACCAGGATTTCATACAAGACCATTAAAAAGAATCAAACAAGCAGATGTGGTGGATAAATGTAGTAGATTCAAGAAAGAGATGATGTCAAAGGATAACCGTGGGGTTGGAATGTGGTGGTACCTGTTTAAATTGCTCAACACAAAATCATAGCCAGGGAGCTTTAATGCTTAGGGTGTTGGATTAAGAAGAAGTTCAAGTCCCCACTGGATGAAGTTGATTACAGGGTGGTCCTGAGCCAGTCACACTGTCTCAGTTGTTAAGTGTAAGATAGAAGAGCACATAGACACCCCGAATTCCTTTGAGAAAGGGCAGAATATAGATAAGGAATAAAAATTGAGGTCAGAGCACAGGAAAATTACATTTTCCACCTATAGCTCTTGGAATCACCGAACCAGTGATTCCAAACTGGTCATGTTGACTAGGGGATTCTGGGAGCTATTATCCAAAATAGTAAACTTTTGAAGCTCTGACTGAGGTCCAATAAAAAAACCATTAAGAGAAAAAAGAGGTTCAAACCCATTGGCCTAAGTTAGGAATTGTATGGCAAAATTAAAGATAGAAGAGGATGGGACTGAAATTTCTTTGAAAGGATCTTATCCTTTCACATATCAGGAGGCTCTCCTCCCAACTCTTATCAAGAGCAGCTAGAAGCAGTCCTCTTCTGTTACCACTCCTCACCAGCCCACCTGTTTGAAGTTCTACAATCCAAATTACTAAATAATAATAATAATAATAATAATAATAATAATAAAGTTGTTATCAAAATGTTACATTGGGTACTTACTGTGAAGGTACTTTCTGTAGGATAGATGGCAGGAACAATCCGGAAGTGTTGGGAACCTAGGACCATCCAGCTCAAGCAGGAAGTAGAAAACAAAGCCTCTTGGGAGATTTTAGCTCTTTGTTCTCTAGTCCTCCTCTCCCACGAGGCCAGTTCACTGACTAGCATAGACCTGTAAAAAAGGTAAGAAACTCCTCGCTGATGAGAGAAAGAACACACATTGTTATAAAAACACCACCTTCACCACTCCCTGAAAAGTGACCTTCCTTGACAGTCACAGGGTGGGTCGGATTGTTCCTGCCATCTATCCTACAGAAAGTACCTCCACGGTAAGTACCCAATGTAACATTCTGTAGGTCTAGATGGCATGACCAATCTGAAAGTGTTGGGATGTACCCAAGCCCCTTGTCTCTAGGGTGGAAGTGACTGTCTGTGAATTTCGACTACTGCTGTACCACCTCATGAAGAACGTTTCTCCCGAAGGTGGCTTCAGTTGACTTTAACTTGTCTACCTTGTAATGCCTGATAAAGGTAGATGGTGTACTCCATGTTCCTGCTCTGCAAATTTCCTCTATGGGCACATTTGTTGAAAATACAGCCGAGGTGGCTGCCGATCTGGTGGAGTATGCCATCACGCCGGATGAGCATGGCATGTTCGCGGTGTTGTATGCCAAGAATATGCATGCCTTGATCCATGTTGTCATAGTCTGCCAAGACACTCTAGCTCCCATTGATGCTGGAGTGAAGGATACGAACAGGGAGTTGCATCATCTGAATGCTGCTGTGCATTTGATGTAGATCCTCAGGGCCCTCCTGACATCCAGCTTGTGCCACAGTTTCTCTGTAGGGTGAGCCAGGCTGGGGCAGAGAGAGGGTAATATTATTTGTTGTGATACATGAAAATGGGATAGTACCTTGGGTTTGAAGGATGGATCTGGCCTAAGGTATACCATGTCCTCTTCGAAGGATAAGTGCTCCCTTATGGAAAGTGCCATGAGTTCCGACACCCTCCTGGCTGACCCTCCTGGCGTGATTGCTACTAGAAAGGCCACCTTGATTGTCAGGATCCTGAGTGGTACCTTCCTCAGTGGTTCAAAAGGGCTTCTGGCTAGTTGGCGAAGTACCAGGGACAGGTTCCATGATGGGAATCTGTGGTGTACTGGTGGGAAGATTAGTGTCGCCCCTCTTAAGAATCTCCTGATGTGTGGATGCAGTGAGATCCTGCTTCCCTGTGGGCCCTGTATGAAGGCCACCAGTGCAGCTACCTATCTCTTCAGTGTGTTCAGCTAGAGGCCCTTATCGAGTCCCTCTTGCAAAAACTCCAGAATATGTCTTGTCGAAGCTTCTAGTGGATCCACCTTTGCAGTTGCGCACCATTGTGAGAACACTTTCCAGGTCGCCTGGTATATCTTCCTCATAGATGGTCTGCGTGGGGCCAACAGGGTTTCTATTACCTTGTCCTCGTATCCGCAATCCTTTAAAGTTCTCCACTCAACCTCCATGCTGTCAACTGAAGCCATGTCCCTTCATGGTGTGTGACGGGGCCCTGACGATGGAGATCCTGGAGTGGGAAGAGCCTCATGGGTGGCTCGACTGACATCTCTGTCAGGTCCGAGAACCACGGTCGTCGTGGCCAGTGTGGCGCGATTAGGACCACTTGCACTCTTTCTGCCCGTATTTTTTTGCACATGTTCCCTATCAGGGGGAATGGGGGGCATAGGTACAGTAGGCCTTTTGGCCACTGGGACTGGAGGGCGTTGGTTCCCTCTGCACTTGGATGGAAGAACCTGGTGAAGAAACGCTTCAGCTTGGCATTGTGATGAGACGCAAACATGTCCACTGACATTTCACCGAATCTCCCCTGAATGTGTGTGAAGGTCTCTTGGTTCAGTTCCCATTCCCCTGGGAGTACCGTGTGTCTGCTCAGGAAGTCCGCTTGCATGTTGTCCTCCCCTTGCAGATGTTGGGCTGTTAGGGACAGGACTGTCCTCTCTGCCCAGAGGAATAGAGTTACTGCTTCTGTGTGCAGTGACCTGGATCTGGACCCTCCTTGTCTCACTATATAAGATCGAGTTGTTGTGTTGTCCGTGAACAGCAGAACATGTTAGTCCTTTAGCATGTTGGAGAAGTGCTTTAGGGCCAGTCTGGCTGCCCTGAGTTCCAGCCAGTTGATGCTGTGCTCCTGTTCTTCCTTCGACCATAGACCTTGTACCACTTCACCTTGGCAGTGTGCCCCCCATCCGACATGACCACTATCTGGTGGCTGATTGTCAAAGGAGATCCTTTGGCTATGTTTCGTACTTGCATCCACCAGGTGAGTGACTCTCTCACCATGTGCGGGATGTCCATGCTGAATGCCTCCTTGCGAGATATTCTTTCCTGGTGCGGAAGGAGTAGTGCCTGGAGAGGTCTGGAGTGGAACTTGCCCATGGGACTACCTGAATTGCTGATATCATGAGGCCGAAGAGTCTCGATAGTGATGCGATCTGTGCCCTCTGTTTTCTTCTTGTCGTCACGGCTTCCCTTTGAATTGCTAACTGTCTTTCTCTGGACAGGGTGACAGAGTAGTCTACGGTGTCTATTTGCACCCCTAAGTTACAATGTTTTGTGACGGCACCAGGGTGCTTTTCCTGAAGTTCACCATGAAGCCGTGTCTTTGCAGACATTCTATTGTTATTTGCAGATCCTGCAGCACCTTTCCCTTGACGGTGCTCTCAGCAGGATGTCGTCCAGGTAGGGATACAGGTGTATCCCCTTGGTCCGCAGATGTGCGATTAACACCACCATGACGTTGGTGAAGATCTGTGGTGCCATTGCCAGGCTGAAGGGGAGTGCCTTGAATTGGTAGTGTTCCTCCCCAAACGCAAATCTGAGGAACCGTTTGCTGTCCGGGTGCATCTTGATGTGGAGGTATGCTTCCGATAAATCGAGAGAGGCCAGGAAATCTCCTTCCTGTACCTCTTCCTGTATGGAAGAAAGCATTTCCATCTTGAAACGCTTGTAAGTGATGAATGAGTTCATGAACTTGAGGTCTAATACCGACCTTAAGCTTCCATCCTTTTTTGGCACTGTGAAGAAGTAAGAGCACACCCTTGAGAAACGTTGCGTGTCTGGTACTTCTTCTATGGCATCTATCTCCAGTAGGTGGCTTATTGCTGTTCTCAGGTTCCGTGCCTTCATCTGGTTTGCTGGTACCGGTGCGGGAAGGAACCTGTTCCTGGGTTCTGTATTGAATTCCACTTTGTACCCATGGGCAATGGTCTCCTGAAACCACTTGTCCATGGTGGATGCCAGCCAGATGCCCAGGAACTTCGACAGCCTTCCTCCCACTGGAGATCTTTTTGAGTCAGGATTGCTGGCGGGAGGAACTTCTCTGTGACTGGGTTCCCCCCCCTGCAACTTGAAGATGGGTTGGTGAAAAGGGTGTGGTGAATGACATAGTTGGTTCTGGCCCATGCCGGTCTGGTGGATCTGTAGTCCACTCTCCTTCCGTTTCCCCTGTAGTGATGAAAGGAATTGTTGGACTGGGATGTTCATCTGAATGCCTTCTTGTCTTGCTTTCGCCCCGCTGACAGCATGGCCTGCTTCTTGTCCTTTGTCTCAACCAGTATGTCTTTAAGGGTTTCGAAGAGCTTGGCTCCTTTGAATGCAGCAGTAGCCAAGGCATTTCTAGACTGTCTGTCGGCATCCCACTGTTTGACACAGAGAGATATTCTCACCAGATTGCCTGTTCCTGATGCCCTGGCAGCGTATGTTAGGGAATCCTGTGATGCGTCCGCAATGAAATTGCGTGCAAGTCAGATCCTGTTGTAGGCCTTGTTCAAGGAACCGGTGTCCAGGTCCTGGAGCCAAATTCAGGCAGCCCACAATATCAGGGCCATGGCCAGTGAGGACCTAATTCCTAGGGCGGATGCATCAAACAATTTTTCATGATGTTACCGGCCCTCTTTTCGTTGGCATCCTTGAGGGCGCCGTCCTCTTATCTAGGTGCCAGAGAATTGGAGACCATAGAGACCACCGGTTGGTCAACCACCGGGGTCTTCAATTTGTCTAGAACCTCCTTGGGAAGGCTGTAAAACCTTTGGGTAGCTGCCATACCCCACCTTCCCAAGGCTGACTTGTCCCACTCTTCTGCCACCAAGTTCCAGAAGGCTCTTGGGAATGGGAAGAGGGGCCTCTTTGATTTGTTCAAGGGCATCAGCGCCACTGCCTTCTCGCTCTTGGGAGTGTGAGGGTCCTCGGCGGTGTCTTGTTTGGTCACAGGAGGGGCAATCCCAAGTGCGGACAAGGCCCTGCTGAAGAGGTACGAGAATTTGTCCCCATGGAAAATTCTGTCTGCCACCTCTGGGTCTGATGTTTCCGAATCAGAGAGTTCCCCTTCTTCTCTGTCAGGAGTGTGATTCTCATCATTGTCCCCTATGATATCTAAGTCCGGGTTGGTGTTCCGGAGAAGGTTCCCCCCTTCTGAGGCCCCATCCAACTCCTCAGATGAGTGCCTCAAAGGTGGATCCTTCCTTTTCTTGCCCGGCTGATTCCCCTTGTTGCCATCTATTGGCCTGATAGGGTTGGGGGGCGCCTTATTCCTTTTTGGAATGGGTGTCTTTCCCCTTTCCTTTCTTTTCCTCAGAAGGTCTGAGCAGCTAGGGGTTACCTCCTGTTCCCACTCCTGATCTGAGAGGAGGGCTTCAGAAAGCATCACCAAGGCCAATCTAATAGACTCCTTTTTGGCCTTGCCATCATCTCCCTTTTTCGCTTCTTCCTCCCCTTTTCCCGTGTCCCCCGCATCCTCATCCCCTTGATCATCTGGATCAATGGGCTCTCCATTGTTATGTCAGCCAGTGTCCTGGTCATTCTTTCCCTCCATCCCCGTGGGGATGTCCCCATCCTCCTCCTCCTCCCCCTCGCTTGAAAACTACAGGGTGTCCAGGATGTGCCTGGACTTTGATACCAAGGTGTCCAGGATGTGCCTGGACTCCCCCTACCTTATCCTGGGTCTTCTTTAAAAGGATGTCCAGAAGGTTGGTGTTGCTGTGGGAGGTCCAGGGGGGCAGGGAAGAAACCTCAGTCCCCATGGTTCCCAGGCCCTCCTGCCACGTTGCTCTCCATTGCGACTGGTTACTGGTGGCTCTGGGCGCGCTGAGAGAGCGGCTGCTGGCCAGGGTCCTCTCCACTTCCTTTGCGGCCCTCCTCTGTGCCACTGGGGCAAGCAGAAGGCCAGCAGAGGCATCGCTGGTCGAGGGGAGGTCGCGGCCACCATTACGGGAGCTGGAGCACTCCTCCGTCCCTCTTCTATGCGGCCTCGTGGCACCGTGGCTCGTGCTGGCTGAAGACTCCTTAGAGCCTCCCATTCCTCCTCAAAGGCAATGTGGGAGGGAGGACCTGAGCAGAGAAGGCAGTGGGGGAAAGAGCAGCAGCCGGGCGGCTGGCGCAGCTGCCTTGAGAAGGAGTGCAGGGGAAGAACAAAGCACGGTGGGGGGAATTAGGTCGGAGTGGGGGTGAAGGCGGGGAGTGATCAGCTGGGGGAAGGAGCCTTGGACAGAGGGACGGTTGCAGGAGGAGAAGGGTTTTTTTGTTTTGGGGGGGGATGGGTAGGAGGGAGTAAGTGGAGAGATACAGGGAGAAAGATAAGCATGATAGGGTTAGAGGCGGCGGGGGGGGGGCTATAGGAAAAAAGTTAAAAGGGTAAATACAATCCAGAGGAGTTGGGATACCTGCCTTGCTGGGCTAAGCAGGAAGTAGAACTGGCCTCGTGGGAGAGGAGGACTAGAGAACAAAGAGCTAAAATCTCCCAAGAGACTTTGTTCTACCTCCTGCTTGAGCTGGGCGGTCCTAGGTTCCCAACACTTCCGGATTGGTCCTGCCATCTAGACCTACAGAATAAAGTTTAAAAAAATATTTATGGCCTAAATATATTTCTCTGAAAAAAAGAACTGACAGGAAATATAGTTCATGACCATAAAACAAAAGTCCCAGCTCCTTAGCTCATTTAAGATTTCCTACAAGGTTCAACACATAGGTAAGAATAGAATGGATCATAACCATGCTTAAAATTTGTAATTCCACAGCAATTTTTTCATAAATGTGAACTAATAATCAGGATTCTTCTGCATGCATGTATACTTCTTGATGCATACATTAGTTTTGTAGTAAACATGTAAAAAATGAGGGGAGGCATGTCTGCACTAAATTATTAGTGTATATCTTTAGAGAGGATTTTACATAGCTTCAGTGGTGTCATTATTGCTATGAGGGTATAAAGTAGTATGTTTAGCTTCCTTTGCAGCTTTTCCTCTTTATCATGACAAATCTTCCCGCTTTAAAAACAGAAAATATGGGTTCCAACCCTGCAATCTGGTTCTATGGTTTTAACAGGCTTGGTATGTTCTTAAAACTGTGTTTAAGACACTGGTTACAATGTACAGTATAGTTCTCTGGGAAGGATTGCTATTACCAATTAGTATTTTCAGTTCTGTTACAGTCAACTGTTTTAAGTCTTATTAAGCTATCTGAGATAAATACCATCAAATCTCCTAGCTTATTAATACCAATTAACCATACATTTTTCCAGCTTCTGCTGGGCTTTTAGTGACATTACCTAAGACTACAAAACAGCCAGACTGTGCAAAAGTAATGATACAAGTCACAAGTTGCACATCTGGCAAACCATTCACTGCATCTAGTTGTTACATATTTTGATCTGTTAAATATCAGTGATCTACTTGATCAGTTTAAAGAAACAAGCTGAAGCAAGGTTTTTCTCCTCTCTCCTCACCCCTGCCTGAGAATTAATTTTAAAAGGCTTTAAACAACATCACCATGTGTAAAGCTACAACTCTTCTGTAGCTAACTAGTTATTTCTACCAATGCATCTCTTATTAGCTATGCAAGGAAACACCATGTACTACTGTCAATACTTCTATTTATAATGATAAATATTTCATTATGGTGTGTGTGTTTTAAAATGATTCTACCTACTCCCCTTAAACCCATACCAAATGTGTTAGTTTTGGCAAAAGGAAACAAATCAAGAGCCCAAGATTTGCTCAAGGCTGTAAATATGTAAATAAATAAATAAATATGAAGAGACAAGATCATGTTGTGCAGGGCTATTGAAGCAAGGACAGCGAGTTACCCTTGACTTACAAAGAGTACATTGTCAAAGTATTTCTGAATTTGACACCGCTCAATTTATAACTGGCGAAGGTGAAAATTTTAGCACCTCAGTGTGGTTCAACATATTAATATACAAATCACACTAAGGAGCTGTTTTTACAATCAAAGTGAATTAATGTTCTATGTCCCAATGAAGAACAACTTGGACACCCTGATCCAATTCAGTCTTTTACACACAGCACCACTGTTAGTCTCGGTGTCTGTTGCAATAAAATACATGAAGTGTAAACGAAAGGCACACATCGGCAGCCCATGTCAGGGAAACAAGGCAGTCATGGCTCCCTATGTGCTTCTACTGCATGTCTCCAAATATTTAGGAGCAAAGGATTCTGTTTCACATTTTATGCATTTGCAATAGCAGCCAAGCTTCTGTATACACGTAGGGCCCAAAAATGTGTGAAGCAGTTGTAGCATTTAATTGCAAATTCCACACAGGATCAGAACCAAGTAATATAATACATGCTGGTGTGTGTAAATTTTTCCTAGGTGTATCTGTTTAAAATTAATCACCAGATGATCCTGAACCCAAATCCTGAACCAAACGTAACCTGCCAGGATATATTTCCACACTCAAAATTGTGGCCCCGACCTATTTCCTCAACATGCCTAACTCCTTCCCTGCAAGACAATTTACAATTTTCAGCAGGAAAAAGGTTGGTTGGAAAATCACACTCCTCATTTTGCTTAGTTGCTATTTATATTTCACTTTTCTAATAAAACTATTCTTTTAAATCAATCTATATTAATTCAAACAACAAGGCACCTTTTAAAGATTTGGGCAAGATTTTAACAACAATAGGATAGGGGCACTTAGACACTGAACACAGTGTACTCATAGGAACACTGAGATACTGAACTTTTCTGTGAGACTAAAGTAAAATTCTGAACAAGAATTACTTCAGCAACAACAAACTAAACTAGACATTAGCTCTCAACCTAACCAAAACTCTATAACTACTTTTCTTATTCTGCAGTAATTTTAGTAAAATACATCTGATCCTCTCCTTTACCTCTTTGCTCATATTTTCTCAATGAAGATAAAAGCAAGATTATCAGAGATTCACATGTTCTAGAGCAGCCTCTTCTAAACCCAGTGACCTCCAGAATTGTACTCCGACATCTGGAAGGCATCAGGTTCAGGAGGGCTGTTCAAGAGTGAGCTTACAAAGTTGACAGTGGCTGCATTTGAAAATAATGGCAGGAACTGACCAAGGCAGATGAAAGTGTGTACCCTAGAGGCTTGTATTCACAATCCTAACAGGTTGACTACAGAGGGACAATGAAGGTCTCCAAATCCTCGCTGAAAAGAAGACACTGCAAGTGATGGGTCTGTTTTCCTGTTGAGCAGGAAGCAACTAACTGACATTTCCCCACCCCCAGCCTTCCCATGAGTGACCTCCAGTATGAGGGGGAATTGTGACAGGGACCATGTGTCTGACTGTTTCCCCAGAGATTGCTCACAGAAGGGGGATGCCCCCCTCTTGTGAGATGCTTCCTGATCAATAGGGGAACAAAACCCCAATGCTTACAGTGGCAGCTGCCCAGTTAGTGGTGAAGGGGATGGGGTTGGGCTGGGAGACACTATGTAGCTACGTAACTAAGGTGGTTAACGTAATTCTTAATTGCCTTAGTGAATTCCAGCCATTGATATTTTTCTTCATTTATGGTTTTGCACCAGCCAAATTTGCTATTTCCAGGACCGCTTTATTTTATTTATTTAGCCAATACATATCACCAATATCTCATAGAATCATAAAATCATAGAGCTGGAAGGAGCCTCATGGACCATCGAGTCCAACCCTCTGCTCAATGCAAAATCTCCAACTAGCATGCATCCCCAGCAAATAGCTATCTAGCCTCTTTTTGAAGCCATCCAGAGAAGGAGACTCATTTGGTCCCCATAGTATGATACATAGAAATCTCATCTGCTTTCTGCTCAAAGGAAAAACCAAACATCATACTTGACAACATTTGTGGTATACCAGATCACCACAGGATTGTTTGTTTGGCTGTCAATATCAGGAAGCCATTTTCCCCAAGATTTCACAATTGCCATGAAATGTACAGAAAATTTTTCACATATCTCAAAATGATGTTTCTCATTTTGCAATTTCCAACTGTTAGTGGTGATGACCATTCCTGCAACAGGTAGATAAGGCACACTAGGTCAGGAAGTCATCATAATGCCCTCATTTTCTTCTAACATTATGGTCAGAATTCTCAGCAGCAGCAGTGAGTTCTTGTCACCAGGAAAGAAGACTCTGAAGATTATTAGACTGCCCAAACTGTCTGAATTCCCCATGTATTAAAATGTATCATTAACACTTAGAAAGTTGTATAAGTACACATTTATTATTCCAAACAGAGCTACTAACACCATCATCATGGAATAGTGTGGGCAACTGCCTAGGGCCCAGGGACCACATCTCCCCTATTTGCTGCCACCACAAACCAATCAGGTCTGCCCCTCTCTTTGACTTTAAGAAGCTCTTTCCCATCAAACAATTAGTATAGCATTTTGAATCCACTTTAACTGTCACGGCAACTTCCTATGGAATCCTGGGGTTTATAGTTTAGGGAGTGCATTCTCCACCAAGGACCTCTAGTTTCTCCCTAAACTACAAACCCCAGGATTCCATAGCAGTCAAAGTAGAATCACAGCGCTATAACTGTATAGTGGTAAATAGAATTAAGAATCTGGTTTCCTAAAAATTCTGTTTTGATCCTAAGCAAGGTGTAAGTGGAATACAAACAGCATTCATTAGGAAAAGCACACCTACTGATGGTCTCTGGAAGCATGATTGTCCATTGTTTGCTGGAAAATAGGCAATAGAGAGGCCTGTGGGGATCCTGGAGCAAAAAAAAAAATCCTGTAAGGGACATGTGGCCCACAGGAACACAACTGTCACCTGGATATCCTTCAAACTCACATTGTCTTCAAATGATGTATCCACTTTAAGAAAATGGAATAAAATATAAGAAATGTTAAATGAATTTGTGATTAAAATGCCAGCTGTGTACTCTGCTTCTCCTCCTCTTCCTGCCCCATACCATCTAAGCAAAGTAATACTCTTTAGAACACTGAGGAGTTGCTGTGCCTAACATTTGCTAGGCTGTGATGATTTTTCCTGGCTTCACAAACCACAACTTATGAAGCCAGTGATTAAGGGAGTCAGGGCTAAGCACTCCTCCCTTGCCCCTCCCTTGCTCTCACTGCATGCTCGCTATGTTGCTTCTCAAGCATGGAACTAAGGTTTCATGTCAGCTAACAAACCAGGATGATAAACCAAGTTAAGATTTATCATTTCCTTTTGGAAGAATTTTCAGTGGTAGTCACATCTCTACCCAGGCCCAACAGTTAGATAAATACTGGATGCTACTACTGTAAAGACAGGCATCTAGGAGTGTTTCCCTTATAAAACAAAGACTAGTATTTCGAGGAGACACAGCATCTAACATAAAGGACAAGCCACCATATACCAGCACAATCCTCTTGCTTTTATCTGGAGAGAAAAAATATATACTTAAAGAGCTTACAAAATCCTCAATACACTGCAGGACTAGTGATCTGTAACCATCATCAGCTCCAATATTTCACCTTCCAAGTACAGTACTCTAGCAAAGATTTCAAATTCAAAACCACAGATCCACTGTAACAGAATTATTTTTGCTATATTCCTCATGTGTGCTACTTTTCCAACCAACATTTTAAATTAATCACCATATTAAACAATGATGTCTCTGAAGAGATTTCACAATTTATAAGGCAGTGGGCTACTGCAATAGTTATTCAGGCCTACAATTTCTCAATGTGAAGCAGCTCTCATAGTTTTCTGTCTGAGAGCTTGCAGATTCCACTATTCCTCTTACATTCATTTATTCTAAAATGTCCCATGTTTTATTCCTCAAATATAAGACATTCTACCTTTGGCAAACAGTAATATGAGGTGGTCCAAAACTTCTCTTAAAATCTGTATGAACAGTGACTATTTGGACTACAGTACTTCCTCTTTATTCAGCTTCCATTTACACTATCTCATTTTAAATTAAATCAGAAGTAAGAAGGAAGACTAGGTACAGAAGAAGAAGTGAGTCAATATGCATTGCTTCTTGGTAAACAGGATTAACATGGCATTGCACATATAAAATTATACAGTGTCTCCTAAAGTGAAATCATGTTCCAGCATATATATGTGCACTCTTGTCTATCATCCATCAATCTATCATCCATCAGTTTATGTACTAAATGAAAACATTTCCTGTGTTTCTGCATAAAAGTTGAGCCTATCTAGGTCAGGCAAAGTTCCAGAAAGATGACTGCCTGGGAACTCCGTGTACATCACTCTGAGCTCCACAGACAGGATGTAAATACAACAACTAAAAAAATAATAAAGTTTATTCCATCTCAAGAGCAATTGCCTGAGCAGACTGACCCAGGACACACTGTCCCTTTTCCTCTTCAACAATTCAAAGGAGCACATTCAGTTAAATTTTACAGTTTCAAGCCAAGACTTAACTTCAGCAATTTATTTCAAAAACAAGTTTCATCCTGAAACAATGTAAGATGTTTTCCCATCTCGTGGTAAATTCAGAATAAGGCAATGGTAAATGCTAAGGCTGTGCAAATGATTCAGCTGAATCCTAAATCCTAAAGCAGGCCGATTAAGATGATGTCCAAACTGGACTGGTCCAAAGTGTTTCAGACAGATTTGGAGCACCAGACATCAAACTACAGTATAAGGAAGCCAGACAATGTGCCTGGACTTTTCTTACAGCTTTAACTTCTAATCTTGATCAAGAATCTGACCAGCACTCTTGAATTACAGTGCTCAGGTGAACAGACAGGGAATAGTATATTTACCACTCTTGTGCTCTTTTTCTAGTTCTCTCTTAGCAGTAGGAATGGTTTTGAAAAAGTTCTGAAACTCACTATTGCTGTTGTCACTTGTCTTTCTGCTTCCTTTATCTTACCAACCAAGCTATCCAACTTTTAATTCTCTTTTCCTAAACCTTTCTAATCCAGCCCCATCCTTCCTTACTCTACATATATCCTACTCATTTGAGTATGGACTTTTTCGGATGGAAGAAAATTAACGCTAGCAGCGTCGCCAGGTTGCGACGCTGCAGCGCAAGAGGGCGTCCGTTTCGGATGACGCTCCTCCCAGCGGTACTGTTGCAGTACCGCTGGGACATTTGAGCGTGATATTTTTCCTTTCCCAGTGTCATATTTTACTCGCGATCGCTGGCGACGCTGCTAGCGTTACTTTTCTTCCATCCGAAAAAGTCCTATGTACATTGTTGTTTAAAAGTAGTTTCACAAGGCACTGCACCTTTCATTATCCCCCTTAACACCAGGAGTGATTTTGATCTTTAATTTTAAAGGTTAGGTTTGATTTTGATTTCAATCTGTGTTGAAGTCCAAGTCCAAGGAGATCAAAACATCACCTATTCCAGATTACCAAATCAGGGCCCAAACTAAGGAGATTTTCACATGGGCTATATATCCCATGGCAGGAACAGAACAGGGTCGGGAAAGTTTTTCCCTTTCAGACGACATTCACCCTGTTCCATTCCTACAACGTGGCTGTTTTGTTTTCTCCCCATGAAGGGAGAAGTCATTTTTAAGCACCCAGTTCCATTTCTGGATCCCGTCCCTGTTCTGGAATGACAGGGACGGGGAAGGACATCCGTGGCAGGCACTGCCTGCCACGATCAGGACATCCAGGTAAGTGCCACCCTCCCACCCTCCCCGGGTTACTTGTATTTTAAAAAAATGCTTTTTTTTTATTTGACAGCTGGGGGGGGGGTAAATTTGAATTTCCCTCCCACTCGTTCTCTTGTAAGAATGAGCGGGATTTCCCCCAGCCGGTCGTAAAAGCAGCCTTACGACAGCTGCATTTATGGCCAGAATGCACAAGTACCCTTACTAATTTCAATAAGCTAGAATTCTCCAGGAGTCAGGCTTATTGTGATGTTTCACTTACCAGCCAGGCAAGGAGGGAGGAGGACTGTTCCTACAGCGGAATGGAGGTAAGTGTGCAAACGTTTACCTCCATTCCACTGCAGGAACAGGAGAGGAGGTGACAGAACAGAACCAGGGCTTTTAGCCCCAGTGTGAAAATCTCCTAAATCAGAAGATATACACAGTCCTTAATAGTCCACTAATAATTATCATTCTCCATGAAAACCATTGCAAAACTCATTTTATTTCCTGATAATAATATAGATGTTCTCTGCTACAGAGAAGAGAAAAGAAAGGCATACCTGTATTGCCCATTAAAGGTCTGTTTCCAGACTTAGGTGAGTGAAACATCACAATAAGCCTGACTCCTGGAGAATCCTAACTTATTGAAATTAGTAAGGGTACTTGTGCATGCTGTCCAATCCCTCCTGCTTTGCTTCTATTGGCAATTGGAACAGCTATCAAATCAGAAACTCTCAATCTGAACCAGGAAGACAAATAAGATTGTCTTTATATTAATATCCCTCTATTTCAAATTAAGTAGTGAGTAACATTCCATGTAGCTCACATGAAGAAGATGTATTCTGACCACTGCAGGAGAGATGGCTATTGGAGGAGAAAACTGTGCCATCTGCCAATATACGCTAAAAAGTGCTCTCTGGAAGAAACATGTTAAATAAATTAAATATTTGTATTCATATAATAAAAAATAAAATGAAATGCAGCCCTATAAAGACATAAAGTAGGCATATACAATAACATACACAAACCCGTTAGCCACCCATGACATAACATAACCTACTTAATAAAACATAACCTCACACAGTTATATTTACCCACTACAAACACAAAACATATAAACGAAGACTTAAAAGTGATAAAGACCTAAAAGCGCAACATGCTAAATAAATTATAAGGAATTAGAAATGAAAGCACTATTCCATCCCTATTCTCCTGCAGAGAAGTCAATACGAAAATACTTCAGGCATCACAAGCAAGTTTTCACACAGTATAACCTGCACTTTAATATGGCATAAAGTGCACTTTCAATGTATTTTTGCAAAAATAGCTTTCAGGAACTTTAAATTCTAGTTTCACGTATCAGATGGAAAAGCAGGTCCAGAATCGCCTTAATTTTCAAGTTCCGAGTTTTAAGTGAAAAGTCGTAAGTGCGTGCTTTAGCCACTACTGTTACTGCTGAACAGAAAACACATCCCAGCCTTTTGGCAAGAATGGGAATGAGGAAGAAATGCAACTGACAGCTTTAATGAATCACTGAATATTCCTGACCAGGATTTTCTTCCTAAAACCAACAAGAAATTCCAAGAAAACTCACCTTCCTATTGCTCTAACTTGAAGGGCGAATCAGATATGCATATCTTATTCTCCTCCCCACTTTTTTTGTGGGTCCCCTTTTCCATTTCCTGCATTTCACATGATATCTGAACTGGCAAACTATGGCCAACTCCTTGTCTCCAAATTCTAGCTTGCAATCTCACCTCAATGTACTCTCAGATTAAGTGAACATAAAATTAATCTAATTCTATCATAATCTAATGAGTAAATGTACAAATATAAAATTAAATAATAGCCTAATCTATATAAACAATAATATAATCTATATACCGGTAATCTGTAAACCATAATTTTCTATGGGGTTTCCTGGGATGTCAGAACTGAGTCACTCTGATTCCCTTTTCAAACTAGTTTTCTAAGCACTGTGCCATAGATAGCTAAAATACAACACGTGGGGTCCTTTTAAAACAAGAAAATATAATTTGGGGCAGGGGAGGTTTAGAACAACAGAGGCAGGAAGCAATTTATGTTTCCTCACTTCTTCATCCTGCACTAACAGCAAACACACATTTGAAACCCTATATGGCAGAAAACAACTGGGAGCAAGAGAATCAGCAGGCTACGAATACCCACCCACACTGCTTCTGTACTGTCAAAGCATTTTATTTTATTGTAACACATCCTCATAGCTAATGCCCCCTCAAAAAGAGCCAAGGCAAAGTCGCTAACCTTGCACTTAGTCGAAGCCAGCCAATACGCATATATTAAGATTTGGCATCTAGCATGGCATAGTAGTTTGAGTGTTGGACTACAACTCTAGAGACAAGGGTTCAAATTCCCCACTCAGCCATGGAAGCCCACTGGGTGACCTTGGGCAAGTCATACACTCACAGCCTCAGAAAACCCCATGATAGGGTCACCTTAGGGTCACCATAAGTCAGAAACGACTTGAAGGCACACAACAAGAAGAAACCATTTGCCAATTTTAGAGATGAAGGGTATTATACCAAAGCTTCAGAGATAATACTGCCTTCTTTCTCTTTTCACATTCATATGGAGAGTTATCATGCAATCACACATTCCTAGGAGGTTTTCAGATGCCTCTTTCAGCATCTTGCCGCGCAAGCAGCCTCCGGAGCAGTAACGAGGCTGCTGCGCGGCAAGGGGTCCATTTTGGACGACGCCGTTTCTCTCTCGGCGTCGTCCGTGAGTGTTGCGGCTAGCATTGGAGGTGGCCGCGACTCAGCGTGGCCGCCTCCAATGCTAGCCGCAACACTCACGGACGACGCCGAGAGAGAAACGGCGTCGTCCAAAATGGACCCCTTGCCACGCAGCAGCCTCGTTACTGCTCCGGAGGCTGCTTGCGCGGCAAGATGCTGAAAGAGGCATCTGAAAATCTCCCTACTCTCTCCACTAGAGAGAGGCAGAATAGGGATGATGGCTGGAATCCATTAAATTATGAATGCATAACCTAGAATTACGCATATGTGACCGTTTCATACTTACAATCTCGACATATTCCCAGGGGGATACACTGGGACTGTGAAAATCCCCCAGTCTTCACTTACCAGACAGCAGCCACTGCAAGTGATGGGGATCTGTTCCCCTATCAATTGGGAAGCAGCTGACTGACATTCCCACATAAGAGAAATCTCCAGTGTGAGGAGGCATTGCAACAGGAATCTTGCTTCTGCATGATTCACCTGAGGCTATTGGGGGGGGGGGGAAAATTGTTCCAAAATGTCTCCCAAAGCCCTTCACATGGTGCAGAGTGCATTTCCACCACATCTGACAGCCCTCTGGGTACCTCAGGTGTCAAGCAAAATTTTTGCAAAATTCTTCTTTAAAATAATTTGTCTCAAAATACCCTCTAGATGCTGGGGGGGGGGGTGGAATTTCCACCACATTTTGGACCCACCCTGGGCTGCTGAGAGGCCTTTTTTGAAAGGAAGTGGGAAGGAAGTGACTTTTACTCGCTTTCTATTGTTTTAAAAAAGGACCTCTCCTGGGTCTAAAATGGCCCAGGAAAGCCCAAAAAAGCCCTTGTCCCTAGAAAGCATCTGGGAGAAAGTAAGTTGATTTCTTTTTGCAAAAGCAGATGCAGCATGGGTGTGTATGTGTGCATCCCTCTAATCACTGGTCTCCTGTGGGGCTAATTCGGCCCTTTACCCTTGCACGGGTGCCCATCCCTGTTTTAAAATAATAACATGAACCAAAGCTCTCGCCAATAGTGAAATACAGAACTACAGCTCAATAGTATCAACCTACTTTCTTCTCCTTACTATCAGTACTGTTATTATTAACTTTTTTACAGCCCATCTTTCCCCTAAAATCTCAGAAGCAAACACCACTAAACAGAGTAAGACTGGTTCATATATTGCAGTGTTTCTCAACCAGGGTTCCTTGGAATCCTAGGATTCCACAAAAGGTTGCTAGGGGTTCCATGAGATATTGAGACTGAAAAAACAAACATTTTTCTTTTGAGTTGTAGATATAATAATATTTAGGCAGGGGTTCCCTGAGACCTGAAAACTGTTTCAAGGGTTCCACCAGGGGAAAACAACCCATTTTTCTTTTTTATGCCAGCACCATATCCACAGGGGATTGGTTCTAGGGGGGGCATGAATACTGAAAACCATGGATAACAGTGAATGCCATTGAGAATAATGGGATGTCTGGTTTAAAATACCATAGAGTTGCCTTGGAGGACCTAGAAAACGTCTAGAGAGGATGCCTCTCTAGGCACCTTCTGTGGTAGGTGTGCTGTTTTGTGTCCCATGCATAACTGACTCAGTGGATAGTGAATCAGCTGATACAAGGGTCCTGCTGTATTAGAATTTTAAGTAAACTCTTAAAATTAGAGGGTAAAATCCAATATTTCATGAGAATACTTCTGCTCATTAAACAAGACTTCTCTTTCCTTCCTTATACCTGCACTTCTCTCTGCACTGTCTGTACTCAGGAGCAGATTTGGGAACAAAGAAAAGCTTCAGGGGGAGCGGCAACTTGTTTTACTAACAGTATGCATTCCAGTGGGTAATTCACATCCTTAAACTTTACCCAACATAGTCTTCCTAAACAACCCATGATCTTAATTATGGCATTTCATTACAAAGATAATAATAGTTTTAACTATTTTTCTTCAAATAGTCTTCTGTGAACTCACACATATGGGATGTGTGCAATCACAGATGACCAATCAATGAACCACAGTTACGTAAGCAACCTGTTCTCATTCATGGTCTGTTTTTCTGTATATTTTAATATATTCTACTGTACACTAAAACAGTTTTAAAATGAAGATTTTTTTGCAGCAAATCATAATGTCACAGACTTTATATGTATTTTTTCAAAAAGAATATCTTGCTGAAATGTGCTGTATAATAAACAAATCCAATTACTCTTCTGTATTTTGTGTTTCACGGCACGTAACTACTTTCATTGGCCTATTTAAATTGATTTTTTTCTTCCTTAATGAGATACTGACACAAGGGCAAGCATATTTTAATACTAAAGTATCAGCACAATAACTTAGATCACATGCATAATAATAATTATAACCCTTCATATTATTAATAGCCACTGAAAATCTAGGCATGTCATCTGGTTAAAAAGCTATAGGGATTAACTTCTTAATCCCAGGCGCATTTACTAAGAAGTTTGCATTTAATTTTGGCAAATCGTATATCAAGTAAACTAAAATATACAAATACAGGCTAGGGATTCATTTCCTTACTCATCCTTACTTGGCAAGATGTAGCTGGAAAGAACACCATTTGAGTTTTTCTGCTCGCCCCCACTCCATATCCGCAGAATCAATACCTGTGATTTCCGTTATGCATGGCTGAAAAAAATAGAGACACATACCATAGAGTTGCACTGAAAAATGCCTAGAGAGGTGTTCTCTCTAGGAATCAGTAGGTCCTCCAACACAATTCTATGGTATGTTTGTAACAAATGTCCTTTATTTTAATTGGGTTCTCTATTATCTGGTTTCATTTATAAGTGGTAAGTCAGGGAATGTATTCTCCATTGATAGGGGGCACAGCCTGTATATGAAAAAGGCATGACTTTATATTCACACTCCTAATGAGAGAAAAAGTAATCTCACCACAGCAAACCAGAAATTGGGTTGATCAATGTGACCACGGAACATGCTACACAACTGATTTTTTAAAAAAATTAGCAGCGAGTGTTTCTGTTTTGTAAAACCCATGAGAAGAAGTGGAATCAGAACATTCCTGTTAAGCAGGATGACAACAGTATGAATCCTAATTAAATGCCTGTTGGCTATAGTTAGAAAGTGAATAACTATGCCTAAATTATTAATATGAAACTTAATTATCTATATAACTTAATGTATGTAGCAGGATGGTTTTAATAAAAATATTAATACAGTAAGTTCTGTCTTCTAAAAATGTGTACTATTAAGGCATATTGAGTATGTTATGAATAGTACAGAAGGACCCCCATGTCCACTGATTCATTATCCACTGATTCAATTATTCATGGGACACAAAACAGCACACCTACCATAGAGTCTTCCTAGAAAATGTGTCCTCTCTAGCCATTTTCTAGGTCCTCCAAGGCAACTCTATGGTATTTTAAACCTGAAATCCCATTATTTTAATGGCATTCACTATTATCCATGGTTTTTGGTACCCACGGGGGCCCCCAGAACCAATCACCAATGGATACGGGGGTCCTACTGTAATCTAGTCTAATGCACATACATTCAAGACTCAGTCTCTCTCTCACATACACACACACACCTCTACCACCTCTACCATTAGCACAGATCAGTGGTTTTTTGTGACCTTGATTAAGTTGCAGCCCAGCAGTGTGCACTGAGGTTATATGTTAGTTTCTAACCTGTGCTGAATGCACTGTCGGTTTACATCCAATAAGCCATCGAAAAGTCTTCATTTTCTACGGTTATACTGGTGCACTGAAATTCAAACAAGCCACCAAGTTACATATCCTCCTCAATATTAATGCTAGAACTATACACAGTGTGAGTATTGTTGGACAATAGCTAATAGGGTTGGAGTTATACAGTTAAAATGGTTTTTTCACAATAAATGTATTTGTTTCCACATACAAAAGCCCTTAGCACTAATCTATTATTTCTTACCTCATAGGACCATACGCACTGAGTTCCACCAAACCGCCGAACACATCGGCCCACTTCTACATCCTCATGAGTTGTGTACATTTCTTGAAGACATTCACCTATGTGGGGCACCATCCTCCTAAGAACTTCGCGACTGAAGATCATCCCAGGACCGCCCATGCAGAAGTTTTCTCCAGGCTCAAGACCGAGTTTTCCAAGTTCTTCAGTATTTCCCAGCCCTGTTTGCCCCAAATAGAGAGGTTTACTGCTGTTCAGTGACCGAAGGAACTCCTCCAATTTTTCTCCTAAAAGGGGAAAGGGGAGGAAGAGAGGGAGAGGGAGAGGGAGAAGAGAAAAAGACAATTATTTATGCCAAACAATCTAATTAATTTCTCTTCACAACGATTGTTGCTGTGTGCCTTCAAGACATTTCTGACTTACGGTGACCCTAAAGTGAACCTTATCATACGGGTTTTTTTGGCAGAATTTGTTCAGACGGGGTTTGCCCTTGCCTTCCTCTGAGGCTGAGAAACCCAATAGATTTCCATGGCTAAGTGGGGATTCAAATCCTGGTCTCCCATGTACTAGTCCAACACTCAAACCACTGTAACACAGTGGCTCTTCTTCACATCTACATTTGGCTCTCTGTATCTAAAGATTCTTTATCCACAGATTTAACCATCCACAGCTTGAAAATATTCAACAACAACAAAATTAGAAAATGCAAACCATGCTGTTCACCATTTTATATAAGGGATACCATTTTACTGTGCCATTGTATATAATGGGACTTGAGCATCCACAGATTTTGGTATCCATGGGGTGGGGGTGGGGTCCTCAAACCAAACCCCAGCTGAGGGGCCACTGTATACTTCAAGTTATAACTCTATGATCTATTTATTCTATTCCAACAAGGAATATCAAAGTGGGCAAAAGAGGAATTTATAGTCAGCTCTTGAAACACTTCCTGACTGAACTACTACTACTGAGGACAATCTTCCCTGTAAAACGAAGTTGATGTTGATTTAAAACAGAGATTTGGATCAACAGTCCACAGAGCCAGCAGAACATCATCACTTCTGCTCTCTCCATCAGATTTCCACTGATTCTCATCTGCATCTCTAGTTGCATACTACACTGCACATAATTCTGGGAGGAAGGATAAACTTCAGGGGTGGATTTTCAGCCAGCACAGAGATGTGCTGTGTAAAACAGGGGTGGGGAAAGTCCCATCATGCAAAGCAGAACTCCGCTCACTGTTCTATGGATACAAGCCGGTGCTTTGTAACATTTTGCCATTTCACAAATACAATCCATGTTAAAACAGTCAAGCAATTTGCCATTTACCAGCCACAAATGAATGACAATTGCTAGTTCCTGGACTAAAAGCCAAACTGCCTCACCATCAAATCCACTGACATAGTGCTGACACTTTTTACTCTATAAGTGCTGCTACCACAATAAACACACTCTCTTAGTCTTATTCAGCACGGAAGAGAAGAGGACATGACAACCTCAATAGTTCTATGTTCCATTTCTCCAGCTAGACCCAGAATCAGTAAAGATATGCAGGTGACCAGAACAGTAACAGAGCATATCAGTGGATGTCTGAGGGGAGGGGAAAGAACCTGAGTCACCAAACCAAAGCCATGTTCCTCCTTCAGAGACAATGGATAAAATCTCACTGGTATTCCTTGCTAGAGTAGATCAATTGAATCAACTGGATTTGGCTGCATGTTGATTCATCATTCAACAGTTGATTCAACAAGTCTACTCCAGCTGGGACTAACCAACAGCATAGCAGCTGAGGGGTTCACATTCTCTAAAGAAAACACACCACCAAAATCGATGGAATTTAACTCAGAGAGAATCTATTTAAGAAAGGAGAAAGTTAAACTTTCTTTTTAAAAAAGTGATGGTTATAAGAGTGAATAAATTATATAGAAACCTCTTTTGATCTTGCTGAAAACTGCTTCAATTTCAAAGTTATAGCGTAAAACATTTAGTATGGAATCCACTATTTTTAAGGTTTTTCAGAAGTTTTAATTGGTATATAAAAATCAGAAACCAGTTTAAGCCCTTGGCGAATACATTTTTATTCCAGCACTTTCATGAGCAGATGTATTTATTGGAAGAATGTGTTTCATATAATGAAATATATGTACAAGGCCATTTCATATAATGAACTAGAGTTGACAAAATGAAAAAGGCATCTCATCACATGCAACTTTATATGTTTGTATTCAGAAACAAGTCTCACTGAGTTTCATGAGGCTAAATCTCAGGTGCGTAGATAAAACTGTAGCCCAAAGATTATTTTTCTCTTCAAATAACATTTTTTTGTTATATAACTGTAACTGACCAGCTTTGTTTGCAATATTAAGGGCGCATCTATACAAAGGGAAAACCCATTAATTTATATGTACTCACACAAATTCAAAGCAGGATCAACAGTGTTTGGCAAAAATCACAGGCATGTCCTAAAGGACATGCCTGCGATTCAAGATGGCGGCCAGGACTCGTGTTTTTATTTTCACCAGTTGCTGCCACAGAACTTTTTTTTTAAGGCATATCTAAGGTGTGAAAGTGTAATAGTGTGATATTCTGCCTAAATAAATGTAAGAAATAAAAGAAAAATGTAGTTTCATCGCCTCAGCGCACGATCGCTAAGATGAAAATCTAAGATGGTGGTTCTGGGATCCTTGCCTTCTTAGCAAGCCCTGGCCCCTGCTCCTGTCTGGCCAATCAGCCTTCTAATTCCTCTTTTCTGGGACTATGCAAATAAATTTGATTGCTTGTCCTAATGATCACTAATGCGCATTCTCCTCAGAGTTTTAAAAAAAACTTCAGCAAAGCCCCAAAGGCTGTTCCCTCAGGGTTTATGGTGGATTTGGCCCCACTTCTTCTGAATGGGGTGGAATTATGCAGGATCCCATTAGGACAGGTAGGATTCTAAGCAAATTCTAAGATTATTTTCACTGTTTAGACAGGCCCTGAGTTTGTTAATGTTAACGGTATACTGCCTATTACTTACTACAAAATAGCAACATCAAAAGCAATGTTTTTTCTAAATAGCACACTGAGCAATGTTTTATTATTTGAATTTATATTTTGTTTCTCACTCAAGCATATGGTCCCAGCAGAAACAGAGTCATGACATTTGTTAAACATATCATGCAAATAGCCACAATACCACAGTAGTCACAAGAAACATATAATCTTTTGCAACAAAACAGACATCTAACCACTCAGCCAGGCTCAGATGAACATCACAATGCAGACAGACACAGCTCTTTGACAAGCATTTTCAGACACCCTGTAAAGCCATACCATTACAAGAAGTTAAACAGTGTAACAAGCTGCTTTCCTGTATTAAAAGGGTCTGGGGGAGAGAGAACTATTGTCAATAATAACAACATGCACCACATTAAGTTCTAAAGAATTCAAAAAGAGGTAAAGGAAAAAGTTAATGTCTTTAAAATCATCCAAAATTTTACATTTCAGTTCCCATTAAAATTCTGTACTGGCAGAAAGTGGTACAGTAACACTTAAGGCTACCTGTAGACATGCAAAGGGCAAGGCAAGGATGGACTGCCACCCTTAGGCTGCAGAGTGGAGTGATGCAATAAACTCATCTGTAGCACACTGGAAACAGCTGAATTTCCACCAATCCCAAATTAACATCTTCCTTTAGTTTAAGCCATGCCAAATAGCAGAATATGCCAGCAGTTGCTTACTTTTACTGGAGAGGCCAAAAAGACAAAAATCCTGTCAAGCAAAATCAGACAGCCATCAGATTGACGGCATATTTCAAAAAAGAAAAGAAAAGAAAAAAAGAACTCAGCCTCTGGCTTCTGTTGGTTCCTCCCTGTCCTTCTACATCATTTAAACACAGTAATAATTCTGGTTACTACTTGGATGGGAGACCAGGAACGAATACCAGGTGCTGTAGACTATATTTCAGAGGAAGGAACTGGCAAAACCACCTCTGAGTATTCTTTGCCTAAGAAAACCTGATGAAATTCAGGAGGTTGCCATAAATCGAGAAGCAACTTAAAGTCACATACACACACACACAATAATTCTGTGCTGGACTTGTATCTGAACATATTACCAAGGAATTCATATGTGAGAGTACTCAGAAAGACCAGGAAGTAAACTCATCTGGTCAAGACCCTAATCTCAGATACAAAAGAAAACACTTGTGGTTACTCAGCAGTAAAAGAACAGTGCTTTGTGTAGTACTCGCTGCTAGCTTTTCTACAGAACCAGTGTCCAGAACATAGGACAAAGCAAGAAGTTAAACTTTAATACCATAGCTATCAACCACATCTGAGGTTTCTTTAAAAAAAATTAAACATCAGTTGCACCCAATAGTAATACAGAGGGATTTTCCTTGGGGCTGCAGCACACAGGGTGGTAAGGTTCAACTGGTCTACTGAAGTCATCGTGCAGAGTTAGAGGCTGGGAGAAGTGACTCCTGGTAATGTCAATGGGCACTCTTTTCTAACATTCCTAAATTTCTAAATACTGCTAATTTCTCCTCACTCTGGCTATGCCCAACCGTCTGCAAAATATTTTCATTTCTACAATATGTACAGGCTTTGGCTAATTTCAAAAGAGTGTGCATTCAGAGAATTAACAAAAAATCCTCCTGAAATCACCTGATTGTCAGATTGTGTTGTAAGAAGGCACCCGCACACCACTGAGCTATAAATCTTTGGTTTCTTAATAATAGTGATATTCTTTGAAAAGTCTTGGGATCAGCTAATTCCTTTTGACCTGCAGTCTGAAGATCTTTCCAAATAAAGGCCAGTACTTTTAACTATTCAAGCAAAGAGAACATGATACTCCTTACATCTAGAAAAAGAGAGATGCACTGGCATTCCATTGTCTTAGGAACACTGGTAGGTTGTTCCCTCCAGTGTTTAAAGCAAAATTAAGAACTTTTTATGCATATCTAAGGCTGAAACAAACACTTCAGACTCATTAATCCTGCTATGAAGAAATATATCAATGTTTCCTGCTACACAGATGTGAAGAGAATTGATTATGTTAATGAGTAAGTGACTCCACAAACTCATCTTCTTTCCCACAATGCGCACAGAGCTATTGATATCAGGATTTCACTGATAAATCAGCTAGCATGACAGATAAACTTAGAGGGAAGGATAATCCCAGTATTAGAGAACTAATTATATTAAAGCAATGCTTTATGTGTACTACATTATTATTTTTTTTAAAAAAAAAAGCATTGACCTGCTTTATTTTAAGGAAATCTTCATTGTCTGAGTCTATTCACGATATTAGTTGTGTAGCTGTTGTATGTATTACACTCACCAATGTTAATTATCAACTGCAGTATGAATGTCCTGGGGCCCATCTACATGAGGGGGAGGAATCTAAAATATCTCATAGTATTGGTATCTCGCAGCAGCAGCGACATATCTAAATGTTTTTTCTGGCCTTGGAAGCCCCCATAAGCCTCGCATTCCTGATGGCAGCCGCGAGTGATTTACTTGCATTAGTTCTTCACTGCCGGGTTGTTGTTTTTTTTAAAAAAAGTCATCCCTAGGTGTGCTTCTGCAATAGAGTGATTCTCCAGATTTATAAGAAAGCAAAACAGAAAATATTGATCCTTTTTATTGCCTTAGTGAATGATTGATTGCTAAGGTGAAAATCCAACACGGCAGCAGCAGGTACTTGCCCTCCTAACAAGGCCCGACCCCCGTTCTCACCCAGCCAATCAGCTTTGTGCTTTCCTTCGAGTTTTTTATTGTTCCATAGTCCAAATGAGCAGTTTGTGAAAAAATGCAGGGAAATCTGTGAAGGCCATTGTGCAGGGAAATCTGTGAAGGCCCATTGTTTTTGCAGTTTTTGGAGCCCTCCTTCCAAATAGTGTGGATTGGCAGCTGGATCCTGTTTAGACAGGTAGGATTTTCAGCTAATTCCATGAGGGGTATTTTCACCATTTAGATAGGCCCCTGACCTCTTCACTCTGACAGAAACTCAATGTGTATGTATCCCACCACCTTCTTTATCCACTTCACATTCAGCTTATGAAGCTCTTCCTTACCAAAGCTCTTGAAACAATAAATCAGTACTTTTCAACAGACCACCAGTCCCTGTGCTTGTTGCTGTAACTGACATTAACAACAATACTACACAATTGTATCCATCTACTGCAAATCATGCAGATTTCAATGCGAACTAAAGAGCAACACTAGTTCTTTAACCAATAAAATCCAGGGAACAGAAAAGGGAATCCAGTTCATTCAACATCCTATTGCTGTCACCTTTTAGTTCAGCCAGTTACTATTTTACAGCAGTCTAATAAACTCCTTATAAGTTAACAGTTTTCCATCACTCATTTTGGTACAAGCTCTCACAATTTTTAGCACTGTTGCAGGGCAAATGATGTGAAGATCACTGGCCTTGTTCTGGACCTAAAGGATATCTTGGAATAAGATAAGGTAGTTTAAATTGAAATTAATAAGAATGAAGAATGAATGACCTACTACATTATGCATGTCTTTCAATCAAGGGGTGTGAAGGGAGATTAAATTATTCCTTTCAAACACAAATGACTTGAGCTTCTTTCTTGGGATGAGCTCCAAGTGAAAGAAAATATACCAAAGGAAGGAGGAGGATGTTCTATGCAGGGACCCCAACCACTAAAAATCCACCAGTTTTAACTCTTCCTCGACCTGCAAGGCAGGGAGACAAAAAGCGATTTAAGGGGCATAACTTTCCAAGAAACTAACATCAGTGGGCAGGGACAGAAGGGGGTGAGATCCCCAGATATCCTGTCCAAACTACAAGATATTCGGCGCTCACCTTTCTAAAACACAGCTAAGCTGGTGCGTCAGTTTTGACATCTCACAAGCCAAGGAAGGGAAGGGTGGGACACCTTGTTCTCGTTGACAATCTTACACTTGCTTATTCAGGAGTGCTGAGCAAAGATGCCCAGGACTGCATCTCCGTGGCCACCGATGCCCACGTGGAAGAGAAGAGGCTCCTGGCAGAGCTGGAAGAGCGAGATTTTCTCGGGGGCGATGCCCACGCGCCCGGCACGCGCTCTGCCCCTCCCGCGCACACACACCCCGCGTGCCCTGCCCTGCCCCGCCCAGAGTTCCTGCCCCGCCACGGGCTCCGGCCGCCTCCCCGCCTCACCTTTGATGTAGACGTCGTCGTCCGCCCGCATGAACCACTCGTAGGTGTCCAGGTAGCGGTCGTGCATATACTTGAGCATCATGAAGGACTTCTTTTGCGGCGGGTACGCGTCGTCCACTCCGGGCAGAGCGACCACCGGCAGCGGCCTCTCTCCGGGCCGGGCAGGCGGGGCCAGCGAGCCCTGGCTGGAAAAAAACTCCACCCGGCCGGGGATGGAGCGCACCCAAGTCCGCTGCGCCGCCAGCGCCCGGCTGCCCAGGTATTTCTGGGCGGTCATCACGCCGACGTAGAGGAAGTGGCGGCGGGTCTCGGCGCAGCCCGGGCTGCCCCCGTAGTCCCCGCTGCCGTTGTGGCTGCTGCTGCTGCTGCTGCCGTGGCGCCCGCCGCCTGCCTCCCCTTCCTCCTCTTCCCGCGGCGGCGGCTGGGGCCGGGGGTCGCCGCCTCCCGCGGCCGCGGTGGGGAGAGCCCGCGCCCCCTCGTCCTCCGCAGCGGGCGGCGGCGGAGGCGGCGGCGGAGGAGGCTGCTGCTGCTGCTGCCCCCGGTCTTTCTCCCAGCGGCGGCTGCTTCGACTGCTGGCGCCCCCCAGCCTTGGCGTCTCCGCCGCCTCCGCCGCCCCCTCCTCCTCCTCGGCCGGCAGCTGCCTCTGGCCCCCGGGCAGCCCCGCCACGCGTCCGTAGAAAGCGCAGAGGCTGTTGCTTCCCCCGCCCGGGCTGCCGCCCGAAGAAGCGCCGGGGGCGCCGCCGCCGCCGCCTCGCCTCTTCCTCTCACTCAGCTCGGCCACTTTGGGGGCAATGAGCCAGGAGGCGACGGTGAAGCCCAGCACCAGCCCCAACGCCACGCTCAGCCAGGGGTGCCGGGACCGCGCTGCCATGGTGGCCGGGCAGGCGGGGAGGACGGGGCGGCGGCGAGAAAGAGCGAGCGGGGCTCCCTCCGGGAGGAAACGCCCACCGAGCTGCGGGTCGCCCGCCGCCTCCCCTCCTCCGTCCTCCTCCTCCTCCTTCCAGCCGCCTCCTTCGCCACTGCCTCCGCCTCTTTCTCGTCACACTAACAGACCCCGAGACCGCCTCTGCAAGTCCACGAGGCGTGGTCGCCGCCGCAGAGGCAGAGGAGGCGGCGGCAGCAGCAGCGGCGGCAGGAGCAGCTCTGGGCTGTTGCTCCGAGTGAAACTTCTCTAGTGGCGCCTCCAGCAGCAGCGGCAGCAGCAGCAGCGGCGTGTCAGGGGGAGGAGGCGGGCAAAAGCGGGACCCTGGCGAACATTCAGGCACCCAGAGAGAGAGACGGCGAGGAGGCGCGGGCTTGGCTGAGGGCTACACCTCTAGCCAGCGCAGCCTCCGCCGCCGCCCGCGGTCCCTCCCCGCTCCTCCCACCGCTCTGCCTCCTCCTCCTCCTCCACACAGCGAAGGCTCTGCCTGGCTCCGAAAGCGGTCTCCTGCGCTCGCTTCTGGTCCCGTAGGCTCAGGGTCGCTGGCAGCGGCGGCTTCGGAGCGCCTCACTGAGGGGAAAGCGGCGGCGGCAGCAGCCATAAGACAGGCTCCGCTGCCACTCCGGGGAGGGGGGTTGCAGCGCCCAAGCGGAGGGAGACTCCGCCCGAGAACGGCCTCTCTCCGGAAGGAAACTCTTTCGGCAGCAGGGGCGGCGGGGCCGGGACCCGCCATGGCCTCCCCATCCCTTCTCCCCGTAACTCGAGCTCCTTTCAGGCAAAGCTCTCTTTCTCTCTCTCTCTCTCTCTCCCCGCCCCAGCCGCGCGGCCGTTCCCTCTCTTTTCGTCCTTTTTTTTATTTTCTCTCAAGTCCCTCTTCCAGGTTTCCGCGCGTTCTCGGCATTTCTCAAAGCAAGACGTTTGAAAACTGAGGAGACGGCCGGAGGAGTGACGAGGTTGAGAAAAGTCGGGTAGGAGTTTGGGCAAGAGAACCGCCTCCTTCCCATCCCCTTGTTCTCCAGCGGCACCGGAGAAGAGCAAGGTTGTCCTGTCTCCGTCAGGACGAGATGAGAGAAGCGGGAGAGTATCCCTCTTCGCCCTAGAATGACTCAGGAGGAGGTAAAGAGGGCACACCCTGACCGCGAAGGAAGGCGAAGCCAAGAATAAACACCGTATTTGGCCCTTCGGGTATAGCTGCCCATTCGCGGGGCACCTTCATACGGCTCCGGGCAGATCTACGTTCAACACTCCCCGAGGTGTTTCGCGCCTTTTTGACAAGCACGGCTTCAGCCGAGGAATCCTGAGAATTTTTTGTTTAGTCAGGTCACTGGGGTGCTAAGAAAAGTAAAGAGATCCCTTGTTTGCGCTTACAGAAGGATAATCCTCAGGGTTCACTTGGGAAAAGGGAGCGACTGTTAAACCAGTTTAAGACTTTAGTGCTGAACTGATATGCCCTCTGGGCAGAGCTTCGAAACTTTTCAGAACAACTCTAATAACATATTGCAGCCATCCATAACTGAGCAGTGGTAGGATGGTGCTCTCTGTTCGTTTATGGATGACTTCACTGTATGCTGGTGTTCATTCTTTGAAGTAACTTTCCAACCTCTGCCTCTGGGTATAAGGGCAGCTAGTACACTCCAAAGTCTTAATCTGAGCCAAGGCTCAGCCTCAGAACCTGTTTTTTTCAAAGCCAAGGGTCAGTTCTAGAACACATGGTGTAACATAACAGAGTGCTTCTGAAAATATGCACCTTGCCTTTTCCTCCAGTTTGGACTGACCACAGACAGTGGACGTGGATCAGGGGGGTGACATCAAGAAGCCCACACACACCATGGAATTTGTGAAAAGAACTAATAGGGGAAAGGTTATTCCTTCCCAAGAAGACAAGTTTTCCAGTTCTTTTAGAAACCAGCCACTGGATAGATTTCCAAAACATAAAAAGAGAAAACATAAATGCATACAGCCCTTCCCCCCAAAAAATGTGCCACGCATACAGTGTGTGTTTGTATCAGGTGGAGCCCTGGTGGCGCAGTGGTTAAATGCCAGTACTGCAAGTCACCACGCTGCAAGTTCGATTCCAGCGGGCTCCAAGGTTCACTCAGCCTTCCATCCTTTTGTAGGTTGATAAAATGAGTACCCGACTTGTGGGGGCAATTCGCTAACTCGCATTGGAAACTGCTTAATGCAGTGTAGATGTGTACATTGCTGTTGCTTAAAAACAATTTGTAAGCCGCTCTGATAGCCTTGTGGCTGAAGAGCGATGCATAAATAAATAAAAAGTAAAAATAAAATTGTACAATGCAAGGAGCCACTGGTCTTGAAGCCCTGCAGGAAGTGTATTCATGAACAAAAAAATTGCATGTATGGTATATTTACTTGTCAATTTCCCACAGGTACATGATGGCATATATCTCTTAATTTACTTAGTGAGAGAAGAAAAAGGCTGGGTTTTTAAAAATAGTTTTTCCTAGCAGGGAGAGGAAATGGGTCTTGCACCAGCTTCTTTGAAATTAGAGAAGGAGTTTCTTCAAACATTTTTTAAAGGGTTGAACAGGGAAAGCTGTAACAACTTTTGGGAGGCTGGGCGCTAGCCACCTGAAACAGAAGTGGGGATTATGGCTGAACAAGAACAGACCCATGATGGAGCTTTGATCAGTATATAGTGGGTGCTCAGTGTGTGATTCCAGGACCACCACCACTACCCAGATACCAAACTCCATGGATGCTCAAATCCCATTATATACAATGGCATATTAAAATGGCATTCCTTACACAAGGTTTGCTTTTTAGATTTTTTAAAATATATATATTTGAGCTATGGTTGGTTAAATCTGTGGATGCAGAATCTGGATATGGAGGGCTGACTATATACAGTCCTCTAAAAACTACATACATCAGTTCTGTGGGAAGTTTTGTGATAGCATATAGATTACTTAATTCATGAAGTTGTTGTCCAGAAAAGTTCACTAATCAAATCAAACTCAAAAGAGACTGATGGGTAAAGTAGGAGGAAGCATAATGGCCCAAATATAGTATCAGTGACACTTTGGGCATGAAGACTTTGGATGTTGTCAAAAACACTGAGCAGAAATTGTTACAGGTTATACAGTAGAAAGGTGCATAACCTGTATATGAATGAGGATTGCGTGTCTGCCACATATATTCTCCTTCACACATTTTTATCTTGCAAGAAGTGGGCATGTGAGACACTTGCAAAGCGGCTTGTTAGAACTTCCTGTAACACCCAAAGCCAATTATAATTTCTTACTTGGTGGCATCACACACATGATAGTAAGATGAGGACAAGACAAAACCTTGCAGAAGTCTACAGGAAATGGCCAATCAACCATATCTATCCTCTGGGGGTTTTTTGCCATGATTGTGCAGAAAATTGATAGTATGAGTGTGTGCAGACAGGTCGCTAGGCTACAATGCCTCTTTCTATGCAGTTTAAGAGCTACAACAAATGCAGTTTAACAGTCTACAAATCCAGCAGACCAAATAAATAAATAAAAAACAGTTTTGGAGCTAGGTAAGAGATGGAAAATTGGTTTTGTCTACCACCTCTTCACCTCATCTCTTTCTTCCTGGCACATGTTAATCTGGTCACCAAGGATCAAGCTTCTGATCAGCTATCAGCAGGCAGAATGGACATGGTGGATTTAACACTCAACTGATCTCTGAGACCATTAATACATTGGCCTGTATCACAACCAATATGTCCCAATTCCTGTAGAATGTGAGCATTTTTGTTTACAGATTAGGTGGCACATTCAGAAGATAGTTAAGTCTTTAGGGAGTATAAACCTGAACTGAACCCAGAACAGCTGTATCAGACTACACTTTGCAGACTCAATGGCAGCAGGAAACAACATATTTCTTCAATTTGTTCAAGACTATGCTGCCAGTGCACAGTCTTAAATCTTTTTTTTTTAAGAGTTCCACAATCTGTTGGCTTTGGCACAGGCAGAATGCCTTATGTTCTCTGCTCATCTACCCTCCCACTTCATCCACCTTAAAGTCTTCACAAATTTGTCCAAATGTGGTAGAAGAAATGCAGTTGTATTAATAGCCATAGTCAAGATTATATTCCACAGGTCTACAGAATTATAGTGATAACCTCTAGTTCCTGAGTAATCAGATAGTATAATCCTGTAGAAATTAGTCAACTGTAAAATTCTGCCTGTGGTTAGAAAGCGACCACATGGAAAGAGAAATATTCGAGTGTAGCTTTCTTCCTGGCATACTAAATGTCTATGTGTGGGTTTAAAACTAGAAATAGCTATATTAATCCATAAGAACAAAACATAACAGTTATGAACAGTGGATAGGCTTTTCAGTTATTGACAAGTCTTTACCAGGACAGATGCTTAAAAAATTCGGAGTGGGAACATGGGGAAAAAATGACTAGATGTTTAAAACCATGAAGTCTCATGGCTTTAAACTCATTCCCAAAACAAGTCAGGGTAGTAGCTGTTTAGGTAACACGTGGCACCTAACAAAGTGGCATATTTCTGGCTCCCTAGCAAGATGCCGTGTTTGTGTGTGTTTTAAAAAGGGAAAATATTCAAGCATACACATATCCTTACTGTCTGAGACATTACAGTAACAGGAAGGCTATAACCTGTGGTTATTCTAATGGTATAATTTGCTTCTTGAGTAGCCACTCAGGTTTGCCGATATCAAAGAATCATGCAGTTGAATGACTTCCACACTTCACTTGATATCAGCATACTTGAGTTGAGTGTGAGATTCACTCAACTGCAAGATTCTTTGAGGAAAAACTCCCATGGAGGGTCAGTGCAGAGTCCCAACCCCCAGGAGTTGTTAATCCCTGTTGTAGGTCAGCTAAAACAAATTCCTATTTGATGCAACATTCCCAATAGCTGGTTATCCAGCCTCTGCTTGAAGACCATCAATAAGTGAGAGTAACTATTCTTATTAAAAGTTTATCCAAAGTTCAATCAAAATCTACCATCCTGTAGCTTAAGCCAATTTAGAGGGACAACAGAGGACAAGCCTCTTGCTCTTCTGTAAAATAGTATTTTAGGTATTTGAGGGCTGGATCTTGTCTTCACCTTCTCCAACAGCAGTTTCTCCTTCTGGTTAATTCATATTGATAGACTTTATCCAATCCACCAATCAAATATACCAGCATGCTGGTACTGGAATGCAAAATTTGCCATCCCACAGTTTCTCCTAATAAATAAGTGGGAAGTATTAGCACAATTTGTTTTGTCTATTATATAGCCTCTGTAGCACAACACTATGGCAGGAAATAGGGCAGAATGGGGGAGAAAAAATACTGTGTGGTTTTAATTGGAGGCAAAATTTCTGCCAAGAAACTCTATTCAAGGCCATATATATATATATATATATATATATATATATATATATGAATATGAATATGGTGCCTATTTCACTTGACTAATGAGCAGAGCTTCTTGACTCTGAAGCTTAGAAGAATCCTCTGACCAGCTTAAATGGCTACTACTGCACTAGAGCTTACTTAAGTAAAGCACTGAGATGTTTGAAGTTTTTGACTTCTTCAGTATTAAATCTATTCAGTGTTCATTTATGTCTGCTAGGACTCAATCAAATCCTATTTCCATAATTTTAAAATAAATTACTAGTATATATAGGAAGAAAATAATCTCATTTGAGATGTGGTGTTGGAGAAGAGTGCTGAGGATCCCATGAACAGCCAAAAAGACAAACACGTGGGTTTTAGAACACATCAAGACTGAACTTTCATTAGAAGCCAAGATGATCAAATTAAGGTTGTTGTACTTTGGACACATCATGAGAAGGAACGGCTCAGTAGAAAAGTCAATAATGCTAGGAAAGGTGGAGGGGAAAAGAAAGAGAGGAAGACCACACACACTAGGTGGATAGCCTCAATCAAGGAAGTCAGGCCTGAACCTGCAGGACCTAAGTAGGGTGGTTGAGGACAGGGAGGCTTGGAGATGTCTCATCCATGGGGTCAACATGAGTCGGAGCCAACTCGGGGGCAGTTAACAACAACAGTATATTTCAACAACAAATACCACACTGTTTTTAACCATTTCTATTTGTGATGTTCATTAATAATGGTATCACAAGTTTTGAGATGGATAGTGCAGGAAAACTGAAATTTTCAGTTGCTCTACAATATTATTAATGTGTGCCTTCAAGTTGTTTCCAGCTAATGGCAACCCAAAGGCAAACCTATCATGGGGTTTTCTTGGCAAGATTTGTTCAGAGGGGGTTTGCCTTTACCTAACTCCAAGGCTGAGAGAGTGCAAATTGCCCAAGGTCACCCAGAGGGTTTCCATGGCTGAGCCCTGTTCAAATCCTGTTCTCCAGACTCAGTTCAGTGCTCAACCATTACACCACACTATTTCTATTATTAACATTACAAATATATGTAGTACTACATTATAATACCATACTATGCTAAAAAACTCATTCTGCCACTTTGGCTAATAATCTGCTTATTAGCCAAAATGGCACCATTCATGCACAAGAGGAAAGGTATTAGCTGACTCTGGAAAATGCTAACATGAGCATAAATACAAGACAACCTTTAGAAGAGAAAAGGGGTTGCCTAGAAACCCCCAAACAGCCCAGTAAGGACTGAACAAGCTCAATGGTAACAGAATGCTTACTGATACCAATAAAGCGAATTGGGGGGGGGGGGGGAAACCAGGGGAGGTAAAGCAGAATAGGGAAGAAGATGAAGACTGATATTCTATGTAAACATTGTTTGCACTATAATATTAATTTGGTGCCTAATCTAAAAATTATGAAATATTGTCAAGGTGCACACTAATCACTTTATTGTGGAAGAAGTAAATACCATTAAATATCCTAACTTTTAATTTATTTATAGCTTTGTTCTTTAAACAGATTCTTACCTCATCTATTGCAGGCTCATTTGAATTAGTTTAATCTCTTCTAATAAAAATTACCAACCAAGTTTTCAGTTTTGCAAAGATGGATCCTTTCCTTTTAGACAGCCAGAAAATTTTGTTTGTTGAGATGGGGTAGTGAACAGGAAGAAGTGTACACTGAGAATTATTATATAACTCACCATTTCACAGTTGCAACGTATCTGGTCTGGGGTTTAGTCCAAACTGTAAAGGAGCTATCCAAGATGCTGAACTCATTTTGGAGATAGAAATCATCTCTGTGGATGGCTCCTTGATAGTCAAGAGCAAAACCCAGAGTGGAGTCTTGCCCGCACAAAATACAGGAGCCAGGAATATGCCAGAATGTGCATTAACAATAGCTTACTATACTTACAACACATTTCAAACATTGCAGAGGTGCAAGCCCATTAATGTGCCTGCGTGTGGCAGTTCTTGTAGTGTTTTATTACTCTTAAAGTATGGGCCGGCATCATGTTGGTGACATACACAGGTGCAAGTCTAGCTTACACCTTCATATGTTTGTTTAAAAGTCAGCATGAGCAGTGTAATTGAGCCAACCACACTGACCTCTTGAGTGCAAATCTCACCATTTGGTGGCAAAGAGATAATGGGAGGCAGCAGACAGCAGCTGGCTGTGCTTCAGCAGTTGGCCAGAGAGCAACAAAGGCATCCCCCATATGCTCTGGAGGTCCTCTGGGCATCAAGGAGGATGATATCATCTTCCCAGGGCTGGCTGCTGAGACACAGGCTGCCCCTGCAGGTCCACCCCTTGGCTTTACTGGAGATTGTTGGTGTGGTGTGCAGGAAGAAGTGTCAGGACTCAGGGAGTGGGGTGGGCACATAGTTTTCCTGAGTGAAGTGTTACATTCCACCAGCATGACACAGGATCTCAGGACTTTATCAGACGCACTAACTATGGTATCATAATGATGCCACATAAATGCAAAAGGGTGCGCATAGCAGACAATGTTGTCCTTTGGCGTTTATGTCTTGTCCTTAAGCCAATCTATTTTATCAATGGTCCAAGCCATCAATAGATCAGCTGTGTAGGTTTTTTTGCCAGCATAGCCAGCGTATGTAACCTCGTGTCTTTTTTTTTCCCATGTACTTACCTTGTGAATGGCCAGACCGGCCAGAGCACTTCCGGGTGAGATTGCGACATCCAGATAGGTGACACACTTTTTATTACCTTCCCTGCTTTACCTGGAAGTTTTAAATGTGTGTATGTGCTTGATGTAACTTCTTATTTTTATTTTTTTATTTTTAAATTTCCCATGCAATGAAGTCTTGCAGGATTTCAAAGGAAGAAATGAACGGGGCTTTGTTCACTTCCTCTTCATTGCCAGGGAAGCCTTCCGCTGCGAGAGAAGGTAAGCATGGCGGGGGGGGGGCATTCTTTTGCTGGCATAAAAATGGATTATTTTATGTCAGCAAAAGACATTTAAAGTGGCTTGTCTGATAAAGTCCACTGTCATGGTTTAATTCCATATAGGAAGTAAACCCAATACTAGGGAATCAAATGCAAGGAGAATTAAGTCTCCAGCTAACACATGCACACAAGGTTGCACATGCTTATCAATCTGGTGAAGTGGGCAGGAATCCAGAAAAGCTTATGTCAAATAAAACATGTTAGTCCTTAAAGATCCACAAGACACTTTGCTGTTTTTGTGCTTAGAACTGTGCTCTTGGGAACCCAGTGCTATGTGCAGCTCCATCCGTAGTGAAGCAGCCAGGATGGAGCCCAGGAAGAGCCACACTAGAGAAAAGGCATTACCCCATAATTCCAAAGGTCACACTGCAGATACAGGCTGGGTCAGTCAAATAACTTTCATCTCTAGACTACATTTCTGTGCACAGGTGTTCCAAAATTAGAAACTTACCATGACAACTCATGCCAGTTAAAAGACTAAGGGAACCTGTCAAGCACCAGTGGGGTCAAATCAGGCAAGCCAACATCAAGAGCTCATGAGGCCTTGCCCTCTCATTAACAGGAGCTTTGCTGTTCCAGAGCACCCTTCTGAGCAGGAGAGGAAGGGAAACTGCAGCCTGCCAGGTCACATAGAATTAAGCAACCTGGACAGTTCTGTTAACCTTCTGTAAAAACTCTTTTAGGCTCAGCTCTTTGTTTGCAACAAATAAATTTCTGCCAATGGAAGTGCTAAAGAGTGGCCTTTCCTTCCTGCTATGCTCCACAGCCTGACCTGTTTTAGAACACATCCTCTCCCTCTGGCCATTTGGATCCTAGACAGCCAGCTTTCAAACCAGATCACCAGCTTATTTGGGTCCTATATTTGCCTTTGAACCCATACCCCAGGCCCTGACCATAGTTCATCAATGAATCATTTCTAAAGACTTTCTTCAGCTAGCATCAAACTGTACTGTAGCAGTTTGCAATGGCTGATGATAGCAGCAACCTGTTAAACTGGCACTACAGCACTCAGTGGTACTGTATATGCAAGAGGGAGCTATTTTGTACATGTTAACAGGGCATACTCATTAGCAAACCTCATTCTATGCATTGTGTTAGACATATCAGCTAACAAATTACACTGTACCAAAGCCTGGAAGAGCTGCTTTTGGGAACTATAACACCCAGCAAGCATGGGCACTGGATGTGCTATCTGGGGGATTCTAGAAACCTTAGTCAAAAAAGTAACTTTTCCATGTCCTGAGGCATAAACAAATGCCCAAGAATGGCCAATCAAGTACTAGTTCAGGTATTTTCTTGAGAGCTTTGCTTTAACATCAGGTTTCATGCAAAGGACTGAGCTGCATAAAAACAGTGACTGAGAAATATTTGGATGATGTAACTTCACATCATCTTAGCTACTTCTTGTTAACTGCTATCAAGTTGACTTCAACTTATGGTGACCCCATGAAAGATAGGCCTCCAAGACACTCTGTCATCAGCAACCCTGCTCAGGTCTTACAAACAGAGGGCCGCGACTTCCTTGATTGAGTCTATCCATCTGGAATGGTGTCTTCTTCTTTTCCCACTGCCTTCTACCTTGCCAAGCATCATTGATTTTTCTGGTTAGTCATGTCTTTTCATGATATATCCAAAGAACAACAGTCTCAGTTTAGTTACCTTGGCTTCTAGAGAGAGTTTGGGCTTGATTTGCTCTAGGACCCATTTATTTATCTTTTTGGCAGTCCAACATATCCATAGAACTCTATTTATTTATTTACTTACTTACTTACTTACTTACTTACTTACACCCCACTCTGGAAGGCTATCAGAGCAGCTTACAAATTGTTTTAAGCAATAGCAATTTAAACATCTACACTGCATTAAACAGTTTCCAATGTGTGTTAGCTAATTGCCCTCACAAGCTGGATACTCATTTTACCAACCTACAAAAGGATGGAAGGCTGAGTGAACCTTGGAGCCCTCTGGAATCAAACTTGCAACATGTTGACTTGCAGTACTGGCAACTCTCCTCCAGCACTACATTTCAGATGAGTTGATTTTCCTCCTATCAACTTTCTCCACTTTCCAGCTTTCAGAATCGTAACCAGTAATTATTTCTCTTTTGTATGTATTTTTTCTTTTAAGAGAATAAGGGGAAAGTGTTACAATTGATAATGAAGGAATTACTCTTTGTTGGTGTTTGTATTTAAGCACTGTAACTGAATAAAAATTATTTTAAAAAAGAGAAATGGGAAATACAATGTCATGAACAGCCCTGACTTTGGTATTCAATAATATATCTTTACGTCTTGTCTAGTTCCTTCATAGCTGCCCTTCCAAGTCCCAGTCTTCTGATTTCTTGACTGCCGTTCCCATGCTGAATAATTATTGAGCCAAGGTATAGGAAATCTTTTATTATTTCAATGTTTTCATTGTCTAATTTAAAGTTATATAAGTAATCTGTGGTCATTATTTTTGTTTTCTTAATGTTCAGCTGCAAACCTGCCTTTGCACTTTCTTAGTTGACTTTCTTCAGTAGTTGTTCCATGTCTTTGCAATTTTCTGCCAGTAATGTGATGTCATCTGCATATCTTAAATTGTTGATGTTGCTTCCTTCAGTATTTACACCTCTTTTTTCAGAGTCTAATCAAGCTTTATGTATGATATGTTCAGCATATATGTTAAACTAATAAGGTGATCAGCCATGCCTGACCTCCCTGTCAATTGTAAACCACTCAGTTTGTCCATATTCTGTCTCAACAGTGGCCTCTTCTCCTGAGTATAAGTTATTCATTAGGATAATCAAGTGTTGTGGTACACCCATTTCTTTAAGAGCAATCCATAGTTTTTAGTGATCTATACTATCAAAGGCTTTGTTATAATCTATAAAGCACAGGCTGATTTTCTCAATTATCCAACATATGTTTGCAATATGATTCCTAGTCTCTTCCTTTCCTGAACTAGGCTGGATATCTGCCATTTCTTGGTCCATATATAATAAAAGATTTTGGTGTAGAATTTTGAGCATCACTTTGCTTGCATGGGAGATTAATGCAATGTTCCTGCAGTTACTGCAATCCCTGGTGTCCCCTTTCTTGCGGACTGGAATGCATATTGAGCATTTCTAATCTATGCACCATTCTTTTGTTATCCATACTTCTTGTCAGATTTTAGTTAGAATTTGAGTGGATTCTCTCTCTGTTGCTTGAAACATGTCTATTGGTATGCCATCTGTTGCTGGTGATTTATGTCTCCCAAGTGCTTTGAGTGCAGTTTCCACTTCACTTTCTAATATTGAGCATTCATCTTCAAATGGTTCTTCCTTGAATAAATCTCTCATCCTTTCATCCTTTTTATATTTTTCTTCAGCACATTGTTTCCAGCATCTTTTTATTTATTCTTGATCATGCAGTGTGTTCTGCTACTGGTTGTAAAGCATCCTCATTTTTTGGTTTAAATTTCCCTTTCAATTCTTGGATCTTATGGAAGATAAGATGTTGCACTCTTCTATTTCTCTGCATTAATTGTTTTAATACTTCTCTTTGTCTCTGCGCACCAGTCATTGAACAATTGCATTCAGGGTTCTGATCCTATCCCCTGTCCCATCTGCCCTTAACTGCTTGAAGAGTTTCATCTGTTATCCAGCAGGGCTTTACTTTCTTCTTGGTTAGAGATACTGTCTTTTTGCATTCTTCCCTCACAATGTTGCTGGCTTAGTCCAAAGTTCTTCTGGCTCCCCATAAATTAGGCTTAATAGTGCAAATCTATTCTTTACATCAGCTTTTAATTCTAAAGGGATGCTCTTCATGTTGTGTTTTGGCACAATGACTGATGTAATGTTTGTCATTAGATTTACTCTAATTTTTATATCAGAGTAAAGTGATACTCTGCCACAATCTGCTCTTGGTCTTGTTTTTGCAGAGAGAATGAAGATTTTCCATCTTCTGCTTCCAATTATGTAATGTATTTTATTTCTGTGCAAATAGGTTGCTGTCCTGCTTCATTTCTTTATCCTACACCAAATTATACTGCAATGTTTGGTTCTGCTGTGTTTTTTTATTTTGTGTTCTAATTTACTATGATTACCAACATATCCTTTCTTGGTGTATGATAACTTCTTAGCAATTCATATCCTCACAAGAGGATATGAGGCCAGTTATGCATTGCCAAAAAAGAGGATATAATTTGAATCAAGCCAGGGTTTTCATTTAATTTTTCTACCTATGTATCCATTAGTTTTTTTATTTTGCATTTTTGTATGTATTGTTTCATTAAATCCTGGGGCACTTTCTGTTTCCGATATATATTTTCAAAATAATTTTAAAATATTTTTTCTCTATCTCCCATTTTTAATTTCAAAATTCTCCTTTTTGTTCTTTCTTTCCTCAATCTATATGCAAGCCACCTACCTGGTTTATTAGCATTTTCAAAAATCCTTTGCTTCATATACTCCAATTTTCATTCCTTTAGCAGCATCATCCCAAGCTGTTTCTGCAGTATATTTATCTGATTCTTTGCTTTTTTATCTTTTGATGATTTCATCAGTTTTCTTTCATTTTGCTTTATTTCCTCCATTAATTTTTCCATTGTCTCTGACCTTTTTTTCCTCCATATATTATTCCATTTAATAAATATTCCTCTTATCACAGCTTTACTCACGTCCCAAACCTTATTATTTTCCACTTCCTCCTTGGAATTAATCTCAAAGTATTCTTTTAATATTTTTCTGCATTCTGTTGCTATTTCTTCTTTCTCTAACAGTAATTTACATAGCCTCCATTTTTCTCTCATAATTATCATTTTTAAATACCATTAAAAGTGTATTATGGTCTGAAAATGGTTTGGCCAGGATTTCTACTTTTTTGTGATAAAGTTATTGGAGATCCAGATCATATCGATTCTGGACATAGATTTACGAATATCCAAAAAGAAAGTGTATTCTTTTTTATCACCCTCTTTTTACTTCCAGACATCAATTAATTGCAATTCTTCAACTATAGCAAAAAACTCCTTTGCTAGTTTACCCTGGTTATTCTTTATCTTTTTTGTCTCTGAGTGCATATCTATATGCTGTTCTACGACCCCATTAAAATCTCCTAGCAATATCCAGCTATCATAATTTAGTTGCATTATTTTATTCCTTAGTTCTCTATAAAAAGTTTGCTTCTCTTGGACAGGTGCATATATTACTATAATTAATATTTTTTTGTGTTCTACATTCACTTCGATTATCACGAATCTGCCTTTATTATCTAATAATATTAACTTTGGCCTCAATTCTTTTTTAATACAGTTGTCCCTCCACATTCGCGAACTTGACATTCGCGGCTTTGATTATTCGCGGTTTTGGGAGGGCCCCCCAGGCCCCCCCAAAATCGCGACAAGGGGCCTCTAGAGGCCCCGTGAAAGCCGTGGGACCGAGCGGAGAGGGCCGCGGAGGCCTCCACGGGGCCTTCGGAGACCCTCCGGAGGCCCCGCAAAGGTCTTGGGAGGGAGGGGGAAGGACCAGGGAGGCCTTCGTGGGGCCTTGCGAGTCCCCACAAAGGCCTTGGGGAGTACTGGGGAGGCCTCCGTGGGGCCCCGCGAAGGCCCGGTGAGGGAGGGGGGAGGGCTGGGGAGGCCTCCGCAGGGCCTTGCTAGGCCCCACGAAGGCCCGGGGAGGGAGGGGGGAGGGCCGGGGAGACCTCCACAGGGCCTTGCTAGGCCCCACGAAGGCCCGGGGAGGGAGGGGGAGGGCCGGGGAGGCCTACGCAGGGCCTTGCTAGGCCCTGCAAAGGCCCGGGGAGGGAGGGGGGCTGGGGAGGCCTCCGGGGGCCTTGCTAGGCCCCGCGAAGGCCCGGAGAGGGAGGGGGAGGGCCGGGGAGGCCTCCGCGGGGCCTCCGGAGACTCTCCAGAGGGCTGTTGAGGGCTTGGGCGGGAGGGCGGAGGGCTGGGGAGGCATCCACGGGGCCTCAGGAGGGTCTCCAGAGGACCCGGGAAGGCCTAGGAAGGGAGTGGGGAGGCTGGGGAAAGCGACTATGGGGCCTCCGGAGGCCCCATGGTCGCTATGGTGGGGGAGGGGGGGCAGTCGTTATTCGTGGATTTTTCACATTCACGGGGGGCCCTGGAACATAACCCCCGCGAATGTGAAGGGACGACTATATATACCACCACACCATTTTTTGTTTTTTGTCCTAATGAAGAAAAATAATCTCCTAAGCCTTTTTGTTTTAGTAAGTACTCCTGATTTTTTTTATTTCGGATTTCTTCAAACATTTAATATCAAATTTAGGTTTTTTTAAGAAAATGGAATACTAATTCTCTTTTTTCCCCAGTATTTAATCCTTTTACATTCCAAGTTAGGACTTTTTTTTATTTATCAACATTAATTTTATTCTTTTCCCTCTTTAATCTTTTCTTACTCACTTATTTGTATTCCTTCTTATTTCCCTTTGACTTCCTTTTTCCCTTTGCCTCCCTCCTCCCTCTCCCCTCCCCCTCCCCCCTCTTCTTTTTAAAGTCTCTTTACTCTTCTCGGTGACAAATACTTAAGTCCAATAGACTGTTCTCCTTTGTTTTTTCTTACCTTCTCTCTTCACTTCAAACTGCATTATTTCTACAGTGTAGATGCACCCCAAGTAATAGATATAGATGCACATTTACAAATAATTATTGTAAATTAAATAGAAATACAGCATATTTCACCATACTGGGGAAAACTGTCACCCAAGTGACCTTTTGGCTTGTGGAAGCTTTTGTCCTGCTGTTCAAGGACAACCTCAAGGCCCCTGTACCCACTCTGTATGTTTTTTTAAAAAAATAAATCTGTACACTGGATGTGGACCAGACAGGCCTTGAAACAGAGGTGGGGGGTAGAGAATGTATTTCATCCTAGGGACCAAATTCAAATTTGGGAAGTCTCGTGATGGATAGTGCATATCATCTAAGCACTGAGCCAAAACAGAGTGGATGGGACTTACACATTTCTTAAAGATTTTGGACATTTTCTACATTAACAAGCATACAAAGCACAGTTCCACTCTATGGACTTTATCAAACAGGGAAAATACAGTGTCATCATGACACCACATAACCACAAAATGGTGCACGGATCAGATGATGTCGCCCTTTTGCGATTATGTCCTGGTCAAAAACCGGGGTTTTAATTGATGGCTTAAGCCATCAATAGATCTCCCTGCCGCTTTTTTGCTGGCATTGCCGGCATGCAATACCTCAGGCCATTTAAATCATGTACTAAACCCAACAATGCCCACTCCGACGGGAACACTTCTGGGTCAGATTGGGACATCCAGGTAGGTTTCTCTCTTTTTATGACCCTCCCGGGGTTACTTGGGACTTTTTGAGTGTGTGTATGTGCTTTACTTCACTTTTTGATGCTTATTTTGCTTTTTATTTTTAAGTTTCCCATGTAATGAAATCACACGAGATTTCAAGTGAGGACGTGAATGGGGCTCTGTTCTTTTGCTGGCAAAAGAACATTTAAAAGGAATATGTCTGATAAAGTCCTATTCTGCCTGTTGAGTAATCAGCCCAGGGGAACAGTTTTCCTGCCAGCAAAAGCACAAGTTCCCTGAAACAACTTTTTCCCCTGCAAAGCCCAGCTCAGTTCCATGCATAATAGCCTTCCTGCAAACACAGCTCAGTTCTAATAAATAGTATAATAAAAAAATGTTTAAATATCTTTAAATATCCTTTTTATCTCTTAACATTGATCAGAGTTAATAGCAGCAGAAACTTACTGGGTGGAATAGGAAGTGCCCAGGTCACATCCAGCCTGTGCGGTAGAGATTCCTCCTCCCTGAAGCAGAGAATACCTTCAATAAAAAGCAGAGAATAAGCAAAGAGGTAGTACAGGAATACCTTCTTAATCTAAATGAATTTAAATCTCCAGGACCAGATGAACTACATCCAAGAGTATTAAAAGAGCTGGCAAATGTAATCTCAGAGACATTGGCAATAATCTTTGAGAACTCTTGGAGAACAGGAGAAGTCCCAGCAGACTGGAGGAGGACAAACATTGTCCCCATTTTCAAAAAGGGGAAAAAGGAGGATCCCAACAATTATCGTCCAGTTAGATTGACATCAATACCAGGGAAGATTCTAGAGCAGATCATTAAACAGGGAGTCTGTGAACATTTAGAAGGCAATGCCATAATCACAAAATGTCAACATGGGTTTCAGAGAAACAAGTCATGCCAGACTAATCTGATCTCTTTTTTTGATAAAATTACCAGCTTGGTAGATGAAGGGAACACTGTGGATATCACATACCTTGATTTCAGTAAGGCCTTTGACAAGGTTCCCCATGGCATTCTTGCAAACAAGCTTGTAGAATGTGGGCTAGACAAGTTAACTGTTCAATGGATTTGTAATTGGTTGACCGGCCGAACCCAAAGGGTGCTCAGCAGTAGCTCCTCTTCATCTTGGAAAGATGTGACCAGTGGGATGCCACAGGGTTCTGTCCTGGACCCAGTGCTATTCAACATCTTTATCAGTGACTTGGATGAGGGAATTAGGGGCATACTTATCAAATTTGCAGATGACACCAAATTAGGAGGAGTGGCTAATACCCTAGAGGACAGGATCAAAATTCAGAATGACCTGGATAGACTGGAGAGTTGGGCCAAAGCTAACAAAATGAAATTCAATACGGAGAAATGTAAGGTACTGCACTTAGGACGAACAAATGAAATGCATAAATATAGGATGGGGGAGACCTGGCTGAATGAGACTACGTGCGAAAGGGATCTAGGAGTCCTAGTAGACCACAAGTTGAACATGAGTCAACAGTGTGATGCGGCAGCTAAAAAGGCCAATGCGATTTTGGGCTGCATCAATAGAAATATAGTGTCTAGATCAAGGGAAGTTATAGTGCCACTCTATTCTGCCTTGGTCAGACCTCACCTAGAATACTGTGTCCAGTTCTGGGCACCACAATTCAAAAAGGATATTGACAAATTGGAGCGTGTCCAGAGAAGGGCAACTAAAATGGTGAAAGGTCTGGAAACCATGCCTTATGAGGAGAGACTTAGGGAGCTGGGTATGTTTAGCCTGGAAAAAAGACAGTTAAGAGGCGATATGATAGCCCTGTTTAAGTATTTGAAGGGGTGTTACATTGAGGATGGAGCAGATTTGTTTTCTGCTGCTCCAGAGACTGGAACACGGAGCAATGGAGGCAAGCTCCAGGAACAGAGATTCCACCTCAACATTAGGAGGAATTTTTTGACAGTAAGAGCTGTTCGGCAGTGGAACACACTCCCTCGGAGCGTGGTGGGTCTCCTTCCTTGGAGGTCTTTAAACAGAGGCTGGATGGCCATCTGTCGGGGATGCTTTGATCGTGATTTCCTGCATGGCAGGGGGTTGGACTGGATGGCCCTCGTGGTCTCTTCCAACTCTGCAATTCTATGATTCTATGACTGTAGCCAATGAAAGACACCACAAATTACAGGTAATAACTGTGCACCTATCACCAGCACTAGATTGGTAGTAGTCATCCTCTCGAGCAGTGGCTGTTAACCTTTTCTTTATCAGGGACTCCTTTACGTATCTTTTGTTGCCATGGTCCCCCAAGACTTAACTCAAGATTTAAAACCCTAATAATCATAATCATCACAATAGCTTATTGATGATGATGATGATACAATTACACCACCCATTTAAGCTTCCCTCAGAAGCACTGGAGCGTGAGGAAAGACTTTTCTCCTGCTTCTTCCTGCAAGTTTGTGGCTGGAGCAGATTGAACATCAATGCACAGGTCAAGCCAGCCAGGCTCCTGTCATGTGTCTGCTCCACTACAGGGAGGAAGTGGGCCAAGCAAGTGTTCACAGACCCCTTATGAGGACATTGTGGCCCTTTGGGGGTCTGTGGACCACAGGTTAAGAACCACTGCTCTAGAGAGCAGATACCACTCAGATAGTGTTGCCAGGTTTTAGGGCACCAGCTGAAGTCTTTGAAAATTACTGTGTTTCTCCAGGTAAGGGGTAAGCAGCAATGGAGTTTTATCTATTCATTCATTCATTCGTTCGTTCGTTCATTTATGTATATGATGTGCCTTTAAAGCCGCCTCCACCCGCTCCCAGGTGACATGACTCTCAGCATTAAGGTATTTGTATTTGGGCTCTATTTGTGCAGTTTTGGTGCAGCAAAGAAAGCCAGTGACAAGTCGAGTGACAGAGGAGAGAGGTGGTGATCATGCAGTTTGGAGCCAGGCAGAGAGTAGAGCCACCATCATTGTGACTCATGATCTTTCCTCTTGATATACAAGCACTGGCAGCAGTAGCAGTGAAAGGCCCAGGGGGAACACACCCTCATCTCTCTTGGCCCTGAGGCTCAGGAAACTAGGTAAGAACATTCATATCTCTCTCCAGCAAGAACAGAACAGCAGTAGGAAACTTCTGACATCATTCTCAAACCATGAAGTTGTGTGCCCCCTAGTCACTTAGCTGTAAACTTACAACAGGTTTATAGCAGACTCTCTTAAACGGTACCTAATCATTTAGGGGGAGTATCACTTCATATGGAACAGGCTTGATTAATCATTGACCCAACAGTACCTCTCAGTCATGGAGAACAGTGAACTACACATCTCATTTTGGGTTTGTTTGATTTTTTATATGGTGAGCCTAAAATTATTACAAGAGGTGAGTGTCTGCTTCCAGTTACTTTTAGAAACAGGCCTGGAATACGTTACTATGCCAATGTCATTGGAGGTTGGATCGTAGCCCTGGTAAATATTCACAATCCAGAAACTATTTATGCACAAGTAGCTCATTGACAACTCTTGAATTGATGGTTTCAGGTTGCACCCTCCAATAAATGCTTCATTTTCTAAAGTGCCATCCACCTTGATTAGTTCTAAATCAATAGAAATAAGTGAAGCTAAATAAATCAACTATTCTGATAGTACTTCCGGCACATGCAGTAGGTTGCCAGTCCAATCATTAAAAAGGCAATAGACTATGATATTGGAGAAGCTTTAAATAGATATGCTAGGAGATCCCTGTTTTGTTTTGGGATGATCTTTTTGTTTCTATGTGAGTACATGTTATATGAGTCTGTGGAAGAGCAATAGTCCCAATGTGAAGTCTCACTGCACCACCTTGTGAAACAATATTGTGGTTGCAGGCAGTTTTCTGCTTGCAATTAAGCATTCTTATTTATAAAGGTAGGGAACCAATTGAACAGAATAAAGACATCTCAAGATTTGTATCACTATGGGTGCATCTGCACTGTACAAATAATGCAGTTTGATACCACTTTACGTGTTGTAGCTCCATCCTATGGAATCCTGGGATTTGTAGTTTTTCAAGGTCTATAGCCTTCTTTGCCAGAGTGCTGGTGTCTCGCAAAACTACAAATCCCAGGATTCCATAGGATGGTGCCATGGCAGTTAAAGTGGTGTCAAATTGCATTATTTCTACAGTGCAGATGCAGCCTTTGTTTCATAAGGTTGCTTACTGGAGATTTCCTTGGGTTACTTGAAAGCATTCACTTCTGTTTGTTACCTTTTTCAAAAGTCAAAATTTGGCCAGGGTATATTGAGAGGAAACATTTAAAAGCTCTCTGAAGTGGGGATTTCTTTGAACAGAGCCTTTTCTCTATGGAAAAAATATAAAAACCTTTGCTTTAAGACTTCTTGCCAAGAATATTTTCAATGCTGAAGTGAACCAAGTACTCCACAGAAATGGGAATGCATCCTGAGTGAAACAGAAAGGGACTGGACAGATGCTTTTCAAATGTTTTCTGAAATTAATACATCAGGGGTTATGCATTATTCCTCCCTTCTCACATCTAAAACTTGGATCTTTGCCCCAAGGTCGTTAGTTGCTGCTCCTTGTCATAAGGAAATGTAGGGTTAAAACAGTTTATCTTCAAATTTTGGAACACAAAACTCAGTGAAAGTTACTCTCCCTACATACAAGCAGGAAGCTTCAATCTGCCCCACCCTTCTCTGGTCCTTCCAGATTTGTTGCTGCGCCTTCCAAAATAGAATCTCTTTTCTGTCCAGGTCTGAGTCTTTAAGAGAGCCAGAGCTGAATTTCAGCCAAGGAGGTAGCTATGAAATCATGTTTAGTGCCAGGTCTCAACTCTGGAAAATGTTACAAATGAAGAGATTTCTTGAGATTGAAGACTCCAGTCAGAGAGAGTGATATTTGTAGGATACCCTTCCAGGAATCCAGCCACCGTGGTCAGTGGCAATACTTGCTAGGGATCCTGGGAGTTTAGAATCAAAATAGGTTTTCCCCCAGATTCTGAGGATAGTTAGGGAGAGCTTGAATGTGTCACAATCCAGGGTTAGGCTTTCTGTTGTTGTTTTGTTTTGTGTTGTGTTTAACACGCTGGCTGTTTAAATTATACCTGAGAGTTTATTTTTAATGCCCTGAGAAAATGTCTAAGATATTTTCTTTTCCTAATGCCCCTGCAATTAAAAAAAAATGCCACTCTGGAAAATGTTCTTTAAACATTGTCACCATTTTTCTGTGTGGCTGCTCCCCCACTCCTCTCTCATAATGACACCAGAGCATTGTGGAAGTTACAAAATGGTAGTTTGGCTGCCAGCACCTTGCTCTTGCTCTTGAGGAAGCAGCAGCAGCAACAAAAAAGAACTTTATGGGGAAAGGAAATAACCTGGCTACTACCATAGCTAATGGAAACCTCTAAAGCACCCCAAAAATAATTGGGGAATTTCTGGGACAATTCGGTGAAATGCTCCAGCCAATTGGCCTCTTCCTTAATAGAGTGGAGAATTTAGAGAGGCCATTTGCTCACTGCTGTAGCTGAAAAAGAGATAAATGTTTATTCACAAATGAAACAGAAGTCTAGTTGATTCCTTGACCTCTGGCAATATACAGATTCTTCTTGTTGTTATGCTAGAAGGGGAGGGGGAGAGAGATGTACAATTGCAAATCTGGGAGCTGGAATGTGCCTGTTTTTCTTCTTTCTGTCTCTTGATACCAGCTTTCTCCAGAGGCATTGGTGGGGACTGACTTGTAGACCTTGGTGCTGTGGGGGAGGAGGTAGGGAGAATGAGATGCAAAGGAGAAAGGGAAGCTGTTACTTAACCCGAAGGCACCTTTTAATGCTACAATCCTGTCAAGCTTGGTATCCCATTAACGTGTATGTGTGCGCGCACATGTATGCACATCTACACACACATACACAAATTGCACAGTACATTTCTGCTGGGTGAGACAAATACCTCAGAAAATTATTCCTAGAGGTATCATCAGATTATTGTTGGAAGCAAAAGCACCCTTCATTCGATTCACCTTTGGATGTAGTAGTGGTGAGCCAAACAATAAACAGGCACCAGGGGTATATTTTGCAAATGTTTCTCATTATACTAAAAGAAATGCAGGTAGAACCAGAACAGATTAGTGGGCAGGGTATTTTGCTGCCTGTGGCAATACAGTAAACTCCTGCCTACCCCCATCAAAGTGCAGAGTCCCCTAGGCCAGTCAGGTTATTAGGGTACCAGAGGCAGGCAATTGTTACCAACACCTCTTCATTGAACTACAAATACAGTTAAAATGAAGAATTAACCATTTGCTGCCCTTTCGTGACACTTGTAATTTGCTGTCTGAGGTGGGTGCTGTACACTGCTAAACATTAGGGTTGCTTTGGCTGCCTCCCGCAAGGGACTTGTTTGGTAGTTACTGTGTATTATTTTTATCACTAGATGAAAATCTTTTTTATTCACCCAGGCTTTTTTTTCATGTATATAAATTGAAGGTGTTATATTTCATGTATATAAATTGAGTTCTGCATTTATTTAGGGATGTACATATGTATATCCCTGCCAGCATATCCTGGCTGTGGAGGTGACCCCTTTCCCCCTGTTACTTGCAGAAGATGGACCAGAGTCCAAACTGGAGGCTGACCAGACACTGAAGCCACCGCTGCTGCCATTTCCATGCTAATGTGGAAGCCAAGCAGGGGTCCCGCAACATGTGACTGTAGACCCCATGCATGTGAAAGCCAAAGGCCAGAAGAGCCAGGGAGCTGGTGGCAGCAGGGAGGAGAGGTATGCTGGGTAGGCTCCTGTGGCCATGCAGAGCCTGATCTGGTAGAAATTAAGTAAATCTTATAAGTGAACTTATATCACAGTAAAGGGCCTATCCCAGGTTGCCCCTGTTCCAGCCTTATATCTGCCCTGGGGGTTGTTTGGACTTTCCAAGGGCAAATTGGGGTAACTGCCCTGTGTTGTTCAGACTGCAGGGCTCTGGAACGGAGGCAAGCAGAGTCTTTGGCCAGTGTAGATAAGCCCTATGTCTCAATTTTGTGGAGTTTCCCAGATCTTGCCTGCATTTTCTTCTACTACTTTTTAGTGAGACTGCATTTTCTTCCTATGCTAAAATTCTGTGAATTTATTTTAGGAGTGTTCTTAATTAGCACATTTATTTGTCTAAATTTGCCTCATGTATGCAACTTTCCCCAACTGACTAAAACATTTTTCTATCTGTCTGTGAGTTTATATACTCATACCACAGTTTTAAAACCTTTTGATAAAGAAGGTCCTTTTTACAAAGTCACTTTAGCCCCTCCTTTCCCTTGTTCATCCAGCTAGAAGGTTTTTGTTTTGTTTTGTTTTGTTTTGTTTTGTTTTGTTTTGTTTTGTTTGAGTAGCAACAGCATTGGAAGTATGGTAAAGGAGGGCTGGATAAACAGAGCCTTGAGTATTGGATTGCAATCATTTGTTGGCTGTAGCCAATCTTAGGCTGCTGACACACTGAAGAAATAATGCATTTTGACAACGTTTTAACTGCCATTGTTCAAATGCTATGGAATTCTGGGATTTTTAGTTTGTGAGATATTTAGCCTTCTCTGTCAGAGAGCTCTGGTGCCACAACAAACTACAAATCCCAGGATTCCATAGGATAGAGCCATGATAGTTGAAGTGGTGTCAAACTATATTATTTCTGCAGTGTGTCAGCAGACTTAGGGCTCATCTACACTAGCCAGGATGCACCGGTACCCCACCAGCATATCCTGGTTGTGGAGGTGGCCCATTTCCCTTCCTGTTACCTGGAGAAAACAGGCCAGAGTCCAACACAAGATGCCAGCCCATTGCTAAAGCCAGGGCCGGTTTAAGGAATTTTGGGGGGCCCTGCAGTGCTTTACTTTGGGGCCCCCATATGACTTGAAGGCACATGGGCAAGAAGAAAGAAAGAAAGAAAGAAAGAAAGAAAGAAAGAAGCCCTTTCTGAGGGAGACAACCCTCAAATTCCCTGTCTCTCTCTCTAACACACACTCACCCTCTCCGATGTGCCTCTCCCTCCAGCTTCTGCCACAGAGGGCTGCTGTTTCTCTTTCTCTTTAGTTTTGGAGAGGCTGTTTTGTTTGTTTTTTTAAAAAAGCCAGCAGGAGGTTTTTGGAGGAGGAGGGTAAGAGGGGGCTCCTCCCGGCTGTCTCCTGGCTGTTCCTTCGTCAGATTAAGGAGGCCAACACGGGGCCCTCTCTTGATCTCAGGGCCTCCTCTTGACCTCGGGGCCCCCTGCCAATGCTGATTTGGCAGACAGGTTAAACCGGCCCTGGCTAAAGCCTCCAAAGCCATTTTCTTACTAACGTGGAAGCCAGGCAGGGGTCCCACAACATGTGACTGCAGGCCTCAGCCACATGCTGAGGGACCCCTGTCTGGCTTCCAGGAGAGCTAGGGAGCTGATGGCGGCAGTCAGCAGTAGCATGCCAGACAGGCTCTTGTGGACTCGCAGGGCCCAATCTGCTTTTTCCTAGTTAAACCGGGGGTTTGTCTAAACGGTGAAAATATCCCCCGTGGAATTTGCTGGGAATATGACCTGCCTAAATGGGATCTCACATCAATCCACTGTACTTGGCGGGAAGGGGGATAAAACCAGCAAAAACAATGCAGGAAAAGGCTTTTCCCGTAGTTTTTTAAAAACAGCAATGGGATGTGCATTCCTCCTTGTTTGGACAAGCAATTCACTTTGAATCACTTCCCCATAGGAGAGGAAGTGCAAAGTTGATTGGTCAGGTGAGCGCAGGGGCAGGGCTCGCTAACAGGGCAAGCACCCGCTGCTGCCATATTGGATTTTCGTGTTAGTGAGCAGTCGCAAAGGTGATCAAATGAGGTGTTGGGGTTGGGGGGGGTTTGCTGTCCTTGGACATCATTTTTTTTAAAAAAAAAGTACAAATGCGAATAAATCACTCGCAACCTCCATCTAGCCATGTGAAGCTTATGGGGGCAAAAGCTCCATTAATACAAGTCACTGCTGCTGTGAAATGCCATTACTGTGGGGCACTCTGGTTTTGCGGGCTTGTATAAACAAGCCCCAGGAAGCTTTTCATAATGCTTTATCCCAGCTTGCTCCGTTCCAGCCCTGTATCTGCCCTGGGGGTCATTTGGACCACTTGGGGGCAGACTGGGGTAAATGCTCTGTGTTGTTTGGACTGCAAGGCTCTGGAATGGGAGCGAGCCAGGGTATTTGGCCAGTGTAGACAAGCCCACTGTGTCTGTATGTGCCTGCTCACAACAGGCAATGTAAAGAGCAATTGCCTCAAGAATCTCTTCCTGAACATGCATGAACAGCAAAACAGAGAGGAAAGCGAAAGACAGCTAATCCTTCCAAACCATTTCTCCCACCATGTTAAAGCAACATAGATCTATGAGTTGGGCCACCAAGATGGAAATCACAAGGTGGAGTCTGGTGAAAGAAAATGTTATCCCTAAATGCATTTTGGAAGGCAGTTTCAAGTTGTCTGTAGAAGGTTTCAAATGTTTTTGGATAGTTACCTGACTTCTTGTTTCATTCACACATGCATATTTTTATATTTGGATAAAAAGTTTGTTGAAATATATTAAACTGCTCTTCTCATTTGTGGTTATAGGGACATACCTCTATTCTGCCTGTATTATTTCTGCCTCTAGTATCAAATTTTCTGTTAAAGAAGTAATAACCAGGAACACATACCAGTATATTCTGTTAACTGAGCTATACCTTTATATATATTCAACTATGAGCATTTTAGCCTTTCGTTTGTAAATGATACATTGTTTTGCATGCATTTTGTCTCTCAGAAATCCCCTGTGATCCTCTTAGATCTGTGGCTACTCGAGGTAAGGTCAGGGTATTTGTGTGTAAAATAATATTTTCATCCAGACTGACAAATCCTATGAAACGTCTTTCCATCCCTCCTTCTCTACCCTTTGCTTTTCCATCTATGTATGTATGTATGTATGTATTAACTACATATAGGTCACTGCCTCACAAAAATAATACAATTAATAATACAATTAAAAATTAATGCTTTAATACAACATAAAATTCTTATATTAGCAGAAAGAATGTGAAACCTGTTTATATGAATATGTAATATGAACATCTCTAGCAGAAATACCGATTACATTTAATCCAGGGGAAAAAAAAAAAAAAGCTCTTTGGGTTCTGTAGTCATCACTATGACTCTTTAGGGAAAATTGGCCATTTTAGTTAAAGCCTAGTGATATAATATAGATGATGCATTCTTGTACTATATCCTGTGGGAACACCCAGTTATATCTGGATGCACTACAGCACTCGTATACTGGTCTTAGAAAAATTGTTGCTGTTAGTAGAACTTATGCACTTTCAAACATAATTCTCTGTGTAGTTGGATCCTGCATGCTGTTATTGTAGCAAGAAGATGTACACTCCAGAACTGGAAAAACAAATACTCATAATCCACCCATTCAATGTCTGGAATATCTTACTACTCTGTCTGTGCATAAACATCTGTGCATCTTACAGATGCCAGATGCCAACTTCAAGCAGATCTCTCTCCCCCTTTTCTTTTTCCTTTTCTTCTCTTTTTTGGACAAATGACCCAAGATTCTGTTCAGTGGCAGGTGAATCTAAAACTCTACTTGGTCTACCTACCAGGTTTCTTCCCCTATGCAAAACTTCAATTTGAAGTGTGGGCTATTCTCTTACAGCTAGTGACCAAGGTAGGTAGGTGGGTCTTGGGTACTCTCTGGTCGTAGTTTTGCAGCAGGGAAAAAAGAAGAGACGCTGGATTTATCTACAACAGCCATTATATGCCAGCTCCCCTTTGCTACTGTTGCTGCCAGGGCTTGTGCAGTTGGAAGTGCTGGAACACTTAGCATTAAAGAGCCAAGAATGCCTCAGAGTGGCCAGTAGTAATAGAACCAGATAGTTTGAGTGAACCACATTCCTCCCTGCTTGTCTACCTATTCTGCTCCCTCTTTGATGTAAACTGATACTCTTAGGGATGTTTCTACCTCTGCTCCTGAAGACCTTGTAAAACTAAAAATCCCAGGATTAAATAGGAAGGAGCCATGGAAAATAATCCAGTTTCAAACTGGATTATTTGGGTACTGTGAATTCGGCCCCTCTCTTTTGTGCCCTGTAGTAGCCCTGCATTTTCCCTAGACTTCGGCCAATGCCCTGGGGTGTGGCAACCCTAATCCTGCACCTCCTAAACTTTGCCCTCAGATATGACGGTGATTGCAGTCCTATTGGCAGTTGTGAAGCAAAGTTCATCCGTCAACCTGATCAAAAGGCAGAATGGGCAGGGGTGTCATTTTATTCTCTACCTCAGGCCAAAAAGAATCCCTTTTGAAATACATTCTTGCATAATCCCCATAGAACAGGGATGGGCATCTTCAGCAAGTCCAAGGCCTAAATTTTTGAATCCAGCACCCACTCCAAACAATCTGAATCAGGTCCCAAAATGGCGGGGAAAGGCAAAAAAATGCAAAAAAAAATTAAAATTGGAACCTGAAGGGTCGAGAAATCCACTTCCAGTTTTTAAAATGTTCCATGGGATTGGGGCAGTGGTGTCATATTCTGTGGCAAAGTGGCCAGTTCTGGAAGCTTCTGGGAGCAAAAAGCCCAGGTTTCCCCCTTTCTTTCCTGGCTTGGGAGCATGGAGGGATCTGGAGGTGGCCTGGAGGCTTCATGAGGAGCTTTGAGTGCCACATGCAACCTGGGGGCACATATTCCCCCTCCCACTAGTGATATACCTACTTCAGTTTACTTATATTCATGAGAACACAGCCACAAGTCCATGGACAGTGTGGAATTAGGAAGTGTGCTTGACTCTGTCTCCTAGCATCAACGATGTGTGGATTTGTATTGTATGGATTCAGGTACTCCCTGCCTCTGCTTCTTCCTCCAGTTTGCAGCCATTTTGTAGAAAACGCCCGTTGACCTTCAGTACTAGCCAAAGGTCCCCACTTGCAAACAACTTCACTGGCCATTTGCCATTGTCATAGATTACAGATGCTTCTGTGTGATACCGTTGAAAACAGGAACTGTTTTTAATGTGGGAGAGGCTTAACATTGGCAGGCAGTCTGCTCTTAATTTTGTCAACTTGTAGGTACTTGCTGGGGCAAATTACTTTCTTCATTGAGTATCATTCAGACATCCTTAAAGCTGAAGACTCTTACAAGCATAATAGGTACATAAAAGTGCCCTCCACGTGTTCAGCGTAGCTTACTGCTAAGTAAATGTGCACAGGTAGAGTATAGGTATCCTATGGGCTTGTCTACATGTGGGGCAAAAACTCCAAATGCAGTTTTGCCCACAGTTCCCCACACTTCCCCTGAAGCCCTGTGCATTAGTACACTCCATAGGGACTTGTATTCACTGTCTCTTTGGAGTTTTGTCCACTGCCACCACTGCTGCTGCCGCCACCACCATAACCAATTTTAACACTCCAGAGACTGTTCCTGGTGGAAGGGAGAGGTTTTCTCCCTTCCTCTGGCTCAGCAGCATTCCCGCTGCCCATTCTTCTGCTTGCCCATTGCTTCCTTGAAAGTACTTCTGTCACTTTCTTCAAGTGCCTCTTTCTGCAATGGGCAAGTGGGTGAGTGGGCAGAGGCAGTCCTGCCAAGCCAGGGGAAGGGAGAAAAGATCTCCCTTCTGCTGAGAACTGGCTCTGGGGCTTTAATATTGGATGTGGTGGTGGTATTTCACAAAAACTTTGTGAAATAGAGCTTCTTTGTCAGAGGCTTCATTAGTGGAGGCCTGTATTTCTTAGTCCTTATAGTACATTCTGATTAATAATGTCTGAGGAGGCTCAACTACATAGGAGCCTTTTTGATCCAATGTTGCCATATCATTTCAGGATGGCTCATCCCCTCAGTCTAGTCTTGTTGGGGTTCAGCCCCTACCTCCTCCTGCTGTTTTGGAATCAGTGGCTGAAAGTTATGAATCCTGGAGCCAGTCCTCTACACACTTCTCTATGGATAAGTCATCTGGACTTATGCCTAAATAGATTCATATAGAATTATGCTGTGAGGCTTTTTCTCTTGCAAGATGGTGGTGTAAGCAACAGATGAATCTACTGGACATTCCTTAGATTAATCACCTACAAATACATGTAATAATTTGAGAAAGTATTGTTTTGGGCTACAGGATTAATCAGGTCACTAGGTGGCAGGAGTGTAATAGAAATTAAATTGAGATGCAACCCTCAAAGTCTTGTTTTAGTCTTTTCCCAGTTTCCATTAGATGGCAGTAATGCAAACCACTTCAGATTGGCCAATAATGGTCTTAAAGGCAAAAAGGATTTTATCCCTACTGTCAAGCACATAGAAAGAAGTTCTGTTAAGAAATGCTCATTATTGGCTGCTTTCCTGGAAACTACAGAACTTTTGCTTTTGGGTCTCCACCCACCAACCTCAGTAATGTATACAAATACATTTCTTTTTTTTAATGTTGCCTGCAGTCCTCTTTAAAATAAATGTACTAAAGCTGAGAGAGAAAATCAGTTAAGCGGTTATTTTTAGTAGTATTAATACTCTATAGTGTGAAATATTTACCGCCTAAAACTCCATGAGATGCTTTAAAAATTCTTTTTACAAAAAAGCTTTCAAGGATTGTGACCTGATTACTGCTGCATGAGATAGTGGTGCCATTAGTTGCTTAGCACTAAAAGTATTATTTAACTGTAAATTATTCTTGCTCTCTTTCCGTGTGGATCTGCTCCAGTTTCTGCAGTGGAATTCCAGTTTCTGTTCCACACACCCACCCCTATGCTGTCTTTAATATGTCAGAACAGAATGGCAAACAATACACCATACTTTGCTGGTAGACACCTCAGGAGGCCTTGATGACACAACCAGAGATAATGGATTTGGAGTGTAGTGGAAAGACTCTGACTCTGGCTGCTGCCACACTGCAGAAATAATGCAGTTTGACACTGCTTTAACTGTCATGGCTCCATCCTATGGAATTCTGGGATTTGTAGTTTTGTGAGATATTTAGCCTTCTCTGTCAGAGAACTCTGGTACCACAACAAACTACAAAGCCCAGGATTCCATAGGATGGAGCCATGATAGTTAAAGCAGTATCAAATTGCACTTTTTCTTCAGTGTGGCAGCAGCCCAAATCAACATTCTCCTTAAAGACTGTCCCCTTGTGTAATTACAGTCAAATACCCTGAAACCATTGGGTTTTTCACACAAGACGAAATGTGTCAGAGGTCAGACCCACAAGGAACAATCAAAGTGTTGTTTGTGTGTGTATTTATGTGTGTGCATGTGCACTGAGCATACCTGACAAAACTCAATGAAAGCCAGATGAGTTGAAATTTTCATTACTAAGTTGAGGAGCAAACTCTGCTGTCCATTCATGAGCCATTCCCATCTTGTCCCAAATCTTCACCCAAACTGCATTAAACCAGTTTCCCCTTATAGCTCCCATCTTAAAGCCATTGTGTGTGTGTAACTCAAGGTCAGTCAGGGTCACTCATGTACATTATAAATTCATTAATCTACATTAGGACGTGTCAACATATTCCCTGTGAAATGTCAGTTTACTCTTCTAATCCTTGTAACTGAGAAGTTGTCTACACCAACAGGAAAATCCAGCTTCCTTTTGGGTTTCTCTGATCTGTAGTGACCACAGGCTTGTCCACACAATCGCCACATACATTGAGGTGAGTTCAGGAGCACTATCCACACAGTTCTAACTTTCAAACTCACCCTGGTCCAATAAATTGCAGTATGCGTGGTCACACAGCTGTGGCCACAGTCACACACACACACACCCGTGCATGTGAGTGTACATATATCTTTTCTCATGGATTGGAGGTGCTTCAAACATCCTATTAAGCAGAGGTGTGCACAGCTAACAATATGGGTATGCTGGTATGTGCTTCTCCAAACAACTGCCATGTATACAAAAAAAGGAGAGGAACCACTAAAAAGTGAAATTGAAACAGGAAAGAGGCATTTCCTGGCAGAAAAGGTCAGCTGATTGCCTGTCTAAGGGAGCTTCCTCCCATCCTCTTCTGCCCACCTAGTGAAATGCCTCCCCCCCCACACACACACTAATGTTATGGAGTGCAGTCCACACACATGCACGAATATCTGGATTCTCTGTGCAAATCCAGAGTAAATCCCAACTCTTTTTGGGCCAGATTAAAGCCCTGAGGTGCTGAAAAGACTCAGATTCGTAGAATCATAGAATTGTAGAGTTGGAAGAAACCACAAGTGCCATCCAGTCCAACCCCCTGCCACGCAGGAAAAGCCGTATGTCGTCTGGACAGTTCACTGTGAAAACAGGATGAGATCATTGTATTTGATCTGTGTAGACAAGCCTTGAGAAAGGAAAAAGTTTTGTTTTTATTAGGCTAAACCAAAGTTTAGCCATTTTTAAGACTTTGCCCATGGCTACTTTTTTTTTTAGGGAAACACATACATGTGTCCTTGCACACACGCACACACACAATGCCTTGAATCCTGTGCTGGGAGAAAGGCATGATATTAAATAAAATGAAATAAAAAGCCCACTTGGGCTTTAGAGTCCCTGTGGTAATATTTAGAGTCCCCTGTATGGTACATGTTTCTCATTGTTCAAAAACATTAATAGCCTAGCTCATGTTGTTAGGTGACTGCAGTTTTACAGATCACAGCAGCCATCTCTGCAGCTTTCTCACATGAGCAGGTTTGGAGCTCTTCACAGGTTGTAGATTCTGCATTCTCTTGAAAGTAATTGTGACCATGTGAATCAGATTAATGGGCTCTAAAGTAGAGGATCTAAATCACAGAAAACAATATATCAATTGCTATTAGTCAATGTAACAAGAGGGAACCTCCATACTGGGGGTAATATGGCACTAAATACCTGTTGCTGGGGAGAAAATATGGGGTCAACTGTTGTTCTTACATTCTGTTTGTGGAGTTGGCCACTGTGGCATAAAGGATAGTGGACTAGATGAGCCTTGTTCTGATTCAGCACAGTTCATGTGGTGTTCTTAATATAAGACTTCTGAATTTCTTATATTTTTTCGAAGAATGTATTTTAGAATGTCTTCAGGGGAGTAGTTTCCAAATGTAAGTTCTCAAATGTTGGATTTCAGTTTTCAGAATCCCTGAGCATTAGCTATGCTGGCTGGGGCTTCTAGGACCTGAAGTCGAACTTCTAATTAACCAAGTCTGGAAACTACTGCAGAGGTGCATGGTGGCTTATTATTTATCACTGCAATATAGATTCTGCTGCAAGCTACTATTGAGGAGAATAAGTTGCTGAAAAACTTGTGTTGCAAAGTTGCTGAGCAGCTTGCCATCTTCCATCAAGATTTTAAAAGTCATCACTCTCCTGGAGTTTCTTGCTATTGCTTTCATTTTATAGAGTACAGTGCTGAAATATCATGTGCATGTGTAGTGCAAAATTCTTAGGCATTTGATGGAAAACAAACTATAAAGCTAGATCCAGAAACTGAGCAGGTTTCTATTGAAATCAAGAGGACTGACAAGTTCTGTTGATCTGAGGGGAACCTGAGTGCAAATAACTTCATTAGGATCCGGTTCATAGTAATAGGCTGGAATCCTGATGTCTTGCACATATGCAAGTTCCCTTACAGAGGTAATTGGAAATTTTTGTCCAATGCAGAATGTCTGCATTCAGTTCAGAGTTGCAGAAGCAGAGGTGCACATGTGCAGCCATTATGCATGACATATGTAAATATGTAGACATATGCGCTAACATATGTAGATGCATATTTGTTTGCACATACAGTATGGGTGTGTATTCAGTTGCACAACTTTGCCATTCAACACAAACCTTGCAAAGCACAATGGATGCATGGGGAGATTTATGTTACATAACTCTGAAGTAGGATCTCGGCCATTATATTTCAATCTCAGTGTAATATAAAATGGAAACATTATCCTCGCATATTTATTGGCCAAATTTGGCTGTGTCAGGTAAACAAAATGCAAACAGTCACTGTAGCTATTGTGATGCAAACCAGCAATACCAGGAGCAGCATGATTAGGCAACATCTGGAGCGTTTTCTCTCTCTCTCTTTCTTTTTCAGCAAAGTATCATATCCTGGAGTGTAAATATCTTCCATCCAGTAGTGGATATCATGTGGATTTTCCTATAAGAAAATTAATGTGGTTGTTTTGCATGCATAGACAACAAAATATTGTGTATTCCTGCAGGGCAGAGGGTTGAACTAGATGGCCCTTGTGATCTCTTCCAACTCTATGATTCTGTATGGGCAACTGATGACATTTTGGCTACCAGTGTTTACTAACGAATGTATTACAGCTTTCAGGGATTCATCTCACATGCATGGATGTGTCCAACGACACACACCAGGCCCTCTCCACTGCCTTCTACCTCTGCTTATTAGCATGAGGGCTAGATAGTGGAGCAGACCTGTTTTGTACTGAAAAAGGCACAGAGGGTACCATGACTGCTGTGTTAAGGTCACAGTCATCCTTCATCAGAAATGATGAAAAGCTGGTACTTCCCACCATACCCATTCCCAGACCCACCCAGCCTCCTTATACCCTCCTTTGCTCTGAACCTCATGTTTATACAGTATTTGAGTTGCTACAAGTGTTCAACTGCCCAGTAGCCCAGGCAGAAGTACAACCACAGTGGCCTGAATTCATATGTTCAGCTGCCAGTATGGTGAGACTTCCTTCCCCTCTTTTCTGTATCCCTCAGTGAGGCCCCCAAAGCTTGCTTCAGTGTATTTTTCAACACAGGTTTTAAAGCTACACTGGGAGCCCCAGGAAGCAAGAGGAATAACCACTCTTCCATCCCAGTGCAGCCAACAGAAGCAATTCCACCAGCAAAATAGCCCCATTGGATCCTGGCCATTCTTTCTAGTGGAAAATATTCTCCCCTAATGGTAAATATAGGACAGGTGTTGTTTTATGGAACTGTACCTTTAGATAGTGAGCTAGGGTAGAGTTTAGGGAATGCCTGTCATAGTCTTGAACAGTCCAAGATGGGTTATTTTTCCTTTCCTGCCAGGAATCATCAGTAAAGACATCATTGTACAGAGGATTACTCTTGATGGTTGATTTCAAGGTGACGGGTGTAATGTGTTTTCCAAGGGCTTTGTCGATCATTGTTGGATGGAGCTCACAGAGTTGTACAACAGGCTGTTCATGTACATTTTTCTTTTCTTTCTGTGGATTATATGATATAAAGGAAACCTGTCATCTACATTCATCGCAGAAAAGATTCCCTCTCCCACAGGCTTGGAACCCTTCATGCTAATAAGCCAATTCTTGTAGCTTGAAAAATACCTCCTGGGGTAAGCAGTCTCATTGCTTCATGTAATGTGGTCACATTACTATAAAAAAATAGGAGTGGTTCTTTAACAAGTTTGTCACAGGAAAGCCTTGACTGTAATGCAATGACTGTTTATGGAATTCAGATCAGAATTTGGATGAAGACAAAGTAACTTGATGCCAAAACAAATGTTTTAAAGAAATAATTTACCTGTGTATGAAAGCTCTAAACAAGCACCTTATCCATCACCACACTCACTATATGGAAAGGGTGGCTATCACTTCCATTTTCACACATAAAAATAGAAATTAAATATAGCTGCCATGGCTGCATCCTGTGAAATTGTAGGGTTTGCAGTTTAGTCATAGAGTTATAGAATCATAGAGTTGGAAGCAGCCTATTGGGCCATCTAATCCCCTGCTCAATGCAGGACCTTCAGCTAAAGCATCCCCAGCAAGTAGCTGCCCAGCCTCTTTTTGAAGATGTCCAGAGACTCCACCACCTCTCTAGACAATTTGTCCCATTGCCAAACTGCTCTTGCTGTCAATAAGTTCCTTCTAATGTTCAATCAAAATCTACTCTCCTATAATTTCAAACCATTAGACCGGGTCCTACTATCTGGGGCAGCAGTGAAAAGCCCTTGAGGTAATTAAAGAGTGCAATCATGTCACCCCTCAGTCTCGGCTTCACCAAAATGAACATGCCCAGTTCCTTCAACTTGTCCTTATATGTTTTGTTCTCCATACCTCTTATCATCCTTGTTGTCCTTCTCCAAACCTACTCCAACTTGTTTGTATCCTGCTTAAAATGAGGTGCCCAGAACTGAATGCAGTACTCTAAATGAGGCCTGACAATTGCAGTGGGACTATTACTTCCCTCTATTTGGAAACTATTGCACACTTCCATTAATGCAGGCTAAAATAACATTTGCCTTAGTTGGTGCAGCATCACTGCTGACTCATGTTCAACTTATTTTCAACAATAATCCCAAGGTTCTTTTCACATGTAACCCCCATTCTATAACTGAGCATTTGGTTTTTGTGGTCTAAATGTAGAATTTTGCATTTGTCTCTACTGAATTTCATTTTATTAATTTCTGTCCAATTTTCTAGTTTATCTAGGTCCTTTTGAATTCTGTTCCTATATTCCAATGTGTTAGCCACTTGTCCCCATCTGGGTCATCTGAAAACTTGATAAGGATTCCCTCGACCCTGTCACTGATAAAACTGTTGAAGAGTAATGGCCCTGGGATAGAATTCTGAGGTGCTCCACTTGAGACCTCCTTCCAGTTTGAAGTGCAGTCATTGATGACAACACTTTGAGCACAGTTTTTCAACCAATTATGAATCGATCATATAGTGTTTTCATCTATTCCATATTTAGTCAGTGTACTAATCAACATATCATGCGGGACCTTACCAAATGCTTTGCTGAAATCCAGATAAATGACATCCACAGACTTCCCACCTTCTACTGAACTAGTGGCCCAATATTTTTTTAAAAAGATATAAAGTTAGTTTGGCATGATTTGTTCTTGACAAACCCAAGTTGGCTACTCCTTATTGCTGCATTTTCACCAAGATATTTGTAGAGAAACTCCTGTATAATCCATTCTAATATTTTTCCTGCTGTTGAAGTTAGGCTGAGTGATCTGTAGTTTCCTACAGAGTGAATCACTAGAGCCCTGTGACTGAGAATTCTAAATGCCCTCTCCCTAAAATGCAAATCCCAGGATTCCATAGGAGGCAACTGTGATAGTTAAAGTGGAATCATACAACCATAACTGTGTAGTGTGAAAGGGCCCTGAGTCAGGTTCCCATTTCTAAATCCCCCAATTTAGCCAATGCAGTATGCTGCATTTCACAATAGACAGTACATCTCCTAAGTAAAGAAATAAACATTTGGATATAGGCTGAGAGAAGATAACATGGGGCTTTTGCAAAGAAGAGGATGAAGCAAGCTAAACCCCCAACCCCAAAAGCAGTATTGGGAAAGTGAGTGATAAAGCTGTACCACATGGTGAACTGATTTCTTAAACTGCTGTCTACACCTTGTCCCCCATCCAGTGGAGGCTGGTAGCTCTAACATCACCGAATGAATGAATCCATGCTGGTTTTAGTCAAAACATTAATGGAGCTGTCCAATGTGCTGTTTCTATTTGGAGAATGGGGTCAGCACCTTGGATAGCTCCTTGAAAATTCAGACTAAAACTTGACACAGATTCCTCCTCTACACCAATGTCAGAGCTGCTGGCATCCATTGATCCCAACTTGTGGAATGACAGAGCTAAGAAAGCATGGAAGGAAAAATGTGGTTGGCTGTCCCAGCTTTCCTTGAAAAGGAAAGCTGGGACATCACTGACATTGGTGGTCAATTGTTACTTCTGTCTATACATTGTTATGAGAGCATAGCCTACTGTGACACTATGTACAAATGGGTAGAAGTGAAAACATCACATCTTGTCACCTGATACAGTGGTGTTCCCTTGAGGAGCAGGATTTGCTTCCAGAACAAACCTATATAATCCAGCTACTGAACTTACTCTTAGGTGGTGAGCTCATTGCTCTTTTGCCACCCCAGTGACTACACTCCAGCAACAGCAGCAGAGTTAGGACTTGGAAAAATAATTCTATGTCAGGGTTTCTCAACCAAGGTCATCTGGAACCCTAGGATTCTGAGAGAATTCACTAGGTATTCTGCAAGAGAATGTGATTTGGTGTGGGGGAGAGAATTTTTTTGAGCTGCAGATATAATCATTTTTATGTAGGAGTTTCTGAGACCTGAAAAATATTTCAAGGGTTCCTCCAGGCTAAAAAGGTTTTTAAAGGCTGTTTCATGGATTAGAACCACCAGACATTGCCCCCCGGTCATCACAGCCCTGCTGGCTGGGAGATTTTGAGAATTGTTGTCCCAAAAAGTAAGTTTTTCATGTCCTGCAAATAATCTAGAAAAGTTTTCTGATATTAAATTAAGGTGAGCATCTGTAGTTCTACCTGCTCAGGGTGATGACATCATACTTTCTGGAAGGGGGACAAAAGGTTCTAGACTTAATCAATTATTATTCTTTATAATACAAACAATTTGAGTATCAGTGGGTGGTGACAAGAAAGAAAGAAAGAAGGGAGGGGTAGCTTCTCTTGCCATCTATTCTTATGCATTGCAAGTGGAGAAAGATTGAATTTTTCACTAGCATGGTGTTGGTCTTTTCGCACACCAAAGTAAAGCAGCAGGGCAACTAGAAGTTTCCATCTTCCGTGCTGCCTTACTGCATGACGTTGTCATTCTTCTGTTTGGGTCCCATGGGAGACTGAGGCAAAGCCATGTCTTTTTGCTAACTGGAAAAATCTGTTAGCAAAATGACATGGTTTTACCTTGGTCTCCCACAAGACTTGAACAGCAGAACACCAGAAGAATGCAGACATCATGCATAGGGCAGCATGGAAAGCAAACCTGGCTGCTCTGTCACTTTAATTCGGTGTGCAATAAGCCTCTTAGTCATGCTTCGTAGTAGACCCATTAAACTCAAGAAGACTTAAGTTATTATCAACTTGTCCCATTGATTTCAATGGGTCTATTTTAAGTATGGCAAGAGAACTATATCATTTGATCCATGTCCAATCTAAGTATCTAAAGGACACATTCAGATGAAAATATTTATTTCTCATGTTTATATGTAAACATGTAGACTAGGGGCAATTTCACAAGAAGGAATTCATAGTTCTATGTAAAATATTCATGGCCAAATATTCTATGTAAAATATTCATGGAAAATATTTTTCCAGCCATGCTACGTATAGTAATACACCATTCATTCTCTTTTCCATGCTTTTGCCTCCAGTAGAAAATGAAATCTCTGAAAGAATATGTTTCCAAAGATTTTTCCATGCTCAATTCATGCTTTCAACAGTAGCGTGGGCACACACAGTGAGGTCAGAGAAGGGATGCTTCTGCTAATGAACAGCACTTCTTGGGGTCAGATGAAGGCATAAGTGAGCCATAAATAAGACAAGGCCACTGCACTGATTCCAAAGGCATATAGGCACGCATCTATCTACAATTACCCTCAATGAATGCTGGAGAGTGAATTGATTTGCAGTGCCCGCCAGCTCCAACTTTAGTTCCTGTCAGTTTCCAGATGTCATTCCTGAAACATGACATATCCACTGGTTATACTGTTTTGCATGTCATATTTGTGGTTAGAATTAGGCCCACTTTGCTTTTAGCCCCCTTTCATTTTTATGTATTGCACTACATCAGCACTTTCAATGGTCCTCTCTTGGTGTCTTCCTTTCATTCTACTATGTATTTCTTCAGTAACGCTAATGATGTTTCAAGCTTGATAGCTGGATTGGGAAGAGAAAAACTATTTTATCAGTAATGCTATTTTTAAAATGTGTAGAACTGGCATAATGCCTCAGTCCCACTGGAATCAATGGGACTTATGCCATGAATGGGTGTAAAGCATGACTACCTTAGACTGGTGTGATCTGAATGTGATCAGTGTATACAGTATTAGGTGGAGGTGGTGGAGGAAGAGGCAAAGCTAGTTAAAAATTTATTCTTTGTGGTGGTATGAACATATTTTTAGGTTGCCTGTGTTCTCCTAATGTGGAGCAACCTTAGCTTAGTGGCAGAGAATATGCCTTGCATGCAGAAGGTCACAGGTTCTATCCCTAGCTTCTTCAGATAGCAAGGGATGGAATTAAAAGTGTCAGTAGTGAGTGACAAGAAAGAACTCTCTTTCGCTAGGACTCTAGAGAACTGTTGTGAGTCATAGTAGACAATTCTGGCCAACTGGACAAAAAGTCTGAACTGGAATAACGTAATGGCAGGCTTCTGAGCTTCTTGAGGCAGCTTGGCTGGCTGTGCTTAGAAATGGAATGCTGGACTAGATGGACAAAGCTGATCTTAGCTTTATCCATCAAAGCTGATATTAGCTTAACAGATTTAAACCTAGGTCCAGTCCAACAATTTTGAGGGTTTATTTGCAGGAAGGGACTAGATTTAAATCTTAATCATCACTTACTGTGAGTAGCTGCATGCCTAAGCTACTCCCATATACCTGGACCTCTATTTACTTCAACACTACAAAACAACATTTTTGAAGCATATGCACTGATATAATCAATATAATCTTTGCAATGGTCTTTGGACTAAGCAATAAACATTTATTATCTCAAGATATAATCAAGGGCCTCAGGCAACAGTGGTACTCTGCACCTATTCAGTCTGCTTTAACAAAAAAAACCTAGCAAAATATAAAGTTAGTTCACTAGTAATATAATCATTTCCATCGGCAATGATCATGCGAATTGACTCATAATCTCTGCAGGGTTTGGGGGCCTAGCTGCAAAACAGGCCCTGTGCCACCCCTTTCTTTTTTCTTTTTTAAATTCAAGCTGGTAGACTGGAAACATAAGGAACAGTGAAAAGATTTATGTTACATCTTCACTGAGGCTATTAGATAGACAAAGCAAGTAAGTACCTATTTATGGAAGCCACATGTTAAAACTGGGTGTTCAAGCAACAAAGGAAGAGCGGAAGTTTGTTTCCATCACAAAATCCTCCACCTGGACTTCTGGCTATTTACCATTAAAGGGAAAGTCTGCAAGCAATTATTTGTTTGAATCTGAGGCAGATCAGACATCCCATCTGCCAGTGCAATGTCTGGACCTGCTTTGTGCAGTGCGTCTGTATGTTCATCCAGATTGCTCTTAGAAACCAATTTCTTTCTTTCTCCTGGAAGGAAGTGCCTGCATGCAATTGACTTACAATCTCATATTTAGGAATGCAACCTTATTTGGTTGATCTTGGATATTGTCTGTCTTTCCCTGCAGCTCAGATCTGCTTGTGTTCTGAGTACTCACATTTGTTTTGACCACCTCACATGCCAGGGTTGGTGGACTCACTTTGGGGTGAACTATCTAAAAATCAGTTCTTTTGGCAATGTGCTACAAATGCAGTCAAGTAAGTGTGGAGGAACTGCTACCACTAACAGTCCTAAAATTGAGGAAGACATGGCTTAGCTGGTAAATGCCAGAGTAACACTTTTGGTTGGGATTTGATATCTCACACAGGCAAAAAGGAAGTGAGGCAAAGAAAAAGGTGTTGGTGTTACTGCTGCTCATATAGAACACACCAAGATTCCCCCCCACAAATGTTACTGGGAATGTAATTTAATAAGTGTCGTGTTGAAAAGAATGCAATCAGTTATGAACGTCCATCTAGCCTTGTCTGGGAAAGACAACTCCTGAAGGAGACAAGGTTTATGAGCATGGGTATAGCGGGGGGGGGGGGCTTGGCCTCTATAAGAATTCTTACCAGCCCAATGAGATTTTCGTTCAGTCTCAAATTTCTAGTATTGCAGTAGCTTAAAATGTCAGTTGAATATTTTAAAATACAGTCTAGTTATCCAAAGCAAAGGAGCAGGCAAAGTTACCAAGGGAATGCAAACGCAGCAAATGTAAGACTTCTTACAGTGAACAATTGTCAATGTCTCACTCCCTGTGATGCTAGACATTGGATGCTGGACACTGAAAGAGAAAAAATTGTTTGGGAGCACAATTCTTCAGAGGGGGCAATGTCCTAATTTTTCCCTCCCTTCCCTGGTTATGAGTGTGAAAGTACATGCTGTAGAATTATCCCATTTATTTCAGCTTACATGTTCTTTTGCAGCTGTGATAATGGATATGAATACCTATCAAGTGCCTATGAATGCTTGATAAATATGAATTGCAAATAGACTTTGATGCTCATGGCAGGGAGCTGCCTCTTGACAGAGTTTGTATGCATAGTAAGAGGCATATAATGGAAGGGTAGCTCAGTGAAAAGCCTGGATTCCCTGTCATTCTTAGAAAGTCAGGCCTCATTTTAAAGTACAAAGTGGAATTTCCTTCCCTCCTGCTGACAAGAAAATGGTCTCATTGAGAGTAATCAGTGCTTAACTGTTGTGGTTAATTCCACTGAATGGAGACCCTCCCAAACTGGCTCAGACTGGTACACCCCCCATTGTAAGATATTGTGCCATTTCTAGATATATTGGGCAATTTGATTTGTATTTGAAATAGGGCAAAAGTCTATACTTGATTAGCATTGTTTCATGTATGCAATTCCATTGTTCATCTTCTCAGACCATCTAAGAGTCATTACCAGTGCCGACTTCCGATGGCGAGGGTGTCGTGAAAGGACGTAGCACACGGAGCGGGTGTGCTATGTTCGCTAAATGTGGTGTTGAAACCCCTAAAGAAAAGAAAATCGAATAGGGGGTGAATTTGCTTGGGGAAACAAGCAATTGGAGGGGGCCTGGGAAGGACCTGGGAAACCAGAGGAAGCATTTGGAGAAAATTTACCAGCTTCTCCAAATCGGGACATCAGGGGAGGTCCAAGGCTTTCCACACCCGGATTGAAGCAGCCCATACGAACGACGCCACCACTTTTAAAAGATTTTAAAGATGCCAGAGCGGCAAGTAAGTGGTTTTTCTTTTCATATTTGAGTGAGGAGACTCCCTAATTTGAACTCTGTTAAAGAGACTAGAAAGCTTCCAAAACCGAGTGAAGAAACTCGGGGAGTAGCAGAAAAAAAAACCCGATAAAAGGGGATAGTGAAACATAGAAAGAGTGGTTTGAAGGAGAGAAAGGAGAAAGGAGAAAAGCAAACAACTAACAATTAATAATAGATACATAGTAAGAAGTGGATATAAGAGAAACAGAAAAGTGGAAAAAGAAAAAAGAGAGAAACAGAACGTGCAGCTGGGAGAGGGTTAAAGCGACCGAGTAAAGGAGGAGACGGAAAGTGAAAGTGGAATAACTGGAAAGGGGGAAAAAATACATAGGCATAGAAGGACGTAATGGAGTTTTGTCACCATTACGTAAGACGTTCACTGATACAAATATGGTTGAAATATAAAAGAATCCTTTGTCCAAAAATACCATTGTGGATATCAAACCACGAGGCATTTCATAAAAAAGAAAATCTGTATAATGACAAATGGTTGACATATAGAGACATTTTGAAAAGAGAAAGGGATGTCTATAGAATGAAAACTCAAGAGGAGTTAATGCGAGAGAATATAAGGTGTCACTGGTTTCTACATAGACAATTATTTGAGAGATTTAAACAAGATTCTAAGTTTGAAGGTATAGAACAGGATAAGACTGAGCTAGATAAGATCTTGCAAAGTGGAAAGAACAAAAGGATATCCAAAATATATAAACTACTGTTCACTTACAAATTAGAACAGGAGAGAATAAAAACACACATGGTGAGATGGGCCCAAGATATAAGGCATGAAATCTTGTTGGAACAATGGGAGCAAGCTTGGATTAAGAACATAAGATTAACAAGGAGTAATAATATAAAAGAGAATTATTATAAGATAATGTTCAGGTGGTATTTAACACCGGAAAAGATAGCTAAAATCTATAAAAACTCATCCGACCTCTGTTGGAAATGTAAAAAAGCGGTGGGCTCCTTTTACCATATGTGGTGGAGATGTGAGCTGGTAAAGAAGTACTGGAGTAGGATACATAAAATAATTGTGAAAACTTTGAAAGTAGATTTCCAGAGTGAGCCAGAGATCTACTTGTTAAATATGGTACAAAAGGTAAACGCTTGGAAACAAGGAAAATATGAAATGTTTTTGTTGTATATGACAATGGCAGCAAGAATTATACTTGCGAAGAACTGGAAGAGTCAATATGAACCATCAATAGAAGAATGGCTATTGAAATTGTATGATATGTATGAAATGGATAAATTAACGATGTTGTTAGATGAGAAAAAATTACAGAAAAATTGTGATGATTGGGAAATCCTAGCCCCAATTTGGAAAGAGAAATGGGGGGAATGGGCAATAGTCTGCCTAGAGGAACAATGAATTAGATTAAGAAAAAAGAGATAAGAGGTATAGCTTTAACAGAACAAGAAAAGGAAAATAAGTAAGAGGGAAAAATTGAGTGAAGAAAACACTGGATATGAAAGAAAAGGAAGTTATTTAAGTGAAATGTCATGTATATGTATAGATAGAAGAGAGAAAGTGGAGGATTAGGGGTGATTGTGTGAATGAATGGAAGTGTTATGTAAGGTATGTTTGGGGCATCTTTGTTTTTTTTATGTTGTTTGGTTTTGTGTTGTTAAATGTTTTTTTAATATTGGTGTAATGAAAATACTAATAAAAATTAAATTGAAAAAAAATAAAATAAGAGTCATTACCAGTGCCCAGAGGGTGAAAGGCAGATATCATGTTCATATCTGCCCTTTTACACACAAGCCATAGGCTTTGCACTCATCACTCTAAGAACATGGGCCCTTTTGAACCCTCCAATAGAATAGCATTCCCTGCCCACAGGTATCCCTTCACTCCAGGTGACAGTAGAAAAGGGATACACACACACACACACACACACACACACACATACACACCAGAGAGGGGGTGGGGAGAGCTCCCTTCTTTCTCTACTCTCCTTTCTAGAAGTTTTCTCCAGAGGATTTCCTATATTTTGAACCCTCCACATGGTCTCCTTCCAGATCTTCAGCCACCCAGCTTCTTTGCATCAGAAGGTGAAAAAGGCCATGTGTGTCAGTCTGTAGGCCATTAAGCTTAGCTGTACCCCTCTAGTCCCCTTAGATTGGTCAGGATTAGGGTTTTTGCATCTGTGTCATTGTTCCCCCTCTTATTCCTTTGAAAAACTGCTATTAACAGCTTGTTATAATTGAATATAGACAGTTCTGTTGGTAGCTACTGCTTTTCCTGTCTTTTAAACAAATTAATAATTGTTTTGGCTGCAAAATTAGCTTGTCCTTGGCCTGATTTCCTTCCTTCTACCTAAATTTTACTTGGAGTCACTCTACAAGTTGTCTGTTACTAAAACCTTTAGCCTGTAAGGTCCTACAGAGAGTTAGTACCTGGGGAGCTTTACCCCAAGCCAGTAACCCCAGTGCACTGCTTTTAACAAGGCTGCATGATTCCTGCCCCATTATAGAATATTCTCATGGTTATTTATTTATTTGTGTGGGTGTGTTTGTTTGTTTATTATTTATATAATACCTTTATCCCAAAATGGGACTCAAAGTTGTGTACAAAAAAAGTTGTCCAGAGTCATCTATCACGGTGAATATTACATAACTTTCCAATCAGGACATTTAAATCAACATTATCACCTGATCTATCTGTTATGAGGCTGTGTGGTAGAATGACAACTGTTAGCCAATAACAATGCAATGGCTGTAGGATAGATTGGCTTTCCACCTTTGTAGAAAATGGTTAGAGTTATGGAATGGAAAGGTAACAAGAGTTCTCACACATGCCCCCAATGAGGTGAAAAATTTGCTACTCTACAGCGGGCATATAGATTTTCCCTCCTGTTGTTTGCAAGTAGGAAGAAAATAGTTGTAAAGAAAAAAATGAAGAAGCGAGGCAAACACTGTTCCTCTTTCCTTGGTAGCTCCTGCCTAGGAGGGCTTGGGATATGTTGAATATTCTGATTCTGGACTCTTGCAACTCTAGACACAGGGGGCCTGTTCACACTACATGAATATAGTGCTACATTCCACTGTTAACTGCCATGGCAACATCCCATAGGATCCTGGGAATTGCTGTTTAGGGAGGGGTATTATTTAGAATTCCCAGTGAGGAAACTCTAACCAAACTACAAATCCCAGGATTCCATTGGATGGAACCATGGCAATTAAAGTGGGAAAACAGCACTATAATCGCGTACTGTGAGTAACCCTGGGTTGCTCTGCCCATGTGTATCAAAGTGATGAGGCAGATGAGGCAACTGAGGAGATGTGTGTTAAGCAGATGGCTCTTCCTCTATGAATAAATACGAGAGAAGAGGGAAAGAGAGCACAGTAGCAGTGGCAGTTAATGGAGAGGGGCAGTTAACGTGACAGAGAGAGGGTAATGGATTCTTTCCAAGTCCAAGAAGATTATCAGACGTGTTTAAAGTGGTGTTATAGGAATGCCAGGAGATTGCAAAAGGGCTCCTTTATCAGATGACATCATCCCCCATCCTTATACACCCATTCTGCTCCCATTCTGCCAGTGCTGCTTTTTATTGACAGGAGAAGCCATCAATAGATTCCCCGTTCTATTTCAGTCATGGATTTCTATGCGTGTGACAAAGTGCCCCATTTCGCTGGCAAGATCCCAGTGTCAATGGGAGGTCCCTGCCAGAACACGTCCAGGTGAGATCAGGACATCCAGGTAAGTGACACACCTTTTATGGCCCTCCCCAGGTTACTTTAACATTTTAAAGTGTGTTTTTGTGCTTGCTATCACTTTTTGGGGGGTTACTATATTTTTTTTATTTTTGAATTTCCCACGCTCGTGTCTTCTCATGAGAATCCATGGGATTTTGATCCAGGAAGTGAAGGGAGCTCCTTTAGAGCTTTGTTCACTCCTGGGCTGCTGGAATGATGTTAGAGAAGGTAAGTGTGGTGGGGAAGGTGATTGTGGTGGGACAGGGATAGGACAGAGGCGGGAGTGGAGATTGTGGGACAGGAACACTTTTTTCGTTCCTATCTGATAATCTCCCATGTCTATCCTTGTTGTATGTTCATCCAGCTGATGCACTACTCAGTACTATTGCCCTGTAAATGAGCACAGTCGGCATGTAGCTAGGGGCCATAATAAGATTCTTTTCCTCCTGATGATATTTTTTTTATCATGATCCTTGTGTTTCCAATTTTAAAACCTGCCATAAAAATCTATGGGCTTGTCTACACTAGGGGTGAAAGTTGTAATGGTCTCCCTGGCCTATTTATTTATTTATTTATTTAGGTATTTCCGGCAGGCCTTTCCTGAATAGATACCTGGCCATTAAAAAAAAAAAAAAAGGAAATTTAGCTTGTCCTGATCTCGCCACGGCCACTGTCCATGTTTATTTTTATTTTTATTTTTTATGTACATTGGGATTGAGGGTTTGGGTGTATATTTTAATTGTTGTAAGCTGCCCCAATTGTGTTTCGTAGAGGGGTGGGATATAAATAAATTATTATTATTATTATTATTATTATTATTATTACCCCGCTCTTCAGCCACAAAGGCTCTCAGAGCAGCTTACAAATTGTTAAGCAATAGCACTTACACATCTCCACCATTTTATAACACACTAGGCACTCTCTAAGCGGTTCCAATGTCTGGTAGCTAATTGCCCCCACAAGCTGGGTACTCATTTTACCAACCTATGAAAGGATGGAAGGCTGAGTTAATCTTGGAGCCCTCTGGGATCAAACTTGCAATGGTGTGGCTGCAGTACTGGCATTTAACCACTGCGCCACCAGGGTTCTGCTCCTGCCCCAGAGCCATCCCGCTACCTGTTTCTCCATAGGGGCATTGGGTATATGTCTACATGTGTCCCTGCATCCTGATGTTGCTTTGGTCCGCTGCCACTGCCTGTCCTCTGCCAGCTCCCACTGCTGCTGCCTTTTCACTGTCAGTGCTGCCATTTACCTCAATGTTCCTAGCCCAGAAAGCCCCCCCCCAGTGCTGCTGACACATAGTCGCTTACTCTGAGGCAAATGAAGTGTCCAGCCATGAGATCTCAGCACCTCAATTCTGACCTCAGAGAAAGCAGTTGTGTGCCAGCAGCGGTGGCACTGAGGAGGGAAAAAACCTTCTGTAACGTTTCTGGGCCAGGAAGTGGTGAGGTAAATGGTGGTGCCTGCCAGGCAGGATCAGTCCTGCTTCCCCACCCCATCCCCACCCCCCAATCCAGGGGGGATCAGATCCATTGTTCACACTACAGGAAACAGTGAATTTTAAAACCCAGGTTAAGGTGGTTTACCCTGAGTTTGGTGCAGGGCTCAGCATGTACTGTCTCAACTGGTGCTCATATGTGTACATGATTGGATAAGGATCAAAATGTCTAAGAGTGTGTTTTAGCAAAGAGATAAAAGAAAATGCTCTTGTGAGACAAACATTGTTTTCACATAAATGCCAAGAGGGGTTTGGGTTGTTTTAATTGCTTTTTTTTTTTTTTTTTTTTTGGTCCTCTGATATGAGATGGAATGAGATGCAGGTAGAGTGAGGAAGAGACTGCCCAAAGTAGATAAGCATAATCTATATATATAATTCTCTTGGGTATGTTGCGGTTTCCAGTGTGCTGCTTGGCTGCTTAGGGAACTGACCAACCAATCACAGGTCTGTTGGGCAGCCAGTCAGCACACTAGGGGCAGGACCATGTAGATCTCAAATATGGCAGCTGGAGCTGTAGACTGAGTAACATGGGGGTGGATGTGGTGTGTGCATGTGTGTTCCAAAGTGCAGGAGGTGGGGTGGGAGGGACAGAATGAGTGGGGGGAGGGGCAGAACGAGTGGGGGGAGGGGCAGAATGAGTGGGGGAGGGGCAGAATGAGTGGGGGAGGGGCATAATGAGAGGGGGAGGGGCAGAATGAGTGGGGGAGGGGCAGAATGTGAGGGGGAGGGGCAGAATGAGTGGGGGAGGGGCAGAATGAGAGGGGGAGGGGCAGAATGAGAGGGGGAGGGGCAGAATGAGAAGGGGAGGGGCAGAACGAGTTGTGGGGGCAACAAGTGGGGGAGGGGCAGAACAAGTGGGGGGAGGAGCAGACCGAGTGGGGAGAGGGGCAGAACAAGAGGTCGGGCAGCAGGGGGCAGAATGAGCAGTGGGTGGGTGAGTTAAACCCACCAGCTTACCTCAAAGGGTTGTCATGAGGTCTCCTGGGCATTTTGTGGGGAGGTTTTTTTAATGGCATATGGGACGGGTCCAGCTAGTTAATTTAAAAACAACAGTTGGTCTGAGATGCAAGTTACTTTTCATGTTGGCCTCCAAATATTGGAAATAAATTCAAACACTGCTAGGTTGAGAAATTACCATTGTAAGCAAAGAAGGAAGGGCACATTAATATGAATGATTTCTCTGTAAAGGTCCTGACAGGCTCACATACACAGCAGTGAGGTACCGCGTCCTAAGAGGCAACTGTTTGTTAAAATATAATGAATTCCAGGGCAGCAAATTTGGGTTAGTCTCAACATTTAATGACTTCAGTAACCTAGAGGTCACTCACATCTCTTTTGAAAAGGAATACACCCTGTCCTGTTCTGGTATTAACTAACCCTTAACCTCATTAGCCTCTGCCTTTCTAAAACAAAACATGCTATTCAACAATGATTGGCTCCATATAATGTGTACATCATATCTAGTCCAGTACTTGTAATCTATTCCATTTCAGATTTTAAAAAGAAAGTAGGATAATTTTAATAAGTTAAACTTGAAATCCTATGCATATTTATTTTAATTTTACAGAAATCATTCAGACCTACCCTTTAGCAAATAGCATCAAGACAGAACATTTTTGTACTCTTTTAGAAATCCTTACATCCACTGAGGAATGTGTTTCTGCTTTATTTTACATTTTAATAGTACATTCTCCCAGAAGGCTCTTTGAACTTTAAAACACAGGAGAAATTTCATGCTTTTTAATGGATCTCGTGCCTTTTAAAATTGTTTTGTTGGGTTGGACAAAGTAGAAAACTTCTGAGCTCTTTGAGAGGGAAAGGCAGGTAGGCAGGCAGACAGACGGACACTCTCTTATTGGCATTCAGGAGTTAGAGAAAAGAAAGATACAGAAAGGACCAGTTTTTGTTCCACTAATCACACTGAGTGGGAAGGGAAGAAAAGACAGTGAAGCTGGAAAACATAAAATATTAAAGTTGAACCTAGGTGTACCTCCTTTGGCTTCCAAGGGTGTGTGGTTCATGTGAGTAAACATTTTGTTGTAGATGACCCCCAGCACACACCAGGCCAATCTTGTTCACCTTTCATGGTGTGCAGGATTCAGCACATTGACAAGACCGGGAAAAATAACAACTAACTAACCGCAAATAATGAAAGCTGAATGGTGGTGATGTGCACACCCAGCCTACTGTGAGCTGTGGACCAATGGCATACACAAGCTGACCTGTAACCATTATGAGTTGTGTGAGAAATTTCAAGTTTTTAATGCTGGGAACAAAGATCCTGGCACATGGGTCCGAAGCGTTCATACTGTTCAACTGAGATTAATAAATACAACTGGTGCCCCATATCCACAGAACCAATATCTGTGATTTGAGTTATCTGTGGGACACAAAATAGGGACACATGCCATAGAGTCATGCTGGAAAATGCCTAGAGAGGTGTCCTCCAACACAACTCTATGGTATTTTTTTTTACCAGAGGTCTTTTATTTTGATAGGGTTCACTGTTATCTGTGGTTTCTGGTATCTGTGGTAAGTCCAGGAACCAAACCCCATAGATATGGGTGTCTGACTGTATACCATTCAAGTAAACTATTCTTAAATTATTTCTTCTCTGACATTCATTTCTATACTCATTTTTTCATTAATTTGACAATGCCCATTAAACTATCTTTCCATCTCAGATGATAATCCCATCAATAGCAAAGATTATAATGACTTCTGAGGATATTTTGAAATGGTAGCACAGGAGTAACAGTAGCAATGCATCCGTTCAGCTGTATATTTCCTTGTCTTTCAATTTGCTTCCTTTAGATTGGTTGTAAGTTTGTCAGGTAAACATTCCAATTACAATGCCATATTGAAAGGGTGGCAAATCACCTGGCCCAACAGGTGCTGTTGGACTACAAGTGCCATCATACCTAGGCAGCATAGCCAATGGTAAGAAATGCTGGGACTTACAGTCCCACAACAGTTGGAAGGCTGCATGGTTCCTACTGCTGCCATTTGCTAATAGGTATCCAAAACATTTGATCATGCCAACTGCAAAAAATGCAGTTATTGAACCAGTTAGTCAAAAGTACAGGAGTGATACTGATTGAAGTAATCCTCTTGGAAGTTATGGAAATATAAACCTTCAAAATTTGGGAAAATGTTTCTGTAATAAATAGAACAACAACAAATTCTATGGAATTAGGGGAGAGACAAATTGCTTACCTGTGAATAGACTCTATTGTGCCATTGCTGTTCCCCAGGAAAATGTGTTTCTGGAAAATTTGCCAGCCAGGTTTGTAAAAAGACTGAGGTTTTTGCTAAGCACTTTACATCTAGCTGAAGGAATTTATCAGGGTGGTTGTTATTTGGCAATACAGAGAGATCCATGTTTCTCTCCTACATACTCTGCTGTTCCTGAGATCAGCTCCTCTTTTCTTCTATAATTAATTAAGTGAACAATGATACTGCCTTTTCTTACCTGAAACTGTAGCTGATGCTGTTTGATGTCAGACAGGCTCATTTCCTATTGTCTGCATATAAAAAGGATCAACTCAGCTGCTCCTTTAAAGCAATAACTTCTGTTTTCAAAAGCTGGTTTGAATATGCGTGCCCATTAATTGTGTCTGGGAATCCTGAGGCATTTGAAAGTACAGCAAGAGGCCCCACACTGGCATTTGATGTTTCAAAGGAGACTATTTTGAGGACAATAAAAAGCTGTAAATTTCATTCCCAACTACAGAATGAGTAGTTTTCTGTAGCAAGCAGACACAAAAATGCCAGCGTAGTTTGCAATATAATTTTATTATACATATACATACATACATAGACACCCAATCCTCGACAGCTCTGCCCAGGTCCTGCAGACTCAGGGCAGTGGCCTCTTTGATTGAGCCTATCTTCTCTTCCTACTGCCTTCTACCTTTCCAAGCATTATTGTCTTTTCTAGTGGGTTATGCCTTTTCATGATCTGGCTGAACTATGGCAACCTTAATTTAGTCATTTTGGCTTCTTTATTACAGAGAAAATATTTTAAATGCTATTGAAAAATCTTCTCTAGCAATATACATACTGTGTTAATATGGCTCACAATACATGCTTTGTTAGTATGGCATATGAACAATATGGAACTAAGGATGCTAGTGCCTTATTTGGAACGGGACAGAGACATTTGAGCTATAAGATATAACTAGAAGCTATTGAAAACCCACTTGCTCACTTGACACTCTTTGTCTCAGAAAACCCCAGGACACCACAAGTCTGAAATGATTTGAAGGCACACAACAACAACAATGTGCTGTTCCAGCTGACCAAAGACATGGGGGGCTGCTATGAGATTCAACCGGGAATAGTGCAACTGTGACATTAGTCATGTAGTGGAGCTTTTCGCAGAGATCCAAAATTCTCTTTTATTAGTCTAGTCACCCCTCCTATTCCACCACTTCTTTACACTGACATTTTTTTTCCTGAGCATGGCACACTTCTGATCAGCTTGCTACATTGTTGTAAAAGCTATATGGCCGATTACAAAGAGTGCTCCCAGACAGTAAACTCAGCACTAATGGTAAATAATTGCTTTTCAGGGCAAAGCAAAGCTCTTCAATCTCACAGGCAAAGAATGCTTGAACAGTGGAAAGTCACTCCTCATCCCCTTCCCTCTGAAAGGGACAGGCAGGACAGAGGCAGAGAGAAGCAGTTATCCTAACTTCCCACACTGATGCAGTCCATCAAAGCACTGCATGCCACCATGTTAAGGCTATACTGGGGCTCTCGCCTTGGAACCCTCAGATTTAGCTCCCCTGTAGAGGTAACCCTAAGCAGCCTCACTTGAGGCTGCCCCTATAGGCCAAAAAAGCTGTCACCACCCACTGAAGTCTTTATAACCAGCCCAGTGGCAGACTGGATACCTGGTGGGACTACCTGCCACTGTGAACCAACCAACTCTTCCCTCCTATCCCCAGAGAAACAGAGAAATGTAGCGAAACCAAGAGGTATAGACACGTGCAGCATCAATGTATAGGAAGATTAAGAAGACTTATTTTATTCAAGGAAGATTAAGTGATATAAATCTCCCATGAGGTAGGCTTCTTCCATGCCCCAGGCACACTTTAAAATTACAAAAATAGCAAGATATTAAAGTCAAAGCATTATTATTTTAAGCTATATTCAGTCACTCAGTTCAGCTACATCCAACCAAAGTGGAAGTAATTAACATAATTCCCTAACACAATCCTAAACAGGTCCTAAAGGTTCTACTCACTATGCTGCAGTCTCTGTTGACTTCAGGTGGTATCAGGGAAACCTGTTAGCTAAGCCAGGTGGCTTGCTCTAACAGACATTCCCGGTGTTTGGCTCTAACATGCTGGACTATAAAGAGCCTCCTTTGTCTTTTCAAAGCTGCATGGTCTGACTCTGCAATGGCCTCACACAAAATCAGTTATACCTTAGTTGGAATTCCTGGTTCAAGAGTTGTTATTGGCCATTTCTGGTCTTGTGATGTGATGTCATTGATGATGCCATCTCATGAGCTTCTGTGGAGGTGGTGTTTTAGACCCTCCCTTCCAGTTAACCTGTTCCTTACCTGATGCCATGCTGGCAAGACAATACTGTTTGCAAATAAAGGGAAATGTAGTTCTCTGGCAGAACGATGGGAGTTGCAATCAACCTTGAGGCATGGGTTATCACACTATGGTCCAAGGACCTTTTCACACTATATAGTTATGGAGCTATGATTCCACTTTAATTGCCATGGCTGCACAGATAAGATCCTGCATCACAGGCCACAGTGCATAACTTTATGATCTATGTCACTGATATGATATACAACCATGTTAAAGAATTGTGATGATGCACAATGGGGTATTGCCCATTATATTCTGTTGGGCACTGGGGCTCCCAATGCACAACAGGACACCATGAAACATGGGACTTTTTCTCAATGGGGGCAGGGCACCCATAACTTTCCATTGCCCTTTGTTAACAGTGCCCCATAGCTCTGTTGGGAGCTACTGCCCTCCTCTTCCTCTGGTATCATTATGCAAGGCAGCCTGTCCCATGACAGGATGCCATTCCACCAATATAAGGAAATAGAAACACACATATAAGCAGATAAGTTTATATAATATAGATATATTTATTGAAGGTGTAAAAATCAAATGACACATGTACAATATTTTCTCATAAGGAAAATGTTGTCTTGTTCACGTTTCACAAAACTGTAAAACTATTTTTATAAAGATCTTTTTTTTAAAAAAACAAGGAATTTTATCACAAAATTATTTTCTAAAACTTTTTTTAAAAAACCTAAAAATTTAGCCCAATCCATGGTAAGCATTAGATCTTTCCTCTCTGGTAAAACTCCAAGAGAATACACATGAGCACAGACAGCTAGGCATGTATCTCTTGTTTAAAATACTTAAACACAAATGACATATTTAAACAGTACAGAGTTCTTTCATAGGATGTTACAAGTTCTAGGACGGTGTTTCTCTACACTACATCAAACAGTGCAACAGAGATTCAGTGTAAATCTTTACAGTGTTTAATTGATTCAATACTTGTGTTCAAGTATATGTTCATGCACATGATTAAAATCCCTACCTTGCCATTTTGTCTATTTTTGTTCATAAAAGTTTCTAAGTTACAGTAGATCATTTCCTACAGTATGTTTCTAAGGGCACAGAGAAACCCTATAAACATGAAGTGTCTCAACAGTCTCCAAGGCACATTCATTCATATGGAGGAGATATGGTATGATGTAGACGGTCTGTGGAGACTGCCCGGGAATTCCCAGAACATAAGAACCACCAGAATGGATAAGATCAAAAGTCTATTGAGTCTACCATTTTATTCACACAGCAGCTGACCAGTTGCTTATAGGAAGCTAACAAGCAAGACATGACTGCAACAGCTTCTTCTGAACTGAGCTTCCCAGAAATTGATATACCAGGGATGGATGGAGTCTACAGTATATTCACCATGGCTAGTAGCCACTTATGGCTCCATCTTCTTCCAATTTGTCCAACAACCTTTTAAAGCTGTCCATGTTGTCAGCAATAATAACCACTTTTGTGGGCAACAGACATTTTCCCAAGATGAAACTGACTGGCTAGAAAAATGTACTGCTGTGATTATGAAAACTGATACTGGGAAGCTGTGGCAACATCCAGAGATGTACAGATCAAATCTTATATTTATCATGCATATACATCTCCAGGGAAAGTTTTGAATGTCTGATAAAGCCCTTAGAAAAATAAAAACTGATTCCTAATACATTCTGAAATTATAACCTGTTCAATGTTGTTAGCCTAACTCACCTCAAAGACTGTTGCAAAAATATCTGAAGTCAATCTGACTCTGAGCACCAGAATATCACAATAAAATAAAGTGGATTTCATTTTTGGATACAGCAAAATTAATCACCTTAAAAAAAAAGTAAATTCAGGGTAACACGATGGCTTCTTATCAGGCACAATGCAGTGAACAGTTAATGTGTGCTGAAGTCACAATTATTTTAAGCAATCCCATCTAGCACACTTAACCATGGACAGTATTTTGCTACTTCTTTCTCTTTGGGACTTGGGAGTGGGGAAAGCATTTACTGTACTGAATATAAACATTTAAAATAGTGATTTTTTAAAAAAAATTCTGATAAATGTATCCAAAATAATTCATATAAAAATTAATCATGGAAACTCTGAGCATAAAACAAAAAAAATGTCTTGGCAGGCAAAAATAAATTAATTTGATTAAATTATATGTAATCTGATAATATTTGGTCTGAAGAAGCGTGCTTGGATGTGTGTTTATAAATAATGTGACTGTAAAGAGCTGAGAGCTAACCAGATTGCCTGTCAGGGGTCAACTCTTTTGCTGCATTTTCTGAGCATAAAAGTCTCTGCATGTCTCACAGCAACGCTGATACCACCTCATGTCCTGACAGAGGTTCTTCTCCCGTATCACTCGGCAGTATACTGGCCACTGGTCTCCCAGACACTTGAACGTTAAGGCAGCTGTGACATGAAACAAAACCAAAGAGACATCAGTGTTTGTCTGTATTAAAGACCTCCTAATGGTCTTTCGAAGACATTTAACATATTCCGATTCATATAGTCGATGTGTACATTGACACACAGAACACTGCCATCAGATATGCCATGAAAATGAAACCAAACCTAGGAATAAAATGCAGCTAATGATATATCACAGTATACTGCAAGGAAGTGAAATCTGAATGAATGTGCTAGGGAGCAAACACTGCTGAATGCAATGGGATTTACTAGTGAATAAACATGCAGAGGATTTTGGTGCAACTTGCTCATAATGGTCTGAGCTTCAGGCAAGACTCTCTGGGAAATGTAAACGTGATGCACTCCTGAGAATAAGAATCCTTATACTGTATATGAAAATAATATATGGTTGTCCTTTCATATTCGCTGGGGTTTGGTTCCAGGACCCCCTGTGGGCACCAAAAATCTGTGAGTACTCAATTCTCATTATATGCAATGGCATAGCAAAATGGTGTCCCTTATATAAGATGGCAAAATCAAGGTTTGCTTTTTGGATTATTATTTTTTAAAGAATATTTTCAAGCCACAAATACTTAAATCCATGGAAACAGAGGGACAACTGTACTTTGTATTATAATACAAAATGTAGCAATAGCATTGATATTTCTATACTGCTCATCAGTGCCAAAGCACTCCCTAAGCAGTTTCCAGTGTGTTAGCTAATTGCCCCCAACAAGCTGGGTACTCATTTTACTGACCTACAGAAGGATGGAGCCCTCTGGGATCGAACTCATAACGTTGTGGTTTGCAGTACTGGAATTTAACCACTACGCCACCAGGTCTCCTTTACCACTATAAAAGACTATTAATGTACTTTGAGGCAGACTTTATCTGAATTCCATGTAACTACCAAAATCCTGGAACAGTGCATGCAGATGAGGTAGCACAGGGCCCAGTGAAGTAGCGATATGAGGTTAGATGGTTCTGGAGTACAAGCCTAACTTTTCTTACCTACAGAATGAGCTGAGGTGAGAGAAATTCACTGTGGCTCCATAACTGTGATCACAGGATAGCTAGGGAAACATAGCTGATACATGCAGAAATGACAAGACATGATTAAAATGGCCACAACTGTGTGATGCTTACTCACCTAACCTAGGAGATGTAATTGTGTTCACATTAATTTTTTCGTTGCAGGGCTGCAGGTGGCAGGGTCTGTAGGCTGCAGGCTTTTCAGAGGAGAAACACTCATTACCATGCCTTCCTGTGATCTTGTGCATGCACTGGATTACTCGTGATTGCATACCTTTGCCACAGGTGATAGAACACTACAAAGAATGTGAGAGAGACACATAAGGAAAATAAACTTTTTTGACCACAAAAACCAGATTTCATTCAAATTGGGTATTATGAAATTGGGAAATAAACACCCACCAACTGTTGTTGCTGCCTGTGATGGATCCCCTATGCAGGTCGGACCTGCAGTTCTAATCCTTGGGCTCCTATTACTCACTGTACCCATTATCCTTAAAACCCCTTCCTGGGTCTGGTACTTAGACTCAAGGTGACACTTATAACAGCTAAGATGATGTGTTGATTGTTGGGTTCAGTGTGGTAATATGTGGCTGGTCTTCCTTATTAACAGTTAAATTAAAACATCCAGAGAGAAATGTACAAAACAAAAACAGTAAAACTTTATTGTATAATGAAGTAAGTTAAACATCTACCCTGATGCTGGTTCCATACATAGTCCTGTGTAACACTTCTGTTTAAATGAAGGTTAACTCATCTCCCTAAGCTCCTTTTACACTCTCAGCTCCAATCATAGCAAAGCATCCTTTCTTTCACTGTTCCTGTCAGTTCCTAGGCATCATCATTTTTCTATTCCTAACTCACCCATTTTCTAATTGTTGCTCTCAAGATTTAACCCATTCCTATCTGCTCCGATCTTATCTCTATTTCCAACTGGCCCTAACTAACTGTTTATCCAATCTTATCTCTATTTCCAACTGGCCCTATATCTCTATTTCTAACTGGCTCTAACTGTTTAATAGACAAGCCTCTGATTTTATATTCTTTTCCCTCAATCCCCCCCCCCCGCCACCACTACAACATTCTGAAGGATGTGATTGGCTGGCTTTACTCAGGCTTGCCAAGCTCCTATCTTCACACAGCTGCTGTTGTTACTATAGTGCTATCAATGTACACAGCACTATACAAAAATAAAACAATAAAAATGCACATCCCTGCCAAAGGCATATACAGTTGTCTCTTCACATTCATGGATATGGCATTCACAGATTTAAATATTCACGGCTTGAAAATATTCTTTAAAAAATAATAATCCAAAAAGCAAACCTTGATTTTGCCATTTTATATAACGGACACCATTTTGCTATGCCATTGCATATAATGGGACTTGAGTATTCACGGATTTTGGTATTCACAGGGGGTCCTGGAACCAAACCCCAGCGAATGTGAAGGGACAACTGTAATCTAATATATAAAATCAGAAAATAATAGAAGGGCAAAGATAAGCACACTAATCTCAAATCAAGTGATAGCACACCAGATATGCCAGATTATACCATGCCACCCACACCATTCTAGATGTCTGTGACACTCTCTTTCTCTGTGTATATATATCTATTCACCTTGAATGAAGTTGTAGATTAACAGCCAATGAAAGGAAAGCTCTAAAAGCTTTCACGTTCTTTTTGAAGGACCCAGGTATAATCTCTCAGTCACAATTCCATCTGAAGGTTTATGTAAAAATGACTTGTGAACATACACACGTCTGTCTTTGGGAAACAGCCTGCAAACCCTGGAATGGTTTCCAGAGTGTTGCTGTTGGCATCCCTCCATTCAGACAAACATTGCTCCCTCCAATAGCAAATTTAGATGGTGAATGCCAATAAGACTTTAGCCAAAAAAGGGGCCACTGTAGAATGAGAGGGAATTATCAACATGCTGGGGGAAATCCCAAGGTTTGCAAGAATACCAAAAGATCTTCAGGGAAAATTCTAAAGCAACAACAAAATCACAGTACAGTCCAATAAGAACTGAGCATACCCAGTAGCCACGGGATGCCATGTACAACCACATACTTGAGTATTTGAAAATGATGATTCATCTATAAATGGTATCAATTTGGGTTTTTTTTTATGGGAATAGCATGTTTTTGAACCATTGCACATGACAGAATACATAATCAGCTATACATATGCACATATATTGTAATGTATTCACAATAATTTGTATATTACTCCACAAATGATGCAATTATGGTGCTTTAGTACATAATTTGTCACCCATGCTACTACACCTATTTAGCACTTCTTCGGTGATCTAAGCATTGATTCTGATTTGTGATTAGCATTCAACCCATGGCAATCCTATGAACCACAGACCTCCAAGAGCCCCGGTCAATGATAGCCCCATTCAGATTTTGCAGTCTCAGGGCCATGGCTACTTTGATTGAATCTATCCATCTACAGCTAGGTTTGGAAATAATTGGCCACTTATACAAGTTTTGTTATTTTGGCTGTTTACCAAAATAAATTCAAGTTATAGTTAAATAATGAATATGAGCTTAAAATGTAGTCTCTCAGCTTTTATTTGAGGGTATTCACATCCAAATTGGAGGAAGGGTTTAGAAATTACAGCTCTTTAATATGTAGCCCCTTTTTTTTTCAAGGGACTAAAAGTAATTGGACAATTGACTCAAAAGCTGTTTCATGGACAAGTGTGGGCTATTAGCTAACACACATTGGAAGCTGTTTAATGCAGTTAGATGTGTAAATAGCTATTGCTTAAAACAATTTGTAAGCCGCTCTGATAGCCTTGTGGCTGAAGAGCGGGGTATAAATAACTTTTTTTTCCCTTCATTATTTCTTCATCAATTAAGCAGGTAAAAGGGTCTGGAGTTGATTCCAGGTGTAGCATTCACATTTGGAAGCTGTTGCTGTAACCCCACAACATGCGGTCAAAGGAGCTCTGAAAGCAAGTGAAACAGGACATTCTTAGGCTAAAAGAAAAAAAAAAGCCCTTCAGAAAGAAAGCAGGAACATTAGGAGTGGCCATACCAACAGTTTGGTACATTCTGAGGGGAAAAAAAGAACACATTGGTGAGCTCTGCAACACAAAAAGTCCTGAACGTTCATGGAAGACAACAATGGTGGATGATCATAGGATCCTTTCCATGGTAAAGAAAAGCCCCTTCGCAACTTCCAGCCAAATGAAGAATAGTCTCCAAGAGGTAGGTATATCATTATCCAACTCTATCATAAAGAGAAGAGCAAATACAGAGGGTTCACCACAAGGTGCAACCCATTCATAACCCTCAAGAATAGAAAGGCTGGATTAGAGTTTGGAAAAAAAAATCTAAAAAAGCCAGCCCAGTTCTGGAACAACATTCTTTGGACAGATGAAACTAAGATCAACCTGTACCATAATGATGGGAAGAATTTGCCCCTGAAATATGGGTACGATGCATGAAAACAGTTGCAATTCCTAAGCGTTTCATACAAAATTTTTGTTCAACCCCTTGAATTAAGGCTGAAAGTCTGCACTTCAATTGTATCTCAGTTGTTTAGTTTCAAATCCATTGTGGTGGCATTCAGAGTCAAAATTATGAAAATTGTGTCAGTGTGCAATTATTTCCAGGCCTACCTGTATAATAAGGTTTTCTTCTTTTCATACTGCCTTCCACTTTGCTGAACATTATTGTCCTTCGTAATGAGTCATGTTATCTCATTATGTGTTCAAAGTATGATAGCCCCAGTCTTGGCTTCTAGTGAGAGTTCAGTCTTGATTTGCTGTAGGATCCATTTATTTGTCTTTTTGGCAATCCATGTTATCCACAGAACTCTCCTCCAGCATCACATTTTAAGTGAGTTGATTCACTTCCTGTCAGCCTTCTTCACTGTTCAGCTTTCACAGCCATAGACAGAACTCAGAAATACTGTGGCCTGATAAATCCTGACTTTAGTATTCAATTATGTCTTTACACTTGAGGATGCTGCCTAATTCCCTCATAGCTGTCCTTCCAAGTCCTAGGAGATTTTCAGACCTGCCAAAATGCATGTCTGCCGTGCGAGCAGCCTCCCGAAACTGCTGCGCGGCAAGGGTCTACTTCGGACGACGCTGTGCCTCTCGCGAAACCGTCCGTGTCACTTCCGTGAAGCTTCGGACGGCTCGGCGCCATATTTCAATCACGGAGGTTGCCCGAGATTGAAATATGGCGCCGAGCCGTCCGAAGCTTCACGGAAGTGACACGGACGGTTTCGCGAGAGGCACAGCGTCGTCCGAAGTAGACCCTTGCCGCGCAGCAGTTTCGGGAGGCTGCTCGCGCGGCAGACATGCATTTTGGCAGGTCTGAAAATCTCCCTAGTCTTCTTCTTCTGATTTCTTGACTACAGTCTCCATTTTGATTAATGACTGAACCAAGGTATAGAAAATGTTTAATTAGGCTAGTGTTTTCATCATCCACTTTAAAATTATATAAATAATTTGTGGTTATTTTTTGTTTTCTTAATGTTCATCTGTAACTCTGCTGTTGCACATTCTTCCTTGACTGTCATCATAGTCATTCCAAGTTATTGCTATGTCTTGCTAGTAAAACAGTCAGCTTTGATTAGCACTAGGTATGGTTTATTTAGTAGCAATAGTTGGATTACTAGTCACTTTTTTGGATTTTTATAACAAAATTGAGAGCCTCTCCGACATCTCTGATTATCATTACCTACAGAGATAGGAATGACCAAGATTGATGACACTCACCAAGCCTTCACCTCCAGAAAGTGCCATTTCAAGGCTCTACGGCTGTCTTGAGGTATTGGTTCAAAAATTATTAGCAGATTTTGTGGAATAACAATAATACCAGCTTCCCTCTTCCTATCTCTTCCCTAAGGGTAGGGCTTCAGGAATGATATGATCTGGCCTCAACAATCTAGATTGGAAGGTCTGCCCCACAGATGAGAGCAGAGGTGGGGAAAGAGTACTCCTGAACCCTAATTTTATGGCCACAGATCCCCCCAGTGACCCATAAGCCCCACAAACCTTAGAAATAAAATATATTTGTTAACTTTGGGATGAGTTTTTTTCAGCCTCAAACAGTTCAAAATAGCTCCAAACCATCCAGTTTAGTCACCCACCCACTCCCCAAAATCTTCTTGTATCCCTCCCAAAAAAACCCACCCCACAACCCACTCAGTGAAAAAAGTGTGCCCAGAAGTGAAGTGATGTCACTTCTGGTGCACCTGAATGCAACAGTGGAGCCCACAGGGAGGTCACAGGAGAAATTGCCCCCTGCCCCCTGTGCAGTTGGCTATCCTTCAGCTAGAGTCTCTCCCTTTCCTGTCCATACTAACATTTTCTAACATTAGAAAAGAGGGGAAACAGTTTACAAAAATACCCCCAAACAACTTATCTCTGATAAGGTATGGGGAAGGTGAAAATGTATGAATTTATATTCTTTTGCAAATGCTCTCTATATGCTCCACTGCATAACAACTGATGTCTCTCTCTGGCTTTTCTTCGCAAACGAAGATTCAGGAAGGACTCATCCCGCGCTTTCTGCAAGCGCGCTGATGACTAAAAAGGCCAATCTGAGATAAACAAGTCCGGTTGCAGAAAGCACAGCAGAAGGTCTCCTTGGGTGATGTTTCCGGGTTATGATTCTTTCTGCATTGTCGTTTCTCCTCAAGACTTGTTCGGTGTGAGTTCTCAAACAAGGCTGCAGCATTGTGGATAGTGCGTCTCCATGCCTCCCGATGTGAGGCCAGGGCGGACCACTGTTGGTGATCAATTTGGCCGAGCCTGAGATGTTGTTTCAGGGAGTCTTTGTATCGCTTTTTTGGAGCGCCCCTCTTACGCTGACCCGTGGCGAGTTCACCGTAGAGTAGTATTTTTGAGAGTTGTTATGCTCCACTTCATAACAACTGATGTAACCAGTCCAGAAACTACTTTCCTCCAGATGTCCAAGCGAGCAGCATAATAAACTGTATCTAATGTCACTGTTACAAAATTATACCTGAGTCACATTTTGACACATCTGGCAATTCCAAATGGTGTGAAAATTAATTCATGTCTAAGCTTGAACTTATAGTACAAGGGGACATGTGCAACATTCAATGCTTCTTGTGTATTCTTGTCAAATATTCAGTTATGGTAGCTTACCCCTATGTTCAATTAGATTGGGATGAAATCTAGAACATTTTTAATGTAAACTGATTCAAATACTTTGTTCCAAACACCACTTTACAACAAGCAGATGAAACATGAACCAATTCTGGTAAATTATATTTAGGTACAGAGTTTGGCACAGAATCAAGTAGGCACACAACAATCTTCATTGTGTGCTTCACTTCTGCACATAACTGATTAACAAAACTGTACAAAACACCCTGGTTTTGACTATGCATAAAACGTTATTATATACAGTCATTTTTTTTCCAGAAATGGAGGGACAAAACTTGACTCACATTTCCGTAATTAGAATGCAATCTGAAGGTTGTGCAGAACATTCTAGATTCTATAAAACAGAATCCTAGATAAAGATATTTGAAAGCCATTAAAAAGAATAATAGCTAGTATTTCTTTTATTCTCCATTGTACATAATTAAAGTTACTGAACTGTAGATATTATACCAAACAAACAATCCTTCAACTTGGCACCACATTTATCCAAGATTCTCTTTCCTCTGCTGGCCAGACCCATATATATCGATGCCAATACACAATCCTTAGACCAACAGCTGAGGAAGGTGCTGTAATGCCATAGCCACTTCCAGCTGGCCTCAGTAAGAAGTAAATTAAGGGGAAAATTGTCACTGGCAGGGAGCAACATTTAAACTATGCACAATAGGCAATCACTGCTGAGTTTGATAAAAATCTACATTTGGAAGTGCCAATCTGTAACAGTGTTAACAACATACACTTGGACAACTATTTCAAGAACAAATGATTAGTCCGGTTGTAATCTGCAAATCACTTGTTCCAGAATTATTATACAGAGAACATAAAAACACAAGAAAACAAATCATAACACAATCTTAGATTACTGAAGGTTACAAGTTTGCCTGAAAGGGTCTGATGTAGAAAAGTCAAAGAGATGAAGTGAAAATCTGACATGGTAGTAAGTCTCCTGGCCCAAACTAGCATAAATAAAAGCGGGGGAGGAAGCCCTGGAGATTTTAAAATGCATTTTGAGATTCTTAATCATTCTGTATTTTGCTATATTCAAAGCTAAACAGCAGCAAGCAAAATTAAGCCCTACTGCTGTAACTCACTACAGAAGACTGTGAAAATATGGCAGGAAAGAATTTCTGTGCACTGCAGAGGATCTCCCACAAAAATCATAGAATCATAGAGTTCGAAGAGACCACAAGGGCCATCCAGTCCAAATCCTGCCATGCAAGAATATACAATCAAATCACTCCTGACAGATGACCATCCAGGCTCCATTTAAAGACCTCCAAAGGAGACTCCACCACACTCCAAGCCAGTGTATTCCACTTCTGAACAGCTCTTACTGTCAGGAAGTTCTTTCTAATGTTTAGGTAGAATCTCTTTTCCTGTAGTTTGTGTCCATTGTTCTGTGTCCTAGTCTCTGAAGCAGAAAACAAGCTTGCTTCATCCTCAGTATGACATCCCTTCAAATATTTAAACATGGCTATCATGTCACCTCTCAACCTTCTTTTCTCCAGACTAAACATGTCTAGCTCCTTAAGCTGCTCCTCATAGGGCATGGCTTCCAGACCTCCCACTATCCTGTTCTCCCTCTTCTGGACATTTGTTTACAACCCTCTCGTAGCTGCAGGATTTTAGCGCATACCATGCAGCTGTGGACAAGTTTACATAGGGACCACTAAACACAGTGTGTAAACACGAATCAAGGAACATGGGACACACTGCAGACTGGGCCAGCCAGAAAAATCAGCATTAGCAGAACATGTTATAAACCAACCTGGACACAAAATGTTATTTAAAAACACCGAAATTCTGGACCAGGCTAACAACTATCATGTCAAACCACCGCATTGTCATGGATGGATCACTTCCTGATCAAGGCTGAACTCAGAGCCACTGTCCATCCTGCCGGGGCGGGGGGGGGGAGGACCTATTAGAATGGTCCGCTCTTGAAGACTAATGGAACCAATTAGATTCCAGAAAACTTTAGAGGGTTTATTGGTTGGTAATGCCAGTGATTCTCTCGAAGCCTTGGTTAATACCTGGAACACCGACCTTACCAAGGCTATCAACACAATCGCTCAAGCATCCTCTCCAACCTGCTTCAAATCACCATCCATGGTATACTGAAGAACTTAGGAAGTTGAAGCGGGTTGGACAACAACTAGAGTGCATCTGGCAAAAAAATCGGCTCTTGTCTGACAAGACTCATCATAGGAAATTTCTTCTTTCCTATAGAGAGGCAATACGTGCAGCGAGGAAATCCTTTTCTTCTGCACGTATTGCATCTGCAGAGTCTCACCCAGTGGAGCTGTTTAGGGTGGTGAGGGAACTGAGGCAGGTTCCACCTGTGCAGAACTCATTACTAAACCTGACAACGGCCTGCTGTGATGCTTTTAGCAACTTCTTTGCAGATAAAAATCTCTCAGATAAGAGCCAATTTGGACACCGGGGTTGGAGCAGATTCAATTGACGAGGTGTCCAGTAACTCCGCTGATGAGGTTATACTGGATCAGTTTCAATCTGTAAGTACTGATAACATGGACAAGCTCCTTGGTAGAGTGAGGAAGACTACCTGACCTCTTGACCCTTGCCCTTCATGGCTGGCCGTCCAGGGGGGTGATGCCTTGAGGATGTTCCTCAGGGATATCATCAATGCATCCCTTAGGGAAAGTCACGTTCCATCTTGCTTGAAGGAAGTGACAGTTACACCGCTCCTAAAAAGACCTTCCCTTGACCCTCTGGATATGAAGAACTACAGGCCAGTCTCCTTACCTTTTTTGAGCAAGGTGATCGAGAGGGCAGTTGCTCTTCAACTCCAAGCTGTCTTGGAAGAAACTGATCTTGATTTCTGTAATGCACTCTACATGGGGCTACCTCGTGCTTGGTCCGGAAACTTCAACTGGTACAGAATATGGCAGCCAGACTGGTCTCGGGTACATCTAGAAGAGACCATATAACACCGATCTTCAGATCACTCCACTGGCTGCCCATTAGTTTCCGGGCCCAGTACAAGATGTTGGTTATCACCTTTAAAGCCCTAAATGGCTTGGAAGGTGATATGGAAGGAAGCGGTCCTATCTTCAGGACCGCTTCCTTCCATATAATCCTCCCCGTGCGCTCAGGTCCTCTGGGAGGAATCTGCTGCAACCTTTAAAAACTAGGCTCTTGTCAACCTCCCAAAGGACCTTTTCGGCTATTGCTCCCAGATTATGGAACAGCCTGCTGGTTGAGATATGTCACATTACTACCTTAAATAGGTTTTAAAAAGCTCTTAAGACAGATCTCTTCTGGCAGGCCTTTCCTGAATAGCTACCCAGACATCAGAGAGAAAAAATCTTATTAATCTGATCCCATCCAGCTTTTTATTGTGTTGTTTTTAGTATTTTTAGTATTTATTAAGTATATTTTAAATGTTTAATTATTTAATTGTTTTTTAAGGGGTGGGTGGGATGGAGGGGTTTGTATGTAGATTTTAATGTTGCAAGCCGCCCTGATTGCATTTTGTAGAGGGGCGGGATACAAATAAATTTTATTATTATATTATTATTAGAATGCACAGAGAAGCCATTGAAATCCACAAACACCCGGACAACTTCAACAGGAAAGAAGAAACCCTAAAAGTAAACAAAATCTGGCTACCAGTCCTGAAAAACACTAAAAATCAAAACTCAGCACATGGAAATGAGCTCCACCCAGGGACAGGGTGATTTCCAGCAGACAATGGACCATTAGCCAAACAGACACTAATCCTCCTTGCATATCTCTACCTAGAAACTAACCATTCAATTACACAAATTTACATATACTCCCCAACAGGGGTTCACAGTATATAAACTCCACACACATGCCTACCCAACCATTCTCTGAAGATGCCAGCCACAGATGCAGGTGAAATGTCAGAAATAAACTCTTCCAGAACACGGCCTCACAGCCCGGAAAAAAAACCATGGAAAACTTAAGTAAATAGCGTATTTTTCAGTCTCTGGGGATACTAAAGTTTTTGCTGAAATAAATTCTTTCTGTATTTCTACCTCAATGTTAAAAGTATGCATTGTAATTCATCATCATTTCGAATGCCCTTCAAATAAGGATCTCTGAATCAGAGCTTGGAAGTAACTCATTACGAATAACAAGTCAAATCTTATTTATGTCAATCATCTCATAGGGTTTTCCTGGCAAGATTTATTCACTGGAGGCTCACCCTGCTTTCTCCATAGGCTGAGAGAATATGACTTGCCCAAAGTCACCTGGGGGATTCCATAATGGAGCGTGGAATTAAGCTACCTTGAATCCCATCTTGGGAGAAAAGTGGGACATAAATTCAATAAATAATTCAATAAATAATAACATCCATGGTCTCTCAGAGTTCTAGTCCAACACTCAAACCAATACATCAAATAAGAAGTTATTTAGTTCAAATATACATTTTTTTCAATTACTATGACATAACTACGTTACATTACAATTATAATGTAATGTGGAATAATTGCTTTTAACTACCTTCATAGTTACACGGGTTGTGTGGACTCATTCCTTGTGTACTTGGTACCATGGGCCAATGGTTGTATCCATCTGACATTTCTAAAATTAACTAAAAGTAATGACCTAATTACACAAGTATTAAGTAATAACAAGGAAAAAATTCCTTTTTCAAAACATGAAGCTATTATGATACCTGGAATGGTAACTGTAATTAATTAGGTTTTTAAAGGATATTTTCTAAGTTCTACTCAGAATGATTTCACACATCAAAAAAGGCTACACAGCATCCTTTGCAAAGAAAATCAGGGAGACTGAAGAGTGCATTGGTAAATTGCTCTTCAACATCCTCTGTTTCAACAAGGTCTTTTAAAAAAAATGCTTCTGAAGAAGTGAATCATAGTTAAAAAAAAATTAAAAAGAAAACACTATTCTGTATCCAAAACCACTCTGTAGAGGACCTTTCCAAGAGGGACTATGACCTGTCCAAGTTTCAGAAAAATCAGACAAAATGTTAACAAATTGGAAGCAGCAGTGGTTTTCCTCCCCCCCGCCCCATTTCACTCCACTGCTTCTTCAGGTATTTCCAATACATTTTTGTTGATGAGACAAACACATGTCAAGAAAAACTAAACCTATCCTGTTGGTTTCAAGTAATCTGTCCACAAACAAAGATGACAAAAATACAATTTACTGTCACTGTTAAGACTGCAATGACTTTCAAATTCAGGAGAGATCATGCATGTGCTATCACATGCTCTTGCTACCTTTCCCAAGTCCTGCAGCCTACATCCAATCAATATTTGCTTTTACCCAATAATTACTTTTGACATAATTTAAATTAATAAAGACATCCAGGACCTGCCTACCTGCTATTAGTTACTTCTTAACAGCTCATGAGTTTTTTTATTCAAAACATTTAAAAATGGTTTAAAAAGTTCAAGATATAGCACTAGTATAATGAGATGTGAAGATGTGAGCTCCTTGTGGTTGAAATGTGAGATCTTTGTGGGGCCTGTCCATATAATTAATTTAGGTACCTAATGGACAGGTCTCATGTTCACAGTTGGAAAGCAAACTTTCTGATGATATAAGTAAGAAAAATGGGATGCCTTTTCATTCAAAAATGTCTGTCCCTCAAGCCCTAAGTTTGGGTCAAAAATCAAATAAAACCTGTGAATGTAAAATGGAAGCAGACTTTTCCTGATCTCTTCTGTGTCTGAAATTCACCAAAAATCAGGAAGCACAGCCTACCACAGGACCCCACTGTAGTTGCCCACTCCTACTTTATTACAAGTTGTTCTTTTAACCAGCAGCATTACTTTTATTTTGGTTTGTGATGAAATGGAATGTTTTATACTGTTGTTTCAATAAATTATATTTTTACCTTTTAAGCTGCCTTCAGGTGCAGGGTGGGAGTTGGGAGGGCTTTGCATATTGCCTTGAAAGGTGATGGTAAAATATTTTAAATAAAACCTACCTATACTGTATAGTCTCCAGGATTCTGGAATGTAAGTGAATACTAGGGGCCATCTCTTCTACTGAAGATTTTTTGACCTTAGAATATTGACTTCATTTCAATACATACATCATATTCCAGTTTCCTCTTAACCTTCATAAATTACAATTTACTTGCTAATGTTTAGTTTCATTATAATGCAATGAATTAGTTTACCATGGTTTTTTTCAGTTAAGCTGTTCTTCACACTTACAGAAGATTTTCTTTGCGTTTAAAGGCTTAAATGTCTCTTGTAGCAACCTTATGTTCCTTTTAATTGTTTACACTTTTCTCCTGAATATGTTTGTCTAGAAATCCCATTAATTTCAATTAGGCTCCAAAACAAAATCTAATGCTTTTTTCCCCCAAGCTGTTCCTAATTCCTTCCGAGTCTATTCAGAAATGTACATTCTCAAATATTTTATGTCCCTGCATACCCAAAGAGTAAGCTAGTACTGCAAATACATTATTCTTATCTATACTTTGTCACTAAAATTAACTCTGAAAATTCTGGATATATCCTTTTAGCAGCTGGATGCCTCTTTGAATGTGTTCCACCAACTGTTTCATTGCCATAAAATGGGATACTTTGTCTTGCTTTGATTGGCCTCTTTAGAAACTTCCTCACTGCTGTTGTTAGATCAAGGCCTTGTTACAACTCCAGGTGTATGGCTATATACCACAGGCTGATATGAATTACACAAATATAGGTTTATAAAACATCAATATCCTATGTTCAAAACTGTTGACTAACTAGGCAAACAAAGAGCTGCTTGAGCCAATAGCCTTTGTCATGAACTGGCCCTTTGCATCAGGACCATGACTCCCGCATGGCATCTTTGTTACCCTAAGAAGTGGGGGTACATTGGAGCCCCACCCATGATGCCAAAATCTTCTGTAATATCAGGGAGAATTATTAGCTCAAACAGGAGGCCTACAAGAGGAGGTTAACTTCGGGGATCTTTTCACCTATGTATACCAGTACTAACTGTAGAGGAGGCTCAAGTTGAAGTGAAATAAAGTATTTTAGTGAAATAACACAAAGTGAACTAACACACACAACACACATTCTTAAAAACCACACAAGGCTACAGCAGAGTAAGACAAAAAGGTTGGATAGAGGGAGAGAGGTCCGTGAAGATAGGGTGATAGTTACCAGTCTTGAAGAGAAGAGTTCTGTGCAGCGAGGATACTCAGACAGGTATCTGAGGGTGGCACAGGAGGTTCCGATCCGGACCGTGCCAAAAAAGAGAGTGGCTGGGTCCATCCACTGTAGCACACTTTACTATTGTTAGGGCTCTAATATTTAAACTCTTTTCCATGCCTTGGAAGGGCAAGTTTTCGTAATAAAAAAGCTTGGACGACTCTCCCACGGAATAGACAAAGGAAACCAAAACTCAACTGATCTCTTTAACTGTATTAAGATAGAACATTGATGGCTTTGCAACAACCTCATAAGGTTGGACAGAAGGGGCTATGAGGAGAGATTTCTGTAGGGTAAAGGTTAAGAAATGGTCACTTAATTGCTTGACTGAATCATTGCTTGTGCTGCCCAAGGCTGGAAGAAAGGATTAGCACATACCCCTCTAATGACTGGCTTAGCATAAACCCATTATGGGGGCTTCCTGCTCAATCCTAATATGGGCTTTCACACCATTATATCTCTAGACATGTCTCAGGTCATTGTGACCTCCAACTGACCTCTAGTCTGCCTAAGCCAACCTGACCCTGAAAAGTGTTCAATATTTCCAGTTATGAGATACTGTGGGGAGGGGGCAGTAGGGCATGCTAACTTATTTTGCTCTGTTGCTCCTCCAGAATGTAGGGAAATTACATTTTTGACTAGTCATGCTGGCTAAAGGATTCTGGAAACTGCAGTGGAAAAAAATTATAACTTTCCCAAGTTCTTACAACAGACCACAGAAACAAATATAAGCCCCAATTTTGTAGCCTGAGGTCTGAGAAACTGGACATCCTTTTTGTCATAAAGCTTATCTCTTGTGCTACAGAAAGGGAGATCAACTCAGTGTTGTCTAGGCAACATTCCTATCTTCCCATGCTGCACTCCAGCACCACCACACAGCATTAGAAAAATAACTAAGCGTATTACCTGAGAAATCATCAAGTAAATCCCTGTCTTCCTGTGATACACTGCAGTAGACCACAGCACAGTACCTAAGTAATCAGGCTTATCTTCCAGCATTGTTTTGAGATACACTAGATAGCACTAAAACGTAGGGAAATATTGCCTGCCCAATACCTCAAGAATATAGTCAACAATTCCTACCTTTGTGCACTGTAGCAATGGGGTGTGGAAAAACCATGGAACAAATAGAAGCCATTTTTTGGGGAGATCAGGGGGATATCTTAGTTCTACAGTTTCCAAAATTGAATTGAAACCTAGAGATTGTGCATTTCAAAATTGAATCAAAACCTACATGGCTGCTTGGAACACAACTTAATTTATAACCTAGATCAGGGATTGGTAACTGTGGAAGATTAGGGGGATATATTAGCTGTTCAGGAGAACTTGGAAGGCTAATAATAATAATAATAATGATGATGATGTTTTTGCCCCCAGACATCTTCTATAGGGGTATGTTTGCGGGCCTTTCTGAGCCCGTAGAGGGCATTTGGAACATTTTGAGGCAAAACAATTTTATTTTGAAAAATTTCACGAAATTTCATTTTGACCCCTGATAGGTCCAGGAGGGTTCCAAACATTATGTTGGTACAATGGGAAGTCTGTGCCAAACACTTCCGGGTGCGATCAGGACATCCAGGTAAGTGACAGCCTTATTTTGTACCCTCCCCAGGTTACTTGGTGTTTTTAAAGTGTGTTTCTGTGCTCTGCGGGGTTTTTTGATGTTTATTTTTCTCTTTATTTTTAAATTTTCTGTGCAACTGCCCTCTCATGAGAATGGCTGGGATTTCATTTCCATGAAGTAAATTCAGCTCTGTGAGGGCTGCATTCACTCCGGGGCTGCCAGAGGGGAGGGGAGGACTTTCAATTGCACGGCAAGGTACATGTCTGAAAATTGTTCAATTAATCAGTTATAGGAATGGGAGTGGGGCGGGAGGTGACATAGTGAGAAGGGGACAGGTTTTTTGGGTCCCTGTCTGATAATCTCCTATAATATACTATAGCTATAGTACTATATGGTTTCCTCTGGCTCTATGTTTTCCTCAGACATTTTTAGTTACTGTAGATACTCCTGTGCTTTCTTTTACTCTACAATGACACTTACTTAAGAAAGACAACAAGCTTCATCAGAATAAATCTCTAAGAAATATTTGTCCAGACCATATTATGCTATTCTAACATGAACAAACAGCTCACAGTTATCTGATTACAACAACAGGTCACACACAATTCACTCATTTATCTTCTCTGGAAACAATGACACAACTCACTGCTAAAACCAGGCTGTGTTATCAACATAAACTCTATTAAAGTGATGACAAGGATATTTTGATTTCAACAATGTCATAAGTTTTCCCATAAGCTTTTTGACCATAAATCCACCCATTATGTCAGTTAGACTTGTGAAATTCTGTTCCCAGAATTTAAAAAGAGCTAATAGTTTCAGAAGAGAAACCAAAGAACTAAACCAAAGCTAACTACCTTATCAATACTGCTAATCTCACATTTCTCTTCTGAGGTCTTGTCTATGGTGGGGGGAATACAAACACATCAAACAAACAAACAAACAAAAAAAAACCCAGGCATTCGCAACAATGTGACCTGTCTTCATGGTCAAAAGAGCCCCCCTAAACTCCGCATGATCCCCTAGCCAAGATGGTGGCCGCAAGTGATTTACTTACAATTTTAAATCTGCTGCTGCCAATTTTCTGTGCACAAGCGATAGTTTGTATTTACAAAAAAGAAAGAAAAAAGTATAAAATCACTGTTTTATCGACCTACCAGACCCTCGCTTAGCTGAAAATTTAACATGGTGGCCACAGGCGCTTGCCATTTGCTAGCCCCACCCCCTGCTCATCCAGCCAATCAGATTATGCTGCTTGTTCATATTTGTGTGAATGCGAGTGTTCAAATGATCACACATTCACATGTTGTATGGAGCTTTTTAAAAAATCCAGATGAAGCCTTGGATGCGATGTGGTGGATTTGGCCGCCCCCCCCTTCCGAATGACATGTATTTATGTGCATGTCCATTTGTACCGATCACCATATTTTTGCATGCTGTTTGGATTATTTTGACTGTATAGACAAGACCTGAGGCTTGTATTTTCCTTTTACATTTTCTGTGGATGAGAGAATTTGTTTGTAGCTATTCAGCTTCAAGTCCAGTTCTTGACAAAACTGAATACTACACTTCTTTTCTTACCCTTTTGAACTCCAAGATCAACCTCATACACAAGTAGTATGAACATGCAAGCAGTCACAAATTATGTACAATTTGAGATTTTAACAGTAAAAATGTAACAGTATGCTGTCAGGCTCAGAACTGCAGCTTGCTAGAATGTGTAGCAGAATGTGTGTGTATATGCATTAAAGTAAGGAAATAAATGCTCTAAATAAATAAATAAAGTGTGTGACTTCAAGTTTCCTTCACAGAGTTTTCTTAGAGAAGGAATACTCAGACATGGTTTGCCATTGCCTTCCTCTGACCATATATTTATATTGAACAACTTTCACTGATAATGAGTATGGAATCATTCCCATGCTTCCCGATCTTTTTTTCTATCAGGCTCTTGCTTGTGTGAGATAGGTAATTATGGTACTGTAGAATAAGAGTTTTCAGATGCAAAATGTAAGAAAATGCATACACTTTCTGATTTTTATGGTGTATCTTTAATGGTGGTGTGAGAGGGTAAGTGTGGGGGTGTATATTGCCCACAGAATTTCTAAGCTAAGTAGCTAAGTAAATACAGTAAAAATTAATAAACATTTTAATTTATTTTACCCTATTTTCTTTGTCAGGGAAGGTCACTGTGTGACCCTCTTTCCCTTTAATTGCATTTGGGAAACAAGGAAGCAATTTAATCCTCAGCAATCTCTTGTACTGACAGCTTTGTTTTCAAAGTTCTCTACTCTAATAGATTTCTCAAGACCACACTGCTTGTTCAGTGACTCCCCAGGTTACAGTCAATTGTCAGGATGCATCTCATATATTCAATCTTCTTTGATGCTAGCCTCAGGCATCTGGCATTCACAGAAAGTATGGTGCTGTGAAGCTGCCGGAATTGTAAAAGGAACAATACATCTTGCAAAGCCCACTAAAGCAAGGAAATGCAAGTAAACCGTTTAAAAATTTCACCAATTGATAAGCAATTTACAATCGTCCAGCTGATCAGCAACCCTTATCTTAGCCTGATTCTCCTAAACTACAAACCCATGCATACTTCCTATTTCTACTGAAATCAGCAGGACTTGATTCTTAGGAGACTTCATTAGGATCAGGCTGTAAGAGCTGTGTATAACATTCCTTTGTACAGAAACAAAATCTATAAAATGTACCACCTATTAGCCTGGAAAGAATTTCATATTGCCTTCTAGTGCATCAGCGTTCAACTTGTTGAAATTATGTTCCCTCTGCTACTTAATACCTATAGCCTGTGCACATGACTTTGGATAAGAATCAAACAGTAATTTCTTGAATGGAATATCTTGAATAGAATCTCCAAAAGTATTCACATAATAATAAATATGATAACCCATATTTGCTTATACAATGGACCCTCCCAGTTCGCAGGCTTCGAATCTGCGGTTTCAACCACCCGCAGATCATCATGTCCCATACCTAAAATGACACTGACGTGCACGTGGATGCGCTGATGCACCTGCACATTTGTCACTGCCATCTAATAATAGGAGGCATGACCATCTGCATTTTTTACCATCTGCCAGGGGTTCCGGAACCAAATCCCTGTGGATCCAGAGGGCCCACTTTACATAATTCCTTTTTTTTTTTAAATGAAAGTCTAATCAAACTCTCCTTCAGGGTTCCTATGAATTGGCTGTTTTGCGCCTAAGCAGAGCTCCTCAGAATCTTGTAGTGTTCAGTGAAGGACGCACGTCTGGGTGAAGCTCCTGCCCTTTTTGTCTCCCAGAGTGATAGCAACCCATTCCCAAGTTCTCAAGAGACTGTTTTGTGAGGCTTTATCTTTTCCTCCTATTTCTCCCTCAGTTACAAATTTGTTGGTATGCTTAGTTGGTTTTCTTTTCCCATGAGCCTATTTATTTATTTATTGAACCTTTTGGCTCATGGTACTTAGTAATCTTCTCCCAAGAGTCCATGGTCTCTTAGACCCTTCTTTTAAAAGTATGCTGAATGTTATAATAAAATCCCCCAATGAAACAGCCACTCCCTGTTGTCTCTTTTATTTAGGGGAGTACCACATCATGGAACAGTGAAAACAGAATTTTATGAAGTGAACACTTTGGAACTGTCTGTATAGACTGATGGTCTCTGGTATGGAGGGTTCCGCTTTCCAAAGGGATCTGTTTCTAGCATCTGTCATCCACTGAACATCTGCCATCAACTAGTCCTTCAGCATCTTTGTTTGTATCCCTCTGACTCTATCAACTATGATTTTATCCCCTTGACTTTGACATTGGCACAGAAACCAGGCTTTAGCTTCAGCTGCTCCCTTGACACAAGAACATAGATTCGACCCTAAGTGCAGATGATCTAAATCTCCACATGACATAAAGAAAGAGAGGAGGAGGAAAGGGGGAGGAGGAGGGACAACAAGGGAGATATATCCAGATTCGTCCAACCACATTGTTAAAATAGGCTCTCCCATTGCCATCTCAGTGCTGACTTCATGCTCAACTGCAAAACCAATGCAACAGTGAACAGTACTGACTATGCCTGAACACCAGACTGATATATTCACGGCACTTAGTGTACGCAAGATTCCAGCTCAGACAGTGTCCTCTTCAGTTCTAATTTTTCAGTAACGGCAACATATACCTGAACTGCTTTCCAGTGATGTGTAATTTGTTGCTTACTTTTCAGATGGCAATCTATTGGATTCTTCACCCCACTGCTGTCGTTGCAGCTCTCCCTCAGTGGTTATAGACCTTATCAAACCCAGAGAGGAAGAGAGCAGGTTGTGTGACTTTTACAGAAGACCACTCAAAGAATCACAGTTACAGGTAAGCAATCTGTTCTTACACTATAATTGTAATTTAACAGTGGTATAACTGAAACTTTTAAGTTACTCTTATATATTTACTTTTATAGATTAGGGGTTGGGATGTACTCATGTTCTCAGGAATTTACTTCTGCATGCAGGAGAATGTGGGCTAAATCCATAGTTAATCCTACCTAGAATAAACCAGTTGAAATGAATGGGATTTCAGTTACAAGTCCGATTTATTTGAAATAGATTTATTCTAGACTGAACTAATGTTGGATTTACCCCTGTAGATTCAAATATTTTTGTGTCCAACCCCAACCTCAACCCCTGCCCAGACAGCTACCCCTTTTTGAACTCTATCTATCTATCTATCTATCTATCTATCTGAATTTGCTGCCGATGTTATTCCTGAATAAGCATCCTTTTTTTGGCTTCAATGTGATAATCCAGCCCTTTGTTACTTCTGAGTTGTTGTTACTAAGTGCCTTCACATTGTTTCCAACTTATGGCAACCTTAAGGCATACCTATCACGAGATCTTCTTGGCAAGATTTATTCAGAGGGATTTTGCCTTTGCCTTCCTCTGAGAGAGTGTGACTTGCCCAAGGTCACCCAGTGGGTTTCTATGGCTGAGTGGGGATTTGAATCCTGGTCTCCAGTCATAGTCCAATGCTCAAACCACTACACCATGCTGGCTCTCTTGCTTTTGCTTAGAAAAGCATAAATTATCTACTTCTACATAGACAACCATAAGGGGGCTGCCAGACTTGGCTGGTGGCCTTTGCGTGGGCCCCCCGCCCCCCCGGAATGATCAGCAGCCCCGTGATGACTGGCATGGGGGCCGCCATGTTCTCCTCCCAGCCTGCCCCGCGGGCCAGGAGTGAGGCATGAAGACCCAGCCAATCAGAGCAGGCCTCCCCTGCTCCGACTGGCTGACCTGGTAGGGGGGGGAGGGTCTTCCAGCCAGTGCTTCCAGGGCAGCCAGATGATGTGCCTGGCTGTGCCGGAGGCCACATATATAGCTGGCCCCGGCATCAGCAGCTGCAGTGGCTCTCTGGGAGTTTGTATTAAAATGAAATGTCCTATGCTGGTTAAGGGGGGGGGGGGATATACAACCAGCTAGTGGCTTGTAGAATTCAGATGTATGTTTTTACAGTAAACATTAAAGTTAATTATGAGGGGGTGGGGAGAAAGAATTCTTTTAAAATGTAAGTACTTTGGGTTCTTTTGAGCCATAATTGTACCAAATCAACTTGTACCAATTTGTACCAAATTGTACCAAATAAAATTGTACCAAAACCAAATACTTTTATAAATAAACATTCCACATTTTGGATTTGCCTACCAGTACCTCCACATTTTTTTGCCTCCTGTTGTCTATCATCACTGTGACTGCAACTCTTAATTTCATGCACATGAATCCACAATGCAGATGTGTTTAAAATTGCCACTGTGTGTAAACTGACATGGCAGCATCTCTTATAGGAAGTAACAACAGGAGGTATACCATAAGGGAAGGGATAGCAGAAATCCAGAGGGACCTGATGCTTCCAGTTCACATCTTGTTGACCCCTTTACACAGCCTCTTTATTGAATAATCAAGTTCATGATGATTCCTGTCCTTTCCACTCAGGTCACACTTGTGTGCCTCCCTTTTAAAGGACATCTCAAATGTTATCATGAATATGATAAAGCATCCAACTCAGAGCTCTTTCCCATTCTTTCTATCCTCAACTTCCTTTTGTTTAAATAAATCAGTTTTCTATCTGAGCTGTGTGTAAACTGTACCCCATGGAGGCCCATTCAATGTAATGAATGATCAACTAGAACAACTGTTGAATGCTTTGCTTTCCTGCACATTCCTCATTGAAACCATTATGACAGGCGAAAAGCAGGGATTGACATCACTTACTGCCTAGAGCCACTTTGTTTTTTGCTAGGAACTATTCAAGACCAGCAAATATAATGTTAATATTTTAGTGAAACTGAAAAGTTCAGGGAAGTTAAGGAACTGGAGATATTATATTGTATCCTTTTATCCTTTTCCTTCTATACTGAAATTACAAACAATGGAAAAATCATCTAGGTTATATTTTTCTGGAGCATTTTAATCAAAATTTATCTCTATTTTGTTATAATGATTTATGCTGTCATATGTTTAACTAATCCCTTAGTACCAATTTAAAATGGTGTTTTAGAAGCTCCCAGTGAACGGAAAGCCAAGAAGGATCATGGTAAGCCTCTTGTTTCAATGTATACAAAAAATTACATTTACATTTCTCAAGCCATGTTTTGGCACCAGTTTGAAAATAACTTGGCTTTTCTCAAAGAAACAGCCTCCTATCGATGTTAAGAATGATTCCTAACCGGGAAAACAGCAGACACCAGATTAATGGAAGTCAATCATCAGTTAGCAAAAATCGGCACTTCTCTTTTACCTAACTGCAATTACATTACAATATAATCCATGGATTTAATTTGCTATGTAGTAACATTAAGGTAGAACTGCATAGCCATGGAGGTAACAATATAAGAAATCTATGTGCTGACAAAGCTGAACTTAATTATCTCTGATACATATTACTTTGTTACAAATCTTGGAAAATCCCCGGTGTATGAAGTACAATTATGTGAAATAGCAATACAGGTTAACCCAATTCCCTAGCAGCCATGTCAAATACAGTTGCCCCTCCACATTCGCGAACTCAGCATTCGCGGTTTTAATTATTCGCGGTTTTGGGAGGGCCCCCCGGGCCCCCCCAAAACCGCGAAAAGGGGCCTCCGGAGGCCCCTTGAAAGCCCTGGGAAGGAGCGGGAGGGCCAGGGAGGCGTTCACGGGGCCTTTGGAGACCCTCCAGAGGCCCTGTGAAGGCCTGGGGCGGGTGGGGGGAGGCCGCGGAGGCCTTCACGGAGCCTTCGAAGGCTCCGTGAAGGCCCCGGGGAGGGAGGCAGGAGGCCTTCATGGAGCCTTGGAAGGCTCCGTGAAGGCCTGGGGAGGGTGGGGGGAGGCTGCGGAGGCCTTCATGGAGCCTTGAAAGGCTCCGTGAAGGCCCTAGGGAGGGAGGGGGGAGGGTTGCAGAGGCCTTCACGGAGCCTTGGAAGGCTCCGTGAAGGCCTGGGGAGGGTGGGGGGAGGGCAATCAATATTCGTGGTTTTTTGACATTCGCGGGGGTCCGTGGAACCTAACCCCCGCGAATGTCAAGGGACAACTGTATTTGATTGCATTCAGTTCATATTTCACAGCCTTGTAACTGTGAAGGTGATTAACATTAGTCAGACCCCCATATCTGCAGAACCAGTATCTAGTTTCAGTTATCCACAGCTGAAAAAATAGGGACACATACCATAGAGGCAATCTCTCTATGCATTTTCTAGGTCCTCCAACACAACTCTATGGTATGTTTGTACTGGAAGTATTTATTTTAATACAACTTGCTGTTATCCATGGTTTCTGGTATCTGCGGTAGGTCCAGGAACTGAAACCCCATGGATACAGGTGTCAGACTGTATTAGAAAATGCTTCAGACCAGTTTTTAATAACGCAAATTATAAACTTTCATTTAATTAAAACAAAATGTGAAGAGGTCAAAGAGAATGCATGGAAGGAATATGGACATGAGCGCTCCCTCCCTGAAGTACCTAAAGCTGTATCAGCTGAAATACATGAACCAAAATCAAACACACCCAGGATATGGCACAAGTAATTCTAACATCATCAAGTCAGTGCTGAGCACACCAAAAATGAAAAGAAAAAAAAATGTTGGGCTTCTCCCTGAACAAGCATCTGACATCCCAAAACCAGAGCCCATTGGACACTGCTCAATTCCCCAACCAACTGTAAAACAGCCACATCAAGAGAAAGGCACCCAATTTCACAAACACAGCCCAATAAAAGCACCCTTCCAGGAGTACCCGAACACACAATGAATGCCATGGGGCTACTCCCTCTGTCATCAGGGTTCAGGTCCTTGATCTCATTTATGATAATCTTTTTGCTATTATAAGGAGAGGACATTCTGATCTCTCTCTCTCTCTCTCTGGACTTTTTCAGACCTGCTGAAAATACCCCGTTCCTGCCTCGCTAGCACCCTCCCAGCCCACTCCTGTCCTTGCCATGGAATAAATAAAAAACATTTGCACACCTACCTTTAAGCAGCAGAGAAACTGCTCCCCCTCCCCTTGGCTTCCGTGCAATAAATGCAGCTGTCATAAACTTGCTTTTACTACAGGGAAACCAAATCCTGCCCATTTTCTCACGAGAATGATTGTGCAGAGAATTGGGGGGGGGGAAGCAAAGCAAATGCCAAAAAGCAAAACTAAGCACCTAAACACACTTTAAACTAAACAACCAACCCAGGGAGGGTAAAACAAAGGTTGCCACTTACCTTGATGTTCCGATCTGGACCGGAAGTGTTTGGAACAGATCCCCCCACCCCGTGACTGGCATTGTGCCAGCATAACAGGAGATGAACGGGGCACCTTTCAGACCACCCATGATTCCATGAAGGTAATGGCATGGGTGGTCTCTTCACGATGTTTCCCCATGAATAAAATATCATGGGGGCAGCAAAGGAACAGCACAAGAGTAGGATGGGCAGGGTCGATGTAGTCTGAAAGGGTAAACCTATCATGACCCTGTTCCATGCCTGCCATGGAATAAATAGCCTGTCTGAAAAAGTTCTCTCTCTCTCGATCCCTCTCTCTCTCACACACACATACACACTCAAACATGCATGTGCACATGCGCACAAACCACAAGCACACAAATCCAAGCAACTATCTGTCACCTATCTTCTTTTGGAATACACTTCCACCAACAACTATCACAATTTTATCCCACTGTTGTGTTTAAACTCCATTGGCCTTGACCTTTAATAAACAGTCCTAAACAGTCTCTGACAAAGTTTTGTCAGTATAATTATAATTGTCAGTATAAAATATAAATTTTCAAGCATGTTGCACCTTAGACCAGTCACCCATTCTCCAGACATAGCATTTGGAATAGTCTTCACAGTCTTCTGCTTCTCTCGGCCTTGTAGACAAAACACACTTCTTCCGAGGGTTGGTGCACCTTACAGTCCGGTGTCGTACACCTTTTCCACATTTTACAGAACACTGTTGAAAATATACTAAAAATGAAACGAGGTACATACACACTACCTATACTGATAGTCCTTACAGGTATCCATAGTTCTTTCCCTATATAATAATAAAATGATAATATTTTTAAAAAATCTTAAAAGCACAATGAAATGAGCAAAGTACACATATAATAATATAAGGTATAGGGGACCATACTAAATAACATTCAGTGTACTAGCTCTGCCAAATAAAGTTTACAATACCTTGCTCACACAAACCTGTACTGCAGGATATGAAAAAAAAAAAAAAGCTTCTGGGGTCAGGAAGTCTCATCCAATCAGAGGCTGTTTCACTTAAAATCAGACCTTGCTGATTTCTCTTATAATTGATACAGCCCATGTGATTGCCAGAGAAATAAAGAAACACATTTATATGGCAGCTTGTCTAGAGGGTTTATGCCACACATATTTCATTCTTATTATGCATATGCAAAATTCAGTACTTTACCAGTACCTTTCATACATAAGCCACAAATTGAGACAATTATTGCAAGCTTACTAAGCCAGGTTTTGCCTGAAATTCATGTAGCTGTGTACTGTCCCTTTACTCTTGTATTATTCCACACTTTGCATGAGTGGGGAAGAAGAATATGAGGCTATGGTTTAAAGCTGGCTTCTAAGTCATGAATTATTTGGCTAGTCATTAAATATAGGTCCCAATTCAGAACTAATAAAAAAATGATTAATTGCAGTTTTCTGCCTTATTTTGTTTCTCACATCAGTGATAAACAAAGTGGCCACATGCTGGTGAATGGAGCATAGAAATATGCTGGCAACACTCTGAACACAATGTCTGTATCTGGGTAAAAGACATATTGATGGAAAAGAAAAAGAAGTCCTTTTTTTGTTGTTATGCCTGGTCTTGGAATGGTCTTCCCAAACATTACTATCTTTCCAGTGACATTTTCAATTTGCCATCTGTAATTATTATAAAGGATACTCTTTTATTTTGTTTAAATTGTTTTTTTATCTACTATACACTAGAATTCTGTAATCCACTGGAAGAAGGGGAAGTTCAGAAAAATTCTAAGTGAAATATGAAAAGAAATAAAAAAAGACATGCCAAACAATGGCTATACTGCACCTCTGACCACACTCCAGCCTCCCACACTGTCATGCAATCCTGGCCTTCACAGCGCTGTGCTGACGTGGGTTTGGGGCCAACACAGTCTCTCTCCCGGGCTCTGATCAAGGTTCCATTTCTTAGTTGCTGAGTACAAGCTACCTGTCTATTCTGGGTTCCCTTCCCACATGTCCTTGAGCATGGTGTCCATTCTGTCATCATCCATCTACATAAAAAACAGAAAAAAACTAATCAAGGGCTGGCATCCTGTTGGTGTCTTACACATGTGCACATTCCTTTGCACATATGAATGCACTGTTTTGGCTGACATGTCATGCCTGTGTTGAGTTGAAGGTTATGAAAGCAAAGTTACACACGTGGTGTCATTGTACATCATAATGCATTGCATTTTGCACATCAAATATTGCATAGTCATGCATTGTGCATCAATGTGCAATGGACATTTGGTTGTACAACATCACAATTCTGTAACAAGTTGGTGCAGCGCAATCAATAAATTCCTCCATGAACGTAAAGTTACTCCATATCTCTTCAGTGTAGGATCTTGGCTAAGGACATCCTATTCAGTTAATGCAGTATTATATCATCAAAATATTTACTAGTCTAGTTCAATCTGAAAATAAATTTTAACCCATTGCAGAGATGGCAGCTTTCATGACTACTTATTGAATGTTACCAATGCAAAGCCTCTATGACCTCAATCTAGCATTAGATATTTGGCTTGAAGATGTCATATTAACAGAATTTATTGGAACTGCTGGTTAGTTTTCACTTGTGACAATTTGCTGCTTAAAGCAAAATGTTTACATATATAAGACCTCTGACAGTGATTTCAAATATGTAGAACACTATCTAGGATTGCTGTTCCTATACAGCAAATTTTCCTAATGATGATAACAATAAGGAATTATTTATCAACATCCATTTTGTTTTTCTGTTATAATGATTATATTATTTTTAAATCAAATAATTCTTTCTTTTTATTCCACAGCACTAAAGAACAAAAGAATAGTTTATATTATTTATATATAATTATTTATATATATTCTATAAATGACAGTAGCAGATAACAGAAAGAACTGATGACCTGAAAGACTCATAGGCCACAATTACCCACATCCTACATCTTCGCATAACCTTCTGGTTTGTGGGGCCTAGTATTTCCTCCCAATGCCAAAGAACAGGACATATCAGAGACCTCTGTTTTTATTTCAAAAGCCTCTGCAGCATCCTGTCATTTCATTTGGTGAATCCACCTGATCAGAAATTGCCCCTTCATATCTGTTTGAATCTCCATTTTTTGACATTTATTACCTTGTCTGGCATGGCTGTTCATTGCATTTTCGAATTTGTGGTTCAGGTTTTGTTAAATATTTGCATTTCTTGTTGTCCACAAAACTGATATTCCTATTCATAATCTTTGTGCAGGATACTGTTGTCTTTCTTTCTCCTGGTAAGACACAAAACAAAGGTTTATTGAACTAAAGGAAACGTCTGATTAAGTTTCTCAGGCAACTGTTTTCATTAAAATACTGGCCAGGAGCCAAAGCACTACTTCATGCATGGTCAGTTCTTCTTTCTTTGAACAGCAGATCCTCTTGTGATATCCCAAACTTCCTTTGAAAGTTGCTTCAGTTTCAAGAGCAATTTGCCATACAACATAGGGATCTGTCTTTAGAGAAACACAAGCCCCCCTCCGCACAGAGAACTTTCTCTATAATTCTTTGACTTCAGTCACTGCCTTGAATGTTTTTTGAACTGAAAGAAGGAAAATAAGTAACTAATTGAAGAATTAGACTCTAGAACATAAATTTATGAAAATATATTTTTACTTAAAACAAACCTATATTCCAAAATGTTCTTAGAAAAATTGAGTTTACTATTGCCATACAGAGGAATCAATTTAGAATGAAATAACTCAACGTAACCACCTTTACTCTCTTATTCTACTTAGTGATGCATAGTAAATTCTGCATAAGTTGTCTTTTGAATTTTTCCCAGGAACTACTAAAATTAATCAAGTGTGTTTGAAAAATATAATTTCTTTAAGAATAGCTTTGTTAAAACATTTGAAGAACAGTCTGGATGAAAAATACAAGATTTCCTAAAGTCCGTGGAACATCATCAAGCATTACATCCATTACCACAGACAAAAAAATGCTAAATTGTCATGACAATCAAAACCATTTCTAAGTATTTACTTATACAATCATGTAAAATCAGATATTCTGGAATAAATGTGCTATTTATTATATTATTCTTCTACTGAGTTGTTGACTTTAGGAACAGGAGGCACAATTCTGCTATACCGTGGTAAATGGGGCACTGGAATTATAAGAAAAAATGCTTGGGGAACTTGCTAAAAATGATAAAGTGCTAAAAAGAACCTCAGTATCTACAAAAGATCAGATTAACCACAGCAAGTATATGAGAACTAAAGAGCACTGCTTTACATAGGCACAAGGATCACTGCAAAAGCAATGGGAAAATCAGTGTGTGTTCTTGATTCATTATCTAAAGTGTACCCAAACAGAAAAGAGATAACACATTATAAAGAAATACACAAATTACAGTAGACCAAGAACAAACTGAAATACTCTCCTCTATTTTGTCAACATATTTGCAGAACTGAAAGAGGGTTAGGGGAGAAGGTGTGGAGCTGTAGGAGAAGAACTGAAACTGTTAGAAAGGAAAACATAGCACAGAGAGATTTGATCAAAGGAGCCACCCCCTTTTGAGCCACTTTAAAGCTGAACTGATTCATAGCAAGAAGATTGAATGGACAAACTTTATTGGAAACTTATAGGTTATACAGAATCAAGAGGCATTAAGTCCCTACTTTAACTGCACATGTCCTAACCTGCACAATATACCTTTCAGCTTGCTTATCGCTAAGGGCCATCTTGTCTACATGCTACAGCTTGCATAGGAATACCAGAAGAGTAAAATAATAGGGTGTCTTTGACAGTTAAGACACCTGGTTAGATCAGCTTGCGCTAATCAGCAAATTCTCCTTCTCAAGGTCTCTTTGCAGGTATGGCAATCAGCATTTTCCAGAAGCTAGTGAACTACAAAATGGTTCATAAATACAAAATGGCATAGATTAGGCTAAGCAGCAAATGCAAACCTAAGGCTTACAAAGTCTCCAGACAATGCAACTTCAGGGGTCTTCTAGGAGAAAATGGCACCCACTGAGAAGAACTCTGGTGCTATTGTTGCTGTTAAAAAGGAAACTGTGACCATACAGATGTGCATGTGAGGAAAGTGGCTACAAAAAAATCACACCGATAGACCTTGCTTAAGTTGTATGGATTCAGAGTGTTATAATATCCCAGAGTTGTGCCTCTAATATATCAGACCCTGGCAACCTGATATGGGCTGTATGTACAGAAAAGCACTATCATTCATGAAGCCCTGAGCATGTTTTAGAGATGTTGGATCTCAGCTAAAAAAATTGGTTGAGAGATATGAAACACTTCTCTTTCAACAAATCAGATTTATTCTTTAAGTAGATGTGTATTGTCACTGCTAGACAATGCACCTCCCTGTATTGCCTAGCAGTGGAAAAAAAATACAAGGAGAAAAACTAAACTAATAAATTGTTTTGATCTCTCTGTGACAACATTATTGACATTAACAACAGCAGCAGTTAATCTGCAGAAGCAACAACAACAGAGATTCAAATATTAAAGCAAGAAATAATTTACTTATGTCACAGATTTTAGAACACTATTACCTCCTCCACATACAGCATCACAGTCCTCCCAACCTGAGTGTGTCCACATAAAAAGTGGCTCAGATACTTTTGAGCTCTGATTCTCAGGGACGGGGTCCAAGGGAATAGTGTATTCATAGTGTAGCCCATAATTTTGATCTTGAAAAAGGAGGACCTGTAATATAAAAATAATTAAAAGCTTGGTGTCAACTGTCACAGAGAAAACACACACAAAAATTAAAGAAAAATATGAAGGGAGGGTAGTATAGCTCTGTAACAGAGCACATACATGACATGCTTTGATCCTCAGCATCCAGAGTTAAAGGGATTTCTGGGAGCAGGTCTAAAAAAATTGATGTCCCCAAGGGCCACTTTCATCAGCAATAAATAGGTCAGACAGATCTACAGTCTTAATCACAATAAAGTCACTTCATTTGTTCCTATCAGCAGAAGAGAAAACTGCTAGTGCTGTTCACCATTTAATCAAAGGTGGAGAGAAGCTATTCTGACTTCAACAAAAGACATTTAAGAGATATGTTCAGTATCTCATGCATAAAAACAAAGGACTTCTGTGTATATGTAGCAGTAGCTTCTGAAATGGGCTAATGCTACATATAGAAAAAAAGTTCAGTATCTGAGATGGGCTACTATTATACATCATTCCACACATGCCAACTTCTTATTTATTATAACAACATTTGGAGAGAGAAATAGATTCAATGATACTTCTTTAAGTAATTTTCAGGAAAATTATTTGTATTATGTGGACACTGCAAAGCACTTAGCCACTCCAGGGCAATGTAGAAAAATGTGTCTATAGATTACCTAAGAAAATCAATAGAACTTTAGTCATATGGATACAACCTGGCATAATCATTTGAATGGGCTGCCTGACCTACCGGGTGGTGGATTTGCAGTCCAGGGCAGGAGTGTAGTGCTGGGGTTTCCCTGGCATGGCGGCTGCCTGCCTTCTACTTCCCAGGGTCTGTGCGGCTTGTGGGAAGGGTGGGAACTGGGAACTGCCAGCCAATGGGTTGGTTTGAATTCATTGGCTGGTAGGTGGCACTGGAGTAAGCTGCTAGCAGCCTTCACTCCAGTTAGGAAGGGGAGCATATTAGGTCCAGACTGCCCGGATGTGTGGCAGAGCACTGCTGAACATCTTCCCACCCACCCTTCGTTTCATATTGTAATTTAGTATACATTTAGCTTTGTGGCATGTTGCTATCTATGTTATTGCCACAATTTTGGGGGGCAGACTGCATGGATCCTGGATATTGATTACCAGTGTCTTCTGGCATTGGTAAAGTATCGGGTTCCCTTAAGGGACTCAGGAGGTGTGTGGCAGTTATGTTCTTGCCCAGCTTGGGGGCAGATACAGTTACTGCACCCCTGAATGGCAGGGGGATCACGCTGGGGCACCCACCCAGGTGGTTCCTTTCCTGTCATCCCGAAGGTTCTGGCAGTGAGGCTGGAGGATCAGGCTCATTGATCAACAGGCAGGTTGGTCTATGCCTGGATCCAAACCCATGCATGCACCAACCCTATCTACAGCTGTAACCAATAAAGTTGTGGCCTATTCCTTCCACTTTCATATATCCTGTGCATGGTGTGCTATTTATGTGCAGCAGAACTCACTCCTGGACACACAACTACATGAATATACCTGAGGTATATTGTAGTTTTTTCAATAATAATCCTACAGTTTTAAGAATGTATTTTAGAAACTCAAAGAGTACATTTAATTCATGACTGAATTCTTGCTGCACCCAAATCAAAATTGTGGATCAGTACTTTGTTCTTCACAGGAAAGCTCCTTCAAGTTTAGACAATGGTCAACATCATTACCTTTACTGAACTTCATTGTTCAACTGTCATGTACTCTTCTACTACTCTGTTTCACATACACACAGATATATAATCTCTCTGTGTGGGGCTGCATTCATTTAAATGGAGGGAAATGAAGGGAGAAACATTTGAAGTGGGAGTTTTGTCAGGAGACGTCCTGTACTCTCACATTAGTACAACGGTATAGAGACCTTTTCACTCATTACAGCTAGAATTTGAGCTTATCTGGGAATTGTGAAGGAAACATTTCATAAACTACAATATGTCGCTGAACCATGTAGTTCCACTGTGCTACTAATTCTGAAAGCACATCAATTTTTTTTCATCAGTATATTTATAGTGAAATAGTTTCAAATTATTATCCATGTTACCATACCAATAAATGTAAAGGTGATGTGGTTGGACCTTTAGCAGAAATTTTCTCCCACAGACCTCTCCTAACATAATGGACAGTGGTACCAGCAATGTTGAATGCTCCAGAATGTTCTATCTTCCAGTCACTATTAATAGACTGTTTGCTGGCATCTCGAAGGGCTGCAGATACATTGGAAACAGTACAGAAGAGAATGGTTAATTTTATACATTTTCCTATTATTTTATCTGATCCTGCCCCCAGACTGATGGATCCATAGGGCCCAAATTAAAAAGCTAGTTATGATTCATAAACATAATAAACAAAGCTCAGTAAGGAAGATTTTGTCTGTTTCCCAGATGGAAAGAATGACATGTTATGTAATAGTTATTTCCATATTGAAGATTGTTTAATGAAAGTGTGAAATAAAGTAGTTGAAGAATTAGTTCTTAATTTTATTGCTAGATACCTTAAGTGCCATTTCAGGAAGAACAGAAGGATGTGCATCTAATACATAAATATAAAAAATGGATACTACAAGTACACAATGGATTTATAGTTCATTTTACTTTCAATTCCCTGAGCATATCATCATCATCATCATCATCATGGCAGGATCAAAGAAAATTGTATCTAATAGTTCCAGAAACAACTATAAACATTCTGTGTCAATGTAGGTGCATCCTGGAAATCCTCCAAGACAAAGACTCCAAGAACTGCTTCATTCATACTGATTGTGGTACTGCAAAGCGATTTTCACAGGGCTTGTGATGATTGGTTCTGGGCTTTGCAGCTTTAAAGCCTGTCAGAAAATCTTCCCATAATGGCATTCCAGGGAGCAATGATGGGAGGTATGTGCCCTTCCAGATTCTGTTAGAGTTCCCAGCCTCCTTTACCATTATGTTGCATAGGGCTGAGACCATCAGCAATCCAACAGGATCTGGAACACCATGTCTTGCTTACCCATGGCCTACAGTAGATTTTACTATCACACCTGCAACTGTCGTGTTCATCTGGGCCACCAAAGTGGACTGTCTGGGGGCAGGAGGAATCACAGCAGGCCTGGGACTACAATGGAGGCATGTGTAGCTCTGTTGGTGGAACAGATTATATTGGCAGCACAGAGATGTCAGTGGGCACCATCTAGTACATTTGGTGTCTCCTTTCCTTGGTACTGATTCTCACTCTCCTCTTAAACAGGTTAAAAGAACCTATTTAAGAGGAGAGTGAGAATCAGTACCAAGAAAAGGAGGCACCAAATGTACTAGATGGTGCCCACTGACATATCCTCTGCAAATAACATTATTTCCTTCCAATGAAACTCATGAAGATACAACAGTATCAAGCTAAGCTGACTGTATTTAGCAAAATACGTTCACTGGCTGTCAATAAGCCTCCCTACCCTCTCTGCCCATCTTAACCCTTGCTCCTTAGCCTTTCCTATCATACACTGTCCTTTTCTTAGATCTCCACCCCATGAAGCCTTTTGACTTCAGCCTCCCACACAAAGTTACTCCTGTCCTGAGGACCTGTGAAGTATTAATTCCAGAAAAGTTTACAAACAGTCTGGCAATTTCATTTCCCAAGTAGCAGGAATGTTGTGAATACTGGTATTAGAGGATTCACTACCAAAATTTTGATATAGTACAGATTAGACAAAGTCGTGGGGAAAAAGGCTTTCAATAGCCATTATGCCTGTTCTACTAAGTGAAAGGGACAGGTAATAGGGAGACAATTGTTATGGGACTGGGGACAGTCACTTTCTGGTTGTCCGTTTCCCATAGACACTTGGCTGGTTATTTGCCGGAAACAAAACTCTAATTTATTTATTTATTTAAAATATTTATATCCACCGATATCTGAAGATCTCAGGATGGCTTACAATAAATCAAATCCCAGCTGAGGTGCCTCAGTAGAGAAGGCCTTCTCCCATATCCTCCCAGAATGTATTTCATGTACTGGTGGGATATAGAAGATGGCCCCTGCAATAGATCTCAATTCTCAGGTGGGAATATATAGAGAGAGCTGCTCCTTTAAGTATCAATGTCCCAATCCATTTAGGGCTTCAGATGTTGTCATCAGTGCCTTGAATTCAGACCAGAAGCATATTGGCAGCCAGTGCCATTCCATCAGAACTGGTCTTATGTGATTTCTGTATGGAGTTCCAGTGACTGGCCTAACTGCTGCATTTTGCAATAGCTGCAGTTTCTGAGTCATCTTCAAGAGCAGCCTCACATAGGCCTTATCTACCTGGGCAATTTATCCTGGCTTGCCCTAGTCTGAGAGCTCTGAATTCCATACGACGCAGGGCATTTGCCCTGTTCTGCCTCTGGGCACTCCTTATGATTCCAGGGGCAGAAATGGGGCTCAGATGGGGGCATGCTGGGGTAGGGCCCAATATAGTATCCCAATATAATACCTGCTTTACTCCGCTACTGCTGGGGGAAAAATGGAGTTGCCCCCACGTGTCCACAGGAACCCATCCCAACAGGCAAACCCATTGCTCCAGCTGTCGCTCACCCTAACCTTCCGGGTCCAGGAAGGGGTCCCACAGCATGTGACCAAGGCTGGTCACATGCAGAGGGTCTGGGATCACATGTTGCAGCTGGCTTCCATGATACCAGGAGGGTAAGGAAGATGGCAGAAGTGGCTGCATTGATGGACCAGCATTCCTGTCTGAACTCAGGCCCATTTTGTCAAGATAACGGGGGAGACACAGGCCTGATCCACAGCCAGGATACGCTAGCAGGGAGACAGCATTTACTGGTTCATGTAGATGAGCCCACAGAGTGCATTGCAATAGTCAAATTGGGAAGTTGCTAGTGCATGGGTTACAGTGCCTAAGTTATCCCTGCCCAGGAAAGGCTGTAGCTGGAGTACCAGCCGAAGCTGGCCCCAAGGACTCCAAGCCACTGAGTCTATCTGGGTGTTCAGTGACAAGGATAGATCTAGGAGTACTCCCAGCCCATATACCTGCTCCTTCAGGGGGAGTGCAACCCCATCCAGGGCAGGTAACCTACCCGATTCCAGGACCCAAGAACCATTAAACCACAGAGTCTCTGTCTTATTGAGACTCAGCTTCAGTTTACTGGCCCTGTCACAAGCTTTCTTCCAGCCAATTAAACATCCAGGCACTGTTCCAGGATCTTCACAGCCCCAGCCAACTCAGATGACAAGGAGAAGTAGAGCTGAGCATATTGATGGCACCCAGCCCCTACACAAAAGTTGGTTTCCACTAGAAAAGTTCTTAAGCTTCTAAGGTTAGGGGTGTTAATCATTTTAACTCACCCATTTACCAGTCCATAAACCTAAATCTCTAACCAAAACATTTTAACACCTTTGTCTGAAGAAACTGCAGCATCTGACTGCTTACGAAATTGTTCAGAATATATTTGATCATCTGCATGCAAGTTGGCTTGATGTGTAAGCTTGCAAATACCTGATCTACTTTTGCTTCAAATATGAAATAACTTTTTTTTAATTGACTCTCCCTTTCCAGGCCTAGTCAATCATCACAAACATCTAATGAGATCAAATTAGATATCCTACATGAGAGTGAGGTGACATGACTTTCCACATACTTTTCAGGATTTTACATGATTTTCATTTGCCATGTGACTATACAGTGTCTCAGGCCCTTAATCAGGTATTTGAAGTCAAGTAGCCTTAAAGTCATCTTCTGGACAAGGTTGTCCTAAAAAAAATCCCCTCTCACTAAAATTCCATGCTTGGCATCCATGATGTGAAAGTGCCTCAACCGCTCAGTCCTTGCCCAAATTTCTTCAAAAAGTTGTATGTTAATGTGAGTCATTCCTGGCAATCAACTGCTCTCCTATCCATATTTGTACTGTTTTGTTATGTTTCCATGGGAAACAATGGCAAGAGCACCATCAACTGGCAGCAATACAACTACTTTATCCAACAATCATGCATGCCACTAAGGCAAAGTACAGTGAACAGTGAAAAATGCTCTATAATATCCTTGCAGCATCCAATAATGTTACAGTTCTGACAGCTGTATTTTGCTGTTGCAATATCTCAGCATTTTAAAATATTCTGTTTAACAGCTGAATAGAAGTGCATAGCTCTCCACCCAGTGAGCAAGCATACAAAAGCATACTTGACATGCTGCTACAGTATTTTCTACTGTCTTTAACTGTCTAAGTGAGACTCAGACAGAACAATTTCCAGCAATTAAGTTACCAGTTTGAGGTTATGATCTTCACAAAGAGTAAAGCTGGTACATCTGATACTTCTAGGAAGGGTTTCACTTTCACAGCTGCAACTTGAAGAAACAAAAGCAAAGCTAGACCTATTAATATCCAAAGTTGTAAATCTGATTTTTCAGGGGCATGTGGTCCCTTCTACAACATGCTATGCCACTATTTCTATATAGACCCCAACCAAAAACAGTGCTTTTAATTCTGTTTCAACTTCAGCTGTTCACAATACTATGTTTTAAAAAATTCTGGGTAATCTCTTATAGTAAGTTCATAAAGTTATGAAACAAAATAGAAAATAAGATTAGAACCTATTGCTTCCTAAGAGATGATGCAAATATCATCAGATGAGATACATGATGAGATGAGAGAAAACCATGGCAAAAATAAAGTTTCTGCATGGACAAAATTATCAAAAACTACAATGCCCCTATCCTTGAGTAGATGAAAGTTATCCAGCAGGGCTAGGGGTTTCATTTCTACAGACCACAAAAAAGGTGGGCTGTTTAGTTCCACAGACTGTTTGCAGTTCAGTGATCACTACTGTCTTGTCCAGATGTGATAAATTAGGGACTCTTCTCCAATTGTTTAAATAAGAGGGGTCCAAAATGGCTTCCCTTTCCTTTTTTTAATTGGCAGTGGGATTTTACCTATACCGGTGTGTGTGTGTGTGTGTGTGTGTGTGTGTGTAAAAACCTCTATCCAAACTAACAGTTTCTCTCAACTTGCTCTTAAGATCCAAGGCTGGTGATGGTTGAAAAGAGTGAAATTTTCCAAGCTCTTATTCCATGTTCTCAAGAGTCAATAGGTAAACAAAAGCAACCAAAATAACCACCCTGATGTGGAACAAATGTTTCTTTATTTCTTGGATAAAGAAGCTAAGTCTGGGATAGTTTGATTGTCCATGTAGTTCAACAACTGGAAAAGATCCAATGTAAGAAGAATAATCCATTATTATTTTATTCAGATTTTGCTACCAAATAGGGCATCTAAAGGAGAAGAATGCAAGTGACTGTATCTGCAAAGTTGTTTCCAGGCAAATCATAGAATCATAGAATTGCAGAGTTGGAAGAGACCACGAGGGCCATCCAGTCCAACCCCCCTACCATGCAGGAAATCACGATCAAAGCATCCCCGACAGATGGCCATCCAGCCTCTGTTTAAAGACCTCCAAGGAAGGAGACCCCAATACGCTCCGAGGGAGCGTGTTCCACTGCCGAACAGCTCTTACTGTCAAAAAGTTCCTCCTAATGTTGAGGTGGAATCTCTGTTCCTGGAGCTTGCACCCATTGCTCCGTGTTCCAGTCTCTGGAGCAGCAGAAAACAAGCCTGCTCCATCCTCAGCGTGACATCCCCTCAAATACTTAAACAGGGCTATCATATCGCCTCTTAACCGTCTTTTTTCCAGGCTAAACATACCCAGCTCCCTAAGTCTCTCCTCATAAGGCATGGTTTCCAGACCTTTCACCATTTTAGTTGCCCTTCTCTGGACACGCTCCAATTTGTCAATATCCTTTTTGAATTGTGGTGCCCAGAACTGGACACAGTATTCTAAGTGAGGTCTGACCATGGCAGAATAGAGTGGCACTATTACTTCCCTTGATCTAGACACTATACTTCTATTGATACAGCCCAAAATTGCATTGGCCTTTTTAGCTGCCGCATCACACTGTTGGCTCATGTTCAACTTGTGGTCTACTAGGACTCCTAGATCCAGTAGCTCATAATTAGCTACTGGAACATCTCCTGCCATGGAATAATGCTGTAGAAAAATCCCATTAAGATGCAGAACAATTGAGCTAAACAAAATTGTATGGTCACGGCAGAGATATATTTCTTCTATATCTTGTAGCAGGATGTGTGAGGAAAACCCACACATACACCTTCTGTTTGGGAAAATAATTCTATAGTTGAAGCCAAAGGCAGATAGAGTTAGAGGGTGTGATCAGTCTGCAAGACACAGCAATCAAGGTATCAATAGGGTGAACAAAATAATTTCTGGGATATAAAACTGCAGGCAGAAGAGAGAAGAGTTGGTCCGAGCGTGCATGATGAGGGGGAATAACCTCGCCAGTAGTGATAACCCATGTAGAATGCTTGGCTGCAGCTCTTTCTGTGTTGCAGATTGTGTAGAGAGTAGCAGTAGCAAGAGCATTGATATTTCTATGCTGCTTATCAGTGCCAAAGCACTCCTTAAGTTGTTTACACTGTTTTATTAGCTAGTTGCCCCCAACAAGCTGGCTACTCATTTTACCAACCTACAGAAGGATGGAAGGCTGAGTCAACCTTGGAGCCCTTTGGGATTGGACTCATAACCTTGTGGCTTGCAGTACTGGCATTTAACCACTGTGCCACTAGGGCTCCTAGAGATTAGTTCTACAAAACTCATCCTCACTCTAGTATAAGCTTATAATTGTCTCTGTGTTCTTCCCATTAAAGGATATGTTCCCAATACCTCCCTCCTCCTCACACTTCTAATTGGGGCACAACTTCCTTCCATGTCAGGCCTGCTGTTGTCATACTCTGCCAAGCACATTCCCACACAACAAAGAAGCCAAAGTGTATTGACATAAACAGATACAGATGTGGAGTAATGTGGTCCCTATTTAAAATTTTCCTTTACAATATGTACAGTTTAGTCATATATGCTAACAGTGTTATATCAGGAAAATGTGTTATATAGCTTAAAACCTTTCTGTGACCTTCACTTTGTGAAATGTATCATGAAACATTTTAAGAATACACATTTGTTTTCAGGAGGAGGGGTGGAAGGGAATATAAATTGTTTTAATTTGCTCTAAAGAGAACATTCTGTTTTTTCGTCATCTCATGAAAAAAAAATTGGATGTGACAAAATACTGCAGGTCATTTTCTTAGAAGTTTTGTAAAACTATAATTCTACTTAACCTTTCCTGCCATACTGGGACACAGATTCCCAGTCCAGGCACAGCTCCTTGAATCTGGTCAACTGACATTCAACTGGATCAAGGCATTTAAAAAATAATAATTAAAAATTAAAATGGAACATTTAAAGGAACCACTTTATGGGGTTAGGATACACTTATATTTATGAATTTAGGTCACATGACTGCACATGACTAATTGCATTCATAGTATCACAGCCCCAAAAGTCCTCTTTATACGCATACCTAGTAGCATGAGGACTTGTCGCTGTATGTCAACATTGCAGATAAGAACAGTTTTTCAAGACAGAATTTCATACTAAAATGTGAACATTTCTTCATATCTATCCATACAAATAAAGAGTTTTGAGTGCTTAACTCTTAAAATCTTGTGTCTGAATCCTGGTGTGAGTACTGATTTAGTTTCTTATCTCTTTTTTATTTCTTTATCTCTAGAAAATTAAAATGTACTTAAAGCATGTGTCCCCATGACCATATCTGACGTATGAAGGAATGCTATCTTTTTTAAAAAGAACATTTATTTTATTTTTATTTGTTAAAATATGTCTCTCCTGCCCTATATAAAAAGATTTTAGGGCAGTGTACAAATAAAATCGCGCAGGTCACGTTTCTAGGATGGAGGACCATCGCCTCCCAAAAATAGTACTCTATGGTGAACTCACCACGGGTCAGCGTAAAAGGGGCACTCCAAAAAAGCGATACAAGGACTCCCTGAAACAACATCTCAGGCTCGGCCAAATTGATCACCAACAGTGGTCCGCCCTGGTCTCACATCGGGAGGCATGGAGATGCACAATCCACAATGCTGCAGCTTTATTTGAGAACTCACGTCGAACAAGTCTTGAAGAGAAACGACAACGCAGAAAGAATCACAACCCAGAAACATCACCCAAGGAGATCTTCTGCTGTGCTTTCTGCAACCGGACTTGTTTATCTTGTATTGGCCTTTTCAGTCATCAGCGTGCTTGCAGAAAGCGCAGAATGAGTCCTTCCTGAATCTTCGTTTGTGAAGAAAAGCCAGAGAGAGATATAACTAAAAACAGCGCAAATAGGTTAAAACAATTTAAAACAATAACAAGAATGTAAATAGACCAAAAAGATATTAAATATGATTAACAAGTTTAAAAACATGTATAAAATATTTAAATAGTCTTAAAACCATGTGTATTAGCATTTTGAGATAAATCAGTGAGGCCTAAAGTATCAGTTGTTATTTTAAGAGTTACCTTTTAGTAACATAGTGCTAATACATTTGTTTTTACTATTTTATTATTTTTTTAAATATTTATCTATACTTAAAAATGTCCGTCAAACCCATAAACCCAGTTTTAGACACAGGGGGTAAATATGACCTGCAACACAAAAAAAGTGACAATGCTACTGGCTGTCACAACAATAATAGCCCAAAAGTAATATACAACAATGCTGGTACTATTGATGCTTAACTTCCTAGCAATGTCCTTTTCTTTACCCTCTATATGGTAGACATATAAAACATGGCCCTTTCCACAGTGGGAATACCTATACTTTTGAATTTGGGAGGTGGGGAAAATTTCTGTTCTTTTTGGGGGGAACATTTACCAAAAATATCCAAAGTTCTGCATATTCAAGACTTCAAGTTTACAAAAATTCAAGCGGAAGGGAAAGCAAAACTGACAAATGTCTTCAGTACTAAGTCAGTAAAGATGTAACTAAGGCATGTGGCATCATGGTCAAATTTGCTATATTAAAGTCCATGATCCTATTAAATTCTAGAGAAGCAGAATGATCTAGTAGTGATATTACACTGGATCAGCCAGCATGTGCCCCAGCAGAGTCCTGTTCTATGAAGAATTGCCCAATGTTTTGTTTTGTTTTTTAATTCTTGGCTCTGTTCAGCCCTTGGAGCCAACACACCATGGGTGATGGGGATGGGGGGTGTTGTGAAATTACCTCTTGAAAAGGCACAGGTGCTTTCCCAAGCTGTTTCCTTCATAGTGCTATGACTCTACGGAATGAATCGAGCCAGACATTAAAGAACCAGGTGGCTACCAACAGAGATGGCCTCTGCCAGAATGCATATGCCAGATGGCTGCCTCCTATTCTGGCAGCAGCTTGCAAGTACAGCGGGTGGCTGGAGCCATCTGCTGCCATACCACATCGCTGCTACTACTCATGCAGGGAGGTCTTGGATACTTCCCTGCACAAACTGCATAAATATCAAATCATTTTCAAAATGATCCATTACACAAGTTGTCTGACACTATAGGAATCTGGACCCTAGCTACCATATCCATTTGGAAATTCACACTCAGAAGCAAATCCAGAAGAACAGCTAAGTGGTCTCAGTTAGTATCACCTATCTGAATGGTTTCCAGATATTGTTGGATTATAACTCTCAGAAGCTCTAGACAGCATGATAAATAGTCAAGGCTTCTGGGAGTTGTAGTCCAACAAAATCTAGGGACCCAGGTTTAGGTTCCACAATGTTTAGAGAGGAAAAATGCACTAGGGACTCAGGTATCTGATTAGATATCTGACTGCTTTCACCTGATGTTGGTTAAGTCTGTATCCTCATTTAATAATACATTTAATATTAAGTCAACAAAGCATATTATGTCTCCCAGTTTTTATACTTGCAGACTCTGTGTGTGCATATTTACTTGGAAGTAAGCCTCACCAGTTTCAAGGAGACTTACAACCAAGTTAGCCATCCAACGGTTGGGAGACTTTGTGACTAAAAAGGACTAACTGCCTCATATCACCTTTCAGATTTCTGTCTACTACCAGTACTTTGGCAAACTTAGATCCCTCTAAATATTTCCACAAGGCATAAGCAAATATCAATTGGCATGACAAGCCTTAAAACTCATAATTCTGGATATCTTCCAAAATGTGCTTTCAGTTGCTGTCAGTTGTGCCTATTTTGTCAATGCTCAGAGCTAAATTGGGAGCTTAGGCTCTGACTGCCAGAGTTTCTCCTCCAATATTTAGTTGATCCTGTAATAGATTATAAGAGACAGCAAGCCCCATAGAGAATCCTTTGTTTCCATGTTTTCCAAAACAATTTGAAGCCCCCATGAAAAGATCCTATAGACTACATAGAATTTTATTATTTTTGCAACTTTTGAATCAATTGCTATAAGAATTAACTGATATTAATTGCTATAAGTTATTAACTGATAATAACTTGCAAAGAACAAATATGATCTAATTCTTAGCATGAAAAATTGTTAAGGTTGAAATTGTACAAACATTAACTGGCAAATTTATTGCCTGCTTTTTAATAAGTATTCTCAAAATGGCTTACATTTTTAAAAGAAACAACAGAAACTATACCAGTAACAATAACATGCTATAAACAGTAACAGATTAAAAATGAAAATCTGACAGTAAAACAAAATCTTAGTATTCTTGCAAATGAATGAAGAGATACTGGAAATAAATGATTAAATAACTTCAATGACCTCACACTGCAGTTGGAAGAGCAGTGGTGAAATTTATGCCCCAGACTGCATGTTAGATCTGTCAATAAGCAAAGCCCAATTTTCCTTATACAGTCATATCAGACACACAACATCCGGCTTTCTCCTGCTTATTTTTAATATTCAGATTCAGTCCAAATAGCTTTAGACTATGTGACCGAATTGGATCAATCTGATCCAATCCAGAGCTGGTACAAATCTGAATTGGCCTGGTTTACTTGTGAAGTTTGGATTTGGCTGAGTAAGATTTGGCTGAAGGGAAAGGCCCTGACAGTTCATCAGCAAGGACCAATCTCTCAGGATCTGTTGCTCTGAACTTGGTAAGAGAAAGCCAAAATAAAATAAATTTAATATGGGGTTTAACATCATGCATATCTTTTTAAAACACCAGTTGTTGAAGAACCTCAGCAAGACTGGGATTACAGCAGGCAGGAAGTTTAATAAGGAGATGTGAGTTTTATCGAGGGGGTTTCTTGAGTGGTTTTCATGTTAATTGTTCTGACAAATCTAAATCTATCTTGACCTGATTTATTACCAACCGTATTTGTGTACTGCCTAGTAACTGATATTTTGGTGCTTATAAATTTCATTATAAATGACATCTAAGCACTTTATCATTGATTCTAATACCAGGAGTGGCAGCCCATATCCAGCGAGACTTCATTTGGGACTTGTGAAGCCTATATACAGGCCTGTGCACATGGTGTGTGGCCATTATCCACCAGGCCTTCAGCATAACCCACCCTCCTGCCCTATGCTGCATCACAATTCCTAGTGAATTCCCCAGGCTGCAGCTGGTTGCCTTCTGAGACCGGGAAAGAATTTTCCCCCATGTTACTGTAGCATGGTTTTTTTGGCCTTCCCTAGGGCTTCTCTCCATATCTTGTGGGGCCTTTTACCCGCTTTATTGTCTGTGTTCCTTCCCTGCTATGTAACCAACTGGCAGATATGGAAGAGAAGAGGAGACATCAGGCATGAGTTAAATTGGGGGAGGGAACCCTGGGGTGGCTAGAGGACAAAAGGGAGGGGGAATTGCAGTCTGGACAGATGCAGGTGACCTCACCTCCTGTGGACCATTTGGACATGTCCCATGGAGTGGCTTATATGGGCAAGTTCTGCCAGATGTCTACCAGACCTCTGCAGCTTGATGCCCTGCTTGAGCATTTGCTGGTCTGGAAACCATCACGCTCTGTATCCCCTCAATCTCACTTTGCCTACACTTGGTATACTAAAGGAAGAACTTTAGTTATATATGTATCCTATTGGTAACTGGCATATTTGCATTAAAGTTGTGGTCAAACCATTTAACCCATAACATGGTATCTTTGTCTCAGCACAACTTAACAGCTATACTTGCCTTTCAAACTCACCTAAGTGTAGGCAAAACTGTTCCATTCAGAAGTTCTGTGCTACAACTCCCATAAGTCCAAGTCATAATGAGCAATGGTCAAGGGTTATGGAATAAAAATCTAAGTTCAAGCTACAATTAGGGCTAATTTTATTGAAAGATTACTAGAAGCCTAAACTGGAAAATTACACTGTGGTAATCAAGTGAAATTTATTTTCAGCAATAACACAAAACCTGAAAAATATGTTAAGAAACCAAATGTTTCTAACTAAAGTTCACTCTCACCCCCTATTTTTTGGTCTCAGCTGTGACAGAAATTGCAGTTATGTAGGTACTATTTACACCAGAAAAGAAGTTTACAATGGCATCACAATGCAAACCCACTGACTTAATTCCAGTTTCTATTGGTATGACAGAGAGGAAACATGTTATAATGCTTGTCTATTGCCATCTTTATCTATGCTGGACCTCAGGAATTTAAAATACAGTGGACCCCTGGTATCCGCTGGGGTTTGGTTCCAGGACCCACCGTGGATACCAAAATCCATAAATGCTCAAGTGTCATTCTATACAATGGGATAGTAAAATGGTGTCCCTTATATAAAATGAAAAAAAAAAAGTTTGCTTCTTGGATTTTTTTTTTTTGGGGGGGGGGAATATTTTTGAAGCTGTGGATGGTGGAATCTGTGGATGCCAAATCTGTGGATATGTACAGAGGGCTGACTGTATACACATGACATTCAACCATGTCTTAATGACATTAGGGTGCTGGATGGGTTCCTTGGTTTGGTTTCTTGCCAGATTCAGTGATCCTAATATTGACCCAATTTGGTCTGCATTGATCCAGACCCCAGAGATTTAGGAATCCAGTTCACCAGCCCTTTCCTGCCAGAAAACAATGGTATGAGTAGAAGAATCAGGAATACCTGCAGGGTTCTGTTGCAACTATTTGTTGCACTGTTGCTTACTGGTAGGATGGGGCTAGTCACATCATCCTGGGTGCCAGTTACACGACAGAAATTGTCACGGTGCTTACAGTGACTTTCTGATCACGAATCCATCCCTTGCTGTTTATACGATTTATGTCACTGATCTGGATATCCCGGGTGGTCCCGTGACTGATATTTACACGTCCAAAGTTCTGGGTTGTTTTTTTTTTTAGGGTTTTTTTTTTTTTGGCTGTCAATCAAGGATGCGATTAGTCATGTTTTCACAACCTCGCTGATGCACTTCCTTTAGAGTTCTGTGCCACGAGCGATGCTATTGGCTGGCTGGGGGGGGGAGAGAGGGGGGGCAGAGGTTTGTTATTCCCCCTTGCTTCTTTAAAATTTTAACCCTTTCAGAAGAGGCAGAAAGCATTTTGAAAGATCCAGACTGAGATCTTTCGCTTAGACGCAGGAACGAAGGAGTGCTTTCCATTTGAAATCAAGCAGAGTGCTTCCCTTTTGAAATCAAGCCCCTTTCCCCTTTCCTCTTTAAAATGTTAACCCTTGCAGCAGATTTAGCTACAGAGTTCAGATTACAAGCAAGCTACAGGTACAGACACAGAGAGGGGGAATTAAAGGGTGTTCATTCGCTCAGAAGCTGGAATATTTTACTGTGCCCAGACCCTGGGAGGTGACCAAAGCAGGGGATTAATGGGCCACCCTCTGCCCATCACGATCTCTCTGTAACATGCAGTAGAGGAAAAGGTAAAGCTGAAGGGTTTGCAGTGTAGAAATCCATTTAAAAAGGTGATTGAGTACACGCGCACGTGCGCACAGACATCAACCTTCGTGCAGCTGGAAGGGATGCCTTTGTTTTCGGCTGGTGAGGCTGAATCTGTTGAACGGGTGACTGCCCCCTCCTTTTCTGGTCGCTAAACTCTAAGCCCGCCCCCAGTCACCATTTCTGGCCATCCCAGTACCGAGACATTTTGTCCCACGCTGTTTACATATCCGATTTTCCGAATCCTCCCGTGACTTTTTTAAAAACCGGAACAAACTGCGGGACTGGAAGTCCCGCAGGTTGAGGGACAAAAGGTGGCCCCCCCTTCCGAAAATCACGTACCCGACCTGATGTACGTGTAAACTGCCAGGGATCGACACGAATTCTTCCCGGGACATTTTCATCGTGTAAACGGCCCCCTGCAGTGCACCATTCGCCACTGTTGTAGAACTTCATTGCTCAGCACAGATGGCTGGATTTTAAGGTGACTTTCAGGGGTTGCATCATGGCATGGTGTGCAGCTACTATATCATAGCTACACCTCTGATGCAGGATCTCAGCCTATATTTTTAAAGGTATAAAACAAGCATGCAGTTATATAATCTCTCTCTCTCTCTCTCTTTCTCTCTCTCTGGCTTTTCTTCGCAAACAAAGATTCAGGAAGGACTCATTCCACGCTTTCTGCAAGCACGCTGATGACTAAAAAGGCCAATATGAGATAAACAAGTCTGGTTGCAGAAAGCATAGCGGAAGGTCTCCTTGGGTGATGTTTCCAGGTTGTGATTCTTTCTGCGTTGTCATTTCTCTTCAAGACTTGTTCGGCGTGAGTTCTCAAATAAGGCTGCAGCATTGTGGATAGTGCGTCTCCATGCCAGGGCAGACTATTGTTGGTGATCAGTTTGGCCAAACCTGAGATGTTGCTTCAGGGAGTCCTCATATCGCTTTTTTGGAGTGCCCCTTTTACGCTGACCTGTGCTGAGTTCACCATAGAGTAGTATTTTTGGGAGGCGATGGTCCTCCATCCTAGAAACGTGCCCTGCCCAGCACAGCTGTGTTCTCAATATCATGCCCTCAATGCTGGTGATCCCTGCTTGCTCAAGGACAGCAACATTCGTCACATAGTCAGACCAGTGTCTATTTAGGATTGTGCATATACAGCGCTGATGAAAGCTTTCGAGAAGTCATAAGTGGTGGCAATAGGTGACCCATGTTTCAGACCCAAAAAGGAGAATAGACAGTACAATGGCTCTATACACATTGATTTTTGTGCTTCGCCTCAGGTGTTTATTACTCCAGACTCTTTTGTAAAGTCTTCCAAATGCGCTATATCCCTTTGCTAATCTGTGATTGATCCCTTTGTCAATCTTGGCTAATCTAAATAACTCTTATGACAGTCCTGTGAAATAGGTTAGATTCATTATCTCTGCAGTAGTGTACAACAATGATATGCAACTGTGGGGGTTGCAGGCAGTTCCCCACAGGGCTCCCAGTGCCCCAAAACCAGCTGATGGGCAGCCAAAAACAGAACTGCAAAAGTATGTTATGGTCTGGGAGAATTTTTTTTTTATAATATCATCCACTTTTAAAAGTTTCTGGGGTGCAAAAATTGCCCAAGATTGGTGAAAAGATACTCCTGGTGGCTTTTCCCCAACTGGGGGAACATTTTCCACCAATTTTTTTGGAGGGGGTTACAGGATCTCGTAGGAAGGTCTGGGACCATGAAAAGGTTTCTGCAGGGCTGCATGTGACCAGAAGGCCACAATTTGCTTACCCCAGTATACAAACTCTTCACCTTAATCTGAACAGGGCTGAGCAAGAAGTAAAAATAGTTTGCCTGAGACTGCTGAGTGACTGAGAAATGATAACTGAATTGGAACTTATTCTATAACCTGCTTCTGATCTATTGAAAATAAAGTGAAACCTTACTGACCGTCTGTTTGTCCATTTATCTATTTATTTTGTCAACTACATATTGAAATTATGGCAGCAAACAACTTACCTAAGTAGCTGTGAGCTGGTTTTTCTTCCACTACTTTGATTCTTCTTGCTCCCGCAGGTATCACCAAAGCTTCTACATAACCTAATTATAAGAAGAAGTATTCCAGATGTGCATGACCAACAAATACAGGACATTTTTTAGAATGGAATTACAATAAGGTTCATGTCATGTCTAAATCTACTTATTACTGAAGTCTTGAAATACTTGACCCTGAATGGCTGCCATCTTTGGACTGACATTCCAAAGATGGAGAGGTGAATTGCTGAAATAGTATATCTAGGCAGCTGCTTGAACTAGAGCTGTGCCAGCTGTGCTACCAGCTGAGAACACCCTGCTGTCCAACTACCCATTGTAACACCAGGGACCCCTGGTGGCGCAGTGGTTAAATGCCAGTCCTGCAAGTCACCACGTTACAAGTTTGATTCCAGAGGGCTCCAAGGTTCACTCAGCTATCCATCCTTTCATAGGTCAGTAAAATGAGTACCCGGCTTGTGGGGGCAATTAGCTAACACACATTGGAAGCTGCTTCTTGCAGTGTAGATGTGTAAATTGCTATTGCTTAAAACAATTTGTAAGCTGCTTTGATAGCCTTATGGCTGAAGAGCGGGGTATAAATAACTAACTAAATAAAAAAAAAAACACCTAGTATAAGGAAGACCGAAATGTATATGTCTCTCTGGTCTATGCCTGAGAATAAACTAGATCTTGATCTGAGCAAAAACCATAGATATTGCAGAGATATGGGCTTAGTCACCTAGATTGGAGTAGTGACCATATGGAGTGGTGGCTAGCTAATAACCTAGCATGGGGCAGTAGGCAGTTCCAACAGCTTACAGTATATTGTCTAAAACAGTAGTTTCTTCTGGGTCACCCACAATCCACCACAATTGGCAGGTTGTTGGCAGTATTGGCATTTGGTTGACAGCATAGCACAAAGGTTATAGATACCATGGGTAGAAAACTAGGGCATGCTTCAACTCAGTCCTATGCACACACCCCACCCCCATAAAAATGTGCCATAATGATGCCAGAGGAATGCAAAAGGACACCAATATCAGATGATGTTGTCCTTTTGTGTTCCACTGGCGTCATTATGGCATTTCTTTCTATTGATGGGCCGAGCTGGCAATAGATCCCTTGCTGTGATTTGGTGCCGGAATTTCCAGCATGTGAAACCTCGGGCCATTTCACTCTCGGGAATGCAGCATCAATGGGTGGTCTGGCGCAAATAGTTCCAGGTGAGATTGGGACATCCAGGTAAGCGATGCACTTTTTATGACCCTCCCCGGGTTACTTGGAAGTTTTAAAGTATGCTTCTGTGCTTGGTGTAGCTTTTTTGTGTATATTTTACTTTTTATTTTTTTAATTTCCCACACTTGCATCTTCTCACGAGAATGGGTGGGATTTCAGTCCAGAAAGTGAATGGAGCTCGGAGTTCTGTTCATTCCTAGGCTACCTGTTGATGGGAGAGAAGGTAAGGGCGGTGGGGAGGGTTATTGTTCTGGAACAGGGGTGGGATTGGAGACTGTGGGACATGTATGATTTTTGTGTCCCTGTCTGATTATCTCCTATGTGAAATCGTATTTTAATTGCTTGTCTTAAACTGAAGCATTTCAACGATCCTAGTGCTTGTATTTTGGGAATGATCAATACTTAACACCTTCCTATTGGTTTCCTCCACACTGGTCATGAAATAATATGGTCCCAACATACTATCCCCTTTCTGTCACATACCTACAAACTTTGTAAATGTCAAAGAGAAGCTAGAAGTAAAAAGGAAGTGAAACAAGAAAACATGTTCTGTTTTATATTGTTTTTGCATCTCTTGCATCAGAACTGTTGAAGGTTGATAATTTACTTATAAAGTGCTTCTGACTTTTACGAAACATTTTTTTGCCACAATAGGTTTCAGCTGCATGTGGTATATATCTAATTTGAGTAACAAGTAAGGGATTTCTTTTGTGTGCTAAATATTATATTTTATTCTAAGTAGGACATTCTGCAAATTTAAATAAATAACATCTAAGAGACTCATAAATTATGTTCTCACTGATCTCATTCACAAATTTCACATTCCTTACTTAAGCTTATTTTGATTCCATCCAAGAACAGGCCACACACATTAATGTGTCAATGAGAGAACATAATACCGATGTGTATTTGATATTGAGAACATAAGAATATAAGAAGAGCTCTGCTGGATCAGGCAAACATTCCTACATCAACAAAAGATTTTAGAGAATTTTCTTTTGTTTACTTTTCTCCAGAGTGGGCAGGGGGCAAGGAAATGGGACTCCCAGCTTTTTTTCCTCACTCATCAGAAATGACTTGGCAAATTCTGAGCAGCCATATTCAAAATAAACAAATACATAGGCATGTGTGTTATACATATATACAGTGGTCTACAGTTAAATGACTATAACAGAGTAAGACATGCCTTCAAACATTTCTTTGGGCAGAAACCACAGCAGTGTCACAGATTCAATAAAAACAAATAGTGCTTTATCATTAAGACCACAGATAAGCACTGTGGTTGCAAATGTCCATAGAGTTATGCATACGTAATTCCTGGAGAAATGAATGGGATTTGTATCTGTGTAACTAAGTATATATTGTAGCCAAAATATTTTTATAGACCTTTTAAGTTAGTTCCACTGAGTAATATGTACATGGATATGCTCAACAAGCTATTTCTGAAATTTGGGGGGAGGGGAGCCTTTATATGCACTTTGACTACTGTGCTAAAACAGACCCCCCCCCCCAAAGCCTGGATATTCAAATTGCTGGATGATGCTGGATGATGAATAGCATGCTTAATATGGGAGCTACACCAGGAGGCACTTCTGTGGTGGCTGGTATTTCAGTTATTACAACAGGGAAATATTCCCCTGCGTTATTTTATGTAAGTGCAGCAACGTAACTCTACAGATTTTAATAAGTTTGCTTACAGATATTTAATTTTAATTCAAGACCTCCAATCTCTTTTCTTTTTTGCTTTGTGCTAGTTTATCTCCATCTTAAAACAGCCACATCCAAAGATAAAAAAAATCTGTCTCTAATTTTCTTTTCTGTATCACTGTTTGGTTTTGTGTAGAATCTAATGCTTATTGCTTTTTTTAAAAAACCACACACAACACTTTGCTTCTGATTAAATTATTTGTACAAGACTACTTAGTTGATGCCTGAAATTTAACCATTCTGAAGAAGCCTAAAATACAACTTCACAAACATTTTCTTCCTTGTTTCAAAATGATATGAACAGGTTGCTAACTTGTAACTGTGGTTCCTTGAGTGGTCATATCTGCCCTCACACAAATGGGATTTGCACCTTCACAGAAACAATGACCAGAAAGTTCTAGAGTTGAGTAGCTTGGCAGGAACCCTGCCCCCTTCCTGCTACTGTGCATGGCTTAGCCCACCAAGCAGCTCTCCCCTCAGTTTTGAAGTCTGCCGAGAAAATATACAGTAAGACTCCCTTATCCACAGGGCCACTATCCATGGTTTCAGTTACCCATGGTTACTACTCCTGTTTATGAGCCTCTCTAGGTCCTCCAGTGTGAATCTACAGTATGCTTGGGCCAGAAGTTGTTGTGCCAATGTTTTCTGAGGAAATGGAAAGGGAAGAGAGGAAAATTGGGAGCAGATTGGTTCCCTTATCCTCCGCAGGGCAGCAGGTGAGCAGGGGGACCATGGGAAGCAAAATTATAGCATGCACTATTATCCACAATTTGGAGTATCCACAGAATGTCCTTGGACTTATCCCCTGCAGATAAGGGAGTCTTACTGTAAATATAATAAGGATGTGAACCAAAGGGAAAATAGGGTGGGTTGTGTGAGGGCACAGATGACCCCTTGAAGAACCACAGTTACAGATAAGCAAGCAACCTGTTTTTCTTGTTCATGGTCTCTGTGCTTCACACAAATGAGTGACTAACAAAAGCTAACCTGGAAGTGAAGCAGGTCACTGAAAAATAGCAGACAAAATGGCACAGCAAAAAGAAACATCAGCCCCAGCCCTCGAATGTAAGTAATAGTGTTTGATAAAGGTCAGTGGCTAGGACAATGTAGCTGCCTTGCAAAGGTCTTGCAGAGAGACACCACACAATAGGGCAGCAGAAGCAGCTATGGCTCTAGTAGAATGCCTCTTGATCCTGCCTGAATAGGCTTCTTTGTAAGTTCATAGGCCAACTTGGCTTGTTTCCAAAATGACAGAAATGTTGACAGGAACTGTGGTAGCAGAATGAGCCTCTGCAAATATGCAACAATATCACCACCTGTAGTCATAGGACATTCTGGCAGATGGGTTTCTAGATGGTTGGAGAACCTCCCTCAGTCGTAGAGAGAAAATGGTCTGATCCTCCAAGCTGCTAATTGAAGTGTTTCAAATGTCCAGGTAATAAAACCCAGCCCTATGAGTGTGACAAAAGGTCTGTGGTCAGTGGCAGTGCAATGTAACATCCCCCCCAAAAATGAAGAAGCATTGAGAACCACAGCTGGCATGGCCAATAAGATGCCACCAGTATTGCTTCTGATTTGTCCCTTTGTAACCTGGATGCTACTTTTGGAAGAAGTGGGAAGGGAGATAAAATGTAAGATAGAGGCTCTTCCCCTTTTGGAGAAATGCATTCCCTTCTGAGCCTTTGCCAGGTCTTGCTCTGGAACAAAAATGGTGACACATCATGATTACTGGGGTCGCAAATAGGTCTATAGGGGGCCAGTCCCAAGAGGGGACAATCAGGTGGAAGGCTCATGTGGAGAGCACTCACTTGTGATGCAGAGCTGGTATGCAACTCAGTGTCTCTGCCGAAGTGTTCTTGGCACCGGCAAGATGTACTGTGACAGGATGAATCCCCCTATCTACACAGCAGTTCCACGGGCAAATTGTGAGATCTAACAACACCTTTGAATGTGTTCCTCTCTGCTTGTTTATGTAAAATACTGTGGTTGTGTTGTCTGAAGTGACTTAACAATTTTATTGGCTAGAAGTAGTTTGAAGGCATGAAAGACTTTCAACACAGCAAGGACTTCTAGAATACTGATGTGGAGTTTAGACTCCTGGGGAGACTAATGGACTTGGACAGTGACAGCTTTACAGTGGACTCCCTAACCAGAAAGAGATGTGTCTGACATCACCATTCATTCTGGTAAGGAGATGAGCATCCTGAAGAGCAGGTTGGCAGAATGCAACTATCAGTGAAGGGAGAACCAATGGTGATGTGACAAAAAAAGGTGTATCAACTGATGATTGAAGTGTGGGTTGAAGTGATGAAGAAACCACTGCTGTGGTGGGTGGAACCTCAGTTGGTACAGGTAAGTTACCATAGCTGATGAGCTTCTGAATTGTTAAAGCTGTATAAGATCGATGGGACTGTGGATGAGGAACCCTGAATCTGAGGGTTTGTCCCATTCCTATGCCCTGTGCAAGAAATGCTCTGGTGAGAATTGCTCCTATAAACAGAATTTTCCAAGTTGAGATCAGAATGGACTTCTTTGTATTACCTGGAGACCTGAGTCATGCAACAAGGTGAGGGTGTTATGGAGATTTATTTATTTATTTATCAGATTTATATCCTACCTTTCTCCCAAGAAAGGATTCAAGGCAGCTTACAATAATTAAAAAAAATACAACTAAAACATTACAAGTTGCAAAAGTTAAAAAAATTAATTACTATTATTAAAATATGATAGTTAAAAACACAACATGAATTAAAAACATAAAAAAGCAGCACACCAATTAAAATTCATGTTTCAAACGCCTACCTAAATAAAAGATGTTGACATAGATCTCAATATAGTTTGTCCCAAGAAAATGTTGAAAACCAATCGTCCAGAAAGGGGGAAAGGGGACTCTTGGTTCTGACATACTTCATGAAGACATTAGGTGCTGTTGAGTGACCAAAAGGAAGAATTTTGTACTGGTATAATCCTTGGAGTTGGAAAAAACTAAGGTACTTGTGCTGCTGTGGAAGTATTGCAATATGGAAATAACCATCCTTCAATTCTATCAATGCAAACCAGTCCCCGCAACACAGAAACTGCAGGATAGATTGTAGAGCAAGCATCTTGAATTTCTGTGGGGCTCCCCAAATCCCCCAAGATCCAAGACTGGATTAAGATCCCTGTTCCTCATCGGAATTGTGAAGTACCAGGAGAAATAATCTATATGTCTGCCACAGTCTGGAACCTTCTCTACAGCATCCTTGTTCAGTAAGGTGGCAATCTCTTCTCTCTGAACCCAGGAAGGAGGGGTGGGATGGAAAATGCCAATGGTATGATGTGTTGAAAATTCTATGGCATGATCCAAACATGTTCTGCAAGATGTTATAATGGTGGTAAAGTACGGTTGAAGATCTTAAAGGGCTAAAAGTGGTTGTGCCAGAGTCCTGGGAATGAAGTCAAAGTCAGGACTTAGAAAACCCAGACAATCATTTTGATGATGAGGACTGGTGGAATCAAGATTGCTTAAATGTGTACTTCTGCTGGAAAGCCAAATACTGAGAAGAGATACGGGAGGAACAAAATGGAGACTTAGACCATTGGAAGGTCACTGAAGAAGTATGAATAGCAATGGTAGGGGTGGGAGAGTTGCTGGTGGTGTTGAACTCAAAAGCCCATCTTCCTTGCAGTTGTATGAGCCTTAAACATACAGTCCACGGCTTCATTAGTTTGAGTGAAACAATCCTTGCCCATCAAGTGGTAAATCCTCTCTACGATGTTTAGTGTCTTCAGCAATTCCAGCAGAACAGAACCAAGCATATCTGTGAAGTGTCACACCACCCAACATAACCTTTGCAGCACAATCAGCTACATGGCAAACTGAATGAACGTGCTGTGAGTTAGGCTGTGCACTTCTTGTTGAAAGAGCATAGCCACTTGTCTCTAGTCTTCAGGAAGGTAAGGAATGAATGAGAAAGTCTTTCCCCATTGAAACTGCTGGTATGTGGCCATGCAGGCCTGCATATTTGCAACTCTCATATTCAAGACAGCAGATGAATAGAAGCAATGGCAAAACACAACTAAGTGTTTGCCCTCTTGACTTGCAGATGTGGAATGGCTCTTCCTCAAACTCTTCATTTCTGAAGCCTCAACTACTATTGAGGTGAGGGTTAGGGTGAGTGAATAAGAACGACCCTTCCTGTTGTTTTTGATACATGTTGTTCACACAATGTGAAGTAGGTGGAAGGAAGACCATTTTATCCCATGTTTGTTTAATGACCTCTGATAAGGCAGCACAAAGAGGGACAAAAACAGGTGTGTTATCCTGGGAAATACTGGATTGTCCACACAGGCTGCTAGTGGTGTAACATGTAGACCAAACAATTTAGCCACATGTAGTAGTAAGTCAGCATATGGCTTAAGGAGAAGCTGGAGAGGAAAAATATGAGTGATACTCATCATCAGATAAGGCATCCGATTGGTGCTATTGAGAGGTAAAAGCAGCCACAGCTGATGGAAGCAATGGTGTAAGAGAAACTGGGTTGGCAGAAGCAGAGATGACAATTGGCAAGAGGCTTGAAAGCAGTGCAAAGGAAAAAATAGAAGTTATTACACAAGCATTATGGGCCAAGGAAGTCTGAATCGCTGTTGGGGCCATAGAAACAGACAATTTAGGACATACATAAATATTCAATGTAGTATGAGGAGGTGGTAAAGGTGGGTGAGAGAGATAGCAGAGAGGAGGAGGGTAAGCATGGTCTCTGCTGCGTGAACATCGGTATTGGTCCCTATCACAGCAAGGAGAATAGGCACGCCATGACTCATGATTGTGATAATAATCTCAGTAAGATGGTGAGTATGAAAGATAAGATAAATGAGGATCATAATAATGGTAATTACAGTGGTGTCTTATCCACATAGAACACTGAAGAGAGTCCTACGGAGAGTCTTCCTGATACCGGTAATTGTGGTAAGTGTAATGAACACTAGTATAAGAAGGCTAAAGTCAAAAAGGAAACCTTGGCAAGTGCAAGTGATGATGACAGTTGGACTGATACTATGGAGAGTGAAGAACCTACTGATTCGAGGAAAGAACCTTTTCAATGTCTTGGGTAGAAATCTGCTGCAGAGTTTGCACCGAAGAAGTTGTCAGTATCAGAAGTTTAATTTAGTTTTAAGGGGTGGGAGGGTAAGATGGGGAAGGATTGTTTTAGCTTGATGTTGTTTTAATCTTGCTGTACACCACCCCGGTTGCCGAGCAGAGGGGCGGGTTAAAATTAAAAATAATAATATTATTATTATTATTATTATTATTATTATTATTATTATTATTTATAACTGTGCTGGCAGCTTGTAGAATCTTAGAACCCTGGCACAGTACACTTGTTGATACTAGTTCTCACCGATACCGAAGACATCATCAATATCACAGGTAAGACTTGCGGAGAAATCCACTGTCAGTATTGATGAGACAGGACAATCATCAGACCAAGAAGGCTGGTTGTGGAGTTGGTCAGGTAGAGGAACATCAGAACGTAACTTTGGCTCAGGATCAAGGATGCTCTTTGGACACGGATTGAAGACATAGATTGGGCAGAGATATGTTTCACTTTAGACTTATGCTTGTCCTTAACCTTCTTCTTCTTTTGGCCAGCTGCCACAGGAATCACAGACGGATATATAAAAGAAAGCAAGGTGAGGGGGATCTAGCATCCTACCTGGAGCTGGAGTCAGAGGTAGCATCATATCCCCTTCTACAGGGAATGGAAGTAGCCTGAGCAGACACTGGAAGCTGTACCAAATATGTTAATACTGAAGGCACTGAAGAGTGTACCAAGGAGGACAGTACTGATGCCAGCATTGAAGAATAGGATGAAGACATCATTGATGAATGTTACTTCTTGATCCTGGATGAACGACTATTGCCGATCATTGCAGACACTGAATGAAGAGCCTTATTTGGTATTATCTGATCTGCGACTCATAGAAACTGCTCCCATCAGTGCAACCTAAGCCAGGAAGCCCTATTTTGGAGGGCTTGAGAATTAAATTTTTGACAAATTAGAATACTGTTGCAGAATGTGAGACTCACCAAGACAGAAGACACATAAAGAATGACCATCAGAAAGGGAGAGTTTCCTGCCACAAGCAGTACAAAGTTTAAAAAGAGAGGTTGAGGCCAAAAAGAGAGGCGGGGAGATATTTATGAGCACAGTCGAGAAGAAAGGAAGGAAGGAAGGAAGGAAGGAAGGAAGGAAGGAAGGAAGGCTGAAAAAAAATAGAATAAAAATAGTAAGGACGGTACTCAGCAGTTAGAAATAATTGATCAATGTTTATCTCACAGCAGGTGGAGAAAAAAATGAAGGGGAGAGTAGCTTAGTGGGTTAGGACATGCATAGTATGGGAGTGGGAGTCCTCTCAAGCTACTCAGCTCTAGAAATTTCCAGTCATCGTTTCTGTGCAGGCACAAAACCCATTTTTGTGAGGCATAGCCATCACAAAGAAAAAGCAGAAGTTCTTTATTTCTGGAGGAAATGAACTACTGGAATAATCCAAAATTTGTGTGTTGGAGGGGGGCAATGTGAAATGAATCACTGCCTTTCCTGCCTCCTCCTCACCCTCATTATGATTATTATATCAGTTTTACAATTTACTAGGGTTTACTGGCTGGAGGTTTGGACCATCAATTATTTAGATTTTATTCAAGAATCTAGGAAGCACTGAGGTGTCATCAGATAAGGTAGCATGCTCCACTTAGTGTCACTTGTGATGCCATCTATGGTGGATTCACTCAAATATTTTATCAGTCCATCTGGCACTGTTCCCAGAAACTACTATTGCTATCAATCATCATCATCACCACCACCATCATCATTTATGTCTCATGTTTTCCCCAAAACCAGGACTCGCTAAGTGGCTTACAAGTAAAAATAAATAAAGTATAATCAGAAAATAGAGAAGATCAACATTAAAATAGATTTTAAAATCTGTTAAAATTTATTAAAACTATAAAAAAATAAAAACAAAGAATACAAGATTAAAAGAAGTGAAAAAGCAGTACAATCAAGACAAAAGATCACACTCTTAAAGGCTTTTCCTTTAAAAACTTCTGTTTTCAACCCCTACCAAAATAAAGAATGGGGTCATTTTAGCCCCTCACAGCCCAGGGACAGCCATTGAGAAGGCCTGATCATATGCTCCCAGTAACTGTGCCTGTGAAACTGTAAAGAGTAAAGAAAGACCTCTCCGGAAAACTCAGCGCCTAAGTTGGGGAGCTTAAAGGGCCTATTTTCCCTTAGCTGTAGGGGGAGGTGTTTTATCCCCCAGTATTTTTTAAAAAACCCTTCCATGGAAACCAATGATGCAGAAAATAACAAATCCATCTATTGTAGTTTATAGGCCCAATCCATGGGCATGTTGGGGAAACAAGGTAGCTTTTAGATTCTGTGGCTCTAAAGCCCCATATTGCCCATTTCAACTTTAGAACCAGATGGAACACTGTCAGTGTTACTTCTATGTCTGCAGGGCTTTTCACAGGCATATAGGGTAATCACCAATGTGGTAGTGCCTTCCTGCCAACAGAGAAGCACTTCTGCTCTTCCCAACAATGCGGGTCACAGCCCACACTGAGTAAGGTATTGAATTGGTCCATAAAAGGTTATTTGACTAGGACATGCAGTCTTTGTTTATTCATTAGAAATATGTATTTTAGAACTGTCTACATATGTTTATACTTCTCTTTTTAGTGCAATCCAGAAAAATATTTATGTTCTAGTACAGTAAATAAACCCAGGTATTATATATCAAAAATATGCATGGGGGCTTACTAAATACTTGCTCCCATCACCCTCAGCTCAGCCATAAGATCTCTGAGACTGAGCAGTACAGCACTTTTTGTTATAATCATTACATATTATAAATGCTATAATTTAATCAACATAAGAGACATTATTAATTTAACTGTGGGACAAAATGCTCATAGCATTAACATACTTTGCAAACATATTAATTCAATTAAAAAGTGGTTTACCTGCTCCTCGAGTATGATTAAAATCTCCTTTAACAACTCTACATGATTTCCCATCTCCATTGCAGACACCACAGTGATCTTCCCATGCCAAAGACCCCAATATGCCATCACATCCAAACTTCTGAGGTAAAAAGGAAACACCACATTTTTCTGAAAGCTCTACTATGTATTTCAATCCAATTTGCAATGAAACAGAGATTATTATTACAGTAACTTGGCCTCTGAAGGAAATCACCACCAGGTGCTAACAGGAAAGTATAATTAACTGTGGAGGTAGTTACCTTTACTAATTTTAGGAGAGAGAGAGAGAGAGAGAGACAGAGAGAGAGAGTATATATATATATATATATATATATATATATATATATATATATCTCCCGCCTTTCTCCTAATATGGGACCCAAGGAATGGTTGCCTGGAAATCCTTATTTCCACCCCACCACCACCAATATGGACATATGCCATGGCACCTTCTTAGCTTAAGCTTCATAGGCGAAGTACAATTGGATAACATTTCTTCAGCACATCAAATAAGCTTGTCAGCATCTTATTATTTATGCTACTCATCATTAAAGTCCAATGAACTTACTTATATTGACCTAAATGTTTCAATGTTTATAGATCTGGAAAATATGTAGAATCAAATACATACCCAATCTTTCCTAAAAGGTGAACTGCATCATGTCCTTCTTCAGAACTATAAATCTCTCCTTATTGACTGAAAAATTACTATTTTCTTATTCCCTCCTCCAGTATAGCTATAAACGTCCAGTAGCAATAACTTAACATTTAATTTTAATATACTGTAGTCATGGCTTCACTGGCAAGTCCCAAGTGTTTAGAAATCACTGACATAGTTATTTCTTCATGCATTTCAAGACAGGAGTGCTACTAAGTGGAATGCTTTTAAGGGACTGTCTGCACCACTTGTTTTTAACATGATATGCCACTTAACATACTAGAAACAGCTGGTGCTGCACACACTTTATCCTTGGCTCTTGGGAAAACTGAGTTATGCACTACTATTCTTCCTGCCAAGTAAATTGTGTCAAAATGACACAGAGCAATGTAATAATTAAATCCTTCAGGTGGTATGCTGCAGTACAGCGTTAAATACAACAGATAAACTCTTCTCCCAGAAAATGTTTCTTGAGTGTCAGGAATTCCTGACAAGGAGAAACCTGAAATGAATCTTTGCAGTTCAGGGTGAATCTACACTGCAGAAATAATGCAATTTGACACTACTTTAAGTACTATAGCTCCATCCTATGGAACTCTGGGAACTGTAGTATTACATGGTCTTTAGCCTTCTCTGACAAAGAGTGTTGGTGCCTCACAAAACTACAAATCCCAAGGTTCTGTAGGATGGAGCCACTGCAGTTAAAGTTGTGTCAAACTGCATTATTTTGAGACTGTAGATGCATTCCAGAACTTACTTTCACTCTGTGAAAAATTCTCCACTTCATTATTTTCTGTGCAGAAAATGTTGCTTCTTGTGCAGAAAATGCTGTATTTGGGGACTTAGTCTGCACAAAATTCACATGTGACTTTTTGTGCAGAAAACAGAATTTTCTGTGCAGGAAACAGAACATTCTGCACAGAAAATAATATTTCTGCACAGAAACACTTGCAAAATTTGTGCATAATAAATGCCAAACTGTGTATAGTCATTAAAAACTGCTCTTTGAAGCCTTCCTTGCAGTGGGAAGAAAATTGCTAAAATTATTCTTTCCTTCCTTTTGAGAATGAAATTTGTGAAAAATTACATCACTAGCAGCAGATATATCCCAAGATTTAAAAAGGGAAAAGGTTAATTGCAACAAGGGTATGGTGGATCAGACTTAAGCATACCTTAAATGAAAGTGCAAGTCATGATGATATCACTTCTGCACTATGACAAAAGCAAACTAGCAAAATATGCCATAGTTCAAGTTCAGTTCCTCCAAATTATGGTATGGAGGACTGAGGATCTACCTGATCTGTGCAGTTTCTTCTTATTCCCATGCTCAGAATCAGTAATTTCCTAGTTTATGTAACACCTATACAAACCAGAAAACTATGGTTCTGCAATTCCTTTAAAAAAACAATTTGAAGCGAGTTCAAAATCCTGGTTTGGAGGGCTAGTAAAAATCACAGTTTGCCAGTTTGGATATAACAACAAACTATAGTTTGCAGCAAAGCTGAAAATTCTGAGAGCCCACACTAAAAGGGGACATGTGAAAAGCCAGAGAGAGATTGGCCCTTGTGTGCTTATTTTCCTTCATTAAAGAGCAACCATAAAGGTGGACTGCACTGTGGGGTTCAACTCCTGCTCTGATGGATATTTATTATGATGGCAGCTTCCACTGGTGCCAGTGGCCATTTTTCTTCCCGGGCACCTAGCGGCCAAGATGACATCAATCCAGAGTGGACCTCATGTGGGGGCAAAGGGTCAAAACCTTTGTGAGAAACTGAAATTAGCTAACACACATTGGAAACTGCTTAATGCAGTGTAGATGTGTAAATTGCTATTGCTTAAAACAATTTGTAAGCCACTCTGATAGCCTTGTGGCTGAAGAGTGGGGTATAAATAACTAATAATAAATAATAATAATGACCACTTTCTCATGTGATGTGCTGTGTCACTGTAGCTTCTCAGAAAAGAACCACTCTGTCTCTCAAGAGTTTTGCTTGGTGAACTAAATTCTGATATGTTTTTTATGTTTCCTTCAGTCTTGGTTCCTCACTTGTCTCTGATCCTGATTACATTGGACCCAAACTACAGGTCTACTCTTTGAATCTGATTGATTCGTCATCTAGACTCCTAGTACTTGGCTTCAGTCTCATTTCGGTCGTTCCCTGTGGCGTATTCTGGAAAATTCACTTTCCCCATGCCATGGTTCCAATATCAATGCCTCCATATACATAGAAAGCTGTGATTGTGTAAAGCAGAAAAAAGAACCCCATCAACAGACCTGTAAGATGATTAATATTACATCTAAGGGGGAAAAGACATGAGCAAAAGTCTAAACCTGTATGATACGATACTTCTCATAGATTATTATGAGCTCTGTTAATTTTTAAGGTATATACTATTGGGATGTTCTTCTCTTTAAATGTACAGAAATAGCACTTTTGTTCAGCTCTCATTAATCTCAGTGTGGCTTACGCAGGATGCCTTTCTAGTAGATTGGCACCAAAGTCATATAGTATTTATGGTGAATGTCACAAAATGTTGCCAACTATTTTACGTAACATTTTAAAACACGTGTTAAGAAAAATGCATTTCCATGTTAAGTAAGGAGAGTTCTAGGTCCCCCTCTGCTTGTTCTGCCCCCCTGCCTTACCCCATGGTTCAGGGACCTCCAGGGGTCTCTGATGCCCTCACAGGAGGTCCTGAAAGGCTTGAAGGCTGCTCAGCCCACATGACAGGAACCAAGGCAAAGACTGACTGGCTTGGCCTACCCATTGTTCTTCAATCCACTCCAGCCACTGCTAGTCAAACTTTGTTTACTTTTAGAGTTTCTTCTTTCCTGTTGAAGTTGTCCAGGTGTTTGTGGATGTCAATAGCTTCTCTATGCATTCTGACATGATAGTTGCTGGCCTGGTCAATAATTTCTTTGCTTTTAAATAACATTTTGTGTCCAGGCTGGTTTATAACATGTTCTGCTACTGCTGATTTTTCTGGCTGGCCAAGTCTGCAGTGTTTTTCATGTTCCATGATTCATGTTTGCACACTGTGTTTAGCGGTCCTATGTAAACTTGTCCACAGCTGTATGATATGCGATAAATTTATGCAGCTGTAAGAGGGCCTCTTTTGTCCTTTGCTGAGTGTAGCATTTCTTGGATTTTCTTGGTTGGTCTGTAGATCATTTGAGGTTGTTTCCTCATCAGTTTCCCTATTTTTTCTGTGACTCCTTTGATGTATGGTAAAAATACCTTCCCTCTGGGTGGCTGTTTTTCTTCATTCCTGTGTTTTTTTCTGGGTCTGGCTGCTCTTGTGATGTCTGATCTGGAGTAACCATTAGCCTGTAAAGCCCAGTTCAGGTGTTCAGTTTATCCTCCAGGTAGTGGGGTTCACATATCCTTTTTGCATGGTGTACCAGTGTTTCTATTGTGCTTCTTTTTTTGTCCTGGGTGATGATTGAAGTTCTTGTGTAGGTATCTGTGTGTGTGTGTGGGGGGGTTCTGTACACCTTGTGGCCCAACTGTTGGTTTGGTTTGCAGATGACTAGGACATCCAAGAATGGCAATGTTCCTTCCTTTTCTTTTTCCACTGCGAACTGGATATTTGGGTGGATGCTGTTCAGGTGGTTCAGAAATGCAACCAAATCTTATTTGTGGCTCCAAATGGTGAAAGTGTTGTTCACTTATCGGAATCATGTTGTGGGCTCTTTTTTGGTGCTGTTTCCAGGGCTTGCTTTTCAAAATGTTCCATGTAAAAGTTTGCTATCACAGGGCTCAGAGGGCTGCCCATGGCTACCCCATCTATCTGTTTGTAGAATTCGTTATCCCACTGAAAGTAGCTTGTGGTGAGGCAATGTTTGAACAGGGCTGTGATGTCTTCTGGGAATATTTGTTGGATGAGTGCTATAGTGTCCATTTATGGGGACTTTGGTGAACAAGAAGACCACATCAAAGTTGATCAGTCTGTCTCCAGATTTCAGTTCGATGTCATTTATTTTTTTCTATGAAGAAAGCTGAGTCCTTGATGCATTAGGGTTTTGTCCTATGTGGGTTTGTAACTATGTGACCAGAAATTGGCCAAGTCCCTAGAAAAGACCCTAGATCTGGGAGACTAGGCCAGTGGTGTCAGTGGCTTGTCCTTGCCCTCCTCCTCCTCTCTGTCTCCTTTCTCAACGGCCCATAATGCCCTTTGCAGCTTTGGCACCAGAAAGCCTCTGCCTCACTCTGAGGCTGCCTCTGTGGTACCTCTGTTGCCTCCACCTTCCCCCCTCCACCTCTCCACCACCACCCAGACAGTGGAGAGGTGGGTGCTGCAGCTGCTGCAAAATGTAGTCAGTGTTGTCACCGTCGCTTCCTTCTGCTCAAGAAGGACAATGATACTGAAAGATTTTTTTTTTTTTGCAGCAGCAGCAGCAGCAACTGGAAACTGTAGTCTGTAGCATGCATGTTGGGGGAGAGGAGGATTATTTAAGGTTTTTGCACTTTCACAAGGGTTCTGCACCACTAGGCCCTACAAAAGTTGAGGGTCGACTGTAATTGGTGTTGGTTTCCCCCCACTCCACCTTCAAAGGTAGAATAAGTTTAAAAGGAGGACGAACTATATCTAAAGTAGGAATAGGAATTGTACAGCTCTCCAGATAATGTTGGACCACAACTATCAGCACTCCTCCCTTTTGGCTATGTTGGTTACGGCTGCTGGGACTTCAAGTCCAACAGCATCTAGAAGGCTGCATAAGTCACACCTCTGATCAAAAGAGCTTGAGAAACACTGCACAATAATTAGATATTAAAAGTTGCATTTGAAAAGGGTGATTTACCTGACATCTGCCATTTGCACATATATCCAGTTCCTGATGGCCGCATGAAGTTCCATCCATCACTTTCTCTGTTACTAGTATAGGCTGATCTTTTCCATTTGGAGAACAAAACAATGCACAAGGTTTTTCTATACGAGTAAGTAAAAATACATGTCAGCTTGATAAAAAAAACCTTTTCACAGAAGCAAATTTCTCCCACTACTGTTTCATACTACATTACTATATTCCAGACAGACATTATGGATACACTCCAAAGGGAATTTTGCAGAGATATGCCTCATTAAAATAAATGAGAGCAGCAAAGTCCCTGTCATTTTAATAGGGTGTGCACAAGGAAAGTTCTCCTTTCAAGCAGACTTTCTAATGAAGGATGTATGCAAAATTCTTCCCTGTTCCTGCTGAGGGTCCATACAGACAGATATACAGAAGTGCTTTGCATACTCAGTGAGAAGACAGGAAAGATTGCAGCAGGAATGGGAAAAGTGCTGCCTTCCAGATGATATTAGATTGCAGTTTCCAGCATACCTCACTACCTGTGATACTGACTAAGGCTGATGAAACTTGCAGGGCCATGTCATCTTGAAGGGTCACATGTTGGCAATTCCACTCCTTCATGAGGAAAAATATGCAAGATATCTGCCACTAGAGGTATATACTGTTGACTTGGCTTACTAGTCAGACATTATTTGTGATGGCCACTGCCCACCAACCCAGCAGACTTTTCTGGCAAGTTCAATGGGGCTTGAGGAAAGGAAAGCTCTTCTGTCAAGGATACTTTGCAGAAGATAATAAAGGGTAGGAATGTCTTCTAAGCAGCTGTTGTATCCTGTAATCTGTAAAGCTCAGCACAAATGAGACAAGACCCTGTCCTTCTCGCCGCACTCTGGCACATGCTGAGGAAGAGTTTAAGGGAGGGAATGTGTGGGGCTTCTTTCACTTATGCTCGAAGAAGCACTTATGCATAATAGTTATGCTTTGACCTGAGTTTAATTTTATTGATTTATTGATTAGATTTTTAACATTTTGTGATTTTTTTAGCTGTATTTATTTTTACTATGTAAGAGCACATAGTATAAATAATAACAATAGCAATAATAATGATGATGACTTCTACAACAACAATAGCAGCAACAAACTAGTAAATTTGAAAAAAATGTATTTCATGCGTATCTCATTTTTCTTAAAGATAAAGGCCTGAATCCTGTTGTCTGAACTAAATTAAACCCACTGAAGCAGTGGGAAATACAAATGTTGGCTCACAATTCAACAACTGAATCAATGAAATGAAGAAGATGATTCAGACAAAAATTTTAAAAAATATTCTGATCTCAGAAATGAATTTTCCTCTAAGTTATTATATCTGAATGCTGCAGCTCCATAATACTAATATCAAATGAAATGAAATCCCTTTCTCCTTTTATTAAAGGGACAAAAGCACCCATCTACTGAATCCTTCACACATGGTAACTTTGCAAATGTGGAGCATTCATATAGGACTCCCACCCTCATAAGAAATGAGTGGAAACAGCCTAAAATGTGTTTTGAGACTAGCAGAATGAGAACCATATCAGACCTGTTCTGTTTAAGAAATATATGTCATCAGATAGTTAACAAACTTCAAAAGGATGCTGTTTTTAATCTCATCATTTTTAATGAAATTTATGTGGTATAGTTAGAAGAGAGATTATCAGACAACCTTAATATGGACAGGGACACCAGGAGATCGCGAATGGTCTTCCCTTTCAGACAACATGGTCCCTGTCTTGTCCTGTTCCTGTGCCCCCTCCGTTCTGCCCACACTGCTTTTTATTGACAGGCTAAGCTGTCAACAGATTGTCCATTCTGTTTCTGTAACAGAATCATGGGCGAGTATAAAGGTGTCCTCTTATGCTGGCATGATGCCAGTGTCACTGGAAAGTTCATGCCGAACACCTCCGTGTGCGATTGGGACATCCAGGTAAGTGACAGCCTTTTTTGTACCCTTCCCGTGTCAGTTGGTTTTTTAAAAGTGTGTTTCTGTGCTTGGTTTTTCTTTTTGACATGTATTTTTATTTTTAAATTTCCTGCACAATCGACCTCTCACAAGAACGGGTGGGATTTCCTTTCTAGCAAGTGAATTGGGTCTGTGAGAGCTGCATTCACTCCTGGACTAGAGGAGTGGAGCAGTTTGTATGTTGACTAACTGTGGCCAAAAATCACATAACCCCCCATAAGCAATATTTATGAGTAAAGATTATACATTATTTAATCACTAATAAAAATAAACATTTTACCAGTTGTGTTAACTTAAAAATGATGTTATTTCATCTTAACCTCCAAAATAATTTTAACAAATGAAGTTGTTACATAAAAAGCATTAGTTCCAAATTTTGATTATAGGACACAAATCCTATGATTGTATAAGATATTCTACATAGGTGAAATTAGAAGTAAAACAAATAGCTTTGCATGGTATGGGTCCTATAACAAACAGAACTAAGTCAAAATACCTCAGCAATATCTTAAAAGCAGAAAATAAGTCTTGCAAATGAAAGCCACATTTCATTTAATGAATGGCTGGTTAACTTGCAACACTGTGAAGTTCCCTCAGCACCACCTTTTGAGAGCATCCCTACAGGAAGGATTGAAAACAGTGGCTCCAAGCTCCATCCCAGCTGGTCAACCCAGAAGGATATGATTGGTGGTACTGAAAGCAACTGAGAAGTGCAGCAGAACCATCAGAGTCACATTCTTCCTGTCCAGCTCCCAGCATAGGTCATCCTCCAGAGCTGTCTCCATCCCACAGTCAGGCCTAAAACTGGAAGTGAGATAACACCACATGTTCCAGCACCACACGTTCCCAGGTTGGCCCAAATATCTACATGCTTATATTGGTATGGTTATAATGAACTTTTACAATCACTATTCAGGATCAGACTGGATAGCCTCATGGGTCTTTGCAAATTCTCTTTCTCTCTCTCTCCCCAGCCAGGCTACAGATTGCAAAATTCTGGCTTGGCCAATGCTCTGTACTGCCCTGTTCTGTTCTGTAAATATATTAGAAATGCTGTGTCCTGTTCTATAATGTTCTACAAACATTTCTGTTCTGTAAACAATCCTTGCAAGAAAGGGGAGTTGCTAAGTACTGTGAAACTAGTTAAGCAAGAGAGAAAGGGTGCTGCTTGTGTGTGCATGGCACACTAATTTTCTATATAAGGTCTGTAACTGCTGGAAATCAGGGCTCAGCCCTTTGGAAGCAATTCCGGCTGATGCCCACCGGCATTAACTCTGCAATAAAGAAAACTCTTTTTCCAATCCGTGGGTCTCCTGTTCCATGATTTCTGCTACAGTAGGAAAAGGGAAAAGTTTTGTTTTTCCTATAGATGTCTTACAACAGCCTCCTTGAAACCTGTTGGGACACTGTGTTGCTGGAAAGAGGCAACAGCCACTCTCATGACCCACTCAACCAGTCCTTTCCTCTGGCCTGTTTAATGAACCAGGAATGATGGGGTTTTGACCACATGCGGTGGTTCTCACTTCTTCAAAGTAATCCTTGAGAAGCATTTTTAAACTGCTGGTCTATCACAGTGAGGCCATAATAGTTGCTGGAATGTGCTTACCTTCATCTACCACAGCCTGCCACTGCTGTACATGTTTCTGATAGGATGGCCTCACACTAAACACCTGACATTGCCAATCCCTGAACGCAGGTACTCCAGGTGGACAAGAGGGATTTTCACATATTTTATATTGTATTCTGGAGCCATGGCACTCTCCCCCATCGTGAACTGGACTAGGGAAGACAAAAATATAAATAGTAACCTATTTGTAATGGACCCTTTGTTAAACTGATACAGCTTACCCATACAATGCTTTATACATTGGTTGTTAGAACAAGACGTAATAGTAGTGATTACCTCTAAGTATCCTGCTTTTAAGCAGTAAATAAAAGTATTTTAAAAGATGCTAGCATAAAGTAACTATTGTAATAAGAGGAACAGATGGCAACTTTCTAAAGGTAATGATGCCACATGAACATCATTGCTTTAAATCATAGAGATGAGTAAAAGATATACAATGGCTGAGTCTCCTCTCATCCTTGCTCCTTCTACAATCAAATTATCATAAAGGAGACTGTTGTACAGTACCTTAACTATTCTCCCAATATCTCCTGAACATGCAGTATAGTTGTGATCTGCAAATGAACTATCATTGCATACTGACTGAACATTGCTGGATTATAGATTGTGGATAGCATCCAGTTGATGGATTATGGGGCATAAATTAGATTTATGCTATCGCAAGTCACTTTTTTTAGTCATTGTGGAAATTGATTAAATAGCCCACCACCACCGCCACCTTGCAAGCAGTGCAATCCCCCAAAATGGCCATTTCCAGGTTGTCAGAGAGTGGGGGATGTGTGTGTATGATCAGCAGGAAGACATCCAGCTATTTTCCTGTAGGTGGACATGCTGCAAGGATGTAATCTGAAGGAATTTGCCAAGGACCCCGAGGTCCCTGAGAATGGCTGTCACAGCACAAATGAGTAGTGTAAAAACTCCCCAAGATAGGAATGTCTAATTGGAGATATATTGAAGGGATCAGGCTAGGCAAAGTAGAGTAGGTCTGATTCTACAATTGCAATCTGGGAAACAGTTGAAGAACCAGTAACAAAAAAAAAAAAGTGTCATGAAGCCATATAGAACCCAGATTAAGAAATTTCTTAAGGGCTTTGTTGTGTAAATGGCTGGAACTTCCTACAAGCTACAATGTGTAACATAAAGGTTAAGAGACTGAGCTATGAGTCTGGTTTAAATCTTGTCTCTGACATTAATTCACCTTTGACACACCACCCACTTTCTACCTCAGTCCAGCCATCTGCAGTAATAATATTGACTTACAATGTTCTAAGGATTTCAGCTATGGATTACAAAGTGAAGCACTTTGCATATTTCAATACACTATAAAATGTTGTAGGGCTCCCATTTCATAAGTCTGTATCTGTATTGTAAGGCCCAATGGTCTTAGCAGGAAGGCACCCCATCCCATAGGGGGAGGATAAGGCAAGCCTTTTACCTTATATATGCACAACTAAGCTTGAAACTGATGTATTAGTAAGTGAACTAAAGGACAAGAGGTATAAGATTATTTTTTTTACCCAGAGCATCTGCGTTGTCGACTGCTGATTCCAGTGTTGCAAGTTCTGCTACAAGTGCTCCATGTACTCCATTCTGTCTCAATGTGTCCAGGGAAAGACGTCTTACTGGTACATTCTCCAGCCTTACACCACTATTGTAAAAGGTGGGTTTTAGGTTAACAGATTTGAGGCAAATTTGAGCAAACATCATTGCTCTCTGTATATTCACAAACATGCTTCTTTCTCAAAAAGTGTGACATCACATGGATGAACATTTCAGCTCCAATTCAGCATGTATTCATATATATATTTCATCATGTACTTCAATTCAGCATGTACTCATATATACAGTCCACTGCTCACCACTTAGGGGTGAAATCAAAAGAAAGGATACTTTTTGGTTAGCTTCTTTTTACAATTCCAAAGTAAGACACCAAGCAGACTGAACAATCCACACTTGGCCCCACAACTGCCTCTGCACCTTTGGTGTGGATGGATGATATGGGTGAGAATAAGCTTGGATTTAAACTAGATTGTAAGGACAAGGCTGCATGTACATCTCTTTCCTTTCTTACTTCAAATCTACTATTTTGATACAGCTCCTAATAATTTACAGCATTTCTTATCCCTAAATTCTGGGACTTACAAAAACTGGATTAGGAAGAAAATTTACTGTAATGTATTAGTAGATCTCTGTGTGATGTGAATTATATTAGCAAAGAGCTCTGATTCCTAACTGTTTAGCAATGGCAACAATAAAATTACTCCCACAACTTACCATCATCAATAAATTTATAGTGCTGAAATGAAGATAGCTTGGAGTAATCAGGCATGAACTTCTGTGCAGAAAGAGTATGAGCTTAATTCTGGTACTAAGAACAAATTCATGGGCTCAGAACTCAATCATTTCTACATACTTTCTTTGCATTGCACTCCACTCTGGCTGGCTGAGCCCAGGGTTCTAGTAAAAAAAAATAAGGTAGATTCCACAGATCTGAAGACTGTTCACCCCTGCCAAAAGGGACTATAATCCATTTTAGGACCATCTTGCATTCATTTGTTGCTTTGAAAACACACTATGGAACTAGCACAAGTACCACAATCCCCAGCGTGGAGGGGTATGGGATACCATTTTTCTTGTTTGCAAGATATAGCCTTCAAATCTTTACTAACATTTATTAACTATATCCTTTATTAATGGCATGTAGCCTTCAAAGAAAAAGCTTTAAAGCAACACAAAAGGTCCAGAAATGATAGGACATTGCTGCAGAGATAGGTATAGCTATCTTACTGGTCATAGACTGGAACAGTGGGAGTGTGCTGGGTATTTACTACAGTTATTTGAAAATGGCCTCTCAACATTTGCCAGACTGTGAATAAAGAAATGATGGGAGAGGGCAATTTTACTGAGCATCTCCATGGAAAAGAAAAAAAATTCCAGCAGTTATTTGACCATGGGTCTTGCCATTTACAGTAGATATAGCAGCTCAACTTGTTTTCCCCAAGTTTTTTATTGTTGTTTCTACTGCCACTGCGAGTGGCAACAGAACCAACAGTACTAGTAGCCCGACCATCAGTTTGCATCCTCCACAATGCTCCATACCTAGTATTGAGAGAGAGGGGAGCAGCCCTCATCCCCAAATCATGGGGAATAAACAGAAAACATTCTGCAAACAGTCCTTCTCTTTCTGGGATAAGAAAAAAGATCCCAGAACTTGGTCACTTTCACACTACAAAATTATAATTGTATGATTCCACTTTTAATTGTCATGGCTCCACACTATGGAATTTTGGGATTAGTAGATTAGAGAGAGGCATTTAGAATTCTCAGTAAGAGAGCTCTAGTGCCTCACCAAACTACAAATACCATGATTCCACGGGATGTTGCCACAGCAGTTTAAATAGAATTGTAGTACAGTTGTCCCTCCGTATGCATGGATTTGGTATCCATGGATTTAAGTATTCACAGCTTGAAAATATTCTTTAGAAAATAAGAATCCAAAAAGCAAACCTTGATTTTGCCATTTTATATAAGGGACACCATTTTGCTATGCCATTGGACATAATGGGACTTGAGTATTCATGGATTTTGGTATCCACGGGGGTGGGGATCTTGGAACCAAACCCCAGCAAATATGAAGGGACAACTGTACTATAACTGTATAGTGTGAAAGTGACCCTTTTCTCAGGGGCGGGGCAGGGCGAGTCTTCTGAGAAATTTTGGCTCAGTTCTATTTGGCTCAGTTGTCACTATTCAGCATCCAGCTCCTTACACATATTTTTGAGGTATGACTGTTGGGAGAAAATGCTGGCAGAATGGTGAGCAGTAAATTGAATGAATGAATGATTATAAAAGACTGTGAATATATATAGTTTTTAATGCAGATGCTTTAAAACAGATTGAGATTAAATCTGGACAAAACGGAAGTGCTCATGGTAGTGGCCCCAAAACCAGGAGTTGGGTTGCAACCTCCAGTCCTGGATGAGGTCACGCTCTCCGTTAAGGACTGTGTTCGCAGTCTAGGGGTTCTCCTTGATTCATCGCTTCGGATGACGAGTCAGGTGAATGCGACGGTCAGGAGCACCTGTTATCAGCTTCAGCTGATACGCCAGCTGCGCCCTTTCCTGAAAGTAAGGAACCTTGAGACTGTGGTGCACGTGCTGCAATGCGCTCTACATGGGGCTACCTTCATGCTTGGTCCGGAAACTTCAGTTGGTACAAGATATGGCAGCCAGAGTGGTCTCGGGAACATCTCGGAGAGACCATATAACTCTAGTATTAAAATCTCCACTGACTGCCTATCAGTCTCCGGGCCCAGTATAAGCTGTTTGGTTATTACCTTTAAAGCCCTAAATGGCTTAGGTCCAACTTATCTTCAGAACTGCCTCCTCCCATACAATCCTCCTCACGCACTCCAGTCCTCTGGGAGGAATTTGCTTCAGCCACAAAAATCTAGGCTGTCTGCAACCTCCCTGAGTGCCTTTTTGGTAATCACCCCCAAATTGTGGAATGGCCTGCCGAACGAGATCCGTCAGATGACGAGCCTGAGTAGCTTTAAAAAAGCACTAAGGACAGATCTCTTTCGGCAGGCCTTTCCTAATTAGTTCCCGGCCTCAGGAGCGCCTGGCCCCTTTTAGTCTGCTAGCTATTTATTATTTATTATTTTTAATGTGATTTTAGATTAGTTGTTTTAATGTATTTTGGTTTAATGTCTTTTTATGGGGGAGGGTGGGGGTGGGTGGTGTTTGGGGATTTTAATCTGTATTGGTATTTTAATTTTTGTAAGCCGCCCCGATCGTTTTTTAACAGAGGGGTGAGATGATTATTATTATTATTATTATTATTATTGCTGCTCCTTCTGTACAAATCATATAGCAGGTTTATGGAGGCAGAACAATCTTGTGTGCAGATTTGGAAAAAATGCGAAGCCAGTGATGTTACAAAGTCCAGAAGCAGAACTCTAATGGACCATGTTTGTTTGTTTTTTTAAAGAATATGTTGAAATGAGTTACATAGTAATCAGATAGACTCCAAAAGTCATTATGTTGCAATACTGTATGTGGGGCTATTTCTCAAGATAGTCTGTGAATCACAATTAGTACAGAATAGAGCAGCAAGGCTGTTCCTTGCAACTAGTTGTTTTGAACACATGACTTCTGTGCTGTATCAACTGTATGGTTGCTGGTCAGTTTCTGAGTGTGATTCAAAGTGTTGGTGCTACTGGTTAAAGCAATGAATAGCTTTGGTAGGGGCCATACAAGTCTCTACACCAATGCTACACTTTCCTGTTGGCTGCAGTTTCCTGCTGGCCACTGACACTGTCACAAAGATTTCCCCACCACAATATGGACCATGGGCGACAAGAAGCTACCAAGCTACTTTTTCAACTCCCAAAATTAAAAAAAAATAAAAAATGGCCAAGCATAAAAGTAAAACAAAACTAAAGAGATTGGAAGTTTTGTTTTAACTTTATTTTCAGCAAATGGGGGACAAGACAAAAACTGGCCTCATATTTTCTACAGGATTTCTGCATTAGGCTCACTACTTACACATCTTATGGTATGGAATTCCCATATGGAATTGCTATGGAATTACAACAGCAACTGAGTTGGTCATACAACAATGCAGAACTACATTAATGAAACTGTAATGACTCAGACATCTCAATCATTCTAGCTTGGAAAGGCACAAAGATAAAACAGACATACTACTTATTTTCAGTTGGATCTATGTGCTGTCTGCCCTTTGGTTTCCTCTGAAAACGTTTCTGGATTTTCTTCACTGGATCCTCCTCCTCTCTACTTTATGACTACACATAGGCATGCACAGCTTGGGCAAAACTCATAAATATTCCTTGTTAAAAGGGTTCTTATGTTACTATTTTTAAAGTTAAATAAACCAGGACAATAATTCAGAAAGAATAATATGGTGTTTTAAATATTCTTAATAGGCACTTGAGAATCATTTGTTAATGTAAGTTTTTAAACATATTTGTATTAAAAATATGCAAGTGCAAAATCCATCAGACAGAAACATTACAAGAATTTATAACATTCTGGGTGAGGCTTTGCAATGAGAATGAAATGAACTGATTACTATAATCCAGAAACACAGGATTTTTTAAATTGACAGATACATGTGACCCCCCCCAAACCCTATTGATTTTAATAATTTTGGTTTTCACACAATACTATTTATTTTACTTACTTACTTTTTCTTTCTGAAAATAAGGTTCTCAGTTTCAATTACTAGATATGCTTCACAAGGAAATGAGAAAATGAAGTGCTAGTTTTCATCCTGCAGCATGACTATAAATCAGATTTTTTAAAATAATATAGTTATATCAAACTATCATGCAGGAATACTTGGAATTAGGTCATGATTAAAGAAAGTAGAATAAAACATATGCATGTCAACCAGTTTCTTATAGTCTAATGAAGCATGTGACCATGAAGATCTTAAACTGTGCATTTCATTTCCTAACTCTTTCTAGGGCCTTGTCTAGATGGGCTATTTACCCCATCTTAATCCTGTCTTGGAGCTGTGAACTCCATACAATGAAGGGCATTTGTCCCATTCTGCCCCTGGAGCAAAAGATGGGATCAAGACAGGGTAAAGGCCCTTACATCACTTTTAAAAAATACCTGGGAAAAACTGCTTCAGTCAGCAAATAAATGGATAGAGCCCCACATGACTGTAGGAGCGCTTACCAGTATGCTAGCCTATCACTGCAGCTGCTGTTGCTCTTCCAAAGCCAGGAAGCAGGCCTGTAGCAATGTGGCCAGACTGGTCACATACAGGGGGCCTTGCTCACATACTGCAGGCCAGTTTCCCTGCTTCGAAGAATGAGACACGGATAGTAGCGGCTGCAGTGATGGGCTGGCGTGGCGGTCTGGACTCTATCCCATTGTGTGCTGGTAATGGGGAAGCAATGGGCCTGATCTGTGGGCAGAATACACCTTCGGGGAGCTGGCATATTCAGGTCCATATAGATGAACTCCAAGAAACTGTTCTAAGAAGATATAAGCAAATGCTGCACAGAGATACAAGAACCCCTGAGTCTCTGTTTATTAATTGGGGATGCTATATTTAAATACGGTAACTTAACTTTGCATTAGGATTATTACATTTTATAAAAAGCATGATATATGTTGAAGGGTAGAATTAGGTTCCCAATAAAAATTGGAAAAAAAATATTATAAAACCTGATTCACAATTTTTATGTTTTTAGAATGGTGTTAACATTATACCTTTCCAGTGTCACAATCAGTTCCATCCATTGGTGGATCCAGCTTAGTTTTACATTCCTTCTCCCCTTCCACCTTACACCATAGGCCAGTGCAGATGACATGCTGGAAAGAAAAAGATGCTAATAATGGAAAACCTAGTACTGTATACCAATACTCAGGATCATTTTCTCAGGCTGATTACATAAAGAATTTGACTGTGCCAATCTATCGCATATTATTTACAAAGGCCAGATGAATGTTTTTCCTTCAGCCATGCTGTATGGAGATATGCCGGGCCTTTTGCATCAAGGATCTGTCCATGTGGGTCACAGGAGGTAGAAACCATGTCTCATATTCTACTATCCTGCATTCTTCATTCTCAAGTCATAAATAACTGATTTTTCCTTTGTTAAGCCATTTACCTGGCCATTTGGAGAGGTTCTATGTCAAATTATTATTAGAGGACAGATATCCTAATGTTACCTTGTCAGTTTCTAAGTTCTTATCTGTGGTCATTAAGACCAGTGAGATGGAAGTTAAAAGGTGAAAAGCTGACCTGCGCTCCAAAAAGTCTACTGATAAGTATCCTAATTTTATTGATTTTTATATATATGGATGCCAACTTGGTTTTATTTATTAATGTACATCTTGTTCATTGTTTGATGGGTCTCCAGACTGTGTGAATATATTGCTGTTGTAATAGCAATACTATATATAAATATTCTTTAAAAATTTCACAAGGAATTTCCTGGTCTTAAAATATGCTACATATTGACATTCCCCATGAGTTGGATGGGTATGGAATCAGAGGAGGAGGAGGAGATGGCAGGGAACAGCCCTATGGACCCTGGCACAGGTTTATCTACACCTGTGCCAGTAGGGGACCCTGCCAACCTGGCGGCTCAAGCAGAGGAAGAGCCTGGCCCTAGTGGGTTGGCACCAGTCCTGGTAGAGAGTCCTGCCAATTCAGATAAGGATGAAGAAAAAAAGACGGACTTACCTCCACTATCATACACACAGCAGCGAGCTCAAAAGGTAGCTCGAAGGAAATCTCTGAGACTTTGTGAGCAAAACCTGCTCATCAAGAATCACCTGACAAAGCCCTGATTGCTATATATATGCTTGGGAAGTGATGGAGGCTTTGTCAGAGATCAACTGATCTTCCTGGAGAGAGCTTCCTGCTGACTTTGTTGCCTTGACACTTGCTGCCTTGACTCATGCCTCGACCTCAGACTGTTCCTGACTACAGTTACCCCTCCACATTCACAGCTTTAACATTTGCGGATTTGATTATTTGCAGTTTTTGGGAGCCCCCCCCCATGCTCTCCCAAAAGCGGCAACGGGGCTTTAGAAGCCCCGTTGCTGCTTCTGGGAGGGTGGGGGGTGGAGAGAAGCAGCAACGTGGCTTCAGAAGCCCCGTTGCTGCTTCTGGGAGGGTGGGGGGAGGAGAGAAGCAGCAACGTGCCTTCAGAAACCCCATCGCTGCTTCTGGGAGGGTGGTGGTGGAGGAGAGAAGCAGCGACGGGACTTCAGAAGCCCCGTCACTGCTTCTGTGATGGCCGGGGAGTTGCAGGAGGGCAGTGGCGGGACCTATTTTTTATTCGTGTTTTTTTCACATTCACAGGGGGTATTGCAGCCTCAGCTCCCACGAATGTGGAGGGATAACTGTACACTGGTGTCTGATCCAGCTGACACACGGATCTACTTCTTGACTATGCTGCCTTCTGTAAGCCTTGACTTTTGGACTGTATTCTGGACTCTTCTCTGTGTGCCTTACTGCTGCTTCTTCAAGAAACGGAACCTTGCTTGTTCCAAACCTTATCTGGCTCCCCTTAATTAACTTTGCTATCACTGGGGGTTGGCTGCTTTTCAAGATCCTGTTTATCCTGTTGCCAGCATTTTGGGCTGCTTTCCCAGACACATATAATGAGAATGATTTTTGCCATTTATTGAAAAATAAACAAAAATTATGCTTTAACTGCAGGGTAATCCCTTGTTCCATGTGCTCAAATATGGGTGCTGTAGAACTAAATGGAACATTATGAAGGATTTCTCTAACTTGGCCATGTAAATTTGAAAACAACATTGGCTCCCCATTCCCATGGGAAAAGGAGCTTTTGGGTCTTGAACCCAAGGATGAAACTGAGGCTCAGAACTGCAAATAAAGCAGGTCAAATTAATCCCATACCAATTAGGGATGGACTTTCTTCACTCCTCCTGTGGTTCCACCTATGCACCTCATGTTCCGTGGGACCTATGTAACTAGACTGTAAAATGTTAAGGGACTGCAGGCTATGTGTTTATCACAGATCTTGGGTGCTTGTTTCTTTCTTTCTTTTTCTTTCTTTAAAGTAAATGCATGGAGTTTTCAAAGAAGACAGGACAGAAGAAGGTGTACCAAAGATGGGTAAAGTGCCTAATATGGTGTCTCCATGAAGGAATATGTATTAATACAAGGAATATGTACCGAATTGTATATAGAAGTTTAAAAATACCTTGCTAATGCTAAGTAAATTATACAAGATTTTGTGTCCTAAAGTGTTAGGGCTTCTTGAACATTCCTAACGCTTTGCCAGACCAATAGACATTTTAGATGATATCAGTTCCCTGGTATTCCATCTATAGATGAAGTAGTAGTCTTTATTTATTAAATTGGCAGAAGTACCCAGGTCCATGCATCTGCTTCCTTGGGGCAAAATAAGCACTTCTAACAATAACTTTATACCTTTGTATCTTAACTATATATATATATATTTTTACCAAGCACTCCCTTTCAATATATTTTGTTGCCACAGACCTGAAGACTTAACTCAAGATTTAAAACCCTTACAACAACATCACCTGATAATAATAATAATGCTACAATTACAGCAACCATTAACTCTTCCCTCAGAGGCACTGGAAGGGAGCGAAGACTTTTCTCTAGCTTCTTCGTGCAACTTTGTGGCTGGAGCAGATTGCACAGCAATGAGAAGGTCAAGCCAGCCAGCCTTTGCCTTGGCTCCTGTCACGTGGGCTGAGCAGCCTTCAAGCCTTTGCCTATCTCCTGTGAGGACACCACGGCCCCCTGGGGGTCCATGGACCACAGATTAAGAACCACAGCTGTATGCTATACACCTTATGCAGCTAGGCTTATGCACGGCGATAAAGGCTAGAGGATGTTCCAGTACTAACTTTACTCACTCTGTATGTTCTGCTAGTAACTTTCTTCCTCCCATGTTTCAATATTATTCATCTTGTTCTTCTGACCTGAAGTTGTGATACTGGATAACACTTTGATATATTTCCTGACAATCATAGCCTAGGTCTTCTCCCCACAAATCAGAAATATTTCCCCTGTGACAAAAATTCATTTGTTTCTTAAAAATAAGAAAGAGAATTGGGCTGAGGCAGTTGGGTGGGTGGGGGGAAGAGAAATGTCAAATCTTCTCCACCCTAGGAATATGAAACAATCTTCTTGCCATGTAATACTTGACCTTTACATACTGAAAAATGTCAGACAATGTAGAAACAATCTGGGAGAGCTTTGGGCAGATAAACACTTTAAAACCAACTGGTATTTCCTTAATTCTTTAATCCCCCACTCTTCTATCTCTCTTATAGAATACAAAAAAGGCATAAACTAGGTTTATTGTGAGATAAATTAAAACAAATCATTATTTTCACCTGCATTTCTTGGCAAAAAGAAGCTGTTGGTCCAAAGAGAATCTGACACTGCTCATCTGCAGTATATGTCATCCCTGGCAGTTTTGAAGGAATAATGACAGAATTGAGGCTCTGGGGATTTGTCTGAAGCAAGCAGTTACTGGCCTTTGATCTGGAAATATACAGAGGCTTAGAAGATGGTGGATAGTAATAAAGCCTGGTTATAACATTGATATAAAGCATATACATCCTTTATAGCTCTTAAGATGACTTGCTGAAATACCATTTTGCTTTCATTTAGCATGATGATTAATATAATTTTGTAATTATATAATATAAGTGTGTGTATATATATATATATATATATATATATATATATATAGGGTATTTTATAATATAAAGGTTGTACTGACAAATTGTGAACATGAACTTTCATGGTACACCAGTTGTTTCAAATTACTAAGCAGTTCTGAGAAGTGGGGCAGAAATATGAATGTGAGACTAAACAAAGAACATCTAATGGAAGTACCCCCACCCCATTAAAGAGATCTAAAATTTGTCCATGTTCACACCTGCATTTAATTTCCATTTTATTGCACACAATCAATCCAATCCAGTCCTGGAAGATATATGAACAAAATATATGCTGGATCCAGAATTCTGTCAGAGGATTCATGCATACAGTACTGTGAGGATCTTTCTTACTAGTTTAAGTTTGAGAACCCTTGATCTAACATTCTAAAAACAATGACTGTCTTTTCAATTTTCCTGTTTGTATTTTGAACAGAAGTCCAAAGGAAGTATATATTTTGAAGTATATAAAGAACGTTTATCATCTAACCATGCTGGTTAGTTGTTCTGTGTAGCCAGGGAAAGATTTTTAAAAAAACAGCCAGTACCAGCCAGCATTTACCTTGACATTATCAACCTTAGGTTTACCAGTTTCCTGCACTTATTTCATCAAGATTACAGTAGGGTGTACTTCAAAGCAGAAAAAAAGTATTTATTATGTTATGAAAGCATAACATCCTCCCAGTAGAACTAAGACAATTTTTATTTTGTATCTCTGATACTTTGAGTCTCAGTTCTCCAACCTCATGCAGGGGGAGGAGAAGATTTATTCTATTTTTTTAACTGTGACCAAGCTACTATTAAAGATCTAAAAAGTTACACAGTCATCTAATTTTAAGCACATTTATGATTTGAAATATGTCCAGGAATATATATACTAAAGATTATTAAAATGTGTTTTCTTTTTAAATTTAAAGTCTTTAAAACAAAAGTTTTCTATTTTCGAATGTAAAATACAAATATTAAAAACACAGATGCTGAAAACAGAGTCTTGAAATATAATGTTAATACATAAGGAGTGTGTGTGTAATGATATATAAGATATTGGTTAATATTATATTCCATTTCACTGCTACTCCTTGTTTTCTTAAAGACATATCCCCCCCCCATACTGAATCAGATCATTTGCCCAACTAGATCAGTAGAGTCTACACTGACTTGAAGCAGTTGCCAAGGGCTTCAGACAGAGAAGCATTTCCCAACTCTATCTGGAGATGCCAGGGATTGCACCTGGTGTCTTTTGCATGTATTCTGACACTAAGCTATGCCAGAATCCCTTGGAGTTCAGACATAAGGGCAATTTTTCTTCCATACCACTTGTGGAGAGACATTACTCTCTTCAAAATTTATGTATTCTCTTGCATCCTCTAAGGTTGAAGAAAATGTCCTATAAAGGCCTTTATTATATTCAAACCACACGTTAATTTAAATCCATAGCATGGATATTCTCTGCTTTTTACTCACTGATAAGCAGCAGCAAGAGTTGCTTCTAAGTGGCCTTGGATAGCTTCTTTAAAGTTCCGACTAAAACTCAGAGGAGATTCAGTGTCCCACTGATAGTGTCCCACTCCCATCCAGATTGGAACCACCATGCACAGAAAGGAGAAGTTTAAACTTTCGTTAGCTGCCTGGTTATTTCATGCATCTGGAACAGTCATATATCTGGAAGGAACAAGATGAGAGATAATACTGTATTCTGGTGTATAAGGCAACTTTGGAACCCTGGAAAATATCTCCAAAAGTTGGGGGTCGTCTTATACGCCAGGTATACTGTTTGCCTCACCCACCACCCGATCTCCTGCCTCTTCGCTCCCTTCGCAAAGGGAGCAAAGACGCAGGAGATCAGGCGGGGGGTGAGGCAAAGCGTGTACTGGTACATTTGCCCCTCTCCTCCACCTTCTCCCCCTTTGGGGAGGAATCGAATGTGGAGGAGAGGGGCGAATGTAGCAGTTTGCCTCGCCTGCCGCCCATCTCCTGCGTCTTCGCTCCCTTTGCAAAGGGAGTGAAGACGCAGGAGACCGGGCGGCGGGTGAGGCAAACCAGGTACATTCGCCCCTCTCCTCCACCTTCTGCCCCTTTGGGGAGGAATCGAAGGTGGAGGAGAGGGACGAATGTAGCAGTTTGCCTCGAGAGGAGCCCTTGTAAAAGCGCAGCAGTTTGGCTGGCAACACTCTCCCCAGCCAAAAAAATCTCCGAGTTCCCCCTGGCAAAGCAGGAGGAACTTTGAAGTTTGTTTGGCTGGATGGCTTGCGGGAGCATTCCCAGCCAAACCTCTGATCTCCTCTCTCGCGAGGAGCCCTTGTGAAAGCGCAGAGGTTTGGCTGGGAATGCTCCCCCAACCCAGCCAGCCAAACTAACCTCCAAGTTCCTCCTGCTTTGCTAGGGGGAACTCGGAGGTTTGTTTGGCTGGATGGCTGAGGAGAGCGTTGCCAGCCAAACTTCTGTGCTTTTACAAGGGCTCCTCGCAAGGAAAAAAGTGCAGAGGTTTGGCTGGCAATGGTCTCCCCCCCCCAACCAGCCAAACCTCCGAGGTGGCTAGGAAGCTTCCTAGCCAGCTCCTGTCCTTCCTGAGTCTGAGATGGAGCTTCCCCCCCCAAGCCAGCCACCCCTCCCAGCTCCCGTCCTTCCCCAGTCTGAGATGGGGCTGCCAGCCCCATCTCGGACTGGGGAAGGACGGGAGCTGGCTAGGAAGCTTCCCCCACCAGCCAACCACCCCTCCAAGGTGGCTAGGAAGCTTCCTAGCCAGCTCCCGTCCGTTCCCAGTCCAAGATGGGGCTTCGGGGAGGGCGGGTGGTGGTGGGTAGTCTTATACAGCGAGTATATCCCAAACTCTATATTTTAACTTAAAAATTGGGGGGGGGGTCGTCTTATACACCCAGTTGTCTTATACACCGGAATATACGGTAACCCTGCTAATACCACATGCCAGGGTCCTGCTCTATACTTGACCCCCACATTTGTGAGTAGATAATGAATCAACAGGCAGCACCCTGTGGCTTTTAAATGCAGTTTGGTTCTAATAAAGGCCTTTACAGAGTCTTCTCCTTAGCGAACTCCTAGAGAATTGGAGGAGACAACAGAATATTTACACTTTGTGTTATATAATCTGTGGTTTGGCCCGTAGAACAGGTCTGAACAAACTGAACGTGCCACATTTTAAGGTTCTGCATATAAGAGAAAAGGAAATACTGGATTTTCCACATGCCTAAAAAAAAGCCAAGAAACTACACTGATCTGGAACTGAAATTGCTTTTGTTTTTAATGTTCTCAAAGCTTCAAATATTTTCTTTAGTTCAGTACAAGAGAACTTTAGGGCATAATAACTCACAGAGATCTGCTAAAGTTTACAGCTGGGATTACAATCTTTCAATTTACGGGGGTTTTGTGCCTTCTCTTCTTCCCTACTTTGCCATTTGTCATCCTTCCCTTGTCATGAGCATGCTGCAGAATTGGTGAAAAAATAGGAAATCCAATTCTTAAAGCAGGCAACCTAGTAGCTAGTACGGGATCACCCTCTGAGGAATTTATCATGGGTAGTCCCATAATTAAGTCTTAGGGCTTGTCTACACCAGCCAAACACCTTGGCTTGCCCTGGTTCCGGAGACCTGTAGTCCAAATGACAGATGGTATTTACCTTGATCTGCCCCCGGGCAGTCCAAATGATTCTTTGGGCAGACACAGGGTCAGAATGGGGACAAGCTGGGATAGGGTCTTTTACCACATATTAAGAAAATACCCGGTTTAATCAGTTCTCACTGGATTGGGTCCAGCATGTCCACAGGATCCCCTCCCAAAACGCTTTTCCTCACTGCTGCTGTCAGCTCCCTGGCTCTCCTGGAAGCCAGGCAGGGATTCTACAGCATGTTACCAAGGCTGGGCACATGCAGGGGGCCTGCAGCCACAAGTTTAGGGAAGCTTGCCTGGAGTCTCTGTTAGTGAGAAAACGGTGGCTGCAGAAGCCACAGCAGTGGCTTCAGTGACGGGCTAGCATCCTCTTTAGACTCTGGCCTGTTTTCTGCAGGTAACGGGGGGGGGGGGGGGCACGTCAGCTCCATAGGCAGGATATGCCTGTGGAGAGCCAATATAAATGATAGAAAGTACCAATTTGTTTCTTACATTTCCAGCACTTATTATTTACATTTTAATATATTTTTGCTAATTTGTCTAGGGTCATATTCCACTTATACATCATTTTATAAAAGTTTTCTTGGAGGTCATAGCAATATGTAAATTTTATTTTTTTCCATATTAATTCCCATTGTTCTAATTGTATATTATGTCCAATACTAGCTATACCCGGTGTAGCATACACCATTCCCCCCATACATACACACCCATGGTGTGTGCTACACACACACACACACACGCCCCCCTGTGCCACTGCACTACTATCCCCATGGTCCCCTCCCTGCCCCCCCACCACCGCCCCCTGCAGTACCTCATTCTTCAGCGCCCTCCTCACCCACCCCCGCCATGCTCCTCGCCACCCTCCCCCTGCCGCATGCTCCTCGCCACCCTCTCCACCCTCATCGTGCTCTTCACCACCCTCCTCACCCTTGCCACACTCCGCAGCACCCTCCTCCTGCCATGTGCTCCTCACCACCCTCCCCACCCCTGCCGCACCCCTCACTGCCCTCCCCACCCACACCCACCATGCTCCTCGCCCACTCCCACCTTGTGGTCCTCGCCCTGCCGCCCCTCACCACCCCCACACACAAACACCATGCCACATTTCCCCCAATACTACTCACACCTCCTCCATGTGTTTAAACTCCATCTTAACAGTCCTCATGTTCCCACCCCCAGTGTGCTGATTGGCTGCCCAACCAAGCTTTGATTGGTTGGTTAGTTTCCTAAGCAGCCAATCAGCACACTGGAAATGGCAACATACCTAAGAGAATTATATATATATATATATATTTAGCTCAACCAACCATACAATCTTTAATTTGCTCATCTTCTGTGTTGTATTTTAGTAGAAATTTATATATCTTTGATATGAAGTGTTTGCTACCCATATATAATATTTTCTCTAGATCTGTTTTTTCATCTTCAAAATTTTATTTTTTATGATCTTCCTTAAATCGTTCACTTAATTGCATATATGGTAACCAGTGCAGTTTTAATCCTTCCTCTTTTAAACAGTCTCGATCTTTCATTTTTCATACTCCTTCTTTCTTTTCTAACAGATCTTTATAGGTATCATCTATTATGATATCCTATTTCTCTGCTGTAAAACACTTCCTGTGGGGAGAGCCAGTGAGGGTTTTTAAGGCCAAATCTATCCTTGTATTTATTCCAAACTTTTAATAGGGTACATCTCATAATATGATTTTTAAATTCTTTGTTCATTTTAATTTTCACAAGTACATGTGCCATCCAAATTTTAGTTCATGGCCTTCTCATTCCAATAATCTTTATCATCTAATGAGTTGCAGGTAACTTTTAAGAATGGGTTTTTAAAATCTGATACAGAAGTTGCTACAAGGTGCTGAAAGCCTGGCATATTTAACATTTATATCCTTCACGGAAAATAAATGAGTAGATGAAATGGCTGACATCAAGCCATTCCACTTCTTGAATGAATTACCTGAGAAATCTTTCCAGATCTTCCCTGCTGCACCGGGACCATGAAACATCTCCAAGATTCTGCCCTTTGATCCATTCTCCAGACATGATATGGAGGCCATCTGCACAAGATGGGTGGTCATTGTCATGATTTATTCCCATGCTAAAAATGTGAAAGTATTGAAAGTAAGAATAGATTTTAAAGTTTTCATTGAAGGGCAGCATCTTCCATGTCTTTCCTAGTACAGGACTTCTTCCAGGTAAGAGATATTAAAATGCAGAATACAACAAACAGGAGTTACATGTTTGGTGATTATAGTTTGAAGATCAAGATATATTTAATGAGACATGTATACCTCAATATTTCATCCCCATTCCTGGCAACTCCATTCTAAGTATTTACCCATTTACAAAGCACTGGGTTTTAACCAGATCAAAATCCACTTTAGCCTCTCTGAATTTGATGGAACTTACTTCTAGGCAGTCTTCATTAAGCAAACCTAACAAACCTATTTACTGTAGTTCTGCTCATAAGAAAGATTTCTTAAATTTCATCAATTCAGTGAGGCTCAGGATAGCAGACAATATTTTAGAATTTAACACATGGGCTGTGATCCTGCACTGGGAGATATAACAACATCTGTAGCGATGTCTCCAATATTACCCCACAAAACCCTACTTTTCAGGTGGTGAACCCCTTCACCTCCTCCAGTCATTTCTGGGTGAGAATGAGGAGAGATGTGTTCAGCTCTTTTACTGTAGCTAGACATCTGCAACAATCATCTACAGGGACCACCATAATAATGAACTGCAATGGTATGAGTCATAGGTACACCATTGCAATTCATTAACAGGATGCCGACCATGGTATTCTGTTTCCCTCCTACTCCTGGGTTACTTACAAACATACAATTTTGCTTCATATTGAATCAGACCATTGTTCCATCTAGCTCAGTTATGTACACTGACTTGCAGAAATCATCTAAGATTTCAGACAGAAGTTATTGTTTCCATCCAGAAAAAAATATGAGTTAATTAAACATTAAAAGTCAAAGGATTCCAGCTCTTAAAAGCTCAGGATCTGCACCACATTTCTATGGTGTAAAACTCAAGGTAAACTTTTAATATATTCTCACACTGGATTATGTGATATAGAAAGAAAAAATTGCAAATGAACTTTGGCTTTATGGTGACCAGGACTAATGGTAGCAGCTTTAAAATACAGGTCTTCCTTGAAAATTTTCCAGTAAAAATGGAGATGTTATCAGATTATCTTTGTTTCAGAAAAGTTACACTAAATTTTGGCTAATATATTTACAGAAGAGATACCACCAAAGCTGATTGAAATAGGGATCAAAAATGGACTCAAGCCTATGATCTAATTTATAGAGCCATTGTACTGTCTATTCTCCTTTATGGGTCTGAAACATGGGTCACCTTTCGCCAACACTTACGACTCTTCAAACACTTTCATCAGCACTGTATATGCACAATCCTAAATATACACTGGACTGACTATGTGACGAATGTTGCTGTCCTTGAGCAAGCAGGGATCACCAGCATTGAGGCCATGATATTGAGAAACAAGCTGCATTGAGCAGGGCACGTTTCTAGGATGGAGGACCATCGCCTCCCAAAAATAGTACTCTACGGTGAACTTGCCATGGGGCAGCGAAAGAGGGGTGCTCCAAAAAAGCGATACAAGGACTCCCTGAAACAACATCTCAGGCTCGGCCAAATTGATCACCAACAATGGTCCTCCCTGGTCTCACATCGGTAGGCATGGAAACGCACTATCTACAATGCTGCAGCCCTATTTGAGAACTCACGCCGAACAAGTCTTGAAGAGAAACGGAAACATCACCCAAGGAGACCTTCTGCTGTGCTTTCTGCAGCCGGACTTATTTAACTCGGATTGGCCTTTTTAGTCATCAGCGCACTTGTAGAAAGTGCGGGATAAGTCCTTCCTGAATCTTTGTTTGCGAAGAAAAGCCAGAGAGAGAGAAATAAAGGGGGGGTGGATAGAGAAAACTAGGGATGGGTGAATAGAAGATGTTCATTATGAAAACCAACTGGGGCCCATTAAGGCCTAGTCAAGCAACAAAACTCCCTCAAGAGAATAATAAGCAAAGTGGCAAGGCACTTCTAGAATCATCCTGTCCTCCAAAGGGGGAAAAGTTTATGTTGAGGACAAGCCAAGGCTGGATGCAACAGTGATTCCCTTCACTACTAGGGAAACTTGCTGGGCCTCCCCTCCTTCCCTCTGAACCAGTGGTGTCCAACCTGTGGCCCTCCATGTGTTTTGGACTATAGATCCCAGAATTCTTGACCATTGGACCAGCTGGCTCAGGCTTCTGGGAGTTGGAGTCCAAAACATCTGGAGGGCCACAGGCTGGACACCACTGCTCTAAACCAAGCAAGACACCATCATTCCTTTTGCTGCTGGGGAGCATGGGAACCACAGTTCTACAACCCCTCATGTTCCTTGTGAGAAAATCAAACCTACAAAATTAAATCAAGCAACTGGCTTGATGTCAACTCTGCACTGATTCTATGTACACTTATTGTTCTTGCATGCCTTCAAGTTGTTTCTGACTTATAGTGACCCTAAGGCAAACATATCACAGGACTTTCTTGGCAAGATTTGTTCAGAGGGGAGTTGTCTTTGTCCTCCTCTGTGGCTGAGGGATTGTGATTTGCCCAAGGTCACCCAGTGGGTTTCCATGTTCGAACGGAGATTCAAACCCTATTCACCAGAGTCATAGTCCAATGTTCAAACCACTACATAATGCTGGCTCTCTATGTACATTTCCCTATTCAATTTTTCACGTCTACCCTAAATATATATAGGGCACAATTATATCATGAGTTTGAGTGGAGTAGGCCCCATTGAACACAACTTAATTTAATTTTAAATAGACACGCACAGGACTGTGCTGTTAATCTTGTAGTCTACTCCACCTCATGTCTACCCAAAGTAAGCCTCACTCAGCTGAGCAGGACTCATTCCCAGGCAACCGTATTGTACATAGTGCAGAGCTTTGCAGAACAATCCTAAATGGAATGGGGGGGGGCAAAATGACAGATCTACCGCCTCATCCACAGTTCAACTGGTTCATTTTGGTTAGATGGAAGGGGCATGTATAGAATCATAGAATTGTAGAGTTGGAAGAGACCACGAGGGCCATCCAGTCCAAACCCCTGCCACGCAGGAAATCATGATCAAAGCATCCCCGACAGATGGCAATCCAGCCTCTGTTTAAAGACCTCCAAGGAAGGAGACCCCACCATGCTCCGAAGGAGTGCATTCCACTGCCGAACAGATCTTACTGTCAGAAAGTTCCTCCTAGTGTTCCTGGAGCTTGCATCCATTGCTCCGTGTTCCAGTCTGTGGAGCAGCAGAAAACAAGCCTGCTCCATCCTCAGTGTGACACCCCTTCAAATACTTAAATAGGGCTATCATATCGCCTCTTAACCATCTTTTTTCCAGGCTAAAAATACCCAGCTCCCTCAGTCTCTCCTCATAAGGCATGGTTTCCAGACCTTTCACCATTTTAGTTGCCCTTCTCTGGACATGCTCCAATTTGTCAATATCCTTTTTGAATTGTGGTGCCCAGAACTGGACACAGTATTCTAGGTGAGGTCTGACCAAGGCAGAATAGAGTGGCACTATCCCCTGATCTAGATACCATACTTCTATTGATACAGCCCAAAAATCGCATTGGCCTTTTTAGCTGCTGCATCACACTGTTGACTCATGTTCAACTTGTGGTCTACTAGGACTCCTAGATCCCTTTCGCATGTACTCTCGTTCAGCCATGTCTCTCCCATCCTGCATCTATGCATCTCATTTTTCCGCCCTAAGTGCAGTACTTTACATTTCTCCATGTTGAATTTCATTTTGTTAGCTTTGGCCCAGCTCTCCAGTCTATCCAGGTCATTTTGAATTTTGATCCTGTCCTCTAGCGTACTAGCTACTCCTCCTAATTTGGTGTCATCTGCAAATTTGATAAGTATGCCCCTAATTCCCTCATCCAAGTCATTGATAAAGATGTTGAATAGCACTGGGCCCAGGACAGAACCCTGTGGCACCCCACTGGTCACATCTTTCCAAGATGAAGAGGAGCCACTGCTGAGCACCCATTGGGTTTGGCCGGTCAACCAATTACAAATCCATTGAACAGTTAACTTGTCTAGCCCATATTTTACAAGCTTGTTTGCAAGAATGTCATGGGGAACCTTGTCAAAGGCCTTACTGAAATCAAGGTATGTGATGTCCACAGCGTTCCCTTCATCTACCAAGCTGGTAACTTTATCAAAAAAAGAGATCAGATTAGTCTGGCATGACTTGTTTCTCTGAAACCCATGTTGACTTTTTCTAATTATGGCATTGCCTTCTAAATGTTCACAGACTCTCTGTTTAATGATCTGCTCTAGAATCTTCCCTGGTATTGATGTCAGACTAGCTGGACGATAATTGTTGGGATCCTCTTTTTCCCCCTTTTTGAAGATGGGGACAACGTTTGCCCTCCTCCAGTCTGCTGGGACTTCTCCTGTTCTCCAGGAATTCTCAAAGATTATTGCCAATGGCTTTGAGATCACATTTGCCAGTTCTTTTAATACTCTTGGATGTAGTTCATCTGGTCCTGGAGATTTAAATTCATTTAGATTAAGAAGGTATTCCTGTACTACCTCTTTGCTTATTCTGTGCTGGATTTCCCCTATTGTGTCCTCTGTTCCATTCTCCTCAGGTTGGTCCCCCTTTTCCTTTTCTGAAAATACTGAGGCAAAGAAGGTGTTGAGTAATTCTGCCTTCTCTCTGTCCCCTGTTAGCATTTTGCCATCTTCTCCACATAGTGGCCCTATCATTTCCTTCTTCCTCCTTTTGCTGTGGGCATACCTCAAAAAAACCCTTCTTATTGTTCTTAACCTCCCTAGCAAGCCTGAGCTCATTCTGCACTTTAGCTTTTCTGACTTTACTCCTACACGTGTTCGCTATCTGTTTGAATTCTTCTTTGGTGATTTCCCCCTTTTTCCATTTCCTATACATGTTCCGTTTAAAACTTAGCTCCGTTGAAATTTCTTTAGTCATCCATCCTGGTTTCTTGAGACACCTCCCATTTTTCTTCCTCAATGGTACTGTTTGAAATTGTGCCTTCAGTATCTCCCTTTTGAGAAAGTCCCATCCATCTTGAGGTCTCTTCTCTTTTAGTATTCCTGATTTAGTAATACTGATCACCACCAGTATTTCCCTGAGTTTATTGAAATCAGCTCTCCTAAAGTCAAGAATGCGTGTCTGACTGTGCCTGGCTTCTCCTTTCCATTGTATAACAAACTCCAGGAGAACATGATCACTCCCACCACTTGCACCCCATTAACCAGGTCATCTCTGTTGGTTAGGATCAGATCTAAAATAGCTGACCCCCTTGTTGCCTCTTCCACCTTTTGGACCATGAAATTGTCTTCCATGCAAGTAAGGATGTTCTTCTTGGTCTTGGAGTTGGTTTTTACTCCTACTGGTCACAATTGGAGAAAGTTTTCTTATACCAGCTATAGGTTGTGGTAGGGAAGGGACCTGGACTGGTCCTTTTTTCTGGGGATGGAGAAAGTTTGGATTCTGTGGATTCAATTGTGGCTCCCACACTCCAGGAATATCCCTTTTGAGGCTTCCACTTACCAATACTGATAACTTTACATCCATGCTGACCCCACTAGAAGATCTCCTGAGGCCACGTCCCCTAAACATAATCTTTTCCAGTCATCACCAACACAGGGATTAGGATTCCTCTCTTATCTCTTCAGAAAAGCAAATAATTTTACTCCATCTCTTTAAATGAATGGTCTTCATTCCCACTGTTCAATACTCATTGTTATAAAGTTTAGAAGAGTCAAAACTGTGCTTTGAAAGGCTGATATAATTGTTTGGAGGAGGGAAGAGAGTGAAGGAAAACTGTAAGAACGTGAGGTTAGAAAACCAACAGGATAAGTAACATACAGTAGTTGTGGTTGTATTAAATTATTTTATGTAGTAGGTATCTCATGGTTACATAAACTTACAGATCATCTAATTTTCTGGAAGCAATGTAGCTACTAAGAGTTTGATTTAATCTTAATCTCTCTCTTCCTCTACTTACACACACACCCTCTGAAACTTCAACTTCCTGGCCTAAATCCAAAATATGTGAACACTGTACTTTTCCCTCCTGCACAGCAAACCAGCTTCCATCTGTCAAAGAAATCTTCCTGCCAGGCTTTTGGGTCCATCTTTACTTTAAAATTTCCTCAACTAACAACCCAACAATCTCCTCCTAGCCAAGAATCTGGCTGAAACTAAAGCAGAACACATTTAGTAATGTCATGGTGACACAAGTGGACAAATCAGTGGTTGACTTTATTTCTTCATTTAAAGCATTTTTACACACTTCACCCCCCCCCCAAAAGCTCCCATAGTAGTTTACAAAGAGGGGGGAAATAACAACAGTATTTGTCCTCTGGCTTGCAGTCTAAAAGGCATACCATAAAATGAAAAGGAATCCAGAGATGGGAGGGGGAAGTGGTGTTCGTTCTTATTTACAAACTTCTTTAAGTAATTTGGCAGACCATGGAGCAAGATCTAAGCACAATGGAAGGACACATGCTTTCTCTCCCTTAGTCCCTGGAATGAGGAGGCTCTCACTGGAGATTTATTTGTTTTATTTATTTACATTCTGCCTTTCTCCCAAAATGAACTGAAAGTGGCTTACAAATAGGAAAAAAACTTGACATATTGACCAGTGTGAAAAACAGCAAAGAGAAAATGAGAACACGAAGCATCATTTGAAATACAAAATGATCACTCCTTTTTAAAGTTAAATGAAAAACTCTCACTAATAACATATGTATACTCCATGCAATAACTGAAGGTTCAGAGTGAAAGCATTTACCCTCTCTTAGAGAAAAACACTATAATACTTTAAGTATTAATAAACAAATAGACTAGGGTTGAAGCAGCTTTCATTTTATGTCCAGTTCTCAGGCTAGAGACAAGGAAATCTATGATATTGTAATCTGATATTTATCCCATATTGACAAATAACAATTGACTTTCACCAGAAATGTTAGTAGTGATCAAGTAGAATGATTGATCTGGTCTTTCTCTGGAAATACCTCAAAAATGTTGATCAGTGGAATTTTGACAACTGAAATATGACAGCATAAAACAAGTTATCAAAAAATGTTTGTAAGCTGGTAGCATTTACACAGGTCACAAAAGATCTATTACAACTATTAAGATATGACAAAAATATAATATATATTGGACAAGACTGTTGAAAATTAGGTGAATACTGTAGGCTAAATTAAATGTTTTTCTCAACTAGAATAGACAATAATGTAATTTGCATACTTACTGGTGATTAGTAACTTTCAGTCCTTTCAATACTTGGGAGTAAGACTGACTTCAGCCCTGCATCAATGCCTGCAGGAGGCAATTCAATTCCATAAAGAAAATGGACCCACACACTCTTCCACATGAAGCCTCAGGGCAGTGCAAGTAATGGCAAACACACAACTAGCTTAGACATTACATGAAAGAGCAAAGCAGCCCATATCTCCCCTCTATAAATCCACCAGTCTTTCTTCCCACAGGTTCCCAGTTCTTAATCTAGCCCACCTAAACCAAAGGAATCAGAGTGTTCCACAAACATGATGGACAAAATAATGGATTTGCACAATGGAAAAGTTCACTGAAGTGTTGTCATTATCAATGTTAGATCTGGGATGATGATAAGAATGAGAATGTTTTATAGGCAACCAAGAATCTCTGGCTTTTCTTCGCAAACGAAGGTTCAGGAAGGACTCATCCCATACTTTCTGCAAGCGCACTGATGACTAAAAAGGCCAATATGAGATAAACATATTGGGTGATGTTTCCGGGATGTGATTCTTTCTGCGTTGTCGTTTCTCTTCAAGACTTGTTCAGCATGAGTTCTCAAATAAGGCTGCAGCATTGTGGATAGTGCGTCTCCATGCCTCCCGATGGGAGGCCAGGGAGGACGATCGTTGGTGATCAATTTGGCTGAGCCTGAGATGTTGTTTCAGGGAGTCCCTGTATCGCTTTTTTGGAGTGCCCCTCTTATGCTGACTTGTGGCGAGTTCACCATAGAGTACTATTTTTGGGAGGCGATAGTCCTCCATCCTAGAAACATGCCCTGACCAGTGCAGCTGTGTTCTCAATATCATGGCCTCAATGCTGGTGATCCCTGCTTGCTCAAGGACAGCAACATTCGTCACATAGTCAGTCCAGTGTATATTTAGGATTGTGGCATAGCAAAATGGTGTCCCTTATATAAGGTGAGAAAATCAAGGTTTGTTTTTTGGTTTGTTATTTTTTAAAGTATATTTTCAAGCCATGAATACTTAAATCTGTGAATGCCAAATCCATGGATACAACTTAGCTGTTGAATAAAGAAGACTGAATTGGCCCAGCACTAAAAACATCTGTTCAAAAGGTCAACAAAAGTAGAAAATACTAGTGAATCCCAGTTGTCTTGTATTTCATAGTGTCATTTGTCAAAATCAAATGTGTGAATATTTGTGGCTGACTGGAGAGGACTATATAAGTAACTGAAGATTTATAGAGAAATTATACAAGTAATGACCCCACAACCATTCTCTGTATAATTCCAGACAATACCATTATTTTGGCATTGTATTCTCACTCTAGCATATTCTAAACAAAGTTAAACACACCTGAAAAGCAAGGTGCTGAATGTGTAGTTGGATCCAGAGTTGTTCTTGAATGGCTAAGTGGCAACATACACATTTTATTAGTCAGCTACATCCTTCCTTGAATATAGGGACCCACCCGCCAACCTTTAATCCTTGGTAACCTCATAGATTGGCCACAACTGATGTCCTTTAAAACATTATGGAAATTTAATCTGGTTGAGAACAGCTGCCTGATCATTAGCATTAAAAGTTTTAGGACATACTATTCTAATCCCCACCAAGTGGCTGACGCTTCCAGGATGCTTTCAAGCTTATTTTAAGATGAAGTCCCAAACAGTCTGAGGTCATTACTCCAACATCAATACTTCTGAACATTAAGATTTTTTCAACTGTCCCTGTTGAAGGCTTCACACTTAAATGAAGTTCAGGCTATGAGTAGCTGATGCAGTGCTTTCTGTCTTGTGCATCCTCAACTGCAGGTATCATAGCTTAACCAGGTTGGACACATTTCTTAGGAGCATTAACAAATGACTAAAAGGTTTCAAAACAAACACACAGTCCACCAAAGTTTTAGAGTGGCAATTATTATTGCTTCTTGTTCTCTTGATTTCACTGGTTACAATGATTTATGTACTGTTTCAATTTTTTTAAAGGAATATTGTGTCTGAAAACCTGCCTACTGGAACATTTCCATACTTATACCTTTCTTTTTTTCTTACAACACAGATACTAATAAATTAGAATTTATTATACAGGTCACACACACACCCCGCTGTATGTACAGGACTGGTACCCACAGTTTCAATTATCCATTGTCCGAAAAATATGGTCTCTCTAGGCATTTCCTCCAGTGAAATTCTATGGGGTTCACTATTACCGGCCGTTTCAAGTATTCACAGTAAGTGTGGGGACATATCCCCTGCAGATACTGCGGGCAACCTGTATTAGTGATATGGACCTGCATGAATTAGTTTTGCTATGTATTCCAACAAGATAATCACTACCTAATTATTTTGCTATAAATGGTGAAACTTTGAATATTATATTTACCTTAATGAAAGTCTATATCCAGAACTTACAATTCTTACATTGGTGACAGTTTTTTTTTTAATTAGTGCACATTTGGTTTTAGCCAGCATAGTCAATGGTGAAGAATGCCACATTGGGCAGAGATGCATTCTGGGATAGGTGAGAGGAGCACCAATCCAGCCAGAGGAGCACCTCACCACCCAGAGAGAGGCCAGAAGAAGACAAAGGACTTTTTTGGACAAATAAAACGCAACGGAAGCAGCCTCGCCACGTTGTGAGGCTGCTGTGCTGCAGGGCGTCCCTTTCGGATGACGCCCGTCCCTGCCGGTACTATTGTGGTACCGCTGGGACCTTTGAGTGTAATATTTTATTACACTCAAAAGTTGATCGTGAGTAAAAATCGCCAAAATATTACACTCACATGTATTTATTTAACTTATTAAATGCCTGATATAACACATTTCTGTAGGCAATGTACAGTTTAAAACATAATGAAACAAAAATATAAATAAAATTAAGTACAAAGTAAAACAAACATGAATATACACACTAATTACACATTGCTTATGTGGTCATTACTGTCATATGGTGAACTGCTCTGTTTGTAGCAATTCTCAGCCAGATGAGGTAGCCTTCACTATATTAGTGCAAACTCCTTTTTTTATGGCTATTTGTGATGGCATGATGTCCTGTGGTGAGCTGCTACATACTTGAACAGGGAACTCTGCCATAACAACCAATATTTGGAACAATTTAAAATGACCTTTTTGATTCACACGGTTGACACAAAAATGGCTTTAATCATATAGGCTTAAATTTTTATTTCAAAAAATCCCAAATGAAAACAGATTTTTTGAAACTTATATTTTTAAGTATGGTTCAATGGAGAATACCAAATTCCTTTGGTTCCATGAACAAATCTTGGCAACATCAGTTGGAGCGTGTGATAATGCTCAATAAACTACCAAGTGCCACTGTACTGAAAATAGGATTAAGTTTTTCGTTCTATTATTGTTTAACACACTTTTCATTGACATTTTCAAGTGGAAAGAGATACTAGTACAAACTAATATTTACACAAATAATGCTTTTATCATACACATTATCATACACACTCAATACATTTCCCTGAATTGAGAATCTAGTAAAGCACTTACATATTTGAGATAAACCTAATCTGGAATACCAGATTAGGTATTCCATATTTCCCTCATAATACAAAAGGACAGAGGGGAACTTTCAGGGAAGAATCAGTAGACAATATCAATAGCATATCTCTCTATCCTGGCACATGTCCTGGATTTAAGGTTCATTTACAACTAGAAACTATTTAATTCCTTCTTCTGGTCCTTCTTTTTCCCCTTTCTTACTAGATGTGTGAATTCTACTGACAATTAAATGTTTCAAGCACTTCTGAGCCAGCTATCAACTGATTATTATTTATTTTTTGCTTTCCATTTAGTTTTATTCCAATAGTATATACTACTAATTCCACTAAGTTTATTGTCCATCTTTTTAGAACAAAGACTAGCCTGTCTTATATATCACTGACTAATTATTTTACATAATAATCAGATATTAAAGAAGAATATTCACTAAAATTGCAAGAAAATTAAGCAGAATGTAGGAAGAAATTGGTTTTACAAAATATTTACGCATAAATATTCAGTCTCTTATGTCAAACAAACAGGACTTAATTTGAATTTATTCTCAAGATTAGTGTATACACACAGAGGCTGTCATCTTGCTGGTTACTTCCAACTAAACTCAGCCTGTTCAATCAACTGTTGAATAATGAATCAGCATGTAAGTAAATCACACTGATTCAATGAGCCTATTCTAGTCAGGATTATCAATAAGATTTAGGCCATACACACAGAAAGTTTCATTACTTACTTGTGACCCATTTCATGAGCAATAGTAAATGCAAGATTCAGGCCATTATCCTCTGCAATAATACACTTTCGTTTTTCACTGCACATCCCGTTCAGATAAGCTATACCTAGAAAAAACAAGAATCACAATTAAACACTTTATCACCACCACCACCACCATCATCACTACAATCTTATTATGTTCTGGGGGTATCCAAATCTATTTCCAGTGAGTAGCAAACTGGGAAAATACCTAAATACTCCAAAGTCAGCAGATCCCATCTGATCTTGGAAACTAAGCAGAGACAACCCTGGGGGTCGTTTACATGGGCAAATAATCCACTAAATATACCGCTAAGATAGCTCATAATTCCCATGGATCACAGCACAACATTGCCTCATTCAGAAGGGGGGAAGGTAAAACACCCAAATATAGTGTAGCAAGGGATGTTGCTACTTTTGCAGGTATATTTGCAATGTAGCGCATTATTGGCAGTGTAAACAACCATTTCGCTAAGAGCTACAGCAGACCTGCATTGTGATTGGTTGATGATGCAGGGGCGGCCTTAAAAGAGGGACAGGGAGGGAGGGAAAGACAGTAGTGATTAGAGGAAACTTTGAAAAATCCTCTCTGCTATTTTTCAAGCCAGTTTGCAAACAAAAAGGATTCCCAACAATTTTCATTCAGGGAGCATGCCTTCTCATCCTCTCTGCTGTTTTTCAAGTATGTAATAGCTCATTCATCCGCTGTGATCCTGTGCATGGGGGAGGGAGAGAAACTATTTCACGAAGGGCTGCATCAAATCTAAGCTGTTATTTCCCCCCCCCTCTCTCTGGCTTTCCTCTATTTGGGAGAAAATGCTGTTAAGCAAGGAGGAAAACCTTCCGTTTGATTTGTGTGTGGGGGGGAGGGTGACTGCCTCTAAGCTGTTCAGCATGGAGTTCGGGCCAGGGCAGACATTCCTATGGCATTCCTTTCCCTCTCCAATGCTTGGCCATGCCCCCAGCACTTTTGGCTGTGTGAACCTCAAAGCGGAAAAAATCAAAGAGCCACAAAATATAGCTGTGTAAACATATACCGTGTAAACTACCCACCACTGATGCGGGAAAGCACTAAAGCGCAACTAACACAATAAAAACTGCCGTGTAAACCAGCCCCTGGTTAGTACTTGGACGGGAGCACCAAGGAATACCAGTTGCTGTAGGCTATATTTCAGAGGAAGGAACTGGCAAAACCACCTCTGAATATTCCTTGCCTAAGAAACCTCTGTGAAATTGATGGGGTTGCCGTAAGTCGTCAGGAGACTTGAAGGCACATATACACAAACAGCAAACCAGCAAACATACTTATGTGACCTTATAAAGCAATATACAGCACAGAAGGCAAGAAAAATGACTTGATATCAAGGCACAATCATTCCCCACTTAAGTGCCTTAAATGGCACTCCCAAATAAATGAAATGGGAGAGTTGCAACAGGATGAACAAACTGCTTGCAAAGAAATCTAAAAGAACTGAAAGAATGAATTCACTAGAAATTCACTATTTTACAAAGAATATCCAACAAATGTGTTTAACACCCATGTTGTCATATTCCATGCTGCATTTTGCCCAAACTCAGGGACAAAACAATGTCCTGCCAGTACTTTGAAAATGGAATGCTTTAGTATAAATGCAAAGGCAGTCTAGGTGTTCACTTCATCCAGGCGGCAGTGTACGGTAAATAAAAAAAATGCGCACTGCTAACTGATCAATCAGTTATAAAATGACAGCAAATATCTTGAAAGAAAAGTCATTACTGTAATTTATTTTAGTTGAAGCCTAGGTCAGAGAAGACGGTGTTGAATTTTCACATGGGCATGAAAAAAACTAAATAGCAATTCTTAAAAGACAGACTGTCTATCTGTGCCAAGTGGAATTAAGCAGTGGATCTGTGGATCTGCCAGTGGCTGAAATCACACCAGAATTGAGAAGAGAGAGAAAATTGCTAGATGCATCCTCTGTCAAACATGACTATAATGCCTAACCTGTGATGAGCAATTACTCATTGGTGATGGGGGGGGGGTTGTACAATCTTAGAGGAAACCTCTTTACGACCACTTCTCATATTCTATGGCTCAGCTTTGGCACTCAAATAGACTCTAAAGAAAAGATGTGAAATGAGGTGAATGATCAGAATGATCTGAAGCAGGACACTCAGGAAATCTTGCTCCATGTTACAAAAAATTAATTCCTAACAGTTAACAGGGACATATTCAGTTGTATCCTGCCAGCACCTGAAGAACATCCCGCAGAAGGGAGCTCAATCTTACCTCAGCCTCTGAATTTAACAATAGTTAATAAGCAATTTGATTTGCAAGGTTTAAATGGAAGAGCAAAGGTAGGTGGTCACTCTTTAAGTCATTTGTCCACCAAACAGCTATATGGAGTATTTAACATATTATAATGGACTGGGTGAAGAAGAACAAATTGAAACTTAATCTGGACAAGACAATCCTGGTCAGTCAAGAGGCAAATTAGGGAACAGGGATTCATCCTGTGCTGGATGGGGTTACACTAGCCCTGAAGACTCAGGTCTGTAGCTTCGGTATTTGCTGTTGTTGTGTGCCTTGAAGTCATTTCCAACTTATGGCCACCCTATTGGCAAGATTTGTTCAGAAGAGATTTGCAATCACCTTCCTCTGAGGCTGAAAGAGTATGACTTGCCCAAGGTAACCCAGTTGGTTTTCCTGTCCATGCAGGGATTTGAATCCTGGTCTCCTGAGTTGTAGACCAATGCTCAAACCACAACACCATGCTGGCGCTTGGGTATGCTCCTGGATTTAACCCTGAGCCTGGAAGCTGAGGTCTTGCAGTAGCCAGGAGTGCATTTGTACAGTTAAATGCTTGTGCCCCAGCTGCAGGTGTTCCTTAAAACATAAATCTTAGCTATAGTGACACATGTCTTAGTTACATTCTGTTTCAGTGGGAATTGAGGGAGGATGGGAGGGGGGGTGAATGCTTTTGTTATATTATAGAAATATATTTGTAATAATTTATTTTTTAGTTGTATGTTATTAATGAGCATAAAATTAATAAATAAAGCAAAAAAAGTTACATTTTGTTTGGATTACTGTAATGTTCTCTACATGGGGCTTCTTTCAAGAGTGTTCTGAAACTTCAGCTGCCCAAAAGAGTTGCAGCCAGATTGTTAACAGCAGCTAGCTACAGCTCCACTGGCTATCCATCTGTTTCTAGGCAGAATTCAGACAACCTATAAAGACCTATACAGTTCAGGTCCAGGTTACCTGAAGGACAATACTCTTGCGTACACACCTGCTCATGTTTTGGAATCTCCTGGGGAGGTCCTATACCATCAATCAAGTATTAAATGGGCCTCAGTGTCAGGTGTACATTCATCAAATGACAATACAAGTCCTCATCATTCTCACCTATCTGGGCATTAAAATCACCGGCCTCAGTCACTGAGCCTGGATGCAATTGCTGATCTGGCATCATAATTTTCAATCTTAACCAACTATCCTTTTCTAAAAACTTGGATTTTTAAACTACAATTACAACAAACAAAAGAAACAGAAAATATTAAGAGAAAAAAAGAAAGGAAAAAGTGGAGGAAAATACCTAAGATACAAGCAAGAGCTAGGCATATACACTGATATATACTAACAATATTTTTTAAAAATTGACACCTAGCATAGCTAAAGCAGTACAATCTTCTGACCATTCAACAAAGGATGGAGAATCTTTATTTTTCCAACCTGGAAGTACAGGTCTCTTCGCAACAGTAAATTTTACATCTCAAAAATGTAATGTAAAAGATTTTTCTAATACAAAATTAATGCACTGTAATGTATCCAACCTAAAACAGAGTACTCACATGCCCACATCATATGCCACAAGGAAGTACTATCTCAATTACATCACCAATATTTAGTTGATGTGGACAGTTTCTTTCTAAAAATACATAATTGCCAGAAGCATCCATTTTCATTGCTGCAAACTGAGTTTTATGTGTAAAGAGGTTTTAGATATTGAAAGCAGCACAGTTTTCCATGGGTTACGGTAATTAGCCCAGGACAATCCAATTCTTTGTTCCACTCAACTGTTAATTTTATTAATATCAAATCTAATGCTTTCCAACAAACATTTATAAATTAGACTTGTTGATTTCAATCCTCTGATGATATTATTATTAATGTTTCCAACATAGCAGAGGTGGCTGAGGCACTGAGGTCCATATACAGATCAGAAAAAGTGTTGCAGTTGTAAATATTGCCATACTGCACCCAAGAGCAAGTGATAAACAGACTGCATTATTGAAAGGGGCAATAAATAAATAAATCTTAGTCTGGACCAATAGATTGATCTAAATTATAAATCCCACAATCAATATATTTCTTCCATTGAAAGGACTATCTCTCAACCTTCAAATTAGGATTGCCCCACAGAGTTGGTTTAGCATGACTATATGGATTAAATTGTAACTGACAAGATACTGTATGCTAAGTCATCCTAGCAGCAGAAATCTCGACCATCCCTTTTATTCCAACTTAAAGTAGTCTAATTTCTAAAAGAATTTCAAAATATGTTGACTCCAAATTGATCAAAGAGTAGTATCTTCATTAGGCTGTGTTTGCCGGTTATTTGTACAAGTCAAAAGATACACCTGATGATACATCTGGAAAATTAAATTCACCTTCTGAAAATGACAGGTGCATTGTTTGAATTGTAAACAGGAGGGCTGAGGCCACATATAAATTTCCCCAAAGCAGAATTTTCTGAAAGTAAACCTGAGGAATTTACAATGAGACACCTTGAAGGGCATACAATATATGTGGTAAAACATTAACCGTAACTCCATTAACCATAAGTATTATTCCAATTACTTAATCTGAACTATGTCCACCTATCCAAATCCAGACATATTTCAGGAAACAATGTAGACCAATTCAGGTTAATCATTTGAGTAGTATCCTATGGAACAAATACATTCAAATACATAATAGAATCTGCCAGTTGACAAACATTCAGAGAAGGTATCAGCCACAACAGACATAGCTTCAGATTTAGACCAATTAACAGAATAGCCAGAAAGAGCCTCAAAGCTATTAATTTTATCAACTGTGTTAAGAACGATTCTTGCCTAGAAATAAACAACAAAAGATAAGCATATTCATATTTCCCATGTATAAATGCAGAAATGGCTAGATTTTTCCTAACTGCACATACTAATAGCTCCAAACATAGGTCAATTATCAGATGGGAGAGAGAGAACAATGCTGTCATTTAGTCATCAGATGAAAAAAAATCAGAATGTATCTCAATTATAATCATTCTTGACCTCGGAGAGAGGTAAAAATCTGAATGTACTTCAGTAATTCCAATGGAAAATCAAATTCTTTTAAGGTCACAAAAATAAATGGACAGGTTGCTTACCTATAACTGTAGTTCTTTGAGTGGTCATCTGTGAATTCACACATCTAGGGTTTTACTGCGCCTGCACAGAGCTTTTGGAAAACCATTAGAGGTTCTAAAGCAGTTTTGGCCCACTCTCTGATGGCCTATAAAGGCCCCCTCCTTCGACCGTCTCCTCAGTTCCTGAGAGCTGCAAAAGCAGCATTAATGTACGCATATAAGACAGGACAAAGGAGGGGAGGAAGGGCAGGATTGTGTGAATACACAGGTGACCACTCGAAGAACTACAGTTACAGGTAAGCAATCTGTCCTTCTTCTTCGTGGTCTCTGTGAATCCACACATCTAGGGTAGACTAGCAAGCTCATCCCTTAGAGGCGGGCATCCTGTCGAGATACATAGACTCTAAAACTGCATGTAAGTTCAAAACTGGGTAAACCCAAACATTATTGAACAGGAAGCTGAGGCCTTCAAACTAACGAGGCATACAGAACCGCCTTCCCAAACTTGGAATCTGACCGAGATATGGTGTCTATCTTATAAGCCTTAACAAAGGTCAACGGGGTCACCCAAGTCGCCGCCCGGCAAAAGTCTTGGATAGGCACCATGTTCAAGAACGCAACTGACGTGGATGCAGCCCTTGTGGAATGGCTGTGGATCATCTGGGGAACGTCTTTTCCAGCAAGCTCATAAGTCAATTTGATTGTGGCTGTCACCCATTTTAAAAACTGCTGCGAGGATACTGGTTCTCCTTTCCTGCTGCCACCGTAACAGACGAAGAGACGATTGGTTTTACGAAACGAGGCCATCCTGTGTATGTAAAAGGATAGAGCCCGTCGCACACCTAGAGGATGCCAAAGCTTTTTCAAACTTCTTGATGGATTCTGGAAGAAAGCTGGGAGGGTGATGTCCTGGTTTAAATGGAAGTAAGAAATCACTTTAAGTAAAAACGAAATGTCCGGGCAAAGCACAACTTTATTGGGGTGAAATCCAGTATAAGGGGGGTCTATGCACAGCACGCAGAGCTCACTCGCTCTTCTAGCTGAAGTTATAGCCACCCCCACTTCTTGAAGAGTTCGTTCAGGACTGTGTCATCCAGAGACCATTCGTGACTGTTGGAGTGTGTCCGACTCAGGGTGTCCGCAATGGTGTTCTGTTCTCTTGGGATATGAATTGCTGTGAGGGAAATCCTCCACTGTACACACCACTCCCAAACCTGCAGAGTTAGCTCTAGCAGAGACCTTGAGTTGGTGCCCCCTTGTGTTCAGGTAGAATACTACAGTGGTGTTGTCGGAGGAGACCTGTACCAACTGGTCCTTCAGAGATGGTTCGAATGCCCTTAGTGCTTTGAATATGGCTAGGAGTTCCAGGATGTTGATGTGGAGACCCCTCTCTGTCGATGACCACTGACCCCTGATCGTTAGATCTTGGAGGTGTGCTCCCCAGCCTGTTAAGGAGGCATCTGTCATGATTGACATGGTTGGCTGTGGTGTCGTGAAAGATACCCCTTTTTGAACCATCTCTGGGTCCAACCACCACTGAAGACAGCTGCAAATGGGTCACGGGATGGAAAAGTTTCCTGGGTCCATCCTGGAAGGTGCAGAACTTCGAAATGAACCAGGCTTGTAGTGGGCGTATCCTGAGTCTGGAAAGCGGCATCATGGAAGTTGTTGATGCCATGTGCCCCAAAGCCTTTTGAATAGTGTGTGCGGTAGAGCATCTGTTCCTCATGCAGTGACGAATAGGAATAAATGCACAATGTCTCGAATTGGTCATCCAGAAGGTAAGCTCTACCTGTGACTGAGTCCAAAGTAACGCGTATGAAGCGAACATAAATGTAAATGTGACTTTTTGTGGTTTATCATAAAACCAAAGTCTTCTAGTAATGCCACTGTTAGTCTCAGGTCATTTGAGAGTTTGTCCGTTGAGTTTGATGTGAATAGCCAATCATCCAGTTAGGAGAACACTACCACTCCCCTTTGTCTCAAACAAGCAATCACCGCTCCTACGCATTTTGTAAATACTCTTGGTGCTGTACAAAGGCCACAAGGAAGGACCTTGAAACAGAACGCACAGTGTCCTGTGGCAAAAGCTAGGTAGCATCACTGTGAGGAACAGTGATGGGGATGTGGAAATAAGCATCCTTGAGGTCCAGGGTAGCGAACCAATCTCCTGTATGCAGAAATGGGAGGATAGATGACACCATTCTGAAGCATCTGGGTCGTATGAATGTATTGATGTCCCAGAGATCTAAGATGGTGCGGGTGTCACCATCCTTTTTGTCTACCAGGAAATATCTTGAGAAAAAGGTTTTCCTGATTTGGTGTTGTGGTACTCGTTCTATAGCACCTTTGAATAGGAGATTCTCTATCTCTTGCATTAGTTGAGTGGATGGCATCATGGCCCTGTACATACCGAGGAGGAGGTTGGTGGAATTCAATATAATATCCCTTGTTTAAGATGTTGAGGACCCAATGGTCCGATGTGATTTTGCACCAAAGGTTGTAAGAGTTGTGCAGACGGTCTGCTGGGCTTAAGACAGATGGTAGAGGGTGTAGGATAGTGTCAAGCACATTGTTTTGCTTGGTCCTGTTTTTTCTTATTAAACTGTTTGGTTTTGAAGGAGGAGTGAAATCTCCTTTGTTGTTGGTAGTTCAAAGAGGCAGGTTGTGCATGTGTCTAGGAGGGACTGAACCATCTTCAATAAGCCTATTGGTACTGTCTGTTAGAAAAACAGGGTCTAGGAGGCTGGTAAGAAGGTGGCAGTCCAAACTTCTTCGCTGTCATTCGCATTTTTTGTGTGTGTTCAAGTTTTGAGTTGGTCTCAGCGTGGAAAAGTCCCACTTTGTCAAATGGCAAGTCTTCTATCATTGCTCAGGCCATGTTTGACAGGCCAGAAGATCTCAGCCAAGCATGGCATCGGAGGGTGATAGATTTGGCTAAGATTTTACCTGTGCAATCCCCAAGGTGTTTGGCTGCTTGGCGTTGGTAGCTCACCAATGATAGCCCTTCTTCCCTGAAGGAATTAACAATCCATTGTTCCCGTTCTGGTAAGTTCGGGATGTGAGGCGCTAGGGCATCCTGGAGAAATTTCTGATATGCGCCCATACATGCCGAATTTTTGTCAATAGACATGCTGACGAGTACACCTTATGGCCCATAGTGTCCAGTTTTTTTCCTTCCCTATCCATCAGAGTGAAAAGGAGTCTCTGGGATGTCTTCAGTTGAGCCGCATCCACAACAACTGAGTTTGGCTTGGGGTGATAAGTCAGCCAAGGTGCAGTGTCTGTGGATACACGCTAAAGGTGATCGAGGCACCTTGACGTTGGTCATACCAAGGCAGGTGTTGTCCAGAAACTTTTCATAATTTGTAACAAGGGGAAATGGCAAGACGGAATGTTCAGTGCACGTCTTTGAAGGTCTTCAAAGATGGGGTCATCAATGTGTTGTTCCTGGTGGCCAACTTGTACACCTAAAGCATCAGCCATCCTTAGCATGAGATCAGCAAATGCCTTCACATCAACATAGGTGAAGGTAGGGCGGGGATCGCACCACTTGGGTTGGGTGACAACCTCGATGAATGTGTCCTTGTTCTTGAAGCAGAAGACCTAGTGGAAGAGGACCAAGATCGAGACCGTAGTTGACCCATTTTGTCACGCAGTGTCGCATGCTGACTATGTTCTGAAAGCCTAGCTCATTTTGTCGGTGGGGATCTCGGAGAAGATGACCTTGTGGGTCTTCATTTGTCCGGAGTCGCCATCTTCTCACTTGTTACTAGTGTTAGTGATCTTCCCTCCTTAGAGGCTTGAGGTGAAGGAGAGCTAGAAGCGGGTGATGCCCTGGTAGCCATTGTGTCTTTCTGCGGTACCACTGACCAACTCTTGGTAGGGGTCTGACATCATTTATCAGAACGGTCCGTTGATGAGCTCTGGAAGTACCCCTTACGGCGTGGTGACCCTTCACATCTATGGTAATGTGTGCATCTCTGATGTAGATAGTCCTCTCGGTAGCGGTACCGTGGCTCATGATCCCAATAGTAAGGATCAGACTGGAAACTATACTAGTCACGGTACCTCCGGTCTCCTTCCCAACACCACTCATCATCTGAAGAGCTGGGACCGTATCTATAGGTGTCTGTGTACGGTGACAGGCACCCATATGAAGATCTAGATCCCACCAAAGAGTATGACTTCAGTGGAGATTGGGATCTGCAATGTGAAGTTGACCTATGGTGTCCTCTCAAGTGGTGTTGGTGCTTATGGTACCGATCCTGGGACGGAGATCGAGATCTTGGTCGAGGAGTCCCTGCCGCAGAATGTGAGCATGAACGAGAGTGTGACTTCCTCGGTACTGCTATCAGGGAACGCGACTTCCTCGGTACCGTTATTGGAGAGTGTGAATGGCGGGAGCGTGAACGATAATGAGACTCAGATTGTGAATATCGCAACTGAGGTTGGGAGCAAGAGCAGGATGGCGTCTCACTGTGTCAAACATCGTCTGATGACACCTGGACAATCCTTATCTCAGGAGAGGATTCCCATACTTTGCCCTCTGAGTTGGTAACGTGGGCAGTGGACCTGGTGAGTAGCACATCTCCTGAGTCACTGGTACAGTGCACAGGGAGTTTGATTCAAAGAGGCGAAACCACCGGTGACTGGATTTTTGTTTGGTCCCATTTAACCTGTACCGGGGATCGCATCTGGTCAATCTCCATCTGTTGGGCAAGGGGTTTCTCTCTTTCTCCGTGGCTCTGGTGGGGGAACTGAGTAGTCTTTCTGTGTGCCCATGGGTGAAGTAAGGTGGACTGCCTTTTGCTTCTCCTGAGACCCGTGGGGCTTAGCCTTGGATGAATGAGGCTTTTCCCCTGAAGCGGTACCCGGTGCTAAAGCAGTAGCGGTACTTGATTTCCTGTCTTTCAAAGATTTCTGGGTACTGAGCTCAGTGGTACTGACGGTACCGGGACTGCGGTCCTTTGATTTTTCAGCTTTGGAAGTCAAAGTGGGCTGCTTTGTGAGCCCCTTGGAGCTTTCTTTACACCCCGAAGTGTCATAAGTCGGGGAAGGCTTTCATCCTGATGTCGAAGAAGAGCTAGATAAAGCGTGTTCATACAATAAGGCCTTAAGTCTTTTGTCCCTATTCCTGCGCATTTGGTGGGTAAAAGCCTTACAGTGCCGATAGGAACAAACATCATGGGCCTCTCCCAGACTTAAGAGACATTTAGAGTGCCCATCAGACTCGGGCATCTTGGAGGCACAAACCAAGCAAGTTTTAAAGAATCCTGTCAAGGCCATTTTAACAAGAGTTTTACAGTACCATAAGAATGGTCAAGGCAGTCCGATTCAAACCAATCACCAAGTTGAGATGTAGCCAAACCACAAAGAATAGCCCAATTTCCAATTCAAAAATCTGATGCCAAGAAAAAATCCTATCGAAGCTCTAGCAAAGTTCCTAGTTGCTGCTTGAGTGGTGGAAAAAAAGGAACTGAGGAGACGGTTGAAGGAGGATGCCTTTATAGGTCATCAGAGAGTGGGCAGGGCTACCGTCAAAACTGCTTTAGAAGCTCTAACGGTTTTCTGAAAGCTCTGTGCAGGCGCAGTAAAACCCTAGATGTGTGGATTCACAGATACCACAAAGAAGAATGCCAGTTAATTTTGTCAAATGCTTTTTCTGCATTAAGTGAAATAATGGTAGCAGAGTCAAATCTTCAAGTATTTCATTGAATCATAGAGTTGGAAGAGACTACAAGGGCAATCCATTCCAACCCCTGCCATGCAGCAATCAAATTTAAAACAATCAAATTTGTAACTAATCTTAAATGATCAGTTCCCTGTCTAAAACAAATAAAACTTACTTGGGTCAAGTTAATTAATGTTGTCATTACATTTTGAAGCCTATTTGACATCAACATCTAATAAAGAGATTGGTCTATAATTCATATGCCTAGTATGATCTTTTTCTGGTTTGGGAATATCTGAAATAAAGGCTTCATAAAAAGAAATTTGAAAAGAGCCTGACTAAAACATCTTTTGAGGAAAAATAAAAGAAAGTCTGGGAACCAACATGTTATCGCTAAGGAGGCAAGAAGACATTAATTATCTGCAGACAAGCTGGTCTAACCCTAACAATCAGGGAGGTAACAACATGAAGAAAGGGAAAGGTTTAATAGTGCATGACTGAATCTTGATGGAAACTAATATACCCAGATGTCTTTTAGGATGGCCTCACTTCGTACAATGCAATGCTTCAAACAAAGATAAAGCAAAACAGTTTAGATCTGACTTCTCTTTCACCCACACCTATTTGGATAATATAATACTGACCAAGCTCTTATTGTTAGTCAAGGAAGACCCACTGAATTAATGGGATTTTCTTTTCTTTTTAAAGTCAGAATAATTATACATTCTATTTCAATAAAAAAAAAAGAGACTGAGAGAAATAGAAAAGATTGGAATCAGGAATCATTGCTATTACCCAGCAGTATGCCACTGGCTAAACAGATTTTGGACATCAGCCTACCAGAAAAATTGACAAATAAACTGAAATATGTGAAAGAAGAGAAACATATAAAATAGATGAGGTTTAGGTTTCCTTTTGTTTAACAGAATATTTTTTTAAATGTCATCCCCCAAACACCATCTGAAATTTTGGAAAGCTATATCAGCAGACTCTATATATGACAAACCATAAATAAGAAGTACACATTATACACAGCACATAAGCTTGAAGACCTGGTATTTGTACCATATAATATGAATCAACAGAATTTTTCTATGCATGTATTTCAACAATTAACTCAATGGGTGGGACTTACCAATTGGATTAAGATCATTTTGCTTAGTAATAAAATCTATTAATCCAGCTCACACACACCCGACTTGCACAGCCATGCGGGGGAGACCTGCCTTTGCCGACAGGAGGGGAGGGGAGATCTGAGGTATCAGCACCTAGGTGTATGCACCAGCACTTAGAGTACAGGGAGTGGGACCAGAGGCTATAGAGGGCCCTGCCACCCCTTGCCTCTTCCTCTTTACCTTGAATCGTGAATGCACCCTCCCGCTGCTGTGATAATGGTTGCTTTGGGGTCGGGTAGGAATTTTTTACATCCTTTTCCTGTTTTTTTTTTTTTTTACCTATCCCATACTACGGTAGGCAGCAATGGGAAATTGGATAGGGTGGTGTCTAAATAAGTAATTTTTCTATACTTTGAGCGGAAAATGGGGGAGGCGTAGATTTCGGTGTGCACCTTGGCACCAATTATGGTGAAGGCAGGGTCTCTGGAAGGGCCACTTAAGGTTGTGTGGCCTAAGGGGATAGAAGGAGACCCACTTTGGGGTTGGTCTGAAGGATAAACCCCCACTTTAATCTTTGTGGACTGGGTGGGGTACTTTTGGGTTGGCCTTCCGGATGCGAGATGGCTGGGGAGCAACCCCAGCCAATGGGTTCCTCTCCAGGGCCTAGGTGTTCACCTGGGGAAGCTGGGGAGTGTGGTCTCGGATAGACCTATTGCCTCAGCTGCTCCCTCACTAGGTTGCCTCCCCCACTGAAGACCTTTAGAGGAAATTAAATACCGTATATTCCTGAGTATAAGACTGCTTTTTAACACTTGAAAATCTCAAAAGTGGGGGGTCATCTTATATGCCCAGCAGATCTTTTCCCCTGCTGTGAGAATGACTGCCTTGTCTTTGAAGTGTTAAATTGCCTGGGCATATATTCCCCAGGAGATTCCCCAGCAGATCCTTCCCCCTGCTGTGAGAATGACTGCTTTGCCTTTGAAGTGTTAATTGCCATCCATTTAAGGATTGCACTTTGGTAAACTTGCCAGGAAGATTTCCATTTGCATAGTTTTGGGGATTTCCTCTCCAGGAGTTTGCAAGTCTGCCAATGTGGCTCTAAAATCATTAATGTACTCATTCAAAAATTTGGGATTTGATAGCTTCATATTAACCAACTTCATTATTAATGAAACTTTACTTTCCAAAGATTGAACACCACAGAGATTTTTCAAAGTATCCCATGCTTATTTAGCTGTTCTCAGTCATTTAATTTCACAGACTATTCCATCATCTACAGCCACTGAACTGGCTGGCTTGTGGGGGGCAGGTTTTCCAGCCTAGTGGCTGGCTGGACGGGGGGGGCAAACTCTATATTTTAACTTAAAAATTGGGGGGTCGTCTTATGCGCCCAGTCGTCTTATACGCCGGAATATACGGTAGGTAAGGTTAAATAAAGAATCTTTTATTTCATCCCATCTCTTGTGTCAGGTCTCTTTATTTCCCTGCATTGGTCAGCAAGAGGAATCTACAACTTTGTTTAACTATTCCAGAATATTGTAAGAACACAGTGTTATCTGAAGACCTGTCTAAATGGTGAAAATAATATGAATGGGATGCAAACAGAAGGTGATCGGTTCATATGGGCATGTGCATAAATACGTATCATTAGGAAGGGGGCAGCCAAATCCACTGCAATGTCTGGGACTTTGTTTGGATTTTCTAAAAAGCTCCGTATGACAGGTGATTGTGCGATCATTTGAACAGTTGCATTCACACAGATATGAACAGGCAGCGTAATCTGATTGGCTGGATGAGCATGGGGCAGGGCTAGCAAATAGGGAAAGCGGCTATGCCACGATGTTGGATTTTCAGCTAAGTGAGGGTCCAGTAAGTCAATCAAATGAGCTGTCAAACGATGGCAGCAGATTTTAAATTGTGAGTTACTCACTCACAGCTGCCATCTTTGCTAGGGGGTCATGCGGAGTTCAGGGGGGCTCTTTTGACTGTGAAGACAGCTCGCATTGTTGCGAATGCCTGCTTTTTTAAAACATCCCCCCCCCCATATAGACAGGACCTCAGTATGTTGTTAGTTCAGTTCTAGTCAATCAAGAGTAGATGGAACCACCCCTTGGAGAAAACTCTGAACTCTTACATTCTCACTGAGGATAACAATCGAATCCACTTTCCCAGAGACATGCCGATTTTCCTTTGGCATGCATTGTTCTCATGAAACCTAACTACGCATTTTGTAGAGACTGGTCTTCAGATGTGATAACTACAAACATATGATCTCCCACTTGCTCCCTCCTAAATGTGAAAGACACCCCCTCCCATAAATAGGGGGAAGCAAAAGCTGGACAGCATCTGATGACATCACTGAAGAAAAAGGAAACACTAAAGGAGATGCTAAAAAGATGGTCTTTATTTGCTAAAATGTCTGACTTGTTTGGACCTGTGAATGCTCTTTAGACCTTCTTCAGGGGGACATCAATTTACATGAGAGCATTAATATATTTTTGTACATTTCTTTACAGACCATACAAATCCACTGCAAATCAAAGCTGTAGAAATTTCTGAGCCAGGAAATCTAAAACCACTTAGTGAGAGAATGAAAGCACATGTATAAAAGTTGAAGGTTTTAAACTTATAGATCTGGTAAGTAGATGCTAGAAAAAGCAAAGATAATGTTCAAGGGCACGTGGATATACATGAGCTAAAGGGAAAGGGACTGTCTGAAAACTCGGAGAGATTTTGTTAGGGTGTGAGGATTTTGTTGGGAGTGTGAGATAGCCAGCTAGTCAGCTTCCTTATTTAAGCTCTGAAGGATTTTTAAAGACTTCCAACTCTAGAAGAAGTTTATAGTGGAAGGTAGTGAATTTACTCATTCAAGCCTGAAGATGATAGCAATTTTCTACCTCTTTTTTCAGCACAACATTCTCATCAATGGAGTTCACCTCCTCTATTGTCCCAAATCTGATGTCTGTTACAGAATGCTGTTGTTCCAAGAAGTGGCTCACCAGGGGAGCACCTGTTTTTCTGTTTCTTATATTGCAGAGATGTACCTCTATACATTTTAAGAGGCCTAATTGGTTTCCCTACATTTGATATTTGCACTGCATAACAGGAAGAAAAAAATGCTGTTGCAGGTGGTAAAATGGTGACAAGTATGTCTTTTTTGGTTTATGTGGTCTAAGAATTCTATTCTCTTGGAGGTATATTTACCACTGAGAACACAGCTGCGCTGGGCAGGGCATTTTTATAGAATGGAGGACCATTGCCTCCCAAAAATAGTACTCTATGGTGAACTCGCCATGGGTCAGCGTAAGAGGGGCGCTCCAAAAAAGCGATACAAGGACTCCCTGAAACAACATCTCAGGCATGGCCAAATTGATCACCAACAATGGTCCGCCCTGGCCTCACATCAGGAGACATGGAGATGCACTATCCACAATGCTGCAGCCTTATTTGAGAACTCACACCGAACAAGCCTTGAAGAGAAATGATAACGCAGAAAGAATCACAACCCGGAAACATCACCCTAGGAGACCTTCTGCTGTGTTTTCTGCAACCAGACTTGTTTATCTCGTATTGGCCTTTTTAGTCATCAGCATGCTTGCAGAAAGTGCGGGATGAGTCCTTCCTGAAGCTTCGTTTGCAAAGAAAAGCCAGAGAGAGAGAGATCTAAGAATTCTATTATCTTGGAGGTATATTTACAATACAATACTCATACACCCAATTGCCACAGGAAAGATATTCTGTGGGTCTGGTGACAGCCATAAAAGTGTGTGTTTGTGTTCCTTGAATGAGCTCTGCACTAAGATGTGAGAACATCTCCTTAGCAAATAAAGACCATATTTTTAGTATCCTGAGACATGTCTCCTTTTTCTTCAGGGAAGTTATAGTGGCCATCATTTTGTTGACCTTACATTCAGCCAGGACTAGAGCTCTCTAGTAAAGAATTCCAAGCACCCCAGCAAAGTACAAATCTTAGGACTGCACAGGATGGAGCTGTGACAGTTAATTGGTACCAAGCTCCTCTAACTGTGTAGTGTAGCAGGACTCTGAGATTGAGCGAGTGGCTAAGTATACCTCTCTCTTTCTCTCTTTTCTCCTGAGAATCTAATGTTTACAAAAAAGAAGGGTGGGAGGAAAGCTAAATGGAAGAGGCACAAAAGAATCCCTTTTGCCTCTACAAGGGAAGAAATAAATTCTTCCTTTTCTAAGCAGGTTGAAGTGAAATGAGTCCAAGTATAAAAGCAACATGCTAGACAGGCTGGAAAAGGTTCTGCTTAAAACAAAATAGTTAGAGGTATTAGAAGTCTTGAGCAAATGAGGGAATCCCTGACTGTGGATTTGCCAGGATTGTGTGAATCACAATAGGCTGACAAAAGTGAGACAAGAGGTTCCACATCTCCAGTGACCACCTCCATTTAGCACTTCATCACAGAAAAATTAATCCTTAATACAGTCCAAATGTTTTAGTGAACCAACAGCAGATAGATAAATCTCTCTAACAATGAATCCTTTGTATGTCTTAAGTACAGTAGCTCTGAGCTGGATTAGATGATACACTGACATACACATTTGATTTACACTGGTGCTTTTAATTTTTGCTAATTAACAGTGGTCCTGTCCTGATTTCTTATACAAACATAGTGGGGAGTGTAGAGGAAACATGGTATAGAGTTAACCACGCAAGGTTCTCAGTTAACTATATCAGAAAATCTCCCAACAATACATAAAACCAGTATCAAATTACTTTAGGTTTCCCTCCAGATGGGTTACAAAGAAGACATTTCTTTAAAACACATACTTTAAAACATGCACTAGTGGTAAAGAACCTCCCCCCCCTCACTTAAAGGCTGATTTGATTGTGGAATAGCATTCCATTGCAGTGGCTACACTCTGAAGGGGTGAGATCACCTGACTGGTGGCATGTGAACTCACATACAATCAGCCTTAAGAGACACAGAATGCATTTGTACATCCTCCTTCCCCAAAATGATTTCCTAAAAAAGACTTAAGGCAAGTGTCTAATTACTAGTTAAGACATACATAAACTTGGCCATACAAACCAACAAACCAACAAACACAAACACAAAGCCCACTTTTAAAGTAGCACTCAGAGATTGCACCCCCGAAAAAACCCCAGCATGTATGAAAAGCTTGACAGGTTTTTTCAACAGCCAACTGAAGGTCCACTCAGAGGTTATGCATGTGGTCACCTAAGGGAAAATGTGCCCCCCATCTGCAAATGGCAAGCATCTCCCAGTCATTCATATTTTTGGTCTTGGCTTCCCTTTCTCTGAAATGAGAGCTTTAGCCCTGCTTGGCACAAAAGAGGACAACAGTTTGTCTCACTACTGTTCATGATTTCTTCTTGTCTAAATCTTCGTTTGCGAAGAAAAGCCAGAGAGAGAGAGAGAGAGAGAGAGAGAGAGAGAGAGAGAGATGGGGGGTGGCAAAGAGAGATAGAGAGGTACCTTATAGTTCAGGGGTTCCTTAGCAGTTCAGAACCTTATAGCTCTGTCTGTAAATAATAATAATAACAGTAATAATATAAAAACTAAATTCAATTTCTAATTATTTTCTGGAAAAGGCACTTTTAATGTGTCGAAGACAATACTTTTATTCCAAGCAAAGTTATCCAGAATACATTTGATGATCCTAAAGTAACAAAGTGACTTTCAATCTGTAAAAGGGGCTAATATTGCATTTTTAAATTTTTGCCTTACATTCAATTTTAATAAATTAACCCTCCCCCCAAAGGCTTCATAATTTCTGGCAATTTTTCATCTCTAGCCATGTATGATCTATAACATCCTCCAGAAACGCAGATTAAACCAAAATGAATTTTAAAAGATAGTTGTCAAAAGCATACCTATATATGTGTGCATTTCAAACCTGGATAATCAACTTCTAATAGATTTGTAAAGAAATTAAACAGCTTTAAGGACAAGTTTTATTACCATATCAATTCCCATGGGATGGAGAAATAATCTTTGCTTGATATAAAATAAAAGTAAATACACAGGGCAAAAAGCAGAGAGAGAAAGTTTCTAGTTCATTATGGACATGATGAGGGAAAACAGTAATTTACAGAACATCATCTGTCTTTCCACACTGCCTTACCAGGAACACTCGAGTGAGTGATGGTGGTAGGGATAGTTACATTCAGCTTCTTCACTCCAAAGAGGATGCTATATACACTTTGGAGACTGCTCTCAGCTGCAACACTAATATTTTTCCAACTCACCAACCTGTATTTTCTTTTCACCTTAATGTTTTATGTCTGACATTTTTCATCATTTAAAAAATTGCTTCTTCTTGTTTTTTATAGAGGCATTAAGAAAAACAGAATGGATTGCTGCTTATTACTAATGAATTCACTAAGAAATCTAAGAGGTACTTTTGTCATTTCAAAATTTTATGATTTGCTATTTTGGAAGAAGTTACATTTCTAGAACCTAGATGAATGCAAAATATCAAAGAAAAATCAATGTAGTATTATTTTATCCCTTATTAAGCAAAGTTGACCTTGTACTTCAAAGCCACATCAAACGCTAGCTACTGAATGTAAATCAGCCAACTACCAGTTGTGAACTAGTTTCAAGTCTTGTCCTTTGTTATTAATTTCATGTGTTAAGAAACAGAAACTGGCTCAAGTGAGCAGCTGCTCCTACTTAGCAATCACAGCATTAGGTAAAAGAAAGATTTTCTTTAAATATACATATATGTTTTTTGCTTCTTCCTGTAGCTTATTAACACAGCTGGAATGGTTCCAAGGTTAAATCCACTAAAAGGGGAGGGGGAGTGAACAATTGATCTTTTGTAATGATCTTTCCCTGCTCAATCCCATGGATTTTCTACAAAACTGAAAATTAACACTTTCCCCCTGAAATATCTCTGCTTGAAACCAGTGGCAGCATTCCACTGATAATTTTTACAAAAATAGTGGTGGGAGAGAATAGCTGAAAGAGCTCATGGTTTCTATATGCCAGAACATGAAACAAGACTAGAAATATAATCAAATATGTACATTTACTCAAAAGTAACTCTCAATGAGTTCAGTGGGAATTGAACCCAGATGTGTGCATAGGATTACAGCCTTAATATATGAAGGATATTTTCAGACGATCCTTGCCGCGCAAGGATCGCCCGGGACAGTTTCGTCGCAGCAGCGCAGCAGGGGGTCAATTTCGGACGCCGCCGTCGCTGCTGCGAGATCATCGGTCCCTCTCGCGCTAAGGCTTGGAGCCTGCCACGCTATATTTGCCAAGATTTTATTCACGGAGGTTGTCCTTGAATAAAATCTTGGTGAATATAGCGTGGCAGGCTCCAAGCCTTAGCGAGAGAGGGACTGACGATCTCGCAGCAGCGACAGCGTCATCCGAAATCAACCCCCTGCCACACTGCTGTGACGAAACTGTCCTGGGCGATCCTTGTGCGGCAAGGATCATCTGAAAATCTCCTAAGTTTCACTAAGTATAATAACTGAAAAGTTTTATCTAGGTACAAGAATAAACTGTTTTGTCAGCCTATGAAATTCACATCCAGTTGCTACAAAAGACATAGGGCTTGTCTATACGAGGCTGGCTATAAAATAGAATTGGCTAATGTCAATTTGCAGCAGCTTTAATTTGTCTCAACCATTTTATTTTTATTTTTTGCAAGATCACAAGCATGCAAATCCATCCGTCTTCTAACGGGGATGCCTGCAAATCAAGATGGCAGGCACAAGTGAATTACTTGTGTTTTTATTGTCACCAGTTGCCACTGCCAAGCAGCATTTTTTTTTAAAAAAAAGCCTGTTCAAGGTGTGGAAGTGCAATATTCCACTTAAATAAATAGGGGGAAAGGGCTCTTTCGTTGTCTGAGTGCACAATCACTATGGCGAAAATCCAAGATGGTGGTTTGGGGCACTTGCATTGTTAGCAAACTCCGACCCATGTGCATGTCCAACCAATCAATTTTCCACTTCTGCTTTTATCGGGAATGTGCATGAAAGCAAATCACATGTCCCAACAAGTAGGAATATGCATTCCCATGGAGCCTTTTAAAAAATATAGGGAAAGCTGTGAAGGCTTTTCCTGTGTAACTTTTGGCATTTTTGGCCCAACTGCCTTCTAAATATGGTGGATTGATGAGGGATCTCATTAAGACAAATTGTATTCTCCTCAAATTCTATGAGGAGTATTTTTGCTGTATAGACAACCCTATACTGTCTTTTGGTTTTGAGCATTAGAAAAGGCATAGCCTCTATAGTGTAAAAATTGACATCTTCAGTGTTAAAGCTTCCATGCTAGCTGGGATCTTTTCTCTTGAGATGCTGTCTCCTCTAACATTCTGTTTAATGCAGAGATGGGGAAAGTGTGACTGGTGGGCCTCACATGCCCCCAACAATTTTTGTGGCTTCCCAAGCCTTCTAAGAGACCTCAAAGTCCTCATATCTCTTTAAAAAAAAAAACAAAAAACAGCTGATTTTTTTTTAAAGTTACAAAACATACTTCCAACTTGCCTCTAAATGTGGTGGTTGGCCTTATATCAAATTCCATCGCACTTTTTCAAAACCTTAAAAAAAAACCCTCACCAACAGTCAAACTGGAAATGACATCACATCTCTTCAAGGTAATCACAAATGCAGTATGGTAGTTAAGAGGGATCTGAAGAGGCAAAATTGGTTGCTGCTTCTGTGGCAATCACCCTTCCTCCACAAATTTAACACATTTGCTTCTGGTAACCCCAGCAAGCTGCTGCCTACACAATTGGACACAATGTGAAAAAATAGACACAATTGGCACAGTAGCCATTATCACTGGAAACAAGTTAATCTCAATAGTAGTGAGCAGGTGAATCTACTCCAGGTTTTAGTTGAGACTTTAAACCCTATCTGAACCCTATCCCTAAAATAGGCTCAGCACCTTGGACATCTCCTTTAAAACCCCAACTAAAACCCAGATCAGATTCTCTATTCCTGTGACATGGAACCCAACTACTACACCACACCCATAAAAAAAGGATGCTTTGAGTTAAAAAGCAAAAACCTCTTGTATTAAATTCACCCTATTGAACCTGGAAAAAATGGAAACCACAAATAAGCCTGAAGAAGCTAGCGCTCTGAATGTCAAAGGAAAGAGGGGTAAGTCAGAGTATATTGTAAACAAGAAGCAGACAGGTCTATGAGAATAAAGATCAAGAAGAATTTCCTATAGAGATTAGAAATTGTGCTGGTGAAAGCATTCTCAATTGTTGAAAGGGAGAAAGTTAAATTTGAGGAACTAATGAAGTATGATGATCATTGAATCATAGAGTTGGAAGAGACCACAAGGGCCATCCAGTCCAACCCCCTGCCATACAGGAACACGCAATCAAAGCATCCCCGACAGATGGCCATTCAGCCTCTGTTTTAAAACCTCCAAAGAAGGAGACTCCACCACACTCCGAGGCAGTGCATTCCACTGCCAAACAGCTCTTACTGTAAAGTGTATTAAGTTTGTAGCATGTATTAGGAATACATTTCATGTTCAAGAATTGGGCGAAGGAAACAGAAGAGATGGACAGACTTGTTAATAAGTACATGGAGAATTTGTGCTGAATCTCAATGCTGGACAGGTCATCCAAGAAAAAAATTGAATTTAAGTGCAGGTGAATGACAATCACCTACACAACCAAAAAACCTGTTTCAGGGAGCTGCAGAACCCTCCATTGCTGGCTGTTACACATATCTGAGGGGTGCGGGGTAGAAGAGAAGGGCCAAAAACTGTGACGAACATGTGAAAATCACATTGGACTTTGACTGCAACTCAAAATGTAAAAGAGACTGTTGGGGAAAACTAATGAAGATGAAGGGGATACAATAGACTCACTATCAGATACAATACGGGAGGGTTTGTAAATATAAATATCTCTATGCCACTAAAGGAAGCTGCCATACCAGGCTGAGAACTTGTGAACAATAAGAGAAGTCACTGGATATGAAAATACTTTCAGATGGCAATAAAGTTTGGTACACAGAATTCAACATTAACTGCCTTGGCTAAACGTACGTGTTTATTGATTCATAAAAACTATAAACATATTTAAAACAAAATGTTATTTTCTTAGGATCATGAACTCATAAGTTAATCACAGTAACTATTACTGTTAAATATTATTGGAATTTAACTTGTTTATTTCACATTTATTGGAATAATACAAGGTCTTTGGATGTAAACTACAATATGCTAAACCATCAGATCTCAATGCAGTTAAATGTCTTCAGTTTTCATAATTTCCCAATGCATTTGAAATAAGTTGAATCACAGAAATAGCAAATGTGATACATATTATATTCATGTGTTTCTGTTTTCTTTTCCAAAAAAACTGAACACAAGTGTTTCTGAGATGCACATACTTCAGAGCATGACTTGGGGGAAATTAACTTTGACTTGCAGCTCTGTTTCTAAGAAACTAATATTCATTTTCTTTCAGAACACCAAGTGTTTCCCATTAGGTAAAGGGGGGAAGAAGGGGAGGGCAAAAAGCTTTCTACATTGTTATTATTTAAGAGGTATAAAAGTAATATATGCTACTTAGAAAATGTTCCATGCTATGATGTTGACTGGAGGGAAGTAAAAGATGACTCATTTGTCATTTACAGCACATTCTTCTATATATCTAGTCTAGCATTCCATTGAATTTAATAAGATTTACTCTAAAGTATACTGGCATAGGTTGCAACTTTAAAACATGTTAATGTAGAGCCATCATAAAAAAGAACAGCCAAATACTGAAAAAGGTACAGAAGACTAAGGTACAGGGCAAACAAAAGCACGCTGCATCTCTAGTAATATAACAAAATTATTTTTCTTATTGCATGTTTGACTGTTAGGCCTAAACAGAGTAAGCCCACTGATTTTATGGGATTTATATTAGTGTTGAAATACCATTCAACAACAGATTCAGTAAGTCGACGTTAGTTGGAACTAGAAATTTAAACCACTGTCTGAAGTTCATTGCATCACATTAGTGTGATGAACAATTATCAGATGAAGAGCAGTGGATCAGTTTCTAACTAGAACAGAAGATGAGAAGGATCCCCAGTAGCTAGCCACTTACATTTTTCTTGTTGGGACAGATAACATGTGAGAGAACATCATGTTCCATTTTTCAGGGTGACATGCTGTTCCCAATTCTTTCCTAGGAGACATTCACACTGTTTAAAAAAAAACAAACCTCAAATTCCTACCCCCACCCCCGAATCTGGGCTGATAACACCACATGACGTACAGCCTTTCCCCCAAATCTGGTGTGAAAAGGGCACATGGCGTACGGCCCTATTCACACCAGACTCAGAGAATACGTCCCTTAATCCGGGTTTTAGAAAACTGCTGTTTTCTCCAGAGTGTGCTCTGGATTCAGAGGAGTGTGGGGAGGAGAGGAAGGACAAGTGCTGGATGAGGTGCCACCATTTCCCCTCTCTTCAGCACCACTTCTCATTTCAAAGGGCAGAGCCCTAGTGGTAGTCACTCTCTGAAGCCAGAACGCCCAGCGAGCCCCATCATTGCAAAGCTAGCTTTCTGTTCTCCCTTCAGAGAGATCGGCCACTGCTGAGGTTTTGCTTTCACAGAGCTCTACCACCCTCCATGAAAGCCTCAGCAGTAGTTGCTCTCTCTGAAGCCAAAATGGGTGGCATCCTTCCATCACTAAGCTAGCCACCCATTCTTCTTCAGAGAGAGTGACTACTGCTGGAGGTTTTGCTTTTCCCACACACAATTGCCTGCTTAAGCTCCATGAAAGCAAAGCCTCAGTGGTAGTTGCTATCTCTGAAGCAGCAGCACCCCATCGCAAGGCTAGCTGCCTATTCTGCCTTCAGAGAGAGCAGCTAGCACTGGGACTTTGCTTTTCCAGCACACAATTTCCCCTCTGGCGCCATGAAAAGTAAAGCCCCAGTGGTAGCCACTCTCCCTGAAACCACTGACTGCAAGTAAAAATCTGAATGCAGATTTGGCTTTGGCGAGAGGTGTGGCACTTAAATACAGGCCAGAGTAGCCTGAATTTCAGGTGCCACAGCTCTGGACCAAAATAGTCCCAATTTCATCCAGATTTTTACCCCCTGTGTGAATGATGCCCTAATCTATGGCAATGCGAAAATACCCAGTTTGGTGAGCTGCCATCATACAGCTCTCAGTGGTGGCCCTTCTCCCCCTAAACAACCATCAGAAGGGCTACTCTGAGGAACCAACTTCTCATCTTAAGGTGATGGATGAAGAAACAGACACACTTGTTCAGCTACCAACATCCATTTCTCAGGAGCCTATTTCTCAGGAGTCTATTCTGCGCCCCTCCAGCTAACAGCAAAAGAGCAATATTCTATTTATTGCTTCAGGGGAACAGGAGAAGAACTCATGTTGAAAAAACAAACAGAGAAACATAACAACAGAAAAGACAGGTAAGGAGAACGTTTAAAGACTATGTGACCTCACAAGAAGAACAGAATCCAAACCCAACTGATTCCAGAAAAAGTATATTCTCATTCATCTAAATAACTGAATTCAACTGCATTCCCATGCTTTCTTCCTATTCCCATCAAATCCTACCCCTTATGCCTCATGTTTTTAGGGTGTATGTCTGAAAGCAGGGGCTCTCTCAAGTGTAAGTTACTGTGGGAGTTGTTTATATTGAAGAACAGAGTAAAAAAAATTTTTTTAAATGATTTCTACTACTTACAAGATAAGCCTGGTTTCAAAACCCATTATCATATCTCCACCCCACTGCTATTTCTCTTCCTCCTTTCCTTTCTTGCTGATCTTGTTTTTTTCTTCCTCCACATTGGTACTGCTTTAGCTCATACCAGCTTCACATGGGCTAGAAATTCCTTAGTTCTTTCCCTAGTGTTTTTTCTATTTCCCTCTGCACCCTTTCTTTGCCACCTCATTGCTTAACCATGGGTAACAGAGGATCTCAGCCTCAGACTTATCGCCACTTAAATCGTAATTATATAACTGTTGTTTCTCTCTCCTCAATTTTTATCCAGATGCTCTCCACCAGGCTTCCTTTAAGTTATGGATCTCTTCACAGGTGTAAACATCCTTATCATATAATACTGCTACTCTTCCTTTCCTGTTGGATCTATTTCTCTGAAATAGGTTATACCCCTCTATTACTACATTTCAGTCATGAGACTCATCCCACCAGATTTAAGTGATGTCTATTATATCGTATTTGCTTTGCTGCATTAAGAGTACAAGTTCATCTTGTTTATTTCCCATACTCTGTGCATTAATATAGAGGCATGTAAGACCATGGATCATTGCCCCTAGCTGCTTATTTAAAAAAATTTCCCTTCCCACTGTTGTGTTCTTGTACTATTTTTTGCCCAGTTCTCTCAATAATAGTTGGGCTATTATCTCCAAAACTTGATGAACTCCTGTCCTCAAGAATATTGTCTCCCTCTCCCACATAACTCAGTTTAAAAACCTCCTGATCAGATTTTTAAGACTCTAAGGTAAAAACATTCCTGCCAACTGCTGTGAAGTAGCAACCCATCCCTTTCCAGAAGTACATATTCATGAAACTGCAGACCACAGTCCAAGAAGTGACAGAAGAGGTGGCAGAGGAGGGCTGAATCCATCTTCCACACAAGGGAAGACAATGTCATTCTGCTGAGATTGTCAGCAAGGATGATCAATAAGGTACCAACAGGAGCATGCTTGGACTATGCTGCTTGGGATGAAGTGATTGAGAAATCACTTCAGATGAGGTGTCATCTGGAGTCAAGTGAAGGGAACAACCATGGTAACTGCCACCATGAGACCAGATACAATCTAAAAGGATCTGGCCTTGATGCAGTAATTCCTTAAGATATTTTGTACTGAGGCATTTAAATATGAGTCCTCTGTCCCATAGTAGAAACTCCCTGGGCTCTATAAAGTTGAGCACTGTCCCTATAAATTAGATATAGCAGGATGGATGAAGCAAAGACATCTTCAATTTATCATGACACCCAAGTCCTGAAGGAAGGGCATTACAAGGTGAACGTCTTGAAGGGCCTGGTGGAAGGAAGGAGAGACTATCAGCCAGTCATCTAAATACGAGAAGATAGAGATTCTTTCAACCCTTACTACAGCCAGATATTTCATGAAAATACTTGGGGCTCTTAGGAGGCTGAAAGGAAGGATGCAAAACTGATAATGCTCTGGTCTGATGAAGAATAAGAAGGCTCTGCTAAAACACTGAATACTGTTATGAAAGTAAGCAGAAAGTCAGATTGTGCCCTTCAACTGTAATTGAATTTGGCTGATGTTGCTTAAAAAGCACATCAGTCCTCTTGCACTTGGTACAGATTTTCAATCCTCAAAGTGTAAGGAGCCAAGGCCACTTTCCAAAATGTTGGAACCATATATAGCTGTTGGATGATTATTTTGAAGTTTGATTCTCTTAAAGGCCAGGTCCTCAAGAGGCAACTTAAACTCTTTAAATTGCAGATCTAAGGCCTTAGCCATTCTGGAGATCTGCTCCACAAAGGCGCCAAGGTTATCTGATGGTGAGAGAGGAGCTTGATCTCCCACCAGCAGGTCAAGGGAGGAATCAGAGGGATCCTCTAGAGATGAACAATCCAATTCCTTCTCTGCTGATCACTCAGCAAATGAGTCCCTATCGACTCCTCCAGGGGGCTGAGCAGATATAACAGGGCATTGAGTAGAAACAACTTTGCACTGGTTTTGAGATAAAGAAGGCTGCACTGGAGTTGGGATGACACGAGATCAGATGGATTGGATGCCTGCCTGCAGGATCCCCAGCTGGCAGAGGGGAGCATGTTGACACTCCTGGCAGAAGAGGTGGTCTAGAAATTGTAGCCTCTGGATGTCTCAACTCGGATGTATAGGAGTGAGCCAAGGACTGAGGCAGCAAGCGATGGTTTCTACCATGGGTCTCATGGGTCAAACAGTAATAGTAGGAGGGTCCCTACCAAAATGGAGTGGGTGAACCAAGTATGTTGGGTACCTGTCCCAATAATAAGCTGGAAAATGCAAACAGTATAACTATAATAGGGAGAGGAGGGAGATTGAGGGTATCAAGATCAAGACTCTTCCTGGGACCGAGACCTACTCTGCTATCGAGATGGGAAGGGAGGTCAATGTTCAACACATTCCAGCACCTCAGGAACTTGGGCCCTTGCAGTGACTAACAGCTGGGTTTGGGGAAAGGGAAATTTTGTGAAGGATCTCCCCTTCCTAGTTGGAATTGACAACTTGGACTCATCAGACTGTACATTCAAATTTCTAGCAATTCTTCCCAAGATTGGACTTGGGAGATGATGAGGAGACACCAAGGAGGTAAGAATGCAGGAAGAGAATGAATGAAGCTCCTGAGTAGAAGGTCTCAATATAACCAAAGCTTGGGAGGGTTTGGGAGGATGGTCCTTTTTCTTCTCCTTAGGCTCCGGTGAAATTGAAGAGGATGGATGTTTCTCTTTTTGCAGATGTTTCTCTAGGGAGTTGCTGGGCATAAGAGGAATGCCTCTATATTTTTGAGCCCTCGAGGAGGGCTTAGAATCCTCCTTTGGTGTTGGAACCGGCAGCCCTGATTTGCTGCTCCATGCCCAAAGAAAGGCATGAGCTAAAACCATAGGAAATGAATTATTCTGGACTGCAAGGGTTGCAGCCTGGAGGGCCCCTTTCCATTCATGAGCTTTAAAACAGGAAGCTCTGTGACACCTCCCTTGCCACATAAAGATCTGGCAAATTGGGCACAAGTCAACTGTGTGGTCCTTGCCCAGGCAGAGGAGACAATACATGTGACTGACAAAAAAAAAATATGAAAACTTCACCCTACACTTGAGACACTTCTTAAAAAAAGACTTCAGGGCCATAAGCTTTCAAAAAGCGAAAAGACAAACTGATGAACTGAGAAAAAGCCAAAATGCTGAGACTTCCTAATGATCTTACCATGATGGTAGATGAAAGAGAATAGGGTTTTGGTGGCAACACATGGCTTATATGTGTGTGGGAGGAAGAGAAGGCTATCACTATAATGTAGCTCTGGAAGCTTTCAAAGATCTCTGTGTAGGTATAAAATGGCCTATATGTGTGAGTTACAGAAATCATGAAGACGAAATATTTATTCTCTGATTTTCTCCCAATTTTTAGAGGGAAATTGGGGGAAAGCAATAATCCTTTTGTGAAAGAGATGCTTACGACTTTGTATAACCAAATTAAGTTGCTTGCCCCACCAATTTCTACTTTATGCCCTTGCCCTTATCCATTCAAATTTCAACAAAACTATATATTTCAACAATATGCTAACTGGAAAAGTAAAGTATCCTACGATCTTATAAACTTGTTTATTAACAGCTCCCCAACTGTCACTACTGTGGCCTCTAGAGGGAAAGAAGAACAGGCAGGCACAGTTCCATTGTACCTATGCCAAGAAGCAGATGAAAGGCCCTCCCTTCTTCCCAACCGCCACTGTTGTAGCCTGAGAGAGAGAGAACAAGCAGTATCTGCTGGACTTAATCACATCCCCGCTTGCCATTCCTTTTTCCTTGTGTGTCATGTCTTACTTAGATTGTAAGCCTAAGGGCAGGGAATTGTCAAATTAGCATTGTAAGCCACTCTGGGAACCCTTCTGGCTGCAGGGCAATATAGAAGTACTCCAAATAAATGTATAAAATAATAAACCAATTGAGGACCAAACTTGAAGGTCTTCACCCACAGTGGTTAGCTTATACTATTTTTGACAGTCGCTATTTAAATAATTCTAATGCATTTAGAAGTTTCTACAAAAGAATTTTACAAAACCTATAAAGTATAGGAAAAGTACAGTATATTGCTCAAATAAGGGCTCCAAAAATTGTGAGATTCATATTTGGCAATTAGTATAGAGGTTGAAACGTGCAATAAAATATGGAGATCTGTTCCCTATAGGTCTATATCAGCATCAGCAAAAGAGCTACCCTCAAGATGGTGCATTGATGACATTTATATATATTAAAGCTACATCAACTAAATAAAAATACATTGGAAAAATGCTGGTGAGTATATGGGGTGGTAGGAACATGATCAAATTTGGAAAGAATTATTTAATACTTAAACAAAATGACCAGCAAAGTATACAATCAAATGGGCCTTTACTGTCAATTTCTGAAGGTATAAATAAAAACATAACTAAAAGATTGACAGCAAGAACTGAAATCACAAAAAGCTTGGAAGAATTTGCAGGGCCTTTCACTTTGTGGGTGGTTAAACCGAATTTGGGTGGTTGCCCTTCCAGAAAAGTTAATTTCTAAACTTGTAAAAGAATGGAGATTATACATGACATTTTTGAAATCACATGGAATCCTTTCATTATATTTACTTCAGAAATGAACCCTGCCCATGGACCTCCATTGAAACATATAGAATTTTGGACTTACATACCATAACTTGATATTGTTTTTTGTAGTTGTTTAACTGGACTGGCTTTGTAACTATATTCCTATTTTTTTTTATATAACAGTGCCAAATCATGATATGATTTTAGTGTTTTTTTTTAAAAAAAGTTAAATGATTGAATTACATGTTCTTCACACAAATTAAATGGAAATACTGACAGAACACACCTTTGTCTCATTCCCTTACCGAATGAAAACCATTCTGTTTCTCCATATTACATCTTAACAGTAGCCTCTTGTCCAGAGTATAGGTTATGCATGGGGATGATGCAATATTTTGGCATACCTACTTCTTTTAGACTGATCCATAGTTTTACATGAGCTGCACAATGAAATACATTTATATTTATTACAATTTAGGAATTAATTAAAAAAAAACAACAAGAATGTGTTTTAAAAACCAAATGGTGCTGAGACACACACACTTTAAGGGTTCCTTTACTAATCATGCCAGAATCAAGGCATCTAAGTTTCACAACTTGAACACTATGTCAGAGACAGTCAAACAAACAGACACATATACGATCATAGATAATTTCAATGATTCAAATACACACATGCACACCTAGGACACTCTCCCTCAGTCTCAGGTGCTCAGGTTTTGTGCAATGATGAAAGAAAAATGGCCACTTAGCTTACAAAGCACAAAAAACACAAATGATTATCACACTGGTGTCTGAAAGTTCCAGCTGGAAATTATTTGGCAGAGCTCACAATTATTGTGAACATTGCTATTTGTTCTTCCAGAGAATGGTTTATAACTAGCTTATCTTTTGCTTTACTCTGTGTTATTTCAGTCTGTTCTCCACAGGTTTCCCACCATCTCACTAATAAAATACAATTCCTTTGACTACAGTTTTTAGTTCCTTAAACTATAGGGTTTTTTAAGCAGACTGGCTGAGTCAAAGACCATGTTATGGGTACATAACTATTTTAAATACAAAAAATATTTGTTTCTTCATTTTATTGAAACCAGATTTGAAGACTTTACATTCTCCACATTACAGAGAAGGTTTGCTACACAGAATGATTACAAGCTCTACATTCTTTCTGATAACAATTAGCACTATTCATAAAATCAGAGAACCATAAGAGTTGGAAGGGCCCCCATAGACCATCATGTCCAACCCTTCTGTTCAAAACAGGAAATCCAGCAACGGAGGAAATCCATCCCCAGCAGGTAGCTATGTAGCCACTTTTTGAAGACATCTACAAAAAAAAAAAATACTCTACCACCTCTCTAGGTAATTAGTGTCGCTACTGAATAGCTCTTAATGTCTAGAGGTTCCTTTGAAATATACCCTCCTGTAACTTAAAACCATCAGATATAGTCCTACCATCTGGGGCAACAGAGTACAAACCTGCACCCTCCTCTCTGTAGCAGCCGTTTAGATATTTAAAGAGTGCAATCATGTCACCCCCCCCAGTCTTCTCTTCATCAGACTATACATTCTTCAGCTTTTCCTCATGTTTTGTTCTCCATACTTATCATCCACGTTGCCCTTCTCTGAACCTGCTCCAACTTTTCTACAGCCTTTCTCAAGCGAGGTGCCCAGAACTAAATACAGGGCTCCAGATGAGATCTCACTAGTGCTCAGATTCAAAGATCAAGGAAGAGCTTAGCTCAAAATATAGTTGTCACTATGTGAACTGCTTCAAAACATCCAGTAGGCAATACGTCTTCTACCCACTGCAAGATAGCCCATCTGTTTTGCACTGATGGGCTATTTTGTCAGGAGTTAGAACACCATTTTAAAATGGCCAAACAAACTGCAGAGTCATGCTGAGTCAAAATGGCTGACTCCATGAACTGCCTAGTCTTCCTTAGCTACAGAAGGAGGGTTCTTATTGGTGTGTAAGATAATGTGATTGAGTAAGCCAATGCCCTGTAACTGTGTATATGGGAGGGCTCAGAGCAGAGCTCACTCTTCTTCCTGTGAGTGCTGAGGCCTGGTGAAGCAGTTTCCTCTGGAATTGTAAATACTTGTATATATTGCAATTGAGTTTGAAGATAAAAGTGCCTCCTGCTTATTTGGATGTTAAATACTCTGTGTGTGAGTATTCTTGGGAGCGGGTTGCTACCAAGTTTACTGAGACAGGCTTTTTGGGCTTCTGCTGGGGACTGAGTGGCTTATCATCCCCTGAGAAGGCTTATGGGCCCAGCTGACTGATCTCAGATTTGATAAGGTGCACCCAAAAACTTCCCAGAAACTCTTTTGTTTTGAGTGTTTCTGGCTAGTTTGCTGAGAAACAGTTAAGTTTCAGCCAGGCCCTGTAATATCTTCAAGTAACCTTGAAGAGCTGCCAGCTGTTTGTGTTTTCATAGCTGGAGAATTGTTGACTCAGTCAGCAGAATGGAAGATAATAGTCTCATCCACTTTGAAAAGCTGGCTGATGGAAATTATTCAGCATGGAGATTATACATGGAAGCTTTATTAATTAAGGACAATTTGTGGCACGTTTTAGAGAATGAAAGTGTGATCCCAGAGGGTTCAGAAGATGAAATAGCAGTGTTCAGGCTAGCAGACCAGAAGGCTAGAGCTGCAATTCTCTTATCGCTCAGTCTCTCCCAGTTAATACATGCAGCCCGAGCAAAGACAGCCTTTCAGCTTTGGACAGCTTTGAAAACAGTTCATCAGAATTCGTCCTGCCTCTCAAAGATGATATGGACTAAGAGACTTTATAACACAAAGCTGTCTACTGGAGGCTGTTTGAAAGCCCATTTGGAACAAATGAGGCAGCTTTTTCAAGAGGTGGCCAATAGAGGGGTGGACATTCCAGACGTCCATAAGTGTTTTATTTTATTAGGCAGTGTACCAAAGGAATGGGATTTCCTAATGTACAGTCTGCAGACCACCAGGGAGAGTGATTTGTCTGTAGACCTGGTAGCTGGGCATATTCTGGAAGAGGTCCAATGCAAGCAATTTGATTCCCAGATGGAGGGGAATAAACAGCCACAAATTACCAGACGCAATCAGGAGAGCACTGAAACAGAGGCACATGTGGAGGAGGGAGCCTACAGCTATGTGAAACGCTGTTTCAGATGCAAAAGGCCTGGACATTTTAAGAAGGACTGTAAGATGCCTGCACCAGATAGGAGGGGTGCATTCTCTCAGGCTGCAAACCATGCCTTTGTAGCACAGCACCATCCTGAAAGAATGGAAAGGAAAGAATTTGGTTACTTGATAGTGGAGCCACGCACAATATGGTTAATGATTTACAGTTGTTAAGCAATGTTAAAAATGCTTAAATAACCAATATTACCCTTGCAGATGGTGCTCCCAGCAAGGTGCAGAAAATGGGCATTGCATACGTGCCATCATTTGGTAAAGATTTTGAAAATATGTTATGTGTTAACAAACTAGAGAATTGTATATTAAGTGTGCCCCAAATGACTACCGATGGTTATAAAGTGATATTTGAGGGGGAACACTGTACAGTAACAGAAAGGCATAACATGAATAATGTCTGTGTAAAAGGGATAAAGAAACATGGGTTGTATTACATGTTGCCTAAAGGGAAGGAGGCAAATGTGAACCCTGCAGACAATGTGCCCCTACATGATAAGTGCGTTCATTACTACCACAGTCTAATTGGCCATGCTAGTTACAAAGAGTTAAAGGAGCTAGCAAAAGTGTGTCCTGGTTTAAGCATGGAACATTGCCCAAGCTTCTTAGAATGTGCAGTGTGCAGGAAAGTTAAGGTGAAGGCTTTCCCTATTGCCAAAAGGACCCAATGTGCCACCCACCAACAGACCCTTTGAAGTGGTCCACACTGATTTAGCAGGACCCTAGAAGCCCACTGAAGGGGGTAACATCTATTTTTATTTGTGATAGTGGACAGACACACTAGATACAGCCATGTATACTTACTGGAAGAGAAAAAGCAGGCTGCAGACAGGTTCCGTGAGTGGATGAATGTGGTGGAATGCAAATTTCCTTCTCATAAGGTTTCCAGTCTAGTGACTGATAGGGGAGGGGAATTTTTATCCAACAGTCTGCAGACCTGGATGCATAGGAGGGGCATTAGACACAAGACCACAAACCCAGTGTTTTCAGGGGAGGATGGGCTTGCAGAAAGGAAAATTGGGATGTTGAAGTACATGATGGAGTGCATGATGGAAGATGCACAAGCCCCAGCTGGGCTTTGGGGAGAGGCAGTGAAGACTTCTGCTTACCATTTAAATAGACTGTGGACGTCTAGTGTCAACCAGACCCCATATTGTTTATTGTATGGTAGAGCACAAAACCTCAAGCACCTGAGGGTTTTTGGACAATATGCAAATGTACTGATTCACCTGAGCCTAAGGAAGCCTGGGCAGCCTAAAACCAGGAGGCTGAATTTCCTAGGCTATGAGGGTAATAAGTACGTGTTTTCTCTCCATCCTGGAAAGGTTACATTCTCTCCAGGAGTGCAAACTTTGAAATGCACTCAGGGTGGGACAGAATGCATTGCAATCAGGAAGCGTTTGTTCCCTTGGGGAGAGATGTGTCAGCAACTCCCAAAAGTCCCACAAATGGAGGGGTGGCAATGCCTGATGATGAAGGGGAGGTACAGGAAGAAAAGCCTGACACTTCACATGCCACTCCAACACACACACTACCACAAACAAGCATTGAGCCTGACACACAGAGAGATAGCAGCAGCAGTACAAGTGAGGATGAGTCAGACAGAACTAGGGTGCTCATCCCCAGTAGGTCAAGAAGGGTGAGAAAGGCTCCTGACAGAATCGTTGTTCAGGAAGCCAGGCTATGAAATGTCATGGCAGAGGAGCCTGCAAGTTTTCAGGATCTCCTAAAACTTCCCCAGGAAGAGCAGGAGAAGTGGAACACAGTCATGGACTCTGAGTTTGAGTCACTAGTAGAGAGGAAAGTGTTCCAGGTAGTTGTGAGGCCCAGTTGCAGGTGGGTATATGAGCTTAAGGACATGCCTGATGGGACACAAAAATGTAAGGCACACTTAGTTGCGAAAGGCTTTTCGCAAGAGTGCTACACAAATTTTGACAAAACTTTTCCACCCACAGCAAAGCCAGAAAGTTTTAGGTTAGTGTTAGCTGTAGCAGCCAAGAGGCAGGTGGTTGTGCAACACTTTGACTTTGAAACAGCATACCTGAATGCTGATCTTGAAGAGACAGTGTTCATGGAACAGGCCCCAGGGTATGACAGTGCAGGTGAGAGCAAGGTGTACTTGTTGCGCAAAGCGCTCTACAGCTTGAAACAAAGTGCATGTTGCTGGAACAAGTTCATACACCAAGTTTTGGTGTCACTAGGTTACACAAGGAGCATCGCAGATGCTTGTGTGTACACCAAGGGGGCAGCTGATAGTGCTGTCATGCGTTATCTATGTGGATGACCTTTGTGTGGTGGCAAAGAGTGCCATTGATATCAAGAAAGTGCAGGTGGAGTTAGAAAACTGTTCAAGTTGAATAATAAAATAATAATAAAATTTATTTTTACCCCGCCCCTCTGTTAAAAACAATCGGGGCAGCTTACAATCATTAAAATACAACAATGCTGACTAAAATCCCTAAGCACCACTCACCCTCACCCTCCCCCATAAAAAGATATTAAACTAGTATGAAATTAAAAACCACCTAAACTAAAATGACATTAAAAAAAAAATACAAAAATCAACAGATAGCAAGGCTAAAAGAGGCCAGGAGATGCAGCTCCTGAGGCTGGGATCTAATCAGGAAAGGCCTGCCAAAAGAGATCAGTCTTTAGTGCTTTTTAAAAGCTACTCAAGCTCGACATCTGACGGATCTTGTTCAGCAAGCCATTCCATAATTTGGGGGCGATTACTGAAAAGGCCCTCTGGGAGGTTGCAGACAGCCCAGATTTTTGTGGCTGAAGCAAATTCCACCCAGACGACTGGAGTGCGTGGGAAGGATTGTATGGGAGGAGGCGGTTCTGAAGATAAGTTGGACCTAAGCCACTGGGCCCGGAAATTGTTAGGCAGCCAGTGGAGAGATTTTAATACTGGAGTTATATGGTTTCTCCGAGATGTTTCTGAGACCACTTTGGCTGCCATATATTATACCAACTGAAGTTTCTGGACCAAGCACGGGGGTAGCCCCATATAGAGCACATTGCAGAAATCTAGATGAGAGGTTACCAGTGCATGCACCACAGTTTTGAGGTCCCTTACTTCCAGGAAAAAGGACGCAGCTGGCGTATCAGCCAAAGCTGATAACAGGCACTCCTGACCGTCACATTCAACTGAAGCATTCACTGTCGCATTCATCTGAAGCGATGAATCAAGGACCACCCCCAGACTGCAAACACAGTCCTTAACGGAGAGTGTGACCCCGTCCAGGACTGGAGGTTGCAACCCAACTGCTGGTTTTGGGGCCGCTACTGTGAGCACCTCCATTTTGTCCAAAGTTAATCTCAAATCTGTTTTTCCTCATCCAGCCCATTACTGCTTTAAGATAGTCATTAACAGGAGAGACACCATCGGAATTCGAGGCCAACGATCGGGATAAGGAGAAATAGATCTGGGTGTCATCAGCGTACTGATAACACCCAGCCCCATAACTCTGAATAATCTTATCCAGCGGCTTCATATAGATGTTAAACAGCACTGGGGCCAGGATGGCGACTTGCGGAATGCCACAAGTAAGCTCCTTTCTACTGGAGCAGCTGTCCCCGAGTACCACCCTCTGGGACCTGCCTGAGAGGAAGAACCAGAACCACTGGAGCGCAGTGCCTCCATTACCTAAGCAGTGATCAGAACAGGGGGGAGTGTGTCCCTGTTGGTTCTGCTGGACCTCTCAGAGGCTTTTGATACCATCAACCATGGTATCCTTCTGAGTTGCCTCTCTGAGATGGGGCTTGAACGTACTATTCTACAGTAGCTCCACTCGTTCCTGGAGGGGCAGTTCCAGAGAGGGGTGCTGATTAGAAAGGTGGGCTAATATTAACAGAATGAATTTCAACAGGGAGAAATGTAGGATACTACACTTGGGCACTAAAAATGAAATGCACAGATACAGGATGGGTGACACATGGCTTGAGGGCACTACAAGTTAAAAGGATCTAGAAGTCTTAGTGGACCAAAAGCTGAACATGAGTCAGCAGTGTGATGCAGCAGCTAAAAAAGCCAATGCGATTCTAGACTGCATCAATAGGAGTATAGTGTCTAGATCAAGGGAAGTAATAGTGCACCGTATTCTGCTTTGGTCAGACCTCACCTGGAATACTGTGTCCAGTTCTGGGCGCCACAATTCAGGAAGGATATTGAGAAGCTGGAACGTGTCTAGAGGAGGGTGACCAGGATGGTGGGTGGTCTGGAAACCATGCCCTATGAGGAGTGGCTTAGGGAGCTGGGCATATTTAGTCTGGAGAAAAGAAGGTTGAGAGGGGACATGATAGCCATGTTTAAATATTTGAAGAGATGTCATACTAAGGATGAGGCAAGCCTGTTTTCTGCTGCTCCAGAGACTAGGACATAGAGCAATGGGTTCAAACTATAGGAAAAGAGATTCCACCTAAACATTAGGAAGAACTTCCTGACGTTAAGAGCTGGTCAGATGTGGAATACACTGCCTCGTAGTGTGGTGGAGTCTCCTTCTTTGGAGGTTTTTAAACAGAGGCTGGATGGCCATCTGTCAGGAATGATTTTATTGTGTATCCCTGCATGGCAGGGGGTTGAAATGGATGGTCTCTTCCTTGTGGTCTCTTCCAACTCTATGGTTCTATGATTCCTCTGATCCCTGCTTTTGAGGCAGAAAAGACCCACTTTAAAGAAGATAGAAAGAGCAAAGTTTTCTCTCTTCTAAGCCACTCCTGGACCTTGAAATCTCCTCCCACAGCCAGAAACATGGCCAAAAATATGCATGGATTTATACTGGGAGCTCCATCATTTCCTTTTTTAAAAAAAACACACAACCTATATCTGAGGCTCTCAGTCCAGAGAGTTTAATCTGGGGGTAGCTTGTGAAGCATTAAGCCTTCCTTTGGAGGAGGGCTCAGGCTTTTCCTAGTAATCCCCATATAGGTGGCAGGAAGACTCAAATGCAGTCCCTCTACTCTCTCCACTGTGACAGGGAAGCAACAAAGAACCACCGCCACCACCTTGAGGGTTAAGAATAACTCTTATTGAATTCTTTGGAACTTGTGCCTATATAGGCATGTGCAGAACTACTCTGTCGACAGCTCTGTCAACTGATCATGCTGCTAATAAATACACTTGGAACTAACACTTGGAACCAACAAATTTCACTGATTCAGCATAAAGGTAAAACATGCTGCCACTTATAGGCAAATTTAATCTGCCCCAAATTCTGAAAGAGTTGAATTAGCATCTAGACCAACTTTCTTTACATTTAAACATTAGTTCAATTTAATACAGTGCTTTTAAAATACTAATTCAATATCATAGTTCCTTCTAGGAAAAAAAGGGTCATTGAAACACAGAAAATCTGTGTATTTATGGTAAAAATAGCTAAAGATGTGTTGCAATCGTGGACCCAGGCAAAACATTATTACATTTCCTTGTTAGGAAAAGAGACCATAGTAGGAATGGGAGTATGACTTAATATATTACAGGCACAATTAGTTGTAATTATATGTGTATAATCCAACCTAACTAAAGCAATTTAAAGGCTCATTGGTTTCACTGGAAAATTAATCACATACACATCTCTCTCCAATTAAAACCCATGTGATTTTCATGAAAACCTATACATAAACATTTCCTACCACACATTTTGGATAGAAATTACTGTCAGACATATTCATATACTGTCAAGTAACAGGAGGATCACTCTAACCTCTCAGTAAAGCACTGTTTTAATTTCTACTGCTTCCCGTAGTACATCAAAAGTGTGTACTGCATTTTAAATTTTGTAAACTCTGGACAGCTGGAAATTGTTCCATTGACATTACTTCAGATTTTCTTCTAATTATCATTGGCTAACATAATTTATAGCATGCTAACATTCCTGGAATGTCCTATTTCTTTTGCCCTATAAATAATTTCTGTGAAGATTATTTCATACTTACTTTCATTCCTCCTAATCCTAATGATCTACTGAAATTTCAAATTCAAATTTCTACTCTTTTTTAAAATCTGCAATGTCTTCAAAAAGGAAACAGATGCTAAACTACAGTAACCACAATCTTTGAGCATACAGAAATCAGCAATATGCCAAGGACATACAGTATTTGTTTGTAGGAATCCAATGAGCCCTGAGAAAAAGCTGCTTAAGTTTGCTGCTAATTCTTGGTAAATAAGAAATGGACCACTTTTCGCAGAGTCCAAACCTGGGTTCCAGGTTTATTGCTCCTAAACAAGACAGGCTTGCAATCTAGGTATAAAACAGGATTTCTTGAGCATTCTGGCCTATTATGGCACAACTAAGCCTGCATTCAAAAGTCATATAAAGCAGTTTCATTTCTGGTTTGTTTTACTTGCTCAAACAAAAGGAAGAGTAAGAACGGACTAAATAAGCAACATGAACCAGAGCCTAAAGCCAGTATTGTGCCTGCACTACCATCTCACTGACGTCCCCACAGCCATCCAAAAACTTGCTCTAGAAAGTTTCCCAGTTCTCTGGAACTAGTTTTCGGATGCTTGGGAGGCACTGCAGCGAAAAGGGGATATCACCTATCACAATTGCATGAGATTTTGCTGTCCTGATAACAGAAGTTCAGTGGTGGGTATCACAATAAACTAAAACAAGCCATCTTCTTAATTTATGTAAATGGATCTAGTGTGTGAAGAACATAAAGCAGCAACTCCTTCCTAGTTGGCCCTAACTAGTCGCTGAAAGGAATGGAATGAGTTACATGCATTTCAACAATTCTTAGCCATTGTTGTCTTGGCAGAGCACTCACTACATCAGATATATTATGATAAACTTTGCACATCTTTTTAGAATGCTACATTTTAAAGATTTTTGGAGTTAATATAATTTTTCTGATCACTTACCAACCGTATCACATGGTTCATCTTTATGTACACAGAAATCCTTCCTAAAATTGGGAGAGAGGAAAAGACAAACAATTTAGAAAAAATCTTGCTGTTAGAGCACTAACAACTGTGGGACCTATTTGCATATAATTTAATAGCTTGAGAATTCTTCCATTTAAAAAAAAAAATCACAGTACCTATACCTTAAATCTCGTAGCTTAAATCTATGCAAGCTATCATGTAAATAACCTCACACTATTACCTCTTATTTGCTGAGTATGTAAAGTCAGCTTCATAATTTCCCTTGGTCTTCTGAAGTCACCATTTTGCCTGATTTCCCCACTGATGCCTCAGAACATGGAACTGAAACATTGTTGTTCTTTTTCTTTCTTTTTTTTACTGCTTACCCCTATCTTCCTCTCTTTATCATTTTCCATATGTATTTATCCAGGTACATGGATCTTGCCTTTCCATAGTTAAAAAATTAAAACTCAAGGCATATAGATGCAGATGTGAGAAAATGAAAAATAACCCAAGCAATGGAATGAACTAAACAGAAAACCTCACAGAGCATCTCAAAACATCATAAAATTCTAGACTGTACTTCCTTGCTTAGAGCATTATTCACACTTATAGATTCATATACAGTAGATAAGTTAATAATATTGCTCATATGTTTTGTAAAGAGGAAGCAATGCTTAAAAGGTAAAGTCATTCCTTGAATACTGAATTAACAACACATTTAGGTATAATAAAATTGATTGAAATAAGATGTAATATGCATAGTTATCCTATAATAGTGGAAAATTTGCAAAACAAAGACATTTATGACATTTGAGGATTTGTAGTGAAAAGATATACCTGTACACCATTTCTGCTTTCCATAATAGATGAGCCATTACAGTAGGATCCCATATCCACTGGGGATTGGTTCTGGGGGCCCCCATGGATACCAAAAAATGTGCATAATAGCAAATGCCACTGAAAATAATGGGACTTCCAGTTTAAAATACCATAGAGTTGCCTTGGAGGATGTGGAAAATGGCTAGAGATCATACATTTTTTAGGAAGACTCAATGGTAGGTGTGATGTTTTGTGTCCCATGGACAATTGAATTAGTAGATAATGAATCGGTGGATATGAGGGTCCTACTGTATTTCATATACCCTATTTATGAGACACTTTTAAGACTATTCAGGCATCATGCCTGCACACAGTAAAGGAACAAGTTGATAATATGTATTTTTGAACCAAGTACACTGATTCCTATGCAAAAATATTGGTTTTGGCACAGAAAATACTGTTATGGGAATGCAATGTCCACTCCCACTCTGCTTAGCAAGACAGTAAACTGTTGCAGAGTTTCAGCAAAAGACGTGGGCTTTGAGCAAAAATTGCATATCTCTCATAAGAATTCAATAAAGTCTTAAAGATCTTCCATAGCTTTATTGTAAGTTAACAAGTTAAACAAAAATACAGAGAGTATTCATTTCTGCTTCTGTGTCTTCCCAAGGTTTCTTCAAAACTAGCAGGGAAAAGGAGCTTACATTGCATGGCACCAAAAAAATCCCTGCTTTTATAATTAAAGTACAAGACATTCAATCTGCTCTGAGAAACGAAAGTAACTATTCCCATTTCTACTCTGTTTCTCTAGCCTTGAAGAGGCTGAAGATACAAAACAGGGCACCATTCTTGGCAGATTTACAACCTCCTAGCAAGACTAGCTGGCTGTTTTGCCTGGTGATTAAAATTATCTAAAAGAGGCCCATGGATTTTAATTGCAACATTTATTTTCCCTGACAAATACATGTAGAAAGACTACACATTTTTTTCTGCACAGGAATCTATGTGTTTATGCAAATGCATGACAGGCATCCTTTTCAGTAGATACTATATCATAAGCTAAGCCCAATATTGTTGGGCTTACAATATTGTAACTGAATGGGATTCACGCTTGCACTCATGAACAACTGAATGTAATGCCCAACACTTCCAAGGTAATTGAGATTGAGGTTCTGGGAAATAATGTCTGCAGCACACTCCTGGTCATGGGATAGCACCGATGACTGGGAGCATGTTGCAGGTACCATTTCTCCAGAGCCTTGGAAATGTTTTGGTCAGGGCGCTGCCAGGAGGTGAAGGTAGGTTGTGCAGGAGGAGGGAGCTTCATCAATCATATCTATGATGATGGAGCTCCAAGATGTCAATGCAGGATCTTGAATGCATATGTTTATGCTGCTTGTATAAAAGTTACATAGACTGCCTCAGCATACACACCTTTGCACACAAAACTACATGTAGTTTTCCTGCATTTATTTGTTGTGGAAAACCCAAAAATGTTTGCATGAAAATCCATGTATTTTCCCACAGGAATCAATATACTTTACACCAAATCTATGTTTCCTGTTCCCAAATACATTTTCTGAGCAGGAAAACCATGTGTATATTTGCACAAATGATTTTTTCTCCAAGTCTTGAAATGTGAAGAATCTTGAGGCTATGGCAGTATTAACAAGTATTCTTCACACTCCTACTTAGGAATAGAATCCATCCAAGTCTAGAAAAAGCCTAAGAGTGTTAGGAATACACTTATATACCTATCACTGATATTAACATCAACACATATTTCAATAATCAGATGATAACAAATGTTCACTATAAAACCACAAAAATATAGTTTGTCAAAACTTCAAGATTTATATTTTTAAAACTCAGTAAATTAGATTACATACAGACTTTTTGTTTTGGCTGAATTTTATCCTGGTTGAGATACACTTCCAAATGTTTAATTACAAGAGTTTGGGGAAACAGAACTGCTACATTTTGGCAAGAGTGAAATGCACTTGCATCCTGTTTGCATTGAAACAAATGTAAAACATTCCCTAATTTCCAAGAAAAAAGATGTATTCCTTTGAGAACAGACTGCCCAATAAAAGTTTGTGATACTCTAGATAAACCTATAAAATGTTTCATTATTTATTTGTTTCCTCATTTCTACAGAGGAATGTAGGAGGATCATTATGTAGCATATGTATCTTAAACACACATTGCATCACTAGGGAAATAATTGTTCTCCAAACCCTTTGAGTGGATTTGGTATAATCTGAAATTTACTGGCATCACTTGCAGCTGCCTTAAAGCCTCAGTAGACCAACGGTACCAAATATAGTGGAAACCCTAAAAACACATTTAAATGTGTGTGCTAACATTCAGTTTCAAAATCTAATTAATCCATAGGATATAAGTGTATGTAACTAAATAAATAGCTGAAAGAGTAGGATATTTAACTGAAAGGTATGAAATATCTCAAAAGCACTTCAGACTTAGATTTTCCTTGATTTTTTTCCAGGCTGTGAGGCCATGTTCTGGAATAGTTTCTTTCTGACATTTCGCCTGCATTCTACCAGCCACATATGCAGGCAAAACATCAGAAAGAAACTATTCCAGAACATGGCCTCATAGCCCTGGAAAAAAAAAACACAAGGAAATGTATGGATGCCTGCTGTGATTTCACACTCTGATTTCACACTTCAGACTTAATCATCGCTAGCTCTTCCACTTGCCACCTTACTATCTCTTAGGTTATTCTACCCAGTTCACATCACTCTGTCATGCAAGGTTGACCTCCCTCATGATCAATCTTTCAATTTCTTGTCTCCTCAGGTATCTGAGAAAGACACACAAGCTGTTGCTCTTTGATAGGTTGACTGATTTTCTTATAAATACATTTGCTAGAGAAGGTACACAACTGCTGTGAAGGAGCTCCATTTGACAGAAATCTGGGTAGCCTTGAGCATTCTTTTTCCACCTCCTCTTTCTCCTTGAAACATAGCATCACCGGGTTGATTATTTCCTGTCCTTAAAATTACAAAAGATGGAGGAAGCCAAAGTCTGCAATGGATTTTTCTTAACTCCTATGTGGGCATTTTCTGTCTCACAACTAACTTCACCCACTAAGTATTTAATCTTACTATCAACATGTATACTGACAGCTCAACACTATAACAGCTATAAAGATAATAATGCTAAATAATAAAAATTATTATATAATACATTTTAAAATATAGGACATATTCACTAAAATACTAAACTCCATTTTATAATTTACATCATAAAATATTCTGCAATCTGAAGGTTACATCTTTGGGCATGAACAAGATATTAAACTTTAAATTTAGGATGATACATAATTGCATATTATGGTTGCTGCAGCAGCTATGCACTACTGTGTACCTACATTAGGGACTTACATATAAACATGTCTGGCTTGGAGCACAATGATTATCACCATCCTGTCATAGTTCCCACCCAGGGAGAAATCCTGATACAGTGGACCATAAAAGATGCTTTCCAAGATTCTGACTGAAAGCAGCAAAACTTGATTAAATTGCAAATATATAATTACCTACTTGGGAGTGAGCTCTACAAAAACTCAATCACACTTACTTCTAAGCAGACTTATATGGGACTGCTCAGTTGGTCTCACTGACCTAACATTATTTCACATTCTTGCAATAGTGAGATAAAGTCAATGTCCATCATATCTACAATAAGCCCACTGAAACCAATGGAATTTGTTAATTGTGTCTAACGTGTCCTTTTCATTTCCATGGATTTCCTGTAAGTATGACTGTATGCTCATGGAGCCCACAACCCTTGCCAAAGATGAGGCATGCCAGGACTTGATGTCCACAACTTCTGCAGAAGTGCATGGTTCCCATCCCTGCTTTAGCCTATGATCATACAAATCCTCTTCCCTCCCAACCACCTCTCTCTCATTCATAAACATATACCAAGTTCCCTTAAAAACAATTTTAAATCCAAATTATTGATAGGGTAGAATTTAGGGGATTTTAACATCTATCTATTCTATACTTCTACTGCTTTACTTTGACTTATATGTCATTCTGCTCTTATACTCATTTAATAATCTGTCAGGTATTTGTCAAAAGTAATCTCACCTGTGAAATCTGGAACCCACAATAGGAATACGCTTAGGTCTTTTCTACTATCAGGAAAAGCATATATCTTTCACAAGTGATTTACCAAACTTATAGAGGGAATAAGAGACCTTTATTTAAGTGGGACTACAGTATAACTTTTAAGAGATTTATGACAGATTTTTAAAACTTAAATGAGGTGACTAATGGCAGAAAAGAATCTGAGGCAAGAATGGGCAACTATGACTCTCTCATTTCCATAAATTATACTTTACTCATAAATTTTTAAATCTATTAAATACAGCACCAGAAGAGGTCCTTGGGGCAATGCAAAGCTTAAATATCCAGCTACACAAGATAAAGCTTACTATTATACAGGAATCTCTTCAAAGAAACAAATAAAACAGGCAGTTAAAGTATGTAAAGAGGGACTACATAGCAAATGACAAAGAAATACAGCCAAGGGAAAGTCTGCAAACTAATTTCATTTAGAAAGTTTTTACAGAATTTAAGATAGCTATTTAAACTGTATTTTACCATTTTATTTTTATTAACTTTCATTCATAAAGCAAGCTGCAATTACAATTTAACATAAGAAATATTAACAAGCAAAATTAAAATAACCTATTGCAATATTTTACATTAATCTGAAATTATCCCTATGCTTCTAATTTAGGATCAGTTCATAAGCACATCATTAATTAAAATAAAATATAAAGGAATAAAAGCAGGAGGGGGTGGTTCAATGACAAACATTACATTTCTACAAAAGCTAAATGACTCCATATTAGAGAAGAATTTTTTCAGAATTAGCAAGGTCCACTATTTCTGTGATTTGATGAGAGTCCTTCAGGACAAGAACCTCCCATCCTTTGTAAAACCATTGATTCACAATGCAATCTCATTCATGTTTATTTAAACTTAAGTCTGAATAAAACAAATGGGACTCATACTCTGTCTGGTTAGTGGGATGTAGCCTCGGTGATTTTCGCTTTTATTTGTGACACCACCACCATCTCTAGAATTTAAAAAAATTAAAATATTATCTGATTTTTTCCTGTGAACACAAATAATTCCACTGCTGTCTCCGTTCTATATGGGAATCCTGCAGATTAAGTCTTAGTAGGCATTAGAATTTCAGCGACAATTGTACAAACAGCATGACTTCAAAATAACAAGGACTTTATTAGCTTCGGTTTCATTCCCTACTGCCTGATAACAAGTTTCCTCAACATACTAGGAAAACCTTTTATTTTATAAGAGCTTCTCTGCCTTAGGGTATTGGAAGAATTGTTTGCCTAATTCTGAATTTATTTCAATTTTTTTTTAAAAAAAAAATATCTTAAATAAGCTATGGATGTATGGAAAACATTGCATTACACATTACGTTATAGTATACCTTCCTCTCCATTGATGCCCCTGGTCGTGGGAGAGAGGCTTGCATACCCTAATGATGTTTTGAGCTGGCGGTGGCATAATAGCCACCGGTAGGGTCTCCCATGCCAGACAGATCAAAAGCGAAGGGTCTGACAAAGAGCGTCAAAGGGCAGGATGGGCTCTCTAGCCTTATGGCAACCATCCTAGGAGAAAGAAAACTCTAATCCCAAACCCGGGCAGATGGTGCTCGTCCAACCCTGTAAGGTCAACCATCTAAGAGAAGGAAACTCTAATCAAACCTACGACCCAAGGACCTTGCTGCTACCGTCCATGCTTGCAAGGCCACAGCAGATGAACCTTTGGTTTAAAGGGTGAGACCAGTTCTGTGCATGCTGCGCTCCACCAGAAAAATCCATTGCACAGGCTCAAAGGACAAATCCAGTTCCAAAAAAGCCCTGTAGCAATAGGCGAGGGACGAAACGGCAGGTGTAAAGATGCACTGGGAGCTGCAGACCCAACCCTGCATGCAGGCAGTTCAGGACTTTGGTCGCTCGAGGCTGACCCAGGAGATGACAGTCTTGTTCGGCAGCATCCTGAATGACCAAGCAGCCTTTTTTAAGGAGAGCACTGCTTGCTCCATATGGAGAGGGGCCTAGAAAAGGAGGCGTAATGAAAGCTCATCCCCATCGTCCTGGTTGGCTAGCTGCGGCCAATGGGAATCTTCTGATGCCGTCAAACCAAGGCAAAGAAACAAAGGCACACACTGCCCTCCAAAGATGTAAAGAAACTGACACTTGAATGCTGGAACATCAGAACCATGCAGATAGTGGACGGCCTGAGCATCGTTCTGCCCTAATAGCCCATGAACTATCAAGACTTAATATTGACATTGCTGCTCTTAGTGAAGTTCATCACCATGAGGAAAGCAGCCTTAAAGAACATGGCGCCAGCTACACACTTTACTGGTCTGGCAAACCCAAAACCGAAAAACATATTTCAGGAGTAGGCTTTATGATTAAAAACTCCATTGCCTCCAAACTCGAAACCTTGCTAACAGGACACTCTGATCGCATTCCTTCCTTACGCCTCCCACATGTTGTTCTCTTTAGTATATATGCCCCAACTATGCAAGCCGACCCTGTAGAGAAAGACAAATTCTACACAGACCTACGCCAACTCATACAAAAAGTCCCTGTAGAAGATAAAATTATTATCCTTGGTGACTTCAATGCCAGAGTAGGAAAGAACTCCGAAGCTTGGAAAGGTGTCTTAGGCAAGCATGGTGTTGGAAATTGCAATGATAACGGACGCCTCCTGCTAGAGTTCTGTGCAGAACAACAGCTGACTATTACAAACACTATCTTTCAGCAGAAAGATAGCTTGAAGACAACCTGGATGCATCCCTGATCCAAACATTGGCACCTCATTGACTATGTTCTAGTCTGCCAGAGAAACATCCGCGATGTCCATCATACCCGAGTGATGCCCAGTGCAGAATGCCAAACAAATCATCGCCTCATCCGATGTAAATTAAATCTTTATCATAAGTTCAAACCTAAGAGGGGTGGCATCTTAAAGAGGAGACTCCAAGTCAACAATCTTCAACAAGCTACCATGAGAGACCACTTCCAGGCAAATCTGCAAACAAAACTTGAAGACCATCCTACAGATCCTTCTCCCACAATGCTTTGGCAACATATCAAAAACAGTATCCTCCAGTCGGCAGAAGAATCCCTCGGGTTCTCCCACAAGAAAAATCAAGACTGGTTTGATGAAAACAACCAAGAGATCCAGGAGCTGTTGGCAAAGAAGAGAACTGCTCACCAGGCATACCTCGCCCAGCCAACTTGCCATGTAAGAAAAGCAGCTTTCTGTCTCACATGTAGTAAACTTCAGCAAAAACTCCTGGACATGCAGAACAAGTGATGGATAAATATAGCAGAAAAGACACAATGCTGTGCAGATCTGGGTGACCATAGAGGATTTTATGAAACTCTTAAAGCAGTGTTTGGACCTACTTATCAGGTCCAAAGCTCCTTATACAGTACAGATGGTCAAACACTAATTACGAATAAAGCTTCCATCCTGAATTGATGGGCTGAACATTTTCAAAGTCTTTTTAGTACCAACTGGGTAGTCCAGGGCTCAGCTATCCAACATATAATACAAAAACCGATGAAAAATGAATTGGACATAGCTCCCACTTTGGAAGAGACCCTTAAGGCCATACAGCAGATGAAAAACAGCAAGGCAGCTGGGATTGATGGAATCCCACCTGAAGTTTGGAAACACGGAGGTCATGCACTCCACGATAAATTCCACGAGCTCCTTGTGAATTGCTGGGAAAAGGGGGAACTGCCATCAGATCTCCGAGATGCAGTCATCATCACCCTGTACAAGAAAAAAGGAGCAAAATCCGATTGCTCAAACTATCGAGGCATAACACTGCTCTCTATTGCTGGGAAAATCCTTGCAAGGATACTCCTGAACAGATTAGTTCCTGCCATTGCAGAAGAACTTCTCCCTGAAAGCCAGTGTGGCTTCAGAGCCAATAGGAGTACTACAGATATGGTATTTGCCCTTAGACAACTGCAAGAAAAATGTAGGGAGCAGAACGAGGGTCTCTATGTAACTTCTGTTGACCTCACCAAAGCCTTCAACACTGTGAGTAGAAAAGATCTGTGGCAGATCCTGGAAAGACTAGGATGTCCCCCCAAATGCCTTAAAATGATTATCTTGCTACACGAGGGCCAGCGCGATCAAGTCAGGTATGGTGATGCTCTTTCAGAGCCCTTTCTAATAACTAATGGAGTGAAGCAAGGTTATGTTCTTGCTCTAACTTTATTTACAGTCTTCTTCAGTAGGATGCTCCAAAGGGCTATGGCAGAGCTTGAAGAAGATGACGGCATCGATATATGTTACTGTATTGATGGTAGCTTGTTTAACTTAAGCCATCTGAGGGCTCACACTAAGACTCTAAACTATGTAGTCCATGAGCTGCTCTTTGCTGATGATGCTGCCCTTTTTGCCCACACAGAAGCAGCTCTGCAGTGCCTAACATCCTGCTTCACAACAGCTGCAGAGCTGTTTGCGCTGGAAGTCAACCTGAATAAAACGGTAGTTCTTTACCAGCCTGCACCACAGGACGAACACCATCATCCCCACATTGCCATCAGCAACTCTGTGCTTAAGTCCATTCAGCAGTTCACCTACCTGGGAAGCATCGTCTCCTCAGATGCCAAGACTGACAAAGAGATCGATCACAGATTAGCAAAGGCATATAGCGAATTTGGAAGACTTCACAAAAGAGTCTGGAGTAATAAACACCTGAGGCGAAGCACAAAAATCAGTGTGTATAGAGCCATTGTACTGTCTATTCTCCTTAATGGATCTGAAACATGGGTCACCTATCGCTACCACCTACGACTCCTCGAGAGCTTTCATCAGCACTGTATAAACACAATACTAAATATACACTGGACGGACTATGTGACAAATGTTGATGTCCTTGAGCAAGCAGGAATCACCAGCATTGAGGCCATGATATTGAGAACACAGCTGCTCTGGGCAGGGCATGTTTTTAGGATGAAGGACCATCGCCTCCCAAAAATAGCACTCTACGGTGAACTTGCAACAGGTTAGCATAAGAGGGGCACTCCAAAAAAACTGATACAAGGACTCCCTGAAATAACATCTCAGGCTCGGCCAAATTGATCACCAACAATGGTCCACCCTGGCCTCACATCTGGAGGCATGGAGACGCACTATCCACAACACTGCAGCCTTATTTGAGAACTCATGCCGAACAAGTCTTGAAGAGAAACGACAACGCAGAAAGAATAAAAACCCAGAAACATCACCCAATGAGACCTTCTGCTGTGCTTTCTGCAACCGGACTTGTTTATCTCGGATTGGCCTTTTTAGTCAACAGCGCACTGGTCGTTCCTGAATCTTCGTTTGCGAAGAAAAGCCAGAGAGAGAGAGATAGTATACCTTAAGGGAACTTGATTCAATTTTTCAAATGATACAGGAAGCTGTGTATCAAATAACTACAGAGAATAACCAACAAAACTGGGGGTAGCAAACAACTCATTGAAAAACTTGGTTGTTAAATCTTAGTTTATCATTGTTGTTAATTGCCTTCAAGTTGACCTTGACTCATGGTGATCCTATGAGTGAGACATCTCCAGGACATCCTATCCTCAGGTGTATTGCTGAGGCCTTGCAGACTCAGGGCTGTAATTTCCTTGATTGAGTCTATCCATCTTGAATATGGTCTTTCTCTTTTTCAACTGCTTTCTACCTTACCTAGCATTGTTGTATTTTCTCAGGATGTGGCCATAGTACGACAGCCTCAATTTAGTCATTCTGGCTTCTAGGGAGAGTTTAGGCTTGATTTGTTCTAGACCCATTTATTTATATTTTTAGTCATCCACAGTATCCGCAGAACTCCTCTCCAGCACCACATCTCAAATGATTGATTTTCTTCCTGTCTGTTTTCTTTACCATCCAGCTCTTCTCTCTGGCTTTTCTTCGCAAACGAAGATTCAGGAAGGACTCATCCCACGCCTCCTGCAAGTGCGCCAATGACCAAAAAGGCCAATCCAAGATAGACAAGTCCGGCCGCAGAAAGCACAGCAGAAGGTCTCCTTGGGTGATGTTTTTGGGTTGTGATCCTTTCTGCGTTGTCGTTTCTCTTCAAGACTTGTTCGGTGTGAGTTCTCAAATAAGGCTGCAGCATTGTGGATAGTGTGTCTCCATGCCTCCCGATGTGAGGCCAGGGCAGACCATTGTTGGTGATCAATTTGGCTGTGCCTGAGATGTTGTTTCAGGGAGTCCTTGTATCGCTTTTTTTTTTTTTTTTGAGTTTTTGAACTCGCTTATTCTACCGGCGAGTTCATCGTAGAATACTATTTTGGGGAAGCGATGGTCCTCCATCCTAGAAACATGGCCTGCCCAGAGCATAGTGATGGGAAATACAATGGCATGGGCAATCCTAACTTTAGTGTTCAGTGTCAGGTCTTTGCACTTCAGGATCTTGTCTAGTTCTTTCATAGTTTTCCTACCAAGTCCTAGTCTTCTTCTGATTTCTTGACTGCAGTCTCCATCCTTATCAATGACTGAGCCAAGCTATGGAAATGTTTGATTATTTCAATTTCTTGATCATCTACGCTAATATTTAATACATTAAATCTTTTTCACAGATTTCGTTGTCAAGTCCCTATGCCTGCCAGTCAGTCTGCAAACAGAAATACATAGCCCTCTCTCACACTTATGACTTGGTGAGTAAGAAACTAATTAACTCCTGTGCACTAGATGAGCTCAAGTATGTGGCAGCTGTGTACAGCTGCAGAACAATGGAACCCAGCATAATTATTTTGACATATATTTACACTGTGCTAAAATTGTATAGAATGCTGGATGGGTTTTTATTTTTTATTTGTGGGGGGCATGTTTAGGTTTGGTTTGGTTTGGTTTGGTTCATAGATTATAGTTAAACCCTAGGTTTCATTGAGGTTGGTGTGCCTGGCTATAGGACTAGGTGAATTGTCAGTATAGCACACTCCTTCCTCTAAACATCCTAGTTTTCATCCATAATCATACACCCATGATGATTCCTTTCACAGTGCAGACTGCAGGTAAAGTTTTAGACATACCACACTACAAGTCAAAACAGACTAAAGTCCAAATACGTTATCCTCAGATCTATGTATAATACATGTAAAGCAAAACACACACAACTACGTTAAATTTTCATTGGAAACCATTAAATGGCTGGTCACAGGGGAAATATCTCCCCTCCCTTTTGTCTAAGTAAAGGGAAAATGTGATTTAATAGGAAGCTCAGGTGCACTAGAATTGTCCTGGTCTCCTGGCCATGATATTTTGGACCAAACCCATACTGAAACTCTTCAGTTTCATATCCTGATATTTACTTTCATAGCTTAGGCTTTTTGCTTTACATAGACTCCCCATAGGCAGTATTGTCTCAGATATTACAAATTGGCATCTGTCGAATTCAGTTCTTTCTTTTAAAAAAAAAAAAACCTGAAATGTTAGGCAAGATATTGTGGCTTCTTTTTGGAAGAACTGTTAAGAGTCACCCTGAAGAAATGTTAGAATACATTAAATCACCATCCATATAACCTTTTCAATCTTGTCCCCGTTCATATCTGCTTTCCTTCTTTTATTTGTTTGGTTTTAGAGATTTCCATTACTGACTGACTGTCTACAGAGATTTTCATCAAGCTCACTATCATTAGTATAAGAAAGGAATAGTTTTACTTCACCTGGTAATTAATATGGCTGCATCGACTGGTGACACATCTTCACCCCAGCTTGTTGACATCTCTAAATGGATGTCATTTTTCTTACCAAATTCTTCATGTTGCCATTTGCAAAAACTCTCCAGCATTTTTTCACCATGATGCCCAATATACATATCTGCCTGAAAAATTACAATATTTAGCTTAGATGTAGGTATCTGCATACCATATTACAAAATGTTACAAAAAAATATGGTGACAGAGATCCTATGTCTATATAATATTTTTTTAAAAAAAACAGTTACATACCATCATCCTGGTATAAAAAAAACTATGTTCTTAAAACTATCCCAATGCTTCCCTTTGTACTTTACATTAAAAATAAACATCCTACATATATGAATGTTTGTTTGCCCATATATTTTTAATTACTTCAGGCAATTTGTACAAACAGAATCAAATTGTTTAGAGAGGTGTATGACCTGAATTATGTATTTCAAACAAGTAGAGAGATTAAAGTGCATATCTGTTATTATTAACTTTAAAATTATGGCATGATTTGGAGTACACTGTATGTTTCTGCAATAACTGAGTTTGTTTCAACAAGGTAAGCCCTCATTATCTTACTAGCATTACCTTACTAAACCTCATAGTACATATGAAGCCACATCTGATATTGAAATATCAGACAAAGCCTACTCAGAGCTGAAAACATAATTTATGTCCTTAACAGTGTGCACAAACAGCTTCAGATTGGAATGGTTTTCTGTAAATTAATTTATACAAATATGATCAAAAATTGGGCACAATGCATAATTAGAGTGCTTTAACAGGGCAGTTTAAGTAGGGCTATTCTGAAAGCTCACAGCCATGCATGTCACAGCCAAGCCCCTCACATATGTCTTTATTTATTACCACCAGCAGCCCGTGATCTGAGCAGGGCAAAGAACTGCATCTCAGACCATAGGCTGACAGGTGTTTGTTACAATGCATTGGGGCACTTTCACAACCCTCACTCACACCATTCATTTATTTCTAACTCATCTCTTCCTTCTAAGAAAAAGTGAGCTCCAATATGACTGCACCGTGACATCACTGAAAACAAATAAAGCTAATTCAGAATTGACAGAGTTCACTGCTGACAACCCTAGTACCAAGAAGAGAAGTGTGTTGGTAACAGCACTTGGCAACAAATAGTTACTGTACTCATTAAATTATTAATTCACTAAGGTTTTCTGGCAAATGTGGCTTAACTCCCTACACTGCCTGATTAACCCAGGGTTATTCCTGTACTTTTTAATTTAATTTTCACTTAATAGATTTTAGAATGTTGGAATTTGGAAGCGTGGATGGCTCTTCCTTTGGCAGATTCAGGAAGACAGAAAAACCTAGGGAGAAGAAGTAAAATTGAAAGAAATCCATGGCTCTGTTGCTCTCCAGCAAAACTTAACAGTAGAATAGCTGGGAAGCAACTAAAGAACTAGAACTGGAATTGAACAAGAATGCAAGGGAATAAGAAGTCCTGGTATGGAATGCAATGAGGTGGGAGACTGATTTGTTTGCTTAGGCTTTCAGCAGGCATGGTGCTTACAGAATGTCAGGACCTTTACATCTGAAAGACTATTTTCCTCTCACACATTTATTGGCCACTGTGTCTCTCTGAGGGGTAGAAGGTGCATTATGATTCATTGTGACTTCAATCATCCTTCTCTGTTGATTCTTTTCTGCTTTCTATTGTATATTATTGTATAATAAACAATACTGTATACTATTATTTTAGGTGAGACATAATTTGTAACCCCTTTGTGTATTTATTGTTGCTCACAGAGTACTAGGCACTTGAATAATTAAATGAAAAATCTTCTTTACTCATACACCCATTTCCTTCTCTCTTGGCTTCTCCCTCCTGATCTCTCTCTACTGCTCCCATTCTGCATTTGACCCCCTTCTCCAGTACATCACATACTTTGAGGAGTTTGTTGAGGTTGAAACTTAGAGTAAAAAAATAAAGACATCTAAATTTACACTTTCCTGTTCCTACCTATATTTTTCTTGAATTCTCCACTGTAGTTTCCACTGTTGACTGATCATTGTAGCCAGCCACTCACTGCTGTGTTTGCAGCCCAATATGAATCCTTATTAACATTTAATAAACAAGGTGTTTAAATGCAAAGTGATCAGTGTACATTATGGTGAAGAGAGAGAAAGATCAATGACAAACACCTTGTCTACACTGGCGATAAAATCTGAATCACCCCCACCAAATCTAGCCCAATAATGACATGTGGTATTATCCCTGAATCTGGTGTGATAGTGCCACATGACCCATGGTCTTATCCACACCAGGCTCAGGGTACACCATCAAAACACCGGTTTTGGAAGACTTGCAGTTTTCTCCAGTTTGCTGGAAACTCCAAAGAAAACTGTGGTGTAGACAAAGGATTCACATTGGATTTGGGGGGTGGGGAGGCAGGACAAGCACTGCTTGATAGGCACCACCATTCCCCACCACCACAGGCTCTGCCTTCCCAGCAAACAGTCACTCATTTACTATGCACTGGGAAGGCAGAGCCAGCAGCGATGATGCGGGGGGGGGGGGGGATGATGGCGGCTGTTGTCCTAGACCAAGCAGAGTCACTCACTCTTGACTCTCACAAAGAACTGCCGTACACTGGGGGTCTGCCTTCCCAGTGGGAGGAGCGACTGCTCCAGGCAGAGTTGTTTGCTCAGACCCTCAGAACAAGCAGCCACAGGCTGGGGGTCTGCCTTGTTAGAATATGCATGAAGTTCTTTGCAAAGAGGTGCCTGGTTAGGCAGCAGCAACAGACCTACAGCAGGGAGTAGGGAGATTCTGACTTTTTGGCCAGGTAGGTGTGGCACTTAAATCCAGCCCAGAGTGGTCCAAAAATTGTGTGGGGCAGCTGCAGCACAGCACAGGGCCAAATAAGTCCATTTTTAAAACCAGATTGTTTACCCCCTGTGTATTCGAGCCAAAAACTAAACTGAAAAGGAGATAAGATGAGATTCCATAGTTTAGGACAGCCTTTCCAAACCTAACAGTTTCCAGATGTCTTGCACTCCTACCACTCTCAGGCAACACTTACATTATGAGCCTTCTAGTGTGGCGGGGGGGGGGGAATTCAGTCTGAGAGGGAAGTATAATTTAAAACAACAAAAAGAGAACTTTTGGTGGTGTCAGTGATAAAATGTGCCCCATGTCATTCTCGATAAATCTCACTGTCTGTTTCAAAACCAATGATTTCAATGACAGATCAATTAACTATAACTTAACATATTAAATTATTTCAACTATTAGTGAACTGATTGATTTGCCATCTTCTAACATTTATCTTTATCAAATTAACTTTCAAAGCTAGCATTCCTAGTTTGGTTGGGGACCAAAGAAAATGCAGCCATACTTGGAACATTTTTTCAGTTCAGTTGTTGTTGTTATTAACTTCAAGTTGACCTAGGCTTAAGGTGAATGAGACATCTCTAGGACACCCTACCCTCAACAGCCCTGCTTAGGCCTTGCAGACTCAGGGCAGTGGCTTCTTTGATTGAGTCTATCCACCTGGAATGCAGTCATCCTCTTTTCCTACTGCCTTCTGCCTTACTGCATTATTGTATTTTCTAGTGATTCATGCCTTCTCATAATATGGCCAAAGTATGACAGCTTCAATTTAGTCATTTTGGCTTCTAGGGAGAGTTGAGGTTTGAATTGTTCTAGGATCCATTTGTTTGTCTTTTTAGAAGTCCATGGTATCCACAGATTACTCTAACAATTTACAGGCATTCCCTAATCACTAAAAGTAGAGGAGTGCTTTCTACTGCTTAATGTACCTTCCTCTTTCAAGCTCTGCCCTAAATTATGTCAGCAGGTACTGTATATCCTTTATATGTACTGTTTACTCCATATCCTTTATATGATGTATTGTTTACTCTAAAATCTTAAGATGGAAACCATAAATGCAGTACTTTCTTACTGGAGTCTCATGAAGCAGAACAAGCTTAGTCACTCGAAGGTTCACTTGAACTCCAAGGCTTTTATGTTGAAAAAGGTTAAACACCTAAAAACATGAAGGAAGGAACAAAAGAGTTAAAATATTTCTGAAAAAAATTAAAATCATAGGCTGATGGGAACGGAAACCAGATTTTGTGATCTGGTAAGTTATGATCTGATCCTGTGGGATCTCCCACAAATAATGAGTTTTTGTATGTTTGGAACAACTTCCTCATTAATTTGGGAGGCTATCCTAATTTATACATACACATTATATTAACATTAGAAGATCACATTCACATTAGAGTACACAGAAAACTGTATTATCCTTGGTAATGGCATGAACTGTTGGTCTCTGTTTTGTTGGGGGGGGTTCTGAACATGCAAGGAATATTAGAACAAACTAACATTATGAAGCAGCAGTGGTGGCAAGACAGGCTGATAGTGTTTAAAATCCACCTATGCCAAATCTCACTAACAGGGGCTGAAGAAGATATCCCTGTGAGAAAGATGCGCTGAGATCTCACTGTCATGGTAAGAGTAATAGTTCATAGTAGTATCAATGGATTCTTTTACTAGCAAGTTCCAAATTTCCCTACCATGTTTAGAATTGTTAGAATGAATCTCCTTGCTGCATCTGCTCCATGATATGAAACCATAGCTGGATCCGCAATGACTGCCGTCTCCACATTATACTCTTGAGGTAATTTATAGGAATATCTCTTTCCTCGTCCACTCTCTGTTCCCTTTTGACCTTTAGCTCTTCTTTTCTCTGCAACAGAAACAGGAGACAAACATATGAACATATGAAGCTGCCTTACACCAATCACTGTTTCATCTACATCAGTTTTATCTAGGCAGATGAGGAGCAGCTCTCCAATATTTTAGGCAGGAGTCTCTTCCTGGGAAATCCCCACCTTGCCAGGTACTAGGGTCTTCTGCTTATAAAACATATTCTTTAGAACTGATACTTAACACACTGTATACTCTAGCAATTTTCAGTAAAAATGTTTCAGTTTCTAAGTCCTTTGTTCAGTTCTCTGGTGATGGTCAACACATGATTTAAATATCAATAGATACCTTGGATTCAACTAGGTTTTTCCACTAAACGGGGGGGACCTCAGAAAATTATTTTTGAAAAGGAACAACAGAAGCAGAAGGCATAACTTACAAGGGACTCTAGAAATGTCTAATCCTCCTCTTTGTTATCACTAGTGGTTGTAGGAGTAGCGCTATCTAGGCACAACATTTTAATTCAAGATTAAAGGGAATGTTATTTGATAGATACACTAGCAATTTATGACTATCTTTCTTAGGAAACTCCCCACACTTCTCCTCTGAAATCTAATCCCTTCCTCCCACAATCTGAATTTCATTTGCTTGGTCCCCAAATGAGAACTCGTCAAAGAGGCCTTCTCTGATAAAGTGACAGAGTCACTTTCCAAACTGCCCTTTTCACATGCCAGCTCAGATGGAGAGGTAAAAAGATAGCAGACACTACATTTAGCTTTTCTTTCATGCCTTCTCTTCGGTTTGGAATGGTGGTGCCACCATTTCTTCCTGTTTCATTGGGAGCACAACAAGGAGGACAGTGCTGAGGCTACAGGAGATTTTCAGATCGGCAATTTAATCCACGGGAGACATGGAACACGGTCAGGGAAAAGTCTCCTTTTCAGAAGATGTCGATCCTTTTCCGTTTCTCCCACATCCTCATTCTGGATTTCCCCATGATATTTTCATTATGGGGAAACATCGTTTTTGGACCACCTGTTCCATTTCTGTCACAGAATCAGGGTGGTCAGAATGGTCTCCCATTCCTCTCCTGCGATGACAACCACAGGAGGGAGGTCCGTTCTGGACACTTCCAGGCAGGAACAGGACACCCAGGTAAGTGGGACACTTCTCCCGCTCCCTGGGTTACTTGTATTTTTATTATTATTATTCTGCTTTGTTTTCATTTTTGAAAGCTGGGGGGGGGGTATTTTTGAATTTCCCTCCCATCTGTTCTCTCATGAGAATGAGTGGGATTTGACTTCACTGCTGTAAAAGCAGCTTTACGGCAGCTTCTTTTACAGCAGTGAAGCCGAGGGGAGATGGAGGATGTTGTTGCTACGGGATTAAGGTAAGTGTTTGAACATTTTACCATTATTCTGCATCAGGAATGGGATTGGAGCTTTGCGGGGCAGGAACAGGACATTTGGCACCGTTTTAAAATCTCCTAAGAGTGAGAAAAGGATAGAGAACTGCTGAAGGGAGATGATCCCCTCATAGAATCATAGAACTGAAGAGTTGGAAGAGACCACGAGGGCCATCCAGTCCAACCCCCTGCCATGCAGGAAATCATGATCACAGCATCCCCAACAGATGGCCATCCAGCCTCTGTTTAAAGACCTCCAAGGAAGGATACCCCACCACGCTCCAAGAGAGTGTGTTCCACTGCCAAACAGCTCTTACGGTCAGAAAGTTCCTATTAAATGTTGAGGTAGAATCTCTATTCCTGGAGCTTGCATCCATTGCTCCGTGTTCCAGTCTATGGAGCAGCAAAAAACAAGCCTGCTCCATCCTCAATGTGACACCCCTTCAAATACTTAAACAGGGCTATCATATCACCTCTTAACCGTCTTTTTTCCAGGCTAAACATACCCAGTTCCCTAAGTCTCTCCTCATAAGGCATGGTTTCCAGACCTTTCACCATTTTAGTCGCCCTTCTCTGGACACGCTCCAATTTGTCAATATCCTTTTTGAATTGTGGTGCCCAGAACTGGACACAGTATTCTAGGTGACGTCTGACCAAGGCAGAATAGAGCGGCACTATTACTTCCCTTGATCTAGACACTATACTTCTATTGATGCAGCCCAAAATTGCATTGGCCTTTTTAGCTGCCGCATCACATTGTTGACTCATGTTCAACTTGTGGTCTACTAGGACTCCTAGATCCCTTTCACACATAGTCTCGTTCAGCCAGGTCTCTCCCATCCTATATCTATGCATTTCATTTTTCCGCCCTAAGTGCAGTCCCTTACATTTCTCCGTATTGAATTTCATTTTGTTAGCTTTGGCCCAGTTCTCCAGTCTATCCAGGTCATTTTGAATTTTGATCCTGTCCTCTAGGTTATTAGCTACTCCTCCTAATTTGGTGTCATCTGCAAATTTGATAAGTATGCCCCTAATTCCCCCATACAAATCATTGATAAAAATGTTGAATTGCACTGGGCCCAGGACATACCCCTATGGCACCACACTGGTCACATCTTTCCAAGATGAAGAGGAGCCAATGCTGAGCACACTTTGGGTTCAGCCAGTCAACCAATTACAAATCCATTTAACAGTTAACTCATCTAGCCCACATTTTACAAGCTTGTTTGCAAGAATGTCATGGGGAACCTTGTCAAAGGCCTTACTGAAATCAAGGTATGCGATGTCCACAGTGTTCCCTTCATCTACCAAGCTGGTAACTTTATCAAAAAAAAAGAGAGATCAGATTAGTCTGGCATGACTTGTTTCTCTGAAACCCATGTTGACTTTTTGTGATTATGGCATTGCTTTCTAAATGTTCACAGACTCTCTGTTTAATGATCTGCTCTAGAATCTTCCCTGGTATTGATGTCAGACTAACTGGACAATAATTGTTGGGATCCTCTTTTTTTCCCTTTTTGAAGATGGGGATGTTTGCCCTCCTCCAGTCTGCTGGGACTTCTCCTGTTCTCCAGGAGTTCTCAAAGATTATTGCCAATGACTCTGAGATTACATTTGCCAGCTCTTTTAATACTCTTGGATGTAGTTCATCTGGTCCTGGAGATTTAAATTCATTTAGCTTAAGAAGGTATTCCTGTACTACCTCTTTGCTTATTCTGTGCTGGATTTCCACTATTGTGTCCTCTGTTCCATTATCCTCAGGTTGGTCACCCTTTTCCTTTTCTGAAAACACTGAGCCAAAGAAGGTGTTGAGTAATTCTGCCTTTTCTCTGTCCCCTGTTAGCATTTTGCCATCTTCTCTGCATAGCGGCCCTACCATTTCCTTCTTCCTCCTTTTGCTACAGACATACCCAAAAAACCCTTTTTATTGTTCTTAACCTCTCTAGCAAGCCTGTGCTCATTCTGCACTTTAGCTTTTCTGACTTTATTCCTACACGTGTTCGCTATCTGTTTGAATTCTTCTTTGGTGATTTCCCCCTTTTCCCATTTCCTATACATGTTCCGTTTAAAACTTAGCTCCGTTGAAATGTCTTTAGTCATCCATCCTGGTTTCTTGAGACACCTCCCATTTTTCTTCCTCAATGGTACTGTTTGAAATTGTGCCTTCAGTATCTCCCTTTTGAGAAAGTCCCATGCATCTTGAGGTCTCTTCTCTTTTAGTATTCCTGACCATGGGATCACCCCCAGTATTTCCCTGAGTTTACTGAAGTCAGCTCTCCTAAAGTCTAGAATACATGTCTGACTATGCCTGGCTTCTCCTTTCCATTGTATAATAAACTCCAGGAGAACATGATCACTCTCACCTAAGCATCCCACCACTTGCACCCCATTAACCAGGTCATCCCTGTTGGTTAGGATCAGATCTCAGATAGCTGATCCCCTTGTTGCCTCTTCCACCTTTTGGACCATGAAATTATCTTCCAGGCAAGTCAGGAATTTGCTAGACCTTGAAGTTTTGGTTGAGTTAGATTGCCAGCAAATATTAGGATAGTCGAAGTCACCCATCACTACTACATCTCTCCTTTCTGCGTGTGTGTTCATCTGTTCTAGAAAGGCATCATCCAATTCCTCCATCTGACTTGGGGGTCTGTAGTAGAGTCCCACAATAACATCCCTGTTGTTTCCCCCCCCCCTTTAATTTTTATCCAGATGCTTTCCACCTGGCTTCCAGTATTAATGTCATGGATCTCTTCACTGGTATAAATATCCCTGACATATAACGCTATTCCTCCTCCTTTCCTGTTTGGCCTGTTTCTCTTTAAAGGTTATACCCCTCTATTCCTACATTCCAATCATGCGACTCATTCCACCAGGTTTCAGTAATGCCTATTATATCATACTTGTTTTGTAGTGCTAGGAGTTCAAGTTCATCTTGCTTATGTCCCATGCTCTGTGCACTAGTGTAGAGATATCTAAGACCATGTGTTCCCTTCACTTGCTGCCTGTGCAAGTTTTTTTGCCTCTCACTCTTGGGTCCTTGCACTGTTTGCCTTGTTCCCTCTATGACAGTTTGACTATTTTCTCCAGCCCTGTTGCCTTCCAGAATACTATCTCCCTCCCCCATATGACTCAGTTTAAAGCCCTCCTGATCAAATTCTTGAGAATTTGGTTCTTCTCCTTTTGTTTAACCATTATTTAGAGAAAACAAATACTGTACTGTCTCTCCAGCAGTTGACAAGACACTGGAAAAGTTCAGTGAGTAGGATACAGCTCCTTCTCAAAGGATATGAGAATCGATATGCTGTGGTAGTTACTCATCACTTCCTTAGATGGGAAGGATTGCTGCCCCTATCACAACTGCCAGTTGCACTCCCCAAATGATAGCCTGTATAGAATTCTGAGGCACTGTGTTTCCTGCACACAATGCATACTGCATCAGAGAGGGTCCAGGAATAAACCCCTTCTTCTGAGGATGGGGTGAAACAGTGGTGTTAAGAGAAAAATAAGCATGTTGTGCATTTTCCTGGAAATCAGCTCCCTGTGCTAGATAGGCCTGCTCTCTTTGATGAGGCCTCAGTGTAAAGGCCAAAAGATTTTCAAGCAGTTCCACAGCTGTCACATTACCCTCAGACGAGAAAAAGACAACCTTCAGCTACCTCTTCAGATGTCCGCTCTTTTTGCTTTACCAGCTAATATGATTCCCCTTTTAATGCCAGTGGTCTGGAGATGGAGCAGGAGCAAAGTGAAAGGGCAAGGAAAGGCTCCTCATTTAAGATAGCATATTTGAGAATAAAAGCCTGTCTTTCCTGGACTAAGGAATAATGGAGGGAAACAGTACAAATATAAAGGAATAGAAATAAGCTGCCTAACATCTAATTACTACCATGTCAGTCTTACAAGCCTGACTTAATCCTACTGTCCCTTTAGCTTGAAGGGCCAAGATAAAGATGCTCCTCCCTTTCCGAAAGATGCAAGGTGGTTTTCTGTTTGGACCTTCTTTCCAAGGAAAAAGGAATTTACATTTTACTGCCTTACTGAATGAGAATATATAGGTTTTTGAGAGTTTTATCCAAATCCCTAGTGACTGTCAATGTATATGGAAACATGTTCAAAACAATGTTTATAATAAACCCAGGATGGATACAATGTGTTTCAGAAACCACATGCACCCTTTGAATCTCATTTCTGCAGGCCTCCAACCCAATTTTCCAGCACCAAATCTGCTGAAGAAATTTGCTACTACTAACACAGTAGGTATTAGGGAGGGAAAGAATATTAAGAAATATTTTGGAAAAGGTCCAAAAACATGTTTTTTGAGGGCTGAGGAACCCTCAATGAGAAGAATCCTGGAATGATGAGAATCTTCACAGTTCAAGACTTATTCTGTACAAATTTAGTTCATGGTTATTTTATGCAGTAAACAGTACTTTCTGTATAGAAAACACTACTTTCTGCACAATGTTGTTTCCTATGCAGAAAAAACTGTAATTGGGGATTTATTCTGTGCAAAGTTCACACATGGTTGGTTTGCATAGAAAACAACATTTTCTGCACAGGAAACAGCATTTTCTGCACAAGAAATAATATTTCTGTGCAGCAATATTATTTTATGTATACAAACTGCTGTTTTCTGTACAAAGGAACCATATGTAAGTTTCACACAGACTAAGTCCCGAATTCTGAATAAGCTTTGAAAACTGATTGTTTTTTTTTCAAGACTTTTTCAGAACAGGAAAATAATTGTTAAAATTACTTGTTGCTTCTTTTGAAAAGAAACCTAGTGAAGTATTAACATCATTAGTGAGCAGCTGAACCCAAAAAGTGCTTTCCAGCCACTCCTAAACTTTCTGCTCTTAACTTCCAGCTCCTACACCCCAAAGTGGGTCAAAAGAGTTGTTTTCACCATGATGAAACTCCTTCTTTAGCTCCAGTGGAAGCCTAAGATGTTCTCCATTCTCCTAGGGTTCTATGATATTGGAGGACGTTCTGTCATCTTCTGCACCATGGAATCACAGCTGCTACTGAACTTCAGTAGGAATTACAATTGAGGAAGTATTCCAGGAGAGTCACTGCAAACATCACCACTTCCATCTCTAAGAGGTTGCTTACCAAAGGTGCATCTATTTTAGCACCATAATCCAGGGCCAGTCCAGCACATTATGTTCTGGAGCTGCCCTGGATTGACATGATGCCAGCTACATGTACTGGTGAGTTCTGTTCCAGAGCTGTGCTGTAGTCCTGATGGGCTGATGGGCCAACACCACATTGGCCCCGATGGCCCATCCCCCTTGGTGTCATTGCACTACCTCGTCTGCTGGCCAAGCAGCTCTCTGCTAGAGCCTGCCCATTGCCGGCTGCTGAGGTCAGAATGGGGCACCCGTGCAATCAACAAGGAGGTTGAGCACCCTCTCATTTATCACATAGCATGGCACCCAGTCTTAACTTCAGCAGCAGCAATGGCCAGGCTCACACAGAGAGCTGCTTGGCTAGTGGGAGCGGTGGCCGTGGCACCAAGGAGAACAGGCCACAGGGGTGATGTGGTAGGTTTGTGGATATGTGGACAGCTGGGTCACTCCAGATCCAACCCAATCTAGCTGTCTACGTGGCCAAAAAACCAGGACCGCTCCAGAGCAACTTGCGGATCAACGGCTAAAAGGAACAGATTCACTGCATGCATCATGTGGACAAAGTGTATCAGATCCCAGAGTACACTTTTTATCCTTAGTACAGACAAGCCCCAATTTGTAATATAGATAAATCCAGTACATCTTTACAGTATAATTGGCTTCCCTGATCATTCTAAGCAACATGTGTTTAAAACAAAGACTAAATGATATATGCACAAACTAATACAACTTAAAACATCTTAGGTGCTACTTTACACATTTCCAGAAGAACCCTGCATATGGTACAGATTTAACATACACATGTTTCTACCAAATTTTTAAAAAAGCTCCATTTATTTTTCATTGAATACACACTACAGCAGTGGTTCCCAAGCTTTAGTCCCCAGATGCTTTTGGACCTCAGCTCTCAATAGTCCTGACCACTGCCTGTGCTGACAACAGCTTCTGGGATTTGTAGTCCAAACAACAGAACCATTTCAGCAGAAGACCATAATGGTCTAATGTAATCACAACTCTCTACATTTCCATAATATCTAAGCATGAAGTAAAATACAATAACATGGGAAACTACTTCTCATGTTACTGGTAAACAGCACCTATAGTTGTATACTCTATGTTTGTATATGGATTCTGAAGTAAAGTCACCTTTATTTCTCCCTTTACATGTAAAATGCAATCAGACAACATATTTTTCCCAACAAAACCAGGTAAAAGTATTTATATACATGAATATGAACAGGAGAATCCCCCCCCCCCAGAATGCGGGGGGGATGTATTCATGAAATATAATGCAATCCTTTCTCACTTTTCCTTCCCTGAATCCTGGAGGCCTAAAAGAATCACAACTCATTAGCTATGTTTATTAAGAAGAGAATGCTGAAAATGCTGATTAAACCTAATAAATATTGTTATGTGATCAAATGATAGTGAAAATACTTTAGCTACATGCATTCTGCAACTCAACTGATCATGGTGTCTCCAGTACGTTGCACTATTGTTGCTATTTTTAAAAAATAGTTTACAACAAAAAGTCTATTATGTACACAACTGTCACATTTAATAGTTTTCTTTCATTTCAAGAGCTTATTGATTCCAGCAATATTCTCTGTTTAAAATTGCTCTACTTCCCCGTGGTCTCTCAGTGGGAATTCTTGCAAACTGAAGAACCTCTTTAAGTGCAACCAAAACATATAGAATAAGTACAATGCCAGACCACACAGATGAAAGAAAAAACAAGAAAGGGTTTGTTTGGGGGGGGGGGCGTGAAGCTTACAAAACAACCAAAAACAATAAAAGGTCTTAATGATACCTTATAGCAGCAGTGTTCCACATGTCATTATGAGTTAAACACATGAAGAAATGTAAAACTACTATTTACTTTTGGTAAAAGAATGAAAGGGCAAACATTTTAAAATTTCCTAAGGCGAGGTTTCAGAGACAAGTCAATGTAATTTGTTTACAGCCATCCCTGTCAGTTTGAAAACCTAGGAAAGGAAGATAAATTCTTCTTATCCCCAGAAATTCAACCATAATGAAAGTAGAGGTAAGGAAGATAAAGTACATAGTTTGCTAGCAGCTTCATTTAGATCAAATTGCAAAACCAACAATAAGAGCAATTAAAGTGATTGAATTTTCCATGGTTGGGGCTGAACAATAAATATTATATTTTACTTAACAGTCTAATCTAGTTCATCTTTATTCTGTCTAGCTAGCAGTCTGTCAGCAAAACAAGTCTCGGCTATCTAGCTATCTAATTAGCACAGTTATTAACTTTTTTAAAAAAAGAAGCAGCACAGCTCAGTTTGTCTCTACTGGCAAACACAGTATTCAAGTACTACAAAGAAGAAAAGCAGACAAGAGCAAAGAAAACAAGAAAAAGAAATCAGTTGTCATAGCAGAAGAGACAGAAATCTCATCCAAAGGGGAGTTAGGAGGATCATTTGTGACTTGTCTTTTAAGAATCCTGGCACTTCAATTCTAAACACATTTGCTTGGATGTTGGAGTATCCTCGGCTAAACTCCTTTCTATAGAGCAGGGTTCCTGTTTACTGATTTTAAACAGACAGCAGCCCCATACAGTTGGAAGCAATCATCACTAATTTCAGTGAAAGTTTTTTCAAGTAAACTATGCCTAGTATGACACTCCTATCTACCATCTATCTCTCCTGATGAAGATTACTTCAATTTTAATGTCTACAGGATAGGGGTATTTGCCTCTTTAAGTACTAGGACTCAGGCAATTCAAACAGTCGCCAAAGGTGAAGGACTTACAGAGAGTGGCTATTGCATCAAAATATTTTAATGGAGGTTACTTTACCAGTAAGAACACCACAGTACTGACTATGAGAAGTGGGCTTTTCAGTGGCTCTCTCATGTATGGACCTTTTACGTCTGTATACCCGATGTGCATGACCTGTCACAGCCAATGTGTGATTGAGTGGTTCAATAAATATGAAGTCGTCATTCATCTGCAAAAAACCCATCTGCAGGGGAAAACAAAAGCAACAGATACGGTATGTTACTTGATGCATGGCTCAATCATGCCATGTACAGAATGAATTGAAATAAAGCCTTAGTATGTCCTAAGAATTGCTGCAACAGCAAGTTAATATTGATATTGAACTGCACCTACTGCTGCCACATACAGTGCAATGCTGCAAATCATGACACAGGCCAATCCAACAGTGCAGATCTAGAAAATTCAGAAGCCATACCCTTTGAGGAAAGCTGCTTCTCTTGCTTTCCCTGGTCCCTTTCTTTCAAAACACTCAAATAAATGTCATTTACTTTTATTTCATCTGCAGGGTGGGAGGCAACATGCCAACAGAAGATGCACACTGAAGTATCTAGAATGTTAAAAGTTTGCATGTAGAGCACAATCTATACATTTGTTTTACATTGCACCATTTATATTAAACAAGAAGGTAAAGAACTATAAGTCCTTCAAATGTCACATTTTCTCTTACATGAAAATAAATTCTGGGCAAGCAGGTTTCAGAAATCATTAGAAAAGATGCTCGTAGTAAAATTAAAGGCAGTAGGAAAAGAGAAACACTTCATTACAGCTGGATTGACTAAACCAAGGAAAACACAAGCCTGAGTTTGCAAGTCATCAACTGAGCTGCTGATAACAGGATTCCTTCGAGGCCTCTCATTCATAAGGCCACACGAAGTCAAAGCCAACTTGATGGCATGTAAAAACAACAAGGGGACATATAGTACAAGTGCTTTTTTTCACTCCAAGTACAGAGGTTGGTAAAGCAAATGAGGACAATATGTTCTGAAATTCATGCAGTGCTAGCAGAAAAAGACTTACAGTACTTCATACAATTTAATTTAAAATGCACTTACTTTTCATACAAAGAAATTATATCTGTTGTAAGAGGGAAAGGAAAAGGATCTTTGATATGAAAAAAAAATTAATCCCAGCTGAATATCCAACTGACCAAGTAGGTTCAGACTCTTGTTGTTTTGTTTTGTTAGTCTTAAAGTTGCCAGAGGACTCCTTGTTTTGTCTCTGCAATTAATTAACACAACTATAGTACTTTTCTGGAATATGTGAGCTTCATTTGTATATATTTGAATCCTTCAGCCAGAGTGGCCAGTACTCATGTTGACTGAGGGATTTGGTGAGTTATAGCCAAGAATGTAACTTTTCCAAGCTCAGCATTGTACTTCCATCATTAATTCTAATAAAATGTAATAAAATCTTATGAAAGCATGAAAAAAATGGTGGCCGTGAGTGAGTTGCATCCTGAATCCCACCCCCCTTTTTAAAAAAACAGATGCAGAAGAGCTATTTTCCACTGAAGGAAACCTTCATTCTTTTCTTCTGGCGCTTTAATGCTTTTGCCAGCAAAAACAACAATGGTGGCTCTGGCATTGCACACCCTCCCTTACAAGCCCGCCCTCTGCTTAGGTCCAGCCAATCAGGTTTCAGCCCTGCTGTGTACCCCTTTTTGAATTAATTGTACACATGACCTATTATACGCATTTTTGTGAACTTTTAAAAAAAGTTTGCAAGGAATAGCAAAAGCTGTTATTGCAATCTATTTGGAGTTTTCAGGGGCCCCCTTTCTGAATATGGCTCATCTGAACTAAAGGTAATCTGCCTGCATTTTTGTCAGATTTTTTTTATCATGCAGATGAGCCCTATGTCTGGCAATATCTCAACAAGGAGTTGAAACAGGTTTACTTTAAAATGATTGCTCCTGGGAAGCAATAGCAAATACCATTACACATAAATACTGTACATGAAAGGGGCAACCTTCTTTTACACTCCCATATGGTGTGGCTTAATCACATCATTCCATAGTAATAGCCTATTCCCACAGTGTACAGAGTTGAAGGGAAGGTGTAGCATGCCTGTTTGCCACTGAAATTTTGACCTGATCATCATTTCTGCCAACCCCAAATATGTGGTAACTACTTTGGTCAGTTACAGTTAGGAAACATGATAAAGACATGGCACTCTGGAAATGTTCAGCTTCTTTTGTTCTTTTCCATTAATTCTCATGTTTTATGCACCATAACAAGTCCCCACTCAGCCATGGAAGCCCACTGGGTGACCTTGAACAAGTCACACACTCTCAGCCTCAGAGGAAGGCAAATGCAACCCCCCTCTGAACAAATCTAGTCAAGAAAAAAACATGAGTTTGCCTTAGGGTCAACATAGAAACAGCTTCAAGGCACACAACAAAAACAACAACAACAACAACAACAACAACAATGAAATTGAGATACAGAACTAAAATCTACCAAACCCTGGAGATTTTCAGACAACACTGTTATAGTGTTACTATTCCACTTTATTTGCTATGGCTGCCTCCTCTTGAATCCTGGGATTTGCAGTTTAGGGAGGGGCATTTACAACTCTCAGCCAGAGAGCTCTTAGGCCTCACTAAACAACAAACCCCAGAATTCCACAGCAGGAAGCCAGAGCAGTTAAAGTGGAATAGTAACACTTTAACTGTGTATAACAGTGTAGTCTGAAAATCTAGATACAAAATAAGTACCTATTTTAATAACTTTAGGAAGGGAGGAAACCTAGACAAACTGCATGAACTGTCAAGCTTCTTTCTCCCTCATACATGAGATTATTTCCCCTCACATAACCTTTCTATACATTATTATCTTTGGTATTCAAAAAAACAAACAAGAGATAGCCATCAAGCAACTTAGTGGCAATATGCAAATACATGAATTTAAGTGTGTATTTTAAAACAAGCATATATCCTGCTATTTCGGAGGGGGAAACATTAAAACATTTTATAATATACAAATCATCATAATTTAAACCAAAACCCAACCAGAATCATATTAAGCAGCAGAAGCCAATGATAAAATTAAACAGTACTTAGCCAAATAAAATAATGAAATAATGCGGCCACAGTAAAATCCTTTGAAAACTGTGAAAGAACAGCAGTGAACAAACACATTTTCAATGTCCACTTAATGATCTGTAATGATGGAGCCAGTCAAATCCCAATTAGAAGACAGCATACAAATGTGAGGCTCTTAAAACTCCTTTCGCTTGTGCCCACTATCCTTACTGCTTTCACACAATGGCATGCAAGACAGGTTTCAGAAGTGGCTATTAATATACAGGAAAGCTGATATAAGCGAAGGCAGTACTTCAAGTAACCCATCCCAATCCATTTAAGGGCAGAGGCAGACAACGTCCAGGGGGCAGGGGTTAGATTTTCTGCACTGAGACTCTTTAGGGGTTGTATGAATTGCCATAAAGCCCCAAAGCCAAAACCATAAGTCCCTTTATTGTTTTTTAAAAACAGGCTTTTAATGTTAAGGAGGGCCCTATAACATACTCAAAAGGTGAATAACCACTCTTTTCCCAAGAAGTTTCCAAGAGAGGCAATTCAGCCTCTTTGAAAGAAAAGTATGACCCAGAAGACACAAAAACAGCCTTCAAGCAACATTTGGCCCACCCTTGATTTTGGGTTTTACCAGCATTTTTAGTTGGGCCCAGAAACACACTGGGAACAATTATAGCTGGTATAATCTCAGTGTCACTTGTACATACAAGTACCAAAGTACCAACATTCTGCAACCAACTGTAGTTCCCAAACATTTTTTTCAACATAGTTCTACACAGAGCATATTACAGTAGTCCAGCCTAAACATATGAATAACTAAGGCATGGTCTCTCCTTTCTTGATAGTGTCACAATTTCTGTATCATGCTAAACGTACAGAACTGCAAGCCTCTGATAAAGTGTAACATAGTGGAGACACTGGGGGGTGCAGAGAGGACAAATCACACCAGGTGAAACTGTTGGGGGGAGGGGTGACAGCAGATGTAGTGATGCCAGGGGTGCAAAACCATCTAAAACTGTCTGCAAAGCTTCATTTGAAGTAGCCTGTTTCCTCACCAAAAATACCCCAACATGTCTACATTAAGCTTTAGTTTGTTCACTCTCATCCAGCCCAAATCTGCTTTCAGTCACTGGTTCAGGCCTCCCGGGACAAACAAATTGGAAACAGAAGTTGATCTGAGTGTTGTCCACATATTGATGACATTTCAACCAAATCCAGACAACTTCTCCTAACAATTTACAAACAAACAAACAAACAAAAAACATAAAAAGCACAAGAAGGAGGGCAAATGTGAACCCTGAGGTACCTATTAAGCTAAGAAGTGTGTGATGGCACAGACTCCATGTAACCAGCTTCCACTATCACTTTCCAAGTTCATTGAAAGGTGCTGAGGCTATCAGAGCGGCTTACAAATTGTTTTAAGCAATAGCTATTTACACATCTACACTTCATTAAACAGTTTCCAATGTGTGTTAGCTAATTGCCCCCCACAAGCTGGGTACTCAATTTACCGACCTACGAAAGGATGGAAGGCTGAGTGAACCCTGGAGCCCGCTGGAATCGAACTTGCAACGTGGTGACTTGCAGTACTGGCATTTAACCACTGTGCCACCAGGGCTCCCTTATTAAAGTAAGAACTAAAACTACAGTATATAAGAAAAAATAAAAATTCCAAATTATAGTTTTGGAGTCTAACTATGGCTGGTAAATTGAGGGTACTCTCTTATAAATTACTATGTCTTGTAAATTGTTATTATAATCTGTAGCATAGAGTCCAGTTGGAGCCTTAGTTCTCAGATCCTTCTTTTTAAAAAAATCAGGAAGACCTAGAGGCATATAACCCATGCTTCGTGTCCGCTTGACCCTTTTTGTCTCCACCCACAATGTTGATAGTAATATCAAAACACAGACTATGTGTTTTGCTCAGTGATTTTTCAAAACAGTACAGCTGCTACCAAGCAGCATCAATATGTAAAAAGCAAACATAAAAATGAGATAGTCAAGATTCAGCAAACTATGTCGAGATAAATAATAGAATCAATCATGCTTTTCCACATAAAGCCTTCTTTTATTAATTATCTTCAATTTGCAAGGATATAGAAATGACCAACAAATGGTAGCCAGTCATTTTCTGTCTTTGATTAACTGTACTTCTTGAAGTACTTTGCTAAGCCAGTTCTGGCCAACATCTTCTTTAAAGTTCTCTGTCCACCTACAGATGACTTCTCTACATTGGTTGGATAAAGAAAATGTCTTGTAACCTATCCATGTTAATTACCTCCTTGAAAAGCACTGTTGGATTTTTCAGCCAGCTCCACAACATAGTTTCTTAGGAAACCAGATCAATTCCAAACCAGATCAATTCCAATTCCAAATGAGTTCACTATGCTATACACAAAAACATATGTAGGTTTCTTTAAAAAAACAAAAACAAAAAACACCCTGCATTGTGGTTGCTAAGCACAAAACAAATAATACAGCATTTATAGTACAACATCCCACAGACATATATAAAAGTGGTGGATCAATATAGCAGAAAAGACACAACGCTGTGCAGATCTGGATGATTCTAGAGGATTTTATAAAGCTCTTAAGGCAATGTTTGGACCTACTTATCAGGTCCAAAGCTCCTTATACAGTACAGATGGTCAAACATTAATTACTGATAAAGCCTCCATCCTGAGTCGACGGGCTGAACACTTTCAAAGTCTCTTCAGTGCTAACCGAGTAGTCCAAGGCTCAGCTATCCAACCTAACATCCTGCTTCGCAACAACTGCAGAGCTGTTTGGGCTGGAAGTCAACCTGAAAAAACGGAAGTTCTTTACCAGCCTGCACCACAGGACGAACACCATCATTCCCACATTGCCATCAGCAACTCTGTGCTTAAGTCCATCCAGCAGTTCACCTACCTGGGAAGCATCATCTCCTCAGATGCCAAGATTGACAAAGAGATCCACACAGATTAGCAAAGGAATATAGCGCATTTGGAAGACTTTACAAAAGAGTCTGGAGTATTAAACACCTGAGGCGAAGCACAAAAATCAGTGTGTATAGAGCCATTGTACTGTCTATTCTCCTTTATGTGTCTGAAACATGGGTTACCTATCGCCACCACTTACGACTCCTTGAATGCTTTCATCAGCGCTGTTTATGCACAATCCTAAATATACACTGGACTGATTATGTGATGAATGTTGCTGTCCTTGAGCAAGCAGGGATCACCAGCATTGAGGCCAGGATCTTGAGAACACAGCTGCGCTGGGCAGGGCACGTTTCTAGGATGGAGGACCATTGCCTCCCAAAAATAGTACTCTACGGTGAACTCGCCATGGATCAGTGTAAGAGGGGCGCTGCAAAAAAGCGATACAAGGACTCCCTGAAACAACATCTCAGGCTCAGCCAAATTGATCACCAACAGTGGTCCACCCTGGCCTCACATCGGGAGGCATGGAGACACATTATCCACAATGTTGTAGCCTTATTATTTGAGAACTCACGCCGAACAAGTCTTGAAGAGAAACGACAACGCAGAAAGAATCACAACTCAGAAACATCACCCAAGGGGACCGTCTGCTGTGCTTTCTGCAACCGGACTTGTTTATCTCGGATTGGCCTTTTTAGTCATCAGTGCGCTTGCAGTAAGCACAGGGTGAGTCCTTCCTGAATCTTCGTTTGAGAAGAAAAGCCAGAGAGTATAGTACAACATCACACAGACATATATAATTTTACTTTCCAGTTTTATAACCCAGTGAGCATAAGACTTCGACTAGATTTTCAGACAACACTGTTATAGTGTTACTGTTCCACTTTATTTGCTATGGCTGCCTCCTCTTGAATCCTTGGATTTGTAGTTTAGGGAGGGGCATTTACAACTCTCAGCCAGAGAGATCTTAGGCCTCACTAAACTACAAACCCCAGAATTCCATAGCAGGAAGCCAGAGCAGTTAAAGTGGAATAGTAACACTATAACAGTGTAGTCTGAAAATCTCCTAATTGAAAAATATTTAACTGCAAAAAATACTAATGCAGGGTTGGGAATCCTGCAGCCCTTTATATGTTTCTGGACTAGTAATGTCAGAACTAGCCAGCTGTGGGGAGGAACACTAACAATAGTAGTCAAACAATATCTGGAAGGCTGAAGAATGCCTATCCCTGGTCTTGTATGAAACAACATAGCAAAAGTGCCAATGTCCATCTCAACACAAAATGGCTTTTGTTTCATCCTCAATTATAATTTTGGAGATTTTCAGACACCTCTTTCAGCATCTTGCTACGCAAGTAGCCTCCGGAGCAGTAATGAGGCTGCCGCACGGCAAGGGGTCCATTTTGGACAACGCTGTTTCTCTCTCGGCATCGTCCGTGAGTGTTGCAGTAGCACTGGAGGCAGCCGCGCTGTTTTTCACTCACAGAGGTTGGTAATGGCACCCCGATCGGACTAGCAGAGAGAGGCTCTGTATAGTCTGGTGGCGTGTGGTTGGAAAGATCGGGCTGGCAAACCCAGATCCGATCGGAAATTCTCCTCTAGGCAAGAGGGGATCGGAGGGGGCTCTTGAAGACCTGGGACCCTGCTAGCTCTGGAGGAAACCCGAGCCGAAAAGGTAAAGTCAGCAGGAGCTGGCAGAGGAAGTCAGAGCCGTAGACCACTGCCGCACGCCGGCAGCTGAGGGCTCTCAGCAAGCGGCGCCACCAATTTTAAACAAAAAACAGAAAAGACTGAATGTTTGCATTGGAAGGGCAAATTCTGGTGATATCTGTCTGGAACTGAGACATCGGATTGAAGGGATTCTATACCGGAATGGCTGGGTGAGGGAAGATTCCCTACTGTAATTTAGCAGCAACGAACTTTATAGCTGTAAATTGGGAAATAAGACATTAAGCAGTCTATATTCTATAGGGTCAACTTCTTTTTTTTCCTTTTTTTTGCTGTTTATAAGTGTTTTTTTTTCTTTTTTTACGTTCTCCTTCTTCCTTTTGAAACCGCATTATTAGGGCTGAATATAGCACTGCACTGAACCGTATGAAACAGTAGCAGGAGCAGGAGCTAGCAACAAGCTAGCAATAAATAATAACAGTGACAAAGACTTTGTTACAAAGAAGGAGGCTTTTTTTTTCTTTTCTTTAGTAATATTCCCTTTTCCTCTTGTTCTGCCTTTTTCAATTCCTTTTTATAACATCCGAAAGCTGGATTTGGAAAAGTGAATCGGAGTCGATTTGAAGGCAGCCATTACGGAACGCACATGGCCAGTGAGAAGTAGTCTCTGAACTGCTATGTGTATGTGTGTGTGTCAGTGTGTCATGTTTTTCCCTTCCCTTCCATGTATGTTTAATTTCAATTCCAAATGTGTGTCTGTGTGAGTTGTTTCGTTTGGATGCTTTTTTATTTCTTATTTTAGTTAATTTTGTTAGTTTCTTTTGTTATTTAGTTTTTTTTGTATCCTAGTCTCTCCTGTTAGTTTTGATTTGTGCAGAACTGGGCAAAGCACACGAGGGTGAAGGGCAGAACTGATTATGCATTGAAGAGGCAGGAGCTAATGGAGTGTTTCATTTCCGAGTGAAGGGACGGGAAGAGAGAAGGAGAGGTGTGCATGGGAGACAATGGAATGAACTAGAAGAAGGGTGAAAGAGGAGAGAAGCAGGTGAAAGGAAGTAAAGAGAAAGGAGAGGCAGAGAAAGAAGATAGAGAAATATAGAAGAGTGATAAGAGACATTGCATTTAACATCTTGGGAGAATCTTGGAAGGACAAAGGTGGCAAGTAAGGACTACGAACTGTATCACAGAAACTTGAAGTATGAACATATTAAGAACTGGCATTTCATTATTAAGGGAGTAATAAGTATATTTAATAACCCTAAAGTGGCGGAGGAGATTGGAGAATTAAGAGGTGGAAAAATTGGACAATTAATTATATCTCAAAGATATATATTTGTATTATTTCTGGACTTTTAGAAAGACACTGCTTTTGAAGTTCATAACATGTTTTGTATCTGACTGGGACTTTTACATATACTATATATATTATATATAATGCACAACTGGAAACTTGATTAAATTGATTAAATAGAATAGTCAAAATATAGATTTCACCTAAGAGCTCATAGACACAAATTGTGTATATATTATTTGTGGTTCATATATACAATATATACATATATAATACATGTAGTACAGTAAATTGATTACATTAATTGGTCTAGAATATATAAGATCTTAATCAATACTCCTTTTATTTACATTTATTTTTGCAAAAAGTCAGAGGTATCGTACTGATAATTTATAAATAATTCATGGGGTTAAAGTGAAGGATATAAGTATATAATATACTTCAAAGTGAAGCAAAGAGAGGATAAAATTAATGAAGGAGTAAAGAAGAACAGAGAAAGAGGGGTTTAGAGAATAAAAGCTATAAAACTTAAAGGAAGAGAAAGAGTATAACCCCTGGGAAGAATAGTAAAATCAAATAAGGAAATCAAGATGAGGAAAATGACTCAATCAATGTTACAAACGACAAGACGACCATCGTTCGAACTTAATCAGTCAAGTTAAAATTCGATATTGGAGGAAATGCGATCAATGAGGGAAGAAATACGCGAGATGAAGACAGATTTAAAACAGGAGATGAGAAGGGAATTGAAGAATATTAGAGATGTCTTAGATAAGGTGACAGATGAATCCAAAAAATTGAAAGAGAGAGTCAACAAGGTAGAAGTGAAGGTAGAAGATTTAGAGAAAAAAAACAGTAAGCTTGGAAGAGAGTAAAGAACAGGAGCTGGACGATTTGGCAGCACAGGAGATGAAGTGGAGGGAAAACTGTTTAAAGATAAGAGGATTAAAAGAACAACCTGAAGAAGATCTGTACAAATATTTAATACCAAAACTGGCTAAATTTATGGGGAAATCTAAGTCCCAATTTGAATGGGAGATTGATAAAATCTACAAATTACCTTCTAGAACTGCTAAACAGAAAAACCTGCCCAGAGATATTGTTATTTACTTCGTGCGGAAGAGGACCAGGGATTACTTTATACAAAGGAATTTTGAACAAAAATTTGAGATTGAGGGTAATGACATACTGATTCTTAAAGACATCCCCATGAGAATTCTAAAAAAAAAGGAGTTATAAAACCCTTACTGAACTGTTAAGACAGAATGAAATACGCTATAAATGGGAGAAAATAGAAGGTGTTTCCTTTAGATTCAAACAAAGGAATTTCAGAATAACATCTACACATAAATTAGAATAATTTTTGGAGAAATATAAAAAGGACTTGAAAACCCAAGGGAAAGAAGTACAAGAACCAAAAACCCAAGCAGAAGGGGCAGAGGGAGGAGAATCCAATGAAGACGGGGAAGACGGAGGAGAGAGGGAAGACGGCGAGGAAAGCAAAAGATCTCAGGAAGAGGAGCATGAACAATTAGAGGAAGAAGAACGATTGAAAAAATAAAAGGGAGTATCAGAAGTATACAGAGATAACACAGAATAACAAAATGAATTTAAAGATTTTGACGTGGAATATAAAAGGACTTAATTCACCAGAGAAAAGGAAAAAAGTTTTTCATACATTGAGAAAGAAGAGATATGATGTAATATGCCTTCAAGAAACCCATGTTAAAAATGAAGACAAATATTTACTTAAAAATAAGAGATTAGGGAAAGAATATATATCGGCTGCAAAGAATAAGAAGAAAGGTGTGGTAATTTATGTTAATCAATGGATTCAATCCCAAGAAATATACAATGATCCAGAGGGATAGTTTATGATAATAGACACAAATATACTATTCAACAAGACCTTAATCTAAGGATTATATGCACCATTAGAAAGGAAAAATGCTTTCTATCAGAAATTAAATGAAATGATGTTTGAATATGCCTACGACACATTAATTCTGTGTGGGGACTGCAATGGAGTGATCTCCCCAACCCTGGACAGGAAATCAGATAAAGGAATAAAAGAAAGCCAAGGTAAACTACCCAATGCATTTCAAAATCTTGTGGATAACTTCTCTCTAATTGATGCATGGAGATTTAAATATAATGAAGCTAAAGACTTTACTTTTTATTCTGAATCTCACCACTCCTTTTCCAGAATTGACTTCTTTATGCTTTCCAAAAAGTTATGTAACTCTATCCATAAGACAGAAATATTGCCAAGAACATGGTCAGATCATAACCCTGTTCTGCTTGAACTTAAAGATGGGAGAAGTAGAGAATTTAGCTGGTGACTGAATGATTATTTATTACAGAAGGAAGAGATAGTGCAAAAAGCCAAGCAAGAGATTAAGTGGTTCTTCAAGGAAAACCTACTTCCGGGTATAGACATTGCGACCGTTTGGGATACTTTTAATGCAGTTATGAGAAGCTTTTTTATCCAACAAAGTAGTATCTTGAAAAAGAAGAGAGGGGAAAGAATGGAGAAAATCCAAGAGGAGATTAGAATAAGAGAAAGAACACTACAACAAAAGCCTCAAGAAAAAGTAGTAAGAGAATTAAGGATTTTAAGAGAACAACTAGCTAGAGATACAATGGATGAAATACAAAAGAAATTACAGTACTTAAAACAAAAGAATTTTGAGCATTCAAATAAACCCGGAAAATGGTTAGCGTACCAGTTAAGGAAAAGAAGGGAGAGAAATTGCATTAGTAAAGTGAAAGTAGGAGATCAAATCTATACAGATCAGTTAAAGATTAAACATATATTTAAAGATTATTATAAGACCTTGTATCAAAGATGAAAGCCATCAACAGTGAACATAGAAACTTTTCTTAAAGGACGATCACTACCGAAATGCACAGATCAGCAGAAGGGAATATTGAATCAACCTATAACGATAGCAGAGATTACTGAAAAGATTCAAAAACTGAAGCTTGGGAAAGCTCCTGGACCCGATGAATTTACCCCTAAATTTTACAAAGTGATGGAAAATGTAATCCATGCGGTTGGTAAGGGTTCTTACACACACACATGGGAAGAGGCATATATTACCTTAATTCATAAGGAAAATAGAGACCCTTGCGATCCGAAAAACTATCGCCCGATATCCTTGCTGAATGTGGATTACAAAATTTTTGTTTTAATATTGGCGGACAGACTGAAAAAAGTGTTAAAAGATTGGATTAGTGAAGATCAAAGGGGGTTCCTACCAGATAGATATTTGAAAGATAATATTACACATGTTCTGAATGTGATTGACTACCATGAAAAACATAAAGACAAGAGAATGGCTTTAATCTTTTTAGACATAGAAAAAAGCGTTTGACAACGTGGACTGGTCAATAATAATTGAAACCCTAACCCAGATAAACGCAGGACAGAAATTTATTGACTGGATTAAAGCCATTTATCATAAGAAAGGAGCAAAATTATTAATAAATGGGGAAAAAACAGAGAATATACAAATCCAAAAAGGTACACGTCAAGGATGTCCTCTCTCCCCATTTTTGTTTCTGCTGATAATGGACATATTGAGTATAAGAATGAATGAGGAAAATGAAATAAAAGGAATAAAAATACAAAAATATAGATACAAACTGAAAATGTTTGCTGACGACATTGTCATCTTGCTTGGTGAACCACAAGAAGAAATTTATTATCTATTAGATATCTTGAAAAAATTTGAGAGGTTATCTGGGCTTAAAATAAAAATTGATAAACCAATGATCTTGACTAAGAACCTCACAAAAATCGAAGAGAAGGAGCTGATGGAAAAATCAGGTTTTAAGGTGGTCAAATCGGTAAAATATCTGGGAGTTAACATAACAAATAAGAATTTGGATCTCTTCAATAACAATTATAAAAAGACTTGGGTGCAAGTCAAAAAAGACCTAAATAATTGGCAAAAAATCACTACTTCCTTATTAGGGAAAATTAGTATAGTAAAAATGAATATTTTACCTAGAATGATTTTTTTTATTTCAAACAATCCCAATATTCATAGAACAGAAAATCTTTAAAGAATGGCAAGTGGATATTTCACGGTTCGTATGGTCAGGGAAAAAGCCAAGGGTGAAAATGAAGACTCTTCATGACGCGAAAGAAAGGGGTGGACTTGGTATGCCAAATATGAAATTATATTATGAGGCATCCTGCCTGACCTGGATAAACGAATGGGTGACCGTAAAGAATAAAAGACTACTGGCAATTGAAGGGGAGGAGAACAGATTTGGTTGGCATGCCTATCTCTTTTATAATAAGGATGTAGTAAACAAGGATTTTTATAATCATAGTATTAGGAAGTCATTGATTAAATGCTAGAAAAAAATACAAAAATAGATTTTTTCATCAAATCCCACTGTGTACCTCGCCACATGAAGCATTGTACAATAAAGAGGGTATCCCAACACACCAATAGTTGAGATACAAAGATTTAGTGAAATTAGAAGGAGACAAACAAATAATAAAATCACAAGTTGAATTGGAGCAGAATGGTCTTAAATGCCATTGGTACCTGCATGCTCAAATGAAGGAAAGATTCAAGATGGATATTAAACTCACAGGTATAATGGCCAAAAAATCACAATGGGAAACTATTACAGAAGTAGGAAATAAAAATATGATCTCTAGATTTTACAAACAACTTTTACAATGGGACACAGAGGAAGATGTAATCAAGTCAAACATGGTGGTCTGGGCACAAAACATTGGTCATACAATTCAGCTGGAAGCATGGGAACATATGTGGAAAAAACAAATACGTAGAACACTGTGCCAAGATTTAAGAGAAAACGTATATAAAATGTACTTCAGATGGTACCTTTCACCTAATAAATTATCAAAAATGTATAAAGGAGCGCAGGGAAACTGTTGGAAGTGTGGGAATAAAAATGGTACGTTTTTTCACTTGTGGTGGGACTGCAAATTGTCAAGGAAATATTGGAAACAAGTCCATCAAACAATAGAAGAAATATTAAATATACAAATGCAATGGAAACCTGAAACATTTCTATTAGGAATGATAGAAAAGGAATTGGAGAAACATCATGGCAAAGTGATCTTTTATATGTTAGTAACAGCTAGAATCACATTTGCTAAATTGTGGAAGAATAAAATGTGCCCGACAAAAGATCAATGGCTAGAAAAACTTTACGAGTCTCTTAATATGGACAGATTGACAATGTTATTGAAAGGAGAATCCATGGCACAGTTTGAAAAAGATTGGACTGCTATAGTTACATATTTATTGAACAGATGGAGTAATTGCGTTGAACTTGTATATGACTAAAGGCTATATTCAAGATAATCTAACACTGATTAAAAGGAAGATAACTTAATTATTAAATCATTTACCCTATAGAATAACAATTAAGAATTCAAATGGTATTATGGAAAGAAAGATGAAAATAAGAAACCAACTGTATAATTATTAGATTAATTTAATTGATGGACAGGATAATTGAAAATGGAAGAAGATGACAGGAAATCCCAGAAGGGAAGTCAGCTTAAAATATTGACAGAGATATAAATGTGCATGAGTAAGAAGAAAGTATTTATTTTAATATTAATATTATTATTGCAAATGAATCAAATGAGATCGGACTTATGGAAAATATGGAAAATGTATTATTGATATGGTTAATGATGCCTTTTTTATTATTATTGTTTGGTGTGTATTTTAATAAAAACATTTAAAAACAAAAAACAAAATGGACCCCTTGCCGCGCGGCAGCCTCGTTACTGCTCCGGAGACTGCTTGCACGACAAGACGCTGAAAGAGGCCTCTGAAAATCTCCTTTGACTTTATTAGGGGGTAGAAAGAAGTCAATACTATGGGAAATGCAGGCCACAACTGATTAATTCTTCAAACATTATGAAAAAATAAGATGCAGAAAGTTACAAAAAACAAGACAAGGTTGCAGTTTAGTCCACAATGTCTACATCTGCACAAGTGTCATATTAATGCTGGTAATACAGTCAGCCCTCTGTATCCATGGATTTAATGGTGTTCTACAAATTGTTATCATACAGCATTTTTTAATATCTGTAATACAATATGCTATATAGGTAATATGTTACTTATTTATAAAATTTAAGAATTTGTCATTCAAAATATTTTAATGGCTCCATTTGCCCCTTTAAAGTCTGAGACACTGTAATTATAACTCATTATTAATAACTAGCCCCCTCCAGTCTCTTCTGCTCCATCCTTTGCCCACGCATTCTGGAATTCATATGGCTTACCCCACCCAAGCTGCTGCTCATTGTCATACTCACCAACATTTCACAGATGAAAGGTGGGACACTTGCATGAATTTGGAAGGTATACGGCTGAGCAACATGAAGATGTGATTGAAAAGGTGTTGGCAAGTGCAAAAGTTATTAATGGGAAAGAACACTAGTATTTTAAGCAGAGAAAGTTCTGAATATATGAACTGAATTTAGGAAAAAGAAAAAACAAAGCAATAAATTTAACAATCTTTGTGTGTGTGTGCGCGCGCACACGAGCGCACGCATGCACATGCATGCACAGCATGATTATAAACATTATACATTAATGCAACATCAACCAGATTCTGCTCAGTATATCAGTTTTATCTCATATTCATGATGACTGCATAAGCCTTGTGTTCACACCCACCCCATCTGCTCAACACACATTATAGATCAGATTCAACTCTCAGCTTCCCCATGAGGCCAATGTGGTCACCTTAGGATGACTAATCAATGTTAAATTAACAAAAAGCAGAGGCAAAGGAAATGGGGACTGAGATAAAGTGTTACACGGATGCACACACGATTTACATATTCACAAAATGGCCCTGTTGGGTGTAATATGAACAGTGATATAACTGCATTATGTGAATAAGCAACAGCAAACCATGAGTTGACATACTCCCCATCTCCTCATATTCTATTGGAAGCACTCACTTTCTGCACAAAAGTAACAGCAGTTTGATATTGAGTTCTAACCATAACAAACTAGCTACAGATAGCTGACACAAAATAGGTTATAAACACATAGTTTGACCCTGGCTTGCTTCAAAAAGTAATGGTTTAAATCAAGGAAATACACCCTGCAGCCACAGTATTGCCATCAAATTCTCAGCCCTACTGATTTCATACAGATAGTTTCCAAAAACATCTCTGGAAAAGAGAGTGGGAAGTATTCTTGAATATTAGTTGCCAAAATGATCTCTGAATAAGAGAGTGAAGAACACTCCTGAATTAGTCTCTTGGTAAAGAAATGGTGAAGAGGCACTGCAGTAAACTATAGGTTTACTATATGGTGAAAATACTATATGGCAAAAATACTCCTTATAGAATTCGAGAAGAATGTGATTTGTCTCAATGAGATCCTGCATCAATCCTCCATATTCAGAAGGGGGGGGCAAAAACACCAAAAACTTTGCAGGTGAAGCCTTCATGGCTTTTCCTGCATTTTAAAAGGCTCCATGGGGAATGTGCATTCCCACTCGTTGGGACAACCAATACACTTTGTTGTGCATTCCCAATAAGAGCGGAAGTGGAAAGCTGATTGGTCAGAAGTGCACATGGGCAGAGCTTGCTAACAAGGCAAGTGCCAAAACTGCCATGTTGGATTTTCGCTGTAGCGATCGTGTGTTGGCGGGATGAAACAGCCTCCCTTTTTATACTTATTTAAAAGGAATATTACACGTTCACACCTTGGATATGCTTTTAAAAAAATATACTGTGTAACCACGGCAAATGGCGACAATAAAAAAACAAGTAATTCACTTGCGACTGTCATCTTGATTTGCAGGCATGCCCATTTGAACAATGAACATGGATAGCTTTGCATGCCTGCAATCTTGCAAAAAAAAAATTGTTGACAAATGAAAAGCTGCTGAAAATTGTCATTAGTGTGCATCAATCCTCATTTTATTGCCTCGCCCTATGTAACTAATGAGATTCTTTTCTAACCAATCGTATCATAGCTGTGTAGGCCTGGCTACAACAGGCAAGGTAAACAGCAGTTGCCTCCTTCCTGAGCATGCACTAACAGCAAAACAGAAAAAAATGATGGGGGGAGAAGCAGATAAGCCTGCTTCACCAGGTCCCCTCAGCATGTAAAAAAGCAACCACCTGTAAGACTGGCCACCAAAATGGGAATCATAAGAAAAGTGGGGGCTGGTGAAAGAAAAAAAATCATTGCTGGGTATATTTTGGGGGAAACAGCTTTCAAGTGGTCTCTAGAAGGTTCAAAATATTTTTTGCTTATTTATGCAAGGTTTAGCTGATTTTATATGGCTGTTCCATGTGCACAGTGTTAGTTTTGAACAAAACATTTTCTGAAACTTGTTGAGCTGTCCTTTTTTAGTTTCGGATAGTAGTTCTTAACCTGTGGTCCAAGGACCCCCAGGGGTCCGCGATGTCCTCACAGGGGTCCGCAAAGGCTTGAAGGCTGCTTGGCCCACCTCTTCCCTGCAATGGAGTGGCCATGTAACAGAAGCCATGGATGGCTTGGCTTGGCCTGTGCACTGCCCTTCAATCCAGTCCAGCCACAAACCTGCAGGAAGAAGCAGAAGAAAAGTCTTCCCTCCCTCCTCCCAGTGCTTCTGAGGGAAAGTTTAATGAATTATGTAATTGTGTTGCTGCTGCTGTCGCTGTTGCTGTTGTTAGCATTTTAAATCTTGAGTTAAGTCTTGGGGGTCCATGGGAACAAAAGAAATTTAAGGGGAGTCCCTGGTAAAGAAAAGGTTAAGAACCACTGGTCTAGAAGCTTATCTATTCTTTCCTTGTTATTTTTACCTCTAGTACCAAATTTTCTGTTAATGTCCAAGAACACATCTACTTTGTTAAATGAGGTATACATGTCTCCCTCTCTCTCTGGCTTTTCTTCGTAAATGAAGATTCAGGAAGGACTCATCCCACGCTTTCTGCAAGCGCACTGATGACTAAAAAGGCCAATCCAAGATAAACAAGTCTGGTTGCAGAAAGCACAGCAGAAGGTCTCCTTGGGTGATGTTTCCGGGTTGTGATTCTTTCTTCTTCTTCTTTTTTAATTTGGGTATTTATACCCTGCCCTTCAGCCACAATGGCAATCAGAACAGCTTACAATTTGTTTTAACCAATAGCAAGTTACACATCTACACTACATTAAGCAGTTTCCAATGTGTATTAGCTAATTACTGCGTTGTCGTTTCTCTTCCAGACTCATTTGGCGTGAGTTCTCAAATAAGGCTGCAGCATTGTGGATAATGCGTCTCCATGCCTCCCGATGTGAGGCCAGGGTGGACTACTGTTGGTGATCAATTTTTCTACCATGCTATGAAGAACACCATTACCTTTTCACTGGCATGTCTCTTTACTTGTTTAATGCTGAACCTATGGTCACTACTTTGAGGGCTTTTTCTCCAGTTAATCTTAATAAAATGTTTATGATTATGTTTCGGCTGCCAGATTTTTCTAATAGGTTAACATGGCTCCCTAGTTTTCTCTCACCAGTGGACTCTTTGTAATCTACATCACTGAAAAATAGCTTAACAGACATAAAAGTTAACTGTTCCTTTCTCTGTGATTGAGGAAATTTTGCATTACAAGTTCTGGGAGTTGAGTTTGCCCTAGGGCACAAAAGCTTCTCTGAAAGTTTTATGAAACTCTGAACTCAACTGGACTTGGAATGAGCAGAATGGAAATGCATTTTTATAATTTGATTGTTAACAGTAAAATGCTGTCATTAGACATCTGATCAACAACCACAGTTACCTCACTATTGAAAAATGAGGCACAGATTTAAACAATGACATCACAAGAGTTCATAAGTACTAAATACAAAAGTAAAATGCATATTTTTAAACATAAAAACATTTGCATCAAGGCATTCTCTTACATTGATCATTACATGACTAAACTTTAGCTTATTTTTTCATGTCTATATAGTTCTTTGTATACAGGTATATATTCTATCTTGTTTTGGTTTTCATTCTGTTCAAGATCTATACTGGAAAACAGCAATATATATACACACACATACATACACATACACACACATACACACACACACACACACACACGAATTGCTGTTGGTTTCTAGTATAGATCTTGAACAGAATAAAAACTTAGACAAGTTAAAATATATCCACACCCACCTCCAGTTTTAGTCTTCAGCCAAGCTGTAATTCCAAGAACTTCATACATCTGCTGTTTTGGAAAGAAAGTGAAATTGTTGCAGATTAGCTAACGATCTTAAAATTGATAAAATTTGCCAGTCGGCTATATATCTGCTGAGAGAGGCTGCAAGTCTTCATCATGGAAACTAAATAACTAAAATATGCACTGGATGAATGCAACTAGGCATAACTGACAAGGTTATGAAGTAGCCAGTAGCCAAGATGACTGAGTTTTAATGGGGTCTGTAATTAAAGCACTGATCTCAATCCAGTCTAAAGCATCAGAGGCCATGCCAGCAGCAGCTGTGGAAGTGGTGAGCAGAGCAAGATGGAGCAAAGAAGAGCAAGGAGGGCTTGGTCCCACACCAACAAGGCCAAAGTGGAACAAGTGAGGCTGCTCTGAACACTTCAGGGCCTTAGGTCAACCTGAGGAAGGAGAACTTGAGAGGAGGTGGACTTTAGGGGACTTGAGAACTCCTGGGGGATGGATTTGAAGGGAGAGGATTTAAGGGGGTGGACTTGAGGGGTGGAATGAAGTAATACATATTTATTCTTAATCTAGAACAAGGCTGATGTACATATTAGGGTTATAAACAAATACTGGGCAGCAGCAGCAGTGGTGGGTGACACTGGTGAAGGATCTTTCAGAGACAACAGCAGTGACATTATAGCTAACACATGTTTGTACCACACGGAGGGAGGCAATGGTGAACCCTCTTAAAAGAACTTCTCACCGAGAAAACCCTATGATGAGACAATCCAAAATGAAACAAATGGTAGGGACAGGACACAAACAGAGTGCTAAACAGGCAGAAGAGAGGGTAATTACAACTAGGGATGTGGTCAAGGGCATAGCAGCTCTCAATCAGAAGAGAAATCAAGCAGTAGACAGGTCCAAAAGTGGAAAGAATGTTCAAAGCTGCGCTACACATGTTATAGGAACACGGAATGTGAGAAGCATGAGTCAATGGAGGCTAGACATAGTAAAAAAAAAGGAAATGGAAAGTATAAACATACCAATACTAGGGGTGAGTGAGCTAAAATGGACAGGAATGGGACATTTTTCGTTGGGTAACTATACAAATGTACTACTCAGGAAATGAAAAGACAAGAAGAAATGGGATGGGATTAATAGTGAGGCGAGATGTAGCAAGGTCAAAATATATAGTATAACGCAAATCATGTCAATAAGACTTCAGGGAAAATCAATTAACATTACCATAATCCATGTCTATGAGTCAACCACTGAAGCAAAGGAAGAAGAAAAAGAGAGATTCTATGATGGAGTCCAGAAAGAAACTGACAACACACCAAAACAAGATTTCTTGTTAATCATAGACAACTGGAGTGCAAAAGTAGGAAGTAGAGCAGAATCAAAAACTGTAGGAAAATTTGGCCTAGGATCAATAAATGAAGCAGGAGAATGACTAACAGAGTTTTGCGAGAACAACAATATATTCATTGCAAACTCTTTCTTCATACAACTGGAGAGGACACTGTACACATGGACATCACCAGATGGCCAATACAGGGCCAGGTACTGGATGGGGGTTGCATGTCCATCCCCCCTGCTTTTGGAGATTCCCTTGAGGTATCTTTGGGATGAAGCTAGGCTTGGACTGTCAGGGCTGCTTCACTCCAAGATGGCAGGGAGAAATCCACACAGTGGCTGACACCCACAAGATTCCACCTAACTGCTCTTCCATTGTTGTTCCCCAGCAGCAGGAGGAGAGGCTTCCTCAGCTAGCAGGGGAAATATTTCTTGAGCATGGAGTCACTGGTTTGGGGCATGTCTCATTCTAACAATGGGGAGGCTTGTTGGGTCCAACCCACTAATTCTCATTTTAAGAACTGGCTCTGCAAAAGTCCATGTTAATTTATAAAGCATTTTAAAGTTATGCTTGCTAACTATTTGTACAAAAAATACTTGTTATAAAATAATCCTTTATGAAGTTTTTAAATTTAGTTGTTAGAATACAAAGTATAGGCAAGTTTTTACTAAAAGTTTTATCTTGAGTAAGTGTTCCAAACCCTTATATTGCCATTCTTTTTTTATACTAAGTCATTATTGCAATTTACATTTAATTTCCTTCTTAATACATAGAAATGTTATAAAATACAGAATGTATTGTGGATTTTAGTCTACTAAATTTACTTCGGAACAGAAAATAACATATTAGCTCTGTGTATTATTTTATGTTTCTTTGTTGCCACACAGAATTAAACAGTGCAAAAAAAAAAAAAAAAGGTTGTGAAGTCTTTGGTTCTTACTTGAACCATATAATAGATTAATAGTGTAATCAAATACATGTCTACTCAAAAGTAAGTCCTATTGTATTCACAGGCAGACTGTGGATTGCAATCTAACCACCACTCCCATCATGTAATATCATGATGGATTCATTGTTTGAAATCAAAGTATAATTTGACCTTATCTACTTACCTAGTACAAATAAACTATGCAATGGCGAGAATCCGGAAAAAGCCCACACGTAAGCACAAAATGGGGAAAGAGTGGAATTTGATTATCCCCTTCACTAGCAACTGTGCCCACTTAATCAAATCACACAATGGAAATAACTGGGCTCACGAAGTTCTGTAGCTCACAAAAGGTGGCTAAAAACACATGGCTTTTTAATTCCACACAACATACCCCACTAGCTGATACATAACATATGAAGAAACAGGCCACACTCTAGCCAATGTTCAGCTTTAAAAAAAATCCTACCAATTGCAAAAGGAAAGGAGTTTGGGATGTGCTTAAATCTTTTTAAATGAAATTATTTAGGCCTTAAAACTGCTTTCTTTCACTGGAATCATGGCCACAATCTGGAGGGTGGAGAAGCATTAGGCAAGAAGATCAATAGAAAGTAGTAGACAACATAATCCATCTGAAATTGCTTCATTTAAAATATTGGCATCACTGCTACATTCAGGTCTTATGAATTCATTCTGAAGATTACATTGCAGTTAATGATTTATACATGAAAAATTAAATTATTAACCTAGAACTGAAATCACTTCATAAACATCTTAAATAAGGTTATATTGCTGAAACAGCTTCAATACTAAAGTTCTGGAGCCATGAGTAGATAGATGCATAGAAAGTTTTCAAGTCCTTTTTATATTGTGGCTGCTGAGCATGTTGTATGCATTTCCCTAGACTTCTATAAATAATTAGAATATTTTTTTAAAAAAACAGCCAAAAGGTTTACACCAAGCCCTTGCTTTTTTCTACTTATGCTATGTTTATTATTTCTACAGATACTCTTTTTAAAATAATTCATTCTTTTAAGATAGTTTAACTTTAATTTAACATATGTTAAGGCTGGTTTACAAAAAAAAAGTTATTCTTTTCACAGGACTGTTTCTTAAACAGTTTATTTTTAAGTAGGCTCAACTGTATACTTTCTTGCCAGGAATTACTCAAGAGTGCCATTTAAATTTTGCTATAACAAAATCCTGTTGAAAGACTGGATGAAATCCAGCATATAAAATCACAAAGCTCATCTTGAACCCATGGAAGTCCCTGATAGGTTATCCACCAAAAATAATAAAATAAAATAACACATTTAAATCATATACCATGTTGAGATACTAATTACTACTGCATTCTATGGAGCATTGCAAAAAACTAAAAGCTACACAGATATAATTACATATCATGCAAAGCCAAACTTCATAGTTAGTAACTTGGCTGGGTTTTGCAAAATAACATTCAGAAACAATTATTACCCCACATATAGCATTCCAGCCTGCAGAAAGCGTGACAGATTTATATTCTTCTTTTCTTTTCTTTTCTTTAATTCTGAGACATGCATCTGGGTGTGTTCCAGTCTGAGGTAACTGAATTCAATGTAATGAGAACACTGAATCCACTTAGGGATGATTTGCAAGATACAATTACAATGAGTACCATTTCCAACATTTTAGAAAGTAATACTACTAATCTGGATATTAATTTTCTTTATGAAAGAATACCTTTATTACATAATCTAAAAGATCCACCACAGTGAAACACCTGACCCTCTACCAAGACAGGAAACTTGAAAAAGCCTTGTGGTCCAACAAAAACCAAAGATTTATTGTGGTAAAAGCTTTCACAAACCAGAGTCAACTTAGCTGGATGTAAAAAAATGTTTGTAGACCACAAAACATTTACCACAATGAATCTGTTAAATCCTTAACATTTTTATTGTGGTCTAACATGAATACACCACCACTACAAGATGAAACTTTGTCAGACTGTGACAAATTGGAAATATGTCTGCTGACCAAAATTTCTGGAATGGGATGTAGGCAGGGAGGATCTGGTTTGTGATCTGCTGAATTCAAAGCCACTCTGATCCTACCTGATACCCCATAACCTGTCAGCTATACCAGCCTGGGGATGGCATAATGAGAAAAAAAACCCAGAAACAAACACCTACCCCCATCGCTACCACCTTTCTTTCACCTTGGCCAGCAATTGTTATGTGGCTATGAACCAGCATTCCACTCTTAAATCCATGCTTGTCGAGAGGGAAATAATATGGGAGAACTGTTGCATTTCAAGGGGTTGTTTATGCATGGAAATTCCTATTTTCCTATTTAGAATTCACACAATGCACACCTTGTTCCATCCAATCCACACTACAGTCCTGACATCAACAGAAATATTTTCATTCTGCAACAAGTCCAACAATTAAAACTAGAATGGTTCCTTTTCTCCAAGCATTTCCTTAGTGGGTATATCACTTCTGGCATCATGATGATGGCAACCATAAAAGTGGATGTCTCTTCTTCCCCACCTCTGCCTTCCTCTACTTTTACCACTTTCCCTACTTTAGTCAGACTGATTTCCAGTATCTAATGATATGGGTTGTACAAACAATGTCATGGAACATATACTTATTAATCCATCTCAGTTTTGCATGTTTTATGGATATGTCCACAATGCATGTGAGAGAGTTGGGCGGGGGGGATAGCTTTCTTGAAAGTCCTAATTCTGGGCTTCCTAGGGCTAATGTTTGTATAATCTCTATAAAATAATCACTTTCATCATTTCTGAATTCACATTATTGTACAATATTGGTGAACATTTACTTCAGAAATCCCTAGCTATTCAAAAAACAGCTTTGTCAGCACTGATCTTTTTCAAGAGAAAGATTCCCTGTTCCATTCCATGAACAAAAAATGCATAATACCTGGTGACATGGAAGAGTAGAGTGAATAAGCCATGGTTTGAGGGGTGGAGGGTCAGCAGGGAATGGGGGGCAAGATGAGCCAAGGTAGGTCCAGGACCACATTTTTAAAAGCAACCATTGTTGACAGGGGTGCATCATAAAAAATAGGAAGCAGTATGAGAAACATTATATATGCAGTTCACCTACCTGGGAAGCATCATCTCCTCAGATGCCAAGATTGACAAAGAGATCGATCACAGATTAGCAAAGGCATATAGTGCATTTGGAAGACTTCACAAAAGAGTCTGGAGCAATAAACACCTGAGGCAAAGCACAAAAATCAGTGTGTATAGAGCCATCGTACTGTCTATCCTTTATGGATCTGAAACATGGGTCACCTATCGCCACCACCTACGACTCCTCAAGCGCTTTCATCAGCGCTGTCTACGCACAATCCTAAATATACACTGGACTGACTATGTGACAAATGTTGCTGTCCTTGAGCAAGCAGGGATCACCAGCATTGAGGCCATGATATTGAGAACACAGCTGCGCTGGGCAGGGCACATTTCTAGGATGGAGGACCATCGTCTCCCAAAAATACTACTCTACGGTGAACTCGCCACGGGTCAGCATAAGAGGGGCGCTCCAAAAAAGCGATACAAAGACTCCCTGAAGCAACATCTCAGGCTTGGGCAAATTGATCACCAACAGTGGTCCGCCCTGGCCTCACATCGGGAGGCATGGAGATGCACTATCCACAATGCTGCAGCCTTATTTGAGAACTCACGACGAACAAGTCTTGAAGAGAAACGACAACGCAGAAAGAATCACAACCCAAAAACATCACCAAAGGAGACCTTCTGCTGTGCTTTTTGCAACCGGACTTGTTTATCTCGGATTGGCCTTTTTAGTCATCAGCGCGCTTGCAGAAAGCGCGGGATGAGTCCTTCCTGAATCTTCGTTTGCGAAGAAAAGCCAGATATATATATATATATATATATACATATACATACACACACACACAGTGTATACACACACACACACACACATACATACATACATATATGCAAAGCTTAAAAAATCACCAATCTGAATGGCCTCTCATTTTAACTTGTAAGAAAAAGAAACTGCAAAAACGTTCTCCTCAATTGTAAGGTGGTAAAATATATCCAGTCAGTCTCAAGTTTTCATGATTACAAGAATTTTGCACAAACTGCATAGCTAAATTACAATAGCTGCTATCTTGTTGTACGGACTTTTAAAAATCAGAAGCATCTGTCTTTTCAATCAACCAACCAGCTGTTGTGTGCTTTCTGTGTATGAGAGCTTTGCTTCACAGAGGAACAGGACTCTAGTTTTGCACAGCAACATTTTGTGCAAAATACACAAACTTGGACCAAAAAAGCACTCATTGTGTTCTCACATGGAAAATGAGAAATCTTGCAAGGAATAACAAACTCTTGGTAGACTGGCTCAGTGTGCTGAAACATCCTGCCCTATTGAGAACAAATAATTTAGCAAGATTTCTTCACATCAATAGCAATCTCTACTTTGGATTGCTCTGAAAGGCTGCAACAGCTATGCTCGCTTACATAAGAGCTAATCTTTAACACTTGTAATATATATTACTTGTAAGTAAACATGCAGAATATAGCATTGAAAAGGCAGTATCCAAGACAATGTTTACAAATGTTCAAATACTGGACACAGTAGTAGAGGTTTTAGCTGTGAATTCTATAAACTCTACCTTAAAAATGAAATGACACAGAAAGAAACATAATTTCTTGAAAAGATTATCTATACATAGCGTCTACTACACACATAAGGAATCAGTTTGGTTCTTCTGAACCCAAAACTTTTACAATTCAATAGAGTTCCTACCAGCAAAGAACAATGTCTCTTACTTGTAGCTGAATGGGAAAAACCACATCGGTTTCTTCTTCCTATGGGATCTGTTCTCAGGAGACCTGAGTTCATGGAGGTTTTTCGTTGTAACTGGCATTACAAATGGTTGAAGCCATTCCTAATAAACCTATCTCATACAATATTACCAACAAGCTTACAAATGCATAAAATCCTATTTTTAACTTATCTCCAAATACCTTAATTACAAGCCAATCTTTTAAAAGTCTGGACCCATGTTTGTGGGAGGGGGAGGGACTTCTCATTTAGTAATTCCTTCGAAATAATTGCTCCCAAAATATACAAATTAAATTTATAACATACCTGAAGTAGATACATTAATATAAAGATTTCCAAGATTTCTCTTTCAGAAGAATAAAGTATCATTTCTACAGGGAATGAGAATTTGAACTAATTAGTAGTGTAAACGTTAGTCTGTCTTTTAGTTTACAATTATTCCACAACTAGTGGGAATATTACTATAATACTTGGTCTCCTGAGTATTTTGGGGAGATATACACTGCCCTAAATTCATTTGTTACTATCAACTGGGATAGACCAACTGAATCAACTGCTGAATAGTAAGTCAACAGTTCTGTAAATCTCACTGATTCAATAAGTCTACTCTAGTTGACACTAGCAATTCAATTTAAGCCACTGTCACCTTGTTTGTGCTATTGTTCCTTTTGCCAAATGAGAAATAATACAAACAAAGTGGATCTTGAAATGGCTACCTTGAAGGTTACCAGCCAGTTCTGGCCAGTGGAAAGTAGAAAAACTAACTAAACCAGGAAGGAAACATCTTTTCATTGGTAGGCTAGAGAAAAGACCCAATAGCTACACTGGCAGCGCAGAACTCTCTGCAAATATAGCTATTCTAGTGATACAAGAAGTGACTGTTCTTTCTCCTTCTCTGGATGCACAACAGCAGTTATAGACTTCCACATATACTGCTCCTCTACCACCCTAACCACTAAATGGCCACAAAGTGAGCCTGTCATCTGTCCAGGCGAGGAGAAGCAGAAGTTGTTGTCCCCTGGACAAAAATAAAAACTGTTTCTTTGGTCTCAGGCATGCTAGGCCAGACAGACAGGTCCCAGGTTCATCCTTCCTGTGGACCATCAATTGTCAGGGAAGGATAGAGCTGTGCAGTAAAGGAATTGTGTACAGTAAGTGCCTTCCACAACATCTTCCAATGTACTTACACTGGAGGTAACCAACCCAGACAATTTCACCTCTTATTTCCTGAAACTTGTAACTTCTCTGCATCACACTTGTTCATTAGCCTGAGTAGCTTGGAGACACTGTTTAACTGTTCAATGATAGCTACAGATCACCTTTGCACTGCTCCCCCTCTGCCTTTGCCTCATCTCAGCCTCAAACATCACAGAAGATGTATCTTCCCCATCATCACCATTTTCTATAGGCTGTAAAACTTTTTTTTTCTTTTTTCTTTTTGCAGAGGCAAATCACACTCCTATGTTCCTCAGAAAACAGAATTGCCCTCCCCTCAACTAAAGCTCTCATTAATAATCTGGTTTCTATTCTGATTTCTATGTTCAGCATCCTGGTATGAATGTCAGCAACATCCCACAGACTGAAGTCAAACCAGCCCCCTTTTCTTCTAGGGCGCTGATGCTAATGCAACAAGTGAGACAATGACTAGAGCAATATTGGCAGGAAACCAGGGAAAGTCTGATCCAACATGGGCTACAGCTTATTTGAAAGCTTGCTCTGTAACAATGTGGCAGGGGAAAAAAAATCCAAAACAAACAAACAAACTCTATTCTTGCCATTACTGCAAAAGTTTCTAGCAGAACTATTTTAAGTGGTTATTGCACTGGCAGCAGGTGAAGATTATTTTGTTTCTATAGGCATTTGGGAGCTGACTGTTTCTGGGCTTTTAACAATGTACTGTATTGCCCTTTTTTGCCTTTTGATGGATATGTTTTTAAATTCTTTTCATTTCTATTCACAATTTAATGATCTTTTAATTTTTTATGTTTTTAGCAATGTGAGTTTTTATTTTTATCTCTTTTCAATTTTGTCAGCTACCTAAAGACCCATGACTATGAAAAAGACAGGCTATAAATAAATAAAATCGTAACCATAAACAATCGTAAACTTGGATATTGCCTATTCCATTGAAAAGCTTCAGCTATGAGCACCTAGCAAACAACATGGTGTTCCTTCAAATGCATCTTCCATCATCTCATACTTACACACCTCCTTTTTCCTGCACCTTACTCTATAGCCCTCCAGAACATGCTACTGCATAGCTATTACACCACTGGGAAATCCAACTGAAGCATGCAATAAATATGCTTTGGAGAAAACCCCAGCTCAATACTATCTACTAATGCTTCTTTCAAAAATAATCTCAAAGTTTAGTGCTAGTCTCCAAACATATTTAGTCATACCCATTGCTTTCTACAAGTAGGCAAGATGCTCAAGATAACACTTTGCATATCTCAGTTCAACAGCAATCCTATGTTATATTTAAATAAATATTGTAGGTTACTTTTGATACTACATGTGGCTAGTCATGCAAGCAATACCTTGGAATGGTATCTTCGGGTGCAAAGTTTATATCCTAAGCCACAATAAGAGTAAAGAGTGCCTCTTAATGCACTGCAGTCTCACCAGCAAGTGACATGTAATGTTAGGCCAAAAAACCCTGGCTTAATAAGCCTGGACAAGACTTAATTAATTAATTGGTTTATTTCAGTTACAGATCAAAAAGAAGTGGGGAAAGACAGAACTTCTTTCTGAGAGAGAAATTATGCCAAGAAAACACAAGAAGTGAATGTTTTAGTGACGTTTGACTGTTTTGCATGGAAAATATACTTTTTAATAGCTCCATTTCATCCTTTCATGAGCACAAGAAAGGACCCATAATGAATGACTTCAAAGAATATGTTGAAGATATGAAGAAAAAAATTACAGACTCCAGAAAACAGATAAAAGAAACTTGAATCATGGCTTAGTAGAACTGAGTGCACTGGCAAATATTCTAGTAATGAAACCTGGACAAAAGATCCATGCACCACATGTCAAGGCAAGGTGTGTCAAAAAACTTCTTATGTGGAATCATGTCCTGGATATGAAGGAGCAGCACCCCTGCTTTGGTAATCTCTCCACACAAGTGAACTAACGAGCCAAGATTCAGTGTTTAAGGTTCCCATGGGATTGCAAGCAAGCCAGGATTCAGAAATCCACATTTGGGGCTGGATTTATTTAGAGTATTTATACCCCACTCTTCAGCCACGAAGGCTCTCATACCAGCTTACAAATGGTTAATTTAACAGTTCCCTGCCTACAGACTTACACTCTAAATAAAACAAAAAACAAAAAAAACAAAACAAAACGGTGATGCAGCATCTATTACAATAAACTTTTTTAAAAAAAAATTAACAGTGTATTTGTGAAGTATTATATCCAGTTACAATCCTCACTCAACACTTAATTGAGATTTTCAGATGGGGGAAAAAAAACCCCGTGGAGATCGGGAGAGAAACGAGGTTGTTCCGCTGCCAGTGCTCTGTTTCACACGCCCCCGTCCTTCTCTTGATCTCCATTTGTTCCCCCTCTATCCTGATTTCATTTTCCGTCAACTATTTTTTACTAACAGAAGTTTCTGTTAGTAAAAAACAGCGGAAGGAAAATGAAAGCAGGATGGAAGGAGAACGAAGGGAGATTGGGAGAAGGACAGGGGCATGAAAATGGAGCACTGCAACGGAACAGCCCCATTTCTCTCCCGATCTCCACAGGGGGGGGTCCCCCATCTGAAAATATCCATTAAGTGTTGAGTGAGGATTGTAGCTGAATATAATACTTCACAAATACACTGTTAATTTTTTTAAAAAAATAAAGTTTATTGTAATAGATACTGCATCACCGTTTTGGTGTTTTGTTTTTGGGTTTTTTTGTTTGTTTGTTTTTTGTTTTTTTGGTATCTTGTGAAACCTTGCTGCTTGTTTCTGTTACACTCTAAATAAGACATAAAGAAAAGGAATGGCAGTGGGGGTAGGGATTAAATCTAGCAGATACTGCTGGTTCTTCTCTCCAGTGGCAGTTGGGTTGGAGGGAGGGCCTTTCATCTACTTCTGGGCCCAGGCCTGGTGAAGTTCTGCCTGCCTCTTCATCTCTGCCTCCAAGGGCAAGGCAGTGGCAGTTGGGATAGAGGGAGGGATTATAAACCTTTTTTTTTTTTTTTTGTAAACACTTGACATTAGTTTTGGGTCTGCAAATCATGTGGGAAGCTATTGTTTAGTGCCAAATCCTGGCTTTCTTAGCTTTTTTGAGCTGGAAAAATGCTGTTCATACAAATCCTGGTTTATTAAGTCAAGGATTTTTACCTTAACTTTATGTGGAAACTTGGATGACTGAACTATCTGAACTGTGTCTCAGTTTGACCACTTGCAAGACCATCTGCACGCTCTGTCAATTTGTAGAACATTCTATAATCATTTAAGTGCCATGCAAGATACATGTTTGTCTTTCCATAACCCCTGTCTCACTAAATATATTTTGTTAAACCTTTTCTCTTTTTATTTATTTTTCCTTACTAGGATAGTCAAAGCAAGGCACATGACTAAGATTATGAAGAGGACAAGAGAAGGTGTGATATCAATGACATCAGTGTGCACATTCAAGAAGCTTATAGTTGGGACTTCAGGGCTACATAAGCCTATTCTGTCTCTCTATGGGCCTTTTTTGCACTTTTACCCTCCATCTACATGTCCTCAGGTTTGCCTAGTGTACAGAGCAAACAACTTGAAAGATTTTATAATATGAACTTTAAAGTTCTCCTTCTTCAGTGTCACAAGCACCATTCAAACATTCATATTCATCACTTGGAAACTGCACCATCATCATTGTCATTAACATCAGCACCACTGTCATCAATTGATAACATTCAGATATGAATGGGCCACTGGGTTTAAACATCACAGACAGAACGTTTGTATCACTTGATGTAATATCTAGCACCATACATCTCAATGAAATCTGTTCATACATTTATCTCCAGAACTTCAAATGGAAAAATACAACTCTAAGTAGAGAAATGGAGGAAACAACCACTAGATGCTTAGAATATCCAAACGATCAGTCACTAACCTGCCAGTCTGCTGATACATCATACACAGAGGTGCATGCGTATGCATGTGTCTTCTTCCATCCCTACTCATTTCTAAGATGCAATTGGGATAAAGTAATAATGAAGCACCACTTAATTTTATTTAGAAGCATGTCCATATGACCAAAGTATCTCTAACTGCAATTTAGTAAATTTCTATGGGGAATTAATCTGAGAGGTAAGTGATATATCCCCAAACAAATACAAAAATCACTTCATAGACTCATACTGAGAAGTCAGTCCCACCAACTCTTGAACAGTAATTTAACACCAAGAGAAAAGGCTTGACAGCATATTTCAATAACATTTTTGAATGCACTCTTATGACTACTTGAAGCAGCTCTGTTTTCCATGCTAGTTACAATAAGCCATTTATTCCATGCACCAGTGAATGCCACACCACATTAAATATAAAGAACAGCATTCTTTTCAGAGTTCCATATCAGACTAGGTATGAAATTCTATTATAGAAAATACTTTGAAAGATGCAATTTATCAAACGGCTGTTATAGCAGTAAAAAAAGCCAAGATGTGCTCTAGCCAGTATATATTCATCAATGCATGTTTCAGTATATCATCCGCTTGTTCCAAGATTTATGATGCAGAAACCCATGAACTCTCATTTTAGCAATGTTTATTCCAATGGCTTACAGCTCTTGTATTAAACAGAGCTGCATGCCTATTTTACAAGATTTTTTCAGATTTTTAAAATTATTACCATCATCATGTTGATTAGGTCCCTTTTAAAAAAATACATAAACCAGTTTAACATGAAACCTGATTTTAATACAAACATATGAATACAAAAACTCATCTCTTCAAACTGAACCCAATGGATTGAAAAACAGATCATGCACAACGGTATTTCATTTTCATGGCCTAGCATCAGAAATAAGATAAAACAGGTCCTTTATATTTCCTTAGCACTGTGTTAAGTACCAGGTGCTGTAGGCTATATTTCAGAGGAATGGAACTGGCAAAGCCACCTCTGAATATTCCTTGCCTAAGAAAACCCAATGAAATTCATGAGTTGCCATGAGTCAATAGGCAACTTGAAGGCACATAAGTATGAATATTTAGCTTGTGAGACAAAGAACACGGACATGTACCTTCTGTCTCACCAGGGGCGGGGGACACAGTTCTGACCAATATGTACCAGCTCTTTCATCTGGAAAGTTCTGGGTGATTTGTCCTCTAAGTGTTTTTGCTTATGTATATATACAGAGGGCTCATCTACATGGGCCAAGATCCTGCCTGTATCCTGCCCATGGATCAGGCCCATTCCTCCCCCGTTACCTCCACAAAACAGGAATAAGTCATCTCAAAAACTGGAGTAACCTGAGAATATTGTTTCTTGGTAGGATTGCAACAATAAAAATGAATATATTACCAAAACTACTATTTTTTTTTTCAACCAATACCAATATTGTATAATGAGACACGGATCACAGAATGGCAGAAAGAGATCTCAAAATTTATTTGGTCTGGTAGGAAGCCTAGAGTGCGACTTAAAACTCTACAAGATTCGAGAAACAGAGGTGGTTTAGGAGTCCCGAATTTTAATTTATATTATGAGGCTTGTTCGCTTCTTTGGATTAAAGACTGGGCAATGCTGGATACTAAAAGATTACTAAAGTTAGAAGCAGACACAAACAGATTCGGGTGGCATGCTCATTTATTTTATGACAAAGATAAGATCAACAAAGAATTTAGAGATCATATAATACGAAGAGCTTTAATAAGAGTTTGGGGGGAAAACACAACAAAAGACTATGTGACAAAATTCCGTTGTGGAACTCACCTCATGAGGTGTTCTACAGTAGAGAAGGCATACCATAAGATATTTGGTTAACATATAAAGATATATTAACAACAAAAGAGGAAAAATACGAGCTGAAAACTCAAGAGGAATTAAAAAATGAAGGGATCATCTGCCATTGGTATTTATACAGGCAAGTCAGAGAAAGATATTTAATGGACAAAAAACTAGGTAACACTGATGTAAAGAAAACAACATGGGAAATCACTATTGAACAAGGAAATAAGAAATTAATTACAAAACTCTACAATTTGCTTTTACAATGGAATCAAGAGGAAGAAATTATAGAAGATAATATGATTAAGTGGGCACTAGAACTGAAACAATGGGAGAAAATGTGGACCAGCAGGATGAAGTACGCATTAAGCCAAGATATTAGAGAAAACTCATATAAAATGAGATTGGCGAGAATGTACAAAGGAGTGAAAGGTGACTGTTGGAAGTGCAAATCTGACAGGCTTCATATTATCATATGTGGTGGACTTACCCAGCTGTGAAAAAATATTGGAAAGACATCCACAAAGCAATGACTGAAGTGTTAAAAATTAAGATTAAATTTGAGCCAGAAATCTCTTTGCTAGGTATGGTGGATGCACAAACAGAAAAAGAACATGGAAAGGTTATATTTTACAAGCTATCAGCTGCTAGGATGCTCTATGCGAAATTTTGGGAAAATCCTCTTGTTCCAACAGTAGAGGACTGGTTGTTGAGGGTCTGCAATATGGTCGAAATTGACAAACTTACTTGCTTATTGAAAGATAAAAGTATAGAAAAGTTTCAGAAGGCTTGGGAAAGTTTTTAATCATCATTTAGAAATACCATAGGGGAGATCTGACACAAACGAGCTGAAAGTATGATGACAAAGGAATTACTAAAGAAAAGGGGAAAATGATAAACTTAATTGTTTAGCAGTTGAGTTATAAGACACCGGATGTATATATGACTGGGTTTAATTTGGAAAATAAGTCAATGTAGTTAAGAATAATACAGTATGATATGATATCTCCTCACTGAAGGTAAATAAAGACACAGACAGGTGTATTTGATTAACTGAGTAACCGAATAACTATGTGATTGATAATTGATTAATGACATTAGAAGATGAAGGCGATGGTAAAAATGACTTAATATGGTAAAAATGTCATGATAGGTAGCACCAAGAGACTGTCAGTGCAAGGAACAATGAATATACAGAGCAGGTCTGGTAGGAGACCAAGTGAGTGTGTATTGTATGAGAAGATAAGATTTGAGAAATGTTGGAGTAAGTGTGTAGGTATGAGAATGTGAAGTTGGAATGTGTTTTGGAAGAGGGGGTGAATAGGAGTAGAAGTATGGGTGGGATTATAAAGGATGAGAATGTAGAAGGATTGATGGAATGGTTGATTATGGAAAGATAATTTATGTATAATATGTATATATTTGAGCTTTCAGATAATAATGCGTGTAATGTAATTTTGTTCTGTGAATAAAAATTAAACTGGAAAAATAACACAGGGTGAAGTCCAGATGGGCATGCCGGTCAATTGCTGCAGCCGCTGCCACCACAGTCTCCCTCGCTCTCTTGGAAGCTAGGAAGCCAGTCCGCAACATGTGACCAAGGCCCCCTGCATGTGATAGCCCTGGACACATGCTGTGGCACTCCTTCCTGCTGCGGAAGAACAATGGCAGACCAGCAGCTGCAGTGATGGGCCGCTGTGCTGGAATGGGCTCCTGCAGTCATGTGGGACCCAATCCAATTTTTTGCTGGCGGGAACAGATTAAAGTAGGTATTATTTTAAAATGCTAACAGGCCCTACCCTATCTTTCCCCCATTTTAGTCCTGTCTTTGCCCTGGGGGTTATGAGAACTACTGTCCTGGGGACAGGACAGGGCATCAGAACTGCAGGGCTCTAAGATGGAGTTTATTGCCCATGTAGATAAGCCCAGCAACAGACAGAGAGACTAACACTACAAATAGCTAGGGAACAACTCCAAATAATCCCAATTACTACACTGGTCCTGAAGCTACTATAGTTCATTTCATGAACTTGTTTCACTGAGACAGATTTATTTATTTCTAAATGCAGCTTCAACTGATGTTAAAACAAAAAACCAACAACCTTATCCTGCCCATCCTAGACTTGAAATATGGCGCGGAGCCGTCCCAAGCTTCACGGAAGTGACACGGACGGCTTCGCTAGAGGCACAGCGTCGTCCGAAAAAGACCCTTGCCGCGCAGCAGTTTCGGGAGGCTGCTCGCGCGGCAAGGGGCGATTTTTGCCTGTCTGAAAATCTCCTCTGACAAAGAAACTCCTTTTTATAAAGTTATGAACCTGCCAGAGCTTTACGATAATCAGGGCAAGGCTTTCTCTTGCTCCCACCACCATCACAGGCCTGCTTGGTGAGGGCATGAGAGAGAGCCTTCTCAGTGGCTGCACCCACCCTGTGGAATGCCCTTCTGCCGGAGGCTAGGCCTGCCCCCTCCCTGCTTTTCTTTCACCAGCAGGCAAAGACATTTCTGTTCAAGCAGGATTTTAATATGTAATCATTCTTAACGAGGCTTTCTATTTGAGTGTGTGTCCTGTTTATGTTTTTAACCTTTGTATCTTAACATAATTTTATCTCTCTCTGGGTTTTCTTCGCAAACGAAGATTCAGGAAGGACTCATCCCGCGCTTTCTGCAAGCGCGCTGATGACTAAAAAGGCCAATCCGAGATAAACAAGTCCGGTTGCAAAAAGCACAGCAGAAGGTCTCCTTGGGTGATGTTTTTGGGTTGTGATTCTTTCTGCGTTGTCGTTTCTCTTCAAGACTTGTTCGTCGTGAGTTCTCAAATAAGGCTGCAGCATTGTGGATAGTGCGTCTCCATGCCTCCCGATGTGAGGCCAGGGCAGACCACTGTTGGTGATCAATTTGGCCAAGCCTGAGATGTTGTTTGTATCGCTTTTTTTGGAGCGCCCCTCTTACGCTGACCCGTGGCGAGTTCACCGTAGAGTAGTATTTTGGGGAGGCGATGGTCCTCCATCCTAGAAACGTGCCCTGCCCAGCGCAGCTGTGTTCTCAATATCATGGCCTCAATGCTGGTGATTCCTGCTTGCTCAAGGACAGCAACATTCGTCACAAAGTCAGTCCAGTGTATATTTAGGATTGTGCGTAGACAGCGCTGATGAAAGCGCTCGAGGAGTCGTAGGTGGTGGCGATAGGTGACCCATGTTTCAGATCCATAAAGGAGGATAGACAGTACGATGGCTCTATACACACTGATTTTTGTGCTTTGCCTCAGGTGTTTATTGCTCCAGACTCTTTTGTGAAGTCTTCCAAATGCACTATATGCCTTTGCTAATCTGTGATCGATCTCTTTGTCAATCTTGGCATCTGAGGAGATGATGCTTCCCAGGTAGGTGAACTGCTGAACGGACTTGAGCACTGATTTGCCGACGGCAATGTGGGATGGTGGTATTTTAATTGTTTTTAAAATTGTACTGTTTTTAACTACTTTTATTTGTGAGATGCCTTGGGTCCCACTCCAGGAGAAAGGTGGCATATAAATAAAATTACAGTTGTTCCTTCATGTTTGCTGGGGTTTGGTTCCAGGACCCTTCATGGATACCAAAATCCGTGAATATTGAAGTCCCATTATATGCATGGCATAGCCAAATGGTGTCCTTCATATAAGATGGCAAAATCAAGGTTTGCTTTTTGGATTATTATTTTTTTAAGAATATTTTCAAGCCATGAATACTTAAATCCATGGATACCAAATCCATGAATACAGAGGGACAGCTGTAGTAACAATAGTAGTAGTAATAACTCTTTTAGGCCTGCTCAGCCACATCCTTTCTTCCTCAACCTTTGTCTAGCTGGAAACTTTTTTTAATAATTGATTTTTTTATTAGATTTTCAATAACAAGGAACAATATACAATGGAACGATAGAACAAAAGCAGCAGGAATACCAGCAATGGATAGTGAATAGCAAGAAAACTGAATAACTTACATGGTGTGTATGACATCAGACCATAAATTTAAGTGCTAAGATGGAGGTTGTATTGTGGAGCTGTGTGCATTAATAAAATCAATAAAAGGACACTTTTTAGCACTGGGAAGATGTTAAGGGGTTGGAGAAACACTTTGGTGCCAGGTTGCAGCTGTGTGTCTGCAGTAAATGATGCAACAAAGCTTAAACTGGGAAAGAATGGGATTCTACTCTAAGTGACCCTACTGCAGCTCTGTTTGCCTACCTGCAACAGGCAAGGTAAATAGTAGCTGCCTCCAGAATCCTTTACTCAGCACATGTAAACAGCAAAACAGAGAGAAATGAGCAGATAAGCGTTCCTTACCAGTTCCCCAAACTATAAGTTTAGCCATCAAAATGGAAAAAATAAGAAAACTGGAGGATGGTGAAAGAAAAAATCCTCTCTGAATGCAAGTTGGAAGAAGCCTTTAAATGGTAGGCAAAGGAAACTGAAACTCAACTGATCACATTAATGGCTGGGAGATAAGAATTGATGATTTTACAACAACCTTGCAAGGTTGGACAGGAGGGAGTATAGGAAGGACTTCTGTAGAAATAGATTTGGGAATGGTCACTTAATTGTTTGATTAAATGAATCATTGCTGAGATGCCCAGGGCTGGAAGAAAGGATTAGCACATACTTCCTTAAATGACTGTGTTTACTAAGGGGCTTCCACACAATCCTAATTTGGGATTTCTTGCCATAATATTTTTAAAACATATCCCAGGTCACTGTGACCTCCTTTGGTTTGCCCCAGCCAACCTGCCCCCCAAAAGTGTACAATATTTCCATTATGAGATATTGTGGGGAGAGGATAGTAGGGCATACTAACAACACTGTGAAGTGAATCAGGAGAAGAGGCCTCCATTGAAATGGTTGGTCATCTCTTTCATTTCACTGGTCCTCCTCCTGATGTTTTAGTCATTCACTTTGGTGGGAATGACTTGCACTTGCTCATGGGCAAGGTTCTCATTTCACAAGTTCTGCATTCTATGATTCTATTATTCCACATCATTCAGACCAGGTGGCCTGGGGTTATGATGGTTTGGTCAGCCATTTGGCCTTGCTAATTATGGTGGGGTGAGGAAGATCCCCAATCTGAATTGAGCCTGCAAGAGGGTCAACAGGGGGCTCTGGTATGTTATACACAGAGGATTGGGTTGCTTTTTGCATGCCATTGGTCAGAGCTGTACCAGGCTGATAGCATTCGATTGTCAGAAGAAGGCAATTTTATCTTTCTAGGGACTTGCAACAGGGTATGAGTTCTTTATTGGCTAGCATGGTAGGGAGAAAGGGAATAAGCTTATCCCTTGTCTGTGGCAGGTAGTGGGGAAATTTAGGACTTCAGTGTACACCTTGGCACCCTTTTGGTGAAGGTTGGGGCTCTAGAATAGCCTCTATAGGTCCTGGAACCTTGAGGTTGACCTGGGTGTTTTAATCTTACTTATAAGGTCCTGGGACTTGGGTGCGAGTACCCTCGGTTTACCTTCCAGTAAGTGGCTGGCCGGGAGCAACCTAACTACTGGACTGCCCTCAGGGCTCAGGTTTTCACCCAAGGGAAGTCTAGCCTCAGCTGGGCCCACATCAGGTTGCTCCCTCCTCTTCCTCCTTTCAGGTTGAATTAACTTAACTAGGATATAGGTCAAATAAAGTGTCCCTTATTTAACCCAATTTTCTGAGTCTGGTCTCGTTATTTCATGGTTGGTCATCAAAAGCAAATGTTTTCCCAAGGCTTTTACAGTTGTCCCTTCATATTCACTGGCGTTTGGTTCCAGGACTCCCCATGGATACCAAAATCCATGAATACTCAAGTCCCATTATATCCAATGGCATAGCAAAATGGTGTCCCTTATATAAGATGGCAAAATCAAGGTTTGCTTTTTGGATTATTTTCAAGCCATGAATACTTAAATCCGTGGATACAGCGGGATGACTGTATTTCTCTTTCAAATGCTCCCTATTATATGCAATGGAATACCTTTTGTGCCATGGCAGAAAGAGAATTAGAATTCAGTCACAATCAGCTGAAGGAATGGATTAGTAAATGAAGGATGAACCACAATTTTAAATAATAGAAAGAGATCACACTTACAGCAACACGCAGTGACACATATTTTGCTGCAAGTTATGTGTGTAATGGTTCTCAAAGAAGACTACCATTTGTTGACTAGTTATAGCTCCAGTATTTTTTTTTATTTAGTTATTTATACCCCGCTCTTCAGCCACAAGGCTATCAGAGCGGCTTACAAATTGTTTTAAGCAATAGCTATTTACACATCTACACTGCATTAAACAGTTTCCAGTGTGTGTTAGCTAATTGCCCCCACAAGCTGGGTACTCAATTTACCAACCTACGAAAGGATGGAAGGCTGAGTGAACCTTGGAGCCTGCTGGAATTGAACTTGCAATGTGGTAGCTTGCAGTACTGGCATTTAACCACTTCTCCCAAGAGGTGCCCCTTCCAAGTAGTATTGGCCTGACTTGACCCAGCTCTGCTTTGAAGATCTGGTGAAATTCCAGGATAGCTCAGCTGAGGTAATTAAATAAGCACATGCAGTTGCTGGAAGACAGTTACATTTTAAAAAGAAATGAAGTCACTTAACAAGTTGGCTTTGGGCACATTTCTGCATTTTTTGATATTAAACTCATTCAGAAAATACATTTTGACTTAAGTATTGGTGGACCCAAGAAAAACATCGTGTAATACACAGTATATATCCAAAAGTTCATTTTTTTATTCAACTACATGCAAAGAAATGAGGCATTAGCAACTTAAAGGCTGTGAAATATAAATAGTACCATAAATGTAGAACTCTATAAATATTTTGGGAAACAATTTTAATGTTTCTTCCCGTCTACTAGCACTTTTCAAAACTTAAAACAGATCTGCTAGTCTTATTCTTTAACTGAGCAAATTTATACAACAAGATAGTTTACATTTTTTAGTTCGTGCTGTTAACTTCTAACTTCATTTTTATAAAGTGCAATTAAAAAGTCTTGTAGTGGCCATGTAGACTCTAATGTCTATTTGCTGAATGCTGTTACTTACAATCACTATTTGGGGTCAGACTAGATAGCCCATGAGACTCTGGAAGTCTGCAAAGTCTTTTTCCTTTAACTCTCAGGCCTAGTCAAGTCAATGTTTTTACTAATCAATCCTATGTTCCATAAACATATGATGTAAACAAATTCTTTCTTTAATAACGGTCGAACTGTACCTAAATGTTCCTAAGCTATCTTGCCTTGTACTTTTTGAACTATCAACAAATTGTTTCAAGGGAAACTTCTGACACCAAAGAGAAGGAGGAGGGAATTGCTTTTTGCATAGTGTATAAAAATATGCTGTAACAACAACTCGGGGTTCTGACTCTTTGGAAGATATTCCAGTCAGGCCCACCGGTGTAATAAAACTCATTTTCCAATCCATGGGTCTGCTGTTCCATGATTTCTGCATCAGTCTGATATGGTAACTAGGTATTAAATGGCTAAAAAAACTTGGCATCTTTGTGTGTAGGAATTCCAAAATAGAAAACCGCCAAAAGAAGCTCTAGTGTTAACGTAACATTTTTAGGTATGTTTGTGTGAATGGCAGTCTCATTAATCAGAACAATTTGTAACAATATTTTCAATGATTTGCAAAACATTCAGAAGAAAGAATGAATTTTGTTGATTGATACTTAAAATGCAAACAAGGTCTCTTAGGCTGCTGACACATTGCAGAAATAATGTAGTTTGACACAGCTTCTCACAAACTACAAACCCCAGAAATCCATAGTATTGAGCCACAACTGTTAAACAATGTCAAACTGCATTATTTCTGCAGTGTATCAGCAGCCCTAGTAATACAAGTGATTTCATTACCAATGTCAAGGGCTCTTCCATGTAATAGTTTTAGTTCCACATTCATTAACTAACGATACCTTACAGAATATACTGGCTATTTTGGAGAATATTTAAAAAAAAAACAAAAACTTTTTTTCAGACAAAAGTAGCAATGTAATTACTCCATCTCCATTCAAGACTAACCTAGGTATATAAGAAACTGGCTACTCACTTTAATGATTATTCAAGATTTTGAATACTACCATAGTAAGAGAACAAAGTTCATGTCTGTTATTTTGGAGGGAAGGGGGTGATGACGATGATGCACAAATTATTTGGGATTAAAATTAGTTCCCAACAATTTATTCTATTTTATCACTGGGGCCTTTTCACACTCTCTATCTAACTTCCTTTAAATCATAGGTGGGCAACAGTATAGGAGCCAGGAGCCAATTTCCCATTCAGAAACCCTATGGGCAACAAGACTGGATGATTCTGGGAGCTGTGGTCCATCAAGGAACATTTCCAAGCTCTGATATACATACAGGAACTGTTTGTAGAAACCTACAAAAGTCTTTTCTCAATCAAGCTACTGCAGCACTAAAAATACCTTGACATACCCTGAGAGGTTTATCAGTGACCTTCAGATAACACTAAAGGCTTGTCTAAATGGTGAAAATAATCCTCTTAGAATTCACTTCAAATATTACCTTAATGGGACCCTCCATAATTCTAACATATTCAGAAGGAGGGGGTCCAAAGCTACCATAAACCCTGAGGGAACAGCCTTCTGGGATTTCCCTGAAGTTATTTTTTTTTTTAAACTCTATGGAGAATGGCATTAGCAATCATTAGGACAGGAGATCGTATTTATTCGCAAGCCCCAGAAAAGCAAAAGTAAAAAGCTGATTGGCCAGAGAGGAACAGGGGCAGGGCTTGTTAGAAGGCAAGCATTCTGGAACCGCCATCTTGAATTTTCGCTTCAGCAAGGGCACGATCATGTAACAAAACAGCCTTTTTCTTTACTTGTTTATTTATTTAGATGGAATATTGCACCATCGCACTTTTGCAGCCTCAATATGCCTTTTTTTAAATAAAAAAAAATACTATTCATCACAGCAACTTGTTAAAATAAGAACACGAGTTGTGGCTGCCATCTTGAATCGCAGGCATGCCCATGGGACAGCAAAAGCAGGTAGCCTCACATGCCTGCGACTTTACCAAACAGCATTAGGACAAGATGATCCTGCTTTCAATATGTGTGAGTTTACATCAATTCACATCCCCCCCTCATATGGATGGGCCATAAGTAACTTCCAGGAGTTAGTTACTCCATGGAGCCCACTTTTCCTTTTTTGAGAAAAAAGAAGTGGCTGGATACATCTAGAAAATGCACAGACAAACATATTATGGATATGAAGTGTCTGGCTGTGTCACTTAACATAACATTACACACATCAAAAGAAACAATGCTCTAATGTAGAGGTTATCTTGCAGAGTTATCAAAGTTTTACCTAACAATTATGTCCAAAATAAATTGATTCTAAAATGAAGATTAGTTTTAGTGGATTTAGATTGTCTAGTTACAGAATCAGCAGAAGAAACAGATGAAACACTGTCCAAAGAAAACCAAAAGGTTTTCCATTTTTAGCAGTGGTTCTCTGTGGCCCCCTTTACATCTACATGTGTGCATCACATCCCCCTCAGGGGGTGCAGTAGCAGGAAGCCCCAGGTGCCAGTATGCATTCTTCCTGCTGCTACCCTATGCCATAGGGATTAACATCTCTCTCCTCCAGATAGCCTTTAAACTGCCCACTTCACAAGCCCAAGAATGCATGCCTGGTGCCCCGCAGTTGCTGCCATCTCTGCTGCTTCCCTGGGGCCAAGGAACATTAATAGTTTAATGCCTGAAAAGTTTCTTGTGCTCCCCTTGAGAGTGCCTCTGAGGGTTACGCCTCACAGTTTGAGAACCACTTATAGTAAAGTTTACAATCATACTGCATGGGAAGCCTGACCTTGTACTCATTGAAGCCTAGGATCAGGCACAACATGTCTCACAGAGTCCCACAAGAAAAACAATATGAGCTCCGTCTTCCTCAAGGACATTTTCATAAGAGTTGAGCAACAGAAGAACTAACAGACAGCACTATAGGTCACACACACACACACACACACACCATATCCAATGGGAATACATTCCCTGACTTACTGTGGATACATGAAACCGTAGATAATAGTGAACCCTATTGAAATGAATGACTTCTGGTCCAACTTCCAGTGGAAGCATACCATAGAATCTTACTGTAAGACCTAGAAAATGCCTAGGCAGGACATATTGTTTCAGATCTGGATAAGTGAAACTGTGTGGACATGGGGATCGACTTGTACATACTTTCCTTAGGAGAGGTTTGTCTGGTGAAAACTCACTAAAAATAGATCAGCACTGAAGACTTCATCAGCCATTATCAGGCAAAGAAAAAAATGAAGGGGGAGGGGCTTTGGTGTAAAAATAAAGTGTTAAAAAAAATTACAACCTAATAGTATTCTCCTTGCTCTCTTTACTCATTTGTACCAGTCTTCCAAGACTTAGCCTGCTGTAGTGGAGCAAGGAAAAGAGAGGAAACACAGGGCTACAATTGACCCCTTATATCAGACTGTGAGGAACATTAAGAGCCCATTTCCCCTTCTTTGCATTCATATAGACTGGAGAGCTGGGCCAAAGCTAACAAAATGAAATTCAATACGGAGAAATGTAAGGTACTGCATTTAGGGCGGAAAAATGAAATGCATAAATATAGGATGGGAGAGACCTGGCTGAATGAGACCACGTGCGAAAGGGATCTAGGAGTCCTAGTAGACCACAAGTTGAACATGAGCCAACAGTGCGATGCGGCAGCTAAAAAGGCCAATGCGATTTTGGGCTGTATCAATAGAAGTATAGTGTCTAGATCAAGGGAAGTAATAGTGCCACTCTATTCTGCCTTGGTCAGACCTCACTTAGAATACTGTGTCCAGTTCTGGGCACCACAATTTAAAAAAGGATATTGACAAATTGGAGCGTGTCCAGAGATGGGGCAACTAAAATGGTGAAAGGTCTGGAAACGATGCCTTATGAGGAGAGACTTAGGGAGCTGGGTATGTTTAGCCTGGAAAAAAGACGGTTAAGAGGCGATATGATAGCCTTGTATTTGAAGGGATGTCACGCTGAGGATGGAGCAGGCTTGTTTTCTGCTGCTCCAGAGACTGGAACACGGAGCAATGGATGCAAGCTCCAGGAACAGAGATTCCACCTCAACATTAGGAGGAACTTTTTGACAGTAAGAGCTGTTCGGCAGTGGAACACACTCCCTCGGAGCGTGGTGGGGTCTCCTTCCTTGGAGGTCTTTAAACAGAGGCTGGATGGCCATCTGTCGGGGATGCTTTGATCGTGATTTCCTGCATGGCAGGGGGTTGGACTGGATGGCCCTCGTGGTCTCTTCCAACTCTGCAATTCTATGATTCTATGATTCTATGATATCAATTTAAGATTTTCTGCAGACTTTGCCTTTCCCAATTCACTAGATTAATTATGGAAGTTTGTAATTTTGAGTATTTGTTTATTTTAGTTATTGAATTTATATCTTGCCTTTCTCCCAAGATGGGATTCAAGGTGGCTACAATAATATTCCTTTCCTTCTCTACTGTCACACAGCTTTTCTAATCAGCTTTATTTCCTATCTTGTTGACTGTAATATGCTTTTTTCTAAGTTCAAATCTACATTCTCTTGTTCCTGTTTCTCATTCTGCTACTGGTCTCCTTTATTCTGTATCTTGTCCTGGCCATCATCATCATCATTATTATTATTATTATTGTTTATTTCTAGAGCACTGTCGATGTACACAGCACTGTACAAAGACAATCAGGATAAAACAGAATGAAACCTGCCGAAGGCGTACAATCTAAATAAAACAATAGGCAAAATAATAAAAATAAATTAAAACAAGGATAATTACAACAATTAATAACAACATCCACAGTAAACCCAAGTGACAGAAAAAATAAATGTATATCATACAAAGCCAGGGAATGCCTGGCTTCAACTCACTAGTTAGCTCTGTTTCTGGCTTCAACTCACTAGTTAGCTCTTTCTTCACTGCATTGTAAACTTTGAAGTTTTTACACCTGAAAGTGTTGATACCTCCCACAGTTTCACTCTCATGTTATTTCTCACCACACTCTTACCTGGTTATTCTTGTCTCATGTGTGCCTTCCTACATTTCTAATCCAACAACTATCCACTATTTTTCAGTCATAAGCATATCCCCACCCCAAAGCATGGTGACTTACATCAAGCAAGATTACCAAAGAAGGTCCCTTTAGCTAAGGACAGTGATGGCGAACCTATGACACGCGTGTCAGCACTGACACGTGTAGCCATTTCTGATGACACACGGCCATAGGCCTCATCCCCCCCCCACAACTTCACCACCCTCCCTAAAGTGGCGATCGGGGCTTCGAAGCCCCGGTCGCCACTTTTCTCTACCCCCCACCCTCCCTAAAGTGCAATCAGGGCTTCCGAAGCCCTGGTCGTCACTTTCCTCCTCTACCCCCACCCTCCCTAAAGTAGCAATCGGGGCTTCGAAGCCCCGGTTCCACTTTCCTCCCTTCTCCCCAAAGCGGGAATCCTGCATGCATACATGTTTTTTCCTCAAAGTGACACACCACCTGAGTTATGCTCAGTTTTTTGGAGAAGTTTGACACACCAAGCTCAAAAGATTGCCCATCACTGGCTAAGGATGTTAGAAACTGACTCCTTTACCACGGAGCTTTTCTATTTTTCTGTACCATTTTCTATTTTCCATAGTATTTCCATGACTTAATTCCATCACCTGCTTGAATGACAAATATTATACATATTCACACATAAACATTTGCTTATATATTCTACTGCCCCTTCCTTGTCACACACAAACACCTATCTCTCTCTTCTTTCCTCCTGCCTTTCTCTTGTTTCACTCCAGTGGCAGCACTAGAGGGGCCAAACCACACCAGATTACAACGTCCAAGGGAGGGGTGACACTGGCCTTAATAACACCAAACTTTCGATCTTACTGGTCTTTTTTAGCTGCAAACCTATAAGCACAATCTGTATGTTCTAATCAGTCCTTGTACCACACTGCTTAAAGGTTGGTAAAGTCAGTCCTCTGTATCTACCGGGTCTGTATTCACAGATTCAACTAACCATAGCTCAAAAATATACTTTTTTAAAAATTCCCAAAAGCAAATCTTACTGCATGCCATTTTATATAAGGGACATTCTTTTACTACACCACTGTATATAATGGGAGTTGAGCATCCATGGATTTTGGTATCCATGGGGGGTCCTGGAACAAAACCACAGTGGATACCGATGGTATACTGTACTATTTATCACTGATAAACAAAACATTGCCCATATTTGTACATCTTAATGACAGCAAATTCTAAATAACTGATACTTATTGTGAAGAGACTACTATGCTATAATGCACTGCACAGTCACCACTGCTTAGCTCTTTCTGCAAGTAAAATCAATTAAACAAGGCAGTGATCTTCCAACATGTGGCTGGTTTATCATTATGTGCCTCCCTGAGAAGCCAGAGTTTACCAAAACTTGTTGCAGAAAAGAGAATACAGAGTTCCTGGCCCCTGATGTAAATCCCTGGCTATTTGCATCCTTGACCAAAAAAGAGAGAGTAAGGGCTTGTCCAGACAGTGAAAAAAATGGGATGGGGGGGAGAATACCTTTTGCCCTAACAAGATCCTGTGGTGATTCACCATATTTGGAAGGGGGGGGGCAAAAAATGCAAAACTATGCAAGACAAAACTTCGCAACTTCTCCCATTTTTTAAAAATACAAGGGAGATGTGAATTCCCATCCATTAGGACAACCAATTCAGATGGCAGGACATTTACAGATAAGAGCAGAAGCAGAAAGCTAATTGGTCAGACATATGTGGGGTGGGGGGCTTGCCAGCAATAAAGTGTCCAGAACATCCATTTTGGATTTTTGCGGTAGCAATCGTGCATTTTTTTTTGCTTCACTGAGATGACCAAACAGCTTTTTAAGCAGAAGGTCACACTTGTGTACCTTATATTTACAGTTTAAAAACATTACTGTTCAGCAGCAGCAACTTGTGGAGAATAAAAACATAAGTAATTCACTTGTAGCCCCCATCTGGATTCACAGGCATGCCTCCATGTGAACATCAAACATGGATAGCTTCAGATACCAATGATTTTGCCAAAAAAAACTGTGGAGACAAATGAAGGCTGCTGCAAATTTGAATTACTGCACACCAATCCACATTACCATATCTTCTCATCTAGATAAGCCCTGAGAGAGAGATTGAGAGAGTGCTTGGGTGCCTTGACACTTGGTACACAGTGACAGGCAACAGCCACAAGATTCTTTGCAGTTTGGGACTCTTTCTAAACAGAATGCTCAAAAATATATGTACTTTTCTGCACAGAAAGTATATTTCCCTCCTTCCCCAGGAAACAGTGTATTTTGCATAAAACCATCAGACAGTAAGGGAACAATGAAAAGGCAGAAGGAAGAGAGAGTTGCACAATCTGTTTTGCATGAAACTGTTTCCTACACAAAAATACTGGGTTTTTTTCAGAAAATGTTTTTTTTTCCTGCCCAGAAATCATCTCTTTTGCAGTGAAAAAAGTGTATTTTTTAAACAAATGATTTTTTTTCAAAGGTCCCAAAATATAAACAGTGGTTGAAAATTTGCACAGAAACCCTTATAGTCTTGTGCAGCAGAGAGAAATATTGGAATATTTCTTTTTACTTGCAAGAACAGAATAGTCAAAGCTTTATCTCCCAATTCCTGGTGTGTGTGTGCGCCTTCAAGTCGCCTGTCAACTTACGGAAACCCATGAATTTAATAGAGTTTCTTAGGCAAGGAATACTCAAGAGACAGTTTTGCCAGTTCCTTCCTCTGAAATATAGCCTGGTTCAATAAACAAAACATAGGCAGAAGGAAAGTCTATGGTTTGCTTAGCCACTCCCTATAGCTGGATGCAGCCGGCAGCATACACAAGCATGCTGTTCAAAAATAACAAGCCAGGTGACCTTTCCTTATTGTTGCATCTGAACCAAGTGACTTTAATAACAGCAAAAGGAAAATTTCCTTGATTTAGTACAGTTGCATTTGTATATTTGACTGTAGTGCTGTATGTACCAATACAACACTCTCATCTTTACAGAAGGCAGTAACTAAATTTCAAGTCTCCACACTGTATCTTCAGAGCTGTCCCCTGAGTTCTGTTTTCTGTTTCCATCTGACATTTCCATTGATGTCCTCATACCTACACATTTTCTTCTGACAGTAAATCTGATAGTGCCTGTCTAAACATATCTATCTACAATTCAAACAAGTGATAAATTAAAGAAAACAGAGAAAAGCCTTTTGAACTCTGTGACCTTTTAGTGAGAGTGATATTCCCACTCATCACCATACCCATACAAACATGCCCTTGGAGATTTAGTTTAATCACAAAAAGTACAAAGAAAGTTATATGGCACTGCTGTGTAACAATTTACATTTTTTCTTAGAACCATAACAGAAGCGTAAGTCCTGTCAAATCAGGGGCTGTAACTCCCAGCAGCCCTAGCAAGCATAGCAAATGGTAAAGAATGCTGGAAATTGTAATCCAAAAATATCTGGAGAGCTACATGATTCTCACCCTATATTAAATGGTCACCAATATTGAGCATAGAAAGGGATTTAATTAAAAAGAAAAGAGAGAAATCTGTATTAATAAAAGAGAGTATGGAGATTTTCAGACCTGCAAAATCCCGGTTTGCCGCGCGAGCAGCCTCCCGAAACTGCTGCGCGGCAAGGGTCTACTTCGGACGACGCTGTGCCTCTCGCGAAACTGTCCGTGTCACTTCCGTGAAGCTTGGGACGGCTCCGCGCCATATTTCAATCACGGAGGCTGCCCGTGATTGAAATATGGCGCCGAGCCGTCCGAAGCTTCACGGAAGTGACACGGACGGTTTTGCGAGAGGCACAGCGTCGTCCGAAGTAGACCCTTGCCGCGCAGCAGTTTCGGGAGGCTGCTCGCGCGGCAGACATGCATTTTGGCAGGTCTGAAAATCTCCTATGTGTGTGTGTGTGTCTGAATCAGAAGGAGTTCCAAGAAGATGAAACAAAGACAAATGAAATTAACTAGCAGGTATACTAAAGCAACCCTTAAAATGCGCATCTCAGGGTTATTTTATTTTTCAAAAGGATTAATTGTAATTGATAATATTTATGTAGCTCATAGTTATCATGTGGCATCACTATGTATCTGATACCATGCTCCTAGGGAGTAAGAGGACTCCTTGAAAACAAGTGGTGCCTCAAGAATATGTGTTTCCTCAAGTGCAAGGAGCCTTCAGGTTTGTTCCAAATACAGTTGTCCCTCCATATCTATACATTTGGTATTCACGGATTTAGGTATTCACAGCTTGAAAATATTTTTTAAAAAATAATAATCCAAAAAGCAAACCTTGATTTTGCCTTCTTATATAAGAGACACCACTTTACTATGCCATAGCATATAGTGGGACTTGGGTATTCACAGATTTTGGTACCCACAGGAGGTCCTGGAACCAAAGCCCAGCAAATATAAAGGGACAACTGTAAATGCAACTGGTTTAAAAGAAGTACAGTAGTCTGAATTTGTTTTCCTTTTTGAACCCATCCATATCAATTTTGCACATCATTTTAGTCCCAATCTCTACCAAAAATTTAAACACAAAAAAATTCTGATATTGTTAATAAATAAAGATATCATCAGTATAGACAGCCATCATGGTATAGTGGTTTGAAGTGCTGGACTAGGACACTGGGAGACCAAGGTTCAAATCCACGCTCAGCCATGGAAACCCACTGGGTGACCTTGGGCAAGCCACACCTGTTTTATTGCCTTAGAGGAAGGCAAACCCCTTCTGAACAAATGCTGCCAAGCAAACAGTGTGATAAGTTTACCTTAGGGTCACCAAAGTCAGAAATGACTTGAAGGCACACAACAACAATCTTCAGTATGCTTGTCATGCATAGACTTCCTCTTCTACCAGAAATACATATAAATTTGAAAGTATTGGGAGTTTATTAATCCAGTGTGGAGAAGAAAAAATCGTAGTGTGAAAAGTGGCATTTTCTCACTTTAAATGAGACTAGTTGGCAGTTAATACCACATGGCTGCAATCTTATTGGTGACAAACTCTAGCATAACTTGGGGTTACATTAGTGTTTTTGAGGATGTTGCAGAAGGAGATACTCAAGACTTCCTCACACAAGTGCAGCCCCCTTACAGAAGCTGTTTTCCAAGCACTGGAGTGCACCTATATGGGCATTTAGTGCCTGCCAAAAGCATCTGCCAAGAGCAGCTGTTATCTCTGGAACTCCAGCAAACATGGGAGTTCCAGGAGGGTGATGTCTGCTCTTTTTCTGGCTGCAAAAGTGCAACCAGATGCTTCTCAGAGGCCTCTGACCCTCTCCCAGTTCCTTACATTTGAAGAATCTTCACTATGATCCTGTAAGCAGCACACAAACTACTATAAAAGAGTATAAAAGAAGTTGCTGAGTACATACCAAGCAGAGCAATGTGACTGACACTTAGAAACTGCTGTAACCCTTCCCTATAGAAAAAAGCAACAAATGCCTAAATCAACTGTAGGTTATTTTTAACATGTAATAATGCATGTAAGCAGTATCCACTGTACCCATACATTAGGACCCCCATATCCACTGATTCATTATCCACTGATATCCATGGGGCACAAAACAGCACACCTACCATAGTCTTCCAAGAAAATGTGTCCTCTCTAGCCATTTTCTAGGTTCTCCAAGGCAATTCTATGGTATTTTAAACTGGAAGCCCCGTAATTTTCTATGGCATTTGCTATTATCCACAGTTTTCGGTATCCACAGGGCCCCAGAACCAATCCCCAGCGGATACAGGGATCCTACTGTACAGTTATAAAGAAATGGGGCAATCTGACCATATCCCATAGTTCTTTTTTTTAAGAGGAAGTGATACAAACCCTATTGGGAGATAAGCAGGCTAGCAGGGGATGAAAGAAAAGGAAGAAGACAGGTAACAGAAATTATGCAGATATGATTTATATAATTATATTTAAGTACGCTGACAGGAAATCAACAGAATAAAAACAAAGACTATTAGTCACATGTTTCATAATGAGATTCACACAGTACGTAGTTATGATTTAATTATGTCAGCATTATACAGTACGCATAATCTGGAAAATCTGGAAAAAGATACCAAACACATAGTTTCACAAGCCTGGCAGTCACACTTGAGAAACATAAGAGTCTGTTAATGCATCTTTCTCCAATCCCAAATAGTTTTGAACCAAAACAAGCAAACTGAACTCAGGTTTAAATTCAACATTTCTATCCACTTTTACTTTATAAGCCCTATCAAAGCTGGCAAGTCCACAAGATTTAACAGGAATAAACTAATTCAAGCCCCACAAAAAGCTGGCAAGCAATTCTCCGTGTTCTTCAGCTGAAATCTAGTTTTGGAATGAAAGCCAACTGTGTCTTCATAGCTGCAGCCCTGTTCCATACATTATAGCTGGCCAATCTCAAAGAGCAGGATGTGCTTATTTGAGATGTCACTGGCTCTCTTTAGCATCATAGCCACTGTTAACAGCATCCCTGTTCATATTCTATATGGTTCTGCAGGCATGCACATTAATAAAAGACTAAGAGAGGGAGAATAATTGCTTTGTTTTAAATAATTCCAGGATTTTACATCATCCCAGCTGCCAGTAGTGTATACACCCACCCTGAAATATCATGGGGACTTCTGTTCATTACAGAAACCACTGCTGTTATCACTGGATCAAATTCTGACTTCCAGTTCGTGTAATCCAGGAACAAATCTACTGAAGTCGTGTGTGTATGTGTCTTTAAGTTGCCTGTTGACTTAAGGCAACCTCATTAATTTCATAGGGTTTTCTTGGGCAAGGAATACTCAGAGGTGGTTCTGAAATACAGCACTGGTATTCCTTGGTGGTCTCCCATCCAAGTACTAACCAGGGATGATTCTGCTTAGCTTTCAAAATCAGACAGGATCTGGCGCCAGCATGTAAATGCCAGCACCAAAGGTGTGTTTATATAATCAAGGCTTCAGAGATTATTTCAAGTCTTGCATGGCACTGACAGCTGGACTTAATGAAATACTATTCTTTTCTCCTCACCACGGTGATATAGTATTCTGAAGCCATTTCATGAACTAGTTTGCACATAATGGTAAATCATGGTTTAATGTTACATGTGCCAGCCATCCTTTAGGTTGTGTGCTCCTATTCCTCTCTTCTCCTTCACTGGAGCCACAAGGAGAAGAATGGAAGCTTTTTCCACTTTCAGCTAAGCAGAATCTCTCATTATATCCATACCAGGAACTCTGGTTAGTAATAACTATGTTTTATTGAATCAAACCAGAATCATGGCCCACAGCTTGAAGTTGGCTTGTTCCAAAAACCAGACAACACTAACCATGCCTGTCCATGTTTTGACAACCATTTGAAAAAGGAAGGAAGAGTTCTAATCTGCTCCCCATGTGCCTACCAAAAGGAGAGAAATAGAGGCAGCAGGTTCATGAATATCATGGTTAACACTGCATTCAAACACACCCTTTTTAACCGGGTTCTCCAGCAGCCAGTCTACAGCGCTTATCTCCTGGACCCCCATTACTGTGGAGCCAGAAGAGAGGAACTGGAACTCCTGAGCCTTCTTTGAGTTGGCTCCAACCTAATCAAGACCTACAAGATCTTTAAAGACCTTGCAGTCAATCCAGATTATACATCCTGAATGTTGGCATTCTGCCTACCGTTTTGCTTCTTCTTACTGATTCCTGCCTAGAGTTGTAATCCCTTCCTGCCTCTTACTTAAGATCTGCCTTTGGTTCCTTCATTTCTTTGTTGCTACTGCCTTGGAAGTCAATGTCCTTCCTGACTCTTACTTTGAACTTGCCTCTGCTAGGCCTTAATCCCATCTGCAACACTGGAGATTTTCACACTGGGGCCAAAAGCCTGTTTCTGTCCCACAAGCCCCTTTCCCATTCCGCCAACGGAATGGAGGTAAATGTTCACACACTTATCTCCATTCCGCTGCAGGAACGGACTCCCTTCCTCCTTGCCGGCTGGCTGTAAAGGCAGCCGTCGTAAGGCTGCCTTTATGACTGGCCGGCTGAAATCCCGCTTGTTCTCGCGATAGAATGAGCAGGAGGGAAATTCAAAATACCCCCCAGTTGTCAAATCAAGAAATAAAAAGCAAATAATTTTTTAAAAAAAACAAGTAACCCAGGGGGGAGGGTCCCACTTACCTTGATGTCCTGATCGTGGTAGGAAGTGCTTACCACAGAGCTCCTCCCCCATCCTTGTCATTCCAGAACAGGGACGGAACTCCTGTTCGCACACCTGTGATTTGTTACAGAAAAGGAACCAGATGTTTAATAATGACTTCTCCCCATGAGAGAAGTCCTATATCACAGGGAGAAAACAGAACAGTAACACTTAGGGCACGGAACAGGGTGAACGTCTTCTGAAAGAAAAATCTTTCAGCAACCCTGTTCCGTGCCTGTAATGGGATAAAGTGGCTATGTGAAAATGTCCACTGTCTATTAACCTTTGGGCCCTTCTTTGTCCACACTTAACCATGACCTCCACTGTCCTTCATCTTAGAAAGAATCCAAGATATGCCAATTTGACACATTGTCATCCTCCAGTTTACAAAACCAAAAAGCAGGCTTGCCAAGCTGCAGTTGGCACATTTAGAGGGAGTGGGGGTACATAACCCCTATCCGTGACAGTTCTTACCATTATAAAGTGCACCCTAGCTGCTTTTTCAGTAGTATGAGGAGGATGGGTTTGATCAGGTAAGCATCCAGTGGTGAAAGAGTTAGGCAGCCTCACTTTCAATTCCACTTGTAATCTCCCTAAACTATGATGTATTAATTCAAAGACATAGCCATGTTAGTCTGGAATATTTTTATAAAAAGGGACTTGTAGCACTTTTGAGACTAACTGAGAGAAAGAAGTTGGTAGCATAAGCTTTTGCAGATTTAGGCCTACTTCTTCAGATATATCTGAGGAAGCAATAACAGTAGCAGCACTAGTAGTAGAAGTAGAAATCAAACACAAATTACGTTTCACATCTATTTTGAGACTAAAGGCTTCTCTAGATGGGCTATTCACCCTATCTTGCTCTCCATCTTGGAGCCCAGCAGTCCAAAGAATGCAGGGCTTTTGCCCCATTTTGCCTGGGCAATCCTCACAATACTCGGGGCAAAGATGGAGGGAAGATGGGGTTAAGCCTGTTGAACCATTATATTTTAACACCCAGGAAAAACCACTTCTTTTAAGAAAAAGCAGATTGGCCCCACGAGGGTGAAGAAGTCCATAGCGGCACACCTGTATCTGCAGTCGCCTCCACTGCCATCCACGTTACACTCTTGAAGCCAGGAAGGAGGCCTGCAGCATGTGATCAAGGTCACATACAGGGGGACTTGATCACATGATGCAGGCCTCTGTCCTGGCTTCAGAGAGTGTGACATGGGTGGCAGCATAGACGGCTACAGATATGGGCTGACATGTCCGTGTGGATTTTATACAGGTAATGAGGGGGGGGGGGGTCAACGAGCCTGATCTGGGGCCAGAATACGCCAGCAGAAAGCAAGAGTATTCTGGTCAGTGTAGACAAGCCCTATGCCTCCAAAAGATGGAAGTTTTAATGTATAGTCAAGTCACATTTCTGACATGTACTCAAAAACCAATGTGAAGTTGAACTTGAAGGAACAGAGTCCGCTGGGAAATCACTGGTCTAAGTGGGTGTAAACAAGCAGCCAGTAGCTCCAGGAGAATGAGCAGAATTAAAAATATAATGGAAACACAAAGAAACTAACAAAAGGCATGCAGCTAAAATACTCTGTTGCCCTGTTTTCCAAAAGAAAAAGAAAATGACTGATGGCTCATGACCCTGAATGGCCAAGTCCTTGTATATTCTTTACAATGTAAATTATTTCTCAGGATGCTCCATATTAGCAAGCCATTTGTGGAAAATTAGCACACTAGTAAGCCATTTGTGTCCATTAGTTCAGTAATGCCATCACATTATGGAATCAAGGCTACCTATGATGGCACTGTAGTGGACTGCATGCTGGAAATTTGTGATAAGTAATACACACAAACATAAAACTCAAGGAGTAGCCTCCACATTAGCATGTCTCTTTCATGCAACCATTTCTATGTGTGGAACAAGGCTGGGAGAAAAACTAGAAACTGAAGGAACTAGAACTAGAAACTGAATAATCACTGCCCTGCCAGAATAGGACATTGCTATGGAATAGCAATCTTATGCACAGTTACTTTGGGAGTAAGTCCCATTGAATACAACTGAATAAACATGTTATGTTCTTCACACAAGAAATAATTAACTTGTAAAATTCACTAGAAGATGTGGTAGAGGCTCCCAACTTAGATGGTTTTTAAAGGATTAGAAAAATTAACAAATTAGCCATGTTTTCTAAAACAAGCACCTCTATATTCAAAAAGAGTCTAACATCTGAGCATCAGAAGCTAGGGACAAGTAATAAGGATTGCTCATCACCTCCACTTATGAGATTTCAGAGCAGGGCTTGCACAAGATATATTGCTACTCTAAACAAAATTCAAGATGGCACCCCACATTCCATGTAAAAGAAATCAACTGCATTGGCAACTGAGTCTTAGTTTAACAGCAGTGATAAAAATATATCCTCCAGACCACCTGTACCAACCAGCTGACTTAAGGACATATGATAGAAGTATGGCACACTCACTTTATTGTTCTCTAAGATCTTTCCCACTGTTTTGCTACCCTCTAGCATCTGCTGCCTGTGGTGGCTTACTCAATTTGCCTAAAAGCAAGGCCAGCCTCTTCAGGAAACACAGTAGATTGATCAACAGGGTTGTTCTTAAGAATAGGATCAGGCTGAAGTACAGATCAACACCTCTTGTAGTGTTGTTGTCTACTACAGATAGGAGCACTGATAAATAAGGGACAGGAGAACTCTGATATATTTAAGATGCCCTTAGACTTTTCACTATAGGGCAAACTCACAAATGAAGTACAAGAATAAATATTATCTCATGATGTCACTACAGAAAGGTATTCTTATGCATTACAAGTTTATGAACAGTACACCAAAACCATCACCACCACTGTCATATATTTTGAGTAATGACTTTAGGCATACTTGATACTTCAAGTGGATGCAGCCTCTGTCAAAAATGTCTTGAATGTCTGTGTAATTGTGGAACTGGCAATTATAGAAAGCACAGCTTAAATTAAAAATAATGAGACTACAGATCACTTTATTATAATGAAAAGAGTGTAGATGGTTTAGAACACAGATGGAGAAAATGAAAAAACAGAGTGAAACTAGAGAAAGAATAGGATTCTAAAAAGCAAGAAGGTTAAGAAAACAGAAGTAGGAACAAGAGTACAAAAGGGATTAGGCAAAAGTAAGGACATGTGGAAGAGACAGCACCAAGAAAATGTGGGAAATCTTTTGTTTTTGTTATATCATAGACGGAAACTAGATATGAAAAGAGAGGGGAAACATGGAAGAGAATATACTGGTGCTATAATCCTTACCAAACCACCACAAGTGCTGAAGGAAGCGAAGGAGCCAGGGTAATGTAGCACAGACCCACTGTAGTAACACGATCTATCTGTGTGGGTCTTGGGAGAGTATGGAAGACTCCTCCTCTCACTCTTTAGTCGTTCTTCCACAGCAAAGCCTGGTGCCAGGAAGCGGCTGTCCCTCTTGAGCAGCAGATAGAGCTCCTGAGCAAAAGCTGGTATTCTCAGCAGCACCTCATCCACATCCTCTGGAGAAGAAGATAAAGGTGGAGGAGGTGGTAGTTGAGAAGTAGTATTAGATCCCTGAGGAAGCGGAGACCAGTGATAGAACTCCTGAGATTCATATTCATCCTCGGAGACCTCATCCTCTGAGGTCTCCCCAACTGGCTGCAGCTGCCTGTCAGATGAGGAAGAAACTGAGCGGACCTCACGAGAGCTGCCCACCACCTGAGAGGATGCAGAGGTAGCACTAATATTGCTGCTGCTGTTTCCACAGTTTCCATCAGTGCTGCAGCTGCCTCCTGCGCCACTGCCTCCTGTGGATTCCTGCTGGTCCCTGCTCCATAGTGCTGGGTAGACAATCTCCCACTCCTCAGAGTCTCCCAGAGGTTGCAGACCTACAAGAAAAACAAAACAAAGCACACAGACAAGAGTTTAAACACATCAAAAGCTACACACTGATAGATCTGATCACTATAAATGACATATCAGTAAGGGTACACAACATAAGATACATCTCTAATTTTAAAATGAAATGGCTTTCATTTATGCTGCTGCTGCTCAGCTATAATCAATCTCCCTATTCAGTATCAAAACATACAAATCCATTTGCAGTCATCCCTCCATATCCACGGATTCTTTATCCACAGATTCAACCATCCACGGATTGAAAATATTCAAAAAAAAAAAAATCCCCCCAAAAGCAAACCTTGCTGTTTGCCATTTTACATAAGGGACATCATTTTAATGTGCCACTTTATATAATGGGACTTGAGCATCCACGGATTTTGGTATCCACAGGGGATCCTGGAACCAACCCCCATTGGATACCAAGGGCCCACTGTAAAACTAAACACAGGTCATAGTTCCTGTTTAAAATAAAGGGATCAAAGATATAGTCTCCATTTAAATCATTGTTTCATGATGTGAGAGGGCAAGACACTGCATTCAACTAATGCTCAAATCAAGCCTCACATCTAGTAACCTAGAGCTTACTAGAAAGTGGCCTTAGAAAAGCCAATTTCTCTCTCAGGCTACTGACACACTGCAGAAATAATACAGTTTGACACTGCTTTAGCTATCATCGCTCTGTCCTATGGAATCCTGGAATTTGTAGTTTACAGTGGCATCAGAACTCTCTGACAGAGAAGGCTAAATATCTCACAAAACTATGAATCCCAGATTTCCATAGCATTGAGCCATGAAAGTTAAAGCTGTGTCAAACTGCATTATTTCTGCAGTATGTCAGCAGCCTCAGTCTCAGCCCTCCATCTGGAAACTAATTTTTCCTTTTAACTGTGAGCAGGGATGGTTGAATGCTATTAAGTTGAAGTAAAACACTCACCACAAAATAAGAAAGTGTCTGTTAGTGACTGAGGGAACAGAAGTATAGAAATAGATAAACTTTAACTTAAAAGAAAGACATTTTTAATTAAAAGAAACACAGTTTGACAAGGACCTATGAATCACATGACCTTCCAGGTGTTGCTAAATTCAATTCCCACCTTTCCTCACCACTGGCTACACAAGCTAGGTCTGATGGGAAATGAAGTTTAGCCTCTGGAAGGCCACACTTTCTCCACTTTTGTCTCACAAAATTGTTAGGGGGTCAGATGACAGTCAGGGGCAGGAGAAACAGGGATGGATGGCATGGCATGTGGAAGGCCCAAAGTGCCTGTCAGAAGGATTCCACTGAGGGCAGAGGCATGAAAAATCCCTTCCCTGCACTATAGGGAGGTATATGCTAAATGTGGTGAGAAGACACACTGTAACATTTTGTTGCAGCTAAGTCTGCAAGACCTGAGCTGGGCTACTGATGATAGAGTAATTTGGAGGTCTTTCATTCATAGGATTGCCATAAATGAAGTCAACTTGAAAGCAGTTAACAACAACAAATACTCCAGCATTCCCTATCCCAGTTGCCCTCCACGTATGAGATAATGGAAGCTGTAGTTGTACATAGTGGAGTTTACCAGGTTGAAGAAAGCTGTTCAACAGGACAGATCATAAGAATTAATACAGGATAATGTGAACAATTTAGGGTACTTAGAAGTGCCAAGCAATATTATTAAAATTATTATTATCACCTCTATTAAAAATTTTATTAAAACACAGTGCAAACAGCATGCCATTCAAATAAGTGCAGGACATTGTTGCTGTTCTCAAACAACACACACCACATACCAAGACTCTTAACACCTCACTCAGGGTTCAGTATCCACCCGCAGGTGACTTATCTAAAATATGGATTTCCATACACAAAGGAAAATGTCATCCTGCATATTTTTCAATAGACCATAATGTCTCATGTTGCAATACAATGCCCTCACTGCATAGGAAAGTTGTAAATCACTCTGCCTTGCCAGTTGTGAAGCATGCAGCCTGCAATACAATACATACTTTCTATCTCCTGGGACATATGTATACTTTTCTCTTGTTGATATACCCTTTATAAAAGACTTTACAGAGACCTATAGTTCTCAGCTGTCACATATGCAGATAAAGGATGCATACATAATACCCTGGAAGTACAGGCCAACCCCCATATCCATGGATTTGGTATCCATGGTTTCACATATCCATGTCCAAAAAAAGGTTATCTTTAGGCATTTCTGGGTCCCCCAATGTGATTCTATGTTCAACTTCTGCCATTCGTCTCATTGAACATAATAGGGTTTCCTATTATCCATGGTTTCAGGTATCCATAGGGGTGTCTTAGAATCATAGAATCATAGAATTGCAGAGTTGGAAGAGACCACAAGGGCCATCCAGTCCAACCCCCCTGCCACGCAGGAAATCACAATCAAAGCATCCCCAACAGATGGCCATCCAGCCTCTGTTTAAAGACCTCCAAGGAATGAGACCCCACCACGCTCTTAGAATGTATCTCCCGCGGATATGGAGGGTTACCTGTACTAACACATATAACCTTAATGTAATAGAAGACACGTTCTGGAGAAACTAACAGACAAGAACACATTCTAGTAGAACCAAACAAGATATGGCCCTATAGCATTTCATTCCAGAAAGCAATGAAACAATTAAAACTTTCACTGTACAAAAAAGAAGAACCAACTGTGCATTGGGTACTGGCAGCTAAGCAAGAGCTTAAGTTTCAATAATAAGATGCTCATAGTAGATTGCATTTGCATGGTTATCTCCACAGTGGCTGGAGAAATAAGTGAACATGTGCAGAGTGCCATGATATTGTTCCCTTCCACTATGTATTTGAGGTTGTATAAATCCAGGATTCCAAAAAGCCTTGAGCCCCAATACCTCAAACCGGCATCCTTGTACAGTGGCTTCCTTGTAAAAGAAGTCTGCTTTCAACTCCCGCCACCCGAAGAGAACCGACCCACCTATATATACTACACAACTTTTCGTGGCACACTGTCCTGTTGAACAAGACTTCCGGACAAACCACAGAGCATCTTATCGAGGAGGCAAGTTTTTTAAAAATATTGTGGGTGAGGGGAGGTGAAGAAGGCTGAAATTACCTGAAGTGATCCCATTTGACAGGAAACACAGCTGATAAAAGAGGCAGCAAAGATGGCTCAGCCGCATTCCCCTTCTCTTCTCCATCCACTCCGAGGAGGGGAAACGGCCGGATCACCCCCTCCTCCTCTCCTGGTGGCTTTTCTGCAGATTATTCTCGCTCTCTAGATATAGATATACTTTGGGCTGTTTTTATTATTATTATTATTATTATTATTCTTTTTGCAAAAGTCTGCACGCACCGACCCGGAGTTTGCAAAGCCACCTCCCCCCCCCCCCCCACGATTGTGGGAAGGAAAGAAAAGAGAGCAAAAAAAGAGCTCAACCGCTTTTAGCAGCAGCAGCAGCAGCACCTCTGCGGTGGCTGAGGCGCCTCTGGCTCCCGGGTTCCCAGGAGGCGCCGGGTGAAGAGCGAAAGAAAGCCCAAGCTGAGGGAAGCCACCTCGGGAAAGAAGGAGGGGAGGCGGCGGGTCAGGAGGCAGCCAAGCCAACCCGAGGTCAAGTGAAGAGGACAGGGCGGGTTGGCGGGCAAAGAACGCAGGCTGCGTGAGGGAAGCTCCACACACACTTCCTCTCTCTCTCTCTCTCTCACACACACACACACACACTCCGGGCTCGCCCTGAATGAAGAAGACGCGCGACCTGTTTGGAGAGGCGAGAAGCCCTTTCGCGCGAAGCCACGGCCAAAGCCAAGCGGGTGAGGGAGAGACAGGAGAGAAGGCAGCGAGGATGGAAGGAGAGGGAGCCGGAAAGTGGGAGCAACAGTAGCAGGTCCCGGTGGAGAAGAAGAAAGAGGGAGCGAGAGGGAGAGAGAGCTGGTGGCCACCCGACCCGCGCGCGCGCGCCCTCCACACCACTCGCCCTGGTCGGTCCCCGCGCTCGGCCAGCGGCGGAGAGCCTCTCCCTGGGTGGGAAATGGGCGGAGGAGGGCTAAAAGAGAACGAGCGGGCTCCCCAAACTCCTACCGCTCGCTCCTGATTGGCTGCTTGTGACGTGTCGATTTGAATACTCCTCGCTCCCTTTCGCTCCCTCCTCCTCCTTCTCCTCCTCCTCCGCCCGCCCGCCCGGCTCGTCTTCCACACAGCCATAGGCGCCGCTTGAGGTACAGGTAGAGGTGTCCGGGGAGCTTCCCGCCCAGAAGAGCTGCAGCCGCGCGGCGTTGAAGGAAGGCGTGAGGGGGCTGCGGCGGGGCATTGGCGGGATTCCGAGCTGGGTGGGCAGCTGCCTTTGACGGTCGCCTTTCCCTCGGCAGGAGGGACCAAGTGGGAAGATAATGAGATTAGCGACGGTGATTTTAGCTTTGTTACCACCTGAGACGCCACCTTTGCGCTCCAGCGCCCACGCCCTGTAGGTTTCTTCCTCACAAAGACCCTGGCAGCCTTTCTCAACCTTTTAATCCTGGAGGAACCCTTGAAATAGTTTTCAAGTCACAGGGAACCCCTGCATAAACATTACTCTATATATTCCTATCGTTTCCCCCACCCACCCACAATCACAATCTCTTGAGGGACCCCTAGCAACCTCTTGCTAGGGAACCCTAGTTGAGAAATGCTGGCCCCTGGTTTAGGAGGCATCCTTGCCCAGATGCAATATTCTGTCAAGGAAAAATGGGAGTAGACAGGGAAAGCTAGCAATACATACCTGTCCAACTGCTCAGATAAGGACTGTACTACAAATAAGGGTGTAGCTGTGCCCAAATAAGAATTCTGTTTCCCCTCCACCATCACATTTTCGTTTGGCCCAGTGCTGTCTTAACACGGGCAAGCTGGGCAGTTGCCCAGGGGCCCCATGAACATAGGGGCCCCATGCTAATCTATGCAGACCAGTATTTAACACTAATTTTCTGATCACCCGCCTCAGCATTCAAATCTCCTGCTAACTCAGTAGAAGGAGGAAAATTATGACTTGTAGTGGAGAGTAGGTATGTCTGCATTTGTGAGAATGGGGAATTGGGAAGAGAAAAGAGAGGAGGAGGAGGGACAGGCAGTTGGAGGGGGAGTCCTGACTGAGAAGCAAAGCAAGGGAGGCACCCAGGGAAAACCAGCCTCACTTCCCCTTCCGACTGTGGTAAACCACCACTATCTCCCTGACTATTTCTCTTTAAAATCTTAAGTGAGCGGCTTCTTCTTCACACTTGTCACCTCCACGTCAATAATCTACTGATAACCCAATGGTAGTGGTTTTCAAATACTAACTCAGAGGTCAATATAGGTTTTAATAAAACAATAGAATGGTGTATTTAAAAAAAACATGCAGGCACGACTTCTTGTTCTTAAAACTTGGTAATAACTGTTCTGAGTTACAGGTTCGTATCCAATGTAGCTATTCCATATACTTCATCTCTTCTGACTGTTACAAACTAACAACACGGACCCTCTCTCTACTAGGGTTCTGTAAATAGTAAGAGTTATCCTTTCTTCCACTCTTATCCTTTTAAAACTTAGTTCCCTCAGGAACTTCGACCAATTGATTCTTCACTGAACTCTCTAGGTTCCTGTCTCTTCTAAGGACCATCCCTATCCTCTCTACAAATGGTCCCTAACTCCCTTTTCCCCTCACAGCCTGGGCTATGTATCTGCTCCCAACTGCTGTCTCATTGGCTAGCTCCAGATGTCTTCGGATTGGTCAGCTGCCTTCTGGTCTTCTCAGCTCACAGCTGTCCTTTAGTTCATCATACTGGCCATCCCCATTGGCCCAATATACCCCTCCGAGACATTGCTTTTGCTCCCCTCCTCCTTTCCCACATTGAAAAGTGCTTCTCTCCTCTCTTCTTTTTCATTCTTATCTCTGCTGTTTTACACATCAAGGATTCAGAAGTCTGAACAGGAAGGGACTTTGCTCCCAAAGAAGCTATACACCAGGTAGAGGGTCAAAACACTGATTTTGTTGGAGGCACCAATAAATATAAGTTTATTTTCTTGATAATTTACATTATTATTCCTGTGAGTGGTTGTGTAGGCCAGAGCCCAGTAGGCTGCTTTGCCCGGGGCCCTATAATGCTGTTAAGATGGTCCTGCTTTGTTCCCCAAAATTTTAATGTTGCAGAGAGTGAGACACTAAAAGTTGTGTACACCTAGAACTATTATATTTGCTGTGTTCCCATTCCCTTAGTAATTTTGCCTACCTCTTGGCTTTTAATGCCTTAACTGTACAGTCGGCCCTCCGTATCCATCAATTCTGCATCGATCAATTCAACCAACCATGGAAATATTCAGGAAAAGAAATAAAAAAGGAAAACCTTGCTATTCACTATTTTATATAAGGGATGCCATTTTATTACACCATTGTAAATAACGGGACTTGAGTATCCATGGATTTAGGATGTCCTGGACCCAAACGCCAGAGGATGCTGAGGGCCCACTGTATTTCTCAAAGGCTTACCACATGCCGAAGTAAAGTGGCAGTAAAGCAGGAAGGTTCCATCTTCTGTGCTGCCTTACTGCATGACATTGCTGTTCTTCCATTCCGGTGTCATGGGAGACTGAGGTAAAACCATGTCTTTTTGCTAACCGGAAAATCCCTTTAGCAAAAAGATATGGTATTATCTCTGTATCCCATGGGACCAGAACAGCAGAACACCAGAAGAATGATGTCATCATGCGATAAGGCACCACAAAAGTGGAACCTTCTGGCTGCCTGTCACTTTAATTTACCATGCGATAAGCCTCCAAACTTAAGCTTTAAGTTATGCTAAATATTTGAGGGCTGACGGAAAATTTAATGGCAGAATTCTTATTTGGGGATGCAGTGCCTTCATTCTGCCCCTCCCCCAGCTCCATAGCTACATCCCTGTCCTCTCATATACACACACACAGCATACCCTTTAAGGCCCACTGTATAAGCTACCCATAGGTAAAAAATTTACATGGATATCATAACCTTAGTGATCACTTAGAAATGTTACTAAATCAATCAATTTATAAATATTACTATTTTTACTGCTAATTGTCATATTCTGAAATATGCATAAAATAAGCACAACGTGCTGAAATACATACATTGCCAATATACAAGCAAGTGCATGTAAATTAACTGTTTAATACAGATGACTCAGTACTGTGTATAAAAATAAGCACATCTCCCTGTTCACTGTGAATAGAAAATGATGAATGACTGATGAAAATGACTGATGAAAAACAGTAAAAATTTACTTAGGATATAAAGATAGAATAAAGATAAACACAGAAGAGGAAATGAGAAAAAAATATCAGGAATAAGTAATTGAAAGATCCCTGAAGCTGGTTGCCAGAAGAGTTATTACACCTCAGTATTGTAATATAAGGTGTTGATGTTTTGAAAACTTGTCTCATAATCCATTTGTTCATATGACACTATATCCACCAAACCTTGTATATGTGCCTTTTAGCATTCACTTTCTACTTCAACACAGTAGTTTTATAGGTAGTTAATATATATAAATATACATCCCATATTGCATGATAAAAATACACTCTACACTCAAATTTAACTAAACATATAGAATCATATAGAATCACCATATTCCAGGGATAGGGAATGTATGGCTTTATTGTTGAACTCTGCTCCCACAGCTCTAAGTGCTCTGGCCAATGGTGTAGTGATGGGAGTTGTCGTTCAACAATATATATGGGGCTGAAAGTTCCCCACCCATGCTATCTACAAAGTTTATATGAATATAAGACTTATAACAAAGTATAGAAAGCACATTCAGGGGTGGCTGTGTTGGGCATGTAGCAAAACAAGCTCCACAAAGAAAGTGATACCTTTATTGGCAAACCAAATGCAAAACATAATGCAAGCTTTCAAAGCTCTACTGGCTTCTTCATCAGGCAAAAGATATTAATAAATAAAGAAAGAAAAGTGACAATGTTGGAGTCACAGGCCTACATGCTGTTTCAGATATTATTTGTGTTGTTCAGGTGAGGGATCTCATGCAGGCAGAGGCCATTCCTACTTCCTGGCCAGGTGGGGTTGAGGCAAAAGACAGTAAAATTTAAATAGTTTTGCAGCTGTGAGGCAACCTCTCTGGCATCCAGCATGTCCCTGTCCCTTTGTGAAGCCAGGAGCGCCTTTGTTTAGGCAGAAATCATTGTGTTTTTTTTACTGCCACATCTGGAAACAACTTTTAGGTGCTGTATAGGTAAAACTAGCCAAGTATAATCCAAAAAAGAAGTTTTACCTTTGTTGGAGGCAGAAACCTCAGAGAGGGGTTTTGTTTTTGTTTTTGTGGATTTTGGAAAGTATAGCAAGTACAGGGATAATTCTGGCTGTGTAGACCAGTAGGTGGCAGGGTGCAGAAGTTACCCCTAGTCACATTTACCTGGGATTCAAGTTTGATATAAGCCTATGCACATACATTTGAGGAGGACACTGCATCATAGCATAATCTTTGCAGCGTACATAGATAACAGAAATGGGGCCTACTCCAGGCTGACAAGGTGGAGAAAGCAGTAGAAATGGCTCAGGATCTAATAGTCTGGAAGCAAGCCCAGAAGCAGCCTATGTTGCCTATGTTTTTTATATTTTTCAGTAGTAACATTAATTGTCAGTTGGGTTCATGTGTGTGTGTGTGTGTGTATCCATTGTTAAATTGGTGAATTCAACTAAAGTAATAATTATAGAATATTAAGAGTTAGAAGTGGCCACAAGGGTCAGTGCAACCTCCTAGTGCAACCCCCTACCGTGCAGCAATGCATAGCATTGCGGAAAGATGCCCATCCAAAGTCTGTTTAAAAATCTCCAAAGGAGAGTCCACCACCCTACAAGACAGTCTATTTCAATGTTGAACAGTTCTTACAGTAAAGAGTTCTCCCTGCTGTTTAGGTGGAATCATTCTTGTTAATTTGAATACGTTGGTTCTAGTTCTAATCAGTGTAGCAGCATGACATTCTTTCAGATATTTCAAAATGGTTATCATGTCACCTCTCAGTCATCTCCAGTCTAAACATACCCAACTTCCAAAGCTGTTCCTCATATGGCTTGGTTCCCAGACTTTTAATAATCTCAGTCACCTTTCTCTGACCACATTCCCCCCCCCCCTCTCTGGCTTCTCTTCGCAAAGGAAGATTCAGGAAGGACTCATCCCGCACTTCCTGCAAGCGTGCTGATGACTAAAAAGGAATATCCTTCCTGAACTGTGGTGCCCAAATGAGGTCTGTCCAAATCAGAATAGAGTGGCACTGCTACTTCCCTTGATCTGGACACTATGTTGGTGTACAAAATTCTGTATTAGAAGATAGAAACGTGTGTTGTTGTTTTTTAGCTTGTCTGCCATCACTGCAAGAGAGAGAAGGACTGGGCCCAAGTAAGAGAAAGGAAAGGAAGCTAAGGGTGATCAAAGCCATTGATAGAGCCAATGAGTGGAAAGACGGCGATAAGAGAGGTGGATGGGTGGAGAGTGCACAGACAAAACAAGAGTCAGTCATAAGGCAGCTCAGGGAACAGGAATTTAGCTTGTGTTAGATGGGTTTAATTTCCCCTGAAATCTTAGGTTCACAGCTATACTCTTAGACTGAGATCTGAGCTTGGATGCCCATGTTTCAGTGGTATTTACAGCTAAAACTAGTGTACCAGGTACAGCCATTCATATTTGGCTATGGTGGTATATCCCATTATATTGATTATATCCCATTTATTATATCCCATTTGGATCAATGTAGCAAGCTATGTGGGGATGCCTTTGGAAACTTCAGTGGGTTCAAAATGGTGCAGCCAAGCTGATGACCAGAGCTGGTTATAGAGAACATTTAATTCCCCTATTGAAATACTTTCACTGACTATTAGTCTGTTTCTGGGCAGAATTTAAAGTGCTGTTTTTGACTTTTAAAGCCCTACACACCTTGAGTCCTGACTATCTAAAAGACTGCATCTCCCTATACAAGCTGGCTCAAGTTTTAAGATATTTAGAGATGTGTTTCCTCTCAGTCCCACCACCCTCACAGGCATGGAAGAAACAGTGAGGACATGGGAGAGAGATTTCTCAGTTCTAGGCTGTGGCACTCCCTTCCACAGGTGGTTCAATTGGCTCCCTCTCTGCTTGATTTCCAACAGCAGGCAAAGACCTTTTCATTTATGTAGGCAGGCCTTTGGTTCCTAAAACATGTGCCATAAAGTGTTTGAAAGTGATGTGCTATGTTTTTTATCTTTTATCTTTTAAATTAGGTTTTAAATATGTTTTACACTGTATTAACCATGTGCTTTTTAAATAGATTTTATGCTTAATTATTTTTTAACTTTTGTAAAAAGAAAGAAAGAAAGAAAGATGAATTTTGTTTTAAATTATTGCAAGATGCTTTGGCTCTCATGCTGGAAGAATGGGGGAGTATAAATTAAATAAATAAACTCATTTACCTCCAAGAGCAATTCCTGGATATGTCCTGGCTGCCTACATTGGCCACCAAAGGGCATGCAATGCAATGAGGAGCAGTCTTTGTGAACAGGACAAAGTGAAGCTAGGCAAATGGCCAGGGGGCAAGGGTTATGGGTGGCAGTGACTGTGTGTTCCCCCTGCCTGCAAAGACTAGAAGGATATTAAGGGAAGGGGCACATTTCCAATGCCTGGAGAGAGAAAAAATCACCAGGCCTCAAAGCCAATGTTGGGCATCTTTGACCAACTTACACTAGTACATACAAATGTACATGTATGTATTTGGTTCACACTGATTCTGCTCATACTTATTGATTCTGCACATATTTACATATTTGCTTCACACTAATTCTGCTCATAAAGAAGTAAGTGGAACTTGTTATTGTTGTGTGCCTTCAAGTCATTTCCAACTTATGTTGACACAAAGACAAACCTATCATACTATTTTCTTGGCAAGATTTGTTCAGAGCGGAGTTTCCTTTGCCTTCCTCTGAGGCTGAGAAAGTATGTGTTGCCCAAGGTCACCCAGTGGGTTTCCATGGCTGAGCAGTGATTCGATCTCCAGAATCACAGTCCAGAACTCAAACCAGTACACCACACTGGCTCGACTTCTCCATAAATAAACATGCATAGGAGTGTGCTCCAAAAATTATGCATACAGTACAGAGATGCCATCACCAAAGGCTTTGACACTATAAGTAGAAAAGGTCTGTGGCAGATCCTGGAAAGACTAGGATGTCTCCCCAAATTCCTTAAAATGATTACCTTGCTACACGAGGGCCAGCGTGGTCAAGTCAGATATGGCGATGCTCTTTCAGAGCCCTTTTCTATATATGTTACCGTACTGATGGTAGCTTGTTTAACTTAAGCCATCTGAGGGCTCACACTAAGACTCTAAACTATCTAGTCCGTGAGCTGCTCTTTGCTGATGATGCTGCCCTTGTTGCCTACACAGAAGCAGCTCTGCAGCACCTAACATCCTGCTTTGCAACAGTTGCACAGCTGTTTGGGCTGGAAGTCAACCTGAAGAAAACAGAACTTCTTTACCAGCCTGCACCACAGGACGAACACCACCATCCCCACATTGCCATCGGCAAATCTGTGCTCAAGTCCGTTCAGCAGTTCACCTACCTGGGAAGCATCATCTCCTCAGATGCCAAGATGACAAAGAGATCGATCACGGATTAGCAAAGGCATATAGTGCATTTGGAAGACTTCACAAAAGAGTCTGGAGCAATAAACACCTGAGGCAAAGCACAAAAATCAGTGTGTATAGAGCCATTGTACTGTCTATCCTCCTTTATGGATCTGAAACATGAGTCACCTATTGCCACCACCTATGACTCCTCGAGCGCTTTCATCAGCGCTGTCTACGCACAATCCTAAATATACACTGGACTGACTATGTGACGAATGTTGCTGTCCTTGAACAAGCAGGGATCACCAGCATTGATGCCATGATATTGAGAATGCAGCTGCGTTGGGCAGGGCACGTTTCTAGGATGGAGGACCATCACCTCCCAAAAATTCTACTCTATGGTGAACTCGCCATGGGTCAGCGTAAGAGGGGAACTCCAAAAAAGTGATACAAAGACTCCCTGAAACAACATCTCAGGGTCGGCCAAATTGATCACCAACAGTGGTCCGCCCTGGCCTCACATTGGAAGGCATGGAGACGCACTATCCACAATGCTGCAGCCTTATTTGAGAACTCACGCCGAACAAGTCTTGAAGAGAAATGACAACGCAGAAAGAATCACAACGCAAAAACATCACCCAAGGAGACCTTCTGCTGTGCTTTCTGCAACCGGACTTGTTTATCTCGGATTGGCCTTTTTAGTCATCAGCGTGCTTGCAGAAAGCGCAGGATGAGTCCTTCCTGAATCTTTGTTTGCGAAGAAAAGCCAGAGAGAGAGAGACAGAGATGGGAAGAATGAAAGATTCGCTTCTGCACCATGCTGTAAACATGGAGCCTGTATTTCAGGAAAATGTGAACTGGCACACCAAATAGGAAACCTACCATGTATGCCAAAACACATACATTACCTGGTGCATCTGAGGAGGCACATTGTTACCATGCACATACTCCATGTATGTGCAGAAGTGGATTATAACCTACCCAAACTCTGGTTAAAATAAATCTTAGTCTAAAGAGACCACATGCTGTTTTTTTGTACTAGTTAGCAAAAAGGAATCATTAAATGGGTATAAGACTTCATTAAAATGAACATCAGAGAGAAAAATACTGCCACCTAGAAGGCAGGTTTTGTTTTTAAGAAAAGCAACCTTTCTTGTTTTAACTTTTTGATATATTAAAGGAGATTATTACACTTTCAAGGCGAGACAAAGCTAGCTAGTTTTTAAAAAGGAAAGAAGGCATTTCCTCAGTAATTAATGGTTACAAAAATATATCTTAAAAGATATAAAGCATTGACAATTTAAATAAAAGCCCAACCACCAAACCTTGCTCTTAATTTAACAATAACAACAAAAAGCATGTTTAGACACCAAAGAAGTAAAGTGTTGCTTGAGGCTTTGGTCTCTGATCTCCATTTCAATAAAAAGCTTAAAATATACAAGGGTGTGTTATATCAAGTGCAGTAAGTCTTAAAAAATGTTAATGAAAAAATTGCCATAATGCATTTTCCTTAGTTGAATTTAATATTACCAGCTCTCAAATCAAGCACACTGTGAGATATGTTTTTGCAAAGAAGAGGTGAATTGAAAGTATGGAGACATTTGTTCCCTTTAAGAGCTCTAGAAGAGTTATGATTAATTTTATTATTAATTTGTATATTTGTATCCCTATCTTTCTCTTAGACAAGAGAAATCTTTTAAGACTCCAAGTGGCATATATATTCCTATTTTCTTTACAAGAACTCTGTGAAGTAGATAGAATCATAGAGTTTGAAGTGATCACAAGGCCCAGCCAGTCCAGCCCCCTGTCATACACATTGGGATAAGAAATAATGACTAGCCCAAAGTCACCCAGTGAGCTTCACAGAGATTTGAACCAGATCTCTCCAGTCTATACTCTAATGGTTAGAGGCTAAACAATATCCATAATAGCCATGTAGAGCCATCATATGTATATTTACTCAAAAATAAGTCTCAGTCTGTTGGGCAATTCTTAACCCTTGGTATATATGTCATTGTACCATGAAAGGCAAGATAGTGATATTTAAACTGCTACAGAAGTAACGAAGAAATAGTTTTAAATCTTTACAGCTTGCAGTGAGAGAACTGAGTTTATAGAAAGAGTTAAAATGTCTATAAAATGCATATGGTGTTACATGTATGTAGCATTATAAGGTGTTTATTCAGACAACAACACATTGATTTCTAATAACAAATATGGCGATCAGCAGAAAAATTAAATAAAATTGCACTGTAAAACAAGAAAGAAACATGTTGGTCCAAGTTCACTGAAGAGGTACAATCATTTGTATTTTTAAAAAGATTTAAATGGTTCTTTGGTTTCCTGTCATGTGCTATCCTGTGACAAAGGCTACTGGGGGCAGAGGGGAACAACCTTCCTCTTTGATAGGCTATGAAGCAAATGTCACTAAACCTAGATGACTTGGTCCAAGAAAATATTGTTGTTTACTTTGGGCTTTTTAAAAAAAGTTTAATAGTGCTGCAGTTGTCTTCCTCATGCCCTCCTTTGTTTTTTTATAATGTCCCAAACCAAAAGCTCTTTAGCAAAGCTAGCAGTCATGAGTAATAAGTCTCCCAATGGACTGAAATTTGATAAAAGAACAGGAAGCAAAGGGCAGGAGTAAACAATAAATTCTTGAAGGGGAGGAATGTGAACAGCAGGGTCCCTCAGGAATCTGTACAGGGACCAGTGCTTTTTGACTTGTTCATACACAATGTGAAGTTAGGGGTGAGTAGTGGTTTATTGAGAACACTAAATTATTTAGGATGGTGAGAACAAAATTAATTGAAAAGAGCTTCAAGTGGAATCCACAACATGAAGAATAGGCAGTAAAATGGCAAATGAGGTTCAGTTTAAACAAGTCAAAGTGATGTGTATTGGGGCAAAAAATCCCAACTATATATCTATAGTTGGGATTTTTAGCATACACACACACACACACACACACACACACTGATGGGATCTGAGCTGACAGAAACTGACCAAAAAGGGGATCTTGGGCCTATGGTAAGTAGCTCAATGAAAATGTTAATCCAGTGTTTGGCTGCTGTAAAAATATTCCATGTTGGCCATAACTAGAAAGGGAATTGAAAGGGAATTGAAAATAAAACTGTCAACATACTGCTTTTATACAAATCCATGGTGTGTCCACATCTGGAATGTTGTGTACAGTTCTGATCATCATGCCAGAAAGCATTGTAGATTTCTTTGTAAATCCTCAAGCCTTAGGGATTTTCTCTTCAAATTTCGCCACCAGTTGCTGAATTTTAACCCTTTCTTGCCCGGCGCAGCAAGAAGCTGGACAGGTTGTGTTAAAATATCACCAATGCCCTTTCCTCTATCCCAGAGAAGTTCAGATAGTGAGCCCAAGCAGGCACATGACCATGGAGATTAGGAAGAACAGAAAAAGCTTTATTTTTTAGTTCAAGTACTTAAGGTTTAGCATGGAGGGAAATCACGCCTCCAGGAATTCAGCTTAGATTTACAAAGAATACATTCAGTCATAGTATTAAAAATAAATCATAACCTAATGCATGCTAACTATGCACGTTCCCTAAGCTAAGAAAAATAATAAAAACTCACATTTCTGATGTCCATAATCATCAGTCCATGTCCCAACTGGGATGGGCTAGGCCAGGTTCTCATAGCCGGCCTAGTTCAGTCTCTGGAGATAGAATTCAGAGTCCTTTGGGGTGGAAGTCTCTCCTTATACTTCAGATATCATTTAGGCCCTTTTGATGTTATCAGGCCCATGAGTGAGGGCGGCTTCCCCCTGACCTCAGTACCATGCTGGTCTAAGCATGTCTCAAGCATGGGGCCCAAGGATGGGTCCCAAGCATGGGGCTCACCGTGAGGCTCTCTCCATCTGGCCTAAGCCATGTGGCCTAGAACAAAGGGATTCAGAAACTTAAAAGCCTTTTGGTCAGATTTGATTGGTGCTGCCTTTCCAGGTTTGGATTGGCTCTTCAGTCAGACGCTGTGATGTCATGTTTAGGAAATGAGGTCCCCACCCCCTTACCATACCTGTTGCTATGGAAACCAGGGAGTGGGATTTTCCAGTGCTGTGACCTGTAGGTTTTGAGATGAACTCTCCATGATGGGCTGGTCAGTCCATCATGACATACCCTATGAAGAAAAGTTACAATGTTTTAACTTTTGCGGGGGGAGGGTAAGGGGAGACCTGGTAGAGGTATATAAACGTATGCATGGCATGGACTAAATATGTAGGGAGTAGCTTTTTTCCCAGTGTCATAATACCAAATCCAGGGTTATCCATGGAAGCTAAATGGTGGGAGATTCACGACAGATTAAAGGAAGTACTTCAAACAGCTAGTAGAAAGTACTTCTCACAGCTGTGGAATTCATTGACACAAACTGGATGACTTTACAAGGACACTGAATAAATTTATGGAGGATGAACCTATTAATGGCTAATAGTCATGACAGCTCTGTGTTACCTCCAGCATCAGAGATGGTGTGCCATAGACAACAGGTTTGACACTATGTGAAGTAGAATGTTGGACTACATAGGCATTTATCTGCTATAACATGGCTATTCTTATGTTCCTAGTAAGGCAGTAGAAAAAAATAATTAAGGCAAAGTGTTTGTATCACTCCCCTTTGTCCCTTCTTGATAAATTTTACCTGTTCTTCTAAAGAAAAGAGCAAAGCAGAGGTTCATGCACCTGCACACTGCTCCTTCACAGGAAGGCAGGATAAACCAAGAAGTATGGCTTATTGTGTTCATGCACAGGCACTTTTCCCTATAAACAGATGCTTGTTTACTTGTTTTGTGTATTTATTATTTACTTATTTCATCTATTTGTTTCATTGTTTCTCCATCATATGAATGAGTATGCATGTGTGAAGCAGCTCACTGGTCTATCAAAGTTAGTCTCACCTGAGGTGTTACTAAACCTAACAGAATTTTTACTGAGATTAAGGTGAGCTCACAATGTGAGAAAGGTGGTTTATCTACATCCAAAGCAAAGCCAGTTAAGCTTTAAAAGAAACACAGAAACCTTGCATTAATTTACTGAATTTATTTGATGTTTTTGTTTTTGTTGTTTTAATAGCGGATATAAAACTATGAAGGAAGTGCCCTTTAGGACTCTTTAAGTTTATTTTTGGGAAATGAATGTTATTAAACAGAACTCCTACTGACTTCATTAGTTTTAACAAAGAGGCTGGTCATAGGTTACTACCAGTGGATGGCTTATCACATGCTGACAGTTGCCACTATGAGATCAATATGCTTTAAGCTTGCAGCGGGGGGCATAGGAAGGGATCCACAACAGTTCTTTATTATGCTTATTCCATACAGACAATAAGAATTGTGTGTGTGTGTGTGTGTGTGTGTGTGTGTATACTTGTAATGTACAATGTACTTAATGTACAATGCTTCCTGGCTTTCAGAGGTCTTTAGCTTAGGGCATATATTTCTATTGATCATTGTATAGTTCACGAGTGGTTTACAATATATTATTAAGTTGTTGTTGTCCTAATAAAATAACATCAGAGAGCAACATAAAATAATCATACCTTTTGGCTTCCTGAAATAATTTGTTTGGGCAACCAAGTACATTTTGACTGGGCACCGAAAGAATATGAAGTTGGTGCAAATCATATCTCCAGATGGAGGGTGATCCACAGTTAGGGCACCATTGCAGGACATAACTTATTCCTTTCTTGTCACATAGTGTATCTGAGGCACTTGAAGTAAAGCCTTTGAGAAGAAGGGCCTTGCTTACTAATAATGCACAGGTTTGCTAAAATAGACTGTTATTATTTTAATATTTCTTAAAAGAGATAGCAAAATAGTGCAACTCTGTAAAAAGGGTAGGTGGGAACAAGGACAATGAATCATTGAAATCCCAGGCAACATTATAAGCAACTCTGTAGGTTGCAACCAAAAATAGGATCTGTAATATAGGCCAGGGTCCAATGGGGTAATTTCACTGATAGGACTGTTTCCGTCATCAGAACCACGAGAGAGGTGATTCTCCTCCCCTCTGCAATTCCTTATCCTCTCACAAAAACTGTTCCAGAGAGTTGTGAAGCTCCTCCCAGGCAGTTTTCAGGGGGCATAGAGTGCTGTAGGGAACAGTTTTGTAGCACTGATATGTGGACACCAGCATATGATGATATGAGCCTCCCTTTTCAGAATACCACCTATTGCTCCTCCTGCTAGCCCAAATCCTCCCCTTTACCATATAATGTATATGCTCTGCCTCCACAGCCAAGTCCCCAGGATTCTATGTGGTGGGTGGCTTTGCAGCAGCAGCAGCTAATATAGAATTTGCTGTGGACAACATAGAGATCGGACTTTGGCTTAATTCATGCTTACCCTGAAGGAAATTGATTCCTGGTACATTGATTAAATTACTGCAGGAAATTTCTACCTTAAAGTGCTGAAAGGATTAATGAAGGATATGCATGAAAACATTGTCCACAACAAGATGATGATAACATTCTTCCCAGAAACTTAGACAATGATTTTTTCCTGGTTTAAAGCAGCCTGGATACAACTGAACCTAGTGGTTACCATCCCTCAGTGGTAACCAGAAGTGTCTCTACTCTGTTAAATAGCAGTCTAATACCACTTTAACTGTCATAGTACCATTGCATGGAATCCTGGGATCTGTAAGATATTGAGGATTCTCTGCTATACTTCAGGGTAGTGGATTAGAGCTCTCCAGCAGGGAATTCTAAGTATCTCACAAAACTACAAATCCCAAGATACCATAGGTTGGACCCATTATAGTTAAAATGGTATCAAACTGCTATTAACTGTGTAGTGCAATACATTCCAGGATGCTCTACATCAACTTTTGGAAGTGTAGAGACTCTAGCAAGGTGGTGGTTTCAGTTTGAGCTACAGCAGTTCAACAACCAATTAGGCCTCTCAATTATTAAGACAAGAGGCAGAAAACCTGTGACCCTCCATATGTCATTGGACTGCAGCACCCATGATCCCTCACCATTGGCTCTGCAGCTGATAAAAGAGTCCAACAGCACCTAAAGGGCCATAAGATGCCTACCCCTGATCTAGATTGATTTCAATGTAGCTTCAGACCTGTGTTTGATATTTGGTTGCCCTGACAGACCACGTTTGTCAGGAGAGAAATGTAACTATCATAGCCCTATCAAATGATATTACACTGATTCTGAAGAGTCTGCACTGGGTGACCTAATTTTCAACCCTAATTCATGGTGCTAGTGCCTTTAAATCCCTGAACAGCATGAAATCAAGTGTTTTCAACATGCATCTCCCTATGTCAACCTGTCTATGACTTAAGATTGGCAGGGGAAGTTCTTCTGGTACCTCACATTTTGCATCAGTCAAGGAGAGAGCCCTAACCACTAGCACCTGGTGGCTTGCATGTTGATGGGAGGGGCAAATCTGGTCCTGGTTTCAGTCCAGATTTTATAGGAGCTATCCAAGGTGCTAAACCCTATCCTCAAAATGCATCCGGTACCTTGGATGGCTCCTTTAAAGTTTAAAGGAATCTCAGAAACTTTGGAAAGTTTAGTCCCAGACCATATTTCCCTCTTGTTTAGGATTCACCTGTTGTGGCGAAATGAGGTATCTTCAAATCAAAGAAAGCTTGTATCATGTGTTTAGCAGTTTGGTTGGCCAATAAAGGTATCACTTTTTTTGTGGAATGTGGATTTTGTTTTGCTACATGGCCAACACAGCTACCCTGAATGTGTTTCCTAGATTTGAAGATATCTCATTTTGTCACAACAGGGGAATCCTAAACGTGAGGGTCATATGATTTGGGACTAAACTTTCTGAGGTCTCTACCTCCAACAAAGGTAAAACTTCTCTTTCAGACTATAATTGGCTATGTTTTACCTATACAGCACCTGAAAGTTTTTTTTCCAGATGTAGCAGTATGGAGATTTCTTGAAAAATCCGATGATCTCTGCTTAACAAAGGAGCCCTGGCTTCACAAAGGGTCAGTGTCATGCTGGATACTGAAAGAGGTTGCCTTGCTGCTGCAGAAGGAGATAAATTTTACTGTCCTTTGTCTCAGCACACCACATGGCCAGGAAGTGGGAGTGGCCTCTGCCTGCATGAAATCCCTCACCTGAACATCAGCACAAACAACATCTGAGATAACATATAGGTCTGTGACTTCCACACTGTCACTTTTCTTTCTTTATTTTTAAACATCTTTTGCCTGATGAAGAAGCCAGCAGAGCTTCAAAAACTTGTATCATGATTTTTGCAATTTGGTTGGCCAATAAAGGTATCATTTTTTTTTATTCTAGATTTTGTTTTGCTATATGGCCAACATGGCTACCCCTGAATGTATTTCTTAAGTCTCATTTAATCCAGTGTGTCTAAGTTTGGCAAAGCCTGGATCCCACCCACTCTCTTTTTGATGTGTTCTCTTCCAACAGAGTTGAGGCATTTATCACGCTAAATCCAACTCATCAGCCACTCTGCTTCCATTACATGCTCTTGTGGCAAGATAGTTTGGATACTATTGTGCTGTGAACCGTTGGCAGCTTTTTTGGCAACCCATTATGTACTGTTTTATTGTCATTGATAGTAAATCTGCCACTGAAAGCAAGGCTTTAGTTCCACTTTATCACAAGGCTGGCCCCAGCCAGGAAGTCTGGTGACCCTTTAATGAGGTACTAAGAGTCACACACTATGTGAAACACTAATCAGGGACAGGACACATGGTGAGGTACAGACTGCATTAGCTCACTGCACTATTTTCAGCTTCATACCATGTAAAAATGTGATCTGATGTAGACATAGTAACAAGCCTAATTTCATTAATCTGACCATCATTTTGGCACAGCTAATATGAATAGTTTTGCTCTGCAAGCTATTTCCTAAAATGACAATCTCATATCATCACAATAAATTCTGTTTACATAAGATACATTTATTTTATAATCTTTACATTTCCCCTTCTTATTTGAGTTGTTACTTACTTTATCATATACTGGATTAAGTTACTGAATTATTATCTTGGAGGTTACTTAGCATGGAAGGTACAATTCTTTCACATTGCCAAAAGTCTAGTGAAATAATAGCAGATCAGTAGAAGAATTTTTTGCCTGTTTGAATTATTCTTGCTACTTTAGGACAACATATCATGTGTCTGCACAGATTAGAAACAGAAGCACTTGTCTTTTGGTTCCTAGAAAGCCTTGGAAATAAATCGGCCATGCAAAATTCAAGTTGACCTTTATGCTGTTTAAGAATTCAGTCAAATGTGAATAGAAGCATTTGTTTTCCTTTTGATGGCAGAAATGTTTCATCATTCCATAGAAATTTGTGCTCTCTTTCTGTAGATCTGAACTGTTAATCTTCAATGCCAGTTAACTCAGTTAGACTGTAATACTATACCTCTGCTAACATGCTCAAACTAGAAGGCTTATACAAAGTGCTATGTATTCAAGACTACTTCAGAAAGTTTCTTTAGTAAAACTTGGTTTATAGCAAATCAGACAATAATAACTAAACTCAGCAGTGGATTCCTAAAATGTGTGGGGCAAAGTAGCTGTCAAAACTACCATGTCTTTAATGTTTCACTTCTAAAGTGCTGGCATTTCTGATTCATGGTGGAGTAACTGTAAATATGCAATGTTAAACCTTGTGATAGTGTGACCCTATTACAAGGCTCTGAGACTTGTGCAGTGAAGTTTAAATAACACAGTGGGATTTTCTCTTTGTAAATAACCTATAAGCCAATTCCCAAAGTCATACTGTGAAGTTAATCTAGGTCTTTGTGGGTGGCAGATGTGAGATTAAAAAAAAAATTGACAGCTCACTATTTGTGTACCGTATCTGACGGGCTGAACCGAGAATACTGTTTCCAATAACTCTGACCTCCAATATAGCCAAATATCTGTGAATGGCAGGATTTTGCCTCTATTTACATCAATGAGCCAAATGTTATTCCCATTAAAAGGGTATCTTTTTTTCATGGATTGATCTTCTTTCTAGCCATGTGTTTCTTCTTATTTATTTATTTAACTAATTAACTGAATAGACCAATTAATTAATTCTCCGCTCAAAACCCAGCATCTGGCTCTGCAGAGGTTGGCAATGATCCAGAATATTTCCATTACCAAAAGAAAAGCATCATAAGGACAAACAATTTTATAGCTGACATAGGGATGTCAGCACTGATTATGCTTGCTGGATCCCAAGCAAACTGCTTACCATCATTGAAATATACTTAAGTTCAGTACTAATGGTGGAGTAACCCTGTTGGAGTGATTTCTACTAGAGAAGAAACAAACTTCTGCATTAAGACCAGGGATAAAAATCTTATACTGGATGGCCCTTGTGGTCTCTTCCAGTTCTACAATTCTATGATTTGCAAGACTGAGTTCAAAAGTTTGGGGTTGTAAAAGTCTTGCACATTTTACAATGGTGTTTTATATTTTGTGACTTTTTTGTGAAATAGTTCTATAAAAACTATTGTTTTGCAGGAAAAAAGTGCCTTTTGTACAAATTACATTGATTGCTATTCAGTATTGTAGTTTAAGATTTGGAATTTAGAGTTACAGTATGGATCTGTAACTGATCTGTATTCAATAAGACTATGGGCCTTACCGCACTCTGAAGAAAAGTGGCAAGGGAGCAGGAACATTCCGTTTTCCATGCTGTCTTACCACATAACATCATCGTTCTTCCTGCCTTCTTTCATTCCAGTCCTGTGGGAGACCAAGGTAGATGGGGTTTTTTGGTTAGCAAAAAGACACAGTTTTACCTCAGTTCCCCATGGGACCAGAATGAAAAAAATGACGAATGGCATGTGGTAAGACAGTGCAGAAGACAGAACATTCCTGTTCCTTTGCCACTTTTCTTCAGAGTGCAGTAAGAACCTATATAGTCTTGCTGTTAATCTGCATAAATGTTGCCCCTTTCCACCTTAAGTGCCAGCTGCTAGACTTGGCAAAGGAGGTCTATTCCACTGGCAATTGGGGTGCAAGCAAGATGATGTTTTCCCCCTCCTGCAAGCAAGTGAGACTGTGACAAGGACTTGCAACAGGGCTCTTGCTTCTGATGGTCACAGATACACTCATTGGTGGGAGAGGATGGAAATATCATCCTCCTTGCACCCCAATCATCCGCTGAAAGGATTTCCTTCCCCAATCCAGTGCCTGGTCTTAAGGTGGACTCAGGGGTGGGGGATTGAGTCAGGGGCAGTCACTTAGTTACTTCTCCTTTGACTGAAGAGCTGGTATAGGATTCCAGTGATTGTTTTTTTGCAGAAAATGTTTTTTTACCAATGAATTTTTTACAAAAATCTCAAAATATCTCAAATTTTATGTCAGTTGACCATTTTCTCAACAGGGTTGCTCCATGGATCAAAGCACTGTTTCTAGCAGAGGCTAAGCAAATATGGAAGTCTTCTTTTACAAACAGAATGAAGACTTAACACTGAAAGATTGCAATACTGTATCTATGGAAAGTCTACCTCAATGGAGATTGCACTTTAAAAAAATAACTGTTCCACTTACTTTTTTTTAAGTTGCAATTTTGCTATACAGACAAATGTTTGTGGGTGAGAAATAACAAAAGACATTCAGAACAAGTGACTAAACAAGTTGTTTCTTCCTTTATATAATTTTCTGGATTCAGCCAAATTATTTTTCAGCGCCTTTTATAATGAATATATTTAATTTCTCCCCATTTTCTCTTCAGTGCCTTCCTCCTCAGTTTTGATAAATTTACATGTATATGTATGTATATGTATATGTATATGTATACATATACATATATATATGTATACATATACATATACATATGTATACATATACATATACAAATATGTATATGTAAATTACTGGTGGCGCAGTGGTTAAATGCCAGTACTGCAAGTCACCATGTTGCAAGTTCAATTCCAGCGGGCTCCAAGGTTCACTCAGCCTTCCATCCTTTCGTAGGTCAGTAAAATGAGTACCCAGCTTGTGGGGGCAATTAGCGAACACACATTGGAAATGGCTTAATGCAGTGTAGATGTGTAAATTGCTGTTGCTTAAAATAATTTGTAAGCCGCTCTGATAGCCTTCTGGCTGAAGAGCGGGGTATAAATAAATAAATAAATAAATAAAATATATAGCTGAAGGTTTCAGCATGTATGGTTTCACTTTGTGATTAACTAATTTCATCTGTTGACACCAATTGATCTACTTACATGTTAGTTTGGGAGATGGGTATGCTTGTAAGCTACTTTGAGGACCACATGTGTGGCGGAAAAGTGGCAAAGACTCCACATGGCATGCCAGTTCCCTTAGACTTTCCATCACATGATCCTTAAAAAGTAAAGCCAAGAAAATGAGAAAATGTTTGCTTATTATTCTTACAGGTGGGTTTTTTGTTTTTGTTTTTTTTGTATTTTATAATTATTGTTAGCAGCCATAAGTGAGCGTTATAAAAAAAAATAAAGAATTAGTAATATAAATGTGTTGAATATATAATGCATCTCTTAACAGAGCAGTTTTCTGGCCAATCCTGTAATCATCCGCAGCCCTATGGATACATAGGGATGTGTGTGGAATGTTATGGATCTTATTCAAATTCTTTTATCTTTAAAATGTCTTTAGCAAGGATGCACACACACAGCCTATACTAGGGGTTGGAAAACTGTGCCCCATGGCTTCTTTTGTTTAACAGTGTGGGGGGTGTTTTTGTTTTTGTTCTGTTTTTTGCCTACCAAAGCCCCTGAAAATTGTGGAAAATTGTGGACAAGACCCCAAATTACATATGTTTTCCTACACTCACTCCTCTTTCCCTGCACCTCCAGTATTCTGCAAGGCCCAACAACAGATGAAAATAAACTGAATGCAAAACTGTAAATGCCATTACATTACTTCTTGGTAACTGAAAATACATGAGCCAATGTGGTGTAGTGATTTGAGCACTGGACATGATTCTGGATGACCAGGGTTTGAATCCCTGCTCACTGGATGACCATGGGCAAGTCACACTCTCTTAGCTTCAGAGGAAGACAATGGCAAACCACCCTTGAACAAAGCTTGCCAAGAAAACCCCATAATAGGTTCACTTTAGGGTCACCATGAGTCGAAAACAAACTGAAGGCACAAAACAACAAGAATTAATTATTGATAGGTTCGCCTTAGGATCCCCATAAGTTGGAAAAGATTTGAAGGCACACAACAACAGCTGAAAATGTTCCTGTGCTGCCCACTAGGGACACACAGGGGCAAAAATCTGAGGTTGCCTGTGGTTGTCCTACATGCATATACACACACAAAAGTATCTCCCTCTAATTTTGCTTGAGGTAAAATGTGGTAATAATTCTAAAGACAGGATATGAAGTTCTTGCAAATTTGGACTGGGTGTTTTAGGAATACACTAAATCCACAATCTAACATATCTTGATATGCCTTCATACAGCTCAAATGTGGATCCTGTCATTATCATTTATCAATTCTCACCCAAATCTTCCTTAAATGCTCCTCTGACCTTGGACAGCTTTATGGCTTTGCCCACTCTCTAACTGGCTTCCTGCTTCTGAAATGGTTATGTTCATAAAGGCATAAATTATCTTGTGCATAATTGGTGTAAAATGGTACAACTGCAAGTCTGAAGTTAACTTATCTTTTAAAAAAAATACCCTGGGGAACTGAGATGAACCATTTTAATTCATTTGCTGTAAAATGACTGATGCTTTGCATGCCTGTTTGTACACACATACACATACACACAAATTATAATTCTGGAAGATTACAAACATAATGGATGTCATGTCTGCAGACATGTTCTATTCATATTCAAGTCCATGTTATTTTAAAGAAAAACAAAATCAAACCATTAATTTACTTTTCATATAAGTTTATCTAGTTTTTCCTTATGCTTGAGGACACAACTGGAAATTAAGTAAATGTTCAGGCCTTGTTAAAACTTGTTAAAACAAATAACTCATTCCAGTAAAGTCATTGTGCTATGATGGCATTTCCTCAGCATAGTTTATGCCTGCTCATTTAACATCTTATGAAGCTGATCTTAGTCTTAGCCAGCAAAACATGTTTAACATATTGAACAGTAAGACATAGTCCATCCAAATGCTGGGACATAAGAGGCATTTATTTCACAGGTAAGTTCTTTACAGATAAGGAACTTAAAAAAAAAAAAGGAGCCATTAAAAATTACTTGTTAATTTCTGGATTGCTCTTAATATAGTTTCAACTAGTGCTAATTAATAATTTAGCCTAAAACCTGCCTTCCATTGTTTTATCTTCTGAAAGCATGTTGAAATCTTTAACAAAAGTCTCCTTACTGGGCCGTTAATTAATGTCTGATCTGATTGCCTTGCAGGAAGAAAAATGCTTAGGCTTAAACTGGTTGAAACTTAAGCGCAAGATTCTTTTTTCCTTGAGCAAATGCCATTACCCACTCATTGAAACTTTGCTGTGTGTTACTGTTTTGCTCAGGAACACTCCAGCTGAATCCAAAATAGACACTGATAACATTAAAACTGAATAGTAAAGGCATGGAATATTTGCCCCACTTTTCTCTTCTAAATGCCTGCAAGTACATTAAGAGCCTCATCCTGCCTCCCCCACCGTCACCACTTCTGTATAAGGAAAGGGAAAGTTGCAAATTATATATGAGTGCATCATTCATATTTGGCATCGCCACTGCATATTTTCTACTTGCAAATGTGAACTGGGTACAGCCGTAATATGAGGAGAAGCCCAGCACTAGTGATACTTCTTCTGGAGCAAGTGATCCTAAAATAAATAAATGGGTAATACAGTTAACCAACTAAAGTGCCACACTGTCTGCCATAAGGTTTTGCCATCACTCTGTGAAAGTGAAGGTAGTTCCTTCTCTGGGCAAATTAGGTACGAATTTTTTTTTGTCGTGTAAATGACTCCCCTGATAATTTTTTACTAGAGGCTAAATGGAAATAACTTCATTCGCTGGCTTCCCATTGGGATGTTCTTGTTTCTTCCTCTAGCTCTAGGGGGCTGGGCAAGAATGAAAGCACAGGAGAGAGATGCTGTTCCATGTAGCTGAAGTTTAGAAACAGAAAGATTGGCAAGGTAAAGTATGCTGTAATTATGGAGATCCAAAGCTCCACCAAGGGCACTACCTTTCCAGGGTGGTGAGATTGCCTGCTCCTGTGAGGCAAGAGGCTATGCAGATGGCAGAAGTGCTGCTGGTAGGGTTTCCCATGTCAGGGCTTGTCTATACAAGGCAATAAAATGTGGATAGGTGTGCGGTAACACCAATTCACAGCAGATTTCATTTGTCTCCATGGTGGGTTTTTTTTTCAAGATTGCAGGTATGCAAAGCTATCCATGTCTGACGTTCAAATGGGCATGCCTGAGAATCAGGATGGCAGATGTGAGTGAAGGTGCAGAAGTGTGGAAAAAAGGCTGTTTCGTCACCTCAGCACACGATCGCTACAGAAGAAATCCAACATGGTGGTTCCATGTGCTGCCTTGCCAGCAAGCTCTGCCCCCCGTGCACATCTGACCAATCAACTTTCCACTTCCACTCTTATCAGGAAAACGCAGCAAAGTGAATTGGTTGTCCCAACAAGCAGGAATGTGCATTTCCATCGCAGGTGTTTTTTTTAAAAAAAAACAACAAAAGCCACAAAGGCTTTTCCCGCAGAGTATATTGCATTTTTGGCCCTCCTCCTTCTGAATACAGCAAAATGAAATGGGATCCCATTGGGACAAAAGGTATTCTCGAATTCTAAGAAGAATATTTTCACTGTTTAGACAAGCCCTTGGGCAGGATTTTGCTGACAAGCCAGACTAAATGCGCCAAACAGATACTGGGCAGCAGCAGTAGTGGAGGGTGACACTGGAGGAGGATCTTTCAGAGATAATGGCACTGGCACTATAGCCAACACTTGTTAGTACTGTGCAGAGGGAGGCACAGTAAACCTCCTTTTGAAGGTATTTTACCATGAAACCCTGATGATGAAACAATCCAAAATGAAGCAAGAAATAATGCCAGAAGATGAAGCTCCCAGGTTGGATGGCACTCAATGAGCGACTTACTCAAAGAGCCCTTAGTGTCTGCTGGGGTTTAGTTCCATGACATTTACCCCCCACCCCCCATGGATACCAAAATCTGTGGCTGCTCAATTCCCATTATATACAATGATGTAATAAAATGGCACCCCTTATATAAAACATCAAAATGATGTTTTGGAATTTTTTGGGGGGTGGGGTATTTTCAAACTGTGGTTGGTTGAATCCATGGACACAGGATCCATGGTTATGGAGGGCCAACTGTACTATAATAATAAGTGCAGAGAAATAGAAGGTGACAACAAAAGAGGAAGAACAAGAGACCTCTTCCACAAGATCCAAGACATCAAAAAGAAATTTAAAACAAAAAGTATGGATGCTCTATGACCAGCAGGAGAACACATTATATGATCAGGTAGAAATACAAATTTGATGGAAACAATACACAGAAGAACTATATAAAAGAAATGAAAAGGTGACAAAATTCATTTGAGGAAGAACCATATGAAGATGAACCTCTAATTTTAGTAAGTAGTGGAAGCTGCACTCAGAGCACTTGGGAGAAAGAAATCACCAGGAATAGATGTCATACCAATAGAGATGTTTAAATCTACTGAGACAGAATCTACTCTAGTTTTGAATTAACTCTGTCAACAAATATGAAAAACAAAACAATGGCTCACAGACTGGAAATGCTCTATATACATTCCAATTCTCACAAATGGGGACATGATAAATTGCAATAACGAAAGGACCATTGCATTAATTTACCATGCAAGCAAAGTCATGCTCAAAATTCTACAACAAAGACTTTTACCCTATATAGAGTGAGAAATGCCAGGTGTATGCTGAAGATATCATGGGTAAAGCAGAATTAGACTTGGAGGAAGGAGGCATGAAAATTGGAGGAAGGAACTCCAACAATTTAAGATATGCAGATGACAGCATATGACTAGCAGAAAATAGCAAAGACTTGGAATGATTCCTGAAGAAAGTCAAGGAAGAAAGTGCCAAGGCAGGTTTACAGTTGAACATGAAGGAAACAAAAACAAACAAACAAAATGGCCACAGAAGGTTTACATAACTTTAAAGCTGACAATGAAGATATTGAAACAGTTTAAGAGTTTCCATACTTTGGCTCAGTCATTAATCAGAATGGAGACTGCAGTCAAGAAATCAAAGGAAGACTAACTAGAACTTGGAAGGGCAGCTATGAAGGAACCAGACAAGATCCTGAAGTGTCAAGATATATCATTGAATACTGAAGTTATAATTGTATGTGCCATCATATTTCCCATTTCAATGAATGGTTGTAAAAGCTGGACAGTAAAGTAAGCTGAAATGTAGTGCTGGAGAAGAGTTCTACATATACCATGGACTGCTAAAAAGACAAATCAATGGCTCCTATAGCAAATCAAGCCTGAACTCTCCCTAGAAGCCAAGGTGACTAAACTGAGACTGATGTACTTTGAACATATCATGAGAAGACATGACTCCCTAGAAAAGACAATAATGCTTGGCAAGGTAGAAGGCAGTAGGAAAAGAGGAAGACTGTGTTACAGATGGGTAGACTCAATCAAGGAAGCCAACATCCTGAATTTGCAAAACCTGAGCAGGGCTGTTGATGGCAGGGTGACTTGGAGGTCTCTCATTCCATAGGGTCACCATAAGTTGAAGTCAACTTGATGGCAGTTAACAACAACAACAAAGCTAGGAAATGTCAGTTAGCAGCCTGATGACAGGCATTTATTGCCCTAGATTAATTAGTCAATGTTAGCAGAGAGCTTTTGAAGAACAAATGTTCTTCAATATACACCTTATATACACCTTAAGTATATAATGAGAAAACTGAATGTTTCACTTTAGGAAAATTGGACTCCACCAGTTTTCCCAAACTGTGGACTTTATCAGACATGCTTAATACGGCATCATAAGGCTTCCACATAACCGGATCGTCGCCCTTTCGTGGTTTTAAAAAGGCAAAATCACATACTATTTAATTGACAACTTAAGCTGTCAATAGCTCCCCCTGCTGCTTTTTGCCGGCATTGCTGGCATGCGATACCTCAGACCATTTAGGTATCTTACCCCAACAATGCCCTCTCCAGAGCAAACACTTCCAGATGAGATTGGGACATCCAGGTAAGTTTTGCTCTTTTTTATGACCCTCCCTGGGTTACTTGTGACTTTTAAAGTGTGTGTGTGTGCTTTGCTTCACTTTTTAAGGTTTATTTTTGTTTTTGTTTTTAAATTTCCTACATGATGAAATCGCACGAGATTTCGAGCAAGAAAGTGAACAGGGCTCAGTTCACTTCCTCTTCATTCACAGAGGAGCCTTTGCTGGGAAAGGAGGTGAGTGTGAGAGGGGGGACATTTTTTTCCCGACATAAAAAATGTGGGGGGGGGGGTTGTGCCAGCAAAAGAATGCTTTAAAGACTGCATCTGATAAAGTCCTATGTCTCTAACAAGTAATCATTTGCACGTATTTTGTTCCAGCTCAAAATAGCCCATATTTTGTGAAGAGGCAGTATGTATTATCTTTTTTTTTGGCCCCCCCCAAAAAAATATAATGTGAAAAATAAACATAGAGCACAAGTTCCGTAACCAGTCTTACAAATGCACAATATCCTGGACCCAGAGTTTTCCACTTGTGGCTTTTTATGGATGGAAAAAAAAAATTCTAAAGTGTGGTCCACCACCAGTCTTGAACCCTCTCTTCTTCAGCACAATGTACTAGCCTGCCACATGACTAAATAACCACTGTGTGTGTTTTCATGGCTACCATGTTTTTTAATGCTTCATCAATTATTTTGTATTCAACATTTTCATTGTAAGTTGCCTTCCAAAGGTATAACTTTAAAAATGGGATAAAATTAAATAAACAAATAAATAGTCTACTGATTTCAAGGATTAAAACTTGCTGTCATTCATGCCATATGAAGCCATCTGAGAAGCTGGTCTTCCTGGGCAGGACCCTGTCCATTATAGCTCCCTTCTCCCACACAACCGCTGCCTTCTCTTGTACAAGTCCTGTCTTTTCTCCCTTCTCTGGCAATGTGATTTTCCTGTTCTGGATTCATTTCCTTGCTATGGCTTCATCTGAGATTTAGGTTCTGCTTTTAGAACTTGATTCTTACCTGTCTTGTTGTGCACTTATTGTCCATGTCCAGCTCTTCTACCCTTTGGTGATGTTTATGGAACATTTGCCTTCACCCAAGGGAGACAATGACTTCCATGTCAGTGGGGTGGTGAATTCACTCCTGGTCTTAGTCCATACTTTAAAGGAATTATTCAAAGCACTGAACCCTGTTCCTAAATAACTCCAGCACCTTAGACTGCTCCTTCAAAGTTCAGAATTAAACCTAGAGTGGATTCACCACCCCACTGACTTGAGAGCTGCCAGATGCCACTGCCTTACCTGTCTAGACCCATACTCCTCAGTCTGACACAGCTCCCTTCAACACCTGAAAGACCCTGGGCCCTTTCACACTACAGTTGTAGCACTATGAATTCACTTTAACTGGTGTGGCAACATCCTACAGAATCCTGGGATTTGCAGTTTAGCCAGGGGTATTTAGAATTCTCAGCCAGAGAGCTGTGGTGCCTCACCAAACTAAATCCCCCAGGATTCCATAGGATGTTGCCATGGTGGTTAAAGTAAAATCGTGATGCTATAACTGTGTAATATGAAAGGCTCCTTGACAGAATCTTGCTGTGTGGAATCCTAAGACAGAGTAGGGGAGAGCAGGTTAACAGAACAGCGGAGTCAAAAAAAAAAAAAACAACAACAAATTTTCATCAACTACTTTTCTTGCTATACATGATGTGGAGTCTCTTATTGGATCTTGCATGTGCCTGCTGTGAAAATTTATTTGTAAATATCTCCAAGTTCCAAAACTGGCAAAACAAAACAAAACAAAACAAAACAAAAAACAGGTATCAAAACTGGAAGTAGACATCCAGTCATTTCCTAGTGCTACTTCTGAAGAAAAAGGAGATGCTTCTCAGAATACTAAAAGGATAGTCTTTACTTGCTTAAAAGCATCATTGGATTATCTCCAGCTTTTGCTTTAGTTGGTGCTATTTGGTCCACTTTGGACTGAAAATGGCACAGTATTGCTAGTTACAGGCTTGCAGAGGTAATAATGCCCCCCCCCCCAAACCATCTGCCACAGTTGCCCATCTCTGCAGTAAAGCTTTCTGTCTAAAGACTCAAGGGAACAAATTGACCCTTGTCTTTCTTGGCTCAGGGTTTTCATGTAAGGTTAGTGAGGAGAATCCCCGGACTGAAAAATATTTGTATCGAATGGTTGCTGACAGTGTGCCTACATAGCAGAGTTAACATTTGGAAGCATTCCAGAAGGTTTCTGAGGAAAATCCTTGCACTGCCTCCTGGTACCCCAACTGCCCTATTGAAAGCAGAGACAGGTCAGCCCTCCAACAAATCTAGAGTTAACAAAAGTATGGTTTTTTACTGGGGCAACCTGAATGAGATGGATGACACAAGATTCCCCAAAATGTGTTGGTACAAACAACTGAGAAGGGAGGGTTGGGCTAAATCATGCCAGAAGATTAAATGCTCTATTTTGGTGGAACAGTAGGTGTTGTCAGGATATCAACCCAACTTTAATAAGCAAATTGAGAAAGTTCATCTATCGCTAGATAGGGAGGTCATAAACCATTACTGATCCACCTGGTGGTTTGCCGCCATTAAAAAAAGACCATTTCCAGCTATCTTTGTCATCTTTCTTACCCACTTTGAAGAAGGCTTTCACAGAATTAAATACCAACCACCTTCCTCCACATCATGGTAACTGACAAACTATGGATTTGTGGTAATGGCTGCATGGAAGACCCTTAGTGCCTTACGAGCTGTTGTGCTGTCCACTATATGCTGCTCCTAGCCAGTGTCTGTACTCACAATTAGTGTTACAGCATGGCTGCTAGCCAATTCAGAATACAGTTGTCCCTCCACATTCGCGAACTTGACATTCGCGGTTTCGGTTATTCGCGGTTTTGGGAGGGCCCCCCGGGCCGGTGAGGCCTCTGCGGGGCCTAAGAAGGCCCCGCGAAGGCCTGGGGAGGGTGGGAGGGAGGGCCGGTGAGGCCTCCGCAGGGCCTAGGAAGGCCCCGCGAAGGCCCGGGGAGGGTGGGAGGGAGGGCCGGTGAGGCCTCCACGGGGCCTAGGAAGGCCCCGCGAAGGCCCGGGGAGGGTGGGAGGGAGGGCCGGGGAGGGTGGGAGGGAGGCCGGTGAGGCCTCCGCGGGGCCTAGGAAGGCCCCGCGAAGGCCTGGGGAGGGTGGGAGGGAGGGCCGGGGAGGCCTCCGCGGGGCCTAAGAAGGCCCCGCGAAGGCCCGGGGAGGGTGGGAGGGAGGGCCGGGGAGGCCTCCGCGGGGCCTAGGAAGGCCCCGCGAAGGCCCGGGGAGGGTGGGGGAGGGGTGTAGTTATTCACGGATTTTTCACATTCGCGGGGGTCCGCGGAACGGAACCCCCGCGAATGTGAAGGGACGACTGTATAACGACTTTTTTGTTATCTGATGACAGAAAGGAATATATTTCTTATTATATCACATGGTTTGCAGTTGCAACAAAGAAAATTAGAATGAAAACTCTGAGTTCAATTGGTATCTGATAGTAAGAAAGTATGGTGTTTTGGAAAGTTAATATGGAGAATCCTACAAAGTTTCCTTCTAGAAGTTCTAAATTGTTCTTAAACTTCTGATTCTTCTAAAACCGTTTATGTGATCTCTATTAGGATTTATACCGTGTTATGTAATATATTATCTGTTTGCCCATGTTAATAGTTACTTCTCTGTATTGTTTTTTACTATGCATGTTTGCAGTGGCCTATGGCTATAAGCAATAAAACTTTGGACTTGGACTTAGCAGAGTTGTTGTTGATCATGCAACCCATTTCCCATGGTGCTGGGAACTGGGAACTGTGACATTTGGCTTGGACAGACTCCTCAAATTTTTACCTTTCCAGTCTTGGAAGCCCTTAATAATCCCTCTGCTGATATATCTTTGGCAACCTTTGCAACAGAGAGATTGAGGGTGGGGGTGGGGAATGTATTCCTGCATAACAGAGATAAGATCTCACTGAATGGTGATGAATGACAAGCTTCTGTATTTGACATGGCATTCAACTCCATTTATTTAACTTGTCATATTGTGTAGGCTGATCAATAGCTTTTTGCTCCTACTTCATGTTCTGCTAATGCTGTTTCCTTAATAATTTGTACATCACATTAAGCTTTCTCCAGAAGTACACACTTCAAATCCAAAGTTTCATACACATACGTATTCCATCTAGACTAGTGAGAGTGGTGGATCAATTTGTTGATGGATTAGACTAACATCTTTCATTTGGTCTTTGATGCTTCTTGCTATTTATTTTAATTGCATATGTTTGATTGTGCTGTATCTAATTAATTTGCAATGTTCTTATTCTTGATTGTGAAAAGAGGGTCATTGTGGTGAGGGAGTGGTGTATAAATGTAAACTTAATTAAAGAACTCTGCAACAAACAACAGCAACAGTTTTCTGAAACCTCAGCATCTTAATAGATTATGAGCTTTAGGCTACGGTACATAGCTTCTTGAAGAATTGCGTCAGCATCTGCAAAAGGATATTTTTTGGGGTGGGGACAATAATTACATAATTTTAGATGTTTAAGAAACAAAAAATTATATCAAGAATCTGCCAAAATGATTTCTGCAGGCCTAAACGCCTACATATTTCATCCCCTTTTTCAGTTTCTGATGCAGATGAGGCTACCTTTTCTTTTCTGCTAGTGTAGAAAATGATGGAACCATTTGCAGGATGGTTCTTTTAGATGCTTGTGGTATTTTTATAGCTAGAAGTGGACCTAATTCCTGCAGAGTTTGAAATGATATCAAAACAATTTCATTTTCAATGTCATTCAATATTCCCAAATGCCCTAGCTCAACTGGCTGTGCTCCAGTTCTAATTTCTAGCAGTACAGATGCTAGCCCTGTCTGGGGTTGGGTTACCTATGTAGGATGCAAATGCCATGTCCTTACATGGGGGACTACATGATAGCCAAACCACCACTGCCTAGGAAGACTCTTTGTAATCAAGATAAATTAGCCAGAATTCTGAAACTGGCCTAGCTTGGAGGTAGACAACTCATAAAATATACTGGATTGACTTCACCCATTGTAATTTATCTCTTCTACTATGGTTCTTCCAGTCTAGTGACATGTCTGTATTTAGATTGTTAATAAGTTCTTTCTTTCTTTCTTTCTTTCTTTCTCTTTCTTTCTTTCTTTCTTTCCTGTAAGATAAGCCAATGGCATACCCACACACTGTTTTATGTAGCTTCAAGGTTGGCCAGTCAGAGGTTTAACAAGTGCAAAACTATGCATTTCTGCTGAGAAGTAAGTCCCATTCAGTTCAAGAGGACTTACTCCCAGGTAAGTGTGTTTTATGCAGCCTAAACTATTCTTGTCCTACCACCCAAATAAAATTTTATGCATGTCTGCTCAATTTAGTGGGACATACTTCCAAGTTACAGCTCTTCCTAAGCTGCTTGCCAGTGGAATGAACTGTCTTGGGGCCCATTTGCACAAGGGGGAAAAATGGAGTACCTTGTAGTAATGGCATTTCACAGCGGCAGTGACATATCTTAATGGTGTTTTTGGCCTCAGAAGCCCCCATAAGCTTTGCATGCCAGATGGTGGCTGCAAGTGATTTACTTGTGTTAGTTCTTCACCAACACTATTTTTTAAAAAAACTTTGTCTAAGGTACGCTGTAATGATATAGCATTTTTTTTATTCAACAGGAAAGTAAAACAAACAAAAAAACATTTTATCACCTTAGTGACTGCCCGTTAAGGCAAAAATCCAACATAGTGGCAGCAGGTGCTTGCCCTGTTAACAAGCCCCACCCCCACTCTCACCCAGCCAATCACAAAGGCTTTTCCTGGGTTGTTTTTGCCATACTATTTTGGGCAATAGTATGGATTGGTGCAGGATCCCATTTAGACAATAGGATTCCCAGCAAATTCCATTAGGGTTATTTGGACCATTTAGATTGGCCCTTAGAGTGTGATGGAGTCTCTTTCTTTGGAGATTTTATAAACAGAGGGTGGATGGCCATCTGCCAGGAGTGCTTTGGTTGTGTATTCTTGCAAGGGAGGGGGTTGGACTGGATGGTCCTCATGGTCTCTTCCAACTCTATTATTATGATTCTCTGTGTGTGTGTATTCTCCAACATTGCACAGATGAAAACCAGGACACATGTGGCCAAGCAACATCAGAGTTGTGGTTAAAAGGGTGTGGCCAGGCAACAAGAGGGCAAATGTCATTCATGAGGAAGAACACATAAAACTACTTTTTTTAAAGCAGAGAAACCCTGGAATGTATGTACTGTTAAGGAAAACCTGGAAAAAAACCACAAATCAATAAACACAATTATCTGTGTATGTGTGCATGCATTCACATAGCATGATTAAAAATACATGTAATATTATATAATAGATGACTCTAAAATCAAAATGCCTCTACCAGACTTGCTCAAAATTGCATCTTTCTTTCAGATCCAGTGTGTGAACTGTATGACTAGACATTCCCTACACCCAATGTTCAATATAAATTAGATTGAATCCCAGCTTCCCCACAATATAACAGTCATGTGGTCATTATTGAGCCAATCATAGCTTCTCAGTCTAACCTACTACACAGGATTGTTCTTAGAATAAAAGCAGGGGTGCGGGAAAATAATGCGCAATATTCTTAGCTCCAGGAGGTAAAGCTAACGCAATTAAGAAAGATATAGTTGACAAAAATATGTCATAAAGAAAAGCATTCCTATGGCTTTTCAGAGCACCTTAGGCTATCTACCTAGGATTAAGTCCCACCAAACTCATTGGGATTTATATCTGAGTAGATATGTGTATGATTGCTTTGTTTATGTAAATGTAACATTGCTATCCAGAAAAACAAACAAACCTCAAAGTAAGTCTGTTGTAAAATCTCTTGCGTTGTTCAACCACTGCAATTTCTTTCCTATGGCACTATGCAGGCTTTGCACACACAGAGCATTAGTAAATTAAAAATAAAAGGTAGAGAGAAGGAAACCAGTAAAACTATATGTCTTAAAATATGAGGGTTATGCTAATTTCAAAAACAAACAAAAATCAGAACTGAGGGGAGCAGAAAAAAATCAAGTCAGGAATGCTTCTCTGCAATATTGATCCTATTTTAGGAAAATTAAGAAAGGGAGAATCATACATAGTTCCAGAGGTGCTATAATTTTTAACACTTAAGAAAAGTGCCTCTTAACTGGCAGGCCTCTCCCGTGCCCCTTCATTTTCAAGACTTTTGGGGCATCTCATTTCATCTCTCAGTTCCCAAAAACAAGACAAAACTTCACTTCATGATAGCCAACAAATGCCACAGTGTAGCAAAAGTTGATGAGGTTCACTGTTCATATCTTTGCAAAGCTGCTCAAAAAGTATTGAATTCAGTGATGTGCTTTTTATAAAATTGACAATTTTGACTGGTTCATTTAAGGTCTATCTTAGTTTTTCTGGCATCTTCTTAGCAACTAGAGCTTCCCTGTGTATGCAGCAATGGTACCAAGTCACCAACAGTATGGTTTCCTTAATTGGTTCTACAAGTCCCGTAAGCTTTCCGGTCTTCGCTTGTGCCCCGCCTGTGCTAATTCCAATGGATTTCAACCAATCCATGTTGTGAGATGTTATAAACTCATTGAAGCTGTTAAATACTTCTTCAGAAGTCATATGTACCAATGAGAAGATGAACAGTAAGTCTTCAAAAACATTTCTCTCGTGCTTATATCTAACATAGCACAATAAGGTTGCTTTGTTTGTTATGTCTGTGTTTTCATCCAGTTGCAGAGCAAAATAAGAAGACATGCACATTCCTTCTAATAACTGGTTCTTGATATTGGCTGACAAACAATCAATTTGCTCTTAACTGTCATTTGACAATGGTATTAAGGAAAAGTCCTTAGCAGCTTTCTCATTTATCAGTGTAGAAACCATGATTTTTGTAGAAGGCATTCTTTAGCTATTGTGTGAAGTTTTCTGTTTTTTGCTACTAGTTGAGAAACTTCAAATGAGGCCCTCACTGCATTTTCGTTGTTACAAGTTGCAGTCTTGTCTTGTCTTGTCTTGTCTTGTCTTGTCTTGTCTTTCATCTCCCTCTCCTCCTCCTCCTCCTCCTCCTTCCATTTTCTTACTTTCCTGTTCCTTACTTCTGAAAAAAAATGATGCTCTTTGTGGAATATTTTTTATAGTTCATATTGAGATGTCTTCACAATTTTAACAGTTTCATGGCATCATTGGACAATACATCGGAACGTAACACATAATGTGGTAGTTGCTTGTCTTCTGGACCTGTATATATGAAGCCAATCAACAGATATTCCTTCCTATAAGAGCAGCAGTTTTGAACATGACTGGAAGAAGCTTTGTTTTGCTTTGATGATGCATCAACATCAGGATGCTTCTACCTGCAGAAATCGAAGAAGAAATGCAATGATTTTCAACAATCCAGTTACTATTCCAAAGCCTGTTTGAACACTCACTCACATTGACTGATTCTGACTCTCTCTCCCCACAAACACAGTCTTTCTTTTATACATGAGTTTCTTCAAAAACATTCTTGACACATTCTTGACACAAAAACATTCTTGACTCCTCGGAGCCAACTGCCTGGTCTGGCCAGGGGCCAGGAATATATCCCCAGCCCCCGGACCAGAAGGAGGACTGCAGGGAGCAGTCTCCGCCCCCTCGACCAATCAGAGAGCCCGAAAACCTTGCTCTCTGATTGGCCGAGGCAATGCACGGACAGCCAATCGGGGAAGAGCAGGCTCTTCCCAATTGGCTGTTTTACGATCCTTCTCCCAGCCAGCAAGAACTGGCTAGAAGAAGGCTCGCAGAAGATGGTGGCACCCATGCCGCCATGAGGTAGGTGCTGGTGGGGGCTTGCCCTGCCACAACCCAAGCCGCGGGGTGAGTCCTGCAGCTTATTTGCATGCTGGAGTGAGATTGATCCCCGCTGGTCACCCTACCTTCCCCCCAATCCCCAATAACAACACAACCACAGCCTAGAATTGTACAGAAAGATGTATTGGTACAAAGTGAGATAGTAGTGGCAGAAATGGCCACAACTTGCTGATGGTGGTTGCCTAGTTGGTGTATGAGCATGGGGGATCAGGAACGCCCAGCCGGGCAGAACATGCATCCAGTTAGCCCGCCAGCTAACTGGCCATGTGACCGGAAACACGTGACCGGAAACCGGAAACACGTGACCAGAAGCACATCATCAGGTCCCAAGAAGGGGAGGGGTAGGCAAGCACTCCCTCCCCTGAATGGGGGGTCGTACGGCTACCAATGACAAAGGCTTGGAGTCCAAGCCTCCACGTGACCCCCAACTAAATCAGTCCCCCATGCTCACCGCCACAGAGCTGAGCCCAAAGACACAGCTCGGCTTCCGCCAACCCGGCAGCCACCACCCCTCTCACTAGGCAATCCTTCTGACTTGGGGGATTCAGGGTGGACCTGCTAAGAAGTGAGCTCAGGCCAGATGTACGTGGTGTATGCCCTGGAGCGCCATCTGCCCAGGCGTTGGATGGCGGGCAGTGACAGGCCTTCCCCTGCAGCTGTAGTTAATGCCCCGATGTGGAAGGAGTGGGTGCCATAGTCTTCCGCGGGCAACCTAGCCAACGCAGAGCCACACACAGGATGCTGATGAATTGGAATCTGGTGAGTGCAGATGTGTCTTCATGAATGAAGAGCATTCCCGGGGTGTTGGGACGTTGCCACAGGAACTGCAGCATGAGTGTCACTGGGCAAGCCACCAGATCAGCCAGCTTGGATAAGTGGATGCAAGCCCCTCTCCCTCGCTGGTCGGTCTTGGACTGCCGGATATGGATATTCAATCCAGCCTCTTCTACCGTCACGTCGCCCCTCTGGAGAGCCCGGTTAGACTCATCTCGCTTGGAGCCGCATACCAGTTCCCCAATCTGAAGGGCTGCAAAGAAAGCAGTAGAAAAGGCAGAGCAGAAGAGTAAAGCTTCATACCTGGAACGGCAGACGCTAGGCAATGCCGCCAAGAAGCGGCACAATAGTCCATAAGATATGGGTCTCCATGAATCTGGGTCTCGGGTGTCGCCGCAACGCCAACCTTCCAGTGCTTTGTGAACCAGGAAAGTGTCGCAAGGGTTTTTCTGTCCAGCCAACTTGCAGAAGAAGGCGATGGCTGCCAGGTATATAGAGATACACCTTGGTGCCCGTCCTTGCTCCTTTAGGGACGTGGTGTAATGCAGGACCTCGCATTCCGATGACGTCCAGGAGTTTCCGTAGTTGTGCCTTGTCCTGAAGCTGAAGAACTGCTACACTGCCCTGGAGTAACTGGCTTGGGTGGAAGGTGCCAGTGAGTTAAGTACCCCCTGGATCACCGTTCCTTCCCAAGGAGCCACAGATCCTCCAGAAAGGTCGTTGGAGCATGATCTGCCTCTGGCGCTAACTCTCAGAACCTGTCGTCCTGGAATTGAGACAATGCATCTGCTATTCCGTTGTCCACTCCTGGGATGTGCTTAGCAGAGAAAGAGATGTTGTTGGCCAGGCAGATGAGAACAAATTCCCTGACGAGTCGCATGACCCTGTCAGATTTTGAGGACTGCTTATTGATGATTCTGACAACCGCCAGATTATCACACCAGAAGCAAACTCGTTTGTTCCTGAACTCCTCCTTCCCGAACCCGGGACCCTCGGCCGCATTAGAATGCACCTGAAGCCCCGTCCTGAGATCCACTTCCCCTTGCCATAAAGTCACCCCGTTGTACCCCTCCAGAAAGTGCAACCAAACCCTAAGATCCTCCCTCACAGGCTTGGTAATGCGCAAGTGGTGATGAGGGGCACTAGCGCCCGCCGTGACCCGTGCCAACCTGCTGCAGAAGGCCCTGCCTGGTGAAATGACCCTACATGCAAAGTTGAGATGCCCTAGCAATGACTGGACTTCCTTTAAGGTGGCTTTCTCCTTGGCCAGAAGATGGCGCAGCTTGCTCCTGATGCCTTCTAGCTTGTCCGCCAGGAGTCATGAGACTTCCGCGACCGAATCCAACTCAATCCCCAGGTAGATCATGGAGCTGGACAGCCCCATCGTCTTGTCTGGTGCCAGGGGAACCCCGAGTTCCTGAGCCAGCTCCTGGAAGGAATGAAGAAGAAAGCCGCACTCCTCCCCCCCCCCAGTTGGCCCGATCATTAGAAAATCGTCAAGGTAGTGCGTGACTGAGGCAAGCCCAGTCCGCTTTCGCAAGGCCCATTCCAGGAAAGTGCTGAAAGCCTCGAAGGTGAAACAGCTGATGGAGCAACCCATAGGAAGGGCCATATTGTAGTACCTTTGCCCCAGGAACATGAAACCCAACAAGCAGTGATCCTCAGGGTGGACAGGGAGTAGCTGGAAAGCCAACTGAATGTCACACTTCGCCATAAGGGCGCCTGTGCCACATTTCCTAACTAGACAAACTGCCTGATCAAAGGACGCATAGCGCACTGAACAGAGTTCAGGTGGAATAGCATCGTTAACAGAGGATCCCTTGGGATAAGACAAGTGGTGAATGAGCCGGTACTCACCTGTGGCTTTCTTGGGAACAACGCCTAGCGGGGACACCCTGAGGTTATCCAACGCCTGGGGGAAAGGAAGGGGCCGGCCACCCTCCCTGGGGCGCATTCCTTAGCAATCTTGGAGGCAATGACCTCGGGCAAGGCAGCTGCTGACTTGAGATTTCCAGACGCCGTGGCCAACCTTGGGCCCACTGCCGGAATTCTAAAGCCAGACAAAAACCCGTCCCTGAGGTAGCGAGCAGCCTGTCTATCTGGGTAGGCATCTAGCAAGGGAAGCATGGCCTGCAAATTAACAGGGTGAAGGCCATCCTCTGCAGGTGAGAGGGGTCCCTAGTTCTTGCTACTTCCTTGCCCAGCATAGCCTCCTGACCCTGCAACGGGAACGAAACACTTTCCCATGTTAAACTCCCAGCAGACCAGGCATCAGGGGTCCTTCTTCCGAGGTGGCTTGGCCGCCTCTGTCCGCCCCTTGATGTGGGAGCCCACGATGACCAGCCAAAGCTTGTCACTGATAAGGTCCATCTGGCCCTAGCATTCCGGGAGGCCCTTTTCCGGAAAGCAGCATCATACTCAATGGCTGTGGTGTCCCCGGCCAAGGCCCTGGCCTTAAGCACATTGCTCAAATGGTTGGCTAGATGCCAACCCCTCTCGGGGTAAGCAATGCCCACCACTCCCATGAAAATGGTGTATCCAGCCAACCAATTTGAGAACGTACATTCAACTGGGTCTGGTTTGGCCTTATCCGTGCCTTTGTCGGATTTTGGTGTGCTGCCCACCTCCCCCTCGGGTTTTAGTAGGGTGAAAACGTCCACATAATACCCTTTTAAGATGCTGTCCCATACTTTCCTGTCAAGGTGGATCCCTGAAGGATCCTCATGGTCTTGGAACAACTTGAGGGGCAGGGGGTCAGAGGAGGAGCCCTCACCGTCCCGCCAGGACCTGGATGGGCCCGATGCAGAGGGTTCTTGCTGGGACCGGGCCTTGATGGCCCAGGGGGGTAAACCAGGGAGAGAGGCCACAGCCCTCCAGTACTCCCCTCGGTCCATATCATCATCAGAGGACTCACCAGACGTTCCTTTGCTGTCTGAGTCCCTTCTCCTTCTGCGTTTAGTGTGCCACCCTTTCCTCTCCCTCTTAGCCTCCTTCAGATCCCTCTTCCTTGCCCCCTCCTTGGCCCTCTCCTGGGATGATGCAGCTGATGATGCTGTGCTGCGGTAGCTCCCTGATGTGGAGCGGCGTCTGTGTCGGGGGCCATCTGTCTTGGTTGATTTGGCGGGGGGTGAAGCTTTGCTGCACCGTTGTTCCCCGGAGTTGGTTGGTTCTGACACTTGCCTTTTGTCAGAAGGGCTTCCTCCAGACTCCCTACTGGACCTTAGCTCCCCCACCTGTTCGGCCAGGAGGGTCACCACCTTGGTGAGCTCCTGCAGGTTGGGGGCCTGGCTGCCTGTAAGGAGGTTCTGGACAGCCTCTGGGGGCCTTGTGGATGCCCTTGAGGTGTGTTTGGCTACTGCTGATGCCCCTCGCCCATGTGGGGCCAAGGCAGCCCAAGACCTGGGAACCTTGCCCGATTGGGCCCGGGTTACTGGCCTGTCGGTCTGGGCCTTCCTTTTGGGTGGCATCTTTCCCGCAATAGCAGGTCCACTGGATTGGCCTAGGCCTGAAGGGCTACTATTCTGGGCTGCCCCGCTCGGCTTTCCCCCTCACTGGGCTTGTCCACCCTACTAGGCTTGTCCGCCCTTGGCCAGGAGTGCCTGGCCTTTTCACCCCTGCCTTGGAGGTTGCCTCCTCTCTGAGATGGCGGCCAGGGGAGTGGGGTCCGACCAGACTACAGGCCTCCCATCGGCTCTGCAATTGGCCCCCCTTCCAGTGGCTCATGGCCCGTCCTAGAGCGCCGGCTTGCTGCCCGCCTAGCCGTGCCCAGTAGGCCAGGGGAGATACCCTTCCGGGTGGGCCAAAGAATTAGCCGCCCCTCCAGTCTCCCCGCAACCTGGACTTGACCGGCCCTGGCCTTCCGGCCCTCTCCCTGGTGGTTGTTAGCCGCCCCTGGTGTCGTGCCCTTGCCGCCTGCTAGGTAGCCCCCTGCTACCCCCGTCCCGTCGCCCCCCGGTGATCGTGCTTCCAGTTCCGATGGTGGGTGCTAGCCGCCCTTGGTGTCACAGCCCCCCTTTGCCTCCCCCTGGGTAGACCCCACGCTACCCTGCCGCGTCACCTCCTGGCGCCAGTGCTTTTCAGCTCCGCTGTTGGTGCTAGCCACCCCCGGCGTCGCAACCCCCTTGCTGTCCCTGGGTAGCCCCCCGCAGCCCCCGCTTGTCGCCCACCGGCGACATGATTTCAGCTCTTACTCGTGGGTGCTAGCCACCTCCAGCATCGCCACCCTTGCCTCCTGCTCAGTGGCCTCCGCCGCCTCATCTCCCGCCTGTCCCACCGATTGTGGGCTGCTCCTATGCTGCCGCCTGCCCACCGAATGTGGGCTGCTCTTCTGCGGCGCTCTTTGTCCGACGCCTCCAGCCTCCAGTGGCTGCCGCCGTCCTGTCCTGCGATGCTGGTCGCCGCTTCGCTGGAGGCTTCCCAGAGCTCCCATAGAGCTCCTACCTCTTCGGCTCCTCGGAGCCAACTGCCTGGTCTGGCCAGGGGCCAGGAATATATCTCCAGCCCCTGGACCAGAAGGAGGACTGCAGGGAGCAGTCTCCACCCCCTCGACCAATCAGAGAGCCCAAAAACCTTGCTCTCTGATTGGCCAAGGCAATGCATGGACAGCCAATCAGGGAAGAGCAGCCTCTTCCCAATTGGCTGTTTTACGATCCTTCTCCCAGCCAGCAAGAACTGGCTAGAAGAAGGCTCGCGGAAGATGGCGCCCATGCCGCCATGAGGTAGGTGCCGGCGGGGCTCGCCCTGCCGCAACCCAAGCCGCAGGGTGAGTCCCGCAGCTTATTTACTATTCCAAAGCCTGTTTGAATACTCACTCACATTGACTGATTCTGACTCTCTCTCCCCGCAAACACAGTCTCTCTTTTATACATGAGTTTCTTCAAAAACATTCTTGACACAGCTACAGAATTCTAGGAAGCAATAGGTGTTTCGAGTATGTGGTGGCACCATGTGGACAACACTGGAGTTTGGTGTAGCTTCTGGCTATATGTGTGGTAGCAAGAAATGGCATGTGCTTTCTCTCAGCCACTCAGTGTCATTCACTTGCATGTAATGTGGAAGTAGCAAGTGCTGACTACATTTTTTGTTATCAAATAGCAATAGTATTTATATTTCTATACTGCGTATCAGTGCCAAAACAGTCGCTAAGTGGTTTCCAATGTGTGTTAGCTAATTGCCTCCAACAAGCTGGGTACTCATTTTACCAACCTACAGAAGGCTGAGTCAACCTTGGAGCCCTGTAGTATCAAACACATAACCTTTGTGGCTGCAGTAACAGCATTTAATAACTTTTGAATGGTTTGAGATATTGTAAGGAAGCATTGCATAAATGATGTCTATCACCAGTGAAAGACTCCTGCTTTATGAGATCAATGTATGACCATACATCTGTCTGTTAATCTGCCTGCCTGCTTGCTTTCCCTTTTTTTAAAATTGTAAATGCTCATAACATTTCTTCAAGCCTTCACGGACCCCTTATGAGGACATCAGGGCCCCTTGGGTTTTTGCGGACCACAGCCTAAAAACTGCTATTCTATATCATTACTCTGCCTGGGGGGAAAGTGTGGAGGAAAATAAGAGAAAAAGAAATTGGGACAGGCGGGGGGAGAGGCTATGTTAGCTGTAACAAAAACAGACTTTATAATGCTAATAGTACAAAATAAGAGAACTATTTGGCACATACACATAATGGCTGGTATCCTGTTATTAACATATCCAGTCAACCTCTGTTTTTTGTCACTCCCTTCCTTCCTCTGCACTGGCCACTCCCTCTTGGACCTACTGCAAAGTCACTGCACACCCCTCACTATGGCCATTCTGTGCCTAGTGGAGAGTGGAAGGTATTGGGAAAGTGTCTGGATAAATCTCTACAACCCAACATAAAATGATTATAACATCCACCTTGAGCATGGGAGAACTCAAGTAGGCCTCAGTGAAGGATTTAATCATTTCATGCCTGGCTACAGAAAGATAGCTGACTGTCTTCCATAGCCAGGCATGAAATGATTACATCCTTCAAGGCGGATACTTCTTAGATCCCTCACAGATCTCACTAGGCACTGAAGTGGGGAGGGCTACAGTGACTCTATAGTAGGTCGAGGGCTTGATGATGGAACATCTCTAACATAATTCTGGACCAAACAGGATTGTAGCCAGAGAAAGTGGGCCAAGGAGTTGTCTTGGTATTTGTGCATGGGGAGAGGAAAGATGGGGTCATAGTACCACAGTACTATTCCATTGACTTGATCCCTTTTTATTTCTCAAACTGTAATGGGTCTCCTTCCCTTCTGTGCAGCTTTGGTATTGGAGAAAGGGCTGTACCACAAAACAAGAGATCCCCTCTACTCAGCAAAGCTTTGGCATGGCCAATAATGGAGCATGATACTTCCTTGTTGGTACAGGGATGCTATTCAGCTTCACTCAAGATGCATGTGTTTGCATGGGAAGGAGCAGACAGAGACAGACTTCAGATTTCCTCAACTGCTCAACTTATGTTGGCTTTCCTTCTGACCAAGACTAACACTCCAAGCTTTGCTGATGTCACTTTCCCACTTCTCACACCTGTTTTGATCGTCTCCTAAGAAGGAAATGTCTTGACATTGTTCACAAAGCATGGTTGCCAATCTCCAGCTTAGGTAATTATTTCAAACAAGAATTTCTCATATGAGTATCTTTCCTATCTCTACATATTTCTTCCTTGACTATTTTATTCAATATAAATCTTAAAACAGATAGAATAGATAGATATAGAAAACATAAAAACATAACATGACATAATGGAAAGGAAAAAAAAGAAAGATAGGGAAAAAGATGGAAACTGAAGAAAAAAAGAAAAAGCCCTCCCCCAGCAGAAGCAAAAAACACCCAGAAAATGCAAACATCATCCCATCCCTCCCTCCCTCACCATTAAAATTGAACTCCTGCTTCCCTCTGGTTGTTTTTCTACATAAACTAGATTAATATCTCCTCTCCTTATCAGACAACTTATTAAATCATTCTTTCTTCATATATTATCAAAAAACCATATACCTTTTTATTTCTCAAATCACATTATATGAGGCATTACCAATAATTAAATAACAAATTCCACAGTACTAATATCCCCATTTTTGTGTAATATATTCTATAAATGGTTCCCTATTCTTTATATAGATCTTGTTTGACTTATTTTCCACTAAATTCAAGAGTTTATCTAATAATGCTAACTCCATAACTTTATTGATCCATTCTTAATACTTTGGTAATTCATTGGTTTTCCACTTCCTTGCATAGACTATCCTTGCAGCCGTAACTAATTAACTAATTAAATTTCTATATTTTTTTTCTTTACATATTTCTTTTAATAAATATGGGTTTTCTTATTTTAATACGAAACGTGGACTCTGCATGGTTATATTCTAGGGAAAAGCAAACTCTCCAATCATTCTTATATTTCAGAGGTCTGAATCTACAGCATACTACTGGTGCCTGGCCCACTTTGCTAATACCTAGGAAGTAGATACCAGCCTGGCTGTTACTGTGATGGCATGGGGTGTCAGCACACTCGTAACTTAGTTCCTCATTGGCTGAGTTCATGTATTCAGTACATGTTTAATTGCACTTTTACTGGGGTTATTTATGGCTGTCTTGAACTTGAAAATTAGTTTTCCTTCATGGTACATTTTGCCAATTTGTGTTAGCCATCTTAAAGTAATGAGCTATAAACTGTTGTTTGGCACCATAAAATAATGAACAAATAAATGCAGAAATAAGAGCACTTTTCAAAGGTAGAAAAAATATTTGTCAGACAGTGAGCAGGGACTGAATGGAAACTAATAAACATTGTCATCAAGGGAGGACAATTGGGCATCATTTCAGTACTGTATTACTGAAAACAAGATTCAAAAACATAAAATGTTCACTCATAAACATATAGCATAGACCTAATATACATTAGGCTGGGTGGGGAATCATGTACTTTCATATTTACTGCTCAAAACCTTTAATTTGTTTTAAGTGGTGATGAGTTATCTTTTTCCTTAGGCAGTCTGAACACATTATTTACTATCTCGTCAGAGAGCTTTCAGTTCTTCAAGCTATAAGGTGGGGCATTAATGATAACAACAGAACTTTGATACCACTAACTAGCTGGCCATGGAGCTCACGTAGGCTTCAGTCCTTTAAATGGTAATAAGCAAACATTATGGACTTTATCAAGCAACACTGTTTTTGGTGTTTACCACACAGAGGTCTGAGTAAATGATGGATTCATGTCTGTTTTGCACCACATGTATCAGCCCATTCTGGAACAGAGGCAGAAGAACAAGTGAGTGTTGCGCTTTTAGCACACCACATTTGTGGGCTGTGCCCCTCCTTTCTTATCAATGGGGTGCTTGAGGGGGGTTGACCTTTTCCAGACAGGGATTTCTTCCAAACATCCTATGAGCTGCTACAGCCCCATGAGCTGCTATAGCCATCAGCACTCAGTGGGCAAGACTTCAAAGGGCTTGTCTACATGGGCAATAAAACCCGTACTCACCCTGTATTCACAGCACAGTTGATGCACAATGCACAATGTTTTTGATTATGTGCATTTTCACTGGGGTTTCTTCAGAAAACCCCAGATCTGTAAGATTCATGGTTTGCCCCACATTTGAGGGGAAAACCCAGATTTTCGCTGTGTAGTGGCCAAGGATCAGCTTTGGAGCAAAGCCAGGGCAGGACTTCTGGTGGATGGGACTCCATTTGGGCACCTCTTTTAACTTTTAAAAATGTTTAAATTGTGCACATATGTGAATAAGTGTATCTCTGCTTATCCAATAATACAGTACTCTGGGACTATATCTATTCATTTATTTGCATGCACAAGCAAACAGAAAAAAACCCAGAGCAGCCCTAACTGTGTAGCTGGAAATAGTACTGCATACATGACACATGATTAGTGCAGGGCCTCCTTTTTACTCCAGCACACTCGGACAAGCCCTGCACAGGGCCACTGCAGATCAAAGAAATTGTCATGTCCTGCTTCCAGAACTTGGAAATGGACTCTGACTGAAGCAATGGACATACCAGGACCCGCTGAACCAGAGCAAGAGGAGGTTCCAGACCCACAGGCCTCAGAGACAGACAATAGTGCAGTACCAGCTTTGGCAGAGGGCCCTGGCTCTTCAGACAACTTACCTATACCCACCCCCTCAGCACAGAGACAACAAAAGGCGGGCTTGAGGTGGTCTCAGCGTATTTATAGCAAGCATCAATTAGCTAAGCAGCAGCTGAGTTAGCTGCAAAGCTATAAATACACAGCCTTGACCTCCAAGGGTTGTCAGAGATTATCTGACCTACCTGGTGCCCTGTCATGTTCCTGCTCACTGCGTTTGACCCAGACTGTTTTTGTTACTCTGAATTTTGTTTGCCTGATTTGGATTTTGCTGGACTACTCTGAACTCAGTTTGCCAGAGCTATGCCTTGTTATTTGGATTTTGCTTATGAACTCATATTTGCTTGCTAGTAAAGTAAGTGTCTGACTTCATGCTGCCTTGATTCCTTTGCCTGTAATTAGTTTGACTGTGCTGTGCCTCTGCTATCAGCTGTGTAGCAATCAGCCTTTGGCTGGTTGCCTGGACAGTGTTTAGACAGAAATCCCCTGAGGATATAAGGTAGGTACAGGGTTTTCCACCAGCGTAGGCAAGCCCAGTGACTGGATATCATAATGAATACTGAATGACGCTCTACCCATCAGCACTCAGTGAGCAAGCCCTTTGAGACCAGATCCTAGATTAGTAGATGGGAAATAAGGCTGGCCTGGGCTTAGGTGTGGGTGTAGGAAAAGGCCCCCTTATGCAGTAAAATGGACATTAGTACCCACAGAGGACTAAGGGATACTCCTGGCCATTTGAGCGGGGGTGGGTGGGGTGGAACCAACAAGCCTGATCCCCCCCTTCCTAGTTTTTTAGGGGGTGTGGAATGCAAAAAGGGGGTGTGTGGTCCTCCAGGTCTTTCACAGAATCAGTGTAGCCCTCTGAGCTTTGGCAGTGGCCCAATTATGTTCTAAGTAAATGTGCATAGGATTGTATATGTCCTTTAGCTATGAGTTCCCCAACTTAATCAAAACAGCTATTTAGAATAAAGATTTGCAAAGCAGTTCAAAGAATTAAACATAAAATAGTTGGTAATAAAGTATCTTCCTTAGATTTTCATTTGGATGATTTCAGCTTTTGAAAACCTAAAATTCCATAGGTAAATATTTAAAAGACCACCATGTTCAGTTTGCACTCAGTTTGTTCCTCCATAAAATTATTCTAGTAACTGAAATATTCCTCATAGGCACAGCTAACTCCAGGATTTCCAGTGTTCCTTAAAAACGTTTTCAATGTCTGTTGCCTGAAGAAAGTAAGTCCTAGCCTTTCATTGCTTTAAAAAAAACAACCAAACTGCTTGCTTAAATTAAGAACAATATTATTTCCCCTCAGAGAAAAACCCATATTCACCCCCCCCCTCCGTCTCCCCATTAAAGCCGCTTTTCAAAAATATTTCCCTGGTGCTTTATTTTTCTGTCTTGATTGTAATTAATCCTGACATTTATCACATTTAGGTAAATTGGTGAAACAGTATCCATGTAAACCCTCAACAGCAGCACCGTATGCAATATATTTTGTCAATTTCCAGTGAGAGTTACATTCAGATGTTTGCATTTTTATATTTGAAAGTTTGAACAGAGGAGTCCAGCTGTGATATACTAGGAACAATCCAGCTGCATAGCTTTAATGGGGAGAAGGATGTTTGTAAGAGCTGCTCATTCTTCCTTTCAATTACCATAGCAAATTACTGGATTTCTGCCAGAAAAGGCACAAAAGCTCAATGTGTTGCATTGTTTTGGATTTCGTAAACTGTTACATTTGAAGCCTGCCCTAGATAAACCCCAAATTGGGGTGGGGGGAGAAAGTGCAGGCAGCTGCCACCACTTCAGTTGCCCAAATGATAGCAACTTAAGAAAATGGTTTTAATGAATGCAATGTTTTTGAAGAGTACTTGAGGACTGAAGGGCCAAGCACCTTTGAAATCAGTGGCAGCGCTACCATTGACTTCAAAGGACTTTAGACTTTTCCCCCTTATAACAGGTACAAGAAAAGCACAGTGGCTAATATATGTCAGATGTGACCCAGAGAACAAACTGTATCAAGAAGTGAGTATAGGAATCGTACCCATTCTCTGGCATTTCTGTAGAAACCCAGCCAGCAAGGATATCAATCACTGCCAGCTGAGTTGGTGGTTTTATGGTGTGAACATCTGTCTGCTATGAAATGAAAACCGCCCACTTCTTTCACATAAACCAGTGAGCAGTTCCTATCAGAAAAGTACTGACCCATACATTCTTAGATGCATCTAGTAAACATTTTCTTCCTTTCTTTTTCAAACATGATTTGGTGCAAAGCAGAGTTTTTTGCGGGGGGGGGGGGGGATCCAGGATTCTGAGAGTTGTAGTCCGTAAAATCAATGTTTCCAAGTTGTAGGTTTTAGTGCTGTGATTATGTTGTCTACCATGGTATCCTGTAACTGTTGGCTGAGATCCTGCATTGGGAGATGTACATCTAGCATATAGATGAATTTCCCAAGTTACATCACCAATTTGTTGTTGTGGTGTGCCATCAAGTCAATTTTAACTTATGATGACCCTATGAATGAGAGACTTCTAAGAGCCTTTGTCATCAACTGCCTTCCTCTGGTCTTGCAAACTCAGGGCCTTGATTCAGTCAATCCATCTGCAGTGTGGCCTCACTCTTTTCCTACTGCCTTTCACTTTACCAAGCATTATTATCTTTTCCAATGAGTCACATTGTCTCATGATATGTCCAAAGTACAACAGCCTCATTTTAGTTATCATTGCTTCTAATGAGAGTTCAGGCTTGATTTCCTCGAAGACGCATTTCCTTGTCTTGTTAGAACTCCACAATATAGAACTCATCTCCAGCACCACATTTCAAAATATTTGATTTTCTTCCTGTCATCTTTCTTCAGTCTCCAGCTTTCATAACCACGGGTAGAAATAGGAAATACTACAGCCTGAATGATTCTGACTTTGGTAATGATATGTTTTTACACTTCAGGAACTTATTGAGTTCCTCCATGGCTGCCTTTCCAAGCATTAGTCTTCTTCTGATTCTTTATTACAGATTGCATTTTGACTGGGGCAAGGTATGGGAAATCTTTATCTAGTTCAATATCTTTGTTACTCATTTAAAGTTGTGTAAATAATCTGTGGTCATTATTTTTTATCTTCTTAATATTCAACTGTAATCCTGCTTTTGCACTTTCTTCCTTAACTTTCATCTGTGTCATTCTAAGTAATTGCTATTTTCTGCACATAATAATATCATGTTGTCCAGAGTATGGGTTACACATCAGTACAATCAGATATTATGGCACTCTCATTCTTTTAGAGAGAACCATAAGTTATCATGACCACAGTACATCTTTGCTGTAATATATATAGTGCAGGTTGGTTTTCTTCTGAAATTCTTTGATGTTCAGCATCTGGATGTGATATGATCCCTAGTGCCTCTTCCTTTCCTGAACCCAGCTGAGACATCTAGCATTTCTCACTCCATGCATGGTAAAAGCCTTTCTTGTAAAATCTTCAGCATTACTTTGCTTGCATCTTCAAATAGTTCTTTCTTGAAGGAATTTGTCATTGTTACATCTCTTTTATATGTTTCCTCAGTGTATTCCTTCCAACATATTTTTATTTTGTCCTGCTCATGTAGTGTGTTGCCCTGTCAGTCAAATAGCATTCCTATTCTTGGTTTGAATTTCCCTTTAGTTTCTTGGATCCCATGGAAGAAGGCTCTTGTTCTACCTTTCTTTCTTGCCTTCTTCTATTTCTTTGCATTGCTTATTGTAATAGTTCTCTTTGTTCCAATGCATAAGTTGCTGAACAGTTGCATTCAGGATTCTGACCTTGTTTCTGCTACCTTTTACTTTTGCTACTGATCTGTTCTTAACAATTTGAAGAGTTTCATCTGTAATCCAATGAGGCTTTTCTTTCTTTTTGGTTATTGTTTTTTCATTCTCCCTGACAATGTCCAGAATTCTTCTAGTTCCCTGTCAGTTAGACTTAGTTGTGTAATCTGTTCTACACATGGACTTTACATTATATAGGAATGTTTTTCAGTTTGATTGAGCTTCATTCAAAATGGGTAAGCAACAGAAAAAGGCCCACCCAAAGGGAAGGTATTTTTACCATACATCAAAGGACTACAGACAGAATAGGGAAACTGATGAGGAAACACAACCTCCAAGCAATCTATAGACCAATGAGAAAAATGCAAGAATTGCTGTGCTCAGCGAAGGACAAAAGAGACCCTCTCACAGCTGCAGGAGTTTACCGCATACCATGCAGCTGTGGACAAGTTTACATAGGGACCACTAAACGCAGTGTGCAAACACGAATCAAGGAACACAAGAGACACTGCAGACTGGGCCAGCCAGAAAAATCAGCAGTAGCAGAACATGTTATAAACCAACCTGGACACAAAATGTTATTTAAAAACACAGAAATTCTGGACCAGGCCAATAACTATCATGTCAGAATGCACAGAGAACCTATTGAAATCCACAAATACTTGGACAACTTCAACAGGAAAGAAGAAACCCTAAAAGTAAACAAAATCTGGCTTCCAGTTTTGAAAAACAGTAGAATCAAAACTCAACACTTAGATAGGAATTCCACCCAGGGACAGGGGGATTTCCAGCAGATAATGGGCCATCAACCAACCATTAGCCAAACAAACAACATTAATCCTCCTTGCATTTCTACACCCAGAAACTAACCATTCACATACACAAATTTACATAACCTCTCCAACAGGGGCCCACAGTATATAAACCCCATACACACTCCTACCCAACCATTCTTTGAAGATGCCAGCCACAGATGCAGGCGAAATGTCAGAAGTAAACTCTTCCAGAACACAGCCTCACAGCCTGGAAAAAAACCAAGGAAAAAAAAGGGGGGCAGTTGAAGACATCTTACCCAAGGACCCCTCCAAATGCAGAAGTAGCACTGATGACCTGATCAACCCAATCTAGATGATGAGTACTGAGAAGCATTTGTGTTTTCTTTGTTTATATCCTTATATTTTCTGCCTTTCAACAGAAATCCCTATGAACCATGGTTTACGAAAGACCATGTTTCATTCTACAGTTGTCTCGTCATCTTCTCTGGGGTTTGGTTCCAGGACCCCCCATGGATACCAAAATCCATGAATACTCAAGTCCCATTATATGCAACGACATAGCAAAAAGGTGTCCCTTATATAAGTTGGCAAAATCAAGCTTTGCTTTTTGGATTATTATTTTTTAAAGAATATATTCAAGATGTGAATACTTAAATCCATGAATACCAAATCCGTAGTTACGGAGGGACAAGTGTAGTTAAAAACTTTACTAAATAAGACACGTTTACAAAATCAAATACAAAGTTCTACATCATGCTCAATATTTCACACTACAGTTCTGGAGTATGAGGAAGCATGGTGCAGAATGCTTAGAGTGCTCCCCCTCCCTCCCTCCCCAATCTCTCTAGGTTTGTCTAAGGAAATTTTAAAACACACACATACAACTTTTCTCTATATGGCCACAACAAACACTTCAATGAACACATGCTGTCCTTTTGCTATGCTTTTCTCTGTACCAATTGTGGCATACTGTATTTATTCCATGGCATGTGATATGATCTTGATCATAAGAATCTGGACTTGGCTTGATTCCCAGTTTGAACCAATGTATGTTAAGTGAATTACTAACTTACAGTTCATGATGACAGTGAAACATAAAACTGGTTTTAAAGCAACAACAGCCTCTTTCTACTGTCTATATTTATCAGCCTTCAAATACTTGATTTACAATGTTTTCCATCTTCAAATCTGTGGGTTATTCTTGCTTAAATTGCAGAAGTGTGTTGAAAACTGAACCCTAGGTAGCAAAAGGTAAAAAACAAAACACCCCCTATGTTTCTTTCTGTTTTGATCCTCTGAAGAAATGTGGATGCAAGAAGGCCTACATTGTCTTTAACTCCCCACCTCGTCCTCTCCCAGTTCCATGTCATGCTTTATACAGGTCAGATTATTAATCATGTGGCAAAGAAAGAAAATGTGCACCTTTTCTTAAATCACCAGCTCATTTTTTTTCCTGCATAAAAGATCAATGTAATTTAAACAATGAAACACCTTGGACGTTAAGAATTCTCTTCTCCTCATCACAACAATCCCATCTGGCATCTTAATATTTTTCAGTTTTGAGATATTGAAAGACCTTATGGAATGATACCCAGAACAATCTTTCTTCCCACAAAAAAGAAGAAGAAGAAGAAGAAAGATGGAATTACAGTACGAATCCCCCACCCTATATCTGCTGGACTGGTACCCACAGTTTCACTTACCTATGTCTGGAAAAAAAAAATTCTCTCTAGGCATTTTCTAGGTCTTCCAGCACAATTCTTCTGGCAGAAGTTGACCAAAGAATCATGCTGGGGGGCCTCCAAATGCCTAGAGAGGTATTCTCTCTAGGCATTTGGAGATCCTCCAGCATGATTCTATGGTATGCTTCAGGATATACGGATACAGGGGTCATTCTGTACTGAGATGAGGACAAGTTATGGGGAATTTGATATCTTACCATAGCTGGTTGGGAGATTTTGGGAGTTGTACTCCAACACACTGAGAGGTCACCAGGTCAGGGGAAGTTGGCTCAACGTACCCAGGATGATACAGCTTCATCACTTGTTACACTATGCCAATAGACAGATCAGTAGTAATGGGTTATAGATCCCTCTTGTGCTCCATCCAATGGGCTATTTTATTTCTGACCAAGAACAGGAGCTACTTCCAGCCTTGTACTATCTTTAGTTAAAAGTTGAAGAAGGCATTCCCCGCCCCCCCAAAGCTAGGATGCAACAAATGAGAATCACTCATTTGTTTTACTGTTGTGTTGCCTTGTGTATGTGACTTCAAGTCTCCTGTTGACTTATGGTCACCAAATGAATTTTATAGACTTTTCATAGTCAAGGAATACTCCGGGCCCATCTGTACAAGACCCCCCCCCTATGGATTGCTCCACAGCAAATGACAAGTTGCAGCAGCTGTGACTTGTCTTAATGGTCTCACAGCCCCCATAAACTTTGCATGCCCTCTATTCAAGATGGTGGTCATGAGTAAATTACTTGCATTTTTAAATCTGCTGCCGCCAAACTTTTTTTTAAAACCTATTTCCATGGGGCACCTAAGTGATATTTCACCTTTACACAAAAAAGAGAAAAAAAAACAACACCCCATTTTATCATCTTAGCAGTCACTTACTAAGGTGCAAATCCAACATGGCAACAGTGGGTGCTTGCGCTGCTAGCAAGCCCTGCCCCGTGCTCATCCAGCCAATCAGCTTGCACTTCCTCTCCTATGGGAAGGTGATTCAAATTGAATCACTTGTTCCAATGAGCAGGAAAGTGCATTTCCTTCGGAGTTTTTTTAAAAACTCCAGGAAAAACTGTGAAGGCTTTCCCTTTGCAGTTTTTGACATTTTTGCCTCCTCCTTCTGTATATGGTGAAACGTTGTGGGATGTTATTAAGACAGCCCACATTCTCCTTGCATTATGTGAGGAGTATTTTCACCATTTAGACAACCCCTCAGGGGCAGTTTGTCATTCGGAGTTCCTATGGTGCTGACATTTTGAATTTTTAATGAATGGATAAAAATTATGTTACAACAGAGAAAAGACCCATAGATAGGAAGGGAGGGCGAGCAAGAGCTGAAAACTACAGTGCATAGAGATCCTGTTTACTCAGCAAATAATCCCACTGTGTTGGGGTTGAGTTTTCCATGACCCTACACTCAAGTATACACAAGATTGCAGTTATGCAACCTGATCCAATGTATGTTCCCTGAGTTCAATTATGATTGTTCCCAAGTATATGTGCACAAACTGTAGCCTTCCAATTTATTCCTTGAATTATATCAAGGTCCATCGATCAACAGCTCATTGCAATGAAGGCATGTACCCCACTGAAAAGCAAATGGCCTTGCCTGACAACTCAGGCAACAAGTATATTATAAATGTGCCTAAGGCCTAAATAACACATGCTTAGCATGCATGACATCAATGGGCTCTTATAGTAATCTTAGCTGTGTGATGCAGCAGTTAAATTTACCCCCTGTGTTCATGTGAGAAATGGAAAGAGAGATACAGACCTCAGTGATTTTACTGAAATGTATTTTTAGATGTCATTCCAATGGTGCTAACAGAATGCTTATTAAAATGTATGTAGTTCATGCAAATTTGTGCAAAGATGCCACAGTGGAATAATCAAACACAATCTGGCTTTGTTTATATGAGAGATATTAAGCTGTATTTTCCAAGAAGGAATGGCATTCCCTCTGGATATACATCGTGATCACAGAGTTATGATTAATGACTGTGGAGGATATGAGTGGAGATTAGCTTCAAGGGAGGGTCATAAAGAGTACATAAAGATGACTGTGCTGAGGGCTGACTTTTCTAACTCTATTTTTAAAACCAATCTGATGAACTGAGAACTGATGTAAGTGGATAGTTACAGAAATTCCACCCTTGATTGTGTATTACTCTTCTCTCTCTCTCTCTCTCTCTCTCTCTCTCTCTCTCTCTCTCTGGAATAGGTGCAGTTTGCATTATTTCATTTTGTTTCAAAATTTTGTAACTAACTAACCTCCCCCCCCCCAAAAAAAACACAAATCAAGATGGAAATCAAAACGTATTTCATTTCGAGAGCTTTATGAAGACAGATTCAGGCTAACACACGTGATGTGTCCAATTGAATTTATTGACATACTAGCATTCAGGTGGGTGACAAACTGAAATCTGACAAGGTCCAAGAAGGGAAATCAAACATTCTCTGGAATGTATGTAGCCACCTAATGTATGCCAACATCCAGCCCTACCATTAAGCAAAGTAAGGAACTACTTCAGGCAGCAAATACATATGCTGGGAGAAAGAGGCAGCAGTCTACCTGTTTTAGTTCCTGAAACTTCATCCATTTCTGTTTCTTGGAAGACACAACTCTTTCTAGCACCCAACCAAACTAGTTGACTGCCATAAAGCATGGAGGAGAAGATCAGCAGTCCATCGTCTGAGCACTGCTTGGAACACAGGCCACCAGGGCTGAAGCTGTTGTCCTTTCACAGGTAGTAAAATATTCATTTCTTAGCCCAAATAGCTTCTGTAATATGGAATTGCAAGAGAGAGATTGTGTTTTTTGCTGTAAAATGTCTTGGGACAGATTGCGAGGATACAGAGGCATGAAAAGTAAGGGATTAGGCATGTATACAGCAATTGTACAGCAACAGCATGTAATGAAAAACTTTGATAAGTTCTAAGTGTGCTGATTGAATAAAAGACATTATTGCCAGCATTGGCTGCTACTGACACACTGCAGAAATAATCCAGTTTGACACTGCTTTAACAGCCATGGCTCAATGCTATGGAATTCTGGGGTTTGTAGTTTTGTGAGATATTTAGCCTTTCTGTCAGAGAGCTCTGGTACAACAACAAACTACAAATCCCAGGAATATCTAGGATGCAGCCATGTTAGTTAAAATAGTGTCAAACTGCATTATTTCTGTAGTGTGTCAGCAGACATAATTGCCCTTATAGGCATTGCTCAAGTCCTTATAGGCATTGCCTGTCCTGATAGGTAGTTTCATACTCAAGAGAGTATGCCAGTACGGCAAGCCACCATGTTGCAAGTTCAATCCCAGTGGGCTCCAAGGTTCACTCAGCCTTCCATCCTTTCATAGGTTGGTAAAATGAGTACCCGGCTTATGGGGGCAAATAGCTAATACACATTGGAAACTGTTTAATGCAGTGTAGATGTGTAAATTGCTATTGCTTAATGATTTGTAAGCTGCTCTGATAGCCTTTGTGGCTGAAGAGCAGGGTATAAATACCTAATTAATTAATTAATTCTGTTGGGTGGCTTCTGTTGAAACCTGTGTGACTTAGTGTGTGTGTGTGTGTGCGCGTGCGCACGCACGCACGCACGCACGTATGGTGGGGCAATCAGGCTTTTGGTAGGCTCCTGAGCCATACCATGTGGTATAAAGAAACCCAAGATCTAGGGAAAGAGATCGTATTTTATGAAAGTAAGCCACGGTTCTGAGAAAAGTTGCATCTTGCTCTACAGCTTCAGAAATCCTTGCCAGGCTGGCTGGTGATCCTGGGATCTGGGGGCCATTTACACAGCAAAATAAATCCTCTAAGAATTCGCAGAGTCCTAATAGATCCCACATCTTTCGGATCAAAGTTGCCATATTCAGAAGGAGGGGGGCAAAAAAACCCGTAAGTCATGCAGTATTAGCTTTCGCTATTTTCCCTGTCTTTTAAAAAAGTAATGCAAGTTAGAGCACTATCGATTGTGTGAACGACCATTTCACTTATGGCAGTGGGAACTATCAGCAGTCTTTCCAAAACAGCCACAGCAGAGCTTAGTCGTGATTGGTTGGACTGAGGGGGTGGACTTGCAAGAGATGAGGCTTGAAAAGATCCAGCCAGCTGGCTTGCTTTCTAGCATAATTACTGTTCCTCTCTCCCCCTCTCTGTGTGTATGAGAGAGAGAGTGATCTGCTCCACTGGCTGATCGCTCGATTGTTCTTTTGTGTGTGTGTGCGCGCGCGCATGCCAGCATGAGAGAAAAAGAGAGAGAAAGAGAGAGAGACAGTCTGCTCAACTAGGAGAAATACAGAGCGAAGAGAATCTAGGCTTCTTTTCCTTCCCTCCTTTGTCATTATTCCTCCCCTGCCAGTCTTCCCCCATTTTTGTTGCTTTATCTGGTTTTCTCTGTCTCAGATGAAGCTAGGAAGCTATGGTCTCTTTACCCCTCGCATTGCCCCCCTCCTCGCTTCCTCCCCACCTCCTGCCTGGTCTGTGTGAACTTTTTAAGGTGAAAGCCCACCGGATCTTCCAATTTAGCAATAAATCATGTGACCTATGCAGCGCTGGTGTGAAAGGATGGCAATCCGGAATTTCAAGCACTTTATTCTGCCATGTAACTGACCCCCTGGAGTCCATAAGTGACCCTTTTCATGCCCCTGGCTGATATAGGAAAGATACCACCAGATGCCTCTTTGCCCAGGGCCCTCTCAGATTTAAAGCCACTCCTAATATCTCTCTGAAAGAATTTCTCAAGGCTTCAAAAATATCTAACAGGTGTAACTTCCTGGTGTATCTCCAGTGCAAGAAGCTATATCCAAGTTGGGAGGAATCATACTAACATTTTAGATGCTCCTGAGAAAGTCAGTCATGCCTAACAGTAAATTATTTTTACATTTTTAGAGGACTGAAAGATAAAAAGTACCATCCTTTTCCACTCTTCATTCCATTCCACCCTTCTGCAAAAGTCAATTCATAGATTCTTACAAAAGATCCAGATATAGGGTACAGATAAGCATATTCACTGTGAAGTGCTATAGAAAATGCCTCTAGAGCACTTAAGAATATAAACAAAGGCCAGAAACCAAAAGTAAACAAGGATTCTATGCTGTGCACATATTTGTCAATTAATGTCTGCAACATGATCCCAAGCATGATTTCTAAAAATAAAGTCTCACTTAATTCGATGTGCAATTTCTTTCCTAAACTATTCAAATTACTACTGTAGGACTATTTTCTCCAAATGCTATTAAGCAACCATTTTTTTCCTGTCAAAAATGAATCTTATAAGGAGAGTGTGCTAAAAATAGCACCATCTAATGACTGCATCCTGTCTATAACTGAGAGGTAAGGAATCATCTTAATTTAATGTTGTGAAAATGCAATCTTATATAAGATAGTTACTTGGGACACAGTCCTATTGAATGCAATAAAATGTATCACTGACTAAATACGCATAAAACTGCAATGTTCATTGAAATCATATTGTCAGTCATTCTAAATGACCCTTTAAAGTCATTTGCAAGTGGGATTTCTGTCATACTGTACTGCCATCATTTTTTTTAATGTGTGTCTACATATGATGTGCATAGCTGTGATGTTTACATGTCTGGAAATCTGAATGAATTCAGCAGCACTTCCAAGCTTACAAGAACTATATTTAGGGGGGAAATCTTTGCCTTTAAACTTAACTGCTTGAGTCTGTGAATGTAGTTCATTCTCAGTTTTTTTTAATACTGTACCAAGAATTCAAGTGGAATGGCATCTCTCTCTCTCTCTCTCTCCTCCTTTCTTCTTATTTAAATCAAATGATCATTCATAAATATTATACCAAAGAAGGAACTTTTTATATTTTTGAGACATACACATGACTATCTAGAATAAATTTCTAGATATTGTATTCACTGTATAGATTCTGCACAGTAGAAGTAAGCTAGCTTGCTTATTGCTTTGAAAGTGATTAGTATCCTGCCTTTCCACATTGGAGTGTACTGAAAGTGCCTCAGAAGTACAAACTGTAAACTGCAAAACTACACTACAAATTCATAACCTCATTCCTATCAATTTATGGCATGTATGATGAAATAAAGCGGCTGCAAGAACCACAAAAGAGGGGCAACTTCTATTATTTTACCATCTGCCCTCACTTGAGGGAAGCAAATTTAGCTGCCACTCCATATCTTTACATGCACAGCTTTACCATTCACCATATCAGTAAATGGATGAGACTCCAATGAGGAAAAGTAAATCAAGTAAATCAAGGAAGTACAAAACCTCCCAGTGTACATACATGTTCCTCAATTCCTGTAAGATATGGATGCTGCCTGCCTCTTCCACTCATCATATTGGTGGTAAGCATTTTGCTACTAAAACACAATGTCCTCTTCCTGCATACACAGACTGGAACACAAGCAAGGAATTCATCTCAATCAAACAAGGTGCTTTCTTTGTCAAAAGTAATGGACAATATCAAAAGGCAAGGGAGTGGAGAGGATGGGAATGATTCAATACAGAGTTCATCAAGTTGGATTTCATGTGTTTGCTTTCCAAACCAACACCCCTCTGTAGTTTGGACACAGACACTAATGGACGCACTTCAAATTAACAGTAAGCATCTAAAGCTGTGTGGGCTGAAGCACATCTCACAGGACTTCGTCATAGCCAAGGTTAGTTGAGGCTCCCAAAAATATTAAATGAAATCCTTGCTTTCAAGTCTCAGAAGATTGTCAAAGTTAAAAAGTTTCTATTTACTTTAGCGTTCTTTCTTCCAAGAAGCTAATGAGTGCTTCAAATAGACAAAATCTGTTTATTCCCACCTGGCAACTAATAATACAAGTGAAACAGATATGTGTTTTCCACTGAGTTTTGTACCATTTGCTCTTGCAGTTATATTATTGGCTTGTTCAAAGGAAAGAAATAGTAGCTTGAGCTCATAATATATTGGGCAAAATGTCAAGAAGATTAGGCCACGTGGTGAAGGAACTTGGATGGAAAACATACATTTATAGCAAAAAAGAAAAAAAATCATTTATGCCAGAAATCTAAGAAATTGTACTGGAAACCATGTCTACCTTGTTTTATCATCTGTGTCTCAGCCATAGATTCTCCTAGCAGATTTGCTTAGTAGAGATGCCTCATGCCATTAAAAAAAGAAGAAGAAGAAGAAGAATCCCAAATCATCTCAACACAATCAACCTAGAAAATGGGTGTCCCTGATTTGGCTAGAACTACACAGTGAGAAATGTCATAGAGTATATACATTTTAAAATGTTTTGTCTGAAATATACAGCTCTAGAGTACAGGTAAGTAAACATTCTTTGCATATATACAGAAAACAAACACATTGTACTTTTCACGTGCAGTGGTATTTTAAATTTATGGGGGCTGTGCATGTTCTACTGGTTTATTCCAGTTTACACATGTCCTTCCACTCCTCAAGAAAAAAATCTTGACAGACTCATTGGTTGTCTAAATGGCAAAAATATTCCTCATGGAATGCAAGGAGAATACGACCTGTCTTAATGGCATCCTGCATCATATTGCTGTATTTTGGAAGGAGTAGGGGATAAATATGCCATATAAACAACAGCAGGGGGAATGCGTGTTCCTGCTCATTAGATTCGCTTTCCCATATGAACAGAAGCTGAAAGCTGATTGGCCGGACAAGTCAATCAAGGCAAGCACCCGGAACTGCCATGTTGGTTTTTTGCCTTAGTGAGCAAGAGCTAAGGCGATAAAATGGGGGTTTGGTGTATTTTTGGTTTTTTGTTAAGGCAAAATATAGTTCTATCACACCTTGGGAATAGTTTTTTTTTTTTTAATTGTTCAGTGGCAGCAAATTGGTAAGTAAAACTGCAAGTAATTCACTCAAAGGCACCATCTTGATTCACAGGCATGGCTGTTTACACAGCAAACACGGATAGATTTGTATGCCTGCGATCTACCTTAAAAAACAAACAAACCACAAAACACATTAAGACAAATTACAGCTGCTGTGAGTTGCCTTTACTTTACTTTACGAGTTGCAAAGCAATCCGCTTCTTTTTGCCTCATATAGACAAGGTGTAGGACAGGCAAGTTGGAAAATGCATTTAGGCAGGGAGGCCCCCAATGGGTCTTAGAAGCTCCTCTTTTGGCTGAGGAGAGGCAGACAAGAGCCTCAAGTTTTGCTCTGGGTATAGACTTCTCAATCTAATTCTTGAAGATGGCTCTGGATCAGTTGTCCTAAGACCTTTTGCTGCCTGAGGCAAAAAGCAACATGGCAGCCCATCTCATGTACAAAAGCTGATTGGGCTGACTGTTAAATTTTAAATACTGCAATGGGATCGTTTAGGAGTTGCAGGGGAGACAAGAGGAGAGAAACTAGAGGGACCATGAGGAACAGCTGGAGAAACTGTGATTACTGTCCCAAGCATCTGCAGCCTAAGGCATTTCCCTCAATCTTCCTAAGAGAAGGGCCAATCCATTTCTCACCTTAATTTTTGGATTTAACAGTGCTTGCCTCCACCTCCTGGCTTTCTTTCCTCTTGAGTCCTGTTTATGTGTTTTACATATTCATCAGAGCGTTTGGTCTTACAACTTTGATTTGAAGTTATGCAGTTCAGGAAGAGCTGTACCTTCAGAATAGAATCATAGAGTTGGAAGAGACCACAAGGGCCATCCAGTCCAACCCCCTGCCATGCAGAATGTGAAGTTTAGCTTCTTACCAGGGTCCTTACTAAGGGCCCCTCCAATTAGTCCATTTCCTCTGCCGTACCAGAACAGAGTAGTCATCAAGCCTGCCCAACATGCAGCTTGAGGGAGAGGGAAGGAGATCTCCATTGGCCTGCCAAGGCCAAATACATTTTATATCAACCTTCCCTTAGCATCTGCTGGGTGTTTTGGACTACAGTTCCCAACATCCCCCCAACCATTGGGTGGCTGGGAAAGGTGGGAATTGGTAGTCACTGAGTCATACAAGTTCAAAGAGACCACAAGGACCATCTAGTCCTATTCCTGCCAGCACATCTGATATGTAATATGAGAATAATGAGCAGTTATACAGTTGCTAGTTAAAACTAGAGTAGACCCTTTGGCCCCATCTTGCTCTCCTTCTGGCGGCAGGTTAACACATTTTTATGCCGCCAGGTTTTTATAAACTAATAAGGACTGGGCTTGTAAGGCTGTGTGGTGTGTTGTTGTTTTTAAAGAGTCTTCTTGAGGCATTTTAATATTTTTACTGTTCAATGTTTTTAACTTGTAAATTCTTTTTTAATATAAATTTTATATTTATAATGTAAATTTTACTTTGAACTGTTTTTAGCTTGTATTGTTTTAAAGAGGTTGTTAGCGGCCCTGGGTCCCATTGGTGGGAGAAAGGTGCGATATAAATGAATAATAATAATAATAATAATAATAATACGAACATGTCAGTAATGTAAGAAATGACAGTGAAAACAGATTCATCTGGATATCCTCACCAACTGACCCCAATCCCTTTTAGGGTGGAACTAAAGTACCAGCAATTGGAGGACACAAAGAATTGAAGGGGGACAAAGAATATGTCCACTGGGCCTGCTCCTAGCCTCTGCTCATTGATCAGTGCTTCTTCCAGGTGTGAATGAGCACAGAAGTTGTATTTATATAGTCTCTCCACTGCATTTTTAACACATATAAATTAGATGTACATCACCCATGTGTATATAGCTTGTACGTGCTAGGTCAAGTGGGCTTAATCCCACTTCTCCTTCCATGCATCGGTTATTGCCACAATTGTCATCTGTGGGCTTCTATGTCCTTGGGAAAGCTGGGTATATCCCCTTAGTCCACATGGTAAGAAATAATCACCTCATTGCAGACTACAGAAGTACATATACAAAACCAAGCAAGCTTGTTTTCTACTGCTCCAGAGACAAGGACACAGAGCAATGCACTCAAACTGCAGGAAAAGAGATTCCACCTAAAAATTAGGAAGACCCTCCTGACAGTAAGAGCTGTTCGGCCGTGGAATGCGCTGCCTCTGAGTGTGGTTGTGTCTCCTTCTTTGCAGGGTTTTAAACAGAGGCTGGATAGCCATCTGCCAGGAATGATTTGATTGTGTATTCCTGCAGGGCAGGGGGTTCGACTAGATGGCCCTTGTCATCTTTTCCAACTCTATGATTCTATGAGTCTATGAAAACCAGCATGGAGTGAAACACCTGTCACCTGAGTTGTAGGTAGGAGTCAAATGATGTACACATCCTTCCTATTTATCACCTAGCTAATGAATAAACCCTTGTTTTATCTACTCTTCTGAAATCTGTGTGTCAAAAATTGTTGATATTTTTATACTATTTTAAAATGATTTTTATAATGTTTTGTTACTTTGATGTAAATCACCCTAGAGGGATTATTAAAGTGGAGCATTAAAATACCATAAATAAATGAATGAATAAAGAGACAGCTTAATGGCTGTAATACCTATAGGATAATGAAAATCAATTCTGATTTTTTAAAAAAAGAATCTCAGCTAAAACAAGTACAAGAAAGCTACACTACATGGGGGAGGGGGAGTATGCCACTGTTATGATGGCAGAACAATTGTCATATGTGGTGTGTGCTTAGCCCAGGAGAAGAGGAGGAAAGCCACACGATACCAGGGATGTGCTGTCTTAAATTATTTGTGCCTAGAAGTAAAAAAGAATAATTCTATCAATCTCCCTGCTGCCAGACATCTTTGAAAACAATGCAGGCCAGTATTCTTCATCAGCTACTTACGGTAGTTAAGTGTATGAGGTCAGAGTGTCATGTGTGACATCAGTGGTGATGGTGGTGCCTGTTGATACAGCACAGCGGGTGTGTGCAGACAGTTGTCCAGTCCTACTATAGAATGCAAGGTACTGTGGGAATCCAGGACAGCTCTGGGGACAGAATCATCCAGCCAGAATATGGAGTATTCTGGCCAGTGCAGACAGGGCCTGTATCTTATTTTTGAACAAACGATTTCTGAAAACATTTTTGAACAAATGATTTCTGAAAACATGCATTGTTAAACATATTGACTGGAATTTTCTTGTTAGTGAATCGCTAAGAGTAGATCCATTTAAACAACTTTTGAATGGTGAGTCAACACATATTTTTATAGTGGGCTCTTGGTACCTGCTGGGGTTTAGTTTCAGGACCCCACCCCCCTGTGGATACCAAAATCCATGGATGCTCAAGTCCCATTATAAACAATGGCATAGTAAAATGGTATCCCTTATAAAATGGCAAAATCAAGGTTTGCATCTTGGATTTTTTTATAAAAATATTTTCAAGCCATGGATGTGGAATCCATGGACGCCAAATCCATGGATACAGAGAGCCGACTGTATATATGTTGTTGTTAATAACCTAATGTTGGTCTTACACCATCACAACTCACTTTTTTGGTCACTGCATAGACTGAAACTCTGTTACAACCATGCAACAACAAATCCACCCCTCTTCAAACCCACCTTGTAAAAGCCCAGCCCCTGCTCCAGCTTTTTTCCTTTAGCTGGACACCCTGCAAAGACATCACCTCCAGGGATTTCCTAAGGACCCCTGGAGATCCCTACAGGTGCCTGTCATGGTACATCCAGTTAAAGGAAAATAGCCATACACATCACTGCTGATCACCTCTCTCTGCCTTCAAGTCACCTGTCAAGTTATGGTGACCCCATGAATTTCATAGGGTTTTCTTAGGCAAGGAATACTCAGAAGTAATTTTGCCAGGTCCTCTGAAATGTAACTTACAGCACCAGGTATTCATTGGCAGACTTCCATCCAAATACTAACCAGGGTTGACCTGGATTAGCTTCCAAAATCAGACAGGATCAGATGCCTTTAGGGCATTTAGGTAACAATCTAGAGATGGCTATGCAGCTTAGAGGGTGGGGTAGCATGGGCAGATGTAGCTACATGAGACACTCATATCTCCTGATACAGGATGTTGACCTTCATTATTAAGTTATGTTATATTGTTGTTGTTATGACGATGATGACGATGATGATGACGACAACGACGACGATGATGATGATGGCAGCCAACAACAAAATCATAAAACTTGGGGCAGTGTGTGATCCAAAGAATAAGAGTTTTCTGATCGACCGATTTATTTGTAAAGTATAGCTTGAGCCAGTTTGCTTCAAAACACAAATCAAATGAGAATCCTAAGCATTTCCAATTTGAATACAGAGATGGCAGTTTAACACCTTTCCATTAGATTGTTAGCTAGACATAAAGAACTGAGTCCAGCTTTATGGAGCTCATACACTGTATTTGTTCATTGCTAACCTGCAGTTTATATGCTAACAGAAAGTCAGTTATTGGCACACAAGTTACACAACTTAGAATACATCAGTAAAGAATCCAACAAAGGAGAGAGTAAGTGCCCCCTTCACAATCAAAAAAGCACATGCAGATGCAATTACTTTGCACCCATAACCATGATGGGGATGAGGAAATGTAAAACATTTGCTAACAGCACAAGATGCTACATTATATATTAGCGAGGCTTTCCATAATCTGTGGCTTGGAGGCAATTAAATGAGCCAGACAAACATTCAGTCACAGAATTCCTGTCTAAGGCAATGTGGGCACATGGTTTTACTTTGTGAGCCTGTGAATAGAGAAAATTAAATTAAAATTAAATTAGGTCTGACAGTAGCTTCATTTTGTTGGGAACAGGACCCCTAGCAAGGCCTGTGTGGTCCAGAAAGGGGAGGTTTTAAGCGTTTTCCAGAATTCCCTAATCCCACTTAGACTCTTTGTGTCCTTAAAGCTACTTCTACTTCCTGTAACTTGCCAAGACTCTGCTCCCCCTTTCCTTTTTTCTTTTCTTTTCAAGACTTCTTCCTGTTTGAAAGGCTACACCATATGAAAAAAAATCAAAGCAATTTCATGGGGTCTGTAAAGCCAATCACAACAGATCCTGACCAGCCAGTGCTTTGTGCTTCACACATATGTGAAAAGCTGGCCCTTCTCTTCCAGCAGGAAGGGAAGGCTCCCAGCCTATTTGTACAATCTGAAAACAGACTCTCAAGGGTTCCTCTAGTCTAGAAATCCCTTTCTAAGGTAAAGCCACCACCACTCGCTGAGTTAAACCTTTACTGTGTCTAGTGCAGCAAGAAGCCAGACACGTTGTGTTGGAATATCAACAATGACCTTTTTCTCTATCCCAGAGAAGTTCAGATAGTTGACCAAGAAAGGCACGTGACCATGGAAATTAGGAATACAGAAAAAGCTTTAATTTAGTTCCAAATGCTTAAGGCTAGCATGGATGAAAACACGCCTCCAGGATTTCAGTTTAGGATTACAAAGAAATACATTCAGTCAGAGTACTAACGCATCTAGCTAGACTTGTTCCCTAAGCTAAGATAATAGTAACTTACAATGTATGATGTCCATCATCATCAGTCATGTCCCAATGGGATGGCTGGGCCAGGCTCATCCTAGCCAGCCTAATTCAGTCTCTGGAGATGGGATTCGGGGTCTTTAAATGGAAGTCTCCTCCTAAGGCTTCAGGTATCATTTAGGGCCCTTTTGATATTATCAGGCCATGAGAGAGAGATTGACTTCCTCCAACCTCTGTTATCACAGTCTAGTTATCTCTCTACAAATGTATATGTCTCTCCATCTGGCCCAAGCCAGATGGCTCCTGCATGAAGCCCAAGGATGGGTCTCAAGTTTGTGCTAAGCCATGTGGCTCTCTCTCCATGTGCTCTCCAGCATGTGGCCGAGAACAAAGGAATTCAGAAACTTAAAAGTCTTTTGGTCAGATCTCTGAGTGGTTCTGCCAAATCTGAGTGGCTCTCCAGTCAGGTGATGTGATGTCATGTTTAGGAGATGAGGGCCCCACCCTCTCAATACCGGTTGCTATGTAAAGGAAGAAGTGGAAGTTTCCAGTAGCTGTGACCTGTAGATTTTGTAGATGAACTGTCCACGATAGCTGGGCAGGCCATCATGACAACATATAAGAGTAAAAATGAAATCTCTGTAAAACACAAACCATAACAAAGAAATCATAGGTGCTTTAAAGGTATTTTGGCAGCCAGGGTGGTGCAGTGGAAGCAACATTGTCAGGGTGAGCCCAAGACACGGGATCCTTTCACTCTGTACAGTTATATCACTAAGGACTTTTTCGGACATCTTAAATGTAATGGAAGCAGCCTCGCCACATTGCGAAGCTGCTGCGCTGCAGGGCGTCCCTTTCGCATGACGCCCATCCCTGCCGGTACTGTTGCGGTACCGCAGGGACATTTGAGTGTTATATTTCAGCAATTTTTACTCACGGTCAACTTTCGTGAGTAAAAATCGCCGAAATATAACACTCAAATGTCCCTACGGTACCGCAACAGTACCGGCAGGGACGGGCGTCATGCGAAAGGGACACCCTGCAGCGCAGCAGCCTCGCAACGTGGCGAGGCTGCTTCCATTACATTTAAGACGTCCAAAAAAGTCCTAAGATTATCAGATGCGGGGGAACGCACAAAAAAAAATCACGTTCCCAACCACGTCAGAAGATCAATAAAATAACAGAAAAGGAGACCTTATCAGACACCGTGTCCTTCTGCTGTGCCAGGGGTGTAGCACTGAAATGGACAAGGCTTCCCTTTTATATTGATGAGAAGCCTCAAATTAAAAGGGAAACCTTACTGATGCCCACGCTATGCCCCACAGAACGCTGTAGGATAAGGTCGTCTGGTAAGGTCACTCCTTCCTGTTCTTGTAGCAATCTTCTGACGCAGTTTTTGCCGTGTCTGATAATCTCCTAAATCACACTACATGTTTATAGTGCTATTTTTCCACTTTAACAGCTATGGCTTTCTCCTGTGGAATTCTGGGGTTTGTAGTTTAGTGAGGGCTAAGAGCTTCCTTGGTGAGAATGCTAAATGCCCCTCCCTAAACTGCAAATCCCAGGATTCCACAGGAGGCAGCCAGAGCAATTAAAGTGGAATCATAGCACTGTAGCAGTGTAATGTGAAATCTTATATCACTGCCATGGCAACATCCTATAGTATCCCAGGGCTTGTAGTACTAGAGCTCTCAGGCTAAGAATTCTAAATATTGATCCTTAAACTGGAAATCCCAGGATTCCATAGGATGGAATCATGGTGGTTAATGTGGAATCATAGTGTTGTAATGGTATAATTTGAAAGGTCCCAGGTTGTTTTGCTAAGGCAAAGTGTCAAATGTTTCTCCCCCCCCCCTCCACCCCTGTGCAAGTCAAGATCCAAAGTACCCCAAAGCAATAGCAGCCAGGAGCTTTCTGGTAGGGATGTGGTGAATCTACCATTGCTTCTCCTCCAGATTTTAAAGAAGCTATTTGAGGAGCTGATCTCTATCCATAAATATGATTCAGCATTTTTGGATAGCTCCTTTAATGCCTGCAATAGAACCAAAAGAGGATTCATTGGGTGCAATGAATCTTCCTAACATGGAAGATGGCAATCAGCACATACTCAAAGCCTGACAAGTTATTTTTAAAGCAGGAGGCAGAACATTACTCAAGCACCTTTTCCTGTCTCTAGCATTTTAAACATAATTTGTTTCATGGCTTCATAACAAGAGCATAATGAGAGGCATAACAAGAGCATAATGGTTCTTGAATACAGGTCCCCCCTGTATCCGTGGGGGATACATTCCCAGACTTACCATGGATACATGAAACCGTGGATAATAGTGAACCCTATTGAAAGGAATGACTTCTGGTCCAACTTCCAGCAGAAGCATACCACAGAATCATGCCAGAGGACCTAGAAAATGCCTAGAGAGGATATATTTTTTCAGACATAGATAAGTGAAACTGCAGATACTGATTCCATGGATATTGGGGTCAACTTGTATTTCTAAATATGATGGAAGATTTATATCTGTTTATTATTTTGCTTAGAGACTGGCATATCTAACATGCTGAAGTGCACCACTGGCAAATGGGGACATATATCACATTGGACAATAAACAAGTGAGTGAACTGCTGGTGTCATGGGCAATACTATTAGACATTAAGATATTGTTACCCTCTTCCCATTCCTGAGCAATGTAGAGCTCCCCCAATGTACAGGGTAAGCATTTCTTGGATGACAGGGCCAGAGACTTAAGGTATCATTGCAGTAATTTGCTTTCTTTACAGCTACACAGGCAGAACCAAGGCTTTTGAGTGTGGGTTTGGACTCTAGAGAAGAAGAAATGTCCCCTGTAAGGCTGCCAGGTTTTTCAAATGCCAGTACAAGACAGCCCTCTCTGCTGCCAGGACAGCTCGAGACTGGCTGGTACACATGAGGCAGTCCTGGGATTAAAGATTAAAGATCTCATGGGAGCTTAGAATTCTGGTCACAGGCCCTCCTCTTGCAAGACTTGAAGAAGGGTTTATACAGGCCTGCCTTACAGGCCACCCAGTTCAGTTGCCAGGGCCTGTAGACAGCAGAGCAGGAAGATGCAGCACCAGGACCAGTTTAAGGAATTTTGGGGACCCTGCAACACTTTATTTTGGAGGCCCCATATGTTTATCTCAGGTCAATGTAACCTAACCTAACATATTCACAGTACAATACAGGATATTCAGCTTACTACTAAAATGTATTTTGCAGGAGGAGGGTTACTCACCAGCGTGCGGGCCGGGGCTCCTCCCACAGATGTGAAGGCAGCGACGCTGGCCGTGGGGCCCAGCCCAGGCGCTGCTGCTGCAGATGCCTCCACTGCCTCTCCTCCTGCAGCCACCAGCGCTCGCCCCCCAGGTGATCCAGGTTGCTTCCAGGGTGGTTCAGTCCGCCCAGCCGCAGAGGCTCTCCAGCTGGCCCCGCTGCTCAGGCTCCAGGCAGCAGCATCAGTGCAGCTCCAGGCTCTGGGCTCCCACTTGTTCCAAGTGCACCAGCTCTCGGCGCAGCGCATCCCACTCTCGCTCAGTCTAGCCCCGCACCCGGGCTTGGAGCAGCTCAGCCCGAGCCTGGATGCTGCTGCTGCTGCCGCCTCCAGACCTCTCCTCCTGTAGCCACCAGCACTCTCCCCCCAGCATCTTGTTCTGCTAGGTGGGGGCAGAGGGAGGAAAGGAAGGAGATGGCCGGAGCAGGCTAGGATGGGGCCCCCTGTGGCTGCCCCCCCCCACCAATGCGGATTTGGTGGTATGGTTAAACCGGCCCTGTGTGGCACAAGCCACACTCTCAACAGATTGACCCCCTGCAGCATTTGGTATGAAATTTAAGGCCATGTTGGTGGGTACCAAATTCTGGTGGGGGGGGGAGCATTGGTCTGACATGCTCTTCCTGCTCCCACCACATTAAAAAATATAGCAATAGCATTTATATTCTATACTGCTTATCAGTGCAAAGCACTCCCTAAACAGTTTACAATGTGTTAGCTAATTGCCCCCAACAAGCTGGGTACTCATTTTACCGACCTACGGAAGGATGGAAGGATGAATCAGCCTTGGAGCCCTCTAGGATTGAACTTGCAACATTGTGGCTGCAGTACTGGCACTTAACCACTGTGCTACCAGTGGATTGAGGGGGCTATTCTTCCCCAAAGACAAAAAAACATGCAGCATATTTGGGCCCATGGCCTCTTTCTAGACCTCTAGGCCCTAGCAATTTTCTGCCCTACTGTCCCCTCCCCTCCCTCCCAGTTGTCAACCCTGAACTGAGTATATCTAACTGGAAAAGGAATGCAAAAAAGGCAGCCAAGGACTACCAGAGAAAAAAAGGTTTCAGGTGGCAGGAGGGATCTTTGTTTACATTGCAATTCCCAGAATCCCTCAGTCAGCAGGGCCAATGGCCATGTAGGCTAAGGATTCTGGGAAATGTAGTCCAAAATAAATTTCCCAAGCTCTGCTAGAAAAGCTCTGCAGGCCAAAAGTGCTTAATTTTTAGATAATTCATAATTTCCTTTCTGCCTTCAAAACAACAAGCTGTTGTTTCTCACACTCAATCACTGAGACATATTTTTCAAATTCCCCCTCATGAACTTTCAGAGGCCCATCTCCTGCCATTAACATTCTCAACTCTATAATCAGGGTTTTCTACAAGGCAAAATGATAAATCCATTCATAGCACTCAAAATTTAACCTTACAACCATCTTTTCCTATAAAAAGTTACTGGGTGGTGATAAACTCAGTTCTGTTTTCTCTTTGTAGGATTTAAATGCCAAAATATAGCTGCATGAACATTGGTGGGAGTCAGGAAGCACAAACTGAATGGTTTTGCATTTGTAGTGGCAGTCTTATTTTGTCGTGATCTGTGAGTTGAAGTTCGGGAAGTCTTATAAATGGTAAATTTATACAACCAATCTCTTCATATGTGTCTGCTCCTACTATCTCTAGAGGGACGGCTTGCAGATGTAACACCCAATAAGATCAGAACCATCTTAGGACTCATCTACATGGACCAAGATAAGCCAGTTCCCCACCAGTGTATGCTGCCTGTGGACCAGGCCCATTCCTCATCCGTTACCTGCACGGGACAGCAGGAAGTCCAGATGGGCACACCAGCCCATCACTGCAGCAGCTACTGCTGCTGTCTCCCTCACTCTCTCTGAAGCCAGGAAGCCAGCCCACAACATATGCCCAAAGCCTCCTGGCATGTGAACAGCCTTGGTCACATGCTGCAGGCCTGCTTCCTGATGCAGAAGAGCAATGGCAGAGGACAGCTGAAGCAATGAGCTGGAGTGCTGGAAAGGGCTACTGCAGTCATGTGATGCCCGATCCAGTTTTTTGCTGGCATGAGCAGTTTTTCATGAGCATGTTTTATCAGGGCCTACCCCGTTCCCCCCCCCCCCATTTTAGCCCCGTCTTTGCCACAGGGGTCATGAGGACTGTGCGGTGGGGGGGGGAATGGGGCAAAAGCCCTGCATCATCTGGACTGCAGGGCTCCAAGAAGGGGGTTAACTGCCCATGCAGACAAGCCCCCAGAGAGGCCTGCTTCTCTGCCCCAGGGCTAGTCCTATTGTTAGGCAGTGTGAGGCAATTGCCTCAATAAATAGATGCTGGCTTACAGTTTTATACATTCAAAGACATAGATAACAAAGACATGTTATCTGGAGTATCAATAAGCAAAAGAATCTTGTACCACCTTTGAGACTAAGGACTTTTCAGAGGTGAACTTACCATGCAAGAAGGCTCGTAACAGGCGCGACACTGCTGCGCGGCAGGGGGCCTGTTTTGTACGACGCCGTCCCCCTGCCGAAATCAGCTGTGTCAGTTCCGCGAGAGAATGGAGTCGTATTTGGCCTTTTTTTATTCACGGGCAACTTTTGCCTGCCCAAGCAGCCCAACTTTTCCTGCTGCCGCCTGGCCAGGCTTGGCCTCCATGACTCAGCTGCAGCAACCACAGCAGCCTGTTCCGCCTGGCCTCCTGGCCCTCGGCAACTGCTCCAGCTGAGGGTTTGGCATCTGTGACTATCAGTCACAGAGGCCCAGCCCTCGGCCACAGCAGCCCATCCTGCCCAGCACCCTGGTCCTTTGCGGCTCGGCCTCCGTGACTGACAGATGGATGGCCGAGCCCTTGGCTGCAGCAACCACCGAGGACTGGTGCGCTAGGTGGGATGGGTAAGGGCCTAGTGGGGGAGGGAGGGTGGGAGGGAGGGCTCAGCCTTCCTGACTGACTGGTGGGCAGGTGGCCTTCAGCAAACCCCCGCCCATCCCCATCGGTGGCCATGTGGATTACAAACTCAGATATTTTCACCATCACCAACTATGCAAATGCATTATTTATTTATTTATTTATACCCCGCTGTTCAGCCACAAGGCTATCAGAGCGGCTTGCAAATTGTTTTAAGCAATAACCATTTACACATCTACACTGCATTAAGCACTTTCCAATGTGTCTTAGCTAATTGCCCCCACAAGCTGGCTCCTCATTTTACTGACCTACGAAAGGATGGAAGGCTGAGTGAACCTTGTGGACACAACTTGGGAAAGGACCAAAATGGAAGTAGCACAATCTTTCCCGTATTTAATTTTCCCATATAGCTGAGCCCCAGAAAGAGCCATTACACCAACAGGGCCTTATAGAATGGTACAAAAAGGTGCCTCTCAGTCTTGGACCATGAGCAGTCCTTGCATTTAACACCTTCATGCTTTTTCTTTAGCCAATACACATCTCTCCATCTCCCTCTCATTTCAAGTTACCTCTCTGGCTTTTCTTCACAAACGAAGATTCAGGAAGGACTCATCCCACGCTTTCTACAAGTGTGCTGATGACTAAAAAGGCCAATCCGAGATAAACAGGTCCGGTTGCAGAAAGCACAGCAGAAGGTCTCCTTGGGTGATGTTTCTGGGTTGTGATTCTTTCTGCGTTGTCATTTCTTTTCAAGATTTGTTCGGCGTGAGTTGTCAAATAAGGCTGCAGCATTGTGGATAGTGCGTCTCCATGCCTCCCGATGTGAGGCCAGGGTGGACCACTGCTGGTGATCAATTTGGCCGAGCCTGGGATGTTGTTTCAGGGAGTCCTTGTATCGCTTTTTTGGAGCGCCCCTCTTACGCTGACCTGTGGTGAGTTCACCATAGAGTACTATTTTTGGGAGGTGATGGTCCTCAATCCTAGAAACATGCTCTACCCAGCACAGCTGTGTTCTCAATATCATGGCCTCAATGCTGGTGATTCCTGCTTGCTCAAGGACAGCAACATTCGTCACATAGTCAGTCCAGTGTATATTTAGGATTGTGCGTATACAACGCTGATGAAAGCGTTCGAGGAGTCGTTGGTGGTGGCGATAGGTGACCCATGTTTCAGATCCATAAAGGAGGATAGACAGTACAATGGCTCTATACACACTGATTTTTGTGCTTTGCCTCAGGTGTTTATTGCTCCAGACCAAAGAGAAATAATAAATTCAGTTCAGGAGTTCTATAAAAAATTATTTTATGAAAGTATAAGCGAACACAGATATAAAGAGGATATGGATAAATATCTTGACAATCATACATTCTCTAAACTAAATAAAGAACAAATAGAAGATTTAAATTCTTCAATAAGAGAAGCTGAAATTTATGTAGCGATTCAGAATTTAAAAAGAAACAAAGCTCCCAGACCAGATGGGTTCTCTGCAACATATTATAAAAGTTTTGAGGAAGAATTGATCATACCACTGCAAAAAACTTTAAATGACATTGAAATTAATGGTATTCCACATTCATGGTCAGATGCAAACATGACACTTATCTCAAAGGAAGGGAAGGACAAGAAAGAAATCACAAACTATCACTCAATATCTTTATTAAACATTGACTAAAAATATATGCTTTAATATTAGCTCAAAGACTGAAACGTAGTCTTTCAAACATAATTCATAATGATCAAAATGGGTTTCTACCTGGAAAGCAAATAAAACATAACTCGAGAGTAGTACTGGACCTAATTGAATACTGTGAATCCCACAATGAAAAAAAAATGCCAATGCTCTTTGTGTATGCCGAGAAAGCGTTTGAGAATGTAAGGTAAGACTTCATGTTAGAAATCTTAAGGAGGATGAAAGTGGGTGTTATGTTCCTAAGGTGGATAGAACAAATATATAATACTCAAAATGCTCAATTAATTATAAACGGAGAAAAAACCAAAAAAGATAGCAGTTAAAAGGGGAGTCAGACAGGGGTGCCCACTTTTGTCTCTATTGTTCATCTTGGTTCTAGAAGTCTTTAATAGGAATTTAAGGGGAAATTCTCAAATTTCCCAGGTGTCAAGGTTAAAGGTCACACATACAAGCTAAGAGCATTTGCCAACAATATGGTAATCTTTACAGAAAACCCATTAGATCACATAGATAAACTAATAAAGACATCGGAAAAATTTGGGAGATACTCAGGTTTCAGCATAAATAAAGTCTAAGATCATAACAAAAAATATGACAATGCAAGAAGACAGAGATTTAGAGGAAAGATCAGTTTGCAAAGTAGAAAAGAAAGTAAGATATTTGGGCTTGTGGATATCCAAGAGAAATTCAGATCTTTTTGATAATAACTATAAGATGACTTGGGAGAAAATAAAATTGGATATGGAAAACTGGAGTAAGTTGAATCTATCCTTATCAGGGAAAATAGCAGCAATCAAGATGTTTACTCTACCCAAATAATTATTTTTAATTCCAAAATTTGCCAATAATAGTCAACAATAAACCTTTTGAGAAATGGAATAAAGATATTAAAAATTCATATGGAATGGGAAAACATCTTGAATAAAGTGGACAAATCTTATAGATGATGAAATAAAGGGAAGATGTTTGCCAGATTTCAAGACATATCAAGCGGCAGTGATGACATGGATACGATATTGGATTATTTTACAGGAAGACATTACTCTTAATATAGAAGGCCATAATAATAGGTATGGAGGGCATGCCTATTTATGGTATGAAAAAGAGAAAGTAAACAAAGAATTTAGCAACCATTTTGTTAGAAAAGCATTGTTAAATGTCTGGAAGATTTAAAGAGTAAGTTCTATTTGAAAATGCCAGGTTGGGTCTCATCTCAGGAGGCCTTCCTAGGCAGATGGGGCAGTGCCAAACAATGGCTGAGATACAAGGATATAAGTGAAAAGGTAGAAAGTGATAATATTATATTAAAGACTAGAGAAGAACTAGGGAAGTATTATGAGATAAATTGGTTCACCTACCAACAATTAAAGGAAAGATTTAGAGAAGATCAGAAAAACCATAATTTTGAACTAGAAGAAAATGAATTTGATAAGATCTTTTGGGACCCACAAAAGAAAAAGCAAATTACAAAATTCTATAAGTTAATACTAGAGAGAAACCTTGAATCAGAAAATATAAAGGAGTATATGAACAAATGGGTGAGAGATATTGGACATCCTTTAAATTTCAATGCCTGGGAGAATGCTACGGTTAAAACAAAAAAAATCATAGCTTGCCAAAATCTTCAAGAGAATTATTTAAAGATATCTCAAAGATGGTATTATATGCCAGTTAAGCTGAATAAGATAAACAAATCAATAAGTGGAAATGCCAAAAAACCAGAGCTCTTTGATACATTTATGGTAGAGGTGTGAGAAGAAGAAGAAAAATTGGATGAGTGTGCATAAGGTGATTACAGAAATACTAGAAGTAAGGTTTGAAATCAAACCAGAAATATACTTGTAAAACATGATAAATGAACTAAGAAGGGATAAAGAAACCAAATATTGAAAAATAGCATCATATATGATCACAGCAGCTAGATTATTTATTGCAAAAAAAAATGGAAAACGTTGGAAGCACCCACGCTAAATGATTGGTTAAACAAACTACTAGATATGACCGAGCTAGAAAATCTGACATCAAAATTGAGAAACATACCTATCAAGAAGACTATGAATGACTGGTTACCACTAATTGTATATTGGAAAAAGAGCGGGAAAACATATGACTTAATAACTTTACTAAGGTAAAAGTAAAAAAAGGGGAGGTGGTTTAAACTAAAGATGTTAGAGATAATAGTATCTCATTTACTTCAAAACTTTTTTTTAAATTTTTTTATCAGTAGAACGAGTGTGAAAAATGTTATTGTAAAACCAAAATACAGAAGACTGCTAATGAATGTAGCACTTCTATGTCAGAAAGGCTAGAAATTTAGGAAGTTGAAATGTAGTACCTGTGAATTAGTAACATGATGAATATTTACTTGCTTTTTTTGCTTTTTTGGAAAAATTTGAAAATTTTGAAAAATGATGGAGTAATGTAAAAATAAAGTATATAAAAAAGCTATAAAAATAAAGTATATAAAAAAGTTCAAAGTAACCCAGAGAGGTTCATAAAAAAGAGCATCCCCTACCTGGCTTTCACGTTCTCAGCCAGAAGTGTTCTGCCTATTGATGCTATATTCATGAGATCAAAATGGCACAAGGTTTCAAGCGCTCTCAATACCGGCAAATTTTTTTTTTTAAAAAAAGAATGCCACAGCTGATCTATTGATGGCTTGGCCCATCAATAAAAATGAACGCCTTATTTTCAAGGCATAATCATGAAAGCAAGACATCGTTTGGTGTGTATGCCCTTTCATGTTCATTAGGAGTTGTTATAATGCCATATTTGGTGAGTCTGATGAAGTCCTGAGTCTACCTAACCAAAGTCTCTCAGATTTTATCAATTGACTGCTGTTTACAGCACAATGTTTGTTTGCTTACTTCTTATGTGAGATACTGTAAAATTGTCTTTTAGGATGGATTATGCTGCCATGGCAGTTTACAATCCTTAGTAAACCATCTCACACAAAACCATTAAAATGTAAGATTACACAGAAAAATAGCTGAACAAAAATCAATAAATCAAATGCAACCGTCAGATTAAAAATTAGAGCAGTGAATGAAAACAATGTTAAAATAACACCAGCAGATAAAACAAAGGCAGTATCACAACTCAACCAATAGGTGACTGGAATTAAAGCAGCACCAGTACAAATAGAGCTCACAGTTCTTTTAAAAACAAAAATCCATTCCTTGTTCCCCTCACCTTCCTTCATTTCAATGATATAGTGAATGTGTGTAAGTCAGAAATCTTTACTGTTCTAGAGGATCTGATGCTGGTCAGATCACTCTACCAGTAAATTTGATTCAATCTTCTGCCCCCCCCCCCCATAGTAGATAACGCAGCCATGAATCAACACAGTGATCCTTTGGGTCAAAAAGCCTTGAGTCTAGAAGCACTGACCTCTAAAGCCAGAAAGTTTTTACTGAATATGAATTTGTCACTCAAAATAATAGCTCTGCATTTCTTCCTCTTCTTTACCTGGCAATGGGTAGCAACATAAGACGAGTAATATGATACCTCTGAATTTTCTCATTTTTATCTGTTTTACCAGCTGCCATTTGTCACATCACATAGACAGATTGGGTGGGGTGAGGAAGACAGTGGGTTTTTTGTTTTCAACAGCAGTATCCGCATTTCCAGGAGGACCTCATTTCTGCCCAAGAATGAGGGAGTTATGATGCTATTTTTCTTATGAATATCACTTAAACCAGGGCAGATCTACTCTGGCCAGAATACGCCGCCTTCTAGCCAGCATATTCTGGACCTGAGCTGGTCTGGATCCCCTGTTTTACTGTGGCAAAACGGGCAGAAGCCCACACGCACACGCAGGCTGCTGCATGCACATGCCGTCCAGTATTGGCAGGCAACCTCCCTTACTGTCACGTGTCACACTCTGAAGCCAGGAAGAAGCCCCTCAACAAGGCTGGTCACATGCAGAGAGCCTTAATCACATGCTGGGGGCCTCCTTCCCTGCTGCAGAGCAACACTGTAAATGGGTTTACCCCAGCTTCCCTTGGCTTTGCCTCAGACGTTGTCAAGACTGTCCAGAGGCAAAATGGGGCAAGAGCACTGTGCCATTAGGACTGCTGGGCTTCAAGATGGGAGGGGGGGAAAGCAGTGGTAAATTGCCTGTCTAGACAACCCCCCACACACTAAATACTTTGCTGTTCACTTCTAGACCACCACAATTCAATGATGGATGCTCACAAACTGTGAAATCTGCAGGTAAGAAAAACAACATGGGAAAAATACTGGAAGGCTAGGCCTGTAAGAGACAGCTTAGAAAGTTGTTGATGTTGTTTAATAAAAATACAGTTGCAGTTCCAAGTCCCCAAAGTAGCATTACCATTATAATCACCAATTTTAAATAATAATTATTTGCCTTCCTATTTCTGAAAAGTAACTAAGTAGTTACTTTTAGTTTGCTTTTAAACTATGATGCCACAACCTGTTGGCCAGTGGTACTAGTACACTCTCCTTCCACCTATCAATCCCAACAGCCACAAAAGAGCTCAGGAGAACAGCATGAGATACGTAATGGGCTAACACTTGAATCATGTGATATTCCTCCTCCATCTATTACTGAGGACACATCCATGTAGCACTAACAGTAAACATTATATGTTACAATTACACTGCAAAAGCAGTTCAGGTATCTCTGATTAAATTACAATAATTGTTAAAAATAGTTATCACTTTGTTAGTGGGAGAAAGAAGTGGAATACAAATAACTAGCTGCTTGTAACTAGTTACTTCCACAACTACTTCTGTACCCAATTAAAAGGAATTGGGTATGATCAAACAAAGGTCATATGTGTTACAGAAAGCTTACAAGGCAAACTAATGGAGAAGCTGGGCAGAAAAATGTGAAATGAACTATGTTAAACAAAATTTTAAAAAATTGAATCTATAATAAAATATCTTTTCTTAGGAAATTATCAGATGCATCAAATGTGGCACGATCACGATGCCAGCAGAACACAAAAGGATGCCAATATCAGAGGATGTTGTCCTTTTGCTTTCCACTGGCATTATGCTAACTTACCTTTTTATTGATGGCTGAAGCCGTCAATAGATCCCCCGTGCCACTTTTGTGCTGGCGTGCAGAACCACAGCCCATTTAAAGCTTGTCACTGCAGTGAGACTGGCCAGTCTGGCATGAACACTTCAAGTAAGTTTTGCTCTTTTTATGACCCTCCCAGGGTTACTTGGGACCTTTAAAGTGTGTTTAGATGCTTGTGAAACTTTTAATGTGTTTATTTTGTTTTTATTTTTAAATTTCCCGTGTGATGAGGTCTCGTGGGATTTTGAATGAGGAAGTGAACAGGGCTCCATTCACTTCCTCTTTATTCACAGAGCTGCCTTTGCCGGAAGAGAAGGTAAGTGCAGGAGGGAGCATTCTTTTGCTGGCATAGAATTTTTTTATGTCGGCAAAAGAACGTTTTAAATGGGGTCATCTGATAATCTCTTTAGACAATTCAAGATCTCAAAATGGTATCCAGACCTCATTAAGTGTGAAAGTTAACCACATTTTCCTACCCTGCCCCCTTTTTGCTTTGTTTACCATTTTGCCTGATAAATATTTCCAGAGTACTCAAAAAAGTTGGCCCTGATAACAGTATTGCCCTAAAACAGATTTTGAAGAAAGTTATGGTCTCCAACAGGAATAGCAGAGGAAATTCCAAACTCTACCCAGATGCCACCTAGTGACTAGACTATATAGTAACACTATCCACAAGGGGAAAAATTAAGACAGAAACTGCTGCCACACTGCAGAAATAATGCAGTTTGACACCATTTTTACTATTGTGGCTCCTTCCTATAGAATCCCGAGATTCATAGTTTTATGAGATATATAGCCTTCTCTGTCAGAGAGTTCTGGTGTCACAACAAACTACAAATCTGAGGATTCCATAGGAAGGAGTCATGATAGTTAAAGCGGTGTCAAGCTGTATTATTTCTGCAGCGTGGCAACAAACAGAGTGTTCAAGTGGTTTTCAAATAAAAGTGTCTGAGAACTTTATCAAACAACCCCCCACTAATGTTCTTTTGCTGGCATATTTTAAAACACTTTTGTGCCGGCAAAAGAACCCCCTTGATCAGACCTACCTTTAGCAGCATTCACAGGCAGCCCAGGCCCTAACTGAGAGTGAACAGAGCTCTGTTCACTTCCTGGTTCAAGATCTCAATGTGCAGGAAATTCAAAAATAAAAGCAAAATAAACACATAAAAAGTACAGGAAAGCACAAAAACAAACTTAAAAAGTTCTAAGTACACAGGAGGTTGTGTGTGTGTTTCATAAAAAGAGCGCCCCCTACTTGGCTGTCGCAGTCTCACCCAGAAGTGTTTGGAGATTTTCAGACCTGCCAAAATGCATGTCTGCCGCGCGAGCAGCCTCCCGAAACTGCTGCGCGGCAAGGGTCTACTTCGGACGATGCTGTGCCTCTCGCAAAACCGTCCGTGTCACTTCCGTGAAGCTTCGGACGGCTCGGCGCCATATTTCAATCACGGGCAGCCTCCGTGATTGAAATATGGCGCAGAGCCGTCCCAAGCTTCACGGAAGTGACACGGACAGTTTCGCGAGAGGCACAGCGTCGTCCGAAGTAGACCCTTGCCGCGCAGCAGTTTCGGGAGGCTGCTCGCGCGGCAAACCGGGATTTTGCAGGTCTGAAAATCTCCTTTGTCCATTGATACTGTATTCACATGAGTACAATGGCACGAGGATTCAAACACCAGCAATGCCAGCAACAAATAGCCATGGGAAATCAATTGATGGCTTGGGCCATCAATAAAAAGTAACCGTTTGTTTGTTTGTTTGTTTTGTGGAAGGGTGACATCGTCTGGTATGTGCACCCTTTTGCAATCATTAGGTGTCCTTATGGTGCCATATTTGCCTGGTCTGATAAGGTCCGGAGACAAAAAGTCCACATGCCTAGGCCCAGAAGTAGATGAAAGGCCCTCTCCTCCATTCCAACTGCCACTACTGTGGCCTCAGAAGGAGAGAAGAGGCAGTATCTGCTGGACTTAATCCCCTCCCACATTGCCATCCCCTTTTTCTTTTGTGTCATGTCTTAATTATATTGTAAGCCTGAGAGCAGGAGACTGTCAAATTAACAATTTGTAAGCTGCCCTGAGAGCCTTTGTGGCTGAAGAGCAGGGTATAAATATTCTAAATAAATAAATAAATATTCTTTCCAAAAAGAAAATACCTCAAAAATGGGACTTTGTCCTATTTAACTTCCTACTGAAAAGCCATCGGCTTACCACACATGCCTCCCTGGATCTGATACTAGTTAAAATTTTGCTAGTGTTTGATTAGGTAAATCCAGTGCTCCCATACCTCATGAAGCCAGTGAAAAAGGCATCTAGTTCTGCCATATTTGTAAATGCCATCAAAAATTCATGAAACATGAAAACTGTAGAATAATTATGTTTTGGTTCACAAATTACCCTGGGTGATTGTGATTAGGTTGGCCAAATAGGAATCTGCAAAGATCATATTTCTCAAATTTCCCCCAAACAAGTTCCTTAGTGGAAGAAGTAAGATCCAATAAAGTTTGTAATAGTTCGTTGAAGAAAGTATATTTCTTACGGATTGGGTATAAGAAATGAATTAGCTGGAAGCCAGTAATGATGGCACACTAGGTGCATTAGTATCTGATGTGAGCACTAAAGGTTACCATGACCTTGCTGTATTTTAAAGGAAACTGAACAATGGGCAATAGTAGAGCCAATTACTAAAGTTGTCATCCAAAATAAATTTGAAGTTTGCCCTCTAGGTACTCAGGACTTCCATTCTCCTTGGGGGAAGGGAGAACTCTATGCCTCTTTTTCTTACTACTTCAGCATTCATCTGTCATTTGCTGAGTCTTTGAAATATTCCAGACTTGTCCCTGTTTTCTGTTTTGGCTCCTCTCCATTACTTTCTACTAGCAGCTTTAAAAAAAATGATATATGATGTTTTGTACCTTGCTGAAAAACCTGGGTGTTTCATAAGCAGAGTTTCCTGAACTGTAGCATCTTTAATGCTTTAAATTAGGTTTTGTAATACAGCTCTTTAAATTAAATCATATGAGAGGCTCTACCCAAATGTTATTAACATCCCTTGGCAGCATAGACTGCATTGTTTTTATGTGCACAACTAATAGAGCTCAATGGCATACAAATAATGAGAAACAATGGGTTGTTTTCTATTACAGTTTGAAACTCCAGATTTAATTTCATATGACGTGGTGTAGATGAATTGGTATAATTGTTACTGAGTGGTCAAAGTAAATAAAACAAAGTACATTCCCCTTAGACCAGTCATGTTCGTGCCACCCATTTTGCATGACATCTGAGTTGGGGATAAACAAAGGTACATCCACATGAGATTTTGAGAGGTTTTGGGATGGTGGCAATTTTTATTTTGTCATGGCTCAGTTTAGGAACATCAATAAATTCCAGTAAATGTAGGCTTTTATTCTAAAGTTTGTTCCTATTTCTCCAACAATGACAATGAGTGCTACCATCCCAATCATAATCATATGTGTCGAACTTCACTGAATCCTGAGGTAATCCCTCTGAAAAACCTCAATGCAAAATGTTGAAAGCCTTTTATTATATGACTATTACACATTCATAATAATAAACATAGAGGACTTTATCAGATGTAACAGGATTACAACATCATGGTAGCACGAACAGGTGAGGCTATCACATGACATTGTCGTCTTTGTGTGGTTACTCTATGCTCCAGCCACAAATAAGGCATTGATTTTAATTGATGAGACAAGCCATCAATAGATCATCAATATCACTTTTTTGTGTGGTATTGAGGGCATGGAAAAACATGTCCCATTGTAATCACAAGATTATAGCATGAATGGGCTGTCCTCAGCAAGAAACCTTCTGAGTAAGAATGCAAAAACAAAGCACAGGACACTCTTTTTATGAACTGTCTCATTTTAGTTTCAACATTTTTAGGTTTGATTCAGTGTTCGTGTGTTCATTTACTTAGTTAATTAAGGTGTTTTTGGAGTTTAAAGCATGCTCACGTCTTTTCGCGAGAACCGCCAAAATCTTGCCCATGACAAATCGCAGACGTAAACTCCTATTCTTAAAATGATAGTCATCAGTGTGTGATAATTCTGTGGCGGAAAACGTGACCATAACCAACATAGAAATGCACCAGAAAATCATTGGGGCATTACTAAGTGTCTTCAGTAATGAGGGGAGACATAGAGACCATGAATATGAAGCAGCCATGAATATAGAACTCTCGCTTACACATTCATAACTACCCAATGGTGTTCTGGCCACTGTTTCTTGCCAGCTCTTGTTTCTACATATTTCTTGTCAGAGACTCTGAGGCTTGAAACAAGGTGGGACCTATCAAGCTATCAATAGGCCTGATTGCTTACTGTGATTGTTATCATTGTTTTATTGTTTACTCTGTTTTAACTGTTTTTGTTAGCTGCTTGGAGTACTATTTTTCCCCAGTGCAAAAGTAGAATGAAAGTAGAAGAAATCAACCATCCAAAGCCACCCCTTGCTGTGTGTACAGCCCTTGCTCTGAGATACATCCAGATACAGATGGGGTCCAACAGGCATAAAACATAGTCTTGTGTGGTTCATAGGTGGCATAAGAACTGCACCTGACCCAATGTTATATGGATAGTCAGGTCTTTTTAACAAAGGACTCCTAGTACTATCAAATCATCACATTTCCAATCAAGATTAACATAGACTTTCTACATATTTCTTCTGTTTATGTGTACAGTGGGACATTGGTATCCGTGGATTTGAGCAACCACAGAATGAGCCTCACAGCAGAAAGAGAAGGAAGAGGAGCAGACCCTGCATGTCGCCACAGTCTCAGCTGCCCCACCTATCCCTGGGCTGCAGAGGCCTGCTCCTTCTCTTCCTCCTCCTCCTGTGAACTGTGTGTCTCTGTCTCTTGGGCTAGGGCATGCGAGACTGAAGTGGAAGTAGCAGTGGCCTCCATGACTCAGTTAGCAGGCAAGGGGGGGCAGACGAGGGGGGGGACTGAAGCATGGACGAAACTGAGGCTTAGAGGGGGCCCAATTAGCAGGTGAGGGCGGAGGAAGGAGCAGCTAACTCTGCATTTTTTGTTATCTGTGGGGGTTGGGGGGGATGGAACCAAACCCTCGCATATACTGAAGGCCCACTTTATTTTCTGCTATGTCCTGTTCATATTAGTAGCGCTATGTGTAGTAGTACATATGTGAGTAGAGGAAGGTAATTCCTCCTCCCCCCCCTTCCTGTTCCTCTTTCCCCTAATGCATTTTAGGCTCTCTTTAGATGCTTTGCTGGTGCTGATGTTATAAAAGAAAATATTGTCCATAAAGCAAAGGGCACCCTCTTCATACCCCTCCCATTTTACCATACTTTGGCCAATGTTCTGAACAATAGTTTTAAATAATCTCTGCCCAAGTCTGATAAATGATGTTTATAAACAGCCTTTCTCTCCCCCTGCCATGCTGCTGCAACTGCATCCATGATCTTCCCAAGTAGAAAGCTGGGGTTGTGGTCAACACCACCCCCTCCCATACACACATTGCACTTTTACACTGTATAGATAATGCAGATTGACACCACTTTAAGTACTGTAGCTCCATCCTATGGAATCCTGGGGTTTGTAATTTTACATCTTTAGCCTTCTCTGCCAAAGAGTGCTTGCTGGTGCCTCCCCAAACTACAAATCCCGGGATTCTATAGGATGGAGCAATAGCAGTTAAGGTGGTGTGAAACTGCATTATTTCTATAGTGTAGATGCACCTACAGAAACTAGAACAAATCAGACTGCAGCTTATCTTCTGAAATCACTTTTTCTCCTTCCCCTTTACCTCAAAGAGACTGAATTTTTTTTGGTAAAGGAAGTGATGTGATCAAATCAGCTTAATTTTAGCCTGCAGATGAGCTGAACTCAGCAACATATAAAAGTTGCATGGAAATCAGCCTGCGTAGCAAATGATGCCAGAATAAAGGGGTTGCCTGAAATCTCCCCCACAGCAATAGGTTTTTGGCCATAGGCCTTTGCCTGATCAACAGAGCAGAACTATCTGCTTGTTACACTTCTAGATGAGACTCTGGCCTCAGGAACCCCTGAGGCTGCAGAATGTACATTTGTGGTCTTGATTTGAATCTGACTGATCTGAGAACCCTGACCTTAGCTAGGATTCAATGTATCTTGAACTGTGCAATTGTGATTTTTCAATGGTGCCTAACCAATTTCCATATATATGTGTGTGTGTGTGCGTGTGCATGCGCATGTGTGTATTTCTAATACAGCTGTTGCTTATCAGCTGCTGGCAAAGTCAGTTTCAACTCAACACTGAAATTGTCCCTGTGCAGGCAAGTTTCAATTGACTGCAAAGCATTTGAATGAAATTGTGGCCTTTTCTGTCTACTGCTTAAATCTCATGAGCGCAATTCCTTCTATGCCTGCCAATATTATGCTCCATATGGAGAGAGCTTAGATGTTATCCGTTCCCTGATGGCATGTTTCAGAAGTGTTTCATGTAGACAATTAAGTAGAGAACCTGAGCAACAGACAAGTCTTGAGATAATGATAGAAGGTGGAGATGGGGATGGGGAAATGCTGTGAAAGCCAACTCAGCAGGTGCATTGATGACTTACTAGAGATAAGTTCAAAGCTGGAACTGGAATAAATCCATGGAACATTTTAAAGCCAGAAGGGCCATTTAGAGGTGGATCTGAAGGCTGATAATACAAGACAGTTAGGGAATGTTCTGAAAGATCATGCTGATATGGCCATATTTACTAGAAGGAGAATAGTCAAGTACACCCCTCTGGAGCCTCTCAAATTAAGATAACAAGGATTTATGAATGCTATAAAATAAGTAACTGCAATCGGCAAGATAAGGAATGATTAATACAGTGGTAAGGATTTTGTTGGATAGGGTCAACATGAGGGCAAATTCTGGTTATTATATAAGCAAGAAAACCTGGATCAAGCAATCCATGCTGATACATCTTATTTTAATCTTTGAATGAAAAATATTAATAGGGGACAAAATTTATCATTCACATGGAGAAAGGAACAGAGAAGTAGTGTCTTGCTGCTAACTATTTCTTTTTCAGCAGACCTCCTCTCTATTATGATTCAGTGCAAATCTCTGAATGCATGGAAAATACAACAGCAGAAGAATGCAAACCAGAATCCTGTTTCATAGACCAACTTGGTTATTCTCATCAGCCTCTCACCAATTTGTATTGTGTGTCACCTGGCAGATCAATGAAAATGTCAAATGCAGGTCAGAACTTGATGTAATCTCCCTGTGCAAGGGTTAAAAGGGGAAGGGAATCCCCTTGGTGCCCATCAAGATTGTGTTTTTATTTTTATTTTTTTAAAAAAAAATGTAGGAGAGGATTTTTAAATTAAAAACAGCTGGGGGAAAGTTTAAATCTTCCCCATATTTGCTGGTCCTGCTCCAGATCATGGCCATGCATGCATACACTTGCATAAGGGGAAAAAAAAAACAGGCATGAAGTTATATACAATGGGATTAGTTAAGTATGTAGTCTGACCTTTCGTGCACAGCAACAGTGGGGTGGGGGAGACAAATTCTGTCCTAAGAATAATTAAGAGAGGAATTGAAAAACTCTACCTTTGCAGTCCTCCTTGCAGGTTTTTGATCACATCATTTTATGGAAATGGTAGGGGAACTCAAAATATTCTTCAGGCTTATCTACATGGGCCAGAATATGCCAGTTTCCTGCTGGTGTATTCTGACCCCTGATCAGGCCTGTTGCTCCCCCATTACCTGCACAAAATGGGACATATGCTAACTTGTTTCTGCAACTCCCTCAGCTGCTGATTATGTCTCTGAAGCCAGGAAGCAGGCCTGCAACACCATGCACAAGCCCCCCTGCATGAGACCAGCCTTGGTCACATGCTGCAGGCCAACTTCCTGGCTTCAAAGAGTGTGATGTGGACAGTAATCGAGGCAGCTGCAGAAATGGTCTGGCGTGCTGGCTTGGCCTCCTTTGGTCCTGTGGGTCCCAGTCTGTTTTTTTTTTTTTTTAAATGAGGCTTTCCCTCAGGTATTTGCTGAAATGGGTTAACAGGGTTTACCCGGTCTTCCTCTTGTCTTTGCCTTGGGGGATTAGGATTTTTTTTATTGAAATAAGACCATTCTACTGAAAAATATACCCAACTGCAAAAGGCCGTAACAATAAAGCAAAAAAAATTGGTTTTTTTTGCCCCGGGGGTTATGAGGACTGTCCTGGGGCAAAACAGGGCAAAAGTCCAGCATCATATGGACTGCAGAGCTCTAAGACTGGGGCAGCACAGGGTAAATAGCACATCTAGACAAGCCCTTGGACTATAATACTCTACATTTCTTACCATTTGAATTTGCTGATGGGGAGCTGTTGGTTACTACAGTCCAGAAGGAGGGGGTGGAAAATCCCTGAAATAACTTTTTTATCAAGTAAATTTTAAAGTAATAGTTGTGTGTCCAGGCCTGACTTTTGATATCCAATGTAAACAAATGGACACATACAATTTAATCAGTGAACCAAGAACACACATTCACATTGAAAACTATTGAAATACTTGTAAGAGGAATTAACTTTCAGTGAAACTGAATACAAATAGTAGAACATAGAGGCACATTACAGAATCAGTGAACCAAAAACACACATTCACATTGAAAGCTACTGAAATACTCTTAAGAGGAATTACATTTCAGTGAAATTGAATACCAATAGTAAAACATAGAGGCACATTACAGAATACAATCAGCCCTCAACTTTAGCAAGGTTAAGGGTGAAGGACCACTGCGAAAGTGGAAAAAACACAAATATAAGCCTGCTATTGCTTTTAACCTGAGAGGACACCTCTCTAGTCATTTGTATCTGCACCAGTGTAATTCTATGGTATGCTTCCACTGGACATTGACCATAGAGTCAAGCTGGAGGACCTAGAGATTCCTAGAGAGAACATCACTAGCATTTGTAGGTCCTCCAGCTCAATTCTATGGTCAACTTCTGCCTGAAGCAAAGGTGGGCAAACTCTAAGAGTCCAGGGGGACATGGAGGGTCAAAGAAGTACTTTATTATTAATGACTTAATGTAGGATTGAAATTACATTGAAACCAAGCACAAATTAAATCCATACATGTCCTTAGAAAATCTGAGATATGGGGACAGAGAGGTGGGGGGGGGGAGGATGTTGATTCTTAATTGCAAAGCCTTTGGTCTTGTTAGAAGATATTAGGGTGAAAGGGAGGGAAAAGGAAAAAAAATCTTTACAGAAAAGTTAACCATTACTCTTTTACTGCATAATACAAACAATGAATAACAAGTATTTTCTTTCCAGTCCTGTCTTAATCCCACATATGCTTATGCAGCCTTAAAGTTCTCACATTAGAGGCATCAATGTGGTAGTTTTAGTTTTGTGTATATACAGTTATTTTAACACAATTTAATGTTGTTTTGTTAATGCAGTTTAATTTAGTATGAAGTTGTTTTAATGCTGGGGTAGGATACAAATGTTATTGAACTACAAGCCCCAGCATTCCTTTCCACTAGCTCTGCTGGCTAGGGTTGCTGGGAGTCACAGTCCAAGAACATCTGGAAAGCTATGTGATTCCCACTGCTGTTTTAAGAAATTATACAAAATAAAAAAATAATACCCAAATAAATATTTTTAAGTTTTGTTTTTTTCAATTCAAAGCCAGTTGCATTTGTCTATAGTTTGAGTTTCAGGAATTTTTCTTCTTTTTAATTCAGATATTTTTCTGGTGGTGGGGAGGCTACGGTAATTAAAAATGCTAGGATATAATGTGTGAAAATGTACTTGTTAGTCTGTACTTGCTCACTCTTTTTTTTTTTAATCACTTTTGCTACAAGCTGAATATCAGGACTGTGTGTGATAAAAAAAGGTTCTACTCAGGAAGCATTTAAATGGGAGAACATACACCCCAAACACTCTCTTTTAGAATGCCTTGCTTTCTATAGTGTGTCTCTGTTCTGAATAGCAGCCTGAAGACTGCTGGAATCAAGAAGCCCTCCAAACACTGTGGCAGAGAAAAGATTTCCTGCAATAAAGTTCCTGTGGAGCAATCTAGCTGAGTTATTCATGCCAAAGAAATCATATAGCCCTGTACCAGAGCAAGCAAGTATAGAACTGCTGGTGTTTACTAATAAATTTATATAGGACAGTCACTTTTTTGTTCCAAGCTACAATTATCAGCCCAGTCTTGAGCTTGCAGGGAACCCATTTAACAAACTGTGTGTACACTTTATGGAAATTATCAGACGTGGCTAATGTTGCACCATAATGATGCCAGAGGAATGCAAAAGGATGCCAATATCAGACAACGATGTCCTTTTGTGTTCCGCTGGCATCATTATGGCATTTCTTTTTATTTCTTTTTATTGACGGGCCAAGCCCGTTTTGGTGCCGGCATTGCCAGTGTGTGAAACTTCAGGCCATTTAACTTATGGGAATGCAGCGTCAATGGGTGGTCCTGCCAGAACACTTCTGGATGAGATTGCAACATCCAGGTAAGTGATGCACTTTTTATGACTCTCCCCAGGTTACTTGTAAATTTTAATGTGTTTTTCTGTGCCTGGCGTAACTTTTTGTGTATTATTTTACTTTTTATTTGTGAATTTCTTGCGCTCGCATCCTCTTGCAAGAACGGGCAGGATTTCAGTCCAGGAAGTGAATGGAGCTCAGAGCTCTGTTAATTCCTGAGCTGCCTGTTGATGGGAGAGAAGGTAAGTGTGATGGGGAGGGTTATTGTGCTGGGACACAGCAGGGATTGGCGATTGTGGGACAGGAATGCTTTTTGCGTTCCTGCCTCATAAACTCCTACATTTCAAACCCTCCTTGGACCCAACTGATTACAGTCCCCCACCCAATAATAATCTGCCCACCAAGGCAATACTTCATTCATTTGATGGAGTGAGCTATAGAACACAAATAAAAGTATTAATCTTTAAGGTGTCCCAAGACTTTTTGCTCTATGAACGCCAATGTGACAGATATGCATTGATTCATGTACACATACAGTCACTTGAAGAATCTAGCCAATAAGATAAGAGTACTTTAACAGTATAAAGTTGACCATGTATCATTCTTATGTTCTAGGAACAATTCACAGCAATGTGAATAAGAGGTGTATATATATATATATATATATATATATAAAACTAAAGTGGCATTATAGAAACAGGTTCACCCAAATGTTGTCAAGTCTCCCCATGCTTTTTAAAAAAACTTTAATTTTTCCCCAACCACTTGAGGCGTTCAGGATGTTAGGTGCTGCAGAGCTGCTTCTGTGTGGGCAATAAGGGCAGCAGCATCAGCGAAGAGCAACTCATGGACTAGATAGTTTAGAGTCTTAGTGTGAGCCCTCAGATGGCTTAAGTTAAACAAGCTGCCATCAGTATGGCGAGCAGAGCTGTTTGGGCTGGAATTCAACCTGAAGAAAACAGAAGTTCTTTACCAGCCTGCACCACAGAACGACCACCATCCCCACATTGCCGTCGGCAAATCTGTGCTCAAGTCCGTTCAGCAGTTCACCTACCTGGGAAGCATCATCTCCTCAGATGCCAAGATTGACAAAGAGATCAATCACAGATTAGCAAAGGCATATAGTGCATTTGGAAGACTTCACAAAAGAGTCTGGAGCAATCAACATCTGAGGCAAAGCACAAAAATCAGTGTGTATAGAGCTATTGTACTGTCTATCCTCCTTTATGGATCTGAAACATGGGTCACCTATTGCCACCACCTACGACTCCTCGAACGCTTTCATCAGTGCTGTCTACGCACAATCCTAAATATACACTGGACTGACTATGTGATGAATGTTGATGTCCTTGAGCAAGCAGGGATCACCAGCATTGAGGCCATGGTATTGAGAACACAGCTGCACTGGGCAGGGCATGTTTCTAGGATGGAGGACCATCGCCTCCCAAAAATACTACTCTACGGTGAACTCGCCACAGGTCAGTGTAAGAGGGGCGCTCCAAAAAAGCAATACAAAGACTCCCTGAAACAACATCTCAGGCTCGGCCAAATTGATCACCAACAGTGGTCCGCCCTGGCCTCACATCAGGAGGCATGGAGACGCACTATCCACAATGCTGCAGCCTTATTTGACAACTCACGCCAAACAAGTCTTGAAGAGAAACGACAATGCAGAAAGAATCACAACCCAAAAACATCACCCAAGGAGACCTTCTGCTGTGCTTTCTGCAACCAGGACTTGTTTATCTCGGATTGGCCTTTTTAGTCATTAGTGCGCTTGCAGAAAGCGTGGAATGAGTCCTTCCTGAATCTTCGTTTGCGAAGAAAAGCCAGAGAGAGAGAGAGAGGGGGGGGGGGGTGTTCATTTTCTATATTTTTTCATTGTATTCACTCGTATGTAATTTTATAAGGTTTCTTAGTATTTGTAAGATTACCATAAGCAGTATAAGCAGCAAAGTGATTATTTATGGGATTAATAACTACAGACCACAACTTAGGAAATTTATGCTGTTTCATGTAAAAGGACTTTGTTGCACCTTTGAGACTGAGAGAAATAAGCTGCAGCATGAGCTTTCATAGACTTAGGGCTCTTTTAGATGGGCTATTTACCCCAGCTTCACCCTGTCTTGGGGGCTTGCAATCCAAATGATGCAGTGCTTTTGCCCCGTTTTGCTTCTGGTCAGGCCAGATGGTGCCCAAGGCAAAGAGGAGAGAAGCTGGGGTAAAGTCCTTTGTTTTTATTAAAATACCCATGAAAACCCACCTCATTTAAATATATATATATATTGGGCCACACAAGAACTCAGGAGTCCATACCTGCACACCAGCCCATATTTGCAGCAGCCACTGCCACTGGTGGCTCTCTGAAGCCAGGAAGGAGGCTCTCAGAATGTGATCAAGGCCCCCTGCATGTGACCACCCTTGATCACATGTGAGGGCCTCCTTCCTGGCTTCTGTGAGACACCAGTGGCAGCTGCAGCCGCTGCAGATATGGGCTGGTGTGCAGTTATGGACTCTTGCCTGTTTTGTGTAGGTAATGTGGTGGTGGTGGGACGGGCCAGATCCAGGGCCAGAATATACTGGTCTATTCAAGCCCATACTCTACTTCCTCAGATGCGTCGAGTATCCAAACCAATAGCATACAGATGATATAGATATGGATATGGATATATTCTGTTATCTATAAATAAATATGATATGAGAGATTTCAGCATGAATGGAACAGAGAACTGGAATATCCAATTCTGCCTAGTCAATGACCATCATTTTTAACATCTATAACTAATATGGCTGCAGATCTCTGACTATGGACTTTATCAGATGTGGCAAAAATCACACAATTACGCTGTCATGGTAGTGAGAACAGGCCCCACTATCGCATGACATGGTCACCCTCATGTGGTCAATTTGTGCTCCAGACGTGAATAAGGTGTTGCTTTTCATTGATGGGACAAGCTGTCAATAGTTCTCAATATTGCTTTTTTCACTGTATTGAAGAGTGTGCAAAAGCACGTCCCGCTGTAATTCCAAGATTACAGCATGAATGGATGGTCCTCTTTCCCATCTTCCTGTTCCCAGCAAGAATAATAATAAATAATAATAAAATTTATTTATACCCCGCCCCTCTGTTAAAACAATCGGGGCGGCTTACAAAATTTAAAATACAATACAAATAAAATCCCTAAACACCCCCACTCCCACCCTCCCCCATAAAAAAACATTAAACAAATATAAATTAAAAACAACTAATCTAAAATCACATTTAAAACTATAAGTACAATAAAATATAATAAATGGCCAGCAGGCTAGAAGAGGCCAGGATCCCCTGAGGCCGGGATCTAATTAGGAAAGGCCTGCCGAAAGAGATCCATCTTTAGTGCTTTTTAAAAGCCACTTAGGCTTGTTATCTGACGGATCTCATTCGGCAGGTCATTCCACAATTTGGGGACGATTACCAAAAAGGCCCTCTGGGAGGTTGCAGACAGCCTAGATTTTTGTGGCTGAAGCAAATTCCTCCCAGAGGACCGGAGTGCGCGGGGAGGATTGTATGGGAGGAGGCGGTTCCGGAGATAAGTTGGACCCAAGCCATTTAGGGCTTTAAAGGTAATAACCAACACCTTATACTGGGCCCGGAAACTGACAGGCAGCCAGTGGAGAGTTTTTAATACTGGAGTTATATGGTCTCTCCGAGATGTTCCCGAGACCACTCTGGCTGCCATATTTTGTATCAACTGAAGCTTCCGGACCAAGCATGAGGGCAGCCCCATGTAGAGCGCATTGCAGAAATCTAGACGGGAGGTTACCAGCGCGTGCACCACAGTCTCGAGGTCCCTTACTTCCAGTAAATGGCGCAGCTGATAACAGGCGCTCTTGACTGTCACATTCACCTGACTTGTCATCTGAAGCGATGAATCAAGGAGCACCCCCAGACTGCGAACACAGTCCTTAATGGAGAGCGTGACCCCGTCCAGGACTGGAGGTTGCAACCCAACTCCTGGTTTGGGGGCCGCTACCGTGAGCACCTCCGTTTTATCTGGATTTAATCTCAATCTGTTTTTCCTCATCCAGCCCATTACTGCTTTAAGACAATCATTAAGAGGAGAGACTCCATCGGAATTTGAGGCCGATGATTGGTGCAAGGAGAAATAGATCTGGGTGTCATCAGCGTACTGATAAGACCCAGCCCCATAACTGTGAATAATCTCACCCAGCGGCTTCATATAAATGTTAAACAGCATCGGGGACAGGATAGCACCCTGTGGAACACCACAAGTAAGCTCCTTTCTGCTGGAGTAGCTGTCCCCAAGCAACACCCTCTGGGACCTGCCCGAGAGGAAGGACCGGAACCACTGGAGTGCAGTGCCTCCGATTCCTAACCCCCTCAAGCGATCCAAGAAGATGCTATGATCTATCGTATCGAAAGCCGCTGAGATGTCTAAAAGCACCAACAGGGTCACACTACCCCTGTCAATGCTTAGGCGCAGGTCGTCAGTCAAGGCAACCATGGCAGTCTCAACTCCAAATCCCGTCCTGAAGCCAGTTTGAAATGGGTCTAGATAATCGGTTTCATCCAAGACCACTTGGAGTTGAAGAGCAACTGCCCTCTCGATCACTTTGCTCAAGAATGGTAACATAGAAACCGGCCTATAGTTGTTCATGTCCAGGGGGTCAAGGGAAGATTTTTTCAGGAGCAGCCTAACGGCTGCTTCCTTTAAACAAGATGGAACACACCCTTCTCTGAGGGATGCATTGATGATGTCCTTAAGGAACATCATCAAGGCAGTCCCCCCCGGATGGCCAGCCATGAAGGGCAAGGATCGAGAGGGCAGGTCGTCTTCCTAACCCTACCAAGTAGCTTGTCCACGTCCTCAGTACTCACAGATTGAAATTGATCCAGTAAACTGACATCAACGGAGTTGCTGGACACCTCGTCAATTGTTTCTGCCAAATTACTGGTATCTAAGTCGGCTCTTATCCGAGAGATTTTATCTGCAAAGAAATTGTTAAACACGTCACAGCAGACCGTCGTTGGGTTAAGCAACGGGTTCTGCGCAGGAATAACCTGTGTCATCTCCCTTACCACCCTAAACAGCTCTGCTGGACGGGACTCTGCAGACGCAATACGTGCAGAGGAGAAAGATCGCTGTGCTGCACGTATTGCCTCTCGATAGGACCAAAGAAAGTTCCTATGACAAGTCCTGTCGGATAAGAGTCGAGTTTTCCGCCAGTTGCACTCTAGTCGTTGTCCAACCGGCTTCATTTTCCTAAGCTCTGCTGTATACCATGGCTTACGGTTTGAAGCGGGTTGGAAAGGACGCTTGGGAGCAATCGTGTCAATAGCCTTGGTAAGATTGTTGTTCCAGGTATTAACCAAAGTTTCGACAGGGTCACCGGCGTTACCAACCATTAAACCCTCCAAGGCTTTCTGGAATCCTCTTGGTTCCATTAGCCTTCGAGGGCGGACCATTCTAATGGGTCCACCACCCCCGGTGGGGTGGGAAGAGACTCTTAGTTCAGTCTTGACCAGGAAATGATCCATCCATGACAATGCGGTGGTTTTTATAACCTCCGCCCACGGATATTCCTGTTCCATACTGAAGACCGCATCGAGGGTATGACCCGCACAATGTGTGGGCCCGATGACCATTTGGGATAGGCCCATGTTTGTCATGGTTTCCATGAACTCCCGAGCTGCACCAGTCAAATTTGTCAAGCTGTTCTCAAGTGGAATGTTGAAGTCCCCCAAAACTAAAAGTCTGGGAGACTCCAACAGCAACTCTGAGACCAGCTGTGTCAGCTCGGTTAGGGAGTCTGCTAGACAACGGGGTGGTTGGTATACTAGCAGAATCCCCAAACTATCCCTGGTCCTCAGACTAAGGTACATACACTCAAAGTGGACTGTGTTTCGGACAGGTATCCTGGTCAAGGTGAGATTGTTCTTATAAACCAGAGCCACTCCGCCCCCCCCACCCACTTCCCCTCACCTGCTCACTGACCGAATACCCAGCTGGGAGGGCTTGCGCCCACGTGACAGCACTATCCTCTCCCAGCCAGGTTTCTGTGAAGCACGCCAGGTCGGCATCCTCATCTAGGAGAAGATCGTAAATAATATGAATTTTATTCTTAACCGACCTGGCATTGCAGAGGAGCAAAGTAAGGTTCTGTGGAATGGTTGGTACGCTCTCCAATCCATTCCGGGAAACAGGGTGAACTGAAGGTGGGATAGCTAACAAACAGCGATCCCGCCTTCTTTTGTACCATCTGTTCACTCTGTTCCGACCATACCTCCCTTTCCCCAGCACAACTCCAATTTCCGCCCCCACTCCATCCCTGGCCTCAGCTGACACCAATTGCAGGCTTGGAGTCCTTCTGGCTGCTGGCTGGTGTTCCTGAGGGGTGTGGGTGTGGCTTAAAACACCTGCCACTCCTGGCCACACCCCCTCCCGCTGCTTCTCTGCTTCCAGAAGTCCTCAGGGCCCTCCACAGCCCTCTGGCCCGGTGGAATGGGGAGAAGAGGCTGCTTCAGGCTTGGAGTCCCTCTGGCTGCTGGCTGGTGTTCCTGAGGGGTGTGGGAGTGGCTTAAAACAAAAACTGCAAACTGTCCACAGGATGCTCTTTCTATGAACTGTCCCGTTTTGTTTGCACATGTTTAGATTTAAGTGCTTGTATGTTCATTTACTTTGTAAATTCAGGGGGTGGGTGGGAGCTTTTAAGCACACTAATTCCTTCTTGGAAGAACCGCTGAAATCTCGCCCATGCTAAGTCATGGAAGTAGAATTCTGTTCTTAAAGTGCAACTGGTGGTCATGTGATAATTCTGTGGCAGTTATATCACATGATTACAGTGACATGCAATAATAAGTGTAATAATGCCACTATGGAGATTAGCAGATGTGGCAAAAACCATTTCGGAAGAATGCGATGGTAACAGAAATGGGCGACATTATCAGACAACGTCCTTCAGCATTCCAGGTGTGTAGCACAGGCATGAATAAGGCTTCCCTTTTTATTGACGGCTTAGTCCCATCAATAAAAGGGTGAAGCCTTGTCCGTACCAGTGCAACACCCCAGGAACAGCTGATGGCACAGGTGTCTGATAATGATGTCCTTTCTGTTATCATTGTGTTCTTGTGACGTGATTTGGGATGAGGTTTTTTTGCTGTGTCTGATAAACTTCTACATTTCCACTTGCCGCAATAGTGGAATTACAATGTTTTTAGCCACTAGTGTGGTAAAATCCTACATCTTATACAACAGAAATTGCTCTTTCATATTGCTCTCTACAACATCTATTCAAGAAAGGACTTTCTAAGTCAACAAATTGTGGCAAATGTAATACTGCTAATGCTTCCTTAACACATATGTTTTGGAGTTGTTCCACAGTAGCTGCACTTTGGGAGGAAATGATCACATGAGTAAATTTGGTTTTAGAAAGCTCCTTGATATTCCGGGATCATGCATGTTCTTTTGAATTATTTACCTGTGGGGTTTTGTTTTGTTTTGTTTTTTTGGAAATTAACAAATGGCCAACAAAAGTGGATTTTTCATGCCCCTTTGACTGTTAAAATATTGATACTTCATTATGAAAAGACACTTTTTCTTCATCTGTGATCCAGTGAATAAAAGATCTAACAATGCTTGCAATTTTTGAAAGAATGATGCATAGACAAATTTACAAATGGACTTATATTTGGACATTTGGTCAGCTTTTATAGAAACTTATGACTAATGTGGTTATTTTTCCTCATTTTGTGCTTTTATTTTCCTGCTTTTTCCTGCTATACTGGAACATGTATGTAACTGTATGGATGTATAGCAGGTACAGTATAGACCTGTCATAATGTAAATAAAAAAAATGTGTTTTTTTTTTTAAGTCTCTCCATGCTTTAGGAACCAAAGCTAACCGCATTATTTGGCCTACCATTGGATTCCACCACAGGGAACACCAATAGAGCTTCAAACAGTCTCTCCTGAGCTGGAGACATCACATCCTGAGTCTCCCATTTTTATCACCAAGCCAGGCATTTTCCTTCTGGCTTGGAAAAAACAAACCTTTTTTTCATTGTATTGATGAAACCTTCTAGCTGTATCTTGATGGTGATATGCAAGACTAGAATTTTCTGAGTCACATTTGTGTGGCAGTTGTGTTTGCTGTGGGTGCACTGCAGCTTTGTGCATTTGCCTCTGGCTTCAGGCCTCTGGAAGAGGGCTCCACCCTCCCATCTCCCTTCCCCAACTTCCATTACATGTGGTAGGGCATGTGCGAGCCCAACAGCAGCAAAAAGCTAGGGCTTGTCTACACAAGGAAATAAAATGTGGATTGATGTGCACTAGTGCCAATATGAAGCAGTTTTCATTTGTCTCCATGGGTTTTTTTCAAGCTCTCAGGCATGTGAAGCCATATGTATTTGATGTTCAAACAGCCATGCCTGTGAATCGAAATGGCAGGCATGTGTGAATTACTTGCGTTTTTATTGTCACCAGTTGCTGCCATAGAACACTTTTAAAAAAAAAGCAAATCCAAGGTGTGAAAGTGCAATCTTCCACTTAAAATAAACAGGAAAAAAAAGAAGAAAGGCTTCTTCATCGCCTCAGCACATGATCGCTATGGTGAAAATCCAACATGGCGGTTCCAGGCGCTTGCCTTGCCAGCAAGCTCTGCCCCCTGTGCATGCCCAACAAATCAGCTTTCCACTTGTGCTCTTATTGGGAATGTGCAGCAAACTGAATCTGTTGTCCCAACGAGCGGGAATGTGTATTTCTCTCAGAGTTTAAAAAAAATATGTGAAAAGCCGTGAAGGTTTTTCCCACTGATATTTGAAGTTTTTGCTCTCCCTCCTTCTGAATATGGTGGAATGATGTGGGATTCCATTGGGACAAAAGGTATTCTTTTTGAATTCTGTGAAGAGTATTATAGCTGTATAGACAAGCCCCTAGTCTAGCCACAAAGTGCTGCTTTTTGTTTCTTCCCTCAGTTTGAATTTCCACATTATCTTTCAAATGTCCAGATACAACTGGCCCTCTATATCCATGGATTTGGCAACTGTGGATTCCACCATCCATGGCTTGAAAATATTAAAAAGTAAAAATTCCAAGAAGCAAACTTTGATTTTGCCATTTTTTATAAGGGACACCATTTTACTCTGCCATTGCATATCATGGGACTTAAGCATCAATGGATTTTGCTATCCATGGGGGGCGGGGGGTTCATAGAACCAAACTCCAGTGGATATCAAGGGCCCACTGTACATTGTTGGATAATTATAATAGTGGGCTTGAGCAGCAGATCTTGCCCCACATAGACATCATGGAAAGGGGAAGGCAGTTTGGGATAAGTGGAGCTGTCAGTGCCCCTGTTGGATGGGCTTTGCTGCCTCCAGCATCCATGGAGGAACATTCCTCAGTTGCACCTTCACTGCTTTTGAAGACAGCTTTGCAGCTGTATACATCACAAGGAGGAGCTGACACTGGAATCTTCATTGACAGAGTTGGCCAAATGTTGGCCTTGTGAGAATGTTTGTACTGAGGGAACACCTAAAGCAGGAGAGCTAGGGAAATTTGTGGGTGTTTTTTTCACTACAGCTCCCAGAATCCCTCAGCCATCATGCCCCCTGGTTATGCTAGCTGGCAGAGTTATTTATTTATTTATTTATTTATTTTATATCCCATTTTTCTCCCATATGGGATCCAAAGCAGCTCATACCACATATTAAAACAATACAGTAAAAAAAGAAACAAACCCTAGAATGTACAATTTTTTTTAAAAAAAGCATTAAATACAAACCTCTTAAATAAAACGTTAGTTTAAAACAATTAAAAGCACGCTAAAACTTACCCATTACACTACTCCAACCAAATTAAAAACTGAAGGACTGTTTAAATAGGAAGGTCTTGGTCTGCCAGCAGAAGGAGAGCAAGCAGGCAGCCAACCAAGCCTCCATTGGCAGATAGTTCCATAGTCTGGGAATAGCCACTGAGAAGGCTGTCTCCCATGTCTTCACCAAAGGTGCCTGTGATGGTGGTCACATGGGATCACATAGGGGAATATCGGCCGCTGCCACACTGCGGAAATAATGCAGTTTGACACCTCTTTAACCATCATGGCTCCATCCTATGGAATCCTGGGATGTGTAGTTTGTTGTGACCCCAGAGCTCTCTGACAGAGAAGGTTAATATCTTACAAAACTACAGATCCCAGAATTCCATAGCATTGAGCCATGGCAGTTAAAGCAGTGTCAAACTGCATTATTTCTGCAGTGTGGCAGCAGCCATTGTCTTTCAGATAGCATGGGCCTAAGGCAATTCTGGGAGCTATTGTGCAAAAAAGCAGCTTTTCCAAACCCTGTGAACCAGATAGTAATTCAGTACATGTTGACCATGGCCCATTGAGGTAAACATGCATTTTCCATTTCTACTTTAGTGTGTTGATTAGCAGCAGCCACTATTTTATAGGATTGTGTCTTAGGAGTACTTCATCTGACATAAATTCTCACAATTGAATCAAGGCCATTCATTCCCTCCATAAATGTTTATGTTACTATTTTACCACTGGCCAAAGCCAAACAATCCATTCCGAAGTGAGTTGAATGTAAATCCTGACGTATAAATCTTAAGTGGAACAGCAAAAAATGTTAATTTAAACAAGCATGCAAAAAACTTGGTTCTCATTGATGCTCCTTCTGCCTATTTCTCCTCACTCCCACCTAGTATTATTCTAATCTTGTCTACAATCTGCCTTGCTGCTGTACATGCTATGTGATAAGTCTGACAACATTCAAGTCTTTTCTGGCTCAACATCAAAGGAAAATTCTCCTGTCCCAGATTAGAATTACTGTTTTACAGATATGCTGAAGAAAAACTAGGTCAACTGTCAGGAGCCACTGGCCATTGAAAATAAAGTGAAAACTGGGAGTTTGTATTAACTGCCACAGTGCTAACTAAAACAGTTGTTTCCTGCCTCCAATATGTGAGCTGCTGTTTTGTTTGTTTAAGTGTCTTTTGAAGCTGGCTTTGGGGTTATCACCTTTCTCTGGCAGCTCTCCTGTGTCTTTGACAAGTGGCATGACAGGCAGAAATGAAGTAGATGAAGGCATCCCACCACTGCTTATCTGTGCTAGGAAAAACTTCACATACTGATTTTTTAACTGTCACACAGATGATAATGGGATAGGGGCCCTACAGAGGTGTGGGGGCAAGACAAAAAATAGCCCTGCTCTATGCTTTCTTTGTGCTTGTTAATCTTTCATTCTGTGGTGCACTAGGTTGAGTGTTGGACTGGGAGGCCATGGTTCATATCCCTGCTCAGCCATGAAAACCCACTAGCTGACCTTGGATGAGTCACACTGTCTCAGCCCTAGAGGACAGCAGTGGCAAATCTCCTCTAAATAAGTCTTGCCAAGGAAATGTTAAGGTTACTGGAGTCAACTTGAAGGCAAAAATGTTTTTTTGCACAAAGCACATGTTTTGCACAAAACATGATTTTCACAGAAAACTCCTGCAAGTATTTCTGTGTAGAATAATTTATTTTAAAAACAATACTTTTTGTAATGAATTTCCAGTACAATAAAACAACAAAAGGACAAAAAAGAATATAAAGAAAACACAAAACAATTCAAAGGATAACAACAGAATGTGCAGAAAAACAAATACAGGTCGACCTCAATTTCCTTCAGACCAGTATCCACAGTTTCACTGACCCACGTCCAAAAAAATATGTCCTCTCTAGGCATTTTCTAGGTGCTCCACTGCAGTTCTATGTTATGCTTCCGCTGGGAGTTGGGCTGGAAGTCATGTATTGCAATAGGGTTCGCTATTATCCATGGTTCACATATCCACGGAAACTCCAGGAATATATCCTCCATGGATACACTGGGCAACCTGTAAAAGAAAGAAACACTGGCTTACTGATGGTTATATGTGTTATAGAACCTTACCTCCTCTATTATACACTATCTTGTACTTCTACAACTTATTTACTCCTGCTAATTTTCAAAAACTCACTGTTACCATTTCACCCTCTTGTTCCCTGTGCATAATATTTTTTTTGAAACACTCTGGGAAGTGCAAATGCTGGGTGAGAACTGTGCATAAAAAATGGTTTTCTACACAGCAAGGAGAAAACTGCAAAAATTATTCATTCTTACTTGCAAGAAAAAAACTGTTGAATATTTTCATCCCTAGCCTGGATCTAAATCATAATAAACATCCAGCAGACTCCTATATGGCTATTACGTACTATGTAGCACCATAACTATGGTGCTACATAGTGGATTCTAGCCAGACCCCCCTCCCAAAAAAAACCCACTACCAGTAAGTAGATGCTGGGATCAATGGGGTCCGTTCCTCTGTTGACCAAAAAGTGCCTGCCTGTCATTCTCACTTCCCCTCATGTGAGCAATCTTCAGTTTGAGGGGGATTTAACATAGTATCTTTTTGCTGCCTGTTGTGTTAGAGTTTACTCACAGGAGGGGTGGGAATGTTAGGCAGAAACTTTTTGATCTACAGGGGAATGGACCCCCATCAATCCCAGTGACTGCTTACCGATAAGTGGGGTTGGGCGACTTTTATGTTCCCTACTAGGGGCTATGTAGGAATCAGAATACATAGCAGCTACAAATGCATAACTGTAGGTTTACATATTCAAACTGCCATCTTCCCCTATTCACAAAGAGTGACTAAATTTTGAAATCTTCAGTCAGAGGTGATAGATTTCCAGATAATGACATGTCCTCTTCAGAAGTACAATCTAAAGAGGACACCTACACAGTATCATGACAAGGGAATCATTTTTCACCTAACTAACCATATTTGGATGTATAGAGGTTCTTTTAAATTACCTCTCTCCTAATGACTGTTACCAATCTTTTAAATATCTGTGCTATTTCTTGATCCCACTGCAATTGTTCTTACTGTATGCCGAACCTCTGTTTTAACCAGAAAATCATGATTAGATTCTTCAGATTCAGGTTTTTGTCCTAGAGATTATTGTCATCATCAAACATCTGTATGATGACTACTACTGTATCGGGCAGCATCTGGCAAGTTTATATGTAACATTTCATTTAATGCTTTTGAATACAGTTTGAAATTTATCCTGCACTCACATTCACATCAGAAACCTTGGCTACCAAATATGCAAACATATCTGTGAGTCAGAAATGAGCAATAGACAAATGAGACCTGGGATACTGAATATGTACATGGCCACAAATTAAGCTTCCCCGCTTTTGAATATTAGACATCAATATCCGTTAAATCAAAGAGGCGCTCTTCAAATTAAGATGGTATTCTTATAAAAACCCCTTGGCCCTAAAACAAGGGTGAGTAAAAGATGCTCTTCCAGATGTTATTGGACTGCAACTCCCAGAATTCCTCACTATGGTCTATGGTGGGAAAGGCTAGTGGAAAGTGCAGTCTAAATACATCCTCAAGGCTTAATTTTGTCTACTTTGCCATCAAGCCATTTCTTGATGCAGAAATATTTTCCTGATTTTTAAGCAGTGGCATTTGGAACCTAGGATGCATTTTATTTTAAGATGCAGACTGTCTTAGCCAAAAAGATTTATTGGGAGGGAGATATATAACTGAGAACAATATTTAAAGGGTTACTCATGTTAGTCTGTTGCAGAAAAAAATGACAAAGAGCCCCATGATAAAACTGCCTGTGATAAAGACTAATAGGGTTTAATATGGAATGAACTTTGTGGACTACAGCCCACCAACAGATGCAAGTAATGTTACCCAGAAATTCAGGGATATATGCAGTAACCATGGTTGGATGTTGACAGTGCCTTCAAAACAAAATTAAATGTAGAAAATACTGACAGAGGGTGCCTCCAGCTGTGGTGAATGTGTTGGGAGGTTGCTAGAGGTTATGGTATTTTTGCTGTAGTTTTAAGGAGAGGGGTTAATATTCAAATGAAGTTTTTGTTGTCATGGACTATTTGGGGCAGTTTCTAGCATTGCATGCAACTTCCCACTTATGAAAGGATTTTAAAAAAAATTCTAAGACATGTGAGAACTAAAAATCCTGAAGGGTGTGAGTGCATCCCAGATATGGGGGGGGGCACACTATTCCTAATTATGTGCATAATTATGGGCTCAATGGTTTGCATTCTGCATCACCTATTTTGTTTCAAAGTGAAGAGTAGGAAAATTTAAGGTAAGGAGATTCTTCTTTAATCTTCTCCTTCTCTCCTCCTCTTTTTTTCCTTTTTTAAAAAGGTTATGACACCATAGTGCATGAGTTCATTAGTATAAGGGCAATTTTGCACTATAACAATATAACTCCAAGAAAATCTGCCCTTTAAACCATAGGACCACAACCCAAGCTCAATAAACCATACCCCTAGGTGGTTTTTAAAAAACAAAACCTTTGGAAGTTCCAAGTGCAGATCCAAGAAATCGTGACATCCAACAAAAAGCTGTGCATAAAAAAGAATGGGAAAGGGTACACTGACACAGACAAAATCAACAAAGAGACAACAACAAGCAGTAAAACTCATCAAAATCCAAGAAGTTATATTGTAAGATCTCACACTTCTTTAGACCAATTTGGAAGAGCCCAAGATTCCTGGAGAGTTGCCATTTTAGTTTGTTGCAGCCAGAACAATAAAGAAGCTTGTAAAAATTTAAAGATTAACAAGTTTCAGTTAGCATAGTCTTTGGAGGACTGCAGCCCACTTCATTTGACTGTAGTTCATTAAAGCTTATACCCATTAGGACTCATTAGCATTTAAGTTCCTACAAGCCATTTTTACTGTTTAGTACAGTGGTTCTTAATCTGTGGTATGATGATGATGATGATGATGATGATGATGCATTATTATTGTTATTATTAGAGTTTTTAATCTTGAATTAAGTCTTGGTGGTCTGCAGCAACAAAATATATTTAAAGGGGGTCCCTGGTAAAGAAAAGGTTAAGAGCCCTTGGTTTAGTATTTTGTAATAAGTAGCAATATTGGTTTGATCTTTGTACTGTAATTATCACATTTAAGCCACATATTATAACATACACTATTCCACCACTTATTTATATAAATAAAACTGTCAATTGTTGTACTTTTGCTTTGTATGTCTGTTGTGAGGGTGTATCCATCACCAAATACATGCAGCATGTTTACAATAACTATCAGTTTTATGTACAGTGCCTTGCAGAAATATTCACACCCACACCCACTTTGACTTTTCATATTTTGTTTTCCTACAACCTGGAATTGTAATGGATTTAATTGGCATTGATATATGCAAGATACTGAACACTGTGAAGGGGCAAAGTGTTTTTATCATGACGCAGAAGTTAAGTAAACAAAAGCAAACAGGCACTTACTTGTTGGTTGCAAAAGTATTCACCCCCTTTGCTCGGACAAACCTAAGTAAGCTCTGGCACAACCACTGGTTCCAGAAGTCAAATACACTGTTGAATAGAATTTACCTATGCAGTTCCAGTGCCGCATGATCTCAGGTTAAATACACCTGTTTCTGGAAGGCCGCAGAGATTGCTGGAGAGCATATTAAAACAAACAATATTATAAAGATCAAGGCATTATCAAAACAAGTCTGGGAGAAAGTTGTGCACAAGCACAAATCAAGATAGGGCTATTTTTTAAAATCCCAAACTATGAATATCCCCCACCGCACTGTTAAATCCATTATTACAAAATAGCAAGAACAGGGCTGAACTGCAGCTTTGTTTAGAGATGGCTGTCCACCAGAACTCATTGAAGATATGTCAAAGAAGCAGCAAAGTGGCTAACAGGACCTCTGAAGAAGTTGGAGGAATCCACAGCTGAGATAAGAAAAACTATGCATAGGGCAACTATGATCCAGACAGGCCACAAAGCCAGATTTTATGGAAGCATGTAAAGAAGAAAGCCTTTGCTGAAACAAACCCAAATCAAAGCCTTTTCAGAATTTGCAAAAGGGCTTGGGGGAGACACATTAAATATTTGGGGAAGGATGTCATCATCATGTTTTGAGGCCACTTTCCTCAGGAGAAACTAAGGGGCTTATTGCGTGAGTGAAGGGAAGTGGCAGTAAAGCCCGAGAGTAGCATGTCTCACCTTGCCTTATTGCACAACTTTAGCATGTTTCAGCTGTTTTCCCATTCTGGTCCTGTGAGAGACAGTGGTAAAGACAAATCTTTTTGCTAATGGATTTTTCCAGTTAGCAAAAAGACTCACGTTTACCACCATCTCCCATGGAATGGAACACTAGAACAGCTGAAACACACAGATGTCATGTGATAATGCAGGGCGGGGTGCGCTATTCTTGGGCTTTAGTGCTGCTTCTCTTCCCTTGTGTGATGAAAAGGACGCTCTTTTAGCCAATCTCAGAGCAGTAGGTGCCCAGCCAATAGGAAGGCAGCTGGGCATGGCTATAAAAAGGCCTGACAGAGAGTGAGTGGGGGAGTTGGTTTGAGGTTTGACTGGAAAGAAAGAGTTACACCGAAGGGAGGGTGTGCTCTTAGAATTCCTGAGGGAACTTTTCAGTCTGACGACCACCGAAGGGTCTTAAGGGTCCAGAGAGGGACTGAATAGATTTGGAGAGTCTAGTAGGGAGAGGCTCAGAGCAAGTCAACTATATAAAGAAGATTTAGGACTTTGTTCCTGAGGTAGTAGTGCTGGTGCGTCTAGATTGATGTTATTATTTTAAAAGAAATCTGATGTAACTAAGCCTTAAGAAGATTAACAACTTTCATACTCAACTACAGTTTATTTGTTTTATATTTTTCAATAAACGTTTGTTAGAGTTTAAAGCTGCTTGGCCTCCATTTAATTTAAACCACACTACCTGATATCAGGGACACAAAGGGCTGTCCCAGTAAAAAGTGGTTGGTGCTTCAACCATTCTTTTGGGGGCAGTAGTGGGATGCAAGAGACCCCACAGGACTGCCATCCTAAAGTCAGAGTGTTAAGGTGGTGGGTTGACCATGTATGGGTCACCACATATTTTTGGTGGCAGCAGTGGGATAGGAAAGGCCCCCGTGCCACCAGGAAGGTGCCTGGCACCACACATATTTTTGGTGGCAGCGGTGGGATAGGAAAGGCCCCTGTGCCACTAGGAAGGCGCCTGGCACCACACCTTGTGTGATAAGGCTCTGAGAAACTAGTCTGAATCAAAGGCAAGTTGAATGGTGCCAAATACAGTACCAATTCTAGAGGAAAACCTATTTTAGTCTGCAAGAGTCTTGGAACTGGGGTAGAAATTCACCTATCAGCAGGACAAAAACTCTAATCACACAGTCAAAGTAACTCAGGAGTGGTTTAAAAATAAGAGCTGAATGTCTTAAAATGGCCTGGACCTCAGTCCCACTAAGGACTTTTTCGGACAGGGTTTTGTAATGGAAGCAGCCTCGTCCCCGTTGCGAGGCTGCTGCATGGCAGGAGGTCCATTTCGGATTATGCTCTCCCCTGCCGATACTGTTGCAGAAGTGCTGGGAGGCTGCAGCACTATATTTGGCGATTTTCTAATCACGAAAGTTGATCGTGATTAGAAAATCGCCAAATATAGCGCTGCAGCCTCCCAGCACTTCCGCAACAGTATCGGCAGGGGAGAGCATTATCCGAAACGGACCCCCTGCTGCACAGCAGCCTCGCAACGGGGACGAGGCTGCTTCCATTACAAAACCCCGTCCAAAAAAGTCCTAAGAATCTGTGGCAAGACTTGTTAAGGGGCAGTTCCCCAGTAGTCCCCATCCAATCTGATATATGTGGAGCAATTTTCATGGGAAGAAATGGCAGGATCTAGATGCACAAAACTGGTAGAGTGTTACCCAAGAAGATTCATAACTGCTGCCAAAGGTGTTTCTGCCAGGTATTGACTCAGGGTAGTGGTGAATGCTTGTGGAATAAGTGCCTGCTTGGTTTTGTGCCACTTTTTTTTTTTTTAAATCACAGTGTTGAATATATTGTTCACATCAAATGGTAAGGATGTCAATTAAATCCATTTCAGTTCTAGGATGTAGCACAACAAAATGTGGAAAAGTCAAAGGGGAATGAGTATGTCTGCACCATATTAAGGCCAAGTAAATCATCACATGAATGCAACTTCAAGCTGTTCCTGAATGAAAACCAAAACATTTAAATCGTATCTTTTTCTGTGCTGTGCTTGTGTGGAAGAATATTTTCTGATATGATAATCGGAAGTCTCCCACACTTCTTCTACACCATAGAAAAGTCAATAATTCAGTAGAAATTGTTGCTTCCAAACACAAACATCTGCATGTTTATATGGTGGTGTTGGTGTTGGTGGTAAGAATCATTACATTAATGGAGCTGCTTCTTGTGCACAGAATTGTAGTCTTATTTATTTATTTATACGTCCTTTCACAATCTGGGGTCAACATAGCAACAAGTATTTATTTTAACAGGCTGCTTTAATTCTGCATAGTTTTTAGAAGAGGAAAATTCCCAAGGGGAAAAGGAAACTTACTTTCTGAGAATTATGGTCAGGTCAGTAACAGCATAACATAGCTATGTAGCTTACTCCTCCCTCCCATCCTATAGGAGAAATGCCAACCATGTAATGAGTATATTTTTCAACCCATCCTAATTAGAGTAGAAATGTGTCCACTCCACATGTATTATTTTATTGCAATATCAGGAATTGCAAAGGTGTATCTGTCATTGAGAGAAGCATCTACCATGAACATTATCCCTTCAAGATGAAACAGTCACTTCATTGTAATTCCTCCATAATGTTAGTGTAATGTGCACTTAATTGTACAGTCTTACTTTCCTGCAAGAGGAATTAGCCAAATTTCTAAGCCAAGCACACTAGACAAATAGGCAAATATTCCACTTGGCAGTATCAGGGCCAGAATAATTGAGTAAAGTACTAATCGAGAAGGGGGAACTCAGTGTTCCATGGCTCTCCTTGTAAAATACATGTAAAATTTATCTGCATAATTTCCACAGGAATATTCTTCATATCTAACTACACTGATTTATTCTGAGGGCTTGTCTAGGTGGGCAATTTACCCTGGCTTCCCTCCCATCTTGGAGCTCTGCAGTCCAAATGATGCAGGGCTCTTGCCTCGTTTCACCTCTGGGCAGTCCTGATGACGCCTGAGGCAGAGCCAGGGGGAAGCTGGGATACACATATTAAAAATGTTTTAAATTAACACCTGGGGAAACCCATGTTGTGCAGGGAAACCCGGATGGGTCCAGCATGGGGATGCAGGGTCTGTACCTCAACGCTGGGCGGTATTGCCAGACACCGCTGCTGGAATCACTCTGCAGCTGGGAAGGAGGCCCCTAGCACATGATCAAGGCCCCCTGCATGTGGCCAGGCTTCATCACAAGTTGAGAGCTTCCTTCCTGGCTTCAGAGAGTGTGATGCATGACAGCAGGGAAGATTCTACAGATTCTGGCTGGCATGTGTGTGTGTGTGATGCTGGCATGTGCATGCAGATTTCTGCCCATTTCATCTCAGTAATGGGGGTGGGGGGACAAGCCCACTCTGAGGCCAGAATACGCCAGCCAGAAATTGGACTATTCTGGGTGGTGTAGACAAGCTCTAAGACAATGCTCAACTCAGAGGACTTTATCAGACCCCTCGCCCCTTAACGTTCTTTTGCCGGCATAAATTGTGTCATTTTTATGCTTGCAAAAGACCTCTCCCCAACCAGACTTACCTTGATAGCATCAATAAGGCTTCCCCAGCAGTAACGGAGCACAAAAGGAGCTTTGTGTACTTTTGGGGTTGAAATTCACTGATTCTTGCGAGAAGATGCTAGCTTGGGAAATTTAAAAACAAAAACAAAATAAAGACACAAAAAGTACAGTAAAGCACTAAAGCACACATTTAAAGTCCCAAGTACATGGCGGTGGTCATAAAAAGAGCATCCCCTACCTAGCTGTCATGATCTCACCCAGAAGTGTTTGTCCATTGATACTGCATTCATGTGAGTACAATGGTGCAAACTTTCAAATGCTGGCAATGCCTGCAACAAAGAAGAATGGGAGATCTATTGATGGCTTTGGCCATCAATAAAAAACAGTTGGCCTTTGGATTTTACATGATCGCGAAAGGACGTCGTCTGGTGGGCATGCCCTTTCACGATCATTAGACGTCCTTATGATGCCATACTTGCCTGGTCTGATAAAGTCCAAAAACAGAAAAGTTCTCTTAACATCTGTGGCTTGAAGAGCTATGGAATGTTCAATTTTTATTATTTTATTATTTCATGCAGTAATCCTGTGGCTCGTCACACAGCCGACCAGAGGGCAGCTTCCCATCTAAGATCAGAAAGAGAGCTCCAACCTCAGAGAAGGAGATTTGTCCTTGTATTCTCCATAGCCCATTTAGCTGCCATTTATCCACTGAAAGGGTTCTGGAAAAATGAGTCAGAAGATGGAGACGTAGCATGGGTGGACTGGATAAAGCTTTGTATCCACAGGTTCCAAAGCCTTCTTGGTCCATGATTGCTCCATAATACAGGGCTCCCACAGGCTACAGGTGCGTGTGTGTCAAAATGAGGGCATTGCCGCTCAAATAGGAATACTGTCCCTAAATGAAATTTCTCTTCATTCCCCAAATTTATAGCACTGCAGTAACTTAAAACTTCAGCTCTCTAGACTGAGTTCAGTCTAAATCTCATTTAGAAATACAGCTTAGGCATCCAAAGAAAATTAGCAGGCAAAGTTATCAAAGGAGTATGAACACAGCAAATATAAGAGTTCTAGGTGAAGGATTTTCAATGCCTTGCTCTCTGCAATGCTAGAACTTTAAGGACTGAAGGAAAATTCTGCAGGGGGGGTTCTTAACTGGGGGCAATGCCCTAATTTCCCCCTCCTCCCTGGGCTACATCCGTGGGCTCCCAGCCTCATCATGGGGCTTTTACTGTTCCAAATAGTTGTCCATCCCACCTCTCAAAAGGAGAACCAGATGGTAGGGAAGGGAATGTTCCTCTTCCCTCACTCCTGTCCTGTTGGCAGCACTCCAGCAGGGCTTTGGATGCACTGGTTGTTCTGACATTAGAAAACGTAACTACAAGTGTTAAGATCCATTTATAACAATCTAAAGTGTGAACGGGCGGGGGGGACCAAAGACAAAAAATAACAACAAAGAACCAGTATTAATATTCAGTAAGTAAAATTAAGCAACAAAAGAGTCTCTTTTTAAAGCCTGTTTAGAGAGGAATGCCTGGAAGAACACACATAAAGATGACCTGAAGCTGAACAAGTGGAAGAAATGGCAGAAAATATTGTCTGGTTTTTCATGAGATTCAGTTGGTCTAGAAACTGGATTTCCTTTTCCAACATGTTTCTAAGGTCGTAATTCTTATTACAAAAAGCAAAGGTAGACTTGTAGGGCATGTGGGGGGGGGGGATTATTAAGGCAATAACATTCCTAGACATGCTCAAAGAGTCACAACAGTTCTCCAGAATTCTTTACCAGGTAACTGCGAAAGTACCGTAACTGTGTCTCTGGGATGGAACTCTATCCCAGAGTAGAGAGGAAATATGTGGACTAGATGAATGTTCATTGTTTCTTTCAATGCTAACACAGTGGATCTTTAGGATAGAGTGAGGTTAACATGAGAAGGAATCCTGTCATCACCAGTTCTTGTTTACAGATATTACCAGAACAGTATGGGATGCACAGCTGGGACTGAGGGTTTTTCTCAGTAGTCATTCCTTTATTGTTCCATGAGTTCACCCTGCCTTCTCTTTCTGAAGTCCAGTTCAGCTACAAGAATATCTACAATTATCTACAGAAAAAGAGGATATGTACGGTTTTCGACAGACTTCCTCCCCACAACCCCAACTGAGAGGCCAATTTAGGGAAACAGTTTTGCTGTAAGCACCTCCCAGATCAACAGTGTGCCCTTGCTTACAGGGAAGACAGTTTGCTTAATAGTATGGTTGTCATAATTCTCTCCCACAAAACTGGGACAAAAGTATACAGGACTGGATTGGGCAGATTATTGACCAAAAAATTCCCCACTACTACACATCAGTTTGTAAAATCCAGTGTAACTTACATCAGCCATTGACTAATGGTAAGCCTAAACCCAGGACATGTGTGATCAAACAACACCAAAGTGTGGTCAGGATGGCAAAAGTTATCAATGAGGAAGAATACACAAGCGAGGAGAAGCTGCAGCAGTTTGCTTTTGCCTGAGCCTGGGGAAAAGGAAAACATTGAGTCTTCTCTCCTCTCCATTCCTGCACAAAATGTGTGCCCGGCAGGAGATGAAAGGAAAAGGCATCTCTCCATAAATCCACCCTTTTTCTTTCTTTCTTTCTCCAGCAAAGAGGAGCCTGGGGACTTTCATTCATGGCACCCTCCCCAAAATTCTTCCCTGCTCCTGGAACCCAAAAATGTGTGGGGTCTTTTCCTCCCCCCACTGCCTTCTCCATAGCAAGGGTCTTCCTCTGCATCCCTCCCATCATGGAAGGTCAGAGGGAAATGAGGATGTCTTTCTTTCCAGAGGGGGCTGCAGGGATTGGGACCCTGCCCAGCTGGGACATGGGGGGGCTCTTCTCCTCCCCCTATAATAATACTAATAATACTTAGTTATTTATTACCTGCCTCTCTCCTCAGAATCGGGGCGGGGTACAACATTACAAAATATACAATACAATGCATCACAATACATCACTATGCAGTACAATTCAATACAGTACATTCAATGCAATACTATTTGATACAGTTTATAGACAGTACAGACAATACAGACAATTGTACAATGCAAGTGCCAGTAGATGGCACTGTTGGCATGCAAACAATGCTGCAAGAGTGCCACTGCAGAACGCATTGTACACTAAATAACGACTGCTGCTTCTGGAAACTGAATTAACAGCTTCCACAGCATGTCGCCCCAGCTCTTTATTATGCTGGTACTCATTTTACCGACTTACAGAAGGCTGAGTTGACCTGGGGGACCCTGGAATTGAACTTATGAACTCAAGATCTACATGAGTTTTTGGCTGCAGTTTTGGCTGCATTAGCTTACTGCGCCACCAGGGCCCTACTGCATCTCCCCCCACAAAGTACAATTCAGGGTGTCCCTACCCGCTTCTCCAAATGTTCCTCCCTTACCTCCTTCTATCCTATCTGTTCCACCCACTGGACCTCTCTCCCTCCTCCTTGCCAAGGGAGCTATAGAGGAAGGTCTTCACCCCGCTCCTCTTCCAGACACGTGAAAGGTTTTTCTCTTTTTCTCCTTTTTCTTCTCACTCTAAATTCTGAGCATTTCCTGCTTCTCTAGGAAGCTGAGTGCTCTGTTCTCCTAACCCTTGGAGGACCAAAGAAGGGCAGAAGAGAAGCCCACCCCTCTCCCTCTCTCTGCAGCCTCCCCTCTTCCTTTGGACCCCCCCCAGCAAAGACCCTCTGTGCCCACTGAGCAACACAACCCTTCCTCCTCCTCCTCCTCCCCCAGACCCCTCCTTCTGGGTGACTCCCTCTGGCTGGAGCCTTTGGGCTGCTCTTTGGAGGCTCTTCGCCTTACTCTCAGCAGCAGCAGCCCCAATGGAGGCCTTTTCCCCTCCTTCCCCTTCCCGTCCTCTTCTTCTCCCCTTAGCTGCCTCCACCTCTCGCTGTCCCTTTGGGGGCCCAAAGTGAGCAAGCAGGAGGAATCCAGGATCTGCTGCTTCAAACAGCCCAGCCAGACAGGACAATTTTCAGTCCCGTCAGTCTGGGATTTTCCTGGTTTTCTTGGACTAATGGCAAGCCTACCTAATAGCCCTTTCAAATATACATGCTAGTGATCTTTCTTCAGTGCTTGTCACAAAATTAACTGAGATTTTGCTGACTCCTTTTTCTTGATTCTCTTAAATAAGCACACCACCACTACCAGCTTAAATGCACCTGCTTGAAAATAAATTTTATTCACTCACTACACAGTTTCTGAACAGGATGCCCCACAAATACCTTTCCCTTATAGGGCTTGTCTATACAAAGCAATAAAATGTGGATTGGTACACAGTAATGCCAATTCCCAGCAGCTTCTATTTGTCTTAACGGGGGTGTTTTGGGTGGGGGAGATCACAGGCATGCAAAGCTATCTGTTGTTCCAACAGGTATACCTGTGAATCAAGATGGTGGGTGTGATTGAATTACTCACATATTTATGTACCTTGAGTTGCTGCTACCAACAGATTTTTTAAAACTAAATCCAAAGTGCAATCTTCTGCTTTAATAAAGAAGCAAACAAACAAACAAACAAAAAAAGGCTATTTTCTCACCATAGCGCTACAGCAAAAACCCAACATGGTAGGTTTGGGTGCTTGCCTTGTTAGCAAGCTCCACCCCTGAACATGTCCAACCAATCAGCTGCCCACTCTGAGAATGTGCAGTGATGTGAAACAGTTGTCTAATGAGTGATAGTGCACATTCCCACACATTTTTATTTAAAAAATCACGAAGGCTGGGGGTGGGGGTGGGACTAGCAATTGACTATGGCAGACACATAGTTGTTGAGCTCCTCCTAAACCTTGCAAAACTCTGCTCAAACTGGAGTATATTACTATCACAATGATTTAATTAGGTCACCTTCATTAATGCAAGGTAGCAAGCAACCGGTGGAACAAACAATTGACGACTTCTACCCAGCAGCTAAAGAATGAAGGGCTCTTCAGGCGACTGCTCCTGAAGAACCCAGAGACAGCATGGCCCCTGGGCCGAACAAGGCTGGGAAAGGACCCAAACCTGACTTGCAGATGGGAACGGACCAGGATCTCTCCGCCCAGCTGCAGAAGCAAAGGGAATTGTTTGTGCTAGATCTGCATCGTGAACTAGCCCAAGTGCTTGAGCTGGTAACTGCGAAGTTGTCCAGTCTGACAGATAAAGTCACAGTCATAGAAACTATAGCTTCTGGGGCTCTGAGAGTGACGTCGGCCCAAGAACCACAGATTCAGAGACTGGAGGAGTCCAACCAGTACCTATTAGATAAAACTGATGATCTGGAAAACAGGAATAGACGTCTGAATATCTGCCTTTCGGGCTAGAAGAAGGGGTGGAAAAATTCAACCTAAAAGCTTTTTAATCAGCTGGCTTAATGATATCTGCCCAGAGTTCGAGATGAAAGATGCTGACAGGTTTTTGATTCCCCCCTCAGCTGGCCTGACGTCTACCCTGGGACATCCTCTTGAGGTTTTCCTCCTTTGCTAAGAAGATGCAAGTGGCTTCCAAATTAAACAAGCTGACTTCACTTACCTTTAATGGCACTCCAGTATCAATTTTCCAAGATGTCTCACCGGAAACTTTGCGGAAAAGAAAAGCTTTTAAACCACTCACCTCACTTTTTTTAAAATATTTTTTTTTATAAAATATAAATTTTATTAAATGTATACAAAATAGACAAATACACCAACATACATGTACACATATGACAAAAAACAAAACAATACAAAACCTATAGCACCTAGACAACACATAAATTTAAAAAGACTTCCCACATATTCTCTTCATGCCCTTAACTACATTCATGTCATTTCCTCTCCTACAGAATATGTTACATTGTTTATTTATTTTTACCCTAACATATCAAATATTTATAAGTATTTCTTTCATGTTTGTTTCACGCTATATCCCTTAAATAAAATTTCTATTTATCTACAATTTCCCCACCTTTTTTTTTCTTTTAAAAAGAAAAAAAATTATGGTATACATTTCTCTCTCTATACTTCCAAATTCAGTTATTCCATTGTAATATCACTACTAGATTGTCAATTATCTACAACAATTACTAGTGGATACATAATGCATTCCCAACAACATGAAAAGGAGACTTCCAACCATATACAAATTCCCAAACAGATTGGGGGCGTATCTGTATAAAGAAATACACAGATCCCCTCAATTACTAACTACTAAATCCTATTGTACTATTCTTTCCCCCCTTTTGTTTCATATACTCTATAAATGGTTCCCATACTTTTAAATAGCACTCTATAGTTTTCCCTCTTCCTAAATTTGTTAGTTTACCTAACTGCGTCAATTCCATTACCTTTTCTTTCCACTCTATTTTCATTGGGATATCTTTAGATTTCCATCTTTTCGCCAGAACCAATCGAGCTGCTGTTACTAAGTAAATTAAAAGGGTTCTATTTTTCTTTTCTTTTCTGCTTTCTAAATTTATCATATTTAATAACTACAGCTCTGGTCTCAAGCCCACCTCAAAACCCACAATTTTTTCAATTTCCTTATTAATTTTGTTCCAATATCTCCTTACTTTACTACATTTCCACCACATGTGACAGAAAGAACCTTCTTGCTTTTCACACCTCCAGCAGTTGGACGAGTTGTTTTTTTCCCATTTTAGATATTTTTATTGGTGTCATGTACCATCTGTACATCATTTTGTAAAAAATTTCTTTTAAATTATAACAACAAGTAAACTTTAGTCTTTTTTGCCAGATGTTTTCCCACTGATCCATACTAATATTGTGGCCTATATCTTGTGCCCAACTGATCATACAGTGTTTAATTTGTTCCTCTTCTGTGTTATACTTTAATAATACTCTATAGATATTGCTAATTAGGTGTCCACTTTCTGATTTTATTATTTTCTCAAACTCTGATATTTCTTCTTCATACTGTTTATCTTTTAAATCTTCTTTAATTCTGGCCCTAACTTGATAATAGTTCAGCCATTGTATTTGTACACCTTCGTCCTTTAATTCCTGCCAGTCCTTAATTTCCCAACTTCCTGCTTTCCCCCCCATCAATTCTCTGTATGTCAGCCAGTTATAATCTCTTAGTTCCTTCCTGCAAAAAGCCTCTTGAGGTGAAAGCCATCCTGGTATTTTAGGGCATAATCTATACTTATATCTGTTCCAAACCCTGATTAATGCTTTTCTTACCACATGGTTTTTAAATTCCTTATTCACCTTAACTTTATCATATCCTAAATACCCATGCCATCCCATTTTTAATTCATGTCCTTCTAACTCCAAATTTCTTTTATTATCTAACAAAATCCACTGTTTTACCCAAGATAGACATACTGCCTCAAAATATATTTTTATATCTGGCATCCCTAAACCTCCTCTTTCTCTAGCATCAGATAATAGTTTCCATTTTATTCTTGGCTTCCTTCCTGCCCATAAAAATTTGACTAATTCCCTCTGCCAATTTACAAGTATTTTATTTAAGTAAATAATTGGAATCGTTTGAAATAAAAACAGAAGCAGGTATTTGATACTGCTGGAGATTCCCATTCTGCATTATAATCACAAAGGGCAATACTGTCATGTCCGTAACTACTAAACTTCAACTCCTGGGCATGCTGATTGCCCTAGACATCCAAGTTCCTAGATCCCTGGAATCGGAAATCAGAAGCAAACAATAACCATTGCCAGGGCAAAATTCTTCGGTCTGGATGATGGTCCAGAAGAAGAGAGAGAAACGAGTCACTCGGAAGGAGCCGAATACTTCGTGAAAGTGCCTTTTTCAAGATTGCTACCTGACAGCTTAGTCCCCTCTTCAGAAGAATGGTAGCCATATTGTCACCATCTTCTTGCCCTCTCTTAGACAACAAGGACTCCACCATTATGGTTCTTCATGGTTATTCAGATGAACATTATTCTTCTCTGCCTCTGCACCAGCTACAGTGTTGCAAATCTCACCAACTGACAACCATCACCTGCCAGCAGCACATATAGGATTTCTGCCAGCTCCCAGTTAAAGAGACCAGTTGCCATGGCCACAGTAAACTTCACTCAAATTCTGACTGTCACTCTTCTCGATGCAGTCTGACCAGTTCATACCTCCATTTACTCCATTTTACATTATATTTCACCCGCTTTTTTGCAAGGATGGATGCTCCAGCCTGTATATATACTATTCCCCCCTCGCCCAACAGGGCGCACTAAAGGTGATCGGAACGACATTGAAATCCAATCGGGAGGCAATCGTTCAGATTACCTTCCTCCTTCTGGGTTTCTTATTATGTATTGTTGATGTTGATTTTTATTTACTTTTTTTTTGTTATATTATGAGAAGGAAGATGACATGCTTTATTTAGATGTACTTCCGTATTTTGGGTGATTCAGTGTCTGCATTTGGTACCCTTTGAGGAGAAGGCTTTCTGGACCATTGTCCTCAGAGTCGATCCAGTCAGCACCCCCTCTTGTGACTTGCCATGAGTGACATCCGAATCCTATCATTCAATGTCAAAGGACTCAGCTTGCAAATAAAATGCCAAAATATTTTAAAAGAAATTCGCCCTCACAAATCCAATGTTTTGTTTCTCCAAGAAACACATAATAGATCTGATAAGCCAGAGTTTCCCACTTCCAAATTTGGAACCAAAACTGTTTCTGGTGGCTCAGGCAAGTCGCAAGGAGTGGCTATAATACTGGACAAGGGTATGCCTTTTCAACTTTATGATTTAAAAAGGGACAAGAAAGGTAGATATTTAATGATACCGGGTTTACTTTGTAATTGCCTGGTCACTTTGGCTACCTACTACATGCCAAATGCTCACCAGAAAGATTTCCTAGAATCTTTCTTCCATGAGCTAGCCCTCTTTGCGAAAGGCACTATAATTGTAGGAGTGAAATTCTTATTGGAAGATCAAAATCCGCATATCACCAGATTAATGACTAACTTTTTGGTTGAAGCAGCAAACATATGGCTTAACCTGCCTAAAAATAATCTTTGAAGTCCTATTGTTCTATTGTTATACGTATATGTTGTATTATGCCTAATAAAGGTTGTGGATGGATGGATGGATGGATGGATAATTGTAGGAGGCGATTCTAATGTGATTCTAGATTCTATTTTGGATAGGTCCCCGAGGATCAACAAAAACCCTTATTCGCCGCCTCTAATTCCCAAAGTGCCCTTGGCACTCCTAGGATTGATTGACCCTTGGCGGACACTTAATCTGTCTGTATAGTTTTTTCTCCCCGGTCCACAGGTCTTACTCCAGAATTGATCATTTTTTTGTTAACAAGTCAGTCCTTTCCCAGATCACAGATGTGTCTACTGAAAATATCCTCCATTCTGACCACACCCCCTTCTCCTGACATGGACACTAGATCCAGATGCTCAAGCCACCAAGATTTGGAGGTTTAATCCTAGACTACTATTAGATGTCCAATTTAAATCCAGCATTCAAAAGTCCTTAAAATTGTTCTATGTAGAAAATAGATCACAAATTACCTCTGAGGCTTTGCTTTGGGACATGATGATACATCGTTTGGGCCTCTTTATACAGGAGGGAGCGAAGCAGAAAAAATTTAGACCCGCTAAACGAACTTCCTTACTGCTAGAGATTGCTGAACTCTCCAAAACACATCAAAAGACACCAAAAGATACGGACCTGTTCCTACTTAATAAGAAGCCGTACGAGCTTCAGGAACTAGATCTTCACCAAATTCAAACAGCCCTCCATTTCACTAACGCATACTATTATATGAGCATAATAACAGGAATTCTAAATTGTTAGCTAGACTAGTAAAAAAAAAAATCAGAGAAAAAATTAATTTCTAGCATCACCACCAAAAATGGCATGATAACATCGGTTTTAAAAAAAATATTCTGGGAGAATTTGAATCCTTTTATGCTGATTTGTACTCTGCAGAGCAGCCCAACCGTGACAGATCCACATTCATAAAGTCCCTGCCTCTGAAAAAATTAACCCCCAAACATGCAGCAATTCTTAATAGTCCAATTACATCAGAGGAAATTCATCAGGTCCTTCATAAATTGAGCCTGGGGAAGTCTCCAGGCCTAGATGGATTTAACTCCAAATTTTACAAGATCTTTAAAGAGGACCTGACCCCCACATGATAGCCCTGTACAATGAAGTCTTGAATAACTCCCTTCCCCCAGATTCATGGAAGCAATCCCGAATTATTCCTATTCCCAAAACTACACATATTAATCCCAATACGTCAGCATTTAGGCCAATATCATTGATAAATCAAGATTTTAAGATTATGTTTGCTATCATGGTAAATAGGATCAACTCATTTATGTCCTCATACATATACCCGGACCAGGTGGGATTTATCCCCGGCTGTAAGATGATTGACGCGGTTAGAAGAACTCTGAATATCATACACCATGCCAACCTCTCCCTTCACCCCACTTTCTTGATCTCTTTAGATGCTCTGAAAGCCTTTGACCGATTAGACTGGTCTTTTTTGTTTGATATTTTAACTGAAATGGGCTTTGGCCACAAGTTTATTGGTTATTTACAGGGCACATATTCTGGATCTCGCACCGTGATCCCTGTCAATAGAATGAACTTTCAGCCTATCTCCTTACAGCGGGGGACTAAGCAAGGTTGCCCTCTATCCCCCATCCTATTTGCGTTGGCTATTGAGCCTTTTGCAGAAATGGTCAGACATAATCCGGACATTAAGGGCCCCTTGATCTATGGGAAAGAACACAAACTTTCCCTATATGCAGATTATGTTTTGTTGTATCTATGGGACATGGACAGGTCTTTTCCAGTGCTACAGCTGATCCTGAAAGATTCTGACAGCTACGCGGGTTTTAGGGTTAATCTGAACAAGTCAGCGCTGTTCTGCCTTAATGTCATGCTTCCCTCTCAACTGGAATGGCAAAAGGCAACCCAGCTCAGTCTGCATCCCTCTGGATTCAGATATCTAAGGGTTTTGATTGTGAAGGACTTTAAGCAATTAATTCTGCGGAACTACAAACCCCTTACAAGGTGGTTAAGGACTCGATTAAAAATCTGGAAGACCTTCCAATTATCTCTCTTAGGCAGAATAGCGCTGATCAAAATATTTGCCCGCCCCCATTTGCTTTTCCTGTTTCAAAATATTCCTCTCTCTCCCCCACCTTCCTACTTTAAGGTTTGGAAAAAAAACTCCTTCACGATTATATATTCAATGGGAAGAGGCCCAGATTCCCACAGTGAGTTAGATACACCAACCCTAAATGTGGAGGTCTTGGCATTCCCAACCTGGAGCTCTACTTTGTGGCTTTTCAGCTAGCCCAAACTATCCCTTTCCTTCAAAAAAATCTGACAGCGAGGTGGGTTATTCTTGAATTAGATCTACAACACCGGTCAGTCCTCAGGTACTTCTTTTCTAAGAGTGCCACCCATCAGCTGAACAACTTTGACAACCCATTTCTGCGCACATCCCTTTTAATTTGGCATAAGTGGGTGCATGTCCTTGCGCCTCCCCCTCACCTATTCAACCGTTCGTACTACACTCCTTTTTTTATGACCCAGATAAGATAAACCAATTTTTGGGATGGGAGGAACGGGGTCTATATGCGTTACAAGATCTCTTCCTTCAGTCGAAGCCCAAAACTGTAAATGAGCTTCTCCAGGATTTGTCTGGTTTCAAATTTGCCAGGTCCGCATGTTTTTGACCAGATTAGTAACCTCTGGGTTCATTTTATGTTCTCCCACAATATATGGACATATCTGCAGGTCACCCATCACACCAGCCAAAGGCAGGGCGCCCAGATATACAGATGGCTGATAGATGACACCTTCGGGAGCAATGTTTATTATAAAGCAACTTGGGAAAGCGAATTAAATGTCTCAATTCATGAGACGGATTGGCTAAAACTTTGGGCATCACCAATTTTTAAATTCCACTCTATTGCCTTAAAAGAAACATCCTTGAAGCTATTTTATAAATGGCATCTCATGCCAGTACAACTGACCAGGATGACCAAAACTGCCTCCCCCGTATGCTGGAGAGGTTGTACCCACCTGGGTACATACACATGTGGCTTGTGAATGCCTGAGCACCTGGAGGTTTTGGTCCTCAACACTCGACATTATTAGGAAAATCACCACCCAGGCCATAAACCCCTCTCCAGAACTATTTTTGCTATCACTGTTCACCGATTCTAATAAGAATTTAAAACATTAGAAGATTATTGTCTTCTTACTTGCCATCTCCCGAATAATGATTGCTAAAAATTGGAAAAATGAAATGCCCGATATGAGTGTCTGATGGGATAAGTTCTGGGACATATGGTTTATGGAGAAGCTCTCCAACAATATTCGGAAGTCAGCAGCTGGCGATGCTGCTGACACCTTCATCAAACAATGGTTCCCCATAGTTACATATATTTCCAAAGCTGGATCTGCAGCACAACCTCCACCACATCATGGTAGAATGTGGAATGATGTTTTCTCGGTCCCATCTCAATGAAATCGCATGTCTGGACTGAAGTACTGTGGTCTTGTTATACTTCCAACTTCACATCCCTTCTCTGACTGTTTGTTGTATTTTATTTTTGGTTATGTTAGTGTTGATATCATAAGATTTCTGTAACAAAATGACACTTATTCATGTTTATTTTTATTAATAAAAACTTTATTTAAAAAATATCACGAAGGCTTTTCCTGTGGAGTATATGCCCCCCTCCTTTTGAATATGGTGGATTGATGTGGGATCCCATTAAGACAACTCATATTCTCTGCAAATTCTACACAGAGTATTTTCACTGTTTAGGCAACCCCATAGAAAGTGGCTAATGGCTAATTGACAATGAGCAGGAGCCTCACAACAAGCCTGATCTCTTGCAAAGAGGTTGACATCATCTTTAGAACAACATTTTTTTCAGTGTTTCTTTACAACAAACATGGAATGAACTCCATTGTGCAGGGTAGTCGAAGGCATGCCTGACTTGTTCTATACACTGCAGGCCCAGGTCGTCATGTACAGTGTGTTTCCAAACTAAGGGAGCTTGCATTCCTTAACCTCCTTAGAAATTCACCCTATCACTAATTCCATGTAAGAATAGCTATAAACATGATGTAAATGGAGCTGTGTGGTGACTATAGACCCATCTATTATCCTTTATTTCATGCTGTGAAATAGTTACTGGATAGTCATACGTGCCAAGTGATATAAACCTTCAGGCCTCTTCTCCATAGAAATGCTTTCCACACAGCCAAAGCATGAACACCTGAAACACTCTTCAAGTGAGTAGGAGGACTGCAACCATTGTCACATTAAATTATTTTTGCCTCTGCAAATAAATGGAAATAATACCCTATAGTCACTAGATCCCATCTGATCTTGGAAGTTAATCAGGGTCAGCCCTGGTTAGTACTTGCATTGAGACCGCCAACAAATACCAGGTGCTGTGGGCTATATTTCAGAGAAAGAAATTGGCAAACCTCCTCTGAGTATTCCTTGCCTAAGAAAACCAAATGAAATTCATGGGGTCACAGTAAGTCGACAGGCAACTTGAAGACACATGCGCACACACAGACACCATTATCCAGCCATTTACTTTGAACCACAGCATGTTTGCTTCTTTCCAGGACTGCAGATTGTACTGCATTATCTCCTCAAATCCTTGTCTCAGTCCTTTGGAAGATTAAATCAATGTGCTCCATAATTAATTACATACTCTCTTAAGGAATATATTTCTCCATTAGTACAACTTGTACAGAAAACAAAAGCATTCTTATCTTGGACTGACTTTTTTTTTTTTTTGTCTGTTCCTTCCATGCACTCTTGTGTTTGTTTATTACTTCTTTATTGAGAGTTGCTGGTGTTCCTGATGTTGCACAGGCCTAAAGAAAGACAGTTATAGCTTCATAACATTCTTTTTGTTTTATTTGATCAATTCAGTTTTTTTAGGGCTGTGAAATGCAATCATTACTTCAGCATCAAGTGTTAGAGGGCTCTCTCTCTCTTTACAAGTCTAACATTTTTTCCATGTCTACTTTGTCCTTTCCTGAAATAACAGTTGCTTGTCCTTAGTCTCAAATGCTTCCATGACACACGGGGCTCTCTGTTTTTTTCTACATGTCCATTCCCTGCACACGCTGTTCCTGTACAGCTTTTCACTGATACCTTAGACTTCAGACTCACTCCAAATGACCTCATGCAACATCTGTAGCTGTGCTAGTTTAAAGGACATGGGAAAACTTGTTTGAACTATGTTCTGGGGCTCAAAACCTTTGGAACCATACAGCATTGTCTGTCCCAGCTCTGCCTGCAAGTACTGTCCCAGCTCTGCCTGCACAAACATTGCCACACAGAAGTGGTTAGAGGGGCACCCAGAGAGAGGGGGGTGTTCTCCCCAGTTCTAGCTTTTGTGGTAAAATATATCTTGAACTGCTCTAGTATATCAGAACTGCTAGCATTACATTAGGATGTGGCAATGGTTGCAGTCCTCCTCCTCACTTTAAGGCTATTTCAGATATTCATGCTTTTGCAGCATGGAAAGCATTTCTCTGGAGAAGAGGCCTGAAGGTTTATATCACTTGGGCTGTGATGCAAACTTGTTCTGGGTATAAGTATGTGTCTAAATGCCTATTACAACCCCACCCACACTGCTTACAGTCACAAACTAGTGAAAGAATGATTGTTCAGCCAAGTTAATTTCTGTGAGGGCAGAAGCATGTGTTCTACTTCAACCTCTTTGGGTCCCAGCCTTGGGGGAAAAGTGGGCTATAAATAAAAATAACAACAACAATAACCTTGTATGGGCAATGCTTGTTGTGCAAATCATGAGCATTACAATTTGCAACAGGGGAACTTTGGAAAGAAGAGCATACTTACCCCTTCCCTATCACCATTTCCTCCAATCTTTTCTCTATCAGATGTCCACATTCCATGGCCCATGTTCTTCTAGACTCTTTGTTAATAGAAAATGGTTCTGAAACTGGGATTGAGACAACACAAATGATGTGGGAGGAAAATTCTAGAGAGAAACCAGAGGCAGAAGGAAGAGTTAAACAACACCCTATCGACAATATTTACAGAAGGAAAAGCATTTTTTTTCCATATAAGGCATAGTGAAACTATGGACTTTATCGGACTAGCCTCTGAAAACATTTCTTTCCCACTATAATTTGAAGCATTTTTTTCCTGGCACAATAACCCTTTTCATCATACCTTCCTGTAATATCATGAAAAAGCGGCCCCAGCATTATCAGGGCATGAGCGCTCACACCATCTACTTCCTCATTCGCTGGGGCATGTGATCTTTGCAGTTCTCATGAGAAGATGCAAGCACCCTTAAAAGTAAAAAAAAAAAAAAAATCAGCTAAATTAAAACAAAAAAATGTGCACACAAACATAGAAACATGCTAAAAAGTTCATGTAAACCGGGGAGATTCATAAAAAGAACATGCCCTACCTGGCTTTCTTGGTCTCAACCAGAAGTGTTCAGCCTATTTATGATGTAATCACGATAGGAAAATGATGCATGGTTTCAGACACAGGCAATACCAGCACAAAAATGACACAGCAGATCTATTGATGGCTTGGCCCATCAATAAAGAAAGAATGCCTTATTTTCTACACATAATTGCAAAAGCACAACATGGTCTGGTATGCGTGTCCTTTCACATTCATTAGACATTGTTATGATGCCATATTTGCTACATCTGATAAAGTCCTATGGTTTAATGTTGGTTATATACTTAGATGGTTATAAAAAGGTGTTAGACAACATCATGGAGAAAAAGTTATCAATAGCCCAAATTGGGGGGAAAGTGGGACAGAAATAAAGGAGGAGGAGGAGGAGGAGGAGAAGAAGAAGAAGAAGAAGATGATGATGATGGCAGGAGTGTGGTCTTCAGATTGAGGGAAGAAATAGTACCAATCTATTCTGCTTTGGTCAGATCTCACCTGGATTATAGGGTCCAGTTCTGGTCACCACAATTCAGGAAAGCTATTGGCAAGCTGGAATGTGTCCAGAGAAGAGAAGGCCAACTGATAAAAGGTGTGGAAACCAAGCCTTATAAGCAATGATTGAGGTTGCTGGTTATGTTTTGCTTGGAGAAGAGAAGACTGAGAGGTGACGTGATAACCATCTTTAAATATTTAAAGGGGCATCATGTAGAAGATGGAACAAGCTTGTTTTCTGCTGCTCCAAAACTCAAATACAAACTTATAGGTCAAATTAGAAGAAAAGATTCCATCAAAACATTAGGAACAACTTTTCTACTGTAAGAGCTGTTCAACAGTGGAATGGATTGCCTCAGAGGGTGATGGATTCTTCATCTTTGGAGGTTTTCAAACAGAGGTTGGATGGGCATCTTTCAGGACTACTTTAGTTCTGTATTCCTGCATGGCAGAGGTTGGACTAGATGACCCTTGCAGCCCCTTCCAACTCTATGATCTATTACTTCCACAATTAGCAGAAGTAAAACATAGGTAGAGAACATCAGCAGAAAGGAGCAGTTGCTTTCATGGCCTCCTTGTTGGCTTCCCATGGGGATCTGGGGGCCTTTCACACTACAGAGCTTTAACAGTATGATTCAACTTCAACTGCCATAGTTCTATCCAGTAAATCCGAGTGGGGGTGGGGTGAGAGTGGACCATCCCTGGTACACAAAATAAGGGGGGAAATGGCAGCTCCTCCTTCCCCCCTCTCTCACTGAGTCATCACAAAAGGGAGGAAGGGCTGTTTTGTAAGGAGTGTGAGCTGAGCAGAAGGCACAAGCTGTGTGAATTCAAGTTGTCTCCCCACCCATCCCCTGGAATTTCCTTGAGTCAGGCAGAAAAGGAGGGAGGAGATGGGAGTAGAGCATGGTGGGTGCTGGTTCCTTTTGAAAATGAAACTGTTCAGAGTCAGAGAAGAATCCTGCTAGTCTGCTTTTGCAAAAGGAAAAAGGAAAGGAGAGTGAGAAAAAGGATTCCAGCAGCCCCCTTAAGACTAACTGATTTATATTTTAGCATGAACATTTGTGGAGATCAATCCACTTCCTCAGATACGATGACTGAGGAAGTGGATTAATATCCACAAAAGTTCATGCTAAAATATAAATAAGTTAGTTTATTAGTTGCCAGGCAGAAATGCACAGTCAACCCCACCACCACCCCAACAGATGACCATCCAGCCTCTGTTTAAAAACCTCCAAAGAAGGAGACACCTACACACTAGGAGGCAGTGCATTCCACTGCCAAACAGCTCTTACCCTCAGGAAGTTCTTCCTAATGCTTAGGTGGAATCTCTTTTCCTGTAGTTAGAGTCCATTATTCCATGTCCTAGTCTCTGGAGCAGCAGAAAACAAGCTTGCTCCATCTTCAGTATGACATCCCTTCAAATATTTAAACATGGCTATCATCCTCTTAACCATCTCTTCTCCAGGCTGAACATACCCAGGTCCCCAAGCTGCTCCTCATAGAGCATGGCTTCCAGACCTTTCCCCATTTCTGGTTAGGTCTGATGAAAGCAGAATAAAGTGGCCCTACTACATTCCTCGATCTAGACACTATACTCCTATTGATGCAGCCCAGAATTGCATTGGCATTTTTAGCTGCCACATCACACTGTTCACTCATGTTCAGCTTGTGGTCTACTAAGATTCCTAGATCCCTTTCACATGTATGGTTGTCAAGCAAAGTGTCACCCATCCTATATCTCTACATTTTATTTTTTCTGCCTAAATGTAGTACCTTGCATTTCTCCCTGTTGAAATTCATTTTGTTAGTGTTTGGCCCAGCTCTCCAATCTGTTAAAGCCATTTTGAATTCTGATTCTGTCGTCTGGGGTATTAGCTACCCTTCCTAATTTAGTGTCATCTGCAAATTTGATAAGCATGCCCTCTGTTCCATCATAAATGTCATTGATAAAGATATTGAATAGCACTGGCCTGGATTCTAAACTTTCGTGTGTGTGTGTGTGTGTGTGTGTGTGTGTGTGTCTAGCCTACCTGGAAGCAAATATAGACTGCAGAAAAGGAGAGCCCTCTAGTCTCCAGGAAAAATGAGCTTGCTTTTGTTGTCTAAGAACTTTATCAGACTAGGATCTAAAAATGCTGTAATTTCATGAATGAGGAAACCGGTGGGCAAATCTGTGCTTAAGTCCATTCAGCAGTTCACCTACCTGGGAAGCATCATCTCCTTAGATGCCAAGATTGACAAAGAGATTGATCACAAATTAGCAAAGGCATATAGCGCATTTGGAAGACTTTACAAAAGAGTCTGGAGTAACAAACACCTGAGGCAAAGCACAAAAATCAGTGTGTATACAGCCATTGTACTGTCTATTCTCCTTTACGGGTCTGAAACATGGGTCACCTGTTGCCACCACTTATGACTCCTTGAACGCTTTCATCAGCACTGTATATGCATAATCCTAAATATACACTGGACTGACTATGTGACAAATGTTGCTGTCCTTGAGCAAGCAGGGATCACCAGCATTGAGGCCATGATATTGAGAACACAGCTGCACTGGGCAGGGCACATTTCTATGATGGAGGACCATCGCCTCCCAAAAATAGTACTCTACGGTGAACTCGCCATGGGTCAGCGTAAGAGGGGTGCTCCAAAAAAGCGATACAAAGACTCCCTGAAACAACATCTCAGGCCTGGTCAAATTGATCACCAACAATGGTCCGCCCTAGCCTCATATCGGGAGGCATGGAGACGCACTATCCACAATGCTGCAGCCTTATTTGAGAACTCACACCGAACAAGTCTTGAAGAGAAATGACAATGCAGAAAGAAATCACAACCCAGAAACACCACCCAAGGAGACCTTTTGCTGTGCTTTCTGCAACTAGACTTGTTTATCTTGGATTGGCCTTTTAAGTCATCAGCGTGCTTGCAGAAAGTGTGGGATGAGTCCTTCCTGAATCTTCATTTACGAAGAAAAGCCAGCCAGAGAGAGTGGCATTATTACACTTATTATCACACGTTGCTGTAACTGCATGAAAGAAATGCCATGGAATTATTGCACGACCACCACTAACATTTTAAGAATGGGACTTAAACTTCAGTGATTTAGCATGGGTGAGATTTCGGCGAGCATGCTTAAAAACACACAACTCCCCCCCTTAATCTGCAAAGTAAACAAACACGCAAACACTTAAACAAACCTAAAAACGTGCAAAGAAACTGCAACAGTTCATAAAATGTGCATCCTGTGGATAGTTCTCATGTTCTCACTCAGAAGTTCTCTTGCCCGGAACGGGGAGGGGGGACGATTACAGTGGGACGTGTTTCCATACGCTCTTCAATACTTCGAAAAGAGCAATAATGAGGGCTATCAATGACCTATCCTGTCAATTAAAAGCAACACCCTTATTCGCAGCTGGAGCACAGATTGACCATGGAAACAGGGCAACATTGTGAAGTAGCGGGAACCATTTGCACTACTGTACATCATAACTGTGCAATTTTTGCCATGTCTGATAAAGTCCTGAGTGCCAAACGTTTCCCAGGAAATATTGCAGTTTCATAGAGGAGCAAACTTGTTCTGTGCTATAAGAGCTGTAAGTGTACAGAACACAATTCCAATCGTTACAAGGTTTCTAGAAAAAAAAATGTAAGCTCTACTGTATTTCCTCCAGATTTCTTGAGAGCTGAACTGGATGCTCCAAGATGGAAAGGAGATGAGAGTAAGCTAGATAGAGAATAGATAGGTGCATAGATAGATAGAAGCCCTGAGGAAGGGTAGATGTTTACTATGGATTTTAATTTACTTGTAAGTAATTTCAAATAATAAATGATGTTCTTTGAGAAGGGCTTATTCCACATTTCCTTGCCTTTAGTGTATGGTATGGTATTTCGAATCCTTTACTCAGATACATGAACACTTAAGTTAAATGGGTCTTTAAAGTAAATATGACTTCTATATTTGTATTTATCAAGATACCATTCCAATCCCTACTGCAGTGTATTCCATAAAAGGGAAACAGCATCTATGAGGTGGATAGGCGTGCAGGACTGGAGGAATTCATTTTAAAAAGTGGAAATAAAAATGGAAGTGTGGTGTTAATGGGGAAACTGGTGTGCTACACTGGATTGTTACTTACTTTGAATGTATGTGTGTGTGTGTTCTTAAACAAAGGAAAACAAACATTTCTGGGACTTAGTTGGGTTTGTCTTTTGCTGGAGTTTTGAGGCAGCATAAAGATTAACAAATTTTATTTGACATTATCATTCACTGATGGCACTGCTCCTAGATCTCCTACTACTGGATGTGGGAATGGAAGTAACCATGCCTAGCAGATTCACCAGCCATATAAAACTAGGTGGGATAGATGCCACAAGCCACAAAAGTTCCACAGATTATTTTTTTAATGTCATGATTATATATACAAAGTTTAATGAAAGAGAATTTTCACTGTCTATGGACTTTATCAGATGTGGCAAATAATGGCATCATAACGATGCCTGATTAACACGAAAGGGCATGCATACCATATGACATCATCCTTTTGTGATCATGTACTGTCAAAAAGACATTCTATTTTATTGACAGCCCAAGCCGTTAATAAATCTCCCCTGGCACTTATGTTTCTTTTCTGGCTATTACTATTATTCTATTACTATTCATTTCCTCTCATGATGATTACTGAGAATAATTTGGTGTGCCTGTGTTAAAAAATTATCCTCACCCCTTGTGCAGCTTGTACTATCGATTTATATACATTGAATTAGCACACATTTAGCTTTGTGAATACAGGAGGGTGGACAGGTTAGTTTAGCCCACGTGACTCTCCTGTTAGCTGTGCATGGGATTTGCCTGAGAAGAAGTATAGCACATGTACCAACTTTACTGTTGAAGGTCCTCTATACACAGGAAGCCCTTCATATTCCTCCCTCTGCTCACTGCACTTGTCTCTTCTTGCCTTTCCCAACTTTTAAAACAACAACAACAACGTTGCACTCAATCTACTGTACTATTACCAGGAACATGCTTCTGCATTACAACTCTAGAAACACCTTTTCCAAACAAGTAGCCAATGAAAGGACAACTATCATGGACAAAAGTACACTGCAGTATCATCCATGAACATGCAATTACTCTATTATGTATGAATAACTGTGTATCGGTACATACTAACAGTCTGTGCACTGATTATACCTGTCAGAATTGGGATTTAACAGATTCAAATTAGAAAGTAAAGTACAATTGTCCCTTCCTATTTGCTGGGGTTTGGTTCCAGGACCCCCATGGATACCAAAATCCGTGAATACTCAAGTCCCATTATATGCAATGGCATAGCAAAATGGTGTCCCTTATATAAGATGGCAAAATCAAGGTTTGTTTTTTGGATTATCATTGTTTTGAGAATATTTTCAAACCATGAATACTTAAATCTGTGGATACGGAGGAACAACTGTACTGTGATTTTTAAAAACACCATGCAACTATAATTAAGTATTTTTGAACAGTAACCATCCCTCACCATTCTAATTTACCTACTTTCTTTCAACTCACCTCCTTTGTGTTTTATCTTCCCATTAGCTAGTTGAGTCATTAATTGTGGGAGGAAATTCCTTACTTTCTTGAAAAAGATTGCATTCCATCTAAGATTTGACATTATCCTAGAACAGTGGTTCTTAACATGTGGTCTGCAGCACCCCCCATGTGGTTGCTAATTTACTTGTTGTTGTTGTTGTTGTCCCTTCATATTTGCCATATTTCATATTTGTGGTTTTGCATATTTGCCATTTGAAGTTGCTGCTCAACTAGCTCAAACTCCAAGACCCCACCCTTCTCCCCTCTCCTCCTGTCCTGGCAACAAAACAACTCCATCTTGCTTTCTTACCTTGCACCAAAATACCACTGCCTGTTACTTTAAACCTTACTGTTTTAAAGGGGTAGCACTGTTTTAGTGTAAAGCAAGAAAGCAAGCTGGAGTTGTGTTGTTGGCAGGGCAGAAGGAGGGAGAACTGGCGGGGAGGCAAGTGTAGATAAGGGGCATGCTTTGTGTGCCCCGGGCAGGAGTTGCTACCATGGTAGCAGGTATTGGCAGTCCTGTTGGTGGGAGAGGAGTGTACAATACTGTAGTGTAGTATGCATGTTGGGAGCGGGGCTTAACTTATTTGCGGTGGGTTGGTGTGTTTTTTTTTTTTTTTCATTTTTGTGGTGGTGCTCTGCCCCTAACCCCAGCAAATATGAAGGGACAACTGTATTACCATCATCACCACCACCACCACTACTACTACTACAACATACAGTACTACTACTAGCAGTAGTATGGTTTTAAATCTTGAGTTAAGTCTTGGGGGTCCGTGGCAGCAAAAGGTATTTAACGGGGGTCCCTAGTAAAGAAAAGGTTAAGAATCACTGTCCTAGAACAAAGAGATAACATTTTCATTTTCTTGATACAGTGGTGATTTGTCAGACAAGCCACTGGATGCTAAGTTCCTATTTCCACTGACTCATACAGTGAATAGGAACTCTGCTAGTATTTATTAAAACAGTACTCTTGCCCTCTAGTTGCATGTGCTTTAAGTAAACTGAGAAGGTTTTTAACCTTCCTTGTGACATTTAACATCTTAAGTAAGGAAGTGGGCTTCTTAAAATGCTCTTTTATGTTTCTGTAATTTTCTTATATATCTAAATTTATGTTCTTTGTCCAATGAATACATATTTGTTCAAACTTGGGGGCTGTTGAGGAGACTTGTTCCAACTAGAGTACTTGAAAACACTTCACTTTGATATTGACGACACTGAAGCCAAATGGCCAGAGAGACCTATGACTATTTTTCCTGATTCCTCATTATCACCAGGGACTTTTACCAACCTACCAAGATAGAAGAGATTCAATGGAAGTAGCTTTTATTAAATTGTGTGCTAGTGTGACTAGCGCTTAGCCTACTCACATTTCTCCATAAGCTTACCTCAAAGCAGTTCTGAGTGACAAATATATCAGTCATCCTGCACAGCTCATGTGACTATGAAACTAAACATTGAGACGAAAGCATTTTTTTAGTAAGTGCCCCACCTCGTCACTGGTATACATTTATATAAGAATAAACTTCCTTCCACAGGAGAGCCTGTTGCCCCAGCCCCCACTGTCTTTCCACTAGCAGATAAATACAGTAATTTTTATTAAGGAGGCTTTGGGGTTTTAATATGATGTGGCAGATTGAGCTTTTAATGGTGGGGTGTGAGGGAGTGCCATTTCTGTTTTATTGTGTTTTATATGTGTTTTAAAAAAACTGCTTTTAACTAGTTTTTTTTTTAAAATAGAAATTTGATTTAATTGTATTTTAACTTTTGTACTGAAAGCTTTTTAATTGTACAGCTTGTGTATCGCTTTTCCAAAATGCTTGGAACCAGAAGTGTTGCATATTTTGCATTTTTTTCAGATTTTGGAATACTTGCATATACATAACAAGATATCTTGGAGATGGGACTCAAGTCTAAAGGTATTTATGTTTCATATATACCTTATACATGCAGCCTGAAGGTAATTTTATAAACAATATTTTTGATAATTTTGTTCATGAAACAAAGTTTGTGTGCATTGAACCATCAGAAAGCAACAGTGTCACTATCTCAGCCATCCATGTGGACAATTTTGGATTTTAGAATACTTCAGATTTTGTAATTCCAGATAAGGGATACTTAGCCTGCATTGTGTTTTTAAAAGGCTGTACATAGCCTTGGATCTCATGCTGGGAGAAAGTCCTCTCCACAGCTTTAGTTTGTCTGAAAAAAAAACTTTCTGTTACCCTTCCAACAACCTCCAGATCCATGGTTTTAGTACCAGCAGCAGAGACAAACAAAACAAACAAACCCATAGTTTTTCTCCACTTGTTTGACAGACAGAAGACCTACTTTGTTTAGTGAGTTTGATATGCTGGCATTTGCCACACCTGTAGTTAATGCTGTTAGTTACCCCATAGTGCCTAACTAAGGGCTTGTCTACACCAGCCAAATGCTCTGTCTTGCCCCTGTTCCAGAGCCCTGTAATCCAAATGATGCAGGGCATTTGCCCTGCTTTGCCCCCGAGCAATCCAAACAATCCCAGGACAGATATGTGGCTGGAATGGGGGCAAGCTGGGATAAGGCCTGATAATCCATTACAGGAAAACACCCAGTTTACCTTGGTTTACTTGGGAAAAACTGGATTGGGCCCCACGTGTGCCCACAGGAGCCTGTAAAGCATGCCCCTCCTCCCTGCCACTGCCAGCTCCCTGGTTCTCCCAGATGCCAGACAAGAGTCCCTCAATATGTGACTGATATTGGTCACATGCAGGGGGCCTGCAGTCACAGCTTGTGGGACCGATGTCTCACTTCTGCTTTAGAGGAGAAAATGGCAGTGGTGGTAGCTTCATTGACAGGTCGGCATCCTATTTGGACTCCAGTCTGTTTTATGCAGGTGACAATGGGGGGGAGGGGGGAACAGGCCAGCTCTGGAGGCAAGATATGCTGGCAGGGAGCCAGCATATCCTGCCTGATATAGATGAGCCCTAAGATGATAAGTATTCACAAAAGTCTTTATAAACCTTGGAAACATAAGCCTTTTGAGAAGGGATGGGGCTGATTCATCTCATCTGCTTGCTATCACACTTTGTGTTGATTTAATATGACATATGGTACTTACTGAAGGATTGTGAATGGGACAGTGGCAGTACTGTTGTTTTGTGGAATGGTCCTTTCAAACCCAAATGCCAACACACTAGAATTGATTGCGCTGATGGTAAGCCTCTTACCTACTCCTTTTTGGACAGGAATTAGGAGAAAAGAAGAGGCAAGTAGCTATATCTCAGCTTTTACAGCTTTCAGTAGATCTTTAGATAGAGGTTCACAATAGGAGGGGGAGAACTAAAGAGAAGGGAAAGAGGCAGAGTGATTTCAGATAAAGCATTTTTCATGCCATTCCCCTGTCTCCTTCGCTGAATTTTACAGGAGCTTCATATGATGCTATCCTCTATTCATAACACTCCTTTATTTTTTTAATTGCTTCTTCTTTCTTTATGTCTTACTGTAAGAAAATCTGTTAAGGAGACAAAGTCAGAATAGCTGAACAATGCCTTAAAATTGCTAGAGTGAAGAGTACTCTCACACCCCCACCATTTGGAAATTGCTAAAGCCTGGATGACAGAAATGCACCAAGCCATTTTTGTCCCTCCCAGAAAAAGCTGTCTTTTTAAATAGCTGCCTAGGACTGTGAGAGTAGCATCAGGTACCTGTCCTGAAGTGAGAGGCTGAGGGGTGTTGGAACTAAAACGGGTAGTGAATGCATGAACTCTCCAGCTGTTCCTCTCTGCAAGTGAATACAGTAGCTTGCCATTTTTTCCAGACAATGAAGAGATTGCAGACCTGTAATGGAAATACAGTTGTACATCCAGCAATTAATGTGAAGCATGACAGTCATGGCTCAGCTACAAAACGAGGAAAAGACTGGATGCAGGGAAGCAATGCCATGTGGTTCTCTATCTGCTCTTTAAAATACTAAAATAATGAACAGCACTTTTCTTAGCCTTCAGGGTTGTTGGCTTTTTTAAAAAGAGAGAGAGAGAGAGAGAGAGTGCAGCAGGCATGGCCAAATGCATCAGGCAGATGTGGCTGGAGAACCTACCTGAAATGCCAGCTGGATTTGTACTAGCATTCTTGGAGAGTCTGAAGGCACGAATGGCTGCTTTGTATATAATATTTGTCATTTCCTGATTGTGCGGCATTACTTACAGGGCTTTTACTGTCCATTCTGCAGTGCCCTCTTGAAATACTCCTGTCCACAGCTCCCTTTAACTTCCCTCCTTTTGTTAAAATGGATATTTTACTAAATAAAACCAAAATAATAGGTTGTGTTCTTTAAAACATTTGGCTCCAGTCCCACAGTTCTTAACCAAAGACAGCAATTCACAGTAAAGTGTCCAGGCAAATGGTTAACACATTTTAAGATACATTTTTGGCAAAAACAGAAATGTGTGAAATTGTTTATTTGTTTTTAAAAATATTGTTTGCAGTTTCAATGAGGCTGCTTAGGAGAGGAAAACCCATTCATATGACTCATAGTACTAGCACAGTAAAAGTTACAGGTATTTACAATTTATAGGGCAATTCTATTTTTGCAAATGAAATGAGAAGATAATGTTGCCAACAGATCACTCGCACACATCCCTAAAAAGCCAACTGGGCAGTTTCCGTTAATTGCAGGACTTGCCTCCTTTGTACCATTAATCTCATGCTTTGAGTTGTATTTATTTTGCAGCTAACTCAGTTGAGATTTCTGTTGCTAATATGCATGGGCCCAATACCTCTGGAAATCAGGGATCAAATTCTCAAATGCTGCAACAGTCCATTAATACACATGCATTTCATCAGTCACTGAAGTGTTTTGGTGGTGGTAAAGTGTGTGTGTGTGTGTGTGTGTGTGTAATGTGTTGCATGCACTCCTAGTCAGAAAAATCAGCAGTAGCAGAACATGTTATAATCCAACCTGGACGCAAAATGTTATTTAAAAATACTGAAATTCTGGACCAGGCCAATAACTATCATGTCAGAATGCACAGAGAAGCTATTGGAATCCACAAACACCTGGACAACTTCAACAGGAAAGAATAAACCCTAAAAGAAAACAAAATCTAGCTGCCAGTCCTGAAAAACACTAAAATCAAAACTCAACACACACAAATGAACTCCATCCAGGGACAGGGGGATTTCCAGCAGACAATGGACCATTAGCCAACCATTAGCCAAACAGACACTAATCTTCCTTGCATATCTCCACCCAGAAACTAGCCATTCAAATACACAAATTTACATATCCTCTCCAACAGGGGTTCACATTATATAAACCCCATACACCCTCCTATCCAACCACTCTCTGAAGATGCCAGCCATAGATGCAGGCGAAATGTCAGAAATAAACTCTTCCAGAACACAGCCTCACAGCTGGGAAAAAAACCAAGGAAGATCTAAGAATGAAGTCTTCTCAGCCCTGCTTTAATAAAGTGTAGACTATTTTTCCTAGATAACACTGTTAAAATATAAACCACTTACATTTCCCTCAATTTTTTTTTCTAAATTCAGGAATATTGAGGTAAAAAATCATTAAAAAAACAATAACTGAAGAGGAGTTTAGGATCTTTACTCTTCATTCCAGCTACCCACATTGACTCTGAGATCATCTTTCAGTCACTAAACTACGGTATTTACTGGTTGAAGTAATAACAGATGGCTCACTTCAGTTAAGCATCCATAACAACAGGAGGCCCGGGTGATGAAAAGTCCATTGTGAAAGAGCTTGTCACAAGACATCACTCCACATCCCTCTTCTTTACCGTCATGGTAGGAAATCCCTGAACTGAGCCAGGCTTCACACAAATTGTTCCCTACATTACACAGTTCTTACCATTTTCCTTTACAAACAATAGTCACGCCACAAACCAACTGTATGAATCTAGCTCTTTTCTTGGAAAATAAAAACAGAATTTTTCAGAATAATAATCCTAGTCTGGATAATTTAAATCCAAAAGAGAGGCTGAATTATATCAGAGTCTTATAGATCAGAGTCTTGTAGAATAAGGATTCTAGCCTGAATAGTTTACGTCCCAAATAAAGGCTGAATTACATTGTAATCCTACACAACACACAACTATATGTTTCATTTTCTTCCAAATTACGTATCCTGTTAAATCTGTCTCTTATATTTGCTTTCCCTCAGAATATAGTTTAATATGATTTTCAAAATGTTATTTAACACTTTATATCATACTTTAAAAAAAATCAAGATGCATTTCTTTTCCTTTATAAATTGTTGTCTGAACCGTTTACAAATACACCCTCAAATATCAATGTGCCATGGCTTAATCTGAGAATGATGAATTACTACAGGTCTAGAAGGAGTTACCATTTACCCCAGGTAAGTGGCTATGTGCCTTTGATCCATGTAACTATATTATTACTCAGTATATGTTCCATTCTCTGGATGTAAAATCCCATTAAGTGACATCAAAGCTTAATTTTGGTGTGTGTGTATGTCACATTAGGGTGTTTGTGACACCCCAGCATGCCAGCTGAAATTTTGTCACTTTTCAGCCTGGCCGCTTCGGCACTCTCGCGTTCACCATGCCTGTGCCACAGGGGATTTCCACCTCCCACTGCTGCCACAGAACGAATAACCAGTGGAAACTGCAGTTCCACAATTAAATGAATAGTACATGTACTTAGGTGTGGGTGTTTATAGGAGTTGTGGACTAACTACATGTCCGTAAGAGAAAATAACTCATGAATAAACTGAGTATAATAACAAACAGAGTGATTTATTATTGAACAAAGATAACATAATTGTTTACATATTCACTTTCCCTGCACATTACCGTAATTCTTTGCTTCCCTCACAGACATACACCTTTTTCAGCCTACCCTTAACACATCACATCTCTCAACTGTTGACTCCCTTTTCCACCTGTCGTCTTCCTTAACTAACTCTAACAACTAAGTCTCATTCTCTCCCGTCACTCCCACTTAAACCTCCAGAAGCCTCTCCCCTTTCTGCCTCCTCTCAGAGTATTGGCTCCTGAAGCACCCTATTTTCATTTGTCCCCAAAGCCATCCGTCACACTGTTGCTGCCAAAAACAAGGGATTTATAAACACCTTAAAGACTAGCAAGTTACATTTAGGACTTTATCAGATGCATGAAAAAACACATCAGAAGGTCACAACGGTAACAGAAACTGGTGACATTATCAGATGATTATGTCCTTCAGCCATTCTGAGGGTATAGTGCAGGCATGAATAAAGTGTTCCTTTTTACTGCTGGCTTAGCCCCAGGAGTGGCTGAGGACATGGCCATCTGATAATGTTGCCCTTTCTGTTATTGTCCTGTCCTAATGGTGTGATTTGGGACACATTTTTTGCTGCGTTTCCCCACATTTGATAAAGTCCTTAGTCCATGGCTTTGTGGATTACAGCTCACTTAATCAGATGCAGGGATGCATTGCCTTAGTTGTCAGATTACTATGCATGTACTTTTATGTGAGTTAGTGGGTAGGGGATATAACCTGTGGGGTTGGAGGGAAATTAAATGCAAAAAGTGTAAACAGTGTTAATAATCTTAACAGTGGCAGTTAACAAATCAGTATCTGGGTGGCAATAGAGATATCCTTGTATTGATGAGTTTATTAACACATGCAGTGAGTTAAAAGCTGGAATTCTTTTGGTGTCTTATATATATGCATAGACTTGCCTATGGACGTGCTTGACATTTTTGTCCAATGTGAAATATTAGCATTCAGTTCGAGATTAGGGAAGTGGAATTGCATATTCCATGCTATTGTGCATGGAGATGTGTATTGTGCATGGATGTGCGTGCACATTGTATATGGATATGTATTGCCTGGCAGTGTGCATGCACATTCAGTTGTGCCTTCAGTTCCCTATTTGGTGTCTTGGCTCATTGGCACAGTGTTGCCATTCAGCGCCAGGGTTGCTGATCTCTATTAATGCATAACTCTGAATGTGGAGATTTACACTATGCAACTCCAATGTAGCATTTTACCCCAAAAGTCTCGACCTGAATGTTATTCTGAGTAGACCCATTGAAACAATGGGATTTGCATGTTGACCCACCAATCCACAATTGACCGAATGCGACAAACCAATAGGATTCAGAACTTTGTCGCTATTTATAGGACATGGCTTGGGTGAAGAAGCAAAACAGCAACTTCCTAAAAGATCAGTTAATTCGCCAGCAGAACACCGAGCAACATTCGAGCTTTGTTAAGCAGAACATTTGACTGTGCTATAAACACTATGAACTGCAGGTATTAAAACAGAAATCTGTGTGTATTTGTCAGGATATGCAACAGCTTTCTAATGTTATAATTTTAAAAAAAATTACACTCAGTGGTGGTTATCAAAAGTAACCTGGTTCAAAGGCACTTCTATAAAGATGTCAGCCAAGAGCTGTTTCACTAATTTTGTCGGAGCCATGGGTTGGCTTGAGTTCAGTCATTACATAAACAGTTGGACAGTACTAGGTGACACTGACATTTTCTGATAGCAAGCCAAACAGATATTTCACAAACTAACATGAGAAATTTGCATGGATCTCCATAAAAAGAAAACATGTGCTTGCAATGTTTCTCACAAAATCTAAGCAAGAGATGAAGTATGCTCACTGTTCTCAAATCAATATGTTACAACAAAAGGCAGTTGAAAATGAACATATCAAAATTAATTCTTATCCTTAAAATCTCCCAAAGTATTATGTTGCTCTGTAATTTATCATTTCCAGTCTTGGCAGAATGATATTCCTGCTAAACAATGGATACTAATGTTTAAAAAATGCACTGGGCATCTGAGAACATGCAAGCAAAATGCAGTGTGTGCCGGTTGCAAAAAAAAAAAAAAAAAGCTTTTTTGAAATATACAGAAAACATAATATACTTTTAAAGAGTCTATTTCCTTTCACAACAATGATAGATAATGACTGGCAGATAGATCTGAAAACCTGAGGATAGGTTTCCTAATGAGATTTAAAACTATAGATTTCTGGGGCAGGAATAACTTTACTGACTAATTTACATATAAGACATGTAAAGGCAACTTACATAGGGCAGTACTGCTAAGGACAGCAAAGCCATATTTTCTATCCCTTTTGCATTTAACTGTGACAGAGTACAAGATTTCAAAAGAATCATACTGACTTCTAAGAAATTTCAAACCTTTCAAGTCTGGGACTACTGTTATTTCAAGGATTGCCTTCTCCCAAATGAATCTGCCCGTGTCTGCCATTGAAGCAGTCAACCTATCTTGACTTCTATGATAGGTTGAGTGACACATGGAGGCCTTTTTAGTGGTGGCACCCACTGTATCTTACAAAAGGGCAACAAAGTAGCCTGGTAGAGGTCAGAAAGCTGTACACAGTGTTGTCAAGTTGCCCCGTGACTGCACAGGTGAAGACTAGTTTCTACTCTGCCATAATATTCTTCAGGCTGCATACCCTCCCTTTGAAATGTGCCATATAATATTAATTGGATAGGACCCAAAGGACTTGATCTGTGAAATCATGGAAAGGCTCCTGCTGATTTCAGAGGACAATTGGATCAGGCATATTAAATGCCAAACTCCAGCTGTTACTCTATAAGTGAAAACAAAAATCACAGTGGTAAATTAACAGCTGAACATGATTTGCAAATGTGATTTGCATTCTTAAGCCAAATCCTTGTGAAGTTTTAATATAAATCTACAATGTGAAAAGAAACATGTTTAACAATAAATCTGCTATTACTATAAATGGTTGGTGACATATCTCATATTGATAGGACTTTGTTGTGGAGAGAGATTGAACACCACTTATTTCAGCCACATGTTCTCATTCAATTGTTGTTTAGAGAATCAAACAGTATTTATCAGATGGATTAGAGTAGTTTTCATAACAGATTCCTGAGGATTACATGTTACAATGATGTTGAATACAAGAACTAAGATATCCATAAAATCCCCAATCACCAAACATTTATCAAATCCCTTAAAAAACTTTTAAAAACTGGGAAATACTTTTAAAAGCCCAAATTTGTGACACGCCACCCTACAATGGCAAAGTGGAAAATATTTAGGACTTTATCAGACCACCCCTCTAAACCCCGTTCTTCTGCTGGCATAACTTTGCTGTTTTTATGCCAGCAAAAGAACTCCCCATGCCACACTTACCTCCTATCTGCAAAAAGGCTTCACCAGCAATGAACGAGGAGTAAATGGAGCTCTGTTTGCTTCCTCATTTGAAATCTCATGTATTCTCGTGAGAATACATAGCGCAGGAAATTAAAAAATAAAAACAAAAATAAGACAGTAAAAGTTACACAAAGCACCTAAACACACTTTAAAAAGTCCCAAGTAAACTGGGGAGGGTCATAAAAAGTGTGTCACCTACCTGGGTGTCGTGATCTCACCTGGAAGTGTTCTTGCTGGACCGGCCATTGACGCTGCATTCATGTAAGTACAATGGCACAAAGTTCCAAATGCCGGCAATGCTGTCACAAAAGCACCACAGAGATCAATTGATGATTTGAGCCATCAATAAAAAAGTACATTTTTTTAACAGGATATGATCGCGAAAGGGCAATGTCATGTGGTATGTGCACCCTTCTGCTATCATTAGGCATCCTTATGATGCCTTATTTGCCTTGTCTGATAATGTCCTCAATGTAATACCCCCCTTGTGCACTGAACTGAGGTAACAAGATCATGTTCAATTGTAAGCTGCTTAAGGAACATTGTGAAAGTTGAGAGTAAACTATTGGTGACAAATAACTTTTTAGGGTATTGCACAATGTTCCACAATGCAACCAAGGAGTTCTGTAACTGAGTCCCTCTACTGGATTTTGTCTGTGGAGCTATTGACCATTTCACAATGGGAATGCACATCATGTGATGTGTTTTGCACTATTAGTTGCACAATGGTGAAATACAATATTCAGGCGGTTTAGGGCACCCACAGCATAGCTAAAGTGGAGTAACTTTAAGCTGTGTAGTCCTTGGATTTTAGCCATTTCTGTGAGCAAATCTTTACAAGGATCATTATCCTATTTGGATTTCGTGCACATGTTGTATCTGCCCTGGTAGCATCAGTGAAGTTGGGAGAGAAAGTTGTAAAAATCTTCCAATAAAGTTTTTTTTTAACAAAAACAAATGAGTGCCGATGTAACAGAGAAGATAGAGGAATGAACAGGATTTTAATGAACTCAATGGAAGGTAGTAGACTCTGCTTTGTTGGAGGTTTTAAAACAGAAATTGGATGTCTGTCTCTCTGGGATACTTGAGCAGTGGATTCCTGCACTGACAGGAGGTCGGACAATATGTCCCTTAGGGTCCCTTCCAGTTCTCTGATTCTGATTCAAAATACTAAATGTCAGGATCTAAAAAAAAGAAAAAAGAAGAAGCAATTACAAACTTCAATTGCCTAAAAATTTGTTTAGCAGCATTGATAGAAGGAATGAGAATAGTGCAGTTTTTCAAAATATCACAGGTTTTGTAAAATATAGGTGTGTGTGTGTGTGTGTGTGTGTGCCTTCAAGTCACCTGTTGACTTATGGTGACCCCATGAATGTAATAGGCTTTTCTTAGACAAGCAATACTCAGAGCTGATTTTGCCAGCTCCTTCCTCAGAAATATAGCCTACAGCACCTGGTATTTGCTGGTGGTCTCCAACCCAAATACTAACTAGAGTTGATCCTAAGTACCCACAGTAAGAAATATAGACCTTTTCTATTCATGAATTTTAGGACATATGGTGGTACTGAACTATCTAAGAACTCCTCCACGTGTCTATCTTTGAGGTTCTCAAATGTTTCAGCAGTGATTTTAGGACATCATTTTACTGTGACATGTCTCTAACACTCTCCAAAGGTTACAATGTCAGAGAAAAATGTTGTACTATAGATCAGTGGCTCTTAACCTTTTCTTTACCAGAGACCCCCAAATATCTTTTGTTGCCGTGGACCCCCAAAACTTAACTCAAGATTAAAAACCCTAATAATAATAATACCTAATAATAATACCGTAATAGTCACCATCCATTAAACCTTCCCTCATAGGCACTGGAGGGGGAGGGAAGACTTTTCTCCTTTTTCTTTCTGCAAGCTTGTGGCTAGAGTGGATTGAACAGCAATGCACAAGCCAAGCCAGACAGGCAGCCTTTCCTTAGCTCCTGTAACATGGCCACTCTACTGCAGGAAAGAGGTGGGCCAAGCAGCCTTCAAGCCTTTGTGGTCCCCCTGTGAGGACATTGTGGCCCCCTGGGGGTCCCCAGACCACAGGTTAAGAACCACCACTATAGAGAGTTTCAGAAGGAAGGACAAGCATTTTATATTAAAAATATATACTACAGTCAGCATACCTGTGGACTTTAATACCTCAGAAATTGATCAGTTAATTAGAGTTAAGCTCAATGCAAGTTACTGGATCACTAACTAACAGTTTGGTCACTAACTTAAATGGCACAAACACAAAGCTTGTTAATCAATTTGGACTCTAGGGGCTTGTCTATACAGGGCAATAAAATGTTTATTGATGCGCACTAACAGCAATTCACAGCATCTTTCATTTGTCACCACAGGTTTTTTCACCCCAAGATTTCAGGCATGCCTGCAAATCAAGATGGTGGGCACAAGTGAATTACTCACATTTTTATTGTCACCAGTTGCTGACTCACGCCGAACAAGTCTTGAAGAGAAACGACAACGCAGAAAGAATCACAACCCAAAAACATCACCCAAGGAGACCTTCTGCTGTGCTTTTTGCAACTGGACTTGTTTATCTCGGATTGGCCTTTTTAGTCATCAGCGTGCTTGCAGAAAGCGCGGGATGAGTCCTTCCTGAATCTTCGTTTGCGAAGAAAAGCCAGAGAGAGAGAGTTGCTGCCACTGAACTGTTTAAAAAAAAAGCAAAGCCAAGGTGCAGTAGTACAGTCTTCCACTTAAATGCACAGGAAAAAAGGGAGGAAGACTATTTTGTTGCCTCAGTGCACGATTGCTATGGCAAAAATCCAACATGGCAGTTTTGGGCACTTGCCTTGCCAGCAAGCTCCACCCCCTGTGCACATCCAAGCAATCAGTTTTCCACTTCCGCTCTTATCAGGAATGTGCAACAAAGTGAACCGGTTGTCCCAACGAGTGGGATTGCTCGTTTCCTTCAGTTTTTTAAAAAAAAATATGGGAAAAGCCATGAAGGCCTTTCCCACAGAGTATTTGGAGTTTTTGGGGGCCCCTTCCAAATATGGCAAAATGATGCAGGATCCCATTGGGACAAAAGGTATTATCCTCCAATTCTATGAGGATTATTTTTGCTGTATAGACAAGCCCTAGAATGACAGGAAGAACTGCTATTAGACCCCAGACTCTGGGCCAGAGCAGAATTCAGAAAAGCTTCTGTTTCAAGCAAGGATTCCTAGAAGCCTTCTCCAGCATAGCCACTGGACATGCTAGCTGGCAGTTTGGGGAGTTGATGTTCAAAAAAGTAATATTTCTATGTTCAAGCCTAGAGCAACTATTGAAATATGGAAAGGCTCTTTTGTTTGGAATGAATTAAGCTTAACAAAACTATGGTTAAGCCAGGAAATCAGTTGGGTTGGGGAGTTATAGCACTCTCCTGTTTTATACAATTCAGTGTTGAACTGCATGCACAAGTTTTCGCATGTCTTATTTTACGTATTGCTGTGTGCCCTAAACCATTAGCATGGGATGGAAAAGGCATGTCATTTGAATTCCACCTATTTATACTGAACATATTCCATATATCAAGCTTTCTCCTAGCTACACCAAAGTTCACCAGAGGAGGGATGCTGATATATCATCACAATTTAGCAACAGGTATGGATGCATCAATATCACTACCTTTCTGTGGTGGTGGGATTGCATGCTCCTGTGAGGCAAGAGGCTATGCTGATAGCAGCAGTGTTGCTGGTAGGTTCTCCCATTGCAGACAGGCTTTTGCTGAACAGCCAGAGTAAGTGTGCCAAAACAGCTACTGGACAGAAGGAGTAGTGGATAGTGACACTGGTGGAGGATCGCTCAGGCTGCATCTGCACTGCAGAAATAATCCAGTTTGACACCACTTCAACTGCCATGGCTCAATGCTATAGAATTCTGTGATCTGTAGTTTTGTGAGATATTTAGCCTTCTCTGTCAGAGAGCTCTGGTGCCACAACAAACTACAATGGAGAATGGAGACTGCAGTCAAGATATCAGAAGACTATAACTTGGAAGGGCAGCTATGAAGGAACTAGACAAGATCCTGAAGTGTAAGGATATATCATTGAATACTACAGTTAGGATTGTCCATGCCATTGCATTTCCAATTTCTATGTATGGTTGTGGAAGCTTAACACTGAAGAAAGCTGATAGGAAGGAAAATTGCTCATTTGAAATGTGGTGCGGGAGAAGAGTTTTACCGATATTGTGGGCTGTTCAAAAGACAAATACCTGGGCCCTAGAGTAAAGCCAACCTGAACTCTCCCTAGAATATAAGATTGTTAAACGGAGACTGTCATACTTTGGTCATATCATGAGAAGACATGACTGACTCACTAGAAAAGAGAATGATGCTTGGTGAAGTAAAAGGGAGTAGGAAAAGAGGGAGACCACATTCCAGATGGATAGACTCAATCACGGAAGCCATAGCCCTGAGTCTGCAGGACCTGAGCAGGGCTGTTGATTATAGGGTAACTTGGGGGTCTCCCGTTCATGGGGTTGCCATAAGCTGAAGTTGACTTGATGGCAGTTAACAACAACAAATGGATGCAGATCTTCCTTGTTGCTCCATTGCTAAGGATAGAGGCTATTAAGGAGTAATTGGAAATGTGTAATAAACAACCACACCAGAATTAACACAATGGTTCTTGCACCCAGGGATACATAGCCAATGAAGATTGGAGGGTTTTTTTTCCCCCAGACACCAACTTTCTCTTATGTACAACCATTTCTAGTTCATACACACTCAGGCACCTCCTCTTACCAACAAATCACAGTTTCCCAGCAAATTGGTGAGTATTTCTGAAGCACCCATGTCCAGTTCTTGAATCCTGGGTCCTGAGCTGACTCCCTTACTGACAAGCGACCATATGGAGTTTTCCTTCTTAACAGCTGTTTGTTGTATGTACATTTCGTGACCCTGTTTTAATGTCTCATTCCCCCCTCCCTCCCCCACACCCTGGCAGTTAAGATTCAAGTTTAGATAAAGCCTCAGAATTTTTCTAAGGCAAACAGTAAATAAATGTCCTCTTGTCAAACTATTAAGAGCCTAGTTAGCTTCAAAGTTTACAGTGGAAAGAGAATGGAGACAAAAACTCATTGCTTCATTATTTATGTGCTTTGGTAAACATTATTTCACATTACTGTTACAAAGTGATGTCATCACGGCTGTTCCCACTCTCAGGACCTTCCATTTCAAATCCAATGTAGTTGGAAAATAAAGAGCTGGCAGGGTGACCAAGCACACAGACACACAGAGTTAGGAAAATCGTAAAATAGATTCCAGGCATATGTAGCTAATTTCCACCTCATTCTTGATCCTGTGTAGAACAGAAACAGAATTCGACAAAATGTGGAAGTCTAAACATTTTGAGGGGGTTTGGGATTTTTTGAAAGAAAAAAAAAACTATGGTGAAATTTGACTTGGGAATTTATTTTTCACATTTCACGAGTAAAAGCTGATACTAAAATGTGAAAACTTTCTTTTCCTTAACTGTTGCTTGAAAGAATGAAGTTAATATAAAACATTAAAATCTGTTGCAGGTTAACGGCTGCACGTCAGAGCCTGCACTGATGTTGATGTGAAAGATCCCACATGTTACGAATGACAATTGTAATGCTAATCTTCAGATGTTACTAATGGGTCAAGGGAAAAGGAAAATATGGTCATGCCACAAGAGTAATCCTTATGTCTATGTATGTTACTTCAAGTCATCTGTTGACTTATGGCAACCCCATGAATTCAATAGGGTTTTCATAGGCAAGAAATACTCAGAGGTGGTTTTACCAGTTCCTTCCTCTGAAACATAGCCTACATTGGCACAAAGGAACATGCATTATATGAGTTCTGAGGTATTTTATAACTTCAGTAAGAATGGTAATGGATAGCAGATTGGGGTTAGGGCTATAGTCAAGGTTAATATTAGGATATAACATACACCTTATACATTTCTGACCCTGGGGAAAACTCTACTGTATCCCCAGTTTAAAAAAAAAAACACATTTATTCCTCCTAAATGGGGTCAACCTACTGACAAACAGAGTGTTTCACTTCTGCTTCAATACATCATGGGTCATCAAAAATATCATGGGATATTTTGTGTCCCAGTATGTTACACTGAGGAGATTATCAGATGCTTGAAAAAAACTCAAATGAGCTCGCGAGAACGATGTTACTATACCAGGAAGAGGCCCCGATATCGCACATCATCGTTCTCCTGGCATGCTTTCTCTGTCCGCCCTCCATGCTGCTGTGACAAAAAAGGTGCTGCTTTTCATTAGTGTGTTGTGTTGTCCTGGCTGGTTTTTGTTTGTAGAAGAAAATGTACATAACAAGAAGCTGAAATTTGGAGGAATGGTTTACAACTAATAATCCTGGAGAATGCCCATAATGTATACGAATCTAGGAGAATAAAATGGCCTGATTCATGATGATTAGGGTTGCCAGGATTCTCAGACACCAGTATGAGACAGCACTTTCTCTTGTCTAGCCTGCTGAAGACAGGCCAATACATGTGAGACAAGCCTATATGAGTCCATCTCAGGCTTTGGGACAGGAGGCCCTCTTGCAGGAATTCCAGGGTTCTGCAAGATTAGAGATCTTACTGGAGCCTATAACATACCCTTCAACATTTCACAGATGAAAACTGGGACACATGTGGCCAAGCAACATAAGAGGGTGGTGAAAATGGCAAAAGTCATTAATGGGGGAGAACATACAAGTCAGGAGAGGCTGCAACAGTTTGTTTTTGCCTGAGTCTATAGGGAAGACTAAGATTTTGCTTCCTCCCTCTCATCTCCCACAACTACTTTTGTGTTTTGAACTTGGTTTGCAGCAATTGAAGTAAGTTGAGGATAAAGAGAGAAAGTGTGAAGAGGAGAGAGAAATTGGGACACTATAAAATCAGCTGGAAAAGTGAGGCAACAGAAAATTAATCAGGACTGTCCTGCCAAATCGGGTCAGTTAGAGGGACTTGCTATAACTCTCACAAGAGGCCCTTTTTTTGTGAGTCTTCTTATAGAAACCTACCTCACATGCTACTCTTTCAGGTGCCTATAGAGCTGAGAACAGAAAAAGCAAATGCCAGACAGCACCTTCTTAGGCCATTTTGCTGCATACCAGCAAAATGGCCTAACTGGTATGTTTTCAGTTGGTCGCATATCCACTATAAGTGGGAAGAGCATGTGCCAGCTGTTCTCAGAAGAGGCTGACCCTGGAGCATTTGGTACAAAGGATTTTTTCAGACAGGAATCCTGTCCGTGAGTAAAAAATGGCATGGCTGCCTTCAATCATACCTGGAACAGTCATGGGCGACACCAAGAGAGGGACAGCATCGTCCAAAACGGACCCTTTACTGTGCAACAGTGTCGTAACTGTTCCGGAGGCTTCTTGCGTGGTAAGTCCTATCTGAAAAAGTCCTTAGAAAAATGGCCTAACCCTAACCCAGACTCTTTCTTCTCTCAGCTCTCAGGGTCTAGATGACTTGAGGCAAGTAACATGTGAGGCACAGTTTGGGCTACCCTGCCTGGTTGGCCAGACAGAAAGAAGAGTGGGTTTATCCTTCCATAGTTGAAAACTGATTAACATTCCCCTACCATAAAGCATGCAAAGTTGTCCCATTTAGAACATGTCATTTAAATTTAGGTTTGCAGAAATCACGAAGTCCGACATTATTTATCAGGTTCTTTGTCCTGTTGATTTCTGGAAAAGGAAGAATGGTTTAAGCTATTTCTGCAACTTGAAGTCCTCCTCCTCCTTGTCTTCTTCATCCTCTTCTTGTTCCCTTTATTTATACCTCACCTATCTCACAGAATGGGAACTGAAGCTGGCTCACAAATTAAAATGATTACAATATTGTTAAAAACATACCAAAAATCAATATTAAAATAGAATTAAACTACTAACAGTGTTAAAGCAATTTAAAATCTTACACTTAAAATAACAGCAGTTGAAAATAGTACAATTTTAAAACAATACCACACCCTCTTAAAAACCACTTTCCTCAAAAACTTTCAATTCTAAAACCAGATTAGAATTAAACTTAAAATGTTGACATTCTGTGATACATAGAAGAGTTGTGAACAATGTGCCTCAGTTTCAGCCACTTGACAGCCAATTCCTTTTTTAAAAAATAGACAAAAAACAACAACAGGTGGAACAAAATTTCTCAACGTATCTATTGATTTTTGCCACTGGGTGATCTATTGCTCTCTGATCTCTTTTGCCATTTATCCAAGCTACTATACAGTAATTAATATGGATAAAACAGTTCCCATGCCATTTTGCGGAAGGCAAACTTTGGTTCTGAGAAGCAGAAATTATTTGGGTTGTCAGAAGGATGGTTCCTTTTGAAAGGAGGTCATAGGAGCACTCAGGGATTTAAAGGAGTCCAAGAGGAGTACATTAAACCCTGCTGCTAACTCTAACTGTACTGCTAACCTTATTTCTAACCCTCAGTATATTGGAATTCCAATGGAATCAGAAAAATACTCCACAACTTATTCAATGCAAGCTTTCTGTCCTGATATGCAAGAGTTTAAAAGGATGGGAAATTAACATATCAGCTATAGAACAAGCACAGGGGTTCTTCAGCATTGCAGAAATTCAGACCCACCAACTGCGCACACACACATATCACACACTGGTTTGTGTTTGCAGAGTTCAGGACAGACTGTGCCTAAGCGAGTTCTCCACATTTGTTCCAAAAAGAGTGACCAATGGATTCTTTCACTTTTCGCTACATTATCCAAACACTTTCCCCCTCCCCACAACCTTTCATTGCACGGAGAGTGACTCTGAAGCCAAACAGCTGGAAACCATGCAATGTGTATATATTACACTTCATACATTATTACTACCATCTCTGTTAACACATTGCATATTTTAACTAAATCCTCCTTCAGCTGACACTTGTTAGAGTCTGGGATCCAGTATGATCAATGTTCTCCTACCAAGATCAGTAAATGGGAACTCAAAGTTGAAAGGTGTTTTTGGAGGCAAAATATTGGTTGCACTACTTTAAATACTGATCCAAACATCCCACTTTGAGGAAAAGAAGAGAGACGGGCATTGTGGCATAAAGGTAATCCACATACTTTGGGGGAAGGACCCAGTATTTAGAGTCAGGACTCGTTAGCAGTAGAATAAGTGCAAAGTGTAACTACATCATTACTTGAAATACAAATTTTATGTAACTCAAAGAAACTGATTCGGCTTGAAGGCTTACTGATTTCTCTTTTGCAATAGGAAACAATGGATATTAAGAAAAAAAATGTTCAACAAGAGCATGGAAGATGTCACATTTTGTACTGAAGTCGGCACTCAAATTGATTATTTACTTACTTTTTTATATTTCTTTGTGAGCTACAGGAGATTATGTATTCAGCAGGCTTTAGTCTTCAAAACATAATGCCAGAGCAATTTATGTTTAATGCATATACCTGTACAGTGGGCCTTTGGTATCCCCTGGGATTTGGTTCCAGGACCCCCTGTGGGTACCAAAATCCATGGATGCTCAAGTCCCATTATATACAATGGCATAGTAAAATGGTATTTCTTATTTTCTTATACAAAATGGCAAAAGCAAGGTTTGCTTCTTGGAATTTACTTTGTAAAACATTTTTGAGCTGTGCACAATGGAATCTGTGGATGTCAAATCCATGGATACACAGGGAGGGCCAACTGTATCTGATGTTATCTTGTACTTCTGAGAAACTCATTCTGTCTTTTCTAACCTCAATCAAATCATATTTGCCTGAACACAAAGGAGAGAGAGCCTAATGTATAAACACATTGGTATGTTATACTCCAATATCAGCATGGCAGAAAATCTCATCTGGATTTTAGTCTGAAAGTCACAAGTGGTATCTGAAGTCCTAAACTAAGAGTCAGCACCTTGGAAAGCTCCTTCAAAGCTTAAACTAAGAACCAGACAGATTCACCACCCCATTGACATGGAAGCCACCAGCAGCCACTGTGCTCATGTTCACCTCAAAAAGGAGGGCAGGTTTGGTTTGTTCTACATCATTGGCACTTGCAGATTAACTCCAGACCTTTGTGGCAGTTGTTGCAATAGTAAATTGGAGGTGACGCACAAAAATCAGTGTGTATAGAGCCATTGTACTGTCTATCCTCCTTTATGGATCTGAAACATGGATCACCTTTCGCCACCACCTACGACTCCTCGAGCGCTTTCATCAGTGCTGTCTACGCACAATCCTAAATATACATTGGACTGACTATGTGATGAATGTTGATGTCCTTGAGCAAGCAGGGATCACCAGCATTGAGGCCATGATATTGAGAACACAGCTGCACTGGGCGGGGCACGTTTCTAGGATGGAGGACCATCGCCTCCCAAAAATACTACTCTACGGTGAACTCGCCACAGGTCAGTGTAAGAGGGGTGCTCCAAAAAAGTGATCAAAGACTCCCTGAAACAACATCTCAGGCTCGGCCAAATTGATCACCAACAGTGGTCTCACATCGGGAGGCATGGAGACGCACTATCCACAATGTTGCAGCCTTATTTGAGAACTCACGCCGAACAAGTCTTGAAGAGAAACGACAACGCAGAAAGAATCACAACCCAGAATCATCACCCAAGGAGACCTTCTGCTGTGCTTTATGCAACTGCACATGTTTATCTTGGATTGGCCTTTTCAGTCATCAGCGCACTTGCAGAAAGTGTGGGGTGAGTCCTTCCTGAATCTTCATTTGCAAAGAAAAGCCAGAGAGAGAGAGAGAAATTGGATGCCAGTGCCACTAACTTCGTGGCATGTATAGCATCTTTCTCTCTCCTATAGTTTGATCTCATTCTGGGCAATTTCTCCCATTTTGAGACTATATTTTTGCTAAGTGCTCCAGCTCAATCTGTCTTTGAAGAATTGTTTGTCTGTCTGTTTTATACCACATCTTTCTCCCACCATGGAAACCTAGGCAACTCACAGCATAGATTAAAACAAAGGATGGCTAAAACACAATGATAATTTTAGAAGTCTAAAAGCAGTTAAATGATCTACCTTATTAAAAATAGCACTAATTTAAAACAGATTAAACAGATTAAAAGCATATAAATCATAATTATGGGAATAAAAGTAAAACTGACCCAACTATTAGGGTGATAAACAACTACTGCGCAGTGGCACTGGTGAAGGCAACAGCAGTGACACCATAGCTAACACATGCTAGCACTGCATGGAGGGTGAATGGTGAATTCACCCCCTCATGAGAACCTCTCACCAAGAAAACCATATGATGAAACAATCCAAAATGAAATAAGAGGTGGGGATGGGATACAAAGTGATAATAGGGCAGAGTAGAAGGAAATTACAAATAGGGATGAGGTCAAGGGTGCAACAGAATTCAGTCAGAAGGGAAGTCAAGTAGCATACATATTCAAAAGTGAAAGGAATGTCTGAAGCTGCCCTAAACATGTTATAGGAACATAGAATGTGAGAAGCATGAGTCAAGGGAGGAAATGGAACATATAAACATAGCAATACTAGGGGTGAGCAAGCTAAAATGGACAGGAATGGGACATTTTGAGTTGGATAACAACACTAGAATTGAAAAGACAAGAAGAAAAGGGGTGGCATTAATAGGGAGGTGAGATGTAGCGAGATCAGTCTCAAAGGATGTAATGCAAAGTCGGGTCGAATCATGTCAATAAGACCTCAGGGAAAACCTATCAACATTACCATAGTCCAAGTCTATGTGCCACCCACAGAGGCAGAAGAAGGAGAAAATGAGAGATTTCATGATGGAATACAAGAAGACAATACATCAAAATAGGCAAATGGAATGCAAAAGTAGGAAGCAGAGCAGAATCAAAAACTGTAGGAAAATTTGGCCTAGGATCAAGAAATGAAGAAGGAGAATGAATAATAAAGTTTTGCGAGGCCAACAATCTATTCATTGCAAACTCATTCTTCATACAACTGGAGACAAGATTGTAGGAGATTATCAGACACATCCAAAAAAACACAAGAGTAGCACGCAAGGATGACATTACTGTCCTGGGAACAGGACATGGTTTCAAATGTCCTCAACATCTTTGTGTGCTGCTTCTGTGCTGCAGCTGCGAATAAGATGTCACTTTCAATTGATGGGGAGCTCCCATCAATGAAAAGTGATGCCTTACTCACAGCTGCAGCACAGAAGCAGCACACGATGATGACAACGTTATTTGAAACTGGGACCCATTCACGGGACAGTAACATCATCCTCGTGTGCTGCTCTTGTGCTTTTGGATGTGTCTGATAATCTCCATACACATGGACATCAGCAGATGGCCAATACAAAAATCAGATAGACTACATAATTGGAAACAGAAGCTGGAGAAGCTCTATTTTCATGGCAAAAGCAAGACCAGTCCCAGACTGCATCACAGATCATGAACTACTAATATCAAAAATTAGAATAAAGCTGATGAAGAACACAAAATCAATCATTCCAAAATACAATCTGAGGAACATTCCCAGCAGAATTCAAAGATAAATGAAAAATAGACTTGTACTATTAAGCCTAATTGACAGGGAGCCAGAAGAACTATGGACAGAAGCCAGGGACACAGTAAAGGGACAATGTAGAAAGACACTATTCATGGCCAAAAAGAAAGAGAAGAAACAATGGATGACAGATGAAATGCTTCAAGCAATAAAGGTAAGACAAATAGTAAAAGAAAAAGGGAAGACAGGAACAGAACCAGAACCATGAATGCAACTGTTCAATGATTAGTGTGAAAAGATAAAGAAAATTATGATAATAATCAATGCAGAGAAATTAAAGCTGACAACAAAAAAGGAAGAACAAGAGACCTCTTCCACAAGACCCACAAAATCAAAGGGAAATTTAAACCAGGGCGGGGTTCTAGATCAGCCTTTCTCAGGCCCAGGTGAGTGTTCTAATACACTAGAAAGAAAATGGAAGGAGGACTGGGAAGATCTAGCTTCAAATCCTTACTGACCTAGGTGTCCTTGGGCCAATCACTATGTTTCAACTTGATGTACCTTACATGGTTGCTTTTAAGGACATGCATGCTGCTTTCAATGACTCGAAGGAAGGTCAGGATTAAAATTCACTCAATCAATTATTCTTTATTATGGCCTATTAAAAAGCAATAAGAATGTACAAGGAATAACAATGCCCAGCTCTCTTTGAGCCCTAAAAATGATATGCCTTGCAGGGTATGTCAATTTTTTCTTAAATTTGCACTGTAAAACTGTATCAATTGAGTTAATTGCTACTTCAAATTACTGTTTAAACACAGTGGGGGAAACTTACGGATCGCATTATGACAGAGAAACATTAACAAAATATCAGTAAGGTAGAAAAGTTTTTAAAACATGACAGTATTTGTTGGGGGACATTACCATGAGGACCATGAATTCTACTTTTTTTTTCTGTTGAAATAGCGACGTGAGATTCATGTTCCCACAAATGGTCTCCATCCCATGCAGTAAGTACTTCAAAGCAGGGCAATAAACAGGCCATAAAAGATAATAGTAACTCCCCTTCTTTTGTTCTTAACTTTGCTTTCATTTTCTATTAGGTCTGAATCACCCTTCTGAGAATTTTTGCCTAACATATACAAAATAATATAGGTGTACCTTTTTTGGTAAAGTGTTGGGTGATATAGTTTTAAACAAAATTGAAATACAGTGGGCATTGCTGCACAACGTCACTTCATTGTCAGTCTCCAGAACATTTGGGGCCATGGCTAATTTATATATATTAAGGAACCATTTCCTTAGCTAGGAGGAAATCTATACCTGTGTGAGTGTTCATTCACATACTGCGCTGAAGTATTGTTTTTTAAATTAGCTGCAGTATGTGCATGCAGATAGCCCTCTTGTACTGCATTTTCAGCAATTATCTTAGAAGACAGGTTACTTTTTTAACCCTATAAATCTGGCTGGTTTGACAACTTCTTGCTAAACTGTTCTCATTTTGCACCCGGTGTGTTACGGTTCATATAATTTATACTTGTATTTCTTCTTTCTTTTCTTTTCAAGAATCACAGACAACTACAGATAATAATGCTGAGGAATCAATAATTTTGACTCTAGAAGAAGTTCAAACAGCCTCATCGTCTGCTGCATCTTCCCTGCTGGATAGTCAGGATCCTGAAATTGATATAGCAGCAGAAAGACGTTCCACTGAATTCGAGCTAGCTTGGAGCAGTCAGCAGAGTGAAATTCATGAGGGTGGGTTCCCAGTTGAATCCACATATATATGACATGCTCTCACTACATGGGAACTTTTTTGTAAAGTTTGTTGATCCTATTAAATAAAATGTTTGTGTTTTCTCTCATTACAGAGGCTACAACATCTACCCCCATTGGCTTCTCTAACACCGGGGGAAAGACTGGCTCTAAATAAAAGAAGGAAAGAACGGAAACCCTCAAAACATGCACAATTAATGCTTCACTCCACAAAATTACTGAATAGAATGCTTAGCCATATGGATGCTCTATCTAGGAGGGAGCAAGAGAGGTTAGCTAAATTGGAAAAAGCTGCTGAAGAAAGACAGAAATTTGAGGATGCGATGTTTGAACGAACTAGTACATGTTTACAAATGAATCTGGAGAAACAGACATCTTTGCTCTCAGAAATGGTACAATACTTAGGAACAAAGGCATCTAGACCATCTGTAGTGTGTAGGGTGGTTAGAAATCAGCCTGTGTCACAACCTCACACAGAGCATGGTCCTGCAAGCCAAAGTAGTATGCCTTGTGTGAATGAGGCTGGGGCAGGTAAGGAAAATAGTGCAACAGTGCCACTTATAAAGTCATGGCCAACTAGAAAAATTAGGAAACTTGATATCATGAGCCTTTAAATATAAATTACTTTACAACATATATTTAGTAAATTCTCCAAAGTAAATGTGTGGTGCGGTAAAATCTGTTTTAATGCTCTTGCAATTCAGCATGTATGTATACTACCCTAGCTTTAAATACTGTCATTGCTTCCTAAAACCCTATGCTAATAGGGTTTGAGTTAGGCTCTGCTTTTTTTCCCTTAATACACCATTAGAACATTTAGACTAATACCACCCTTATTCACTTGGTTTTGTCCTTTTCACTTCTACCTTAGTTAAGCATGTTAATTAGTATCAACAGTAATCAGTCCACACAATATAGTTATGTATTAATTTTTTACTATATGTACAATATTTACATGTCATGTCATAAAAATTTAAAAAAAAATTACAGCCAAAAAAATAGCTTTCATCAGCCTAACGAAAAAGAAATATAAATCAAAATCCGGCCTCAAAAAGTCTTTGCTCAATTGCCACAAACCTGAGTTCTAGACGTTGAGCTGCAAATGAAGTAAATTGAAGGAGAAATTAGCATAATATCAGGTTTAAAAGTGCAGTTACATATGTATAGGGTTAAGTCATCATGAACTGTTATTGACATTAGCTTGTAACAATTTCTTTTGTATACAATTAAAATTACATGGACAGGACACATCCTGATCCAAAACATTTCTTACTTCAATACTGAACTGAGGAGTCATCATACCGGAAGCCATGAAACTAAGTATGTAAGACATTAACACATGTCATTAATTACATACCTACTGCATTGGATATGGCAGCTATTAACTCCTGCCCTTCTTCACCACACAGAAAATTGAGGAGGTTCTGCCCAGGTGCTTGCTCTATAATGGAAAACAGACAGGCATTATGATTGGGTTGGGAATAGCTTGTGTGGAGCGATGCATGTACAGATTTTGGAGATTATGCATTCAAAGATTGACCACAGTAAATTATTCAGCATAGTATGATTTTAAAAGTGCATAATCTAGTTTTTAGGAAAACATGCACATAAACACATAATAGGTGAAAAAGATTAGGTTATATTGCTTCATCAGAATGAAATAATGTTTTGTGTGTGTGCAAAAAAACAAACAAACACATATTTGCACCAAACTTTATATCTTCCATAAAGAGTTTTCTAATTATTTCATACCAAAGAGTCACTTTTTTTACAAAGCTTATCAAACTTACTTATTAAGTGAACGCTTTCATTCTTTGACAGATCACACTGCTACATTGCTTTACTTGCAGTGTCATTGGAATAGTACATTAATTCTCAAACAAAAGAATAACTTCTAATTTAAGTGCAGCATCAATATTACCCATGTGGTTCCTACATATGCATTGGTTCTCCTACTACAGTAAATGTCAAATTCGGTACCTGGTGCAGGTGGGGGTTGAGGTTGAGGTGCCTCTTCCACCTCCCGCACAGGTCCAGCCTCTGCCATCTGTGTTGCCCTGCGTGCACGACCACGCATGCCTGTGAAAACATGTACCATTATTTATTAGTATACCTGAAGCAAATGCCTGTAAGAACAAGGGAAATTAAATATGTACCACTTACCGGCAAGACACCGATCCCTCCAGTGTGGTCTCCTCCCAGTTACCCACAGGTTGTGCATCTGTGGGTAAAAGGGGAGATACCGGTGGGGTGGGGGACTCCCATCATAGGCCTCCCTGGCCTCAAAAGAATTTGGCCTTTAGAATTTTAAATTTAGACCGGCACTGCTGTGCCAATCTATTGAAGCCGGTCCTGCACAGGCTGGCAGCCGCTGCAGAAAAGAAGTGGCAATTCACCCTATTGGAGGATTGCATAATCCTCCTAGGACACACCCTCCTTCTGGATGAGGTGTTCTTGGAGGAATATGGTCTCTTGGGACCTCCAATAGCTGTTCCACCGTGGTTCCATCCTGTGAGCAGCCATGTGTGAGCTGTGTGAGCAGCACTGACAACAAAAGAGCAGTGCCTTTAAACCATTCTTCCAGCCATTAGTATAGGCCTGGCTCTGTACACGTTGGGATATTTAAAATTTGAAAATTGCAACCTGGACCCATTGATACAATAGGTTCGTTTTTAATGTATCGGTATATTGATACTTATGTCTGCTAACTGTGCCAGAAAGCCCTGCATGCATGCCTACTCTTCAACAAGTATACAGTCGACTTTATATCCCAGAAAAAAAAGACCGTTTATTTCTTTTTAAAAGTCAACTATGTTTATTTTTGGGAAAGGTAGCAAGCACAAATAAGGGCTGCATGTACAGTTTTAATAACAGACAAACTTTCTTTTCATTTTTAGAATTACAGATACTTGTTTACAGAGACAGTTAAAAATGCCCAAGCATGATCCTATCTGTGCCTGTTTTCCCAAAAGTAATTAGTCAGGGCATTTTGCACCGCTTCTCCGTCTTTTTTTTTGTTCTAAATATTCTAGTGGAGCCCCAAGGGTGTTCAGAATGTACTGGTTAGACCTATATCAACCAGGGTTAAATATTTCTCCTCTCATCTCACAGTAATTGTGCAGTATAACACATGTTGCCATGACTGAGCATATGTTTTGTTCTGCAATCTCAAGGGTATTTTTAACGCCTTCCACCGTGCCTTGAGACGCCCAAAATTCTGTTTGATACAATTCCGAACTTTATTATGAGTTTTATTGTATAGAACTTGCTTTGGACTTAATCGCGCCCCCCTGTATGGAGTCATAAGCCACTTCCTAATGGGGTATGTTCCATCAGCAAGCACCAATGGAGGAATCTGGACACCGTTTATTCTTATGGTAGGGTTATGTGGAACATAGATTTCTTTTTGCTTCAAAAAATATTGAGTTACACAGCATGCATGTGTCATGCACCTTGCCGCTCCAACCGATCTCCGTGTCCACAAATAATCCTCTATGGTCGCAAACTCCTTGAAGTAAAACAGAGTAGCTATTCTTCCTATTAATATAGTCATTGCCTTGTCTCACAGGTGGAACAATCGTAACGTGGCATCCATTGAGTGCAGCAATCACATGGGGTAACCCATTTTTCAAAATCCTGCCATTATCTGTAACGTGGTAGGAAATAAAAGTAAGCGATCACTAAGCAGAATCCCATTCTTTTGACATATACAGTGCACCAAAAAGAAAGAAGGCTCAAAAATATTAACATGTCAGTTTTGATAGCAAACTCGCTTTATAGAAATATCAAGCAAGTAGAACTATGGATCAATACTTTGTAGTAAGGAAAGAACATTTATGTATAAATTAGACAATTGACGAACTGGATACCTAAGGTATCATCAGGTGGGAATACTAATATTCCAGATCCATAATGATACCTGCAGGAAATGTTTTGTAAGATCGTAGGAAAAGCACAAAATTGCTTTTCCTTTAGAGTGCAGAATCACATTTATTATCACCAGAATGAACAAGGTATCTGCCAAATTTTTATAGTGTATACTCCTACCTCGTTTAGATCTCCAGGATACATGGCTTTAGAGAGGAAAACATGCTCCATTGTTAAAATGACCTCCTCAAGAATTTTTGACACTGTAGCTCTACTGACTCTGAACAGATAGCTGGCAGTTACAAAGGAACAACGATGTCTGAGAAGCCAGATAGCAATTGCTACACACTTCTCTGGGGGGATAGCTTTTCTCATATTAGTATTGGACTTCTGTACATGGGGTCACAGTAGCTCAACCAGGTTAATAAAGAGCATTCTGTACATTCTAAAATTTGAGAACCAGCGTTGGTCGGACCACACCAACATTACGAATTTCTCCCACAACTCCCTTGATCTAGGATACTCCCAAAATAATCTGGTTCTTCGAGATCACCTTAACATCTCTGATCGCATAGATGGTACAACCTGAGAGATAGCAATCATGTCATTTTCTGAGGCAGTACATAGTTTTCTGCTTCTGTATCCTTCATGAGATCCGTGATTCAATCTTAGGCCCTTGCTAGTCCGCTTTGATTTTCTAAAGCGGTATACACGTAAGTTCTCCTCTATTGCCCTCATAGTAGACCATATGAGAGAAAACAAAAATAAGCAGGATGTTATAATCGCGAACGGCTCCATCTGATCATCCGCCATTGTGCATCCAGATGTTTAAACAAAGGTGAGATGGACAGGCCAATGAGATAGCTAAAAAACAAAACTGGAGTTGACCAATAGGAATCCTGGTGGTGGGAAACACAAAAGGAAGTATGGGGTGAGAAGAGATCATGTGTGCTTGATTGACAGGAGTACCTGAGCGCAACTTTGGCAGTGGGAACAGAAAAATAGAGAAACAATCTATTACGGGACATTTTTGACCATGGGATAAATTACGTGTAAACTAGCATCGCACGATAAACAGACACAGGAATAAATGCCATGTAAACTATGTGGTATTATTTCGGAATTGCACTAATGCGCAATTTTGCATGACAAATCCTCTCGTGTAAAGGCAGCCCCAGTGCGCTGGTACTGTCTCCTCCCACTCCATTCACAATCCGAGTCAGACCTAGCAGCAAATGCTTCCTCTTTCTACACAGGACCTCCTGCTTTATCTCCCTTGTTTTCCTTGTGGAACAGGATGTGTGTCAGGATGGGCTCTGATAAGAATGTCCTTGATCCATGATTAGACAAAAGAGTCCACAAAAGAATGCAAGCATTCAATTCAACAGTGGCCAGTCAAATCTTGCAGTGAAACTCAGGTGATAGAATTAATTGCACCATGTTCTTCACCACCCCTACACACACACACACACACACACACACACACACAAAGAGAGAGAGAGAGAGAGAGAGAGAGACTGCTTCTAGTGCTGGAGATTCCAATTAACCATGTCCTAAAAGGTTTGGAGGCTCCACACAGAACCCTACAGATTTAACTCACTTTAAACATGTGCACAGTTAAATCCCAATTTTGTGAGGTGAGGTTTTAGGCTGCACAGCTTCATGGAAAACCCACTCCTTCCCCAAAGTTTCTTCTTTTCTCCTCCACCTCCACTTTTCAGTTTGCACCTTTCCTCTTCATCTTCTGCCACTACTGCCCTGTTCCAGTTCTCCCCAGCAGTGTATCCACCCCAGATGCTTTGTAGATGCTGCCATTCATGGCAAGGCAAGGTATAGCAAGCTGGAAAGGAAGACACAACTTGCCAAGCACCACAGTGCCATGGGTGTCAGCTCCCAAAAGCTGCTCCATATGCACAGTCGGGCAGCAAAGGCCAGCGAAGAAGGGCAGGCAGTGGCTAGAGCTGAGGGAAAACACTGCAGGGGGGAGGGGTGGGGGAGAGAGTGACATGGAACCCTAGGGTTCTGTGGAACTCCGGTTGAGAAACACTGCTCTAGATCAACAGAAAAACATAATACATGAACAAGATGTAATAAAAAGATGATGGAAGCAATACACAGAAGAGCTATATAAAAGAGATGAAAGGATGAATGACACTTTGGAAGAAGACTCATATGAAGATGAACTCCAAATTTTGGGAAATGAAGTGAAAGCTGCTCTCAAAGCAATTAGAAAGAATAAATCACCAGGAACAGATGACATACCAATAGAATTTCTATAATCTACAGAGACAAAATAGACTTTAGTTCTAACTAAAACTGGCCAACAAATATGGAAAACAAAGCAATGGCCCACAGATTGGAAACAATCAACATACATTTCCATCCCACAAACAGGAGACACCATAACTACAGATGTTATCACACTACTCTATTATAGTGCTATTATTCTACTTTAACTGCTCTGGCTGCCTCCTGTGGAATTCTGGGGTTTGTAGTTTAGGGAGGCCTAAGAACTCTCTGGCTGAGAGTTCTAAATGCCCCTCCCTAAACTGCAAATCGCAGGATTCCACAGGAGGCAGCCATAACAGTTAAAGTGGAATAATAGCACTATAACAGTATAGCGTGATAATCTCCTACATGACCATTGTGTTAATTTCCCATGCAAACAAAGTCATGCTCAAAATTCTGCAGCAAAGACTCCTTCCATATATGGAGCGAGAAATTCCAGAGATGCAAGCTGGGTTCAGGAAAGGAAGAGGTACTAAGGAATCACAATGCAAACATACTCTGGATAATAGAGCTCACTAGGGAATTCCAGAAGAAAATCAGCATGTGCTTTATAGATTACAGCAAATCTTTGACAGCATAGATTATGAAAAACTATGGATTAATCTTAAAAAAATGGCTGTGCAGGTCTCCCTTATCCAGAATTCCAAAATCCAAAATTGTCCACATGGGTGGCTGAAATAGTGCCACCTTTGCTTTTTGATGGTTCACTGTACACAAATTTTGTTTCATGCACAAAATTATAAAAATATTGTGTATAGAATTACCATTAGGCTATGTGTATAAGGTATATGAAACATACATGAATGTTGCGTTTAGACTTAGGTCCCTTCTCCAAGATGCCTCATTATATATATGCAAGTATTCCAAAATCTGAAATATTCCAAAATCCAAAATACTTCTGGTCCCAAGCATTTCAGATAAGGTGGACTCAACCTGTATCATTACATTTAATTGCCCTGATGCAAAACCTGAACTCAGGATAGAAGATTACCATTAGAATACAGAGAAACAGAATGGTTCCTAATTGAACAAGGGGCCAGGGGAGGCTGCATTCTATCACCCTATTTGTTCAACTTGTATGCAGAAAATATCATACACAGAGCAGATTTAGACTTGGAGGAAGGAGTAGGAAGAGTGAAGATCAGAGGAAGGAATATCAACAATCTAAAGAGATTATCAGACCCAGCAAAAACACAGCAGAAGATTGTAACAAGAACAGGAATGGGATATTATCAGATAACTATGTCCTTCAGCGTCCTGAGGGCATAGTGCAGGCGTGAGTAAGGCATCCCTTTTTATTAGCAGCTTATCCCCATCAATGAAAAAGGGAAACCTCTTCCACAGCAGTGCTATGCCCCAGGAATGACTGAGGATGTGGCCGTCTAATAGTCTAATAGTCTAATAGTCATGCCGTCTAATAGTCATGCCAGACTAATCTGATCTCTTTTTTTGATAAAGTTACCAGCTTGGTAGATGAAGGGAATGCTGTGGACATCGCATACCTTGATTTCAGTAAGGCCTTTGACAAGGTTCCCCATGACATTCTTGCAAACAAGCTTGTAAAATGTGGGCTAGACAAGTTAACTGTTCAATGGATTTGTAATTGGTTGACCGGCCGAACCCAAAGGGTGCTCAGCAGTGGCTCCTCTTTGTCTTGGAAAGATGTGACCAGTGGGGTGCCACAGGGTTCTGTCCTGGGCCCAGTGTTATTCAACACCTTTATCAATGACTTGGATGAGGGAATTAGCAGCATACTTATCAAATTTGCAGATGACACCAAATTAGGGGGAGTAGCTAGTACCCTAGAGCACAGGATCATAATTCAGAATGACCTGGATAGACTGGAGAGCTGGGCCAAAGCTAACAAAATGAAATTCAATAAGGAGAAATGTAAAGTACTGCATTTAGGGCGGAAAAATGAAATGCATAAATATAGGATGGGAGAGACCTGGCTGAATGAGACTACGTGCAAAAGGGATCTAGGAGTCCTGGTAGACCACAAGTTGAACATGAGCCAACAGTGTGATGCGGCAACTAAAAAGGCCAATGCGATTTTGGGCTGTATCAATAGAAGTATAGTGTCTAGATCAAGGGAAGTAATAGTGCCACTCTATTCTGCCTCGGTCAGACCTCACCTAGAATACTGTGTCCAGTTCTGGGCACCACAATTCAAAAAGGATATTGACAAATTGGAGCGTGTCCAGAGAAGGGCAACTAAAATGTTGAAAGGTCTGGAAACGATGCCTTATGAGGAGAGACTTAGGGAGCTGGGTATGTTTAGCCTGGAAAAAAGATGGTTAAGAGGCGATACAATAGCCCTGTTTAAGTATTTGAAGGGATGTCACGCTGAGGATGGAGCAGGCTTGTTTTCTGCTGCTCCAGAGACTGGAACACGGAGCAATGGAGGCAAGCTCCAGGAACAGAGATTCCACCTCAACATTAGGAGGAACTTTTTGACAGTAAGAGCTGTTCGGCAGTGGAACACACTCCCTCGGAGCGTGGTGGAGTCTCCTTCCTTGGAGGTCTTTAAACAGAGGCTGGATTGCCATCTGTCAGGGATGCTTTGATCAAGATTTCCTGCGTGGCAGGGGGGTTGGACTGGATGGCTCTCGTGGTCTCTTCCAACTCTGCAATTCTATGATTCTATGATAATAACATTGCCCTTTCTGTTCCCATGGCGTTCTTCAGATGTGGTTTGGAGGTCTCTTTTGTCCTTCACTGAGTGTAGCATTTCTTGGATTTTTTTGGTTGGTCTATAGATTGTTTGGAGGTTGTGTTTCCTCATCAGTTTCCCTAGTCTGTCTGTGACTCCTTTGATGTATGGTAAAAATACCTTCCCTTTGGGTGGCCGTTTTTCTTCTTCATTCCTGTGGTTTTTTCTGGGTCGGGCTGCTCTTGTGATGTCTGATCTGATGGCTAATGGAGTAACCATTAGCCTGTAGGGCCTTGTTTAGGTGCCTGAGTTCATCCTCCTGGTAGTGGGGTTTGCAGATCCTTTTTGCACGGTCTACCAATGTTTTTATTGTGCTTCTTTTTTGTCCTGGGTAATGACTGGAGTTCTTATGTAGGTACCTGTCCGTGTGGGGGGGGTGTTTCTGTATACCTTGTGGCCTAACCGTTGGTTTGGTTTGCGGATGACTAGGACATCCAAGAATCGCAGTGTTCCTTCCTTCTCTTTTTCCATTGTGAATTGGATATTTGGGCGGATACTGTTCAGGTAGTCTCATTCCTGAACCACCTGAACAGCAACCAACCATTAGCCAAACAGACACTAACGAGCCTTGCATTTCTATACCCAGAAACTAACCATTCAATTACACAAATTCATATATACTCCCCAACAGAGGTTCACAGCATATAAACTCCACACACACACCTATCCAACCATTCTTTGAGGATGCCAGCCACAGATGCAGGCAAAATGTCAGAAAGAAACTATTCCAGAACACGGCCTCACAGCCCAGAAAAAACAAGGAAAATCTAAACATGAATAGCTTTGCCTACCTGCGATCTTGAAAAAGCCTTTGGAGACAAATGAAAGCTGCTGAGAATTGGCATTACTGTGAAACAATCTACATTTTATTGCCTCATATAGACAATCCCTATGAAATAACTAAACAAGATAGCAAAAGTATTGATATTTATATTCCGCTAATAGCAGTATATTTAGGATTGTGCGTAGACAGCGCTGATGAAAGCGCTCGAGGAGTCATAGGTGGTGGCAACAGGTGACTCATGTTTCAAACCTGTAAAGGAGAATAGACAGTACAATGGCTCTATACACACTGATGTTTGTGCTTCTCCTCAGGTGTTTATTACTCCAGACTCTTTTGTAAAGTCTGTACTTAAATCAGTTCAGCAGTTCACCTACCTGGGAAGCATCATCTCCTCAGATGCCAAGATTGACAAAAAGATCCATCACAGATTAGCAAAGGCATATAGTGCATTTGGAAGACTTCACAAAAGAGTCTGGAGCAATAAACACCTGAGGCAAAGCACAAAAATCAGTGTGTATAGAGCCATCATACTGTCTGTCCTCCTTTATGGATCTGAAACATGGGTCACCTATCGCCACCACCTACAACTCCTCGAGCGCTTTCATCAATGCTGTATACACACAATCCTAAATATACACTGGACTGACTATGTGACGAATGTTGCTGTCCTTGAGCAAGCAGGGATCACCAGCATTGAGGCCATGATATTGAGAACACAGCTGCGCTGGGCAGGGCATGTTTCTAGGATGGAGGACCATCGCCTCCCAAAAATAACACTCTACGGTGAACTCGCCACGGGTCTGCATAAGAGGGGCACTCCAAAAAAGTGATACAAGGACTTCCTGAAACAACATCTCAGGCTCAGCCAAATTGATCACCAACAATGGCCCGCCATGGCCTCACATCAGGAGGCATGGAGACACACTATACACAATGCTGCATCCTTATTTGAGAACTCACACTGAACAAGTCTTGAAGAGAAACGACAACGCAGAAAGAATCACAACCCAGAAATGTCACCTAAGGAGACCTTCTGCTGTGCTTTCTGCAACTGGACTTGTTTATCTTGGATTGGCCTTTTTAGTCATCAGCGTGCTTGCAGAAAGCGCGGGATGTGTCCTTCCTGAATCTTCGTTTGCGAAGAAAAGCCAGAGAGAGAGAGAGAGAGAGAGAGAGAGAGAGAGAGAGAAAGAGCATTGATATTTATATACTGCTTATCCGTGCCAAAGCACTCCCTGAAATGTAGTGCTGGAAAGAGTTCTACAGATACCATGGACTGCCAAAAAGACCACTAAATGGGTCCTAGAACAAATCAAGCCTGAACTCTCCCTGGAAACCAAGAGACTGTCATACTTCGGGCAAATAATAAGAAGGCATGACTCACTAGAAAAGACAATAATGCTAGGAAAGGTGGAGGGTGGTAAAAAGAGAGGAAAGCTGCATACCAGATGGATAGACTCAATCAAGGAGGCCACAGCCCTGAGCCTGCAGGACCTGAGCAGAGTGGTTGAAGACAGGGGGTCTTGGAGATGTATGTATCATTCATGGGATTGCCATGAATCAAAGTCGGCTTGAAGGCAGTTAACAACAATAAACACACACCCCATTGAAAGATCATTCTTCAACAACCCGTTAATCATTAAAAGCCAAACTAAACAAACAGGCCTTAAGGAGAGCAGAGAGCCTCCTGTGAGAGATTTCCACAGATTGTAAGCAGCCAACAAGAGGACCTTCTCATGTATCCTCACCAGATGTGCCTGCAAAAATTGTAGGATCAAGAGAACGTCCTCTCCTGAGGATCTTAAGACTCAGGCAGCTTCCTATAGGAGATATGGAATATAGGAAGTGGAATATGCTGCCTTGGAGTGTGGTGGAGTCTTCTTCTTTGGAGGTTTTTAAACAAAGGCTGGATGGCCATCTGCTGGGAGTGCTTTGATTGTGTATTCCTGCATGGCAACGATTGGACTGGATGGACCTTGTGCTCCCTTCCAGCTCTTTGATTATATGATTGTATATGGTCCTTCAGAGAAAATACAGCTAATCCAGAATTCAGTCCATGCATTTGTGAAAGAGACCAGTTGAAGGACTCAGATAATACCTGTTTTTAAGGAATTGCATTGTTGATTCTATCAACATTTGAGAAACAATTACATTTTATTTGTATGCTGATGTCAGTATGAGAGCAAATAACTCATAATCTGTTGCTGTTTCACACATTGGCAGACTACATTGACGGGGTTTTTACTTGAACCATTGTCACCTTGCCCATGCGTTCAAGGATCTTGCCTGGTAGGGGAGGCTATATTTTGAAATGAAAACATTCTTAATTCAACATTTTCAGCTTCACTCCATGAGGTCAAGGAGTGCTGACATAATATCCCCAAAGTGCCCTGGGAAATAAAAACAGTGATGACAAGAGAATGGAAACAACTTGTAAGGCAGAAAGATGAAAAGAATGAGAGACTTTTGCAGAAGTAACTTCCAAGATTTGGACATCTAATTAACACAAAATCATTCTCATCCAGAACCTTTGAAAATTTCTGTTTCTGAAAAAGAAAATACACAGATTTTTTTTGTTTTCTGTTTTATAATCCTTTAAATTGAAAACATATGAAAGAAGTTTATGCAATATCATATGGAAACCATTACGTGCCTCTTTAGTTTTCAGCTTATGTACCAAGTTCTGCACCACTTATATAAGATGTCAGAGACACAGCTTCAAGAACAGAACCTGCTCACAAAATGAAATAAGCTGTATACCACTAAATATTGTCTGGTAAAAATGTGGCAATCTATGAAAATGTACCAATACAATAGAATCATAGAATTATGAATGTTTCCATCTTGTTTGCAACTCTGCAGTGTTGTAAACAGTTCCTTCATATATCTTAAAATCATTCTTGAATATCTGTGGGAAAGTCTAGATATATTGTGAGACCCATAAAAAAAGTTCTAGTGTGGGGAATATACACAAATACCCCCCCCCACACAAATTTTCTTCACTTTGAATACATTATGCACATTATATATTAATTAATTCACTCATAATTCTGTGATGCATTTGATTGCTTACTGATCTGTCACATTTATTAGTTGCTTTGTACAATACATTTTCATAATCAAATATAAAACAAGATTAAAACAATACAGCAAAAAGTAAATCCATCATAAAATGGTAAATGAAATATGAACACCAATAAAAGACAATGGCTACTGCCAAACACCAGAAATAATGCAGTTTGACACTGCTTTACCTGGCATGGCTCAATGCTATGGATTTCTGGGATTTGTAGTTTTCTGGGATATTTTTGCCTTCTCTGTCAGAGTGCTCTAGTGCCACAACAAACTATACATCCCAGCAATCCATAGGGATGGAGCAATGATAGTAGTGTGGCAGCAGCCAATTAGTCATATGAAAGTGCTAACATGAGTTCACTAAGAAGTAAACTGTCCAATATGCTTCTCAACAGAGAATAATAATAAAATTATGTTCACATGTTGAGGCAAGTGAACCCACTTCATTCTCTCCCTCCTTCTCTACCCTCCCCTTGCTTTAAAAAAAAATTCTTTGTGACCATTTGAGTAGCAGCACTGTCTCCATTAGATCTCTCATGTTGGTATATGTTATTGTGTGCCTTCAAGTTGTTCCTGATGTATGGCGATCCTAAGGCTAGCCTATCATGGGATTTTCTTGACAAGATTTGTTCAGAGGGGGTGTGCCTTTGCCTTTCTCTAAGGCTGACAGAGTGTGACTTGCCCAAGGTCACCCAGTGGGTTTCCATGGCATGTGGGGGTTTGAACCCTGGTCTCCAGAGGCATAGCCCAACACTCAAACCACTACAGCATGCTGGCTCTAATGGCAGAACACCCCCAGAAATACTTCTGCACTGAAATATTCTATACATCTGTTTAGTTGATATAATATAGCATTAATTATAGATATATTGTGTTCAAATTATTGGGGAGACAGAGAGGCCTCAGTTCCTTTGCCTTTTATGATCCCCATTTAGAAGGAGAATGATTTGGTGAAAATTAGGGGGAATGAAGTGGTACAGCATGTTGATTGGGGTTCCCCCATCTATCTGTGCATCTCCATGATTTAAGCAGTGTGTGTGTGTGTGTGTGTACAATGATGTGTGTTCACACACACACACACACACACACTGTATATACCATCTTAGGAACATGTGATACTTCTGAAACGACCTTTTGTATATAAAATCTTAAAGGTACAAATATATGTATTCTGGAAGGATATGAAAAACACTTTAGATTGCTGTTCATTTGATCTTTTTCCCCTCTTTGAAACCATTAACAACAAAAAGGACTCATATGAATTATGGGATTGGGAGGATCAGAAGAAGAGGATCAGAGGAGTCTACTTTTTTATGAAGCAAATTACATAGATAGAAAGTTTCAATATCATATCCAAATAATGAGAAAAATGCTGTTGCTCAAAATTAAGCATTATTGGCCAAATCATGTTTCCTTTTATTTTGCTCCATATCATCTGGAGTTAATGAAACATTATAGAGGATGTGTGTATTCTCATATGAACACACCATCTTATATTGCAGTGCTGTGCATTTAGGTTTTTACGGCATTAGAAAAAAGAAAAATAGAGTGCATGAAAGGACTAGTTAGATGAAATCATACCATACAGTGGATGGTTCAATATCCTGTAGCTATCTCTAGCATGTCACCTTAAAGGATTACTTTTTTAAAAAGCTGGTGAAAATTGGATATGGGTAGATCTATGAATGGAATGACTGAGAACCAGGGAAAAGGTGGATACAAGTCTTTTCAAAGCAAATGTATTGATGGAAATGGAAGACAGGACTTTGTAGGATGCTGTCTTCTCTCACAGTGTCAAAATACTTCTTCAGGCTGATCATTTCAACAGAGGCAGCAGATGTTAAGCAAACCTTTGCTCCAGAGTTCATGTTGGACATCTTTCTCAGACAGCTTCCTTGAGGTGTTCCTTGAGGGCTGGCAGTCAAAAGGACAGTTACTAAGAGGTAAATCCAATGGAAGACAGAGGGACTTGCTTTAAATTAATCATGCTGTCTAGCTGAAATTCTATATATACTAACTTGAGGGAGTAAGACTCAAAACTTAACTCAATTGGGTGTTTACTTCTCGATAGGATTGCACTGAAAATTATCTTCTTGCATGTCCAGGGGCAAGTTCCGCTCTGCATGAGATAACCCACTAACACACGTGATATTATAGAGTGGAAACAGGCCACAACTTTTATTGGTTACAACTGTAGATAGGGTTGGCACCCACAGGGGTCCAGACCTAGGCATCGAACAACCTTCCTGTTGATCCATGAACCCAATCCTCTGGCCTGCTGCCAGAACCTTCAGGATGACAGGAAAAAACCCACCTGGGTGGGTGCCCAGTGTGGTCCCCCTTCCACCAGGGGGTGCAGGAACAGTGGCTGCCCCCAAGCTGGGCAATACTGGATATGTCCCACACACCCCAAGTCCTTTAGGGGGACTCTGATACCTTACCAGTGCCAGGAAGACACTGGCACTCAATATCCCAAATCCAGGACCTATGCTAACTGCCCCCCAAAGTTGTGACAACAATATAGATGGCAACATGCTCTACAATACCACATACATGCAAGATTACAAGATTAAAGAGAGGGAGGGTGGGTGGGATGGTGCACTTCAAAGAAGCACTGTCAAATAAGTGAGCAGGGTGGAACTTAAACATCACCCCACCTGACCAGAGTGAAAACTGCAGGCAGCTCACTCTGGCCATGCCTACCAGCCAATGAATTCAAACCCAGGTTTAAATTAATTACCTGACAGTTTCCGCTTCTCCCCAGGGCTTCACCATGCCTTGCAGAACCCTAGGAAAAAGAAGCCAACAGCCACCATGCTGAGGAAAAACCCTGGCACCCCGCTCCTGCCCTGGACCACAACAATGCTGCTTGGTAAGACAGGCAGCCCATTTATATGCACCTAGGCTCATGACATTCTGCAGTCCCCCCCCGCCTTCAATGGCTTCTCTCCATTTTCAGGTTCCAGGGCTCATTCTAGTACATGTTATGATCCCCAAGGAATTTTTTCTAGAATATTGAGTGGGGGAACACTGGGCAGGATCTGCTCAAAACTGAACCAGAGTCTGAAGTGCCATCTGCCATGACTTGCTGGGCCAATCCACACATCTGTTGCAGACACCTACAAGTTGTTTGTACTGCCTTGGGCCTTTCACTTGCTTTCCTCCTTTTCCTCCTCCTCCTCAATTTCATCTCTGTTCATACGGTTCCACAATGCTTTCAAGTAAGACTTCAAGCAATTGAACGAGACTACTATACCAGGTAGCCATTATATGCTTCCTGGGCAGATGACAGAAAAACTTCTCCTTTCATGTCAACTCATGAACCTCCACTCACTGGCCAGGGCAAATAGGCATCTGACTGACCAGGTGGTTTGAAGTCTTCCCTGGAGCACTGACTCTCAACAAGCACCAGATCACTGTGAAAAAGAAGAAATGTGCCCCAGGTGGGTCAGCATCCCTACTCCACTGGAGCACACATGGGCTTCCCAAGTAAGCTGGGGTGCTGCATCACTACCACAACCCCAGCTTCTCACACCCAGCTTTCTCCACATTGAAAGTCTCAGTCACTGTAACCTATGCATTCTTTTATCATGTGAGGGTGAAGCTGGCATTCACGAGAAAGTGAGGAGGAAGAGTCAGCTCACTCTGCTAGGAGCTAAATAATAATCTTCTGGTAATCTTCTATAAAGGCCAGAGTTCACAATTAAAAGTAATAAGTTATTGTTTTCTAACAGGGGGCAGCATGGTGTAGTGGTTTGAGCATTGGACTACAACTCTAGAGGTCAGGGCTTGAATCCCCAATCAGCCATAGAACCCCACTGGGTGACCTTGGTCACACACTCTCAGCCTCAGAGGAAAGCAAAGGCAAAATCCCTCTGAACAAATTCTGTGAAGAAAACCCCATGATAGGTTCACCTTAGTGTTGCCATAAATCAAATGACTTGAAGGCACACAACAATAACTTTGTCAGCAAGGGTGAAACAAAGTCACATTTCAGAAGTAATGTAAGGATCTGGAACAAAGACATTTTCATTGGTGTAATGCATAATGTTTTCTAGTTACATTTAAAATTTCATTATGCAAGGCATTTTTAGGGATTCATACAGAGATTTTTAAATAATATTTTATACCACTGTTTTATCAGTGCTAAGATCATGGGCCCTGGAATGGTGTTGGAGGGGCTCAACCTCCCCCCATCTCCAGGCTAGGTTGGAGAGGGCTGTCTCCATTGAAATGAACTGACAAAATTGGTCCACCAGGACCACCTACGGATCACCTATGTAGCTGAGCCCACCCCTCCCCCCAGGAATTATCAGTCAGACATGTACTAAATAATGAAGCATGAAGAAATGTTAAGACAGCAATTGTCATTCAGGCCTTCCAAGAATAATAAAGGCCTGCAATCTATCCTGCATGGTTATTTGGGAATAAGCTACACCAAACAGATGGAGGGCACTTCTAACTATACATTTTGCTTGTAAGAATCTTCATATTTAAGGGTGTCTCAGTGATAATGGATGGGGGAAATCATTTACCCTTCCCTACAAGCATCTTCACGTAGGTAAAACTAATGAAAACCTACCTCGCAATGTTGAACCTCACACCTTAAAAACAGTTCAGAGTGTCCTGGCTAAGGTCACTCCGCCCCCTCCCCCCCCCCCCGGACAAATAATGAAAAGCAATGTAAAAGTAAAGAACAGTATAATGGGCTACTATACAACTTATGTTGTGGTCTCCCTGCCACCAGGGTGTGTAGGAACAATGTAATGAGGAATGACGATAGATTATTTTTCAAACACAGAGGGTGGGTCTAGATGAGGGAATAAAATGTGGATTGATGCGCATGTATGCTAATTCGCAGCAGCTGTCATCTGTCTCAATGACTTTTTTGCAAGATCGCTGGTGTGTGCAGCTATCCATGTTTGCTGTTCACAGGGAGGCATGCCAGTGAATCAAGACAGCAGCCGTGAGTGAATTACTCATGGTTTTGTACTCCCCAACTTGCCCCTGCCAAACAGTATTTTTTTTAAAAAAAACAACTAAATCCAAGTTGCGGGAGAATGTTCTTCTGCTTAAATAATGAAAAAAGAAGGGGGGAAAGCCTGTTTCATCGCCTCAGCACACGATCACTATAGCAACAATTCAACATGGAGGTTCCACAATCTGCTATCTTAGCAACCTCCGCCCCCTACGCATGTCTGACCAATCAGCTATCCACTTCAGCAATGCGCTGTGATGCAATTTGATTGTCCTAACACACGGGAGTGCGAATTTCCTCTGCAGTTGTAAAAAAACTCAGGGAATGTCCCAGAGGCTTTTCCTGCAGACTTTCCCTGACTTTTTCAGGGAAGGATGGAATGTTGCAGGATCGCATTTGGACAAATGGAATTCCCTGCAGATTCCATGAGGATTTATTTCACCATCTGGACTACCCCTGAAACATGAGAGGGGAATCAATTACCTCTAAAACCACTTCACAAGCAGTAAGAAAGGCTACGTCCTTCAAGCTGTAAGGTGTACATCTGTCATTTGCAGTTACTTTGGAATTAAACTAGTTCAAGGGAAGCAGTCTGGATCCCACCATTCCTAAAACCTCTGGGATGGTGGTGAAAGAGCAGAAGAACATTTGAAATGGATGACCTCAATGTTTGTGAGTGAGAATTATCTAACTATTTAATTTTCTCTTTGGACTTCGAAGACTGCTTTGTGTCTTGCTCAGATCAACTCAAATAGTTGGTCTGGTCCTGCTCAAATAGATTATCAGTGTCATTCATGTAGGTGACCATTGTAATTGTTTATATAATTATGCTTCCAACTAAAGCAATTTTGTTCACCTAAAGTTTTGTAAGTCTGTTATTCCAGTCAAGACCCACACCAAGGCAGAGGTTACTCTATCATGGCATCTCTTCTGCTTCTCAGATCTCAACCATTTGCTTTTTTTAAAAAAAAAACCTTTGTTTTTGGCTGATATCTATGCATTAAAAAATTACCAGTTTCACCAAGCAGTAAACATCCATTTACACTTAATTTTTTTTTCCAAGCTTCAGCTTGAGCTTGTATATGAGCAAAGAACTAACTTCTTAAAATGGAAACAAAGTGATCATCATACAATTCACTATACCTGTATTCTCTTTTCTTTTTTTGTTCTTTTTTTTGTATTAAACTCCATGACATTGGGAGAGGGGCATAAAACCTAAACACCTCCCTCTTAGATCAATCACTGTTTAAATTACCAGTTCCTTCATTTTTGTGTGGTTAATCTTGAATCTTTTCAGCAGGTGTGACTCTTTTTAAATATAGTGGGCCCTTGGTATCCACTGGGGTTTGGTTCCAGGACCCCCACAGATACCAAAATCTGGGGATGCTCAAGTCCCATTATATACAGTGATGTAGTAAAATGGTGTCCCTTATATAAAATGGCAAAATCAAGATTTGCTTTATGGATTTTTAAAAAATATTTTCAAGCCATGGATGGTTGAATCTGTGGATGTGGATATGGAGAGCCAACTGAACTGTCAAATTGTCAACTGCTGTTTCAGTGTAGAACCTTATTACAAACAAGCCAGTTTAGCAAATATTAAGAATATGACACTATATTCATCCATTAACCTCCAGAGCTGGCCCAGGACATTTAGTCTGAGGGAGAGCAGTAAACAACATTTCTCCTAACCCAAATCAATTGTATATAGTAGTACCCAGCTGTCCACGTTACTTTGTCATCTGAGTTAAAATATCCCACAAATAGCACTTCCCCACCCTGGCAGTAGAAACACAGTTACCTAAATCCTATTGTTAGTCGACTAGAGTAGATCCAGTGAATCAATTGGATTTACCCATGTGTTGATTGTCCATTCAAAAATTAATTTGATGGTTCTACACTAATTGGGATTAACCATCAGAATTCCAGACAGTAACCCACAAAATTTCTTTCCATGTCACCCAAACTGGCTGTTTTCTGAGGTAGTGGCTTTGTTAGTATGAGGTCTGTCTATTAAATAACGAGACTTTGTTTCTACCTTTCAGACAAATCAGGGAAAACTGATTGTGAACACTTGAGTGGTGACCTTGAACATGTCTGAACCTGCATGACAAACATCAACACTTTTGGCCATTCAGTTAATTGTCAGTTGTCATTTAAAGCAGCTGTGTTGTCTGTTGTGTGCTGGGAAAATGGTAAGTTTAAAAGTCGAGCAATGTGTCAATTTGAAATTTTTAGTAAAATTGAACAAAACACCAACGAATCTTTTCAAATACTTACTGAGGCCTATGGGGAAGATTGCATGTCTCGTGTGTGTGTGTTTGAGTGGCACAAAAGATTCAGTGAAGGACATGAGAATCTGGAAGACAATGAACGCCTTGGGTGACTTTCCACTTCAAGAACCGAAGAAATCGTGTGGGGAAATCAGCCAGATTGTTCAAGGAGGCCACCAACTCAAGTGTCTGAATGACAGCTGAAGCTGTGAACATTGACAAAGACACTGCGTGGAAAATTTTGCAAGAGGATCTCAACATGAGAAAAGTTTGTGCCAAGATGGTACCTAGGGTTCTCACACCAGAGCAAAAAGAGTGCTGCAAGGAAATTTGCATTGACATTCTGCAGCAACTTAAGGCAGACCCAAACCTTTTTCAAAAAATCATCTCTTGTAATGAAACCTGGATTTTCCAGTATGATCCTGAGACAAAACGACAGTCAATGCACTGGAAAACACCAACATTACCAAGAATGAAAGAAGGACATCAAAGCAAGTCCACATTCAAAGCTATGCTCACTGGTGGTTGTTTTTTTACATCAAGGGTATAATTTTGGCAGAATGGGTTCCAGAAAGTAGAACAGTGAACCAGCATTATTATAAGGAAGTTTTGACAAAGCTGAGAGAAAGAGTCGGGCGTGGAGAACTGTGAAAAAATTGTTTCATTTTTCATTAAGACAATGAGCCTGCTCACACAGCACTTTCTGTGAAGCAGTTTTTGGCTGATAAATGCATTACTACACTTGAACATCCTCCATATTTGCCAGATTTGGCACCATGTGATTTTTTTCTTTTCCCTAAAGTGAATTTGGTGCTTAAAGGAACACATTTGAGTCAATTGATGCAGTAAAGAAGAAAACAGCAGATGTGTTGAAACAGCTGACAGAAAATGCCTTTGACCAGTGGAAAACAAGACTGCATCAGTGTGTGAGTGTGAATGGGGAATATATTGAAGGGGGCAAGCATTAAAATTGCAATACATATAAATAAAAGGTGGGTTATTGTATCAGTCTCGTTATTTAATAGACAGACCTGTGCCTTTTTATTTCTACTTGGTGACGTAATCTGTTCCCTTGCTGGTCGTAGAGCATCCCCACTCTTGGGAGATTATCAGGTGTGTAAAATATCCCAGGACAGAGACGACAGGAGATCGCTAAAAGGCTTACCTTTTAGACTTCGTCGTCCCTGTCCTGGGATGCTCCTATTCTACTCCTGTTCTTCCCCCGTTTCCTCTTATTCGTGGAAAAATCCATGAAAAAGAGGCCCATTCCGTTATTTTAACAGAACGATGGGCGAGTGACAGAGGACCCGTTCTCCTCCTGGGACAACAACTGATCATGACATCACCGGGAGGTCCCTGCTGGACACTTCCAGGTGTGATCGGGACAGAAAGGTAAGTTAAAAAAAAAATCCCTCCCTAGGTAGCTTTTTCTTTTTTATATGTGTTTTACTGCTTGCTCTTTTTTTTTTTTTTTTTGGACAGCTGGGGGGGGGTCTTTTTAAATTTCCCTCCTGGCCGTTCTCTCACAGGAACGGATGGGATTTGAGTTCCCAGTCATAAAAGCAGCCTTGCGATGGCTGCATTTATTACAGGGCAGGGAAGGGAGGGGGAGCCCGTCCCTGTCACGGAATACAGGTAACTGTGTGAAAGTTTTTTATTTATTCCATGGCAGGAATGGGAGAGGGGCAGGTGGGGGGGGGGGTAGCAGAACAGAAATGGACCCAAGGGTCCATCTGATAATCTCCTTGGTTTAAATTTCACTTTGATTTCTCAGATTTTGTGGAAGAGGTTTCTTGTTCATTGTTGTTTTTGCTGTTGTTGTTAACTTCTATTTCTATGCATTGATTATAGCAGCTCTCCTTGTCACTGTGCACAAGTCTTTGAACAGTAGCATTCAGGGTTCTCACTCTCTTTCTGACACCTTTTACTTTTGCTTCTCCTCTATCCTTAACTGCTTGAAGAGTTTCATCTGTCTTCCATTGAGACTTCTCTTCCTTTTTGTCTACAGATTGCATCTTTTTGCATTTCTCCCTGACATTGCCCTGGCTTCAGTCCAGAGTTCTTCTGGTTTCCAGTCAATTAGGTTTAATAATGCAAATCTATTTTTCATGGAACCCTTTAATTCTATGGGGATGTTCTCCAGGGTTGTATTTCGGCATGATGGTTGGTTTAGTCTTCATCTTTAGCTTTATTATAATAAATACTGAGAAACAATCAAGAGGACAATCCATAACAGGAACTATAATCCTACTTTAAGTATAAGAAAAGTCTTCTTCCTTACATCTCTCTCTCTGGCTTTTCTTCGCAAACAAAGATTCAGGAAGGACTCATCCCGCACTTTCTGCAAGCGCGCTGATGACTGAAAAGGCCAATCCGAGATAAACATGTTCAGTTGCAGAAAGCACAGCAGAAGATCTCCTTGGGTGATGATTCCGGGTTGTGATTCTTTCTGCGTTGTCGTTTCTCTTCAAGACTTCTCATTTCTCTTCGGCGTGAGCTCTCAAATAAGGCTGCAGCATTGTGGATAGCGCGTCTCCAAGCCTTTAAGATAAACAAATTATTCAGCAGTTTCATACTGATATGCATCAGCTCTAACAATAACCAAAATGCTTCAGTAGTTGAAATATGCTGTGATATAGCTCACATAAAGCAAGCAAGGAGCAAAGACTTTCCATACTCAAAAAGCACATGGCATTTGTCTCTTTGAAACTAGTCCATGTTCTGAGTGTTTGTATAGTAGCCGATAAACTGTAACAGGTGGTCTACTACAGGACTGAACACGATACCAGGTCTAGACATAAAGACACATGACAGAAACCTAAATGGTGTGTGTATGTGACGTATTTTTCATTCACCAGTCTACAACAGTCTTGAGTGGGTTTTAGGTATCCCAGATAGTAGGTCTACAACTAGAAATGTGAAAATCTCTTAGTCTCAGTTTTCTTTGTGTTTCTCTTAATCCCACCAGCATTTTCTTTCAGTCCTTGTTTCATATCAGGTTGTGCACCTTTTTTACACATTGTTTTAATAATGACATTTATTTATGTTTTACCTAACTACTGCCATTGTTCTCCATTGGCTAAATCGTGTGTGTGTGTGTGTGTGTGTGTGTATTCAATTCTGCATACATTAATCATTTACATTCTAAATGCCTGCCTTGTTTTGTGCACACTTCAGTTCTCTGAAATGTTGCGTAAGCATCACATATGTCTGGATTCCATGGAAAGATGAGATGCTTCTCATAAAAAGACTTTAAAAGTGTGGAACACATTCAACACTGTCAAATCCAAAACCTTTTTTTTTTTTTTTTCTATCCCTACCTCGAGCGGATTCCTGTCTTTTAATGCTGGGTATTCTTTTTCTTTCTTTCAGTTATTCACTTCTGTGCAGTTCAGTTTAAATGAATGATAATCTGCCCTTTAGATGTAATGATAACTTATTATTGTAACTGAAGGCTTGCAACCAATTCTAGCCAATGCTAACTGTCTACAGTATATACTCGTGTACAAATTGACCTCATATATAAGTCAAGAGCAGGTTATGTGGCCAAAATTATGGATTTTGATATGACCCGTGGGTAAGTCGAGTGTGCCAATGCCGCCACCACATCCCCACTGGTCCCCTTGCCTCTCGGCATTCCTTTGAGGGGAAGCACCAGAAAGCCACTGCTGCCATGGTCCTCTGCTCCTCTTGCCTCTTAGCACCGCATGAGAGGAAGCGCCAAAGAGCCACTACCATATCCAACTGCTCCTTCTCCCTTCTCCTTCTCCCATCCCCTTCCGGCTCAGTTTGGGCTCTCCAGCTCAAGGAGCAAGTGTTAAGTTTCTGCCACTTTAAAAACAGAACAAATAAACAGACCCTTTGCCCCCCACCTCCCCTTTCCCCAAGACATCCAAGAGCTAGTCCATCCAGGGACAGCCTCCCATAAAAGAAGTGCCAACCTCCCCCATGTTCCCCACCATGGTGGCGTCTCTTTGGGGTTTCCCTGACATGGAGAGGAGAGTGGGGGGGGGGTTGGTGCTTCTTTTAGGAACCCCTCTGCTCTCTCAGCTGCAGCAGAGATATCCCAAACAGCTGCACTGCCATTTTTTTGACCAGGATTACCATATTGACCCATGTATAAGTTGACCCAAGTTTTTGAGTCAATTTTTTGGCACATATTTTTTGACTGATACATGAGTATATATGGTAACCCATGTGTGAATTTCAGGAACACCCACCCTGATTTTGAATTGCTTCTTTAGTCTCCAAGAAAAAGTGGACCTTCAAACCATACTCTCACAGCTTTCATATGAATGTTTGCACTAGGGGATAGGGTAGGGATATCTTCATGTGTTTGTCCCTTTTTTATTCATAGCAATCAGTACAAATTCCTATAAATGGCTGGTGTTTTAAAGTTTGCAAACGAATTTTGCAATACCTTTGTGCCTGAGAGAAAGAAGTTGGAGCATAAGCTTTCATAGATTTAGGAGATTATCACACTACACTGTTATAGCACTATTAATCCACTTTAACTGCTCTGACTGCCTCCTGTGGAATTCTGGGATTTGTAGTTTAGTGAGGCCAAAGAGCTCTCTGACTGAGAATGCAAAATGCCCCTCCTTAAACTGCAAATCCCAGGATTCCATAGAAGGCAGCCAGAGCAGTTAAAGTGAAATAATAGCGCTGTAACAGTGTAGTGTGGTAATCTTCTAAGTCTACTTCATCTGATGCATCGGATTAAGTAGATGCTCTATGAAAATTATGCTGCCAACTTCTTTCTCTCAGTCTCAAAGGTGCTACAAGATTATTTCGCATACTGATCCATATTAACCTGGCTATGTCTTTGAATTCTACCAACATTTTAAAAGAAGCCAAGTTCATGTTTTTTCCCCCAAATGTGCTAACAGCAGGAGATAGTCAGGAAATAGGAATCCTATGTCAGTATACCTAACCAAGTAGGTGATACAGGATTCCAGCCCAGATGTTTAAAATATACCAGGTCAAAGATCAATTACACACAATCAGAATGACTGGATCAGCCTGTTGTGTTGTATGCTTCACCTGTTGTCGGGATTTCCCCCCTTTCAAACGTTTCTATTCCTTGGGCTTAATTGGGATATATGGAAAAACAAAAAGGTTGAAGTAAAATAGTTGGTAATGTGTGCATTTGCAGAGATTATAGCAGTCTCCATGATGTAAACACTGAGACTTTGAGGTTAGGTTACAGAAACAAGCTGTTCTACTGAAATCACTCTTTCAGTGACATGTGTCTCTACAAGAAGATCAAGCCAAGCTGCTTGTGTCTGTTTAAAAACATGGTCCTAAGTACAAAAAGATTTATCTTTCCAAAATGAAATGTTAAATTTGTCATCTGTACTGGTCTAGTTTTTAAAAAGATTGTCACTGGAAATCTTGTTCAAGGTTACTTGCTTTTCTTAGATGTCAAACAATAAGATGATTCGCCATTGATGAGTTGATGATTTGGGATTTTGCTAATTGTTCTTTCTTGACATGTCATGTTCCCACCATTCTTACCTAACTGAGCTGTCACAAAGGTTATATAAACTCATAAAGTTAAGTTAAAGCCACAAATTTGCATTTAATTTTGTTTAAAATAGCAGTACTGCCAAAATTACATACCATTGTAACAGTGTCAACATGTGTGGTCATTGTTTAAGGAAGGCTGCTTTTTCAAAGGTCTGTGAAAAGTTATCCTTTGGAAAGAGGGATTTGCAACATCTGATATGTTTCTATTCTGTTTATTAGCACCCATAGGGTGAGAACATGAGTTAACAATGCAGCAGACACTGAAGCAATTCCCCTGTACATTTTCACATCCAAGGTGAACTTAGCTGTACCATTAGTTACTGACAAGCATATTAACAAGTTGAATGCTGGTTTAATGTGAGAGTCACAGACTTGATAAAGCTATGGAGGTGTTGCCAGTTGTATGTGGTCATACACAGGATCCTTCCATTCCTCATTAGGTCCCATCCTACACATCTTCCTGTTCGGAAGTGTCACTTCATTGAATGACTTCATTGTGTCTGTTTGTTGTTGACCATTTTGGCTACAATGTTACATTTTGGCCATCTGAACATTACTCGTTCCAGTGACCATTCAGTACAATAAAAACAACATAAAATCTAAACATCGACACAAGGACATTTAGAAGATATTCTGTCCTGATTTCATGTTGTCTTCTTACCTTCATAAAATGGATGGTTTGTGGCTCTTGGCTCCTCCCTTCTCATTATGCATTGACTTTGATATGGAGATCCTGTTTTGCTTGAATCAGAGTTCCCAGTGTTCTTAAATATACTGTAACTTCTCTTGATATCAAGAATGTTTTTGGCTCCACTGCAGACAATGATGGATAAGCCAAGTGGCTTCAGGTTAGGCTATAGTGCCATGCTTGGTTTTGGACTGATGGAGGTCAGCGTGCCAAGAGGCTGTCAAGGACATATGAAAGTTCTCAGTGGTAAGAGTGACCTAATCTATCACATCACTTGTTCTCACTTCATATACATTGTGTACTCTCTGTCCAGTTCTTCATTTTGTCTCTTGGCTGGCACATTTTAACAAACACAGTCCAGGCCTCCCACTCTAAAATGAAATGATATGGCTCATTCTTTTATCAGTAGAACATTCTTGTACATTGGAACATCTGGATTCTGTACATTTTAAGCCCTGTGCTCTAATGTTATTCTCTGTAGCAGAGTCTAATGCTTGTTATGAAGTAGAAGCAACACAGATGACACAAAGTTTTCAACTGGATTTTTCTCCTGATGAAAGCATTCAGCTATAAATTAATGCTTTATTTATTATGCAATTATAATTGACCATACTCATTGATGGAATATTTGTAATTTCTTATCAGACCTGGCTTCCATTGAGCTGAAGGCAGGAAAAAGGAGATCCATAGGCAACAAGTACAGGGAATCTTGTTTGCTCAGACTAATTAGCAAACCTGCTGCATAAGCTTTTAGATAGTGTTGTAAGGGAATGCAACTTGGCTTGCTCTGGTCTCTCGACATAAATTGGCCTTGCTGTTAGGGCTGGCCTTATAGTTCCCATCTTTGAACAGAGATGGTTTGTAGAGGATAGGAAGAAGCACAGATGAGGCTCAAGTCTTAAGTCGTCTTTTCTTAGGAAGCTGGTCAGTTCAAGAAGTCATAATTTCCGTTCCCTGTAAGAATCAATACTAAAAACTGCTGGGGCAGTGGTTCTTAGCCTGTGGTCTGCAAACCCACAGGGGGGTGCAATGTCCTCATAGGGTTGAAGGCTGCATGAAGTCTTGAAAGCTGCTCAGCCCATGTGACAGGAGCCAAGGAAAAGCCAGATGGCTTGGCCTGTGCTTTGCTGTTAAATCTGCTCCAGCCACAAACGTGCATATATAATTAATTTTATGTGATGCCTTTCTTCCAGAAAGGATCCAAGGTGGCTCACAAAATTACATATTTTGGATTGAACTGATTGGTGGAATGGTTGAGGGGATTTGCATAAGACTGGTAAATGAGACTTGGTGAATGAAAGTTAGACAACAAGTATTAGGAAGAAAGTTGGTATGGCTGGTCTGAGTGAAAGGGTATGGAAGATTTAGAGTTAAGAGTCAGTCAGGTTTAGGAATAAATGAGTGGTATTATAAAGGTTGAGCCAGCACAGTATAGTGGTTTGGGTGCTGAACTAGGATCCTGGAGACCAGGGTTTGAATCCCTGCTTCGCCATGGAAACACACTGGGTGACCTTGGGCAAGTCACACTCTCTCAACCTCAGAGGAAGGCAATAGTAAAAACCCCTCTGAACAAATTTTGTCAAGGAAATCCCATGATAGGTTCACCTTAGGGTGTCCATAAGTAAGAAACAACATGAAGGCACAAAACAACAACAACAACAAGGGTATGAGCTAGAAGGGAGTGTGAGAGAGTGTATGTGTTATTTTAAAGGTACAGTTGGACCTCTGTATCCACAGCGGTTTGGTTCCTGGACTTACTGCAGATACCAGAAACTATGGATAACAGCAAACCCTATTAAAATAATGGACTTACCATAAAAACGTACCATAGAGTTGTGTGGAGGACCTAGAAGATGTCTACAGAGAATACCTCTCTAGGCATTTTTTTAGGATGACTCTATGGTATGTGTCCCTGTTTTGTGTCCCGCAGATATTGGTTCTGCGGATACAGAGGTCCTACTGTAATAACTAATTATTCTGCTTTTTATATCTATCTTATTTAAAGAATTGTTTTTGTTTTTATACACTTTTGGCCTCCAAGAATGCTACCTAACCTTGGATTCTGACAATGTGTCTGTGGTGGCAGCTTCGAATAAAGAGGGGTGGTATATATCCTCATAATCTGAAGGGCATTTCAACAGTTCCCACAGTTGGGACTTTATCAGACAAGGTAAATACCCATAAAAAACCCACATCATAAGGATGCAACAATATCCAGCCATTCTTGCTGCGTCGCGCAGGCGTGAATGAGGCGTCACTTTTTATTGACAGCTTAGCCCATCAATAAAAAAGTGATCCCTCCCCCGCACCAGCTCTACGCAGCAGGAACAGCTGAATGACAAGAACGACTGATAATTTTGCCCTTTGTGTTATCCTTGCATCCTAAATGATGTAGTTTTTTAATCAGTATTTAGCTCGTCTGATAGTCCTTAGCATCACAACAGAGGGGCTGAAGGAAGTCCTCATAGTGGTGGCAGAGGCGGGGATTGGGGAAAACCCTCACTCTCGGTGATGACAATGAGCACCATAGAAGCCTTCACAGTTGGTATGTTAAAAGAAACTAGGGCTTCAGTTAAATGACAATTTTTATTGTGGTAATTTGCACTTTATCACTGTTTTGCAGCTGTAGTGCATCGTTCAGATGACATATGGCTTAATTGATCTATCGCTTTTGTTTTCAGCTGTGTTTCGCTTTGATATTTACACAGCAGACTGAGACAGGGGCGTGGCCTCCCCAGCACATCCTCTGATTACCACAGGAATGCCTGAGATGAACATTCACACACACACAAGAGAGAGACTGGAAAAGGCTTGCTTAATTCTTCAGATCGTAGCAGCTGGGCACAAGATAGCATGGAGGGAGGGAAAGAAGGAAAGACGTCTTTTTCGTGGCTAAGCAAAAGACAGGGAGAAGGGCTGAGTTGTTCACAGGAGGGGATCATTCACACACACTGAGAAAGGTGGGAGGGAGAGAAGGAAAGACTTCTTTTTAGTGGCTAAGCACGGCGCAGGAGGGGAGATTAGGTCATTCACACACACGGAGACTGAAAGTAGCAAGGCGGGAGGGAGAGAAAGACACACACGATGGAAGGCTAGCACACAGTCTTTCGTGGCTGGAAACATCTTTCCTCCATCCCTTCCTTGTCCAAACCCCTCCCTGATGAGTTCAACCAATCATGGCAAAGCTCTGCTGTGAATTTATCCGAAAGATTGCTGGTAATTCACACAGCACGTAGTGTGATGTTTGTTCAGACTATTGAAAAAGCGCTACTTTTCAAAAAAGTCGGGAAAAGTCCTGAAATCCTTTATTGCATTACTAATGGGTTTTTGAGCCCCCCCTCCTTCTGAAAGAGGCGACTTTGTGCCGCAATGCATGTAAACAATTAGGAATCTTGGCGAATTCGTCACGGTTTTTTTTCACCGTTTAACCAAGCCCTAGGAGAAATTCCACATTTGGTCACAATGGTGGGATTTCCTGATGGGAATCCCCACATCTGGTGACAGAGCAGTGGGATAAGGTTTGGAGGCCCCCACAATTCCTTGCTACTTTACAATCATGTGTAACTTGGTTATGCATAGGTCATTGCAAAAAAAAAAAAAGACATTAATTGAAAACAATTCATCATCTTCCAAATTTGGTGCACCACTGAAAGGTTCATTTGTGCAATAACATTAGGGAGAACAATTCCCTAGTATTTTCTTTAAAGAAAAAGTATTATATTGATGAAATGATGCTAATTATAATGTAAAATGTTTGACTGTAACCTGCAAGCATAATATCTAATATTCTGTCATTGGCACATGCAAATGTTCTTTTAAAAGATGAATATGTATTCCCATATGAAAATATCAATCAGTATAAAAGGAACTTTGATGTTTAAACCTGAAACAGAATATGGAATGTGAACTTTTGTTGCTTCCTTTCATAAAAGTTAGAAGGCTAGTTGCAGAAGGTGTAAAAGATGAGACTTCAACCAGCACACGTGTAACGGAACTTGTGAACTTTCCATGCTTCCCTTCATAAAAATTAGGCGGCCAATTGAAGAAAGTGTAAAAGATGAGACTTCAAGCAGCATGTGTGCAAAGGAGCAAGAGACAAAAGCCTCAGGATTGCTTCTTATAATATGTCAAGAAGTGAGAGTACTCCAATGAGTCATGTCTATGTAGTCATATTGTTCAAATAACCACATAGGTATCTGGTTTTGATGCACATAGGATTTATTTCCAGATGTTCTGCCATTCATGGATTTGTCTTGCAACTATTTATGCCTATTGTCTCTGAAAATCCTGTTTGCTTTTTGTGTTTCTAAATGAAATGGGGGTGACTAGCCAGAGCTTTATTGTCTAGATTCTGAAATCAATGCACATTCTCAGGTATACACATTAAATTCTAATCCTGGAAAGAACAAACCTCATTTATTTGGTAAATTTATCTTTTTGCATAAACTGATCTATACAATCCATTTATAACAGTCTTACCTACCACAAACCAAATCTAGTGAGATAAGTAAACAATATAGGCATTTGGAGGACATGATAGTGAATTTTGAAATGCAGAGCATTTGACAGCTGCCATAGCTATGCCCTCAAAGAAACAGCTATGCTCACAAGTGTGTGTGTATGTGTTTGGGCTATACACAGTGCCAAACGTCTGTTGTACAGAGCAGAATCCAATATAAAGAGGTGTTTATGAAAGCCCTGTTCCTGGCTGCAGCCTGCAAATACCCCAAAAAAATCACCCCAGAAGACTACAAATCACTCTTGAGCTAGTTTTTGGGCAGTCCTTAGGGCAGGAGAAAGACCAGCTGAAAAACTTGATGCTATAGCCAGTGTCATGTTAGATTTTGGTATGCATATATTCCTTTCTGTTCTTTATACACAATGTATTTAACATTCCTCTTTAAAATCTCCTTCAAATAACACAAACATCCTTAACAAACAAATAATAAAGCAATAAAACCTCACAATTAAATTTGTGAGACGCAACTGCAATTCTCTCCATAATTACATGGGAGCAAATTTAATTGAACTGAATAGTGTTTACTTTTGACTGCAAAGTTTTAGCTTGTAGAACACATTGTGCTATAACAAAAGCTTTCCCACCACTTGAAATCCATTTCTTTTAAATAGAAGCAAGCAAACCTGGAAAGACGTATGGCCACTTGAACTGCTAGGATGAAGCTGGAATCCCTTATCTCATCAAGGAAACAGAAAGTATCCAGCTTCCATTGGATTAACTTTCCTCAAATCTTCTATGCTATTCTATCAGAATAACAGTCTTGTTATCACTGCATTCACTTGCAGAACATGATAAATTCTGCAGATGATACTATTTATCCTGCTCTGAAAAAAGTCCATTCGGTATAGTATCTGCAGTAGATCAGTGATTCCCAAACTCTAGTCATCCAGTGTTTCAGACTTCAGTTCCCAGAAGCCCCAGCCACCTTAGCCAATTATCAGGGATTCTGGGAGCTGAAGTCCAAAACACCTAGAATCATAGAATTGTAGAGTTGGAAGAGACCATGAGGGCCACCCAGTCCAACCCCCTGCCACGCAGGAAATCTTGATCAAAGCATCCCCGACAGATGGCAATCCAGCCTCTGTTTAAAGACCTCCAAGGAAGGAGACCCCACCACGCTCCGAGGGAGTGTGTTCCACTGCCGAACAGCTCTTACTGTCAAAAAGTTCCTCCTAATGTTGAGGTGGAATCTCTTTTCCTGGAGCTTGCATCCGTTGCTCCGTGTTCCAGTCTCTGGAGCAGCAGAAAACAAGCCTGCTCCATCCTCAGTGTGACATCCCTTCAAATACTTAAACAGGGCTATCGTTTCGCCTCTTAACCGTCTTTTGTCCAGGCTAAACATACCCAGCTCCCTAAGTCTCTCCTCATAAGGCATCATTTCCAGACCTTTCACCATTTTAGTTGCCCTTCTCTGGACACACTCCAATTTGTCAATATCCTTCTTGAATTGTGGTGCCCAGAACTGGACACAGTATTCTAGGTGAGGTCTGACCAAGGCAGAATAGAGTGGCACTATTACTTCCCTTGATCTAGACACTATACTTCTATTGATACAGCCCAAAATTGCATTGGCCTTTTTAGCTGCCGCATCACATTGTTGACTCATGTTCAACTTGTGGTCTACTAGGACTCCTAGATCCCTTTCGCACGTAGTCTCATTCAGCCAGGTCTCTCCCATCCTATATCTATGCATTTCATTTTTCCACCCTAAGTGCAGTACTTTACATTTCTCCTTATTGAATTTCTTTATGTTAGCTTTGGCCCAGCTCTCCAGTCTATCCAGGTCATTCTGAATTTTGATCCTGTCCTCTAGGGTATTAGCTACTCCTCCTAATTTGGTGTCATCTGCAAACTTGATAAGTATGCCTGGAAGACTAGAGTTTGGGAAAACACTGGTCCAAGTGTTTAATCTCACTTGCTCTTCACAACATGGGAAGAGAGTAAAAGGCTAAATAAATAAATAAATAAATGGAAGCACAGTATATGTTGCCTGTGCCCAGATAGAAAAGGAGTTGGGGACAGAAGGGCAGACACTTGGAACCCCTAAAGCTGTTCAAATACTTCAAAGGAGTGGGGAAAGCCTGGCCCATGGAGTGTCTGCAAATCCCAGGGCCCCCTAACTTTGGGGGGGGGTATGATTATTTTTGAGACCCCACCCCCCAATACATACCCTCAAAAACATTTCACAGATGAAAATGGGGGCATATGTGACAAAGCAATATCAGAGTATGATCAAGATGGCAAAAGTTATGAATGAGGAAGAACACACAAGCTAGGAGAGTCTGCAGCAGTTTGTTCTTGCATGAGTTTACAGGGAAGGGCAAGATTCTGCTCTCTTCAGTCCTCTCTACCCTCTGAGTTAACTGAGTGCAAGCTACTTTTGCACATTAGGACGAAGGGGAAAAGTGGCAGGAGACAGACTCTGGGGCATTTTAAATGTAGCTGGAAAAGTGAGATGACAGAGGATTGATCCTGATGGCCCCTGCCAAACTGGGACAGTTGGAAGGTATACAGATGCCTTCCAGTGCCCCTACACAGCTTGAGGGAGGAACATAAACAATTTAAGATATGCAGATAACACTATACAACTAGCAAAAAATAGCAAAGACTTGTAACATGATCAGATGGGGACAAAAAAAGCATCCCTGTCTCACTATATTCTCTCTGCTCCCCTCCCATCCTGGCACGATAGCCCCACGTTGCAGACCTATCTTTTTGCGTGGCGCCCCCTCCCCTTTGCAGCTCAGGGGTGAATGGAGCTTGAACAGAGCCCCATTCACTTGCTGGTTTGAGTTCCCAGCTGTCCTCACAAGAGAACGAGCGCACGGGAAATTCAAAAATAAAAAGCAAAAGAAACTTCAAAAAGTTACACCAAGCACAAAAACACAGTTTAAAAAATACAGTTACCCCTCCACATTTGCGACTTTCACATTCGCGGTTTCGATTATTTGTGGAAAGCTGCCTCCCCCCCCCACTCTCCACTCCGTCCCTTCTCAAGGCAGCGATGGGCTTCTCACGAAGCCCCTTCCTGCCTTGGGAAGTGGGGTGGAAAGCCTCCCACCCGCCCGCTCTCCACCCCAGTTGTTACCCAAAATGCTCCTTGGAAAATTCCAAGAAAATATTGAGTTTCTAATATGTTGGGGAAATTAGCAGCAACTCGACTTTAGCTATGCAAGCGGGGATAACAACGGATCCTTTTTAAACCAATTATACCAGTACTAGTCTGGATGGAATACATAGTACACATTTAAAATTAAGTATGGGTTTTTTTTATTATTAAAGAGTTCAAAAATAACACCAAACACACACACATTCACCCAGAAGAAGCATTTACTCAAGGCTATAGAAAGAAACAGTAGGAAAACTTGGGATAGAGGGTTGCGAGAGGGTTTTGAGGTGATACAGACCTGTCCTGTAGTCAATCTGGCAGAGTGGATGGAGGAAACTGGATGTGGCTAACACAGAGCAAAAGAGTTTCCCCCTGTTACTGGCTGTGCACAAAGAGGCATATTTTGGGGGGTCTTTTATACCTCCAAATACACCTGAGGGGATAGGTTGCTTCATGGGTTGAAACAATGGATTCCATGAGCCTTCATGGATTGCACAATGAGTTTCCTGGTCTTGACAAAAGGTGAGGAAGATGCTAAATGTGTTTCTTAATGTCCAATGATTGAATTTTAACAGCTTTGAGCAACTTCTTTTAGGTTGGGAGATGAGGAGAGGAAATTTCACAATCAGCAAATACAAAAGGGTTTCTCCATCCATTAACCTCCCATTTATGTGGAATGTGTGTACTTTTGGCCTTCTCAGTCCCAGGCCTTACTTTCCAGGGAAAAACCAAAAATGACCTTTTCTGAGACCATCCTGTCTTTTCCCTTGTAAAATGCCACAATAATGAACCAAGTTGGCCAGTTTCTGAGGCCTATAGCCAATGCTAACATTCCAGAAGTGGGGTGCCTTGGAAGTGGGGTGCAAGCTGTGCTTACACAGTCCCTTCTCAAGGCAGCGATGGGCTTCTCACGAAGCCCTTTGCTGCCTTGGGAAGGGGGGTGGAAGGCCTCCCCAGCACACTCATTTCTTATTCGCGTTTTTTTCACATTTACAGGGGTTGTTTTCCCCTAACCCCCACGAATGTAAAGGGATGACTGTACAAGTAACCTGGGGAGGGTACAAAAGTGTGTCACTTATCTCCTTGTCCTGATCACGCCCGGAAATGTTTAGCATGGACCTCCCACTGAGTTTGGTATTGCACCAGCATAACAGGGCACTTTTTCACTCACCCATTGTTCCGTGACAGGAATGGAATGGGCGATCTATGCACAGCTTAAGCCATGAATAAGAAGAAACTAGGGCAGCATGGAACCAGCATGGGGGCATAATGGGAAAAAGATGACGTCGTCCGAAAGGTAAGCCCTTTGGCAATCTCCTAGCATCCGTGTAACACCAGATTAAGGGCATCTGATAATCTCCTTGGAACAATTACTGAAGAAAGTCAAGAATGAAAATGCAAGGGCAAGTTTACAGCTGAACATTAAGAAAACAAAAATAATGACCACAGATGATTTACCTAACTTTAAAGTAGATTATGAAGACAGTGAAATAGTCAAAGATTTTCCATACCTTGGCTCCTCAGTCATTAATCAGAATGGAGTCTGCAGCCAAGAAATCAGAAGAAGGCTAGGACTTCAAAGGGCAGAGATGAAGGAATGAGACAAGACTCTGACGTGTAAAGATATATAATTGAATACCAGTCAGGATTGTCCATGCCATTATATTTCCAATTTCAATGTATGGTTGTGAAAGCTGGACAGTGAGAAAAGCTGATAGGAAGAAAATCAACTCAGTTGAAATGTGGTACTGGAGAAAAGTTCTGTGGGGATCCTGGTCTGTCAAAAAAGACCAATAAATGGGACCTAGAGCCTGAAACCAAGCCTGAACAATCCCTAGAAGCCAGGGGGACTAAACGTGAGACTGTCATATTTTGGACATATCATGAGAAGACATGACTCACTAGAAAAGACAACGATGTTTGGTAAGGTAGGAGGCAGTAGGAAAAAAAAGAAGACCCCCCATTACACGTGGATAGATTCAATAAAGGAAGCTATAGCCCTGAGTCCACAAGATCTGAGCAGGGCTGTTGATAAAAGGGTGACTTGGAGGTCACTCATTCATGGGGTCGCCATAAGTTGAAGTCAACTTTATGGCAGTTAACAAGAAGTCCAGGCACTTCTTATATATTTTAGAAATTAAAATATTCTACAATCTGAACAGTGCTCAATACACACACATCATATATAGTTTTACTCCATCAATTTCATCTTTACTTGCAGACCAAATCTCAGACACAGGCAGTTTTTATCCCAAACCTTGGCCAGATGTCAGCTTGAAATGGATCCAGTAATCTATTTCATCCAGAAGGTGGAGCTGTTTACTCATGGCCTGCTCTTCCCCTTTTTACTCCTGAAAGGATAGTTTGACCCAGGCCTATAAATTAATTTCTTATTTGCACAGAGATAATTCCTGACCGTCTCTGATTGGGGAAAGCTTGAAAAGAAAAAGGACTTTGGAAGCTATAATGTCCAAGAGGAACAACTAAAAAAACCAGTAGAACAGCCAGCAGGTGCTACTGAAAGAATAAAGTACACACCAAAGAACTGACCCTTGATGGATTCCACTCATCTGTTATACCACTGTGTGTATGGGGCGGGGAATCCCCCATAGTCTATATGGACTAAAGCTTCACTTTTAACAGGATGGGATTTAGCACATGTTGCTTTCTGGTTCTTAGTGATGTTTGGTCACCATGGGATGGATGTGTATAGGCCAAGAGCAAAACATTAATAAGTGAGACATTTCTTCTAGGCAATCAGGATGGTGTAGTAGAATGCTGACTGTGCACTTGGTGGTGGTGGTGGTGGTCTGGGTTCAAACTTCCACTCTAACCATACACCTAGACAAGTGTTCAAATCCCCACTCTACTACAAACTAGCTGGGACAACTCTTAGTCAAAAACATCTCTCAGGGTTTTTGTAAGAATAAAACTGAACAAGCCTATGTTTATTGCTTGAGCTGCTCAGAGAAAGGGTAGGTAGGATACACATAGGAATATTAACAATTCCCTGTACTCATTGTGTGTGTACATGCATGCCTTCATGACACACCATGAATTTTTCATATGGTTTTCTTAGGCAAAGGATACTCAGAGGTAGTTTTGCCAGTTCCTTCCTCTGAAATATAACCTACAGCACCTGGTATTCATTGGCAGTCTCCCATCCAACAACTAACCAGGGTTGGTCCCACTTAGCTTACAAGATCAGACAGGATCTGGTGCCTTTAGGGTATTTAGGGCCCCTTGTAGACATTCTCCTTCATTAATTAGGATTAATGTGGAGTTAAAAGCGATTCTTCTCTGCTATAAAACCACAAGCCAGTTGTTACAAACCATATTGCAGACTTAGCTTGCTTTTCTTGGTGTGCTAGATTTGAGTTTGGAAAAATTATCAAAAGCTTCTGTCAGTTAGAAACAACAAAACCAACAACCAAGCTTTGATATGCTGGAACGTGAGTAAAAAGACTGTGGCCCATGCTGTGTTGCCCAGCATTGCAAGCCAACTTCACTGAGAATTGCAAATTAAAACTGTACAAGCACTTCATATTTCTTTTATTTTTAAAAACCATGTTATAAAATAACCAAAGATAATTTTTTATTTGTTTAACACTACTACCTCCTGCTGGCCATTTTACTGAATAATTCTATTAGGGCTGGTATGAAAATAAAATGTATTGGTTTGGGAAATTATGCTGGTTAATTAATTTGTCCACATCCACCATTCCTAGGTTACAACTGAGCACCAGTCTTATGGAAGATGTACAAGCGCTGCTCAAGGGTTAAAAAGGCAAAGGTTATGGGATGATATGCACTCTCAGCAAACATTCCTCCTAACTGCTGACTGCTAACTGCATTCCTTTTCCCAAGGGCTTTTTATTGTACTCTTATAAACCAGGCCCTTCTTTCTGTTTTTCCAAGCATTCCAAGATGAAGGAGGAAAGTACATGAGCACTAGTAGCCAAAATGAGATTCAGTTCATCTATATTTTATTCAGGAGAAGAAAGAAGAGAGGGCAACCTCTATGCCAGTATTCCCCCATCTCATGCTGTTCTGGGGAACACCGGATTAGAAAATGGAAAAACGAAATGAAAACCCCTAGCATTCCATAGAAGGAGAGTATGAAGAGAGAAAAATCTAAATATATGGTCCATCTTTTTAGACTTGTTTGAGGGTTAACAGGAAGTGCTTTAACTTCAAATGGAGAGGCCAGGTTGCCTCTGTTTTATTGTCATTTCTCCCACACAGCAAATGGCCATGGAGGGGGGGTCATTTTTCATTATACACTCTTCTTACACTATTCTTGACAAATAGATGTTGTCAGGACCCTCATTTTATTTCCCCTGTATGTTATTTTACAATTTCTGCCTGATGAAGAAAGCTGCAACTTTACAAGCTAATGTGACATATTATACGCCTTTTGGTTGGCTCAATAAAGGTGCTACAACAGGATGAAGTCTGAAGCAGGGGTGGATCCCAAATGCTCTTCATTTACTACCATCTTCCCTACCACTTTCCACATGATTGTCCAGTTAGTTTATATCTACCTGTAGCATTGATGATCTTGTCTGTGCGTAAACAAGTGTGAATGAATTATTTGTTACAAAATAAAATACAGTTAGGGTTTTATACACAGGATCATTGGGAAGTGTGGAGGAGGAAACTATTGGGGTTGAGGTTGGGGGCTGAAACTCAATTTGATGCTTTTATCAAAAACCAACACAAACTTTTCTTTAAAAAAAGAAGAGAGAGAGAGAGAACAGAAGAAAAAGATCTTTGCCTCAAAAAAAAGTGATTACAACAGTAGCTAATAATTCCAAAGATTGTAGTACATACAAAACAGTGTTACCCTAAAGTGTAAATAACTGAAGGACTAGGGAAACTGATGAGGAAACACAACCCCAAACAATCTACAGACCAGCTAAGAAAATCCAAGAAATGCTACGCTCAGCGAAGGACAAAAGAGACACTCTCACAGCTGTAGGAGTTTACCGCATACCATGCAGCTGTGGACAAGTTTACATAGGGACCACTAAACACAGTGTGCAAACACAAATCAAGGAACGTGAGAGACATTGCAGACTGGACCAGCCAGAAAAATCAGCAGTAGGAGAACATGTTATAAACCAACCTGGACACAAAATGTTATTTAAAAACACCGAAATTCTGGACCAGGCCAACAACTATCATTTCAGAATGTACAGAGAAGCTATTGAAATCCACAAATACCTGGAGAACTTCAACAGGAAAGAAGAAACCCTAAAAGTAAACTGAAGGACTACTTACAACTTTGCTTAAGAGTTTAAATGTGAAATAATTGCAAAAGATGATTTCCCCAAGAGATCTCTGTAGTTTCATAACAAGAAGTCTGAAGAATATTCTGGGGGGTGGGGGAGAAGAGGAGAGAAGTACCCTCCAAAAAAGAGTACAAGTGAGGATTATTGTGTGACATGAGAACCTGAGAAAAAGCAGCCCCTGTGCGAGAGGTAAGTCAGAGGTGCCTTCAATGAAATTGTATTTTTTTGCATAGTGCTTCCAGGATGAGAGATAGGGAGCTGATATGAAGGATGGTCATCTGAGCTTCAGCTGCGATAGTGTACATTGTTGTTTTATACTAATCCTATATGCTCTATTTTTTCCCTCAGTGACTAGCACTTTAAAAATAATGAGCTGAACTGATAGTTAGGACATTATCAGAAAATCCTCCTCAAAAGTTATTTTGCCAGCATAAACTGTGGCATTTTTATGACAGCAAAAGAAATCCCCCCACCAGACCTTACCTTTTCCGCATTAAAGAAGCTTCCCAGCTCCATTTACTTCCTGGTTTAAAATCTCACCGAATGTCGTGAGAAGACACTAGCATGGGAAATTCAAAAAACAATCAAAACAAAGACACAAAAATTACATCAAAGCACCAAAACACACTTTAAAAGTCCCAAGTAAGCGGGGGTGTCATAAAAAGGGTGTCTCCTACCTGGATGTCACAGTTCACCCTGAAGTGTTCTGGCTGTTCTGGCCATTCACACTACATTCACATGAGTACAATGGCGCATGGATTTAAACGCCGGCAATGCTGGCAACAAATCGTCATGAGGGATTAATTGACGGCTTGGACCATCAATAAAAAAGTAGGGGTTTTAAACAATACATGATCGCAAAAAGGCAACGTTATCTGGTATATGTGCACCCTTTTGCAATCATTAGGCGTGAAGCTGTATTTGACTCATCTGGGTGAGTGTTTGCTTGGGAGCCACGCCCCTTCTTCCACCCTGAAGCTTTAAAGAACTGCTTACCTGCCATGAGTCAAGACCTTGGCTTGACTAATTTCCACCTCTCAGCGGCGGCGGCGCAGCGGCAACAGTGAGGGCTGGGAAGGCTATATTAGCCAGTCCAGGACACCATCTCCCCCCGGCACCTCTGTGAAGCCTTGAGGGTGTGTGCTTGCCCAGCCCTAATTTCCACCTTTCAGCGGTGGCGCAGTGGCAACGGTGAGGGCGGGGAAGGCTATATTAGCCAGCCCAGGACACCACCTCCCCCCCAACACCTCTGCGAAGCCTTGAGGGCATGTGCCTGCCCAGCCCCAACTTCCATCTCTCAGTGGCGGCGGCACAATGGCGACATTTGGCAGCTGAGGGACCAATATCAATCTTGGTCTTTAGAGCCCAAGTACTACCTCTCCTAGCGGCGCACCACCAGCACAGCAATGACAATTAGGCTATTCTCGTTTAGAGGCTGTGGGAATGGCCAGTTTGGAGGCTGAAACTTGCCCAAGGGACCATCTTCCCTAGCGGAGGCCAGACTGAGGTGGAGAGGTGTATGCCTCAGAGTGTGCACCTGGGTCTTCAGCTTCTCCCCTCGGATGGTATTGTGCCCCTCCGTCTTACTTGAGGCTGGGAAGGAGGTGGGGGCAGCCATCGGAGTAGTGTTGGGGAATGGGAGATATGGTTGGAACAGAGCGAACAAATGTTGCAAAAGAAGACAGATCACTGTTTGAAAGCTATTCCGTCTTCAGTTCCCTCTGTTTCCCAGAATGGCTTGGAGATCAGACCAACCATTCCACAGAACCTCACTCTGCTCCTCTGCAATGCCAGGTCAGTGAAGAATAAGACTCATATCATCCAGGATCTTCTCTTGGATGAGGACGCTGACCTGGCTTGCTTCATGGAGACCTGGCTGGGAGAGGATAGCACTGTCACATGGGTGCAGGCCCTCCCAGCCGGGTACTCTGTTAACGAGCAGGTGAGGGGAAGTGGGCGGGGGGGGGCGGAGTGGTTCTAGTCCATAAGAACTACCTGACCTTGACCAGGATACCTGTCTGGAACACAGTCCACTTCGAGTGTACGTACCTAAGCCTGAAGACCAGGGATAGCTTGGGGATTCTGCTAGTCTACCGGCCACCCCGTTGTCTAGCAGACTCCCTAACTGAGCTGACACAGCTGGTCTCAGAGCTGCTGCTGCTGGAGTCCCCCAGACTTTTGGTTTTGGGAGACTTCAACATCCCGCTCGAGACCAGCTTAACAGGTGCGGCTTGGGAGTTCATGGAGACCATGACAAACATGGGCCTTTCCCAATTGGTCAACGGGCCCACGCATTGTGCAGGCCATACACTTGATGCGGTCTTTAGTTCGGATCAGGCATATCCATGGGCGGAGGTAAACAGTACCTCCGCTTTGTCATGGACGGATCATTTCCTGGTCAAGATGGAACTTAGAGCCTACATCCGCCCCACCGGGGGTGGTGGACCCATCAAAATGGTCCGCCCTCGAAGGCTAATGGAACCTATGGGTTTCCAGAAAGCCTTAGAGGGTTTAATGGTTGGAAATGCCGGTCATTCTGTCGATGCTCTGGTTAATACCTGGAACACCGATCTCACCAGAGCTATCAACACGATTGCTCCCAAGCGTCCTTGCCAATCCGCTTCTAACCGTAGGCCATGGTATACACCTGAGCTTAGGGAAATGAAGCGGTTTGGACAACGACTAGAGCGCAGGTGGTGGAAGACTCGACTCTTAGCTGATAGAAGTCGCCATAGGAACTTTCTTTGGTCCTATCGGGAGGCAATGCGTGCAGCGCAGAGATCCTTCTCCTCTGCATGTATTGCGTCTGCAGAGTCTCGTCCAGCAGAGCTGTTTAGGGTGGTGAGGGAGCTGACACAAGTGTCCCCTACGCCAAATCCCCTGCTTAACCCGACGACTGCCTGCTGTGACGCATTTAATAACTTCTTTGCAGATAAAATCGCTCAGATAAGAGCCGACTTAGATGCCACTATTGTAACAATGGACGAGGTGTCCAGCAACTCCGCCGATGTAATTATACTGGATCAGCTTCAATCTGTGAGTATCGATGATGTGGACAAGATCCTTGGTAGTGTGAGGAAGACTACCTGCCCCCTCAACCCTTGCCCATCTTGGCTGGCCGTCCAGGGAGGGGATGCATTGCGGAAGTTCCTTGTGAGCATCATCAATGCATCCTTCAGGGAAGGATATATTCCATCATGTCTAAAGGAGGTGGCTGTTAAGCCTATTCTGAAAAAACCTTCCCTGGACCCCCTGGATATGAAAAATTATAGGCCAATCTCTTTATTACCATTTTTGAGCAAGGTGATAGAGAGGGTGGTTGCTCTTCAACTCCAAGCTGTCTTGGATGAAACCGATTATCTACACCCATTTCAAACTGGCTTCAGGACAGGCTTTGGGGTTGAGACTGCCATGGTTGCCTTGACGGACGATCTGCGTCTGGGCATCGACAGGGGTAGTGTGACCCTGTTGGTGCTCCTAGACCTCTCAGCGGCTTTGATATGATAGATCACAGCATTCTTCTGGATCGCCTGAGGGAGTTAGGCATCGGAGGCACTGCTTTGCAGTGGTTCCGATCCTTCCTCTCGGGCAGGTCCCAGAGAGTGCTGCTCGGGGACAGTAGCTCCAGTAAAAGGGAGCATACCTGTGGAGTACCACAGGGTGATATTCTGTCCCCGATGTTATTTAACATCTATATGAAGCCGCTGGGTGAGATCATTCGGAGTTATGGAGCTGGGTGTTATCAGTACGCTGATGACACTCAGATCTATTTCTCCATATCTCGTTTGTCGTCCTCAAATTCTGATGGCATCTCTTCTCTCAATGAATGTCTTCGGGCAGTAATGGGCTGGATGAGGAAAAACAGATTGAGACAAGACAGAGGTGCTCACGGTAGTGGCCCCGAAACCAAGAATTGAGTTGCAACCTCCAGTCCTGGACGGGGTCACACTCTCCTCCAGTGACTGTGTTCGCAGTCTGGGGGTGCTCCTTGACTCGTCACTCCTGATGACAAATCAGGTAAATGCGACAGTCAGGAGCGCTTGTTATCAGCTTCGGCTGATATGCCAGCTGCACCCTTTTCTGGAAATAAGGGATCTTGAGACTGTTGTGCATGCGCTGGTAACCTCACGTCTTGATTTCTTTAATGCACTCTACATGGGGCCACCCTTGTGCTTGGTTCAGAAATGATACAAAATATGGCAGCCAGGCTTGTCTCTGGAACATCTAGGAGGGACCATTACTCCGGTTTTGAGGTCCCTCCACTGGCTGCCTATCAGCTTCTGGGCCCAGTACAAGGTGTTGGTTATCACCTTCAAAGCCCTAAATGGCTTGGGCCCAAGCTATCTCAGGGACCGCCTTCCCCCTTATAATCCTCCCCACACTCTCCGGTCCTCTGGGAGGAATTTGTTGCAGCCACGAAGATCTAGGCTTACGACCACCTCCCAGAGGGCCTTCTCGGCTGTCGCCCCCAAATTGTGGAACGGCCTGCCGGATGAGATCCGCCTATTGACATCATTAGACAGCTTTAAAAAAGCTGTCAAGACGGATCTCTTCAGGCAGGCTTTTCCAGAATAGCTAATCCCGGCCTCAGGAACCCCCTTTAGAAGTTGATTCTGGAGCTCCTAACTGTTGCTGCTCACTAGGAAGGGTTTTTAATAACAATTGTATTGTATGTTGATTTTAATTTGTATTGATTTAATAATGTTTCAATGGGGGGAAGGGATTTTGAGTTGTTTTATATTATATATTATTTTACTGTTGTAAGCCGCCCCGATTATGCGCAGAGGGGCGGGATATAAATACATTTTATTATTATAATAATTATTATTATCCGATAAAGTCCTTAGATTCCTCTATTAGCTAGGTAGGACTAAGAGAGTGTTAACCTTGGCACATTAAAAATCTGCTGTGTACTTCATAGTTCATTTTTGCTGCATTAGATTTTCTTTTGTTGCTTGTTAGTTGTGCTATTTGTAGCTGATATGTTTGCATGCACTTTTAGAAGTTGTGTGATATTTGCCCCAACTTTCCCCCAAAATTGGGACTCAAGGCACTTTAGAATTTAAAACAAGTACAGTGAAGCTGCTGTATTGGCAGGCTCCTGATCTGCAGATTGGACTGTCCGCAAATCACCATGCCCTATATTATTCAAAGGTGGCGATGTGAACATGGATATGCTGTAGTGTGTGCATTTGCATCACCACCATAAAATAATATGGAGCTTGACTGTCCATGTTTTTTGGCCTCCACAGGATTCCAAGAATAGAACTCTCACAGTTCCAGAGGGCCAACTGTACAATATAGCTAGGAATATACAAAGGTCAACATTAATTTACATTATTAAAATAATTTAAAACATAACTTTAAAAGGATACAAAGCAGTTCAAAAGCTGTACAATTTAAAACAAGCACCCTCTTAAAAGCCCTTTCCTTACAAACCTTCTGTTCTAAAAGCCTGTCAGAGTAGAATATTCTCTGCCCACTGATGGAAAGACACCAAGAAGGGGGCCACTCCAGTCTCCCTAGGGAGGGAGTTCCAAAACCCAGGTATTGTGTTAAGAAACTGTGTGTGCCTGGAGAATGGTGAAAGGTTGGTAGATGTACCCTCAAAGGGACTATCACAGACAGACGTATGGCACTGGAGTTTGGATCAGGCCAGGTGAGGCAGTGGAGGAGAAAAGAAGAGAGACATCTTTGAGTTATTCCCACTTCTAGCTTGCCCTCCAGCTGATATAATATGCAGTAGCTCTGTCAACCAGCCCTCTTGCCTAATGGTATTGCTAATTAATGGCAGGCCTCAGTCCATAAGATCTCAGTCATCTGTGGTTTGCTAGAGGCTAGCATGCATCACTGAGACCTGGCCTGTCTGCTGATGATGAGGCACAACATTTTCCATCAGAGTATTTGATGTAGCAACAGCATACGCTTGAGGACTGGGGTTGAGGGTCACTGTAGCCTACAGCAGGGCTGGGCAAAGTATAGACCTGAGGCCACCCGCATGAGTCCCCAAGGATGTTTTGCATGCCTCAAAATCTCCAGACTTCTCAAACTATTTCTTTATTCCCCACCCCACCCCACTAGAAACCTGCAGGAGCAGTAACTGATCTTTTTAAACAGGTTGCAAGGCCTTGAAATCACTGAGCTATTATTTATCTTTTCTTTACAGCATGAGGGAGCTGTTTGGGGCACACATGAAGCATTCCGAAGGTACTTGGTTACCCTTCAAATCTTGTTGTCTTCAAAACTCTCTGCTCCTTCCCAGAACATATGAAGTTTGCAATGTTTCATCAAAAATCATTTTTCCAGCTGGAATGTTTTTAGAGCATTGTATGCCCCAGACCACACCTTCCCCCAGGCTTACTTATTACATAACAAATGGACCTCATAACTCAATTATGTACAATCTCTGCAGTGCCAGGTATCGATTAGTCTGCCCTGGTATCTGTAGAGTTCTCTTGAACAGCAGTTTGCATGTGAACGTTGGAAGGTCTCCAAGCCATTTCCCTCTGCAAGCACTGGTTTAGGCCACAGCTTTGGTTATGGAAGCTATTTGAGTGAAAGGTTTCTCTGCAGACCTCTATTGATCCAAGAGTACTCTTGGAATACTAATGAACGTATTTCCAAATATGCAAATAAAAGATGCTTTGTTCACAGTACTTTCAATATATTCTGGATGGAAACCCTACTGGTTATGCTAATACTAAGTAAATTATCCTGAAATCATCATGCCATCTGTATATTAACATCACACATGAAAAAAAAAATCACCACCAAATATGATAGCTGTAATGCTGGATGATGTTGGGCAGGAAACTTGTGAAATGTAAGTAATAATCCTGTATCAATTTACTTTCAGATAAACATGCACAGAACCAGATCACTAGCATAACTCCATCGGACTGTAGTGATCCCTTTGTCTTTAGCTGTCCACTTCACTGCCTTAGGCTTCTTGGAACCTGTCTGATCTGTTAGAAGTACCACCATTTGGCTATAGTTGGGCACAAACCTTTCATTGACTACCAGCATGGTGTAGTGGTCTGAGCTCTGGAGACCCAGGCTCAAATCCCTTCCCAGCCATGGAAACCCCCTGGGTGACCTTGGGCAAGTCACACTCTCTCAGCTTCAGAGGAAGGCAAAGGCAACCCCCTCTGAACAAATCTTGCCAAGAAAGCCACATAATAGGGTTAGGAAAGTTGGAAATGACTTGAAGGCACACAACAACAACAACAATTCTGCCTTTTTGACAAAATTTGATGTGATTGCAGGCAAACACAGACTTGCCTGATCACACGTACACAAGGTATGAGGGGCAATATTAAAAGCAAAAAGGATACATAGCTTGGAGGCACTGAATCCTCTTTGCACTTGACATCCACCTTTATTAAACCACTCTCCTCCCCATCATCAGGTGGTTTTTAGCAAGCTGTGCACACACTGCTGGTATCAGAGCTCAGCTACGGAGCAAAGCACTGGAGGGGACAGATTAGAAGAAGGTAAACTGCTCATGGGGCAGAAATCTGCAGCAGTCCTCATCCACATGCCCTGTTTGCTCTGAAAGGGAGCAAAGAGGACTTTTTCTCCCTCTGGTGACTGGAGCAAAGCTGTTTAGATACATGGAGCTATGGCTGTTCCATGTATCTTTCAGTTCTTAGCTGCTCTTTCAAACCCACTTACAGAAAACAATGGGTGCATCTACACAGTAGGAAATAATGCAGTTTGACACCACTTTAACTACATGGCTCCATCCTACAGAATCCTGGAATTTTGTGAGACACTAACACTCTTTGGCCGAGAAGGCTAAAGGCCTTGTAAAACTACAAATCCCAGCATTCCACAGCATTTAAAGTGGTATCAAACTGCATTATTTCTACAGTGTAGATGCACCCAGTTCTATATCCTGCATGCAGGGGGGGGGGAAGGGAATAAGTGTTCTATCCTACCTGGGCAACAAAGATCACTAACATTCATATGCCCAAAGGAGAAAGGATTGCAGTCCATTTCCTCTACTTACTGGACTAATTGGCTTGTAGCAAGATAGTTATGGTTGTTTTGTCATGGCAGCTTTTTATTGTATGTCATTCTTGAGATTTATCAGTTAGCTATCAGTATTAATCTTAAGGGCAATGTGATTTCACTGCCCCCAAAGCACCAAGATTCAGTAGCAGAAATAAACTTTAATCACATCACATTCACATTTACTTTTTAAAAATGTGAAATCTTGAGAAATTGGAGTAATCTGGTTGTTTTATAATTTTCCGTGTAACTAAGTTTTTACATAGAAAAAAACCATACATATAGACAGATCAATCATTCTTATTTTATATTAATAACTAAATCACTGATCATTGATCAGCATTGAAACAATATCATCAGTAGCTTCTTCCCAATAGAGGGCACACTACGACTAATCAAATGCGAAAGACTTAAAGGTGATGAAATCATCTACCAGAAGACATATCCAGCTTCCCTAGACCTCTTGCCCCCCAGATGTGTTGGACTGCAGTGTCTTTTCCCATAATTTCCAGACAGCATTCCTAGTTGTCATGATAACTGGAAATCAGGATGGTGCCAGAGTGGGGAGCTCAGTCTTTAAAGTAACCACACTTTTCCACTGTGCAGGTTTACTGCATGTTTACTGCACGTTAAACAATTGCTCTTCATTTTGCTTTCTGGTTGCATAATTTGATAGTAACTATGTTGATTGGAGGATCCTGCACCTTGTCACTATTGTGTGTGTAGTTTTACTTTTATGTTGTATATGACATGGGTCCAGTCTATCTGAAATACCATATCTCCCTATATGAGCCTGCCTGAGTTTTAAGACCATCTGAGGAAGTCTTTTCCTTTGTCCTACCATTGTCACATGTCACAGGCATGTTTGGTGTGGACATGTAAGAGGGCTTCCTGGTGGCTGCTCCCAGGTTGTGGAATTTTCCCCACAGGCTTGCCCTTCTTCTGGCAGGGAAATAACTTTTTTACTTAGACAACCCTTTGACTATTAACCAGTTGGTGTAGAAGGGTCTTTTAATATGTACGTGTGTGTGTGTGTGTGCGCGCGCTCGCGTGCACGTGCTGTATTTTTATTCTCATTGTTGTTTTAAATGCTTTTATTCTATTTTGTATTAGTGATGGTTGTACAAGATAGCTTGTTTCAACTTAAAAAAAAATATGGCTGTTTTTAACTGCGTTTATTAATCTGTTGTGAGCTGCATTGGGTTCCACATTGGAAGAAAAACAGAATAGTAAACAAACAAATGAATAGCCTGTGCATGTGTTTTGCTATCTCAGGGTAGGAGGGAAGAAAGGGGTGCCTCTATTGGTGTAATCTTTGGGAGAGGGAATATGGCACTGGGGGTTGCACATGCCAGGTAATGTGAAGTTGGGATAGATATTTGATATGTCCCATGTTTCTTTCCTGTCTGCCCACACTTTGGTCTGTTAATGCTTCTGTTGAAAGCCAGGTCACTTACAAAATAAAATGCACCATCCATCCTTTCTGCCAAAAATATAGAACAAGCATGCTGGTTGGTAAGCACCTTCCCTGTATAAGTAGGTCAAGGTTGTAGCAGAGATGATTCTGGAGAACTCCAGGACTGTGGTCTTGGTGGACGTCAACATCCATACTGAAGTTGTTTTGACAAGGCTTGCTTGGGAATTTATGGCTACCACAACAACCATGGGGCTGTCTCAGTACACTTTTGGCACAACACAGAGAATGTCTCCTGGACCTGACTTTGTTGTTGTTGTTGGACAGCCATAGAATGATTGGGAGAGGGGTGTTCAATACCCCCGTTATTGTGGTCAGAGCACTTACTTGTGAAGTTTGGTCTGGTGGTGGCAGACCCTCACTTCATGGGGTTGACAATCCATTAGGAGGATCTGTCCCCAGAGACATTATGAATAGCTTTTGGGATTTTCCACTAATAGGGTTGGCAATTTTGTTGAGGGTTTGGTCTCACTACAGAATGGTGAAAAGGAAAGGACTATTTGTAACAATTGCTCTCAAGCACTCATTCTGGTGCTCTGGAGGCTGTAGTTCTTCTTGGCTTCTACGGACTGAAACAGGTTGGACAAGACAGATAGAGAACAGGTGGTGTAGGTCATGGAGTGGAATGTGACTGAAGATCAACCAAGACTTTTTGTTGTGCCTCTTACATGACTGTGAGGTTGGCAAAAGTCATACTATGCCTCTATTATCATGTCCACAACATGCCACACCATAGAGTTCGGAGCGGTGAGAAACCTGCTGGATCAGGTAACAAGCGACCAGGAATAGAACCCTCACCTACCTGCTATGAAAAATTTGCCAGGCACTCCAAAAAGGTCACTTATACCTTCTCAGAACTTGATGCCACAGTTAGTGCAGTCTGGAGAAACGTGCTGTGCACCATCTGGACAGATTTTGGTGGCATCAGTTTCAGTTATTGCAGCCCACTGATTTGGACAATTACTTCATCCCACCATGTGTAAGCTTCACCCTTGCCCCTCTCAACTGATAAGATCCAATAGGCCAAGGCAGGTGCTGCCACCCATCATCCAAAGACGATAATGTGTCCTCTCCTAAAGATAGACCCAGAAGTGAGAATTGCCACCACATTGCCAATATCCCCTTTCTGAACAAGTTGTTTTAGAGCAGTGGTTCCCAAACTCAAGTTTTCTAAGTGTTTTTGGACTTCAGTTCCCAGAAGCTGGAGCCACACTGGCCAATTCTGGGAGCTGAAGTGCAAAACACCTGGGACACCAGAGTTTGGGAAATGCTGTTTTAGAGTATGGTGGCTGGGAAACTTCAGGTATTCTTGGACAACAGATTATCTGGACCCATTCCAGTCTGCTTTCAGGCCAGGGTATGTTATCAAAACAGTTTTAATTGCTCTGACAATCTACACTGGGTAAAAGGAAGGGAGAGTACCACCCTTTTGATCATCTTGGGTCTTTATGACTTTTTATACTACTGGCCATAGTGTCATACTGGACTACCTCTGTAGGATGGAAGTAGCAGGCATTGTGTTATGATGGTTCTACTCATATCTACAAAGCCAGTTCCAGAAAGCAGCACTGGAGGATTCCTGCTCATTCCCATGACTATTAAGCTATAGAGTGGCATATTATCCCTCAGGATCTTTTATGAAGCCACTGGGTTGGGTATCATCAGCATGATGGTAACACTCATCTCTTACTTCTCCTTGTCATCAGAGCCAGCTGGGGCTATGCAGATTCTGGATCAGTGCCTGGATGCTGTAATGGACTGGATGAAGGCCAATAAACTGAAGCTGAATCTTGTAAGATAGCAGCTCTGTGGACTGATAGGTCCCAGGTTCAAGAATTGCATAAGTGGCCTGTTTTACATGGGCTTGCACTCCCCCTGAGGAAGCAAGTGCATAGTTTCAGAGTATTGTCATAGCTTGTCATCTCTGTTATGGGAGGAACAGGTGGACTTGATGCTTGAGACCATCTTTGACTGGTCCACCAGCTATGGACTTCCCTGGACAAGCATAATGCAGCCACAGTAGTTCATGTGCTAGTAATTTCCCAATCAAACTGCACTAATGCACTCTATGTGAGGCTTACCCATGAACACTGCAGCCGGGGCAGGGCTAGGTAAAGTACAGCTGCATGCTGCTCCCAGGGCCATTTCTGTGGCCCCCACCAAGATCCCAGGCATCAAAAACAATGTTTCAAAAAAGTTTGTGTAGCGTTTTTTGCCCCCAAATGCCCTCCAGTGGGCATGAGGAAATTTTTGAGATGTTTTGCCCCCCCCCAGGTCAATTCTGGCCGAGGACAAACCTTTTTCTGAAACAGGAAGTGAACAGAAAGTGAACACTCACTTCCTTTTGTTAAAAAAAAAGGTTTGCTCTAGCCCTAAAATGCCAGGGGGGGGGAGGGCTAAAACATGTCAAAAATGCCCCCATGACCCCTCGAGGACATTTGTGGGATTTTAATTTTGGGGGGCAGAACTTCAAGCTCTCTTGGGGGGGGTTAATGTACCCCCCAGCCTTCCACAGTTGCCCACCCCTGAGCTAGGGCTAAATGCAACATCTATGAGCATCTACTTATACGCTGGAGTACCACATAGAAATCATGTAACGCCAGCTTTAAAGGAATTGTACTGGTTCCCAGTATGCTTCCAATCTGAATTCAAGGTGCTGGTAATGTTATTCAAAGCCCTAAATGACTTGGGAGAGCAACAATTGAAGGATTCCCTCTCCCTATATATGATTGTCTGAAGATTGAGATCTGCTGGAGATAGCTCTGTGTTTCCCACTGGTAGGAACAATACACTGTGGGAGGACACAAGGGAAAACCTGCTCTGCCATGGCACTCCAGTTGTGGAATGCCCTTCTTCTGGAGACCTAATTAGCAATGATGCTGGCTTAATCCTGGCACCAAGTTGAAAACATAATGTTTCTAAGCTGTTAATAGCCCTAGGTTATTATGTTCCATTTACCAGCAACAAAATCAACTTTTACTAAACCTCCTTTTATCTGATTTTGGGCAGGTTAATTCTCCCCACCACCTAAATGTTGCAAACTGCTGTATATACGGTCAGCATATATGTCAATGACTAGGCTGTTGTCTATTTGAACTAGCCATAGCTCTCTAGGATCATCACTTTCTCCATTAAAATGGAGACACCAGGGATCGAACCTGAGGACTTTTTCACACAGAGCACATGCACTAAGCTACACACCTTGCTCTGCAGAAAGAAGGGTCATAACTCATGTATGTTCAGCCCATGGCCCCTCCAGGCAGAAGCCAGAGCATGGAACAGTTACTTTGGGGACAATTCCCAGAATTCCTCAGCCAGTATGACCAATGGCAAGGGCTATGTACTTTTAACAGATGTATGACAGGGAGAAATATGGCAGACGTATTTCCTAGCTATTATGGCACAGAGTCCCTGGGAAAAGGCGGGGGCTGTTAGAAGAAGGTAGCAGCCCACCTGTAGCCATCAACTCTGCAGTAACTGCAAAAGACTACTATGGGTGTTTTGTTTAGGGATCTATCTTAAACTGTAGTTACCTGAATTGTTCCTGTCGTTTCCTTTTATCTTTACCCTTCCTTATTAAATATATTGTTGTCAGAAGATACTGTATTTTTTCACCATGTTAGCATTTTTAATTTTTCTATGATAGGTTTGCATACATAAGACAGAAACAACTTGTAGGCACAGGACAACAATGTAAATTTATAGTCTGTCTACCAGCCTACAGACTATACATATTGTGTGTTATATGCACGAACACCCTCAGCCTTTGATGCTTTAGGAGACTTGCCCTGTGATCAGTACAATGTGACACACTGTGTACAATTTACCCACTATGCAAAGGGATCTTTACATAGAGGTTACGCCCTGGTAACCTCTCGTCTAGATTTCTGCAATGTGCTCTACATGGGTCTACCTTCATGCTTGGTCCGGAAACTTCAGTTGGTACAAAATATGGCAGCCAGAGTGGTCTTGGGAACATCTCGGAGAGACCATATACCTCCAGTATTAAAATCTCTCCACTGGCTGCCTATCAGTTTCTGGGCCCAGTATAAGGTGTTGGTTATTATCTTTAAAGCCCTAAATGGCTTGGGTCCAACTTATCTTCAGAACCACCTCCTCCCATACAATCCTTCCCACGCACTCCGGTCCTCTGGGAGGAATTTGCTTCAGCCACAAAAATCTAGGCTGTCTGCAACCTCCCAGAGGGCCTTTTCAGTAATCGCCCCCAATTTATGGAATGGCCTGCCAAACGAGATCCGTCAGATGACGAGCTTGAGTAGCTTTAAAAAAGCACTAAAGACGGATCTCTTTTGGCAGGCCTTTCCTGATTAGATCCCAGCCTCAGGAGCTCCTGGCCTCTTTTAGTCGTGCTGGCTATCGATATTTTTAAAAATGTGATTTTAGATTAGCTGGTTTTTAAATTTTATACTGTTTCGATATCTTTTTATGGGGGAGGGTAGTGGTGGGTGGTGTTTACGGATTTTAATCTGCATTTGTATTTTAATTGTTGTAAGCCACCCCAATTGTTTTTAACAGAGGGGCAGGGTAAAAATATCATCATCATCATCATCATCATGATCTTGTCGCACCTTTGAGACTTCTTCTGTTTCTCTTCCCAACCTTCCTTTGTAGTTTTGTTGTTGTTCAATGACTGCTGTTCTGAGGTCTGAGGTCCAGGAAGATTGAAGTGTTCTGCAACTGTTTTTTTTAATATTCTCATTCCTAACATCTGATTTATGTCCATTTATCCTCTGGTGCAGAGATCGGCTTGTTTGCCCCATCTAGAGTGCAATGTACTGAAATTTTCCTTGATCTTTTAGGCCCACATCCATATTGGGACAATCAAGGGCCTGGGGCTAGCAAAGATTCCCTATGTCCTCATCCTGGATTGCCTATGAAGCATATGAATCTTATTCTATCACTAGAGGGATCTTCATGCGATTTAACCTATACCTGGTTATAGGACACATCTGTAAAGGCCTCAGCTTCACCTTCCAATTTCCTGGTTTTGCAGAGCTTCAACCAACATAACTCTGGTTTGAATGTCACTTTTTTTTAATCACTGAATATGACTGTATCCAATGTGGCTCTTATCCTTACTATTCTCAAGTCACACAAATCTGTAATTCCATCAAGTTAACAAGTAGACAACAGTTATGTGCAAGAATCATACATTTACCTTTAAGAAGCTAAGTAAAACAAAACATATGGATAATTAAACAAATGCTTACACATATACAGAGGGTTTTAATAACATAAAACCCAATATCTGTTTGTCAAGATGATTGCACTTGACAGGAGTAATTGTTACTGTTCCCCAGAAATTGAAATTGCAGTGCCAGTAATGAGAATACAGGTTCAGCTATGGCAACAATCCAGTTTAAAGATAAAGTTTTGCACTTTCCATGCAATTAGCAAACTCTGCTTGGCTAAAAGAAGTTGCCAAGTAATGTACATTGTACACAGTACAATGGCTGACATTATGTTTGGGATGTCTTTGTAAATGGCCTTACATGTGTCCAAAAGTAGATTGAATAGTTCCATAATATCCATATTCACCAAGTGGCTACAATGAAGGCATCCATTGCATAAGGATGGAGTGACCTATGAGACATGACCTGATGCACAATGTAGACTGTAATGTAGGATTTCAGCCTTCATCTTTATATACAGTAGAATCATATTGTTCAGATGCCCCATATTATACTAGACTGCAGGTATTCTTGAAATGTCAGCAGATAATCTACAAAAGGAATATTAAGAAAATCTGGGAAAGATGTGATGTGTCATGATTTGGTATTGGTATTGTGGAGATTCAATTGGCTGAAAATCTGGATAAATAAAAACCGTTTTCATGGATGCACCTAATTACACATAAGTCTAAAAAGTACCTGAAGAATTGCCGTATCTGTTTTCTCTTTGTCCTTTAAGTGAAGCTTCTCTGTAAGAAGACACCCCAAAGGAACTTTTACAGTGAAAGCCACATGACTTGGATCCAGCAGAGGGGAGTTGCAAGCAGGCATGTTGCTGTATAAACATTGCATTCCACAAGGCAATTGCCCTGTTCACTTGGACTCTAGTGTATCAGCCAGTTGCAACAAGAGAATAAATGTTAACTGGAGACTACAGAGCTGTCAGTTCATCAGTGGAGCAATGCTTTTACACGTGCCTCATTCTAGCAAATCCAAAATACTGTGCCCTCAGCTGGCTGTACAGAGTTCATGTGACTCTGAAAATCCCTAGTTCTGTAAACAGGAAATGTAACATTTGTTCAGGACTCCAATTTAGTGGCAGAATATAAACGATGTACTTGTAACAAAGCCTCTCCAAGCACTGAACATTTTTCATGACATACGATAGACATGTGCACCCAAAACAGTCATACTGAAGCTTCTACTTCTTTTACACTAAGTTCTCCTCTTCTATCCATCTACCATCCTCAGTCCTCCAAACCTTCACTGTACTGAGTAGGTAAAATGTTACTTCAATTGACATGATTTTAAAGAGCTTTCTGAATATCCTTTGCAAGAATGAAGACTTAATTTCTTGGGAAAATGTATCTAGTTACAAATGTATTTTCTGAATGCTCCATAAGCAACTGAGACACTAAAGCTGTGAACACTAAGTCTACAGGAGGTACATGCGAGGGTTAAGTAAAAGTAATGCGAAAGCTGGAATAATGCTTGACCACATAAAAAAAAAGATGATGTGTATGAGAAGGCAGATCCACTAATTCATGTCAAAATTGCTCAAAGATTGGATTTTATTATGCCTATTACTGGGTGCTCTTAATAAGTCAAGCACATGGGATAAAAACAAATATTACTTGAAACTTTAGTATACCATGCTGTATTTCACTTAGTAGCTTTGTTTTATCTGCTGCAACTCTTTGTTTTTATATTATTACTAAAATGCAGTTGAAATTGTAAAGTAAGTTTTGTGCAGCCATAATCCATGTTATTATATGCTATGAACACATAGAATTTAAAAGATATGCATAAAATTATTGAATAGAAATTTAAGACTGCACTCCTACACAAACTTAGCTGGAAGCTAAGTTTAAAGTCAATCAGGTCTCAGTAGATATGTTACAAGACTACACAGTAAAGGAACTATTGGGAAGGCTATATTCCACTTTGGGGTTTGCTTCTTTCAGGTGAGACATTACACTGCTTGTCTGCAGGTACTCAGAGAATTCTCCTGAGTACTCATTAAAAAGAAACAAACAACAGAGTAAATCTTTTGAGGCTTTTCCATTTCAACCCCTTGTTATTTCAGTGAGAGAAGTCCTTAATGGGGGGGGGTTGCAGCTATTTTTTTGATTTTCTTATTACTTCCCTTCAGATTTTGTAGCTTAAATTATGCTTAAATCTCCTCCGTCATTAAACTTGTCTTTAGCAACACCTTTTCCTCTCTTCCTTTCATCTCCAAAATTCTAGATGTTGTTGGATTGTAACTCCCATCATCCCACACTTGAGGCTGTGCTGGTTAGGGCTTGTAGTGAAACAACAGATGGAAGTTGCAGACTGCATTTTTATAGACAAGAACAAACTGAGACCACAACCTATACTGCAGATTTCCACTCTAGTCTTTTTACCAGGACAACTCTGGAATAAATGAGTTGTAAATTGCAGTTTGGAGATTAACTTTACCTTTTTGGTTGCCCTTTTTGGACATTTAGTTAAGGCTGTATGTGTCTGTGCACACATACAACCAGTTACTACTGATTTTTAAAATGTGATTTAAGGATTTTGTAAGCACAATTGCATTTGTGCTGCAATTTGTTGTTAACTGCTGTCAAGACCATTGTAACTTTTATGAATGAGAGACCTCTAAGTCATCCTTTTATCAACAACTTTCTTCAGGTCATCCAAACTCAGAGCCATGGCTTCCTTGATTGAGTCTATCCACCTGTAATGCAGCCTTCCTCTTTTCCTACTGTCTTCTACCTTACCAAGCATCATTGACTTTTTTAATGAGTCATGCAATCCTCCACCTAAATAAATGCCCTGGAGAATGAATTCTATGCACAAGTATTTTCATGTAAATTCTACTGCAAACCAAATGTGAAGTTCACTGCAATCAATGGGTTAGACTCAAATTTCATAAAGTTTAGAATACACCCACTGAAATCACTGCAACTTAATTATTCCTAGCCTAAATGCTAACAATTCCAATAGGTTCTAGGCAAGACTAACTCTGGATTTAGTTCAATGCCTCTAGACATACCTAGTTTTATTTCTTCCTAAAATTTATTCTCATGCTAATTATTCCATAGAGCTCCTAAAGCAGAAATACAATGGTATGCTATTGAAGTTTTGAAATCAAACATGTCCTGTCATTCACTCTGTTTATTCTCCCCTTTAGGAAAAACAGGTGTATGCTATTTTTTTAATTTATTGAATGGATTTATACTCTACCTTTTAATGTAAAAACATTTACAGGGCTCATAAAACCCAGGCAAAAATGCAACAGTAAAATCAACAAATACAAAATACAACAACAAAAACCAAAATATAAATAGCAGTTAAAACAATTCGACCACAAATTAATTAACTTAAAAAAAATTAACAGCTTGGGAAAATAAGTCTTTGCCAAACAACAAAATTAAATTAGAGCCAGCACCAGCCCTCCTTGGGAAAGAATTCCATAATGAGGAACCATGACCAAGACAGTTCTTTCTCCAACCAGCATCTAACTCACACAGGTGGTATGATAAGGCAGGTGTCCTCTGCAGAAATATTTGGTGGGGCAAGTCTGAACACCAAACATTCAAATTCCACATTCCTGAGCTGCATTTCTCTTCCTTTTCTTGGAAAGGATGCAGTCTTGGGATTCGTAGGAGAACAGCCCTAGGGTCCATTGGCCTGAGTGAGTCTCCCTTTCTGAAGCCAGAGAAGCAGGGTCCACCCTTGCAAGCCTCCCCACTACCAATGCAGAGCCCTCCTCAGCTTTTGCCTCTCCAAAATCGTGCTCTGACCATGGAAAGGAGAAAGTGGGGGGATCCAGAGACTTGGATCCAGAGCCTTCCCATTCCTTCAATGTACTGTGAAACCAAAAGCAAAACTATGTTAGCCTGGGGTAGGACACAGGAAGCCTGACAAGGGACTGGGGGGTTCAAATGCCTTTCCCACAATGACTGAAGCCCAGTAGGACACCATTGTTTTCTTCCCTTGCATGATTTTTTAAAACCATTTTTGCCTAAAGTAGCCAGAGGGCTTTGAAAGCTAATGTGATATATTTTGTGCCTTTTGGTTGACCTAATATAGGTATCACAGGAAAATATGGTTGATCTGCCTCAGATGATCCTTCCCTCACAGTGTGGAGGGTTTCTTTTTGTAAAGATCCATAGCCTCACCTGCTCCCCATAGTATAGCTCAAAGACATGAATACTTCCTCTGGGAGAGTTCAGCCTAAACTGCTTAGAATATACAGGTAAATACTGGGATTCACATCTAGCATCAGTTTAACTGGTCTGTTTAAGATCTGGGGCTTTAATTTAGCAATCATAATGTTACATTCTTAAATTCTTTTTGGAAAATGGTAGATGCAATATTTCCTTATGATTTGATATTATGACTGAGTTAATACGTTTATCTATAATCTGTGACATGTTCCCAGTATTTTGAAATAAGCACCACATACAGTTTTGTCTTTACAGAGACAGGTTGCTTTATCTCTAATTGTCTGGTTTGGCTTTTCTACTTTACTATGCTCCTTTTAGAATACTTTCAATTGGCTGCTCATAACAAGGGAAATGCAAGTTAACAATGCAAGCTGAGACTATTCCAGCTATAAAAATAACTCTTCATATCTAGAGTGGCATGTCTGGTTAATAGCAATGGGCCACTGTGTGAGTACATATACTAAGTGTTATTTGGTTCTCACATAGCCTTTGTTAAAACATGCCACTTTTTCTTAATAAGATTTTTAAACAAGGAAGACTTGTTATGTTAAAGGGGAGAAAAGCTTGATGGACTCTCAACAGTTAATAACAAAGCAATGAATGTAACATAGTTTGACATTAAAAAATGAACAGCACATGAAACCTCATTTTCATGAACACTGACTTTAATTTAGGTTTTTGGCTGTAAACTTATGAATATTTACCTGGAAGTAAGAACTTCCAAATACAGTGGGACTCATTTCAGAGTAAATAAGCTAGCTGGAGCAGGTTAGACATTTTCAACAGAATTAGCTATACCTGGCGTAACATACAGCATTATCTACATATATAAAATGCTTCAGCACGTTTCTGTTCCCACTCTGCTGACTGGGCACTTAGGAAACATGTCAAGAGTATGATCATTTGACGCATCAATATATAACCTTCTGAATGAACTATAATGGCTGGTTTCATACCGAGAGCCCCTCCGCTGCGCAACCGCTTATAGACACAGACACACACCACGCACACCAGGAAGCGAGGCCCCCTCCGCCACCATGAAACCCCACATACACACACACCATGCTACACACATGCCACGTGCAGCAAGACATCAGCCCCTCCGCTGCCACCATGCACCACACATACACACACACACAACACATAGACACACACCACGCATGCCAGAATGCAAGACCCCCCTCCACTACCGCCACCATACAACTGCATATACATGCTACGCACACACCATGCTACACACACCATGCATGCCAGGATGGAAGACCCCCTCCACTGCCACCACCATACAACTATGCATACACACACAAAACATGCTACACACACAGCACGCTACACACACATGCCATGCATATCAGGACACGAGGGCCCCTCCACTGCTGCCATGCAATTGCACAAGCACACAAACAATCTATGCTACACACACACCCTACAGTACACACACACATATATCATGTGCACCAGGACACAAGACCCCCCTGCTGCCATCATGTACATGCACAAACACACACACACCACACTACATGCACACATCCTACACTACATCCCCCAAACTACACCCACGCTATACACAGCTCATGCCCCCCCCCACACACCTCTATAGACGTGAGGGCACCTCCATCTCTATGTTTAGAAAGAGCTTGAAGCTTTTCACATATTTCCGGCCCAAGAGCAAGGAGTAGGTACAAGCAGCATAGAAGACCATGTTGTAGTGGCCAAAACTGAGGGCCAAATGCCGCTCTTAAATAGCAGCTCCCCTGGCTGCTTCAGGTGTGCTCCATGATTGCAGCCGGCTGCCTCTGACAGCTTGGCCCTGGTTCTTCCAAGACTCCCACAGCCAGGGCCTGAGTCTGCAAAGAGGCTGTGCTGACTGCTGCAGCCAGGGGCCTAGTCCTGCGAGGAGAGGCAGATCCTGACACCTAAGCAGCCAACCAGCACACTGAAAATGGCAACATACCCAAGAGAATTATATATACAGATGTGAGTTAATACATCTGCTGAAGCATGAACAATCACAATCTGTAATGGGATGTTTTGTACTGAGCACCTTTTCAAAAAGGAAATCCCTTATTTCAAGTGAGAGACAGGTTTTGGTACATTCAGATGTGTTGGACTACAACTTCCACCATTCCACAGAGATAGTTACGAGTGTACAGATCACACAAGTTGTAGTCCACCATGTCTGGAGAGTACCTAAGAGTACAGACTGATGAACTTAGTCTGAAATGTGACAAGTCTGTCCAAAAGTTCAGATGTGCCTAAAAATGAAGCAACTATATTTCATCAAAGAAAGTTTATGTATACAGTATTCTGAAAACTGTAAACTGCCTGCTTTCCCACACAGAGCCATTAACCATTGCAATCACATGGAAAGAATGTCACTGGAAATTCTAATTGCATTTGTGGGCGAAGTGTTCTGAGAACAAGCAGATACATTTTAACATAATGGTTGAAAGAAGAACTTAAGATATACCTGCTTTTACAGGAGCTTTTGGCCTGAGTTTCTTAATGTCAAAATCTTCACACTGCATGGAAAATCACTTCTGAAACTGGTGTGTGTGTGTGTGTGTATCCAACAATAACATTTGCATCCTCATGGTTGATTAGCAGCAGGAGATCAATTTTTAACTGCAAACCTTTCTGCCATGAAATAATATATTGGGACATATTTATACTGTGGTTTAAAGGTTTTTGGTGCACAGCTGGTTCATTTTATACTTTGCTTGACAGCTGATTAATATACCAGAAAGGATATTAAAAATAGGTCACTAAATGTGAGGCAGTGATTTCCTTAACTCTTTTGTCATTGTCTACAGTCACATCCTTCTCATTCTGAACTGTGACAAGTATGTGTTTCCTTTAAATAACTGAAAACAAGGGGTTTCCATATGCTGCTACCTTTAGACCAGAGCACCAAAATTCTCAAGACAATGAGAGAAATTTGACAAGACCTAAAAATCTTGCTCTAAGAGACAATAGTAAAAATATAAAGATCAAGCTTTTACATCAAAATAATTTGCCATAGTAAACATTTGCATTTATTTAAACATCTCAAGATCATTTTTAGAGCCAGGTTTCAGGGAAATTTCAGAACATTTAAATAATGTATTGATTTTAAAAAGGATTAGTACTGTGTGTCATATTGCAAAATTCCTTCCTATAAACCCACATATGTTCTTGATACAAACATTAGAACAATTTCAATCATTAATAACATGAATAATTGGCATGTAGTAAGAGCACTGTTACTCAACTTAATTTGTAGCTCTAAAATAGTCCATCAAGTTATAGATGCCCTTTCTAAAATATGTTGGGCATATCAGATTCCCTTGAAAGACTATTCAGTATCTGTATTAAAGGATCCTACATCAAATTGAACAAGTGGATTTTGAACCAATGCTTTGCTTGAACTAACACAAAAGCCAGATGGAGTTCATTAAATCTAGACATACTGGGATTAAAAATAAATCCCTCAGCACATACATAAAAGTTATTTTTATATTTAGAAATTAGGAGATTGAGCATTTTCCTCTGAGTTGTCTACAAATGACAATTCTTTGACAAAATATCATTTTTCAATGTCATCATTCATACATTCCCATTAATATGTTGACAGAATTGCTTAGGGTGTAAAAGTGAAGAAGAACCTGCACTCTTTCCAGTTGGAACTTCACAGTAAAGAACTTTGGAACATCAATCAGTAATAAAGTCTTGAACAATCACGTATCAGCCTAGCTAGCTAAGCTACCAACAATAGTGAATCTACATATTCCTTTTCTCTCTAGCATGTTTCTCAAAGTATAAAGCAACTTTCCCCCCCAAAGGATATATATTCAATTTTATTTAAAATATGGTTCCATTTATAGATTGATAAAACATTATATCACATGTATCTATGTCATATTGTATTATTAATACAAAATGTAAAACAATGCCACAGTACATTTGTACAATCAAAAGAGGTTTCACAAAAATATGCAAGTTTTTTGGAGCTGTATTACAATCAGTGGGTACAGTACAGACAAACAGGCACCTCTGTTTTCAAAGTTGGTTTTGCCAAAAAAATAAACCTATAGTAGTTACCCAAAGCCTTAAAGAGCTGTGACTAACAGAATACACTGGCACCTGGACAGCATAATCAGACAAATTCTGCTAAGGCAAGCACAAATACATCAATTTGTAGAAGGGGTGTGCATGTGTGAGTTGTGTGTGCAAGCACACACATGTAAGAAAGTGAGGGACTGTGTGTGAGAGAAAGCATTTGTGTCGTTACAATTACATTGCCATTTTCTCTCTCTCCCCCCCCCCCCCGCCAATAATGTCCTCTTTATACTTTGGAAAGAAGCCCCGACTCTGGAGCACTTGCCTTAATGAGGTTCTGGATTTCTTTAAATTTGGGATGGTCTTTGTCAGCTATCAGCTGCAGCAATATAGCTTCACTAGTGGTAACAATAATCCCAGTGCGAGCAAGACGCTGAAAAACGCAGAAAACAATAACCAGAGGTGAGTTCATGCTGCCTGTAACAATTTAACAGTAAGACTACTATCATTAATGTTTCTAGTGACAATTTAATTGGCTTACTGTTTTTAAAGGAAGAAAACTTCACTTAAGAATTTGGAAAAAGAAGTTCAGTTCTTTTAAAGTCCAATTTTAGACTGTCAAGACAAGGACCTCACAGCTAGGACATCAGATCACTCACACAGAATGGCGATACACAATTCCTTATGTACTTGGTGAGATTAAACAGAGTTTGGGAACAAGACATCACTTCCCATATAACATTTTGCATTCATGGGCGTGTCCTGAAAAACTTTTCTGGTGAAGAAAGCAAAAATAAGAAAGATTTATAAACTGCCTCCTCACAGGAAACGAAACAAAAATAACTTCTTTGTGAATGCTTCATCTGGGATGTTAAAAGGCTCCTTTGAACAGAAATATTATTTTTTAAAATAACCAACACTAACTACAATCTATATTCCTTTGCAGTCACTACTTTATTCAACAGTCTGCATCTCAACATTAAATTTAGATTTTTTGTAAGAACTTCTAGTCTATATTTGGTGCTGAAGAATGTATACAAGTACCTGTGACCTACCAATGGGTTGTATCCGTAAGATGATAAGTGAACTCAGAACTGACCAAAACCAACGGGATAAGTCATAGCTAAATTAGATTCAGTGGACTGAGTTCAACTAAGTCTGGATCTGTGCGTGCGTGTTTGCGTGCCTTCAAGTCACCTGTTTTCTTATGGCAACTCCATGAATTTCATAGTTTTCTTAGGCAAAGAATAGAGGTGGTTTTCCCAGTTCCTTCCTCTGAATTATAGCCTACTGTACCAGGTATTCATTTGCAGTCTCCCACTGATCTACTCCATTACAAATGAAGAATATTCTTGTCAACCAAAATTCTCCAAACAATAATATTCAAACATTTCAGAGGAAGAAACTGGTATTAAATTTGGCAGATGCTGCTTTCATAGAACTTTAAATATATGAAACAGAAGTGGGCTATTCTTAGTAACTACTCCCTAACTATCAATATTTGTAGGAAAAGGTCAGCTAATATGTATCTCTTTCCTGATAGGAGCAACTTCTACGTCAGTGGTGCAGTGAATTCTCAAAATAGGTTCAAAATTTTGGAGAGCCATCTTAAAGTCTGGTGTATGGGTGTGTGTGTGTGTGTGTGTGTGTGTGTGTGTGTGTAACCCAGAGTGAATTCACCACTACAATAATATGGAAGTCTCCTGTTACCTCTGTTAGCAAGCAAAGACCTTTTTATTCAGGCAACATTTCTGCAACTCAACCGCTACTGAGAAAGGAACTTTTAACAGATTAGTGCTATATGTATTGTTCTCAGCTGCCTCGGCTCCCAATTCTGGTAGAATGGTGGGATATAAGTAAAATAAATAAATAAAGTATTAAAATGAATCCTTATTTCTAAAATGGTAAAAGTCATTTTAAGCAAAGGTTTGGAATTTTAAAAAGAACGGATAGTACTACATCTGTAATATTAAGGGAAAGGTATTCAACCTTTTTGGTCCTGAGCACAACCCTCATAGGGTTACACAGGATACAACACTAGTGCACAGGGATGGGGATTCCTTACATCCCACAACCTCACCAAAATTGTCGTTTTTCTGCCATTATAGTAGTTCTAGAGAAACACAAATCTCAGAAGCAAGATTACTGTCCTTGCCTTGCTAACAGCAGCACCAGAACAGTGGATTTTCCTTCCCCTTAAAATGGTTGATGGGGAAATTTGGGCGGGGCTCCTACAAATTGCATGAGTTGTACTGGGAGTGACAACAAAAGCTGTAATTTGGGCATTCCTCTATTAAAGGATATTTGTTTGAGATATTTATCAGCCAGTTTTCACCAAAAAGATTACTGAAAGGTATGAACAAGTGTAAATAAGTTCACATCAACTTATATATGCAATGTAATCAAACAACACATAAATAGCATTCACCTAATTAATCAAAGCAAATCCTACTTGTCAGTTTTCCCATTGTATATTCCCATTGTATTCGTTAGAATACAATGAGATTTTCTGTCTCTCTCTTTAAGGTGTTAACCATTTCAATCCCTATTTATTATAGATCTAGCATGTGTTTATTTTGATACCGGAACCTGAATTCTAACTGTTGTGGTGCGTGGGGAGAGATGTCTTCAACCATGTTGAAATGTTAAAGTAAATGTGTAGGACTTCCGGTGGTGGCAGCGAGACAGATAGCAGCAAAGTGACACAGCTCTGTCACTAGCCACTTACTAATGTGGTGTATCCAGGGATCGCAGATGTGATCTTTGGGGTTCTCTCCTCTGGGAAGAAGAGAGACAAGTTGGGGCTTGCAGGGGGTCAGAAGGTTTCTCCCCTGAAGCAGCAGAGACAGAGGTTTCTGCCGAGCAGAGTAGAGGAAGCTGGACTGAAGAGCAGCTGAGAACCGCGGGAGTAGCCTGGGAAAGGCACCAGCCTTGACTGCCACCAACAATACTCTTTGGAAGAAAAACAAAACGAACTGTCTTTTTCTTTTTTGGAATCAGTCTTGGAAGGTAACATGGTATTTTTTTACTTTGGCAATAACCTTGGATCTATTCAATAAGAGATCCTGAAAAGAGTGATGTTTAAAATGCCTGGGAGAGGGTAGCGCTGACAGTTAAATCAATCAGCTATAAGGCTCCCCTCTCAGTTATTCCCCGGTCTGGACAAGAAAGTTTTCTGAGGATTTTCAAAAACTATTTGTAATACCTTCCCAGTTATTTCTTTTTCTTTACAATTTTTCTTTTTCTTATTCTTTTTTATTTCATTTTTCTTTTCTGGGGAGGTTTTGAATTCTCTGTATTAAGGTTTTCAGGACACTGTAGCCAACTGCTTTTTTTTTTAAAAAAAAAAAAACCTTTTTTTTTTCTGGCAAAGAGCAGAAGATACTGCATTAGATAATGTAACAAAACTGGACATGTAATAGCCAGCACAACAGTGTCGTGAAAAGGAAAATCTTAATAAACAATGGTTAGTTGTAGACCCTTGGGGGAGAGAAGCAAAATGAAACATAAAACAGATAAAACACAATTTCCTATAAAATGCCTTGATATATAGCAAGGTTTCAATGTGGTGCCAGAAATATTATAATACCAGCAGTCATTCAACCTCTCTGTGGACAGAATTCCTGAGTCAACACACTACTACAGAAAATGGCCTCCGTTTTGTGCATAATTACATACCTCTGTTAAGGGGCATAGCCTGAAGAAGAGTCTCTACAGAAGATCATACAAAACAAGCAGGCTGGTATTGGAAGGGGTACTCCTTCAGGTATCTGGGTCTCAAGCTGCTTAAGGCTTTAAAGCAGCCATTCTCAATCAATAGCCCTCCAGTCATTTTGGACACCCAGAATTCCTGACCATGAGCCCTGCTGGCTAGGGCTTCTGGAAGCTGTAGTCCAAAACACTTGGAAAGCTGAAGGCTGAGAAGCACTGCTCTAAAGGTAAAAGCCAACACCTTTAATTAATGTCAGAAGTGAATAGCAGCCAGTTCAATTATTTCAGAATAAACTGCTTGAAGTAGTCCAAATTCTGGCAGTCACATTCTGTTTTTAGGTGTTCTTCAATGGCAGCTCCATGCGTAATATATTTCAGTAAACCAGCCTGGACGTTATTGAAGCATGAAGTACTGTAGACAGGAATGGTTCTGTTGATGATAAAAGGCTGTCTGGGAAATGAAGTCCACCTTGGCCTTAAAGTGACAATCCTGGATCAAGGAGTAACTCCAAATTGTATATCTGCTGTTTCATGCAACCCCACCCAGAACAGCCTATTTCCCAGACCTGAGAATCACCTGGTCCCCCTGCTTTCCACTTAAAAAATTCAGTATAAATGTAAATGTAATGGCCCTTATCCAGCCCACTGAGGATAAGGTATCTAGTTGATTATCAACAGAGTTTTTGCTAGAAACTCTGAGACAAAATAGCAGATCCATTGCCTTTATCCGGATGCAAATAAGCCGTGACCCAGTGGTATCAATTTGTCAAATTGTCCAGGCTACGGTACTGTAAACATGGTACTGTGCAGTTCTCCAAGCTGCATATGCTTGTGTTGCAAAGTCTATGCAAGAAGAAGACCTGCTAAGCAATTATGAAGAGTGTACATTTAAACATTCCAAATATCTGCCCTTTAGGTGACGTGGAAGCAAAAAGGAAGAATACTAAATAATACTGTCTTTCCTAAAAAGTTTCAAGAAATAACACTGTGAAAAAGCCTGCAAACTCAGACACCAAGAATGGACAGACCAGATAGCACTGTCCTAGAAATAGGATCCTTGTTGCAAATTACCTGTTCTGAATATAGCTGCCTTCTAAAGCTGTAACAGAAAATCCCTAATAAGAACACTGTCTAGCAAGTAACAGAGAAGGTAAGGTCAGGTTGTTTTACAATGAAGATCGGGGGGGGGGGAGGATATTGTGCCATCTCTCTCTGCAACTTGAATAAGAGTAAAATAGTTCTTTTAAAAATAATACTTGGAGTTTCTGAATTGGAAGAATGCATAGATGGTGTACATGAGGTTTGATGACAACTGCTCACCATAAAGAAGCAAGATTTTCTTGAAAAGTGAGAAGGAAATTAGAGATGTTTCACATTTTGTCTTTTATAGCAGGATAATAATTTTTAATGTACATATGACTATTCAGAAGATGCCAATATTTTTTCCTAACAAATTTACACAAAGCTTAAAAACGTATCTTAAGAGTGCTTAATTTTCTACTGGTTTTTATTAGACCCTTTCAAATGTTTGTGCCTAGGTGGAATATTACAGAAGCTTTTCATTACTGCTCTAGTGCTACAATCCAATGCACACTTATATGGGAATAAGCTGCACTAAACAGAATAGTAATTCTAAATGTATAAAATTGTGCTTTATGGGTGACCTAGTGAAAAGAAGGGGGACAGGAGTTTAAATGTTTTATTTCTATAGATAAAATCAGAGGGTGAATCTGTTATGCTTCAGAAAACAGTTTCATGGTATCACTGCTGCTGGATTGATAGAAGATAGAATACAAATCTTACCTAACCCAGCTGACCTATTATGGAACACATCCACATAAGTAGGACCTCTGTATTTGCTGGGGATTGGTTCTGGGGATAGGGTCTGTGGACATCGAAAACCATGGATAATAGCAAATGCCATTGAAAATAATGGGACTTCTGGTTAAAAATACCATAGAGTTGCCTTGGAGGACCTAGAAAATGGCTAGGGAGGACACATTTTCTAGGAAGACTCTATGGTAGGTGTGGTGTTTTGTGTCCCGTGGATAATTGAATCAGTGGATAATAAATCAATGGATATGGGGGTCCTACTGTACTGAGAAGCATTCTTAATGGCTGCTTAGCCAGTTTGTTTCGCAAACCTCAAAAAACAAACCAACCACCTTTCCTTGAAGAACTTGCTCTATTTTCACTTGGCATTAAAACTTGTTCTGTTGTACAGTCTAAATCAACTTTGCTGCACTAAGTTATCTGAAAATATCTCAATCAGGCTTTCAGGTGAGGATTTCATGGTGGGTTAATGTCCTCATTTCGTTGGCAAGATTAAATAATTAAATAATAAAATTAAATTCAGAATGACCTAGAGGACAGGATCAAAATTCAGAATGACCTGGACAGACTGGAGAGCTGGGCCAAAGCTAACAAAATGAAATTCAATACGGAGAAATGTAAAGTACTGCATTTAGGGCGGAAAAATGAAATGCATAAATATAGGATGGGAGAGACCTGGCTGAATGAGACTACGTGTGAAAGGGATCTAGGAGTCCTAGTAGACCACAAGTTAAACATGAGCCAACAGTGCGATGCGGCACCTAAAAAGGCCAATGTGATTTTGGGCTGTATCAATAGATGTATAGTGTCTAGATCAAGGGAAGTAATAGTGCCACTCTATTCTGCCTTGGTCAGACCTCACTTAGAATACTGTGTCCAGTTCTGGGCACCACAATTAAAAAAGGATATTGACAAATTGGAGCGTGTCCAGAGAAGGGCAACTAAAATGGTGAAAGGTCTGGAAACGATGCCTTATGAGGAGAGACTTAGGGAGCTGGGTTTGTTTAGCCTGGAAAAAAGACGGTTAAGAGGCGATATGATAGCCCTGTTTAAGTATTTGAAGGGATGTTTTCTGCTGCTCCAGAGACTGGAATACGGAGCAATGGGTGCAAGCTCCAGGAACAGAGATTCCACCTCAACATTAGGAGGAACTTTTTGACAGTAAGAGCTGTTCGGCAGTGGAACGCACTCCCTCGGAGTGTGGTGGGGTCTCCTTCCTTGGAGGTCTTTAAACAGAGGCTGGATGGCCATCTGTCGGGAATGCTTTGATCGTGATTTCCTGCATGGCAGGGGGTTGGACTGGATAGCCCTCGTGGTCTCTTCCAACTCTGCAATTCTATGATTCTATGATTCTATGAAATTAAATAATTACCAGCTAGGAATGATGAATTCTGGCAAAAAAATTTATTAAATGTGTTAGATCGATATATACTTCACAGAAAGTAAAAATATTGGTTAATGGAGAGTTAACAAAAGCTTGTCAGGTTGAAAAGGGAACAAAACAAGGAGGTCAACTGTCACCACTTTTGTTTATCTTGGTTTTTCAGGTTTTAAATAGAGATCGAAGACAAGGTAAGAAAACCTGCGCTATAAGGATTAAAAAGAAACTTATAAATTAAGGGCATTTGCTGATAACCTGGTGATAGTTCTGCAGAATCCTTTGAAGGGAATAGAAATGTTAATGGGGAAATTAAAAGAATTTGGTGAGCTGGAAGGCTTTTAGGTTAATAATGAAAAGACTAAGGGCCTGTCTAAAGTGGAAATAATCCTCTTGGAATTCTCTTAGAATCCTACCTGTCCTAATAGGATCCCACATAATGCCTCTGCATTCAGAAGGAAGAGGTTCAAATCCACCATAAATTCCGAGGGAACAGCCTTCAGGGCTTTTAAAACTCTGTGGAGAATGTGCATTAGCAATCATTCGGTCAGGCGATCGCATTTATTCGCATACCCCAGAAAAGTGGAAGTAGAAAGGTGATTGGCTGGACAAGAGCAGGGGGTGGGGCTTGTAAGAAGACAAACAACCCCGGAACTGCCATCTTGGATTTTTGCTTTAGTGAGCAAGTGATCATGCGACAAAACAGACTTTTTCTTATTCTTTTAAAAATTTATTTAGGTGGAATATCTCACCTTAGATATGCCTTCTTAAAAAAAAAATCACAAGTTTAAAAAACGCAAGTTGCAGCCGCCATCTTGAATCACAGGCATGCCTATTGGGACAGCAAAAGCAGGTAGCCTTGCATGCCAGCGATTTTGCCAAATACTGTTAGGACAAGGCAATCTTGCATCAAAGTTGTATGCGTATGCATCAATTCATATTTCCCCCCTCATATAGATGGGCTCCAAGAGGCTTACCCAAAAGGTTTCCAGCAAGGGGGCATCACCCCCTCCTGGTTCCACTGATGGAACTGCTTCTACTAGCATGACACTATTGGACATGACAGATGGATAGAATCATAGAATTGTAGAGTTGGAAGAGACCACGAGGGCCATCCAGTCCAACCCCCTGCCACGCAGGAAATCTTGATCAAAGCATCCCCGACAGATGGATGTATGGCCAGGATCCCCTGGCCATACAATTTAAAAAATAATAATAATTTTTTTTGTAGCAAACTACTATGCACCAGATTTTCCATCTTGTCTTATAAAATTTTGAACTGCTTCTAAATAGTATGACACTTGAGTTTCAATTGGCTACCTTGAGGGAAAAAAAAAAAGCAAAATCCTCAGCTAATACTCTTCCACATAAATGGAAGGCTGGCAAAAAGAAGGTCTTTGAACGAGATAGTGCATATATTAAGGAAGACAGCAAACCACTAGTTCTGCCCTGGATTCCAAGAGCACTTCACTCTTGTTGGAATTAACTAGTTCACCTGTACAATACATAGCAATAAAAAATACAGGGGAAACAGGACTGTACTGTATTGTTAATATTTGTATACTCCCGTTCCTCCTTTCTTATCAGACAATCTCTAGAGATCAATAGGGAGATGAGTTTAATTCACTCTTTTCCTTTTTTTGGTTATGTGCTGCTGTCCACACTAAGTATTTAATTTTGCATTGCCCTACTGTTAGTGTTTTTATGAAAACCTTTAGGTACCTTGGAGGCGGGAGGGGGGGGGAAGGTCAGTATATCAGGGGTATTTTTATAAACAAACTAAGCAGCCATCAATATTAGTTTATATAAATTTAGAAATGAAATACTTTTTTGTTTTGCAAAATAAACACATCAAGTCCTACACAATTAGCAGAAATACAAGGCAAAAAATATATTTCAGCACAATGTGGTCTTGGGATGTATCACTACGTTGGCTTCCACCTGAACCTCAGGCTGCTGTCATTCTTATTGTCCTTGTGCGTCACAAGCTTTATACAACAGATTACAATAAGCTTCCATTTAATCAAGTGTACCTCTTTTCACTAAGTACCAACTTTCTTTTAACCTTAAGCCTCATGCACCAGGATTTAAATGTCTCTGTGTGTGTGTGTGTGTGTGTGTGTAGCAAGTTGTGGGGTTATTCTAACATCAGTAAGAATCCCAATGTATTAAAGGTTAGGGTGAGGGTTAGAGTTGTGGCTAGGGTTTAATATTCCTTATAAGAATTTCATTGTCAGAGTAGTTAAACACATTTTTGACTTTCCTTAAATGGGATCAATCTGCTAACAAATGGAGGACACTGCTTGTGCTTCGGTGTATCATGGTGCATCCAAGAAAGGCCTGAGACATTATTTATCCCAATAAATTGTCTGAGACAAAAAAAAAAAGGTACCTCAATAGCAAAAAGCAACTGTACATGACATGTGGCTTTAATCTGTGGAAACTGTTTATGTTTCTTCAGGTGACAATGTCACAGACGCTGACATTGTAGTTCTAATGCTGTTTTGGTCCTACAAACAGTATTCTGGTGATTTGCATGTCCTAACCTAATACATGGGGATTGCAGACTTTAAGTGTGCCATTTTGATACTACTCAATCAGCACATGAGATTATATAACTGATGGCTCCAAAGAAGTTCCAGAACATCAGCTGCAACACAAAATCTCCCTAGCATATTTCCTTAATATCCAGATGAACAATATTCTCCAATTAAATGTTCTCCTTTTTTAAATCCAATGTCCCCTGTTTTTAGATGTAGGCCATAAAAGCAGTTCTCCAAAATAAAAGGAAAAAAAAAAACTCCGAATTCCCCACATGGTGCAAAAATGGTACAGTATATACATTTTTAACATATAAAAAATAAAACCCTCAAGATGATTAGTTATTTGTTGTGTGCAGTATAAATTCTGGAAGATAATAGAATTCAGTAGTTATACAAGTCTACTGTAGTCTAAAAAACTACCAGGTTTATTTCTTAGGTATATCCATTTAAAAGAAATTACCTCTAGAGCAAACATTCTGTCCATCATACTTCTTGAAGAGGTTGCATCAGCCACAATGTGAACTTCCAGACCTCTGCCTACCAATTCTAGTGCTGTCTGTTGGATGCAGACATGGGTCTTGAAGAAAAACATAAATTAACTTTACCAAAAATTACATAAACACAATATGTAAAACTACAGGAAATTATATAACAAAATATATTTATTTTCCAAACTGCTGGCAAAGAAAAGCATTTCAAAAAATATTAGTATTTAAAACAAGTTACATTTAAAAGCAATATTCAACCTTTATTTCAACCTTTCTATAATACTATATGAAGGATTAAATATGAGATAAATGAAGAACCTACTTCTACTCCAAATAAAACAACACTGCGGACTCCAGGAATCTCTGCTAGTGCAGCCTCAACTTCAGGTAATACCATAGAAAACTTTGTCTTGGGTAAGACAAGTTTAGCCCCCGTTAAGTCAATTTCTTGCACTGTGCTTCCAAGACCTTTAGGATACTGCTCTGTTACAATGACTGGGATTCCTAAAATCCTTGCTCCTTGAAGCTGCAACAAGAAAAAAAACCCAAACAATAATGAAACAACACATCTAATACATCCAGTAGTTAACATTACAAAGTAGATAGAAGGCACTGTATCGGGAAAAAAAACCCATATAAACCTACCAATCGTTGACCTACGCTGATTATATCTCCAAAATACTTGATAGCAGGTCTAAATCTCTCTTGCATATCACAACAGAAGAACACAGTGCTGGAGGGTGTGAGATTTCCCAGTGTAGTTATCTGGAGGGAGAGGGGAAGGAAAATTTTAAAATGTACCAGAAATCAGTCTAACCATATTTAAGAGAAAATGTTTTACACTGAGATGTTCTGCAATACCCACTTCAGGTGAGTCCAAGGGTCTGTATGTGTACATATAGGGATTGTATGTTTCCAGTAAGACATTTGTCTTTTTCTTTGAACAGCATAACCCCATTTCATATCACCAGCACACAAAATCCCGTTTCAAGAACAAGCTGTTGTAGAAAGAACTGCACTGCAGTTCGAGAAAGATAAAGCCCTTTCAAGCGCTTGAAACTGGTTACGCAGTTCTTTGGATCCTAGCCATTATTTTAAAGAATAGCTCTTGGACACAGTTTCCCCAAGTTTGAAGCCAGATGTGCAATCTAAGGTCTAACTGCAATTTAAAAAGCAACAGGTTCACATATGGATTTACAAATATAGCAACATCAAACCCCACAAACTCTTATAATGTATGGCCATGTAAAAGGCATACTGAAATTGTTATACTTGGCAATTTAGAAGCACAAATTCAAAAATAATGGTGGAAAACAAGAATGATCATTCTATCTAGCCTCATGTTGAAGACAAAGGCACACTCGAAATGGACTCACAGCAAGCTCTTTATCCATCATATGATTCCAACTTCTCAATTTGCATACACACTTGCAAGCTGAATGTTGGATTCCCAAATGGTTTCTGTACTAAGAAAGTGCATAATTCACTGTGCACCAAGCTGACTGACCTCACATTTATTTATTTTTTAAAATGAGTAACATGTATTTCTTACTCACTCTTTACTGTAACAAAGAAAACAAATACATAATTGTTGCCAGCTTGTTAACTGAAAAACTGCTTCAAGGCAGTAGATATCTTCATGAATTCATATTTCAGAATATTACCTCATGAACAACTTTCTAACATACTCTAATGTACATATGTTAGAAAGTTGTTCATGAGGTAATATTCTGTTATATTGGCTCTATAATACAAATACTGATGTTCCTTAGGGAGATTGTGACTGATGAAAATGTGATATTTGAACATCCATATTTTTTTCCTGGGGATAGCCATATCTTGGTGACTCCTTCATGATGACTCCTTATGGGACTTCTTATGGAAACATTTATTTGTAGTGACTTCTTATTCATGTTGATTCTTTCACAGTGACTTCTAATGGGACTTCTAATAGACATACTTATTTGCAACAACCTTTTGATGGGACTGTATTATGCAAATAGCTTTGGAACTTATACAGGTTTATTCAGATTCCCATTGTGATATGAATGTATGAAGATATCTACTGCTGTTCTTTGTTTACCAATCTAAGAAGCGCTTCTATATATTTGTGTCAGAATGGAATTCCCATTTAGACAACTGATTTCAGTCTATTCAAGCATTTTGGAATTTGACCATGTTTTGTATGACTATTTTGTATGACTGTTATTATATGTATTTCATAACATCAAGAGTGACTCTTAAATATAGTTTAAATAAAGTACAGTGCAGGTGAAGTTATCTGAAATCCATTTCAGAACAGATTGAAGGCCATCATTTTAGGGCATGAATTTTAAGTTTGGCCATCGACTAGCAGAACCACTAGTAGATGCCTGGGCTGAGGACCTCCAAGTATTACTCCAAAACTCAGTGTATTTCAGATAATCTAGTACTTGCAAATACAGTATAGCTAAGAAGAAAGGTTTCCCTGCTATGCATCATTAGTCATTACATAAAAAATGATTTGGAGATATGCTAGTTCACTATAGTTACAGAAGATGCTTTTTGTATTTAAGTAAATATAAGACACTGCATGAAAATCAAATACTGAAAACAATGCCTTCAGCAGATTACAAGGACATTAAGTAGCTTAGAATTTAAAGGTTACCTTCTTGAAGTTTAGTAATCCAGTGTTCTTTTTCAGATTTTACTATTCAGTTTATGTGCTTTTATGTGGTACTTTTTAATAAGAAATATTTTCTGTAAGAGCTGGGATCCAGAGCACGGCATGGAGACATAAACATTTCAGCTTTCCCTCTTTCAGCAGCAGTCCCTTGTTCTCACCTTAAAAGACCCCAGAAAATTCAGGGACCTTCCAGGGAAGTACCCCATGAAGCACAAAGGGCTGGTGCTAAACCACAGATTCTGTTTTGCCTGCACTGCAAACACATACACACCATATACATATGAAAGTGATTTGTGCATATGCATGGGTATCCAGGCCTCTCTGTGTGCCTCAAGATATTCTCTTATTACTTAATTATTCCACAAACAATTTCTCTTTGGAATAATGCAAAAGTATTATTTGTCTTGGTGCAGTTTATCAAAGGGATATTTATGACAGTTAATCCTTATAACTGTTAAAGAACCTAGCAATCTTAATTATGTTTACTTAGAAATGCATCCTATTAATTCCAGTCAGATCTATTCTCAAGTATATGTAAACAAGAATACAAGCTAGCACACTTAGGCTGTAATCTTAAACAAACTTATTAGGGAGTAAGTCCCAATGAGCTCAACAAAACTCACTTCTGAATAAACATTCACAGAACCACACTTATCTAAATGTAAGTTCAAATGACTACAGTTGGAATTGCTTTTAAGTATAAACTTACAGGACTTTACTGTTAAAGAGTCCAACTTCTGTGGGTTGGGTGGCAATCAAAACAAAAGATTATCCTGTTGGTGTTTTATACTGAGAAAAGGAAATATTTTAGCTACAGTAGATTTGAATGTTTCACATCCGCCTTGTTTTTACACTTTAGGTAGCATACAGGATCAAAGTTGTCTCCAACTGTATTTGAGCAGGTTAAAAAAAAAAAAAAGGACTGTGGCCACTGTATCATGAAGACTGTGCACCCGACTAGTCAGTCTGACATGTCTATGGCCCTTTTCTCTAGTCAAGACTGTCTCTAAAAACTCCCATTTGTTTTAAGTATTTTTTCTTAGCAACAGTACAGTAATACTAAGCAAATCTTACTACTGATTTAATGGATGTTTCCCTAACTGAATAGGACCCATACAAGTCTGAGGATATTCATCATCAACAAAATACAGAAAATAAAACTAAATTATATGTGCTACAGATATCTAGTTTTCATGTTTACTGAAACAAATCCACTACCAAATACTTATCTGAACATGAACACCTAGCTAACTATTAAGGGTAGGTGTGTGTGTGTGTGTGTGTGTAAAAAGGTAAATCATTATTCAACTAAAGTTTTGAGTAATTATTTGGTATAGGAAACTAAAAGGTATATATTAGAGATTAAAATTTTCACCTCATTCAATTGGCTATTACTGAACAGAAGTTTTAAGTGATTATTTGGTACAGAAAAAAATCAGCAGGACATATTAATTGCATCGGCTGACAATTTAGGCTCTTGTACATTATTTTCATAGGAAATTGAATATACTGAGATTGCAAATAAATGTTTTTAGCAACGTGAAATAATTATCTGCTATATTGCATTTCAATGCATTTAAACCTTACTTTATTCTTTTTCACTTGAAGTGAGGTTTCTCTCACATTTATTGGAAGTGAAACACAAACCTATTCTGAACTCCCAGTATGTTCAAGGGCACTGTAGTAAATGTGCTTACAACTACCATCTTAAAGCAGTAGTCATGGAAGACAAATTCATCCAAGAGTGCAACTGCAGTATTCAGCACCTTATTTTTTACAGCATATCTGCTGAGGTCAAAGTATATGTGTGTGTGTCTGTGCCTTCAAGTTGCCTGTTAACTTATGGTGACCTCATGAATTTCATAGGGTTTTCTTAGACAAAGAATACTCTGAGGTGATTTTGCCAGTTCCTCTGAAATATAGCCTACAGCACCTGCATTTGTTGGCAGTCTCTCATCCAAGTACTAACTCTGCTCAGCTTCCAAGTTTGGTTGGGATCTGGGTGCCTTTAATACACGCCCCACAAACGCAGGCATCAATACATTTCTGAAATCTCCCCTTTTCAATGTCTGAATACAACCTTAATTATAAAAAAGCATCCTTTAATGATGGGTTCTTTGTGTGTAAAACTTAACAGGGTATCTACAGCTATGAGCTGCCATGAAACAGGGCTGAGGTAGATCACATACTTTATATGCAGAAGGTGCTGCTACCTCCTGGAAAGATGGAGAAAAGATATCTGTTTGAAAACCTGGAGAACCTGCCAGCTGGCACAGAATACACAGTACTGAGCAAGATAGACCAAAGTTCTGACTCAATGAAAGTTAGCTGTCTATGCTCCTATATATAGCCTGATATCCAAATCATAAACAGTTGCACTCACACAAGAAGGCTGTCCCACATTCCCTTAAGGAGACCCTCCAGAACAGCATGGGATGTGGCAGACTGGAAGAAATCAAGAGACCTGATTATATTTTTCTCCACCATGTGAGCAACAACTATGGAGTCATTCCATACCCATGGCAAGAAGGCACAACGTTGTTTGACAGATCAAACTCTAAGCAGAAGCTTACTCAGCATCATTTTGTGCAGATCTGCTAACCCTTAACACAATCTTGTACATCTATCTACATACTCTGTCCAATCTGTATATATTTTACTGTAAAAGCAACAATATTCAAGTCAATGCATTTAATCCTTACAGAGAATGAGAAGACACCACAAAAGCTGCAACCTATTCTGAATATATTTATTGGAAAGTAAGTTTAAAGCGAGCTTACTTCCACACAACAACCAATGTTATAAGGTGTTAGGTGTGCCAAACTCTGGATACAATTGGATTTGCAACATATTCCAAAACTTGAATTTACTGAGAAAGAGACACTAGCAGCTATAATGTTCGTATTAATCGCTTGTGCTAGAGCCAGTGTGATGTAATGGCCTGAATGCTGGAGTAGCACTTCAGGAGACCATGGTTTGAATCCCTGCTGAACCATGGAAACCCACTGGATGACCTTGGGTTAAGTCACCCTCACTCAGCCTTAGAGGAAGGCAATGACAAACCTCCTTGGCAAGAAATTCTTGCCCTAGAATAGGGTTGCCATAAGTTGGAGCTGACCTGAAGGCACATAGCAAACACTAATCACTGTTGACTGAAGTTACTTGCTTTCATAGATTTGCTTTCTTGAGGCGTAGTGAAGAATACATTTAGGTCCTTCCCACATACCTATTTTGCTTTAAATGGCTTTAATATGACATTTGCTGAATTGCAACCTTTGGGTTTTATTGTGAATTAACTGATTTTTGTATCCTTCGTAGCACCTTTGGACCAACAAGGACTCCTACCTAAATTTGGGACAGCAAATCTATACAAACTTATCTAGGAGTAAGCCTCACCAATCTCAACCGAGCTTACATGCATAGGGCAGCTCTATGAAAGAATGGGAAGAATTAACCTTTCATGATGCCTTTGAGATCATCAAGTCTGTCTTTCTTGAGAAGAACCAAGAGTCAGGGAAACCATGCCACAACTCTCTTATAAGAAGGGATTTTTAATGAAAGACATTTCCAATTTCCTGCTAGGATTAAATAAGAAGACCTTGTCCTCAGTAAAACCCAGCAGGAACAAGTAGTCCCCCCCCCTTTCCCTCAGACGAATTGGCAATCTGTGAGAATACCCTGCCTTTTGTAGGATAGGTGGGTGCATTTCCAAAATTTGCAAAATTAGCAAACTTAAGCTTCTCCAGGGACTTCTTGCTATCCTGGCCCTATTATTACTGTTCGTCATCACCAGTCATCATAATCATCATCCCACCTTTCTCCCTATGGCAAGACTCAAGCCGGCTCCCAACATTTAAAAACAACACTAATGTTAAGGTGAAAGGCTCAATGGCCGCAGGGCAGCATGACATCTCTGGGGCTGCCACAGAGACCAACCTGGCTTGGGCGGGCTGTGAGGCATGAGGGAACCCTAGGGCCAGGCAACCCTGACCCTTCCCCACTGCCTGGTGGCCGCTTTATGTTCTTTCCCTTCAGCCTGGCGCCCGGCGCTGGTGGGGCCCCTGCCCTGCTAGAGGGTTACTGTCCGGGCCCCAGAGTCTGCCCGGAACACCGAGGCCTGGCCACGCTCCCCGGCGCTCTCCGGGCTCCCTCGCTCCTCTCCGCGCCCGCCGGCCGCCTTTTTCTCGCCGTGTGGGAGGAAGGCGAAGGCGCGGCGCTCAAGGGCTGGGCGGGAGGGCGGGGGCAAAGCGTCGCCTGGCGGGCTCCCTTCCTCCCGGGCCGAGGTCTGGGGCGCCGAGGGGACCGAGCGAAGAGGCGGCCGAGGCTCCCCTCCCTCCCCCCTGCCTCCCTGCCTGCCGCCCCCACCTGTATCTGGAGCGGGACGAGGCGGACTTTGCAGCGCTCGCCCACCAGGAAGCCCTTGGGCAGGTCGATGTACTGGCTCCACTCCTCGGCGAAGAGCTGCACCACGAACTTGCGGTGCATGTCGAGCTGGTCGCCGTAGAGGCTCAGGAACTTCTGGATCAGCACCTCGTAGCCCGAGCCGTGCGGCACCGTCGAAGGCCTGGCGAAGACCGAGAAGCAGAAGAGCACCGGCACCGACCCCGACGAGACCCCCCCGCCGCCGCCGCCGCCGCCGCTGCTCCCAGGCAAGAGAGGCGCGGCGACGGCGGAGGCTTCGGGAAGCTCCTGCTGCTCCAGTGCCGCCGCCGCCGCCATGTTCGGGGGCAGCCGCTCCAGTTCCGCGCCGCCGCTGATGCAGCTCCTCCTCCTGCCGCCGCCGCCGCCGCCGCCGCCTCCCGGCCAGACGGGAGGCGCCGGCGGCCCCCAATCCCGGCTCCTGCTCCTCCTCTTCCTCACCATGGACGCCACCCTGCCCTGCCTTGCCGGAGCCAGCCGCGCCTCGCCTCCCCGCTTCCGCCGCCCGGCTGGCGGTGGCCCCGACTCAGAGCCGGCGCCCCCTTCTCTGCTCCGCCAGGGCGTCGAGGAGGGTGGGCGCCTCTCCTCCCGCACGCACGGGGGGCTGGCTTGTGGCCGGCGGAGGAGGAGAAGCCGGGGGGGGGGCAATGACGGCGGCAAGAGGGAGCGGCCCCCAGGGAACCGGCCTGCCCTTTGCCGGGGGGGGGGGTATTTGGACCGGCGAGAGCAGTGGCGCTTCACCTTTTCTTTACCAGGGACCCCCGTGGAATACTTTTTGCTGGCACGCACCCCCAAGACTTAACTCAAGGTTTTAAACCCTAATCACTACCACAAGAAATATAGTTGCACCATCCATTAATCCTTCCCTCGGTGGCACTGGAGGGGAAGGGAAGACTTTTCACCTGCTTCATCCTGCAAGTTGTGTGGCTGGAGTGGATTGAATGGCAATGTGCAGGCTCAGCCAGCCAGCCTTTGCCTTGGCTCCTGTTATGTGGCGGCTTCACTACAAGGAGAAGGTAGGCTGAGCAGCCTTCAAGCCTACACAGGCCCCCTGGGAGGACATTGCAGATCCCTGGGGGTCCCCCCCCCACCGGTTTAGAAGCACTGGGCAAGAGCATGTGCCTCTTTCTCCTCTGCCTCCTCATTTCATTTCCACCTCCTTGGGGGTGTCCGGGTATTCAGCTTTATGTGAGGGACCTGCTGCCTCGCCTTCCCCAGCATCCTGCACGGGGTAGACTTCCGTCTCCCCAAGGTGCTGTCCCATGAGCCCATGAGTTGTCTTAGCTGAGTGTTATATCAAAGGCATGAAGGTTGCTGAGAAGAGGGGAGACAGGTCATGGTTGTATGTGTAGACACAGTATGAGGTGAACTGGGTAACAAAAAGCCATACTTTACAATGAATTACCATCTTTCACAGGCAGCTACATTTAAAATGGATCATTGAAAAGAAACGTGACTGTGTAATAGAGAATCAGTCATTAATGAACCAACACCAAAAGCAACCATAGCAAAGGATCCTGGAATCAGTTTCAGCCTGGGAAAATAAAATGGGTCTTCTTTGTCGGATGCTAGTAAGGTGCCAGAATCCTTAGATACAAGTAAGGTGCTAAATGGCAATCTGGAGCAACCTTGTATTTGAGAGACAGACTTGTGCAAAGTTTTAAAATAAGCAGCCCTGATAGTCTCTTGTAACATAAAAAAAGAGGAAGAAGAGGAGGGGAGGATGCAGCCGCACCCTTAAGACTCAGGATGTATCCTGAGGCCTGGATGCCACACTGTACTGCATCATAGTATGTACTGCGTCATAGAATCATAGAGCTAGAAGAGACCACAAGAGCCATCCAGTCCAACCCCTTGCCACACAGGAATAAACAATCAAAACATTCCCGACAGATGGCCACCCAGCCTCTGTTTAAAAATCTCCAAAGAAGGAGACTCTACCACACTACGAGGCAGCACATTCCACTTTCGAACAAAACTTACTGTCAGGAAGTTCTTAACGTTTAGATGGAATCTCTTTTCCTGTAGTTTGAGTCCTTTGCTCTGTGTCCTTGTCTCTGGAGCTGCAGTAAACAAGCTAGCCCCGTCCTCAAAATGACATCCCTTCCAATATTTAAACACGGCTATCATATTCCCTCTTAACCTTTTCTTCCCCAGGCTAAACATACCCAGCTCCCCAAGCTGCTCCTCATAAGGCATGGCTTCTAAACCTCCCACCATTTTGGTCACCCTCCTCTGGACACATTCCAGCTTGGTCCATATCCTTCTGGAATTGTGGTGCCCAGAAGTCTGAAGAAGTGACTTTATATCCATGAAAGCTCATGCTAAAATAACAACAACAAAAGTCTTAAGGGTGCTGCCACATTCCATCTTTTCCCCCTCTCCTTCCTCCTTTTTAGACCTGTGTAAACAATTTCCCATCCGTAGAGATGTTCAGTGTGAAGTCGAAGGCTTTCACAGCCAGCATCCATAGATTTACACAAATTTACATATACTCCCCAGCAGGGGTTTACAGCATATAAACTCCACACACACACCTACCCAACTATTCTCTGAGAATGCCAGCCACAGATGCAGGCAAAACGTCAGAAACTCTTCCAGAATCTGGCCTCACAGCCCAGGGGAAAAAACCCCAAAGGAAAATCTATATTTTCCCATTTTAATGCAATGAAATGTGATAGACATTCAGAAATAGCCACTTCCAGGTTGAAAGCCAATGGGCCATAGAATATGATGCAACTCAGTTTTCAGTCAGAACATATCACCACCATAACTCTCTTATTAGGGTGCATGACATGGGATTGTATCTCTCTGACCACATGACATGCACACTCTGAGTTCAGATAAAGGAACAGTAGGAGAAACAAGATGAAAAGGCCCTTTGCACACAGCCTGTTTCCATAACATGGGAATCTGACTGTGAGATATAAAAAAATATATTTCACCACCTGTGCATGCCTTAAAAGTTAACTCTGCTTGCTTATATGCATAGTAAGGTGGTCTGCAAAAGTTAAGCGACATCTGTACAGATTATGTTGGTGTGACCTCTCTACCACTTTTTTTTACCAAGAAACTCCAGAATGAAAGGGCAAGATATCCTAGAGTTCACATCTGTAGTTTTCCTCTTAGTGCAACTATTTGTGCATTTGTTCTATTCAGTTTGATTCATTTGCCTCGGAGGTAGGTTTCCAGTGGCCTTGCCCTGAACATAATAATGTTAAATAGCTTGGTGTTAACAAGTAACAGGTTTTTCCGCCATGCTGAAATTGGTTCCCAGGTTCTTTTTCAACTCAGAGGTGGATAAAGAGCTTGA